>CANTUV010000009.1:25000000-30000000 GCA_947685225.1 Garcia nutans | reverse complement strand
GCTGCCAGGATGCAGGGCATTTGGGGCAGTCTGGTTAGGTGAACTATTTGACCAAGATTTTGTGTTCAGTTTGATCTGAAATTTTAAAGGGATGATTTTAAGATACAAAACTAAATTCTGTAAAAATTTTAGAATTTTTAGTCAAGTAGATTATTTTATACAATTTTTCAAAATAAGGATAAAATGGAGTTTAAAACCAGAATGTACTATTTATGGTTAGGGTTTTAATTCTTTGTTCTTCTTGCATTGCTTTGGTTTTCCAAAGGTAGGTTGGTCCTTAAACCTAACCCTAAATACTTTAAACACACTTGAATCAATGAATGTTATAATCAATTGTTCTTTGCCCTAATTGCATTGTTGAGATTGAACAATGTTATGTTGTGCATTGTGAATGGTAATGTGTTTCATGAGTAATGTGGAATGAAATGTTGATATTTATGAATGATGCTATGTGAGATATAATGTGATCATGGATGAGATATATATATATACTTGAATAATGAGATGTTATATTGTGAAATGAAATGTGAAGCCATTGTTATTGGCTAAGATGATGTAAATGAAAGAAAGAAGGCATGTTTGCCTAAATGTGATGAGAATTGAGAATGGAAATGAATTGTTTGTTTAATATGTTATTCAGTTTCAGAGTTCTGGATTTGGGTGGCATGCCTAAGAAATGATGAAAGGTAACAGTCTTGCCGGGTTGAGGACCTCCTCATAGGTGTTGAGTTGATGGTCCAAGAGACTGGGTCTGTTACACTATGAGATATATGATTTGTAACAGTCTTGCCGGGTTGAGGATCTCCTCATATGTGTTGAGTTGATGATCCAAGAGACTGGGTCTGTTACACTATCCATGGATAGAGATACATGTATATACATTGCCTACGGGCGTGATTATTGTGACTATGAACCAAAGCAGTAACTCTGAACTCTGAATATCGTATTAAATACTTGTTGGGCCCATAGGTGTCAAGGTTATATGAATGTCCTAAATAATGTTATGAGTTTAATGAAATGAGATGTTGGTTATGGAGTATGATTGATTAATGTTGAAATGTGGTATGCTCATATGACTATGATTTGTGAAATGCATAATTGTGTGGTTAACTTTATATTTATGATGTTGATCATATCAATAACATATGTGGCATTGCATTTCATTAAAGCATACCGTTAGCATGTTTTATCTTACTAAGCCGTTGGCTTAGCGCGATAGTGTTTAATCGCGTAGGTAGTAGAGTGGATAGAGTTGAACCCGAGAGTTCATCAAGACCTAGTGAGAGTAGACCTTGAAGAATCCATTTTGGGAGCTTAAAGATCAGAGCAGACTTGCCAATCATGTATAAATTTTATGTGTTGTAAAACTTGAGTTTTGATGTATATGAATTTGTAAATATGTAAATATTTTATAACTTCCGCTGTGTAATATTTAAATATGGGGGTTGTCACAAAACCTTTATTTTATGTTGTACTAGAAGTGTAAATCCTTTTTGCAGGTTGTAGTTGAGGTTACAAGGGGGATTTATTGGGAGTGTACTGAGAATGATTTTGTTTGCATTGGTTTGTGTAAAATGTTTTTAAAAATAAGAAAAAAACCGGTTTTGTCGACACTTGGGACTCAATTTTTAGGCGAAACTATGGCAAAAATTTTGTAAAAATCGGAACTAAAATTTGACTAAGTAAAATTGGTAGTAACATTAGGTTAGTGTGGCGCCTCTACTCAGCTTACATATGTAGGTTGGGAAGGTGTGTTACAATATTCATAAATCACCTAACAATTCAACACTTATATAACTTTAACATATCATAATAATAATCATTATATACATCATCCATGTATCATTTACTCAATTCTCCAACTCATTTATACTAAACCCTTACTAAATAATTTTAACAACTCATCATCATCCTCACAAATAACCATATTATCATCATCTAAATACCAATTCAACACACACACATATATATATATATACTTCAATCTTTCATTATCATCACCTTCACACACTAACCATATCAAATATAAACTCAATCTATAGAAATTAACATAAGGAAATGAACACTTACTTGATATCTTTGCCAAATCTTCAATATTCTCCTTCAATTCTCTTAAAGCCCTTATGAATTTGATGTGTATGTGAACAAAATCATACTCTTCTCTCTCTCTCTCTCTCTCTCTCTCTCTCTCTCTCTCTCTCTCTCTCTCTCTCTCTCTCTCTCTTTCTCCCACATTCAAGAAGAAGAAGAAGAAGAAAGAAAGAAAGAAAGAAAGTGAAAGCTCTCTTGTCAAACTCTCATCCTTATCTTATATATATATATATATATATATGAGAATATAATTAAATACACCTAAAAATTCTCCACCACAAAATTGATCCATCCTTTGACTTTCTTTTCTTCTTTTTCTCTTGTCATTATTATTATTTATTAATTATTTACAATTTACTTTTCCTACACCAATATATACATCATGTATATGTGGTGCATATGTTGATATATGTATATGTCTTATATATTGTATTTATATTTCCCATATTTTTTAAATACAATATATACATATCATCCTTCATATACATCTATCTCTTATAATATTTTCTTTACATATTTCACCAACATACTCTCTCACAACTACTATTCCAAAGTACATCAAAAATTGGGGTATTACAATTCTCTCCCTCTTAAATAATTTCGTCCTCAAAATTATCCAGTACAGTAACAATCCATTCTTAACAAAATACCATCTTAATTTTCATATGAAGTTAATCATATTCTTAAGTTATTATTTCATCAAATCACATAACTTCTACTCTCCCCCTTAGAATCAATCATCTTCTCCCTATTTCATAATTCATCATTATATATATCTATATATCTTATTACTTTCTCAACAAAGATATCAAGATAACTCATTACATTCCTAATTAATTTATCTTTATACAAGCATCCGCTCATCTTATAATATACATATACCTCGCCCATCTATTACGTTCAAGATATTTTATCATTTCATCTCTTCATAGATACTCTCTTAACTTTCAATTTAAAGGTTATTGAATTATATCTTAATATTGATTATCTCATCACTACAGTCACTTTCAAAATAGACACTTATCAAACCTTAATTGATAACAATATTCTTATTTTTCATACACTTAATTCCTTCTTTAACATGTTTTTTTTTTCACTTAACATTAATATTAATACAATGCCTTTAAACTTACTTTACAGATATTCAACCTTTTTCCTTTTATCATCATTTACAACTGATATATCTTAAATCATTCATGTCCATACACATATCAGAATATTACATCATGTACATTATCACATATATCTTATACTCTTAGTACAACTATACATATTAAATCTCATTAATGATTCGCAGTCTTAGCGAAATCTAGATCAATTGATCTATCTGTCACTATATACCAACGTCTCAATCTTATTCGATTCAAGCCAACAATTAAATTATTTAAACTTATCATTAGGTTTCAATATATGACGCAACTTTATTAGATCAAACTTATATTAAAATTCTAATCTCTTCGGATCCAT
Organism: Garcia nutans; assembly: GCA_947685225.1. Taxonomy (NCBI): domain Eukaryota; kingdom Viridiplantae; phylum Streptophyta; class Magnoliopsida; order Malpighiales; family Euphorbiaceae; genus Garcia; species Garcia nutans. The sequence goes on along the minus strand of CANTUV010000009.1, from coordinate 29,996,442 downwards.
CTTTTCAACTTTCTAAAGTTGTGATTATTTATAACAAATCACTTCAAATTATTTTTTTAATATTCATATGTTTTGTTTTCTATTATCTTAGTAAAATTTTCACATAATTCTCATAATTATCTCATACCATATTTATTACCCATAGTTCATTCACTTAAACATTATTTCCATCAACTTATTCATATTATACCATTGTGAAAATATTCAATATAACTCTCAATCACATTTTGTAATTTCTCCCACTTATCATCTCCTCACATTTTCATACCATTACTATATTTATATAATCACCTTTCTATCACATTAACCATAACTCAATACATTTTCACAGTTCTCTTCTCTTTCCATACTTTCTATAATTATAATCAAATTTCTACCATAACATTATAAGGTACAACTATACCATCCATAACTTTGGATCATGTTTCTTGAAGCATAATTATCAATCTTACCTAAACTATCCTACGGTCATATCATCTCAGGCCCATGTCTGTGGATAACAAAACTAACCAACCAAAATACTAAACAAAACATATGGCCACAGTATATTAATGGTCACGCCTATGGCTTATTAATCAATACGGCCCCTCTATTATTCTTTTTCAAACATTTCCAATTACAATGCTAAGTTTGTATCGCAAAGATTACATATTCATTCTCCAAACTTTTGTTACACCAAGAGTTAACACATTTCAACTCCGTTTCAAAATAATTTACTCTTGATCACTTGATCATCATTAGCCTAACTCAGGTTTCATTAATATTATCATTAACATCTCTTATGTATACACATTCGATCATATGTAAATTTTACACAATTTCCATTTCCTACTCCATTTCTAATCCATCTCTTATAAAAATTTTCATGCATTATACTTTTTTTTACAATCTCTTATTACACACATATACATAGAACATTTCCATATGCATATACTTTGGGCCCAAAACATTATATAACTATCAAGTTTTGTCTATGGATAACAAAACTAACCAACCAAAATACTAAACAAAACATATGGCCACAGTATATTAATGGTCACGCCTATCGCTTATTAATCAATACTGCCCCTCTATTATTCTTTTTCAAACATTTCCAATTACAATGCTAAGTTTGTATCACAAAGATTACATATTCATTCTCCAAACTTTTGCTACACTAAGAGTTAACACATTTCAACTCCGTTTCAAAACAATTTACTCTTGATCACTTGATCATCATTAGCCTAACTCAAGTTTCAACAATATTATCATTAACATCTCTTACGTATACACATTCGATCATATGTAAATTTTACACAATTTCCATTTCTTACTCCATTTCTAATCCATCTCTTATAAAAATTTTCATGCATTATACTTTTTTTTACAATATCTTATTATACACATATACATAGAACATTTCCACATGCATATACTTTAGGCCCAAAACATTATATAACTATCAAGTTTTGTCTATGGATAACAAAACTAACCAACCAAAATACTAAACAAAACATATGGCCACAGTATATTAATGGTCACGCCTATGGCTTATTAATCGATAATGCCCCTCTATTATTCTTTTTCAAACATTTCCAATTACAATGCTAAGTTTGTATCGCAAAGATTACATATTCATTCTCCAAACTTTTGCTACACCAAGAGTTAACACATTTCAACTCCGTTTCAAAACAATTTACTCTTGATCACTTGATCATCATTAGCCTAACTCAGGTTTCAACAATATTATCATTAACATCTCTTGCGTATACACATTCGATCATATGTAAATTTTACACAATTTCCATTTCTAATCCATCTATTATAAAAATTTTCATGCATTATACTTTTTTTTTACAATCTCTTATTATACACATATACATAGAACATTTCCACATGCATATACTTTGGGCCCAAAATATTATATAACTATCAAGTTTAGTTATTACAATAACAATTTCACTGTCCAGTATTACTCGAGTCCATTCTCACTCTCCATTTCATTACATAGCCTAGCTCTTCGCAGGTCAAGACCTAATCTATCTTAGGTTCGCTAATACATGCAATATCATTCTCAATACCACTAGACATGTAATTGTATAAGATAACAAACACACAATAACTTTTTTTACCACATGCACATTCATAGATCACATTCATAATGTGACTTACTTTTCACATTTTCTTACATATTACAATTGCGTTTATATTGAAAAACTCATCTCACATATCATATGCATGTATACACATAATCATACAATTATATTCAATTCCTCTTTTTCATACAAACTATACAAATTTAACATTTATTACTTTCCATTGAATATTATCATTCTCATTCTTTTGACATGACTTAAGTTATTCACCAACTCAACATATATATACACTCTAACCATAATAACACTTCACATAAATCTTAATCACATTCCTAATGTGACATCTCTCTCACATTTTTTTTAAATGCAGTTAGCATACCCTTCATATCCATTTTCATCATTTCCAGTCCAATTACTTAAAGTAACTCATTTTCACTTGCTTAGTCATTTTCCCTTTATTTCAAAAAAATTTTCATATTATCAATCACATTACCCAATTCATAGTACTTTCATATGCAATAATATTCATTCAAAATAGCTCATATGCTTAATATACATTAAACTATCGATATCTAAATAATCCTCATCAAAATTCCATTAAAACTCTAAACTCTCAACTTACTACTTTACCTAAACTTCAATTTACTAATCTAGTTTTCTTAATATTAACTTTAAAAACATTATATATATACCATAATGTAACATCAAAACATATCATTTTCACAATTATTAAATCTCATTTCAAAAATCCAAATTTCACATATTACCACCATTAGCATGAGCTTTAATAACTCTTAAGCATATCACATTTCTAACATTAAAATCACAATGTTTGCATTAAAACAACAATGCAAACAACACCATTATATCTTCTTACTTTAATCAACATTATTCCTTTTTATAAAAACCTTAACTTTACATAACCAAACCTTAAATTTTCACACTTTGTCTATACCAATTAACTCACTCAATATTCCACCATACTCTCTTCATTTTAATATCACATCTATCCATTTTGACTATCGAACAATATTTCCTCTCTCTAGCAATCTCAACATACTCTTTATTAGAAAAAGATCCAAATTTTAGAGAAAAGCATACTTACTTAAATCTTGATTTTTTTTTACTCATTTCCAACATTATTCTCCTATTCATTTCTTTATAACCTATTTCACAAGCACACTTCAATAATAAAAATTTTCAAATTTTGCTTTACTTAAGTAAACTCCCATTCTTTAATTTATCAATTAAACTTGTACAAATTTTCCCATATCATTTCTTTCTCTAGCTTTACTTTTATGTAAAACCTCATTCACACATTATCATCCATCTCATGTAATTTAAATACATCACAAATCACATAATGCCACATTCGAGACCAACCTAGGTGTTAATGCATATGCATGTATCGCAAATTTCACTTTTCAAAAATTTTCCTCTTTTCTTTTTAAATCTACTTAGGCTGAGAATCTCAAACCTAAGCTCTGATACCAAAATAATTGTAACACCCCTATACTCTATATAAGTACTATACATATACCTTGTATACATACAGTACGTATATAAAATATAAGGATGTCACTTTTCATTAAAGATTAAAACCTTTACCTTAGTTGTAAACAATAATACATTTTATTTAAAGAACATTTACAAAATCATTATACTTTTGATGATATCACACATATATATAAATTATGTTGTCTTTTCTAAAATTCATTTAGGTATATATATATATATATATATTTTATCAAAATACAACATAATTAAATTGTACATGTATGCACCACCTTTTAGTTGGTCTCGAAATACTCTTACCCTTCTCGTGGCATAACGTTTTGACTCCCAGATCAATCATCTATTCACCTGCGAGATTTACACAATCGCGCTAAGCTCGAAAGCTTAGTAGTATAAATAAAGATTATAAACATACATTACGGAAAATCATACTCATATATTAACTTCATGTATCATTATTTTCTTATCATGTTTTCCATTTTCAATACACTTTTCATATATTTCCACTAATCTCATAATTTATATACATATACACATATATCATTAAAACAAACCACAATTCAATGACTTATTAGAACATTCATAAAATAATACTCACAATGTCCACATCCATATACATATTACACATCATATTGTATTTTCATAATCTCATCATTCAACATAGTTTCTCAAGCCACATTCATTTCCAGTAATTTGCTTATGTATTGTGATCATATCATACCATAATTATCATCATATATCTCATAACATTATATCTTATTCCATAATTCACATTAAAGCAAAGACAAGCATGGGCCCAAAAAGGATATAATATGCTATTCAAAGTTCAGAGTTACTGCTTTGGTCTATAATCACATTCATCAAGGCCGTAGGCGATATATATATATATCCATGGATAATGTAACAAACCCAGTATTTTGGACCTCAACCCGGCTAGACCCTAGGGCCCCAGTATCTTGGTCCTCAACTCAACTAGACTATTACAGTTTTTGAGGCTTACGACCCGTTCTTTTCACCCCAAAAACATCTCATTTATCAACTGGGCTCGGCTTACGACCCGGTCTTTTCACCTGCCCAGTGATTCATAGGCATGCCGCCAAACCCAAAACTCTGAAGATTGAATAACATACTAGGCACACAATTAATTCATTTATCTCATTATCAATCTCTTTCACAATTCATTTCTCATTTCATTTCTCATAATCAAACTAAGCTCATTGCCTTAGTTTATAATCTTTTCTCATTTTTCTCATTCTTCTATTTCATCTCAATATCACATTTTTCCACATTTCTTTTCTTATATAATACATTACGCAATTGCATTGATACATCAACATAATTCACATTATGCATACCATAACATATAATTCATTCATCAACAATATATCAAGTAACTTAACACATTTCTCAACTAAATGTGTTAAGTCCCAATGTCATATAAATGCATGCAATCATTCAAAGTTTGTACTTACCTTTAAGAGCAACTCACATTAATTCCAAACTCCTCTTCCAATAATCCTTTAACATTTGGATTTGGGAAACTCAAATCTCTTCAAAACCTAATCCAAAGGTGATTATACATACTCACTTAGTGATACACATAAGAAAATAGGAATAAAAACTAACTAGGGCAAAATCTACACATGACACGCTCAACAACACGGGCGTGTCCCTGATCGTGCCCTAAACCAACAACACATAAGCTTTGACACGCTCAGTGACATGGACGTGTCACTGGCCGTGTCAATCCTTCCTCAACAAAGTGGCTATGACACGCTCAGTGACATGGGTGTGTCACTGGACATGTCATTCATTCTGCCTCACAAAAACATGGACACGCCCAACAACACAGGTGTGTTCATGGCTATGTCAATTACTTTATCTCATAGTAGCTATGACATGCCCAATGACATGGCCGTATTAATGGTCGTGTAAAAAATGTTAAACACAGCACCATTGACACGCCCAACGACATGGCCGTGTCACTGGCCTGTCAGGCAAAAATTATGCATTTCAAACTCTCATTCATGTAAATACAATCACTCCAAAATCCATGCTACAACACCCTTAATCAATAGCTTAGTTTATATTCATAAATCACCTAACAATTCAACACTTATATAACTTTAACATATCATAATAATAATCATTATATACATCATCCATGTATCAATTACTCAATTCCCCAACTCATTTATACTAAACCCTTACTAAACAATTTCAACAACTCATCATCCTCACAAATAACCATATTATCATCATCTAAATACCAATTCAACACACACATATATATATACTTCAATCTTTCATTATCATCAACTTCACACACTAACCATATCAAATATAAACTCAATCTATAGAAATTAACATAAGGAAATGAACACTTACTTGAATTCTTTGCCAAATCTTCAATATCCACCTTCAATTCTCTTAAAGCCCTTATGAATTTGATTCGTATGTGAACAAAATCATACCCTTCTCTCTCTCTCTCTCTCTCTCTCTCTCTCTCTCTCTCTCTCCCACGTTCAAGAAGAAGAAGAAGAAAGAAAGAAAGAAAGAAAGAAAGAAAGTGAAAGCTCTCTTGTCAAACTCTCATCCTTATCTTATATATATATATATATATATATATAAGAATATAATTAAATACACCTAAAAATTCTCCACCACAAAATTGATCCATCCTTTGACTTTCTTTTCTTCTATTTCTCTTGTCATTATTATCATTATTATTATTAATTAATTATTTACAGTTTACTTTTCCTACACCAATATATACATCATGTATATGTGGTGTATATGTTGATATATGTATACGTCTTATATATTGTATTTATATTTCTCATATTTTTCAAATACAATATATACATATCATCCTTCATATACATCTATCTCTTATAATATTTTCTTTACATATTTCACCAACATACTCTCTCACAACTACTATTCCAAAGTACATCAAAAATTGGGATATTACAGGCCGGTTCTAATGAACCGGGCGTTGTGGGGGTGCTAGGTCATTTCTCACCTTCCCCACACTTACCCAACTTTTCGAACCCATTAGGGTGTTGGGGATTCCTTAAGAATCGAGTCATCCACCCCTTTCTTTTTTCCGACCCGTCTGGGTGGCAACTCCATTTTCTTCGAGCATAGGCCCGTGTTCTCTAAGGCCCCAAGCATAAACAGTGCCGAAGTCGCAAGAACCATTCCACCGGGAGTGGGGGCGAAAATCCTCACTCACAGTGGCGACTCCACTGGGGATAAGAGAAGTTGATTCCATTAGTCTTTATATTATTCTATTCTTTCTTATAATGATATTATCCATTGCATCGTGTGCGTGAGTTAGGATGCCCGTTCGTGTTATGTTTTGTAAGGGATACCATACTTTCACTCAAGGTATGGAGATCGAGCATGGAATAACCACTCATAGCCTTTTACCATTTGGTAAATACTTGCTATGGGAACCTAAGCCTTTCAACCTAAAGACTAAAGCTCATGTAATTGGCCTAGTTACTTTCCATAGGTTTTTACCCCAAATGCTTGTTGTTTGACTATGGTTAATTTATCTTGGTTTAAATCATGGCTTATTTGGTTTGTTCTTTTTCTAATATGACCTAAGTATATTTGTAAGCTCAAAATAAATTTTTCTCTAAATCCAAAAGACCAAAGCAATTTTCAAATTTTTCAAAATGGTCTTTGGATATAAAACTTTTCAATAAACAAATTCTTTTCTCATGACTCAAATACAAAGCCCAAAATCCATTTTTTTCTAAAATCTTTTTACAATGGGCTTAGAAACAAAATTATTTTCATCCAACATTTTTCTTACAAAGAGATTGCAAATTATTTAGGTCAATTACGAAATACTAAAAATCAATTGTGAGCCTAGTTTATACTAAGAGTTATTAATCATGGGCTTGTTTTTGGCATGAATCATTGGTTACTTTTTCAAGTGAGAAATCTATTTATAATAAATCTCCTAATTTAGTTTTAATTCAATATAGCATAAAAGCTACTTTAGTTGATTGGATGGATTAAGACCTAATTAATGGGAATTATCATGAACTGATTTCCATTTTTAAAATATAACTATTAGTTGAAATGTCCGAGGGAAATATTAGAAAACAAGATACCCCATGTTGGTATTTTGTTAACCATATACCTAGGAAAAGAGACTCGCCATTCGTGTGTGGAAGTTATAAGATTGGAAGGAACGTCCTAATTATCCTTCTTTGTCTATTGTTTATGCATACATGCATACATATATTTGCATCTCATATCATTGATCCTTTCTGGCTCACAGCCGTAGATTACGATAGTTCAAAAGCTTATGACAATCCGACCTACGCCAAAAATGAAGAATCTAGCAATGAATCAATCACTTTTTCACCAAAAGCAATGGAGCCCGAACAAATTCAAAGAATGGTGGATGGCGCCCTCAATGCCAAGATGGAAAAAATAAAAGAGGCCCTGGTTGAGGCCATAAAGAATCAACTAGCTACAATTTTAGGGAACAATGCCGAAGCATCTGCTAGCACCAAGAACCCAAAGGACAAAGGGAAGGCTAAGGTTGGTGAAGTGCCTTTTGATGATGACAAGGTAGTCATTGATGATGATGATGACTGGGCTAAATACTTCCAAGATCCTTAAGATAAAAAGAAGGAGCCAAAGGTTGTTGACAAGATAACTTTTGAAAAGACTGAAAATTCTGATGTTGAGAAGATGATTGTTGATTTAGAAAAGAAATTTGAAAAGAAACTAAAAACCAAAGAGATGTCCGAGATCGACAAACTATTTGAACAAGATGATGATGTCCCTTATAAGTTCAAGATGCCATCCTTTGCAAAGTTTGGTGGAACCGAAAATCCTCACCTCCATGTGAAGCAGTATATCACTACTATACAATCTGCCCGAGCTACTAAGGCTCAAACTTTAAGGTACTTTATGCTCTCATTGGACCCTATTGTCCAAAATTGGTTCAACACCTTAAAGGAAAGTACTTAAAAAGATTAGGACATGTTATACAAGGCTTTCATTCAGCAATATGGGTATAATGTTGAGTTGGAAGTTACCTTAATGGAAGTTGAGTCCATTAGACAAAGGTCAAATGAGAATTTTGTGGACTATGTGAAAAGGTGAAGAAATAAGGCTTCTTTGCTCAAGAAGAGGCCCGATGAATCTGATCAAATAAGGATGATTGTGAAAGGGGTGTTGCCTAGTCTTCATGAAAGGATGTCTCATACACTCATCCGTGATTTCAAAGATTTTTTGCAAGCTGGCTTGAAAATCGAAGAGTGGGAAAAGGAGAAGAGTCGCTTTTTCGGCAAGAAGGAATGATAAAGGAAATTATCAACCTAGCAATCAAAGTACAAAAAAGGAAGCTGATGTTAATGCCACTAGTCAAGGAGGAATGAGGAAGTTTTCAGAATTAGGGAAGTCGCTGTCTTGGGTTCTCAATAAGCTACAAAAGAAGGGATTGTTACAACCCTTAATTCCTCGTCCTTTGCCTAATCCTCTTCCACCTAACTTTGACACTGATGCATTTTGTCAATTCCATCAAAGGCATGGACATGAAATGGACAATTGTATAAAGTTGAGGCATGAGATCCAGAATCTAATTGACAGTGGTAAGCTACCTGAGCCAGACAAGGCTAATACCAAGAAAAATCCTTTGCCTAAATTTGGAAGAGTGCCACCACCAGCAACCTTCATGGTAGGAAAAGGACTGGAAGAAGATTTTATTTTATCATCCTTTCAAGATGGGAATATTGAAGAAGAAGAAGCTTAACTCAATGAACTTCTCTTGGGTTGTTTGTTTTTCTTGTTTTATTTTCTTTATTTGGTGTTTTATAGAACAATCGTGAATTAATATAATACTTTCATCAAAATTTTTGTTGGTCTTTGTTCGTTTTGGTGCTCAACCAATGAGGAATCCAGCTTGATAATTCATGAATTAATATATTTATGCATCATGACTTGAATGACTTTACTAGGTGAGGGAATTGCTATATAGCATTGAGTTGTGTATGCTTACTTAGAGAGGGCTTCTGCATAATTACCTTTTTCTAGGTCCTAGTCAGTGTTAGAACATGCTTAGGCAAACTTTCAAGGTGAAATTAAACTCTACTTATTTAAGGGAGAAATGATCTAAGCATTGTTTGGTTAGCCAACAACTAGTATCCACCCAATTAGATATCAATCTCTAGTTGTCCTTTTGAGCCTTCATAAATTTTTAGCTTTCTTTTCATTGGATTACAAACCCCAACAACCTACTCTGAGTTGTTATGACATTTTTGATAAGTCTTATGATCACTAAGGTGAAGAGAAAGAAGATCAAAGAAAGGAATGAATAGTCAAGATCATAAGGATAGTTGATGTTCTCAAGACCATAAGGGTAGTTGAAGTTCACCTAATATCTCCAATCTATCAAGATAACATTAGAGTAACAAATGATTTATCCCTGTTAAAGGAGATTTATGTCACTCCACTCATCCTTTATTAGAAACCCAAGTTGGTACAAACAAGACAACTCTTTTAGAGCTAGAACCAAAAAAAAAAGAGAAAAGAAAAGAAAAGAAGAAGAAAAAAAAAAGAAAAGAAGACAAAACAAAAAAAAGGAAAAAAGAAAGATAAAACCTAAAAAGGCAGTTCAAAAAGCCAACTGAGTTCTCTTTTACCTAAAGCAGCAAAAGGCTTCCATTTGGTTTATAAGGACAGTTTGACTTGAATTGGTCCAACTCAACCAAAGATTCGATCAAAATTAGAGAAAAGGAGAAAGACCATCCAATTTCTGAAAGTTCTATACTTGACAGTCCTACAAGGAAGAAGGACAAAATGATAAAATGCTCAAAAAAAGGGAAGAGTAAGAAAAATAAAAAGAAAGAAAAGGGAGAAGAAGAAAAGAAACGAATTTAGGTACCAAACTTTTTTCAATGGCAAAGACTGTTCTAATCAAGATCCAGATTAATGCCAAGAAGATAGAAAGAATTTAGAGTCTATAAGATTGCTCCCAGCTGCCTAAAGTTCAAACAAGAAATTTGTAGTGTGAGGGTTTATCCATTGTCACAATAGCTCCAACTTACAAATGACCTTCATTTAACCCATGTCCATTATAGACCCCATTTCAAGCCTATCAAAGACCTGTTGATCTCTCTTGGTAGGTAGAGTCTATCAGTGGAGATAGTTTGGATAAGCATGCATATGAGATAGACCATATTCAAACTCAATGAGACCTTTGGCCAAGTAATGTGTATGTGCCTATCTGAAGTGCAACAATTCTTGCTTAAATAGAAATGATTCCCGAGTTTAGTATGGTAACTAGGATTGTCATGTTATAGATATGTTAATTTGGAAAATCAAGTCATGAGGTACATTGACATTAATTTGGCAAAGCCAACATTTGATTTCAAAATCAAAATTCAAAATTAAAAATTAAAAAAAAATTTAAAAATTATAAAGCCTTCAAGTTAAGGGAAGTATGTCGAATCATTGAACCTCCAAAGGACACATTGGGTAAAGTAAATGATTATTGGCAAGGTCATGAAGAAGCTACCAACTGACATGTTGAATCATAATTTAAAATGGATATATCTCTACTGCTTAGAGCCTCCATTATTCATATTTTCAATATCTCAAAGATAAAAGCCATAAAAGTGAAGCCTTCTGCCATTCCAGTGCAAGACCTGAATGAGCATCTGAAAGGAACTAATGAGAACACTTCTGCTGATCACCTTGGTCTGTGAGTCGATGGAACCACTATAAGTATTACTCATGCATACATAAGCATATCACACAGCATTTTTTTGTATTATCTGTTCGTTGTCAAAGTGAACAGCAAACACTCTGTGAAGTAAAGAATCAAAAGAAGATATCAAATCAAGGGGGCATGGAAAGCCCATTGCTTGAGAAAGCTCCAGTAATTTTCAAAGAGAAGAAATGTGTGCTTGTCTGAAGAACTAGACAACAAAAACATTAATCAAAGCTTGCATGGAAAAAATCTTTGGTTTAAGCCTACACAGGGGGAAAAGTTTCTCCTTTTCAATTTTTTGAGTTTATATACCAAATATTTTCAAACTCACTTGCAAATATTTTGCCATACAGGGGGCAAGGAGAAGATATGAGGGCCAACTAAAAATAGCTGAATTTTTGCAAAAGGAAGAACAAAAGAATGGAATAACCGGTTAAGCTAGAATCGTCAACTGATAAAAGGTCAGTCAAATCAAATTCAATTTCGGGTCCAAGTACCCAGTCACGGGTCCAAGTACCCAAATCCAATCAAGTTTCAGGTCCAAGTACCCAATCTCGGATCCAAGCACCCAAATTCAATTCAATCTTGGGTCTAAGTACCCAATCTCGTGACCAATTACCCAAATCAAACCCAATCTCGGGTCCAAGTAAACAAATCAAATTCAATCTCGGGTCCAAGTACCCAAATCAAATTCAATCTCGGGTCTAAGTACCCAATCTCGGGTCCAAGTACCCAAATCAAATTCAGTCTTGGGCCTAAATACCCAATCTTGGGTCCAAGTACCCAAATCAAATTCTATCTCGGGTTTAAATACCCAAATCAAATTTAATCTTGGGTCCAAGTACCCAAATCAAATTCAATCTCGGGTCTAAGTACCGAATCTCAAGTCCAAGTACTCAAATCAAACCCAATCTCGGGTCCAAGTACCCAAACCAAATTCAATCTTGGGTCCAAGTACGCAAATCAAATTCAATCTAGGGTCCAAGTACCCAAATCAAATTCAATCTTGGGTCCAAGTACCCAATCTCGGGTCCAAGTACCCAAATCAAGTCTAGTCTCGGGTCAAAGTACCCAAATCAAATCCAAATGCCCATCCTCATCAAAAATTAGTCAAAAATCACATTGCTTTTCACTATCTTTTGTTGTAGTCTCAGATCGCTCAAGCAGAGGGCAAATTGTAGACCCTTAATTTTGACCCCAATTTGATACTGTCCTGATTAAAGGATGCCAAAATAAATTTGATTTGATTTACAACTTCTAATAAGTCAGTCCGATTTTAAAAGTCACAAACTCAACTACAAAATCCTAAACCAAGTCTTTTTTAGAAGGTCCGGTCCAAAAAATTAAAAAAGGAAAAATTAGTTCAAGTTCAAAGGGCCCACGTGACATGAATCTTGGCTCATGTCGACCTGGAGGCCCCTCATGTCGACCTAGATGCCCAAGTCGACATGAGCCAAAGGACATGTCGACCTAGATGTCCCAGGTTGACATGGCTTTGGTCCATGTCGATCTAGTTGCTCTAGGTCGATGTGGCTTTGGTCCATGTCGATCTGGTTGCCCCAGGTCAACATGGTTTCAATTGTTTTTTGAAATTAGTTGCCAAATTGAATTAAAATTTGTTTTAAGGACAGATTAATATTAGGGTTAGGGATTTTGGGTGAGGTTTTTGCCTATAAATAATAATGTTTTAGACTTTAACAAGGGGGAATTAACATTAAAGAGGGTCGGTAATGAATATTAAGAGAGATTAAACCACAAAACAGAAGAGATGGCAACAAACAGAGAAGAGCAGCAATAGTTTTTTGAGAACAAAAGAAACCACAAACAGAAATATCAAGACAACCAAAGAAGAAGGCAGAGTGCATACTGTCTTCACATTGTTCATTTAGAAATTATTTTTTTTGGTAGAACCAACAACGGAGGTTTGATCTTTAATAATAAATTATTCATGCTCACAGTAGCTTCATTTTCTTTGATTAATAAGAACATACAGTAACTTGATCATTGAACATGCAATAACTTGATCTTTGAACGTGCAGTAACTTGATCTTTGAACATGCAGTACATTGATCTTTGTTTAAAAAATTTAATTGTTTGTTTTAGTTAATACATTAATCAGTTGGTGTTCGTAACTCCACTTACATGTTTTACAAAAAAAAACTTAAAACTACCCAGTAGCTTTCGAGGATTTAAATTAATTGTTAGAATCTATTTTTTTTTCTAAAACTTTAAGAACCGTAGGTTATTTTATTGAAACTCAAAACCTTAAACTATTTTTATCCAAAAGCTTAAACCATTTCATTATTAAACTCCAAAATATGATTAAAAGAAAGTTCAAGGACTTGGGTTTTAAATAAATAAAATAAAGAGACATTTGGACCAATTAAAGGTGACCATTTAGCATTATAAAAAGAAGAAAAGAAAAAGATGTGGACAAATGGCCCTAAGGCATTTATCCAACCCAAAAGTGAGCATCATTTCCCTTATATATATATATATATCATGACATGAAGAACAAATCTCTCTCTCTCACCCATTCCAAATTTTCGGCCACCATAGGAAGAACGCCAAAGGATTTCCAATTTTTGTCAAGTTTGATTTTCAAGGTAAGTTTTAAGGTTTTCAAGTATGTAGAATTCAATTCTAGTATCAATTTTAAGTATTTATATATCTATTGGAAGATTGGAAATTAGGGTTCTTATGGTGGATTTGGGAAAATTTTAAGTAGTGATGATATTGATTAATTAAATGGAAGAATCAAGGTTTCTAAGGTTTAATAAGATTAGATTAGGGTTTAGTTTGAAAAGAAATGGAGGATAGCTTATTGTTCTAAATTGCTAAGGGTTATGTTTAAGGTTGTGTTCTTGAATTTCTTGAAGGGGAAAAAAAGATTAATGAAGGAGAAGAAGGAAAAGCAAAGGGGAATTTAAAAGAACAAGGTTTGGTACGTTACCATAAAAGAAATTTTATTTTTCTTACAAACTTTGGTTTATGGAATTTTTGATGTTGATGCTTAAATGTATTGATTGAGTTTAAATTAAATGTTTGAGTTATGTTCTTGGTTTCTTATGGCAATTGAGTTGTTTAAATTTAATTTAAACCAAATGTTTTGAGAAAAATTTGGCAAGTTGATTTGATGAACTTTAATTAGTTGATTTAAGTTAAACATGCAAAAGTTATCAAAGGGAAGTGTTTGAATCTTCACTTTATCATTAAAGAAGCCTTCATATTGATTTGTAAAAGAAAAATACACTATCCCATGTATTTCATATGTTTGGGCCGAAATGGTCCCAAAATGGCAGTTTTCTGGACTCTTTTTGTGGCAGTTGTTTGAGGTAGCAAATGAACGAATTTTTCAACAAAATTTTACGTGTAATTAGTCAACATATGAAATAAGTTTTCTGTAAAATTTCAGCCAAAAATAAGATCGTTTACTTGGTCAAATGGAAGACTGAAGTGGACTGAAATTTTGACGAAAACCCAGATTTTACTATTCATTTGGTCATGCCATTTTGCGTTGCCGATTTTTCGCGCCGCGACACTATTCATTTGGTCAATTTGTGATCTTTTGAGGAATGCTTTGAAATATTTGATATATTTATTGTGGGTGTTAAATATGTGAAAAAAGGTAATGGTTTGACAAAAGAAGGTGGTGCGCGGCGTAAATGGCAAAGTGCAACGGAAATTAAAATGTTTTCTCGAATCATTCTAAAATGAAGTTTGAGACTTAAATTGAATCATTTTAACCTTTATGCTCTACTGGGTAGTTGGGAGTGGTAGATAAGGGTATGGTGTACTATACTAACTTATGCAGTACTGCCACTTATTGTGTTTGATACACCCCGGCGGTTACCTTCAGGTATAGGCCGTGGAGCGGAGATGTTGTGAAATTGTGATTGGAATGCTCCGGCGGTTACCTACGGGTATAGGCCATAGAGCGGAATTGGTTATAACCATGGTGGTGAGGGCCACCTATGTTACAGTGGTGAGGGCCACTGCCTTATCGCTATGGTTCCCTATATGCCAGTAGAGCCTGAGCCAAAGTCTTGTTTTTCTAAAACTACGTACTGCAATATGAGTTTGAATTATGGTTTTTACAATTGTTGAAAGTATATCTACACTGAATGAACAATAACTTCCATTGGTTTAATGTTGGTTGATTTTTTATTTAATTATTTCCTTTTAGTTCAAATGCTTTCATGTTTTACTTTTATTTCCATTGGTAAAGTACCCACTAAGCGTCATTGCTCAGCGAGTTGAGTTTTCTTGACTCGTAGTGTAACACCCCCATATCCAATGCACACACACTACAACCACAACAATGTAGCATAAGTGCACCAAACATAGGGATGCTACGGTTTTCTTAACATTCAAAACACTTTAAACTTGATACAATACCCTTATCATTATACATTATAGAAAAGTAGATCATTTACTTATAAAACAAAACATATTAGTTATATATATATAATTTAAATATTACACAGCGGAAGTTATAAAATATGTACATATTTACATATTAAAAATTTTTTTACAAAATATAAAGAAGTATACATGATTGGCAAGTCTGCTCTGATCTTTAAGCTCCCAAAATGGATTCTTCAAGGTCTACTCTCACTTGGTCTTGATGAACTCTCGGGTTCAACTCTATCAACTTTATTACCTGCGCGATTAAACACTATCGCGCTAAGCCAACGGCTTAGTAAGATAATCATGCTAATGATATGACTTAGTGCAATGCAATGTCATTTCTCAATCCATATTATACATGCAACATCATATATGCAAAACTAACAACGTACTTTCACATTACATATCACATTTCAATATCTTTTCATATACCTCATTAGTATTCATTTAACCATTCATAATCAACACTAAACAAAGACAAGCATGGGCCCAAGACACACTAATATGCCATTCAATTTTCAGAGTTAATGATTTGGTTTTGTTATCACATTTATCAATATCATATACCCAACTAGGCTTCAAGGATTAAGTTCAACCAAGCTTCAAGGGGAGCAAAGCATGCTAAGCTTCTACCCAACTTGGCTTCAAGAACTAATCCAACCTAGCTTCAAGGGTGGTAACATCTCAATTAGGCTTCAAGGATTCAATCCAACCTAACTTCAAGAGATTGTTACACTTATTAGGCATGCCACCAACAACCAACTCTGAAAATGGAATAACACATTAGCCACACAATTCATTTATTATTCAATTATCATTTTCATTCTCAATTCTCAATAACATTTAGGCAAACATGCCTTATTTCTTTCAATTGCATCATCATAACCAAACACAATGGCATTGTCTCATATCATGTCTTATTTGAATTATCATTGCATCTTTGATATACATTTCAATGTATATTACTTATGAAACACATTACCATTCACAATGCATAACATAACATTGTTCAATCTCAACAATGCAATTAGGGCAAAGAACAATTGATATGATTCATAGTTTTAGGACCTTACACATGCATTTGATTATATCATTCATTGACTCAAGTGTGTTTAAAGTGTTTAGGGTTAGGTTTAAGGACCAACCTACCTTTGGAGAACCAAAGCAATGCAAGAAGAACAAAGAATTAAAACCCTAACCCACACAATTGAGGGACACGGGCAGCCACTTGAGGGACACGGCCAAGCTTGTGGCCGTGTCACTCAACCCACTTGGACAGTAAGCAACACGGGCAAGGGACACGGCCAAGCTTGTGGCCGTGTCTCTTACACCAAAACTCACAGTAGCTAACACGGCTTGGGAACACGGCCATGTCACCCAAAAACTAATCCAACACGCCCAAAATCCCTTGGCTTGGCCGTGTCACACATTGCTTTTGGCCGTGTCTCCCAAAACACAAACCCTAATATGCACAACTCTCCTCCAAATTGCACTCAAACTCATCAAACACCATATAACATGTTTCAAATGAATGGAATCAATGTTCTAAACACAAATTCTACATGTTTATCACAATAATCACCTCACAAAACATTAATATTACATTAAACACAAACCCTAAAATCCTCATCCTTTTCCATCTTTCAAACTCAACATCCACCACTTCCAACAACAATACCTATTTAAACTCTTAACTTAAAACCAATTCAACACTTGAAAACACAACACAAACACATTTCAAACACACCAAATCACAAAATCAACAAACTCTAATTCACTTTAACACCACTTCAAAATAAGTAAAGAAAACAAAAGAGTACTTACCAAATAATGAAATTTCTTGAAATTCCAACTTGTTTACTTGAAATCTCCTTCAACCTTTGAGCTAAGAACATCAAAATCTTCCTTTGCTCTCTTATTTTCCTTTGCCTTTGGTGAGCCGGCCAACATCAAGAAGAAGAAGAGAAGATGATGAAGAAATCACAAAGTCAAACACTCATTAAATACCCATCCAAAAGAAAATTACTATAATACCCTCATACACATCTTAATTCCCTTTATAATTTCTTGCCCACTTTGGTAATTTCACATGCCCTAAAAAAATCTCCTCTTGCATTGACCAACCCTTTTTACCAATGTATATGTTATATATATCATCATATACACAACATATAAACTTGTCTCTAAACCCTATTTCTTCCCAAAACACATATACATATACTTTTCTTTTCTCAATTTAAACCCACAACAACAACAACAACAACAACAACATACAAAACTTCTAGGGCATGCATAGGGATATTACACGTAGGTTCGGAGCAGTAGATTTCGATAATTAGCATCGAGCAGCACAACACAACGCAGCACCTCAGAGTAGCCTTTCATTTCCTATATTATGAGTTAGCTAGTTGTGGCATGTATATGTATATATTTATATATAAGATTGGGAAGTACTATGTTATACTGTACGTTAGTAGTATGTAATAATAATAAACCTCTACTTTATTTTGTATTAGAAGTGTGAATTCTTCTTGCAGGTTGTAGTTGAGGGTATAAGGGGGATTCATTGGGAGTGTATTGAAACTGATTATATTCGCATTGGTTTGTGTAAAAATGTTTTTAAAAATAAAAAAAACCAGTTTTGTCGACACTTGGGACCCAATTTCTAGGCGAACCTCTGGCAAAATTTCTGTAAAAATCGGAACTAAAATTTGACTAAGTAAAATTGGTAGCAACATTAGGTTAGTGTGGCGCCTCTACTCGGCTTACACATGTAGGCCGGGAAGAGGTGTTACATTATTTTTCCAAAACCTTAATTTATCTCTCCAAATCCAAAATTATTTTTTTTAAAGGACAGTAAGTTAAAATCCTAAACCTTTTTTAGTTTCAAAAAGCCTAATTCCAAAACCTAATTCCAAAACCCTAGTTTCAAAAACCCTAATTCCAAAACCCTAATTACAAAACTCTAGTTTCCAAAACCCTAGTTTCCAAAACCCTAAGTTCCAAAAACCCTAAATTCTTTAAAACCCTAAACTTATACTTTTTATTACTTTATTTAATTTTAGATTTGATTATGTAGTTTATTATATGTTTTTGATGGTTGATTTATTTAATTTAAATGCTTGATTTATTTAATTTATCATCGATGGATATTTTCTTTATTATTATGATTATTATTTATTTATTTTGGTTCTAATGTAAGAGGTATGTTTTCACTTTGTGGGTACCTCATTATTTAAACCTTATATAATTTAATTTATTTTATATTTTGGGACCAATGTAAAGGACACGTTTTCACCTTTCGGTGAGTGTCCTATTTAGTTTTAGACATGGACAATGTAAGGACATGTTTCCATCCTCGGATGGGTGTCCATTTATTTACTTTGTTTGGACATTGCTTTGATTTTAATATAATGATGTTTTATTTTAATTGTTGCATATAGTATGGATAATATTGTTATATTTAAGAATTTTATAATATTAAGTCCTGTAAATGAGGCCGGTTCCAATGAACCAGGCATTGTGGAATTGCTGGGCCATTTCTCATCTTCTCCACACGTACCCAACTTTTCGAACCCATTAGTGGGTTGGAGATTTCTCAGAAATTGAGTTATCCACCCCTTTCTTTTTCTCGGCCCATCCAGGTGGCGACTCCATTTTCTACAGGCATAGGCACGTGTTCTCTAAGGCCCCGAGCCTAAACAGTGCCGAAGTCGCAAGAACCATTCCATTGGGAGTGGGGGCAAAAATCCCTGCTCACACTAAGTCAATCAGGCAGAAACAAAATGAGAATTTTGTTAATTATGTAAAAAGGTGAAGAAACAAGACTACATTGCTCAAGAAGAGGCTCGACGAATCATATCATATTAGGATGATTGTAAGAGGGGTGCTCTGATAAAAAAAAGGGAAGGCGAAACACTTTAAATGCCAGGTCTAAAAATTTTTTTATCAAATTTTGGGCACCTAAAAAATATTAGAAGAACAAAGTAGTGAAGCCCAATATAAATTTCGCCAAGTTTGGGTGTCAAAAGAATACTTGCCAAAAGAAATGCTACTAAGGAAGGGACATGCCCCATGAAAATCTCATTCTAACTATAAGAAAAGATATCCACTATAACAAAATGCTGGATTTGTGGTAAATTGAAAAAGAATGCTCATAAGGCAAAAAGCTATGGAAAGAAGGCAATAAAGAATGAGAGATCTAGTGTAACACCCTTATACCAAATATACGTAGAGCACATATAGCTTGTATATGTAAAATACACACATAGAGTATAAGAATGTCATCATCCTTGTCATTTGAAACCAAAATTATAAGAAAATAATTTAAATCTTAAAATATACTTTGATATACAAATAAAAGTATACATTAGTCTTATAGTGACCAAAAATACAAATTTTAAAGAAAAATCTCTGGGGAAAATTTATTAGAGTTTTGCCTGGATTTTGGACTTTTTCCAAAAACATAAATCAACATGCAATAAGAATTTTGCATTTTATAAAAATTGAATTTTCTTCGATCTTAGATAAAAATTGATTTTTTCGTGTTGGCAAATACAAGTTATGAAAATTTTAAATCAAAGGATTTTTTAACAATTTATTAATTTATTTCATTTATAAAATTCTAAACTAAAAACATTGATTAGTCAATTTAAATGAATTTTAATGTGATTAGAAAAAAATTATGTAATATTCCCTCCATTTCATTTCAAGTGTCGTGTACAAAAAAAAATTTTGTTCTATTTCAAGTGTCATTTTAAAAATTCAAGAGAGCATTAATTAAAATTTTTCAATATTACCTCATTAATTAATGAAAAAAAATAAATGAAGTGAGAAAGACGAGAAAGGTTATTTAGGTAAAATATAATAAAAATTTTATGAAATTTATAATAGGCAATCATTTTCTTGATCCATGCACTATTCTTACACGACATTTAAAAGGAAACGGAGGGAATACTTTAGAATAATACTATGATGAAAGACAACATTAAAAATTCTATTGAATATTCACTTAAAATTTTATAATATCGTATAACCAATAATAAAAATAATAATAATTTGATTATGTAAGAGTTAACTTTTACATTAATTTTTTTTATTAGCAATATGGAAAGAATACAAATTTGAGTGTATTAATTAACATATTATCAAAAGAAATGAAGCCATAAATGAAACGAAATGAAATTTATATATTATTTTTTCAAATGTTAATTAGATTTTAAATTGGGAGACATTTGAAGCAAATTGGGAGAGATTACATTATGTATATTAGTAGAAGTGTACAACTTATTTTGATTTGATTAGTTGGACGTTTTCTTATTGTTGAAATGTCATTGTTTTAAAAATGAGTAATGCGATTTGGACACAGCCCAATGAAAAATGAGTAATACTCTTGATTCAGATTCAGACATGTCTTCAATAATTTGTCTTTGTTAGGTATATATATGATATGCCCTAGTTCTAATTTATCATGTAATAATTGAACACATTTTATTTTAATTAATATGTAACATTTGTATTTTGACATCATGATTAATTTGTTTAATATGATGTTGCCTTGATTAAATTTTAAGACCTATCATCAAGATGAAGATCTTGATAATGAGAGTTAAGTCTTTTATAATTTAATCTAAAATTATTCTTGATCATAAAATTATTAAATATGGCTTTAATTATCTAATTCGATCAATATATATGTGATGATCTCTATAAGATAGAGATTGGTTGTACTCATTAACTAATTCACATATATAAATGGTGCATATAGAGATATGACCATTGAATCGACTCAATGGAGAATTTCTAATGGTTAAAATTGCCAATAAACTGTCAATGGATATTCTTTTAAAGAATATAATATAATAATTTCTTTTGACCTGAGATCATCGTAATAATTGACAGGTTATTTATCATACTTTGATACTAGACACCTATTTCTTTAGAGCAATAGTTGAAAGGATATTAGGTATAATTAAAAGCCTGTAGAATTAGTGATTGATCAAGATGGAATCTATCAACTCTTGGTAATGAGTTTAAGCTCTATGTTATCATTAATTATAAATATCTTAATTAAGACCTTAGTCAGGGTAGATGAATGAAGAAGAAAGAAGTTTCTTAAGTCATTCACTTGTTGTTTATAATTTACATGAAATATAGTTGGCAACCTATAAGATTTGACAGATTAATCATATCTTAGGATTGACCCGGAGCTATAATGACAGAAAGAAATACTATATTATTCTTTTAGGGGTTCTTGATAATAGTTATTTATTTCATGCTATTTGGTTATTAAGAAGTGTTGCTAGATGTCAACCTTGATTAGTAAATTGATTTGACTAATTTACTACCAATTTAGCATTGAACCTATGGGGTCGCACACTAACGAGTATTCTAGATTTTGGTAATAGATTAATTATATTATTATTTAATAATTAAATTAAAAATTTTAATTATTTAAATAAATAATATTTTCAGTCCAAATGGAATATTATTATATTTTCTGCTAGCACCGATAATATAATTAATATGATAAGTGGCAAATTAAATTTTTTATTTAGAATAGAAAATTAATTAATTAATATTTTATGGATAAATTTATTGTATATATTAAATTATTATTTATATATTTTGATATATAAATATTTAAAACTAAAATATATATAATAAAATAGTAAATATTATTTATATTAAATTATTATTTATGTGATAAATAAATAATTTAAATTTAAAATAAAAAATATTATAAAATAATATAAGTGTTTGATGCATTAATATTAATGCTCCAAGCATTAATATTAATGCACCATACACTAAATATTAATGCTTTGAGCATTAACATTTAAGTGGAATAATATGGCATATGGCACTTAAGAGTTGTAAATAGTTACAACTTAATATCTATAAATAGGTTAATAATCAAGGCATTCAAGATAACTTAAGAGAGAAAAATTTTTACAAACTTAAGAAAGAAATAATTTTAGAGAAATAAGCTAGAAGATTAAGAAATGTCTTAATCTTATAATAAATATTTTTCATAAGAGAGAGTTAGAAGATTAAGAAAGTCTTAATCTTATAAATATTTATCCAATTTTAAAGTTAATAATTTAGTGAAAATTTTAGCTTAAGATTTTAATTTGCTCATAAATTTCATTTATCAAATGATTGATAGCAAAGCTCAGTCTCGGTGTGGATATACAAAGAAATTTTATACAATTGAAATTTTAATATCAAGAGCTCTGTTGTCCCAAGATGGCAACCAAGAGGGGGGGTGAATTGGTTTTCACAAGAAGTAATGACAATTTAAAAAACTCAACAAACAAGAAATGCGGAATATAGAGTTGGTTGAGTAATTGAAGAAAGAAAGAACACACAAGATTTATAGTGGTTCGGATTTACTTCAATCCTACATCCACTTCCTTAACAACTTGTTAAGGTTCCACTAATCTTTGAAGTTTTTACAAGCTCACTTCTAACTTTGGTGTTTTCACAAGTTCACACCTAACTTCACAAGTGTTTTTCTTAGGCTCACACTTACAACCCAAACAAGAGTTTTACAAGGCTCACTCTCACAACCTAACAAGAGTTTTACTAGGCTCACTCTCACAACCCAAGTGTTTCCCAAGCTTACACTCAAACTTATACAATGGTGTTTTCAATGCTAACACCTAACATTCATAACAATTCAAATACAAGTTTAAGTAAAAGAAAATTTGTTGCTTGGCTATGAAAATCTTTTCTCAATATTATCTCTTTTTTTTTTTTTTTTTTCATAGAAACTTTGTATTTATAGCCAATGTGGTCTTACTAGCCGTTATTGATGTTGAGAATAAAGTCTTGGCAGATTAGACCTCTTTACTTAAACTGTCCGAAGCACTTCGCGGTCGCCCTTCATACAAGGATGGTCGCGCTCATGCTTCAAGCGGTCGTCCTTTTAACCAGGGACGGTCGCTACTTTTAAAAAATCTTCAACGGTCGAATTTTAGTGCTCTGCAGCTGGAATCTTGCCCATGATGTGTTTGTCGGACCGTTTCTTGCCCATGCTGTGTTTGTCGGGACGGTCGCGCATCACAAAGTGCGGTCGCCCTTTTTTGAATACTGAAGTGGGATTACAACGGTCATGTCACGTGTCATTTTCTGACAGGGCAAAAGAGATGTCCACCTTAATTTGAATCTCGCGGTCGCCCGTGGTAGCATTTCGCGGTCGAACTCATATTCTCGCGTCGAACTTCTGGACGCACCTGAGGACGCGAACACTACTGTCTCTTTGAGCAATTTCTTTTTGAATTGTTGGGCGGTCGCGACTTTGAATGGGGCGGTCGCTAAAGTGGTTAGCGAGGTCGAGTCATTCACCGTTCTTGTCACCGCGAATCTTACTGTGATTGTAATGATTTAAATTCCTTGAGTAGCGGTTGTGCACATATTTGGCCGGTCGCTATTCTGTAGGAGCGGTCGCGACTGAGGTCGAACTTCTGACCGCGAAACCTACTGTGACAAGGTTTCATTCTGTAATTACTTGGAGCGGTCGTATTAAGGTGAGGTGCGACCGCGATAAATGTTCTGTTCATCTTTAATTGAAATAACCTAATCCTGCAACAAGATTTCTCAAACACAAGTTAAATAGATCATCCATTTGAGTTGTCAAGGATCAAAATTAAGATCATTTGTCTAACAATCTCCCCCATTTTGACTTTGACAATTCAAATGGAATGATGAGAAAAATAATAAGTCTAAAATGCTCCCCCTTAACATATGCAACAATCATGGTTAAGAGCATTGTGATCCCTTAACATATGCAACAATCATGGTTAAGAGCATTGTGATTATTAGTTTATCTTGGTGCAAATGTTATTGTTTGAATGCATACATTTCTCCCCCATAAACATTTCTCCCTTATTGCAAATATTCAACATGTATACTTGTTTCTCCCATTATTGTTCTTATCTTTGGTTTCCTTTATTGGTTCAACATGTATACTTGTTTCTCCCATTATTGTTCTTATCTTTGGTTTCCTCTATTGGTTCATTCCATTGGTTCTTCTCTCCCCCATTGTCATAGGCAAAATGAAACAATTGTTAAGCAAAATTATTAACTAAACAATGAAAGGGAAAGTACCAAATTATATATATTAAAATTGGAGGAAAGTACAAAGCAGAAAGTGCAAAGCAGAAAACATATGAAAATGCAAACAAACTAAAGCTAAGCTATTCTGAGTCATCATCTAACTCTAACTCTTCTTCAACTAAAGGAGCTTTCCCTTTATCTTGAGGTGCAACAGAGGCAGAGCTAGTGCTAATAGACTCTTCTTCTTCAGCAACGCTTTGGGTGTGATCACTTATATCCCAATCTTCAAGATTGCATTGAGGCAAGTCCAATTTGCCTTGCATGTCATAAAGATCATGGTGCATGTGGGATATAAGGTCTATCCTTTTGTTTAAGTGCTGGAATCTCTTGGAAACACTTTTCTTGAACTTAGTGAGTTTCCTTGAGAGAGTCTTGATTGCTTGGAGGATGAGTTGTGTGGAGGATGAAGCAGTTTCTTTAGCAGCTTTTGATGAAGTTGCTTTTGGAGGTAATTCTACTGCAACTTCTACAGAATCTCCCTCTTCCTCAATTGTATACCTTGGCCTTTTCTTTTGTTTATCCATAACTCCTTTCTTGCCATAGCAGTATACATATGACCCTTCTATCTTCCTTACACAACCAGCATGCTCTAAGTAATCCATTGTGATAGCATTGGAGGCTAGAGTGAAAGGGTTCCTCAAAGTGGCTAAGTTCAAATCATTCAGAAGGTTTAGGTGCCTAGCTATTTGAGTAACTTGAGAGGATAGGAAGAAGGTACCAGTTCTTGTAACAGCATGATGATAAAATGTATCAATCAAGAACTTGGTTGTGTTCATTTTGATGTTATGGGTGAAAGCATAGAGAAAGATAAGGTCTCTCTTGGTTACTTTCTCATTCCCATCTGCTCTTTGGTGAATGGTATAGGTGATAATCCTATGGAGCATCCAGTGGGTGAGAGATTTGATATGTCTGGCTTTAGATTCCTTTTCAAAAGAGGTTTCAATGGAAATTTCTCTCCAGAAATCAGAAAGTGTTGGGTTTGAGAAGATTTGGTCATTGTAGGAGGTTATACCTTCAGAAGGGAAGTTCCAAATGTTGCCAAATCCTTCTAGGGTTAAGGAATGATAATGATCAAAGAGCTTAAATCTTACCCCGTACCAACCTAGAGCAGAGTTTGCACTCTTTTCTATTTGAAGAGACATCAGAAATTCTTTGCTAAGACTGGAGTAGCCTACCTCTTCTGGAAAGACAAATTTTTCCCATCCAAGGACATCCAACAATCTTTCAATTTCGTCCTTGATGCCCAAAGCAGACAGCATCCCACCAAAAGGAGATTTGGTGCCTTCAACTTTCTTTTTCTTAAGCATGGCATACCTAATGTCTTCCTCAGTGGTTTGGTGATGAGGTTTGTGAATTTTTTCACCCCTTTTTGATTGTGGAGGAGATGGAGGTTCAACAACAGGTTCTCTAATGGTGATTCCTGGAACTCTCTTAGCTTGTCCCTTTATTTTGGAAGTGGTTTTTCTTTTGGGAGCCATTAGAATAGAAGAAACAGATGAGAGCAGGAAAACAGAGGTTGATTTGAGAAGCAGATGAGTTGAGAAGATTTTAGGGTTTTAGAAGCAAAATATCCAAGAAATTTGATGTAACTTACTTTTAAATAGATGGAGTTAAGAAAATAGCCGTTTTTGACTGTTGGATATTAAGAGTTGCGACCTGTCACACAGCCAACGGTTATAAATTTTCGAGCAGAGTGTACAGGGTGCGGTCGCGGATTGAAGATAGTGCGATCGCTACTTATGGTCTAGCGACCATTATCAAGATAAGTATGCTCGCGAGAGAAGAAAGTAACTGTAACGGTCGAAACTATTCAAATTGGTGCGGCCGCGCACAAATTTTCTCGACCGCGCACATGGATTTTTATTGAATGAAACTGGCAGACGAAATAGCGATCGCGAAATAACACTGGAGCGACCGCGATAAACTTAAAAAATGAAAATTTCAAGGAAAGATGGAATGACATTTCTAATGTGTTAAAGAATTAACTGCATGCACATAGAAACTTCATTGGAAGATAATTAATTCAAAGTTATTCCATCAATCATTCCTAAATTGAGTTTTATGAAGTTAAGTCTATCTTCATTCAAGGGTTTTGTAAAGACATCAGCAAGTTGATTTTCTGTATCTATGAATTCTAAGGTTATATTCTGATTTTGTACATTTTCTCTTAAGAAATGATGTCTAATATCTATGTGTTTGGATCTAGAATGTTGGATAGGATTCTTAGACAAATTGATAGCACTAGTGTTGTCACATTTAATGGAGATATTGTTAAACACTTTACCATAGTCAAGCAATTGTTGTTTCATCCATAATACTTGTGTGCAACAAAAACATGCTGCAACATATTCTGCTTCCGTTGTGGATAAAGCAACCGATGCTTGTCTCTTACTATGCCAAGAAACTAGACAATTACCAAGAAAGTGACATGCTCCTGTTGTGCTTTTCCTATCTAAGATGCTACCAGCATAATCTGCATCTGAAAATCCTATAATATGAAATGATGTATTCTTAGGATACCAAAGTCCTAAATGCATTGTACCACTCAAATATTTCAAGATTCTTTTAGTGGCATTCAAGTGTGATTCTTTAGGACAGGTTTGAAATCTAGCACATAGACATACACTATACATTATATCAGGCCTAGAAGCAGTTAAGTAAAGTAGTGATCCGATGATACCTCGATATTTCTTCTCATCTACTGCTTTACCATTATCATCTTTACCTAATTTCAATGATGTGCTCATAGGAGTTTTGCTAGTTTTGCAGCCATCCATTCCAAATTTCTTGATGAGTTCTTTTGTATATTTGGATTGGTTGATGAAGATCCCATCTTTACATTGCTTGACTTGCAGTCCAAGGAAAAACTTGAGTTCACCCATCATGCTCATTTCAAATTCCCTAGTCATACAAGAAGCAAATTCTTTGCACAAGGCTTCATTAGTAGCTCCAAATATTATGTCATCCACATAAATTTGTACAATCAAAATGTTGTGCTTATCCTTTTTAACAAAAAGTGTTGTGTCTACTTTTCCTTTTGAAAAACCATTTTCAAGCAAATATGCACTAAGTTTATCATACCAAGCTCTAGGTGCTTGCTTTAATCCATATAAAGCTTTGGTAAGTTTGAAAACATGATCAGGAAATTTGTAGTTTTCTAAACCAGGAGGTTGTTCAACATAAACTTCTTCATTTATGAGTCCATTTAGAAATGCACTTTTAACATCCATTTGATAAAGCTTAAAATTCATATGACATGCAAAAGCAAGTAATATTCTAATAGCTTCCAATCTAGCTACGGGGGCAAAGGTTTCATCATAGTCAATACCTTCTTCTTGATTATAACCTTTGGCTACCAATCTTGCTTTATTTCTAATGATGTGACCATTTTCATCAAGCTTATTCCTATAAACCCATTTGCATCCTATTGTAGAATGATCTATAGGTCTAGGAGTAAGTTGCCAAACATTATTTCTTTCAAATTGATTAAGTTCATCTTGCATTGCAGTTATCCAATTTTCATCATTTAAAGCTTCCTCAACATTTTTTGGTTCAATTTGAGAAACAAAAGCAAAATTAACATCAACGTGATTAATTTTAGATCTAGTAGTTACTCCCTTTGATGTTTCTCCAATGATGAGTTCCTTTGGATGATCTTTCTTGTATTGCCAATCCTTAGGAAGATCTTGAGACTCTTCTTCAAGTTGATTGATCTTTGGAACATCAATAGATTCAAGAGGTTCAAGAGTACCTGCAGGGTCATTGAAAGAAATACCTTTCTTTTGATCAAGTTTAGATGATTCATCAAATACAACATGCATTGATTCTTCTATAACTAGAGTTTTCATGTTAAATACCCTATATGCTTTGCTATATGATGAATATCCTAAGAATATGCCTTCATCTGATTTGGATGAGAATTTTCCAAGATTATCCTTGGTATTCAATATGAAGCATTTGCATCCAAATACTCTAAAATATCCAATTCTGGGTATTCTTCCATTCCATAGCTCATAAGAAGTTTTATTAGTTAAATGCCTTTTATAAACACGATTTGCAATGTAACAAGCTGTATTAACGGCTTCCGCCCAAAAATAAGATGGTAAATCATATTCGTTGAGCATTGTTCTAGCCATTTCAATTAAAGTTCTATTTTTCCTTTCAACTACACCATTTTGCTGTGGAGTTCTAGGAGCAGAAAAATTGTGTGAAATGCCAATTTCATTGCAAAAGTTTTCAAAGTTTTCATTTTCAAATTCTTTGCCATGATCACTTCTAATAGATGTGATCACATATCCTTTTTCATTTTGAACTCTTTTTGCAAAGGTTTTGAAGTAATTAAAGGTTTCATTCTTTTGAGCTAAGAAATTAACCCATGTGAATCTAGAGTAGTCATCAACAAGAACAAATGCATATGATTTGCCTCCTAAGCTTGTAACTCTATTTGGTCCAAACAAATCTAAATGAATGAGCTCTAAAGGTCTAGAGGTGCTTATAACACTCTTTGATTTAAATGAGCTTTTATGTTGCTTACCATGTTGACAAGGTTCACAAATTCTATCTTTTTCATATTTTATCTTAGGTAAGCCATCAACTAAGTTCTCATTACAAATATATTTCAATTGATCCATACCAGCATGTCCTAGTCTTCTATGCCATAACCATGCATCATTATTAGTGGACATTAAACATGTATGATTTGAATGTATGCTGACATTGTAAGTGTTGTTTGTTCTAGTGCCTTTAAATATGATAATACCATTTGAATTCGTGATCTTGCATTCTTTGGAATCAAACTTGACAAAGTATGCTTTATCACAAAGTTGACTAACACTTAGCAGGTTATGTTTCAAACCATCAACAAGCCATACATCTTCAATTAAATCCTTACCAATAGAACCAATGGAGCCAACACCAAGAATTTTACCTTTAGCATTGTTTCCAAAAGTTACGTTACCTCCATGTTTATAGGTAATACTTGTAAAGAGCTTTGCATTTCCAGTCATATGCCTTGAGCATCCACTATCCACAAGCCATGTGCTTTCATTGGTAGTAGATTTTAGGCATACCTGCAAGACAATTTTGATCATCTTCTTTTAGGTACCCACATATAGTTGGGTCCTTGATGGTTAGTAGAAAGAGTGCCTTCTAAATTGAGATGAGCTTTTCTTATATAACAATTGAAATTTTTGTGACCAAATTTCATGCAATATGTGCATTGCCATGGTATCCTATGCTTCTGCATTTTTCTTTTTGCATTATACATACAACTACAAGTATGTGATTTCTTTTGTACAGGTTTAGTGAACAACAATGCATAATTATTTTTGGCTTTATTTCCTAGTGAACCATAAGAAGTTCTTTTAGATTTGGTGCAAGCATCTTTGATATGAACATCAGAAATTTTAGTTGTAGATGCTTTCACAAATGTTGGTTTGCTAGGTGCAATGTTGGTTGAGCCATTGAATCCTAATCCATATTTCAAGGAAGGTGATCTTTGATTATTAATTAATGTGTTCAATGCTTCCTTTCCTTTATGAAATCTGGAAATTGATTCTTTTAGTTCTTTTAGTTCATGCTTCAATGCCTCATTCTCTTTAATCACTTTTTCTAAGTCATGTGAGCTTTTATTTAATTCTCCTATTGTATTCAGTAAGTGTTCATTTGAGGTTTTCAATTCTAAGGTAGAGTTCTTTAAGCATATAAAATCCTTTTCTAACTTAGAGTTTTTCTCTTTATAGAGCATCATTTTAGAGAAATATTTTTCTATTTTAGAATTCATGTGCTCAATCAAGTCACTATCATCTATATCATTTATATCATCATGTGCTACAAGATCAAAAGATTGAGTACTTACCTCATTGGAGTCATCTTCAATAGCCATGAGACAAAGATTTGCAATTCCTTCCTCTTCTTCTTCTTCACTTGAGGAAGAGTCATCCCATGTGGCTTTGAGAGACTTTTTCTTTTCTTTATCCCATTTCCTTTTGTTCTTTAATTTGTAGCAATCCGACTTGATGTGACCGGTTTTTCCACATTCATAGCATTTTACTTCATTTTTCTTTTCTTTATCTTTGAAGGAGAATTTAGGAGGTGTACCTTTGTTTGCTTGTAATCTTTTCTTCCTTTTCCATTCGTTCATTCTTTTTGAGAACATTGCCATTTCATCTTCATCATCAGTACCTTCACTGCTTGAGCTCTCAACTTCTTTGATTGCTTTGAGTGCAATTGGTTTTCTCTTTTCTTTCTCACCTTGATCTTCTTCTTTTTCACTGTGCAGCTCAAAAGTGAGTAATTTACCAACTAGCTCGTCGGTTCTTAATGTGCTGAGATCATGAGCTTCTTCTATGGATGATACTTTGGATTCAAAGTTCTTTCTAGCTCTTAGTGCTCTCAAGATTTTACTGTTTACATCACCTTGATCATATACCTTGCCATACTTCTTTAGTTCATTGACAATTGCAAGTAAGCGATTGGTCATGTCGGTGACATTTTCATTTGGTTTCATCTTGAATAGCTCATACTCATGAACATGCATTTGTTTCTTGGTAAATCTTACCTGAGTTGTACCTTCATGGTAGTTTTCAAGTGTTTTCCAAATGCAATGTGCACAAGTTAAATGTTGAACTCTTCCACCTTCTTCTCTTGAAATGGAGTTCATCAAGATGGAAGCAGCTCTATTGTTCTTGAATCGATCTCTGATATTGCTAGTTGACCATTGAGCTTTGGGAAGAGGAACTTGAATACCGTCAACTTCATGAGTAGGAGATTTCCACTCATTTTCCACGAAATCCCATAGTTCAATCCCTTCACTGTCTAGAAACAAATACATTTTGTGTTTCCAGTATGAATAATCCGTTCCATCAAAGTAGGGTCTAAGAATAGAGTTAAGATTTCCATGAGAGCTTGATGAAGAAGAAGTTGCCATTGTGGATCAGATTTCACAATTAAGTTTAAGAAATCTCAGAGCTCTGATACCAATTGTTGTCCCAAGATGGCAACCAAGAGGGGGGGTGAATTGGTTTTCACAAGAAGTAATGACAATTTAAAAAACTCAACAAACAAGAAATGCGGAATATAGAGTTGGTTGAGTAATTGAAGAAAGAAAGAACACACAAGATTTATAGTGGTTCGGATTTACTTCAATCCTACATCCACTTCCTTAACAACTTGTTAAGGTTCCACTAATCTTTGAAGTTTTTACAAGCTCACTTCTAACTTTGGTGTTTTCACAAGTTCACACCTAACTTCACAAGTGTTTTTCTTAGGCTCACACTTACAACCCAAACAAGAGTTTTACAAGGCTCACTCTCACAACCTAACAAGAGTTTTACTAGGCTCACTCTCACAACCCAAGTGTTTCCCAAGCTTACACTCAAACTTATACAATGGTGTTTTCAATGCTAACACCTAACATTCATAACAATTCAAATACAAGTTTAAGTAAAAGAAAATTTGTTGCTTGGCTATGAAAATCTTTTCTCAATATTATCTCTTTTTTTTTTTTTTTTTCATAGAAACTTTGTATTTATAGCCAATGTGGTCTTACTAGCCGTTATTGATGTTGAGAATAAAGTCTTGGCAGATTAGACCTCTTTACTTAAACTGTCCGAAGCACTTCGCGGTCGCCCTTCATACAAGGATGGTCGCGCTCATGCTTCAAGCGGTCGTCCTTTTAACCAGGGACGGTCGCTACTTTTAAAAAATCTTCAACGGTCGAATTTTAGTGCTCTGCAGCTGGAATCTTGCCCATGATGTGTTTGTCGGACCGTTTCTTGCCCATGCTGTGTTTGTCGGGACGGTCGCGCATCACAAAGTGCGGTCGCCCTTTTTTGAATACTGAAGTGGGATTACAACGGTCATGTCACGTGTCATTTTCTGACAGGGCAAAAGAGATGTCCACCTTAATTTGAATCTCGCGGTCGCCCGTGGTAGCATTTCGCGGTCGAACTCATATTCTCGCGTCGAACTTCTGGACGCACCTGAGGACGCGAACACTACTGTCTCTTTGAGCAATTTCTTTTTGAATTGTTGGGCGGTCGCGACTTTGAATGGGGCGGTCGCTAAAGTGGTTAGCGAGGTCGAGTCATTCACCGTTCTTGTCACCGCGAATCTTACTGTGATTGTAATGATTTAAATTCCTTGAGTAGCGGTTGTGCACATATTTGGCCGGTCGCTATTCTGTAGGAGCGGTCGCGACTGAGGTCGAACTTCTGACCGCGAAACCTACTGTGACAAGGTTTCATTCTGTAATTACTTGGAGCGGTCGTATTAAGGTGAGGTGCGACCGCGATAAATGTTCTGTTCACCTTTAATTGAAATAACCTAATCCTGCAACAAGATTTCTCAAACACAAGTTAAATAGATCATCCATTTGAGTTGTCAAGGATCAAAATTAAGATCATTTGTCTAACAAGCTCAATTATAGGTAATTTTAAATATATTTTTTAATTATATATATATATATATATATTTTAAACGCAAACAGATCTATTATGGATTATTTTGAACTTCCACTGTGTTATAAACACCGAATATTCCTATAGTGGTATCAGAGCAATGAATTTTTGCATTTAAATTATATTTGAAAAGTTCAAATATAATTCTTATTACTGGCAAAAATATATTTTGTTTAGATATTCTCTAAAATTTTATTTTATTGTGAATAAAATAAAATATAATATTAATATAATATTATTTTTTTGAGAATAAAATAATAATTAAAATATGATTTTGAAATAAATATTTAACATGAGATGTTACATATGTATGTATGTATATATATATATATATATATTTACGACATATTATTTATTAAATAATTTTTTTGAATGGTAAAACGTTTATCATTAAATAAAAAATATATATATTTGTACTACTAATAACAAAGATCATACTAAGCCTAGTAAAGTAAAGTTGTCCCATACACCATCTCCTATGATCTTGGATTATTAATCTCTTAGATTATTGAAATTAAATAATTTTAGTATAATAGTTATGCATAATTATTTAATTTCAAAAAAGGTACAATAAATATATGCTATTATGGATATTATTTATTTTAATAAATCCTATTTATATGTGGTATATGAATTTATTTATTTATTTTTATATACATATACTTGGTTAAAATAAATAATTAATATATATTAAATTTTGTTTAGTTGTTACATACTTATATTATATGTTATATGTGATATAAATTAATATTATATGTTATACATGATATAAATTAATATTATATATTATATGTGATATAAATTAATTTAAAAGTAATTGCATGTAGACAACTTAAACTAAAATTCATATATTATGATATTATTTAAAAATTAAGTTCTCAAATAATAAAATATACGATATTTTGTTATATAGCTTTCCATCAAAATAAATATTTTATTTATCTATGATTACAAGGAGCGACCTGATAACCAGGAGACTTGTAGTTTAAAAATAAAATAAAATAATTTATTGTATAAGATGCAAATATGAAAATAATTATTCAAAATTATATTATACGTCTGGATTACCTAGGAGAGTATAAAATTTGATTAATTATATGTCATTGTTTAATGGATGAACTCAACTATACCAGTAGGGACGACCTGACAGCCAGGGGACTATTGGACATATAACTATTTAAGAAAATTACATAGTGATGTCATTGGTAAAAAAAAATACCTACCTTTAAAAATTTTGTATGAGAAACGACTTGACTACTAAGGGCTCATTCATATTATTAGAGGTTTTCTTCATTTCACTAAATAGAAATACAGATTTTTTAAACTATAATAAAAATATATAGCTCGATTTAGTGAAAATATCATTTCTTTATAATATAAATATATAAATGTGTTCTTATATTATTATATTTTCTTATGAATTATAGAATTCTCAGTATGTCTACTACATCACTGTAGGCCATACTTGATGCTAACAAACTAGTTGGACCGAATTTCGATGATTGGTACTAAAATTTGAGAATTGTTCTCATGCATGAAAAACTTATCAATATGATTGATAAACCTATTAAAGAACCATCAAAAGATGATGCTGAAGCTACCTAGAATTACTAGAAATACTTGGAAGAATGTCTTGCTTCTATGAGTTCAGAACTCCAAAGGAAACATCAGGATATGGATCCATCTGCAATCATTGAACATCTTGAGAAGATGTATGACACTCAAAGTAGGACAACAAGATACCAACTGTCTAAAATATTATTTGGATCTAAATTGACTATGAACTCTTCAGTGGGATCCCATGTTCTAAAAATAATTGATCTTATTAAAGAACTTGAGAAATTGGGATGCAAACTGGGCAAAGAGCTCTCTCAAGATTTGATCTTGCAGTCATTACCTGAGTCCTTTTCACAATGTATTATTAATTTCAATATGAATAAAATGTATTCATGAGATGATTAATATGTTGATTGATTATCAAAATTAACTTGCATCTGAAAAGAAGAAAGGAATTGTCATGTTGGTTAGCAGCACTTCTAAAAGGAAGGGTAAAGGTAAAAATAAAAATAAAAAAAAAAGAAAGAATATTGTGTCTAAGGGTGGTGTGACCAAACCCAAATGTAGAGTAGACAAAGCTAACCAATCAAATGCTGAGTGTTTCTTCTATAAGAAGAAAGGACATTAGAAGAGAAATTATAAGGAGTATATTGCATCTCTTAAGGAAAATAAACAAGGTAAAACTTTTATAAAAAATATTTTCATGATTTATTTAACTGTTACTGATTCTTCACTGTGGGTAATAGATACTGGCAGTAGTTTTAACATCTGCAATATGTTGCAAGGATTATAGATAAGTAGAAGGTTAAAGAAAGGAGAAGTCAATCTTCAAGTTTGGAATGGTGCAAAAGTTGTACCTCTAGTTGTAGGAATAATTTCTCTAATAATGCCTACAAGCAAAGTACTTGTGTTGGAAGACTGTTTTTATGTTCCTAAGTTTGTTTCAAATATAACATCAATTTCAATGTTAAATAAATTTGGTTTTCATTTTGTTCTAGATAATAACATTTGCTCTATTTATCATAGTGATATTTTATATGCAAATGGTTATATCCAACTTGGTATTTATGTATTACCTAATATGATTGCTAAATCAATTATGCATGTTTCTAATCTTAAGAGAAAAAGAGATGATTAAGTAAATCACACATACCTTTAACACTATAGGCTTGCTCATATTGGAGAGAAAAGAATTTAAAAGTTGCACAAAGAAGGTTACCTTGACAAGTATGATTATGAATCATATCCAACTTGTGAATCTTATCTCAAAGAAAAAATGACTAAATCTCCATTTGTTGGAAGTGGAGAAAGAGCCTCAGAATTATTAGGTCTAATTCACACAAATGTATGTGGACCAATGAAAATTCATGCAAGAGGAGAATATTCTTACTTTATCACATTTACTGATGATATGTCAAGATATGGATTTGTGTATCTTATGAAACATAAGTTCAGGTCTTTTGTTCAAAAGATTCCATAGTGAAGTTAAAAAACAGATGGGTAAAAGTATCAAAATACTAAGGTCTGATAGAGGTAGAGAATATCTTAGTAATGATTGTATTGGATATCTCAAAGAGAATGGGATTCTCTCACAGTGGACTTCTCTAGGAACACCACAACATAATGGTGTGTCCAAAAGAAGGAATCGAGCCTTATTAAATATGGTGAGATCTATGATGAGGTTCACTAATCTTCCAATAAACTTATGGGGATATGCTTTGGAGATAGCAGCATACTTACTAAATAAAGTTCCCGCTAAATCAATCTATACAACACCATATGAGATATGAAAAGGACGTAAGCCAAGCCTTAAACATATTAAAATTTGGGGTTGTCCAGCTTATGTTAAGAGATTGAAAATAGATAAACTTGACTCAAGATCTGATAAATGTAGATTCATCGGATATCCTAACGAAATAATAGGATACTATTTCTATCACTCTTTTGACCATAAAGTGTTTGTGGCTAGAAGTGCAACCTTTCTAGAAAGGGAATTCCTTTCAGATGGAAGTCATGTTGAGAGAATTAGACTTGATGAAATTCAAGACAATGATGAATCAACACTATATCAAGAACATGAGATACAAGAATGAGCAACCTTTACTGGATGTTTTAAAGTTGACAAAGAAATTACCAACTTTGACAATTGATGTTCAAGAAGCAATTATAGTTCAAGAGCAAATTAATGAATCTGTTCCACTTATAATTGAACAACAGCCAGGTTTAGTATGATCCAATTGTACATGTAACTCTTAGAAGGTCTTCTCGTCATCATCATGCACCGAAAAGATTAAATCTAATGATAAATGATGATGAGTTGAATGAGGTTAATCATAATGATGATGATCCTAAGACCTATGAAGAGGCTATTTAAAGTTCTGACCAAGAAAAATGGCAAAAAGCCATGGAATCCGAGATGGAATCCATGAAGATAAACAAAGTATGGACTTTGGTTAATGCTTCAGAGGATATAAAACCTATTGGTTGATTTATAAGAAAAAAAATTGGAGTAGATGGTAAGGTAGAGACCCATAAAGCTCGTCTTGTTGCCACGGAATATCGTCAAAAAGAAGAAATTGA
The DNA here is from genome assembly GCA_947685225.1 of Garcia nutans. NCBI lineage: Eukaryota > Viridiplantae > Streptophyta > Magnoliopsida > Malpighiales > Euphorbiaceae > Garcia > Garcia nutans. The sequence goes on along the minus strand of CANTUV010000009.1, from coordinate 29,958,982 downwards.
CTATGACGAGACATATTCTCCTGTGGCAATGCTTAAATCCATTCAGATTCTACTTGCTATTGCAGCTTACTATGATTATGAAATATGACAGATGGATGTGAAAACAACATTCCTTAATAGTGAGCTAGAAGAGGATGTGTATATGACATAACCTTAAGGATTCATATTCTAGTATGATAATAATAAGGTTTGTAAGCTACAAAGATCTATTTATGGACTCAAGCAAGCCTCAAGGAGTTGGAATATTCACTTTAACAAGACAATTGAAAAGTTTAATTTTGTTAGATGCGAAGAAGAGCTTTGTATGTACAAAAAGGTTAGTTGTAGCACAATTATTTTTTTGGTATTATATGTTGATGATATTTTGCTCATTGGAAATGATGTACCAGCATTACACAACACCAAGATTTAGCTATCTGAGTAGTTCTCTATGAAGGACTTGGGAGAAGCAACTTACATTTTAGGGATAAAAATTTATAGAGACAGATCTAAAAAGTAGCTTAGACTTTCACAATCTATGTACATTGATACCATTTTAAAAGGTATAACATGGAAAATTCCAACAGAGGCTATTTACCAATAGGCACTGGAATTACTCTCAGTAAGGAGGATTGTCCTCAAACACCTGAAGAGAGAGAAAGCATGAGTAGAATTCCATATGCTAGTGCAGTGGGAGCTATCATGTATACCATGTTATATGCATGTCCCGATGTGGCTTATGCTCTAGGAGTAACAAGTCGGTATCAGGCGAATCTTGGTGAGGAACATTGGAAAGTGGTTAAAAACATTCTTAAGTATTTAAGAAGAACTAAAGACCGATTCCTCATTTATGGAGATTCTGAATTAAAACTGGAAGGATATGCCGATGCAAGTTTCGCTTCAGATAAAGATGATAGCAAATCTACCTCTGGTTTTTTTTTCACCTTGAATGGTGGAGCAGTGAGTTGAAAAAGTTCCAAACAACCTACAATAGCTAATTCAATGATAGAAGCAGAATATATAGCGGCATGTGAAGCTTCTAAGGAAGCAGTTTGGATGAGAAAGTTCTTAACTGAACTTGGTATGGTTTCATCAATAAAAGATGCAGCTCCACTATTATGTGATAATACTGGAGCAATTGCTTAAGCAAAAGATCCTAGGTCACATCAGAAATCTAAGCATATTCTGCGAAAGTATCATCTGATTAGAGAAATCATTGAACGAAGAGATGTTACAATCCAGAAGGTAGATGGAAAAGATAATGCAGCAAATCCATTCACTAAAGCGCTTGGTGCAAAGGAGTTTGACAAGCACAAGTGGAAATTAGGATTGTGATACATGACAAATTGGACCTAGTGCAAGTGGGAGATTGTTAGGTATATATATGATATGCCATAACTCTAATTTATCATGTAATAATTGAACACATTTTATTTTAATTAATATGTAACATTTGTATTTTGACATCATGATTATTTTTTTTTATATGATGTTGCCATGATTAAATTTTAAGACTTATCATCAAGATGAAGATCTTGATAATAAGAGTTAAATCTTTTATAATTTAATCTAAAATTATTCTTGATCATAAAATCATTAAATAGAGCTTTAATGATCTAATTAGATCAATATATATGTGATGATCTCTATAAGATAGAGATTAGTTATTCTCATTAACTAAATCACATATAGAAATGGTGCATATGGAGATATGACCATTGAACCGACTCAATAGAGAATTTCTAATGGTTAAAATTACTAATAAATTGTCAATGAAATATTCTTTTAAAAAATATAATATAATAATTTTCTTTAACTTGAGATCATCATAGTAATTGACAAGTTATTTATCATACTTTGATACTGGATATATATTGTTTTAAAGCAATAGTTGAAAGGATATTGGGTATAATTAAATACCTGTAGAATTACTGATTGATCAAGATGGAATCTGTCAACTCTTGGTAATGAGTTTAGCTCTATGTTGTCATTAATTATAAATAGTTTAATTAAGATCTTGGTCAGGGTAGATGAATAAAGAAGAAAGGAGTTTCTTAAATCATTCACTTATTGTTTATAATTGACATGAAACATAGTTGGCAACCTATAAGATTTGACAAATTAACCATGTCTTAGGATTGACTCAGAGCTATAATGACAGAAGAAAATATTATATTATTTTTTTAGATGTTCTTGATAATATTTATTTATTTGATGTTATTTGATAATTAAGAAGTGTTACTAGACGCCAACCTTAATTAGTAAATTGATTTAACTAATTTACTATCGATTTAGCATTGAACCTATAGAGTCGCATACGAACGAGTGTTCAGGAATTTGTTAATAAATTAATTATATTATTATTTAATAATTAAATTAGAAATTTTAATTATTTAAATAAATAATATTTTCAGTCCAAATGGAATATTATTATATTTTCTGCTAGCACCGATAATATAATTAATATGATAAGTGGCAAACTAAATTTTTTATTTAGAATAGAAAATTAATTAATTAATATTTTATGGATAAATTTATTGTATATATTAAATTATTATTTATATATTTTGATATATAAATACTTAAAACTAAAATATATATAATAAAATAGTAAATATTATTTATGTGATAAATAAATAATTTAAATTTAAAATAAAAAATATTATAAAATAATATAAGTGTTTGATGCATTAATACTAATGCTCCAAGCATTAATATTAATGCACTATACACTAAATATTAATGCTTGGAGTATTAATATTTAAATGAAATAATATGACATATGACACTTAAGAGTTGTAAATAGTTACAACTCAATATTTATAAACAGGCTTATAACCAAGGCATTCAAGATAATCTAAGAGAGAAAAATTTTTATAAACTTAATAAAGAAAAAATTTTACAAGTTTAAAAGAGAAATAAGCTAAAAGATTAAAAAATATCTTAATCTTATAATAAATATTTTTCATAAGAGAGAGTTAGAAGATTAAGAAAGTCTTAATCTTATAAATATTTATCTAATTTTAAAACTAATATTTTAATGAAAATTTTAGTTTAAAATTTTAATTTTTGCTCATAAATTTCATTTATCGAATGGTTGATAGTAAAGTTCAGTCTCGATGTGGATACACATAGAAATTTGTATAATTAAAATTTTAATATCAAGAGCTCAATTATAGGTAATTTTAAATATATATTTTTAAGTATATATATAAATTTTAAACGCAAATAGATTTATTATGGATTATTATGAACTTTCGCTGCGTGTTATGAACACCGAATATTCCTATAGTCTTAATTTGACTTATATTTGACAAAAAAAAAAGGTTATTTTATCCTTTGATTAGCAAGTGTAAGGTTCAAATTTTATTTTATCCTTTGATTTGCTAGTCTAAGGTTAAAATTGTTCCTTTGTCATTTTTTGTTCTGCCAAAATTAAAATAAGAATATTAAACCATAACAGTTGATAAAAATATTATTATTGAAAACATTATTCCGCACTAACAGAAAGGACAAAAACATAAAACAAAACATAGGTGAAAGTTATTGAAAATGCAACACACCATATATATGTAGAGCATAAAATCTAGAGCTGAAGAACTTTCTTCCAAGATGGCCTGCTGCTAATATCATCCCACCAAGCACTCACGTGCTTTCTATTCCTTATCATATACTCCTTATTGATAGGACCCACCAGATACTGTGTAAAGGGTAAGTGGCTGAGATCTGCAAGGCTAAAAAATTCCCCAGCTAAGTACTTGCTCTTCGATAGCCTCTCCTCATAAACATCTAACACTTTTGCAAGCTTTTCTTCACTTTCTTTTATGAGTTTCTCATCTGATTGAAAACCCAAAGCTGACGCAAATAAAATATGAATAGTTATGTTGTAAATAGGAGGATGGAAGTTTTGTGCTTCAACCTCTAGCCATTGTTCTACAACTCCTCTTTCTTCTATGTTCTTCCCAAGTAGATCAGTTCCCTGAGACTTGTATTTTTCTGCATAATATCTTATGATTGCTCTTGATTCTACAAAATTGAAATCAATTCTTCTTCTTAGTATTATTAGTATTTTAACTACTACTTTTTTAATAGGAAACATATTTATGAAAAATTTCAATTTCTAATCTGAGCATCTAGGCTTCTTTTGCAAAATTGCAGTTCAAAAATATTCAAACCAACTCCATTAATAGAATTGAATTTAATTTTTACATAGTAACATTTAAAATGAAAATAACTAATACTATGGATTAAATTTTAATTTAGTTAAAGTTTTACAAAATATCATCATTTCTTTGAAATTATTTCTTTTGCATGCTAGAAGAATTGAATTCTATCAACTCTCTCCTTTCAGATAATGAAAATTGTGTATGTAAATCCGAAAATTTTTTTTTAATCTAAATTTCCAAATCCAATCTTAAACAAAAAAAGAAAAAAGGATTTTATTACCGTATAAAGTGTAATCTCCATCTTGAATTACAGGAAGAACTCCAAAAGGCTGCAATTGACAGAGCAAAAGCAAATTTAGATTATTGACCCAAAAAAAAACGCAAATTTAGAGAGAAGCAAAAGAAATATATAGATAGAAAGGATAGGATAAAGAACCTGTAACTGAAGATATTCGGGGCTTCTATGTTCTCCTTTGAAGATATCGACAGGTATAGTCTCAAATTCGATGCCCTTTTCAATAAGACAAACCAATACTCGCTTCGGACAAGCACAGGCTGGACCATATACTTTCACCACCATTTTTATTCTTTAAAACACCGAGTGAGACTGAGGACTGATAGAGAAGAGAAGAGGAGAATAGGGTGTGCCGTGTATTCTTAGGCCTTAGCTTCGCTTTTATATAAGACGCCTCATGCTTGTAGGTGGTACATGTTGGCCATTGTACTAAAAAATTATTATTATTAGAGCTTTGTTGCATATTGCTGCTTTTGGAAAAAACAAAATTTATTTTGGTAAGAAACTAATTATTAAAATTCATATTTGAAGTAAATTATTTATATTCAAACAATAAAAATTAACGTTACAAAATTCTTTTTAACGATAACATATAAACAGTAATTTTCATCAAAAATAAGTTCAGTTGCAACATTAGGTTTATTTTTTTTATTGACCAATTTAATAGGACATCATATTCGTTTCTTTTCCTAATAACAAAAGCATATATGAATTTTAAGAGAGATTATTTTGTGAGTAAAACTGATAACAGAGACTACTTAAATATATTTTTTAAAAAAAATAAATTCACCCATTAAAATTAAATTTTGGAAATTAAGAAATTTAAATAAAAAAGGTTAATAATAGACGCAAAAGAAATGTTACACGTACTTTTCTACACCAACGCGCACGTGAATATTGCGTGTATATGGAAGAAAATCCATGTGTAGTTATCTATGTGAGGTTAGTAGGATGGTGTTGTGGCAGCTTAGCCACTATCTATTTTTGTTAATTAATTAATTAATTGTCTGGTTCTGCATTTTTCTTTTTCTTCTTCTTAACAAAGACATTGTAATGATAATAAACGAAGGGAGTGGGTGGACAAGAGAAAAGCAGCTGTCAATGCAACCTGATCAATATTACCCACCATTTATCTGTTACCTTTAATTTAATAAACCAATTTTCTGAATTTCTGCTAATTGCTATAGGTTAAAATATAATTACTATTAAACCCCAAGATCTAAACTAGTTTACAAATTAAGACCTCTATTTAGACAATCAAATTAATAAAGCCAATACTTCTATCAACGATTTATTTTTTTTATTAATTTAAACAGTAAATTACTATACATTTAATCTCTTAAATTTATAGTAATGCACATCTTGATTAGTGAATTATTATATCTAATATCAAGAACCAATTAATATTCATTTTAAATTTTAAAAATTAAATAATAATTTATTTAATAAATATATAGCAAAAAAAATTAAAGTCAATAAAATAAATTATTATATGAGAATTCACCAAAAATAGACCCTCGTTAAAAAGTCTTAATATTTTTTAGACTTTTTTAACCATAGATGATCTTAAAAGGATAAAAATGCCCTTAAAAACCTACTAAACAACTATTTCTTTCTCTTTCTTCCATTTTAGAACGCCGCCAACCACTTTCTCTTTATCTTTTTAATTTTTTTTCTCTTTCACTAATATTATACAATCTCTATCTTCATTTTTTATCAAATTTTATATTTCTTCTTTATTATTTGTAATATGACATCCACTGATGCATTAAATCTGTATGTTAGATTTTTTTTTTCAAATTAAGCTATTAGAAAATAAAGATTGTATTTTTAACTATGCATATATATTTAAGTTGTTATGATTGTGATATTTTATAAGAAATTTATTGATTTTATTGTGTTTAACCATAGTCTCTATATATTTTCTTCTTTTTTTTCCTTTTCTTCTTTCTTTTTAATTTTTGGGCTGTTAAAAAATTAAATAGAATGGTATGAATGTTACTGGATCGTATTTGAAGTAATATTATATAATTATGAAAGTTGTTAAGGCTTGTTAGTAGATTATAAGTGCAGTTAGGGGTTATTAGAATAGTTAGGGGCGATTAATATAAGTTAAAGAGTGTTAGCCCTAACTATCTCTAACTTGCTCTAACTCACATCAAATTCCTTTTAATTGGTATTAAAAATTATTCATTATACAACCTAAGCCAATTTGCATGTTTTTATAATTAAAAAGAATCTGTCATATTTATTTTAATTTTTAAAGAAAAAAAACTAAAAGAACTGCTCTAACTCGTCATAATTTATCATAACTCACAACAAATTGCTACTGACTGGCATTAAGAAATCTTCATTATATCACTAAGATAATCTGTATATTTTTGTCTGAAAATAAAATATATCTCATTTATTTTAAAATTTAAAGAGAAAAAATATAGACATATCCTAACTTTTCCTAACTTATTCTAACTCATTTCAAATTACTTCTAATTGGCATTAAAAATTATCCATTATATAATCTAAAATAATTTGCATATTTTTATATTTTTTAAACAGAATCTATCAAATTTATTTTGATTTTTAAATAAAAAATGCTAAAAAAAATTATTCTAACTCGTCATAACTTATCATAACTCACATTAAATTGCTTTCAACTGACATCAAAAAATTTTCATTATGCCTCTAAGATAATAAGCATATTTTTATCTGAAAATAAAATATTTCTTATTTATTTTTATTTTTAAAGAGGAAAAAAAATTTACAAATATATCTTAACTCCCCTAACTTACCCTAACTTATATCAAATTACTTCTAATTGGCATTAAAAATTATCCATTATATAATGTAAGATAATCTACATACTTTTATATTTAAACTGAATCTATCAAATTTATTTTAACTTTTAAAAATATGTTAAATGAACTGCCCTAACTTGCTATAACTTATCCTAACTCACATCAAATTACTTTTACTTTTATCAAAAAAATTTTATTACACTTCTAAGATAAAATTCATACTTTTGTCTAAAAATAAAATATGTTTCATTTATTTTAAGTTTTAAAGAGAAAAAAAATTACAGATATGCCCTAACTCCTCCTAACTTGCCCTAACTCATATCAAATTATTTTTAATTGACATTAAAAATTATCTATTATATAATCTAAGATAATCTGCATACTTTTATCTTTAAATTGAATCTGTCAGATTTATTTTAATTTCTTTTAAAAAAAGACTAAAAGAATTACTTTAACTCGCCATAACATACCCAAACTCACATCAAATCACTTCTAACTGGCATAAAAAAATATTCATTATATCTCTAAGATAATATGCATATTTTTCTAAAAGTAAAATATTTTTCATTTATTTTGACTTTTAAAGAGAAAAAAAATTTACAGACATACTTTAACTCCCTCTAATTTACTCTAACTCATATCAAATTATTTTTAATTGACATTAAAAATTATTCATTATATAATCTAAGACAAGCTGCATGTTTTTAAGTTTAAATAAAATTTGTCAAATTTATTTTTTATTTTTTTAAGACTAGAAAAAATTATCCTAACTGGCCATAACTTGTCCTAACTCTTATTAAATTGCTTCCAACTAATATTAAAAAAATTTTATTATACCTCTAAGATAATATGCATACTTTTGTCTAAAAATAAAATGTCTCATTTATTTTAATTTTTAAATAGAAAAAAGTTTACAAATATGTCCTAACTTCCCATAACTTGCCCTAACTCATATCAAATTATTTTTAATTGACATTAAAAATTATTCATTATATAATCTAAGACAATCTGCATGTTTTTTTATTTAAATATAATTTGTTCGATTTGTTTTGATTTTTAAAGAAATAAAAAGCTAAAAAAAGGTCATAACTTGTCCTAACTCACATCAAATTACTTCTAACTAGTATCAAAATTATCTATTATAATAGCTAAGATTATCTATATGCTTTTGTTTGAAAAATAAAATATGTCTAATTTATTTTAATTTTTTTTAAAAAAAAAGCTTATAAAAATATCCTAACTCTACCTAACTTGCCCTAACTGATATTATTTTACTTCTAAATGAAAAGTTGAAATGTCCACAGCAGAATGGGTAAAAACACTTACTTTAATAATAATTTACTATTCTTAAATTATATTGATTATGATATAAATACTAAATTTATATTATATTAACGTATCAGATCGTGAGATGTTTATTGCTAAATTCTTCTTGTCTTTTAATTGTGATATCTAACAATACAATCAGAAAAATATGAAGTAGATGAGAGACATCACTGCATATTATTATTGTACCATCCAATGCAAAAATATGTTGATTTATATCACAGTGATGATGAGACGTGAACAATTTATTATATGGTATAAATAAATACTATATGATGTAGATGTATATACATATACATGGTGTAATTAGATATGTTTTAAATATTTGAACTAACTTTGTATTGTCTTTTCAATTATAAATGGTTAGTATTTCAAGTTATTGCAAAAGGTTTAATTGAATATTTCTTTGGTGTAGTTTAAAAATGTCATAATTTCACCTAACTTGCCCTAACTCCATTTGTATGCATTCTGACATACCTAAAACTTAATCTAATCAATACACTAGCCTCATTTTTATTTCACTTTCAAATTTTAGTGAAAATAATAAATGAACAGTATCCATAAGTTGAAATTTAAAAATGTCATAACTCTATCTTTATATACAAACTTGAAACAAGTCACAAATCAGTCATAATAAGAAATTCATTAGCCAATAATACAAATTATATAATATGTCTTCACCACAATTATATAATAATTTATAAATTATATATCAAGCACCTTCTAATATTTATTATAAATAAAGAAATACAATAATACATAATTTATTTCTGAATAGTCTAAGAACTTGTAATTTATGAAGCATAATAAATTAATATCGAATTCTGGCATGTGCGTCTATTACGACCTAATTTCCAACGGCTTCATATCATACCTATTACTAGCATATTGTATCTGTTATCAAAAGCAATAGTAAAATTATTATTAAAATTAAAATAAATCAAACAAATTTTATTAGACAGATTTTATTTTTGAAACAAAAATATATAGATAATCTTAGAAATTATAATAGATATTTTTTATGCTAGTTAGAAGAAATTTGATATCAGTTATGGCAAGTTACGATGGCCTTTTTTTTAAAATAAAATAAATTAAACATATTTTATTTTTAGATAAAAGTGTGTAGATTATCTTAGAGGTATATTTGAGAATTTTTTATTCTGGTTAGAAGCAATTTGACATGAATTAGGACAAGTTATGATGAGTTATGAGAGTTCTTTTAACCTTTTTTTCTTTAAAAAAATTAAAATAAATCAAACAAATTATGTTTAATCATAAAACTATATAGATTATCTTAGATTATATAATGGATAATTTACAATATCAATTAGAAGTAATTTGATATGAGTCAGACAAAATTAGAGAAAGTTAGGGCATGTCTATAAACTTTTTTTCTCTTTAAAAATTAAAATAAATAAGACATTTTTTCAGACAAAAGCATGCATATTATCTTAAAGGTATAATGAAGATTTTCCAATACCAGTTAGAAGTAATTTAATGTGAGTTAAAGCAAATTATGACAAACTAAGACAGTTTTTTTAGCCTTTTTTTAAAAATAAAATAAAATAAATCTAACAGATTCTGTTTAAACTTAAAAGCATATATCTTGCCATAGCAAGTTATGAAGTAATGTGATAAAAGATTAGACAAAAATATATATATTATCTTAAAGGTATAATGAAAATTTTTTTTATGCTAGTTAAAAGCAATTTAATATGAGTTATAATAAATTATAACGAGTTAGAACGGTTCTTTTAGCTTTTTTTTTAAAAAAATTAAAATAAATTTGATAAATTTTGTTTAAATATAAAAACATGCAAATTGTAATATCCCAATGTATGCCCTAGAAGTTTTGAATATTATTGTTGTTTTAATTGGATTGAATGTATGTGTCAAATTGAAAGAGAAAAGAATTTTTAAAGGAAGTGTATATGTTGCATATATGGTAGTATAAATAACATATACATAAGTCAAAAGGGATGGTCAATGGAAGAGGATATTTATTTGTGATATGTGAAATTATTTAAATGGGCATATGAGTGACAAGAGTTAAGTTTAAATGGATGAGGGCATTTAAGTAATTGTTGTGTTAGAATTGCATGGTGGAGATTTAAAGAAGAAGAGAAGTTTGACTTGTCATTATTTCTTTTCTTCTCTTCTCTTTTGGTGGGCCGGCTATCAAAGGAAAGGGAGAGGAAGAGAGGTGTTCTAAGTTCTAAACATCAAATTGAAGGGAGAATCAAAGGATTAAGTTGGAGATTTGTGAAATTTCTTCAATTTAGGTAAGTACTCTCTTGTTTTCCTTTGTTATTTGTGAAGTTGTGTTTGAGGTGAGTTATGATTTGTTGTTATTATAATTAAGTGTGTTTGAGATGTGTTTATAAGTGTTGAAATTGATTGTAAGTTACAAAGTTAAATTGGTGTTGGTTTTGGTTTGAAGATGGTAAGTTAAGTGGATGTTGATATGGAAAGAATAAGAATGATGTTGGTTTTAGGGTTTTGAAGTGGTATGTGTTTAAATGTATTGTTAATGTATTGTTAATGTGATTATGGTGATGAACATGTAAAATAAGTGTTAAAGACATTGATTATATTCATTTGGATAAGGTTATGTAGTGTATAATGTGTTTTAATTCAATCAAAAGAGATTTGGCCATGTTTAGGGTTTTTGTTCATGGGAGACACGACCAAACTAAGGATGAGACACGGCTAAAACTAAAGATTTTTGGAAGACACGGCCAAGTTTAAGGAAATTTGGCCGTGTTGGATCAATTTTAGAGAGACACGGCCACAAGCTCGGTCGTGTCCCTTGCCCGTGTTTGCCACTGCCTGGTGTTGGTTGAGAGACACGGCCGTGTTCCCTTGCCCGTGTCTGCCTCAGTTGATTTGGTGTTGAGAGACACGGCCACAAGTTTGGCCGTGTCCCTTGAATGTGTTGGCTACTGTGATTGTTCTTTGCTCTTCTTGTATTGTTGAGAATGAACATACATTTGATGATGCATATGATACTATATGAACAATGTTATGTTATATACATTGTGAATCTTGTGAATGGTAATGTGTTATATGAATAATATACTTCATAATGTTACATCAGTGATGCTATATGTAAAATGTGAAGGATATGATGAGGTAAATGATTATGTATAGCTTGATGGGAGTGGCTCTTGAGGTAAGTACAAACCCTAATCCACATTATTGCATATCAATAATATTATGTTTGGCATAATATGAGCTTTATGAAACGTGAATTGAGATAATTGAAGCATATTTGCTAGATGATAATGTTCAATGTAATTGATTATGTATACTTGAATAATGAAGTATTAATATGTGAATTGAAATATAATGAGATTGTTGAGGCATGTTTGCCTATTTGATAATAATGGGAATGAATTGAGAAAATAATGTTAAAAGATATAAATGAGCGAACCTATCTGCCTCCTGCGGAACCATGCGGACCCAATGAGTTGGGCAACCGATCTTGGACTACCGACCTGGTTGGGGGAAGGTTCAGTACAGTCAGTATTATACGTACCTATCTGCCTCCTGCGGAACCATGCGGACCCTGGGTTTGGGCAACCAAACTTGGACTACCGACCTGGTTGGGGGAAGGTTCGTTACTGATAGTCTTATACGTGCTTCTCTGCCTCCTGCAGACCCCTGGGATTGGTAGTGGCCTAAGGCCTAGTGGGCAACCGACCTGGTTGGGGGAAAGTTCGTATATGAAGCCATAGTTGTTGGCTATATTGATAAACTTTAAATGAGTGTAACAGATGATGATATAATTATTGAAATAATGAAAGGTAACATTTATAAGCATGATCTTTATTAGTTGAATGTATGACATTGAAAATTGAATGGCATATTAGTGTCTTTTGGGCCCGAGTCTGTCTTTGTTGTCAATGTGATATACAAATGTTGAAATAAATGAGTAATAAGATTTATGGTTGCTTAGTTGGAAATGTGATTCATGAATGGTGATAATGATTGCCTTCATTGGAAATGTGATTCATGATTGGTGAATTGTGAATAAAATAATGATATGAAGTATGTTATGTAATATGTATATTGATATAATGATTGTGAGTATTAGTGATGGATTGTGGTTGGTGTTAATGATATGTATATATGTATATATAATATATGAGATTAGTAGAGATATATGAAAGGTGCAATTCAAAAGGAAAAACATGATAAGAAACTAATGGTATATGGAAGTGATATTTCATTATATGTTAGAATTTCTATAATGTATGTTTATATGTTATATTTGTACTACTAAGCTCTCGAGCTTAGCGCGGATGTGTAATCGCGCAGGTGACTAGGTGGAAGATATGAAGTCTTTCGTTATGCCGCGAGAAGAGTAAGAGTTTATCGAGACCAACTAGAGGGTGATGCATACATGTATAATTTTTAAGTATGATGTATTTCTGACAAGAGCATATTTATAAGTATCAATGAAGTTTTGATAAAGATAAGATTATGATATATATATATATATGTAAGATCATTAAAAGTATAATGATTTTGTAAATGTTCTTTAAATTTATGTATTGTGGTTTTAACTCTGTTAAAGGTTTTAAAAATGTATCGAAAAGTGACATCCTTATACTTTATATACACTTACTGTATGTATACCGGGTGTATGTATAGTACTTGTATGGAGTATCGGGGTGTTAGAATTATTTTGGTATCAGATCTTAGGTTCGAGATTCTCGGCCTAAGTGAAATTAAAAAGGAAAAGTTTTGAAATGAAATTTGTAATACATGCATATGCATTAACACCTAGGTTGGTCTCGGATGTGGCATTATATGAATTGTAGAATATTTATGTTATATGAGATGGATGCTAGTGTGTGAATGATGTTTTACATGAAAGTAAAGCCAGAGAAAGAAATGATATGGGAAACTTAATATAAGCTTAATTGATAAAATAAATAATGGGAGTTTACTTAAGTTAAGCAAATATTGAAATATTGCTTATTGAGATGTGGTTGTAATATAAAGAAATGAAAAGGAGAATAAAGTTGAAAATGAGTTGGAAACAAAATCAAAATTTAAGTATGTACTCTTTCCTCTATACTTTGAACCTATTTATTATAAAGTTTATATTGGGTCGGCTAGACAGAGGAAATATTGTTGGATTGTTAATATTGAAAGATATGTTATTAAAATGAGGAGAGTATGGTGGAATATCGAATGAGTTGATTAGTATAGACAAAGTGTGATTATTTAAAGTTTGGGATATATATATAAATTGGTATTGTTATTTTAATGCACACATTGTAAATTCAATGTTAGAAATGTGAGATGCTTGAATATTGTGAAAATTATATGTTTTGATATTGTTTTGTGATATATATACATAAGATGTTTTAAAGTGATATTAAGAAAAGATGAGTTTGGCAAATTGAAGTTTAAGCAAAGTAGTAAGTTGAAAAGTTAAAGTTTTAGTGGAATTTGATAAAAAAAAAAATTTATTTGGATATTGATAGTTAAATGTATAATCAATACATGAGCTAGGTGAAATGTAACACCCCGATACCCTATATAAGTACTATACATATACCTAGTATACATACAGTAAGTATATAAAGTATAAGGATGTCACTTTTCGTTACCTTTTAAAAACCTGTAACAGAGTTCAAACCATAATATGTTAATTCAAATAACATTTACAAAATCATTATCTTTATCAAAACTTCATTTATACTTATAAATACTCTCTCGTCATAAATACATCATAATTAAAAGTTATACATGTATGCATTACCCTCTAGTTGGTCTCGATAAACTCTTACTCTTCTCGTGGCATAACAACTGGACTTCCAGATCAACCGCATATCCACCTGCGCGATTACACAACCGCGCTAAGCCCGAGAGCTTAGTAATACAATTATGAAATATAAACATACATTATAGAAATTCTAACATATAATGATATACAATTCAATGTACCATTAGTTATTATCATGTTTTTCCTTTTTAATTGCACCTTTCATATATCTCGGCTAATTTCATATTTTATGTACATATATATACATAAACATTATCACCGACCACAATCCATCACTAGTATTCATAATCAATATATCATTACACATATTACATATCATACCAATCATGAATTACATTTCCAATGAAATCAACCATAGATATCATTACTCATTTCTTTCAACACTTGTATATCACATTGACAACAAAGACAGACTCGGGCCCAAAAGACACTAATATGCTATTCAATTTTCAGAGTTAATGCTTTGGTTTTGTTATCACATTTATCATTATCATAGACCCAACTAGGCTTCAAGGATTTAGGTTCAACCAAGCTTCAAGGGGGAACAAAGCATGCTAAGTCTCAACCCAACTTGGCTTCAAGAACCAATCAAACCTAGCTTCAAGGGTTGTAACATCTCAATTAGGCTTCAAGGACTAGACCCAACCAAGCTTCAAGGGGAGTAAAACATGTTAAACTTCAACCCAACTTGGCTTCAAGGATCAAGCCCAACCTAACTTCAAGAGATTGTTACTATCATTAGGCATGCCACCAACAACAAACTCTGAAAATGGAATAACACATTAGTCACACAATTCATTTATTATTTCATTATCCATTTCATTCTCAATTGAATCATTATCTAGGCAAACATGCCTTATTTATCACAATTGAATCATCATAGCCAATCACAATGGCTTCACATCACATTATATCTCAAATTACCTTTCATATTTCATCATTGATATATGCAACATCAATTACATTAACTAAACACACATATCATTATTCAATCATACCATCTAGGCATGCTTCAATCATATCATTCACATCATTATAACTCAGAACATTAGTTTCACACCTCTTTATGTCTCAATTCACATTATACACTTCATCATTCAAGCATACATAATCCATTTCTCAAGACACATTAACATCATTCATTATTAAAATATATTGCACATACCTTTTTGGATGATCCTCGTCTCTTTTACACTCAAGAACTACTCCCATCAAGCTATACATAATCAATTACCTCATCATATCCTTCACATTTTACATATTGCATCATTGATGTAACACTACAAAGTACATTATTCATATAACACATTACCATTCACAAGATTCACAATGCATAAAACATAGCATTGTTCATATAGTATCATATGCATCATCATTGTCATCAAATGAATGTTCAATCTCAACAATGCAAGAAGAACAAAGGAACAATCACAGTAGCTAACACCCTCAAGGGACACGGCCAAGCTTGTGGCCGTGTCTCTCAACACCAATTCAAGCCGAGGCAGACACGGGCAAAGGACACGGCCGTGTCTCTCAACAAAAATCAGGCAGTGGCAAACACAGTCAAGGGACACGGCCAAGCCAGTGGCCGTGTCTCTCCAAAATTCATCCAACACGGCCAAGTTTCATTAAGCTTGGCCGTGTCTCTCCAAAATCTTAAGTCTTGGCCGTGTCTCTCATGAACAAAAACCCTAAATATGGCCAAAACTCTTTTAATTGCATTTAAACACATTGTGCACACCATAACCTCATTCAAATGGATCTAAACTATGTCATTAACACTTATTTTACATATTCATCACAATATTATCATTAACAAAACATTAACAACACATTTAAACACATACTACTTCAAAACCCTAAAACCAACATCATTCTTATTCTTTCAATATCAACATCCACTTAACTTACCATCCTCAAACCAAAACCAACACCAATTTAACTTACAATCAAACTCAACACTTATAAACACATCTCAACCACACCAAATCATAATCCCAACAAATCAAAACTCACTTCAAACACAACTTCAAAAATAACAAGGGAAAACAAGAGAGTACTTACCTCAATTGAAGAAATTTCACAAATCTCCAACTTAATCCTTTGATTCTTCCTTCAATTTGATGTTAGAAATCAAAATACCTCACTTGCTCTCTCTTTCCCTTTGGTAGCCGGCCACACCAAGCAAAGAAGAGAAAATGAAGACAAGTCAAACTTCTCTTCTTCTTTAAATCTCCACCAAGCAATCTTAACAAAGAAATTACCAAATTGCCCTCATCCATTTAACTTAACTCTTGTCACTTATATGCCCATTTAAGTAGTTTCACATATCACAAATAAATATCCTCTTCCATTGACCATCCCTTTTGACCAACTTATATGTTATATATATTACCATATACCCAACATATACATTATCTCAAAATACATTTTTCCTTTCCAATAGCACATAAACATTTAATTCAAATCAAACAACAATTACATCAATACTTCTAGGGCACATTTTGGGATATTACATGAAATGACTAATATTGCACATGAAAATATTATGAATTGAGTAATGTGATTGATAGTATGAGAATTTGTTTTGAAGTAAAAGGGGAAGTGGATAAGCAAATGAAAATGAGCTATTTTAAGTCATTTTACTGCAAAGGGTAAAAAAATGGATATGAAAGTATATTAAATGCTTTTAAAGGCAAAAGTGAAAGAGATGTCACATTGGGAATGTGATTAAAATGGATGTGAAGTGCTATTATAGTCAGAATATATATATATATATATGTGTGTGTGTGTTGTGTGAATAAATACTTTACATCATATTGGAAGAATGAAAATGATAGTGTTTAAAAGGAAGTGATAAACATTAAATGTGTATTGAATGTATGAAAATGGAAAATAAAATAAGAGCATATAATTAAGTGTATACATGTATATGATATGTGAACTGAGTTTTTCAATATGAATGAAATTATGATAAAAAAAAATGTGAATCACATTATGAAGGTGACCTATGAATATGTATGTGGTATAATTATAAAATTAGTGATATGGAAATGATGTTGTATGTATTAGTGGATCTAAGAGAGATTAGGTCTTGAACTGTGTAAAGCTAGATGGATTATGTGATGGAAGTGAGAATGGAATGGACTTGAGTAATATTGGACAGTGGAAATTGTTATATTGAGTATTGAACTTGATGATCATATGATATTTAGAGTCTCAAAGTACTCACAGATGGAAAGTTCTATGTAATTATACATTATAAGAGATTGTAAATGGATTAGAAATGAAGTGACGAATATAAATTGTATGGGAATTGCATATGATTGAATATGTATATAGTAATATTGTTGAAACATGAATTAAGTTGATAAAGATCATATAATTGAGTGCAAATTGGTTTGAAACGGAGTTGGAATGTATTAACTTCTAATATGACAAAAAGGTAAAGAAGGAATATGTAATTCTTGAGTTATACCTTAGCCTTGTATATGTAAAGATTGAGAATAAAATTATAAAGGAACAGTATTGATTTGAAAATTTCAGGCTTGAATATTAATCTCTTAAAGCCATGTGTGTTGTTCAGTATATTTGAACGGTTAATTTGTTATCCATGGTTTTGGGTCTTAGATAAAATGATTGTAATTCAGATTTGGTGAGATTGAAAATTTTGTTTGAGAAGTAGAGTTAAAAGTTATGATAGATGAAGTTGTACCTTAACATTTTATGTTAAGAATTTGGTTATAATTATGAAGATAAAGGGAGAAATTATAAAATGTGACTGAAAGTTATACTGAATATGTTTATGGTATGTAATGAATAAATGAATGAGCTATAGATAGTAAATATAGTATAAAATTTTTATGAGAATTGGTGGGAATTATATTAAGATAATTTGAAGTGATTTGTTATCATGATAATTTGATTGAATATGGATCGGAAGAGATCAGGAATTGAATATAAGTTTGCCCTAATGGAATTAGGTTATATATATACATATATGAATATTGTGAAATTTCATGAAAAGTTTAAATAAATTAATCGTTGGTTGGAGTCGAACAAGATTGGAACGTGGGTATATTGTGACAGATAGATCAATTGATCTGGATTTAGCTAAGATTATGAATCATTATCGAGATTTAATGTGTATAGTTGTACTAAGAGTGTAATTATTTACATGATAATGGATATGATGTAAAATGTTAAAGTGTGAATGGACATGAACGAATGGAGTTTTAGTAGTTATAAATCATGATAAAAAGGGAAAAGATTGGTTATTTATAAAATAAAGTGAAAGGTAATGTATTAATATGTAATTTAAGCGAAAAGCATGCTAAATAATTAACTCCATTTGTGAAAAATAAGGATTTTGTTATCCTTTGAGGTTTGATAAATGTCTATTTAGACAATGATTGTAATGATGGAATAATTAATGCTAAGATATAAACCAATGATTTTAAGGTTAAAGTTAAGAGAGTAATTATAAAGAGGTGAATGAATAAAATATATTGAATATAAAGATTGGATGAAGTATAAGTGTACTATAGAATGATCTAATTCTTGTATAAAGACATTAATAGGAAATATAATGAGTTCTTTTGAATGTTTGATCAAGGAAGTAATGAGATATATAAACATGTAGAATGATGAGTTATGGAATTTAAAGAAGGTGGTTGATTCTAAAGGGGAGAGTTGAAGTTATATGATTTGATGACATAATAACCTAAGCATATAATTAACTTCATATGGAAGTTAAGATAGTATTTTGTTAAGAATGAATTGATACGGTACTGATAATTTCGAGGACGAAATTATTTAAGGGGGAGAGAATTGTAATATCCCAATGTATGCCCTAGAAGTTTTGAATATTATTGTTGTTTTAATTGGATTGAATGTATGTGTCAAATTGAAAGAGAAAAGAATTTTTAAAGGAAGTGTATATGTTGCATATATGGTAGTATAAATAACATATACATAAGTCAAAAGGGATGGTCAATGAAAGAGGATATTTATTTGTGATATGTGAAATTATTTAAATGGGCATATGAGTGACAAGAGTTAAGTTTAAATGGATGAGGGCATTTAAGTAATTATTGTGTTAGAATTGCATGGTGGAGATTTAAAGAAGAAGAGAAGTTTCACTTGTCATTATTTCTTTTCTTCTCTTCTCTTTTGGTGTGGCCGGCTATCAAAGGAAAGGGAGAGGAAGAGAGGTGTTCTAAGTTCTAAACATCAAATTGAAGGGAGAATCAAAGGATTAAGTTGGAGATTTGTAAAATTTCTTCAATTTAGGTAAGTACTCTCTTGTTTTCCTTTGTTATTTGTGAAGTTGTGTTTGAGGTGAGTTATGATTTGTTGTTATTATGATTAAGTGTGTTTGAGATGTGTTTATAAGTGTTGAAATTGATTGTAAGTTACAAAGTTAAATTGGAGTTGGTTTTTATTTGAAGATGGTAAGTTAAGTGGATGTTGATATGGAAAGAATAAGAATGATGTTGGTTTTAGGGTTTTGAAGTGGTATGTGTTTAAATGTATTGTTAATGTATTGTTAATGTGATTATTGTGATGAACATGTAAAATAAGTGTTAAAGACATTGATTATATTCATTTGGATAAGGTTATGTGGTGTATAATGTGTTTTAATTCAATCAAAAGAGATTTGGCCATGTTTAGGGTTTTTGTTCATGGGAGACACGGCCAAACTAAGGATGAGACATGGCTAAAACTAAAGATTTTTGGAAGACACGGCCAAGTTTAAGGAAATTTGGCCGTGTTGGATCAATTTTAGAGAGACACGGCCACAAGCTCGGCCGTGTCCCTTGCCCGTGTTTGCCACTGCCTGGTGTTGGTTAAGAGACACGGCCGTGTTCCCTTGCCCGTGTCTGCCTCGGTTGATTTGGTGTTGAGAGACACGGCCACAAGCTTGGCCGTGTCCCTTGAATGTGTTGGCTACTGTGATTGTTCTTTGCTCTTCTTGTATTGTTGAGAATGAACATACATTTGATGATGCATATGATACTATATGAACAATGTTATGTTATATACATTGTGAATCTTGTGAATGGTAATGTGTTATATGAATAATATACTTCATAATGTTACATCAGTGATGCTATATGTAAAATGTGAAGGATATGATGAGGTAAATGATTATGTATAGCTTGATGGGAGTGGCTCTTGAGGTAAGTACAAACCCTAATCCACATTATTGCATATCAATAATATTATGTTTGGCATAATATGAGCTTTATGAAACGTGAATTGAGATAATTGAAGCATATTTGCTAGATGATAATGTTCAATGTAATTGATTATGTATACTTGAATAATGAAGTATTAATATGTGAATTGAAATATAATGAGATTGTTGAGGCATGTTTGCCTATTTGATAATGATGGGAATGAATTGAGAAAATAATGTTAAAAGATATAAATGAGCGAACCTATCTGCCTCCTGCGGAACCATGCGGACCTAATGAGTTGGGCAACCGATCTTGGACTACCGACCTGGTTGGGGGAAGGTTCAGTACAGTCAGTATTATACGTACCTATCTGCCTCCTGCGGAACCATGCGGACCCTGGGTTTGGGCAACCGAACTTGGACTACCGACCTGGTTGGGGGAAGGTTCGTTATTGATAGTCTTATACGTGCTTCTCTGCCTCCTGCGGACCCCTGGGATTGGTAGTGGCCTAAGGCCCAGTGGGCAACCGACCTAGTTGGGGGAAAGTTCGTATATGAAGCCATAGTTGTTGGCTATATTGATAAACTTTAAATGAGTGTAACAGATGATGATATAATTATTGAAATAATGAAAGGTAACATTTATAAGCATGATCTTTATTAGTTGAATGTATGACATTGAAAATTGAATGGCATATTAGTGTCTTTTGGGCCCGAGTCTGTCTTTGTTGTCAATGTGATATACAAATGTTGAAATAAATGAGTAATAAGATTTATGGTTGCTTAGTTGGAAATGTGATTCATGAATGGTGATAATGATTGCCTTCATTGGAAATGTGATTCATGATTGGTGAATTGTGAATAAAATAATGATATGAAGTATGTTATGTAATATGTATATTGATATAATGATTGTGAGTATTAGTGATGGATTGTGGTTGGTGTTAATGATATGTATATATGTATATATAATATATGAGATTAGTAGAGATATATGAAAGGTGCAATTCAAAAGGAAAAACATGATAAGAAACTAATGGTATATGGAAGTGATATTTCATTATATGTTAGAATTTCTATAATGTATGTTTATATGTTATATTTGTACTACTAAGCTCTCGAGCTTAGCGCGGATGTGTAATCGCGCAGGTGACTAGGTGGAAGATATGAAGTCTTTCGTTATGCCACGAGAAGAGTAAGAATTTATTGAGACCAACTAGAGGGTGATGCATACATGTATAATTTTTAAGTATGATGTATTTCTGACAAGAGTATATTTATAAGTATCAATGAAGTTTTGATAAAGATAAGATTATGATATATATATATGTGTAAGATCATTAAAAGTATAATGATTTTGTAAATGTTCTTTAAATTTATGTATTGTGGTTTGAACTCTGTTAAAGGTTTTAAAAATGTATCGAAAAGTGACATCCTTATACTTTATATACACTTACTGTATGTATACCGGGTGTATGTATAGTACTTGTATGGAGTATCGGGGTGTTACATAAATTGTTTTAAATTCTATAATGGATAATTTTCAATGCCAATTAGAAATAATTTGATATAAGTTAAAGATAAATTAGGAAGAGTTAGAGTATGTCTGTAAACTTTTTTTTTAAATTAAAATAAATAGGACATATTTTATTTTCAAACAAAAGTATACATATTATTTTAGAGGTATGATAAAGATTTTTTTAATGCTAGTTAGCGACAATTTGATATGAATTAGAGTAAATTATGACGAGTTAAGGCAGTTTTTTTAATTTTTTTTTAAAAAAAATTAAATAAATCTGACATATTCAGTTTAAACATAAAAGCATATAGATTGTCTTAGATTATATAATTAAAAAATTTTAATGTCAATTAAAAGTAATTTATTATGAGTTAGAGCAAATTAAAGAGAGTTAGGGTATATGTATAAACTTTTTTTTCCTCTTTAAAAATCCAAATAAATAAGACATCTTTTATTTTCAGACAAAAGTATACATATTTATAAACTTTTTTTTCCTCTTTAAAAATCAAAATAAATGAGATATCTTTTATTTTTAGACAAAAGTATATATATTATTTTAGAGGTATAAAATGAAGATTTTTTTATGTTAGTTAAAAGTAATTTAATTTGAGTTAGAATAAATTATAGCAAGTCAAAGCAATTCTTTTAGCTTTTTTTCTTTAAAAATTAAAATAAATTTGATAAATTCTATTTAAATATAAAAATATGCAGATTAACTTAGATTATATAATAAATAATTTTCAATGCCAATTAGAAATAATTTAATATGAATTAGGAGTTAAGATATGTCTGCAAACTTTATTTCTTTTTAAAAATCAAAATAAATGAGACATTTTATTTTCAGACAAAAGTATGTAAATTATCTTCGAGATATGAAAATTTTTTAATGTCAGTTAATAGCAATTTGAAGTTAGACTAAATTATGATAAATTAAGACAGTTTTTTTAACTTTTTTTTCTTTAAAAATCAAAATAAATCTGACCAATTGTTTTTAACCATAAAAGTATACATATTGTCTTAGGTTGTATAATAGATAATTTTCAATAACAGTTAAAAGTAATTTAATGTGAGGGACAAGTTAGAGATAGAGCTAACACTCTTTAACTTATATTAATCGCCCCTAACTATCCCTATTAATCTCTAACTGCACGTTAATCTAATAACAAGCTCTAACAGCCTCCATAATTATACAATATTATTTCAAACACGATCCAATAACATCTATACCACTCTATTTAATTTTTTAACAGTCCAAAAATTAAAATGAAAGAAGAAAAAAAAAGAGAGATTATAATTAAACATAATAAAATTAATAAATTTCTTCTAAAATAACATAATTATAACTTAAATATATGTGCATAGTTAAAAATATAATTTTTATTTTTTAATAGCTTGATTTGAAGAAAAAAAAATCTAATTTACCGATTTAAGCATCAGTGGATGTTATATTGCAAATAATAAAATATAAAATTTTGATAAAAATGAAAATAAAGATTGTAGAATATTAATAAAAGTAAAAAATTAAAAAAATGAAGAGAAAGTGATTAGCGGCGTTTCAAAATGAAAAAAGAAAGAAATGATTATTTATTAAATTTAAGGGTATTTTTATCTTTTTGAAGTCGTCTAAAGTTAAGAGAATCTAAAAATATTAAGAGTTTTAATAAGTGTCTATTTTTAGTAAATTCCCTTATTATATACTTATCAATTAGATTTTCAAAATGGAGATTCTAAAATTGTGAATTAGATCAAATTTACGAAATCCAGCTGTGTTCATGAAAAAGGGAAATGATATTTTACTTGCACGTAACAAATGCGTTTCTACTCGGCCAGCACAATAACTAATAACTACACCATCATCAATGATGCGACTTGTGAGCGACAAACTTGGCAAATGCTCAAAAATCTCAAGCATCATCCAAGAATTTGCATTACTCATTTACATTGAAGCAGCTCCAGACACTGTTAACAAAACTAAAATCAACAGCTGCATTTGCATTGTCATAATCAACTTCATAGTTCAATAGCTTGAAAATACCAAAACTTAAAAACAATGATATTTGAAGCTTCAATTCAGATTCAAAAGAACTGTAAAATAAACTCACAACATTGGCAAATGATACCGTTACCAGTCAGCACGAAACAACAGACTTGGAATGTATCCTAGAAAGAGCAGTATCACTTTCCCCATGCTCATCAAAAACTATGGGTGTCCCACTGACATCTTTCCTGTAAATCAAATAAATTAATGGTCAAAATGCGCATGATTAGATGTAGATTGCGCTTCTAGAAAACATCAACATGGAATTCATTTCATTTACAAATCAATTTCTTTATAAACATCATGCAATTGAAATGAACATAGATTTTGATTTTATATTTTAAGTGAAAAATATTAAATGTCCCTTTATTTCTGATCCTCATCCATGGAAATTTCACCTCCTATCTCATGCCTCCAACTTAATTTACAATTACATAGATCAGAAATAGAAATGCAAGAAGATCAGACTTACTTTTGCGAGATGAAACTCTCTTCAGACAATGCCTTCTCCAACCTCTCTTCGAATGGTGTGGCATGCCAACTCACTTTCTGATCCTGAAACCAGAAGGAACATTTCTTGAATCTAGCTTCTAACGGGACGAGCAAGAAGGGAATAAATATAGTCATGAAACATACTTCCTTGTATTTATTAGTTGAATTTGGGATTCCATTCCCATCCCACCACTTTGGGGAGATTTGTGAAGGCTCATTTTCATTCCAATGAGCAGCAACCATCCCAATGATAGGCCTGTCCGAAGGACTTCTACCAAAACGGAAATTTTTAATAGATGCGGTTCCATCACTTGGATCATCATCATTGTAAGTAGTTTGTGATGGCTTGATCCATGAAGATAAGCTCGCTTCCACCTTCAATTCTTGCACAGAGGAAGCTTCTTTGAGCCCAACTTCTGCTTTAGGTGTTTGATTTCCCAGCTGAGAGACATTCTCAACTGGATTCAACACTGGATAGACAAACTGGGACCTAATCCTATTCTTCCCATTCGCAATAACTTGTACATTTGCAGGGAAAGCAGTACCAGGTGTTTGCATCTCATCAGTAATTTTTAATGGGGTTGGTTTAGGAGAAGGCTTTGATACACTCAAATCCCCTGGAGAAAAGAGTTTCCCTAAAATGTTGCACCTATTTTCTGAAGAAGACCCTTTAGATGATGAAGTAAGATTGCATTCAAACCGAACTGACTTGTTCTTGCATTGAACATCTGTAGCTCCTTTAACAATTCCTGCCTCGCCATCTTCAACAGAAATGATAGATATCTTTCCAGTGTGCTCTACATTGGATATGCAGCTGCATGAAAGAAATGAAATTCAGCATATATCAACCATTATAAATTTTTTAGAATGAATTCTGTTGTAAAAAAACAATAAAATATGTTGATTTTTGAATGTTTGCCAATCAAGTTCACAACATATAAAACAATAAAACATATTGAATAATTTGATGAGCCTTTGATGGACCTAATGATTCCTAAAATGGAAAGAGAAGGAATAAGATAGGATTGTCAAATCATTAGATAGATTACCAACTATTCAATAACTATCAAGTTCCTCGTAAGATTTGATCGACAAGAGGCTACAAGTATGTTAACTATATATTGAATAACTAATCATTAGGATTAGAATTCAACCTGCTAGGTGTGTGCTCTGAAGAAATTGAACCATTGCTCCACTTTTCACAAAGTTTAATGGGAGTAGGGGACTGATCCTGAATTTGTTTATCCAACTGAAGTTTCTGGATGGATGTGTTGGGAAGCCATGAGTGGAAATCTGAAGCTTGTGAATCTTCACCAAAAGGAGGAGAACATTTTAACTTCTGAGACGCTTTCCGAATTTCAGAAGGAGTCTTGGGTAAAGTACCACAGGCTTTCAGAAATTTGGCCTGCAGACAAAATAGACAATTCAAAGGGCCAAAAAAAAAATAAAATAACATTAAGTAGCGGCTGACCTCTTTCAATCATTAAAAGACAAAAAAAAAGGTTAGACTCTTCACGTCTATGGGCAAAATTGTATTGAAATTAATCCTTACTATAGCAAAATTGTAGCATGAAAATTACAAAAATGATACATAAATATAGTTTAAACTATGCAAAACTGGCCCATCCCATTTATAGCAAATAGAATGATTAATACATACCTCATCCACCAGTTCCTTGTTGATCTGTGGATATACTGAATATCTATTCGTCTTATCATTGTATACAGAACCTTCTCTCTCTTTTGAAAAAAACAACAACAACAACAATTATGAGCATCCCCTTGGAATTTAAAAAAAAAATACCTTCAGACAATAAACATTATTTACCTTCAGACAGAAATAAAGACGATAAACGATTTTTAGATACCACAGCTTCCTGATTTTTTTTTAAAAAAAAAAAAGCAAGTAGTTAATACCATAATTGAGTAATTGTTATTTATGTGTGATTTCTAGGCAACCAACCGAATATTGTGATTTGCAATTTCCCTAATTGGCCAGTAATAAAGTTAGCAAAGAGTAAAACCTCAAAATCTTCCGCTGAATCTTTATTATTTTTTCCTTTGCAACAAATGCAAATCAATCAAGTACTAAAGGTATATTTTCCTCAAGAAGCACTTTGTTAATGATGAAATTTCAGAGCAACCAATATGGGATAAAATTTTGAAGAAACGGAAAAATAATAATAAAAAAAGAACGAGGCAGTACAGTTGGTTTAGATCGAGTGGAATCGGAGACGAAATGAGGTCGGCGGCCATCGTCCCTGATACGAAAGCAACCGAAGAAACAGCCCATGATTCTTGACACCGATCTATCAACAAATCTCAGCGCCGATCTGCAAATCAATCCAATTTCTCGCTTCAACAATGCACATATCATATCACCAAACCTTTTTTTTTCTTGGAAATTAATCACTGATTAGAGAGAGAGAGTTGTTCGGTCGTTTTTGAAATTTGAACTATTAAAACGAGGGAAAGATTTCTATGCCCCCAAATTGAAAACGTATGCTAGGTTTTGTGTATGGACCCGCAAATACTTGTAACTGATTGCGACACGTAGTGATCTACCCAATAACGAAATTAGGCAAGTAATCCTCTCTAATTATTTACATTAAATTAAATCAAATTAAATGATACCATAGTAAGGAATGTTTTATCGTAAGCCTTCAATCCTCTGCACAGATAATGTTTTATTTTTTGGTTTTTTTAACACATAAGAACACGAAAAAATAATAACTAGATATATTTTACAATAAAATAAAAATAATTTTATTGTAGTATTATAATCAATATATTTTATAAATATATATATATTTTTAGTAATATAGGAGACCGAAATTCTTATCCAAATTCTCCGTAAACTATTTATCTATTATCTAAATTATATATATTATTAAAATACATTCAAGTGTTTTTTTTTTAGTTTTTAGCCATAAACAGGTATTATATTTATGCACTAGTTTTCATTCAAGATATTAAATTCATCTTTCTCTAATCAAAAATAAATTATTTATCTAAAAATTAAATGTGTCATGAACCAGAAAAAATAAATTATTCTTTTTTTTGGAATAAAATTGGATTATTACAATTTAACAAATAAGGTAGAAGCATAATTTCACTTACTAATTGAGATAATTTTTCGAATTTGACTTAATACATTGATCAATCCCTACATTTAAAAAATATATATTATTTAATTTCTAAAATTTAAAAATGTAAATATTTGACGGTTATGTTTAAAATTAAGTGATTTTAAAAAACTAAACTAATCCTCATGGATAAATAAAAATTTTAATTGAAATACCTTCTCTGAGTAATAAACTCAATATTGATTTTTCCCATTTTTCAATGTAATATTTAAAAATATTATATTGTAATGTTTTGGAAATGAAAACCTATCAAGGTATTAAAATACATGTCATTCTCAAATCCAAAAGATATACTTAATTTCGAATTAACTTATTAAATAATTGGTATTTCAAAATTTAGGAATTAAATAATTATTTTTAAATGAGAGTATTGGTTGTTTGAACTTTGAATAAAAAAAATACCTTAATATAGATGGAATAATTAAATAATTATTTATGATTTGAATAATAAATTTAGTACTGATTCTTTTTTATTCTAAAAAAATATTTTTATGATAGATTCTTTATATGCTAAAAAAATTCAACTAAAGTTAGGTTGTATTTTTCTTTTCCCTTATTCATAAACAGTATCAAATGGTCAAATTGTTTGCTTTATGAGTTGTAATATTGCTTTCAAGAACTGGGCAAAAAACAGAAAAACATTACTTTAAAGAAAGCAATTCAACATCTGAATCTAAATCCTTAGCAGAAGACCTACTTTTGTGATTTTATCCAAATGCAAAAGTTTGATTAATATTTTTGAGCTGGAAATTGTTCTACAGATCCCATTGTCAGTTCAGGGTTATTTCATAATAAATATTTTAATATCACATTGACAAAAGTAAAATAAAAAAAATATTACTAGTGTGTCAAAGTACTGGTGAATTATGTTCAGGTCTTTTTTTTTTTTTTGTCAGTGTGTTAATGTTTATTTCGGTAACATTAGAATTAGGGTTGTTCATGCAGTCCGTGATCCGACCAACCCGGCTCAGTCCGAAGAATTTCGGGCCGGATTGGGCCGGCCGGAACCCATACTAGGATCGGGCTACGGGCTTCAAAATTTAACCCGAGCTATGCTCGGGTCGGGCCTCGGGTTGAGATAAAAAATCTCGAGCCAGCTCGACCCGGCCCGAGATATTAATTTTTTATATTTTTTAATTTTTTTTAAATTTATATTTTGATAATTTATTTTTTAAAAATATTATATATAAAAAATGATATAATAATTTATATATTATTAGATATAATTTAGTATAATAAATTTTTAAAGTAATATTTATAGGTAAATTTTATTAAAAAATTTATTTTTAAAATTTTAAAAAAATCGGGCCGGGCCGACCCGGCCCGAACACGGTCAGACCTGAAGTGGCCCGGCCCGACCGAGCTTCAGGCCTGGCCACGGGCTACAAACTGCAGTCCGAAAAAAACTCGGGCCGGGCTTCGGGCTGGGGTCAAATCCGCCCCGACCCGGCTCGTGTACCACCCTAATTAGAATCGACATAAATACCATCAATTTATTAATTATATTAAAATATTTCTATCTCAACAAGATATAAAAGTTTAAATAAATTATATAAATATAACCTTATAACACTAATGGACGGACGCAAGATTTAAAGTTAGTGAGGCCTTATCTTTACTAAATTTATATTTTTAAAATTTTTATTCATCATAATTTTTACAAAATATATTTATATTCTAAAATAATAAATTTAACACTTATTAATATTTTTTTATAATTAAAATATGTTTCTTTTATTAATATATTTTAATTTCACATAGTAATAATATAAATTAATAAGAAAAGTAATAAAAAAAGAATAAATTAAGATTTAATTTTTATTATCAATATAATTAATAAATAGTAAACTGATATGAGTATTTCATGAATAATATAATTATAGTTCTATATATGAATTTCTGGATATAAATATGTTTGTTATATATACATAAAGAGAAAAAAAATTAAAAATTTTAATTATATAAATTTATAAATCTTAAAATAAAAAAATAAAAATAAAATTAAAAAATGAGAGATCATTTATATTATTTAGAAACTACACAAAGAAAGAGAGTGATGGAAAATAAGAGAATTGAAGACAAAATTTTACAAATATGTATTATATAAAAAAAACTTTGATAAAAATAGAAATAGTAAAAAAATAAAAAAATAATTTAAAATAATATTTTTTATTGATAATAGTCATTTAATTGAGCCAAATAAACTCAAACAAGAAAACTAAAAATATATATTAAGTGAATCAACTTACAACAATTATATAATATATATTTGGTTAAAAAAATTGGCCCCTTCTTGGGTCCGTCAATTATAACACTTAAATGAATTATGTGCAAATTATAAATAATTTTTTACATAATTACCCTTAAAAATAAAATTATTTTAAAAAATATTGGACTGAACCTTTTTTTTTATTTTTATAAAAAAAAGGGTAATATACGTATATGTCATCCAACTTATTACGCATACACAACTTAACCCTATTTCTTTTTTTTTAGCTTAAATAAACCTAAATATTTTAAAAACTAATTTTTTAAAGTCTTTTCACTTAACGAAAAATTTAACGTCATTATATTATAGGAAGAATTGTAGATATACCCCTAAACTTATTGCGCGAGTACAATTTAACATTTAATTTTTTGGGCCCAATTATGCTTAAATTTTTTAAAAAATAACTATTTTAATATAACTTGACACTATTTTTTTATGCTTAAAATAATGGTCAATTTAACTCCCCCATCTTATCATTAGTTAAGCAATAAAAAATTAATTAAAATAATAAATTTTTTAGGTTCTTTTCAATACCACTCTGTTAACATCCTTTAATATAAAATTTACAATACTTAAGAACAATTGAAAATAATAAATTTATAATTTATGCACATATATATAATAAAAATAAAATTTTTATATTTCTCACTACTTATGTTTTTAAATACAAAAAGAAAAATAAAAAATAAAAAACAAATATGATGGACAACTGTAAAAGATATTTATTTCATGCTCGAAATTGCTTGTAGAAAATGAATAAGAGACAAAGGGTAATATAGTGTACAAAGAAATTCATTATTTTTTCATAGCTTTAGTCACCATATAAAATCCATAAGCAATTAAATCTTTTCTATTTTGAGTGACAAAACTCAAATTATTTTTCTTAAAAAAATCTACTTCTGCCGACCCACGACGACAACTGCCATCATTAATGATGAGGTTAAGAGTATTGACAAAGAAGTCTGAGATATATACAACTGATGATCTTTTAACTGAGTCCTTTTTTGCTCGCTTCATGTCTAACCAAGGATTTTATACGTGAATTCTAAAATTTTGAGGAGATGACATGAATTCTTCAAAAGTTGATTATGGTGAAAATTCTAAAATTTCTTTAGCAAAATGAGAAGAAATGACTCATATGTTTCTGTTCTTTGTTTTTCTCAAGCCTTTTAAATAATCATATAATTGTAGAAAGTCAAAATAAAATTTCATAATTATGAATAAATATATAGTATTTTTTTGTAATAAGACACCATGGTTTTTTTTTTCTAATAATATTTAATTATTTTATGTGAAAAAATAATTTTTTTATTTTAGGTGGAGTCCACATATTCTCCAAATTTAGCGATATTAAATTTTCTATTTCAAAATAGTTGGTTTTGTAAAAATTTATCAATAATTAAGTAAAAAAAAAAATTAAGGGCCAAGTTATATTTGCGCATCAAGTTTAGCGGTATATTTGTATATTTTTTTCTATAATATAACAACGTTAATTTTATCGTTAATTGAAGGACTTAAAAAGCTAATTTTTAAAAAAATTGAGCTTATTTTAGCCAAGAAAAAGAAATAGAACTAAATTATACATGCTCTACAAATTGAAGGACATATTTGCATATTTTCCGTATAAAAAAATGTATCAAATTTTCAAAAAACCTCCTCTTTCAAGCTATCTGTTGTGCAAATATTGATTAAAAGAATTAATATATATATATATATATATATTATGCTATCTAACATTCTCTTATATTTTAAATTCATAATTTTACTATTCAATACTTAAAATATATAATACATATAAAATATATATATACAACATATATAGAAAATCTGCAAAAAAAACATTAAAGGAATATTATACTTTTTACAAACTATAAGTCAATATATATCAATAAAAATACACAACGTATATGTTACACCTAAAATATTTTATGATTTAGAAGTTAAATTATAATATAAAAATAAATAAATAAATAAAATATCTACAGAACATTTACAAAATATTAAAAAAGAACTACACTTTTTATTAATTAAAATTCAACATTTATTGGTATAAATATACAATATATTCGTCATAAATAAAGAATATTATATGATTTAATACTATAAAATACGGCATACATAATAAAAAAAATATCTACACAATATCTATAAAATAGTAAAAGAAGATGATTCTTCTTACTAATTATAATTTAACATATATCAATATAGATATACGACATATACATCACATTAAAATTATTATATAATTTTTTAAAAGTTAAAATACAACATAAAAAAAATGCAACATACACGCATATTATATGTCTATGTATATTATGTAGATATCGTGCATACGTTGTATAAATATTATGTGCATGTTTTATATATATTAAGTATATATTATAGATATATCTTTGTATATTGTGTATATGCTGAAAAATGAATACGCACGTTGAAATAAAAAATTAACTCAAATAAACATTAAAATAAAATAAATACAACTAAAAAAAGATATAACAACATTTAGAAAATACAAATTCAAAAGAAATTAAATAAAAAATTGGCAAAAGAAAAAAATTCTTTTTGAAGCATTTATCAAACATGTAAAATGCATTATCATTAAAGAACAACAAAACATTTAATATTAAAATTGAAGAATAGCAAAAGAATATATATATATATATATATATATAAGATAATATGGAAGATCAAATCAATTTTATGCAAATAGGTAAAAATAAAAGAAAGGAAGAAGAAAAGGGAGAGGTATAGAAGAAAAAGAAGAAAAGAAAACATACGGAGGAAAAGAAAAAGAAAACGTATGGAGAAAAGAAAAGAAAAACATTGATGGAGAGGTACATTTGAAAAAAAAAACTATAAGAAAACTAAAATTGAAAAAAAAAATGCTAAAACTAAAAAAAACCACCATATATATGAAATGCAAAAGTAAAATGAGAGTAGATGATATAATTTCCTCAATCATAAAATTCAACACGACTCACTTAACATGTATAATAACCTAAAATAATATTATATTTTTATATAATCAATTGAAACATTGTTTATAAGATAAAAATCATGATTAAAATGTGTTTGCACCAAAAATAATATAAGTATAAAGAAAGTAAGATGCCCTTGCAAACAGCAGCATTGAAGCATAAGAAGGGAAACACGACCTAAAAATCAAGTTGCAAAGCTAAGGAGTCATGTTTGCTGAGGAATCAGACTGGTCGAGGAATCATGCATTATGAGGAATCGAAGATATTAATAAATTGAGTCTACTAAGGAATAATAGGTTGAGAAAAGAGTATAAGGAATTTGGTTTATGAATAAACCATAAAAGCGAAAAATATGAAAACATGGGAACATGGGCAGTTAGGATAGAAAAGTATGGGTTTAGTCGCCAAAGTGGGAGAGATATATTCAAAAGAATGAACAAATAAAAGGAGAAGCTATGAACGAAAGAAAGACAACAAATTTGATCCAAAAAACATCAGTTAATCATCATTAGATAGTCAATCATAAAATTCTTCAAGAATCAATAGCTACAACAACCTTCAAGTTTTTAGTTTTATTTAATTTAATCAGTCTAATTTCTTCAATTTTCATTGTAGTTAACTCGCTTTAGATTTTGATTCAATTGCTTTTGTTTTCCTCAAATTCCATTGCATTTAATCCTTAGTTCATATTTCATTTATTCAAAAGTTTACTATAGGTAGTTTTATCTATTTGAAATTTCAAAGCCATTAAAGCAAACATATCCTATTTAATGGCCAATTTGCATATTTTTTTTAATTACTTCAATTTCTATTTAAGTTTCTTATACAATTAAAGCAAACTGTATAGGAGAGTTTGAGGACTTGATTCTTTTTCTAGTCCGTTTGAGGATTTACACAATTATTTGATTAGAAGTTAGTCTTGGTGCACTAAAGGTTGAAGAACTTACAATCCTCTAACACACCATCACATTGAAGTTGATGTGAATCTCCAAGCAAAGGTTTGAAGATGCAAGGTTAAGTTCACAATATTAGTCTCAAATCTTTCTAATAAAGTTATTAGGTGGATTTTCGGAATTAGACCCCTAATATATATGTAGACTGAAACCTAATTCACAAGTGAAGACACTATAAAGAATTATAGTCTATTCATTAATAAGTCAATTGATAGATAATTGTAATATCCTTATACCCAATATACATATAATATATACATTTAGTATATGTAAAATACGCATATACGGTATAAAATATCACAATCCAGTAAAATAAAAATTTTCACATTTTCAATTTAAAATTCCAATTATTTAAAATGTGTATTTAAATAGTAAATGTAATATTCTTTATTAGTGATGGTTCCAAAATAATATTATATATAAAAATCTCTGAAAAAAATTTGTCAGAGTTTTGTTTGTAATTTAGACATTTCAAAAATTCAACAGTTACACAACCTGCAAAAACACACTCCCAATAAACAATAAATCACTTCTTTCACCTCAACTTCTCAATTCCTCCATAATTCCTCAAAATATTTATATATATACATATATATATATATCAAAACACATTTAAAACCCCACATTATACAATTTATCCAAAATATTCTTTATAATTTACCATGTACTCAAAATCATAACCATAATATATAAAATACCAAAATGTAGTATAATATAAAATATATACATGATGGCAAATGATTCTGATCTTGATGTAGCAAAATCAACTTAAGCAGCCTCAAAGCTAGACCCTACTAGGTCTAGAAGAATCCTTCGGATCTATCGGATCACTCATGTCACATACATGATGAATTACAATTGCGTTAAGCTAAAAGCCTAGTGGTACAAACTTTGATAATAATAAAATTCTAATATAATGTCAATGCATAATGCTTATGCATGTTATGACACAACGTGACACTCAATACCACTTTAAAACATAATCTTTCATCTTTCATATTTCACATCAACACATACGCAAGCATGGGCCCAGACAAACTAATATATTATTCAAATCCCAGAGTTACTATTTTGGTCCATATTGACACTAAGTGTCTAGCCCCGAAGGCAAATCATATAATAGCGATGCCTAGCATCTAGCCTCAAAGGTAGATCATATATCAGTGACGCCTGGTGTCTAGCCTCGAAGGCAAATAATGTATCATTGAAGTATAACATCTAGCCCCAAAGATAAATAATGAGAATAACCTCATAGGCATGCCACCAAACACAAAACTCTGAAAAAATTAAATAACATACTAGACACACAAATAATACATGTTCCCATAATCAACTTTTATTATCACATTGCTTCAGTTCCTCATTTTCCTCATCGCATTTTCTCATTTTTCTCATCACATTTTCTCATTTTCTCATTTTTCTCATTCATATCAATGTCAATTCATCATATCTCATTCATTCATCACAATGTATGTCATTTTACATAAAAATCACATTATCCAAATATTTTAAGGTCATTTTCACATAATGCACATAATTCACTTTTCATTCATTTTAGCCATTAATAATGGCTTTTCATAATACACATAATGCATGCATAACAATTCACATGCTATAACACAATGTTCAAGAATGTTTATGCTATCAAGTAGCTTAACACATTTTTTATCCAAAATGTGTTAGGCCAAATATAATACAAACATATCCCATTTATCAAAAACTTGTACATACCTCAATAAGCACTCAAATGCAAGCTAAAAATCTACCACCAACCTTCACTTCTAACTTGCCTTTCAACACTAGAATTGGACAATTCACCTCTTCTTAATGCCTATATCAAATGTGATCAAATACAATCATTTATTATCATATTTTAAGGCATTACAAGCATTAAACCTCACTCTAAACAATACTCCAAAATTATGCTTAACCTTACTTTAACATTGAAAAACCATGTTAATCCATTTAAATTAGTATTTTAAGTTTATTTATAATATTAAAAACATATTATAACATGTTTCAATCATTCACATTAATTAAATACACACTCTTAAACAAAACTATAAAATGCCATAACCTTCATTATTGAAGGTTCTTCATTCCAACTCATTCCAATTATTAATCCAAGCTTATTTCAATCACTTATATCATTAAATAACGTGATTTAAATATTAAAATCAAATCAATACCAATACTTTACAAATTCTCTTCCAAAACCCTAAATTCAACACTACCTTATACAAACTCTAACCAAACTTGGTTAAATCCATTATTTGACTTCAAAATCCTTGTTTATGCATTAAAATAACATATTTGGAATCAATTTGCACAATTAAAACTCATGAATTCAAAAGTCCAAATGTTTCATAACTCTAAATTCTCTCTCTTTAATCAAACTCACTCAAACTTAACCATTTCTTCAATCCAACTTAAAAATCTTTAATAACTAATCAAAATAACTTCATAAAAACCTCATTGAAGCCATTAAATCTTGCTAAGACAAAAATCCAAAATCTGCATATTCAAATCTTAATAGAACTCCAAAAAAATAAATTGGAAACTTACTATTTCAAGAGGAAATCACCAAAATCTCACTTGAATCCTTGAAATCCTTTTCAATATATGATGTATAGAAGAAGAAAAAGCTTGGCTTGGTTGGCTATGGAGGTTCGGCCTCCTAAGGAAGAAGAAGAAGATGTTTTTAAATTTTAATTTTCTCGTTCTTTCCACTTTAAGTTTGACCATATATATAATATATTTTATTATATTATAAATTATTTATTTATTTATTTATTTTAAAAAAACCATAAATTACCTCTTCCAATAAAAAATAATTTATTTTTAATTTATTTGAATAATTTTAATTTTTTAAAGTATTTTTACAATTATGCCACTAGATTTTTGACTTTTCCATTAAAGAGTTGACTTTTGTATATATTATGTATATATTTCACATATATATCACATGTACACTTTACTTTTTCACTTAAAATTCTTTAATTTTTTATTTAATTTATTTTTAATTTATTTTATTTAATTTTTAAAAATTAGGGATATTATAATTCTCTCCCCCCCAAAGAAAATTTCATTTGCGAGATTACCTGATATCAACTCTGGAATAAATGAGGATATTGGCTCCGCATCGTTTGCTCACTCTCCCATGTCACCTTCTCAGTGGTATGATTCCTCCAAAGAACCTTAACAAGTGGCACATTCTTATTTCTCAACTCTTTTACTTCTCATGCCAAAATCGCTACTGGTTCTTTTTCATAAGTCATATTCGGACTCACATCAATAGACTCCATCGACAAGATATGAGATGGGTCTGACCCGTATCTCTAAAGTATAGAGACATGGAAGATATTATGTATCCGGTCCAACTCGGGTAGCAGAGCCAATCTATAAGCCACTGGACCAACTCTTTCCAAACCTTATAAGGTCCTACGAAATGAGGGCTCAACTTCCCTTTACGACCGAATCTCAAAATCTTCTTCCATGGAGATACCTTTAAGAACATCTTATCTCCTATACTGAACTCTATATCTTTCCTCTTCAAATCTGTATAGGATTTTATCGGTCTGAAGCTGCTTTCAGATGATCTTGAATCAACTTCATGTTAGGAAATCAAGGAGATCACTGCAAACCAAAAATACGCAGCGGAAAATTTTTTTTGATCACTGATTTCCCACCAGGATCCATGCTGTTCGTTTAATTCGATGAAAGTGTTCAAAGAACTAACCTGTTGATTCTTCGAAATCACAATTTGGAAAAGATGCCTCGATCGTGAAACACCCTCTATCGCGTATCCACATGAATGCTACCGTCTGGAGTGCTAGCTCTCTGCAACGGCGAAGGCTGGAAAAACGTTTTCTCTAAAATGTATTAGGGTTCCTTTGTTTTCGTTCTCTTTCATTTTCTAATGTTACCTCTGAGAAGACTTAACGTCTGGAGTGAATATAATCACTCCAGAATCCAATTCGAAATTGGATAAGGTAAGTCAAATTCAGAATCCAAATCTAATAAGGATTCTGAATATATTATCTAATAATATATATAAAAAAATGAAAATAATAATAATAAATATTAATATCTAATATTAATATTATTAATATTATATCCAGCCCAAAAGCATTCTTGTGTGTGACCCGATAGGCCCATATTAATTGTCAATCAATTTAATCTCTATTAAACCAACAAGTAGTAATTGGCCTCTAGCAAGGTGTTACAACTACCCAATTAATATAAGGAATGTCCAATTTGCCTAATAATAGTACATGCATTAATCCCTTTGTCACACGATATCTAGCTTGAACATAAGTCATGGTCAACGTCATACTTATATTGTCCAAACTTATGATTACTCGATCTCCAAGTAGACTGATAAAAAACAAATGAAATTGATCACACTATCAATTCATTTGAGCACGGCCATGCATTTCACAGTCTCACTTATCGAGGGGCCCAAAAGATATCTCTCTCAAAGAGAGGGACAAATTCTATCTTGATTGTTCATTATCCTCTACATAATTTCTATCATATATGATCATAACCTTTATTACTATCCAGTTACGGATAATGTTTGATCATGTCAAAATATAATAGTCCTTATATTGGAAACTATGACAATCTCAAGTCAAAGAATTAATACATAACTATCATGAGATTTACTTATGACACTAACCCATGTAGTACTCTCATGATGGCTCTATCCAATACATTATTCTCTAACAAGTATCTATGAAATTGATTTGTATCACTATACACATAACCATCTGATGATTATCAAATCAATGTTCATACTGGTTAAAAATTATTTTTTTTATCTCTATAACAATAATAAACCAGGGACAAATATAAAAAAAATGTGTAACATGTAAACAAACAATAATGATAATAAAACCTCATTTATTAATAATGAATATATAACATAAAGATCCAAATAAATGGCCTAGGGCACATACACTAACAATCTCCCACTTGCACTAGGCCTACAAATTTCTAAGACCCATAGATCTAGTATGCTAATCATGCTTGACCTGTGAGAGAGGCTTTGTTAATGGATCTGCTATGTTATCATTTGTGTCAACTTTGCATATCTTGATATCTCCTCTATCGATAATGTCTCGAATGAGGTGAAAATGCCTGAGTATATGCTTAGACCTTTGATGAGATCTAGGCTCTTTTGCCTGTGCTATGGCACCATTGTTGTCACAATAAATGTCCACAGGATTTGCAATGCTAGGCACCACTCCTAGCTCAGTGATGAATTTCTTCAACCAGACTGCTTCCTTAGCTGCATCTGATGCTGCTATATACTTAGCCTCTGTTGTAGAATCAGCCACAGTGCTTTGTTTTGAACTCTTCCAACTAACAGCTCCACCATTCAATGTGAATACAAAACCTGACTGTGATCTAAAATCATCTATGTCAGTTTGGAAACTAGCATTTGTGTAACCATTTACAACTAGCTCATCTTCCAAACCTCCATAAACCAAGAATACATCTTTAGTCCTTTGAAGGTACTTAAGAATATTCTTGACAGCTATCCAGTGACCTTCACCAGGATCAGCTTGAAATCTACTAGTTGCGCTTTATGGATATGAGACATCTGGTCTAGTACATAACATGACATACATAATAGATCCTATAGCAGAAGCATATGGAATCTTATTCATTCGATCTCGCTCATCAGATGTCATAGGACATTGACTCTTGCTGAGATGAATGCCATGAGACATAGGTAAGAATCCCTTTTTGGAATCTTTCATGTTGAACCTCTTCAACACTTTATCTATGTATGTACTTTGACTCAGGCCAATTATCCTTCTAGATCTATCTCTATAGATCTTTATACTAAGGATATAGGCAGCCTCACCTAAGTCTTTCATTGAGAAAGAATTCCCTAACCAAGTCTTAACCTTTTGCAAGGTAGGGATATCATTCCCAATGAGTAATATGTCATCCACATATAAGACTAAAAACACTACTGCACTCCCACTAACCATCTTGTAAACACAAGGTTCATCTTCATTCTTGATGAAACCAAAGTTCCTAACTGTTTCATCAAAATTAAGATTCCAGCTTCGAGATGCTTGCTTCAATCCATAAATGGATCTTTGAAGCTTGCAAACCTTTGTAGAATTCTCAGGATTTACAAAACCCTCAGGTTGTGTCATATACACATCCTCAAAGCAAGTTTCCATTAAGGAAAGTGGTTTTGACATCCATTTGCCATATCTCATAATCATAGTATGCTGCAATGGCAGTGAGAATTCTAACAGACTTAAGCATAGCAACTGGTGAAAAGGTTTCATCATAGTCTATACCATGAGTTTGCTTGAAACCTTTTGCAACAAGCTAGGTCTGCACATTCCCATCCATATCAGTTTTCTTCTTGAAAACCCATTTGCAACCAATAGTCTTAATACCCTCTGGAGGATCAATTAAAGACCAAACTTGGTTGTCAAAGATAGATTGCATCTCAGATTTCATGGCTCCAAGCCATTTGTCTGAATCTGGACCTGACACAGCTTCTTGCTAGGTAGTAGGCTCATCTTGATCTATGAGCATTACTTCACTATCATCAGTCACAAGAAATCCATATCTCTGTGGCTGACGACGTGTCCTATCAGACCTGCGAGGGATTTGTGTTACATCTTCAGACTCCACAACTATTTGTGGTTTTGAAATAGGCTCTATATACGGCTCAATGATTTCTTGTGGTACTTGAGTTTCCTCAAGTTCTACTATACTCCCACTAGTTCTCTTAGAAAGAAATTCCTTTTCCAAAATGATCCCATTTTGAACAACAAACACTTTGTTCTCTGAAGGAATATAGAAATAGTATCCTTTAGTTTCCTTAGGATACCCCACAAAATTACATTTGATAGACTTTGGAGCTAACTTATCTGAAACTGGTCTTTTCACATAAGCTTCACAACCCCAAATCTTAAGAAAAGACAAACTAGGTTTCTTACCTGTCCATATCTCATATGGTGTCTTTTCAACCGCTTTAGATGGTACACGATTCAGAATGAATGCAGCTGTCTCCAAGGCATAACCCCAAAAAGATAAAGGAAGATCCGCTTGACTCATCATTGATCGAACCATATCTAATAGAGTTCGATTTCTCCTTTCAGAAACTCCATTCCACTGTGGAGTTCCTGGAGGAGTCAGTTGTGAAACAATTCCACAATCCCTTAGATGATCATCAAACTCTTGGCTCAAATATTCACCACCTCGATCTGATCAAAGTAGTTTAATTGTTTTACAAAGTTGATTTTGTACTTCATTTTGAAAAGTTCTAAACATTTCAAAAGACTCATGCTTATGTTTCATTAGGTAGACATAGCCATACCTACTGAAATCATCAGTAAAAGTAATGAAGTATCAAAATCCTCCTCTGGCACTAATGCTAAAAGGACCACATACATCTGTATGTATCAAGCCCAATAAATCATTAGCCTTTCACTATGCCCAATAAAAGGATCCTTTGTCATCTTACCAAGCAAACAAGACTCACATGTTTCAAATGATTCAAAATCAAATG
This sequence comes from Garcia nutans, assembly GCA_947685225.1. Taxonomy (NCBI): domain Eukaryota; kingdom Viridiplantae; phylum Streptophyta; class Magnoliopsida; order Malpighiales; family Euphorbiaceae; genus Garcia; species Garcia nutans. The sequence continues at coordinate 29,917,496 of CANTUV010000009.1, read as the reverse complement.
AATCTAATAATCCATCTTGATGGAGCTTAGAAATGCGTTTCTCATTTATATGGCTAAGGCGATAATGCCATAAATAAGTAGGGTTTAACTCATTTGGCTTAGTTCTCTTAGAAGTTATGTTATAGATATCATTACCATTAGAATCATCAAGATTAAGGATATAAAGGCCATTATAAGAATTTGCAATACTATAAAACAAATCATTTTTTTTTTTATCAAAAATAGAACATTTCTTATTCTTAATAAAAAAAATAACCTTCATCATCCAAAACAGATACTGAAATAAGATTCCTACTCATAGTAGGAACATAAAAGCAATTGTTCAAAATTAACAAAAACCCATTGGGCATAACAAGTTCATAAGTTCCTACAGCTATAGCAGCAACTCTTGCTCTATTGCCAACACGTAGGTCCACTTCGCCCTTCTTCAACATCCTACTCCTTTTGAGTCCCTGCATATTTGTACAAATATGAGATCCACATCCGGTATCTAATACCCAGGAAGAAGGAATAGATAAATTAATTTCTATAACATAAATACCTGAAGATGTAGTCGCACTACCCTTCAACTTCTTTAACTCATCCAAATAGAGTTGACAATTTCTCTTCCAATGCCCAGGCTTGTTGCAATGGAAACAAGTCCCTTCCTTAGGAACTTTAGCCTTAGGTTCAGGTTTTGGTTTAGCTTGTCCCTTGGACCCTTTAGCACCTTTTGCCTTACCCTTGCCTTTAGTATCTTTGGCTTTCTTTTTCATTTGTTTAATATTGACATTCAATATTTGGGTAGGCTTTTTGATATTCCCCTCAGCAGTTTTGAGCATACCATGTAGCTCAGGAATGGATTTCTCCATGTCATTCATGTTATAGTTCATGACAAACTGTGAGAAACTGCTCGGCAATGAATGTAGGATCAAATCCGTGGAGAGTTCTAAACTCAGGGGATATCCAAGTCTAGCAAGGTGATCTAGATAGCCTTTCATCTTCAAAACATGAGCACTAAAAGATTCACCTTCAGACATTTTGCAGTCAAATAATACAACAGCGGTGTCAAACCTATCTTGCCTAGCCTGTTGTTGGAAAGCTTGTTTGAGATGCACACTCATCTCATAAGCCTCTAAGTGTTCCAGATCCTTCTGAAGTCCTGGACACATAGTAGCCAACATAAGACATCATATGTCATTGGAATCATCCACATGCTTCTTATGCTTACTTTTAGCAGCATTAGAAGCATCAGCAGGAGGTGGGTCAGGGACAGCTTCATCAAGCACGTAGGACTTTTTCTCTTGTTTGAGAACAATTCTCAGGTTCCTAAACCAGTCAACAAAATTAGTCCCATATTCTTTCAGTTTTTCCTTCTCAAGGATAGATCGCAGTGATAAGGTGGAATTGTTATTAGCAGCCATCTACAAAATAAATATGCAAAGTCAAATTTTAATTAATAATGAGGTTAAAATTATTTAAACTCCTACTAAAAATATAACCCTCTAAAGAAATATTTTAGTAGGCTAAGATCCGTATTTCACTTAATTCTAAACTCAGCTTTGGCGTGACGCTTAAAATCAAGTTATTTAGGTAGGTAACATCTTTACCAATTACATCTCATGTAACTCTTAGTAATTATGGAATATTGACATCATATGTCATAGCATGTTGAATTCCATCTAATGCCTTAGGCCCAAAACCATTTTGATAGCCTAATTAAGTCTAACCAATTTTAAAACATATGAGTAGCACTATTACTCATCCTACTTAGCTAGGAATGTTTAAAGCATATTGCTTTGGCAATACCTACTTTAATACAATCTTAGTTTTGATAGGTGTTCAAAACGTGGATGACATTTAGACTTAAATTATTAATGAGGGTTCAACTAAATTATTATCATGTCTTGCATTACATATCATTATATTTTAGCATCCTATATGCATATATATAATTTATCACATAAGCATCATATACCAAATGACAAAATATGTAAACATGACATAGCATGGCCAAACTAAATATGATCTTCAAGAGACCAAATGAAGATCATAAAGGCAACCCTAGGTGAAAAACCTATCTATTACAACACTTGCAATATTACATATCTTCAAAACTTGAGCTTGTGCTTCCATCACCATGGAACCATCTTCTCCTTGGTATGAATCTCCATCACAAACATTGTAGCTTGAGTCTTCATTTATTACAATAAAAGAAAATCTAACTACTAGTAAAATAAATTACAACAAAATAAACGACATGCAGGCCGTATTAACCCAAAATTAAGATATGAATAAACCAATCACATAGGTCATAAGGCCATGCTATGCACCATGCCAAGACATAAAACAAACATAACATATTCATCACCAACATGTTAAATAGAAACAAATATATTGACATTCTTAATGTTGTGGTAACAAATTATAGGGCGGGGCTCCCGCTGGCTAAACCAAAACCGCTGGTTTATAATGAAATCGACCAAATTTTTTTTGTCTAAACCAATTTTTTTGGTCTAAACCGAAGCCGACCGAATGTTTTTGGTCTAAACCAATTTTTTCGGTCTAAACCGAAATCGACCGAAACCGATCAAATTTTTTCGATTCGGTTTTTACTCGGTTTCTACTTTTGTTTGGTCGGTTTCAATTACTAATATATTTGCTCAGTTTTTGTTTGGTTTTTGCAGTTCGGTTCGGTTCGGCCAACCGAACCGAAAATGTCCACCCCTAATGTAAATCGGGGATCTTGATCTAACACTAAAGAAATTGAGACTCTATGTAACCTCACTATCTCACTAATATATAACTCAACCAACCTCTTAAGTGAATAGTACATCCGAACTGGAAGAAAATGAGTTATCTTTTTTATCTGATCAATTATCACCCAGATTGCATCATGCTTCTTCTGGGTCAAAGGCAGTCCAGTCATAAAATCTATCGTCACTCACTCCCATTTTCACTATGGCACTGATAATGGTTGAAGCAACCCTGAAGGAACTTAGTGTTCAACTTTCACTCTCTGGCAAGTGAGACATCTGGATACAAATTCTGCTATATCCCTCTTTATACCTGACCACCAATAATGTTGCTTCAAATCTTAATACATCTTGGTACTTCTAGGGTGCATAGCATGGAATGACTGATGTACTTCCTTTAAAATCTTCCTCTTCAATCCTGCATCATTAGGAATGCATAGTCCATCTCTGTACCACAAACTACCATCATCTCTCACATGAAAATCTCGACCTCCCCCTTTTGGCAATCCATCACAATCTTTTGGATTTTCCCATCTACCTGCTGGGCTTCTCTAATATGATCTAGCAACACTGGCCTCAACTGTAACTGAGCCATCAATGCACCATCATCACAAGACTCAAATCTGGCATGTAATGCTCTTAACTCAACAAGTAATGAGAGCGAATAAGCAGTCAAACCTGCCATGAACTTCTGACTCAAGGCATTTGCAACAACATTTACCTTGCCAAGATGATAATCAATCAAACAACTATAGTCTTTAATCAACTCCAACCGTCGTCTCTGTCAAAGATTTAACTTTATCTGAACACCCAGGTACTTCAAATTCTTGTGATCCTTATAAATGGAATATTTCTCCCCATACAAGTAATGCTGTAACACCCCGATACCTTATATAAGTACTATACATATACCTGGTATACATACGGTAAATATATAAAGTATAAGGATGCCACTTTTCGTTACCTTTTTAAAACCTGTAAAAGAATTCCAAACCATAATACGTTAATTTAAATAACATTTACCAAATCATTATTTTTATCAAAACTTCATTTATACATATACTTACTTTCTCAAACAAAATACATCAATATAAAAGTTATACATGTATGCATTACTCTCTAGTTGGTCTCGACAAACTTTTACTCTTCTTGTGGCATAACAAAAGACTTCATATCTTCCACCTATTTACCTGCGCGAATACACACCCGCGCTAAGCCCGAGAGCTTAGTAGTCCAAATATAAAATATAAACATATAGTATAGAAGTATTAACATATAATGATATATCAATTCAATATATAATTAGTTCTTATCATATTTTCTTTTCTTTTTAATTTCATCTTTAATATATCCTAGCTAATTTCATATATGATGTACATATATACATAATACTATCACCAACCTCAATGCATCACCAATACTCAAAACCAATATATTAATACACCCACATTATATGTACCATACCAATCATTATTGCAATACACACATTACATATCATACCAATTATTATTGCAATACACACATTACATATCATACCACTCATTATTGCAATACACACATTACATATCATACCACTCATTATTCCAATACACACATTACATATCATACCAATCATTATTGCAATACAACATTACATATCATACCAATCATGAATCACATTTCCAATGAAGACAATCTTTATCATCAACCACAATTCATTTACATATCACACTTAATAACATTATATTATTCACAATTCACCAATCATAATTCATTATTAATACTCACAATCAATATTTCAATACTTGCATTTCACATTGACAATAAAGACAGACTCGGGCCCAAAACACTAATATGCCATTCGACTTTCAGAGTTAATGCTTTGGTTTAATTATCACATTTATCATTATCCCAACTAGGCTTCAAGGATTAGGTTCAACCAAGCTTCAAGGGGAACAAAGCATGCTAAGTATCAACCCAACTTGGCTTCAAGAACCAATCCAACCTAGCTTCAAGGGTTGTAACATCTCAATTAGGCTTCAAGGGCTAGACCCAACCAAGCTTCAAGGGGAGTAAAACATGTTAAACTTCAACCCAACTTGGCTTCAAGGATCAAGTCCAACCTAACTTCAAGAGATTGTTACTATTAGGCATGCCACCAACAACAAAACTCTGAAAATGAATAACATATTAGACACATAATTCATTGATCATTTCATCATCAATATCATTCACAATTTATCATCATCATTTAGGCAAACATGCCTCACATATCTCAATTGAATTGTCATAGCCAATCACAATGGCTTCATATCACATTTGAATTATCATGGCCAATTACAATGGCTTCACAACATATCATATCTCAATCCATATGATACATATAACATCATTGATATAACATTTCAAAGTATATTATTCATATAATACATTGTCATTCACAAGATTCACAATGCATATAACATAACATTTCATCATTTCTCAAAACACACTAACACCATTCATTATTAGAGTATTTATCATAACAAATTGCACATACCTTAAGAATGATCCTCATTTCTTCCTATCTTTCCCATTTCATATTTCATCCTTTATATATATATATATAAAGTGATTTACATTCTTCATTTACATCCATAATATAATAGCTTATTTAACACTTTCATCCCAATATGTAAATGTTCAAAGACATATAAGGATATACAATCAAATAGGGTTTATGCTTACCTTGTTAATGATCTTCACATTCTTCACATCATTATCATCACCTTAGTCCAATTATATTAACAATATAGTAAACCACTTAACACATTTGCAAACAAATGTGTTAAGCCTCAAATCATGTAAATAAATACAATCATATGTATTGGTACTTACCTCAAGAACTATTCCCATCCATCTATACATTTCCTCTTCAAAGAATTCTCAACATTTAGGTTAATGCAACACAATCTCTTCAAAACCTAATCCAAAGATCATTATTCATAGGTTTAGAATCATCCACATACATTTGTTTAGGTCATTCTTTGGTTACAAAGTATTTAGAGTGTATATAAAATGTTTAGGAGCAAAAGACTTTTGAAGAATCAAACAATGCATGAAGAACCAAAAACCATCACAGTAGCAAACACACCCAAAGGACACGGCCAAGCTTGTGGCCGTGTCTCTCAAGACCAAAACTTCCCGAGGCAGACACGGGCAAGGACACGGCCGTGTCTCTTAACACAATTCAGGCAGTAGCAAACACATTCAAGGGACACGGCCAAGCCAGTAGCCGTGTCACCCAAAACCTATCCAACACGGCCAAAATTCTCTAGACTTGGCCGTGTCTCTAAAAAATAATAAGTCTTGGCCGTGTCTCATCTTGCTTATGGCCGTGTCACTCAAGAACACAAACCCTAATTTGGCCAAAGCTCTTTCACTTGCATTTTCACACTTTTTGCACAACAATAATCTCATTCAATTGGTTCTAATCAATGTTGTTAACACATATCTTATATATTCATCACCTTAATCACTTAAACAACACATTAACATTACATTTTAAACACAAACCATCTCAAAACCCTAAAGCCAAATTCCACTCTTGATCTTCCACTTAACTTACCATATTCAAAACCAAACCAACACCAATTCAATCTTATAACTTACAATCCATTTTAAAACTTGTAAACACAACTCAAACACACCAAATCATCACATCAACAAATCACAATTCACTTAAAACACCACTTCAAAAGAATAGAAGAAATCAAGGAAAAGAGCTTACCAAAGTTGTTGAATTCCACAAATCTTCAACTTAATTCCTTGATTCTCCCTTCAATCTTGATGTTAGAAACCAAAACACTTCAATTGCTCTCTCTTCTCTTTGGATAGCCGGCCACCACTTCAAGCAAAGAAAAGAAAAATAACAAGTCAACCTTCCTTTCCTTCTTTTAATCTCCACCAAGAGATTTCCAAAAGAGAATTACCTCAATGCCCTTCACCATATACTTTAGCTCTCCTTTAACTCACATGTCCTTTATATTAATTTCACATATCATAAATGAAAATATCTTCTTGCATTGACTCTCCCTTTTGACCAACTTATATGTTATATATATTACCATATAATCAACATATACATTTCTCTCTAAACCCTCTTTTCTTTCCCAAAACACATATACATAAACCTTCTCTTCCCATTTCTTTTCTCTTCACATAACATATACATTCAATCCAACTTACAACAACAACACAATCAAAACTTCTAAGGCATACATGAGGATATTACAATTGCCGCCAAATCTTTAATGTAAAAACTATAGCTGCTACCTCCAAATCATGAGTCGAGTAATTCAACTCATGAGGCTTCAACTATCGAGATGTATAAGCAATGACTTTATCCTCCTGCATCAGAACACAATCTAGGCCACTATGTGAAGATCACTATATATCACATAAGGTTTACCTTCCACAGGCAGGGTAAGGATAGGAGCCTGAGTCAATACCTCCCTCAACTGCTCAAAACTCGTCTGACACTGATCTGTCAACATAAATCTAACCCCTTTCTAAAGTAATCTAGTGAGTGGTGTAGCCATCATAGAAAAACTCTTCACAAACTGACAATAATAGCCTACCAATCCCAGAAAATTTCTAACCTTTGTCACATTCTTTGGTGGACTCCAATTTAAGATAGCCTTGACTTTACTCGGATTAACTCTAATATCCTCTGCTGGTACCATATGACCGAGAAAAATCACTTGATTGAGCCAAAACTCACACATAGACAGCTTAGCATATAACTGCTTCTCTCTCAAAGTCTGCAATACAATCCACAGATGCCTATCATGATCTTTTTCATTACACGAATACACCAGAATGTCATCAATGAAGATCACTACAAACTGATCTAAGTATGGTCTAAATACCTTATTCATCAAATCCATAAATGCTGTTGGTGCATTCGTCAATCCAAAGGGCATTACCAGAAACTCATAATGCTCATACCTCGTACTGATTGCTGTTTTGGGGGGTACATCTACATCTCTAACTCTCAACTGATGGTACCCTAATCTCAGATTAATCTTAAAGAATACTGCCGCTCCCTTCAACTGATAAAAGAGATCATCTATCCCAGGTAAAGGATACTTGTTATTGATGGTCACCTTATTCAACTGTCTGTAATCAATACATAATCTCAAGGTGTCATCCTTCTTCTTCACAAGCAAGACAGGTGCTCCCCATGGTGACATACTAGAGCGGATGAACCCTTTATCAAACAACTCCTGCAACTGCACCTTCAACTCCTTCAATTCTGAAGGTACCATATGATAAGAGGTAATAGAGATGAGAGTGGTACCAGGTATCAAATCGATGCCAAATTCAACCTCTTTCACAGGAGGTACCCCTGACAACTCATCAGGAAAAACATCAGGGAACTCAGCAACTGTAGGTATACTGTCAAGCTAGGACCCCACTACTCTAGTATCTACAACATGAGCAAGATATGCCTTACATCCCTTCAAAATCATCCTCCTAGCTGATACAGCTGAAATAAAAATGAATGAAAGGTGTCTATGCTCACTAGATACCACCACATCTCTACCATCACATGTCCTCAGGGTAACACATTTTCGCTGATAGTCTACCACAACCCCATTTCTGGATAACCAATCCATGCCCAAATCAGACCATACTCCCTAAACGGCATCATCTGAAGCATTCGGCTGCCTCTGCATCACATAAACCCGCTGTGATGGCCCTGTATCATCTGGTCTACTCCCAGCTATATAACCTCCTCTCTAACCAATCCCATATCTACCACATCTACCAAAACCTCTGCCACCACGACCCCCTCTGACACTAGGTATAGAAGTTGTTGTATCTGTCTTTTTGTCATCTAATATCACATTTTAGGGCATTACAAGCATTAAATCTAGTGTAAGCAATACCCTAAAATTATGCTTAACCTTACTTTAATATTGAAAAACCATATTAATCCATTTAAACTAGTATTTTAAGTTTATTTATATTATTAAAAATATATTATAATATGTTTCAATAATTCACATTAATTAAATACACACTCTTAAATAAAACCATAAAATGTCATAACCTTCATTATTGAAGGTTCTTCATTCCGACTCATTCCAATTATTAATCCAAGCTTATTTTCATTACTTATATCATTAAATAACATGATTTAAACATTGAAATCAAACCAGTACTAATACTTTGTAAATTCTATTCCATAACCCTAAATTCAACACTACCTTATCCAAACCCTAAACCAAACATGGTTAAATCTATTATTTGACTTTTAAAATCCTTGTTTATGCATCAAAACAACACATTTGGAATCAATTTGCGTAATTAAAACTCTTGAATTCAAAAGTCCAAATGTTCCATAACCCTAAATTCTCTCTTCAACCAAACTCACTCAAACTTAATCATTTCTTCAATCCAACTTAAAAATCATTAATAACTAATCAAAATAACTTCATATAAACTTATTCAAGCCATTAAATCATGCTAAGACAAAAATCCAAAATCCAAAATTCACATATTCAAATCTTAATGGAATTCCAAAGAAATAAGTTGGAAACTTAATATTTCAAGAGGAAATCACTAAAATCCCACTTGAATCCTTGAAATCCTTTCAATATATGATGTATGGAAGAAGAAAAAGCTTGGCTTGGTTGGATATGGAGGTTCGGCCTCCTAAGGAAGAAGAAGAAGATGTTTTTTAAATTTTAATTTTTCTCTTTCTTTCCACTTTAAATTTGACCATATATATGATATATTTTATTATATTTTTAATTAATTAATTAATTAATTATTTTAAAAAATTATAAATTATTTCTTCCAACCAAAAATAATTTATTTTTAATTTATTTAAATAATTTTAATTTTTTAAAGTATATTTATAATTATGCCACTTGACTTTTGACTTTTCCTTTAAAGAGTTGACTTTTGTATATGTTGTCCATATATTTCACATATATATCACATATATTCTTTACCTTTTCACTTAAAATCCTTCAATTTTTTATTTAAATTTTTTATTTATTTTATTTAATTTTTAAAAATTAGGGATGTTATAATAATCAAGTCCTTTAAAAAACTAAAAAAGAATTCCTCATTTTGGGAAAAAAATTATTCATCAATTCAACAATCTTTACTATTCGGCCAATTAGTAGAATAGGAGTTACAATTCCAACACTTCAAAAAATTCAACTCTTATCCACACAAGGATTCGTAAAACCAAAATAACTCATACTTCTAGTGTAATGTCTGAAATTTTAAGCAATAATTTTCTCTATTAAGTATATATATAAATATATATTGGATTGTGTATGAGGTTATATATATGGCCTGAGTATTTAAAATTGATAGAAATAAGGTTGGATAAGTCTCAAAAAGAGGAAAATTAAATCCAAGTATGGATTTATTCGGTATTTCGAAAAAAAAAATTTAAAACTGAAAGAAAATTATGAAAATATCGAGTGACCCTAAAATAAAATTCTACTATAATTAGAATATGAAATAGCAGTAATATGGCTTTAAAATAATTAAAATAATTATTTTTATGATTTTATTGAATTAAAAATTGAATTAAGAGACAATTAAAGAAAATAGGTATTTCGAAGCTAAGTTGTAAGCAATACATGATATAGAAACCCTAGGATATTATTAAAGGTAAAATTTGACTTCTTCTATTATCATCGTCTTCTTCAACTTGTAACCACCATCTTCACCATCACCATCTCTTTGTTTCTTCTTCTTTCAAATTTCACATAAGAAACCAAGGATTTTTAGGGAATAATTCAAGGTTTTGATGGAAGTTACTTTATTCATGATTTCTCAAGAAAATCACTAAAGAACCAAGGATTTGCAGAAAAGAGAACGGGAAAGAGCTATTGGAAAGGTTAGTGCATATATAGTACTTAGTTTGCCATTAATTGATTTTTTCTTAATTTTAATTGTTTATAGAAGCTTAAGAATTTATTGTATATAATTATTGTGAAAGAAATTAAGCATGGATTGATTTGTGAAGAAATTGGTTATATGACTCTTCTTTTTGTAGGAAAAAAATATATTTGCAGTATTCATAAAAGTATATTTGATGATTTTAAACTTAAATCCATGTTTAAATAAAACTTTAAGTTAATCAAAGTGTTTAACTAAGTGATTATGGAAGGAAATAATTATGAAACTAAGTCATTCTTTTTAGTATATTTGAAAATTATGGATTAAATGAAACATTGAGCTATATATATATATATATAAATTAAACAACATATTGGAAGAAAATGATGGAGTTTTCAATGGATAATATATAAATTACAGAATATGTAACACCCCTATATCTCGTATACGTACCAAGCATGCTTAAACGATCGTAATATACGTATACTGAATATAGAAAATGCCACAGTTTAAAAATACACAACATATATCTTTATAAATAAGTGAAACCAATCTCAAACATTTAAAAGAAATCCAAAAGACACCATATATAAAAACGTTTATTAACTCACAGCGGAGGTTATTACAAATATTTGCAAATACAAATATGTTATAAATCAAAGTTTACAAAACATAGAATATATACATGATTGGCAGCTCTTCTCTGATCATTAAAAATCCAAAAATAACTCCTTCAATGCCTAGTCTCACTTGGTCTCGAGGAGCTCTCAGGTTCAACTCTGACACCTGCGCGATCAAACACTATCGCGCTAAGCCAACGGCTTAGTAGCACAAACTATAATACTACTATGTTTCAATGCAATGCCAATGTCACAATCAATCTCAAACATCATTCAAAAGAATATAACATTTCAACATCATACTTTGTTCAATGTCATAACAACATTCATATTATATCTTCATAGTTCCATTAATTTCACCATTCAAGAATCACATTAAATACAAAGACAAGCATGGGCCCAAAAACACTAATATGCCATTCAACTTTCAGAGTTAATGATTTGGTTCAATTATCACATTTATCATTATCCCAACTAGGCTTCAAGGATTAGGTTCAACTAAGCTTCAAGGGGAACAAAGCATGCTAAGTATCAACCCAACTTGGCTTCAAGAACCAACCTAACTAGCTTCAAGGGTTGTAACATCTCAATTAGGCTTCAAGGACTAGACCCAACCAAGCTTCAAGGGGAGTAAAACATGTTAAACTTCAATCCAACTTGGCTTCAAGGATCAAGCCCAACCTAACTTCAAGAGATTGTTACTATTAGGCATGCCACCAACAACAAAACTCTGAAAATGAATAACATATTAGACACACAATTCATTTATTATTTCATTATCAACTTCATTCTCTAATCTCATCATTATTTAGGCAAACATGCCTCACTTAACTCAATTAAAGTATCATAGCCAATCACAATGGCTTCACATCTCATTTGAATCACCATAGCCAATCATAATGGCTTCACCTCTCATAATATCTCAAATCACATTTCATATTTCATCATTGATATATATATACCAATTTACATTATTCATAGATTTAGAATCTTCCACATACATTTATTTAGATAATTTTTGTTTTAAGTGTGTTTAAAATGTTTATTTTTATGTTTAGGTGCAAAAAGACCATTAGGGGATTAAAATAATGCAAGAAGAACAAAGAACAAAGAATAGTAGCTAACACACTCAAGGGACACGGCCAAGCTTGTGGCCGTGTCTCTCAACACAAGCTCCAACACGGCCAAGTCACTTCAGCTTGGCCGTGTCACTCTTAAATCCAAAGAAAAAAAAATAAATGATGAAATCAGGCAGTAGACGACACAGGCAAGGGACACGGCCAAGCTAGTGGCCGTGTCTCTCCAAATTGATCCAACACGGCCAAGACTCCCTTAACTTGGCCGTGTCTCCTATCATCTTGGCCGTGTCTCTCATGGCTAAAGATTTTAAGCAAGGCCAAATCTCCTTTGGTTGAATTAAATCACATTGTACACAACATAACATTATTCAAATGGACATAATCAACATCATTAACACTTATTTTACATGCTCATCACAATATTCACATTACTAATATACATTAGCAATACATTTGATTCCTTAACACATTTACAAACAAGTGTGTGTTAAGTTTAAACATCATATTCTTGTATGCAACAATATAGTTTGTACTTACCTTAAGCACCACTTATACAATTCTGAACACTTTCTTTTTCCAAGAATTCTTCACTTCTCAAATTAGGGCAAAACCTTCTTCCAAAACCTAATCCAAAATGATACAATACAATTTATCACTTACCACTTCAAAACCCTAAAACCAACATATAACAATCAACACAAACCCTAAACACAAATATAACACCATCTCTTCCAACCAACTTACTCTTTTCTTCAATCCATCCTTAAAATCCATAATCAATTTAATCAAACACTCTTAAACATCTCACAATCAATCAACACACCCTTAAGTAATCTATCAACTCACACACAACTTCAAATAAGCAAAGAAATCAAAAGAGGACTTACCAAAGTAATGAAATTTCTTGAATCACCAACTTGATCACTTAGATCTTCCTTCAATTGAAGCTTAGAACATCCAAAATCCTCTCTTGGTCTCTTGCTTTCTCTTGTCTTTGGAGGAGCCGGCCACTTCAATGGAAAAGAAGAAAAGAACAATGAAGAAACAAAGTCAACTTCTCTTTAAATCTCCACCAAGTATTCCAACATAAACAATTACCTAAACACCCTTTGACAATTTGTTTTGACTCCCTTTAAAACACTTGCCCTATTTAGTAATTTCATATATAACAAAATAAATATCGTCTTCCTTTGACCATCCATTTGACCAATATATATGGTATATATATTGCCATATACACAACATATACATTTTCTTTTAAACCCTTATCTCTTTCCAATTAACATATACATATACTTTTTATTTCAAATAACCAACAATATCAAAACTTCTAGGGCATACATTGGGATATTACAGAATATATACATAAGATATACACAGTATACACACAAAATAGACACCTTTAGAATGATGATAATAATTTATGAAATTTATATATTTAGAAAATGCTAATTAAGGGAAACTAGAGTACTTATTTAAAATTTAATTATTACAAGTAGAATGTGAAATATGACCTTGAGAAGATAAAATTATTATATGAACAAAGTTGGCCAAATTGTTCCAGTACACGTATATTTCAATATACATGACATACGAAATTGAAGGAAATGTCCATAATTTATAAAAATTATAAAGATGTGTAGAGTAATTTAAGAAGAACTTGAATATGTAATTAATTTACTATGGGAAAATAAAAGATAATAAGGTTAAAAGATGGATTTGTTATATATATATATATATATACAATAATAAAAAGTATGTATCTTGGTTCATCTTGAATATTTGGAATATTTTAATATGCATGCATGAACATGATGATGGGAAGTATTCTTTTACATGATGAAAAGTGTGCAATAAAATTTGTAATGTTATCTTTATGTTGGAGATACATGCAAAAAATGCATGTACATGATGATGTTTTATATGATGAATATAATTGCTATTTTTTTATATGATGCGAATATGGTGATACAAAATATGATGATATAATATGAATATAACGAGTCTCATGTGTATTTGAGATGCATGCAATAAAACATATACGGTGATGTCATAAAATATGTATATGATGATATTTTTATGCTGGATAATGATGCATGCAAACAATGATGAAAGAATATTCTTATGCAAGTATGTAGGCATTGGTGGAAAATAATGTAAGACTTGATTTTTAAATCATATGATACATGTTCTTTAGTTAAAGAACCATATAAATAAGTAATGGTAGTAAAAAGTAAATAAACAATAAAATGAGGAGCTTATGTATATATGTTGTATACTTGTAATATCCCCAAAAGCAACATTACAGAGATTTGAAGATAATTTATGAAAATATATTTAGACTTGATTGAAATAGAATTTACTTAATTGTATTATTAAAGTTTAAATGTCTATTTATTGATGAGAAAAGGAAATTTTGCTTTAAAAAATGGTTTTAAGCAAAAAAATTATTATTGACTGTGAAATTGACTGAAAATAATAAAATAAGTAAATTGCATGAATATACTTATGATAACCTAGATATTAGATATAATAAACTTATGATAACCTAGATATTAGATATAATAACTAGTCAGATGGTGGACGTCTATACTATTGTTGAGCACACTGTGTCATTATTGGTTACTATGTGTCATTACTGTTACTGGGCGCCACGTACCATTATTGGGCCACTGGGTACATTGACTGATGTAGGCATAAGTACTATAGAGCTTGTGTTGAGTTTTCTCTTCTCATCATGAACTTTGTTACTGGACATTTAACTTCTATTACTGAACCTATTATCCGAGTCTAGGGTTTGAAAATCAGTATAAGAGGGTAAAATAAGTGAAATTTATTGAAACATGAGAAATGTATTAAGAATGCTTATAAGGAGTTGTATTGGCAATTGATTGTGAATATGTGATAAAAATAAAGACTGGTAGAAGATTTGGCCTACAAATGAATTTTATATGGAAAAAATATACACTATGTATAGTATGCATGGATATATATTTTTAATAACTTAAATAATAATTATAAGACTTATATGGATGGGAAGAACAAATTTTGGAGGACTAGACTATTAAGTTAAAATTTAAAGTTTGTACATGTAGAATACAAAAGCTTAGGAAGATGAATTCGTTAACATTAAGAAATTGGCCTAATGTTTCTATTTTGTATTTCTTAGTATTATACTTGAGATCAATTTTGTAAATTTCTCAAATAAAATATGAAACATATATAATTTTAAAGTTGCTTGAAAGAATAAATAAATTTCATGGTATTTTCAAGTTAAATATTTACATGCGTTTTAGGTGATTATAATTATTCAACTTTCTTGAAGTAAACAGTTTAAATAATAGATAAATAAGTATTTGCATGATTACTATAAATGGAATTTAATTTGTGGAATATGTGTCTGATTTCTAGAAATAAAATGTCCATATGTAACGAAATAATATTTTCTTAAAATGCTGCAATAAGTTGAGTAAAGATATTGAATATGAAAAAACAAACTAATGAATTTATTAGTTAATCTAAAATATATTAAACAACATAATTCTTGGTTAATTGAGTTAGTATTTAAATTAACCTGAAAGTAGTGGAATTATTAAAACTATAAGTTGAATCCAAAGAATAAAATTTATAGTTTGTAACATCCATAAATTTACTAAAATAAAATTAAGTTAAGTTAAATAAATGATTTGAGGAATGAATAAGGTGTTGAAAATGAGAAAATACTAAAAGTATATGTAAAATATATAGAAAATATATGAAACATATAAAAACATATGGTAAAAGGTAAAAGTAAAAAGTTAAATAGTAAAATTTTTAAAAAATATAAAATATATATAATAAAAATAATAGATAATAATGAATAAAATTAATCAAAATTAATTTAATTATTAGATAGTGGAAGATGATAGAAAAATGTAGATATTTCTTGAATTATTAATTAATTAATTAAATAATAATATATATATGGTTAGAATTAAGAAGAGAAAAAAAAGGTCAAAAATTGATATCTATCATCTTCTTTTGTATATATATATATATATATATATATATGTTTTTCTCCATGGATGCTCAAGGAAATTGTTACTTCCAATAACTCAAGATTTTATCAAATTTTCAAGAAGTAAGGGTGAATTTGGAGGTTTTGTAAGAGGTAAGCAAGTTTTCTTTGAATTTAAGAGAATTTCTTTTAAGTTTAAGATTATGTGTAATTTGTATTTTTAAAGAAGGATGTTTTAATTCATAAAATGGTATTGAATGATGTTAGTTTGATGTAGAGACAAAGATTTTATAGTTAAATAATTGATTTATTTGGGTTTAGTGGAAGTTTGAATGGGTTAGTGTGGTAATTAGGCTTTTGAAAGAAATTTGTTAAAGAATGGATGTAAATTATGTTAAATTGTTTAAAACATATTATAAAATGATTCTAATGATGGAAATGAACTTAAAATATAATTTGGAAGTAGTTAGAAAAGTTACCCGAAATTAAAGAAGATTAAGGCAAATATTTGAAATTTTAAAGGAGGGTGTTAAATTAAGTTTAATTGCTTAAAATGTATAGAAATGTGATATTAATAAAGTGTTTAAATGCAAAGTGTAAATAGGAGTTGAGTAGATTAGACTTCCCATACCATAGTAGTGAAGGACACTTTGAAAAGTGAAGGGAAGAGTAAAAATTTAGCTTGGATGTTGTCTTAGTTAAAGGTAAGTACATACTTTGACTTTGTATAGTTCATTTACATGTGATGTGATTTATCACATTTTGATGTTAAAGATATGCTAAGCTACTTTGATGTTGACTATTGTATGAAAGTGCATTATTATTCATAAAAAGATGTAAAATGTATTAAAAACTTTATGTTAAGCTATTATAGGTTGCTAAAACTATTAATATATATATTTGGGCAAAGTGGGAAAAATGCCCAAAGCATATGGGCAATGAGGTCACATTGTGAATGTGACATACATTATGAGAAATGTGATTAAATATATGAAAAATATAGAAAATATCTAAAATGTAGAAATTATAAAAATAAATTGATAATATGGAGATTGATTATGAAATAATGTGAGAATGCATTGAAAATGAGGAAAATAGTCACATTGTGAATGTGACTAGGAATAATGTTCAATGAGATTGTGATATATGAAATGATTGTGTAATATGTGTATGTTTGTATAAATGTGAAATTTAGAAAAATTGATGGAAAATGTGATATGTGATTGAGAATATAAGAAATGGTTATGGAATAAATGAAAATATGATGTGAAAGTGATCATAGCATGATATGATCACTTGAAAATGAAAAATGGGTATGGAATGTGGAAAATGAGTAAAGTGATAAAAAAGCATTGAAAAAATAAACAATGATGAAATCGGTTATGTTAAGGTAATAGGGTATATATAATGTGTGTTGCTGTGAGCGGGGATTTTTGCCCCCACTCCTGGTGGAATGGTTCTTGCAACTTCGGCACTGTTTAGGCTCGGGGCCTTAGAGAACACGGACCTAAGTCCGGAGAAAATGGAGTCGCCACCCGGACGGGCCGGAAAAAAGAAAGGGGTAGATGACTCGATTCCTAAAGAATCCCCAACCCCCTAATGGGTTCAAAAAGTAGGGTACGTGTGGGGAAGATGAGAAATGGCCTAGCACCCCCACAACGCCCGGTTCATTGGAACCGGCCTCCTTTACAGGTCTTAATATTATAAAATTCTTAAATATAACAATATTATCCATACTACACACAATAAAAAGAAAGCATCATTATATTAAAATCAAAGCAATGTCCAAACAAAACAAAACAAATAAATGGACACCCATCCGAAGATGGAAACATATCCTTACATCACATGCCTAAATAGGACATCCACCGAAAGGTAGAAACATGCCCTTTACATAGGTTCTAAAATAGAAAAGCAAATTAAATTACATGATATTTAAATGAGGTACCCACCAAGTGGAAACATACCTCTTACAAAATTTGAAAATCTAAATAAATTGATAAAAGTAAATAACCATTCATAATAAATAAATCATTCATCAAAGGTATCAAATATCAATAAAAAGTAAACATCCATCCATGATAAATAAAATAAACCAAGCATTGAATTTAAATAAATTAAAGCATAAGAAATAAAACAAAGCATGATCAAATATGGAATTGAATAAGGTAAATAAAAATCCAAATTATAGCTACTATTTCCATTTAGGGTTCTTTATCTCATGTGTTAAGGTTTTAGAATTCATAAAATTAAGCTACTGTGACTTTTTTTATGGAATTAAAATAGATTGAGCTTTTATGTTTTAAAAGGTTGGTAAGACTCTTTGATTAACTAAATTAATATTTGAATGGTGAAATCATGAAACTAGGGTTTTAGACACTTTAAAATACTTTTGATTCATGGTTTTAAATGGTGATTTCAAGCTTACTGTGTAAATTTAAAGTATTTAGATTTTTTTGGTTTTTAATGTTTTAAGGGATTAAGGTTTAGAAAAATTAAGGTTTAAGGTTTTAAAGGAGTTAGAGTTTACTATTTTAGGTTTAGAAGCTGAATTTGGGTTTAGTGTTTTAGAATTTAGGATTTCTGTGATGCATGATTTTTAGGATTTGGAAAAAGCAATTGAAGATTTTATGGAATTTTATGAAAATAAACCAACGATTTAAAGTTTATAAAGCAAAAAAGATATTTTTAAAGCTTTTGGAAAAGTAACAGAACACAATTTTGAGTTTTGAAAAATTGGAAAACAAATTTTGGTTTTGGAGTTTTGAAGAAATAAATCTAATAGCTTTAAGCTTTTAGAAAATAAAGCCATGATTTAAGAATTTTAATCCTTAGAAAAAAGTGAATTGAGGTCCTAAAATCTTTGAATTAAAAGAAATCAAAGGGTGATTATGCTACTGTGTAAAATATAAAGAAATTAGAATTTCATACCTTATTTTGTAAGTTGCACCAAAATTGCTTCTTGGACGAACAAGCTCCAAAGACAAGCCTTTTTGCCTTTTTTCTCCCTTAAATTGTGTTTCTGCTACTTTACAAATCAATTGAATACAAGCTTTTCCTTCACGGATTTGGATTTCCCTTCTACTGTCCAATTTTTGTCCCTTCGGCCTCTCCTTTTTTTGTGTTGTTTAATCTATATTTATAGAAGTTTTATATCCTTCATTCCTAATTATTCACGGCATCTTTATTGAATAAGAAAAGGAAACCAAAACCTAATTGTATTAGGTTTCGAAAAATTTGCGTCGGAAAAATTTTACTGGAAAAAAAAACTGCTGCGGAAAAACTGCGCTGGTAAAAAAATCTGCCGCAGCTGGCTGCGGCAACGCACGTGGAAGGGGCCCGTAGGCCATTTCGCCAGCAGGAAATTCTGCGGGAGAAATGCCCACGGGCCCGTGCTGACTTTTGGGGATGATTTTTCCGTTGTCGATTTTTTTGTTATTTTTTATTTTTTATTATTTTTGAATTTTTATTCATTTTACCATTTTTTACTAAAATAAATATTAAAATTAATTAAGATACCATAAAAATTATTTTGGACTAACTAAAATATATTGGACAACACAAAAATTATTTTGGATTAATTAAAATATATTGGACCGGACCGGGTAAAAAATTAAGGGTCTACAGTTGCCTTGTATAGTATCTTGTTCCAGAGAATTTTTTTTGGTGCTATTGATATGATTTGCCTTCGGGCTAGATGTTAGGCGTCACTATTATTTGCCTTCGGGCTAAATGCTGGTCATAGTTATTATTTGCTTTTGGGCTAGACACTGTATGTCACTATTATTTGCCTTCGGAAATAGACACAAATGTGTCAATAGGGGACGATGCGACACTTATATCCGCAGTGTCACGATAGACTATAACAATATCTCTGAAACTGGAATACTGTACAAGGTTGTTTAGACCTAATGTATGTGTTTGTGGTATATATATGTGTATATATGTATTGTGTTATGGATAATGGTATGTAATGATTTTGATAGCATATGATAAAGTAGGTGAGATGAACTGAGGAATAAATGATGAATAATGTATGGTGACGGATTATGACTAAATTATGAGATATTATGTGTTTAACAATCTTATACAACTATTTATTCATAGAGAGTTGAGATTGATAATGCATGTGCTAGTAGACCTGAGCAGAGCTGGGTTTAGAGACTGAGATAACTCGAGTAGAGTTGGATCATGGAATTGATATTGTGTGTGTAACATGTATTGTTATTTTTAAAATATGTACCACTAAGCTTTAAACTTAGAGCGGTTGTATGAATCGTGCAGGTAAGAGAGTTGCTGATCAAAGAGATCTAGATTGTGGATGACAATGGGTGACTTAAGGTGCGACAAGACTGACTATGCCATTTACATACATGTATAATTTCTATTATAGTGCATTCTTAATTTTTTTATGCATTGTATACATTATAGAATATGTTTGAAGGGATCTATGAGTAATAACTAAGTAACAT
Organism: Garcia nutans; assembly: GCA_947685225.1. NCBI lineage: Eukaryota > Viridiplantae > Streptophyta > Magnoliopsida > Malpighiales > Euphorbiaceae > Garcia > Garcia nutans. The sequence continues at coordinate 29,896,703 of CANTUV010000009.1, read as the reverse complement.
CCTTATACCCTAAATATGTACAATACATACATCCAACATATGTAATATATGAATATATGGTACAAGAATGTCACAACCCATTTTAATAAAAATCTTACTTTTCGAATATGTATAATCTTAAATCATTTAACTCATATAATTTAAATAATAAATAAAATATTACTTGTTAAAACACATACATATCTTCATTATAAAATTTTTATCCAAAATATTCTTTATAGTTTATGATATATATATATACATCAAAATATAATATAATATACATGAAGTTAAAATGTACAAAAATATAAAATATATACATGTTGGCAATGTGTCTCTGATCTTGATGTCCAATAATCAACTCTACACTCAAGATCTCAAGCCTAGACTCGGCTTGGTCTAGACAAACTCTCCGGCTCTACCAAATCTACCCTGTTACCTACGTGATGAATCACAATCGTGCTAAGCCAAAAGCCTAGCAATATAAACTTTGATAACAATAAAAGTTCAAATGCAATGCCAATGCACAATGTATATGGATATTATATCTCATATCACTTTATCTTAACATATTTCTCCATTGTTCCACAATTCATAATTCACATAAAAACAAATACAAGCATGGGCCCAAAAGATCTAATATGCTATTCAAATCCTAGAGTTACTGTTTTGGTCCAAGTTGACATCATGTGTCTAGCCTCGAAGGCAAATCAAGTAATTGCTTAAAAGCTAGCCCCGAAGGCAAATCATATCATAATGAGAATAACCTCCTATATAACATCCCAACCAGTCTTCAAGGGCTAAGCCCAACCTAGCTTTAAGAAACTGCTACATCATAGGCATGCCGCCAACACAGAACTCTGAAAATTGAATAACATACTAAGCACACAATTATTTCATATTTCCACTATCAATTTCTTTCTCATTTTCTCATGATAAAGCTAGGCACATTCCCTCATTTATCTTATTTATATCACATTTTATACAATCTAGCCATCACCAATGGCTTTACATAATATCTTTAATGTATACATAACAAACCACATTATCCAAACATTTTGGGTTATTTTCACATTTTGCATATTTTTCACTTTTACTCAATTTAGCCATTATCAATGGCTTTTCACATTACATATAATGCATTTTTGTCATTACACAAGTCATAGCATATTACTCATGCATAATCAATGTAGTAAGTAACTTAACACATTTTTCAACCAAAATGTGTTAAGTCCAAATGTCATGCAAATATAATCAATTTATTTAAAGTTTGTACTTACCTCTAAAAGCAACAAAACAAGCTCAAACACCACTTTTGACCTTCTCTTCCAAGATATCCATCAACACTTGAATTGGGCAACTCAAATCTCCTCAAAACCTAAACCAAATGTGATTATAAACAATCACTTAGTAACACACTTAAAGGCATATACATAACCTCTCAACACAAGGAAAAATAATAAGGAAAAGAACAATCTAGGGCAAAATCTACAAATGACATGCCCAGCAACACAGGCGTGTCAATGACTGTGCCCTAAACCCATAACACAGAAGCTTTGACACGCTTAGCGACATAGGTGTGCCAATGACCGTGTCCTTAGCTCAACATTAGAGTAGCTATGACACGTCTAGAGACACAAGCATGTCCCTGCCAGTGCCAAAACTCCTACATCACAGCAGCTGTGACACGCTCAGTGATATGGGCATGTCACTGCACGTGTCAATACTATAGCATTACAAAAGCTGTGACATGCTCAGTGACATGGGCGCGTCACTTCATGTGTCACCAACACTGAAAATAGAACCATCGACACACCCAATGACATAGCCGTGTCACTAGGAGTGTCAGGCCAAAATCCTAAAATCAACATATAATTGTCACACCCAAAGTTATCTTTATTTTCCTTTTCTAGCTCTATTCAAACTCAACCAAATCCATCATTTAACAATAAAATACTTGGTTATGCATCAACAAGACTCAATTAAAAGCAAAATATGCAATTTAAAACCATGAATTCATAACTCAAAAGTTACATAATCCAAAACTCTTACTCTCTTCACCAAACTTAACCATTTCTTCAATCCAACCTTAAAATTATAGTTAACTACTCAAAACAACTTCATACATACCAATACCAACCATTAAAACATACTACACCAAACATCCAATTCACATATATACAAACTTTCATGAAAATTCAAGAAAACAAGTTGAAAACTGTAATATCCCAAAATTTTGAAAAATTTTAATTTTGGAAATTTGATAAAATAAATTATAATTTAATAGAATAAATTAAATTAATGGTTTTAAATGAAAAATGAAGAGATTTTAAATAAAAAAGTGAAATATATATGTGATATATATGTAAATTATACATAACATATAAAGTCAACACTTTTTAAAAGAAAAGTCAAAGTCCAATGGCATTTTATAAATAAATTTAAAAAATTTAAAATTAATAAAATAATTCAAAAATAAATTATTTTTGAATAGATGATGAATTTTTAGTCTTTTAATTTCTTTAATAAATAAATAAATAATTAAATATTAAATTATTATAATATATATATGGTTATAATTAAAAGATGAAAGGAAAGAGAAATTAAAAAAAATAGTCTTCTTCTTCTTCTTTTTCTTCTTGGCCGAACCACCATAGGAGAAAGCACAAGGATTTTTCTTCTTAGCTCTAAGAATTGAAGGATTTCAAAGGTTCAAAGAGGATTTTTAGTGATTTACACTTGAAAAAGTAAGTTCTTTAGTTTTTTCTTTGGATTTTTATAAAAATTTTGAATATGTGAGATGTTGGATTTTTAAGTAGTATGTTATAATTGCTGGAATTGGTGTGTATGAAGTTATTTTAGGTATTTATTAGTGATTTTAAGGTTGGATTGAAGAAATGGTTGAATTTGGATAAAGAATGGTGAAGAGAGAGAATTTAGGGTTATGGACTTTTAGGGTTTGAGAAACCATGGTTTTTAATATTGCAAATTGGTTCTAAATGAGTTGTTTTGGTGCTTAAACAAGTATTTTAAAGTCAAATATTGGATTTGGTTGTATTTGGTTGGAGTTTGAGAATGGAAATGTGATTTAGGGTTTTGGAAAATGATTTTTTCAAAGTTGTTAAATTATATAATTTTATTGGTTTAATCTTGTTGTTTGGTGATATAAGTGATGAATATAAGCTTAAAATGATTAATGAATTGTGTTGGATTAGAAAATCTTCAATGGGGGAAGGTTATGCCATTTTAGGGTTTTATGTATAAGAGTGTGTTTTTATAATATAAATGGTTTAAATGTATTAAAATATATTTCTAATAATATAAATAAACTTAATATATTCAAATGAATGGCCTAGTATGAGAATCCAAAGTTAAAGTGAGGTTAGCCTTAACTTTTGAATTTTTGCTTGGATGGGGTTTAATTATGGTTTAATATTGGAAATGCCATTACATGTGATACTAAATGATTATTTGTTATCACATTTGGCTTAGGCATTGAGGAAGGTTGATTTGCTTCATCCAAATGGTGAAGGGCAAGTTGGAATGATAGGATTGGAGGTTGTTTTAATCTTGTTTTGGTTGCTATTTGAGGTAAGTACAAACTTTGAATACATTGGTTATGTTTGTATGACATTTGAGCTTAATACATTTTGGTTGAAAAATGTGTTAAAATACTTGATACATTGGTTATGTATGAATAATGTGCTATGACATTTGTAATGTTATATATGTGTTAAATGCATTGTGAAGAGCCATTGATAATAGCTAAATTGTGTAAAATGTGAAACATGTGTATTGTGTGAAATGACCCAAAGTGTTTGGGTAATGCCATTTGTTGTGTATGCATTAAGTGCATTGTTAAAAAGCCATTGGTATTGGCTAGATTACATTAAATGTGATTAATATGTGAATTATGTGAAAATACCTAAAGTAATTGGGTAATGTATTATAAATGCAAAAATGTGGTATAATGTAATGAGATATGTGGAAACATAATGAAATGAATTGATATCGATAAAAATGAGAAAAATGAGAAAAGTGAGAAAAAAAGAGAAAATAAGGCAATGTGCCTAGCTTGATTATGTGACAATGAGAAAGAGATTGATAATGAGAAATGTGAATAAATTGTGTACCTAACATGTTATTCAATTTTCAGAGTTCTATGTTTGGCGGCATGCCTATGATTGGCCTTCGGGCTAGACGTTAAGCATCACTGTGAAAATATTTTTGAGGTAAAAAGATCGGGTCTTAAGTCTCAGAAATAAGTCCTTGAAACTGGGCTGGGTGAAAAGACCGGGTCGTAAGCTCATATCTAGTTGGACTATTACATTGATATTTTTTCTTTGGAACTAGATACATGGTGTTATTATAGACCAAAATAGTAACTCTGAAATTTGGATAACATATTAGTTATCTTTGGGCCCATGCTTGTGTTTGTTTTTATGTGAATTATGGATTGTGAAATATTTGAGAAGTATGAGAAAATGAAATGATGTGATATCCATATGCATTGTGCATTGGCATTGCATTTGAGTTTTATTGTTATCAAGTTTGTTTCGCTAGGCTTTTGGCTTAGCGTGATTGTTTACATCGCGCAGGTGACAGGGTAGATTCGGCTGAGCCGAAGAGTTCTTCTAGAGCAGGTCGGGTCTAGACTTGTGGTTGTGCTTGTAGAGTTGATATCAAAATCAGAAATACTATCAGCAGCATGTATATATTTTATGTTATTGTATATTTTGGATATTATGCATATTATATCATATTTTTGGATTTTATGTGTTGTAAACTATAAAGAATGTTTGGGTTAAGTTATTTGAAATTGGGGTTTAAATGTGTTCTAAATTATATATATATAAATGTTTGAGAAACATGACGAAATTGAGGAGTATGGGTGAAATGGTGATTTGAAATTATTTGGAAGTGTTTTCTGATGCAAGTTGTGTTTTGCTGAATTTTGGAAATGTCCAAATTATAGATAAAACTCTGGCGATTTTTTTTAGAGATTTTTATGAAAAATGCTTATTTTATAATCTATAATTTATAATAATATTTTATTTGATATTTAAATATACATTTTAAAGTATTTAAGATTTTAAATTTGAAAAGTGAAATTTTTTTATTAAATCGGTCTATGACATTTTTGTACCGTATATGTGTATTTTACATATACAAAAAATATATATTATACGTATATAAGGTATAAGGGTGTTATAGAAACTTACCGAATATGGAAAAAATTTTCAAAACTCTAACTTGAACACTTAAAATCTTTCAATTACTTGAGCTTGGAAGAAGCAAATCCTTCCTTCCCTCTAATGAAGAAAACCGGGCTTCAGTGGAGAAAGAAGAAGAAGATGATGATCCACAATCATCTCTATCCAACCACTTCACTTTTTATCTCATAACTTTCCACTTTAATTATCCACCAAGTAAAATATATTATTATTTAATTAACATCAAAAATCATCTTCCACTAACTATACAATTTATTTTTTAATGATTTAAAATAATCTTTGACTAATTTAAAATATTGACTTGTATATTTTATGTATTTACATATACATCATATACACATTTTACTTTTTCACTTGATTTTTTTTATTTATTTAATTTTTAAAAATTAAAATTTTTAAAATTTTGGAATATTACAATTCTCTCCCCCTAAAAATAAATTTCGTCCTCGAACTTACATGTTCTCAGGTATGGAACAACTGGGGATATTGACTCCGCATCGTCTGCTCACTCTCCCATGTTGCCTCCTCAGTGACATGATTCCTCCAAAGAACTTTTACAAGTGGCACCTTCTTATTCCTCAACTCTTTCACTTTCTGTGCCAAGATAGCCATTAGTTCTTTCTCATAAATCAGATCCAGACTCACCTCAATTGACTCTACTGATAAGATATGAGACGGGTCTAACATGTACATTTGAAGCATAGAGACATGAAAGACATTATGAAATTAATCCAACTCAGATGGCAAAGTCAGTTTATAGGCCACTGGACCAACTCTCTCTAATACCTCCTTATATGGTCCTATGAAATGAGGACTCAACTTCCCTTTGCGATCAAATCTCAAAATTTTTTTCTAAGGAGACACCTTCAAAAATACTTTATCTCCCACACTGAACTCTATGTTTCTTTTTTTTTAAAAAAAATTTGAATATGACTTCTTTCGGTCTGAGGCTGCTTTCAGACAACCTCGAATACCTCCACTTTCTCTTCTGTTTCCTTAATCAAATCGGGACTGACCAACTTACCTTTTTCAACCTCATCCCAATATAGAGGTGTCCTGCACTTCCTGCCATACAATACCTCATAAGGTGCCATCCCAATACTAGACTGATGATTATTGTTATAAGCAAACTCAATCAGTGACAAGAATCTGTCCCAGCCCTAGTGAAATCAACTTCTCAACATATTCTCTAAAAGCTATATCACTCTCTCTGACTGCCCATCTGTATGAGGATGGAAAGCAGTGCTAAAATGTAATTGAGAGCCTAAAGCATCCTGTAAACTCCTTCACAATCTTGATGTAACTCTGGGATCTCGGTCATATACTAAAGAAATTGAAACTCCATGCAACCTCACTATCTAACTGATATACAACTCCACCAATATTTCAAGAGAATAATCCATCAAAACTAGAAGAAAATGAGTTGTCTTTGTCATCCGATCAACTATCACCCAAATTCCATCATGTTTCTTATGGGTTAAAGGTAGTCCAGTCACAAAATCCTTCGTCACTTGCTCCCATTTCCACTCTGGCACAGATAATGGCTAAAGCAATCCTGAAGGAACTTAGTGCTCAGCCTTCACTTTCTGGCAAGTGAGACATATGGATACAAACTCTGCTATGTCCCTTTTCATACCTAACCACCAATAATGTTGCTTCAAATCTTGATACATATTCGTACTCCCAGGGTACATAGCATAGACCGACTGATGTGCTTCCTCCAAAATCACCCTCTTCAATCCTACATCATTAGGAATACACAACCTATCTCTGTACCACAGACCACCATCATTTCTCACATGAAAGTCTCAACTCTTCCTCTTTTGGCAATCCAATACAATCTTCTAGATTTTCTCATCTACCAACTGAGCCTCCCTAACCTGATCCATTAACACTGGCCTCAACTGCAACGAGCCATCAAAGCACCATCATCACAAGACTCAAATCTGGCATGCAACACTCTCAACTCAACAAGCAACAAGAGTGAATAAGTAGTCAAACTTGCCAACGTCTTCCTACTCAAGGCATTAGCAACAACATTTGTCTTGCCAGGATGATAATCAATCAAACAATAGTAGTCTTTAATCAACTCTAACAATCGTCTCTGCAGAAGATTCAGCTCTCTCTGAACACCTAGGTATTACAAACTCTTGTGATCCATATAAATGAAATATTTCTCTCCATACAAGTAATGTCGCCAAATCTTTAAGGCAAAAATTATGGCCGCTAACTCCAAATCATGAGTCGGGTAATTCAGCTCATGCGGCTTTTACTATCGAGAGGCATAAGCAATGACTCTACCCTTCTGCATCAGAAAACAACCTAAACCACTATATGAAGTATCACTATAAATCACATAAGGTTTACCTTCCACAGGCAAGGTAAGAACAAGAGCCTGAGTCAACATCTTCCTTAACTGCTCAAAACTCACCTAACACCGATCTGTGCACACAAATCTAACTCCCTTCCAAAGTAATCTAGTGAGTAGAGTAGCTATCCTAGAAAATCCTTCATAAATCGAAGATAATAGCCTGCCAAACCCAGAAAACCTCTATCACAGTATTCGGTGGACCCCAATTCAAAATAGCCTCAACTCTAATCGGATCAACTCTAATACTCTCTGCTGAAATACATGACTGAGAAAAGTCACTTGATCGAGCCAAAACTCACATTTAGATAGCTTAGCATACAACTGCTTCTCTCTCAGAGTCTGTAATACAATCCGCAAATGCCTGTCATGATCCTCCTCATTACGTGAATATACCAGAATATCATTAATGAAAATCACCATAAACTGATCTAGATAGGGTCTGAATACCCTGTTCATAAAATCTATAAATGCTGTTGGTGCATTCGTCAATCCAAAGGGCATCACCAAAAACTCATAATGCCCATACCTCATGCGGAAAGCTGTCTTAGGTACATCCCCATCTCTGACTCTCAACTGATGGTACCCTGATCTCAGATCAATCTTAGAGAATACTGCTGCTCCTTTCAACTGATCAAAGAGATCATTTATCTGTGGCAATGGATACTTGTTCTTGATGGTTACCTTATTCAACTACCAGTAATCAATACACAATCTCAAGGTGCCATCCTTCTTCTTCACAAACAACATAGGTCCTCCCCACGGGGACACACTAAGGTGGATGAACCCTTTATCCAACAACTCTTAGAACTACACCTTCAACTTTCTCAACTCTGTAGGTGCCATATGATAATGAGTAATAGAGATGGGAGTGGTACCAGGCAATAAATCGATACCAAACTTAACCTCTCTCTCAGGGGGTATCCCTGGCAACTCAGAAAAAAATATTTGAAAACTCAGCAACCGTGGGTATACTGTCAAGCTGGGACCCCACTACTCTGGTATACAACATGAGCAAGATAAGTCTCACATCCCTTCTGAATCATCCTCCTCACTGAAACAACTGAAACAAACATGGATGAAAGATGTCTTTGCTCACTAAATACCATCACATTTCTACCATCACATGTTCTCAGGGTAACAATTTTTCACTGATAGTCTACCATAGTCCCATGCTTGAATAACCAATCCATGCCTAAAATCAGATCATACTCCCTGAAAGGCATCTCAATTAGGTCACCGAGAAACTCCTCATACTGAATCACAACCGGGCTATCTCGGTGCACCCTGCTAACCAGAACACTGTGCCCTAAAGGATTTGTCACCAAAATATCAAATCCTAGGGACTCCGAATGCAAATTACTCACAGGCAAGATTGATGCACTAATGTATGAATGAGTCGACCCAGAATCTATCAATGCAAGAACTAAAGTACCGAATAAAGAAAAAGTACCAGCAATAACAACTGAAGCATCTGGCTGTCTATGCATCACATATACCCACTGTGATGGCCCTACCTCATCTAGTCTACCTCCGGCTGTAGAACCTCCTCTCTGACCCGACTCAGATCTACCACCCCTACCAAAACCTCTGCTACCATGACCCCCTCTAACACTGGGTCGAGAAGCTGCAGTATCTATCTGTCTATCCTCTAGTGGCTCTGGACAATCTTTGAGAAAGTGATCTGGCTACCCACATCTATAACACAATGCTGGTGCACCTGTCCTCTAGTAGACACCCCCGTGTGCCCTACCACAATGGATACAGGTAGGTGGAACTGTCCTCTGAACTACTGGGGTCAGAGCACTAGCCATTGAAACTACAAGTCTCTGTCTCTGCTGCTGTACTGACCTGCCAGACTGCTTCTGGCTCCTATTAAATCTCTGAAAATATCCCCCTCGGCCTCTCTTCACTAATGAAGACCCTGCCTCACTCTGAAATCTCCTAGCTCTGGTCTCATCAACCCTAGCAGCTGCTGCAAGACCCTGTGCTCTTTCAACACTCCTGGCAGCTGTAACCAACTAAGAAAAATTTTGGTATCGAGAGCCTACTATAATGCACACTCCACAAACCTCCAAAATTGGTCAATCTCATCAGAAATGATCCCACCAGCATACTGTCTCAGCCGGATAAACTCTATCTCATACTCCAACACTGTCCTGGTATCTTACCTCAAACTTAGGAACTGTATCTTCTTCGCATCCTTATACTCCCTCAGAGTATACTTTTGCTCGAATTCCTGCAGAAAATCATCATAGGTCAGGACTTGTGGATCATTCAGAGCATGTGGAATCGTCTTCCACCAATTATATGTATCCTTCTGCAGAAGAGATCTAGCATAATTAAACTTCTTCTCTAGAGTAGCCTGCAGCTGGATAAACACTCTCTGGACCCTATCTAGCCACTGTTCTGCTATAGCAGGGTCTGTAGTACCAATAAAGTCCTCAGCTTTAAACTTTCTCAGCTTATCATACATCCTCATCGGCAACTGTGTCTGCAGCTGCGGCTGCGGCGGCTGCTGAACTGGAGCCTACCTCAATAGCTCCACTATATATCGTACCCAACCCGGTGAAATCTCATCAGCTACTGGTCTCTTTGGCACAAGAGTAGGTGTCTCTCCAGCTATCTCAGCTTTAGCTCCATCTCTACCCTCACCAGGAGCCACATTCTCTATACTACCCTCTGTAGATTGATGCATACGAAATGCCATAAATACCTATATTTGTAAACACAGCAGAAATTATCACATTAGAGATCAGAAACTGCCAGTGCCAATGCATGTATCATAATTAAAAACCATATTTAAAAATTCTCATTTTCTTTCTCTCACAACTCACCTAGGTTGAGAATCTCAAACCTAGGCTCTAATACCAAAATAAATGTAACATCCTTATACCCTATATATGTACAATATATACACCCAACATATGTAATATACAAATATATGGTACAAGAATGCCACAACCCATTTTAATAAAACCTTACCTTTTGAATTTGTATAATCTTAAATCATTTAACTCATATAATTTAAATAATAAATAAAATATTACTTGTTAAAACACATACATATCTTCAATACAAAATTTTTATCCAAGACATTTTTTATAGTTTATGATATATATATACATTAAAATATAATATAATATACACGAAGTCAAAATGTAAAAAAATATAAAATATATACAGTCTGGCAATATGTCTCTGATCTTGATGTCCAACAATAAACTCTACCCTCAAGATCTCAAGCCTAGACACGGCTCGGTCTAGACAAACTCTCCGGCTCTATCGGATCTACCCTGTTACCTGTGGGATGAATCACAATCACGCTAAGCCAAAAGTCTAGCAATACAAACTTTGATAACAATAAAGTTCAAATGCAATGCCAATGCACAATGCATATGGATATTATATCTCATATCACTTTATCTTAACATATTTCTCAATTGTTTCACAATTCATAATTCACGTAAAAATAAACACAAGCATGGGCCCAAAGGATCTAATATGCTATTCAAATTCCAGAGTTACTGTTTTGGTCCAAGTTGACACCATGTGTCTAACCCCAAAGACAAATCAAGTAATTGCTTAAAAGCTAGCCCCGAAGGTAAATCATATCACAATGAGGATAACCTCCTATGTAACATCCCAACTAGGCTTCAAGGGCTAAGCCTAACCCAGCTTCAAGAAACTGCTAAATAATATGTATGCCGCCAACACAGAAATCTGAAAATTGAATAACATACTAGGCACACAATTATTTCATATTTTCATTATCAATTTCTTTCTTATTTTCTCATGATCAAGCTAGGTATATTGCCTCATTTATCTCATTTGTATCACATTTTATACAATCTAACCATCACCAATGACTTTACATAATATCTTTAATGTATACACAACAAACCACATTACCCAAACATTTTGGGTCATTTTCACATTTTCACATTTTGCATATTTTTCACTTTTACTCAATTTAGCCATTATCAATGGCTTTTAACATTGCATATAATGTATTTTTGACATTACACTAGTCATAACATATTACTCATGCATAATCAATGTGATAAGTATGTTAACACATTTTTCAACCAAAATGTGTTAAGTCCAAATGTCATGTAAATATAATAAATTTATTTAAAGTTTGTACTTACCTCTAAAAGCAGCAAAACAAGCTCAAATACCACTTTCAACCTTCTTTTCAAAAGTATCCATGTAACATCCCAAATCCCATATTGGTAAGAAATAGACATAACCTATAACTTGAGCTCGAATTTCATCCAAGTTAATGACAAAATTAGAGAGTCTCAAAGGATACTTAATTGTTTATTTGTGTCTTATCTAGATGTATAACTTGAAATTACTCAATTTGGAGTTGTATAGAATAAGATATGATGGATTTAGTAGACAATGTGCAAGCTGCCTCAGGACAGCATAGTAGGCTTGACTTCGAAGGACTGTCAAAAATCAGATATAACTCGGATCGACCTGAAATTTTGACACAACGTATCCCCGGATGTCTAGTTTCAGAGGGAATAAGAAATACTTAATTTGGAGTTGTGAGTAAAAAGATATTAATAAAGAAAGGCAGAAAGGTCAGGAAGGGATATCAAAAGGACCTAAGTGAAAATTTCTCAAAAGTTAGGAGTAACTATGTAAACTTAAAAATTAAGAGTTGGAAGTTCTTAATAGAGCCCATATCCAACACTGAAAGAATATTCTAGAGATTAATCGGGTCGCAATGACGTGTAACGGTTTTTCCAGAAAATGTCCCGTTAAAGAAAAACGAAGACATTTTGACTAGGGGCATTTTGGTCATTATCAATTAAAGTTATACATGAATTTAGGGTAGGAAATAAGGACGTGAGTACGTAGAGAATGGCGAGGGGTTAAATATGAAACGATCGTCAGTAGAAACGAAGCCGGAGAAAACCCGAGCAAAAATAGGACCTAAAGGGAATTTTGTAAAAAGTTGAGGGCTTATCGGTAATTTTTCCAAATGACTTGGAAACCTAAAATAGACCTTATAAATAGAAAGTAGAGGTCGAGAGGATCAAAACTATATGTAGTTTGACTCGTGGAACTATACGGTTTAAAAGATATGATCGATTAATCGCCGAAACGTAAAGTGGGCCCGGTTTCGTGTCGGGACTTGATGGGTAACCCGGGACAACTTTATGAGATCCAATGGGAAGAGGGACAAGTGGAAAAAAGTAAAGGAAAAGAAAACTAATAAAAATCTAATGTTGGCCAATCAAAAGAAAACATTTAGCATGTGTAATAAATGTGTAATAAATGAAGAAAGAGAAAAAGTGGACAAGTGGTCTTAAGAGGTTAACCAACACCTAAGGTGATCATCATTTCCTTTGTATATAAATATATGTGAAATGAAGAACAAATTCTCTCTTTTTCCACTTACAAAATTCGGCCAACAAAGGGAAACACCAAAGGACTTCCAAGTTTCTCCAAATTTGATTTTTAAGGTAAGTTTTTAAGGTTTTCTAGTAAGTAGACTTTAATTTTAGTATTAATTTTAGGTAGTTATTTATTTATTGGAAGGTTGGGAATTAGAGTCTTTATGTGGAATTAGAAAAATATTAAGTAAGTGATGAGATTAATTGATTAAATGGAAGAATCAAGATGTATAAAGATTAATAAGATTGGATTAGGGTTTCGGTTGGAAAAGAAATGGAGGATAACTTATTATTTTGAAATTCTAAGGGTTATGTTGTATCTTGAATTTATTGAAGGAGAAATAAAGAATTAAAGAAGGAGAAGAAGGAAAAGCTAAGAGGAATTAAAGAAATAAGGTTTGGTACTTTACCTTTGAATAATTACTTTTGATTTGGTGCTTTACCATAAAAGAAATTCTATTTGCTTACAAACTTTGTTTTATGGAAGTTTTGAAATTGATGTTTAAATATATTGATTGAGTTTAAATTAAATATTTGAGTTATGTTCTTGTTTTCTTATGGCAATTTGGGTTGTTAAATTTAATTGAAACCAAATGTTTTGAGAAAATTTGGCAAGTTGATTTAGTAAGTTGTTTGGACTTTAATTAGTTTGATTTGAGTTAAACTTGCAAAAATTGCTAAAAGGAAGTGTTTGAATCTTCACTTTACTATTAAAGAAGCCTTAATATTGATTTGCAAAAGAAAAATAAACTATCCTATGTATTTCAAATGTTTGGGCCGAAATGGTCCCAAAGTGACAGCTTCTGGACTATTTTTGTGGCAATTGTTTGGGGCAGCAAACGAATGAAATTTTCAACGAAATTTTACATGCAATTAGTCAACATATGAAATAAGTTTTCTGTAAAATTTCAGCCAAAAATAAGATCATTTACTTGGTCAAATGCATAACTGAAGTGGACTGAAATTTTGATGAAAACCCAGATTTTACTATTCATTTGGGCATGCCATTTTGCGTTGCCGATTTTTCTCGCCGCAACACTATTCATTTGGTCAATTTGGGATATTTTGAGGAATGCTTTGAATTGTTTAATATGTTTATTGTGGATATTAAATATGCGAAAAAGGGGAATGGTTTGACTAAAGAATGTGTTGCGCGGCATAAATGGCAAAGTGCGATGAGAATTTAAAATGATTTCGCGAGTCATTCTAAAATAAGGTTTGAGACTTAAATTGAATTATTTTAACCTTTTTGCTCTACTGGATAGTGGGAGTGGTAGATAAGGGTATGGTGCACTATACTAACGCATGCAGTACTGCTCATTATTGTGATATGATATTTTATTCAGTGGTGAGGCCACTGAAGCCAATGGGGAGGCCCATTGGTTAACCAGGATGGGGAGGCCCATTCCTGTGATTTGATATCGGTGGTGAGGGCCACCTATGTTACAGTGGGGAGGCCCACTGCCTTATCACTATGGTTCCCTATATACCAGTAGAGCATGAATCAAAGACATATTATTTTTCGTTGAACTATATAATGCCAATGAGTTTGAATTATGGATTTTACATTATTGAAAGCATATCACACTGAATGTATCACGATTTCTATTGGTATAAAGTTGGTTGATTGTTGATTTAACTATTTCCTTTGATTTCGAATACTTTCATATACTACTTTTATTTTTATTGGTAAAGTACCCACTGAGCGACAGCGCTCAGCGAGTTAAGTTTTCCTTGACTCGTAGGTTCGGAGCAGTAGATAAATCTTGGGGAAGCAACGACCAGACCACAGCAAATCTCAGGGGTAGATCTTTTAGATCCATTATGAGTTAACTAGTTGTGGCATGTATATGAATAAATATAAAAGAGAATTTCTATGTTGTAATTGTATGTTAGTAGTGTGCAATAATCATAAACCTTTACTTTATGTTGTATTAGAAGTGTGAACTCTTCTTGCAGATTTGTAGTTGAGGGTATAAGGTGAATTCATTGGGAGTGCATTAATTTTGATGGTATTCACATTGGTCTGTGTAAAGTGTTTTCAAAAATCATAAAAACAAGTTTTGTCGACACTTGAGATCCAAATTTCTAGGCAAAACTATGGCAAAATTTCTGTAAAATCGGAACAAAAATTTGACTAAGTAATATTGGTAGCAACTTTTGGATAGTGTGGCGCCTCTACTCGGCTTACACATGTAGGTCGGGAAGGGGTGTTACAATCCATCAACACTTGAATTGGCCAACTCAAATCTCCTCAAAACCTAAACCAAATGTGATTATAAATAATCACTTAGTAACACACTTAAAGGCATAGGCATAGCCTGATGAGGAAACTATAAGCAAGCTTGATGAATCTACACATGGCAACAAATATGTTAATGATATCATTATGCCAAGTGGATCAATCATAAGATCACAATCAAAGAAACTCCAGTATGTGTTCTAGTACTTCATTCAAAGGTGGATTAATGAAGAGCGAGACCAACTTGTAGTGAATATGATGGATCATGAAGAGGAAGTCAGAAACTCACCCATAAGCATGAAGAATCTGCCCATAAGTATGATGATGGGCATTAGCACGAATTTGGAATATAATATTGATATGGTTTAGTGCTAGTGTGACTAGACACATGTGAACCAACACCAAAATGCATGTAGAATCTGCCCATTAATGTTGTCAGAATTATGGGCAGTAATTTAGAGTATATTATTGATGTGGATGAACAATTAATGCTATTGTGACTAGATACATGTAAACCTAGACTTTTAAGCCATTAGTTCTTCTTTTCCAACTATATAGGGATGGGAAAAACAACTTAAGAGGGTTACCACGAATTTCCAGATTGTTGAATGTAATTGCCGTGTTTTCAAGTTTGAGAGGTTTTCTTCTTATTCTTGTTGCATGAAGAATTGGTTCTAACTTATCAAGTCTGAGTTGTGGCATTTAAATCAATTCATTTCTTCATCCCAATCACCCAAGTTCTCAATTACAGGTTAGTTGTGGGTTTGGTAGGGAGGATTTATTTTTGAGTTCTAAGATTCCATGCTAGATGTGTATGTGGGGTTCTAGATGTAATATTTGATCCATGGGTTCCGCATCATTTGGTATCAGAGCTTTGGCTTGAAGATAAATCTCTAGGTATCTTTTATGTTTTAATTATCCAAAGGAAAAAAAAAGAAAAAAAATGAATCAGATTCAGTTTCTATGTTTCTTCATTTTCTATTCTTGTTGCACCTTGTTCTTATTCTTCAAATCTGAGGACTTTTGTTTAACTTTTCAATTTCTATCCTTGTTTACTGAAAGTTCCAAAAAAAAAAAAAGAAGGAAAATATCAAAAGAAAAAAAAAAGAGAATCAAATTCAACTTCCTCAACATAAAAGAAAAAAAAATCGTACCTGTTTCTGTCCAATATTTTTCTTCACAAGTGTTTGAGATTTTTTGCATATTTATACCATTATCAGCTTGCTACCTTATTATATTTGATCAAATTACATCAGCTCCTCATTATGCATCCATTTAGCATTTAAAATCTAATATTTAGAGCATATCTTGTATTGGGAATAGATTTAGGTTGCATATTCAGATTACTCATTGGAGTGATTTGAATTCTATTTTTTTTAGTATCTAGAATTGTTTTTCTTTGTATTCTTAGTTTCATTCTTTCATATACCTATTGTTTCTTGTATGCATTAAGTAGCTAATTCTCAATCATAGTTACTTTGGTTTGATTAACACAAATACTTTTTGCTTCTTATGTTAACTTTCAGTTCTTGTTGTTTAAAATTAAATTGCTTCTAGAATTGCTGAATTCATTTTGTTCATTAGGTTCCTTGTAGAGTCTTTAAAACAAAACTTGTTTTACTTGATTTAAGTGGATTCAATTCTGAAATTCAACTTGATAAAAGAATAATTGAGAGGTAAAAAGGACCAAGGTTTGAGTGAAATACAAGAGGAGTGACAATCTGATCTTGAGTGAAACACATAAGGGAGTGAGGTGAGGAAATTTTCTTTACTAACATTTTCTTGTAGGTTCTTCTTACACCATGTCAAATTCTGGAAGTGAAAAATGTGATATGACCATAAATGACATAGCCTTCATGTTAGAGGCAATGCAAAGGAGATTTGAAAGGTTTGATTTGGCCATAAACAACATGAGAGGTGATGTAGACAGCATAATGCAAAGGCAGCGGAACGATACTAATCGAAGGGGGCAGAATAGAGGGAGAGGAAACATGATGAATGATGATGAGATAGAAAGGGAAGATGATGAAGAAAGTGAGGAATCAATTGCTCAAAGAAGACCTCAACAAAGGGGCAGTAACATATCTTCCATAAAAATGAAGATACCATCATTCAAGGGGAGAAATGATGCTGAAGCTTACCTTGAATGGGAAAGAAAAGTTGAGTTGGTGTTTGATTGTCATAATTATAGTGAAATGAAGAAAGTTAAAATTGCAGCAGTTGAATTCACAGATTATGGACTAATTTGGTGGGATCAATTGATGATTTCCAAGAGGAGAAATGGAGAAAGAACCATCACTACTTGAGCTGAAATGAAAACTGTGATGAGAAAGAGATTTGTACCATCTTACTACTATAGGGAGCTTCACCAAAAATTACAGCAGTTAACTCAAGGATCCATATCAGTGGAGGATTACCATAAAGAGATGGAGATGATCATGAGTAGAACTAATATAGAGGAGGATCTAGAAATCACTATGGCTCAATTTTTGAGTGGGCTGAATAGAGAGATTGCTAACATAATTGAATTACATCATTACGTGGAGCTTGAAGATATGGTACACATGGCCATGAAAGTGGAGAAGCAACTGAAACTCAAGGGAGCAGCAAAGGGATTTTCTAATTCTAGCTCTAGTTTCACTTCAAAATGGCCAAAGAAAGATGATAATCCTAAAGGGAAGGAGGCTGCCTGGAAAGGAAAGGAAAAACAAGTTCTAGATGACCCTAAAGGTAACTCTAAAACATCTAACTCTAATCAAAAGCATAGTACCATTAAATGCTTTAGGTGTTTAGGAGTAGGGCATATAGCATCTCAATGTCCAAATAAGAAAATCATGTTGATACTAGATAATGGTGAAATTGATAGTGCTAGTGAACATGAAAGTGATGATGATAATGATAGCATGCCACCATTAGAGGAAATTGAACATATTATTGAATATCCTGCCCATGGTGAATCTTTGGTTATTAGAAGAGCTTTAAACATGCAAATTAAAGATGAAGAAAGTAATCAAAGAGAGAACATTTTCCATACTCGTTGCATTGTGAATGAAAAAGTGTGCAGCATGATCATTGATGGGGGTAGTTGTGCAAATGTTGCTAGCACTGATTTTGTAGATAAATTAGGGTTAGCATGCACAAAACATCCTAGCCCTTACAAGCTGCATTGGTTGAATGATTGTGGAGAGGTGAGGGTAACAAAGCAGGTTCTATTTTCTTTTGCAATTGGGAGATACAAAGATGAAGTTTGCTGTGATGCTGTGCCTATGCATGCTAGCCATATCCTTCTTGGTCGTCCATGGCAGTTTGATAGAAAAGCTTTTCATGATGGCTTTAAGAATCATTATTCTTTCAGCCTAAATGGTTTAAATTTCACTCTTGCTCCACTGTCAACTAAACAAGTGTATGAAGATCAAGTAAAGATTTTGAGATCATTTGAAAGGAATTCTGGTGGTGAGGGTAAAACAAATAAAAGTGGAGTACAAGACGCCAAGTGTGAGAAAAAGAATGATAAAAATGGCCCACTGGTGAGAGAAAAAGAGAAAGGGAGCGAAAATAAAAGAGAGTGTTTCTATGCAAAAGAAAAAGAGTTAAGGAGTGCTTTTTGTGAGAAAAGAAGTCTGATTGTACTTAGGTACAAAGAGACCTTGATTTCTACATCTGACCTTGATAACCCTTTGCCTAGTTATGTTAGTTCTCTTTTACAAGGATTTGGAGATGTTTTTCCAGAAGATGTACCTAAAGGGTTACCACCTTTAAGAGGGATTGAGCATCAAATTGACTTCATTCTGGGCTTAACAATTCCTAATCGACCAGCTTATAGAAGTAATCCGAAGGAAACCAAGGAACTTCAAAGGCAAGTGGAGGAGTTGCTAGCAAAGGGACATGTGCGTGAAAGTCTTAGTCCATGTGCTGTTCTGGTGTTATTAGTCCCAAAGAAAGATGGATCATGGAGAATGTGTGTGGATTGCCAAACAATCAATAAAATCACGGTGAAGTATAGACATCCAATTCCTAGACTTGATGATATGCTTGATGAGTTGAGTGGTTCTTGCATTTTTACTAAGATTGATTTGAAAAGTGGTTACCATCAAATTAGGATGAAAGAAGGAGATGAGTGGAAAACTGCATTCAAAACAAAATATGGTCTTTATGAGTGGTTAGTTATGCCATTTGGTTTATCTAATGCACCTAGTACATTCATGAGATTAATGAACCATGTTCTGCGTGCATATCTTGGTAAATTTGTTGTTGTATATTTTGATGACATACTCATTCATAGCAAATCAGTAGATGAGCATGTAGAACATATTAGGGTTGTTCTTGATGTTTTGAGAAAGGAAGAATTGTATGCCAACTTAAAAAAGTGCATGTTTTGTAGTGATGAAATCATATTCTTAGGTTTTATGGTTAGTGCACAAGGAATTGAGGTTGATGATGAAAAGGTAAAAGCAATAAGAGATTGGCCAGCACCTAAAACCGTGAGTAAGGTAAGAAGTTTTCATGGTTTGACTAGTTTTTATAGAAGGTTTGTTAAAGCTTTTAGTTCCATTGCTGCACCGTTAAATGAATTGGTAAAAAAGGATGTAAAGTTTAATTGGACTAAAATTCATGAAAGGACATTCAATTTATTGAAAGAAAGGTTAACTACTGCTCCAATTCTTGCTTTACCAAATTTTGATAAGACCTTCGAATTAGAGTGTGATGCTTCAGGTGTGGGCATAGGTGCTATTTTGATGCAAGAAGGGAAACCAATTGCATATTTTAGTGAGAAGCTTCATGGTGCACAATTAAATTATTCCACTTATGACAAGGAGCTGTATGCTTTGGTAAGAGCTTTACAAGTGTGGCAACATTACTTATTGCCTAAAGAGTTATTCATATAGATCATGAATCATTAAAGCATCTAAAGGGGCAAACCAAGCTGAACCGAAGGCATGGAAAGTGGATAGAGTTCATTGAGCCATTTCCATATGTGATAAAGTATAAGCGTGGCAAAGACAATGTAGTAGCAGATGCACTTTCAAGAAGGTATTCCTTAATCTCAACTCTTAGTTCTAAGTTATTAGGCTTTGAGAAAATTAAGGATATGTATGCCAATGATGTTGACTTGGCAAATGTTTATAAAGCATGTGAGCATTCTGCATTTCAGAATTTTTATAGGCATGATGGGTACTTGTTTAAGGATGGAAGATTATGCATGCCTAGTTGCTCATTAAGGGAATTGCTTGTGCGTGAGGCACATAGTGGAGGACTCATGGGACATTTTGGGGTATTTAAGACTTTAGACATTCTGCATGAACATTTCTATTGGCCAAACATGAGAAAGGATGTTGAAAGAATTTGTGCCAAGTGTATTGCATGTAAACAAGCAAAATCTAAGTCTTTACCTCATGGGCTGTAT
Source organism: Garcia nutans (assembly GCA_947685225.1). NCBI lineage: Eukaryota > Viridiplantae > Streptophyta > Magnoliopsida > Malpighiales > Euphorbiaceae > Garcia > Garcia nutans. The sequence goes on along the minus strand of CANTUV010000009.1, from coordinate 29,876,065 downwards.
ACTCCTTTACCTATTCCTAATGCACCTTGGATTGACATATCTATGGACTTTGTTTTGGGGCTGCCTAGGACTAGAAAAGGAAAAGATAGCATATTTGTTATTGTTGATAGATTCAGCAAAATGGCTCATTTTATTGCATGTCACAAAACTGATGATGCAACAAATATTGCAAATTTGTTCTTTGAGGAAGTAGTTCGGTTGCATGGTATTCTTAAAACAATTGTAAGTGATAGAGATGTGAAGTTCTTAAGTCATTTTTGGCGTGTTTTATGGAATAAGTTAGGTACTAAATTGTTGTTCTCTACAACTTGTCATCCACAAACTGATGGACAAACAGAAGTGGTAAATAGGACTTTAGGATCTTCGTTACGTGCTGTTGTGGATAAGAATTTGAAAACTTGGGAAGATTGTTTTCCATTAGTGGAGTTTGCATATAATAGAAGCATACATTCTTCTACTGGTTATTCACCATTTGAAATTGTTTATGGTTTTAATCCGCTTACACCACTTGATCTGTTTCCTTTGCCATTAAATGAAATAACTAACTTAGATGGTGAAAAGAAATTAGAGTTGGTTAAGCAGATACATGAGAAGGCACGAGCTCATCTTGAGAAGAAATATGAATCATTTGCCCATAATGCAAATAGAAGAAGGAAACATGTGATTTTCCAACCTGGTGATTGGGTATGGGTTCATATGAGGAAGGAAAGATTTCCTAAACAAAGGAAATCCATGTTGGATGCAAGGGGAGATGGCCCATTCCAAGTTTTAGAACGGATCAATGACAATGCCTACAAAATCGATCTACCAGGTGAGTATGATGTTTCTGCAACTTTCAATGTTAGTGATCTTTCTCCTTTTGATGTAGGCTTAGATTTGAGGACAAATCTTTTTAAGCAAGGAGGGAATGATGAGGAAACTATAAGCAAGCTTGATGAATCTACACATGGCAGCAAATATGTTGATGATATCATTATGCCAAGTGGATCAATCACAAGATCACAATCAAAGAAACTCCAGCATGTGTTCCAGCACTTCATTCAAAGGTGGATTAATGAAGATGGAGACCAACTTGTAGTGAATATGATGGATCATAAAGAGGAAGTCAGAAACTCACCAACAAGCATGAAGAATCTACTCATAAGTATGATGATGGGCATTAGCACGAATTTGGAATATAATATTGATATGGTTTAGTGCTAGTGTGACTAGACACATGTGAATCAACACCAAAATACATGTAGAATCTGCCCATCAATGTTGTCAGAATTATGGGTAGTAATTTAGAGTATATTATTGATGTGGATGAACAATTAATGCTATTGTGACTAGATACATATAAACCTAGACTTTTAAGCCATTAGTTCTTCTTTTCCAACTATATAGGGATGGGAAAAAGAACTTAAGAGGGTTACCACAAATTTCCAGATTGTTGAATGTAATTGTTGTGTTTTCAAGTTTGAGAGGTTTTCTTCTTATTCTTGTTGTATGAAGAATTGGTTCTAACTTATCAAGTCTGACTTGTGTCGTTTAAATCAATTCATTTCTTCATCCCAATCACTCAAGTTCTCAATTACAGGTTAGTTGTAGGTTTGGTAGGGAGGATTTGTTTTTGAGTTCTAAGATTCTATGCTAGATGTGTATGTGGGGTTCTAGATGTAATATTTGATCCATGGGTTCCGCATCATAGCCTCTCAACAAAAAGAAAAAATATATGGAAAAGAATCATCTAGGGCAAAATCTACAAATGACATGCCCAACAACACGGGCGTGTTAATGACTGTGTCCTAAACCCACAACACAGATTAGTGACATGGGCATGTCAATGATCGTGTCTCAGCTCTACATTACAGCAGCTACGACACGTCCAGAGACATGGGCGTGTCCCTGCCTGTGCCAAAACTCCTACATCACAGTAGCTGTGACATGCTCAGTGACATGGGCGTGCCACTACACGTGTCAATACTATAGCATTGCAAAAGTTGTGACACGCTTAATGATATGGGCGTGTCACTTCACGTGTCACCAACACTGAAAACATAACCATCGACACACCCAATGACATGGCTGTGTCGCTGGGCGTGTCAGGCTAAAATCCTAAAATCAATACATAATTGTCACACCCAAAGTTATCTTTCTTTTCCCTTTCCAACTCTATTCAAACTCAACCAAATCCATCGTTTAACTATAAAATACTTGGTTATACATCAAAACAACTCAATTAAAAGCAAAATACAATATTTAAAACCATGAATTCACAACTCAAAAGTTACATAACCCAAAACTCTTACTCTCTTCATCAAACTTAACCATTTCTTCAATCCAACCTTAAAATCATAGTTAACTACTCAAAACAACTTCATACATACCAATACCAACCATTAAAACATACTACACTAAACATCTAATTTACGCATATACAAACTTTCATGGAAATTCAAGGAAACAAGTTGGAAACTTACCAAATATGAAGAAAATCCCCAAAACTCCAACTATGAGCACTTGAAATCTTTCAATTACTTGAGCTTGGAAGAAGCAAATCCTTCCTTCCCTCTAATGGAGAAAATCGGTCTTCAATGGATAAAGAAGAAGAAGATGATCCACAATAATCTCTATCCAACCACTTCACTTTCAGCCACATAACTTTTCACTTTAATTATCCATCAAGTAAAATATATTATTATTTAATTAACATCAAAAATCATCTTCCACTAACTATACAATTTACTTTTTAATGATTTAAAATAACCTTTGACTAATTTAAATATGGAGTTGTATATGTTATGTATATTTACATATATATCATATACATATTTTACTTTTTCACTTAATTTTTTTTTTCATTTATTTAATTTCTAAAAATTAAAATTTTTAAAATTTTGGAATATTACAAACCATGTTTATTAAATATATACATTTATAAAATAATGAGTTTTGGATGAATTACTTGAGTTAATTGGATAATTGTTGGTGTTTGGATAAAAATAGATTTTTTAGAAGTATGTTTTATGCAAGTTGTGAATACTTGATTTTGGAAAACATTAGAATTTCAGATAAAACTCTAGCGAATTTTTTTTTCCAGAAATTTTCCAACAAAATTCATATTTTATCAATTAATTATTTGTGCATATATTTATTTATGTATTAAACTTATATTATAAAGGATAATTTATTGTTACTAAAAATATAGACATTTTCTACTATTAATTATTTTGACATTCTTGTATTCTACATATACAAGATGTATGTATTATGCATATGTGGGGTATATGGGTGCTACATAGTTAGTCGAGAATTAGCTTGAGTTTTATTTGATTAAATAATTTGCTTTTAAAATTGTGTTTTATGATTGATTTACTATTTTAATTAATTCTTGTAATATTAAATAGTAAATTATGTATATATATAAGCGCCACTAATCAATTTGCTTTGCTGTTAGAATTTTCTAACGCCCAAATCAAACAGACTGGAGTATATCCGACAAGTGCTAAAAGTTTTAAAGATCAACTGCAATATAAGGTGTCTTTTTGAAGAGTCTTTTGTATTATGTATATTTAATTACAGTTCACGTAACAACATTTTGATTATATAACAATTGTATAATTTTTTAATGTAGTTTAATAATGTACATTTTGGAATGGGATTTGGGTTTTATTTGGAACTTGTATTTGGGTTTTAAGAATTTATTTTGGATAATGTATGAATATATATTTATACAGGTGGATACGAGTATATGATATTTATTTGGATTGTCGTTGAATATAGATGAAATAATGTAGTTGTTGCTTGAGATTGATTGTAAGGAAGATAAAAGAGATTTTCTGCAGGTAGTGTTAGGAGGAAATAAAAGTTTGGCTATGAAAATTACAAAGAAAACTCTGCTGGAATTTTTAATTAATTTATTTTTAAAGTTTAATTAAAATTGGATATATGATTGTTAAATACTACATAGCATCTTTTGATAGGATTGTCAGGGGGTGTTTTATCTAGAATGCATGGTTCGACATAGTTAATTAGTATAGGCACGGGCTTGCTTAAATTACAATAATATTGTATTTAAATGTATTTGAGCCTAAATTAGGATTTAAGGCCTAATTGTCTTGGATATCAAGTCTAAGTTTATTATATAACTTATCTCGTCGATACCAAGATTTAACTACAAATTGACAGAAGCCAACCATTGAGGCTTATACCATTAAACTACGTGCAGATATTATACTATATTAAGGGAGAAATTACTTTCCTAATTGATACACTGAGTATTGATTATACATATACATTATGATATGATTTGTACTATACGATACTGTTTTCGATCATTATGAATTGCTAATGAGTCCATTTGTTGAGGACCACTCTCATGTTTTATTGAACCCTAATATAATTGCTTTATGATGTTATTAAAATTAATTTATGTGAAACCCAAGACTTTAATATATTTTGTATTTTCATTGAGCTTGAAGGCTCACTTCTCTTCTTCTAAATATTTCAAGTAACAAAGATACAAGAGGTATAGGGGATATAATTTCTTCCTTTAAGAGCTATTTGACTTGTACAATAAAACCCGAAAGAATTTTTGTATACATATGCAGATTATATAAAGTCATATCCTAGTTGCTTTGTAATAGTTTAAGAGGTTAGTTGTTGTATATGATATCATATCAATCCAAATGTGCAAATTTCTACTGAATATATAAATGATACATAATAGTTCTTATGTTAATGAATTCTATAGCTAGTCAATGCTCTTAAACTTATTTATGCCCTAAGACTGTCACATCTATGCAATTGAGTGTGACACGGCCTTCCTTATGTATGGAAAGATTTATAATTTTGTTTTCTTTGGGTCTCATTGACTTTTCCAAGGTACCTAGACTATTTCTCTGCTGGCATTATAGAATGTCATTCCCTTTTGTCAACACAAAAACTTGCTTATATGAAAGGAGATCTTTGGAGATGTTACCTAAAAAGTATGTGCCTAGTGGCAAGAGCTTATGAGTGCCTTGCATGTGAATACTCGCATAGATGGCGTATGAATGCCTCCCGTAGGGCTTATGAATGACACACATATAGGCTTATAAATGTCTCAAGTAGAGGGCTTATGAATGCATCGCTTAGAGAGATTATAAATACCTCATATAGAGGACTTATGAATGCCCCGCATAGAGGGCTTATGAATGTGTCGCATAGAGGATTTATGAATGTCCTGCATAGACAACATATGAATGCCTCATGGAGGGCTTATGACTCACATAGAGGGATTATGGGTGCCTCGCATAGAGAGCTTATAAACGCCTCTCTTAGAGAGCTTATGAATGCCTCACATAAAGGACTTATAAGTACCTCATGTAAAGCACTTATGAATGTCTCAAATAGAGGGCTTGGGATTCCTTCGCGAATAAGACTTAGGATAGCCTACAGGGGCTTTTTACGTGCATTGTTAGGTTTTTACCTCAGGTTGATAATGGATTTCAACCAGCATGGCAAAGATAGAAAGAGAAAAGGCTTTAAGAGTAGGTGCCAAGCACTATGGCATAGTGTTGGCCCTCCAGTGCTTAAATCAATATGGCTGCAAGGAGAGTTAAAGGCTCATGAAAAAGAATGGACTTTGTACACGATCATTGCTTCTCTTAGTGAGGATTTGAGAGACTCTCAAGGTCTTTGCACACTGAACTCCATGGAGTGACCAACTCAAAAGTGAAAAAGGATAACCTCCTATTGAATGACTAGGAGGTTGCTCTCTGGGTTAGGTATAGATCTGACTACTAGAAGAGTGTTGCTTAAAGGAGGTTATATTTTTTAGGTTCTTACTCTTGTCCCCCACAAAAGTCTTATCCCTAAAAGCCCTGCATAAATAGGAAATAATTCGGTATTTGTTGTTGGAATTGTATGAAAATGAATACTTGATGATTCAGGATCGCATCATTCTATGGTTGGGCATGGCAGTGATGTGTTTGTTCTAAGGTTGAGTCTTATGTTGAAGTGGTAGAATTTCATTTCTTAGAGGTGACACGAATTTTGTGTTTGGCTTGCTTGTAAGGTGCCGTCAATGGAAATTTTTCTTGGAAGTTATCTTTTGACGAGATAAAGAATTATTTTGGGAAAGAAGATGAAGCTTGAGGTAGCCTGCTCAGTAAGACCCGCTTATAAGGAGCCATTTTTAATCCTCCAGCAAGTTTATGTTTTCCTTGCAAACAAAGACATTTCTAACTATGGAGAAAAACACTATGAAAAACATTTTAAAAAAAAAATATGGAGTTACAATCACAACTATAGAAAAATGAGAGAATAAAATTTTTTATATAATTCATTTTCTTAATAGAATTGTATTTATTTTTATTTTTGTTTTATCAATTTTGTTATTTAATTTTTTTTCTCGATTTTCAAAATTTGAAAATAATAAAAGAGGGATTGAGAAAGGTTAGAGAACTCCAAAAGAACGAAGAATTACAAAAATTCAATAGATCACCCTCCCCAACACAAAATCCACGAACAACAGGGAGGGAATGAGAACCAAGAAGCCAAAAATTGTAGAATGTTTTTATTATCAAAATAAAATAATTATTTATTTATCCATAACTAGTTAACTAAGAACAATATTATTAGAGTTTTTTTTTCTCGCACACTCAACACTCCGCTAAGCAGAAAATGATAGACACCAACCATTGAATTAAAAATAAAAGTTAATTTTATTAAATTTATAAATATAATTTTGTGAAGTCTAGTGATCAACTGTACAACACACCTTTTGATCTTCAAATGAAGTGAAGGCGGGTGACAAAGCCTATAGTTTTAATAAATAATAATAATAATAATAATTGTTTATAAAGATAATATAGTCTAAATGTTAAATTCAAATCAACTATCAATTCCTTAAAAAGGCCACATAAAAGGCCATAATAATGCTTGCATAATGCAGAGTAGTGCATACTTAAGAAAACATTCGAGTGAATTTGAAAATTCTGATAAACGCAAATATCAAGAAGGAATTATTGTGGGCTCTGAAGAGCACATTCAAGAAAAATCTGTTGTATCCTCTTTCAAAAGGTAAAATGGCATCACAACAATAACATCTAATCAGAAACGCAATAGTAAAAATACACAAAGGTAACATTTTTTAATAGCTTTTTATTCCATATATGTGCAGCATGTTGTTTTTTGTATAGAGCATTTGAAATCAAGGCTGGTGAAAACTATTACCTCCTTGCTTATGGTGATTATTTACTGGTGGAATAACAGGAATATCCAAGCTGTTTCCTTCTGTCTCTGTGGCAATCTCTCTTACATCGGCTATTCTCAGTTCTGTTGGCTGAATATCACTCTATTCAGCATCTCCAATTGGCTGAAGGATAGCTTGATCCGCTCCCATATGAACTACATTCTCCCCAGAGACTTCCGAAACTGTAGAGACACTTAGACAAGCTTTATCCACATTCTCTCATTCGACAAGTCTACATGCTTAGTCAGGGGAAGAGCACTTCCATCAACATTTGCAGACTCAGTCTTCTCAAATACTTGATTTGTATCAATCTGTTGTCTGCTAACACCAAATATAGTTACATCAACTTTGTCCATCCTCATGTGGTTAATGAGCAACCATTTTTAAATTCCCTTCCCACCCACTCCACTTTCAACCCAACGAAGAAAAATCTCACAAATGAATTTTTCAAAAAGGCTGATGTAAGAACCATTTATGTCTTCATATAGATCTATCATCAATGTGTAACTGAGAAGTGCAGGGTGATAAAAGATATTGAAAACAACTAGGCACTTAAGGAGCAAATAACTTAAAGAAACTAAATTTGCACCCATTGACATGGAGCATGACTATTCAGTGCCCCCTATTATGAAAGAATCTAACCGAAAGGTTTTCAAATCATCTTGTGTTCATGACACAATGCGCATGAAAATTCCAAAGTACATAATAACTAGGCACGAGCTAACCCTTTGTGGAATTTTTCCTTGTTTGGTTTCCCCTGTTGTTATCGGTTTATGTATGTCAATTCTTTGCTCTTGAAACATGTATCCAAGAATGGGGAACACATCTCGAAATACCCTTTTTGCCTTTTTCCAATAAGAATTTTTTTAAACCTGTTTTCAAAGAAAAAGGTTTTTGGAAACTGAAAACTTTTTCTCCACGTATCAAAGAGAACAATTGTTGGAGTATTGTTGCCAAAGACTAATGAGACAAATTTCAAGTAACTATTCAAACAGTAACTGGAGAGACAAGTTTCAACCTAGAAAAGATGCTTTTTGTTTTTTCAGAACACATTATATAATTCAGGAGAGAGAGAGAGTCATTTATGAAATCAGGAACATAATGGAGCAATAATATTTTTCATTAATCCTAGTACACTAACACTGCTAAGAGCACAAATTCCTCATTAATAGGTATGCATAATGATTGATTTATTCGATGATAGTGGCGCAAATTCCTCTTTGATTGCCCACTACCTGGTATGGTTAATGATTGATTTATGATGACTCTCTAACTAAAATGCTTCTTTAAATTATGAGATCTACTACAGAATTACCTGTTCCCTGAAGTAGGCTTAATAGAAGGGAAGAGTGAAAAAGAAAATAAAACAAAATAATGCTATGTTGTTTTAAAAGGGATTAGATGTTGAACCTTTGAAGTTGTGCCTGTAACATATTCACATATGCTAGAAGCTCTTGCTTTTCATTTACAGCAGCTTCCTCTTTCTGTGAAGCTTCCTTTATTCTAGCTTCAGCAACTCTATCCTTCTCTTCTGCTCTCACAACAGCCCCTTCCAAGATCACAACACGCTCTCTTGCTTTGGCAAGTTCTGAATGCCATAAATGTGCCTCCTGAAGTGCAGAATCTCTCTGCTTGATCATTTCATCTCTTTCTTTGCTTAGAGTCATAACCTTATCTTCAAACTCTTTCAGCTGCATAGTGAGTATTAACCCAATTAAGCAATAATTAGAACTAACAGAATTCGTATCCATATCAGGTATCTATATGTGTTTGTGTAAATATATACACGTTTGTACGGAAAACTTATATATATGTGTGTGTGTGTGTATAATCAGAAAAGATTGCAAATGCTCCTGCAAAGAATTCCTTTGAGTGCATATATATATCACATTTAGAAAATGCTGATTGTTGAGAAAGGGGACAGATTACTGGTACCTTCAACATGGATGACTCCAGCTGCTTCTGTGAAATTTCTGATAACCGCTCAATTTCTGAACAAGCAAGTCGCCTTTGGTCGTCCATTATATGTGCAGCAGATGCTGCAGCCTCAGCAGCTTCAGCGGTCTCAGATACTTTCTCTGCTATGTCTCTTATTGTTGAATCACAAGCACGAAGGTCCCGAGCCAAATTTTGCAGTTCCTCATCCTTAACTTTTAGCGTCTCCTGTGAAATAATTACACAGAAACAAAGCCAAGCAGAACAAAGCTGAATTAATTTTCCATTGGCACCTTTAGCCATAGGATGGCAGCATATGCTTAGCAAGGACTGGCAGGGTATGGATTGCTTTGCTTAACATTGCCAAAAACCTTTGATTTATGTTAGGGGCATTTATGGTTCGATAACCTGAACCTGTATCTCAGGACCCTGAAACTAGTAAATCTGAAGGTTTGGTCAACCTATTTTTCAAGTTTGGTTTTCCAATTAACCCGATCTTATTCTTATTCATTTATGTAATAAAAAATGAGAAAAAAATACAATCACTAATAATATCCATAAAACATCTATACAAAATCCATAAAAACAACTATACTATCCATAAAAATATATCTACATGAAATCCAAAATATCCATAAAAATAAATCAATTAATAAACAATAGGAAATAACAAATAGCTAGGAACAATCATTTTTCAAATAAATTATCATTTATCAATTTTTATATATTTAAAAAATTTAACCTATATTTTATTATTTATAATATTTTATTAATACTAAATGTGACCTAGTACAACAAGACTATAACATTGTTGAACTAATTCACTTTTTATGTCTTAGTATTTTTATATATATACAATATTTACTATATGCTCATTATTTATAATTACCTCATATTATTATTATATATATATATATTTAAAAGATATATATACTACTTGCTTATAAATGACTTATCAATAATCATATTCTTATTCATACTAAATGTGATCTCAGAAGTTAATTTTATGAGATTTCATTCTTTATGAACATTACTAAATAAAGAAGTTAAAATTATGGAAACTTAGTAGAAATTTAGTTAAAAGTTAATAGTAGATTGAACTCCACATCTACAACAACAACAATAACAACAACAACAACTAAGCCTTAGTCCCAAACAAATTGGGGTCGGCTGTATGGATCCTCAACAAAATAAGCTCAAAAGACACCAAAAAAGATACTCCAGCCTTAGGCCTCTTCCAAGACACGGATTTTACGTCTCCATTCAAGTCTGTCATTAATCAAATCTGCATCAAAATCTAAGGCACGTAAGTCTCTTGCTATCACCTCATTCCACACAGTTCTAGGTCTTCCACGATCTCTAGCCCCCTCAATCAACAAATTCTCACACTTACGAACCGCAACATTAGGAGGTCTATTGAACTCCACATCTATTACTCAAAATAGATTAGAGAGAAAAAGTTATTGATAGATTAAACACCATATTTATTATTGTTAATCTACTAATTATAACTTACTACTTGTCAGTCAATAGTTTAATATTAAGTGTGATTGAATAAAATATGACAATATATTATTAAATATGGTTGAATTAATCTTTTTTCTTTATATACAATATCACTAAATAGAACTCTTTTTATATATGATTATTTATTACATGCTTATCATTTATTAATAACTATGTTGTATATATATATATATTAAAAAAAAATTATCACATGTTAATAACTTATTTCATGCATATATAAATAACAGGTCACTTCAAAAGTTAGGTGTGACTTAAGATAGTAAGGTTGTAAAATTACATAATATATATTTTTCACTTATTTATTTAGGTCAAAACTCCAATATTTATAATATATTTTCATTAATCTTCAAGGTAGAAGAGTTAGGCATTTCACTATTACTTCAACCTATGAAATCAATATTCAATATCAAGTGTTGGTTCAATAGATAGGATTAAATTATTAAATATTATTAATACTTTCTTAAAAAATAAATAATGTTAATTTCATATTATTTACTCAATGCTTTAAAATAGGAATTTCTTATTAAGGCTACCCCTCTGAAAAATTGGATTGTTGTAGGTTAATTATTTATATTAAAATATATTAAATACTTTAAAATATGTGTTTATACTATCAAATTTTAAATTTTATAAATTTATATATTTTTATTGAACATATAAAAATATATACATACATACACACACACATAGATACATATAGACACACACACACACACGTGTGTATGTATGTTTAGAACCTAAACCTATAATCAAGTTCGGTTCGGTTAACCTAATATAGACTAAGTTTTCTTAACCTAAATTTGAAAATCAACTTCCTAAACTTGAAAATTTCAGATTTGATTCGAACCTTACCTAAATTCCGGTTCTATTAACCTACATTTCAAATTTGATTCATGAGGTTGAGGTCTGGTTCGCAGATTCTTTTGAAGTCTCCTAGAGTATGACACCAGAAATAAACATAAATTCTTGGATTCTAAAGCCCATTTTTACCCCTAAAAGGTTTTATTTTGACATTTTCATACATCACTCCTCACATGAATCTATTCTAGAAATTTACAGAGCAAGAATCAGAATTAAGTTCAAGGTTTTTTTTTTCAAGTCTAATTAACCAAGAATTGCATGATTTGTCAAACTACAGCCCTTCTGAGAATTGGTATTTCAGTTAATAACAACTAATAAATCTCATGCACGGGATGGAAGAAATCACAACCTTCAAACTAAATATCCAAATGTTACATCTTTTATTTCAGGAGGTAATCTTCATCACCTTCAAATCTCACAATCAAGCCCTTCTTTTTTTTTTTTTTTTTTTTCATTTTTTACGTCTTTATTTCTTAAGGGTTTTGTCACTTTCAATTCTCACAACCAAGCCTTTCTTTTTGATGGGCTTGCATTTCATTACAGTTATGCCAAAAACTTTCAGAGAACTATTGAAGCCATAAGGAGTACCAAGTGGTGATAGTGACAAAGGTTACCTTCAGTGGATGCAGAACCGTTCTTTCAAACCACAGAGATGAGTAAAAGAGAAGAAGAGGAAAGGAGAAGGAGAAGAAAAACAGAAAGGAGAAAAGAAAAGGAATACATGCTCCGACCTTGCATTCCAAAGAACATCAGGGGACAGAAAGCAGAAACTTAATGCATACAAAGGAAAGTAATGGTAGTTCCATGGCATGAAATTATGGTTTCTTTCAAAAAAAAAAAAAAATCCACAAAAATAGAAGTTGTTCTCTTTTTCAGATGACAATACTTCTCAAAAAGACAAACTGAAATTGCTGCTTTAATAAAAAGGAATTCATTTTATGCTTCCAATTGAAAATACCAGCTTATTTTCTACCACCACACCTCCAACACCAGCACCATTATAATTTCTGATATTGATGCCACCACCAGAATCAGTAAGACCCTTTATGCCTTGTGTCTTAAACTATTGGAAGATTATAAATTTCTACTAATTATATAGTTTCAACTATACTAAAGATGCATTGTTTGATAAATACATTTACATATATGTGTGTATATATAGTCTAAACATTACCCAGATTCCACTGTGAAATGGTGAAATAAATTATAAGAATTAAGTTAGAATAAGTTAAATTAATATAAACTCATACGATTTATGAAAAAAAGAAAAAGACAATCTTTTGAAGGGTTTATAAAAATTGCCATGCAATATAGTTAGAATATTCCAAGTCATAGTAGTTATACAATACTTTTTATTAAAAATGCTTATACATTATATGTCAGATTTATTTTATACATTTTTATCACAATCTTGCTAATATATTATTATAAACTTCAAATATAATTGTGCTGCACAAATTTGCAAGCTTGTGTTTATCAGAAATTGAATGAAGGAAATAGCACGGAATAAGCACATTGCAGAGATTTTACCTTCATGATTGCAAGATCATCCATTGGACCATCTGTTATTCTATTATTCACCATTCCCAAAGCATTTCTTAAAGAAATCTGCATTGCAGCTTCAATTTCTTTAGAGCATTCAAGAGCTGTTGAATTGGCAACAGCAACTACAGTTGCAATTGTCCCCAATTTTGCAGAACCATTCCCACTTAAGGAGTTCACGGCCTCTTTATGGGCCTTCAAAACCAACTGAGTTGCTCTGGTTGTAGGAAGGACAAAACAAGAGGTAAAATCTTTAAAAAAATTATCAGTAATAGAACGCATTTTTCATAAAGAACAAGATCCACCAAATTACAATAAATAACACATCAACATTATCAAGATAGAGACCACCTGAAAGAAACTCAAAAACTATGATCCCAATAAAATATACAATTGATTTTAATTCAAATTCACATTTTTTCTCGGTTTATTTATGTGAGACCATTCAATATGTACTAGAAATTCCCCTCGGTTCAAAACAGATTAACAATAATTCTGCATATAGAGTATGATGTTTTTCAACGTGGTGGAATTTATTGGAAACATAATACAAATGGATGAAGAGAGATCAATCTTCTAGTGGCCAAAAACAGAATAAATGGTAAGAAAATGAACAAATGATAAGGAGTGGCTTGTGTTAGTATACTATTGTAATTAATTGACTATACTGTTGTAAGATAGCTGTAAATAACCATCAATTAGGGAGCTAATTAAGGCTGTAATTATCAGCCATAATTAGAAGACAAACAGCCATAATTAGAAGACAAATTAGGCATCAATTAGGGAGCCAATTAAGGCTTTAATTGTCATCCATAATTAGGAGACAATGGGCGTCAATTAGGGCTGTAATTTAGGGATTTATTCCCAAATTTGTGAGATACTTCAGTCTATTTAAACCGAATAATCAAGCAAATTTCTATTAAAATTCTATTGAAATTCAGTAAGTTTGTCATGGTATCAGAGCCATAGTTAGGCAATTTTAGAGCTGTTCTTTTATGAGTTTCAGCTTTGTTTTCTTTTGAAGAACATAGTGCAGGTTCTGCTGCCTCTGATTTTGCAGCTTCTGTTTCTGCTGCTATTTTTACTTCTGGTTTCTTGTTTAGTTCATATCTTTGTGAACTCTCGGTCATAGAAATTCTGAATTTCTATTTGGAGGTTCTCTTGCTTTAGAAGAGATTCTGGTGGACTTTTTCTATCTTACAACTTTCTGGCTGTAGGATTTTCGTCTTGGTGGGTTTGCTGCTTCTTCTAGTTAAGCTGCTCTTGGTTTTGTTATTATTAATTTTGCATTTCTGGTCTCCTTGTGCTATTCGAGATGGCCACTTTAAATGCAGTTGAGAGTTTTCATGTTCGTTTCACAGGAAAAAATTACTCTTCATGGGAATTTCAGTTCCAGCTCTTTGTTACAGGAAAAGAACTATTGGGCCATATAGATGGAAGTGATCCAGCTCCTAAAGATGATAAGGAGTTGCTTCACTGGAAAGTTAAAGATGCAAGAGTAACGACATGGATTCTGGGGTCAGTCGACCCTCTTATTGCTCCTAATCTGAGGTCTTCTAAAACTGCAAAAGCCATGTGGGATTACTTAAAAAAGGTCTACAATCAAAACAATGTTGCACGACGTTTTCAATTGGAGAGTGATATTGCCAATTATTTCCAAGGAAATCTCTCTATTCAAGAATATTATTCTGGTTTTCATAATTTATGGGCTGTGTTTACTGACACTATTTATGCTAAAATACCTGCATCATCTCTCTCAGTAATTCAAGAAATTTATGAGCAAAGCAAAAGAGATCAATTTTTAATGAAATTGAGGTCTGAATTTGAGACACTTCGCTCAAATTTAATGAGTCGTGTTCCTTCACCTTCTTTAGATGTTTGTTTTGGCGAATTACTTCGCGTAGAACAGCGTCTTCTCATTCAAAACTCTCTCCAACAAGAAAATACTGTCAATGTTGCTTTTGCTGCCCTAGGAAGAGGAAAGGGTCGGGATATGAGCAAAATTCGGTGTTATTCCTGCAAAGATTATGGGCATATTGCTGCCAATTGTGGAAAGAAGTTTTGTAATTATTGCAAACAATCAGGACATGTTATAAAGGAGTGTCCTACACGGCCTCAAAACCGAAAAGCGAATGCTGCCCCAATTGCAATGAATAATTCCACTCATTTTGCTGCTCCAACAGTTTCTACAACCCCCTCTTCAGCTGCTGAACTTGTGGTTCTTACTCCAGAAATGGTGCAACAAATGATTATTTCAGCCTTCTCCGCCTTAGGACTACAAGGTAAAAATACCTCCTCCTCTCAACTTTGGCTTGTTGATTCTACTGCCTCAAATCATATGACAAACACATCTAGCATGCTTAACAATGTTCGCAAGTATCATGGTTCAACTGAAATTCAGATTGCAAATGGTAGTTCAATACCTATTACTGAGATTGGAGATCTTAAACCATGTTTCAACAACGTTTTTATATCTCCAAAGCTTTCAACTAAGCTTATTTCGGTTGGTCAGTTAGTTGATAACAATTATGATGTGCATTTCTCTCGTAATGGTTGTCTTGTGCAGGATCAGGCATCGGGGACAGTAATCGCGAAGGGGCCTAAAGTTGGGAGACTATTTCCACTTCTATTTTCCATTCCTCGTATTTCTTCATTTTGTACTACTGTTATTAGTAAGAGTGAACTATGGCATAGACGTTTAGGTCATCCTATTCCTGTTATTTTGTCTCATTTATCGAATTCCGGTTTCTTGGGCAATAAAGAACTCTTTGCTAAGGTTCCTTTTGATTGTTCCACATGTAAACTCGGTAAAAGCAAAACTCTTCCGTTTCCTTCTAATGGTAGTCGTGCTGTCAAATGTTTTGATATAATTCATAGTGATGTCTAGGGTATTACTCCTATTATTTCTCATGCTCAGTACAAGTACTTTGTGACATTTATTGATGATTACAGTAGATATACATGGGTATACTTCCTTCATTCTAAATCTGATGTATATTTTGTTTTCAAGACCTTTTTGGCCTATGTTGAGACTCAGTTTTCTACTTGTATTAAAGTATTACGATCTGATTCTGGAGGAGAATATATGTCTCATGAATTTCAAAATTTTCTACGTGAGAAAGGCATTGTCTCGCAACGTTCATGTCCTTATACACCACAACAAAATGGAGTTGCTGAGCGTAAAAATCGTCATCTTTTGGATGTAACCCGAACTTTGTTAATTGAATCTTCTGTTCCATCTAAGTTTTGGGTTGAAGCCTTATCTACTGCAACTTATCTCATTAATCGAATGCCTTCTCAGGTATTAAATCTTGACTCTCCATATTTTCGTTTGTATCATCAATATCCTAATTATCATGATTTACACACATTTGGTTGTGTTTGTTTTGTTCATCTACCTTCTCATGAACATCATAAACTTTCAGCTCAATCTATTAAATGTGCATTTATGGGTTATAATTCTTCTCAAAAGGGTTTTCTTTGCTATGATTCAACTTCTAACAAATTTCGTGTTTCTCGAAATGTTATTTTCTTTGAGCATCAATATTTCTTTCCTAATCTTGCTGAGTCTCCTTCTACTTCTCCTATTCTTCCAATTTTTGAGGATTTATCAATTGTTCCTACTCGGTTTAAACCTGGATTTGTGTATGAAAGACGTCAACCAACGGTGCCCCTTCCCGAGACTGATCCATCATCTATGTCTGATTCTCCTAAATCTACTCTTCGTCGATCTACCAGAGTATCTAGACCTCCAAGACGGTATGGTTTTTCTGATCATCCTTCTGGATATTCTGCCACTTTATCTGATATTTCTGTTCCATCTTGTTACTCACAAGCTTCCAAGAATGAATGTTGGCAAAAAGCAATGCAGGACGAACTTCAAGCTCTTCACGACAATCATACATGGGAAATTCTTCCTTGCCCTTCAAATGTTAAGCCCATTGGATGTAAATGGGTTTATTCAGTCAAGCTTCGTTCTGATGGAACTTTGGATCGATATAAGGCCCGATTGGTTGCTCTTGGCAATAAGCAAGAGTACGGAGTGGACTATGAGGAGACTTTTGCTCCAGTTGCAAAAATGACTACCGTCCGTACAATTATTGCAGTTGCTGCTTCTCAGAGTTGGCCTCTTCATCAAATGGATGTCAAAAATGCTTTTCTTTATGGTGATCTTAAAGAAGATATTTATATGACATTACCACCGGGTTTGACTTCCTCATCTTCAACACGTGTGTAAGTTAAAAAGATCTTTGTATGGACTCAAACAAGCTCCACGTGCCTGGTTTGACAAGTTTCGATCTACCTTACTTTAGTTCTCATTTGTGCAAAGTAAATATGACTACTATTTGTTCCTTCACAAGAGTTCTGCTGGTTTTGTCCTACTCCTTGTTTATGTAGATGACATTACTATCACTGGCACTAATACATCAACGATCCTCAATCTCCAACAATCTCTTCAAACTTCTTTTAAAATGAAGGATCTTGGTCCACTTACATATTTCTTAGGGCTGGAAGTTCACTATGATTCTTCTGGGATATTTTTGCATCAACACAAATATACTACAGATTTGATTACTTCAGCAGGCCTTCAAGATTCATCCCCAGTTGATACTCCTTTGGAATTAAACGTCAAGTATCATAGTCAAGACGGAGATCTTCTTCCTGATCCATCTCTTTATCGGCAATTAGTTGGCAGTTTGAATTATTTGACTATTACAAGGCCCAATATTTCTTTTGCAGTTCAGCAAGTCAGTCAATTCATGAGTACTCCACGTCACTTACATTTGGTGGCAGTTCGTCGAATCATTCGCTATCTCCTTGGCACATCTTCTCAGGGTTTATTCTTTCCTACTGGCTCTCCTATACGCCTTATTGCTTATAGTGATGCTGATTGGGCCGGTTGTCCAGACACTCGACGCTCTATAACAGGTTGGTGTATGTTTCTTGGCAATTCTTTGATATCTTGGAAAAGTAAGAAACAAGACCGTGTTTCAAAATCTTCTACTGAGTCTGAATATCGGGCTATGTCCGCTGCTTGCTCAGAGATTGTTTGGTTACGTAGGTTACTTGCTGAAATTGGATTTCCTCAGCCTCATTCTACTCCTCTGCATGCTGACAACACTAGTGCCATACAAATTGCTACAAATCTAGTTTTTCATGAACGTACCAAACATATCGAAGTCGACTGTCATTCTATTCGAGAGGCCGTAGATACTGGTGTCATTTCTCTTCCACATATCTCCATTGCTCTTCAAATTGCTGATGTGTTCACAAAATCTATGACAAGACAGCGTCATCAATTTCTCGTGGGCAAATTGATGCTTCTTGATCGCCCAGCATCAATTTGAGGGGGATGTTAGTATACTATTGTAATTAATTGACTATACTGTTGTAAGATAGCTGTAAATAACTATCAATTAGGGAGCTAATTAAGGCTGTAATTATCAGCCATAATTAGAAGACAAACAACCATAATTAGAAGACAAATTAGGCATCAATTAGGGAGCCAATTAAGGCTATAATTGTCATCCATAATTAGGAGACAATGGGCATCAATTAGGGCTGTAATTTAGGGATTTATTCCCAAATTTGTGAGATACTTCAGTCTATTTAAACCCAATCAGCTTGAGGGAATAATCAAGCAAATTTCTATTAAAATTCTATTGAAATTCAGTAAGTTTGTCAGCTTGCTTCTTTTTGGGGCTATATCTGTTAAAACAATCCATCTTCACGATTTGATGTGATTGGAAAAGAAGTTTGGAAGAAAAAGAATGAACACTTCGTTGAAAATAAATTTGGTTTCAAGGGGGTAATGGAGCACATTCAAGAAAGGAGAAAACTATATGAAAAGCCAATTTGGTTTTATGTTAGGAAGATCACTGTGGATATCATTTTTCCATAAGAGGCATGTGAAGAAGTTTCAAGAAAAAAGAAAATGCTTCAACATGATATTTATTGATCTAGAGAAGGTATGAAAAAAAAAATCAAGAAATTATATGATGGGTTTAGCAATGGACAGGAGTATCTATTAGAGAAACAAAAGTGTAGAAGACTTGAAGTATTTGCATGAAGGGGTAGTCAGTAGTAAAATGCTACACATAAGAAAAGAGAGGAAATTAAAGAAATTAGGGGCTTGTGAGAGCAACAATCAAGTTGAGGGTAGGAAAGAGAAATCACTTGAGAGAGCTGAGGTGCATATGAGACAAAAAGATAGGTACCTGGGTCAAGGAATGTGTAGTGAGGGGAATATTTTGAATCAGTGAGCTGTGAATTGTTGGGTAGCTAACGGCATAATAATTGTAATACCTAATGCCAAATCATATATGAAATATCAGAATTCCTATTTCTCATCCTCTCTTCTCTCTTCTTTCCTCTTCTCTAATTCTCTATTCTAATATGCTCTAATCTCTTCTCATCTCTAATTTTCTTATTCTTTCTTATTTGATTATTGTGTGTATTGATTGATTCTTTTGATACATTACAAACTAGTATCAGAGCATCGATCTAGGCACAAATTTTTTTAATGAGTAAAACAAGAAGGAAACCAAGAAACCCAGTTAATGGGAAGGGATCTGAAATAGAGGAAACAGATGAAATCGGCGCAAAACTTACCGATGTCTATCTGCAAATTGATGTTATTCAGATAAAAAGCTAAACTGCTAGAGCCAAACAATTGAAACTCAGCAATCAGTTCTCAAAAATGATGGAGATGATGACTAACCTGGGTAAGGGCAAGGAGTCATCTTCCAGGGATACATCTCCCATTGAAAGACCACCAATTCCCCCAACCAGAGGTCTTCTTCCAACACCTAGAACCAGAGGACAATCGGTTCATGCAACTTGAAGGAAATCAAAGAGTGTACTTAGGGCGACTTCTTCTGAAGATGGAGCTTCCACTTTTTGAAGGTAAAAACCCTCAGTCCTGGTTGTGGAAGTGCAACAAGTACTTCCTTGTCAATGAGGTTCCAAAGGAATGTAAAATGGAACTTAGACCACTTTATTTTGGAGAACATCCAGAGAAATGGTTCTGGGGATGGGCCAGAACTCACCCTAACACCACTTAGGAGCAGTTCTCGGCAGCCTTGTTGCTGTGATTCCGAGATTTAGTTGTGGAAGACATAGTTTTGGAGTTCAATCAATTGAGACAGAAGGGAACCGTGTTGGAATTTCAGGAGGAGTTTGAAGAAAAGAAAGCTCATATGGAGGAGCAACACCCATTCCTACCGGAAGCTTACTTCATATCTAGCTTTATCAGTGGTCTGCGACCAGAGATTGGAGGAGCGGTGCGACCGCTCTGACCACAAACCATTAACGAAGCCTTTGAGCAAGTGAGAATACAAGAGCAGACTTTGAAAGCCACCCATAAGAGTTACCGGCCATCTTTTACCCACCGACCAAATAACCCAAATCCAGGCCCTCAAGAACACCCAACACCGCCACAAACACTAACCAAATTCTAAACCCAAAACCCATTAACACATCAGACCCAAATTCTAAACAGCTTGAACACCACAATCCCAGAAATGCTGTCTTTCCTTACTCAACCCAAAAGAAACCTGCAAATGCCTGCTTTTGGTGTGGAGACCGATATTACCCAAGCCACCGATGCCAACCAAAAACCACCATGGCTGTTTCGGGAACCGAAGAAGAGGAAAAGCTAGATTCAGAAGATGATTGGCAACAAGTCAAGATAGACCCAATCAATACAGAGACAACGGAGAGAGTGGAGTTGTCATTGTATGCTATGGAGGGATGTGTTGCTAACAATACAATTAAGCTGAAGGGGCAAATCAAGAATAGAGTGTTGATAATCTTGATTGACAACGGCAGTACGCACAACTTTATTAACAACAAGGTGGTTGAGGAACTCCAACTGCCTACCACTCATGTTAATCACGCTACTATAACAGTAGCCAATGGAAGGAAGATCGTGGTTAGGGCAAAGTGTTTTGGGTGTTCCTGGTCGATGCAAGAGCATTGCTTCCAATTTGATATGAGGGTCCTTGACATTGGCGATTACAACGTCGTTCTAAGGGTGGATTGGATGGAGACCTACACTCCTGTGACCTTCGATTTTGATGCCTACAAGCTCACATTCAAAAAGGAAGGGAAATTGGTAGAGTTAAAGAGTATGACTGACAATGTCTCAGCCAAATTGTTGAGTGACAAGTCACTGTATAAGATGATTCAAGGAGGATGGCAGCGGATATCCACTTGGCTGCTTGCTATTAGCTTAACTACCCTAAACATTCCAGAATTTAGCCAACCTCCTCTTCCACTCAAGAACTTTCTTCAATCTTTACTAACCAAATACCAGCATATCTTTCAGAAGCCTAACACCCTTCCCCCATTCAGGTCTCATAACCACAACATTCCACTCAAACCCAATACTGAACTAGTAAGTATTAGATCTTACCGTTACCCCCATATCCAAAAAAATGAAATTGAAAAGCTAACATAGGAAATGCTAGACTCTTCCATTATTCAACCTAGCAACAGTCCATTTGCTTCCCCTGCTTATTGGTGAAAAAGAAGGACAATACCTAGAGGTTTTGCGTTGATTACAGGCAGCTGAACAATCTCACAGTAAAGAACAAATTTCCCATTCCAATAATTGAAGATTTATTGGATGAACTTCAGGGAGCCAAGATATTCTCTAAAATTGATATGAGGTCAGGATATCATCAGATTTGTATGGAACCTGAAGACATTCACAAAACAACCTTTCACACTCACTCAGGGCATTACGAATTCACTGTAATGCCATTTGGTCTCACCAACGCTCTAGCCACATTTGAAGCGTTGATGAACCATATATTCAGACCCATGTTATGAAGGTTCGTTTTGGTTTTTTCCGACGATATCCTAGTTTATAGCAAATCTAAAGAGTTTCATCTCTCACAACAGAAGGAGGTATTCGGAATTTTGAGCGATCAAAAGTTGTTTGCTAAATGGGAAAAATGCTCCTTTGGCTGCAACTCTATTGAGTACTTAGGCCATGTCATAACTGTTGAAGGGATAGCTACAGATGAGACTAAGGTGTAAAGTATGAAAAATTGGCCTACTCCAAAAACCTTGAAACAACTAAGAGGGTTTTTAGGATGGACAGGCTACTATAGGAGATTCATAAAGAATTATGGGTGCATAAGCAGACCTTTAACATAATTGCTTAAGAAAGGTGGTTTTCAATGGAATTCACAGGCAGCAGCTGCCATCCAAGAACTAAAAGATGCAATGATGAAAGCACTAGTCCCAGCACCACCAGACTTCTCTAAGTAATTTTTCTTCAGTGTGAAGTTAGTGGCACTGGTATTGGGGGGCAGTGTTGATACAAGAAGTAAGACCAATAGCATATCTCTCTAAAGCTTTTAGCTCAAGGAATCAAGCCTTGTCAGCTTATGAAAGAGAGCTTATGGCCATTGTCTATGTGCTTACTAAGTGGAGCCATAACCTGGAGCAGAGCAAATTCATAATAAAAATTGATCATGACAGCATCAAACACTTGCGAGAATAGAAGCTCCATACATACATCCAGCAAAGAGGAGTTACAAAATTATTGGGATTGGATTACTGCATTCAATACAAGAAAGGGAAGTCCAATATAGTGGTTGATGCATTGTCTCGAATGGATGAAGGCCGAGAAACCAGCACTCTCCGCACTTCTTCCGTCATACCATCTTGGGTTAAAGAGGTAGAAGAATCCTATATTGATGACCCTTTAGCTCAAGACTTGCTGCCACAACTCTCAACCACTCCTCTTGACAGACCTAATCACTCATTCAACAATAGGGTACTGAGGTACAAAAACAAAGTTTATATTGGCAATTCTACTGATTCGCGTAAGCTCTTGACTAAAAACTACATGATTCACCATTAGGGGGTCACTCAAGGATTCAGGTTACATACAACAGAGTGAGACAATATTTCTACTGGCCATCCTTGCTAAAGTTAGTGATTGAGTGGATAAAGACTTGTGATATTTGCTATAGGTGTAAGGTAGAAAATTGCAACTATCCATGCTTACTTCAGCCCCTACCAGTTCCCATCTCTCCTTGGTTAGTTGTTGGTATAAATTTCATAGAACAACTACCCAAATCACAAGGTTACGATACAATTTTGGTGGTTGTGAACAATTTCACAAAGTATGCTCACTTTCTTCCTTTACGCCATCTTTATTCAGCCACCACAGTAGCCAAATGCTTTATGGAATCAGTTATTAAATTGCATGGACTGCCTAACGCTATTATCTCTGACAGAGAAGATTTTTTTCCAGCAACTTTTGGTAGAAATTATTCCGCTTGATGGAAATAAAACTTCACACTTCTTCAGCCTATCACCAACAAAGTGATGGCCAAACTGAGAGATTGAGCATGACCTTGAAAGGCTACCTTAGATGTATGGCACACCATCAGCCATCTAAATGGTTCTCCTGGTTATAGCTAGCTGAATATTAGTATAACACTACACATCATAGTGCTATACAAATGACACCTTTTCAAGTTCTATATGGCTATCCACCTCCACCACCTCCATTTCTATCACTTCCTACAAAGGTTGCAGCTGTGGAAAATTTTCTCTATGAACGCGAGAATCTTAATCAACAACTTAGGGATCAACTCACTCAATCTAAAGCTCGAATGAAGCACTATGCACATCAAAATAGAATAGAAAGGGAGTTTCAAGTTGGTGATATGGTTTATCTCAAGCTTCAGCCCTAGCACCAAACACCCTTAGCACTTAGAGGAAGTTTGAAGTTGGGAGCTAAGCACTACAGTCCCAACGAAATCATTGAAAAAATAGGCACAATGGCATATAGACTACAATTACCTCCTACTTCTCGCATACACCTTGTTTTCCATGTTAGTTTACTGGAGAAGAAGCTTGGGGACATAGAAGTTCCATTCACTGAGTTGCCAACCATGAAAGATGAATTCATTGTTGCACCACCAGAAAAGATACTGAATACCAGAGTCATCTATAAAGGCAATCAATACATACAACAACTCTTGGTTAAATGGATGAAATTACCACAACTGATTCTACTTGGGAAGACACAACCTCCATCCAAGCTCACTTTCTAGACTTTTGGTATTCTTGGGCACAAGAATGTTCAAAAGAGGGGGGAATTGCTACATATAAGAAAAGAAAAAAGAGGACATTAAAGAAATTAGAGGGTCGTGAGAGCAACAATCAGGTTGAGGGTAGGAAAGAGAAATCACTTGAGAGAGCTAAGGTGTATATGAGATAAAAGAATAACTAAATGGATCAGGGAATGTGCAGTGAGGGGAATATTTTGAATCAGGGAGCTGTGAATTGTTGGGTAGCTAACGGTATAAGAATTGTAATACCTAATGCCAAATCATATATGAAATATCAGAATTCTTATTTCTCATCCTCTCTTCTCTCCTCTTCTTTATTTCTCTATTCTAATATGTTACAATCTCTTCTCATCTCTAATTTTCTTATTCTTCTTATTTGATTGTTGTGTGTTTTGAATGATTCTTTTGATACATTGCATAAAACAATCCATGGTGATTGAAAACATTTTCCTACCATGGTTGGATTACACCAAAGATTGGTCTTGAGCCCTTATCTTTTCTCTTTGGTCATGAATGAGTTGACACTTGACCTGGTCACACCCTAAAGGACACGATGTTTACAAATGATGTAATTTTGTTAATGAAAAGTGACTTCCATAGTTAATAAAGAGTTAGAACCATGGAGGAGCACCATGGGGTCTAAAGGTTGAATAAAAGTAACAACAGAGAATATGAACTACAATTTAGCAATGGAAGGAGAGTGATCAATCCAGGTTTAGCCTAGATGCGTTGACACTTGACTTATCACACTCTAAAGGATATGATGTTTACAGATGACGTAATTTTATTAACGAAACATGACTTCAACAGTTAATAAAGAGTTAGAACCATGGAGGAACATCACAGGATCTAAAGGTTTCAAGTAAAAGTAAAAACAAAGAATATGAACTGCAATTTAGCAAATGGAAGGGGAGTGCAAAGCTTAGACAGAGAACACATTAAAGTGTCAACGCATCACAAAGAACACAATCAAGGTTTAGCCTAGACGGTGCAGAGATTGTTTGAAGAAGGAATATCACCCATAGGATTAAAGCATGATGCATGAAGAGGAAAAGTGCAACAGGAGTCTCGTGTCACAAAAGAACACTAGGCAAGTTAAAGCCTTTGAGGGGAAATTTTTAAAGACAACAAATGCTGGGCAGTGAAAAACAACACATTTGCAAGAACAACATAGCAAAAATAATGAAGTTAAGATTAAGTCAAAATACAAGTATGGAAAGAATAAGGAATTGATGCATTTGTAAAAAGGTGAAAGCTGCAACTAATGGAGAAAAGTTGAAAGAATGCCAATTGGCATAAGATGTCTGCATTGTTGATGTCCAAAAAGTAACGAAAAAGAATATAGCAGCTCTAGATCTTTTAAAAAATTTAGCCCTAACCCAAGAAAAAGCCCAATTAGTTTGATATTAAGACTCAGATGAATTGAGTTGAGTTGGAAGAAAACAAATCAATAGAATATCTTGCAGTAACAGAAGAAATGAAATAAGCATAATAAATGTGATCTGGAAAAAGAGGAAAAGAGGGATCACATTAGGCATGCATGCCTTCATAATAAACGACTCAAATGTTCCAACATAAATAAATAAATAAATGAGAATTTTACAAATATTTATAGAAATTCTTTGACTATTTTCCTTGTTTAATTCAACAAGAATTACTATTCCCAAAAGAAAGATTATTTGCAAAAACAAGTCAACAATTCATGCCCAAAGAAAATAAACTTCCATCTCAAAATTCTAGGCTTGATTTAAACAGCTAAAGTACACTAAACATGTAGAAATCGAGGTTTTATCACTTTTCTCATTAAAGAAAATGACAAAATAGAAGAAAAGTTTAATTACAAACTGATTCAGGCTCAATCTACCATATGGTATTTGTTCGCCAAAAAGAAAAAAAAAATCCTGGAGAGCATTATTATAGGAAACTTTTAAATATTGAAAATAGAAATTAGTAGCAAAAAGCTTCTAAGCTCACTTGGTAGCATTTGGATGTGATACAAGAATTGCAACCTCACTAATAAGTAATAAGTTATTTCATTTATTTCATTTATAATATCATATGAGACAACATTTTAGAACAATTATTTATGCGACTGTGCCAAATTATCCTCAGGAGGTCACCCATCCTGGCACTTCACCTACACCAACACACTTAACTAGAAAAAACACTAACAATTTCTACTAAAAGCTTAAACTATAAGTAGAGATATACCCATTTCCTTTATTTAGAACAAACACAAGCTCACCAATCTCTTTTAACTTTGTATGTCACCTGGTTGAACCTGATTCATGCCCCAAATCCTTAGATATATCAAATATAGACTACCATAACAATCAGTTGATTCATTTAACTCCACTACACCAATTTTCAATTTTGAAAATTTTTAATACAATCTGTTTCATACCATCTGTATATATCTTGCTATTCAATTGTGTGATGAAGGATGAAATATGAAATTTGTCACTATATTCAATACTCTCTCCGTTTCATTTCAAGTGTCGTGTAAGAACGGTACACACATAATAAGAAAATGATTAGCAATTATAGATTTCTTAAAAATTTTATTATAATTTACTTATATACCCTTTCCCATCTTTCTCATTCCACTTATTATCTTTCATTAATTAATAAGGGTAATATTGAAACTTTTTAATTAATATTCTCTTGAATTTCTAAAAGTGATACTTGAAATAAAATAAAAAAAATTTCTTATACGATACTTGAAATGAAACGGAGGGACTAAAGTTTTGAAAAAGATAAAAGAATTGATGATTAAGGGATTAAAGCATCATGACACGCAGAATTGAACAAGAAAATAATATTGTCCAACAATTAATGCAATTCTAACCATATGAGGCATGCTGATGGAGATTTGGATATTATTAAAGTCACAAAGGAATCTTAGAGCCTACATGCAAGGTAAAAGGGTAGGTACACACCTAGGCAATAAAAAGAAGGAAAATTCAAAATCAACTCTTGGCGTCCATAATAACTTTAATAAATTAACTTCACCTAACCAAATAGGAAAATTTTAAATAATCTTAAAACAAGAAAAATCCAACCACCAAGAAAAACACCCATAGAAACACAAAGACTTGGACTTGCTCTAAAAAAAAGTAGAAAGAGTTTACAAGATATTTGTTAGCATAATTGTTTCAATAAAAAAATAAAAAGACGCAGACAAAAAAATAAACAAAGAAAAAAGAGAAACATAATAAATAACAATTGGTTGGCCCTTTTGCACAAAGAAGGGGGGTGAATTGGTGCGAATATAAAATTTGCGAAACAAAGGGAAATTGAAAGGAGATAGGGAAAGGAAGAAAGAATCCAATACCACATCCACTCCTCGATTCACCAATTGGGTATCGTTGACTCCTAACTTAGTGTTTAAACTCACATTGAACTAAGTATTTTTCCAAAGCTCATACTCAAACCGTGACATGTTTTGCAAACACACACCCAAGCCTAGTGTATCCAGCCTATGCTGAACTAAGTATTTTTCCAAAGACTAACACTCAAACCTTAATAAAGTTTTACAATGATCACACCCCAACCTAGTGTTTGTGACTAGTACCAAACTTCCCAACCATTTAAGGATAACACTTAAACCTTCATAAAGTGTGCCAACACTCAACCTTTACAAAGTATAAACAAAGAGTTAAAGCTCAAAAATAAAACTACAAGAGTTTGGACACAATTCAAACATTTTCTCTCTTGATTAAAGTGGTTGGAAGTTGTATTAATAGCCTCTAAATTGAATCTAACCATTGCAAAGGAAGAGGAGAAGTTTTTCTCCAACAATTAGAAAATCAACATTTAATGTTGTCAAAAGAAGAATCACAGTTGCAAAACTTGTTTCACAGTCGCAATCTTCATAGCAATTTAGTATAAAAATTATTGTCAATCTACAATTTTATATTTCTTACACTTTATCATTTCCAGAAGCATATTAAAAATTATTTAATAGATTATGAGTTACGTTGAATTCAGTTCTATATCCAATTTCTTTTTGTTTGACTAAGTTTCAAAAATGTTTTTTTTTTATTTGATGATTGAGGGCAAATTTAATTTTAAAATTTCTGTGGATAAAAAAATTAGGGGGCCAAATAATTTTTTTAAAAAAAATAGAAAATAAAAAATAAGTTGGAAGGGCCAAATATTATTTTTTTTAAAAATATAGATAAAAAATTTAAAAATAAAGTCAAATATTATATATATGTAAATAAAATTAAAAAATTGAGGCACCCCTTAGACATATTGTAGGTCTGCCCTTACAACTATAGGCATACTGACCAAGGAATTAAAATTGTTAATTTTGCATGCGAGTTCCAATATAACTAGTTCCCTCAAACTTCCAGGTTTGAAATTCTTTCCATAAATTGTTACATATCAAATGATAAGGAAGGGTAGGAAAAGGAAAGAAGAAATTGGAGGAAGTTAGTTAGGAGTGCGGGGGCTTATTGATTGGATAGTGAGGGAATGTGAGGTTAGCCAATTATTAGAATGGTTAGCAGTAACTGATTGTATATGTGCCAGAATATTGTTTGTTATTTTGTCTTTTAGCTTAATTCTACTATAACTTAGGATTGTTCGGAATACAACATTACGATATGAATGAATATCAATATTTTCTAATTACTCTCTATTTTCTCTGTTCTTCTTCTCCCTATTTCCTTTGTTCTTCTTCTCCTTCTCCCTCTCTTCTTCTTCTTCTTCTTCTTCTTCTTCTCTCCCTATCTCCCTATTCTATTAAAAACCCAATGAGTTGTTACAAATTGGTATCAGAGCCGTGAGAGACTCGGACCAAAACAACAATGAATAAATCTGAAATTAAAAACAAAAACCCACATCTAACAACCCCACCAGAAGACATTAAAGGAACAGATAAGGAGGATAGAATTACCGCTTCCCAACGAGAGGCGAATATGAGATTTGAGAACTTCCTAAAGGAACAACAACGCAACTTTGAACAGTTGCACGAGGAACAGTTGAAGGTGGGTACTCAGATGGGCAAGATGATCCAGCTCCTCCAAAATCTGCAAGGTAAGGGCAACGAGACCTCAGTGGAACAACCACCACTCAACCCAAAACCAAGACCTCGTTTTCACCCAAAACACAATACAACACCCACACCAAATCCCTATCGACACACAGCCCAACTCCTAAAAACTCGACCTCTTGCTTCTGTTGCGGCAAACAATATTGTCTTGGTCACTGGTGCGGTTCGAAGCCCATGATGACTCTACAAGCCACAGAAGATGAGTTAGAAGGAGACGATTCATAGTAATCAGGGAAAATAATTTTACCAAACCCATATATTCAAATCAACGCACCTGATGAAGCTTTTGTGAGTGTAAGGACTCGAGAAACAGAAGTTTTCTTTATGGTAACATACATACAGATAGAGGCAGTAAAAGGTACTACAATGGTCTCAAAACCAAAAGGGACTAACTCATCCTCGAAGGGAACCACCTTCAGTCATGGTTATGGAACCACCTTCAGTCATGGCTATAGAACTGTGCTGCATATTTTCGAATTTATGAGGTCCCAGAAGAGAACAATCTTGAGCTCACTAGTCTGTACCTTAACGATGTGGTGGCTCAATGGTTTTGGAATTGGGTAAAAACCCATGAGGATGCCGACTGGGATGAGTTCACCAACGCTCTCCGTCGTTGATTCTGTGAATCTCCGACTGAGGATGTGATGCCGGACTTCAACAGACTTGGCCAAAAGGGTAACATGAAGTGCCTTGAGGAAGAACTCGAAGAGCTGAAAGCTAAGATGGAGCGGCTTAACCCAGGGCTGTCGGAACCCTATCGCCGGTCGAGTTTCCTCGGCGGCTTGAAGGAGATCAGAGCAAAGGTGAGGCTGCTTCAACCACCGACGTTGAGTAAAGTTTTTGAAATTGCTCGACTGCAAAAGACTTTCTTCGAAGATTCTCACATACACTACAAGCACGAAAACGCACCCCGTTTCCTAAATATGTCTCCAACCCGAGCTCGTTTACCACAAATAAACCGATTAACCCAATACTAAGCCAACCCCAAACACTTAACCCGCACCCTCTGAAACAAAAACTCAGCACCAATCTTCCCCAAAAATCGCAACAAAACAAACAACTCGAATTCAAATACTCTTTCAAATTCTCCACTTCTCTGCTATATGTTTTCTTTGCTGTGGACACCTGCAGACTCACCGTCGGTGATATGTACAGTCCACCAAACGGTGCCATTTCCACCATTCAAACTTCCTTTGTTTCGCCCACTGTTATCAACTCACTTGGCTCCATTCTTAGTCATCACCTAGCTCACCGGTTTGTTCAAATCGGCATCTGCGATGTTTTCGCTGTTTACAGTGACTTTAACCTTCTTCTTCTCAATTATCTGATCGTTGAAACTGAGTTAAACTTCAATCGATGTTGTAAAGAGCTCAATGCAGGGTGCCGATGGATACGATCAATCACGCGAAGTTGGCACTTGTGCTATTACATTTACTGTGGATGGTCTTAGAGTTCTTAGTCCGATCGCCAGTGCTTACAGTGAAAATTTGATTGTTATATGTATCGTTCGTGGAGCCAATTTTACTGGATTATAGCCTGAGAAACTTGCTTGGACTACCGATGAGTTTGGTGATGTGTCAAGAGGTGCAGCAAGCACTGAAAAAGTATATAATCCTGCCACTCAAGAATCTGCAAAACAAGCACTGAGTGACCAGGGAACATTAGAGGTTGATAAGAATTCGATAAAATTAAAACGGCAAATCAAGAACAAGCAAATAGTTACCCTGATCAATTCCAACAACCCTCACAACTTCATCGACTCACAATTAGCAGAAGAATTAAAATTCCATACTATGCTCATCAATCCCATAAACCAGGCTCCAATTGTGTTTGATATAGCAGATGTTCAGGTCCAGCCTTTAACTAGTGATAAAGGTTCAGCCAGTGCTCCTTTTACTACAATTGCAGTGGTGGAAGATTAAAGTTCTACTAAAGCCCTCTTATCAACTCTGGTGAAGCAGTTGGCGTTGCTGAAACAACCATACATTGAAAATGATAAAATTGTGGTGAAAGATTGGGTGAAACAAACAATTGCAATGAGGTTTGTTTCCATTCTGAGATTCATCTCATTTTGCAGAGATGAGATCCGGTCAATCTCTTATGTTTCATCTCCCTCATTAGAGGTTTCTTCAGTGCCAGTATTTCTGGGTTTCTTTAATTTGCTCATGATGAGATTGGATGTGGGTATTAGGCTTGGTGCGAGCTTGGAGAAGCAAAGTCAGCATTTTGTAGCTAAGGTGACTGCTCAAACTTCAGCAAAACCAGTCACAGTGCCAGCAAAAGAGCAGCTTGCTTCCGCAGAAGCCAATAAAATTGCTCATTTCATCACCTTGGCCTATTTTTTTACAGCAGTTGCAGTAGCTTACAGTCTTTAGCTACTCTCTCACTCAAGGATATATACTGATTTTCATGTCTCAACTTGGACGAAGAAACTTGGCTCCAATATAGTGCCTACTAGTGACTTGCCTAATTTCCACCAAGATCATCCTGAAATTGGACCTGAAAAATTACTCAATTCCATACTCATTCTAAGGAACAATCAGTACATTCAGCAGGGGCTAATGAAATGGATCAACCTTCCATCTACTGATGCCACTTGGGAGGACTTCAATTTCATTACAACTCAATTTCCTAACATCATGCATTCTTGGGGACAAGAATGGTTTGAAGGGAAGGGAATTGTTACATATGAAAGGATAAGGAAGGGTAGGAAAGGGAAAGAAGAAATTGGAGGAAGTTAGTTAGGAGTACGGGGGCTTATTGATTGGATAGTAAGGGAATGTGAGGTCAGCCAATGATTAGAATGGTCAGCAGTAACTGATTGTATAGGTGCCGGAATATTGTTTGTTATTTTGTCTTTTAGCTTAATTCTACTATAACTTAGGATTGTTTGGAATACAACATTTCCATATGAATGAATATCAACATTTCCTCCTTCTCCTCCTCCTCCTCCTCCTCCTCCTCCTCCTCCTCCTTCTTCTTCTCTCCATATCTCCCTATTCTATTAAAAACCCACTGGGTTGTTACATAAATCTTCAACAATGTTTGCAGAAACCTCAACAAAGCCCACCAAACATAATCAAATACATCCAAGATCCATGTGAAAATGCCATCATGCATATTGTTTTTAATGGTTGACCTGCCTTCCAAATATAACCTCAGCCATCGGTCTAATTTGCTACCAATCCTACACCAACAAACGATTAAAAAATCACCTATAATTTTATTATATGAAGGCAAATGAACAGTGCACAAGGTTCTACTTTGTTCCTATCTAATCCAAGTCTAAATATGCCATAAGATTGTAGGAAAAAAGAAATCACATTACTTAAGTTAGGCCAAAATATCATGACCTTTTTCCTTTGTCATGCCTTCCATTATAATCAAAACGAGCAAGGTGCATTCACAAAACTACATTAATAGTTGCAACCTTATCAGATGAATTTTCATCGACATATATTTGACTAATACCATCCCTTTTTTACCATTGAATTTTTTACTGCTTATTTTATCCTTTCCTGGAAGCTCAAACAAATCTATTACTATATGTAAAAGTATGCTAAAGAGTAAAACTTTTGAGACAGAAAAAAGATGATTAAATTTAATGAATGGACAAAAAAAGGCTATTTTTAATTCCTAATATTCTTAAATCCATATAGATTCCTACTTGAATTAAGTAATGAGCGTATATAATCAATATGGACTTCTTCCACATATTAAATATATTTAGTAATTAACTTTGTTCTGTCATAAGCAAAAAACAGTATAAAGCACGAGCTTTGATGTTGTGAAATTAAACCAATTTTGATAGTATAAGATATTCTCACTTGGCTCTCTTGTCTCTCTATATATTTTCGTGAGTCAAGAAATCACATACAAGACCAAACATATAAGCAAGTGTGTGAACTTCTCTAGCAAGAGTATTTATTTACAACGAATTCCGTTGAATAAGTCAAAATTAAGTAGGAATATAAGACATTCACTAGCTAACAAACATTATATACAACAAATAAATTGCCAAATGAACATCTATATGATTTCTTTATGCTATCATGCTACAGAATTTTTTTTAATAATGCATGTTTAAAATATAACATCCATGATTTATGGTGATATTTAGCTTAAAACTTGTAACTTCTTTGCAAAAATTCAGTAAATTGACATCAGTTTGGCATTATCTTTTAATCCTTTAATTATTAAATTATAGGATGATGGCATCCCTAATACATTATTTCTTCTTGGATTATGTTAATCTCAAATCTTATTGTTAATGATTATTTAGGTATGCTTTTATTGTTAACTTCTGGTTGTATCTTTTATTCTTTGTTTATTTCTTTTCCTTCTTTGTTATCATACAGATATTATATTCTTACATCATTGTTTTTTTGGTATGCAGATATGACTACAAATCTGCATTGATATAATAATCTCTATTCCAGAAATTACAATTTAAAAATATGAAGCTAATTATATTAAGGATAAATATGTTCAGTGTCCACCAGTTAAAAAAATGAGGAATGCACATGATGAAATGACAAATAAAATCAAAGTTCTCTTCAAAATGTTGCAAAGATAATAAAAGGTATCACGAGAAAAAATATTAAAACAAGAGCATGCTTTACTTCAAGTAAACCTGATACTGGAACTCCAACCAGTGTAAGACTCACAAAAAATAGTTTTGATTATTGATCATTTTCATAATAGCTTTTAATTACTGCATTCCAAGGTGTTAGAGTAACATAGTTTCAAACATTTAATGGATGAACAACAAATCTATAAACCAAAATTACTATCTAAGGAGAATATCTTTCAGCTCATCAGATAGGCATATTACAAAGGAAGAACTTACTGTAAAGTTGCTACCCACGCTCTAGCTGCACCAGGATTCTCCGCACAAAGAAAGTAGTCTTTTTTTTTTGTGGGGTATCAATATCTACAATAAAGTTAAGCAGCCATTTGTAGCTATTCCAGTTCTATTATACCATATTTGTCTATATTTCAGAAAGGAATAGATAAAATTAATATGGATACAGAAAAAGCATCCATCGTATTTTGGAAGTCCACTAAAGCGGATAAAAACAAAGAAGATTGTTAGTAATTAATCGGAATTAAAAAAAAAATCTAATGATGGAAATAAGAAGCCTTTTATAAAAGGGAAACACCAAATCTTACTGGAAGTTCACAGGAGAAACTGTTATTGTGCTATTTGCATCAAAGATAATAGTTCCCTTCACAGTTGGCTCATTTCTCCTAGTCCTAGAGCAGGTACAGAAAAAAGGAAAGTCCAAAATCAGTTCAATCCTAGGAAATATAGTGATGCCAGGAAAAGAAAAATGTGTAACATATTCTGACTTGTATTCCATTTTTCCAGTTGTTGGGTCCAAGATCACCCATCTCTCGTTCCATTTTCTCAGCTATTAGTCAAAATAAGAGTAAATTGTGAGAAGAACAATGACCCAGCAATTTCTAAATTTTCAGAAAAAAATGAGAATGATTCAACATGAAAATAGAAATGCCAAGCAATCTGAAATTATAAACCTAATTAGACAATCAAAATGATTGTGCTTGACATTAGGCTCAACCTACGTTTTTTTTTCCTACGATAAAAAATAATTCTATTTCAACTCTAGGTTAATTATTAAATCACCTATTTATAGACATCAAACAGTATGTTTCTTAGAAAAAGGGCTCAACCTAGGGGTTTTTTTTTCCTATGATAAAAATAGTTAATTGCATAGAAAAAAATAGCTAAAAACATATCTTTAGATAAATTCAGATTCACCAATCCACGTATGAATTTCAATTGATGCAAATTAAAGAAAAGTGAAACAGAAAAATGGAAAAGGAAAAGAGGAAAGAAGATACAGTTTCAGATCGCTTGAGAAGTGGACCCTGCAACAAATTCCTACCAGAACCGGACGCCAATTGCCGTTTGATCCTCTCCAAACTGTTGTCTGCATCCACAGCTTTCTGCAATATTTGCAACTAGTTTGTTTAAGTATCATATAATGTTCATAGAAAGACATATAAAGAGGGAGAAAAAGAAAGGAACTGACCGTAGAAGCGCCATTACTGGCCATTGCAATCAAAATTCACAACCGAAGCGAACTGTTACGGTGATTTTACAGAAGTCGGATTTTTGCACTCGGAAGCCACGTCCAAGGCGGAAAAACAAAAGTCTGCTCAAAGGCTGTTAAGTTTGTTTCATGGACTGGCCGTTGATGCTCAGTTTTAATGGGACTTGATTTTTATTTTTATTTTCTTTTTCCATTATAGCACGGCAATTTTGTTATATGCAGTTTTATACTTCCATCCAACTTCAAATAATATTTTATTTACAAAATTATATTTTCCCTCCCTTTAAATAATATTTATTTTAATTTTAATTTTTAATTTTATTATTAATAAATATATTTCCAAAAATAATAAAAAAATAATATTTTAAATTATACTAAAAAAATCTGCATGACATTATAGATATTATTAAAAATTATAAAATTTTGATATAAATCATTTGAATTTTAATATTAAGTTTTATAATTTTAATAGATTATCATTTTTTATAAGAAAAAATACTGGCTATAAACAATATCATAATAATTAATCTTATAATCTTATGAATATATAATTATTAATCATTTGTGTAAATATAATAATCACGAAAAAAAGATGAAGTTATCTAATAATAACTTAATTCTTCTATTATTTTCATTTTCTTTCTAAATACCTCAATCTCTCAATTTTTTTTCCATTAAAGATTTTTTAAAAAATAGTTAAACTATCAATACTTAATTCTTTTCATAACTAAAATTTTATATTGATAATTCATAAGTTTAATAGTTACCTCAAACTTTGTGACTTTTTTGTAGTTCTAATTTATTTATGTAAATTTAATAGTTTTAGCTAACAAAAAATAAATACCCTTAATCAATCTATACTCAGTTAGTTATTTGTTCTATATAAAAATATGATCCATTGCTTATACTTCAATTGTTACAATTATTATTAATTAGTACTTGAACGACAATGTTAGTAGTTGAATAATAATATTGTGATTTTAACTATAATCAAATAAGAATATTAATTTGCAATTTTAATTTAATTGAACAATAATGTTGTGGTTTTAATTATATGTGAATTTGTAAATAATAATTTATATTGGCAAAATTATGAATGTTAAAATTTATACGATTATACTAATAACAATATATAATTTAATTGAATGTTTATCATTATAATCATGCAATCTTTATCAATTTAGATTATTATTATTGATATTTTGATGAATTCCATAAATATATCAAGCAATAAAATAATTATTTTTAGCTAAATAGAGATGCTTAATTATTAAAACATTAATTAAACTTAAATATTAATTTCAATTTTTTAATTTGAAATTTATAATTTTAATTTATTTTACAATTTATTTAAAGGATTTTAATTTTAAAATTTAAATTTAAACATTGATTTGAATTTTTTTAATTAATATATAAAGAAATTATTATTATTATTATTATTATTATTATAAAAATATAACATATGGCAAGATTATAGGAAGACACATGGCGTAACATGATGTCAGTGAGTATATATTTAATATAATATATATATATAAATATATAAATATATAGATTTTTTTAATGCATAAACACTATTAATTTTTTATAAACAGAAAATTTTAATTATTTATCATCATTTTTTTTAAAAATATAAAGTATTAGCTTCAAAGTTTTTCTTTTTAACTTTAATTGAAAATATTGGTTGTGGCCTTTTAAATGGATGTGTTTCTTTTCTTTTTTTAAATGGTTTTTAACTAAAAAAAAGGTCCTACAAAGAGAATAAATTTAAATTGATAAGCAACTAATAATATGAATTTTATTTTTAAAAATATAAAAATATTTTAATAAAAATTATTAAATTTATTTTTAAATAACTTTACATATTATACACATAAAAAATTAAAAAAAATTAAGTTTGTTGTGTATATGTTTTGTGTATGTCTATCTTTGTTATATGTATATTGAATATATATTGTGTGTATGTTATGTATATGTCTGTATATATTGTGTATGGGATTTGAATATATTGAATTTCAATTAATAAAATATATATTTTTTGTATGTTATTTCAATATATTATATATGTTATGTATATGTTTGTATTTATTATGTATATACTATATGTTATATATATATATATTGTGTATATGTTTGTTTATGTTGTGTAAATGTTATATGTATATTTGTGTATGTCTATTGTTGTACGTATGTTTTTTATATGTTCTTAATTTGCTAAATTTCAATTGATGAAATTTTAAAATTTGATTTTTAAGGTGGTTTTATATTTATAGTAAATTCAAATTTTATAAGCATTATTTTTTTATGATTATTAATTTAATATTTATATTAATTAATATTTGATATTCAACCAGTTATGTGAAATTTAATTGATAATTATATTTATTAATTGATTAATCAATTTTTCAAACTAAAAAAATAGATTATAAACCCAAGTTTTTTTTTTGTTATTGTGAGCCAAGGGTATGACTCTCAATTTTGCAATTACGATACTACTAGGGATGTGTCCTTAGGAAAAATAGGATGAAACCTGGAGAAAAAAAGTCGTCACCCAAAAGGTCGGGAAAGAAAAGGGGTGAAGATCATTACGCGGAGAATCCCCAACCCTTACTAGATTCAGAAAGTTGAGTATGTATAGGAAATATAGAAGGTTGTCTTAGCACCCCATATGTCTAGGTCATTAGAACCGGCTTCCTCTTAGGTTCTAATAGCATGCCATATTTATTTATTAGCGCATTATTTAAATTTAAATATCATAACCCCAATAAAATGATAATAAACATGTGAATATAATAAAATGAATAATGTTCATGAACGTGAAAATAGGCACCCACTTACATGAAAACATGCCTTTACAACCCAAATGCCCATGGAAACAAATTACATCGAGAAAAGAAAAATACAATAGAATTACAACATTAAAGGCCTACTACGTTAGTTCTAAGAATAGATAAAATTACATTGACACAAACCTACTCCAATAATTATAAGATAGCAAATTAAATATATATGCATGAGAATGGAAATATGATGCCAATAATAAATATATAGCAATATAAGAAAATAATGAAACACATAATACCAATATCAACTTAAACATGTAATGGAGGTAAACAATCAAAATATAATAACACCAAATATATACCATTTATATTAAAAGTTAACATGATGCGAAACATTAATGATCAAATTCAACATATGAAACAACCCAAACAACCAAAGTAGAGACAAAACAAATGAGTACAAAGACAATAAAGAGCAAGTCTTAATATATATAAACAACACATATCACAGATGAAGCACATAACTCAAAGATAAAGATTTTGAAGAAACACAAACACATGAACTTATATCAATCATCAACTTGTGTTTAAGTGATTTAAGCATGTTTATTTTCATTGATTTTTAGCCCTTTATAGTCCAAAAGTCCTAGGTAAGAGTGTTTTAAGAAATGCAGTACACAACTAGGGTTGTACATGAGAGAAAGTGGTCCGCACCACTCTTTATGACATAGCCGCTACAAGAAGTGGCGAGGCCACTCACTTGTGCTTCATGCCATATTATAGGGAATCTTCTTCTCTAGTAGGATCACAAGCTCAAAGGAATTCCATAGACACAGTTAAAGAGTTCTTCACATGGTCTAAGTTATCTTCTCCTCGTTAAGGTGTCATCTTTCCTAGATTTTGGCCATTACGAATTATAAAGTTTCACTCTTTTTACAAATTATGTATAAAGTATGTTTATTTTAATCAAGCTTCTCTCTTTAACAAGTAAAAAACTTACAAATAATGCAAAACAAAAGCAAATGGAGGAAAATAATGAAAATAGTAAAAGAACACTTCAATACGAATCAAGAAGACCAAGTAGACATGATATATTCATAGAAAATATCGATGATAAAATAAGCGTAAGGTTAGAGCATAGTACCAACATTGTCGATTCCTTCGTTCTTTAAAAGATGAAGAATGTGTAGGGAGGTCCACCAAGGTTGTCCCTTCTACCCCTTCTAGGCTTCTTTCTTCAATGTTAAGGGTATGAGAGGTTGGCTTAGTGACTGTTGATTATAGTCATTATTGTGTGTTGTGATTTTTCTGACAATGAACTCCCTCCTCCTAAGAGAGAAAAATGGCAATTTTTATATCTTTTGCATTAATTGTTGTGTTGGGAAGTGTCACGCGTGATCTGATATCCCTTCTTCATGCTCTTATCTTGTCCCCTTATTTTTGCACGCTAGGTGGTGTTGACCATATCAGTAAGCCGAGCATCACCTCACATGTTTTCTTTACTTTTAAGTAAGCGATGCGTATGCTAAAATGAATGGCGTGATTTTGAATTTGTGGCATGAAGATGACAATTTTAGATATTTTTAAATTTTAAAGAATATTCTAGCCACTCCTTCTAGCAGTCCCATCACTCCTTCTAGTAGTACTGCCATTAGGTCTGGCAGTAATGCCAAAAGGACCAAAAGAGACTACCAGGATAGGCAAATCTTAGTTCCAACTCCAAATACTTGCACATTTTTTTTTATGTAATTATGATCTTTGATGATTTATTTAGGTAGGTGGCGAATTTTGGTGTCTACAATTATGTTAAATGTAGCATGGATAAAAAAAGAAACAAAATCTTGCACAAGATTTACTGTATAAAAGAAACAAAACACATAAATATTGTATATAATAAAAAAAATGATAATTTGCTTATAATTGCAAAAAAAATCATGTCACTGTAAACTTGAAAAATAAAACTATAATCCCCCTTTTCAATTTGTTATTCCTTGTTAACTAATGCATAACTGATATTGGGTGCTTTTTTTTAACAACATTCATATTGGTGTTAATTAGAATTGAATCTAAGAGATTGAAAGCACTTGCATATTGTAAATTTTTTGGTGATTTTTTAGAATTATGTTTGGACCTTAGTAGTGCCTTATCTACATAATGAGTTGAATCTCTTTTAGAATTGGATGTATGTTTAGCAAGATAGTTGTGTTAGTTCTTTGTAGCTTAAAAAGTTTAAAGAAAAAGATAACAGTCTTTTTTTAAAGAATATTTTTAATGAGAGACATAAGAGATTATAAAATTCAATATACCTTATAATTATGTTGAATGCTTGATTTATATCCATATTCTTAAGCTTTTAGACTAGTTTGATGAATAAGTGGTAATATCAAACTAGTGATTAAATCATGTTAATTGTGCAAGTTAGAAGCATGCTCTAGGTGGTTGTGTCATGGGAGTGTACTTAACTGCTTTGCTAAAGAATTCTCCTTATTCATCCTAATATAATGGACACTACCCTAGTTGATTAGATGAGGTATGTCAAATGCATTGTGATAAAACTATCCGCTTATAAGTGTGCAAAATGCCTATATAAAAAAGAAAATGAGAAATAGTAAACGATTTATCTTATGTTGCACAAACTAAGTTACTCTTAAAGTTTTTCCTTTTCAAGCTCCTTAATGTGAAGTCTCTAGTATATCCACACCTAATTTCATTAATTGAGTTTTTTCCTGGTGTGAGGCATCGCCTAAGCACTGATTTGGTCTGCTCGAGAGTTGAGAGCATAAATGCTCATTTGGGCTTGGTCTCTGTTTTATTAGTTTTTGTTATAGTTTTGTGTCTTGTTTATTATAATAATTATTGTTTTATTTAGTATTTTGTTAGTTTTAATCGGTTTGTTTGGTATTTTCATTAATTTTGGTAGTTTTAGTTTATTTCAATGTTTATGTCATTTTTGGTGTAGTCTTTAGTATTGTGTTTATGTTGTGTTGGTTATTGTCTATTGACTTCTTGTTTAGATTTGTTTTGAGTTTTGTGTTAGGTTAAAAAGGCAAGGAAGCAAATTTGAAGGAGAAAGTGGCAGTGGCTGACACAGGCAGACACAGGCAGAGGACACAGCCAAGTCACTGGCCGTGTCCCATACAAAGTTAAATTGAAGATCAAAGTCACAGAGGTGGACACACTCAAGGGACACGCCAAGTCAGTGGCCGTGTCCCTCCAATGAAGCCCAGACACGGCCAAGTCACACCCACTTGGCCGTGTCTCACCTGCATCCAAAGCAAAGAAGATTTTAAATTCACAGAGGCAGACACAGGCAAGGGACACGGCCAAGTCTTGTGGCCGTGTCCCTCCAAAATAGTGCAACACGGCCAAGTCACCTCTGACTTGGCCGTGTCACTCAAATAAAGAAGAAAAAGAAGAGAACAAGCAAAGCGAACACAGGTAAGGGACACGGCCAAGTCAGTGGCCGTGTCCCTCCAAAAACCACTCACACGGCCAAGTCACTTCTGACTTGGCCGTGTCCCTCATGAACCAAACACGCACGGATTTTTAAAGCGGACGTTTCGTATAAAAGGCAAAAAGAAAAGCTAGGGTGAGACTGTTGAGTTTTTGAGACAGGTTTCAGCCGTCAAGAGTGAAGTTAGGGTTTTAACATTTGTTTTCTTTGATTTTGATTTCACTTTGGATTAAACTAGCTTAGATTAGATTGTTCTAGCCATTGATACATCCTTCTTGCAAGATTTGAACAAGAGATTCTTTAGAAGCTTCAAGGAGTTTGTAATTTGGTTTTGTTCTTGAACTTTATTCTCTTTATTTTCATTGAAATTGTATTTATGAACATTATCATGTCTAAGTTGATTTCTTTGAATATTAATGAGATGAGTATGTTTGAAATCATGATGAACTAATTTGATCTAGTCTAGGGTTTGTATGGATCTGCTATGATTGTATGAATTGGTTATTCTCTTAGCTAATAATTTCTTTAGCCTTGATTGAATGGAATATTGTTAATATATAATTGATTGGCCACCAATTATGTGTTTTAGGTATTAGATGATGGATTGAGAGATGAAGTCTAATGTTGGAACAATTCAATTAAGGACTTAGGTGAATTAGAGATATAACCTATTAAAAAGATTGTTTCAATTATAACAAGATTAGTTGTAAGAGGTTTGAATGCGAGAGCTTATTTCATTGACTCAATTAATTAAGTTGTTTGAGATTTAATCTTTGAAATTAAATTATTTAAGAGGAATAACCGTTCATACATATAAGTAGTAGAGAAGTGCAAACCCTAGACTTTTCTATCAAGTGAATCAAAACAATCAGCTTAATTTACTTTTATTCGTTTTAAACTTCAATCAATCTTCTTCATTAGTTAGCAATTTAAATTTTATTCATTACTTGTTATTTATAAACTGATAATCAATTAGCCACTTTAGCTTCCTTGTGAGACGACCTTGGGGCGATCACCTTTGCTACAGCTACCTCGTATACTTGCGAGTGACGCTTTGTGGTAGAGTTAATTTGAGCGCAACAGTCTCAAACTATGCCATTATGTACGGTCTTCAGTTAGTTTAGTAAGCATGAGTTTAAAAAAATGGATTTTCTATTTTAAAAAGAACAGTTTACTCTCCTTTTATTATGAAAAAGAGGAAGTGCTTTTATTTTGAAAAGTGGAAATTAGAAAATTGCCATCTTAATTTATTTTATTTTGGAAAAATTCCAGAAAAATCATTTAATTATCTCCATTAAATTTGAT
Source organism: Garcia nutans (assembly GCA_947685225.1). Classification (NCBI taxonomy): domain Eukaryota; kingdom Viridiplantae; phylum Streptophyta; class Magnoliopsida; order Malpighiales; family Euphorbiaceae; genus Garcia; species Garcia nutans. The sequence continues at coordinate 29,833,204 of CANTUV010000009.1, read as the reverse complement.
TAATTTTTAACTAAAAGGATAATAGTCTAAAACTAATCACGATGGGTCCCGAGCTAAGTTTTCAAGTGAGTTTTGATAAAAGATTTTCTCTTTGATTGATTTGAATCTTTGTAATTAAAAAGGATTTTTAGTATATATGACATAAAATAAGTATGAATGATAGTTTATTATTATGCATGAGCAATTTATAACATGACATCCACAATTACAATAAAAATAAATTATTACAGCCTCAAAATTACCAATCACAAGGGAGCTTTGACTCTAGTCTTTATGGGTACTAGGTCAAGTATAAACCCCCAACTTAACAATTGGGCAAGCAATAAATCTCAATCAAGAATCACATCTATTCAGAATAACTAATGAAAATGAGACTAGAAATAAATTGCAATAATAAATTGCAAGAATTATAACAGAAAAGAGAAAAAAAGAAAAAGACAAGAAGATAAAATTAATTAATTAGACCAATTTTAAGTATTTAGGTGAGGGCTCGCTATTCGGAGTAATATTCCTAGCCTACTTATCCTGTTTAAATGAGAATCAGAGTCATAAGTAGTTCGTGCATTTAATTGCAAAGGGTTTTAATTAATCAATTTTAATTAATTAATTAATTATGTAATGGAAAAAATAGATAGAGTGAGGAAAACAGTAGCTTGGGTGTTTACTTCCTCTTACAAATGGTTAAAGAGTTTTGCCGCTTCGTAACTCCACTTTGTTATGCAATTAAGCGAAATTAAAATAATTATAATGATGAAAATTAATTCCAAAGAATGAAAAAATAAAGAATATAATTAATTTTTAGAAAAAAGTAATTTGGTAGAGTCTTGACTTCAGAAATTCGGGATCCGTTTCTAAAAGGAGAGCACCTTTATTTATTTCGCCCATTGCCGCAGCCAGCTGCGATAGTTTTTTTCGCCAGCGCATTTTTTCCGCAGCAGTTTTTTTTCCGCCAGAGCAATTTTTCCGCAGCAGTTTTTTTTCGCCAGTGAAATTTTTCAGAAACCTAATACAATTAGGTTTTGGTTTCCTTTTCTTAATCAATATTAGATTCCATAAATAACTAGAATTAACCATAAAAATCTTCTATAAATAAGACTAAAAACAACACAAAGGGGGAAAATTGGATAGGATTTTAGAGGAAAAATTGAGACCGAAAATGAGGAAAACTTTGAATTTTAAGAATTCCTTCTAGAGTAGAATCAATCGAACTTTTTGAGAGAGCAAACCAACAATTCAATCCATCAAAGGCATCAAAGCTTGTCTTTGTTTTTGTTCATCTAAGAAAAATTTTTTAGTGGAACCAACAAATAGAAGTATGCATCAATTGTCTAATTTCTTCACAGTAGCTTAAATCATCCAATTGTCTCTTTTAATTCAAAATCCCTAGAACTTTAATTTACCTTTTCTAAAGCTTAAAAACCTTAATTCGTTGCTTTGTTTTCCAAAAAGCTTAAAATTGTTGTTTTTGTTTCTTCAAAATCTCAAAACCGTAATTTGCTTTCCAAATTTTCAAAATCATAAATTAAATATGTTTCTTTCCAAAAACCCTAAAAAGCATCTTTTCTGTTTCTATAAACTTTAAATCACTTTGTTTATTTTCATAAAGTTTCATAAAATTATCAATTGATTTTCAAATTCTAAATCTAATGTATTCTCTAAAACCCTAATTCTAAAATTCTAAAACCCTAATTCAACTCCAAACCCAAAACAGTAAACCCTAACTCCCTTAAAACCTTAAACCTTAATTTTTCTAAACCGTAATCTTTAAAACCTTAAAACCATATAAATTTAAATGTAATAATTCTATACAGTAAGTAACCGTAAATCATAAATCCAATGTTTTAAAGTGTTCAAACCCTAATTTCATGATTTCACTTCTCAAACACTAATTTGGTTTATCAAAAAACTTTATTAACATCTTAAATTCTAAAACTTTGCTCCATTTCAATTCTTTTAAAATTCACAGTAGCTTGAACCCATAAATTTCAAAACCCTAAACACATGAAATAAAAAATCTTAAATAGAAACAGCAGCCCTAATTTGAATCTTTATTTGCTTTATTCAATTTTATATTTGATTATGCTTTGATTTATTTTATATGCTTTGATTTATTTAAGTTCAATGCTTGATTTATTTAGTGTATCATGGATGGATGTTTACATTCTATTGTTGTTTAATACCTTTGATGAATGATTTAGTTATTGTGAGCGGGGATTTTCACCCCCACTCTCGGTGGAATGGTTTTTGCGACTTCGGCACTGCTTAGGCTCGAGGTCTTAGAGAACACGGACCTAAGTCCGGAGAAAATAGAGTCGCCACCCCGGACGGACCGGGAAAAAGAAAGGGGTGAATGACTCAATTCCTAAGAAATTCCCAACCCCCTAATGAGTTTGGAAAGTTAGGTACGTGTGGGGAAGGTGAGAAATGGCCCAGCACCCCCATAACGCCCGGTTCATTGGAACCAGCCTCCTTTACAGGTCTTAATATTATAAAATTTTTAAGTATAACAATATTATCCATATTACACACAACAATTAAAAAAGGCATCATTATATTAAAATCAAAGCAATGTCTAAACAAAGCAAATAAATGGACACCCATCCAAGGATGGAAACATGTCCTTACATGCCTAAATAGGACACCCACCGAAAGGTAGAAACATGTCCTTTACATTGGTTCTAAAATAGAAAAGCAATTTAAATTACATGATATTTAACCAATGAGGTATCCACCAAGTGGAAACATACCTCTTACAACATTTGGAAATCTAAATAAATTGATAAAAGTAAATAATCATTTATCATAAATAAATCATTCATCAAAGATATTAAATATCAATAGAATGTAAACATCCATCCATGATAAACTAAATAAACCAATCATTGAACTTAAATAAATTAAAGCATGTAAAATAAATCAAAGCATAATCAAATATAAAATTGAATAAAGCAAATGAATATTCAAATTAGGGTTACTGTTTCTATTTAAGATTTTTTATTTCATGTGTTTAGAGTTTTGGAGTTTATGGGTTCAAGCTACTGTGAATTTTAAAAGAATTGAAATGGAGCAAAGTTTTATAATTTAAGAGGTTGATAAAGTTCTTTGATTAACCAAATTAGTGTTTGAGGAGTGAAATCATGAAACTAGGGTTTGGACACTTTAAAACATTAAGTTTATGATTATTAGCTATTTACTGTGTTGAATTTTAGGTTTTATAAGATTTTAGAGTTTAAAGAATTAGGGTTTAGAAAAATTAGGATTTAAGTTTTAAGGGAGTTAGGGTTCACTGTTTTGAGTTTTGGAGTTGAATTAGGGTTTTAGGATTTTTGAATTTGGGTTTCGGAGAATGTATTTTATTTTAGAGTTTGTGAAAACAATTTATAGTTTTACAAAACTTTATGTGATTTTTTAGAAGCTATAAAGTGAAGTTTAGGGTTTTAAGGGTTTGAAACATTGGACAACAGATTAAGGTTTTGACATTTTGAAGAAACAGAAAAAGTAATTTAGGGTTTTTTGAAAATAGAGAAAACGATTTAAAGTTTATAAAAATAAAAGAGACAATTTAGGGTTTTTGGGGACAGAAGGAATAAATTAGGTTTTGAGGTTTTAGGGAAAACAGAAGGATAATTTTTAGTGTTTTAGAATGATTTAAGGTTTTTTGGAAAAACAAAGAAACAGATTAAAGTTTTTAAAGGTATCTAGAAATAGAGGAATTCTTTTAAGGTTTCTGGAAACAAAGATCAAGTTATTACATCTTCAAAGATTGAAATTTTGAGCGTGTGATCTTATGAATTAAATAAGGAAAAAAGCTACTGTAAGAAATAAAAAGAAATTAAGAATTCAAACCTTCGTTCGTAGGTTACACCAAAATTGCTTCTTGGATGAACAAAAACAAAGACAAGCTTTGTTGCCTTTAATGGATTGAATTGTTGTTTACTCTCAAAAAAGAAATCAGATTGATTAACTGCCTTTCCTACTCAGTTTCGGTCTCAATTTTCACCAAATTTTCGTCCAATTTCCTCTTTTTTTTTCCTCCCTTTTTGTGTTATAATTGTACTTATTTATAGTAGAATTCTTGATTAATTCTAGTTACTCACGATATATAACATTCATTAAGAAAAGGAAATCGAAACCTAATTGTATTAGGTTTTGGAAAATTTGTGTCGAAAAAATTTCGCTGGCGAAAAAAACTGCTGCAGAAAAATTACGCTGGCGAAAAAAAACTGCTGCGGAAAAATTACGCTGGCAAAAAAGCTACCATAGCTGGCTGCAGCAGCGGCGGGCGAATTGGCAGAATTCTTGGCCCAACAACCATTACCAGAAAGCGAAGAGGTAATATTGAAATTTTCGGATGAACATTTAGAAGTAATTGAAGTACAAGGGTGGAAAATGTATTTTGATGGAGCAGTAAATAGGAAAGGAGCAGGTTTGGGAGTTATACTAGAATCGCCCGAAGGGGAACTCATCCCTTTAGCCAAAAAGTTGAAATTTAGGGCAACCAATAATATGGTGGAGTACGAAGCTTGTATTTTTGGTTTGGAAACCCTAATGTTTATGAAGGTGGATAAGGTGGAAGTTTATGGCGATTCATTGCTAGTAGTGTCCAAAGTAAATGGAGAGTGGGAGTTGAAAGAAAAAAAAAAACCATACCACCATTAGTTGACCATGATGAAGAAGAACTTTAAGGAGTGTAGGTTTGTACACATGTCAAGAGAAGAAAATCAGATGGCTGATGCCCTAGCCACATTGGCTTCGGTATGGGAAAACCCTGTCAGCTTATTCCTTAAGCCTCTGGTTTTGACCAGTTCATCAACTCCTTGCTATGAATATGAGACAATCATGGAAATTGATACAGACCATGATGCCTGGTATGATACTATAAGGCGATTTTTGGAAGAAAGAGAATACCCGCTGGGGGCAACAAAGAAAGAAAGAAGAGCCATAAGGCGATGGTCTTTGTAATACATCACATTCCATGGAGAGTTATATCAAAGATGGCCTGATGGGGTGTATTTAAGATGTTTAAGAAAGCTTGAAGTGGAGCGTATCATGTAAGAAATACATGTAGGAAGTTGCGGTCCGCACATGAGTGGTTTGGCCCTAGTTAAGAAGATTATTCGACAAGGTTACTACTGGTTGACCATGGAGAAAGAATGTATTGAGTTTGTAAAGAAGTGCCAACAATGTCAAATGTATGGTAACTTAAATCACATGCCTCCTGAAGAATTGCATTCTATGTCTTCACCCTGGCCATTTGCCACTTGGGGTATCGACATTATAGGAGAGATACATCCTACAGCTTTAAACGGTCACCGTTTCATTGTGGTAGCAGTAGATTATTTTTCAAAATGGGTCAAAGCTGAATCCTTCAACAAATTGGGTGCAAGCCAAATGGCTAGATTTATTGAAAAGAACCTCATCTGCAGATACGGGGTCCCGCACAGTGCGATATCAGACAATGGGGTATAGTTTCAAGGAGCAGTTGAGGATTTATTCTCAAAGTACCAAATCCATCATCATAAATCCTCTCCTTATAGACCAAAGGCTAATGGTACGGTAGAAGCAACAAACAAGACAATTAAGTAAATTCTGTCCAAGATGACTAAGACTTATAGGGATTGGTCAGAGATGCTTCCCTTTGCTTTGTAGGGGATATAGGACAAGTGTGCGAACAGCTACTGGAATGACACCGTTCTCTTTGGTTTACGGGATGTGTTTATATCATTTTTGTACTAGTTTTTAGTGTGATTTTTATATGTTTTTAGTTAATGTTTTGATTGATTTTTGTTTTAAGTTTGTTTAAAGTGTTTGTTTTTAGGTTTAAGTGCAAAACTCCCTTGGAAGATCAAAACAAAGAAAGAAGAGCATGAATCAAGCATGACATGGCCAAGCCAAATGAAGCTTGGCCGTGTCACCTCAAAGGAAAGAAATGGCAGCAAGTGACACGGCCAACAAGCTTGGCCATGTCACTCTCATCTCCAAAGAACAAAGAAGAGCAAGGAGCAAAATAGAAGAAGACACACTCATTGACACGGCCAAGCCACTGGCAGTGTCACATGACACGGCCAGCAAGCTTGGCCGTGTCCCATTTCATACCAAAGAACACTTGGAGCAAGCAAAGAATGAAAGAAAAGAAGCAGAAGGTGACACACCCAAGTGACACGGCCAAGTCAGTGGCCGTGTCACATGAGACATGGCCAAGCCACTCTTGGCTTGGCCGTGTCACTCCTTGAAGAATAAAGAAAAGAAAGAAAGAAAGAAGAAGGCAATGAAGGACACGGCCAGCAAGATTGGCCGTGTCCCAAAGAAAAATGAGAGACACGACCAAGCTAAATCAAGCTTGGCCGTGTCACCTTTAATATCTATTTAAGTTCTTTCGCACGAGAGAAAAAAAGGAGGAGACGGCTAGGGTTAGAGGAAAGAGAGAAAAGAAAAGAGCCAAACACGATTTGGGATGAGGAGAGAGTGACACTCTCCTTGTCCCTTCATCTTCATCCTCCATCTTCATCTTCTCCATCTTCCATTGACAAGTTCTTTGAGATTCTTTGGGATAAATTGGGTTAAACAAGCTCTTGAAGGTTGAAGAAGCTTCATTGAAGGGATTGGTGACTTGAGAAAGCTCCATCCAAAGGTTTGGTGACTTGAGAAAGCTCCATTCCACATTGCAAAGGGGAATCAACCATTGAAGAGGGCTTGAGTTCTTCATTAAATACATCAAGTGGAGCTAGGAGGAAGACTAGCAATCCTACTCTTGGAATTTTCACAAGGGGTTTTCTATTCTCTCTTTTAATTCATTTCAATATTGTTTTTGTTGTATTAAGAGAATTGATATTGCAATGAACAATTTGTATTTGATTTATATTGAGTTGAATGAATGTTTTAAATTGATGATGTTGAATTAAATACCCATACCTAGGGTTTGTAGTATATTTGATTAAATGCTTTGATTTGATATTTCCATTGATGTACCTTGTTGTTGGTTGATTGCATTGGATTGTATGCTAGGTTGATAGATTAGCTACCTATTGATCTCTAGATATTGAATGAAGGACCGAGAGGTGAAATTCGATATCGGAATTATGCAATCGACTACCCTATGAATGAATTAGAAATATAAGTTCTAGGGTTTATTAATTTGCAAATATAAAAGAATTGGTCATTGTTAATTCATGAATGTGAGAACTAATGGATTGGTAATTGACTAATTAACCTTAAGGAACAAATTAATTACAAGGTTATGTTAATGGATAATTGAGAATTGAGCTTTGATTGAATGGACCTATATCCCTAGGCACCTTCCAAGAATCAATTTGATCTTGTACACTCATCACACACTTCAACCCTACGCACGTTAATTTTATGTTTAAATTATTCTTGCACCATCTCAACACAACAAACTTTCGCATTTAAATAATTTGTCAATTAAGCTATTACGAACCACACCTTCTTGGGGAAACGACCTTGGGGCGATCACCTTTGGTACAGCTACCTCGTATACTTGCGAGTGACGCTTTGTAGTAGTACTTAATTCAAGCGCACCAGGATGGAAGCAGTGTTGCCAATTGAAATAGAAATCAAGTCATTAAGAGTAGTCTTGGAAGCTGAACTGCCTGAAACAGAATGGGTAGCGAGTAGATACACACAGTTAGCTTTACTAAAAGAGAGAAGGTTAAAAGTGTTGTATCATCACCAACTGTATCAAAAAAAAGGTAGCTCGGGCCTACAATAGAAGGGTTAAAATCAGAAAATTCAGAGTTGGGGATTTGGTGTTGAAGCAATGTAAGCCTAATGTATCTGATCCAAGAGGGAAGTTTAGGCCCAGCTGGGAATGGCCATATGTCGTGAAATAAGTCATGAACAAAGGTGCGGTGAAGTTATCAGGCATGGACAGGAGCAAATTTAGTGAGCCAGTAAACATTGACAGGTTGAAGAGGTTTTATATATGATATATAAAAAAAGGGCTCGCTAGGTTGAAAACCCAAAAAGGGCGGCCTAGGCAAAAGTTAGAGCAGTCTGCTAGTTCCGAAAACCCAAAAGGGCGGGCTAGGCAATAATTAGGGCTAAATAAGAGAAAATCATCAATTAGAAAACCCGAAAGGGCTAGTTGGCAACAGGAGTGATCTTGTGTATGCTGGCTTTATGTTTGGTTGTTCCCCAATTTAATAAAACAGAATTAATGTTAAAATTGTTCTATGTGCACTGTTATAAGTATTTGACCAGATATGGATGAAATAAATAAACACAATAGCAAAAGGTGATGACAAATTATAAATGGAAAAGAAGCATCTTTTATTACTTTAATTATTTTTCATCATAACGATACACTTTCTGAATTGATAAATGCAAAATCTATGGCAGTCGATAAATGTAACGTGCAGGCCAGCTTTGTCTCAGCCGATCCAAGTAGGCTTCAGTTAAGCAAGGCATGTCTAAATCGGGAGTAAAGTCAGAATTGCGAGGCTCAGCTCCGTACTGATGGCCAAGTCGGCGAGGATCATAGCATGTACCTTGACCATGAGCAGCAAGGGGAACATACATCAAGTATGTCCGCATGATGATATGAGAAATCTTCCACCAAGGTACCAACCAACGGATATTGACTTCAGAGCGTCAGTGGATCCAGTCAACCCAGTCAGCATATGAAGAAGCAGGATGGAGTAGCTTCCTAGCAGAATGATGACGTGGCAGATATTTGGTAAAATCCATGGATGGAGTATCAAGCAAACAAAGATGCTCCTGAAGCCAAATCTGTGAAGAAAGAATTAAATTAAATTAAAAAAAGGGAAAAAAAGAGTCCACTAAATTGAAAACCCGCAAGGACAGCTTAGGCAAAAATTGGGACAGCTTGCTAGTTTCAAAAACCCATAAGGACGGACTAGGCAAAAATTAGAGTAATAAAAGTATATATATATATATATATAAAGAAGAGGTCCGCTAAGTTGAAAACCTGCGAGGGCAGCTTAGGCAAAAATTAGGACAGCTCGCTAGTTTCGAAAACTCACATGGGCGGACTAGGTAAAAATTAGAGCAATGAAAAGAAGAAAAAAAAGAAAACCTAAATTGAAAACCCAAAAGGGCAATTTAGGTAATTACTTGAAGCAGTAATGGACTCCCAGTCAGTCTCTTTGACAATCCTGATTTAAGTCGGTCTAATCCAACTAAGGTCTCGGCTAAGATTACAGGTACCGGTGACAAGCCTCCTTCCATTTGGTCCATAATATCCAATACTCGTAGATCAATATCGCCGTCAGAAGAGACAAGTAGGAATTGGCCGAGCAAGCAAAGATAGAGCATGCATCCCCATGCCTTAGTAGGGGCCAAATGAGAGAGAAAAAAATCAATCAAAGGCGCAAGTAGAATTTTTTCACCTCTCATCAACCAAAGAACTTCGGGTTTTGGAATTTGAAATAACATCTGCATCTTCTGTTGAGTCTTAGAAATCAATGTGGGTAATGCTATTTGTTGATTATTTGGATATCTAAGGATGGCCTCAAATTCTTCAATCAAGGGACATATTTCAAAGCCATTAATTTTAAATACCCTAGAATTCGTATTCCAAAAGGAAGCCATGGCATGTAAGAAGGAGTGGTCCAATTTAACATTTTAAAACATCAAGTTTTGACAACGAAATTTGCTTCCAATGAATGGCATCCATATTCTTAAATAGAATTTTTATCTTCTTTAAATGATGCTTGGTCATGGTTGATGAATGAAGGAAAATCAAAATTGTTAAAGGGAGTTTTTATGTTGAATTGGAAAATATTTTTGGTTTCTGTATGAGATATGGCATGAAAGGTGATTTATATAGAGGAAATAAACTTTTCCAAAAGTGATGAGGTAAAGGTAATGGAAAAGGACGAAACCATATTGTGTAAGGAAAAGAATTGGCGACAAAATCCTTTACCATGTTGCATTTGCTTTTAGCAAATAATGTGGCTGTGAAAAGGAAATTGTGATGTACTATTTATGATGTGATAATATATATATATATATATAATAAATGTGGCACAGTAAAAAAAACAAAAAAAAAGTTACAGTAAAGATAGAAATTGTATTTTTTTCATTATTGTACAATGTTTATATAATTGATGCAATATTTACATATCACAAAGAGGGTGGTGGTAGGTCATCAAATAAAGCCCTGAAAAAATCATCGCCTGTTGGAGGAGGGGGAAAATCACTCATCCCGAGTCCGCCCAAAGTGGGAGCACCAAAATCTGGCAAATTACTCGTCCCGGGATCACCCGAAGCGGGAGCACCAAAATCCCTATTACCTTGAAGTTCTGATCCATCACGATCCTCATCAGAAGCATATGAAAGGATCTCATGGTCATCAGTTTGGGGGCTCTTGATGAAGAAGCGCCAGGATCCCTCATCCCCTGAAATCAGAAGTCTCGGAAATGTTGTTCGAATTGATGACATAAATTTTCAAAATGAGAAGCCTGTTGACGACTTGCAGCCAACTCTTCTTGAAGTTTCCTATTTTGTTCTTCGAGCATCCGCTATGAGCCAAAAAGGAAAAAGGTAAGAGCATACATAATCATGCATACATATAGCATAAATTACCATGAAATAAGGAATTTACCAGGTAGTTCATATCAATTCCTTGCGGATGAGATGACTGCTTGAACAATCTGAAACTTTAGTAAAAGAGAGTGAAAATCAATAAGACTTAATTTTGATGAGATGGTTACTTGAATTTGTTTTGGGTGCTTGGACCCGAGACTGAACTTGATTTGGGTATTTGGACTAGAGACTAAATTGAATTTGGGTACTTGGATCCGAGATTGGGTACTTAGACCCGAGATTGATTTGATTTGGGTACTTGGACCCAAGACTAAATTTGATTTGGGTACTTGGACCAAAGATTGAATTTGATTTGGGTACTTAGACCCGAGATTGGGTACTTGGACCCGAGATTGAATTTGATTTGGATACTTGGACTTGAGCTTGAATTGGATTTGGGTACTTGGACCCGAGATTGAACTTGATTTTAGGTACTTGGACCCGAGATTGGACCGAGATTAAACTTGATTTTGGTTTGGGTACTTGGACCTGAGATTGGGTACTTGGACCCAAGCTAAATTTGATTTGGGTACTTGGACCCGAGACTGAATTTGATTTGGGTACTTGGACCCGAGATTAAACTTAATTTTGGGTACTTAGACTCGAGATTGGGTACTTGGACCCAAGCTGAATTTGATTTGGGTACTAGGACCCGAGACTAAATTTGATTTGGGTACTTGGACCCGAGATTGAACTTAATTTTGGGTACTTGGACCCGAGATTGAATTGGATTTGGGTACTTGGACCTGAGATTGGGTGTTTGGACCCGAGATTAGGTGCTTGTACCTGAGACTGATTTGATTTAGGTAATTGGACCCGAGAATGAATTTGATTTGGGTACTTGGACCTGGGATTGGGTTTGATTGACCTTTTATCAGTTGAGAATTCTGACTGCTCTGGCTGTTATATGCATTGTGGTTCTTCACTCTCAAAATGGGTCTTCATCGTTGGACCTTGGATCTTCATCTTTAGCATTTGATCTTCACCTTTGGAAATCGGGTTTTCACCCTTCAAAGTGGATCTTCATCCTTTAAACTGGATCTTCATCCTTGGAATCAGGTCTTCACTTTTGAAAATGGATCTTCGTCCTTGAAAATTGGGTCTTCACCCTTGAAAATGGATCTTCATCCTTTGGACTTCGGGTGTTCACCCTTTGAAATATGGATCTTTATCCATTGGTAATTGGGTCTTTACCCTTGAAGCATGGATCTTTATCCATTGAAAATCGGGTCTTTACCCTTAAAACAAGGATCATTATCCATTGGAGGCCGGGTCTTTACTCTTGAAACATGGATCTTTATCCATTGGAGGTCGGGTCTTTACCCTTGAAACATGGATCTTTATCCATTGGAAATCGGGTCTTTACCTTAGCTTTAGCTCTTTTAGTTGAACTGATCTTTTGTCTTTTGCATCTTCATTCTTTTGAGAATTCTAATTTTCTTCTTTTTTCATTATTTTTTGTTCTTCCTTTGCACTTTTGTAAAAAATTCAGCCCTTTTTAGCTAGCCTTCATATCCTCTCCTTGCCCCCCTGCATGGTAAAATATTAGAAGTGAGTCTCAAAACGTTTTGTTCATGCATAAACTCAAAAATTGAAAAGGAGAAACTTTGCCCCCTGTGTAGGTTCAACCCATGATTTTTCTATGCGAGCTCTGATTGATGTTTTTGTTGACTAGTTCTTCACAAAAGCACACATTTCTTTTCTTTGCAAAATTGTTAGAACCTTCTCAAGCAATGGGCTTTCCATGCCCCCCTAATTTGATATCTTCTTTTGATTCTTTACTTCACAAGGTGTTTGCTGTTCACTTTGACAATACAAGACAAGAAAGTGCGATGTGATATGCTCATGTATGCATGATTTGCCTGAATAATACTTACAATGGTTCCATCGACGCACAGATCGAGGTGATCAGCAGAAGTATTCTCATTAACTCCTTTGAGATGCCCATTCATGTCTTGCTTTGGAATGGTAGAATGCTCCATATTTATGGCTTTTATCTTTAAGATGTTGAAAATATGAATAATGGAGGCCCCAAACAGTAGAGATACATCAATTTTAAATTATGATTCAGCATGTCAGTTGGTAGCTTCTACATGACCTTGCCAATAATCATTTCCTTTGCCCAATGTGTCCTTTGGAGGTTCAATGATTCGACATACTTCCCTTAACTTAAAGGCTTTGTAATAATTTTTTTAAATATATTTTCTTTTTGAATTTTGATTTTGAAATTAAATGTTGGCTTTGCCAAATTAATGTCAATGTACCTCAGGACTTGATTTTCCAAATTAACATATCTATAATATGGCAACCCTAATTACCATACTAAACTCGGGAATCATTTCTATTTAAGCAAGAATTGTTGCACTTTAGATAGGCACATACATTGCTTAGCCAAAGGTCTCATTGAGTTTGAATATGGTCTATCTCATATGCATGCTTATTCAAACTATCTCCACTAATAGACTCTACCTACCAAGAGAGATCAACAGGTCTTTGATAGGCTTAAAATGGGGTCTATAAGGGACATGGGTTAAATGAAGGCCATTTGTAAGTTGAAGCCGATGTGACACAATGGACAAACCTTCATACTACAAATTTCTTATTTGAACTTTAGGTAGCTGGGAGCAATCTTGCTAGACTCTAAATTCTTTTTATCTTCTTGGCATTAATCTGGATCTTAATTAGGACAGTCTTTGCCCTTGTAAAAAGTTTGTTACCCAAATTTGTTTCTTTTCTTCTTCTCCCTTTTCTTTATTTTTATCTTTCTTACTCTTCCCTTCCTTTGAGCATTTTATCATTTTGTCATTCTTCCTTGTAGGACTGTCAAGTACAGAACTTTCAAAAACTGGGTGACCTTTCTCCTTTTTCTCTGATTTTGATTGACTCTTTGGTTGGGTTGGACCAATTCAAGTCAAACTGTCCTTATAAATGGAAGCCTTTTGCTGCTTTAGGTAAAAGAGAACTCAGTTGGCTTTTTGAACCACCTTTTTAGGTTTTATCTTTCTTTTTCTTTTTTCACCATTTTTTTCTTTTTTTCTTTTTATTTTATTTTATTTTATTTTATTTTTCTCTTTTTCTTTTTTCTTTTTTTTTTTGGTCCTAGCTCTAAAAGAGTTGTCTTGTTTATATCAACTTGAGTTTCTAATAATGGATGAGTGGAGTGACATAAATCTTCTTTAACAGGGTTAAATCATTTGTTACTCTGATGTCATCTTGATAGATTGGAGATATTAGGTGAACTTCAACTACCCTTATGGTCTTGAGAACATCAACTATCCTTACGATCTTGATTGTGTATTCCTTTCTTTGATCTTCTTGCCTCTTCATCTCAGTGGTCATAAGACTTGTCAAAAGTATCACAACAGCTCAGGATAGGTTGTTGAGGTTATATGCCAATGAAAAGACAACTAAAACTTTATGAAGGCTCAAAGGGACAACTAGGGATTGATATTTAATAGGGTGGATACTAGTTGTTGGCTAACCAAACAATGCCTAGGCCATCTCTCCCTTAAATAAGCATAGTTCAATTTTGCCTCGAAAGTTTGTCAAAGCATGTTCTAAGACTGACTAGGACCTAGACAAAGGTCATTATGTAGGAGCCCTCTCTAAGTAAGCATACACAACTCAATGTTATAGAGTAATTCCCTCATCTAGTAAAGTCATTCAAGTCATGATGCATAAATATATTAATTTATAAATTATCAAGCTAGATTCCTCATTGGTTGAGCACCAAAATGAACAAAGACCAACAAAAATTTTAATAAAAGTAATTTATTCAAACAACTTTAAATTTGAAAAACACAAATTTTCCAACTAAATATTAAAGAAAGTAAAATTGAAAAGCAACATTCAAGCTAAGGAAAGTTTGTTGAATTAAGCTCCTTCTCCTTTCACATCTTCAACATTCCCATCTTGAAAAGAGGATAAAATAATATCTTCTTCCAATCCTTTTCCCACCATGAAGGTTGCTGGTGGTGGCACCCTGTTGAACCTTGGAAATGGATTACCTTTGGTATTGAGCTTATCCGGCTCAGGCAACTTGCCTTTATCAATTAAATTCTGGATCTCATGCCTCAACTTCATACAATTGTCCGTTTCGTGTCCAGGCCTTTCATGGAATTGGCAAAATGCATTAGTATCAAAGTTAGGTGGAAGAAGATTAGGTAAAGGATGAGGAGTCAAGGGTTGTAACAATTCCTTCTTTTGTAGCTTATTGAGAACCCAAGACATCGGCTTCCCTAATTCTGAAAACTGCCTCATTCCTCCTTGACTAGTGACATTAACATCAGCTTCCTTTTGTGTACTTTGATTGCTAGGCTGATAATTTCCTTTCTCATTCCTTTTTGCCGAAAAGCGGTTCTTCTCCCTTTCCCACTCTTCAATTTGTAGACCAGCTTGGAGACGATCTTTGAAATTACGGATGAGTGTATGAGACATCCTTTCACGAAGATTAGGCAACACCCCTCTCACAATCATTCTTATTTGATCAGACTCATCGGGCCTCTTCTTGAGCAAAGCAGCCTTATTTCTCCACCTTTTCACATAGTTCACAAAATTCTTATTTGGCCTTTGTCTAATGGACTCCACTTCCATTAAGGTAACTTCCATCTCGACATTGTATCCATATTGTTGGATGAAATCCTTGTATAACAAATTCTAACTCTTTTGTGTTCCATCATTTAAGGCATTGAACCAATTTTGGATAATAGGGTCCAATGAGAGCATAAATTACCTTAGAGTTTAAGCCTTAGTAGCTCGGGCAGACTGCATGGCAATGATATATTGCTTCACATGGAGATGAGGATTTCCGGTTCCATCGAACTTTGCAAAAGATGGCATCTTGAATTTATATAGAACTTCTTCATCTAGCTCAAATAATTTGTCAACTTTGGACATTTCTTCGGTCTTTAGTTTCTTCTCAAATTTCTTTTCTAAATCAGCAATCATCTTTTCAACATCAGAAGCTTTGGTTTTCTCCATAGCTGATCTTTTAACGATATTCAGTTCTTTCTTCTAGTCTTGAGGATCTTGGTAATATTGAGCCCAATCATCATCATCATCAATGATCACCTTTTCATCATCAAAAACCACTTCACTAACCTTAGTCTTCCCTTTGTCCTTTGGCTTCTTAGTGCTAGCAGATGCTTCGGCGTGATTTTCTAAAATTGCAGTCAATTGGTTCTTCATGGTCTCAGCTAGGGCCTCTTTTATTTCTTCCATCTTGGCATTGAGGGCTTCATCCACCATTCTTTGAATTTGTTCGGGATCCATTGCTTTTGGTGAGCAAGTGATTGAGTCATTGCTAGATTCTTCGCTTTCGGCGTAGATCGGATTATAATAAGCTTTAGAACTGTCGTAATCCAGGGCTGTGAGCCAGAAAGGATTAATGATATGAGATGTAAATGTATGCATGTATGCACAAACAATCAATAAACAAGGACAAGTAAGACATTCCTTCCAGCCTTATAACATCCACACAAGAATGACGAGTCTCTTTTCCTAGGTAATATGGTTAACAAAATACCAACATGGGGTATCTTGTTTTTGAAAAGTTCCCTTGGACATTTCAACCAATAGTTATATTTTCGAAAATAGAAATTAGTTCATAATAATTCCCATTAATTAAGCTTTAATCCATCCAACTAACTATAATAGCTTTTATATTGGATTAAAACTAAATTAAGAGGTTTATTATAGATAGATTTCTCACTTGAAAAAGTAACTAATGATTCATGCCAAAAATAAGCCCATGGTTAATTTATTCTTAGTATAAACTAGGCTCACAATTGATTTTTGGTATTTCATAATTGACCTAAATATTTGTAAGCTCTTTTGGATGAAAATAATTTTGTTTCTAAGCTCATTATAAAAAGATTTTTAGAAAAAATGGATTTTGGGCTTAGTATTTGGATCATGAGCAAAAGAATTTTTGATTTGTTTTTAGAAAAATTTTATGTCCAAAGGCCATTTTGAAAAGTTTTGAAAATAGTTTTGGTCTTTTGGACTTTAAAGAAAAATTTATTTTGAGCTTACAATGTACTTAGGTCATATTAGAAAAAGAGCAAACCAAATAAGCCATGATTTAAGCCAAGACAAATTAACCATAGTCAAACAACATGCATTTGGGGTAAAACCTAAGGAAAATAACTAGGCCTTTAGTCTTTGGGTTAAAAGGCTTAGGTTCCCATAGCAAGTATATACCAAATGGTACAAGGCTATGAGTGGTTATGCCATGCTTCATACCTTGAGTGAAAGTATGGTATCCCTTACATAACACAACATGGGTAACACGGGCATCCTAACTCATGCACACGATGTAATCTAATATGATGCAATGGATAATATCATTATAAGAAAGAATAGAATAATATAAAGACCAACGGATCAAATTCTCTTATCCCTAGTGGAGTCGCCACTGTGAGTGGGGATTTTCGCCCCCACTCTCGGTGGAATGGTTCTTGGGACTTCAGCACTTTAATAAGGTTCTTTGATTAATCAAATTAGGGTTTGAGGGGTAAAATTATGAAATTAGGGTTTGGACACTTTAAAGCATTTAGCTTTATAATTCTTAGCTACTGGATTATTATTTTGGATTTACTATATTGGGTTTGAATGTTTAGGTTTATAATGTTTTAAGGATTAGGGTTTAGGAAAACTAGGGTTTACGGTTTTGGGGGAATTAGGGTTTAAATTAACTAGTTTGGGGTTTACTGTCTTAGTTTTGAAATTGAAGAAAATAGTTAAGAGTTTTATAAAGTAATTGTGATTTTTAGAAACTGTAAAGTAAGTTAGGGTTTGGAGATTTAACAAAACATTTGCAAATTTTGGAAAAGAATTAGAAGAAAATAGTTTAGGGTTTTTTTAAAGTTTTGGAAATAGACAAAAACAATTTAAGGTTTTTTGGAAACAAAAGAAACAAATTAGGAATTTTAAGATATTTGGAAACAGAAGAAATCATTTATGTTATTGAAACAAAGATCAATGTTAGTACATATTTATAGATCAAGGTTTTGTGTGTATATTCTTATGAATCAAAGAAACAAAGCTACTATGATCATGAGCAATGTATAATTAAGGATCAAACTTGCGTAGTTGGTTCCACCAAAAAGTTATTTTCTAGATGAACAAAGACAAAGGCAAGATTGCTACCTTTGATGGCTTGATTGCTTGCTTGCTTATTCCTCTCAAATCTAAAGTTCCACTATCCGATCCAAGTCCAAAGTTCTCTCCTGTTAATCTTTCCTCCAGAGTTCGATCCGTCCAAATTTTTAAAGTCTGCCCCCTTTTTTTTTTCTTCTCTTTTTAGTGTTATTTATAGAAGATTAATTCTAATTGTTTAAGGAAACTATAATTAATTAGGAAAAGAAAACAGAAACCAAATAAAATTTGGTTTCGAAAAAAAAATGCGTTGAAAAAATCTCGTTGGCGAAATTTGCGATGGGTTGAGAGGAATTGCGAGAAACTGGCATGCTGGTGAGCTGCCAGGCAATTTTGCCCGCAAGAAATTCTTGCGAGCGAAATTGGTCTTAGCCAATTATTTTCGGCGACGAATTTTTTCGTCACCAATTTTTCAGTAGCCGATTTTTATTTATTATTATTATTATTATTGCTATAATTATAAAAAATAAATACTAAAATAAATATTATTTAATTAAGATAACACAAAAATTATTTTGGACTAAATAAAATATATTGAACCGGACTGGGTAAAAAATTAAGGGTCTACACTAACTCAAGCAATTGAAGAATTTCAAGAGATCAAGTTAGAGTTTTAAGGATTTTCTTCACTTTTGGTAAGTTTCCAACTTGTTTCTTTGTGTTCTTTTGGAGTTTATGTATTTTAGTTTGGAGAATGCTTGGTGTAGTTGTGTGTATGGTTGATTGTGGTGTGTTTGAGGTTGTTTGGTCTAATTAACTTTGATTTTGGGGTTGGTTTGGAGAAAATGTTAAGTTTGGTGAAGAAAATAAGAGTTGTGGATTGTGTATGTATTGAGTTATAAAGTATGGTTGTGATTGTATTTTGATGCATGTTATTGAGTTGTTTTGATGTTATGCAAGTTTATTATGGTTTATTGATGGTTTTGGTTAAGTTTGTTTGGAGTGGAAAAAGGGTAAAAGAAAGATGTTTTTGGATGTGGCGTTTTGGTGTTGATTTTAGGGTTTTTAGCCTGACATGCCCATTAGCACGAACATGTCTTTGGGCATGTCGTTGGTTCTATTTTTAGTGTGGATGACACGAGCAGTGACACACCCATGTCACTGAGCGTGTCATAACTACTATGTTATTGGTGAATTGACACGTCCAGTGACATGCCCATGTCATTGAGCGTGTCATAGCTTCTGTGTTGGAGGAGAATTGACACGTGCAGTGACATGCCCATGTCACTGAGCGTGTCATGTGTAGATTTTATCCTAGATAGTTATTATTCTTATTTTCGTGTGTGTATAACTAAGTGAGTGTGTATAATCAGCTTTGAATTAGGTTTTGAAGAGATTTGAGTTGCCCTAATCTATGTGTTGAGGATTCTTGGAAGAAGAGGTTGATAGATTGGTGTGTGTTGCTTTTGGAGGTAATTACAAACCTTACATGATTGCATACATTTACATGACTTTGGGACTTAACACATTTGGTTGGAAAATGTGTTAGGTTACCTATTATATTGTTGATATAAGAGAATGGTGCTATGATTTGCATTATGTAAACTATGTGAAATATATGTTGAGGGTTCAAAATGTATGATTAATGTAATTCATTATGTATACCCTAATGATGAAATGTGAAGCCATTGTTGATGGCTATATTGATATAAATAAAATATTTGGGGCATTGTGCCTAAATGATCATGAGAAAATGAGAATGGATTTGATAATGAAATAATGAAAGAATTGTGTGCCTAGTATGTTATTCAATTTTTAGAGTTTTTTTATTGGTGGCATGACTAAAAGTAACAATCCCTTGAAGCTGGGTTGGGCTTGGTTCTTGAAGCCAGGTTGGGTTGATGCTATGCTCCCCTTGAAGCTTGGTTGGGCCTAGTCCTTGAAGCCTAGTTGGGATGTTACATATGAAATGTTTCTCATTGTGATAATGATTTGCCTACGGGCTTGATAAATGTGATTATTAGACCAAAACAATAACTCTGAAATTTAAATGGCATATTAGTTTTTTTTGGGCCCATGCTTGTCTTTGCTTAAATGTAAATCATGAATGATGAAACAATTGAATAATATAGTGAAATGTAATGTTATGAAATATGATATCCTTGTGTATTGTTTATAATTCTTGAAAGTTTGACATTGGCATTACATTGAATCATATTGTTATCATGGTTAGTACCACTAAGCCGTTGTCGCACAGGTGACAGGGTAGATCCGGTTGAACCGGAGAGTTCATCTAGACCGAGTCGAGTCTAGACTTGTGATTTCTTGTGAAGTGTTAATTTTTGATGTATACATATGTATATTCTGCTGCTTATTAAACATATGTTTTGGATAAACTTTTAAGGTAATGAAGATATATGTAAATATATTTTAACAAAGGATGTTTCATTTATTACTTTCTATAAAATAAGTTAAATGTCTTTAAGTTTACTCAAATTCTAGAAATGGTGAT
Organism: Garcia nutans; assembly: GCA_947685225.1. NCBI lineage: Eukaryota > Viridiplantae > Streptophyta > Magnoliopsida > Malpighiales > Euphorbiaceae > Garcia > Garcia nutans. The sequence continues at coordinate 29,813,028 of CANTUV010000009.1, read as the reverse complement.
TTGATGTTAAGCTTAAAGCTTGGTTTGTTTTAAATAGACTGTGACATTCTTGTATCTAGTATACGTATATTACATATGTGGGTTTATGTGGTGTACGTATATGGGGTATAGGGGTGTTACAGCCTAACTATGAGAAAATCATATGGATTTCTATCCAATGTCAATGATCTTATCTTATCATACTAGTTGTACAAATATCCTTAGACTTGAGGTCTCTAAGGTATCTTGGATATCAAGTGTTATACTTTAATCCCATTCCTTGTTGTCTCATAAGAGATCGCTCATAGGGTGGTCATTGGGTATTGCATGAGATATTCAAAGATAGTTGAGAGATCAACAAAGGATATACATCACTCTTGATAGAGGGAGAATATATCTCACTGCCTCTTGTAGGAAGGCATATTACTCTAGGAATCCTTGGCTAAGGTGGATGGATCTTTGAGAGAGTCTCAAAGATGCCTTTTATAGAGTAATGGGCTTTGGGAACAAGAACTAATAAATTCAAGCTAGGTGTGACGTAGTCAGTCTAGGGGGAGTTGACACAAAGTCCATGCCCAGAACCTAATGAGATAGATTATGACGTAAGGAGTTTATTGTATGGTAACTATCTATGGAAAGGTTGAAGTTAAACCACTTTGACTTTCTTAACACTTGGGTGGACATGATGCATTGCTAAATGCCAATCCTGGTATATTTAATATCAATTAGTTAATTGGAGAATCAATCCTAAATAAAGAGTTCACTTGAGGAAACCTTAACTTTAATTGAAGGTAAAATTAATATTTAGCTATCAATGTGTTTGGGAGCCTAATGGGTGACACACTAAAAGGGTTTAAAATTAATTAAATTGGATTTAACATATTATGAGATAATATATTTAATAGATTGGATCCATTAAGGAAGAAGATAAATTGTTTATTAGTTATTGGGCCAAGTTGAGCCCATTTGGCTATAACAAGCTATTAAGTTTAAAAGCCCTAGCTAATAGAAGCCCCAGTAAGATCATAAGAGATACAAATACCATCTTAAAAGATGGGAGCCTAATCTTTGCCTCCTAACCAAAATGAAGATAAGAAAGAGTTTATTCTTCTTCTTAGGTTTTCTTCTTCTTCCATTCGAGTGTCTCTTCCTTGATACCACAAAGACCCACTTTAAGCCACTCCTATTAGATAGAAGATTAAATCTTCCCTTTGTGTGGATACTATTAGAGATAATCCTACCATTGGATTGTTATGGTTTGCAATAACCTAACAAGAGGAGAAGGTAAATAATTTGTGAACAACTCCTAGGTATAATCTCTGAACCTTGTATGTTCTTCCTTTAATTTGATTTTAAGCAATATAAAATGATCTATGGTTTGGAAATTTTTATTTTTTTTGTTGCATATTAGCTGCCATTTTTGTTTATTTTTGCTATGAATTCCTAATAGTGGTATCAGAGCCCACCTATATTGATTAAAATTGAAAGGTATGAAAAACTATTGATTTTAAAAACCCTAGCTTTATGCCACATGTTTTTAATTGATTTTGGTTGTCCCTTTATGCTTTTGATTGATTTTGTATGATTTTGAATGATTTAAGATGTTTAATTTGGATTCAAAATGGAAAAAAATTGAAAAAATGTTAATATGTTAGAATTGTCAGACTTATGATGATATTGTTAAGAGTTACGACATGATTATTCTCAATTACTATGAAGATGTCATAGTTACAGTGTCAATGTTTTTGTCCAAAAAGCCTAAATTTCAAATATGATGGTTTACTGCATGGTTTTTAATATATGATTTGATCATTTAAACAATGATAAACATATGAGATATGTTTTTCAAGGCTGGATAAAAAAAGTATGAATAAGCGAAAGGGAATTTTGATTAAATTTAGTAACAAAAAGGGGTTATTGCTTAAAAGAGTTTTATGCAAGAACATATGATTAACATGTTTTGATACCTTCTTGTTATAGTCCAACAAGTTTTTATTATTTATACGAAATTGGTTTGATGATTTTTAGTTGCGAAATATATTTTTGAATATGGATATTTTAGAAAATTCAATTAACAAATTTTATAATAAAATAAAAATTGGATTTTCTTAACCTTTCCTAAAACTTGAAATCATCAAATTTTTATATGGATTTTTAATGAGATTAAAATCATGGCTAGACATATTTAAACTAAATTAATGAGATTAATTGGGATAAAGTTCAAATGAATTTAATCAATCAAAACCAAAATGATTAAATGTTTGGTTTCAAGAGTTGGAACCTTAAGGCACAATGTAGAAAATCAATTCGTATTTCATGTGCTGCATTAGGCATAATGCATCTAAGGGTGTATGGTTGGCATGACGAGTGATTATGGACTTGCCCAATGAGATTGAGCACATGCATGGATTTTTGTATTTGGTAAATAGGGTCTACATGTCCTATCTTTCTCTATTCTCTATTGTATTTCTCTTCTCACTTAACTTCACTCTAATGTAACTTGAGGTTTTTTAGTTTCTGAAATTATGTAATTAGATTACATAGGATTAGATAGGAATTAAAGTTCAAGGAGATGAAGATGGAGCTGGCGCCAATTGCAAGATGAAGAAAAAAATGTAAAATTTGAAATTTATATTTCTCTTTGTAATTCATGCATCTATCTAGGTTTGACTTATTGGTTTCCTTCTTGGCTCGAGGAAACCAATGTAGATATAATGTCTAAAATTTTTAAATATTGACTTTTGAATTATACTGATATAGAGCTGTGTATAATGCAGAGATTGACTCATGTATTTGTAATAAATGAGAAATAAGGTTAGCTAAGTCTTTAAAAATTAAAAATTTAATTCAGATATGGACTTAATTAGTATTTCTGCAAAAGAATCTTTAAGTGGTAAAACCTTACATAAATGCTTTTTGACCCTAGAATTAGATTTTTACTTAAATTGGAATGTGAAATATGAATAATAGAACCTTAAATTACTTAAAGAAATTATTTTTACAATTTTAAAATACCAAATTAGGTTTAATTTGATTTTAAAAGACAAAACCAAGCCGGACTGGGCCAAAAACCCAAATTCATGGTGAATTGGCCTTGCCAATTCGCTATGAGGCTGGCCCATGGCAAATTGACCTTGGCCAATTTGCCATGGGATTTAAATTTAGTCTTTCAATTTTGGTTTCGAGATAGATTTGGCTTCCTAATCAGGTTTAACTTCTAATTACTTTTGGATTAGCATAAGTAATTGGAAATTTAAGAATTTAATGAAACCTTCTTAACTTAGTGATTGGATAAAAATACAAGCTTAAAATAAGATCGTTAAGGGTCACAAGGGAGGATTGAAAAGGAGAGACAGTAGAACATTGAGCAAATTAAGAAAAGAAGCATAGAGCAAGATAGAGAAAACAGAGAGATTAAAAGAAGCAAAAAGCATTCAATATACAAAAATCAAAAGATACAACCAACTCATAGCAACCAAAGGGAGGCAGTAGCAATTGTCTTCATATTACTTAGCTCGACCAAGACCCAAAGTGGGCTCAGGAAGTAAGGTAGAGAGCTTGATTCAACGCATTCTACTTGGTGAAGCCAACAAATGAAGGTTTGGTTTGACATTTAATTTGTTTAAATTTACAACAATTACTCTAATTCTTTAAAATATTATTCCACCCAATAGCTTAGCATTTATTTCATCTAGTAGGGCATGATTCAAACTTTTATTATATGATTTATCCCTAATCTACATACTAAAATCTTAACCTTGTTTCTAAAACCCTAATTCTATAATAAAACCTTAATTTGATAACTAAAACCCTAGTTTTAGGTTGGAAAACCTAATTTTACATGTTTTAAAATAATTTTATTAATTAAACCCTAATTCCACAACAATATCTATTTTGAAAATTATTTACCTTTTAGGGGGTGCTACCGCCTTGATCCTTGCCCACTAACTGGCAAGCGGGATCGCTGTAGGCCCGACTCCCATCTTAGCGCCCTATATTTTGTTAATGGATTAATATTTATTTGTGATTTGAAATTTTTTATTAATCTTTATTTCCTTTTAATTAAGCACTAATTTTATGATTCTTTGTATGATAATTATTTATACATTTATGGATTTGTGTTTATTTTAGTATTTAGATTTTAAGATGTAAAAGGCATGTTTCTACTTCATGGGTGCCTTATTTATTTTAATTATTTTAAATTTAAGGATTAATGTAAGGGATACTTTTTCACCAAGTGGTGGTGTCCTATTTTATTTACTTATAGTTTAGACATTAGACATTATAACGACATGTTTTTATCTTGTACGGGGTGCCCATCATGTTTGGTTGCTTCAATTTTAATATAATGAGTATTTATTTATTATGATTGCATGTAATAGAGATGGTATTATAATAATCAAGAATTCAATAATATTTAGACCTAAAAAGGAGGCTGGTTCCAATGAACTGGGCATTATGGTGTTGGGTTATTCTCACCTTCCCCATGCATACCCAACTTTTCGAACCCAATAAGAAGTTGGGGATTTCTTAGGAATTGAGTCATCCACCCCTTTTTTTTTTCCCGGTCCATCTGGTTGGTGACTCCATTTTCTCTGGATTTAGGCCTGTGTTCTCTACGGTTCTGAGCCTAACAGTGCTAAAGTCGCAAGAACCATTCCACTAGGAGTGGGGGCAAAAATCCCCACTCATAGTATCTCCATCCTAAAACTCTCAAGTATTTAAATTTATTTGATGAAATATCCATTGATTGAGAGAATTAGATGGACTGAATTTTTTAGCATACAAAAGCCATCATATCTTGCTTTTACTTTTGAATTTTTGAGGACATTTACATATGATTTTAATATGAACACTTGTACTAATACTGATCAAATTCATTTTTGAATGCTCAATTCTGATTTTTCTCTTTGCCTAAACTAAATGCAATTTTTGGTTTTCCAAATGATGGTTATAGACACCCCAACCTTGCTTTAAAAACACGGTCCCATAAAGCTTTTTCAACTATTAATGCTTGGAAACAATATGCTTCGTATGATGAACTTTTTAAAGCTAGTCACTCTAAAGCTTCAAATTGATAAAGCCCTCACATAGATATATACATAGAGTGCTTAACTACACAATATTTGGTAGAGGTACCAGTAATGGAACTATGACAAATTTTGAGTTATTTATTCTTTGGTTTATGAAAAATAGGCAACAGGTAAATGGTGGAGCACTGTTTCTCCACCATCTGTCACTTGTAGCACATAATGATAAGGGGGATATTTTAGTTGGGGGAATGGTTACTGCCATAGCACATCATCTTGGGCTAATGAATTTAGGAACCCCAACTGTAGAAATTCAATTCATAGAAATCTATACATTTATGTCATAAGCTAGGGGATCAAAACATTTGATAGATGAGGAAGCACAACCTATTGGACAAACTGAGATACCACATGATACCCCTATTCCCCCTTCCTCCTTGAAGACACTTGGGCATATTTTGGCATCAATTGAATTAGTAAGTACTGATATGAATTCCAACTATACTGAGATTGCAGGTATCTCTGTTGCCATAGTGCTCACTTGGATCGGATTGAGAGGAAGTTAGATGAATATCTTGAAGGGGCTAGTCAAGAACAATCATCTCCAGCACACTAGCACCAACTGCGTACTAGTTATGCTCACAACATTTTAGGGGAGTATTCTAACCTTTACTTTTCTTCCTTCTCTCCTACATTCTTTTTCATGTTTTTTATTGAGGACAATGCTATCTTCTAAAGTATGGGGTGGGATGCTTGAAATTTTTGTGCATACTCATGTTTAGTCTCTTACTTGTTAAACTTGAGCCTGTTATTGAATTGTTGAAACCTTGTTTGTTTGAGAATTTTGATGTAATAGCTGAAACTCTTAATTCAACTTTATGGGTCTATTATACTCAACTTATATTATCTTTTGTTTCATGATGTTTTAATTACCTGGAAGTTTTTGAATTTCTAGCATTATGTTGATTTAGAAACTAGCCTTGTGAACTCTATAAGTAAGATTAACTCTGCTTTTTAATACTTATGTTTCGTTTTGACCTTTTTGAATAAATTTTGAAATGAACACTAAGAAAGTTGCTGTGATTTATGAAACTGTACTCCGCTGTTCTAGCTTAGTAAAGTAACTAAGGATTGACATGCACCCCATATGGACTCTTAAGCCAAAAAATCTAGCTAGAGTAAGAGTAAATCAATTTTTGCTCCGCTATTCTAGTTCTAATTAAATTAAAACATTAAGGAATATAAGCAAGGGACTTTCTGAAGGTGGCAGTAAAAAAGCAACTACGATGAGACAAAGTCCTCAAACCAAGTAGATATTGCTCCACTATTCTAGTTTAAACACATATAAATTTGTTAAAAGAACATGAGCAAGGCACTTTCTGAAGGTGGCTAACTAAAGGTAAAAAGTTATTGTGACGATAAAAAGTGCTAAGTCAAAAAAAAAGAAAAAAAGGAAGCAAAACATAGTAGCTTTAAAAATAAATAAATAAGTAAATGAGAAGGGTCAAAATTATGAGCTTATGGATAAGCAATGTTGGTCTTCTTTGTCAATATGATCTTTTTGTTCTTTAACTTCCATTTAATTGAACTTCTATGATAGTTTGATGATTAATGTTGAATATGAGACCCATGTTTTTGAATTTTGAGGTTTCACTATTGTGTTTTCATGATCTTTCATACTTGGTTTAATTTTGACTTTACTCGAGGACAAGCAAAGAGCTAACTGTGGGGCAGTTGATAAATATGTATTTTATACACAAATTAGGACAACATTTGCATTAGTTTTCTTTTATTTTGTTAGCTTTTATTAGTTTTATCTTTTTTTTTATTTAATTTTATTTATTTTGGTTATTTATTCTGATTTTATATTTTTATAGGTGAATTTTAGAAAATACAATAAAAATCCAGTGAAAGCACAAAAAGAGCAGAGATGCGCATGGGCATGCAGATGGTCATGCATGAGGCTGCCAAAGTTTTTCTAGTGTAGAGTTTTGAAAGGCGTAGAGGCACATGGGCAGATGCATGGTCATGCAAATGCACGAATTTACAACAAATATTTGGAATTTTTAGTTTCCTCAATTCATTAGGACTTCTTTTTTGTTTTCCTATTTTGTTTAGGACTTCTTTTTTGTTTTCCTATTTTGTTTAGGACTTCTTTCATTTATTTGCTTTCCTATTTTATTTAGGAATTCTTTTATTTTGTTTTCCTATTTTGTTTAAGAATTCTAAACAAAATAGGAAGTTTACTTATTATAACCTAGAGAAAGTAGGAAAGGGAGGGATTTAAAACGAAAAAGGAGCTTTTGAGTTTTTATAAAAATCTAGAAAGGAATACAACAGGTTCTTCACACAAATTTAGAGGCTTCTTCTTCTTCTTTCTTCTTAAAGATAAAATCTCCATTGGAGAAGAGGTTTAAGCTGAAGTAAAAAACAACTATCAAGAGTTTACTTATTCTTATCATGTTTTCTTTCAATTTCAGTTTTATTTTCTTAGATTTAATCATGGAGTAGTTCTCTTTTTGTTAGGGGAACATGAACCCTAAGCTATGAATGGATATTAATTTTAATTTATGAAATTTGAGTTAGATTTATATAAATTTCTTATTCCTAATGCTTGTATTCAATATTGCATTGATTGAATTCCTTGATGATGTGTCCAATAGAGAAGTTAGGGTTTTTATTCAATGGGATTTGAATGCTTGACTTATACAGGTGCTTTTGTATAACAGGTTTAATTGATGATTTGTTCGAATAGATAATATGATATTAGCATGTGGTACTATTCATATCCCTGAATAAGGTCGAATAACTGAGTTTGATAATAAGAAAATTAATGTTAAAGTGTCTGAATAAGAGTTTAATATTAATTTGAAAGGCTATGTCCATGAATAAGAGTTTAATATTAAATTAAGTTATTATTTCTCAAAAATAAATATCTGCTTCCTCAAATTGATGATTTGTTTGATCAATTGAAGGGAGCATGTGTTTTCTCTAAATTTGATATTAAATCATGTTATTATCAAATGAAAGTTAAATAAGTATATGTTTTTAAGATAGCTTTTAAAACCCGATGTGGACATTATAAATTTTTTTCCATGCCTTTTAGTTTGACTAATGCTCCAGCAGCTTTTCATGGACTTGATGAATCAGGTCTTCAAGCCTTCTTTAGACAAGTTTGTGGTTATTTTCATAGATGACATACTAGTCTATTCCAAAAACATGCAGGAGTATGATAAACATTTGAGGATTGTTCTACATACACTAAAAGAGAATCAAATATATGCTAATCTATCAAAATGTGACTTCTGGTTAACAGAGGTGGCATTCCTATGACATGTGGTATCGGTTGATGGTATTTGTGTAGATCCTAGTAAAATTAAAACTTTTCTAAATTGGCAACCACCAAATAATGCAACGGAAGTTTGAAGTTTCCTTTGCTTAGCAAGTTATTATAGAAGATTTATACAAGGATTCTCTAAGATAGCACTTCCTCTAATTACACATATGATTTAGAGCTTACAGTCATTGTGTTTGCTCTAAAAATTTGGCGGCACTACTTGTATGGTGAAAAATATTATATTTATACTGATCATAAAAGTTTGAAATATCTACCTACTCAGAAAGAGCTTAACGTAAGACAAAGCAGATGGATGGAATTAATTAAAGATTATAACTGTATCATTGATTACCATCTTCAAAAAGCGAATGTGGTGGTTGATGTTTAAGTCCAAAGACTTTGTAAGTAATAAACTATTATGTTAAATTTAAATGTAATACTTATGTTATATAACCAAAAATAATACGAGCATGAATTTTTGCCCCCCACTCTCATGTGGAATGGTTCTTGTGACTACAGCATTGTTAGACTTTGGGCCTTAGAGGATATGAGCTTAAACCAAGAGAAAATGGAGTCGCTACCCTGATAGGATGGGAAAGAAAAGAAAGGGGTGGGTGACTCAATTCCTAAGGAATCCCCAACCTCCCTATTGGCTTCGAAAAGTTAGATACGCATGGGAAAGGTGAGAATGACCCAACACTCCCATAGCGCCCAGTTCATTGGAATCGACCTCCTTTTTTGGTCTAAATATTACAGTATTATTTATTTTTTTACAGTATTATTTATATTACATGCAATTATAAATAAATATTCATCATATTATTAAGTTAAACAAACCAATCAAAATGGGCACCCATTTGAGGATGGAAACATGCCCTTACAATTATCCAAGTCCATAAGAATAAATAAAATAGGACACCCACCAAAAGGTGAAAACATATCCTTTACAAAGTCCCAAAGTTCATAAAATAAATTAAATAATCAAAAATAAGTAAGGCACCCACAAGATGGAAACATGCCTTTTACAATCTCAAAATCCCATATAATAAGAAATTACAATCCATAAGTACATAAATAATAATCAACGCATAGTCATTAAACAATAAGAAATTAGGGCTTAACTAATAAAGTTAAAGTTAATCATAAAAATTGCAATTTATAAATAAATCTTAATATTAACCCATTAATGAAATATATGGCATAATGACGAGAGTTTTGTATCAAAATAGCTTGGATTCAATCATATTGTTAAAGTTTGTACCAAATTAAACTCAAACCATTACCTACTGGATAGATTTTAAAAATATAAATTATCAACTTTAATTAATATTTACTTAATTATATTATAGGATGCAAACAACATATAAAATTAAAATAATGTGTATTTAGAAATTCAAACATGAGTTTATTAGCTCCACCAAATTTAATACGTTAAACCAATCCTTTGTTTATCACCTTGATCTTATGGTAGCTGGAACTGGATGATATACTGCTTGGATTAATCTGTGCTCTTTGGTTGAGCTTTGGCAATTTGGCAATTACTTAGCTACTGTGCATTTTTAATTGCTTTCTGTCTCTTCAAAATATGGCTAAGGGATTTTATTCTCTAATTATTGGTTTTTGCCTAATGCTCTATGTGTTTATCTTGGTGCCTCTCCCCTTCTTTAATTATTAACCCATGTATTTATAGGAGATATTAGGTTAAATCCTTGGTCATTAACCTAAAACCTATTTGTATTTGGCTTGAATTAGGTCTTAAAACCTAATTAAAGTGCATTAAGTTTAACATGAAGCAACCTATATCGAATTAGGGACTCCCCAATTCGACATGGGCTTTCCCATAACGAACTGAGGAGTCCTCAATTCGATATGGGTCCCCTATATCGAATTGGGGAAGAGTCAAATTGGGGTACCCCAATTCAACATGGGGTATCTCATATCGAATTGAGGAACCCCCAATTCGACATGGGTGCACCCATATCAAATCGGAGTGACCCACATTAAATTAAACCTAGTCAAACTTTGGATCAGACCTGTTTAGGGTTTTAGAATAATGAACCGAGTTGTTTTAGGCCTTATAAAGTTGGGTCGATATAATCAAAAGCTTTAAACTAGGTTTAAGCCATTAAGAACAGACCAAATTTGATTTGGCCATTATTAATTAAGATCAACCTAGCTTAAGGTCAAAATTATGGGTCTACAGTTTTTCCCCTACTTAAACGATCTTAATTTTATTCAGAGAGTGAAAAGTAATATAACTTTGAGCTGATAAAAATGGATTCTAAACCCAAAAATTGGTTTGGATTCTAGACCCGAGATTGAATTTTGGGTTTTGGACCTGAGACTAGATTTTGGGTTCTGGACCTGAAGACTAGATTTTGGGTTCTAGACCCGACACTAGATTTGGGTTCTGGACCTAAGATTGTATTTGAGTTCTAGATCAGAGACTGGATTTGGATTCTCAACTAGATACTGGATTTGAGTTTTTGACTTGATACTGGATTTGGGTTATCGACCCGAGACTGGATTTGGGTTCTGGACCCGAGATTGGATTTGGGTTCTGGACCCGAGACTGGGTTTGGGTTCTCAATCCGAGACTAAATTTGGATTCTAGACTCGAGATTGGATTTGGGTTTTGGACCTTGGTATGTGTGAGCGGGGATTTTCGCCCCCACTCTCAGTGGAATGGTTCTTGCGACGTCGGTACTGTTTAGGCTCGGGGCCTTAGAGAACACGGACCTAAGTTTCGGAGAAAATGGAGTCGCCACTCGGACGGGTCGGGAAAAAGAAAGGGGTGGATGACTCGATTCCTAAGGAATCCTCAACCCCGTAATGGATTCAGAAAGTTGGGTACATGTGGGGAAGGTAAGAAATGGCCCAGCACCCCCACAATACCCGGTTCATTGGAACCGGCCTCCTTTACAGGTCTTGATATTATAAAATTCTTAAATATAACAATATTATCCATATTACACACAATAATTAAAATAAAACATCGATATATTTAAAATCAAAATAATGTCCAAACAAAACAAATAAATGGACACCCATCCGAGGATGGAAACATATCCTTACATCCCATGCCTAAATAGGACACCCACCGAAAGGTAGAAACATGTCCTTTACATTGGTTCTAAAATAGAAAAGCAATTTAAATTATATGATATTTAACTAATGAGGTACCCAACAAGTGGAAACATACCTCTTACAACATTTGAAAATCTAAATAAATTGATAAAAGTTAATAACCATTCATCATAAAGAAATCATTCATCAAAGGTATTAAACATCAATAGAAAGTAAACATCTATCCATGATAAATTAGATAAACCAAGCATTGAACTTAAATAAAATAAATCAAAGCATAATCAAATATAAAATTGAATAAGGCAAATAAAAATCTAATTTATAGTTACTGTTTCCATTTAGAGTTCTTTATTTGATGTATTTAGGGTTTTGGAATTTATAGAATTAGGCTACTGTGAGTTTTTAATGGAATTAAAATAGATTAAGGTTTTATGATTTAAGAAGTTGGTAAAACTCTTTGATTAACCAAATTAAGGTTTGTGATGTAAAATCATGAAATTAGGGTTTGAACACTTTAAAATACTTAGATTTATGACTTACAGTTACTCATTGAATTATGTTTTAAGCTTACTGTGTAAAATTATAACATTTGTGTTTATATGGTTTTTAAAGTTTTAAAGGATTAAGGTTTAGAAAAAAAAATTAGGGTTTAAGGTTTTAAGGGGGTTAGGATTCATTGTTTTGGTTTTTTGGAGTTGAATTAGGGATTTAGGATTTTTAATTTAGGGTTTCGGGGAATGTATTTTATTTTAGGATTTGAAAATCAATTGATAAATTTATGAAGTTTTATGAAAATAAACAAAATGATTTAAAGTTTATAAAAGCAAAAAATATATTTTTAGGGCTTTTGGAAAGAAACAGAACATAATTTAGCGTTTTGAAAATTTAGAAAGCAAATTAGGGTTTTGGGGTTTTGAAGAATCAAAACTAACAACTTTAAACTTTTTGGAAAATAAAGCAACGAATTAAGGTTTTTAAACCTTAGAAAAAATGAATTGAGATTCTAAAGTTTTTGAATTAAAAGAAAGAATGGGATGATTTAGCTACTGTGAAAAAATAAAAGAAATTAAGAATTCAAATCTTCTTTCGTAGGTTGCACCAAAAATTGCTTCTTGGATGAACAAGGTCAAAGACAAGCTTCCCGCGGGCCATTTCGCCTACAGGAAATTCCTGCGGGCGAAATGGCCCACGGGCCCGTGCTGACTTTCGTCGCCGATTTTTTCGTCGTCGATTTTTGTTATTATTTTTGAATTTTATTCACTTCACCATTTTTTACTAAAATAAATATTAAAATTAATCAAGATATCATAAAAAATTATTTTGGACTAACTAAATTATATTGGACAACATAAAAATTATTTTGGACTAATTAAAATATATTGGACCGGACTGGGTCAAAAGTTAAGGGTCTACAGTTTGCTCCATGCTTGAATGATCTGAAACTTTAGTGAAAGAGAGTGAAAAGCAATAAGACTTAATTTTTGAGATGGTGATTTAAATTTGTTTTGGGTACTTGGACCCGAGACTGAACTTGATTTGGGTACTTGGACCCAAGATTGAATTGAATTTGGGTACTTGGACCCGGGATTGGGTACTTGGACCCGAGATTGGATATTTAGACCCGAGATTGGGTTGAATTTGGGTACTTGGACCCGAGATTGGATTGAATTTGGGTACTTGGACCCAGGATTGGGTACTTGGACCTGAGATTGATTTGATTTGGGTACTTGGACCCGAGCTTGAATTGGATTTGGGTACTTGGACCTGAGATTGTATTGAATTTGGGTACTTGGACCCAGATTGATTTTGATTTGGGTACTTGGACCCGAGATTGAATTTGATTTGGGTACTTGGACCCGAGATTGGATAGAATTTGGGTACTTGGACCCAGGATTGAGTACTTGGACCCGAGACTGAGTTTGACTAACCTTTTATCAGTTGAGAAGTCTGACTGCTCCGGCTGTTCTATGCATTGTGGTTTTTCACCCTCAAAATGGATTTTCATCGTTTGAGATTGGGTCTTCACACTTGAAAATGGACTTTCATCCTTTGAACAGGATCTTCATCCTTTGAGATCGGGTCTTCACCCTAGAAAATGGATCTTCATCCTTTGAGATCGGGTCTTCACCCTTGCAAATGGATCTTCATCCTTGGAGATTGGGTCTTCACCCTTGAAAATGGATCTTCATCCTTGGAGATCGGGTCTTCACCCTTGCAAATGGATCTTCATCCTTTGAGATTGGGTCTTCACCCTTGCCAATGGATCTTCATCCTTAGAGATTGGGTCTTCACCCTTGAAAATGGATCTTCATCCTTGGAGATCGGGTCTTCACCCATGCAAATGGTTCTTCATCCTTTGAGATCGGGTCTTCACCTTTGCAAATGGATCTTCATCCTTTGAGATCAGGTCTTCACCCTTGCAAATGGATCTTCATCCTTGGAGATCGGGTCTTCACCCTTGCAAATGGATCTTCATCCTTAGAGATTGGGTCTTCACCCTTAAAAATGGATCTTCATCCTTTGAGATCGGGTCTTCACCCTTGAAAATGGATCTTCATCCTTTGAGATCGGGCCTTCACTCTTGAAAATGGATCTTCATCCTTGGAGATCGGGTCTTCACCCTTGTAAGTGGATCTTCATTCTTTGAGATTGGGCCTTCACCCTTGAAAATGGATCTTCATCCTTTGAGGTCGGGCCTTCACCTTGAAAATGGATCTTCATCCTTGGAGATCGGGTCTTCACCCTTATAAGTGGATCTTCATCCTTTGAGATCGGGTCTTCACCCTTGCAAATGGATCTTCATCTTTTGAGATCAGGTCTTTACCCTGGCTTCAACTCTTTTAGCTGGATTGATCTTTTGTCTTTTGCATCTTCATTCTTTTGAGAATTCTAATTTTCATTTTTTATTCCATTCTTTTTTGTTCTTCCTTTGTACTTTTGCAAAAAATTCAGCCCTTTTTAGCTAGCCTTCATATCCTCTCCTTTTTCCCCCTGCGTGGTGAGATATTTGCAAGTGAGTTTGAAAATGTTTTATATATAAACTCAAAAAATTGAAAAGGAGAAACTTTGCCCCCTGTGTAGGCTCAAACCCATGATTTTTCTATGCGGACTCTGATTGATGTTGTTTTGTCTAGTTCTTCACAGAAGCATGTATTTCTTCTCTTTGCAAGATTACTAGAACTTTCTCAAGCAATGGGCTTTCCATGCCTCCTGATTTGACATCTTCTTTTGATTCATTACTTCACAGAGTGTTTGCTGTTCACTTTGATAAAGAATAGACAATACAAGACAAGAAAGTGTGAGGCGATATGCTCATGTATGCATGATATGCATGATAATACTCACAGCTGTTTTATTGACTCACAGACCGAGATGATCGGCAGAAGTATTCTCATTGACTCCTTTTCGACACTAATTCAAGTCTTGCATTGGAATGATCGAAAGCTTTGTATTTGTGGCTTTTATCTTCAAGATGTTGAGAACATGAATAATGGAGACCCCAAGCAGCAGAGTTAGGGATTCATCTATTTAAAACTATGATTCAGCATGTCATTTGGTAGCTTCTTTATAACCTTGCCAGTAATCATTCCCTTTGCCAATGTATCCTTTGGAGGTTCAACATACTTCCCTTAACTTGAAGGTTTTGTATGACAAAACTCTTTTTTTTTTCTTTTTTTTTGAATTTTAATTTTTGAATTTTAATTTTGAAATCGAATGTTGGCTTTGTCAAATTAATGTCAATGTACCTTAGGACTTGATTTTTCCAAATTAACATATCTATAACTTGACAACCCTAGTTACCATACTAAACTCGGGAATTGTCTCTATTCAAGCAAGAATTGTTGCACTTCAAATAGGGACATACACATTACTTGGCCAAAGGTCTCATTTGAGTTTAAATATTGTCTATCTCATATGCATGCTTATCCAAACTATCTCCACTAATAGACTCTACCTATCAAGAGAGATCAACAGGTCTTTAATAGGCTTGAAATGGGGTCTATAAAGGACACGGGTTTAAATGAAGGCCATTTGTAAGTTGGAGCTGATGTGACACAATGGGCAAACCTTCACACTACAAATTTCTTATTTGAACTTTAGGCAGCTGGGAGCAATCTTGCTAGACTCCAAATTCCTTTTATCTTCTTGGCATTAATCTGGATCTTGATTAGGACAGTTTTTGCCCTTGCAAAAAGTTTGGTTCCCAAATTCGTTTCTTTTCTTCTTCTCCCTTTTCTTTCTTTTTATTTTACTTACTCTTCCCTTTTCTTTCTCTCTCCTTACTCTTCCCTTTCTTTTATCATTTTGTCCTTCTTTCTTGTAGGACTATCAAGTACAGAACTTTCAAGAACTGGATGGTCTTCCTCCTTTTTCTCCAATTTTGATTGAATCTTTGGTCGGGTTGGACCAATTCAAGTTAAACTGTCCAAATGGAAGCCTTTTGTTGTCTTAGGTAAAAGAGAACTCAGTTGGCTTTCTAAACTGCCTTTTTAGGTTTTATTTTTCTTTATTTCTCTTTTCCTTCTTTTCTTTTTTTTTCTTCTTCTTTTTTCTTCTTCCTTTTTTTTGTTTGGTTCTAGCTCTAAAAGAGTTGTCTTGTTCGTACCAACTTGGGCTTCCAATAATGGATGAGTGGAGTAACATAAATCTTCTTTAGCAGGGATAAATCATTTGTTACTCTGATGTTGTCTTGATATATTGGAGATATTAGAAAAACTTCAACTACCCTTATGGTCTTAAAAACATCAACTACCCTTATGGTCTTAAGAACTTCAACTATCTTTATAGTCTTGAGAACTTCAACTATCCTCATGATCTTGACTAATCATTGCTTTCTTTGATCTTCTTGCCTCTTCATCTTAGTGATTATAAAACTTGTCAAAAGTATCACAACAACTCAGGGTAGGTTATTGGGGTTTGTAAACCAATGAAAAGAAAGCTAAAATTTTATGAAGGATGGATACTAGTTGTTGGCTCATCAAACAATGCCTAGATCATCTCTCCCTTAAATAAGTAGAGTTCAATTTCACCTCGAAAGTTTGTCAAAGCATGTTCTTAGACTGACTAGGACCTAGACAAAGGTAATTATGCAGGAGCCCTCTCTAAGTAAGCATACACAACTCAGTGCTATAGAGCAATTCCCTTATCTAGTAAAGTCATTCAAGTCATGATGCCTAGACACATTAATTTATAAATTATCAAGCTAGATTCCTCATTGGTTGAGCACCAAAATGAACAAAGACCAATAAAATTTTGATGAAAGTAATTCATTCAAAGAAACATAATTTGAAAAATAAGATTGTTCCAATTAAAGAAAGTAAAATAAATAGAGCAACACTCCAAGCTAAGGGAAGTTGAGTTGGAGTAAAAAATATTTCATTTATTTAGACATCTTCAAGGGCCATTGCTTCATCATCCATAATTAGCCCAAGCTTGCTTATTAGCACATCATCTTTAGTAGCTTCTCTTTCCATATCATGACAAGATGACAAGATAAAACTCTTCATGAAGGTTGCAAGCGGTGGCACCATTCCAAATTTAGGCAAAGGATCATTCTTAGTGTTGGGCTTATCAGGCTCAGGCAGCTTTTCACTGTCAATCAAATCTTGGATTTTGTGCCTTAAGTGAACATATTTATCTATCTCATGCCCTTCCATTTGATGGAATTGACAGAAGACCTTGACTTCAAAATTTGGTGGTAGAGGCTTATGTAGAGGCCGAGGTGCCAATGGTTGTAGCAAATCCATTAGATTTTCTAACATCTTTGACAAAGGCTCCCTTAAGTCTGAAAATTTATGCTTCTTTGTTGGCTTAGTTGTTGCATCTTTCTCAACACCTCCTCTTTCTCTTTGACTTTGCCAACTAGAGTGATAGCCTCTCTTATTGCTCCACTTAGATAGCACATGGTTTGGTTGGTCTTGTAGAATAGGGATTGATCTCTCATTTTTCATTCGATCTCTATCAGTAGACATGTTCCTTGTTAATATTGCCTTTTCCTTCTTTCTTATGTCAATGGGAGATGCCTCATTAGCATTGTTGATGATCTCTAGAATTTGAATCAACTGGGTCCTCATAATTTCAACCAATTGATCTCGTAACTCGATCATCCTAGCTTTGACAACTTCATCGACTATGTCCCTTAGCTAGTTCGCATCCATCCTTCCAATGAAGTGCTTGAATCAAAATCAATGTTGTAGGTGGTATCGTTGTATGCTCTTGAATTGCTATACTTCAAATCTATGAGCCAGAAAGGATCAATGATATGAGATGCAAATGTATGTATGTATGCATGTATGCACAAACAATAGACAAACAAGGATGAATAGGACATTCCTTTCAACCTAATAACATCCACACACGAATGGCGAGTCTCTTTTCCTAGGTATATAGTTAACAAAATACCAACACGGGGCATCTTGTGTTCAAATAATTCCCTCAGATGTTTCAATCAATAGTTATATTTTCAAAAATGGAAATCAGTTCATAATAATTCCCATTAATTAGGTTTTAATCCATTTATCCAACCAAAGTGCTTTTATGCTATATATTGGATTAAAACTAAATTAAGAGGTTTATTATAGATAGATTTCTCACTTGAAAAAGTAACTAATGATTCATGCCAAAAACAAGCCCATGGTTAATTATTCTTAGTATAAACTAGGCTCACAATTGATTTTTGGTATTTCATAATTGACCTAAATAATTTGCAAGCTCTTTGTAAGAAAAGGTTGGATAAAAACAATTTTATTTCTAAGCCCATTGTAAAAATATTTTAGAAAAAAATGGATTTTGGGCTTAGTATTTGGGCCATGAGCAAAAGAATTTTTTATTTATTTTTAGAAAAGTCTTATGTCCAAAGACTATCTTGAAAAATTTTGAAAATAGCTTTGGTCTTTTGGACTTTAAAGAAAAATTTATTTTGAGCTTACAATATACTTAGGTCATATTAGAAAAAGAACAAACCAAATAAGCCATGATTTAAGCCAAGAAAAATTAACCATAGTCAAACAACATGCATTTGGGGTAAAACCTAAGGAAAGTAACTAGACCAATTATATGAGCTTTAGTCTTTGGGTAAAAAGGCTTAGGTTCCCATAGCAAATATATACCAAATGGTACGAGGCTATGAGTGGTTATGCCATGCTCCATCTCCATACCTTGAGTGAAAGTATGGTATCCCTTACATAACACAACACGGGTAACTCGAGCGTCCTAACTCACGCACACGATGCAATCTAAGATGATGCAATGGATAATATCATTATAAGAAAGAACAGAATAATATAAAGACCAACGGAATCAACTTCTCTTGTCTCTAATGGAGTCACCACTGTGAGCGGGGATTTTTGCCCCCACTCTCGGTGGATTGGTTCGTGGCCTGTTTAGGCTCGGGGCCTTAAAGAACACGGACCTAGGTCCTAAGAAAATGGAGTCACCACCCGGATGGGCCAGGAAAAAGAAAGGGGTGGATGACTCGATTCCTAAGGAATCCCAAACCCCCTAATGGGTTCGAAAAGTTGGGTATGTGTGGGGAAGGTGAGAAATGGCCCAGCACCCCCACAACACCCGGTTCATTGGAATCGGCCTCCTTTACAGGTCTTGATATTATAAAATTCTTAAATATAACAATATTATCCATATTACACACAATAATTAAAATAAAGCATCGATATATTTAAAATCAAAACAATGTCCATACAAAATAAATAAATGGACACCCATCCGAGGATGAAAACATGTCCTTACATCCCATGCCTAAATAGGACACCCACCGAAAGGTAGAAACATGTCCTTTACATTGGTTCTAAAATAGAAAAGCAATTTAAATTACATGATATTTAACTAATGAGGTACCCACCAAGTGGAAACATACCTCTTACAATATTTAAAAATCTAAATAAATTGATAAAAGTTAATAACCATTCATCATAAAGAAATCATTCATCAAAGGTATTAAACATCAATAGAAAGTAAACATCCATTCATGATAAATTAGATAAACCAAGCATTGAATTTAAATAAAATAAATCAAAGCATAATCAAATATAAAATTGAATAAGGCAAATAAAAATCTAAATTATAGCTACTGTTTCCATTTAGGGTTCTTTATTTCATGTGTTTAGGGTTTTGAAATTTATAGAATTAGGCTACTGAGTTTTTAATGGAATTAAAATAGATTAAGGTTTTGTGATTTAAGAATTTGGTAAGACTCTTTGATTAACCAAATTAAGGTTTGTGATGTAAAATCATGAAATTAGGGTTTGAATACTTTAAAATACTTAGATTTATGACTTACAGTTACTCATTGAATTATGTTTTAAGCTTACTGTGTAAAATTATAACATTTGTATTTATATGGTTTTTAAAGTTTTAAAGGATTAAGGTTTAGAAAAAATTAGGGTTTAAGGTTTTAAAGGGGTTAGGATTCATTGTTTTGGTTTTTTGGAGTTGAATTAGGGTTTTAGGATTTTTGATTTAGGATTTCGAGGAATGTATTTTATTTTAGGATTTGAAAATCAATTGATAAATTTATGAAGTTTTATGAAAATAAACAAAACGATTTAAAGTTTATAAAAGCAAAAACGACGTTTTTAGGGCTTTTGGAAAGAAACATAACACAATTTAGAGTTTTAAAAATTTAGAAAGCAAATTAGGGTTTTGGGGTTTTGAAGAAACAAAACTAACAACTTTAAACTTTTTGGAAAACAAAGCAACGAATTAAGGTTTTGAAACCTTAGAAAAAGTGAATTGAGGTTCTAAAGTTTTTGAATTAAAAGAAAGAATGGGATGATTTAGCTACTGTGAAAAAATAAAAGAAATTAAGAATTCAAACCTTCTTTCATAGGTTACACCAAAAATTGCTTCTTGGATGAACAAGGTCAAAGACAAGTTTTTTTGCCTTTGAATTGCTTGAATTGTTTTTCTGCTCTCTCAAAAATCAGCTTGATTCAAGGTTTTCCTTCACAGTTTCGGTCTCCACTTTCTCCCCTCGATTTCTTCCAATTTCTGTCCAAATTTCCTCCCTTATTTCTTCTTTGTGTTGTTTAGTCCTTATTTATAGAAGAATTTATGTATAATTCTAGTTATTTATAGAAGCTAATATTGATTAAGAAAAGGAAATCGAAATCTAATTGCATTAGGTTTCGAAAAATTTGCGTCGGAAAAATTTCGCTGGAAAAAAAAAAACTGTTGCGGAAAAAATGCGCTGGCGAAAAAAACTGCTGCGGAAAAATTGCGCTGGCAAAAAAGCTGCCACAGCTAGGGCGAATTGGCCCGAGGGCCATTTCGCCCGCAGGAGTTTCCTGTGGGCGAAATTCCCACGGGCCCGCGCTGAATTTCGGCGATGATTTTTTCGTCGCCGATTTTTTTGTTATTTTTTATTTTTTATTGAATTTTTATTCACTTCACCATTTTTTACTAAAATAAATATTAAAATTAATCAAGTTACCATAAAAAATTATTTTGGACTAACTAAAATATATTGGACAACACAAATTATTTTGGACTAATTAAAATATATTGGACCGGACTGGGTCAAAAATTAAGGGCCTACAATATGGTTTGGTTTCTGGACCTGCAATGGACTTCAAATCTTTAGATTGATCCTCCTTTTGTCATTTGATAATTATGGCTTTCTTCTAGCCACTCGATTCCATTTTTCAATGATCGACTTCAGCTCTTCTAGTTGGGTTGGTCTTCTATTCTTAGGCCTTTGTCCTTATCTTTTGACTTATGTATCTTCATTCATTTGAGAGTTCTTACTTTCTTCTTGTTCCATTCTTTTAGTTCTTTGCTCTGCAAAAAATTTAGCTATTTTTTAGAAAGTCCTTATGTCCTCCTTTTCCCCTGCTTGGCAAAATATTGAAAGTCTGAAAATATTTTGTACATGCATAGATTCAAAATTTGAAAAGAGGAAGTTTTTCCCCTTGTGTGGGCTCAAACCAATGATTTTGTCCCATGCAAGCTATAATTGATGTTTGTGTTTTGTCTAGTTCCTTGCACAAGCATGCATCTCTTCTTTCTTTTACATGGCCCTTTTATGCCCCCTGATTTCATATCTGCTTTTGATTGTTTGCTTCACAAGGTATCACCTATTTACTCTGACAGAGGAATAAGCAACACAAGACAACAAATATTGCATGATATGCATGTATGGGTGATATGCATAGGTGATACTTATAGTAATTATATTAATTCATAGACTGAGGTGATAAGTTAGAGCACTCCTATTGGTACCTTCATGATGTTCAGTTAGGTCTTGCATTAGGATAAAATAAGATATTGCATCCATGTCTTTATCTTCAAGATGTAGAAAACATGAGTAATGGGGGCCCAAGTAGGATAGTCAGACATTCATGTCTACCTATGATTAAACACATTGATTGGTAACTTCTTCATGACTGTGCAAATAGTTCCTTTTTTTCTTTTTCCTTTTCCTTTTTTAGGTGCATGGCATTTGATCATCCACTCTTTTCCCTTTTTAAAATATCAAGTCTAAGACTTTCAAGATTGTTGACTTGGGTCTTTCCCCTATTTCTATAATTTTAACTGAGTCTCTGGTTGGGTTAAACAATTCAAGTCAATATCTTCTTATAAACTGAGTGCAAGTCTTCTATTGTTTCAAGTAAAAAGAAATTTGTTGGCTTTTCTAAATTGGTCTTTCAAACTTTTGTTAATTTTTCTTCCTTCTTATTTTTTCTCTTTTTCTCTTTCTTTCTTCTTCTTTTTTTCCTTTCCCCTTTTTTGTCTTCCTTTTTTTGTTATTTTTTTCAGCTCTAAGAGAGTCTTATTGTTCATACTGTCCTATGCTTCTAACTATGAAGCATCACGAGTCTGCTTTAATGATGATGAATCCTTTATAAACTTGATGCCATCGGACCTAAATTTAGGTAAACTTCAACTTTTCTTCATATTCTTGATTGAGCATCCCTTTCTTTGATCTTCTTTCCTTCTTAGTAACTCAGTGATCATTAGACTTGCCATAAGTGTCATAACAGCTCATAGTAGGTTATCGGGGTTTATAAGCCAATGAAAAGAAAGCTAAAATCTCATGGAGACTCAAAGGGACAAACTGAGGGTGATATTAACAGGGTGGATACTAGTGGTTAGCTCACCAAACAATGCCTATATTATTTCTATTTTAAATAAATAAAGTTCAATTTTGCCTTAAAAGTTCTCAACGCATGTTCAAAGATCGACTAGAATATAGATATAGGTAATTATACAAGAGTTCTCTCTAAGTAAGCATACACAGATCAATGCTATAGAACAATTTCCTCAACTAGTAAAGTCATTCAAATCATGATGCATAGATATACTAATTTATGAACATTAAGCTAGATTCGTCATCGGTTGAACACTAAAAGCCAAGAAAATTATAAATTCAATAAATGCAATTTATTCAAATAATTTTAATTTGAAAAATATAATTGTTCCAATAAAATACCAAAGAAATGAAAGTAAAATGAGCAACATTCAAGTTAAGGGAGGTTTGTTGAGTTGGAGTCTACTCGGATATGTTGGGGCAAGTATTCTATACTTTAGGGTTCAAACCAAACCCGCCCTTCTTCCTTAGATTCTAATTCTTTCACAACAAAAATGGTCAGTGCTTTCTCACCTATAGCTGATTCAATCTTGCCAAGCAGAACCTCCACTTTTGTAGTTTCTTTATATATGTCTTGAAAAGATGATAAAATAAACATTTCATCCAATTCTCTTCCTATCATGAAGGTTGCTAGTGGTGGCACTCTTCCAAATTTAGGCAAAGGATTATTTTTTATGTTGGACTTATCAGGCTCAAGCAACTTTCTATTGTCAATCAAATATTGGATCTGGTGCCTTAATCGAGCACATTTATCTATCTCATGCCCTTGCATTTGATGGAATTAATAGAAGGCCTTGGCATTAAAGTTTGATGGTAGAGGATCGTGTAGCGGTCGAGAAGCCAATGGCTGTAATAACCTTTTTTTTTATAATCTGTTGAAAACCCAATAGAGGTTTTTCCAACTCTAAAATTATCTTCTATTTGCTTGACCAGTTGTTGCATTGACATCCACTGCTTTCTGTGTACTCTGACCACCAGATTGGTAACTTCTTTTCTCATTCCTTCTTCTAGAAAAATGATTCTTTTGCCTTTTCCACTCTTTTATTTGCAAGCCAGCTTGGAGAAGGTTTTTAAAATCTTTGATAAGGGTATGAGATAGCCATTCATGATGGTTAGGCAGGACACGTCTTACTATCATTCTGATTTGGTCAGATTCATTAGGCCTCTTTTTGAGAAGAGCAGCCTTGTTCCTCTACCTTTTCATATAATCAACAATATTCTTATTTTGCTTTTGTCTAATTGATTCTACCTCCATCAGAGTCACTTCCAATTTAGTATTATACCCATACTGCTGGATGAAAGCCTTGTACAAGAAATCCTAGTCCTTTTGGGTGTTTTCCTCCAAAGAATTGAACCAATTCTGCACAACAGGGTCTAAAGAAAGCATGAAATACCTTATAGTTTGAGCCTTAGTAACTCTAGCAGACTGCATGACAGTGATATATTGCTTGACAAGCAAATGGTGATTTTCTATACCATTGTACTTAGTGAAGGAAGGCATCTTGAACTTGTAAAGGACCTCTTCATCTTGCTCAAATAGCTTATCGACTTCTGACACTTCTTTAGCTTTTAGCTTCTTTTCAAACTTCTTCTCCAAATCAGCAATCAATTTTTTACATAAGCATTTTTAGTTTTTTCTGCAGCCTTCTTTTCTTTCTTCTATTCTTGAGGATCATGAAAATATGCACCCTAGTCATCATCATCCATCACTTCCTTGTCTTCACCAAACGCCACTTAGCCTTTCCCTTATCCTTTTGCTTCTTGTTACTAGTAGATGCGTCAACATTGATATCCTTCAACAGTGAAAGTAGTTGACTCCTCATAGTCTCAGTCAGGGCCCTCTTCAGTTCTTCTATCTTTAATGAAAAGGCTTCATTCACTATATTCTAAACTTGTTCATGGTCTATTGGTCTTGGTTCGAAGTTGATTGAGCCTTCACTGTACTATGACTCCTTGTCATAGATCAAATTGTTGTAAGCCCTTCAATTATCGTACTTCAAGTCTGTGAGCCAGAATGGATCAATGCTTATGCAATGCAATACATGTATGCATATATAACAAATAATTCAATCAAACAAATTAAGTCAAGACATTTCTTCCAACCTTATTTGCCCCCCAGACACGATTAGAGAGTCTCTTTGCCTAGGTATATGGTCAACAAAACATCAACATAAGGTATTTTATTTTCGAAAGATGCACTCAAATAGATTAACCAATAGCTGTATTTTCAAAAAAAAATCCATGATAATTTTTGTTAATCTATTTTCAACTGAAAAATAGCTTTTATGCTCTATCATGGATTAAGACTAAATTAAAAGGGTTTATCACGAATAGATATTCCATATTTGGAAATAATAGACTAATGATTCATGCCACAAACAAACCCATGACTAACAAGTCTTGCTATAAATTAGGCCCACAATTGATTTTAATATTCTATAATTGGCCCAACTAATTAGAAGCCTATTTAAAGAAAAGGTTTGGTCCATTAAAAAGATTTTTAAGGCCCAAAAAATAATTTTGAAAATATTTTGAAGCCCACTATAAAAAGTTTGTTTCAAAAATTAATTTTGGGCTTTATACTTGGGACATACGAAAACAATTATTGACTCAACTTATTTAAGAAGTTTTTAAAATGATTTGGGCTTTAGGCTTAAAATAATTTTGAGCCTTCATCATAATTAGGTCATATTAGGAAAAAGACAAACCAAATGAATCGTAACTCAAACCAAAACATATTAACCATAGTCAAACAACAAGCATTTTAAGGTAAACCTAAGGAAAGTTACTAGGCCAACTACATGGGCTTTAGTCTTTGGGGTAAAAAGGCTTAGGTTCCCACAACAATTCTATACCAAAAGGTACAAGACTATGAGTGGTTACGCAGTGCTTGATCTTCATACCTTGAATGAAAGTATGATGTCACTTACACTGTAACAACCCTATACCCAATATACGTACACTACATACTCTCAACATATGTAATATATATATATAGAGAGGATACAAAAATGTCACAACCATTTTAAGCAATCAGATCATCATTTATAAAATCTGTATAAATTTAAAACATTCCATTGATATCATAAAAATAATAGATGAAGCATTATTTACTAAAACATATATATTACTTCATTACCAAAGATTAATCCAAAACATTTTTGATAGTTTGCGAAATATACATATTTAAATACATCAAAATAAATATGTATAAAAATATGAAATATATACATGATGGAAGTTTATATTTGATCTTGATGTCCAAAAATCCACTCTGCATTCAAGGTCACAAGCTTAGACTTGACTCGGTCTAGCTAAACTCTCCGGTTCAACCGGATCTACCCTGTCACCTACGCGATGAACCATAATCGCGGTAAGCCAGAAGCTTAGTAGTACAAACTTTAATAACAATATTATTCAAATGCAATGCTAATGCATAACACATAAGGATATCATATCTCATAACATTACATCATTATATCTTGATAATTCGCTCAATTATTCCACAATTCATAAGGATATTATATCTCATAGCATTATATCATTATATCTTAATAAATTGTTCAATTATTCCACAATTCATAATTCACATTAAAGCAAAGACAAGAATGGGCCCAAAAAAGATCTAATATGCTATTCAAATTCCAGAGTTACTGCTTTGGTCTATAATGACACCTTGTGTCTAGCCATGTAGGCAATATATCCATGGATTAATCTGGCTAGGTCTGAGTTTATGACCCAATCATTTCACCCAGCCTAGCTTCAAGGATTTGTTTTTGAGGCTTACGACCCGGTCATTTTGCGTCAAAAATATTTTCATATTGACACCCAACTTCTAGCCTGTAGGCAATTCATAGGCATGCTGCCAAACCCAGAACTCTGAAAATTGAATAACATACTAGGCACGCAAATTATTCTTAATTCTCATTTATACCGATATCAATTCATTGTATTATGTTTTCATATATCTCATTTCATTATCAAATCCTTTCTCATTTTCTCATGATCACATTAGGCACAACGCCTCAAATATCTCACTTATATCAATATAGTCATTACCCATGATTCTACATACTTTAATGTACACAAAATAGTTTGCATTATCCATATATTTCAGATCATTATCATATTTTGCACCAAGCCCACATTATACATAATACATTTGTGACAATATACAATTCATAGCATATTATTCATGTACCGATCATGTAGTAACTTAAAACATTTTCCAACCAAATGTGTTAAGTCCCAGTTCATGTAAATATAAACAATTATTCAAAGTTTGTACTTACCTCTAAGAGCAATAAACACCACTTCCAACTTCCTCTTCCAAGATATCCCTCGACACTTGGATTGGGATAACTCCAGTCTCTTCAAAGCCTAAACCAAATGTAATTAAAAATAATCACTAAGTGATACACAAAGACAAAATAAGGAAAATAACCATCTAAGGCAAACTCTACATATGACACGCTCAACAACACGGGCGTGTTTATGACCGTGCCCTAAACCCATAACACAGAAGCTTTGACATGCTCAGTAACATGGGCGTGTCACTGCACATGTAAAAACTCCAACAACACAGTAACTATGACACGCTCAGTGACATGGGCATGTCACTTCACGTGTCAATTCTCCTCCAACACAGTAGCTATGACACACTCAGTGACATAGGCATGTCACTCCATATGTCAATTCGATAAAATCACAGTAGCTATGACACGCTCAGTGACATGGGCATGTCACTGCTCGTGTTACCAACATTGAAAATAGAACCACTGACATGCCCAAAGGCATGGCCATGTTACTGGGCGTGTCAGGCCAAAAACCTAATATCCACACATAATTGCCACATCCAACCATTATCTTTCATTAACCTTCTCAACTCCATACAAACTCAACCAAATCCATCATTAAACCACATGATACTTGTGTAACAATCAAAACATCTTAATTAAAAGCAAATATACACAATCACAACCAAGACTTCATAACTCAAAAGTTACACAACCCAAAACTCTTATTCTCTTCACCAAACTTAACATTTTCTTCAATCCAACCCCAAATTCATAGTTAACTAGACAAGAGAACTTCAAACATACCAAAATCAACCATTTACACAAACCACAGCAAACATCCAATTCACACATACAAACTTTCATGGAAAATCAAGGAAACAAGTTGGAAACTTATTAAATATGAAGAAAATCTTTAAAACTCCAACTTAAACACTTGAAATCTCTCAATTTCTTGAGTTAGCAAGAAGCAAAATTCTCTCTATCCTTTGATGGAGATGATTGCCGGCTACCAAGAAGGAAGAAGAAAAAGAAGAAGAAGAAGAAAGTCATCCACTCACCCAAACCAACCACTTCACTAATAACCACACACTTTTCCCTCTTTTAATCTCCACCAAGCAATATATTATTATACCAATTAATCTCAAATATCCTCTTCCACTATCCATTAATTAATATCTATTTTAAATAATTAAATATCATTAGACCTTATTAACATGTTGACTTGTATATAACATGTATATCTTCATATATACAGCATATACACACTTCCCTTTTTTCCTTTATTTTCATTTAATCAAACATATACACTTTTAAATCCTTTAATTAATTTTCAAAATTAATATTTATTTCAAAATTTTGGGATATTATTTGGGATATTACACTTCTCCCCCTCTACAAATAAATTTCGTTCTCGAAATTACCTATTCTCAAGTCTGGAACAACTGAGGATACTAATCCTGCATCATCTGCTCACTCTCCCATGTTGCCTCTTCAGTAGCATGATTCTTCCAAAGAACTTTCACAAGTGGCACTTTCTTATTTCTCAACTCTTTCACTTCATGTGCCAAAATAGCCCCTGGTTCTTCCTCATAAGTCAGATCTAGACTCACCTCAATAGACTCCACTCACAAAATTTGAGATGGGCCTGACCTGTACCTCCGAAGCATAGAGACATGGAAGACATTGTGAATTAGATCCAATTCAGGAAGTAAAGCTAATCTATAGGCAACTAGTCCAACTCTCTCTTGTACCTCATCAGGTCCTATGAAATGAGGACTCAACTTACCTTTGCGGCCAAATCTTAAAATTTTCTTCCAATGAGACACTTTCAAAAATACTTTATCTCCAACACTAAACTCTATGTCTCTTCTTTTTAAATCTGAATATGATTTTTGTCGGTTTGAGGCTGCTTTCAGACAATTTCTAATCACCCTTACTTTCTCTTTTGTTTCCCTAATCAAATTAGGACCAATCAACTTACCTTCTCCAACCTCATCCCAACATAGAGGTGTCCTGCATCTCCTACCATACCATGCCTCATAAGGTGCCATTCTAATAC
The DNA here is from genome assembly GCA_947685225.1 of Garcia nutans. Lineage (NCBI taxonomy): Eukaryota > Viridiplantae > Streptophyta > Magnoliopsida > Malpighiales > Euphorbiaceae > Garcia > Garcia nutans. Next base: position 29,784,134 of record CANTUV010000009.1, on the reverse strand, counting down.
TGGACTGATGACTGTTGTTATAAGCAAACTCAATCAGTGGCAAAAATCTGTCCCAGCTCCTAGAGAAATCGATGATACAACTTCTCAACATGCCCTCTAAAATCTGTATCACTCTCTCTGACTGCCCATCTATCTGAGGATGGAAAGCAGTGCTAAAATGTAATCAAAAACCCAAAGCATCATGCAAACTCTTCAAAAACCTCAAAGTAAACCGGGAATCTTGATCTGACAACAAAGAAATTGGGACTCCATGTAACCTTCCTATCTCGCTGGTATACAACTCAGGTAACCTCTCAAGAGAATAATCCATTCGAACTAGAAGAAAATGAGCTGTCTTCATCATTCGATCAATAATCACCCAGATTGCATCATGCTTCTTCTGAGTCAAAGGCAATCCAGTCACAAAATCCATCTTTACTTGCTCCCATTTTCACTCTGGCATTGATAGTGGCTGAAGTAATCCCGAAGGAACTTGGTGTTCAGCCTTTACTCTCTAACAAGTGAGACATCTGGATACAAACTCTGCTATGTTCCTCTTCATACCTAACCACCAATAATATTATTTCAAATCCTGATACATCTTTGTACTCCCAGGATGCATAGCATAAGCTGACTGATGTGCTTCCTCTAAAATTACCATTTTTAGTCTTGCATCATCAGGAACACACAATCTATCTCTGTACCATAAACTTCCATCACTTCTCACATGAAAGTATCGACTCTCCCCCTTTTGGCAATCCAATACAGCTTTTTGGATTTTCTTATTTGCCAACTGAGTCTTCCTAATTTGATCCAATAACACCGACCTCAATTGCAACTAAGCCATCAATGCACCACCATCACAAGACTCAAATCTGGCATGCAACACTCTCAACTCAACAAGCAACAAGAACGAATAAGTAGTCAATCCTGCCAAAGACTTTTGACTCAAGGCATCAACAACACCATTTGCCTTACCAGGATGATAATTAATTAAACAGTCATAGTCTATAATAAACTCTAAACATCATCTCTACCGAAGATTCAACTCTCTCTGAACACCCAGGTATTTCAAACTCTTGTGATCCATATAAATATAACACTTCTCCTCATAAAAGTAATGTCGCCAAATCTTCAAAATAAAAACTATAGCTGCTAACTCCAAATCATGCGCCGAGTAATTTAGCTCATGTGGCTTCAACTATCGAGAGGCATAAGCAATGACTCTACCCTCCTGCATCAGAACACAACCTAAACCACTATGTGAAGCATCACTGTATATCACATATGGTTTACCTTCCACAGGCAAAGTAAGGACAGGAGCCTGAGTCAACATCTCTTTCAGCTGCTTAAAGCTCATCTGACACCGATCTGTCCACACGAATTTAACTCCCTTCCAAAGTAATCTGGTGAGTGGAGTAGCTATCATAGACAAACCTTTCATAAACTATCGATAATAGCCTGCCAAACCCAGAAAACTTCTAACCTCTATCACAGACTTTAGTGGACTCCAATTCAAAATATCCTCGACTTTACTCATATCAACTCTAATACCCTGTGCTGAAACCACATGACCAAGAAAAGTCACTTGATCAAGCCAAAACTCATATTTAGATAGCTTAGCATACAACTGCTTCTCTCTCAGAGTCTGCAATACAATCCACAAATGCTTGTCATGATCCTTCTCATTATGAGAATACACCAAAATATCATCAATAAAAACCATCACAAATTGATCTAGATAGGGTCTAAACACCATGTTCATCAAATTCATAAATGTTGCTGCTGCATTCATCAACCCAAAAGGCATTACCAAAAACTCATAATGCCCATACCTCGTATGAAAAACTGTCTTAGGTACATCTTCATCTATGACTCTCAACTGATGGTACCCTAATCTCAAATCAATTTTAGAGAATACTGTTGCTCCTTTCAACTGATAAAAGAGATCATCTATCCTAGGCAAATGATACTTGTTATTAATGGTCACCTTATTCAGCTGCTTATAATCAATGCACAATCTTAAGGTACCATCCTTCTTCTTCACAAATAAAATGGGCACTCCCCATGATGACACACTAGGGTGAATAAAACCTTTATCCAATAACTCCTGCAACTGCACCTTCAACTCTTTTAACTCAGTAGGTGCTATACGATAAGGAGTAATAGAGATGGGGGTGGTACCAGGCAACAAATCAATACCAAACTCCATTTCTCTCTCAAGAGGTAAACCAGGAAACTCCTCAGGAAAACATCTGAAAACTCAGCAACTATGGGTATACTGTCTAGCTGGGAACCCACTACTCTGGTATCTACAACATGAGCAAGATAAGCTTCAAATCCTTTTCGAATCATCCTTCTAGCTGAAACAGCTGAAACAAATATGGATGAATGATGTCTTTGCTCATTAGATACCATCACATTCCTACCATCACAGGTTCTCAAAGCAACACATTTCTTATAACAATTTACCACAGCCCCATGCTTAGATAACCAATCCATGCCTAAAATTAAATCATACTCCTTGAAAGGCATCTCAATCAAGTCACCAAGGAACTCCTCATTCTGTACCACAACCGGACTATTTCGGTGCACCTTGCTAACTACAACACTATGCCCTAAAGGATTTGTCACCAAAACATCAAATCCTAGGGACTCTAAATGCAATTTAGTCACAGGCAAGATAGATGCACTAATGTATGAATGAGTCGATCCAGGTCTATCAAAACAAGAACTAAAGTACCAAATAAAGAAAATGTACCAGCAATAACGGCTGAAGCATCCAGCTCTCTCTATATCACATAAATTTACTGTGATGGTCCTGCCTCATCTGGTCTACTACCTGCAGTAGAACCTCCTCTCTGACTAGACCATGTTTGACCTCCTCTATTAGCACCTCTGCCACCATGACCGCCTCTAACACTAGGTTGAGAAGTTGCAGTATCTATCTGTCTATCCTCTGGTGGGTCTGGGCAATATCTGATAAAATGATCTGGTGACCTACATCTAAAACACACCCCTGAAGTACCTCTCCACCAACAGACACCTCCGTGTTCTTTACCACAATGAACACAAGTAGGTAGAGCATACCTCTGTACTACTAGAGTCGGAGCACAAGCCATTGAAACTGTAGGTCTCGATCTCTGCCTCTGCTACTGTACTGACCTACCAGACTGCCTCTAGCTCCTACTGAACCTCCGAAAATATCCCCCTTAGCCTCTCTTCACAGATGAAGATCATGCCTCACTCTGAGGTCTCCTAGCTCTGGTCTCCTCATCCCTAGCAACTGCTGCCAACACTATGCTCTTTTAACACTCCTGGCTACTGTAACCAACTGGGAAAAATCTTGATACCGAAAGCCTGAGATAATGCACATAATATAGGGTCTCAACCCCTCCTCAAATCTCTGACACCAATCAATATCATCAGAAATAATCTCACCAGCATACTGACTCAACCAGGTAAACTCAATCTCATACTCCGACACGGTCCTGGTATCCTGCTTCAAACTCAAGAACTCTATCTTCTTTGCATCTTTATACTCCCTCAGAGTATATTTCTACTCAAACTCTCACAGAAAATCATCATAGGTCAAGGTTGGTGGATCATCTAGGGCATGTGGAACCGTCTTCCACCAATCATATGCATCCCTCTAAAAAAGAGATCTGGCATAATCAAACTTTTCTTCTAGAGTAGCCTGCAGCTGGATGAACACTCTCTGGACTCTATCTAACCATTGCTCAGCTACAACATGATCTGTAGTACCAATAAAGTCCTCAGCTCCAAACTTTCTCAACTTATCATATTGCCTCGTTGGTAATTGCAGTTGCAGCTGTGGTGGCGTCGGCTGCTGAACTAGAGCCTGCCTCAACAACTCCACCATATGCCATACCCAGTCCTGTGGAATCTCATCAACTGTTGGTCTCTTTGGCATAGGAGTAGGTACCCCTCCAACTCTAGCTCCACTCTACCCTCAACAGGAGTTACACTCTCCGCACTACCCTCAATAGACTGACATGTTTGAGACACCATAACTACCTATATCTGCAAACACAGCATAATTTGCTACATCAGAGATCAAAAACTGCCAGTGCCAACACATGTATCTTATTTAAAAACCATATTTAAAAATTTCCATTTTTTTTCTTTTTCTTACAACCCACCTAGGTTGAGAATCTCAAATCTAGGCCCTGATACCAAAACAAATGTAACAACCCTATAGCCAATATACGTACACTACGTACTCTCAACATATGTAATATATGTATAGAGGATACAAGAATTTCATAACCATTTTAAGCAATCAAATCATCATTTATAAAATATGTATAAATTTAAAATATTCCATTGATATCATAAAAATAATAGATGAAACATTACTTGTTAAAACATATATATTACTTCATTACCAAAGATTAATCTAAAACATTTTTGATAGTTTGTGGAATATACATATTTAAATACATCAAAATCAATATGTACAAAAATATGAAATATATACATGCTGGTAGTTTGTCTCTGATCTTGATGTCCAAAAATCCACTCTACACTCAAGGTCACAAGCCTAGACTCAACTCGGACTAGTTGAACACTTCGGTTCAACCGGATCTACCCTGTCACCTGCGCAATGAACTACAATCATGCTAAGCTAGAAGCTTAGTGGTACAAACTTTGATAAAAAAATTATTCAAATGCAATGCTAATGCACAATACATAAGGATATCATATCGCATAACATTACATCATTATATCTTGATAATTCGCTCAATTTTTCAATAAATTCATAATATCTTAATAAATTGTTCAATTATTCCATAATTCATAATTCACATTAAAGCAAAAACAAGCATGAGCCCAAAAAAGATCTAATATGCTATTCAAATTTCAAAGTTACTTCTTTGGTCTATAATGGCACATTGTGTCTAGCCCTGTAGGCAATATATCCATGGATTAATCCAACTAGGTCTGAGTTTACGACCTGGTCATTTCACCTAGCCTAGCTTCAAGGATTTATTTTTGAGGCTTAAGACCCAGTCTTTTCACCTCAAAAATATTTCCACATTAACACCCAGCGTCTAGCCCGTAGGCAATTCATAGGCATGCCACCAAACCTAGAACTCTAAAAATTGAATAACATACTAGGCACACAAATTATTCTTAATTCTCATTTATACCGATATCAATTCATTGTATTATGTTTCCATATATCTCATTTCATTATCAAATCCTTTCTCATTTTCTCATGATTGCATTAGGCACAATGCCTCAAATATCTCACTTATATCAATATAGTCATTACCCATGACTTTACATACCATCTTTAATGTACACAAAACAATTTGCATTATCTATAGATTTTGGATTATTATCATATTTTGCACCAAGCCCACATTATACATAATACATTTGTGACAATATACAATTCATAGCATATTTTTCATGCACGAATCATGTAGTAACTTAACACATTTGCAAACCAAATGTGTTAAGTCCTAATGTCATGTAAATATAAACAATTATTCAAAGTTTGTACTTACCTCTAAGAGTAACAAACATCACTTCTAATTTCCTCTTCCAAGATATCCCTCAAAACTTGGATTGGGGTAACTCTAGTCTCTTCAAATCCTATACCAAATGTGATTAAAAATAATCACAAAGTGATACACAAAGAAAAAATAAGGAAAAGAACCATCTAGGGCAAACTCTACACATGACACACTCAATAACACGGGCGTGTCCATGACCGTGCCCTAAACCCATAACACAGAAGCTTTGACACACTCACTAACATGGTTGTGTCACTGCACGTGTAAAAACTCCATCAACACAATAACTATGACACCCTCAATGACATGGGCATGTCACTTCACGTGTCAATTCTCCTCCAACACAGTAGCTATGACATGCTCAGTGACATGGGCGTGTCACTGTATGTGTCAATTCTGCAACAACATGGTAGCTATGACATGCTTAGTGAAATAGGCGTGTCACTACTCGTGTCACCATACTGAAAATAGAACCCATCGACACGCCCAAAGTCATAGCCGTGTCACTGGGCATGTCAGGCCAAAAACCTAATGTTCACACATAATTGCCACATCCAACCATTATCTTTCATTAACCTTTTCAACTCCATAAAAACTCAACCAAATCCATCATTAAACCATATAATACTTGTGTAAACATCAAAACAACTCAATTAAAATCAAATATACACAATCACAACAAAGACTTAACAACTCAAAAGTTACACAACCTAAAACTCTTATTCTCTTCACCAAACTTAACCTTTTCTTCAATCCAACCCCAAATTCATAGTTAACTAGATAAAAGAACTTCAAACATACCAAAATCAACCATTTATACAAACCACACCAAACATCCAATTCACACATGCAAACTTTCATGAAAAATCAAGGAAACAAGTTGGAAACTTACCAAATATGAAGAAAATCCTTAAAACTCCAACTTGAACACTTGAAATCTCTCAATTCTTGAGTTAGCAAGAAGCAAAATTCTCTCTATCCTTTGATGGAGATGATGGTCGGCTACCAAGGAGGAAGAAGAAAGTCATCCACTCACTCAAACCAACCACTTTACTAATAACCACACTCTTTTTCCTCTTTTAATCTCCACCAAGCAATATATTGTTATTATACTAATTAATCTCAAATATCCTCTTCCACTATCCATTAATTAATATCTATTTTAAATAATTAAATATCATTAGACCTTATTAACATGTTGACTTGTATATAACATGTATATCTTCATATATACAACATATACAAACTTCCCTTTTTTCCTTTCTTTTCACTTAATCAAACATATACACTTTTAAATCCTTTAATTAATTTTCAATATTAATATTTATTTCAAAATTTTGGGATAATATTTGGGATTTTACATACACAAACACAATACAGGTTCCACAGGGCATCCTAACTCACACAGACACAATGCAATCTAAATGATACAATAAATAATACCATAATAATAAAGAATAAAATAATATAAAGACCAATGAAATTAAAATCTCTTATCCCTAGTGGAGTCGCCACTATGAGCGAGAATTTTTGCCCCCACTCCCATGTGGAATGGTTTTTGTGACTATGACACTATTAGGCTTTGGGCCTTAGAGAACACGAGCTTAAACTAAGAGAAAATGGAGTCGTCACCCGGACAGGCCTGAAAAGAAAAGAAAGGGGTGGATGACTCGATTCCTAAGGAATCCCCAACCCCTTATTGGGTTCAAAAAGTTGGGTATACATGGGGAATGTGAGAATGACCCAACACCCCCATAGTGCTAAGTTCATTGGAACCGGCCTCCTTTTAAGGTCTAAATATTATAAAATTCTTAAATTATTTTAGCATTATCCATATTACATGCAAATATAAAATAAACATTCATTATATTATTAAGTTAAAAAAACAAATCAAAATGGACACCCATACGAGGATGGAAAAATGCTTGCAAACCCTTAATTTTTAACCTAGTCCAATCCAATTTTTGTGATATTTTAATTATTTTAATAATATTTTAATTACTTATAATATTTAATAGTTATTTTTAATAAAAATAAAAAATATAAAAAAATAATATAAAAAAATAAAAAAATAAAAATCGGACGGATAGGCGAGCGGCAGGGCATTTCGCCGCATAAATTATCTGCAACTGACTATCAGTGGTGCAAATTGGGCAGTGCCCAATTCGCCGCAGCTAGGCTTGCCTAGTTTTGCAATGAACTGGCTTGCCCAGCTAGCCTGCCACTTATTCTTGCAGCAATTTTCCAGCACAGCCCGCAGGCCCAGCAGCCCTCGCGTGCTACCGATTTTTTGACCAAACCTTGTTTTACCCAGTTTTCTAATTTTTCCTAAACAATTGGTATTTCTTTATTAAAATAGGATTAAGACTCTTTATTTTTCTATAAATACTAGCATTAAACACATGGATGGGGGATGGGCAATTGTTGATAGAAACTTTGGACTTTTATTTTTTCCGAGGAGAGTTGGAAACTTTTGGCTGAATCCAGTTACTTATGCAATGAATCTGAAATATCAAACAAAAAAGAAATTTGTGATGAATCTTAAAGATCAAGTAGAAAAGAAATCAACAAGGCAGTGGCTTAGCTCACGGTCTTGTCCTCAATTCAACCAACAAATACAAAGGTAGTGTAATCATTGTCTTTGCCAAAGCTCATCTAGAATTTCGTTCAAACAATTTTGGTGGAGCCAACAAACCATGGTATGCTTTAATTAAGTAAATACTATATGTTTTGATTGTTTTAAATATTGAATGAGCCCATTCTTCATTTAATTAAAGTTACAGTATACAAATTCTTCTAAAAATCGGTTCATATGTTAGTTTATGTGAATTACAAATTATTATTTCTATAAGTCATATCAGTTATAACCCGTAGACTTGCTTGTCACAGATTGTTTACTTGTTTTACCTTATGCCTATTTTATCAATACATCACTCAGAATCACATTAGGGTTTTCATATAAAACTTCACAGTAGCATCTACTCTCTTTAAACATATTCATAGTTCATATAACTTATGAACTTTGATAAGTTTTTCATAAACATTAAACCCTAATTCATCTAAAACCTTAAGCTATAAACATTATTTTTTATAAATATCAAACTTTAATTTATTCTTTCTAAAAAACCCTAATTTCATAATGTTAAGCCCAAAACTCTAATGTCTTAAAGTTCCAAAACCCTAATTTCATGATGTTGGCCCTAGGCTCTAATTTGATTAACCAAAAACCTTACTACTTTCTTAAATTTATACAACCCTAATCCATTCCATTTTTTCAAAAATTCTCACAGTAGTCTAAATAATAATAATAATAATTCCAAAATCCCAAAACCCTAAATGTTAATTAAAGAACCCTAAATTGAGACATAAACCTAAATTTGTATCTTTATTTACTTTATTAAATTTTAGATTTGATTATGTAGTTTATTATATGTTTTGATTTATTTAATTCCAATACTTGATTTATTTAATTTATCATGGATGGATATTTTCATTATTATTATGATTATTATTAGTTTGTCTTAGTATTAAAATTGTAAGAGGTATGTTTCCATTATTGGATACCTCACTAATTAATTTTCATGTAATTTAAATTGCTTTTATATTTTGGACCAATGTAAAGGATATGTTTCCACCTTTCGGTGGGTGTCCTATTTAGTTTTAGACATGGACGATGTATGGACATGTTTCCATCCTCGGATAGGTGTCCATTTATTTGCTTTATTTGGACATTGCTTTGATTTTAATATAATGATGCTTTATTTTAATTGTTGCATGTAGTATGGATAATATTGTTATATTTAAGAATTTTATAATATTAAGACCTGCAAAGAAGGCTGGTTCTAATGAACCGGGTGTTGTGGGGGTGTTGAGCTATTTCTCACCTTCCCCACACGTACCCAACTTTCTGAACCCATTAAGGGGTTGAGGATTTCTTAGGAATCGAGTCATCTACCCCTTTCTTTTTCCCGGCCCGTCTGGGTGGCAACTCCATTTTCTCCGGGCTTAGGCCCATATTCTCTAAGGCCTCGAGCCTAAACAGTGTCGAAGTCACAAGAACCATTCCACTAGGAGTGGGAATCTCTGCTCACAGTGGCGAGTCCACTGGGGATAAGAGAAGTTGATTCCGTTGGTCTTTATTTTATTCTATTCTTTCTTATCATGATATTATCCATTGCATCATATTAGATTTGCATCGTGTGCGTGAGTTAGAACACCCATGTTACCCGTATTGTGTTATGCAAGGGATACCATACTTTCACTCAAGGTAGGGAGATTGAGCATGGCATAACCACTCATAGCCTTGTACCTTTTGGTATATACTTGCTATGGGAACCTAAGCCTTCTAACCCAAAGACTAAAGCTCATGTAATTAGCCTAGTTACTTTCCTTAGGTTTTACCCCAAATGCTTGTTGTTTGACTACGGTTAATTTATCTTGGCTTAAATCATGGCGTATTTGGTTGGTTCTTTTTCTAATATGACCTAAATACATTATAAGCTCAAAATAAATTTTTTCTTTAAAGTCCAAAAGACCAAAGCAATTTTTAAAAATTTTTCAAAATGGTCTTTGGATATAAAACTTTTCCATAAATAAATTCTTTTCTCACGACTCAAATACAAAGCCCAAAATCCATATTTTCTAAAATCTTTTTACAATGGGCTTTGAAACAAAACTATTTTCATAACCTTTTAAAAGAGCTTATGAATATTTAGGTCAATTATGGAATACCAAAAATCAATTGTGAGCCTAGTTTATACTAAGAATAATTAATCATGGGCTTATTTTTGGCATGAATCATTAGTTACTTTTTCAATTGAGAAATCTATTTATAATAAACCTCTTAATTTAGTTTTAATCCAATATAGCATAAAAGCTACTTTAGTTGGTTGGATGGATTAATGCCTAATTAATGGGAATTATCATGAAATGATTTCCATTTTTAAAAATATAACTATTGGTTGAAATGTCCGAGGGAAATATTCGAAAACAAGATACCCCATATTGGTATTTTGTTAACCATATACCTAGGAAAAGAGACTTGCCATTTGTGTGTTGAAGTTATAAGGTTGGAAGGAACGTCCTATTTTTGTTTTTTTATGCATACATGCATACATGCATCATATGACATATCATTAATCCCTTCTGGCTCACAGCCCTGGATTACGATAGTTCAAAAGCTTAAGACAATCCGACCTATGCCTGAGATGAAGAATCTAGCAATGACTCAATCACTTGCTCACCAAAAGCAATGGAGCCTAAACAAATTCAAAGAATGGTGGATGATGCCCTCAATGCCAAGATGGAAGAAATAAAAGAGGCCCTGGCTGAGACCATGAAGAACCAATTAGCTACAATTTTAGGAAATAATGTCGAAGCATCTGCTAGCACCAAGAAAGACAAGGGGAAGACTAAAGTTAGTGAAGTGGCTTTTGATGATGATAAGGTGATCATTGATGATGATGATTAGGCTTAATACTTCCAAGATCCTCAAGATAAAGAGAAGGAGCCAAAGGTTATTGAGAAGACAACTTTTAAAAAGACTGAAAATTCTGATGTTGAGAAGATGATTGCTGATTTAGAAAAGAAATTTGAAAAGAAGCTAAAAATAGAAGAGATGTCTAAGATCTTCAAACTATTTGAACAAAATGAGGAGGTCCCTTATAAGTTCAAGATGCCTTCCTTCACTAGATATAATGGTACAGGAAATCCTTGCTTGCATGTTAAACAGTACATCACTGCTATGCAGTCTGCCTGAGCTACTAAGGCTCAAACTCTAAGGTATTTAATGCTCTCATTGGGCCCTAATTTCCAAAATTGGTTCAACGCCTTAGAGGAAAGTACTCAAACAGATTAGGACATGTTGTATAAGGTTTTCATTTAGCAATATGGGTACAATGTCAAGCTGGAAGTAACCTTGATGGAGGTGGAAACCATTAGGGAAAAACCAAATGAGAATTTTTTGGACTATGTGAAAACATGGAGAAATAAGGCTGCACTAATCAAGAAGAGGCCTGATGAATCAGATTAGATCAGAATGATAGTTAGATGCATCCTGCCTAACCTTTGTGAGAGGCTATCTCACACCCTTATAAGGGATTTCAAAGATCTTCTCCAAGCTAGTCTGCAAATTGAAGAATGGAAAAGGGAGAAGAATCACTTTTCAATAAGAAGGAATGCGAAAGGGAATTATCAGCCTGGCAATCAAAGTACCCAAAAGGAAGTTGATGTTAATGCCACTAGTCAAGGAGGAATGAGGCAGTTTTTAGAATTAGGGAAGCCGATATCTTGGGTTCTTAATAAGCTACAAAAGAAGGGATTGTTACAACCCTTGACTCCTCATCCTTTGCCTAATCCTCTTCCACCTAACTTTGATACTAATGCATTTTGCCAATTCCATCAAAGGTCTGGACACAAAATGGATAATTGTATGAAGTTGAGGCATGAGATCCAAAATTTAATTGATAATGGCAAGTTGCCTGAGCCAGATAAGCCCAATACCAAAAGTAATCCTTTTCCAAGTTTTAATAGGGTGCCACCATCAGCAACCTTCATGGTAGGAAAAGGATTTGAAAAAGATTTTGTTTTATTATCCTTTCAAGATGGAAATATTGAAGATGTGAAAGGAAAAGAAGCTTAACTCAACAAACTTTCCTCAGCTTGAATGTTGCTTTTCAATTTTACTTTCTTTAATATTTAATTGGAATAATCATTTTTTTCAAATTTAAATTTGTTTGAATAAATTACTTTCATCAAAAGTTTTGTTAGTCTTTGTTCATTTTGGTGCTCAACCAATGTGGAATTTAACTTAAATATTTATAAATTAGAGTATCTATGCATCATGATTTGAATGACTTTACTAGATGAGGGAATTATTCTATAGCATTGAGTTGTGTATGCTTACTTAGAGAGGGTTCTTGCATAATTACCTTTGTCTAGGTCCTAGTTAGTCTTAGAACATGCTTTGACAAATTTTTGAGCGAAATTGAACTATGCTTATTTAAGGGAGAGATGATCTAGGCATTATTTTGTTAGCCAACAACTAGTATCCACCCTATTAAATATCAATCCCTAGTTGTCCCTTTGAGCCTTCATAAAATTTTAGCTTTCTTTTCATTGGCTTACAAACCCCTTGCTTAAATAGAAATGATTCCCGAGTTTAGTACGGTAACTAGGGTTATCATGTTATAGATATGTTAATTCTAAAAATCGAGTCCTGAGGTACAATGACATTGATTTGACAAATAGTATTTTAAGTTAGGTATTTGGAAAGAATAAGCTACTGTGAATCTTAGAAAAAAAGAATTGATTATGGTTTTGAGAAAATAGATTATTGTTTTGGGATTTTAGAAAAGTGCAATTAGGGTTTTAGATTTCAAAAATTAATTGAACGAGTATTAAGATATTAGGGTTTTGGTTCATAAAACATATAATTCGGATTCAACAATTTCATGCTACTGGAAAATTAATATCAAAATACTTTAACAAAACATTAAAAAGGAAGCATGTTATGGCTTGCTGTGAATACAAGAATTTATTAGTTAAGCTCAAACCTCCGTTATTGATTCCACCACAATTTGAATTCTAGTTGAACAATAACAAAGATAGTGTGTGTTGCCTTTTGATGGATTGTATGTTGTTTGCTGCTTCTTGATCCTTCAAGTTTGAGGTTATGAATAAATTGCCAAAATGAATTTCAATAGTTCTTATCCCAACAGTCCTAAAAAATCCAGCTTCCCTTTTAGTGTGTTTTAATATGGTATTTATAGGCAACTAAAATCAAATACCTACTATATTAAGGAAATTCAAAATTGTTTTGCAAATAAAATCAAAAACCAAGTAAAATAGGATTTCAAAAAAAACTGCATGAGGGCTCGGGCGAGCTGTGGGCTGGGTGCGGGCTGCACGCAATTTTACCGCAAGTCTTGCTTGCTGCAAATTGGCCCATGGCCAATTACCCTCAAGTAAAACTTGTGGTGAATTGGCCTGTGGCCAATTCATCGCAAGTGTTCCTGCGGCGAATTGGCCCAAGCTAATTCATCACTGATTCTGCCGTCACCGATATATATTTTTATTTTTTATATTTTTATTTTTATTTTTATTTTTAAAAATAAATATTATAAGTAATAATCATTAAAATAAATATTAAATATTAAAATACCACAAAAATTATTTTGGACTATTTAAAAATATTGGACTGGACTAGGTTAAAAATTAAGAGTCTACAATTTGCCCCCTGCTTGAGCAATATAAGACTACAACAAAAGAGAATGAAAAGCAATGTGATTTTTTACTGGGTTTAGAGCCAAACTGGACTTCATATCCAAGGTTAGTTTGAGTTTTGGACTCAAGCATAATTTGGGTTCTGGACTCGGGATAAATTCTGGACTTAAAAAATAATTTGGGTTCTAGACCCAAAGTAAGTTCTAGACTTAAAAATAATTTAGGTTCTGAACTCGAGATGAATTTTGGATTTGGGTTCTAGACCCGAGGTAAGTTTTAGACTTAAAAATAATTTGGGCTCTGGACCCGGGATGAGTTCTAGACTCTAAAATAATTTAGGTTCTAGACCTGAGCGAGTTCTGGACTCTAGAATAATTTGAGTTCTAGACCCGAGCGAGTTATGGACTCTAGAATATTGGGTTCGAGACCAGAGGTACCTTTTATCAGTTGAGAATTTTGGTTGCTCCAGCTATTCCATTCTTTAATGGATTGTGGGTCTTTACCCACCAAAAGTGAATCTTCATCCTTGGAGATCAGGTCTTCACCCTTGAGATTGGATCTTCATCTTTGACATTGGGTCTTCTCCCTTGAAATGGATCTTCATCCTTTGGACTTTCGGTCTTTACCCTTGAAATTGGATCTTTATCTTTTTGAACTTTTATCCTATATTGGCTTCAGCTCTTCTAACTGGACTGATCTTTTGTCTTTTGCATTTTCATTCTTTTGATAGTTCTAATGTTCCATTCTTTTGCACTTTTGCAAAAAATTCACCCATTTTTTAGCTGGCGCCTTATATCTTCTCCTTTATTCACCCCCAATGATTTATTCGGGTAGGCTCTGATTGATGTTTATATTTTGTCTGGTTCCTTGCATAAGCATGCATCTCTTCTTTATTTTGCAAAATGACTAGAGCTTCCTTAAGCAATGGGCCTTCCATGCCCACTGATTTCATATCTTCTTTTGATTCTTTACTTTCAGAGTGTTTGCTGTTCACTTTGACAAAGAATAGACAATACAATACAAGAAAATGCAATGTCATATGCTCATGTATGCATGATATGCATGAATAATACTTATAGTGGTTTCATCGACTCACAGACCGAGGTGATTAGCTAAATTCTCATTGAATCCTTTTAGATGCATGTTCAGTTCTTGTATTGAAATGACAGAAAGCTTTACATTTATGGCTTTTATCTTTGAGATATCAAAAATATAATATCCCAAAATACACTCTAAAAGTTTTGGAATAATTATTGTTGCAATTGGATTTAATGTGTATATTGAAGGGAAAGAGAAAAGAAATGAAGAGAGTGTATAGGTTGTATCTAATATATATATAAGTTAAATTAATAAAGGCTAAAAGAAGAGCAATGATTTAATTTAATATCTGATTTTGATGTACAGTGGAATTGTAGTAGTGAGAAGATATGTTGGTAAAATATGTAAGGAAAATATTATAAGAGCTAGATGGATATGAAGGATAAAATGTATATATGGTATTTGAAAGATATGGGAAATATAAATGCAATATATATAAAATATACATATACCCACATATACATCACATATACATGATGTATAAAATGGTGTAGGAAAAGTAAGTTATATAATAATAATAATAATAATAATAATAATAATAATAATAATAATAATAAAAGGAAAAGAAGAAAGGAAAGTCAAAGGAAGAAAGTGGTGGTGGAGATTATTTTAGAAATAATTAATTATATTATATATATATATATATATGATAAGTATGAGAAAAGAAGAAAAGATCTTCTTCCCTTCTTCTTCTTCTTCTTCTTCTTCTTCTTGCACGAGAGAGAGAGAGAGAGAGAGAGAGAGAGAGAGAGAGAGAAAGAGAGAGATGATTTCATCAATATACATATCAAATCCAAAGGGATTTTGAGAGAATTGAAGATGGTTATTGAAGATTTGGCATAATATCCAAGTAAGTATTCATTTCCTTGATGGATTTCTATTGTTTAAGTTTGGATTTGATATGGTTAGTTGTGAGAGTGATGATGGATTATTGAAATTGTTTAATAAGGGTTTAATATAAAGGAGTTGGAGAATTGAGTAATTGATATATGGTTGATGTATGTTGTGTTTAAGGAAGTTGAAAACATAAAATACATGAGTTTGGATCCTAGAGAGAGATGTGATTTGTGAGTTGTGATCTAAAGTTTTAGAATGAGTTTCATAAGTGAATACTTGTATTGGAATTCATGTATCTTATCATTGTTTTTGGATTAGGTTATGAAGGAAGTGGATTGCTCTAATTTAAGTGGTGAAGAGTTCTTGGAAGGTAAAGTGTATAAATTGGTGTGAGTGATTCTTAAGGTAAGTACAACTTACATTAAATTGTAAATGTGTTAATGAATCTAATGTATTGTTGATGTGTACTAATAGTGTGAATATTGTGATAAGCATGTAATATATGTGCCTAGAACATTGATTATATCCATTTGAATCATGCTATATGGTGTATAATGTGATTTAATGCAATCAAGGAGGCTTGGCCGTGTTTGGTTTTTAATTTATTGAGAGACACGGCCAAAATTTAAGGAGAGACACGGCCATGTTATGGGAGACACGGCCAAGTTAGGGGAAACTTGGCTGTGTTGGATGATTTTTGGGGGAGACACGGCCACTGTCTTGGCCGTGTCCCTTGCCCGTGTCTGCTACTGCCTGATTCCATCTTTCTTCTTTTGTTTTTGTTCTTTGGATTTAAGGGAGACACGGCCAAGCTAGGGGAGTCTTGGCTGTGTTGGAATTTTTGTTGAGAGACACGGCCACAAGCTTGGCCGTGTCCCTTGAGTGTGTTGGCTACTGTATTTATTTTTTTTTCTATTCTTGCATTGTGGGATCCTCCAAAGGTCTTTTTGTATCTACATTTTAAATATACTTAAAACAAGGATGACCTAAACAAATGTATATTGAGGATTCTAAATCTATGAATGAGGTAAATTATATATGTGTATATCAATGATGATTATTCTTAATGAATGTTTAATGTGTTTGATTATGTATATTTCAATAATGAGGTATTATAATGTGAATTGAAACAAATGAGATGTGAAGCCATTGTTATTGGCTATGATGATTCAAATGAGATGTGAAGCCATTGTTATTGGCTATGATGATTCAAATGAGATATGTGGGGAATGTTTGCCTAGATGATGATGAGCATTGAGAATGAAATTGATAATGAAATAATAAATGAATTGTGTGTCTAATATGTTATTCATTTTCAGAGTTTTGTTGTTGGTGGCATGCCTAATAGTAACAATCTCTTGAAGTTAGGTTGGGCTTGATCCTTGAAGCCAAGTTGGGTAGAAGTTTAACATGTTTTACTCCCCTTGAAGCTTGGTTGGGTCTAGTCCTTGAAGCCTAATTGGGATGTTACAACCTTTGAAGCTTGGTTGGGTCTAGTCCTTGAAGCCTAATTGGGATGTTACAACCCTTGAAGCTAGGTTGGATTGGTTCTTGAAGCCAAGTTGGGTTGATACTTAGCATGCTTTGTTCCCCTTGAAGCTTGGTTGAACCTAATCCTTGAAGCCTAGTTGGGATAATGATAATGATAAATGAGATAATTAAACCAAAACATTAACTCTGAAAGATGAATGGCATATTAGTATCTTTTGGGCCCATGCGTATCTTTGCTTAAATGTGAATTATGGAATGAAAAATGTATTGTTATGTGATTTATGATGATAATCATGGAATGAGATGTATACAATACATAAGTAAATTATTGAAAGTGAATATTGCTTGAGGAGCTATGTTGAGAAATGAGTTTATGAAAATATAATATGATGTATAAAATGGATATAAATGTGGAACTTGTGAGTATTGTTTTCACAAAGGGTTGGATAAGTCGTTGATTGGTGATTTGTTGAAATGTTGTATATGCATATGTATATATGATATATGAGATTAGTAGAGATATATGAAAGGTGTAATTGAAAAGGGAAAAACCATGATAAGAAACTATTGGTACATGAGGTTAATATATTTGTATGTTAGAATTTCTGTACTATATGTTTATACTATTTATTTGTATTACTAAGCTCTCGGGCTTAGCGCGAATGTGTAATCGCGCAGGTGAGTAGATGGTAGATCTGAAGTCTTTCGTTATGCCACGAGAAGAGTAAGAGTTTGTCGAGACCAACTAGAAAGTGATGCATACATGTGTGATTTAATTATGCTGTATTTTTTATAAGAATATATTCATATGTATAAATAAAGTTTTGGTAAATAAGAATGAGAGTAATATATATATAAGACCATTGAAAGTATAATGATTTTGTAAATGTTCTTTAAATTAATATAATATTGTTTGAACTCGGATAAAGGTTTTCAAATTGAAACTAAAAGTGACATTCTTATACTTTATATACGTATTGTATGTATACCAGGTATATGTATAGTACTTATATAGGGTATGGGGGTGTTACAATTATTTTGGTATCAGAGCTTAGGTTCGAGATTCTCGGCCTAAGTAGAATTAAAAAGAGAAAGTTTTGAAAAACTTAAAGAGAATTAAAAAGAA
Organism: Garcia nutans; assembly: GCA_947685225.1. Classification (NCBI taxonomy): domain Eukaryota; kingdom Viridiplantae; phylum Streptophyta; class Magnoliopsida; order Malpighiales; family Euphorbiaceae; genus Garcia; species Garcia nutans. Next base: position 29,765,834 of record CANTUV010000009.1, on the reverse strand, counting down.
AAGTTTTGAAATGAAATTTGTAATACATGCATATGCATTCACACCTAGGTTGGTCTCGGATGTGGCATTATGTGAATTGTAATGTAATTGAATTAAATGAGATGAATAATAGCATGGGGATAAAGTTCTGCATGAAAGGAAAATGAAAGAAAGAAATGAATAGAAGAATATAGTTGGAAAGGAGTTAAAAATAAAATCAAGATTAAAGTATGTACTCTTTTCTATACAGTTTGGATCTCTTTCTAATAAACCTTATGTTTGGATTATTAGAGGGAGGAAATATTGTGGTATTGTTAAAATAGATAGATATGTTATTAATTGAAGAGAGTATGGTGAAATATTAAGTGAGTTGATCGGTATAAACAAAATGTGATCATTTAAGGTTTGGGTGTATAAAGTTAAAGTTTTGTTTAAAAGAAAAAGAGATGATGTTGGTTAAGTAAAAAGATATATTGGTATTGTTTGTATTGTTATTGTAATGCAACATTGTGATTTCAATGTTAAAAATGTAATATGTTTGAATATTGTGAAAGCTCATGTTAATGGTGGTAATATACGACAGTTGGATTTTTGAAAAGAGCTTTATAATTGTGAAAATTATATGTTTGGATGTTGCTTTGTGGTATGTATATAAGATGTTTTTAAAGTTGATATTAAGAAAAGATGAGAATTGTAAGTTGAAGTTTAAATGAAATAATGATTTGAGAATTTAGAAATTTAATGGAATGTTGATAAAGCTTATTTAGATATTAAACATATGAGCTCTTTGCAATGCATATTCTTGCATATGAGAATTTATTTTGAAATAAAAGATAAGTGTGAAAGAGATGTCACATTAGATATGTGAATGATATGATTGAATAATGATATATGTGTTTAGTTAATGTAATTGATGTTGTATATTATGATGATGAAATGTGAAATGTGAAAGATATGATGTTATGAAGAGTTGCTTTATTGTGATTTGAGATCATATGAGATGATTGAGACATGGTTGTCTAATTTGTTTATGAGAATGAAAGGAATTAAGAAAGTAATGTTTAAAGATTAATGAATGGACCTATCTGCCTCCAGCGGAACCATGCGGACCCACTGGGATGGGCAACCGAACTTGGACTACCGACCTGGTTGGGGGAAGGTTCGTATATGAAGCCACGGTTGTTGGCTATAATGATGAACTTGAATGAGTATAATGAATGATGATATAATTATTGAAATAATGAAATGTAACATTTATAAATATGATCTTGATTGGTTGAATACATGACATTGATAATGTTCAGAAAAAAAAATGATGATAAATATTAAATTGGTATAGATTGTATACGAAAGAGGAATTAGATAAAAAATACATAAGTGTATATATGTAAAGGGTATGTGAGATGAGTTCTTCGATATGAAGGTAAGTGTAATATGTAAGGAATATGGGAAGTGAGTCACATTGTGGATGTGGCCTATAAATATGTAAGTGATAATTACTGGTATAATGATATTAAGAATGATATTGCATGTATTAGTGGACCTAAGAGAGATTAGGTCTTGAACTGTGCAAAGCTAGATGGATTATGTAATGAAATTAAGAATGAGAATGGACTTGAGTAATATTGGATGGTGAAATTGTTATGGTAATCACTGAATCTGATAATTATATAATACTTTGAGTCCCAAGGTATTTACATGTGGGAAGGTTTTATGTATATGTGTATAATAGGAGATTGTAAATGGATTAGAAATAGATTCGAAATGGAGTGACAAAAGGGAAATTGTGTAAGAATTGTATATGATTGCATACATATATGTAAGAGATGTTAATAGTAATATTGTTGAAACATGAATTACGCTAATGATGACCACATAAATGACTGCAAATTGAGTTGAAATGGAGTTGAAGTGTGTTAACTCTTGATGTAGCAAAAGTTTAGAAAATGAATATGTAATTCCTGTGATCTAATTTAGCTTTGTAATTGGAAAGGCTAGAACAGGAATAATAGAGGAACAAAATTGATTATAGGGCTACAAGTATAATTGTTAATCTCTTATGGTTATATGATTTGTTTAGTATATTTGGCCGATTAGCTTTGTTATCCCCAGCTTTGGGATTGGGATAGTATGACTGGAATGCAGTTTTGGTGAGATTGATAATTGTATTTCTAGAAACATGATCAAGAGTTATGATTGGTAAAGTTATACTTTATCATTTTATGTTAGAAATTTGTTATAATTTTGAAAAGTAAGGAAAGAAAAGAGAATTACGAAAAATGTTTTGAGTTATGGATAATGTGATAAAAAAAAATTATTGTAAATATAGTAAAGGTATGAAATGTGAAGAAATATTAAAAAGGGAGAAATTATAAAATGTGAATGAAAGTTATATTGAATATGTTTATGGTATGAAGTGAATAAGTGAATGGATTTAAGGTTTAAGTGAGTGAACTATGGATAGAAAGTATGGTATGAGATGATCATGAGAATTGGTGGTAATTATACTAAGATAGTAGAAAATAAACTATGTATATATTGAAAGATAATTTAAAGTGATTTGTAATCATGATAATTTTACTGAATATGGATCTGAAGAGATCAGGATTTGAATATAAGTTTGCTCTAATAGAATTAAGTTATATATATATTGTGAAATTTCATGATAAGTTTAGATAAATTAATTGTTGATTTGAATTAAACAAGATTGAAACGTGGGTATATTGTGGCAGATAGATCAATTGATCTAGATTCTATGAAAATTATGAATCGTTATTGAAATTTAATGTGTACAGTTGTATTAGGAGCATAAGATTTAAGTGATAATGTATATAATGTAGAATTCTAAAATGTGAATGAAAAAGAATGAAAGGAGTTATATTAGTTGTAAATAATGATAAAAGGGAAAAGATTGATTATCTATAAATAAGGATATTGTTATCAATTAAGGTTTGGTAGATGCTTATTTTGAAAGTGATTATAATGACGGGATAATCCATATTAAGATTTAACTCAATGATTTTTAAGGTTAAATTAAAAGAGTAATTATAAAGAAATGAAGTAATAGCATATCCTGAAGATAATGATTAGACGAAGTATAAATATATTAGAAGATGATTTGATTTTGGTATAAAGGTAATTTCATTGGGAATGTGAGAAAATATCTTGATTGCTTTGTTAAAGAAGTAATAAAATATATATATATGTATAATGGTGAATTATGAAATTTAAAGAAGTTGATTGACTCTAAGGGGGAGAGTAAAAGTTATATGATTTGATGATATAGTAACTTAAGAATATACTTAACTTCATTTGGAAGTTAAGATGGTATTGTATTATGAATGGATTGCTATTATACTAGATAATTTCGAGGACGAAATTATTTAAGGGGGAGAGAATTGTAATATCCCAAAATACACTCTAAAAGTTTTGGAATAATTATTGTTGCAATTGGATTTAATGTGTATATTGAAGGGAAAGAGAAAAGAAATGAAGAGAGTGTATAGGTTGTATCTAATATATATATAAGTTAAATTAATAAAGGCTAAAAGAAGAGCAATGATTTAATTTAATATCTGATTTTGATGTACAGTGGAATTGTAGTAGTGAGAAGATATGTTGGTAAAATATGTAAGGAAAATATTATAAGAGCTAGATGGATATGAAGGATAAAATGTATATATGGTATTTGAAAGATATGGGAAATATAAATGCAATATATATAAAATATACATATACCCACATATACATCACATATACATGATGTATAAAATGGTGTAGGAAAAGTAAGTTATATAATTAAATAATAATAATAATAATAATAATAATAATAATAATAATAATAATAATAAAAGGAAAAGAAGAAAGGAAAGTCAAAGGAAGAAAGTGGTGGTGGAGATTATTTTAGAAATAATTAATTATAATATTATTATTATATATATATATGATAAGTATGAGAAAAGAAGAAAAGATCTTCTTCCCTTCTTCTTCTTCTTCTTCTTCTTCTTCTTGCACGAGAGAGAGAGAGAGAGAGAGAGAGAGATGATTTCATCAATATACATATCAAATCCAAAGGAATTTTGAGAGAATTAAAGATGGTTATTGAAGATTTGGCATAATATCCAAGTAAGTATTCATTTCCTTGTATGGATTTCTATTGTTTAAGTTTGGATTTGATATGGTTAGTTGTGAGAGTGATGATGGATTATTGAAATTGTTTAATAAGGGTTTAATATAAAGGAGTTGGAGAATTGAGTAATTGATATATGGTTGATGTATGTTGTGTTTAAGGAAGTTGAAAACATAAAATACATGAGTTTGGATCCTAGAGAGAGATGTGATTTGTGAGTTGTGATCTAAAGTTTTAGAATGAGTTTCATAAGTGAATACTTGTATTGGAATTCATGTATCTTATCATTGTTTTTGGATTAGGTTATGAAGGAAGTGGATTGCTCTAATTTAAGTGGTGAAGAGTTCTTGGAAGGTAAAGTGTATAAATTGGTGTGAGTGATTCTTAAGGTAAGTACAACTTACATTAAATTGTAAATGTGTTAATGAATCTAATGTATTGTTGATGTGTACTAATAGTGTGAATATTGTGATAAGCATGTAATATATGTGCCTAGAACATTGATTATATCCATTTGAATCATGCTATATTGTGTATAATGTGATTTAATGCAATCAAGGAGGCTTGGCCGTGTTTGGTTTTTAAGTTATTGTGAGACACGGCCAAAATTTAAGGAGAGACACGGCCATGTTATGGGAGACACGGCCAAGTTAGGGGAAACTTGGCCGTGTTGGGTGATTTTTGGGGGAGACACGGCCACTGTCTAGGCCGTGTCCCTTGCCCGTGTCTGCTACTGCCTGATTCCATCTTTCTTCTTTTGTTTTTGTTCTTTGGATTTAAGGGAGACACGGCCAAGCTAGGGGAGTCTTGGCTGTGTTGGAATTTTTGTTGAGAGACACGGCCACAAGCTTGGCCGTGTCCCTTGAGTGTGTTGGCTACTGTATTTATTTTTTTTTTCTATTCTTGCATTGTGGGATCCTCCAAAGGTCTTTTTGTATCTACATTTTAAATATACTTAAAACAAGGATGACCTAAACAAATGTATATTGAGGATTCTAAATCTATGAATGAGGTAAATTATATATGTGTATATCAATGATGATTATTCTTAATGAATGTTTAATGTGTTTGATTATGTATATTTCAATAATGAGGTATTATAATGTGAATTGAAACAAATGAGATGTGAAGCCATTGTTATTAGCTATGATGATTCAAATGAGATATGTGGGGCATGTTTGCCTAGATGATGATGAGCATTGAGAATGAAATTGATAATGAAATAATAAATGAATTGTGTGTCTAATATGTTATTCATTTTCAGAGTTTTGTTGTTGGTGGCATGCCTAATAGTAACAATCTCTTGAAGTTAGGTTGGGCTTGATCCTTGAAGCCAAGTTGGGTAGAAGTTTAACATGTTTTACTCCCCTTGAAGCTTGGTTGGGTCTAGTCCTTGAAGCCTAATTGGGATGTTACAACCCTTGAAGCTTGGTTGGGTCTAGTCCTTGAAGCCTAATTGGGATGTTACAACCCTTAAAGCTAGGTTGGATTGGTTCTTGAAGCCAAGTTGGGTTGATACTTAGCATGCTTTGTTCCCCTTGAAGCTTGGTTGAACCTAATCCTTGAAGCCTAGTTGGGATAATGATAATGATAAATGAGATAATTAAACCAAAACATTAACTCTGAAAGTTGAATGGCATATTAGTATCTTTTGGGCCCATGCGTGTCTTTGCTTAAATGTGAATTATGGAATGAAAAATGTATTGTTATGTGATTTATGATGATAATCATGGAATGAGATGTATACAATACATAAGTAAATTATTGAAAGTGAATATGGCTTGAGGAGCTATGTTGAGAAATGAGTTTATGAAAATATAATATGATGTGTAAAATGGATATAAATGTGGAACTTGTGAGTATTGTTTTCACAAAGGGTTGGATAAGTCGTTGATTGGTGATTTGTTGAAATGATGTATATGCATATGTATATATGATATATGAGATTAGTAGAGATATATGAAAGGTGTAATTGAAAAGGGAAAAACCATGATAAGAAACTATTGGTACATGAGGTTAATATATTTGTATGTTAGAATTTCTGTACTATATGTTTATACTATTTATTTGTATTACTAAGCTCTCGGGCTTAGCGCGAATGTGTAATCGCGCAGGTGAGTAGATGGTAGATCTGAAGTCTTTCGTTATGCCACGATAAGAGTAAGAGTTTGTCGAGACCAACTAGAAGGTGATGCATACATGTGTGATTTAATTATGTTGTATTTTTTATAAGAATATATTCATATGTATAAATAAAGTTTTGGTAAATAAGAATGAGAGTAATATATATATAAGACCATTGAAAGTATAATGATTTTGTAAATGTTCTTTAAATTAATGTAATATTGTTTGAACTCGGATAAAGGTTTTTAAATTGAAACTAAAAGTGACATTCTTATACTTTATATACGTATTGTATGTATACCAGGTATATGTATAGTACTTATATAGGGTATGGGGGTGTTACAAAAAACATAAATGGTGAGGACCAAGCAGCATAGTCAGGGATACATCCATTTCAAACTATGATTCAACATGCCAATTGGTAGCTTCTTCACAACCTTGCAAATAATTCTTTACCTTGCCCAATGTGTCCTTCAAGGTTTGACTATTCAATATATTTTCTTTAACTTAAAGGTTTTTATAATAAGAAAATAGATTTTTTAAAAAAATTAAAAAAAATTAAATATTGACTTTGTTAAATCAATGTCATTGTACCTCATGAGTTGATTTTTAAATTTAACATATCTATAACATAATAACCCTAGTTACCGTACTAAACTCAGGAATTATTTCTATTTAAGCAAGAACTGTTGCACTTCAAATAGGAACATACACATTACTTGGTCAAAGGTCTTGTTGAGTTTGAATATTGTCTATCTCATATGCATGCTTATTCAAACTATCTCCACTAATAGACTCTACCTACCAAGAGAGATCAACAGGTCTTTAATAGGCTTGAAATGGGGTCTATAAGGGACATAGGTTAAATGAAAGCCATGCTAGTGTATGTTCCCTAGGCCATTTATTTGGATCTTTATGTTATACATTCATTATTAATAAATGAGGTTTTATTATCATTATTGTTTGTTTGCATGTTACACAATTTTGATATTTGTCCCTGGTTTATTATTGTTATAGAGATAAAAAAAAATAATTCTTAACCAGTATGAACATTGATTTGATAATCATCAGATGGTTATGTGTATAGTGATACAAATCAATTTCATAGATACTTGTTAGAGAACAATGTATTGGATAGACCCATCATGAGATTACTACATGGGTTAGTGTCATAAGTAAATCTCATGATAGTTATGTATTAATTCTTTGACTTGAGATTGTCATAGTTTCCAATATAAGGACTATTATATTTTGACATGATCAAACATTATCCGTAACTAGATAGTAATAAAGGTTATGATTATATATGATAGAAATTATGTAGAGGATAATGAATAATCAAGATAGAATTTGTCCCTCTCTTTGAGAGAGATATCTTTTGGGCCCTTCGATAAGTGAGACTGTGAAATGCATGGTCGTGCTCAAATGAATTGATAGTGTGATCAATTTCATTTGTTTTTTATCAGTCTACTTGGAGATTGAGTAATCATAAGTTTGGACAATATAAGTATGATGTTGACCATGACTTATGTTCAAGCTAGATATTGTGTGACAAAGGGATTAATGCATGTACTATTATTAGGCAAATTGGACATTCCTTATATTAATTGGGTAGTTGTAACGCCTTGCTAGAGGCCAATTACGACTTGTTGGTTTAATAGAGATTAAATTGACTGCCAATTAATATGGGCCTATCGGGTCACATAAAAGAATGCGCTTTGGGCTGGATATAATATTAATAATATTAATATTAGATATTAATATTTATTATTATTATTATTTTCGTTTATTAGATAATATATTTAGAATCCTTATTAGATTTGGATTCTGAATTTGACTTACCTTATCCAATTTCGAATTGGATTCTGGAGTGAATATATTCACTCCAGACGTTAAGTCTTCTCAGAGGTAACATTAGAAAATGAAAGAGAATGAAAACAAAGGAACCCTAATACGTTTTAGAGAAAATGTTTTTCCAACCTTCGCCGTTGCAGAGAGCTAGCACTCCAGAAGGTAGCATTCGTGTGGATACGCGATAGAGGGTGTTTCGCGATCGAGGCATCTCTTCCAAACTGTGATTTTGAATCATCAACAGGTTAGTTCTTTGAACACTTTCATCGAATTAAACGAACAGCATGGATCCTGGTGGGAAATCAGAGATCAAAAATTTTTCCGCTGCGTGTTTTTGGTTTGCAGTGATCTCCTTAATTTCCTAACAGTGGTATCAGAGCCACTTGTTGTTTTCGTTTAAGTTAAAAATGCCATGTTGATATGATTACATGAGATATATTGATTTCATATGGCATGTTAACTATAAAACCCTAATTCGTTTTTCATATGATGAGAAAGGATTGGTTTTTTTTTTTGTTTCGTTTCTGTAAAACCCTAATTCATTTTTCATATGATGAGAAAGGATTGGTGTTTTTAATTTCATTTTCATGAGATGATCACGTATATATGATTGGTTGATTAAAACGATTTTCATATGATGAAAACGATTAAGTTTATATGTGATATAAACATTTGGTAATGATTCTGTAATGGGTTGTACATATTCGAAATAAAACAGTAAGAAGGTTAATGAGATTAACGATTCTGTTTTAGGGTTTCGCCAAAGAAAAATGTTAATGAGATTAACATTTCTGTTTGGCTTCGAGGGACCGCCGTATGTTCATGCCCTATAGTTCGTTACCGCTACATTAAGAATGTCAATATATTTGTTTTCTATTTAACATGTTGGTGATGAATATGTTATGTTTGTTTGATGTCTTGGCATGGTGCATAGCATGGCCTTATGACCTATGTGATTGGTTTATTCATATCTTAATTTTGGGTAAATACGGCCAACGTGTCGTTTATTTTGTTGTAATTTATTTTACTAGTAGTTAGATTTTCTTTTATTGTAATAAATGAAGATTCAAGCTACAATGTTTGTGATGGATATTCATACCAAGGAGAAGATGGTTCCATGGTGATGGAAGCACAAGCTCAAGTTTTGAAGATATGTAATATTGTAAGTGTTGTAATAGATAGGTTTTTCACCTAGGGTTGCCTTTATGATCTTCATTTGGTCTCTTGAAGATCATATTTAGTTTGGCCATGCTATGTCACGTTTACATAATTTGTCATTTGGTATATGATGCTTATGTGATAAATTATATATATGCATATAGGATGCTAAAATATAATGATATGTAATGCAAGACATGATAATAATTTAGTTGAACCCTCTTGCTAATTTAAGTCTAAATGCCATCCACGTTTTGAACACCTATCAAAACTAAGATTGTATTAAAGTAGGTATTGCCAAAGCAATATGCTTTAAACATTCCTAGTTAAGTAGGATGAGTAATAGTGCTACTCATATGTTTTAAAATTGGTTAGACTTAATTAGGCTATCAAAATGGTTTTGGGCCTAAGGCATTAGATGGAATTCAACATGTAATATCCTCATGTATGCCTTAGAAGTTTTGATTATGTTATTGTTGTAAGTTGGATTGAATGTATATGTTATGTGAAGAGAAAAGAAATGGGAAGAGAAGGTTTATGTATTTGTGTTTTGGGAAATAAAAGAGGGTTTAGAGAGAAATGTATATGTTGATTATATGGTAATATATATAACATATAAGTTGGTCAAAAAGGGAGAGTCAATGCAAGAAGATATTTTCATTTATGATATGTGAAATTACTATAAAGGACATGTGAGTTAAAAGAGAGCTAAAGTAAATGGTTAAGGGCATTGAGGTAATTCTCTTTTGGAAATCTCTTGGTGGAGATTAAAAGAAGGAAAGAAAGGTTGACTTGTTAATTTCTTTTCTTTGTTTGAAGTGGTGGCCGGCTATCCAAAGAGAAGAGAGAGCAATTGAAGTGTTTTGGTTTCTAACATTAAGATTGAAGGGAGAATCAAGGAATTTAGTTGAAGATTTGTGGAATTCAACAACTTTGGTAAGTTCTTTTCCTTGATTTCTTCTATTCTTGTGAAGTGGTGTTTTAAGTGAATTAGGGTTTGATGATTTGATGATTAAATGTGTTTGTGATGTGTTATAAGTTTTAAAATGGATTGTAAGTTATAAGATTGAATTGGTATTGGTTTGGTTTTGAATATGGTAAGATAAGTGGAAGATCAAGAGTGGAATTTGGTTTTAGGGTTTTGAGATGGTTTGTGTTTAAAATGTAATATTAATGTGTTGTTTAAGTGATTAATGTAATGAATATATAAGATATGTGTTAACAACATTGATTAGAACCAATTGAATGAGATTATTGTTGTGCAAAAAGTGTGAAAATGCAAGTGAAAGAGCTTTGGCCAAATTAGGGTTTGTGTTCTTGAGTGACACGGCCAAGACTTATTATTTTTGAGAAACACGGCCAAGTCTAGAGAATTTTGGCCGTGTTGGATAGGTTTTGGGGTGACACGGCCACTGGCTTGGCCGTGTCCCTTGAATGTGTTTGCTACTGCCTGAGTTGTGTTGAGAGACACGGCCGTGTCCTTGCCCGTGTCTGCCTCGGGAAGTTTTGGTCTTGAGAGACACGGCCATAAGCTTGGCCGTGTCCCTTGGGTGTGTTTGCTACTGTGATGGTTTTTGGTTCTTCATGCATTGTTTGATTCTTTAAAAGTCTTTTGTTCCTAAACATTTTATATACACTCTAAATACTTTGTAATCAAAGAATGACCTAAACAAATGTATGTGGATGATTCTAAACCTATGAATAATGATCTTTGAATTAGGTTTTGAAGAAATTGTGTTGCATTAATCTAAATGTTGAGAATTCTTGGAAGAGGAAATGTATAGATGGATGAGAATAGTTCTTGAGGTAAGTACCAATACATACGAGTGTATTTATTTATATGATTTGAGGCTTAACACATTTGGTCGCAAATGTGTTAAGTGGTTTACTATATTGTTAATATAATTGGATCAAGGTGATGATTGAATGATGTGAAGGATGTGAAGATCATTAAAAAGGTAAGCATGAACCCTATTTGCTTGTATATCCTTATATGTCTTTGAACCTTAACACATTTGGATGAATGTGTTAAATACTCTATTATATTGTGGATGTAAGTGAATAATGTAAATTGCTATATATATATATATATATATAAAGGATGAAATATGAAATGGGAAAGGTAGGAAGAAATGAGGATCATTCTTAAGGTATGTGCAAATTTGTTATGATAAATGCTCTAATAATGAATGGTGTTAATGTGTTTTGAGAAATGATGAAAGGTTATGTTATATGCATTATGAATGGCAATGTATTATATGAATAATATATTTTGAAATGTTATATCAATAATGTTATATGTATCATATGAATTGAGATATGATATGTTGTGAAGCCATTGTAATTGGCCATGATGATTCAAATGTGATATGAAGCCATTGTGATTGGCTATGACAATTCAATTGAGATATGTGAGGCATGTTTGCCTAAATGATGATGAGAATTGTGAATGATATTGATGATAGAATGATCAATGAATTGTGTGTCTAATATGGTATTCATTTTCAGAGTTTTGTTGTTGGTGGCATGCCTAATAGTAACAATCTCTTGAAGTTAGGTTGGACTTGATCCTTGAAGCCAAGTTGGGTTGAAGTTTAACATGTTTTACTCCCCTTGAAGCTTGGTTGGGTCTAGCCCTTGAAGCCTAATTGAGATGTTACAACCCTTGAAGCTAGGTTGGATTGGTTCTTGAAGCCAAGTTGGGTTGATACTTAGCATGCTTTGTTCCCCTTGAAGCTTGGTTGAACCTAATCCTTGAAGCCTAGTTGGGATAATGAAAAATGTGATAATTAAACCAAAGCATTAACTCTGAAAGTAGAATGGCATATTAGTGTTTTGGGCCCGAGTCTGTCTTTGTTGTCAATGTGAAATACAAGTGTTGAAATAAATGAGATCTATGGTGGATTCCATTGGGAATGTGATTCATAATTGGTATGATATGTAATGTGTGTATGGAAATATTGATTGTGAGTATTAATAATGAATCATGATTGGTGAATTGTGAATAAAATAATGTTATGAAGTGTGGTATGTAAATGAATTGTGGTTGATGATAAGGATTGTCTTCATTTGAAATGTGATTCATGGTTGGTATGGTATATATAATGTGGATGTATTAATATATTGATTTTGAGTATTGGTGATGGATTAGGGTTGGTGATATTATTATGTATATATGTACATCATATATGAAATTAGCTAGGATATATGAAAGATGCAATTAAAAAGAAAAGAAAATATGATAAGAACTAATTATACCTTGAATTGATATATCATTATATGTTAATACTTCTATACTATATGTTTATATTTTATATTTGGACTACTAAGCTCTCGGGCTTAGCGCGGGTGTTTATTCGCGCAGGTATATAGATGGAAGATATGAAGTCTTTTGTTATGCCACGAGAAGAGTAAAGTTTGTCGAGACCAACTAGAGGGAAATGCATACATGTATAACTTTTATATTGATGTATTTATGACGAGAAAGTAATTATATGTATAAATGAAGTTTTTGATAAAGATAATGATTTGGTAAATGTTATTTAAATTAACGTATTATGGTTTGGAATTCTTTTACAGGTATTAAAAAGGTAACGAAAAGTGACATCCTTATACTTTATATACTTACCGTATGTATACCAGGTATATGTATAGTACTTATATAAGGTATCGGGGTGTTACACAACATGCTATGACATATTCCATAATTACTAAGAGTTACATGAGATGTAATTGGTAAAGATGTTACCTACCTAAATAACTTGATTTTAAGCGTCACGCCAAAGCTGAGTTTAGAATTAAGTGAAATACGGATCTTAGCCTACTAAAATATTTCTTTAGAGGGTTATATTTTTAGTAGGAGTTTAAATAATTTAAACCTCATTATTAATTAAAATTTGACTTTGCATATTTATTTTGTAGATGGCTACTAATAACAATTCCACCTTATCACTGCGATCTATCCTTGAGAAGGAAAAACTGAAAGAATGTGGAACTAATTTTGTTGACTGGTTTAGGAACCTGAGAATTATTCTCAAACAAGAGAAAAAGTCCTACATGCTTGATGAAGCTATCCCTGACCCACCTCCTGCTGATGCTTCTAATGCTGCTAAGAGTAAGCATAAGAAGCATGTGGATGATTCCAATGACATAGGATGTCTTATGTTGGCTACTATATGTCTAGGACTTCAGAAGGATCTGGAACACTTAGAGGCTTATGAGATGAGTGTGTATCTCAAACAAGCTTTCCAACAACAGGCTAGGCAAGATAGGTTTGACACCGCTGTTGCATTATCTGACTACAAAATGTCTGAAGGTGAATCTGTTAGTGCTCATGTTTTGAAGATGAAAGGCTATCTAGATCACCTTGCTAGACTTGGATATCCCCTGAGTGTAGAACTCTCCATGGATTTGATCCTACATTCATTGCCTAGCAGTTTCTCATAGTTTGTCATGAACTATAACATGAATGACATGGAGAAATCCATTCCTGAGCTACATGGTATGCTCAAAACTGCTGAGGGGAATATCAAAAGCCTACCCAAATATTGAATGTCAATATTAAACAAATACTAAAGGCAAGGGTAAGGCAAAAGGTGCTAAAGGGTCCAAAGGACAAGCTAAACCAAAACCTGAACCTAAGGCTAAAGTTCCTAAGGAAGGGACTTGTTTCCATTGCAACAAGCCTGGGCATTAGAAGAGAAATTGTCAACTCTATTTGGATGAGTTAAAGAAGTTGAATGGTAGTGCGACTACATCTTCAGGTATTTATGTTATAGAAATTAATTTATCTATTCCTTCTTCCTGGGTATTAGATACCGGATGTGGATCTCAAATTTGTACAAATATGCAGGGACTCAAAAGAAGTAGGATGCTGAAGAAGGGTGAAGTGGACCTACGTGTTGGCAATAGAGCAAGAGTTGCTGCTATAGCTGTAGGAACTTATGAACTTGTTATGCCCAATGGGTTTTTGTTAATTTTGAACAATTGCTTTTATGTTCCTACTATGAGTAGGAATCTTATTTCAGTATCTGTTTTGGATGATGAAGGTTATTCATTTTGATTAAGAATAAGAAATGTTCTATTTTTGATAAAAAAAAATGATTTGCTTTATAGTATTACAAATTCTTATAATGGCCTTTATATCCTTAATCTTGATGATTCTAATGGTAATGCTATCTATAACATAACTTCTAAGAGAACTAAGCCAAATGAGTTAAACCCTACTTATTTATGGCATTGTCGCCTTAGCCATATAAATGAGAAACGCATTTCTAAGCTCCATCAAGATGGATTATTAGATTCATTTGATTTTGAATCATTTGAAACATGTGAGTCTTGTTTGCTTGGTAAGATGACAAAGGATCCTTTTACTGGGCATAGTGAAAGGGCTAATGATTTATTGGGCTTGATACATACAGATGTATGTGTTCCTTTTAGCATTAGTGCCAGAGGAGGATTTCGATACTTCATTACTTTTACTGATGATTTCAGTAGGTATGGCTATGTCTACCTAATGAAACATAAGCATGAGTCTTTTGAAATGTTTAGAACTTTTCAAAATGAAGTACAAAATCAACTTGGTAAAATAATTAAACTACTTTAATCAGATCCGAGATGGTGAATATAATTATGAGATATGGCAAATGGATGTCAAAACTGCTTTCCTTAATGAAAACTTGCTTGAGGATGTGTATATGACACAACCTGAGGGTTTTGTAAATCCTGAGAATTCTACAAAGGTTTGCAAGCTTCAAAGATCCATTTATGGATTGAAGCAAGCATCTGGAAGCTGGAATCTTCATTTTGAAGAAACAATTAGGAACTTTGGTTTCATCAAGAATGAAGATGAACCTTGTGTTTACAAGATGGTTAGTGGGAGTGCAGTAGTGTTTTTAGTCTTATATGTGGATGACATATTACTCATTGGGAATGATATCCCTACCTTGCAAAAGGTTAAGACTTGGTTAGAGAATTCTTTCTCAATGAAAGACTTAGGTGAGGCTGCCTATATCCTTGGTATAAAGATCTATAGAGATAGATCTAGAAGGGTAATTGGCCTGAGTAAAAGTACATACATAGATAAAGTGTTGAAGAGGTTCAACATGCAAGCCAAAAAGGGATTCTTGCCTATGTCTCATGGCATTCATCTCAGCAAGAGTCAATGTCCTATGACATCTGATGAGCGAGATCGAATGAATAAGATTCCTTATGCTTCTGCTATAGGATCTATTATGTATGCCATGTTATGTACTAGACTAGATGTCTCATAACCATTAAGCGCAACTAGTAGATTTCAAGCTGATCCTGGTGAAGGTCACTGGACAGCTGTCAAGAATATTCTTAAGTACCTTCAAAGGACTAAAGATGTATTCTTGGTTTATGGAGGTTTGGAAGATGAGCTAGTTGTAAGTGGTTACACAGATGCTAGTTTCCAAACTGACATAGATGATTTTAGATCGCAGTCAGGTTTTGTATTCACATTGAATGGTGGAGCTGTTAGTTGGAAGAGTTCAAAACAAAGCACTGTGGCTGATTCTACAATAGAGGCTGAGTATATAGTAGCATCAGATGCAGCTAAGGAAGCAGTCTGGTTGAAGAAATTCATCACTGAGCTAGGAGTGATGCCTAGCATTGCAAATCCTATGGACATTTATTGTGACAACAATGGTGCCATAGCACAGGCAAAAGAGCCTAGATCTCATCAAAGGTCTAAGCATATACTCAGGCATTTTCACCTCATTCGAGACATTATCGATAGAGGAGATATCAAGATATGCAAAGTTGACACAAATGATAACATAGCAGATCCATTAACAAAGCCTCTCTCACGGGTCAAGCATGATCAGCACACTAGATCTATGGGTCTTAGAAATTTGTAGGCCTAGTGCAAGTGGGAGATTGTTAGTGTATATGCCCTAGGCCATTTATTTGGATCTTTATGTTATACATTCATTATTAATAAATGAGGTTTTATTATCATTATTGTTTGTTTGCATGTTACACAATTTTGATATTTGTCCCTGGTTTATTATTGTTATAGAGATAAAAAAAATAATTCTTAACCAGTATGAACATTGATTTGATAATCATCAGATGGTTATGTGTATAGTGATACAAATCAATTTCATAGATACTTGTTAGAGAACAATGTATTGGATAGACCCATCATGAAATTACTACATGGGTTAGTGTCATAAGTAAATCTCATGATAGTTATGTATTAATTCTTTGACTTGAGATTGTCATAGTTTTCAATATAAGGACTATTATATTTTGACATGATCAAACATTATCCGTAACTGGATAGTAATAAAGGTTATGATCATATATGATAGAAATTATGTAGAGGATAATGAACAATCAAGATAGAATTTGTCCCTCTCTTTGAGAGAGATATCTTTTGGGCCCCTTGATAAGTGAGACTGTGAAATGCATGGCCGTGCTCAAATGAATTGATAGTATGATCAATTTCATTTGTTTTTTATCAGTCTACTTGGAGATCGAGTAATCATAAGTTTGGACAATATAAGTATGACGTTGACCATGACTTATGTTCAAGCTAGATATCGTGTGACAAAGGGATTAATGCATGTACTATTATTAGGCAAATTGGACATTCCTTATATTAATTGGGTAGTTGTAATGCCTTGCTGGAGGCCAATTACGACTTATTGGTTTAATAGAGATTAAATTGACTGCCAATTAATATGGGCCTAACGGGTCACACACAAGAATGCGCTTTGGGCTGGATATAATATTAATAATATTAATATTAGATATTAATATTTATTATTATTATTTTTTATTAGATAATATATTCAGAATCCTTATTAGATTTGGATTCTGAATTTGACTTACCTTATCCAATTTCGAATTGGATTCTGGAGTGAATATATTCACTCCAGACGTTAAGTCTTCTTAGAGGTAACATTAGAAAAAGAAAGAGAACGAAAATAAAGGAACTCTAATACGTTTTAGAGAAAACATTTTTTCAGCCTTCGCCATTGCAGAGAGCTAGCACTCCAGATGGTAGCATTCGTGTGGATACGCGATAAAGGGTGTTTCGCGATCGAGGCATCTCTTCCAAACTGTGATTTCGAATAATCAACAGGTTAGTTCTTTGAACACTTTCATCGAATTAAACGAACAGTATGGATCCTGGTGGGAAATCAGAGTTCAAAAATTTTTTCGCTGCGTGTTTTGGGTTTGCAGTGATCTCCTTAATTTCCTAACAAGCCATTTTGAGATTGGAGCTGATGTGACACGATGAACAAACCTTCACACTATAAAATGTTTGTTAAAACTTTAGGCAGTTAGGAGTAATCTTGCTAGACTCTAAATTCCTTCTATCTTCTTGGCATTAATCTGGATCTTAATTGGGACAATGTTTGCCTTTGTAAAAAGTTTGGTACCCATATTCCTTTCTTTTTCTTCTTTTCCTTTTTCTTTCTCTTTATTTTTCTTACTCTTCTCTGTAGGATTGTTAAGCATAGGACTTTTAAAAACTAGATGGTCTTTCCCCTTTTTCTCTGATTTTGATCGAATCTTTGGATGGGTTGGACCAATTCCAGTCAAACTATCCTTATAAACCAAATGGAAGTCTTTTGTTGCTTTAGGTAAAAGAGAACTCGGTTGGCTTTCTGAACTATTTTGTTTTTATTTTTATTTTTTTATTTTTTTCTTTCTTTTTCTTTTTCTTTTTTTTATTTTTTTCATTTTTCTTTTCTTTTCTTTTTTTTTTGGTCCTATCTCTAACAGAGTTGTCTTGTTTGTACCAACTTGTGTTTCTAATAATGGATGAGTGGAGTGGTCTTAATATGCTTCAATCCTAAATTTATCTGTGATATTTGGTCTAATTCAGGTGAACTTCAACTACCCTTATGGTCTTGAGAACTTCAACTATCCTCCTGGTCTTGATTATTCATTCCTTTCTTTGATCTTCCTGCCTCTTCATCTTAGTGATCATAAGACTTGTCAAAAGTATCACAACAGCTCAGGG
Organism: Garcia nutans; assembly: GCA_947685225.1. NCBI lineage: Eukaryota > Viridiplantae > Streptophyta > Magnoliopsida > Malpighiales > Euphorbiaceae > Garcia > Garcia nutans. The sequence goes on along the minus strand of CANTUV010000009.1, from coordinate 29,747,592 downwards.
TAGGTTGTTGGGTTTATAAGCCAATGAAAAGAAAGCTAAAATTTTATGAAGGCTCAAAGGGACAACTAGGAATTAATATTTAATAGGGTGGATACTAGTTGTTGGCTCGTCAAACAATGTCTAGATCATCTCTCTCTTAAATAAGCAGAGTTCAATTTTGCCTCGAAAGTTTGTCAAAGCATGTTCTAAGACTGACTAGGACCTAGACAAAGGTCATTATGTAGGAGCTCTCTCTAAGTAAGCGTACACAACTCAATGCTATAGAGCAATTCCCTCACCTAGTAAAGTCATTCGAATCATGATGCATAGATACACTAATTTATAAATATCAAGTTAAATTCATCATTAGTTGAGCACCATAATGAACAAAGACCATGAAAAATTGATGAAAATAATTTATTCAAACAAACGTAATTTGAAAAACATAATTGTTCCAAATAAGTACTAAAGAAAGCAAAATAAAAAGAGCAACACTCCAAGCTAAAGGAAGTTTGTTAAATAAAATTTCTCCTTATTCCACATCTTCAATACTCCCATCTTGAAAAGAGGATAAGACAAGATCTTTCACCAATCCTCTTCCCATCATGAAGGTTGCCGGTGAAGGTACCCTTCCAAATTTAGGCAAAGGATTATTCTTGGTATTGGGCTTGTCCGGCTCAAATAGCTTACCACTATCTATTAGATCTTGGATCTCATGCTTCAGTTGGGTACATCTGTTGGTCTCATGTCCTTGAGTCTAATGAAATTGACAAAAAGTCTTAGTATCAAATTTTGGGGGTAAAGGATTTGGCAGAGGTCGAGGGGCCAATGGTTGTAATAGTCCCTCCTTTTGTAACTTGTTGAAATCCCAAGAATGAGGTTTCCCTAACTCTGAGAACTGTCTTTTATTTCCTTGACCAGTCGCATTAATATCAACTTCCTTTTGCATGCTTTGATTACCCGACTGGTAGTTCCTAAAAAGCGATTCTTCTCCCTTTCATATTCTTCAATTTGTAGACCAGCTTGGAGAAGATCTTTGAAATCCCTTATAAGGGTGTGAGACAGCCTCTCACGGAGATTAGACAGGACTCCTCTGACTATCATTCTTATTTGATCCGACTCATCATGCCTCTTTTTGACCAAGCACCCTTATTCCTCCACCTCTTTACATAGTCCACAAAATTCTCGCTTGGCCTTTGCCTAATGGTCTCAACTTCTATTAAGGTAACTTCCAACTCAAGATTGTACCCATATTGTTGAATGAGAGCCTTGTATAATAAATTCCAGCTTTTTAAGTACTATCCTCTAAGGTGTTGAACCAATTCTGGACAACAGGGTCCAATAAAAGCATGAAATACCTTAGAGTTTGAGCCTTAGTAGCTCTAGCAGACTGCATGGCAGTGATGTACTGCTTAACATGCAAGTGAGGATTTCCTGTACCATTATACTTAGAAAAGGAATGCATCTTGAACTTATAAGGGACCTCCTCATCTTGTTTGAACAATTTGTCGACCTCTGACATTTCTTCAATTTTCAGCTTTTTCTCAAATTTCTTTTCTAAATCAGCAATTAGTTTCTCAACATCAGAAGTTTCAGCCTTTTCCACAGTTGCTCTTTCCACAACCCTAAACTCTTTCTTCTTATCTTGAGGATCTTGAAAGTATTGAGCCCAGTCATCATCATTATTGATGACTACCATGTCATCATCAAAAGCCATAACCTTAGCCTTCCCTTTATCCTTTGGCTTCTTGGTGCTAGCAGATGCCTCGGCATTGTTCCCTAAAATTACAGCCAATGGTTCTTCATGGTCTCAGCCAGGACCTCCTTTAGTTCTTCCATTTTAGCATTGATGGCGTCGTCTACCATTCTTTGAATTTGTTCGGGCTCCATTGCTTTTGGTGAGAAAGAAATTAAGTCGCTGCTGGATTCAATGTCACTGGTGTAGGTGGGGTTATCATACGCTCTTGAGCTACTGTACTCTAGGTTTGTGAGCCAGAAGGGATTAATGATATGTCATGTGATGCATGTATGCACGAATAACTAATAAACAAAGATAATTAGAACGTTCCTTCTAACCTTATAACTTTCACACACGAATGACGAGTCTCTTTTCCTAGGTATATGGTTAATAAAATACCAATATGGGGTATCTTGTTTTCGAATAATTCCCTCAGACGTTTCAACTAATAGTTATATTTTCAAATATGGAAATCAGTTCATGATAATTCCTATTAATTAGGCTTTAATCCATCCAATTAACTAAAGCAGCTTTTATGCTAAATTGGATTAAAACTGAATTAAGAGGTTTATTATAAATAGATTTCTCATTTGAAAAAGTAACTAATGATTCATGCCACAAACAATCCTATGATTAATAATTCTTAGTATAAACTAGGCTCATAATTGATTTTTGGTATTTTCATAATTGACCTAAATATTTTGTAAGCTTCTTTCAAAAGGTTATGAAAATATTTTTTCCTAAGTCCATTGTAAAAAAGATTTTAGGAAAAATGGATTTTCAACTTTGTATTTAGGTCATGAGAAAAGAATTTTTGATTTGTTTTTAGAAAAGTTTTATGTCCAAAGACCATCATAAAAAGTTTTGAAAATAGATTTGGTCATTTGGATTTTAAAGAAAAATTTATTTTGAGCTTACAATGTACTTAGGTCATATTAGAAAAAGAATAGACCAAATAAGCCATGATTTAAACCAAGATAAATTAACCATAGTCAAACAATAAGCATTTGGGGTAAAAACCTAAGGAAAGTAACCAGGCCAATTACATGAGCTTTAATCTTTGGGTTAAGAGGCTTAGGCTCCCATAGCAAGTATATACCAAAAGGTACAAGGTTGTGAGTGGTTATGTCATGCTCGATCTCCATACCTTGAGTGAAAGTATGGTATCCCTTACATAACACAATACGGATAACACGGGCATCCTAACTCACGCACATGATGCAATCTAAATGATGCAATGGATAATATCATGATAAAAAAGAATAGAATAATATAAAGACCAACAGAATCAACTTCTCTTATCCCTAGTGGAGTCACCACTATGAGCGAAAAGTTTTGCCCCCACTCCCGGTGGAATGGTTCTTGCGATTGCGGCACTGTTTAGGATTAGGGCCTTAGAGAACACGGGCCAAAGCCCGGAGAAAATGGAGTCGCCACCCGGATGGGCCGGGAAAAAGAAAGGGGTGGATGACTCGATTCTTAAGAAATCCCCAACCCCCCAATGGATTTGAAAAGTTGGGTACGTGTGGGGAAGGTGAGAAACGGCCCAGCACTCCCACAATGCCCGGTTCATTGGAACCGACCTCCTTTGCAGGTCTTAATATTATAAAATTCTTAAATATAATGATATCATCCATATTACATGCAATCATAAGAATAAATAAATACTTTATTAAAATCACAACAATGTCCAAACAAAACAAATAAATGGACACCCATCCGAGGATGAAAACATGTCCTTACATCGATCCAAAAATTTTAAAATAAATTAAATTACATTATGATCACAATATGAGGTACCCAAAAAATGAAAACATACCTCTTACAATGTTTTGAAACCAAAGAAATCAATAAAAGTAACCAACTATTTATCATAAATAAATCATTCATCAAAGACATGAAACATCAATCAAAATATATAATAAACATTCATCTAATTTAAATAAAATGGTAAGTATATAAATTTAGGGTTTATGCATCGATTAGGGTTTCTTGGGTTTTATGTTTAATAATTAGGGTTTTGTATTTTAGTTACTAGATTAGTCAACTAAGAAATATTTAATATAAAGGAAAATATGCCTACTGGATGTTTGAATTAAAGATTAGGTTTAAAATAAATTAGGGTTTAAATTTAAAGAATGGAGGTTTTGGATTTAGGGTTTCGGAAGTTGTATGAAACTAATATTGAAGTTTAGGGTTTAAATAAATAAAATTTGAAGATCATGCAAATAGGATTTTAAGTTAGGCATTTGGAAAGAATAAGCTACTGTGAATCTTAGAAAAATAGAATTGATTATGGTTTTGAGAAAATGGATTATTGTTTTGGGGTTTTAGAAAAGTGCAATTAGGATTTTAGATTTCAAAAATTAATTTAATGAGTATTAAGATATTAGGGTTTTGGTTCATAAAATATATAATTCGGATTCAACAATTTCATGCTACTAAAAAATTAATATCAAAATACTTTAACAAAACATTAAAAAGGAAGCATGTTATGGCTTGCTGTGAATACAAGAATTTATTAGTTAAGCTCAAACCTCAGTTGTTGGTTCCACCACAATTTGATTTCTGGTTGAACAATAACAAAGACGGTGTGTGCTGCCTTTTGATGAATTGTACGTTGTTTGCTGCTTATTGATCCTTCAAGTCTGAGGTTATGAATAAATTGCCAATAAGAATTTCAATAGTTCTGGTCCCAATAGTCCTCAAAAATCCAGCTCCCCTTTCAGTGTGTTTTAATGTGGTATTTATAGGCAACTAAAATCAAATACCTAGTATATTAAGGAAATTAAAAACTGTTTTGGAAAAAAATCAAAAACCAAGTAAAATAGGATTTCGAAAAAAAACTGCGTGCGGGCCCAGGCAAGCTGTAGGCTGGGTGCGGGCTGCACACAATTTTGCTGCAAGTCTTACTTGCGATGAATTGGCTTGTGGCCAATTCACCACAGGTTGCATGTGGCCAATTCATCGCAAGTGTTCCTGCGGTGAATTGGCCCAAGCTAATTCGTCATTGATTCTGTCGTCGCCGATTTTGCCTCCGCCGATATATATTTTTTATTCTTTTTTGTTTTTATTTTCATTATTAAAAATAAATATTATAAGTGATAATTATTAAAATAAATAATAAATATTAAAATACCACAAAAATATTATGGACTGTTTAAAAATATTAGACTAGATTGGGTCAAAAATTAAGGATCTACAAATCACACAATACCATAATGGAAATGGGATAGAGTTACTATAGATTTTGTGAATGGTCTTCCAAACACTCAGAAGAAACATGATGGACTTTGGGCAATTGTTGATAGATTAACTAAATCAGCTCATTTTCTTCCAATTAGAACTGACTATTCATTGGATAGACTTGTAGAAATATATATAAATGAGTTAGTCAAACTTCATGGAGTGCCAGAGTCTATCATATCAGATAGAGACCCACGTTTCACTTAAAAATTTTGGGAGAGCTTCCAAAAAGCATTGGATACTCGACTCCATTTCAGTAGTGCATTCCATCCTCAAATCGATGGCCAATAGGAAAGAGTGATACAGATACTTGAAGATATGCTTATAAGTTATGCTATTGAAATTGAAGATAGTTGGGACAAATATCTACCATGAGTAGAATTTGTTTATAATAACAACTACCAGACAAGTATTGGAATGGCACTATATGAAGCATTATATGGAAGAAAATGTAGAACTCCACTTTGTTGGACAAAATTGAGTGAGAGTAAGTTGGTGGGACATGATCTCATTAGACAAACTGAAGATAAAGTTAAGCTTATAAAGGATCGACTAAAAGCTGCAGTAGATAGATAAGAGTCCTATGCATATTTGAAGAGAAGGGACATCGAATACAATCTAAGGGATAAAGTATTTTTGAAAGTGTCACCATGGAAGAAAGTTCTCTGTTTTGGCAAGAAAGGAAAACTAAGTCCTAGGTTCACTGGGCCATACGAGATACTTGAACATGTGGGTCCTAGACTAGCACTACCACCAGAACTAGCCAAGATACATAATGTATTTCACATATTAATGCTTAGAAGATACAGATCGGATCCCTCACATGTAACACAAGTAGAATCCATTGAAATGCAGCCAGATCTAAGTTATAAAGAAGAACTGGTATTTTAGTTCGAGAAATTAAGGCATTACAGAACAAATGCATTCCTATAGTAAAATTGTTATGGAGAAATCACTTAGCTGAAGAAGCCACATGAGAAAGTGAAGAAATATTGAGATAGTAGTATCCTCAGCTATTTCAAACATCATGAATAGGTAAATTTCGAGGACAAAATTTCTTAAGAGGGAGAGAGTTGAAATGTCTAAAATTTTTAAACATTAACCTTTTGAATTATAATGATATGGGGTTCTATATAATGTAGAGAGTGACTCAGGTATTTGTAATGCATGAGAAATAGGGTTAGTTAAGTCTTTAAAAATTAAAAAATTTATCCGAATGTGGACTTAATCAGTATTTCTGCAAAAGAATCTTTAAGTGGTAAAGCCTTACAGAAATACCTTTTTGACCACAAAATTGGATTTTTACCTAAATTAGGATATGAAATATGAATAATAGAACTTCAAATTACTTAAAAAAAAGTTTATTTTTACAATTTTAAGGAATTAAGAGTCTAATTTAGAAATAATTAAGAAAGTGGATGCACCAAGGTTACAGTGAGCACACCTTATATGATCAAAATCTAATAAAATATATATAAATAAATAAAAATCATTTTCCTTTCCTTCCTTCCATCAAAACCAACCTAGCCACTCCACCATAGCCCGATTTCATATTTTCTTCTTCCATCCATTAAACTTAAGTGAAAAATTAAGGAAAATTCACAAATAACCTAAAATTCTTAGTAGAATTCATTAAAAGAAGTGAAAAATCCTAAAATCATCACCATAAATTCAAGGAAAAGAGAGAAAGATCTACTTTGAAAGGAGGTTTGTGCTTGTGCATTAATATTTTGCTATTATTTAATTTTCTTTTGATTTTTAATGTTTATGGAAGCTAGTTGAACCATAATTGAATTAATTGTGAAGTGTATTATCTGAATTTTTAGACTAACGTAGAAAGGTTTAAAACTTATGAAATTTTACTTGGAAGTTTATCTATGTTTTATTAGATAGTGTATAAAATTTCATAATTTTTAAAGATGCTTTATTATGAAAGAAAAATCAAAGAACACAAGCTGCCAGGATTGTGCCAATAGAGCTAGAATTTTAAGATTTGTGAAACTTAATTAGAAACCGTAGTTAAGAAAAACCCAAAAAAATCTAAAATTTTACATAAGATCATATATATGAGACACATAGTTAAAATTTCAAAAATTTTAATAAAGGTTTATCATAAAAATAAAATCAAAAAGTAAATCTACCAGGATAGTGACTGTAAAACTAGAATCTATAATGTTATGTAAACACAATTTAAAAATAAGGTAAATGAGTGTATAAAATTCTACAATTTTAGGCAAACGTTCCTATATATGATTTTGTTATATGGTTAAAATTTCATGATTTTTTATAAAGATTTGGTACCTAAAACAAATTAGAAATTGGGTATTGCTAGTAAAGTTATTGCAAAAACATAATATATAGGTTTGGAAAACATAATTTTTAAACATAGTAAAGGAACTCACAAAAATATAAAATTTTAAATATAAGTTTATATATGTTCCTAAGACTTATGTCTAAATTTGTATAAGTTTTAATGGAGATTTAGTACTGAGAAAGAATTGAGAAAGAGAGACTTCCAAAGAAGGTAAGAATCTAGCAAATTTTGAAAAGTTGAGAAATAAATTAAATTTTATGTAGTAAATGGAGGAAGTAAAGTTTATTAAATTGAATTGCTAAAGCTTTAATGTCAATTGTTTAATGAGGAAAGTGGTTGTTGTTTTAAATAATTATTAAAAATATTATTATTATTGATTGTGAAATTGACTTAAAATGAAAAAATAACTGGATTGTCCAATTATATTGATATTAAACTTAGCTTTTGGATTGAATGGCTAGCCAGAGGGTGGACGTCGGTAGTGATAGTGGATGCTTTGTGTCACCAGTTACAATGGGCATTCATGCCATCAGAGGACACTTTGTGTCACCAGTGACAATGAGTATTCGTGCCATTAGAAGACACTTGTGTCATCAGTGATAGTGGGCATTCGTGCCATCAATGAGCCATTGGCCATATTCATTATAGTGGATATTTACTTGCCATCAGTGATCCCATTATCTGAATCTAGATTTTTAAATCAGTATATGAGGGTAAATCAAGTAAAACTTACCAAGATAAATTAATGGTTCAAAGTGATAAACCATCAACTAAGCATTGAACTTATTTATATAATATTCAGTTAATTTACATGTTAAGGATTTATTCATATATTTTCTTATTATTTTAAAGTGATAATTCATATTTGATATTTTAATATGATACTTCCAAATTGGTATTTTAAAATAATAATTTTATTTTATTTGTATGAAATATTAATATTGATTTTCTTATGTTATAATTATTGTAAATTATGAATACACAAGCACCACTAAGCAGTAGCTTAGCGTGTTAGATTTATTTCTAACACACAAATCAAATAAACATATTGGATATAAAAGATTGAGATTTTAGAGCCTCAAATCAACTGCATCAGAGAAGGTGTTATATGAAAAACTATATATAATATATTTTGTTCATTTCACATAGTAGTATTTAAATTTTAAATGACAGTTGTATAATTATGGTAATTAGAGATTTTTAAGTACCTTGTTGTATGAGTTATAATTTATAAGTTGCTTGAAGTATGACTTTATATATATGTATATATATTGATAAAAATAATACATGTTTAATGTTAAAAATGTAATGGTAAAAGTATAAATGTTTAAAATAGATTATAGATGATTGATGGAGAGTTTGAAATTGGAGTTGAGATTGAAAAAATAATAGTAATAATAATAATTGGGAGTGTTTTTCTTCTACAGGTTGTGTTTTTTGATTTTTTTTTTATATAGGATTGTCAAGGGGTGTTACAGTAGATATGTCCATAATCGTGCCATGTAATTTATGAAATTACCATATTTATCTTGATGATGATACATAGATAAAATATGCATCCTTAAAATAGATGAGACTTAAAAATAAGAAATCCCTAAATTAAAATTAAGTCTAATGCCTTCCATTAATATAGTAAGAACCAGAGTTTTCTAGAAGATTGGGTTGTTAGGCAAACCCAAGCCCTCTTCTATAATAATATGTTGGAATGAGATTCCTGATTAATGGGTCAGACTTAACTAATTGAATTAATTTATTGGGCAAACCCAAGGTTAATATAAATTAGAGGCAAGATTGGGTAGGTGTATATGAGATATACAAATATCAAGAATTGATAGCCCCATGATTTAGTAGATGCCAAGAGCAATTGGTATGAGATACCTACCATTATAGTTAGGTGGGCTTGTTGGGCAAACCCAAGGTTACACATAACAATATTGAATATTGACCCACTAGGAAAGCTTTCAATGAGCTTTCTCAGATCAATAGTGAGGGCTAATTGTTCTCAAATATGAACAGATTGTTTATGTGTTGGACACACCAGTTCCACCCATCCTTGCTAAGGATACGCCAGCTGAGGAGCACTTAGCTCATGCAAAGCATAAGAAGGATAATGAGATTGCTTCTTGGATTATGCTTGCTTCTATGTCTCGAGTTGCAAAAGCAACATGAACACATGGATGCTTACACCATGATTTACCATCTTAGGGAGCTCTTTGACGAGCAAGTCCAAGCTAAGAGATATAAGATATCCAAGCAACTATTTCATTGTAAGATGGTAGAGGAGACATCGGTTGTGGAGCGTGGGCTGAAAATGCTAGGCTATAGTGAGAGGTTGGGATCTCTTGGGTTTGCAATGGACCATAAGTTAATTGTTGACTTAATTCTACAAATCATTTCCTGATAGTTATGCACCCTTTGTGCTTAAATTTCAAATGAATAAAATTGATGCTTCAATACCCGAGTTGATCAATATGCTTAAGACTGCTGAGCCTTCTCTCACTAAGGACCATAAATTAGTATTGGTAGTTGAGTCTTCTAATTCTTTTAAGAAAAAGAAGAGTTCTATTCAAAAGAAGAAGAAGAAGACTTAGACTAAAGCTTAGGGTGGAATAAAGAAGAAAAGCATAGAGACTACTCCAAAGGGAAGTTGCTTTCATCGTGAGAAGGATGACCACTAGAAGAGAAACTGCAAGGCCTTTATAGAGTCTCAAAGGAAGAATGAGCTATCAAATGCTTTAGCTTCATGTATGTTTATGATAGAGATAAATATTGCTTTAATAATAACACATAGGTTTTGGATACCGGATGTGGGACTCACATATGTATTGACACGCAGGGACTAAAGAGCAGTAGGAAGCTCAAGAAGGGAGGGATGGACCTACGAGTGGGAAATGGAGCAAGAGTTGATGCATTAGCTATAAGGACTTATATATTATCTTTATCTTTTAGATTATCACTAGAACTTAATAATTGTTATTATGTTCTGGTACTTACAAAGAACATTTTTTCAGTTTCTTATTTAAATAAGGATGGCTTTTATTTAATTTTAAGAACAATAATTATTATGTTTGGTTAAATAATATGTTGTATGGTATTGGTTCATTATATAATGGTTTATATGTTCTAGAATTGGATAATGATATTCTCAACATAAAAAAAAGAGACAAAAGATAGATAACTTGAAACCATCATATCTATGGCATGTCGCTTAGGCTATATTAATGAGAATTGCATGACTAAGTTACACAAGACTGGTAATTTAGGATCATTTGATTATCGATCATATGATACATGTGAATCTTATTTACTTGGCACGATGACAAAATCACCTTTTAGTCGAAAGGGTGAAAGGGCTATTGGACCTAATACATACAGATGTATGTGGCCCAATGACAACCCTTGCTAGAGGTGGTTTTCAATACTTCATTAGCTTTATCGATGATTATTCTAGATATGGGTATTTGTATTTGATGAAATACAAAATTAATCTAAAGCCTTTGAAATTTTTAAAGAATTCATAAATGAAGTAGAGAAACAACTTGGCAAAAGTATTAAAACACTTAGATCATAACAAGGTGGAGAATAAATGGGCCAAGAGTTTTAAAGTTATCTAAAGGATAATGCATATTATCTCAATGGACTCCTCCATACACACCACAACATAATGGAGTGTTTGAGAGTATACATCAAACTTTATTGGAGATGATTCTATCCATGATGAGCTTTGCAGACTTACCTATATCCTTTAGGGTATATGTATTGGAGGCTGCTATTTACATCCTTAATAGAGTTCCATTAAAATTGGTTGATGTTACACCATATGAGATATGAAATAATAAGAAACTCAGTCTTTCACACATGAAGGTATAGGGATGTCCTGCTTATGTAAAAAGGATAGTATCAGATAAGCTTGAAGCTAAGTCTGATTGTTTTGTTTGTTGGGTATCCAAAAGAGATTATTGGATACTACTTCTACCACCCATTGGACCAAAAAATATTTGTTTCAACATATGTTATCTTCTTAGAGAAAGAGTTTCTTCTGAAAGACAATAGTGGGAATAGAATGGAACTTGATGAAGTTTAAAAGATGTAAACAATCATAAATCAATTGATTGATCCCGAGCCTATTACTCATGTTGATGAAGTAATAATAGAACCTATTGATACACAGGTTCCTCATAAATCTAGTAGGATATGTGTATCTCCACAAAGATATGGATTTCTCTTGACTGAGCATAATCATGTATTGTTTATTGAGAATGATGAGCCTATTACCTATGAGGAAGTTTTGAACAGTTCAAAATTTGACAAATGGTTCAAAGCCATGCAGTATGAGATAGATTCCATGTATGAAAACCAAGTTTGGGCCCTGCTTGACCCGTCTAAAGGGATAAATCCCATATGCTATAAGTGGGTCTTCAAGAAGAAGATGGACATGGACAGTAATGCATTTGCCTATAAGGCATACCTAGTTACGAAAGGATATCATCAAAGGCCATGTATTGACTTTGATGAAACTTTTTTGCCTATGGCAATACTTATCCATCAAGATACTCCTAACCATTGCTACTCATTATTATTATGAGATATGGCAAATGAATGTGAAAACAACTTTCCTTAATGGAAATCTGACTGAGGATGTAGATATGACACAACCTAAGGGTTTAATATCCAATGATACCAATAAGGTATGCAAGCTATAAAAATGCATTTATGGATTAAAGGAGACTTCTAGGAGTTGGAACATCCATTGTGATGAGACATTCAAAGTGTTTGGTTTCTCGCACAATATGGATAAATCTTGTGTATACAAGAAGGTCAGTGGGAGTGCAATTGTTTTCTTGGTGCTATATGTGGATGGCATATTGCTCATAGGAAATGATGTCTCTATTCTTCAATTAATCAAAATATGGTTGTCCAAAAAGTTCTCCATAAAAGACCTTGGAGAAGCAACCTACATATTGGGGATTAAGATCTACAGGGATAGATCAAGAAGGTTATTAGGTCTTTCACAATCTACGTACATAGATAAAATGCTAAAGAGGTTTAGCATGGATCAATCTAAGAGAGGATTTTTATCCATGGCCCATAGGATAAGCCTTTCTAAGTCTATGTGTCCTAAGACACAAGATGAAAGGGATCACATGAGTAAGATACCATGTGCCTCAGCTATTGGATCTATCATGTATGCTATGTTATGTACTAGACCCAATATATCTTATGCTCAATCCATACTCCCCATAACCCATTCTGTAACATTTTCTGGCCCCTTTTTTTTTTGGAGAAATTTGAAAATATGAAATTATTTTTTACTTTCAAATTTGAAAAATAAAATCTATTCTATTTCTTAGCAATGTAAAAAAATCATATTTTTTGTTTATACTCTGATAATTGCAACTTGTTTATAGTCTAGTCATCAATAAATTGTATAACCATTAACAATAATTGAACATGCTGAGTAAAAGTATCTCATCCTGTAGACCCTTAATTTTGGCCCTAAGCTAGTCAATCCCAATTAAAAAAAGGTCAAGTTAAATTTGGTCTGATTTTAAAAGCTTAAAGCTAGTTTATAGCTTCGATTTAAATCGATCCAATTTTAAGTAAGCTATTCAAAATTTAAAATAGGATGAGTCAATTCAATCCTAAGCCCAATATGATTTTATTTTTTTGCAAAAGAAAAAATTTGCCACTGTTGCGGGTCCACAGGCCAGCAAATTGGTGCTCCCAATTCATCGCATGGGCCTACTGCGGCGAATTGGGGCAGCCAATTCACCACAGGACCTAGCTGAGACAAATTGGAGGCCTAAATTCACCGCATGCATTAGCTACAGTGAATTGGAGGCCCCAATTTTCCTTAACCAGACCACGGCAAATTGGAGGCCCTAATTCACCTCAGGCTTTGGCCATGACCTGGTCGCGGTGAATTGGCAGGTCCAATTCACCGCAAGCTTGAATTGGTAGCCTAGCTCGCCAAATTCAATGTTATTTCTAAACTTTGGGTTTGATTGCATTCGGATTCAATTTAAGTCAGCTTCCAATTTTAATTATAATCCTATTGACTTTAGGAGTCTTGATTATATAAATACAGGATTAAAAAAAGTACGGGGAGGTGGAAACAAGCTGTAATAATCAAACATAAAGCATTAAACCCTAGCAACTATGTGAGTAGAGACAGAACATCAAACCATCAAACCAGGAAGGCAGTGAATGACTATCTTCATTCTATTCAATTGAGATTTAACTGTTGGTACAAATAGAAAGCTTGGATCAATATAAAATACCAGTGGAACCAATAACGGAGGTTTTTAATCCTTTATTCAGTTTGTTTTAAATTTACAGTAATCCCTTTATTCTTGTTTCATTGTTTTGTTTCGTTCTTGCATTTTTATAAATATCCAGTAACCTTATCTAAGAAGTTCCAGCTTATACCCAGCAAACCATTTAAAACAAAGTAGTGATGCAATTTTTCAATGTGAACAAGTAATACATTGGTTTAGTTCACAACACTCATACAAACCCTTTTTAAGTCATCTACGCACGACCATCCATTAAACATCCAGTAATGATATACAAGAATATGTCTCGTTTAATTATACAGTGGCTTTGTTCAAATAACCAAAACCCTAGTCTAGTAGTCCATTTCTTTAAATCCTAAAACCCTCAAGAAACAGTTTTCAATCCCAAAACCTTAAAAAATAGTTTTCAATACCAAAACTCTAAAAAACAGTTTTCAATCCTAAAACCCTAAAAAAACTGTTTTCAAAACCCTAATACCCTGATTCTAGTTGCTTAATTACTAAACCTAAATTCAAACCCTAATTCTAGTGGCTTAATTCCTAAACCTAGATTCAAACCCTAATTCTAATAATTTAATTTCCAAACCGAGACCCAAACCCTAATTCCAATAACTTAAATCCTAAACCCTAGTTTCATAGAAACCTTAAAACTTCTTAAACCTTAAATTTCCTAATCCCAATAACCTCAGAACCATAAACCCTAAATGCTAAAACCTCAATTTAAATCTTAATTATCAAAACCTTAATCCTTTGACCCCATTCTACAAATTTTCTAAATCCTGTAACACCCTTATACACTATATGCGTATTATACATACACCCAGTATATGTAAAATACGCATATATGGTACAAAAATGTCACAACCCGGCTTAATAAAAATTTTCACATTTCAAATTTAAATCCCAAAATACTTTTAAATGTATAATTAAATAATTAAATAAATACTCTTTATAAATTATAGGTTCCAAAATAGTATTTTTCAAAAAAATCTCTAAAAAAAATTCGCCAGAGTTTTGTCTTTAATTTGAACATCTCCAAATTTTAACAAACAACAACCTGCATAAGAAAAATACTCCCAATAAAAAAACAATCATATATTTTACCTAAAATCCTCAATTTCTCTAAGTTTCTCAAAACATTTATACATATACATATATATTTATCAAAAATACATATAAAAAACCCACATTATAAAATTTTTCAACACATTTTTTATGTATATATACATCAAAACATAATATAATATACATAATATCAAAATGTAATATAAATATATACATGCTGACGGTGTCTCTGATCTTGATGCCTAAAATTAACTCTACTAGCAAAATCTCAAATCTAGACCCGACCCGGTCTAGAAGAACTCTCTGGCTCAACCAGATCAACCCTGTCACCTACGCAATGAATTACAATTGTGCTAAGCCAAAAGCCTAGCGGTATAAACTTTGATAATAATAAAACTTAAATATAATGCCAATGCATAATGCATTTAAATATTATTCAAATCAAAACCCCCAAGTTAATCCTAACCTCACTTTAACTTTGAAAAACCATGTTAAGCCATATAAATTGGTGTTTTAAGTTTATTAATATCATTACAAACATATTTTAACATTTTTAAACCAATTACATTAGTTAAACACATGCTTATGTTCAAAATCCTAAAAATGGCATAACCTTCCCCATTGAAGGTTCGCCATTCCAACTCAATCCAATCATCAATCCAAGCTTATTTCCAACCTTAATATCATTAAATAACATGCTTTAACCATTAAAATCAAACAATTCACCATACTTTGAAAATCCCTTTTCCAAAACCCTAAATTAATACTACCATTCTCAAACTCTATCCAAACTTAACTAAATCCATCATTTGACTTTAAAATACTTGTTCATGCATCAAAATAACAAATTTAGAATCAAATTGCACAATTAAATCACATGAATTCAAAAGTCTAATTCTCACATAACCCTAAATTCTCTCTCTTCACCAAACTTCACTCAACTTTAACCATTTATTCAATCCAGCCTTAAAATCATTGTTAACTACTCAAAACAACTTCATTCATAAGCAAATAGATAATTAAATCATACCACTTCAAAAATCCAAAATCCACACAATCATAAAATCATGGATTTTTAAGGGAAAATGGTAGAGAACTTACTAATTATGGAGGAAAACCCTAAAAATCCACTTGAAACTTATTAAATCCTTCAATTCATGGAGTTAAGAAGAAGCAAAAACCTTGGCTTGGCATCAATGGAGGTTTGGCACACACTAGGAAGAAGAAGAAGAAGAAGAAGAAGAAGAAGAAGAAGACCAAAGTTAATTTCTCTTTCCTTCCACCTACTTATGAACCATATATAGAATATTAAATTATATTTTAATTAATTATTTAATTATTTATTTAATTAATAAAACTCTAAAATTACATCTTCCATTAAAAATAATTTATTTTTGAATTA
The DNA here is from genome assembly GCA_947685225.1 of Garcia nutans. Taxonomy (NCBI): domain Eukaryota; kingdom Viridiplantae; phylum Streptophyta; class Magnoliopsida; order Malpighiales; family Euphorbiaceae; genus Garcia; species Garcia nutans. The sequence goes on along the minus strand of CANTUV010000009.1, from coordinate 29,731,552 downwards.
TTTAAATAATTTTTAATTTTTAAAGTTTAATTACAAAAATACCATTGGACCTTTGACTTTTGACTTTTGACTTTTAAAAGTTGATTTTTGTTGACTTTTATATACTTTATGTATATTTCACATATACATTCCACTTTTCATTTAAAATCCTTTCATTCCATTTAAATTATTTATTTAACTTATCTAATTAAATTTTAATTTATTTTATTTAATTTTTAAAAATTTCAAATGTTACAATTCCTCCCTCCAAAGAAAATTTCGTTGGTGAAATTACTTGCTAACAACTCTGGAACAAATGAGAATACTGACTCTACATCGTTTGCTCACTTTTGCATGTTGCCTCCTCAGTGGCATGATTCCTCCAAAGGACCTTCACAAGTGGCACTTTCTTATTCATCAACTCTTTCACTTTTCGTGCCAAGATCGCCATAAGTTCTTCCTCATAAGTCAGATTTGGACTCACCACAATGGACTCCACTGACAAGATATGAGATGGGTCTGACCTATTCCTCCAAAGCACAGAGACATGGAAGACATTATAAATTCAATCTAACTCTGCCAGCAGAGCTAGTCTACAAGCCACTAGACCAACTCTCTCCAAAATCTCATAAGGTCCTATGAAACGAGGGCTTAACTTCCCCTTTTGACCGAATCTCATAATTTTTCTCCACGGAGACACCTTCGGGAACACTTTATCTCCCACACTAAACTCTATATCTTTCCTCTTCAAATATGTATAGGATTTTTGTCGATCTGAAGCTACTTTTAGACGACCCCGAATCACCTTCACTTTCTCTTCCATTTCCTTAATCAAATTCGGACTGACCAATTTACTTACTCCAACCTATATAAAGTTGTCCTGCACTTCCTTCCATATAAGACCTCATAAGATGCCATTCCAATACTAGACTGATGACTGTTGTTATATGCAAACTCAATCAGTAGCAAGAATTTATCCCAGCTCCTAGTGAAATCAATGATACAACTCCTCAACATATCCTCTAGAACCTATATCACTCTCTCTGACTGTCCATCTGTCTGAGGATGGAAAGCAGTACTAAAATGCAACCGAAAACCTAAAGCATTCTATAAACTCCTCTAAAATCTTGATGTAAACTGGGAATCTCGATCCGACACCAAAGAAACTAGAACTCTATGCAATCCCACTACCTCACTGATATACAACTCAGCCAATCTCTCAAGAGATTAATCCATCTGAACTGAAAGAAAATGAGTTATCTTCATTATTTGATCAACGATCACCCAGATTGCATCATGCTTCTTCTGGGTCAAAGGCAATCCAGTCACAAAATCCATCGTCACTTGCTCCCATTTCCACTCTGGTACTGACAATGGCTAAAGCAACCCTGAAGGAACTTGATACTCGGCCTTCACTCTCTGGCAAGTGAAACATCTGGTTATAAATTCTGTTATGTCCCTCTTCATACCTAACCACTAGTAATGTTGCTTCAAATCCTGATACATCTTGGTACTGCAAGGATGCATAGCATAGAGTGACTGATGTGCTTCCTCTAGAATCTTCCTCTTCAATCGTGCATCATCAGAAATACACAACCTATCTTTATACCATAGACTGCTATCATCTCTCACATAAAAGTCTCGACTCTCCCCCTTTTGACAATCCATCACAATCTTTTAGATTTTCTCATCTGCGAACTGGGCTTTCCTAATCTAATCCAACAAAACTGGCCTTAACTGCAACTAAGCCATTAATACACCATTATCACAAGACTCAAATCTGGCATGTAATGCTCTTAACTCAACAACCAATGAGAGCAAATAAGCAGTCAAACCTGCCAATGACTTCTGACTCAAGGCATCTACAACTACATTTGCCTTGCCAGGATGATAGTCAATCAAATAGTCATAGTTTTTAATCAACTCTAACCATCACCTCTGTCGAAGATTCAGCTTTCTCTGAACACCTAGATACTTCAAACTCTTGTGATCAGTATAAATGTAACATTTCTCATCATACAAATAATGCCGCTAAATCTTCAATGCAAAATCTATGGCTGCTAGCTCCAAATCATGAGTTGGGTAATTTAGTTCATAAGGCTTCAACTGTCGGGAGGCATAAGCAATGACTCTACCCTCCTACATCAAAACATAACCTAAATCACTATGTGAAGCATCAATGTATATCACATAAGGTTTACCTTCCACATGCAAGGTAAGGACAGGAGCCTGAGTCAACATCTCCCTCAACTGCTTAAAACTCGCCTGACAATGATCTATCCACACAAATCTAACTCCTTTCTAAAGTAATCTGGTGAGTGGTGTAGCTATCATAGAAAAATACTTCACAAATCGATGATAATAGCTGCCAATCCTAGAAAACTTCTAACCTCTGTCATAGTCTTTGGTGGACTCCAATTTAAGATAACCTTGACTTTACTCTAATCAACTTTATTACCCTCTGCTGAAACCACATGACCAAGAAAAATCACATGATTGAGCCAGAACTCACACCTAGATAGCTTAGCATACAACTGCTTCTCTCTCAAAGTCTACAATATAATCTACAGATGCCTATCATGATCTTCCTCATTAAGCGATACAGTAGAATATCATCAATGAAGACCACTACAAACTGATCTAAGTATGGTCTAAACACCATATTCATCAAATCCATAAAAGTTATTGGTGCATTCATCAATCCAAAATGCATCATCAGAATCTCATAATGCCCATACCTCATGCGAAAAGTTATCTTGGATACATCCACATCTATAACTCTCAACTGATGATACCCTGATCTCAGATCAATCCTAGATAATATTGCTACTTCTTTCAACTGATCAAAGAGATCATCTATCCGAGGCAATGGATACTTGTTCTTGATGGTCACCTTATTCAACTGTCTATAATCAATACACAATCTTAAGGTGCCATCTTTCTTCTTCACAAACAAGATAGGTGCTCCCCATGAAGACATAGTAGGGTGGATAAACAAGATTACTCCTGTTGCCAACTAGCCCTTTCGGGTTTTCTAATTGACTATTTTCTCTCATTTAGCCCTAATTGTTGCCTAGCCCGCCATTTCGGGTTTTCGGGACAGCGGAATGCTCTAACTTTTGCCTAGGCCGCCCTTTTTGGGTTTTCAACCTAGCGAGCTCTCTCTTTTTTTTATACATAAAACCTCTTCAACCTGTCAATGTTTACTGGCTCACTAAATTTGTTCCCGTCCATGTCTGATAACTTCACCACAACTTTGTTCATGACTTGTTTCATGACATATGGCCCTTCCCAGCTAGGCCTAAACTTCCCTCTCAGATCAGATACATTAGGCTTACATTGCTTCAACACCAAATCCCCAACTCTGAGTTTTCTGATTTTAACCCTTCTATTGTAGGCCCGAGCTATCTTCTTTTGTTACAGTTGGTGCTGATACAGTGCCTTTAACCTTCTCTCTTCTAGTAAAGCTAACTCTGTGTATCTGCTCGCTACCCATTCCATTTTAGGCAGTTCAGCTTCCAAGACTACTCTCAATGACTTAATCTCAATTTCAATTGGCAATACTGCTTCCATCCCGTAAACCAAAGAGAACGGTGTCATTCCAGTAGGCATTCTCACACTTGTCCTACATCCCCATAAAGCAAAGGGAAGCATCTCTAACTAATCCTTGTAAGTCTTAGTCATCTTGGACAGAATTTGCTTAATTGTCTTGTTTGTTGCTTCTACTGCACCATTAGCCTTTGGTCTATAAGGAGAGGATTGATGATGATGGACTTGGTACTTCAAGAATAAATCCTTAACTGCTCCTTGAAACTGTACACCATTGTCTGATATCACACTGTGCGGGACCCCATATCAGCAGATGAGGTTCTTTTCAATAAATCTAGCCATTTGACTTGCACCCATTTTGTTAAAGTATTCGGCTTCGACCCATTTTGAAAAATAATCTACTGCTACCACAATGAAACGGTGACTGTTTGAGGCTGTCGGATGTATCTCTCCTATAATGTCGATACCCCAGGTGGCAAAGGGCCAGGGTGAAGACATAGAATGCAATTCTTCAGGAGGCATGTGATTCAAGTTACCATACATCTGACATTGTTAGCACTTCTTTACAAACTCAGTACAATCTTTCTCCATGGTGAACCAGTGGTAACCTTGTCGAATAATCTTCTTAACTAGGGCCAAACTACTCATGTGCGGACCGCAACTTTTCGCATGTATTTCTGACATGATGTGCTCCACTTCAGGCTTTCTTAAACATCTCAAATGCACCCCATCAGGCCATCTTCGATATAACTCTCCATGGAATGTGATGTATTGCAAAGACCACCGCCTTAGGGCTCTTCTTTCTTTCTTTGTTGCCCCCGATGGGTATTCTTTTTCTTCCAAAATCGCCTTATAGTATCATACCACGCATCATGGTCTGTATCAATTTCCATGATTGTCTCATATTCATAGCAAGGAGTTGATGAACTGGTCAAGATCAGAGGCTTAAGGAATAAGCTAACAGGGTTTTCCCATGCCGAAGCCAATGTGGCTAGGGCATCAGCCATGTGATTTTCTTCTCTTGATAGGTGTATAAACCTACACTCCTTAAAGTTCTTCTTCATCATGGTCAGGTAATGGTGGTATGGTTTTAATTTTTCCTCTTTCAACTCCCACTGTCCATTTACTTGGGATACTACTAGCAATGAATCACTAAAAACTTCCACCTTATCCACCTTCATAATCATTAGGGTTTCTAAACCGAAAATACAAGCTTCGTACTCCACCATATTATTAGTTGCCCTAAATTTCAACTTTTTGGCTAAAGGGATAAGTTCCCCTTCAGGCGATTCTAGTATAACTCTCAAACCTGCTCCTTTCCTGTTTACTGCTCCATCAAAATACATTTTTCACTATTTCATCTTCTTCTTCTTTATTTCCTACTTCAACTTCCTTTCCCTTATTAGTTTCTACCTTCTTAGGTGGTGGCCTTGCATAAGGCTCACCGGATCTAGTATTCATTACTTCATCTTCTTCGGGCTCGGACCAAGTCCATCCTCCTTCTTGGATACAAGATCATCATCACTATTGCTTGAATCCCAAAACCCATTGACAACACAAATTGTTACTTCTTTACCCATCATAACTTGTTTAATTCCACCAAATACCTCTTCTTCTTTGGTTGCTTCTCCACCCACATCTTGGAAAGAAGACATGACAAAATCTTCATGCAAACCCCCTCCAATCATGAAGGTTGCCGGCGATGGTACTCTATTGAACTTTGGTAATGGGTTGTCTTTGGTGCTTGGCTTATTGGGCTCGGGTAGCTTCCCATTATCAATTAGATTTTGGATCTCATGTCTCAACCTCACACATCTATCCGTGTCATGCCCTTGCATTTGGTGAAATTGACAAAATGCTTTAGTGTCGAAATTAGGTGGGAGAGGGTTAGGCAAAGGGCAAGGATTTAAGGGTTGTAGCAATCCCTTTCTTTGAAGTTTATTGAGAACCCAAGACTTTGGTTTCCCCAATTCTGAAAATTCTCCTTGTTCCTTGGTTAGTAGCATTGACACCGACTGCCTTTTGCATGCTTTGGCTACCAAACTAATAGTTCCCTTTCTCATTCCTTCTTGTTGAAAAATGGTTCTTCTCTCTTTTCCATTCTTCAATTTGCAAACCCGCTTGGAGAAGGTCTTTAAAATCACGGATGAGTGTATGAGACATCCTCTCATGAAGACTAGGCAACACCCCTCTCACAATCATCCTTATTTGATCAGATTCACTTCTTGAGCAAAGCGGCTTTGTTTCTCCATCTCTTCACATAATCCACATAATTCTCATTCGACCTTTGCCTAATAGACTCCACTTCCATTAAGGTAACTTCCATCTCGATATCCATATTGTTGGATGAAGGCTTTGTAAAGCAGATCCCAACTCTTATGTGTTCCATCATCTAAGGTATTGAACCAATTTTGGACAACAGGATCCAATGAGAGCATAAAGTACCTTAGAGTTTGAGCCTTAGTAGCTCGGTCGACTGCATGGCAGTGATATACTGCTTCACATGGAGATGAGGATTTTTGGTTCCATCAAACTTCGCGAAAGATGGAATCTTGAACTTGTACGGGACTTCTTCATCTAACTCAAATAATTTGTCAACTTCAGACATTTCCTCGATTTTTAGTTTCTTTTCAAATTTTTTTTCTAAATCAGCAATCATCTTTTCAACATCAGAAGTTTCTGTCTTCTCCATAGTTGACCTTTCAACAATCTTCGGTTCTTTTTTCTTCTCTTGAGCATCTTTGTAGCATTGATCTCAATCATCATCATCACCATCGATGATCACCTTTTCATCATAAAAAACTACTTCACCAACTTTGGTCTTCCCTTTGTCCTTTGTCTTCTTAGTGCTAGCAGATGCCTCGGCATGATTTTCTAAGATTGTAGTCAATTGGTTCTTCAGGTCTCAGCTAGGGCCTCTTTTATTTCTTCCATCTTGGCGTTGAGATCATCGTCCACCATTCTTTGAATTTGTTTAGGATCCATTGTTTTTGGTGAGCAAGTAATTGAGTTGTTGCTAGATACTTCATCTCTGGCGTAGGTCGGATTGTCGTAAGCTTTTGAACTATCATAATCCAGGGCTGTGAGCCAGAAAGGATTAATGATATGAGATGCAAATGTATGCATGTATGCATGTATGCACAAATAATAGACAAACAAGGATGAATAGGACGTTCCTTCCAACCTTATAACATCCACACACGAATGGCGAGTCTCTTTTCCTACGTATATGGTTAACAAAATACCAACATGGGTATCTTGTTTTCGAATATTTCCCTCGAACATTTCAACCAATAGTTATATTTTCGAAAATGGAAATCCATTCATAGTAATTCCCATTAATTAGGTTTTAATCCATTCAATCAACTATAGTAGCTTTTATGCTATATTGGATTAAAACCAAATAAAGAGGTTTATTATAGATAGATTTCTCACTTAAAAAGAGTAACTAATGGTTCATGCCAAAAACAAGTCCATGATTAATTATTCTAAGTATAAACTAGGGTCACAATTGATTTTTGGTATTTCTTAATTGACCTAAATAATTTGCAAGCTCTTTGTGAGAAAAGGTTGGATAAAAACGATTTTGCTTCTAAGCCCATTGTAAAAAGATCTTAGAAAAAATGGATTTTGGGCTTAGTATTTGGGCCATGAGCAAAAGAATTTTTTATTTGTTTTTAGAACAGTTTTATGTCCAAATACTATCTTGAAAAGTTTTGAAAATAGCTTTGGTCTTTTGGACTTTAAAGAAAAATTTATTTTGAGCTTACAATATACTTAGGTCATATTAGAAAAAGAACAAACCAAATAAGCCATGATTTAAGCCAAGATAAATTAACCATAGTCAAACAACATGCATTTGGGGTAAAACCTAAGGAAAGTAACTAGGCCAATTACATGAGCTTTAGTCTTTGGGTAGAAAGGCTTAGGTTCCCATAGCAAGTATATACCAAATGGTATGAGGCTATGAGTGGTTATGCCATGCTCGATCTTCATACCTTGAGTGAAAGTATGGTATTCCTTACATAACACAACACGGGCATCCTAACTCACGCACATGATGTAATCTAATATAATGCAATGGATAATATTATTATAATAAAGAATAGAATAATATAAAGACTAATGGAATCAACTTCTCTTATCCCCAGTGGAGTCGCCACTGTGAGCGGGGATTTTCACCCCACTCTTGGTGGAATGGTTCTTGCGACTTCGGCACTGTTTAGGCTCGAGGCCTTAGAGAACACAGACCTAAGTTCGGAGAAAATGGAGTCGCCACCCAGACAGGCAGGGAAAAAAGAAAGGGGTGGATGGCTCGATTCCTAAGGAATCTCCAACTCCCTAATGGGTTTAGAAAGTTGGGTGCATGTGGGGAAGGTGAAAAATGGCCCAGCACCCCACACAATGCCCTGTTCATTGGAACCGGCCTCCTTTACAGGTCTTAATATTATAAAATTCTTAAGTATAACAATATTATCCATATTACACACAATAATTAAAATAAAGCATCGTTATAATAAAATCAAAGCAATGTCCAAACAAAGCAAATAAATGGACACCCATCCGAGGATGGAAACATGCCCTTACATAATCCATGCCTAAATAGGACACCCACTGAAAGGTAGAAACATGTCCTTTAGATTGGTTCTAAAATATACAAGCAATTTAAATTACATGATGTTTAACTAATGAGGTACCCATCAAGTGGAAACATACCTCTTACAACATTTAGAAATATAAATAAACCGATAAAAGTAAATAACCATTCATAATAAATAAATCACTCAACAAAGATATTAACCATCAATAGAAAGTAAACATCCATCCATGATAAATTAAATAAACTAAGCATTGAACTTAAATAAATTAAAGCATATAAAATAAATCAAAGCATAATTAAACATAAAATTGAATAAAGCAAATAAAAATTCAAATTAGGGCTACTGTTTCTATTTAAGTTTCTTTATTTAATGTGTTTAAGGTTTTGGAATTCATGAGTTTAAGTTACTGTAAATTTTAAAAGAATTGACATGGAGCAAAGTTTTATAATTTAAGAGGTTGATAAAGTTCTTTAATTAACCAAAATAGCGTTTGAGAAGTGAAATCAGGAAACTAGAGTTTGGACATTTTAAAACATTTAGATTTATGATTTACGGTTACTGAATTATGATTTTTAAGCTTATTGTGTTTGAATTTTAATATTTAGAATCATATGGCTTTTAAGGTTTTAAAAATTAGGGTTTAGAAAAATTAGGGTTTAGGTTAGCTAGTTTAGGGTATACTGTTTTGGGTTTTGGAGTTGAATTAGGGTTTTAGAATTTTAGAATTAGGGTTTCGGAAAATACATTAGATTTAGAATTTGAAAATCAATTGATAATTTTATGAAACTTTATGAAAAAAACAAAACAATTTAAAGTTTATAGAAACACAAAAGATATTTTTTAGGGTTTTTGGAAAGAATCAGATTCAATTTATGGTTTTGAAAAATTGGAAAGCAAATTAGGGTTTTGAGATTTTGAAGCAACATAAAATAACAATTTTAAGATTTTTTGAAAACAAATAAACAAATTAAGGTTTTTAAGCTTTAGACAAGGTAAATTAAAGTTCTAGGGTTTTTGAATCAAAAGAGACAATTGGATGGTTTAGGCTACTGTGAAGAAATTTAGATATTCATACCTCCGTTTGTTGGTTCCACCAAAAATCACTTCTTGGATGAACAAGAACAAAGACAAGCTTTGCTGCCTTTGATGGATTGAATTGCTTGTTTGCTCTCTCAAAAGTCCAATCGATCTTACTGCCAGAAGGAATTCTTAAAATTCAAAGTTTTCCTCCTCAATTTCTGTCTCAATTTCTCTCTCAAAATCCTGATCGATTTCCTCCTTTTTTTGTGTTGTTTTAGTCCTTATTTATAGAAGATTTTTATGGTTAAATTTAGTTATTCACGGAATATAACATTCATTAAGAAAAGGAAACTGAAACCTAATTGTATTAGGTTTCGAAAAAATTTGGATCGGAAAAATTTCGCTGGCGAAAAAAAACTGCTGCGGAAAAATTACGCTGGCAAAAAAAATTACTGCGGAAAAATTATGTTGGCAAAAAAGCTATCGCAGCTAGCTGCGGCAGCGGGTGAGAATTGGCCTGTGGGCCATTTCGCCCGCAGGAAACTCCTGCGGGCGAAATGGCCCACGACCATTCGTCCCGCGCTGATTTTTGGCGATGATTTTTTCATCGCCGATTTTTATTTTTATTTTTATGTTTTTGTTTATTATTATTTTTTTATTAATAAAAATTAGATACTAAAGCAAATATTATTTAATTAAGATAAAAAAATTATTTTGGACTAATTAAAATATTTTGGATAACACAAAAATTATTTTGGACTAATTAAAATATATTGGACCGGACTGGGTAAAAAATTAAGGGTCTACACCAATCTATGCCCAGAATCAGATCATACTCCCTAAGCGGCATCTTAATTAGATCACCGAGAAACTCCTCATCCTAAACCACAATTGGACTGCCTCGATGCACCTTGCTAACCACAACACTGTGCCCTAAAGGATTTGTAACCAAAACATCAAATCCTAAGGACTAAGAATGCAAATCACTCACAGGCAATATGGATACATTGATGTCTGAATGAGTCAACCTAGGGTCTATCAATGCAAGAGCTGAAGTACCAAATAAAGTAAAAGTAACTGCTATGACAGTTGAAGCATCTGGCTGCCTCTGCATAACATAGACCCGCTGTGATGGCCCTGCATCATCTGTCTACTGCCAATAGTAGAATCTCCTCTCTGACCAGACCCTGATCTATCTCCTTTACCAAAACCTCTATAACCACGACCCCCTCTAACACTTGGTCTAAAAGTTATTATATCTACCTGTCTATCCTCTGGTGGCTTTGGACAATCTATGAGAAAATGGTCTGGTGATCCACATCTGTAACACACTGCCGGTGCACCTGTCCTCCAGCATACACCCCTATATGTCCTACCACAATGAACACAGGTAGGTGGAGCAGGCCTTTGAGCCACTGAGGTCGGAGCACTAATCACTAAGGTTACAGGTCTTTATCTCTGTCTCTACTATTGTATTGACCTGCCAGACTATTCCTGGTTTCTACTAAACCTCTGAGGATATCCCCCTCGACCTTCCTTCACTGATGAAGACACTGCCTCGCCCTGGGTCACCTAGCTATGCTCTCCTCTGCTCCGGCAGCTGCTACAAGATCCTATGCTCTCTCAACGCTCCTAGCAGTTGCAATCAACTAAGAAAAGTCCTGATACTGAGAGCCCGCCACAAAACACATGATAGAGGGTCTCAGCCCCTTCTCAAACCTCCGACATCGGTCAATCTCATCAGAAGTAATTCCTCCAGCATACTGGCTTAGCCGGATAAACTCAATCTCATACTCAGACATTGTTCAGGTGTCCTACCTCAAACTCAGGAACTCCATCTTCTTTGCATCTTTATACTCCCTCGGAGTATACTTCTTCTCGAATTCCCATTGGAAATCATCATAAGTCAACATTGGTGGATCATTGTACCATGGGGAACCATCTTTCACCACGCATAGGCATTCCTCTGCAGAAGAGATCTAGTATAATCAAACTTCTCCTCTGGACTATCCTGCAGCTGGATGAACACCCTTTGGACCCTGTCCAACCACTGCTCTGCTACAGCAGGGTCTATAGTGCTAACAAAATCTTTGGCTCCAAACTTCCTTAACTTATCATACTTTCGTGCTGGCAACTGCAGCTGAGGCTGCTGCTATGGTGGTGGTTGCGGTTGCTAAACTAGAGCTTGTCTCAACAACTCCACCATATGCCATACCTAGGTCGGCGGAATCTCCTCAACTGCTGGTCTAATAGGCACAGAAGTAGACGCCTCTCTAGAAGACACAACACCAGCTCCAACTCTACCTTCATTAGGAGCTACACTCTCTGCACTACCCTATGAAGATTAGTACGTCTGAGATGCCATAACTATCTATATCTGCAAACATAGCAGAAATTGCCATATCAGAGATTATAAACTGCCAGTGCCAATATATGTATCACAATTGAAGACCACATTTAAAAATCTCCATTTTCTCTCTCTAACAACCTACCTAGGTCAAGAACCTCAAACCTAGGCTCTGATACCAAAATAAATGTAACATCTTTATACCCTATATATGTACTATACATACACCAGTATATGTAAAATAAGCATATACGATACTAAAATGTAATAACTCGGTTTAATAAAAATTTTAACATTTCAAATTTAAACTCCAAAATACTTTTAAATGTATAATTAAATAATTAAATAAATATTCTTTATAAATTATAGCTTCCAAAATAGTATTTTTCATACAAATCTCTAGAAAAAAATTATCATAGTTTTATCTGTAATTTGGACATTCCCAAATTTCAACAAACCACAACCTGCATAAGAAAAATACTCCCAATAAAAAAACAATCATATATCTTACCCATACTCCTCAATTTCTCCAAGTTTCTCAAAATATGTATACATATACAAATATATATTTATCAAAAATACATATATAAAACCCACATTATAAAATTTTTAGACACATTCTTTATAAGTTATAATATATACATCAAACCATAATATAATATATAGAATATCAAAATGTATTCTAAAATATATACATGCTGGCAGTGTCTTTGATATTGATGCCCAAAATCAACTCTACTAGCAAAATCTCAAAAATCTAGACCCTATCCGGTCTAGAAGAACTCTCCGGTTCAACCAGATCACCCCTGTCACCTGTGCAATGAATTATAATTGCGCTAAGCCAAAAGCCTAGCGGTACAATATTTGATAACAATAAAACTTAAATACAATGCCAATGCATAATGCATTTATGCTAAGTCACAAGCTGGCATCCAAGCTTGCTTTTAAACATATTCTTTCATCATTCAATAATTCACACAAGAACAAACACAAGCATGGGCCCAAAAGATCTAATATGCCATTCAAATCCCAGAGTTACTGTTTTAGTCCAAATTGACATCATGTGTCTAGCCCCAAAGGCAAATCATAGTAATACTCAAAAGCTAGCCCTGAAGGCAAATCATATAATAGTGACGCCAAGCGTCTAGCCTCAAAGGCAAATCAAAGTATTGCTCAAAAGCTAGCCCGAAAGGCAAATAATGAGGATAACCTTATATGCATGCCGCCAAACACCAAACATACTAGGCACACAAATAATTCATCTTTCATTTTTTTTTTCTCATTTTCTCATATCAATTAGGCACATTGCCTCATTTCTCATTATCAATTAGGCACATTGCCTCATTTTTCATTATCAATTAGGCACATTGCCTCATTTTTCATTATCAATTAGGCACATTGCCTCATTTTTCTCATTGTCATTTCATTTCAATTTATCATAATGTATCACATTCCACATCAAAATCACATTACCCAAACACTTTGGGCTATTTTCACATAATTCACATTTTATGCAATTTAGCCATTAACAATGGCTTTTCATAATGCCTTTAATGTATAAATAATGAATCACATTACCCAAACACTTTGGGTCATTTTCGCATAATGCACATATTTCACATTTTAATTAATTTAGCTATTAACAATGGCTTTTCACAATGCATATAATGCATACATAACATTACACATGTCATAACACATTGTTCATGAATGTTCAATATATCCAGTAGCTTAACATATTTTTCAACCAAAATGTGTTAAGCCCAAATGTAATTCAATTATACCACATTTATCAAGAGTTTGTGCATACCTCTATAAGCTCTCAATAGCAAGCTCAAAATCAAACTCCTACCTCCTCTTTCAAGTTGCCCTTCAACACTGAGATTGGGAAAATCACCTCTCCTTAATGCCTACACCAAATATGATTAAATACAGTCATTTAGTATCACATTTTAAGGCATTTCCAACCTTATACCCTAATTAACCATCATTCAAATCAAAATCCCAAAGTTAAGCCTAACCTCACTTTAACTTTAAAAAACCATTTTAAGCCATATAAATTGGTGTTTTAAGTGTATTGATATCATTACAAACATATTTTAACATGTTTAAACCAATTACATTAGTTAAACACATGTTTATGCTCAAAACCCTAAAAATGGCATAACCTTCCCCATTGAAGGTGCTCCATTCCAACTCAATCCAATCATCAATCCAAGCTTATTTCCATCCTTAATATCATTAAATAACATGCTTTAACCATTAAAATCAAACAATTCACCATACTTTGAAAATCCCTTTTCCAAGATCCTAAATCAACACTTCCATTCTCAAACTCTATCCAAACTTAACTAAATCCATCATTTGACTTTAAAATACTTGTTCATGCATCAAAATAACAAATTTAGAATCAAATTGCACAATTAAATCACATGAATTCAAAAGTCCAATTCTCCCATAACCCTAAATTCTCTCTCTTCACCAAACTTCACTCAACCTTAACCATTTCTTCAATCCAACCTTAAAATTATTGTTAACTACTCAAAACAACTTCATTCATAAGCAAATAGATAATTAAATCATTCCACTTCAAAAATCCAAAATCCACACAATCATAAAATCATGGATTTTCAAGAAAAAAGGGTAGAGAACTTACTAAGAATAAGCAAACACCTTGGCTTGGCATCAATGGAGGTTCGGCACACACTAGGAAGAAGAAGAAGAAGAAGACCAAAGTTAATTTCTCTTTCCTTCCACTTACTTATTAACCATATATATATAATATTAAATTATATTTTTAATTAATTAATTAATTAAACCCTAAAATTATATCTTTAATTATTTAAATAATTTATTTTTAAATTATTTAAATAATTTTCAATTTTTTTAAAGTTTAATTACAAAAATGTCATTGGACCTTTGACTTTTGACTTTTAAAAGTTGACTTTTGTTGATTTTTATTTACTTTATGTATATTTCATGTATATTTTACATATAAATTTCACTTTTTCATTTAAAATACTTTCATTTTCCATTTAAATTATTTATTTAACTTATTCAATTAAAATTTATTTAATTTTCAAAAATTCTAGATGTCCTAAATCCAGTAACTAAAACCAATTTTATCCAGTAGCTTTAAAACTCTAATCCCTAAATTGTAAGACCAACCTTTTAAATTTAAAACCCTAATTTTATTTATTTAGTAGTTTAGACTCTAGCTTTTTTTTTATTTATTTGATTTTTTTATGATGGATGATTTAATTGGTTGTACTAGATGTTTTATGTTTAATTATTATGTTTGAATGATTTAATTTGCTTAATTAATTATTTATTTGATTTCTCGAATTGTAAAAGGCATGTTTTCACTTTGTGAGTGTCTCGATTTTTATTATGTAATTTAGTTTATCATTTAAAGTTTTGGATTAATGTAAAAGGATACATTTCCACCTTTCGGTGGGTATCCTGTTTATTTTATTTTAGACATTGTACATGGTTATAAGGGCATGTTTTTATCTTATATGGGTGCTCATTTATTATTTTGTTTTGACTTGTTTTGATTTTAATGCAATAAATTCTTTATTTATTTTGAATTACATGTAGTATGGATAATAACATAATATTTAAGAATTTATAATATTTAGACATGAAAAGGAGGCTGGTTCCAATTAACCGGGCATTGTGCGGGTGCTAGGTCATTCTCACATTCCCTATGCGTACCCAACTTTCTGAACCTATTAAGGGATTGAGGATTTTCTTAGGAATCGAGTCATCTACCCTTTTCTTTTTTTCAGCCCATCCGGGTGGCGACTCTATTTTCTCCGGATTTAGGCTCGTGTTCTCTAAGGCCCCGAGCCTAACAGTGTCAAAGTAGCAAGAACCATTCCATATGGGAGTGGGGGCAAAATTTCTGCTCATAATGGCAACTCCACTTTGGATAGGGGAAGTTAATTCCATTGGTCTTTATATTATTTTATTCTTTCTTATTACGATATTGTTCATTGCATCATTTTAGATTGCATTGTGTGCGTGAGTTAGGACGCCCATATTACCCATGTTGTGTTAAGTAAGGGATACTATACTTTCACTCAAGGTATAAAGATCAAAAATGGTATAACCACTCATAGCCCCATACCTTTTGGTATATACTTGCTGTGGGAACCTAAGCTTTTCAACCCAAAGACTTAAGCCCATGTAGTTGGCCAAGTTACTTTCCTTAGGTTTTTTTCCAAATGAATGTTGTTTGACTATGATTAATATATCTTAGTTTGAATCATGGCCTATTTCTTTTGTTCTTTTTCTAATATGACCTAATTATAATGTAAACCTATAATAATTATTTTAAGCCCAAAAGACCAAAATTATTTTCAATACTTTTTCAAGATGGTCTTTGGAGATAAAAAAGGGAAAAAATTCTTTTTACCTCATGGCCCAAACCTAAAGCCAAAATTTATTTTTACAAATCTTTTACAATGGACTTTGAAAAAAAACCATTTTTAAAATCTTTTCAATAGGCTTTTAAACAACTTTTTTCTTTAATGGGCTTACAACTAGTTAGGTCAATTATAGAATACTTAAAATTAATTATGGGCCTAGTTTATACCAAGATTATTAATTATGGGCTTGTTTGAAGTATGAATCACTAGTTGTTTTTGCAAAATGAGAAATCTATTAATTTGGTTTTAATCCCAATATAACATAAAGGCTATTTTTAGTTGACCCAATGGATTAAAACCTAATTAATGGGAGTTATCATGGACTGAATTCTAAGTTTAAAAATACATTTATTGGTTAAAACGTCCGAGAAAATTGTTCGAAAATAAAATACCCTATGTCGGTATTTTATTGGCCATATACCTAGAAAAAGAGACTCGCCATTCGTGTGTGGAAGTTATAAGGTTGGAAGGTTCGTTCTTACTATGTTGAGTTGATTAGTTTGTTACTTTGCATCCATGCATACATATATGCATTGCATCTCATATCATTGATCCTTTTTGGCTCACAACTCTGGAGTACAGCAGTTTAAGAGCATACGACAATCCGACCTATGCTGACAATGTAGAATCTAGTCACAACTCAATCACTTTCTCACCAAAAGCAACGAAGCCAGAGACGATTCAAAAGATGGTAGATGATGCCCTTAATGCCAAAATGCAAGAACTAAAGGGGGCCCTAGCTGAGATCATGAGAAGCCAAATGGCTACAATATTTGGGAATGCTACTGAAGCATCTGCTAGCACCAAGAAGTAAAATGACAAAAGGAAGGCTAAGGTTGGTGAAGTAGACTTCGATGATGACAAGATGGTTATGGACGATGATGAATACTAGGCTCGGTACTTTCAAGATTCTCAAGATAAAAAGAAGGAGCCAAAGGTAGTGGAGAAACCAACTGTTAAAAAGACTGAAACTTCTAATATTGAGAAGATGATTGCTGATCTGGAGAAGAAGTTTGAATAGAAGCTAAAAACCGAAGAGATGTTAGAAGTGGACAAGCTATTTGACCAAGATGATGAGGTCCCTTATAAGTTCAAGATGTCATCATTTGCTAAGTTTGATGGAACTGGAAACCCTCGTCTTCATGTGAAGCAGTATATCACAGCTATGCAGTCCACTCGAGCTACCAAGGCTCAAACTCTAAGTTACTTCATGTTTTCATTGGATCCTATGGTGCAAAATTGGTTCAACACCTTAGAGGATAACACTTAAAAGAGCTGGGATTTATTGTATAAGGCTTTCAATCAACAATATGGGTACAAAGCTGAGTTGGAGGTTATGTTGATGGAGGTTGAGTCAATTAGGCAAAAGTCAAATGAAAATTTTGTTGACTATGTGAAGAGGTGGAGTAACAAGACCGCTTTACTCAAGAAAAGGCTTGATGAATCAGATCAAATTAGGATGATTGTAAGAGGGGTGTTGCCTAGTCTTCGTTAGAGGATGTCCCACACTCTTATTAGAGATTTCAAGGATCTTTTTTAAGCTGGTTTGCAAATTAAAAGAGTGGGAGAGGGAAAAAACCACTTTTCTACAATAAGAAATGAGAAAGGGAACTACCAGTCTAGCAATCAAAGCACGCAAAGGGCAGTCGATGTTAATACAACTGGACAAGGTGGTAGAAGATAGTTTTTAGAAATGCACAAACCACTGTCTTAGGTTTTCAATAAGCTATAGAAAAAGGGGTTGTTATAGCCATTAACCCCACGTCCATTGCCAAATCCTTTACCACCTAATTTTAATGCCAAGGCATTTTGCCAATTTCACCAATTGCAAGTGCACGAGATGGAGAAATGTCTGAGGTTGAGGCATGAAATTCAGAATTTGATTGATAATGGGAAGTTGCCCAAACCTAACAAGCCAAACTTGAAGGATAATCTATTGCCAAGGTTCAATAGGGTTCCACCACTGACAACCTTCATGATCGGGGGAGGCTTGAATAAGAGATTTGTGTTGTCTTCTTTCCAAGATGTAGATGGAGAGACAACCAAAGAAGAAGTGGTGCTTAGCAAGTTGGAGCTAGTCGTGGTTAGGAAAGAAGTAGCAATTTGTGTAGTGAGTGAATTTTGGGACTCAATTAATAGTGACGATGATTCTGAGTCCAAGAAGGAAGAGTGGACCTGGACTGAGCCCAAAGAACATGAAGTTATGAACACTCGATCTGGTAAGCCTTATGCAAGGCCGCCACCAAAGGAAGTAGAAGGTGATAAAGGGAAGGATGTCGAAACTGGGAATAAAGAAGAAGAAGATGATGTTGTTCTTAAGTAGTTAAAGAGAACACAAGCTAGTATCAACATATGGGATCTGCTAGCTACATCAAAGAAGCATCAAAAAAATAATGGCCAAAGCTATGGTTAGCATGCCAATTTCCACTTCTATAACACTAGAGGAGCGTGTTAATTTTGTGAAAGTTGAAGGAGTGATGAAATGTGACAATTCTCAGATGAAGAACAAAGTTGATGTGGGCATGGTATCATTTTCAGATGTTGATCTACCAGAGGAAGGGAGAGACCACATCCGCCCACTTTTTATCAAGGTAGAGGTCAAAGGGAAAAGGACTCCATATGTGATGTTCAATGATGGGTCTGTCATAAATGTTTATCCACTCAAAATCTTGCCAAAAGCTCGCCATGTCGACAAGGGATCTAAGCCCAACCGAAGTGACGATTAGGGCATATGATAATACCAAGAGGCATGCTAAGGGAACCTTTAAAGCTATTGTGAAGGCTGGTCCTATTGAATCCATGGTAGAATTTATGGTTTTTGACATACCAGTCACTTTTGCACTACTGTTGGGAGGACCCTGGTTTCATCTTCTTAGTGGAGTTCCTTCCACGCTCCATCAGAAGATCAAGTTCCCAAATGGGGATGAGACTGTGGTCATGGAGCCTGAGGATAATGATGTGGTGAATGCTTTGATGATTGAAAGGCCTCTCAATGGATTCCAAGTAGCTGCATTTTTTTATGATGAAGTGGTAGACCCCAAGGTCCTATCTATGACGAAGAACATGAACTGCCTGCCTGGCATTGGCCTTAGAAAGGGAAAGCCATGTGTGATAGAGCTGCCAGATTTCAAGACTCAAACTTCTAAGAAAGGGTTGGGATCTGATAAAGCTAACAAAGATGTTCAGCTTAAGAAGAATGAGAAGATGAGTTTCCCACCACTTGAAGAGGTTTTTGTCAAAGCTCCACACATGAGACCACTCCAAGGGAAGCCCGAACCAAAAAATTTCATGGGAAAACTGATCTTGGGTTTTGAGATCTCTACTAATGTTGCTGAACTAGTGGAAGAGATGAAGAAAGAGCTCGTCCTGCCAGCTGACAAGGAGACTAATTCAAAAGAGAAGAAGGAAGTTGTCCTGAAATTCTAGAAGACTCCAAAGAAAATTGATGTTTTAGTTGAAGAGAAGTTTGAAGATCTTTTAGTTTATGATTATGAGAACAATGATTTTGATTTTGATTTTAATTTTAATTTG
The DNA here is from genome assembly GCA_947685225.1 of Garcia nutans. Classification (NCBI taxonomy): domain Eukaryota; kingdom Viridiplantae; phylum Streptophyta; class Magnoliopsida; order Malpighiales; family Euphorbiaceae; genus Garcia; species Garcia nutans. Next base: position 29,712,092 of record CANTUV010000009.1, on the reverse strand, counting down.
TCTTCTTTCTATGAGGATGATGATGTTTTCTTTTCCAAGATGAATGTAATAAAGTTTGATTTTGCTTACTTGAGTGATGTTTTTCTTGATGTTTGCATACATTCAAGTATTTTTAACATTAACCCTATTAACATACAATCATTAAATTTGGGAACAACCAATAATCCTAAAAATATTAGCATAGCATCCGATCTTACTCCTGAAGAGAGAAAGGAATTTGAAAAATATTTAAAAATATGAAGGAAGTCTTTGCTTGGTCTTATGAGGATATGCTAGGATTGATCAAGATATAGCCTAGCACTTGATTCCTACTTACACTCACATGAAACCTACCAAACAAATGCTTAGATGGTTAATGCCAAAATGGGCAAAACTAGTCAAAGAAGAAGTCACTAAGCAAATACAAGTAAAGTTCCTTGAGGTAATTGATTATCCTGACTGGTTAGCTAACATAGTTCTCGTACCTAAGATAGACGGAAGGATTAGGGTTTGTGTGGACTATAGAGACCTGAACAAGGATTCCCCTAAAGATGATTTTCCTTTGCCCCATATAGATGTGCTTATTAGTAGTGTGACCTCTAGTATGCTACACTCATTCATAGACAAATTTTTTGAATACAATCAGATGTTAATGGCCCAAGAGGATAGAGCTAAAACTGCCTTTATTACTACATAGGTATATTTTACTATAGGGTGATGCCGTTTAGGTTAAAGAATGTTGGAGAACCTACCAAAGGATGGCTACCACCTTGTTTCATAACATGATGCATAAAGAAGTAGAGGTCTATGTTAATGATATGATGGTTGAGTCGGATACAAGAGAGCAGCATTTCCAAAATTTAGAGTTATTCTTTGAGAGGGCAGTAAAGTACAAACTAAGGTTGAACCCGCATGTTTGGGGTTGCTTCAGGTAAGTTGTTGGGACATGTGATTGGTCCAAATTGCATTGAGATTGACCCCGATAAAGTTAAGGCAATCCGGGATAAGCCACCCCCTAAGACGGAGAAGAAATTTTGGGGGTTTATTAGCAAGTTACATTACATTAGCAGGTTCATAGCAAAGCTTACCACAATCTGTGAACCCATCTTCAAATTGCTTAACAAGAACCAGCCAATCAAATGGAATGAAGAGTGTCAAAAGACTTTTGAGTGTATTAAGGAATATTTGTTGAATCCACCTATTTTAAAGCCACCTACACCTGGTAGACCATTGTTACTATACTTAGCAGTAGAAGAAGAGTCAATAGGAGCAATGCTCGCCCAAGCCGACGAATCGGGGGTTGAATATGCAATTTACTACTTAAGTAGGAAACTCCTACCTTATGAAATCAAGTATAGTATCATTGAAAAGACATGTATAGTCGTGGTTTGGTCATCTAAGAAGTTGCGGCATTACTTTTAGTCTTATAGTGTGCAAGTAATTTCCAGAATGGATCCAGTGAGTATTTAAATGAATCACCTTCGTTGATTGGGAAATATGGCAGATGGTTGATCATTTTGGAAGAGTTTGAGATCGAGTATATAATTAGGAAAACCATTACAGGTAGAGTAGTATCAGAATTTCTAGCCCAACAACCATTATCGGACAGTGAAGAAGTAGTTTTGAAATTTCACAATGAACATTTAGAGGCCATAGAGATACAGGGTTGAAAGATGTACTTTGACAGAATAGTAAACAGAAAAGGTTCTAATCTGGGAGTAATTTTGGAATCACCCAAAGGGGAGCTCATTCCTCTAGCTAAGAAGTTAAAGTTTAGAGCAACCAGTAACATGGTCAAGTATAAAGCTTGCATTTTGGCCTAGAAACATTAATGATCGTGAAAGTGTATAGAGTGCTAGTTTTCGGTGATTCATTGCTAGTGGTGTCCCAAGTAAATGGAGAATGGGAGTTGAAGGAAGGGAAGTTAAAACCATACCACCATTATTTAACTATGATGAACAAGAATTTCAAGGAGTGCAGATTCATACATTTACCAAGGGAGGAAAACTAGATGGTCAGTGCCCTAGCCACATTGGCTTCAGTATAAGAAGATCCTGTTACGTTAATTCTTAAGCCTCTAGTTCTGACCAGTTCATCGACTCCTTATTATGAGCATTAAATAGTTATGGAAACTGATACAGACCATGATGTGTGGTATGACACCATTAGACGGTTTTTGGAGAGTACGAAGTACCCACAAAATGCAACAAATTAAGAGAGAAGAGCTACAAGGTGATGGTCTTTGCACTACATCACCTTTCATGGGGAGTTGTATCGAAGATGGCCTAATGCAGTGCATTTAAGATGCTTAAGAAAGTTCAATGTTGAGCAAACTATGTTAGAAATATATGCCAGAAGTTATGGACCCAACATGAATGGGTTGGCCCTAGTTAAGAAGGTAATCCGACAAGGCTACTATTGGCTCACCATGGAAAAAGACTATATTGATTTTGTGAGAAAGTGCCAGCAGTGCCAGATGCACCGAAACTTGAATCACTTGCCTCCCAAAGAACTACACTCCATGTCTTCTCCCTGGCCTTTTTCAACCTGGGGAATTAACATTATTGGGGGAATACATCCAACGGCTTCAAACGGTCACCGATTCATCATAGTAGCAGTTGATTATTTTTCAAAGTGGGTTGAAGTTGAGTCTTTCAATAAGCTAGGGGCAAGACAAATGGCTAGATTTATTGAAAAGAACATCATCTATTGGTATGGAGTCCTTCATAGTGCAATATCAGACAATGGAGTGCAGTTCCAAGGAGCAGTTAAGGATTTATTCTCAAAGTACCAGATCCACCATCACCGATCTTCTCCCTATAGACCAAAGGCTAATGGTGCAGTAGAAACAACAAATAAGTCAATTAAGCATATTATGTCCAAGATGACCAAGAAGTATAGGGATTGGTAAGAAATGTTTCCTTTTGCTTTATGGGGGTACAGGACGATGTGTGAACCCCTACTGGAATGACAACGTTTTCTTTGGTTTATGGGATGGAAGTTGTGTTGCCAATTGAAATTGAGATCAAATCACTGAGAGTGGTCCTAGAAGTTGAATTGCCTAAAGTAGAATGGGTAGCAAGAAGATATGCATAGCTGGCCTTATTAGAAGAAAGAAGGTTAAAGGCATTATATCATCATCAGCTTTATAAAAAAAATAGCTTGGGCCTACAACAAAAGAGTTAAGGTTAGAAGGCTTAAAGTTGGTGATTTAGTGTTGAAACAGTGCAAACCTAATATCCCTTATCCAAAAGAAAAGTTTAGACCTGGCTGGGAAGGGTCGTATGCTATGAAACAAGTCATGAGCAAAGGCGCAATCAAGTTGTCAAACATAGACGGGAACGAGTTTAGTAATCCAATAAACAAAATGTGGAACAAGTCATGAGCAAAGGCGCAATCAAGTTGACAGGTTGAAGAGATTATATGTTTGAAATAAAAAAACGTGGAGCTTGCTAGATTAAAAACCCTAAAGGGCAACCTAGGCAGAACTTAGAGTAGTTGACTAGTTTAAAAAATCTGAAAAGGGGGCTAGGCAACAATTAAGGCTAAATGAGTGAAAATTGCCAATTAGAAAATCCGAAAGGGCTAGTTGGAGACAGAAGCGATCTTGTGTATACTGCCTTAATATTTTTGGTTGTTCCCCAATTTAATAAGAATAGTTGATTTTAAAATTATTCTATGTGCACTATTTTGAATTATTTAACCATTTGGGTAAAATAAATACCACAATAGCAAAAGGTGATGACAAATTATAAAAGGAAAGAAAACATCTTTTATTAATTATTGTTGTTCATCCAAACATTATTTATTCTAAAGATTGACAAGTATAAAATCTATGGCAGATGATAAGTATAGTGAACAGGCCAGCTTTGCTTCAGTCGGTCCAAGAAGGCTTTAGTCACATGAGGCATGTCCAAATCAGGAGTGAACTCAAAACCTCGAGGCTTGGCACCACACTGGCGGTCAAGTCGATGAGGATCATAACATGTACCTTGACGAAGAGCATCAATAGGATCATACATTAGATACATCTGAATAGTGACATGGGTAATCTTCCATTAAGGTACCAACCAACGGATGTTAATTACAGCTCAAGAGCAAATCCAGTCGGTCCAGTCAGCATATGAAGAAGCATGACAGAGCAATTTTCTGGCAGAATGATGTCGTGGCAGATATTTGGTAAAGTCTACAGACGAGGTGTCAAGCAAGCAGAGGTGCTCCTGTAGCCAGATTTGTAAAAGGATAGCCATAAAATAAAAAGAGAGAGCCCGTTATGTTGAAAACCCATAAGGGCAGCCTAAGCAAAAATTAGGGTGGTTCGCTAGTTTTGAAAACCCATAAGGGTGGTCTAGGCAAAAATTAGAACTAATAATAAATTTAAAAAAAGTCTGCTAGGTTGAAAACCAGCAAGGCCGGCCTAGGCAAAAATTAGGACAGCTCACTAGTTTTGAAAACCCAAAAGGACGGACTAGGCAAAAATTACAGCAATAAAAATAAAAGCCTAAATTGAAAACCCAAAAGGCAGTTTAGGTAATTACTTAAAGCAGCAGCGAACTTCCAGCCAACCTCCTCAAAAATTCTGTTTTGAATTGGTCAAGTCCAACTAGCGTTTCAGCTAAGATCACAGGTACTGGTGACAAGCATCCTTCCATTTGGTCCACAATATCCAGAACTCATGGATCAATATCACTGTTAGTAGAAACAAGCAAGAATTGACCAAGTAAACATAGACAAAACATGCATCCCCACACTTTGGTCGAAGCCAAATGGGAGATGCAAAAATTGATCAAGGGATCGAGCAGAATTTTCTCACCTGTAGTCAATTGTAGGACTTCAGGTCTTGAAAGTTAAAATAGCATCTTGTGAGCGAGGATTTTTGCCCCCACTCTCGGAGGAATGGTTCTTGCGACTTATGCACTGTTTAGGCTCGAGGCCTTAGAAAACGCGGACCTAAGTTTGGAGAAAATGGAGTCGCCACCCGGACGGGCTGAGAAAAAAGAAAGGAGTGGATGACTCGATTCCTAAGGAATCCCCAACCCCTTAATGGGTTTGGAAAGTCGAGTATGTGTGGGGAAGGTGAGAAATGGCCCAACACCACCACAATGCCCGGTTCATTGGAACCAGCCTCCTTTACAGGTCTTAATATTATAAATTCTTAAATATAACAACATTATCTATACTACACACAATAAAAAGAAAGCATGATTGCATTAAAATCAAAGCAATGTCCAAACAAAACAAAACAAATAAATAGACACCCATCCAAAGATGGAAACATGTCCTTACATCACATGCCTAGATAGGGCACCCACAAAAAGGTAGAAACATGCCCTTTACATTGGTTCTAAAGTAGAAAAGCAAATTAAATTACATGATATTTAACTAATGAGGTACCCACCAAGTGGAAACATACCTCTTACAACATTTGGACGCCTAAGTAAATTGATAAAAGTAAATAACCATTCATCATAAATAAATCATTCATCAAAGGTATTAAATAGGAAGTAAACATCCATCCATGCTAAATTAATAAACCAAGTATTAAAGTTAAATAAATTAAAGCATATAAAATAAATCAAAGCATAATCAAATATAGAATTGAATAAGGCAAATAAAAAGCTACTGTTTCCATTTAGAATCCCTTATTTCATGTGTTTAGGGGTTTGAATTTTCATGGGTTTAAGCTACTGTGACTTTTTTATGGAATTAAAATAGATTGAGGTTTTATGTTTTAAAAGGTTGGTAAGACTCTTTGGTTAAACAAATTAAGGTTTGAATGGTGAAATCATGAAAATAGGGTTTTAGACACTTTAAAATACTTTTGATTCATGGTTTTAAATGGTGATTTCAAGCTTATTGTGTAAATTTAAAATATTTATGTTTTTATGGTTTTAATGTTTTAAAGGATTAAGGTTTAGAAAAAATTAGGATTTAAGGTTTTAAAGGAGTTAGAGTTTACTATTTTAGGTTTAGAAGTTGAATTAGGTTTTTAGGCTTTTGGAAAAACAATTTGATGATTTCATGAGGTTTTATAAGTTTAAACAAAGTGATTTGAAGTTTACATAAATAGAAAAGATATTCTATAAGGCTTTTTGAAAGAAATAGTACCAAGTTAAAAGTTTTGAAAGAAACAGAATTAAATTTTGGTTTTGTTGAATAATATGTTAAATTGGAGTTTTAAGATTTTGAAGAAGTAAAAATAATAATTTTAAGCTTTTTTGGAAAATAAAGCAACGGATTAGTGTTTTTAAACTTTGAACAAAGGGAATTAGGGTTTTGGGGTTTTTGAATTAAAAGACATCATTTATTAGTTTATGCTACTGTGTAGAATATAAAGAAATTAGAATTTCATACCTTATTTTGTAAGTTGCACCAAAATTGCTTCTCAGATGAACAAGCTCCAAAGATAAGCCTTTTTGCCTTTGAATTGCTTAAATCATTTTTCTGCTCCTTCAAAAAAACCAGCTTGATTCAAGCTGATTTCCTTCATGGATTTGGATCCACTTTTTCAAGCTACTGTCCAATTTTTTTTTTATTTTCAGACTCCTTTAATTTGATTGCCTTTGGTCCTTATTTATAGAGGTTTCATATGGTTTGATCCTAATTAATCACGGCAAATAATATTGATAAGAAAAGGAAACCGAAACCTAATTGAATTAGGTTTCGAAAAATTTGCATCAAAAAAATTACGCTGCCGAAAAAAATTGCCGCAGGAAAAAATACGCCGGAGAAAAAATATGCTGCAGTCAATTGTGGCAGTGGACGAGGAGCGGGCGAAATGGCACATGCCATTTCACCCTCAGGCAGCTTCTGCGGGCGAAATTCCCACGAGCCCGCGCGACGATTTTTTCGTCTCCGATTTTTTTTACGCCGATTTTTATTTTTATTTTTTGACTTTTATTTGTTTATTTTTATTTTTTATTAATAAAAATTAGATACTAAAGCAAAAATTATTTAACAAAAATTATTTTAGACTAATTAGACAACAAAAATCATTTTGGACTAAATAAAACATATTGGACCGGACTGGGTCAATAATTAAGGGTCTACAGTTTGCCCTCTGCTTGAAAAATCTGAAACTTTAGTGAAAGAGAGTGAAAAGCAATAAGACTTAATTTTTGAGTAGGTTGTTATTTTGGGTTCTAGACCCGATTTGAGTTCTGGACTCAAGGATAATTCTAGGTTCTAGACCTAAGGAAAATTTTGGTTCTGGACCCGATTCGAGTTTTGGACTCAAGGATAATTCTAGGTTATGGACCTAAGAAAAATTTGGGTTCTGGACCCGGTTCGAGTTTCTAGACTCAAGAATAATTTTAGGTTTTGAGCCTAAGGAAAATTTGGGTTTTGGACCCGGTTCGAGTTTTGGATTCAAGGATAATTCTAGGTTCTGGACCTAAGGAAAATTTGGGTTCTGGACCCGGTTTGAGTTCTAGACTCAAGGATAGTTTTAGGTTCTGGACCTAAGGAAGATTTGGGTTCTGGACCCAGTTCGAGTTCTGGACTCGAGGAAGATTCTAGGTTCTGGACTTAAGGAAGATTTGGGCTTTAGACCCGAAAGGTTTGGATACTCGATCCTAAACTGGATTGGGATAATCGATCCTAACTGGATTTGGATACTCAATCCTAAATTATATTGGGATACTAGATCTATACTGGATTGGATTCTCGATCCTAAATTGGATTGGGATACTCGATCCTAACTGTACTTGGATACTCGATCCTAAGTTGGATTGAGATACTCGATCCTAAATTGGCTTTGGATACTCGATCCTAAACTGGATTGGGATACTTAATCCTAACTGGATTTGGATACTCGATCCTGAATCAGATTTGGGTACTTGGACCTGAGATTGGGTACTTGGATCCAAGATTTGAATTTGATTTGAGTATTTAGACCCAAGATTGGGTACTTGGACCCGAGAATGAGTTTGACTAACCTTTTAGGTGAGAAGTCTGACTGCTCCGGCCGTTCTATGTATTGTAGTTCTTTTGCCTCAAAACATATCTTTTACCTTTGAAAATGGATCTTCCTTCTTTGAGATTAGGTCTTCACCCTTGAAAATGGATCTTCATACTTTAGACTTCGGGTCTTCACCCTTGAAAATGGATCTTCATCCTTAGGGATTGGTTCTTCTTTGTTCTTTGAAGATGGGAGTGACACGGCCAGTGACTTGGTCATGTTGCCTGCCAGTGTCACCTACTGCTTCTTTTCTTTCTTTGCTTGGTCCTTCTTGTCTTTGCCCTTTAGGTGAGACACGGCCAGTGGCTTGGCCGTGTCTCCTGCCCGTGTCATGTTCTGCCAAGATTTTCTTTGAGGTGACACGGTCAAGCTTGTTTTGGCTTGGCCATGTCTTGCTTGATCCATGTTCTTCTTTCCTTGTTTTGATCTTCCAAGGGAGTTTTTGCACTTTAACCACTTTTCCCTTGCAACTGCTTTTTCCTTTTTTCTTCCAATTTTGATTGGATCTTAAGGATTTTTTCTTTCATGCAAGCTTTGATTGATGTTTTTCTTGTCTAGTTCTTTGCATAAGCATGCATTTCTTCTCTTTGCAAAGTGACTGGGGCTTCCACAAGCGAATAGGCTTTCCATGCCCCCTTGATTCAATATCTTCTTTTGATTCTTTAATTCGCAGGGTGTTTGCTGTTCATTAAGACAAGAAAGTGCGATGAATATGCTCATGTATGCATGATATGCATGAATGATACTTACAGTGGTTTTATTAACTCACAGACTGAGGTGATTAGCAGAAGTGTTCTCATTGATTCCTTTTTGACGCTCGTTCAAGTCTTTCATTGGAATGATAGAAAGCTTTACATCTATGGCTTTTATCTTCAAGATGTTGAGAACATGAGTGGTGGAGACCCCAAGCAGTAGAGTCAGGGATTCATCTATGTCAATTGATAGCTTCTTCATGACCTTGCCAATAATCATTTCCTTTGCCCAATATGTTATTCAAGGTTCAACATACTTCCCTTAATTTGAAGGCTTTGTATGACAAAACATTTTTTGAATTTTTTGAATTTTGATTTTGAAATCAAATGTTAGCTTTGCCAAATCAATGTCAATGTACCTCAGGACTTGATTTTCCAAATTAATATATCTATAACATGACAACCCTAGTTACCGTACTAAACTCGAGAATCATTTCTATTTAAGCAAGAATTGTTGCACTTCAGATAGGCACATACACATTACTTGGCCAAAGGTCTCATTGAGTTTAAATATTATCGATCTCATATGCATGCTTATCCAAACTATCTCTACTAATAGACTTTACCTACCAAGAGAGATCAACAGGTCTTTGATAGGCTTGAAATGGGGTTTATGAGGGACATGGGTTAAATGAAGGCCATTTTAAGATTGGAGCTGATGTGACACAATGGACAAACCCTCACACTACAAATTCCTTGTTGAAACGTTTGGGAGCATGAAAAGATAGAGCTTTGAACATTCTTCTTTCTTTTTGGCATTAACTTGAATCTTGATTGGGATAGTCTTTGCCTTTGCAAAACGTTTGGTACCCAAATTCATTTCTTTTCTTCTTCTCCCTTTTTTCTTTTTATTTTTCTTTTCTTCTTCTCCCTTTTTTCTTTTTATTTTTCTTTTCTTCTTTTCCCTTTTTTCTTTTTCTTTTTCTTACTCTTCCTTCTTCTTTCTCTTTCCTTACTCTTCCTTCTTCTTTCTCTTTCCTTACTCTTCCCTTTCTTTTATCATTTTGTCCTTCTTTCTTGTAGGACTATCAAGTACAGAACTTTCAAGAACTGGATGGTCTTCCTCTTTTTTTCTCCAATTTTGATTTAATCTGTGGTTGGGTTGGATCAATACCAATAAAAATGTCTTTATGAACAAAATGGAAGCCTTTTGTTATCTTAGATCAAAGAGAACTCAGTTGGCTTTTTGAATCGCCTTTTAGGTTTCTTTTTTCTTTTCTTTTTTTTATTTTCTTTTTCTTTTCTTTTGTCCTTTTTTGTTTTCTTTTCTTCTCTCTCTTTTTTTTTGTTTGATTCATTTTTTTTAGCTTAAACTGATTTGTCTTGTTTGTACCAACTTGGGCTTCCAATAATGGATGAGGGGAGTAACATAAATCTTCATTAATAGGGATAAACCATTTGTTACTCTAATGTTGTCTTGATATATTAGAGATATTAAGTGATCTTCAACTACCCTTATGGTGTTGAAAAATTCAACTATCCTTATGATCTTGAAAACATCAACTACCCTTATGGTCTTGAGAACATCAACTACCCTTAATGTCTTGAGAACTTCAACTATCTTCATAGTCTTGAAACTTCAACTATCCTCATGATCTTGACTAATCATTGCTTTCTTTGATCTTCTTGCCTATTCATCTTAGTGATCATAAGACTTGTCAAAAGTATCACAACAGCTCAGGGTAGGTTATTGGGGTTTGTAAGCCAATGAAAAGAAAACTAAAATTTTATGAAGGCTCAAAGGGACAACTAGGGATTGATATTTAATTGGGTGGATACTAGTTGTTGGCTAACCAAATAATGCCTAGATCATTTCTCTCTTAAATAAGCAGAGTTCAATTTTGCCTCAAAAGTTTGTCAAAGCATGTTCTAAGACTGACTAGGACCTAGACAAAGGTAATTATGCAGGAGCCCTCTCTAAGTAAGCATACACAACTCAATGCTATAGAGCAATTCCCTCACCTAGTAAAGTCATTCGAGTCATGATGCATAAATATATTAATTCATGAATTATCAAGCTAGATTCCTCATTGGTTGAACACCAAAATGAACAAAGACCAACAAAAAATTTGATGAAAGTAATTTATTCAAACAAATTTAAATTTGAAAAACATGATAGTTCTAATTAAAGAAAGTAAAATTGAAAAGCAACATTCAAGTTAAGGAAAGTTCATTGAGTTAGGCTTCTTTTCCTTTCACATCTTCAATATCCCCATCTTGAAAAGAGGATAAAAAAAATCTTCTTCTAGTCCTTTTCCCACCATGAAGGTTGCCGGTGGAGGTACTCTTCCAAACTTAGGTAAAGGGTTGTTCTTGGTATTGGGCTTATCCGGCTCGGGTAGCTTACCACTGTTGATTAAATCTTGGATCTCATGCATTAGACGGGCACATTTATCTGTTTCATGCCCTTGCAGTTGGTGAAATTGACAGAAGGCCTCGGCATTGAAGTTTGGTGGCAATGGATTATGTAACGGTCGAGGAGCTAACGGTTGTAACAACCCTTTCTTTTGCAGCTTGCTAAAAACCTAAGATAGAGGTTTCTCCAATTCTGAGAATTGTCTTTTATTTCCTTGACCATTTACATTAACATCAACTTCTTTTTATGTGCTTTGATTGTTAGACTGGTTGTTCCCTTTCTCATTCCTTCTCATTGAAAAGCGATTCTTCTCTCTTTCTCATTCTTCAATTTGCAAACCAGCTTGGAGAAGATCTTTGAAGTCATGGATGAGTGTATGAGACATCCTTTCACGAAGATTAGTCAACACCCCTGTAACACCCCTATACCCCGTATACGTACACAGCATGCTAATACGATCGTAATATACGTATACTGAATATAGAAATGTCACGGTTACAAAACACACATGACATGACTCTTATATACTATGAACAAATTCAAAACCTTTAAATGAGTTTATAAAACGAAATAGATAGAAAGTTTATTTAAAACGCAGCGGAAAATATAACAAATGTTTCCCAATACATTTGCATCAAAATCAAAAGTTACAAATATAAAATATATACATGAGTGGCAGCTCTTCTCTGATCTTTAAGTCCAAAAATCAACTCTTCAACGCCTAGACTCACTAGGTCTAGAGGAACTCTCGGGTTCAATCCTGTCACCTGCGCGATGAACCACAATCGCGCTGAGCCAACAGCTCAGTAGAACAAACTATAATGATATTATGCTATGTCATACATTCAAACAATATAGATCATACTCAATACACTTTATTTTATGGATGTTACATTTCATTATTTCAATAATTGTATCATCATCCATTACTCACACATTTAACATAGACACACATGGGCCCAACAAGCATTTAATATGATATTCAAAGTTCAGAGTTACTGCTTTGGTTTATAATCACAATGATTAAGCCCGTAGGCGATATATATATCATATCTCTATCCATGGATAGTGTAACAGACCCAGTCTCTTGGACCATCAACCCATTAACATGAGGAGATCCTCAACCCGGCTAGACTGTTACTAGTAACAGACCCAGTCTCTTGGACCATCAACCCGACTAATCGAGGAGATCCTCAACCCGGCTAGACTGTTACTTTTCATAAATTTCATTTTCACATTTCATTTAGTGTAACAGACCCAGTCTCTTGGACCATCAATTCAATTTAATTGAAGAGATCCTCAACCCGGCTAGACTGTTACCTTTATATAGGCATGCCACCAAAACCAGTACTCTAAAATTTGAATAAACATATTAGGCACACAACCATTTCATATATCTCTTTATCAAACTTTTTCTCAATTTATTTCTCATTCCACAATCAACTAGGCAAACATGCCTCATTTGAATCAATATAGCCAATCACAATGGCTTTACACATCATCTTATCATCACATCTTTCATTTTCGTAACACACATATATACCATATTACATTTCATGAGGTTCATATTGTATAAAACGTAACATTATTCAAACATATCAACAATACAATGAAATTACTTAGTACATTCACACTCAAATGTATAAGTTCCAAAATCACATGAATGTATGTTAGAATGCAAGGTTTGTACTTACCTCAAAAGAAATCCACACAATTCTAAACACTTCCTCTTAACAAGTCCTTCACCAAATAATTAAGGCAATTCACCTTCTTCACAACCTAATTCAAAACAATGAGGAAACTCACATAAGATCATAAGGCTAAGAATCAATTAGGGCAAACTCTAAACTGGACACACTCACCCACACGGGCGTGTCCCTGACCGTGCCCTAACTCCACAACACAGAAGCATTTACACGTTCAGGACCACGGGCGTGTCACTGGGCGTGTAATACCTACTGTCTCTCAGAAGTATCGACACGTCCAACATCATGAACGTGTTCCTGGCCGTGTCAATTCCCCAAAGTCACAGTAGCTATGACACGCTCACTAACACGGGCGTGTTAATGGCCGTGTCACACATACTGCCATCCAACACAATTGACACGCCTAAAGACCTGGACGTGCTCCTGAGCGTGTCAGGCCAAAAACCCAGATTCCGGCCAAAACAACAATCCAACCAACAAACAACAATTTTCCACCATCTTCCACTTCAACAAAACTCAACTAGACACACCCAAAACCATAACAACCTTGCAAAAACACCAACACAACTCAAAATACACATCCAACACCAAATCACAACATCATCAAAAACTCTAAACACAACCACAACTCAATCTTAACCAACAAACTTATTCTTCCTTTCAATCTTACTCTTTTCTTCAATCCAACCCAAGAATCAAAGATCAAGTAAACCCAACACTCTTAAACACAACACACTCAAACATATCCATACCAACAACCATAAATCACCAAACCCACAACACAAACTCAAAGAAAACAAGGGAATCAAGAGGAAACTTACCAAGAATGAAGAAAACTCTTAGATTCCTCCTTGATCTCTTGAAAACTTCTTCAATCTTGAGCTTGGAAGGTCAAATCTCTCCCTCTCTCTTGTTCTCTTGCTGCTGCCGTCCAAAGCAAAGAAAGAAGAAGAAAAGGAAAATGAGAGACACGAGAAGAGAGGAAGAAGGAAGAAAAGGAAAGAAAGAAAAGTCAAACATTAACCCTCTCTCTCCTCAAAACATTCTCCTCCACACAAATAAAAAATAAAATAATCTCAAACATCACCATCCACCCATCTAAATCCACTAACTCAATTTCAAAATAATTACCTTTATACCCTTCAAACAAATATTTGTATATGTTAAGTATATCACAATATATACAACATATACACATTACTCTAACCTCAACTCTCTTTCCAATAAAATAAATACACTTAATCCAATAATAACAATAATTACTCCAATACTTCTAGGGTACATTTTGGGATATTACAATTCTCCCCCTCTAAAAGAAATTTCGTCCTCGAAATTACCTGAAATCAAGTCTGAAACAACTGAGGATATTGTTCTAGCATCGTTTGCTCATTCTCGCAAGTTGATTCTTCTCTACCATGACTCTTCCAAAGAACCTTCACAATTGGCACTTTCTTATGTCTCAACTCTTTCATCCCATATGCTAAAATAGCAACCGGTTCTTCTTCAAAAGTCAGATCCGGACTCACCTCAATAGATTCCAATGATAACACATGAGATGGGTCTGACTTGTACCTCCTTAACATAGAAACATGGAAGACATTATGGATTCTGTCTAACTCTGGTGGCAAAGCAAGCCGATAAGCAACCGGTCCCAATCTTTCCAATACTTCATATGGTCCAATGAAACGAGGACTCAGTTTCCCTCTTCGACCAAATCTCAAAATCTTTTTCCAAGGAGACACTTTCAAAAATACTTTATCTCCCACATTATACTCAATGTCTCTCCTCTTCAAATCCGAATAAGATTTCTGCCGATCTGAAGCTGTTTTCAACCTATCTCGAATTATTTTCACTTTATCTTCTGTCTCTTTAACCAAATTAGGACCAATTAACTTACCTTCACCAGTCTCATTCCAACATAAAGGTGTTCTACACCTTCTTCCATACAATGCCGCAAATGGTGCCATACCAATACTGGATTGATGACTGTTGTTGTAGGCAAATTCTACAAGTGGCAAAAATCTGTCCCAACTTCCAGAGAAATCAATGACACAGCTTCTCAACATATCTTCGATGATTTGTATCACTCTCTCTGACTGCCCATCTGTCTGCGGATGGAAAGCAGTGCTAAAGTGTAATCGAGAACCCAAAGCACCATGCAAACTCTTCCAAAACCTCGATGTGAACCTCGGATCTCGATCAGACACTAAAGAAATTGGGACTCCATGCAATTTCACAATCTCACTAATATACAGCTCAGCCAATCTCTCAAGAGAATAATCCATCCGAACCGAAAGAAAATGAGCTATCTTAGTCAACCTATCAACAATCACCCAAATGGCATCATGTTTTCTCTGTGTCAATGGTAAACCAGACACAAAGTCCATAGTCACTCTTTCCCATTTCCACTCAGGCACTGATAAAGGTTGAAGCAACCCTGTTGGGACCTGATGCTCTGCTTTAACCCTCTGACATGTGAGACATTTGGATACAAACTCTGCAATGTCTCTCTTCATACCAGACCACCAGTAATGCTGTCTCAAATCATGATACATCTTCGTACTGCCCGGATGCATAGCAAAAACTGATTGATGTGCTTCTTCTAAAATAATCCTTCTCAAACTAATATTATCTGGCACACACAGTCTACTCTTAAACCATAAGCTCCCATCACCTTTCACAAGAAAATCTCGGCTCTCCCCTTTTTGGCAATCTGAAACAATCTTCTGAATTTTCTCATCAATCAATTGAGCCTCTTTAATCTGATCTAACAACACTGGTCTCAGCTGCAATTGTGCCAACAATGCACCATCATCACAAGATATAAAGCTAGCATGCAACGCTCTCAACTCAACAAGCAACGAGAGCGAATAAGCAGTCAAACCTGCTAAAGACTTCCGACTCAAGGCATCAGCAACAACATTTGCTTTACCTGGATGATAATCAATCAAACAATCGTAGTCTTTAATCAATTCCAACCACCGTCTCTGTCGAAGATTAAGCTCTTTCTGAACCCCCAAATATTTCAAACTTTTGTGATCAGTGTAAATAAAACATTTCTCTCCATACAAGTAATGTCGCCAAATCTTCAATGCAAACACAATGGCTGCTAACTCCAAGTCATGGGTTGGATAGTTTAGCTCATGTGGCTTCAACTGTCGAGAAGCATAAGCTATCACTTTACCCTCTTGCATCAAAACACAACCCAAACCACTATGTGAAGCATCACTGTAGATCACATATGGTTTATCTTCCACAGGTAAAGTGAGAACAGGTGCTTGAGTTAACATCTCTTTCAACTGCTCAAAACTAGCTTGACACGGATCAGTCCACACAAATCTAACTCCTTTTCGAAGTAATCTGGTAAGTGGAGTAGCTATCAAAGAAAATCCTTTCACAAAGCGTCGATAATAGCCTGCCAAACCCAGAAAACTTCTAACTTCAGTCACAGACTTTGGTGGACTCCAATTCATAATAGCTTCAACTTTACTCGGATCAACTCTAATGCCATCTGCTGAAACTATATGACCGAGGAAAGTTACTTGATCTAGCCAGAACTCACATTTTGACAGCTTAGCATACAATTGCTTCTCTCTCAAGATTTGCAATACAATCCGCAGATGCTTGTCATGCTCTTCTTCATTACGAGAATACACCAAAATATCATCAATGAAGACTACCACAAACTGATCCAGATAGGGCCTAAACACCCTATTCATCAAATCCATGAAAGCTGTAGGTGCATTCGTCAAACCAAAAGGCATCACTAGAAACTCATAATGCCCATACCTGGTTTGAAAAGCTGTCTTGGGCACATCCTCAGCTCTGACCCGCAACTGATGGTACCCTGATCTCAAATCAATCTTGGAAAATACTGCTGCTCCCTTCAATTGATCAAAGAGATCATCAATTCTAGGCAAAGGATATTTATTCTTGATAGTCACTTTATTCAATTGCCTATAATCGATACACAATCTCATAGTACCATCCTTCTTCTTTACAAACAAAACAGGAGCTCCCCATGGCGAAACACTAGGGCGAATGAATCCTTTATCCAGCAACTCCTGCAACTGCACCTTCAACTCTCTCAATTCAACAGGTGCCATTCTATAAGGAGTAATAGAGATAGGAGTGGTACCTGGCAACAAATCAATACCAAACTCCACCTCTCTCTCAGGAGGCAATCCTGGCAACTCCTCTGGAAATACATCTGGAAACTCAGCTACTGTGGGAATGCTATCAAACTGAGAACCCTCTACCCTGGTATCCAAAACATGAGCGAGATAGGCATCACACCCTTTTCTAATCAGCTTCCTAGCTGAAACAGCTGAAATCAACAAGGATGCAAATTGTCTCTGCTCGCTAGATACCATCACAATTCTATCATCACTAGTTCTCAAAGTAACACACTTCTTCTTACAATCTACCACAGCTTCATGTCTAGACAACCAGTCCATGCCCAAAATCAAATCATACTCTTTAAATGGCATCTCAATCAAATCACCAGGAAATTCCTCTCCTTGCACAACAACTGCACTATCTCTGTGCACCTTACTAACAACCACACTATGCCCTAAAGGATTTGTCACCAAGACATCAAATCCTAGGGACTCAGAATGCAAATCAGTCACAGGCAAAATGGATGCACTTATGTATGAATGAGTAGATCCTGGATCAATTAAAGCAAGTACTGAAATGCCAAATAAAGAAAATGTACCAGCAATAACATATGAAGCATCTGGCTGCCTCTGCATCACATAAACTCTTTGGGAAGGTCCAGCCTCATCTGGTCTACTGTCCATAGATGAAGAGCCTCCTCTCTGACTGAACCCAGATCGACCCCCTCTATTAAAACTTCTGCCTCCTCTACCTCCTCTGCTAAAACTAGGTCGTGAAGCTGCAGTATCCACCGACCTCTGCTCCTGTACCTCAGGACATTCTCTAATGAAATGATCAGGGGATCCGCATCTGAAGCACACAGCTGGTCCCCTACTCATCCAACAAACGCCTCTATGTGACCCCCCACACTGAGCACATATAGGTGGAGTGAACCTCTGAACCGTTGGAGTCGGAGCACTCGTCACTGAAACCGTAGGTCTCGATCTCTGTCTTTGAAACTGCACTGACCTACCAACTGGCCTCTGACTCCTGCTGGTCCTAGGAACAAAGCTGCCTCTACCTCTCTTCACAGATGAAGACCCTGCCTCAAACTGGGGCCTTCTCACTCTAGTCTCCTCCTCAGAAGCAGATGCTGCAATGCCCTGGGCTCTCTCTACACTCCTAGCTGCAGCAACAAGCTGGGAGAAATCCTGGTATCTGGAACCAGCCACAAGACACAAAATAGAGGGCCTCAATCCCTCCTCAAACCTTCTGCATCTGTCAATCTCATCAGATATAATACCTCCAGCATAATGACTCAATCTGATGAACTCGACCTCATACTCTGTTACTGTCCTGTGGTCTTGTTTCAAACTCAGAAACTCCATCTTTTTAGCATCTTTATACTCCCTAGGAGTATACTTCAGCTCAAACTCTCTGAGAAAGTCAGCATAAGACAAGGTAGGTGGATCATCCATAGCGTGAGGCACTGTTTTCCACCAGTCATATGCATCCTTCTGCAATAATGACCTAGCATAATCAAATTTTTCTTCAGGCGTGGCTTGCAGCTGAATAAACACTCTCTGCACTCTATCAAGCCACTGCTCAGCTACAGCTGGATCAATAGTGCCTAGAAAATCTTCCGCCCCATACTTCCTCAACTTATCATACTGTCTCACTGATACCTGAGGCTGAGGTGGTGGTGGCGGTGGTTGCACTGGTGTTTGTCTCATCACTTCCATCATATGCCTGAACCAAGCTGGTGGAACCTCATCACCAACTGGTCTCCCTGACCCAGAAGCAGGTGCCTCACCGGTTCTATCAATTCTAACCTCATCTCTACTCTCTTCCGGAGCTACACTCTCCGCACTTCCCTCAACAAACTGACGTGAATGAGGATCCATTACAACCTATATCTGCAATCATAGCAGAATACACCTTATTAAAGATCAGAGACTGCCAATACTAAATATATATTTTATTCAAAACCAACTTTTAAAATCAAAATATCATTTTTCTTACAGTTTACCTAGGTTGAGAATCTCAAGCCTAGGCTCTGATACCAAAACAAATGTAACACCCCTATACCCCGTATACGTACACAGCATGCTAATACGATCATAATATACGTATACTGAATATAGAAATGTCACGGTTACAAAACACACATGACATGACTCTTATATACTATGAACAAATTCAAAACCTTTAAATGAGTTTATAAAACGAAATAGATAGAAAGTTTATTTAAAACGCAGCGGAAAATATAACAAATGTTTCCCAATACATTTGCATCAAAATCAAAAGTTACAAATATAAAATATATACATGAGTGGCAGCTCTTCTCTGATCTTTAAGTCCAAAATCAACTCTTCAACGCCTAGACTCACTAGGTCTAGAGGAACTCTCGGGTTCAATCCTGTCACCTGCGCGATGAACCACAATCGCGCTGAGCCAACAGCTCAGTAGAACAAACTATAATGATATTATGCTATGTCATACATTCAAACAATATAGATCATACTCAATACACTTTATTTTATGGATGTTACATTTCATTATTTCAATAATTGTATCATCATCCATTACTCACACATTTAACATAGACACACATGGGCCCAACAAGCATTTAATATGATATTCAAAGTTCAGAGTTACTGCTTTGGTTTATAATCACAATGATTAAGCCCGTAGGCGATATATATATCATATCTCTATCCATGGATAGTGTAACAGACCCAGTCTCTTGGACCATCAACCCATTAACATGAGGAGATCCTCAACCCGGCTAGACTGTTACTAGTAACAGACCCAGTCTCTTGGACCATCAACCCGACTAATCGAGGAGATCCTCAACCCGGCTAGACTGTTACTTTTCATAAATTTCATTTTCACATTTCATTTAGTGTAACAGACCCAGTCTCTTGGACCATCAATTCAATTTAATTGAAGAGATCCTCAACCCGGCTAGACTGTTACCTTTATATAGGCATGCCACCAAAACCAGTACTCTGAAATTTGAATAAACATATTAGGCACACAACCATTTCATATATCTCTTTATCAAACTTTTTCTCAATTTATTTCTCATTCCACAATCAACTAGGCAAACATGCCTCATTTGAATCAATATAGCCAATCACAATGGCTTTACACATCATCTTATCATCACATCTTTCATTTTCGTAACACATATATATACCATATTACATTTCATGAGGTTCATATTGTATAAAACGTAACATTATTCAAACATATCAACAATACAATGAAATTACTTAGTACATTCACACTCAAATGTATAAGTTCCAAAATCACATGAATGTATGTTAGAATGCAAGGTTTGTACTTACCTCAAAAGAAATCCACACAATTCTAAACACTTCCTCTTAACAAAGTCCTTCACCAAATAATTAAGGCAATTCACCTTCTTCACAACCTAATTCAAAACAATGAGGAAACTCACATAAGATCATAAGGCTAAGAATCAATTAGGGCAAACTCTAAACTGGACACGCTCACCCACACGGGCGTGTCCCTGACCGTGCCCTAACTCCACAACACAGAAGCATTTACACGTTCAGGACCACGGGCGTGTCACTGGGCGTGTAATACCTACTGTCTCTCAGAAGTATCGACACGTCCAACATCATGAACGTGTTCCTGGCCGTGTCAATTCCCCAAAGTCACAGTAGCTATGACACGCTCACTAACACGGGCGTGTTAATGGCCGTGTCACACATACTGCCATCCAACACAATTGACACGCCTAAAGACCTGGACGTGCTCCTGAGCGTGTCAGGCCAAAAACCCAGATTCCGGCCAAAACAACAATCCAACCAACAAACAACAATTTTCCACCATCTTCCACTTCAACAAAACTCAACTAGACACACCCAAAACCATAACAACCTTGCAAAAACACCAACACAACTCAAAATACACATCCAACACCAAATCACAACATCATCAAAAACTCTAAACACAACCACAACTCAATCTTAACCAACAAACTTATTCTTCCTTTCAATCTTACTCTTTTCTTCAATCCAACCCAAGAATCAAAGATCAAGTAAACCCAACACTCTTAAACACAACACACTCAAACATATCCATACCAACAACCATAAATCACCAAACCCACAACACAAACTCAAAGAAAATAAGGGAATCAAGAGGAAACTTACCAAGAATGAAGAAAACTCTTAGATTCCTCCTTGATCTCTTGAAAACTTCTTCAATCTTGAGCTTGGAAGGTCAAATCTCTCCCTCTCTCTTGTTCTCTTGCTGCTGCCGTCCAAAGCAAAGAAAGAAGAAGAAAAGGAAAATGAGAGACACGAGAAGAGAGGAAGAAGGAAGAAAAGGAAAGAAAGAAAAGTCAAACATTAACCCTCTCTCTCCTCAAAACATTCTCCTCCACACAAATAAAAAATAAAATAATCTCAAACATCACCATCCACCCATCTAAATCCACTAACTCAATTTCAAAATAATTACCTTTATACCCTTCAAACAAATATGTGTATATGTTAAGTATATCACAATATATACAACATATACACATTACTCTAACCTCAACTCTCTTTCCAATAAAATAAATACACTTAATCCAATAATAACAATAATTACTCCAATACTTCAAGGGTACATTTTGGGATATTACAACCCCTCTGACAATCATCCTTATTTGATCGGATTCATCAGGTCTCTTCTTGAGCAAAGCAGCCTTGTTTCTCCATCTCTTCACATAGTCCACAAAATTCTCATTTGGCCTTTGCCTAATGGACTCAACTTCCATTAAGGTAACTTTTAACTTAACATTATATCCATATTGTTGGATGAAGGCTTTGTAAAGTAGATCCCAACTCTTTTGTGTTCCATCATCTAAGGTATTGAACCAATTTTGGACAATAGGGTCCAATGAGAGCATAAAATACCTTAGGGTTTGAGCCTTAGTAGCTCGGGCAGACTGCATGGCAGTGATATACTGCTTCACATGGAGATGAGGATTTCCGGTGCCATTGTACTTTGCAAAGGATGGCATCTTGAACTTGTACAGGACTTTTTCATCTTGTTCAAATATTTTATCGATCTCAGACATCTCTTTGGTTTTCATCTTCTTCTCAAATTTCTTTTCTAAATAAGCAATCATCTTTTCAACATCGGATGTCTCGGTCTTTTCAATAGTTGTTTTCTCAACAACCTTCGGTTCTTTCTTCTTCACTTGAACATCTTGGTAGTATTGAGCCCAATCATCATCATTAATGATTACCTTATCACCATCAAAAGCTTCTTCACTAACTTTAGCTTTCCCATTATCCTTTGGCTTCTTAGAGCTAGCAGACGCTTCAACATTATTTCCTAAAATTGCAGCTAGTTGATTCTTTATGGTCTCCGCCATGGCCTCTTTTATTTCTTCCATTTTGGCATTGAGGGCTTCATCCACCATTCTTTGAATTTGTTCGGGCTCCATTGTTTTTGGTGAGCAAGTGATTGAGTCGTTGCTAGATACTTCATCTCTGGCATAGGTCGGATTGTTGTAAGCTGTAGAACTATCGTAATCTAGGGCTGTGAGCCAGAGAGGATCAATGATATGAGATGCAAATGTATGCATATATGCATGTATGCACAAACAATCAACAAATAAGGATAAATAGGACGTTCCTTCCAACCTTATAACATCCACACACGGATGGCGAGTCTCTTTTCCTAGGTATATGGTTAACAAAATACCAACATGGGGTATCTTGCTTTCGAATAATTCCCTCGGACGTTTCAACCAATAGTTATATTTTCGAAAATGGAAGTCCATTTATAGTAATTCCTATTAATTAGGTTTTAATCCATTCAACCAACTATAGTAGCTTTATGCTCTATTGGATTAAAATGAAATTAAGAGGTTTATTATAAATAGATTTCTCACTTGAAAAAGGAAACTAATGATTCATGCCAAAAACAATCCCATGGTTAATTTATTCTTAATGTAAACTAGGCCCACAATTGATTTTTGGTATCTCATAATTGAGCCAAATATTTTTGCAAGCTCTTTGTAAGAAAAGGTTGGGTGAAAATAGTTTTGTTTCTAAGCCCATTGTAAAAGATTTTAGAAAAATGGATTTTGGGCTTAGTATTTGGGCCATGGGCCAAAAAATTTTGAAAATAGCTTTGGTCTTTTGGACTTTAAAGAAAAGTTTATTTTGAGCTTACAATATACTTAGGTCATATTAGAAAAAGAAGAAACCAAATAAGCCATGATTTAGACTAAGATAAACTAACCATAGTCAAACAACATGCATTTGGGGTAAAACCTAAGGAAAGTAACTAGGCCAATTACATGAGCTTTAGTCTTTGGGTTAAAAGGCGTAGGTTCCCATAGCAAGTATATACCAAACGGTACGAGGCTATGAGTAGTTATGCCATGCTCGATCTCCATACCTTGAGTGAAAGTATGGTATCCCTTACATAACATAACACGAGTAACACGGGCGTCCTAACTCGCGCACACGATGCAATCTAAGATGATGCAATGGATAATATCATTATAAGAAAGAATAGAATAATATAAAGACTAATGGAATCAACTTCTCTTATCCCCAGTGGAGTCGCCACTGTGAGCGGGGATTTTCGCCCCCACTCCCGGTGGAATGGTTCTTGCGACTTCGGCACTGTTTAGGCTCAGGGCCTTAGAGAACACGGACCTAGGTCCGGAGAAAATGGAGTCTCCACCCGGACGGGCCGGGAAAAAAGAAAAGGGTGGATGACTCAATTCCTAAGGAATCCCCAACCCCTTAATGGGTTCGGAAAGTTGGGTACGTGTGGGGAAGGTGAGAAATGGCCCAACACTCCCACAACGCCCGGTTCATTGGAACCGGCCTCCTTTACAGGTCTTAATATTATAAAATTTTTAAATATAACAACATTATCCATACTACACACAATAAAAAGAAAGCATCATTACATTAAAATCAAAGCAATGTCCAAACAAAACAAAACAAATAAATGAACACCCATCCAAAGATGGAAACATGTCCTTACATCACATGCCTAGATAGGGCACCCACCGAAAGGTAGAAACATGCCCTTTACATTGGTTCTAAAGTAGAAAAGCAAATTAAATTACATGATATTTAACTAATGAGGTACCCACCAAGTGGAAACATACCTCTTACAACATTTGGAAGTCTAAGTAAATTGATAAAAGTAAATAACCATTCATCATAAACAAATCATTCATCAAAGGTATTAAATAGGAAGTAAACATCCATCCATGCTAAATTAATAAACCAAGTATTAAAGTTAAATAAACTAAAGCATATAAAATAAATCAAAGCATAATCAAATATAGAATTGAATAAGGCAAATAAAAAGCTACTGTTTCCATTTAGAATCCTTTATTTCATGTGTTTAGGGTTTTGGATTTTCATGGGTTTAAGCTACTGTGACTTTTTATGGAATTAAAATAGATTGAGGTTTTATGTTTAAAAGGTTGATAAGACTCTTTGATTAAACAAATTAAGGTTTGAATGGTGAAATCATGAAACTAGGGTTTTAGATACTTTAAAATACTTTTGATTCATGGTTTTAAATTGTGATTTCAAGCTTCCTTTGTAAATTTAAAATATTTATGTTTTATGGTTTTTAATGTTTTAAAGGATTAAGGTTTAGAAAAAGTTAGGGTTTAAGGTTTTAAAGGAGTTAGAGTTTACTATTTTAGGTTTAGAAGTTGAATTAGGTTTTTATGCTTTTGGAAAAATAATTTGATGATTTCATGAGGTTTTATAAGTTTAAACAAAGTGATTTGAAGTTTACATAAATAGAAAAGATATTTTATAAGGCTTTTTGAAAGAAATAGTACCAAGTTAAAAGTTTTGAAAGAAACAGAATTAAATTTTGGTTTTGTTGAAAAAAATGTTAAATTAGAGTTTTAAGATTTTGAAGAAGTAAAAATAATAATTTTAAGCTTTTTTGGAAAATAAAGCAACAGATTAGTGTTTTTAAACTTTGAACAAAGGGAATTAGGGTTTTGGAGTTTTTGAATTAAAAGACATCATTTATTAGTTTATGCTACTGTGTAAAATATAAAGAAATTAGAATTTCATACCTTATTTTGTAAGTTGCACCAAAATTGCTTCTTGGATGAATAAGCTCCAAAGACAAGCCTTTTTGCCGACAAGCCTTTTTGCCTTTCAATTGCTTAAATCGTTTTTCTGCTCCTTCAAAAAATACCAGCTTGATTCAAGCTGATTTCCTTCACGGATTTGGATCCACTTTTTCAAGCTACTGTCCAATTTTTTTTTTTTGGCCTCCTTTAATTTGATTGCATTTGGTCCTTATTTATAGAGGTTTCATATGGTTTATTCCTAATTAATCACGGCAAATAATATTGATAAGAAAAGGAAACCAAAACCTAATTGAATTAGGTTTCGAAAAATTTGCGTCAGAAAAATTGTTCTGCCGAAAAAATTGCTGTAGGAAAAAATGCGCTAGAGAAAAAATCTGCCGCAGTCAACTGCGGCAGTGGGCGAGGAGCGGGCGAAATGGCGTGTGCCATTTCGCCCACAAGCAGCTTCTGCGGGCGAAATGCCCACATGCCCGTGCGACGATTTTTTTGTCGCCGATTTTTTCGACACAGATTTTTATTTTTATTTTTATTTTTTGACTTTTATTTGTTTATTTTTTATTTTTTATTAATAAAAATTAGATACTAAAGCAAAAATATTTAACAAAAATTATTTTGGACCAATTAGACAACAAAAATCATTTTGGACTAAATAAAATATATTGGACCGGATTGGGTCAAAAATTAAGGATCTACACATCTGCATCTTTTGTTAAGTTTTAGAAGTTAGTATAGGTAATGTCAAGGGTTGATTGCTTGGATATCCAAGGATGGCCTCCAATTCTTCAATCATAGGACATATTTGAAAAATTATTTATCTTAAAAGTCCTACTTTTTATGTCCCAAAAGGTAGCCATGACATGTAAAAATAGTTGGAAGCATTCAAGACATTGAATTAAGATCATGATACATGTTCCTAATGCATTGCCTTGACATTTTTGAATAAATTCTTTATCTTCTTCAAATTAGCTTTGGTCATTATAAGGAGCTTAACAATTGAGTATGATTCGAGTTTATGAGAAAGCATTGATGGGGGGTATTACGAGTGTTTCTATTGTTATGGTAAAATTCACTTGCTTTTGTCTAAGTTAAGAATTGTAACGTGGTTGAAAAATTATGGTGAATTGAAGTAGATTTAAATAGATGAAGGATTGAAGGTTGAAATGCACGAGGAATAGGTAATTGCTCGAAACTGAGACGTGCATGGAAAAGGTATTTACATGAAATAATGGTGGGGATGCCGAATCTAACATGGTTTTGTAAATTTAAGTCCATTGAAGGATTTGAATTTCAGATTCGTCGTGGACATCTTTTTTAAAATTTGTTTATATATAAAAAATTACAGAAAAGTAGAGACAAAAATTGATTGAAAAGTCAAAGTTACAAAAACAAAGCTATTAAATTGTTATTACATGCAAGCTATTTATTAAAATTTGATATAAGTTGATCATTAAGAAGGAGGAGGCGATCCATGATCGAGTAAAACCCTGAAAAAATCATCTCCTAATGGAGGAGGAGGTATGTCTAAATCCCTATTATCTTGAAAGTCAGGTCTGTAACAGTCATCACTTGAAAAAGAAGGCACCTCATGGTCATCGGTTTGGGGTCCCCTAGAAGACAAAGCACCGGGATCCCTGATGCTATGGAACCAGAAGTCTCAAAAGATTTATTCCGAGTGTTGATGCAATCCTTCGAGATGGGCAATCTGCTAGTGGCTAGTAGCTAGTTCTTCTTGTAGTTTCTTATTTTTCTCATTAAGCATTCGTTGTGAGCCAGACAAGAAGAAAGGTCAGTCCATACATAATCATGTATGCATACAACATAAATCAAGATAAAAAATGAGTGTACCAGGTAGTTTAAATCGAAGACTTTAGGAAGCATGAGCAAGGGGAGAAGATTGGCCAATGGCCTGAAACAAAAATAAGAGAAAATCAGCACCAAATTAAGAATAAAGGAGTCCTAACGGACAATATGTTGGAAATTTACCTGAGAAGTACCAGCCTAGGAGTGATCACCAAGATTAGAAATAGTTCCTCTTCCCTCTCCTTCATATTCTTCCTCATCACTATTTTCTTCTTCTTCTTCCCTTCCCCCCTCCTTAAGAACTCCTCGAATGCCAACAGGAGTCACATCAAAGTTTAAGAGTTATTCCTGAATAAATCAAACATATGGCACAATAGGTGGAAAGAGATAAGTTTCAGCATCATAACCATTCCGAGCCTGCCACCACCAATTCTCTGGCATCGATGTAATGTTCAAAGTATATGCCAGGATATTTGCTGAAACCCTCCGTTATTTAGGACCAAGGAACCAGTCTATCACCCTCTGCTTAAGAAACCAACCGCTAGACATAGGATCGGCAATGACTCGAAGGGAGTGCTAGTAAGGCAGTGCAGCATTCATGAAAGGAGTCTAATTTCCCCGCTCTTCTAGTTTCCACCAAGCCAAGTCGACCTATAAGGTTCTAAAGGTAAGTGGGCTTTTACATTAAAACTTCCAAGTATACTAACGTCTATTTTACCTGATCCCAGATTAAGAAAATCAAACGATAGCGATGGAAGTGCACGTGATGAGAACCCAAAACTGTTGTCCAATCAGATACCCAACTCTCCCCCAAGAAATACTAGGCACCCTCATGAGATTGTGATCATAAGCCCATAACTACAAATGACAATAACAGTCAAAATCATGCAAGTACCTAGATTAAATTAATAATGGTTGAAGAAAGTACCTCAGCGATAACCATAAAGCCAATAAAAGACTTTTTATTCCTACAAATCTTATCAAAACCATAGTACAAGCAAGCAAGGCTAGCTTTACCCCAACCATAGAGCTGCAGAACATCCATATCAATAAGGGCCCGCAACACTGATAAGTGAACAGTAGATTCGATAGTTCAAAAAATGGTCGACCCCAGAAAGTATAGTAAAAATTCTTGAGCATATTGTTTGACCATTTTTTCTGTAACATCCAAAATTTTTTGAAAATTTCTAATTTTTAAAAAATTGGATAAAATAAATTATAATTTAAAAGGATAAATTAAATTAATGGTTTAAAATAAAAAATGAAGGGATTTTAAATGAAAAAGTGGAATATATATGTGATATATATGAAAAATATATATAACATATATAAAAGTCAACACTTTTTAAAAGAAAATGGTATTTTGGTAATTAAATCTTATAAATTCAAAATTAATAAAATAATTCAAAAAAAAATTAATTTTGAATGGAAGAGGAAAATTAGGACTTTTAATTTATTAAAAAAATAATTAAATAATTAAATATTAAATTATTTTAATATATATATATGTGTGTGTGTGTGGTTAAAAAAAAGATGAAAAGGAAAGAATATTAAAAGTCTTTTTCTTCTTCTTCTTCTTCTCAAGAACGTGACTTCCATGGAAGTTTGAAGAACAAGGATTTTGCTTCTTCCATACTCCATAAATTAAAGGAATTAACAAGTTTCAAGTGGATCTTTGGTGATTTCACCAAAATTAGTAAATTTCCATCTCTTTTCTTTGAATTCCTTGGAAATTTAGATTATGTGAGAATTTGAATTTTTATGCAGGATGTTATAATTGTTGGAATTGGTGAGTATGATGTTATTTTGGGTAGTTAACAATGATTCTAAGGTTAGATTGAAGTGATGATGGAGTTTGGTTAAAGAATGGTGAAGAGAGAGAATTTAGGGTTATGGATTTTTGGGGTTTTAAAAACATGAACTTTAATTGTGCAAATTGTTTCCAAATGAGTTGTTTTGATTCATAAACAAGTATTTTAAAGTCAAATATTGGATTTGGTAGTGTTGGGTTGGAGTTTGAGAATGGAAGTGGAGATTTAGGGTTTTGAAAAAGTGATTTTCCAAAGTGGTTGAATTGTGTGATTTTATTTGTTTAAGCATGTGTTTAGTGTTAAAAGTGATGAATATAAGCTTGGAATGAGTAATGGATTGTGTTGGAATGGAAAACCTTCAATGGGGGAAGGTTAGGCCATTTTTGAGATTTTGTGTATAAGAGTGTATTTTTATAATGTAAATGATTTAAATGTATTAAAATATTTTTAATAATATAAATAAACTTAAAACACTAATTTAATTATAGTAGAATGGAATTCCAATGTTGAAGTAAGGAAAGGCTAAATTTTTGGAAATTTATAGGAGTGATGTGTAATTATGATTTAATTTTGGAAATGCCATTAAATGTGATACTAAATGATTATTTTCTATCACATTTGGTTTAGACATTGAGGGAGATTGATTTGTGTCATCCAAGTGGTGAAGGGCAAGTTAGAAAGATTGGATTGAAGGTTGTTTTTAGCTTGCTTTGGGTTGCTAGTGGAAGTATGTACAAACTTTGAATATAATGTCTATATTTGCATAACATTTGGACTTAACACATTTTGGTTGAAAAATGTGTTAAGCTACTTGGTTCATTAATTGTGTATGAACAATGTGCTATGACATTTGTAATGTCATATATGTGTTAAATGCATTGTGAAAAGCCATTGATAATGGCTAATTTGTATAACATGTGAAATATGCATATTATGTGAAAATACACAAAGTAATTGTGTAATGTGTTGTGAATGCAAAAATGAGATATGTGTAATAATGAAATGAATTGATATTGATAAAAATGAGAAAAGTGAAAAAATATAAGAAAGTGGATTGGTGTGACATCTATATGCATTGGCATTTCATTGAGTTTTATTATTATTATCAAAGTTTGTACCACTAGGCTTCGGCTTAGCGCGATTGTTTCCATCACGCAGGTGACAGGGTAGACCCAGTTGAGCCAGAGAGTTCTTCTAGACCAGGTTGGGTCTAGATTTGTAGTTGAGCTTGTAGAGTTGCGATCGAGATCAGAAACAGTGCCTGCAACATGTATATATTTTTATGTTATTGTACATTTTGAGTTTTATACATAATATATTATGTTTTGAAATTTACTTACTGTATATTATAAAGAATGTTTGGGTCAATGTATTTGAAATGGAAGAGTAAGTGTGTTTTAAATTATATATATCTATATGTATAAATGTTTGAGAAACTTGGTGAAATTAAAAAGTATGGTTGAGATGGTGGTTGGAAATTATTTAGGAGTGTTTTCTTTTTGCAGGTTGAGTAATTGCTAAATTTTGGGAAATCCAAAATTCAGACAAAACTCTGGAGAATTTTTCCTAGAGATATATATATATATATTATTTATTTTGGGTTCTTATAATAAGTAAAGAATATTTATATTCTATTTAATTTTTATATATTTAGAATTTAAAATTTTAAATTGGAAATGTGAAAATTTTTTATTAAACCTGTCTGTGACATTTTTGTACCGTATATGCATATTTTACATATGCTAGAAATATGTATTGTACGCATATAGGGTATAAGGGTGTTACATTTGTTTTGGTATCAGAGCCTTGGTTTGATTTTCTCGACCTAGGTGGGATGATAGAGAGAAAATGGGGGATTTGAAAAATAGTTTTTAATTATAATACATGCATTGGCACTGGTAGTTTCTAATCTCCGATAAAGTATTTTCTGCTTTGTTTGCAGATATAGGTAGTTATGGCATCTCAACTGCATCAGGCTGCTAAGGGTAGTACAGAGAGTGTGGCTCCAGATGAGGGTAGAGATGGAGCTAGAGTTGTATCTGCTGGTGAGGTATCTATTTTTGTGCCTGTGAGACCAGTAGCTGATGAGGTTCCGCCTGGCTGGGTATGGCATATGTAGAGTTGTTGAGGCAGGCTCCAGTTCCGCAGCCACCACAACCACAGCCATAGTTGCCGGTGAGACAGTATGATAAATTGAGAAAGTATGGGGTTGAGGACTTTGTTGGTACTATAGATCCTGCTGTAGTAGAGCAGTGGCTAGACAGGGTTCAGAGGATATTTATTCAGTTATAGGCTAGTCTAGAAGAGAAGTTCGATTATGCCAGATCTCTTCTGCAGAGAGATGCATATGATTGGTGAAAGACGGTTCCACATGCTCTGGATGATCCACCAGTCCTGACCTATGATGATTTCTTGCGGGAATTTGAGCAGAAGTATACTCCGAGAGAGTATAAAGATGCAAAGAAGATGGAATTCCTAAGTCTGAGATAGGATACCAGGACAGTGACTGAGTATGAGATCGAGTTTATCGGGTTGAGTCACTATATTGGTGGGATCATTTCTGATGAGTTTGACATGTGTAGGAGGTTTGAGGAGGGACTGAGATCCTCTATCATGTGCATCATCACAGGCTCTCAGTATCAGGATTTTTCCCAATTAGTTGCAGCTGCCAGGAGTGTTGAGAGAGCACAGAGTCTTGCAGCAGCTGCAAGGGTTGAGGAGACCAGAGTTAGGAGACCCCAAAGTGAGGCAGGATCTTCATCAGTGAAGAGAGGCCGAGGGGGACATTTTTAGAGGTTTAGTAGGAGTCAGGGGTAGTTTGGCAGGTCAGTACAGTAGCAGAGACAGAGACAGAGACTTGCAATTTCAGTGGCTAGTGCTCCGATCCCAGTGGCTTAGAGACCTACTCTACCTACTTACGTTCATTGTGGTAGAGTACACAAAGGTGTCTGCTGGTGGATAGGTGCTTCGGGAGTGTGTTTTAGATGTGGGTCATCAAACCATTTTATCAAAGATTGTCCCGAGCCACCAGAGGTTAGGCAGGTAGATACTGCATCTTCTCGACCCAGTGTCAGAGGGGGTCATGGTGGCAGAGGTTTTAGTAGAGGTGGTCACCCTAGGTTTAGTCAGAGAGGAGGCTCTACATATGGAGGTAGTAAGCCAAATGAGGCTGGGCCATCTCAGTGGGTTTATGTGATACAGAGGCAGCTGGATGCTTCAGCCGTCATTGCGGGTAATTTTCTTTATTTGGTATTTCAGTCCTTGCTGTATTAGATCCTGGATCTATGCATTCATACATAAGTGCTTCCATCTTGCCTGTGTCTGAATTGCATTCTGAGTCCCTAGGATTTGATGTCTTGGTGACAAATCCTTTAAGGCATAGTGTTGTAGTGAGCAGGGTGCACCGAGATAGTCCAGTTGTTGTTCAAGATAAGGAGTTTCTCGGTGACCTGATTGAGATGCCTTTCAAGCAATATGATCTGATTTTGGGCATGGATTGGCTATCTAAGCATGAGGTTGTGGTAGAATGTCAGAAGAAATGTGTTACTTTGAGAACACATGATGGTAGGGATGTGATAGTATCTAGTGAGTAGAGGTATCTTTTATCTATGTTTGTTTCAGCTGTTTCAATTGGGAGGATGATTCGGAAGGGATGTGAGGCTTATCTTGCTCATGTTGTAGATACTAGAGTAGTGGGATCCCTGCTTGAAAATATACCCACAGTTGCCGAGTTTCCATATATTTTCCCTGATGAGTTGCCAGGGGTACCTCCTGAGAGAGAAGTGGATTTTGGTATCGATTTGTTGCCTGGTACCACTCCTATCTCTATTACCCCTTATCGGATGGCACCTGCTGAGTTGAGAGAGTAGAAGGTGCAGTTGTAGGAGTTATTAGATAAAGGGTTTGTCCGCCCTAGTGTGTCCCCGTGGGGAGCGCCTGTATTTTTTGTGAAGAAGAAGGATGGCACCATGAGATTGTGTATTGATTATAGGCAGTTGAATAAGGTGACCATCAAGAACAAGTATCCTTTGCCACGGATAGATGATCTCTTTAACTAGTTGAAGGGAGCAGCAGTATTCTCTAAGATTGATCTGAGATCAGGGTACCATCAGTTGAGAGTCAGAGATTTGGATGTACCCAAGACAGCTTTTCATATGAGGTATGGGCATTATGAGTTTCTGGTGATGCCCTTTGGATTGACGAATGCACCAGCAGCTTTTATGGATTTGATGAATAGAATATTCAGACCATATTTAGATTAGTTTGTGGTGGTCTTCATTAATGATATCTTGGTGTATTCACGTAATGAGGAGGATCATGATAGGCATTTGCGGATCGTATTGCAGACTCTGAGAGAGAAGCAGTTGTATGCTAAACTGTCTAAGTGTGAGTTCTGGCTTGATCAGGTAGCTTTTCTTGGTCATGTGGTTTCAGTAGAAGGTATTAGAGTTGATCCGAGTAAAATTGAGGCTATCTTGAATTGGAGTCCACCGAAGACAGTGACAGAGGTTAGAAGTTTTCTGGGATTGGTAGGCTATTATCGTCGATTTGTGAAGGGTTTTTCTATAATAGCTACACCACTCACCATATTACTTCAGAAAGGAGTTAAATTTGTGTGGACAAATCGGTGTCAGACGAGTTTTGAGCAGCTGAGGGAGATGTTAACTCAAGCTCCTATCCTTACCCTGCCTGTGGAAGGTAAACCATATGTGATATATAGTGATGCTTCACACAATGGTTTAGGTTGTGTTTTGATGCAGGAGGGTAGAGTCATTGCTTATGCCTCTTAACAGTTGAAACCACATGAGCTGAATTATCCAACGCATGATTTGGAATTAGCAGCAGTAGTCTTTGCCTTGAAGATTTGGCGACATTATTTGTATGGGGAAAAGTGTTTCATTTATACAGATCACAAGAGTTTGAAATACCTGGGTATTTAGAGAGAGCTGAATCTTCGGCAGAGACGGCAGTTAGAGTTGATTAAAGACTATTACTGTTTGATTGATTATCATCCTGGTAAGGCAAATGTTGTTGCTGATGCCTTGAGTCAAAAATCTTTGGCAGGTTTGACTGCTTATTCACTCTCGTTGCTTATTGAGTTGAGAGCATTGCATGCTAGATTTGAGTCTTCTAATGATGGTGCTTTGATGGCTCAGTTGCAGTTAAGGCCAGTCTTGTTGGATCATATTAGGGAGGTTAAATTAGCAGATGAGAGAATTCAGAAAATTGTGTTGGTTTGTCAGAAAGGGGAAAGTTGAGACTTTTATGTGAGGGATGATGGCAGTCTATGGTATAAAGATAGATTATGTATTCCTGATGATGCAGAATTGAAAAGAATGATATTAGAGGAAGCACATCAGTCACTTTTTGATATGCACCTTGGGAGTACCAAGATGTATCAAGACTTGAAGCGACATTATTGGTGGTCAGGTATGAAGAGGGACATAGCAGACTTTGTATCTAGATATCTCACTTGCTAGAAAGTGAAGGCTGAGCACCAAGTTCCTTCGGGATTTCTCCAACCTTTATCAGTGCCAGAGTGGAAATGGGAGCGAGTGACAATGGATTTTGTGACTGGACTGCCTTTGACTCAGAAGAAGCATGATGCAATATGGGTGATAGTTGATCGGATGACGAAGATAACTCATTTTCTTCCAGTTCGGATGGATTATTCTCTTGAGAGATTGGCTGAGCTGTATATCAATGAGATAGTCAGGTTGCTTGGAGTCCCAGTTTCTTTGCTGCCGAATCGAGATCCCCGGTTTACTTTGAGGTTTTGGAAGATTTTGCATAATGCTCTAGGTTCTCGATTGTATTTTAGTACTACTTTCATCCTCAGACAGATGGACAGTCAGAGAGAGTGATACAGATTCTGGAGAATATGTTAAGGAGCAGTATCATTGATTTTGCCGAAAATTGGGACAGATTTTTGCCATTAATTGAATTTGCTTATAAAAATAGTCATCAGTCGAGTATTGGGATGACTCCTTATGAGGCTTTATATGGCAGGATGCAGGACATCTTTGTGTTGGGATGAAGTTGGAGAAGGTAAACTGGTTGGTCCCGATTTGATTAAGGAAACAGAGGAGAAAGTGAAGGTGATTCAAGGTCGTTTGAAAGCAGCTTCAGACCGCCAGAAATCTTATTCAGATTTAAAGAGAAGAGACATAGAGTTCAGTGTGGGAGATAAAGTGTTTCTGAAGGTGTCTCCATGGAAGAAGATTTTGAGATTTGGCCGTAAAGGGAAGTTGAGTCTTCGTTTTATAGGACCATATGAGGTGTTGGAGAGAGTTGGTCCAGTGGCTTATAGACTAGCTTTGCCACCTGAGTTGGATCGAATACATAATGTTTTCCATGTCTCGATGCTTCAGAGATACAAGTCTGACCTATCTCATATCTTGTCAGTGGAGTCCAGTGAGGTGAGTCCAGATCTGACTTACGAGGAAGAACCAGTGGCGATTTTGACACGAGAGGTTAAAGAATTGAGAAATAAGAGGGTGCCACTTGTGAAAGTCCTTTGGAGGAATCATGCCACTGAGGAGGTGACATGGGAAAGTCAGCAGGTGATGCAGAGTCAGTTTCCCCAATTGTTCCAAACTTGAGGACAGGTAATTTCGGGGACGAAATTTGTTTTAGAGGAAGAGAATTGTAACATCCAAAAATTTTTAAAAATTTCTAATTTTTAAAAAATTGGATAAAATAAATTATAATTTAAAAGGATAAATTAAATTAATGGTTTTAAATGAAAAATGAAGGGATTTTAAATGAAAAAGTGGAATATATATGTGATATATATGCAAAATATATATAACATATATAAAAGTCAACACTTTTTAAAAGAAAAGGGTATTTTGGTAATTAAATCTTATAAATTCAAAATTAATAAAATAATTCAAAAACAAATTAATTTTGAATGGAAGAGGGAAATTAGGACTTTTAATTTATTAAAAAAATAATTAAATAATTAAATATTAAATTATTTTAATATATATATATGTGGTTAAAAAAAAGATGAAAAGGAAAGAATATTAAAAGTCTTCTTCTTCTCAAGAACATGACTTCCATGGAAGTTTGAAGACCAAGGATTTTTCTTCTTCCATACTCCATAAATTGAAGGAATTAACAAGTTTCAAGTGGATTTTTGTTGATTTCCACCAAAATTATTAAGTTTCCATCTCTTTTCTTTGAATTCCTTGGAAATTTAGATTATTTAAGAATTTGAATTTTTATGTAGGATGTTATAATTGTTGGAATTGGTGTGTATGATGTTATTTTGGGTAGTTAACAATGATTCTAAGGTTAGATTGAAGTGATGATAGAGTTTGGTTAAAGAATGGTGAAGAGAGAGAATTTAGGGTTATGAATTTTTGGGGTTTTAAAAACATGAACTTTAATTGTGTAAATTGTTTCCAAATGAGTTGTTTTGATTCATAAACAAGTATTTTAAAGTCAAATATTGGATTTGGTAGTGTTGGGTTGGAGTTTGAGAATGGAAGTGGAGATTTAGGGTTTTGAAAAAGTGATTTTCCAAAGTGGTTGAATTGTGTGATTTTATTTGTTTAAGCATGTGTTTAGTGTTAAAAGTGATGAATATAAGCTTGGAATGAGTAATGGATTGTGTTGGAATGGAAAACCTTCAATGGGGGAAGGTTAGGCCATTTTTGAGATTTTGTGTATAAGAGTGTATTTTTATAATGTAAATGATTTAAATGTGTTAAAATATGTTTTTAATAATATAAATAAACTTAAAACAGTAATTTAATTGTAGTAGAATGGAATTCCAATGTTGAAGTAAGGAAAGGCTAAATTTTTGAAAATTTGTAGGAGTGATGTGTAATTATGATTTAATGTTGGAAATGCCATTAAATGTGATACTAAATGATTATCTGCTATCACATTTGGTTTAGGCATTGAGGGAGATTGATTTGCTTCATCGAAGTGGTGAAGGGCAATTAGAAAGCTTGGATTGGAGGTTGTTTTTATCTTGCTTTGGGTTGCTAGTGGAGGTATGTACAAACTTTGAATATAATGTCTATATTTGCATAACATTTGGACTTAACACATTTTGGTTGAAAAATTTGTTAAGCTACTTGGTTCATTGATTGTGTATGAACAATGTGCTATGACATTTGTAATGTCATATATGTGTTAAATGCATTGTGAAAAGCCATTGATAATGGCTAATTTGTGTAACATGTGAAATATGCATATTATGTGAAAAAACACAAAGTAATTGGGTAATGTGTTGTGAATGCAAAAATGAGATATGTGTAATAATGAAATAAATTGATATTGATAAAAATGAGAAAGGTGAAAAATATAAGAAAGTGGATTGGTGTGACATCTATATGCATTATGCATTGGCATTGCATTGAGTTTTATTATTATTATCAAAGTTTGTACCACTAGGCTTCGGCTTAGCGCGATTGTTTCCATCGCACAAGTGACAGGGTAGACCCAGTTGAGCCAGAGAGTTCTTCTAGACCAGGTTGGGTCTAGACTTATAGTTGAGCTTGTAGAGTTGCTATCGAGATCAGAAACACTGCCTGCAACATGTATATATTTTTATGTTATTGTACATTTTGAGTTTTATGCATAATATATTATGTTTTGAAATTTACTTACTGTATATTATAAAGAATGTTTGGGTCAATGTATTTGAAATGGGACAGTAAGTGTGTTTTTAATTATATATATCTATATGTATAAATGTTTGAGAAACTTGGTGAAATTAAAAAGTATGGTTGAGATGGTGGTTGGAAATTATTTGGGAGTGTTTTCTTTTTGCAGGTTGAGTAATTGCTAAATTTTGGGATATCCAAAATTCAGACAAAACTCTGACGAATTTTTCCTAGAGATTTATATATATATTATTTATTTTGGGTTCTTATAATAAGTAAAGAATATTTATATTCTATTTAATTTTTATATATTTAGAATTTAAAATTTTAAATTGAAAATGTGAAAAATTTTTATTAAACCGGTCTGTGACATTTTTGTACCGTATATGCGTATTTTACATATGCTAGAAATAAACATTATACGTATATAGGGTATAAGGGTGTTACATTTCCTCAGACCTGTTGGGCATAATTCATCCAATAACTCCAAATTGGTTTAATTTTTATTTTGATCGGCTCTTTTAATGAAGGTTTCATACCTATTAACTGTTAAATTTCATCATGTGTCAAGATATCATTAGTAAGGGAAATCGAAATACCATGATAACGAAGACTAGTTATAGCAGTAAAATCAACTAGGCGGATGGTCATTTCTCCCACAAGAAGATGGAAAGTATGGGTCGTGTCCATCCATCATTCCAATAGCGCTTGAGCCACACTTCTATCAATCTGGCATTCTTCAGCTGGTAGTTGCATAATGAAGTCCTTGAAATCACACCTTTAGATGATCCGCTTTACTAGAGAAGGTGCTACATCATGCCACTGTCGAGCCTTATAAACACATCCCTCACCTTGGACAACACAGTGATCATGCTAATATCAAACTAGGTAAGTTAGTACAAGGTAAGTGTGAGTGGAGATTTTTTCCCCCACTCTCAGTGGAACGGTTCTTGTGACTTTGGCACTATTAGGCTCAGGGCCTTAGAGAACACGGGCCTAAACTTGGAGAAAATGGAGTTACCACCTAGACAGGCCGGGAAAAAGAAAGGGGCGGATGACCCGATTTCTAAAAAATCCTCAATCCCTTATTGGGTTTGAAAAGTTGGGTACGCATGGGGAAGGCGAGAAGTGGCCCAACACCCCCATAATGCCTTGTTCGTTGGAACTTGCCTCCCTTTCAGGTCTAAATATTATTAAATTCTTAAACATTATAATATTATCCATACTACATGCAGATTAAAATAAGTAAATATGCATTGTATTAAACCAAAACAAGTTTAAACAAAACAATAAATGGGCACCCATACAAGATGAAAACATGCCCTTACAAACGTCCAAATGTCCACAAAGAAAGTAAAATAGGACATCCACCAAAATGTGGAAACGTGTCCTTTTCGATTATCCCAAAGTATTTAAATAAATTAAAAATAAATAAATTAAACAAATAATCCAAACATATAGTTTAATCATCATAAAAATAATAAATTAGAGTTTAATAAAAAGAAATTAAAGTAAATCACAAAGAATTATAATCCACAAATAAATATTGACTACATTGACGAGGGATCACGTACAATGGTCCCGTTTGTCGATCAGCTTTGATTTAAATTGGTCCAATTTTAAGAAATGTAAAATAAGCTATTCAAATTTAAAAATAGGACGAGTTGATCCAAGCCCAAGCCCAATATGATTTTTTTTTTGCAAAAGACAAATTTGCCAATTCGTCGTAGGGGCCTACTGCGGCAACTTAGGGCTGCCAATTGACCACAGGACCTAGCTGTGATGAATTGGAGGCCCCAATTCACTGCATACATTGGTTGCAGCAAATTGGAGGCCCCAATTCATCACAACCTTTGGCCACGACCTAGCCGCGGTGAACTGGAGGCCCCAATTCGCAGCAGGCTTCGACCACAGCCTAGCCGCGGTGCATTAACATGTCCAATTTGCCACATGCCTGAATTGGCATCCCAGCTCTCCAGTTTTAATATTATTTCTAAACTTTGGGTTTGATTGCGTCCGGATTCAATTTAAACCAGCTTCCAATTTTAATTATAATCTTATTGACTTTAGGAGTCTTAACTTATTTAACCTAATGTTGTAATATCCCAAAGTATGCCCTAGAAGTTTTGATGTTATTATTGTAATTGGATTAAATATATATGTTAATTTAAAAGAGAAAAGAATTTAAAAGAGAGTGTATATGTTGTATATATGGAAATATATATAACATATACACAAGTCAAATGTGATGGTCAAAGGAAGAAGATATTTATTTTATTATTTATGAAAATTAATTAATAAGGAAATTATGAGTGGAAGAGAATAAGTTTGATTATTTTAATATTAAAATGTCTTGGTGGAGGTTTAAAGAGGAAAGTGTTTGACTTGTTGTATTCATTTCTTCTCCATTTTCTTTTCTTTTCCTTTGTTGGCCTGCCATCCAAAGCAAGAGAACAAGAGTGAGTTGTGTTTGTTCCAAGCTCAAATTGAAGGAAGATTCAAGTGATTAAGTTGGAATTTGTGAAGTTTCATCAACTTTGGTCTTGAAGAAGTTGAATTGCCTTAATTCAAGTGGTGAAGAATTGTTGGAAGAGGAAGTGTATAGATTTGTATGAGTTGTGATTGAGGTAAGTACAAACTACATGGTTGCATGCATTTACATGATTTTGATACTTAACATATTTGATTGTACATATGTTAAGTAATTGATTACATTGTTATTACATTTGATGAATGTTATGATTGGTATAATGTGAATGATTGATGAGCATCTAAAATGTGTGTTAATGCCATTGGTTATATACACTTGAATGATGAATTAATTTAATGAGAATTAAGATATAATGAGATGTGAAGTCAATGTGATTGTTTATGATGAATCAAATGAAATAAGTGGGGCATGTGTGCCTAGATGATGATATTCAATGCAATTAATTATGTATACTCTATTAATGAGGTGAGGAACCATGGTTGTTGGCTAAAATGATAATGATGCAAATGAGATGATTGAGGCATGATTGCCTAAGTGATGATGAGATAATGAGAATGAAATTGATAATGAAATAATGAATGAATTGTGTGTCTAATGTGTTATTCCATTTA
Source organism: Garcia nutans (assembly GCA_947685225.1). Taxonomy (NCBI): domain Eukaryota; kingdom Viridiplantae; phylum Streptophyta; class Magnoliopsida; order Malpighiales; family Euphorbiaceae; genus Garcia; species Garcia nutans. The sequence goes on along the minus strand of CANTUV010000009.1, from coordinate 29,671,785 downwards.
CAGAGTTTTGTTGTTGGTGGCATGCCTAATGGTAACAATCTCTTGAAGCTAGGTTGGATTTAGTCCTTGAAGCCTAGTTGAGATGTTACAACCCTTGAAGCTAGGTTGGGTTTGGTTCTTGAAGCCAAGTTGGGTTGATACTTAGCATGCTTTGTTCCCCTTGAAGCTTGGTTGAACCTAAATCCTTAAAGCCTAGTTGGGATAATGATAATGATAAATGTGATAATTAAACCAAAACATTAACTCTGAAAGTGGAATGGCATATTAGTGTCTTTGGGCCCATGCTTGTCTTTGTTTTCAATGTGTTTCTTGAATGGTGAAATCAATGAATAATGAGATACATGTTTGTGAGATATAATGTTATAAGATGATTATAATACATAAGTATCTTATTGATAATGAATGTGGCAAGGGAAGCTATGTTGAGTAATGAGACTATGAAGATACCACATGAATGTTTTGATATAATATTCTTTTGAATGGTGTATGAAAATTGATTGTGTGACATTGGCATTGCATTGAGGCATAGTATTATTGTAGTTTGTATCACTAAGCTGTTGGCTTAGCGCGATTGTGGTTCATCGTGCAGGTGACAGGGAAGAACCGGAGAGTTCCTCTAGGCCGAGTAGAGTCTAGATTTTGAGGTGTTGATAGTGGAGCTTAAAGATCAAAGACATACTACCAAACATGTATATATTTTATGTTTTGTAAAACTTAAGTTTTGATGTACATGTATTTGTAAATATTTGTTATATTTTCCGCTGTGTTTTGAATAAACATTTTATCTATTGTGTTTTATAAATTTCCTTAAATGTTTTAAATTTATTCATGTTATTATAAAGGGATGACTTGTGTATTTTGTAAACCGTGGCATTTCTATATTCAGTATACGTATATTACGATCGTAATAGCATGCTGTGTACGTATACGGGGTATAGGGGTGTTACAAATGTATTCTATGTAAGTATAGGATTAAAAAAAGTATAGGGATGTGGAAACAAGCAGCAATAATCAAACAGAAAGAAATAAACCCTAGAAACTAAGTGAGCAGAGATAGAACATCAAACTAAGAAGGTACTGAATAATTGTCTTCATTCTGTTCAACTGAGATTTAACCATTGGTGCAAATATAAAGCTTGGATCAACATAAAATATCGGTAGAGCTAAAAATGGAGGTTTGCAATCCTTTATTCAGTTTGTTTTGTTTCATTCTTGCATTTTTATAAACATCCAGTAGCCTTATCGAAGAAGTTCCAGCTTATACCAGCAAACCACTTAAAACAACTGTAGTGATAGGATTTTTCAATGTTAATAGGTAATAAATTGGTTCAGTTCACAACACTCATATAAACCCTTTTTAAGTCATCTATACACGACCATCCATTAAACATCCAGTAATGATATACAAGAATATGTCTCATTTAATTATACAATATCTTTGTTCAAATAACCGAAACCCTAGTCCAGTAACCGGTTTCTTTAAATTCTAAAACCCTCAAGAAACAGTTTTCAATCCCAAAACCCTAAAAAATAGTTTTCAATCCGAAAACTCTAAAAAATCAGTTTTCAAAACCCTAATACCCTAATTCTAGTGGCATAATTCCTGAACCTAAATTCAAACCCTAATTCTAATGGCTTAATTCCTAAACCTAGATTCAAACCCTAATTTTAATAGCTTAATTCCCAAACCTAGATCCCAACTCTAATTCTAATAACTCAATTCCAAAACCCTAGTTTCATAGAAACCTTAAAACTTCTTAAACCTTAAATTTCCTAATCCCAATAACCTCAGAACCATAAACCCTAAATATTAAAACCTTAATTTAAATCTTATTATCAAAACCTTAATCCAGTGACCCCATTCTCCAAATTTCCTAAATCCAGTAACTAAAACCAATTTTATCCAGTTGCTTTAAAACTCTAATCCCTAAATTGCAAGACCAGCCTTTTAAATTTAAAACCCTAATTTTATTTATTTAGTAGTTTAAACTCTAGCTTTATTTATTTGATTTGATTTGTTTTTATGATGGATGATTTATTTTAGTTTTACTAGATGTTTTATGTTTAATTATTATATTTGAATGATTTAATTTGCTTAATTAATTATTTATTTGAATTCTCGAATTGTAAAAGGCATGTTTCTAATTTGTGGGTGCCTCAATTTTTATTATGTAATTTAGTTTATCATTTAAAGTTTTGGATTAATGTAAAAGGATATGTTTCCACCTTTTGGTGGGTATCCTGTTTTTTTTTATTCTAGACATTGGACATGGTTGTAAGAGCATGTTTCCATCTTGGGTGCCCATTTATTGTTTTATTTTGACTTGTTTTGATTTTAATGCAATAAATTCTTTATTTATTTTGAATCGCATGTAGTATGGATAATAACATAATATTTAAGAATTTTATTATATTTAGACCAAAAAAAGAGGTTAGTTCCAATAAACCGGGCATTGTGGGGATGCTAGGTCATTCTCACCTTTCCCACGCATACCCAACTTTCCGAACCCAGTAGGAGATTGGGGATTCCTTAGCAATCGAGTCATCCACCCCTTTCTTTTTTTCGGCCCGTCCGGGTGGTGACTTTATTTTCTCCAGGTTTAGGCCCGTGTTCTCTAAGGCCTCTGAGTCTAGCAATTTCAAAGTCGTAAAAACCATTTCACATGGGAGTGGGGGCGAAAATCTCCGGTTACACGTCCTCTAAACAAAAGCTTTATCTTCTTATTCTTTTTTTTAAAATTTCTTTCTTTTCTCCTTTATTTTATTTCTATTTTTTGGTTATTGGTTTAATTTAGATGGATGGTGACCATTTTTCCTTAATTTCATTATGCTTAAATTTTATTATTCAATAATGTTCAAATCTACTTTTATTATGAGCATGTCTTATCTTTTTTTTCTTATGTTGTTTTCTCCTATGGTGAATATGTCATTTTTATCATTTAGTTAATAAATATATTTAATATAAATTGCAAATCTTGTTATTGATGTCAAAATTACATTTATTTGTATTCAAATTGAACTTTCACATAAAAACCATTATAAGAGTTGAATAGTATCTATTATTTGCCACTCGCCATGATTAACCAATTGTTCAACCTATCATTATTAACATTATTGATTTATTTTAATATTTATTTAGAGAAAATCAACTTTTGAAAGCTATGTATAGCAGGTGATAGAGTTGGTGGGGTCAAAGGAGAAGGTGATTGAAATAGAGGAGAGAAAAGAGCAACAAGAAGAAGAAAAAGGGAGAAATTGAATTGTAGAATTTTCATGGTTAATAAGAGATAATGAGGTTTTGATGGTCGAGTAAAGGTGAAACCATCGCTTATATATTGAAGAAACTGATAAAGTTGATGAAGAAAATGAAAGCGGTGATGATGATTATTATTAACAGGTAAATATAAAAAATAAATTTAAGTTTATAAAAATCTATTTTATGAATTTTAATTATCAAAAGATTCAAAAGTTTAGGGACTAAAATTTTGAAATTACTTAAAAATTTGCTCAAAATTATGAATTTTCTTCTCATTGATTTAATATATATGTATTGTGAGTGGGGATTTTTGCCCCCACTCCCGGTGGAATGGTTCTTGTGACTTCGGCACTGTTTAGGCTCGGGGCCTTAGAGAACACGGACCTAAGTTTGGAGAAAATGGAGTCATCACCCGGACGGACCGGAAAAAAGAAAAGGGTGAATGACTCAATTCCTAAGGAATCCCCAACCCCTTAATGGGTTCACAAAGTTGGGTACGTGCACTACAAAAAAACACGCTATCTGCGACGGACAGATCCGTCGCAAATCCGTAGCAAATCAAGTCTAGCGACCAATCTGCGATCGATCTGCGACAGATACGATCCGTTAATAAAAAAGGCGTCGCAATTTTCAATTTGCGACAGGCCGTCGTAGATTGCGACGGATTTGCAACCACTCGGCGGTTGCAAATCTCGCGCTTAAATTTTCACGGGTAAAGGGCAGCTGTCGCAGATTTCATCGCAGATTTCGTCGCAGATTTCCATCGCAGATTCCGTCACAGATTTTCGTCGCAAATTCGTTGCAGATTCTGTCGCAGATTGCCGTCACAGATTCCGTCGTAGATTGTCGTCGCAGTATCTGTCGTAGATTCCGTCATAGATTTCAAATATCCGTCGCAGATTCATAGCAAATCCGAAGTAATTTAATATTGATTTTTATTGGAACTATTTATATTATCAATTAATTTTATGAGAACTTTATATATACATTTGGAACATTTAAACACAATCTAAAAAAACACTAATTACATTGACAAAAATAATTCTTTTATTAATCTTCAATAGAATAAAATATTTTACAATTTAACTATACAAGTGTTAAGAACACTACTGTAAATAATCTATCTTGAAAATAACAATATAGATCTTCAATTATCATTTTCCATTGAATCATGACTTGCATCATCATTATTAACCTGCAAATAATATTAAAAAGAGTAAATGAAAAGAATAATAAGATACACGTTAACAAAGTAATACTAACTGTGGTGTGTAGGCTTTTTCATTCAACTCGTGTAGCTGCTCAGGAATTTTGTATATACACAAGCTGTTTGTCGTCGGGTGCAAGTTTTCCAGCTCTCTTTGCATTGACTTTGCTAATTCATTCACATCAACTATTGTCTGAACCGCTGGTGCCGTTGCCTGCAACCAGAAGAAATAGAAATATTATTTTATTAGAACATATCAATAATTTTGCTTATGCTTCTCATCACATACTAACTAATTGCTACTCGAATAGCTCAATGCAACAACTAAATGGCCCAGCACCCCCACAACGCCCGGTTCATTGGAACCGGCCTCCTTTATAGGTCTTAATATTATAAAATTCTTAAATAACAACATTATCCATATTACACACAATAGTTAAAAGAGAGCATCAATTTATTAAAATCAAAGCAAGGTCCAAGCAAAACAAATAAATGGACATCCATCCGAAGATGGAAACATGTCCTCACATCACATGCCTAAATAGGACACCCACCGAAAGGTAGAAACATGCCCTTTACATAGGTTCTAAAATAGAAAAACAATTTAAATTACATGATATTTAACTAATGAGGTACCCACCAAGTGGAAACATACCTCTTACAACATTTAGAAGCCTAAATAAATTGATAAAAGTAAATAACTATTCAAAATAAATGAATCATTCATCAAAGGTATTAAATATCAATAGAAAGTAAACATCCATCCATGATAAATAAAATAAACCAAGCATTGAACTTAAATAAATTAAAGCATATAAAATAAATCAAAGTATAATCAAATATAGAATTGAATAAGGCAAATAAGAATCTAAATTATAGCTACTGTTTCCATTTAGGGTTCTTTATTACAAGTATTTAGAGTTTTGGAAGCTACTGTGATTTTAATGGGATTAAAATGGAGCAAAAGTTTTATGATTTAAAAAGTTGGTAAAATTCTTTGATTAACCAAATTAGGGTTTGAGATGTATAATCATGAAATTAGTTCTTGGACACTTTAAAACACTTTGATTTATGATTTTTGGTTATTGCATTGTGTTTTTAAGCTACTGTGTAAAGTTGTAAAATTTGAGTTTGTATGGTTTTTAAAGTTTTAAAGGATTAGGGTTTAAAAAAAAATTAGGGTTTAAGGTTTTAAAGGGGTTAGGGTTTACTATTTTGAGTTTTGGAATTAAATTAGGGTTTTAAAACTTTTGAATTAGGGTTTCGAGTAATGAGTTATTTTTAGGATTTGGAAAAAACAATTGATAATTTTATGAAGTTTTATGAATTTAAACAAAATGATTTAAAGTTTATAAAAAAAAAGATATTTTTAAGGCTTTTGGAAGGAAACATAACACAAATAAAAGTTTTGATAATTTGGAAAGCAAATCTTAGTTTTGGGGTTTTGAAGAAATAAAACTAATAGCTTTAAACTTTTAGAAAATAAAGCCACGATTTAAGATTTTTAAACTTTGAGCAAAGGGAATTAGGTTCTGGGATTTTTGAATTAAAAGAACACAATTTCATGAATTGAGCTACTGTGAAAAAAAAAATAAAAGAAATTAAGAATTCAAACCTTATTTTGTAAGTTTCACCAAAAATTGCTTCTTGGATGAACAAGGTCAAAGACAAGCCTTTTTGTCTTTGAATTGCTTGAATTGTTTTTCGGCTCTCTCAAAAAAACTGTTTGATTCCCATTTTTCCTTCACAGTTTCGGTTTCCACTTCTTGATCCAAGTTCCTGTCCAATTTTCTTTTTTTTTTCGGCCTCCTTTTTTTGTGTTGTTTAGTCCATATTTATAGAAGAATTCTATGGGTAATTCTAATTAATCATGGCATACAATATTCAATAAGAAAAGGAAACCGAAACCAAATTGCATTAGGTTTAGGAAAATTTGCATCGGAAAAATTTCGCTGGCAAAAAAAATTACTGCGGAAAAACTGCGCTGGCGAAACGGGCCCATAGGCCATTTAGCCTGCAGGAGTTTCCTGTGGGCGAAATGCCCACTGGCCTCAATTTTTTTTTGTTATTTTTTATTATTTTTGAATTTTTTATTCATTTCACCATTTTTTAAAATAAATTTTAAAATTAATTAAGATACCATAAAAATTATTTTGGACTAACTAAAATATATCGGAAAACACAAAAATTATTTTGGACTAATTAAAATATATTGGACCGGACCAGGTCAAAAATTAAGGGTCTACAGTTTGCCCCCCTGCTTGAATGATCTGAAACTTTCGTGAAAGAGAGTGAAAAGCAATAAGACTTAATTTTTGATGAGATGGTTATTTGAATTTGTTTTGGGTTCTGGACCTAGTTCGAGTTCTGGACTTGATTTGGGTACTTGGACCCAAGATTGGGTACTTGGACCCGAGCTTGAATTTGATTTGGGTACTTGGACCCGAGATTGAATTGGATTTGGGTACTTGGACCCGAAATTGGGTGCTTGGACCTGAGATTGATTTGATTTGGGTACTTGGACCCGAGAATGGGTGCTTGCACCCGAGATTGAGTACTTGGACCTGAGCTTAAATTAATTTTGGGTACTTGGACCTGGGATTGGGTACTTGGACTCGAGATTGATTTGATTTGGGTACTTGGACCCGAGATTGGGTACTTGGACCCGAGACTGATTTAATTTGGGTACTTGGACCCGAGATGGGATTAAATTTGGATACTTAGACCCGGGATTGGGTACTTAGACCCGAGATTGATTTGATTTGGGTACTTGGACCCGAGACTAATTTGATTTGGGTACTTAGACCCGAGATCAAATTGAATTTGGGTACTTGGACCCGGGATTGGGTACTTTGACCCGAGATTGATTTGGATTTGGATACTTGGACCTGAAATTGGGTGCTTGGACCCGAGATTGATTTGATTTGGGTACTTGGACCCGAGAATGGGTGCTTGGACCCGAGATTGGGTACTTGGACCCGAGCTTGAATTGATTTTGGGTACTTGGACCCAGGATTAGGTACTTAGACCCGAGATTGATTTGATTTGGGTACTTGGACCTGAGATTGGGTACTTGGACCCGAGACTGATTTGATTTGGGTACTTAGACCTGAGATCAGATTGAATTTAGGTACTTGGACTCGGGATTGGGTACTTAGACCCGATATTAATTTGATTTGGGTACTTGGACCCGAGATTGGATTGAATTTGGGTACTTGGACCAGGGATTGGGTACTTGGACCCGATATTGATTTGATTTGGGTACTTGGACCCGAGATTGGGGACTTGGACCCGTGATTGGATTGAATTTGGGTACTTGGACCTGAGAATGAATTGAAATTGGGTACTTGGACCCGAGATTGAATTGAATTTGGGTGCTTGGACCCGAGATTGAGTTTGACTAACCTTTTATTAGTTGAGAAGTCTGACTGCTCCGGCTGTTCTATGCATTGTGGTTCTTCATCCTCAAAATGGATCTTTACCTTTGAAAATGGATCTTCCTTCTTTGAGATCGGATCTTTACCCTTGAAATTGGACCTTCATCCTTTAAATTGGGTCTTCTCCCTGACTTCAGCTCTATTAGCTGGACTGATCTTTTGTCTTTTGCATCTTCATTCTTTTGAGAGTTCTAATGTTCCATTCTTTTGTTCTTCCTTTTTGTAAAAATTTAGCTATTTTTAATTGGACCTTATATCCTTTCCTTGCCCCCCTGCATGGCAAAATATTTGTAAGTGAGTTTGAAAACATTTTATATATAGACTCAAAAAATTGAAAAGGAGAAACTTTGCCCCCTGTGTAGGCTCAAACCCATGATTTTTCTATGCGGGCTCTGATTGATGTGTTTGCCATCTAGTTCATCTCACAAGCACGCATTTCTTCTTTTGCAAAATGATTGGAGCTTCAAAAAGCAAATAGGCTTTCCGTGCCCTCTTGATTCAATATCTTCTTTTGATACTTTACTTCGCAGAGTGTTTGCTGTTCACTTTGATAAAGAATAGACAATACAAGACAAGAAAGTGCGATGTGATATGCTCATGTATGCATGATATACATGAATAATACTTATAGTTGTTCCATCGACTCACAGATCAAGGTGATCAGCAGAAGTGTTCTCATTGGTTCCGTTTTGATGCTTGTTCAAGTCTTGCATTGGAATGATTGAAAGCTTTTGCATTTGTGGCTTTTATCTTCAAGATGTTGAAAACATGAGTGGTGGAGACCCTAAGCAGCAGAGTCAGGGATGCATCCATTTCAAACTATATTTCAGCATGTCGGTTGGTAGTTTCTTCATAACTTTACCAATAATAATTTCCTTTTCCCAATGTGTCCTTTGGAGGTTCGGCAGTTCAATATACTCCCCTTAGCTTGAAGGCTTTGTATGACAAAACATTATTTTTAAATTTTTTTTTTGAATTTTGATTTTGAAATCAAATGTTGGCTTTGCCAAATTAATGTCAATGTACCTCAGGACTTGATTATTCCAAATTAACATATCTATAACATGACAATCCTAATTAGCGTACTAAACTCGGAAATCATTTCTATTTAAGTAAGAATTGTTGCACTTCAGATAGGCACATACACATTACTTGGCCAAAGATCTCATTGAGTTTAAATATTGTCTATCTCATATGCATGCTCATCCAAACTATCTCCACTAATAGACTCTATCTACTAAGAGAGATCAACAGGTCTTTAATAGGCTTGAAATGGGGTCTATGAGGGAAATGGGTTAAAGTGAAGGCCATTTTGAGATTGGAGCTGGTGTGACACAAGGGACAAACCCTCACACTACAAATTTCTTGTTTCAATTTTAGGAAACTTGGAGGCAATCTTGCTAGACTCCAAATTCCTTCTATCTTCTTGGCATTAATTTGGATCTTGATTAGGACAGCTTTTGCCCTTGCAAAAAGTTTGGTTCCTAAATTCATTTCTTTTCTTCTTCTCCCTTTTCTTTCTTTTTATTTTTCTTACTCCTCCCTTTCTTTGAGCATTTTATCATTTTGTCCTTCTTCCTTGTAGGACTGTCAAGTACAGAACTTTTAAGAACAGGATAGTCTTTTCCTTTTTCGTTGATTTTGATCGAATCTTTAATTGGGCTGGACCAATTCAAGTCAATCCGTCCTTATAAACCAAATGGAAGCCTTTTGTTGTCTTAGGTAAAAGAGAATTCAGTTGGCTTTCTGAACCGCCTTTTGGGTTTTCTTTTCTTTTTTCTTTTCTTTTCTTTTTTTTTTCTCTTTTTTCCTTTTCTTTTTCTTCTATTTTATCTCTTTTTGTTTTCTTTTCTTCACTCTTTTTTTCTTTTCTCTCATTTCTCTTGTTTTCTTTTCTTCTCTCTTTTTTTATTTTTGTTTTTTTTTGGTTTGGTTCTAGCTCAAACAGAGTTGTCTTATTTGTACCAACTTGGGCTACCAATAATGGATGAGTGGAGGATATATTAGAAAAACTTCAACTACCTTTATGGTCTGAAAAACATCAACTACCCTTACGGTCTTGAGAACTTCAACCACCCTTACGATCTTGAGAACTTAAACTATCCTTATGGTCTTGAGAACTTCAACTATCTTCATGGTCTTGAGAACTTCAACTATCTTCATGGTCTTGAGAACTTCAGCTATCTTCATGGTCTTGACTATTCATTGCTTTCTTTTGATCTTCTTGCCTCGTCATCTTAGTGATCATAAGACTTGTCAAAAGTATCACAACAGCTCAGGGTAGGTTGTTGGGGTTTGTAAACCAATGAAAAGAAAGCTAAAATTTTATGAAGGCTCAAAGGGACAACTAGGGATTGATATCTAATTGGGTGGATACTAGTTGTTGGCTCATCAAACAATGCCTAGATCATCTCTCCCTTAAATAAGCAGAGTTCAATTTTGCCTCGAAAGTTTTTCAAAGCATGTTCTAAGACTGACTAGGACCTAGACAAAGATAATTATGCAGGAGCCCTCTCTAAGTAAGCATACACAACTCAATTCTATAGAGCAATTCCCTCATCTAATAATGTCATTCGAGTCATGATGCATAAATATATTAATTCATGAATTATCAAGCTAGATTCCTCATTAGTTGAACACCAAAATGAACAAAGACCAACAAAAATTTTGATGAAAGTAATTTATTTCAAGCAACTTTAAGTTTGAAAAGCACAATAGTTCCAAAATATTAAAGAAAGTAAGATTGAAAAGCAACATTCAAGCTAAGGAAAGTTCATTGAGTTTAAGCTTCTTTTCCTTTCACATCTTCAATATTTCCATCTTGAATGGATGATAAAACAAAATCTTCTTCCAATCCTTTTTCCATCATGAAGATTGCCGGTTGAGGTACTCTGTTGAACCTTGGAAATGGATTACCTTTGGTATTTGGCTTGTCCGGCTCAGGCAACTTGCCATTATCAATCAAATTCTGGATCTCATGCCTCAATTTCAGGCAATTGTCCATTTCGTGTCCAGGCCTTTGATGGAATTGGCAAAATGCATTAGTATCAAAGTTAGGTGGAAGAGGATTAGGCAAAGGACGAGGAGTCAAAGGTTGTAACGATCCCTTCTTTTATAGCTTATTGAGAACCCAAGACAGTGGCTTCCCTAATTCTAAAAACTGCCTCATTCCTCCTTGACTAGTGGCATCAACTTCTTTTTGTGTGCTTTGATTGCCCGACTAGTAGTTCCCTTTCTCATTCCTTTTTATTGAAAAGCGATTCTTCTCCCTTTCCCACTCTTCAATTTGTAGACCAGCTTGGAGAAGATCTTTGAAGTCCCTTATAAGGGTGTGAGACATCCTTTCACGGAGATTGGGCAGGACGCCTCTCACGATCATCCTTATTTAATCAGATTCATCGGGCCTTTTCTTGAGCAAAGCGGCCTTGTTTCTCCATCTCTTCACATAGTCCACAAAATTCTCATTTGGCCTGTGCCTAATGGACTCCACTTCCATTAAGGTAACTTCCATCTCGACATTGTAACCATATTGTTGGATGAAGGCCTTGTATAGCAAATCCCAACTCTTTTGTGTTCCTTCATCTAATGTATTGAACCAATTTTGGACAACAGGGTCCAATGAGAGCATAAAGTACCTTAGAGTTTGAGTCTTAGTAGCTCAGGCAGACTGCATAGAAGTGATATACTGCTTCACATGGAGATGAGGATTTTCAGCACCATTGTATCTAGCAAAGGATGGCATCTTGAATTTGTATGGAACTTCTTTATCTAGTTTAAATAATTTGTCAACTTTGGACATTTCTTCGGTTTTCAGTTTCTTCTTAAATTTCTTTTCTAAATCAGCAATCATCTTTTCAATATCAAATGTCTCGGTCTTTTCAACAGTTGCCTTCTCAACAACCTTTGACTCCTTTTTGTCTTGAGGATCTTGGTATTATTGAGCCCAATCATCATCATCAATGATTACCTTATCATCATCAAAAGCTACTTCATCAATTTTAGCCTTCCCCTTGACTTTCTTGGTACTAGCAGATGCTTCGGCATTGTTTCCTAAAATTGCAGCTAGTTGATTCTTTATAGTCTCAGGCATGGCCTCTTTATTTCTTCCATCTTGGTATTGAGGGCATCATCCACCATTCTTTGAATTTGTTAAAGCTCCATTGTTTTTGGTGAGCAAGTGATTGAGTCGTTGCTAGATACTTCATCTCCGGCATAGGTCGGATTGTTGTAAGCTTTTGAACTATCGTAATCCAGGGCTGTGAGCCAGAAAGGATCAATGATATGAGATGCAAATGTATGCATGTATGTATGCACAAACAATAGACAAACAAAGACAAATAGGACATTCCTTCCAACCTTATAACATCCACACACGAATGGCGAGTCTCTTTTCCTAGGTATATGGTTAAGAAAATACCAGCATGGGGTATCTTGCTTTCAAATAATTCCCTCGGACGTTTCAACCAATAGTTATATTTTTGAAAATGGAAGTCCATTCATAGTAATTCCCATTAATTAGGTTTTAATCCATTCAACCAACTATAGTAGCTTTTATGGTATATTGGATTAAAACAAAATTAAGAGATTTATTGTAAATAGATTTCTCACTTGAAAAAGGTAACTAATGATTCATGCCAAAAACAAGCCCATGGTTAATTTATTCTTAGTGTAAACTAGGCCCACAATTGATTTTTGGTATTTCATAATTAACCTAAATATTTTTGCAAGCTCTTTGTAAGAAAAGGTTGGGTGAAATAGTTTTGTTTCTAAGCCCATTGTAAAAGATTTTAGAAAAATGGATTTTGGGCTTAGTATTTGGGCCATGGGCCAAAGAATTTTTTATTTGTTTTTAGAAAAGTTTTATGTCCAAAGACCATCTTGAAAAATTTTAAAAATAGCTTTGGTCTTTTGGATCTAGAGAAAAGTTTATTTGAACTTACAAATGTACTTGGGTCAAATTAGAAAAGAGCAAACCAAATAAGCCATGATTTAAGCTAAGATAAATTAACCATAGTCAAACAACATGCATTTGGGGTAAAACCTAAGGAAAGTAACTAGGCCAATTATATGAGCTTTAGTCTTTGGGTAAAAAGGCTTAGGTTTCCATAGTAAGTATATACCAAGTGGTATGAGGCTATGAATGGTTATGCCATGCTCGATCTCCATACCTTGAGTGAAAGTATGGTATCCCTTACATAACATAACACGGGCAACACGGGCATCCTATCTCACGTACACGATGCAATCTAATATGATGCAATGGATAATATCATTATAAGAAAGAATAGAATAATATAAAGACCAACAGAATCAACTTCTCTTATCCCCAGTGGAGTCACCACTGTGAGCTGGGATTTTTGCCCCCACTCCCGGTGGAATGGTTCTTGCGACTTCGGCACTGTTTAGACTCGGGGCCTTAGAGAACACAGACCTAAGTCTGGAGAAAATGGAGTCGCCACTCGGACGGGGCGGAAAAAAGAAAGGGGTGGATGACTCGATTCCTAAGGAATCCCCAACCCCCTAATGGGTTCGAAAAGTTGGGTACGTGTGGAGAAGGTGAGAAACCCAGCACCCCCACAACGCCCGGTTCATTAGAACCGGCCTCCTTTACGGGTTTTAATATTATAAAATTCTTAAATATAACAACATTATCCATATTACACACAATAATTAAAAGAAAGCATTAATATATTAAAATCAAAGCAAGGTCTAAGCAAAACAAATAAATGGTGTGAACCTCGGTTTCCACCCTAAAAGGATTCGGATGAACGTTCACTTGTTGTTAGGAGTCGCCACTCAGTTTTTTCTGTTCAAAGGGAAAAACTAAGAAAACCCTTGTTTGACTCCAATCAATGCATCCAATGTAAAGGTTTCTAATCTACGAACCCAAGGAGGATTCGGGGACTATGTCATGTATTTGATTAACTTGCCAAAAGAAATAAACCCAAAAGAGATGAAGAAAAGAAGACAAGCAGATTGTTAGTAAATTGTGGACTTGCTATTTGGGGTGAATCCCAAATATGCCTACATACTCTTGTTTTTATGAGAGATCAAAGCCCATGTAGTTCGGAAAAGCCTATTTAAAGGCAATTATGCATTATGCATGTGTGTGTGTATGCTTCGTGCATTGTCGGGCTTTTTGCCAAAATTGTGAGATTTTCAACACTTAGTGCCAATTTTGATGAAATTTGGATACTTAGTACCAAAAAGAATGCAATTTAGGCTCCATGCCAAAAAGATTAATTCATTCGTGGCTTCATGCCGAAATGTTGATTGATTAGTTAATTAGGCCTTAGACCTAAAAGGATTAGGTCTTTGACCGGAAAGAAATTGAGAAGAAGGTGCAATGTTTAGAACATGCTTGGATTGACAAATGATGAATTAGGATACTACCTTGTTTAGGATTCTCCCACTTCGAAGTTCCAGATTTTGTTTTCTTAGACCTTGGATTATGATTCTTGATTCCTGCAGCACAGGGTTAGATTTATGCAAAGAAAAGTCCAAGAAGAGTTCTTAAGTGTGTGAAAATAGAGAGTTCGTCAGCACGAGGCCCACCCGAAAAAGCCGAACCCTTTTTCTGAAAAGTTGAGGCCTTTTATAGACAAAATTTTGGACTGGACGGCGGTCGGACCGCCGTGGAAGTGACCAGCCCGGGAAAAAAGGAAAAGCAGAAACGGCGGCGGTGGGCACCGACGGTTCTGGCGGTCGGATCGCCGCGGTCGACGGCGGACGGACCGCCGGCCCCCGCGGTTCATTCCCCAAAATGGCACAAAAACTTGCACTTTTTCGTTCAAACTGATTTTCTGGGAGCTGTGGACCTCCAAAAATTATTCCGATACCATATCCGTGATCCTTGCGTTGCTCCGGACATTTCAAGTACCATGAAGACATACTTTCGGTGAACTTTGCCGTGGTCATCCGGTCTGGCTTGGTCTTTTGCAGTATGAGAAAATCGGCTTTGCGAGTCTCAAAATTTGAGTATTCACAATTGCCCCCCACTGGGGCCCATAAAAATGATTTATGGGGCTCAGTGGTCGTTAGAGTCGAGAATTTTGAGCGAGGTGCAAAAAGACCCGCATTTTCACCTTTTCCTTATAAATAGGCTCATTTCCATTCCATTTTCATTTGCTTTCATTCCTTCTTCTTCTTTCCTTTCCTTCAAACTTTCTTTTGACAATGGATTTCACTGGCCTAGAAGACTTCGAGATCCCACTCCCTCCCTGCAATCTTTTACTTGAGGAGGAGAAGCATAGCTCCCGAACCGGCTGCTATGAGGTAAGTACCTTCCTCTTTACTCATCTAGTATGCATGTTTAGGAATTTTATTTATTTCTAGTAAGGAACTTAGAAACAAATTTTAGGAATCTTTCCTTTACATGTACTAGTAATGAATCAAGAGTAATACTAGGCTTCATTATGTTCTGCCATCAGTAATTATTTCTAGTAAAGAACTTAGAAATAATCCTCTTAGGAAGTCACACCCGGCTGGGGATAGAACTTGAATTTTTCTAAAGTTGCCCCCCAAATTATCCACAATAATGAATTAGAAGAACTTCTTTTTTTTTTTTTAGGACACTGCGATTAGGATATCCATCGCCGAGAGACCCATGAGCACTATTCTGGCTTATACTTTGATGCCGGGCATCCGGTGGGGGATCTAATCAGACATGCTTTCCTCCACCATTTGAGGACTATAGATGTGGGTAGAGATATCCACAGGGAGTTGATCTGCGCGCTGGCTGAGCGATGGTGGTCCACTACTGATACCTTCCATTTTGCTTGGGGGGAGATGACGATGACACCTACCGACTTTTCAGTCATTTCTGGGATTCCCTTCGGCGTTAAGATGGTGGAGTATTATAATGACTGGCGGCATGACATTTCTTCAGCCGACATGGTCACTTTGATCGGGGTTGACTATTCTCGACATCAGGCGCCCCGCTGCATTCAGCGAAGGTGGCTTATAGAGCAGGCGCCAGCCATCTATACTGGCTACGAGGTAGGCGATTTTACCTCTGATCAGGTGGCCAGGTTTACCCTAATTCTCCTGTTTGCTAGCTCCTTCTTAGCAAACAGGAAGGATGCAATAAGTCTCAATGTGCTGAAGAGCCTACTCGACCTGACACGACTTCAGACATACGATTGGGCTAGCATGATGCTGTGTAGATTGTATGACGACATGTCAGACCTCTGCTATACCCACATCGCTCCATGTGGCCTGTACTACTTCTGGGAGGTAATGTAAAGAACATTTCCTCTACCTTGCATATACCGACTCTGATATCTTCTTCATTTTTTTTCAGACTTGGGCTTACGAGTACTTTCCTGGTATCGCCCCTTTTCTTCGTGAGCCACTTGCCCCTGTAGATCCTCTTTCTCCCATTGCTTGGAGATGGTATAAAGAGAGGATAGAAGCACCAAAGAGGAAGCTTCCTATCAGAGAGCTGAGATCATTTTTTGACAGCTGCTCCATGAACTCGGTAAATACTTTATCCTCATCCTTATTTATTGTATTAGAGAAAATGATTCACTAACATAATAAATTTTTACAGGTTGCATTTACAGCGATGTCTAGCCGGCTGGCAGAGTGGATTACTCAAGATCACAGCTTTCAGCAATCACAGTTCCTGACTCACCGTCGATTCATACTTCCCCATCCAGAGTATCGACGGTATTATCTTGCTGAGAGAGTGACTTTCCAGATTGCCGGTTTCCGTGCAGCTCCCCTGGATCCCCCTGATGATATGCTATCTCTGACGCTTCTGCCTGTTACTGCGTCCCAGTATGAGGGTGATCCCATCGAATCGGGCTATGCCCCGGATGATGAGGATTATGATTTCTACTGTCTTTAGCGACTGATGCCACACATTGGGACACGGTTCGACACTGCACCACCTTATCGGTCCTCCCACTCTTCGGCCCCCACTTCTAGCGCTCCGGGAGACCATCCCTCTTTCAGCTGGCTAGCTGATAGACCTTCTTCCTCTAGGGATGAGGCTTCCACTTTCAGGGCTGGACCATCACATACTGGAGCAAGCAGCAGTTCATCACATTTGAGGCCTCCCCCATCCATTCTTGCGGCTACCGGTCAATTGGACCCTGCTTTGGCCGACCTGAGGTTGCCTTATGATGTTCGTTATCATGCACCTGATGGTTGGGTGACCCGACCAATTAGTGTGGAGAGTGTACCATATCGGAGCCTTGTTCACATCACTCAGGTATATTCCTCTAGAACTTTTCATGAAAAGGATTCATAAAATTCTCTTGAAATTGACTGTGATTCTGTCTTTTTTACAGGTACCTGAGGGCCTAGTTGCTGACATGGAGGCACTGATCACTGCTTTCTCTGTTGAGCTGACGGATGCTTGGACTGATAGTGCTTATGAGAGGTAGAACAGGCCACAAAGACGGAGAACCCGACGCTGATTTCTCATATTTGTCTTGGATTATATTTGTAGTATTTGAATTATTCTTGCTCTGTACTTTGTACTTTCCATGTTTTTCGCCTGTTATTTGAACTTAAGTACAAACCTGCATTAATTTGTTAGTATTAACAGCAGATATGTATGTATGATGTTTGTTTTTTTTTTTTTAGAAATCTATTTTCAAAAATAAATCCCTGAAACCAAAAATAGTACCCAAAATAGTCTAAACAGGGCCAAAGCACAAGAATTTCATAAAATAAAATAAAAATAAAAAAATAAAAATAAAAAAAATGAGAATCGAAGTTGGCCGGGCGGCGGTCGGACCGCCGGAGCGGCCCCAGGGCAGTATATGTATACGAAAAAAACAGAATTTGAAGTGTATTTTCGGGCCAGAAAATAGGTTTTTTACTGCAGGATTTTTATTTCTCTCAACAATGAACCCTCTTTTTAACCATGTGATGCATAACTGGACCAAGAGCCTCCATAATGTTGAAAGGATCAACATGGGAAGATATGGACTGAAAGCTATTGCCACCCTTAGAGGTGTAGTTGTGGATTGGGATTTCTTGCATGCTTGTATCAGATTTTGGGATCCCCAAGCCCACGTTTTCAGATTTGGTGCCCGAATAGAGGAGATGTGTCCTCTTTTTGAGGAATTCTGCTCAATTATTGGATGTGACCCAAATGCCCCCTCTTGCAAGGCATGAGGTTCAAGTTGGCTATGTGGGGTCTTTTCAAAGGCTTTTCAACTTTACAAGGCCTCAAGCTCAAGCTATGATCATGGATGGGAATAAGGCGATGCTGCTTCCTTTGATTGATGAATTCCTGACTGCTAATTTTGAAGATGAGGTTCAACTAAAACATAGGATGCGAGCTTTTGTTTTCTACCTGTTAGCCGGGTTTCTTTTCAACCGTGATCCTGGCTTTGGAGATTTGAAGCTTTACCCCATGGTTAGGCAAATGGAAGAACTTAACTGCATTGGTGGTATGATTCTGGCTGAGACTATTCAGAGTCTTGACAGAACTACACTCGGATTTGAAAATTGGACTGTTACCCCGATCATTCTTCAGGTAATTTTGTTATACCTTTTGTTTCTTCTCATTTCATCATCTCTCTTTTTTGTTTGTAAATAGAAAGGATCTATTTTCTCAGGTTTGGCTGAGAGACCATCTCCGAGTGGTTGCCGCTCCCCATGCCTTGACTTATAACCCTTCTCAGTACCGCACCAGAAAAATCCAAATTTCTTTTCCTTCTATGGCTAAGTGGACTATCTGGTTGTTTGAGCTTGGACCAGAAGAATTGTTGTGGTTCATCCCTTGGTATAAAATTTCTCGATTCATGGAGGCAAATGCAATGCATAACCATGTCTACCTTCTTGGCTTCACTCATAGTACATGGATTGATTAGAGGGTTCCTCTTCCTGTTGGGCTTTCCATTGCTTCCCCCATTACTCCCGGAGTTACTCGAGCTGTTCTACAAACTTGGGTTAGGAACCATCAGATGATCAGGCTTTTTGCAGAGCCTTCTCTTGTCTAGCCTACTCCAGAGTATAGAACTTGGTTTATAGCCGAAGTTTGGCCAATTGAAAAGCCAAGGAGGCTTGCATTGTTGCAGGAGTTGGAGGGAGAGGATGTGGTTCCTCTTAACGAGGGCAAGATAGATGTTGTGGAGAGTTTCGAAGCTAAGGAAGATACCGAAGACTCTGCCCCACGTAGGAGACGTAGGACTTAGATCCTAGGGTTGACTCTATTGTCTGCTTTTTTTGGATTGTTTGTACCTTTTTGGTTTCTTGGATGTTTGGGAATTATGGTTTGACTCTAAGGATGACTCTTTTTGTAATGAATGATTTTTTCATTTGCTTTCCAAGCATTATCTACTTTATTTACTTGCTCTAATTTTGCCTAAGCTGTCCTTTCGGATTTTCAACTTAGCGAGCTCTTACACATTCTTGCCTAAGCCGCCCTTTGCGGGTTTTCAACTTAGCGGGATTTTTATTTTTATTTTTATATTTTTTATTTATTATATTTTTTTAATGTTGGCAAATGAAAAGTGAATCAATTTTTTTCATTAAAATTTAGACCGTGCTCAAGGAGAGCTGCCTACATATCTCGAATTAGTTTGCGAGAATCAGGTCTAATGTAGTTCCTTACAATGCATGATTATACATAATATTTCTTTAATTGATCCAGATTGCATGGGTTTGTGAACTCCAGACCATCCAAATCAGACAAGATGACGGCTCCGTCGGAAAGTATTTTCTTTACAATGTAGGGTCCAGCCCAATGAGGATGAAACTTCCCACGAGGATCTGTAACGGGTGTTCTGATCTCTTTCAGAACCAAACAACCTTCTTCCAACTTTTGATCTTTGACCTTTTTGTTGAAATGTCTGGCCATTCGCCTCTGATACCCTTGAATCTGATGGAGAGCTTGAAGTCTTTTTTCATCCAAACCCAACAACTGATGATGATAATTGCTAATCCATTCAGCTTCATTTATCTGACTTTTTTGAATTATCCTTGCTGATTGAACTTCCAGTTCAATGGGGAGTACTGCTTCCATTCCGTACACCAGTGAATACGGGGTTGCCCCAGCAGGAGTTCTAATTGATGTTCTATATCCCCACAAAGCCAGTGGTAACTTCTCATGCCAACACCTATGTTCCTTGATCATTTTTTGTATGATAACCTTTATAGACTTATTTGCTGCTTCTACAGCTCTATTTGTTTGAGGTTTATAAGGAGAGGACTTATGATGCTGGACCTTCTTATCCTTCAAGAGTTTAGCAAATTCTGCTTGGAAATGAGTTCCATTATCAGTGATATTCTCAAATGGCGTTCCGTACCGACAAAGGATGTTGGTTTGGACAAACTGTGCTGCCTTTTTTTCGTCTAATTCTGTATAGGAAGCTGCTTCAACCCACTTTGTGAAGTAATCCACCGCTACCAAGATAAACTGATGTCCATTCAAAGCTCTAGGATGTATTTTGCCAATTATATCCGTTCCCCAAGTAGCGAAGGGCCATGGAGAAGTGATTGGATTCAGGGCAACGGGAGGTTGTTTCTGCAGCTTAGCAAATATCTGACACTGATGGCATTCTTGCACAAATGCCACACACTCTGTATTCATGGTGGACCAATAATATCCTAGATTGGCTATTTTTTGAGCCAAGGCGATCCCATACATATGCGGTCCTGATTTGCCACCATGCACCATTTCCATTATCCGCTTAGCCTCTGCTTCATTCACACATCTTAGGTGCATTCCATTCCAACTTCTTTTGTAAAGGATATCTCCATTAAGAATGTAACCTGTGGCTAGCTGCCTTATTGCTCTCTGATCAACCCTTGATGATCCCTCCGGATAACTTCCATCCTTGAGATAACTCTTTATATCCCAGAACCATGGTTTACCATCGGCCAAATGCATTATATGGGCAGGTTGCTTCTGAAGTTGAACTTTCAATGGATGAATGGCTTTCCCCTCCTTGATATTATCATGGAAGCTAAAGTAGCCAAGGCATCAGCAAACTGATTCTTTACTCTTGGGAGATATTCGAAGGACAAATCATCGAATTGTTGTGCCAAATGATCAAGGCGTTGTAGGTAAGGAACCAAATGCTCTTCTCTTATTTTCCATTTCCTTAAAGCTTGTGATACTATTAAAATAGAATCACCATAGACCTTTAGGTTCTTAATCCCCAATCCCAGGGCGGCTTCGAGCCCATTGATGTAAGCTTCATATTCTGCTTCATTGTTTGTGCAGCTAAAGTCAAGTTTAACTGCAAAGGGAATGTATTCTCCACAAGAAGTTTTGAACACAATCCCAATTCCATTTCCATGATAATTGGATGCCCCATCAAAATACATCTCCCAAACACTTCTTTCCACATTCAAGAGGTCTTCGTCAGGGAAATTCATTTCTCGCATCTCGTCTTTTACGGGTAATTCTGCTAACTGGTCAGCTATTGCCCCAACTTTCACAACTTTCCTTTGAATGAATTTTAAGTCAAAAGCTGCCAATGTTGACACCCACTTTGCCATTTTGCTGTCCAAAATAGGCCTCTCCATAAGGAATTTCAAGGGACTATGTTCTGCGATGACACAAGTAGTGTAAGAAGACAATTATTGTTGTAACTTCGTGCAATCCCAATTCAACGTTAAACACAACTTCTCAATCTTGTTATACTTTAACTCATAGTCAAGCATCCTTTTGCTGAGGTAGTAAATTGCATTTTCTACCTTTGTATCTTCGGCCTCTTGAGCTAGCATTGCACCCATGGCTTCATTGTTACAGACAAATACAATAGCAGAGGTTTTCCCATTCTGGGAGGTTGCAGAATTGGCGGACTTAACAAGTATTCTTTAATCTTGTCGAAGGCCTTCTGGCAGTCTTCATTCCATTCTTGTGAAGCACCTTTCCTTAGTAGCTTAAAGATAGGACCACAAGTCTCTGCCAACTGCGATATGAATCGACTGACATACTGTAATCTACCTAGCAAGCCTCGAATCTCCTTTTGTGTTCTTGGTGGAGGCATTTTCAGAATAGCCTTTGACTTTGCTAGATCAACTTCTATTCCTTTCTTGCTGACCAAATATCCCAAAAATAAGCCTGATGTTGCTCCAAATAGGCACTTTGCAGGATTAAGCTTCAAATTGTACTTACGAAGTCTAAGGAAGAACTTCTCAAGTGCTTCAACGTGCTCTTTCAGAGATTTTGACTTAACAATCATATCGTCAACATACACTTCTACTTCTTTGTGAATCATGTCATGAAAGACTATTGTCGCCATCCTTTGGTAGGTAGCCCCTGCATTTATCAATCCAAAAGGCATAACCCTGTAGCAGAAAGTGCCCCATTCTGTAATGAAAGCTGTCTTTTCTTTGTCCGGTGGATGCACCATGATCTGATTGTACCCAACCGCAAGGTTAGTCATGGAAACCATCATATGCCCAGCCATCCTATCTATTAGCAAATCGATGTGTGGTAGCGAGAAATCATCCTTGGGACAAGCCTTATTCAAATCTCTATAGTCAATACACATCCTGACCTTTCCATCTTTCTTTGGGACTGGCACAATGTTTGCTAACCAGGAAGGGTAGACGATTGGTTCTATGAACTTGTTATCCAGTTGCTTGGCAATCTCATCTTTAATTTTCAAAGACCATTCTGGCTTCATTCTTCTCAACTTCTGCTTAACCGGCTTTGCATCGGGGTATAGCAGAATCTTATGAACTGCTATTGCTGGGTCTATTCCCGTGACATCACTTGTCTTCCACATGAAGCAGTCAACATATCTTCTGATGCACTCAACAACCTGTTCCTTATTCACACAATCATATGCAATGTATGTATATTCATTTTCTTTGCCAATTATTATCTTTTCATTTATTTCTTCTATTTCATTTATTTCATTTTTGCTAGATAATACTTGGAAAGCAAAAGACAAAGGGTAACCCAAGAACTTGAATAGTTTCATTAATAATGTCGGAGTCATCCTCCAGAGTTACATTACATTCGACATCAGGGTTTTCAATTCCTGAAGCTAAGGAAGACTCAGAACTGGACTCTGACTCGGTGTTTGACTCGAGATTTGACTCGGTATAAGACTCAGGTTTGGGGTGTGACGCAGGACTAGGTTTGACTGTAGCCACTTGTCCCTCCTCGGCATACCAGTTCATTAGTGGTCCATCTGTTGTCTTGATCAGCTTCATGAAGTCCCTTTTGTCTTCAAAATTGGTTATCACAGCAACCTCATCAAAGAGACTAGGCCGCATGAAATCTTTCACTTGTGGGTCAGTTATAGGTTCTGGCTTATAAACTGAAATACTTATAAACCGTAATTTTATATGTTCCCAATCGACACTGTTGGTCTTGAGGCACCAAAGATCTCCAATGATCACCCACAACATGGATCCCTCTTATTAGTAATTCTGTCACTTGTATGATTCATACAACCGCGATAAGCCTATAACTTAGTGGCACATAATTCCAAAAATTATTTTCATTATATCTAAAGTTCTTTCTCATAATATAATTTACAATATTTATACAAAATCTTTACTTCTTTATAATTCATATGTAAAAAACACATTTGTACACACACACACACTTTGGCCCAACCACTCCTATACAATTACCAAGTCCAGTAATCACAATATCAATTTCACGGCCTAGGTCTACTCAGATCCATTTCCAACCTCAAACTCATGACCTAGCTCTAGTCAGGTCCATCAATGCATGCATAATCAATCTCTATAGTACTGGACAAGTAATTGTATAGGTTGCAAACACACATTAACATATTACTTTGTCACATTTTCATATCATTATCACATCTCTCACTATCATCATATTTACTCTTTCTTTCTTAGTTTCCACATTATCTTTCTCATTTCTTATCACATTACTCATTTCTCATCTTTTTCATTAACTTTTAGCAATTCTTACTTTAGGTACATAACCATTACATAGCCATTCTACAACGGCTTACCTTTACATTTTCATGCATTAATCACATTCTTTATTTGTTTATTACTCATATATTACCAAAACCAAAATGAAAGTGACATAACACATTCACAAGTCACAATGTGTTATGTCAACAATAATACTATTAAAATAATAATTATTAAATTATGTACTAACCTTATTTGCTTCCTAAATTCCCTCCAAACTCTTTCCAAGTCAAAATCCTAAACTCTACCACCTTTACCACTTTGGCCTACACACACATAACCCAACAACATGCAACATTATTCATTTAAAATTACTTCCATCTTCAATGTATATCAATCTATCATTATTTATACAATTTTCCATCAAAATCCTATTAAAACCCTAAACTCACAACTCACTACTTTATCCAAACTTCAACCAACTCAACTTATTTCTAACATTTAAAGATAAAAACATTACTTACATACCAAAATAATAATAAAACAACTCATTTTGACAATTATCATAACCTCTACATAATATACCCATAAACCCTAACTTCAAAAAGAACTACTCTGTTATCCCAAGATGGCAACCAAGAGGGGGGGGTGTGAATTGGTTTCCTCAAGAAATAAAGACAATTAAAAACTCAACAAAATAGAAGTGCGGAATTAAGAGATGGTTGAGTAATGGAAGAAAGAAAGAACACACAAGATTTATAGTGGTTCGGATTTACTTCAATCCTACATCCACTTCCTTAACAACTTGTTAAGGTTCCACTAGACTTTGAAGTTTTTACAAGCTCACTTCCAACTTTGGTGTTTTCACAAGTTCACACCTAACTTTACAAGTGTTTTTCTAAGGCTCACACTCACAACCTAAACAAGAGATTTACAAGGCTTACTCTCACAACCCAAGTGTTTTTCCAAGCTCACACTCAAACTTATACAATGGTGTTTTTAATGCTAACACCTAACATTCATTACAATTCAAATGTAAGTTTAAGTAAAAGAAAATTTGTTGCTTGGCTATCAAAATTTGATTTCTTGCTTCTCTCTCTTTTGTTTTCTCATAGAAACATTGTATTTATAGCCAATGTGGTCTTAGTAGCCGTTATTGATAGTGAGAATAAAGTCTTGTCAGCTTAGACCTTCTTTACTTAATCTGTCCGAAGTATTTCGCGGTCGTCCTGCATACCAGGATGGTCGCGCTCATACAGCATGCGGTCGTCCTTGGACAAGGAGCGGTCCCTGCATTTTAAAATTACTTTAAATACTTCAACGGTCGAATTATAGTGCGCTGCAGCAGGAATCTTGCCCATGTTGTGATTGTCTGGACGGTCGCGCCTAGCCAAGGTGCGGTCGCCCTTTTTGAATATTGAAGTGGGTTTACAACGGTCATGTCATGTGTCATTCTCTGACAGGGCAGAAGAGATGTCCGCCATAATTTGAATATCGCGGTCGCCCTAGGTAGCATCTCGCGGTCGAGTTGACAAACTCGCGTCGAACTTCTGGACGCACCTGAGGACACGAAACCTACTGTCTCTTTAAGCAATTTTTCATGAATTTGCAGCGCGGTCGCTATTACTCAAGAGCGGTCGCTAAGGTGATAAGCGAGGCCGCATCATTCACCGTTCTTGTCACCGCGAACCTTACTGTGATTAGAATGATTCGAGGCCTTTGAGTAGCGGTCGTCCATAACTTGGGACGGTCGCTCTTCTTGAAGTGCGGTCGCGACTTAGGTCGGGCTTCTGACCGCGAAACCTACTGTGATAAGGTTTCATCCTGTAATTGCATGGTGCGTTCGTATTCATGTCGGGTGCAACCGCTAGAAGTGTTCTGTTCAGTCTTTTTGAAGCAACCTAATCCTGCAACAAGATTCTTCAAACACATGTTAAATGGATCATTCAATTTGAGTTGTCAAGGATCAAAATTGAGATCTTTTGTCTAACAATCTCCCCCATTTTGACTTTGACAATTCAAATGGAATGATGAGAAAAAATAATAAGTTTAAAATACTCCCCCTTAACATATGCATGAATCATGATTAAGAGCATTGTGATTATTAGATTATCTTGGTGCAAATGTTATTGTTTGATGCAAACATTTCTCCCCCATTGCCAATAAACATAACATACCTTGGTGCAAATGTTCAACAATCATTCCAAGTTATTTCATTTCTCATTCCAAGTTATTTCATTTCTCCCCCATTGTCATAGGCAAAATGTTTATTTAGTTTAAATATTGTTTGATGATTTAAACATTGATGATTTAAAAGTAGTTAACATTATGTTTATTAAAATATAGAGAAAAATACAAGGAGATAGTAAACAAAAAAAAGCAACAAAACAAATCAAGGTAGAACACAAAATGTAAATATAAAATTATGAAAAACTATGTAAATCTAATCAGATTCATCATCCTCATCTATCTCTTCTTCTAATTAGATTATCTTGGTGCAAATGTTTTTGTGTTGCTTACCATGTTGACAAGGTTCACAAATCCTATCTTTATCATATTTTATCTTAGGTAAGCCATCAACTAAGTTTTCATTGCTGATATATTTCAATTGATCCATACCAGCATGACCTAGTATTCTATGCCATAACCATGCATCATTATTAGTGGACATTAAACATGTATGATTTGAATGTATGTTGACATTATAAGTGTTGTTTGTTCTAGTACCTTTAAATATGATAACATCATTTGAATTCGTGATCTTGCATTCCTTGGAATCAAAATTGACAAAGTATGCTTTATCACAAAGTTGACTAACACTTAGCAAGTTATGTTTCAAACCATCAACAAGCCATACATCTTCAATTAAATCCTTACCAATAGAACCAATGGAGCCAACACCAAGAATTTTACCTTTAGCGTTGTTTCCAAAAGTTACATTACCTCCATGTTTGTAGGTAATACTTGTAAAGAGCTTTGCATTTCCAGTCATATGCCTTGAGCGTCCACTATCTACAAGCCATGTGCTTTCGTTGATAGTAGATTTTAGGCATACCTGCAAGTCAATGGTGATCATCTCCTTTTAGGTACCCACATGAAGTTGGGTCCTTGATGGTTAGTAGTAAAAGTGCCTTCTAACTTGAGATGAGCCTTTCTTATATAACAATAGAAATTTTTGTGTCCGAATTTCATGCAATATGTGCATTGCCATGGCATTCTATACTTCTGCATTTTTCTTTTTGTATTTAACGTATTATGCATACAACTACAAGTATGTGATTTCTTTTGTGCAGGTTTAGAGTACAAAAATGCATAATTGTTTTTGGCTTTATTTCCTAGTGAACCATAAGAAGTTCTTTTAGACTTGGTGCAAGCATCTTTGATATGAACATCAGAAATTTCAATTGTAGATGCTTTCACAAATGTTGGTTTGCTAGGTGCAATGTTGGTTGAGCCATTGAATCCTAATCCATATTTCAAGGAAGGTGATCTTTGATTATTAATTAATGTGTTCAATGCTTCCTTTCCTTTATGAAATCTAGAAATTGATTCTTTTAGTTCTTTTAGTTCATGCTTCAATGTTTCATTTTCTTTAATAACCTTTTCCAAGTCATGTGAGTTTTTATTTAACTCTCCTATCGTATTCATCAAGTGTTCATTTGAGGTTTTCAATTCTAAGGTAGAATTCTTTAAGCATATAAAATCTTTTTCTAACTTAGAGTTTTTCTCTTTATAGAGCATAATTTTAGAGAAATATTTTTCTATTTTAAAATTCATGTGCTCAATCAAATCACTATCATCTATATCATTTATATCATCATGTGCTACTAGATCAAAGGATTGAGTACTTACCTCATTGGAGTCATCTTCAATAGCCATGAGACATAGATTTGCAATTCCTTCTTCTTCTTCTTCCTCACTTGAAGAAGAGTCATCCCATGTGGCTTTAAGAGACTTTTTCTTTTCTTTATCCCATTTCCTTTTGTTCTTTAATTTGTAGCAATCCGATTTGATGTGACCAGTTTTTCCACATTCTGTCACATCCGCCTACTGCATTTATGCAGTGTAGACACGTGCATAGCGAGAGTAGGGAAAAGGAGAAGATAATTCTTGATAACAGCCCTAGATAAGGTTGTATGACAAAAGGGAC
Organism: Garcia nutans; assembly: GCA_947685225.1. Classification (NCBI taxonomy): domain Eukaryota; kingdom Viridiplantae; phylum Streptophyta; class Magnoliopsida; order Malpighiales; family Euphorbiaceae; genus Garcia; species Garcia nutans. The sequence goes on along the minus strand of CANTUV010000009.1, from coordinate 29,643,913 downwards.
ATAATTGTAATTTTTAATAAAGTTGGGGACGTAGATGTAATTTCAAAGAAAGTTGCACCGGATGTTCTTAATAGTGCATATAACAGATTCCAAAAATGGAATGTAGAGAAAAATCGGATCGCAACGACGTGTAACGGTTTTTCCAGGAAATGTCCCGTTAAAGAAAAATGAAGAAATGTTGACTAAGGGCATTTTGGTCATTATCAATTAAAGTTATACATGAATTTAGGGTAGGAAATAAAGACGTGAGTACGTAGAGAATGGCGAGAGGTTAAATATGAAACGATCGTCAGTGGAAACGAAGCCGGAGAAAACCCGAGCAAAAATAGGACCTAAAGGGAATTTTGTAAAAAGTTGAGGGCTTATCGGTAATTTTTCAAAATGACTTGGAAACCTAAAATAGACCTTATAAATAGAAAGTAGAGGTCGAGAGGATCAAAACTATATATAGTTTGACTCATGGAACTATACGGTTTAAAAGATATGATCGATTAATTGCTGGAACGTAATGTGGCTCGGTTTCGTGTCGGGACCGGATGGGTAACCCGGGACAACTTTATGAGATCCAATGGGAAGAGAGACAAGTGGAAAGAAGTAAAGGAAAAAGGAAGTTATAAAAATCAAAGGTTGGCCAATCAAAAGAAAACATTTAGCATGTGTAATAAATGTGTAATAAATGAAGAAAGAGAAAAAAATGGACAAGTGGGCAAGGTGATCATCATTTCCTTTGTCTATAAATATATGTGATATGAAGAGCAAATTCTCTCTTTTTCCACTCACCAAATTCGGCCAACAAAAGAAAATACCAAGGGACTTCCAAGTTTTTCCAAACTTTGATTTTTAAGGTAAGTTCTAAGGTTTTTAAGTGTGTAGACTTTAATTTTAGTATTAGTTTTAGGTAGTTATATATTTATTGGAAGATTGGGAATTAGAGTCTTATATGGAATTGAAAAACATAATAATAATATTAAGTAAGTGATGAGATTAATTGATTAAATGGAAGAATCAAGATGTAGAAAGATTAATAAGGTTGGATTAGGGGTTTCGGTTGGAAAAGAAATAGAGGATAATTTATTATTTTGAAATTCTAAGGTTTATGTTGTATCTTGAATTGATTGAAGGAGAAATAAAGAATTAAAGAAGGAGAAGAAGGAAAAGCCAAGAGGAGTTAAAGAAATAAGGTTTGGTACTTTACTTTTGAATAATAAATTTTGGTTTGATGCTTTACAAACTTTGGTTTATGAAAGTTTTGTTGTTGATGCTTAAATATATTGATTTGAGTTAAACATGTAAAAGTTGTCAAAGGGAAGTGTTTGAATCTTCACTTTACCATTAAAGAAGCCTTAATATTGATTTGCAAAAGAAAAATAAACTATCCTATGCATTTCATGTGTTTGGGCCGAAATGGTCCCAAAAAGACAGCTTTCTGGACCTTTTTGTGGAAATTGTTTGAGGCAGCAAACGAAGGAATTTTTCAACGAAATTTTACATGCAATTAGTCAACATATGAAATAAGTTTTCTGTAAAATTTCAGCCAAAAATAAGATCATTTACTTGGTCAAATGCATGATTGAAGTGGACTGAAATTTTGACGAAAATCCAGATTTTACTATTCATTTGGTCATGCCATTTTGCGTTGCCGATTTTTCTCGCCGCAACACTATTCATTTGGTCAATTTGGGATATTTTGAGGAATGCTTTGAAATGTTTAATATGTTTATTGTGGATATTAAATATGTGAAAAAGGGGAATGGTTTGATTAAAGAATGTGTTGCGCGGCATAAATGGCAAGTGCGATGGGAAAATTAAATTGATTTCTTAAATCATTCTAAAATGAAGTTGAGACTTAAATTGAATCATTTAAATCTTTATGCTCTACTGAATAGTGGGAGTGGTAGATAAGGGTATGGTGCACTATACTAACGCATGCAGTACTGCTCATTATTGTGATATGATATGTTATTCAGTGGTGAGGCCACTGAAGCCAATGGGGAGGCCCATTGGTTATAACCAGGATGGTGAGGGCCATTCCTGTGATCTGATATCGGTGGTGAGGGCCACCTATGTTACAGTGGTGAGGGCCACTGCCTTATCACTATGGTTCCCTATATACCAGTAGAGCCTGAATCAAAGACATATTATTTTTCGTTAAACTATATAATGCCAATGAGTTTGAATTATGATTTTACATTATTGAAAGCATATTACCCTGAATGTACAATAATTTCTATTGGTTTAAGGTTGGTTAAATTATGATTTCATTATTTCCTTTGATTTTGAATACTTTCATATACTACTTTTATTTTTATTGGTAAAGTACCCACTGAGCGACAACGCTCAGCGAGTTAAGTTTTCCTTGACTCGTAGGTTCGGAGCAGTAGATAAATCTTAGGGAAGCAACGACCAGACCACAGCAAATCTCAGGGGTAGATCTTTTAGTTCCATTATGAGTTGATAGTTGTGGCATGTATATGAATAAATATAAAAGAGATTTTCTATGTTATAATTGTATGTTAGTAGTATGTAATAATCATAAATCTTTAATTTATGTTATATTAGAAGTGTGAACTCTTCGTGCAGGTTTGTAGTTGAGGGTATAAGGTGGATTCATTGGGAGTGCATTAAATTTGATGGTATTCTTATTCACATTGGTATGTGTAAAATGTTTTCAAAAATCAGAAAAAACAAGTTTTGACGACACTTGGGATCCAAATTTCTAGGCGGAACTATGGCAAAATTTCTGTAAAAATCAGAACTAAAATTTGACTAAGTAAATTGGTAGCAACAATTAGGATAGTGTGGCACCTCTACTCAGCTTACACATGTAGGTTGGGAAGGGGTGTTACAATTTGTGGTATCAGAGCCAGGTTCTTCACACTCATATATATGCAAGAAAAATGAAAAACTTGAGAACCTAAAGGTAGAACTAGAAAAAGAAGGAATATTAGTTACTAACCCATTAGGAAATGAGGTGATTACTAGGAAGGTAGTGAAAGATTGCCCAATAGAGATACACGGACATATCTTTTGGGGAGATTTATTTGAACTACCATTTCAAGAATTCGATGCTATTCTTGGGATGGATTGGTTGGCCAAGCACGATGCACTAGTTGACTGTAAACGGAAGAGAGTTACCTTGTATACTGCAGACGGTGACGAAGTGACCCTAGTAGGAAAAAGGAAGGATTATCTAACTAACATCATTTCTGCCATGACGGCTAAGAGGTTAGTGCAAAAAGGTTGCGAGGCATACCTGGTATGTGCATTAGTAGCGAAAGAAGAGGCACCAAAGTTACAAGATATACCTACTGTATGCGATTTTCCCGATGTATTTCCTGATGATTTACCCGGATTACCACCTAAACGAGAGGTGGAATTCATCATAGACGTGTACCCGGGAGCTGCACCAGTATCCATCGCACCTTACCGAATGGCGCCAGCGGAGCTAAAAGAATTAAAGGTACAGCTACAAGAACTTTTAGACAAGGGGTTCATAAGGCCAAGTGTGTCACCATGGGGAGCACCAGTATTGTTCGTGAAAAAGAAAGACGGATCCTTAAGGTTGTGTGTAGATTACCGTCAACTTAATAAGCTGACCATCAAAAACAAGTATCCGTTACCTCGCATAGATGATCTGTTTGATCAACTCAAAGGTGCTGGAGTCTTTTCAAAAATTGATCTACGATCGGGTTATCATCAATTGAGAATTAAAGATGAAGACATATCAAAAACCGCATTCAGAACTCGCTATGGACATTATGAATTCATTGTTATGCCTTTCGGATTAACGAATGCACCTGCAGTATTCATGGATTTGATGAATAGAATCTTCCACCCGTATTTGGATCAGTTCGTGGTGGTATTTATTGACGACATATTGGTGTATTCAAAGAATCGAGAGGATCATGATCGTCACCTTAGAATTGTTTTGCAAACCCTGCGTGAGAAGCAGTTATACGCTAAGTTCAGCAAATGCGAATTTTGGTTGGAAGAAGTAGCTTTCTTGGGACATATTGTATCGGCAGAAGGAATAAGGGTTGATCCCAAGAAAATAGAAGCAGTATTGGAATGGAAGTCACCTAAAACAGTAACGGAAGTCCGTAGTTTCTTAGGATTAGCAGGATATTATCGGAGATTCGTTAAAAGGTTTTCCATGATCGCCGTACCTATGACCAAGCTACTTCAGAAGAATGCCAAATTCCAGTGGACCGACGCTTGTCAAAGGAGCTTTGAAAAGCTGAAACAAAAACTTACTGAAGCGCCTATTCTTACACAACCCGAATCAGGAAAAGATTTTGTGATTTATAGCGATGCATCCCATATCGGGCTAGGTTGTGTATTGATGCAGGAAGGCAAAGTCATTGCGTATGTCTCTCGACAACTCAAGCCACATGAAAAGAATTATCCTACGCATGACTTAGAGCTAGCAGCAATTGTTTTGGCTTTCAAGACATGGAGGCACTACTTATACGGGGAAAAATGTTACATCTTTACGGATCATCAAAGCCTGAAATATTTGCCCACGCAGAAAGATTTAAACCTGCGACAGCGAAAATGGATGCAATGGTTAGCCAACTATGACTATACGATTAATTATCACCCGGGCAAAGCGAATGTCGTAGCAGATGCACTTAGTAGGAAGTCAATGCAAGCGCTAAGTGCTATGAGGGTAACGTTAAAACCTACAGAAGATGGAGCTATCTTTGCAGAAATGCACGTGCGACCTAACTTACATCAACAAATACGTGAGGCTCAGAAGGAAGATGAACAAGTGAAGAAGTGGAGTCAACAGGCACAGGAGAACTCTTCAGGAGACTATCAAATTCATCCTGATGGTATTCTCTACTACAAGAAGAGAATGGTGGTACCTAAGTCCAAGGAGCTGAAGAAATAGATTTTGCAAGAAGCTCATAACAGTTCTTATACAATGCATCCAGGAGTAACGAAAATGTATCGGGACTTGAAGGAGTATTATTGGTGGCCAGGAATGAAAAGGGATATCGTTGATCATGTAACGAAGTGTCTAACCTGTCAGCAAGTGAAGGCGGAACATCAACTACCCTCAGGGCTACTACAACCTATTACGATTCCAACCTGGAAATGGGATCGTATTACTATGGATTTTGTCCCAGGATTGCCTATGACAAGGGACAAACATGACGCGATTTGGGTAATCATAGACCGGCTTACTAAGTCCGCTCATTTCATACCAGTACGTGTGGATTACTCGCTAGACAAGTTGGCAAACTTGTATATCAAAGAGATTATACGTCTCCACGGAGTTCCAACTTCGATCATATCCGATCGAGATCCACGTTTTACGTCAAATTTTTGGCAGAAGTTACAAACAGCCCTTGGAACTCGAACTTACCACAGCACAGCATTTCATCCCCAGACAGACGGACAGTCGGAAAGAGTGATTCAAATTTTAGAAGATATGCTGAGGGTGTGCGTTTTAGAATTTAAAGGTAGTTGGGACAAACACCTAAGCTTAATGGAATTCGCGTACAACAACAGTTATCAATCCAGCATACAAATGGCACCTTACGAAGCACTGTATGGTCGAAAATGCAGAACTCCAGTTTACTGGACAGAATTGAGTGAGGAAAAGATGTTGGGGCCAGACATAGTTAAGGAAACTGAAGAGAAGGTAGAAATCATTCGAGACCGATTAAAAGCAGCAGCGGACAGGCAAAAATCATACGCGGATCTAAAAAGGAAAGACATACAGTTTGAGGTAGGTGACAGAGTGTTCCTCAAAGTCTCTCCTTGGAAGAAAGTGTTACGATTTAAACAAAAAGGCAAGCTAAGCCCTAGATTCATCGGACCATATGAAATTATTAAACGGGTAGGTCCGGTAGCTTACCAGTTGGCGTTACCACCTGAATTAAATAAAATACATGATGTTTTCCATGTTTCGATGCTAAGGAGGTATCGTTCAGATCCAACCCACGTCATACAAGTTCAAGATATTGAGATTCAGCCTGAAATGACATATGAGGAAGAGCCGGTAGAGATCCTAGCACGTGAAATCAAAGAGTTGCGAAATAAGAAGATTCCATTGGTCAAAGTGCTTTGGAGGAATCATAAAGTAGAAGAAGCTACATGGGAACGCGAAGAAACTATGAAGAAGCAATACCCATATTTGTTTTCACTTGATGAGCTTCGGGACGAAGCTTAAATTAACGAGGAAGGAACTGTCACATCCGCCTACTGCATTTATGCAGTGTAGACACGTGCATAGCGAGAGTAGGGAAAAGGAGAAGATAATTCTTGATAACAGCCCTAGATAAGGTTGTATGACAAAAGGGACATAATTGTAATTTTTAATAAAGTTGGGGACGTAGATGTAATTTCAAAGAAAGTTGCACCGGATGTTCTTAATAGTGCATATAACAGATTCCAAAAATGGAATGTAAAGAAAAATCGGATCGCAACGACGTGTAACGGTTTTTCCAGGAAATGTCCCGTTAAAGAAAAATGAAGAAATGTTGACTAAGGGCATTTTGGTCATTATCAATTAAAGTTATACATGAATTTAGGGTAGGAAATAAAGACGTGAGTACGTAGAGAATGGCGAGAGGTTAAATATGAAATGATCGTCAGTGGAAACGAAGCCGGAGAAAACCCGAGCAAAAATAGGACCTAAAGGAAATTTTGTAAAAAGTTGAGGGCTTATCGGTAATTTTTCAAAATGACTTGGAAACCTAAAATAGACCTTATAAATAGAAAGTAGAGGTCGAGAGGATCAAAACTATATATAGTTTGACTCATGGAACTATACGGTTTAAAAGATATGATCGATTAATCGCCAGAACGTAATGTGGCTCGGTTTCGTGTCGGGACCGGATGGGTAACCCGGGACAACTTTATGAGATCCAATGGGAAGAGATACAAGTGGAAAGAAGTAAAGGAAAAAGGAAGTTATAAAAATCAAAGGTTGGCCAATCAAAAGAAAACATTTAGCATGTGTAATAAATGTGTAATAAATGAAGAAAGAGAAAAAAGTGGACAAGTGGGCAAGGTGATCATCATTTCCTTTGTCTATAAATATATGTGATATGAAGAGCAAATTCTCTCTTTTTCCACTCACCAAATTCGGCCAATAAAAGAAAATACCAAGGGACTTCCAAGTTTTTCCAAACTTTGATTTTTAAGGTAAGTTCTAAGGTTTTTAAGTGTGTAGACTTTAATTTTAGTATTAGTTTTAGGTAGTTATATATTTATTGGAAGATTGGGAATTAGAGTCTTATATGGAATTGAAAAACATAATAATAATATTAAGTAAGTGATGAGATTAATTGATTAAATGGAAGAATCAAGATGTAGAAAGATTAATAAGGTTGGATTAGGGGTTTCGGTTGGAAAAGAAATAGAGGATAATTTATTATTTTGAAATTCTAAGGTTTATGTTGTATCTTGAATTGATTGAAGGAGAAATAAAGAATTAAAGAAGGAGAAGAAGGAAAAGCCAAGAGGAGTTAAAGAAATAAGGTTTGGTACTTTACTTTTGAATAATAAATTTTGGTTTGATGCTTTACAAACTTTGGTTTATGAAAGTTTTGTTGTTGATGCTTAAATATATTGATTTGAGTTAAACATGTAAAAGTTGTCAAAGGGAAGTGTTTGAATCTTCACTTTACCATTAAAGAAGCCTTAATATCGATTTGCAAAAGAAAAATAAACTATCCTATGCATTTCATGTGTTTGGGCCGAAATGGTCCCAAAAAGACAGCTTTCTGGACCTTTTTGTGGAAATTGTTTGAGGCAGCAAACGAAGGAATTTTTCAACGAAATTTTACATGAAATTAGTCAACATATGAAATAAGTTTTCTGTAAAATTTCAGCCAAAAATAAGATCATTTACTTGGTCAAATGCATGATTGAAGTGGACTGAAATTTTGACGAAAATCCAGATTTTACTATTCATTTGGTCATGCCATTTTGCGTTGCCGATTTTTCTCGCCGCAACACTATTCATTTGGTCAATTTGGGATATTTTGAGGAATGCTTTGAAATGTTTAATATGTTTATTGTGGATATTAAATATGCGAAAAAGGGGAATGGTTTGATTAAAGAATGTGTTGCGCGGCATAAATGGCAAGTGCGATGGGAAAATTAAATTGATTTCTTGAATCATTCTAAAATGAAGTTGAGACTTAAATTGAATCATTTAAATCTTTTTGCTCTACTGGATAGTGGGAGTGGTAGATAAGGGTATGGTGCACTATACTAATGCATACAGTACTGCTCATTATTGTGATATGATATGTTATTCAGTGGTGAGGCCACTGAAGCCAATGGGGAGGCCCATTGGTTATAACCAGGATGGTGAGGGCCATTCCTGTGATCTGATAGCAACAATTAGGATAGTGTGGCACCTCTACTCAGCTTACACATGTAGGTTGGGAAGGGGTGTTACACATTCATAGCACTTTACCTCATTTTTCTTTTCTTTATCTTTGAAGGAGAATTTAGGAGGTGTACCTTTGTTTGCTTGTAATCTTTTCTTCCTTTTCCATTCATTGATTCTTTTTGAGAACATTGCCATTTCATCTTCATCATCAGTACCTTCATTGCTTAAGCTCTCAACTTCTTTTATTGCTTTGAGTGTAATTGGTTTTCTCTTTTCTTTCTCACCTTGATCTTCTTCTTTCTCACTGTGTAGCTCAAATGTGAGTAATTTTCCAACTAGCTCATCGGTTCTTAATGTGCTGAGATCATGAGCTTCTTCTATGGATGATACTTTGGATTCAAAGTTCTTTCTAGCTCTTAGGGCTCTCAAGATTTTACTGTTTACATCACCTTGATCATATACCTTGCCATACTTCTTTAGTTCATTGACAATAGCAAGCAAGCGATTTGTCATGTCGGTGACATTTTCATTTGGTTTCATCTTGAATAGCTCATACTCATGAACATGCATTTGTTTCTTGGTAAATCTCACTTGAGTCGTACCTTCATGGTAGTTTTCAAGTGTTTTCCAAATGCAATGTGCACAAGTTAAATGTTGAACTCTTCCACCTTCTTCTCTTGAAATGGAATTCATCAAGATGGAAGCAGCTCTATTGTTCTTGAATCGATCTCTGATATTGCTAGTTGACCATTGAGCTTTGGGAAGTGGAACTTGAATACCATCAACTTCGTAAGTGGGAGATTTCCACTCACTTTCCACGAAATCCCATAGTTCAATCCCTTCACTGTCTAGAAACAAATACATTTTGTGTTTCCAGTATGAATAATCAGTTCCATCAAAGTAGGGTCTAAGAATAGTGTTAAGATTTCCATGAGAGCTTGATGAAGAAGAAGTTGCCATAGTGGATCAGATTTCACAATTAAGTTTAAGAAATCTCAGGCTCTGATACCAATTGTTGTCCCAAGATGGCAACCAAGAGGGGGGTGAATTGGTTTCCTCAAGAAATAATGACAATTAAAAACTCAACAAAATAGAAGTGCGGAATTAAGAGATGGCTGAGTAATGGAAGAAAGAAAGAACACACAAGATTTATAGTGGTTCGGATTTACTTCAATCCTACATCCACTTCCTTAACAACTTGTTAAGGTTCCACTAGACTTTGAAGTTTTTACAAGCTCACTTCCAACTTTGGTGTTTTCACAAGTTCACACCTAACTTTACAAGTGTTTTTCTAAGGCTCACACTCACAACCTAAACAAGAGTTTTACAAGGCTTACTCTCACAACCCAAGTGTTTTTCCAAGCTCACACTCAAACTTATACAATGGTGTTTTTAATGCTAACACCTAACATTCATTACAATTCAAATGTAAGTTTAAGTAAAAGAAAATTTGTTGCTTGGCTATCAAACTCTGATTTCTTGCTTCTCTCTCTTTTGTTTTCTCATAGAAACATTGTATTTATAGCCAATGTGGTCTTAGTAGCCGTTATTGATAGTGAGAATAAAGTCTTGTCAGCTTAGACCTTCTTTACTTAATCTGTCCGAAGTATTTCGCGGTCGTCCTGCATACCAGGATGGTCGCGCTCATACAGCATGCGGTCGTCCTTGGACAAGGAGCGGTCGCTGCATTTTAAAATTACTTTAAATACTTCAACAGTCGAATTATAGTGCGCTGCAGCAGGAATCTTGCCCATGCTGTGATTGTCTGGACGGTCGCGCCTAGCCAAGGTGCGGTCGCCCTTTTTGAATATTGAAGTGGGTTTACAACGGTCATGTCACGTGTCATTCTCTGACAGGGTAGAAGAGATGTCCACCATAATTTGAATACCGCGGTCGCCCTAGGTAGCATCTCGCGGTCGAGTTGACAAACTCACGTCGAACTTCTGGACGCACCTGAGGACGCGAAACCTACTGTCTCTTTAAGCAATTTTTCTTGAATTTGCAGCGCGGTCGCTATTACTCAAGAGCGGTCGCTAAGGTGATAAGCGAGGCCGCATCATTCACCGTTCTTGTCACCGAGAACCTTACTGTGATTAGAATGATTCGAGGCCTTTGAGTAGCGGTCGTCCATAACTTGGGACGGTCGCTCTTCTTGAAGTGCGGTCGCGACTTAGGTCGGGCTTCTGACCGCGAAACCTACTGTGATAAGGTTTCATCCTGTAATTGCATGGTGCGGTCGTATTCATGTCGGGTGCGACCGCTAGAAGTGTTCTGTTCAGTCTTTTTGAAGCAACCTAATCCTGCAACAAGATTCTTCAAACACATGTTAAATGGATCATTCAATTTGAGTTGTCAAGGATCAAAATTGAGATCTTTTGTCTAACATACTCATATTCAATTTTCAACTATAAAATCATCACTTATATGTTAAAACATCACTAAATCAATCCATTACCATAATTATAACCACCCATACTGACAACCCTAATTACACATAATTCTTCCATAACCCTAAATTCATCAATTATACTCATCTCAACAAATCAATCAACAAATCATCACATATCCATTATTTTTAACTCATTTACTATCAATTTTAACCATTAAACATAATTTCTCTCTCTAAACATTCAAAACATAGCCTTAAAACTCAAAACAACAAGCTTTAGAAGAACTACTTTAGAAGAACTACATTCAAAACATAACCTTAAAACTCAAAACAACAAGCTTTAGAAGAACTACTTACTTGATTTCTCTTCAAGACCAACTTGTAATCCTTTGATTTTTGGCTTACTTTGGTGTCTTAGAAGAAACTCTCTCTCTCTCCCTAACTTCTTAAAATTAACCATGAAGGAAAATGGGGAAGAAGATGACCTTTTTATTTTGTTCTTCTTAATTTCCATCCATAAATATTAATTTATTTAATTATTTTCTACTTTAATTCTCAAATTTTTTTTCTTTTGACTTTCTTTTCTTTTTTTTTATTTTTTTAATTTCCATCTTCCATCCATAAATATATATATATTTATGTTTATATTTCATTTATATTATATTTATATGTTATGTATTTTTCTCATATATGTATATGTAATATGTATTTTATGTATACATTAAGTATACATAATGTGTATATCATATATATATATATTAAGTGTATAATATGCATCCAACATATATAATATGTTAAGTATATACTATATATACTTTATGTATACATTAGGTATACACTACACATATACCTCTCCTAATACTTTAATTAACTTCCAAATACTTATTTTTTTTTTTGAAAAGCAATCAAAATTATACATTTCTCAGAAGCAGATGTAGATTCTCATGTTCATCAATTGAAGGGTAGTAGTTCCAGCATGGGAGCAGCAAGAATTAAAAATGTTTGCATTGCCTTCAGAATTTATTGTGAGGCTCAAGACCGTGAAGGGTGTTTAAGATGCCTTCAACAAGTGAATCATGAGTACGCTCAATTGAAGATCAAGCTTCAAACTTTGTTCCAGCTGGAGCAACGAATTGTTGCAGTTGGTGGATCAATTCCTGTGATTCAATAATTGATGTTGGTGGTCGCCTCTATCAATGGCAGACAGAAAAATTGAAGGATTATTATTAGATAGTCTTTTTGTAACTTAATATAATTGCAATTCAGGTTTGGGTTACTTAAGTGTCCTTAAAGCTTGTATGTCAGGGAACAACAATGTGAATAAACATTTCTACATCTGCTTCTGAGAAATGTATAATTTTGATTGCTTTTCAAAAAAAAAAATAAGTATTTGGAAGTTAATTAAAGTATTAGGAGAGGTATATGTGTAGTGTATACCTAATGTATACATAAAGTATATATAGTATATACTTAACATATTATATATGTTGGATGCATATTATACACTTAATATATATATATGATATACACATTATGTATACTTAATGTATACATAAAATACATATTACATATACATATATGAGAAAAATACATAACATATAAATATAATATAAATGAAATATAAACATAAATATATATATATTTATGGATGGAAGATGGAAATTAAAAAAATCATAAAAAAAGAAAAACCATGGATATTACCTAAGTTGCCAGGCTGGCTACAGGTTTTAGAAGCCACATGCTTTCCCATTCCCTATTACCGATCACGTGCCCTCGAATTTGGGTCATGGAAAAGTTGGTATCATAGCAAAGATTCTATGGCATATAGTATATTTCAAGTTGGGAGAGTCCTAGATATTCTAAGTTCTTATGGCATAAGAAATATGGGATTCCTCTTAATCTTGATTGAGTTTCTTTTGCCTCAAATTCAGTGTTATCCATGGACTATGATTTTGTGGTTGCTATATTTTTATGTGTGAATTTTGTATGCGTTAGTGGATGTTAAGTACAAGTGTTGTTTTAGTCCTGTGGCATCAGGGTGCAACTCTATACTAAAGAATCAAACGTTATTTTATTTCATATGTTCCTTTTGAGATGTATGGGTTGATAAGCCCAAATATATCCTTATTTATGCTTAGTAGATTGGGAAACACAATGCCATTAGGTTTGCAAATGAAGATTTTTAGAAAGTAATGGGATTTGATTTTGGATTCAATAATCAAAACATTGTGGAAAGCTTAGGGTATTCCTAAAATTAGTTTACAACTAAAGGTGTTGAGATTCATAAGTAGTAATGATTCTGATAGATAGATAGATAGATAGATAGAGACCTTGGATATTTACTAAGGTAGACATTAAATTTGGTATTGGTAAAGATATAAGACTAGAGTTTAAGAGTCATTGCGAATAAAATGTGCTTGGACATGATGAAGAGTATATGTATAATGATCTATGGTTTGAGAATAACTGTGATAGTGGTGTGTGGGAAGTTCATAAGACCATATTTTACATATAATTTTATGATTATTCTAGTTATATTTTTATTATTATTAATTAAATTTGATCAATTTTTGTTTTGAATACTAGAATATTCATCATTTCAAGTATAAAGTTACAAGTATGAAGAAATATCTTATTTTCGCTAAAAATCATAGAAAATGGAAGAAGAATAAAAAGGATGTCAAAACAAGCTCAAAATGGAAGAAAATGAATTTGCATGGTCTTATAAATCATGATACATGATTTTGAACTTGAAAATGGAATTAAAGATGAGAAATCAAGAGGTCCATATTCATTTTGAATCCCAGGGTCATGGCTGTCAAAAAGCCATGGCCATGGGATTTGATTTGAAGCTATCCAAATTTTTCAATGACAGAAATTGCAAGGGCAGAAGCATATTAAAAGCCATGACCATGGGGCTCAAAAGCCACGACCGTGGCATTGACTTTGGCTCTATTTTGAAGAGATTTTGCATATTTCATAAGCAAATCAAAAGCCATTACCGTGGCACTCAAAAGTCACGACTGTGGGATTGAATTCTCTACTGCCCGAACCAAGAAAGAGAAGAAAATTCAAAGTTAGTAGCCTCCACTTACATGCCACGACTGTGGCATTGAAAAGCCCCGACTGTGGCCTACCTTGCCAACCATTTACAACTGTAAAGTGCTCAAACCGTCCAATCCAACTTAGGCCATGACCGTGGCACTCAAAATCCATGACCATGGGGCCGAAATTCATGACCTTGAGTAGAAAATTGGGTAGGTGGTGAACCAAACAAGATGTGGCCTAACCTTTTTCAGTTTTTCCCCACTAATGAAGCTTCCAAACACTCTATTTAAACACACTTCCTCTAAGGTTTCAATATAGGAAAGATTTATAAGAATTAGATTAGATTTATTCAAGAAATAAATGTAGTTTAGAGTTTTCTCAAAAAGGAGACTGAAATTCTAGTTCAAGAAGAAATTCAAGTTCCAAGTCAAGTTCTTCAAAGAAATAGAGTTTGATATTACTTGTTCTTTAAATTATGTTTTTAATGTCTTTCTTTAATATTTTCAATGTTTTATAATGAATAACTAATCCTCTTTAAGGTTGGTCCCTTTCATTGAATTTATCATGGAGTTATAAATGCCTATTTGAATTAATTTAGTTTATCCTTAAATTATTTTGTTATCTTTACTCTTAATGCTTTAATTATCTGGCCAATAATTAATTGAATTGAGGTATTGTGTGATAGAGCAAGAGTGAAAGCATAACATTAGTCCATAGAGGTAACAATCTTAAGGAAGTTTTTCACTTAGAGATAAGGTTAAACACTTAAGAGGTTAATTCAAAAATTCTCACAAAATCTAATGAATTGGTTTAATTACTTGTGATCACGAGAGTAGACATAAGGATTAAATTGATATTAGTTCTAGTACTTGAGCTTAATTTAGGAGAATTTAACCATTAATGAAAGAAAAACTAAATTAAATCAATACTTTAGAAAACCCATGATAAATCAATAAAGGTGACTTAACCCTAAGTTTCATAACATTAGATTTAATTCAAAGTAATTTGTTTTGCTTAATCATAAATTGAATTTTATTATCCAAATTATACTTAGTTTTAATTGACCAGTACTTAGAAGAAAAATTTATCGTGGGAACGATACTCTACTTATCATTATATTACTTGTTAATGATTTTTGCACTTGCAGATAGCTAGGCTAAGTCCACAATAAGTTTTTAGCACCGTTGCTGGGGAAGTGATCATTCTAATATTGATAATATTAAGACTAGTGTTGCTTTGGATATTTGTACTTTTCTGCATAAATTTCTCAATTTTCAGTTTATATGCAAAGAAATCCTAAATCAACGCTTGAACCATATAATCTAGAAATTGAACAACTTTTTAGGAAGAATAAAAAGGAAAGAAAAGAAAAGCAAAAAGTGGAAAAAATTTCAGCAGATAATCCTACGGATACATCTGACGAAGAATCAACCATGGGAGATCCACAAAATATGACACTTATGAAATATGCTATGCCATCTGCTCAGCCAAGATCTAGCATCGTTAAACCACCTGTGCAAGCCAATACTTTCAATCTGAAACTAGCGCTTATCAATCTGATTCAACAATCAGTTTTTCATGGTTTTTCACATGAGGATGCATATGCTCACATCTCTAATTTTTTAGAAATATGTGATACTTTTAAAATTAATGGTGTATTTGATGATGCTATTCATTTGCGACCTTTTCCAGTTTCTTTAAGGGATCAAGCAAAGGATTGGCTCACTTCTAAAGCACCTGGTACATTCACTACATGGGATCAATTAGCCACTGCTTTCCTAGCAAAATATTTTCCACCTTCGAAAGCTGCTAAATTAAGAAATGATATCACAAGCTTTGTTCAACAAGATGGTGAAAGTTATATAAAGCTTAGGAACGTTTCAAAAATTTACAAAGAAAATGTCCTCGCCATGGAGTTCCTGAATGGCTTTTGATTCAAACATTTTAGGACGACCTTCATCCAAATATCAAGGGCATAATAGATGCAGCAGCCGGAGGTGCAATTATGAACAAAGCTCCTTCTAAAGCAATTGATTTGATTGAAGAAATGGCATCAAACAACTACCATTGCACTTCAGAACGTAAAGTTCATAAAAAAGTTGATGGTTTGCACGAAATTGACAATTTTCTTTGCTTGCAGCCAAGGTAGATACAATAGTGAAGAAATTGGAGCATGTCAACCTTACTTCATCCATAACTTGTGAAGGATATGGAGGAAACCACAACACAGCTGATTGCAGAATTATGGAGCAAGTCTAGTTTTTGGGCAACCATAATAGAGGTCCAGCTTTTCCTCAAGGAAACACATACAACCAAACATGGAGAAATCATCCCAACCTGTCATGGGGAACCCAAAACAATCAAAAAGCACCTTATCAGCCACCATACATCAAAAATCAAAATCAAGGATTCCATCCTCCAGAAAAGCCGTCATATGAAGTTGCATTGGAAAAATTCACTGGAGCAACATCAGAAAGGTTTGATAAGATAGAAAAACAATTTGATAAGCTTGAATTGCAGATGGAACAACTTGCGGTCCAAAATAGAAACCTTGAAATTTAAGTTGGTCAAATAGCAAGTTCTCTTAATACTCGACCACAAGGAGCTCTTCCAAGCTAGCTAGAAATTAATCAAAGAGAACATTGTAATGTTATTTTTTGAATAGCATACATCTTGAAGATTCTTCACAAGAGCCCCAAATTCGACAAATTTCTTCTTCTAAAATAAAAGAAAGTGAAGCTGAACAAGAGGAGGCACCATTAAAGCAAGAGGTTATATGCCACCTATTCCTTTCCCTCAAAGGCTAAAGAAAAAGATGAGGGAAAATTCAAAGATTGCACTTACTGAGGAGTGCAACAATCATTTTTAGGATAAGATCCCTTCCAAACTTAAAGATCTAGGGAGTTTTTCTATTCCTTGTAAAATTGGTGAAATTAATTTTCAAAATGCTTTATGTGATTTATGTTCTAGCATTAGTCTAATGCCTTTTTCAATTTTCAAAAAATGAAGATTCATACAAATGAAGCCTATAAAGATGTCATTGCAACTTGCAGATCACTCAGTTAAATATCCGATGAGAATTGTGGAGAATATACGAGTTAAAGTGGATATGTTCTATATTCCTACTGATTTTGTTATCTTGGATGTAGAAGAGGATGTAGACATTCCACTAATTTTGGGGAGATCTTTCTTAGCTACTACAAGAGCTATAATTAATGTGGAAAGTGGCAATCTTATTTTAAAGGTAGGGGATGAATACGTAGAATTCAACATAACAATATCAAAAAACCTTTCTTTTGCTATTCAAGGCCCTACTAATGAAGTTGATAACAAGGAAGCAGATAATTCTAATATTCCTTTTGAGGTAATTCCGCAACCATCACTTGAAGGATATCAAGAGTTTTGGAAAGATTACATTGCAAGAAACTTCTTGGGTGAAAAAGTAATTTATGATCTTCCACCTTGAGGATTAACAATTATAGTCAAGGTAAAGACTATAAATTAGCGCTTATTAGGAAGCAACCCAATGTTTGATTTAAATTTTTGCTTTTATTTTAATTATTTTTTTATGGATTTGTTTTTTTTTATTTTAGGATAAACTTGGATGGAAATGAGCTTTTGGATGGATTCTTCTTACAAAGGAAAAACAATCAAGAATGGACATGTACTCCCCCTTCTCCACCTAATATCTAAACCACTGAGGACAATGGCAAGCTTCAAGCTTGGGGGAGAGTTCAACTTAAGAAATTTAGCAAAGTATTCTATTCCTTTTTTAATTCACTTACTCTTTCATAAATAATTGGGATATAGGGTACCTACTAAAAACAATTTGAGCATGGTAAAATTTTTTAAAAAACTTTTGATTGAAATCTTGTACTTTAATGATTGAGTTCATGAGAGGCCAATACTTATTTGTGATTCATTGATGTTATTAAAAAAATAAACAAAAAAAATTGAGACAAAGATTTTGTGAAGTGCTGTACTTTATGAATTTTGACCTGAATGCATTCTTGATTTTAGTTGAAAGTAATGCTTACTTAGAGGGGCTCCTACTCATTTGTCATTTATTTTTTATTATCTTATGCCTAAGCCTAGAACATGTTTAAAAGAACTTTTGAGGTGAAATTAAACCTTACTAAGTAGATGAAAAGATGATTTAGACATTGTTTGTATAGTCAAATTCTTATATCCGCCATATTTAAACATTGCCTTTAGTTGTCCCTTTTGAGCTAAAATTGAATATTTTTAAGCTTTCGATTCTTTTCATACATGTAGCCCTAATAACTACCCTTTTGAGGTTGATTATCTTTTGATATATTTTCTTGCTGTAAAAGTATTTAAGCTCAAATTCATAATATCATTGATCCTATAAATAGACCTCCTAATCAAAGCTCAAGTTTGGGGGAAAATATAAAATAAAAAAATATATATGTCTATCGCCATAAGTAAAGTATGTCATAATAAGGGAGGATAAATTAAATTAAGAAAAGGAACAAATTGCAGTTGGAAGATATTTAAAAGATGAAAGACCAAGTTATTAAACATCAATGTAGCCTTAATCCTTTTAGATCACATTACAAGCTTAAAAAGACCTTTTGATTTTTCTTGAGTTAGCGAGGTCTATTAGTGGAGAAAGTTTGATTAAACATGCATATGAGATGGGCAAGTTTCTATGAACTCTATAAAAATCTTTAATGAATGCAGAAAGTATGTGCCTCTTTGAAGTGCAATAATTGGTTGCAATTGGCTAAAACTTCTTGAATACATAAGGACAAAATGATGTAAGTACAGTTATGGACCTTGATTTAGAATTGAATTTTGAAACTTTATTTGTTTAAACTTTTGTATATCAAAATCCTAAGAATTATTAACATAAAATGAGGCCTACTGTGAATGAGATTGTTCTTATCTCTTGAGGACAGCAATGATCTAAGCTTGAGGGAGTTGATAAGATCATATTTTGCATATAATTTTATGATTATTCTATTTAGATTTTTATTATTATCAATTGAATTTGATCAATTTTTGTTGTGAATACTAGAATATTCATCATTTTCAAGTATAAAGTTACAAGTATAAAGAAATAGCTTATTTTGGCTAAAAATCATAAAAAAAAATGGAAGAAGAATAAAAAGGATGTCAAAACAAGCTCAAAAATGGAAGAAAATGAATTTACATTGTCATATAAATCATGATACATGATTTTGAATTGAAAATGGAATTAAAAATGAGAAATTAAGAGGTCTAGATTCGTTTTGAATCCCAGGGCTATGGCTGTCAAAAAGCCATGGCCATGGGATTTGATTTGAAGCTGTCCAAATTTTTCAATGATAGAAATTACAAGGGCAGAAGCATATTAAAAGCCACGACCATGGGGCTCAAAAACCATGACCATGGGGCTCAAAAGCCACGACCGTGGCATTGACTTTGGCTTTGTTTTGAAGAGATTTTGCATATTTCAGAAGCAAATTAAAAGCCACGATTGTGGCACTCAAAAGACAAGAGCGTGGGATTGATTTCTCTACTGCCCGAACCAAGAAAGAGAAGAAAATTCAAAGTTGGTAGCCTCCACTTACATGCCACAATCATGGCATTGAAAAGCCACGACTGTGGCCTACCTTGTCGACCATTTACAGTTGTAAAGTGCCCAAACCATCCAATTCAACTCAGGCCATGACTGTGGCACTCAAAAGCCAGGACAGTGGGGTCAAAATTCATGACCTTGAGCAGAAAATTGGGTAGGTGGTGAACCAAACAAGATGTGGCCTAACCTTTTTTAGTTTTTCCCCACTAATGAAGCTTCCAAACACTCTATGTAAACACACTTCCTCTAAGGTTTCAATATAGGAAAGATTTACAAGAACTAGATTAGATTTATTCAAGAAATAAATGTAGTTTAGAGTTTTCTCAAGAAGGAGAGTGAAATTTTGGTTCCAGAAGAAATTCAAGTTCCAAGTCAAGTTCTTCTTCAAAGAAATAGAGTTTGATACTTCTTATTCTTTAAATTATGTTTTTAATGTCTTTCTCTAATATTTCAATAATGAATAACTAATCCTCTTTAGGGTTGGTCCCTTTCATTGAATTTATCATGGAGTTATAAATGCCTATTTGAATTAATTTAGTTTATCCTTAAATTATTTTGTTATCTTTACTCTTAATGCTTTAATTATCTGGCTAATAATTAATTGAATTGAGGTGTTTTGTGACGGAGCGAGAGTGGAAGCATAACATTAGTCCATAGAGGTAACAATCTTAAGGAAGTTTTTCACTTAGAGATAAGGTTAAACACTTAAGAGGTTAATTCAAAAATTCTCACAAAATCTAATGAATTGGTTTAATTACTTGTGATCACGAGAGTAGGCATAAGGATTAAATTGATATTAGTTCTAGTACTTGAGAAAGACTTGAGCTTAATTTAGGAGAATTTAACCATTAATGAAAGGAAAACTAAATTAAATTAATACTTTAGAAAACCCATGATAAATCAATAAAGGTGACTTAACCCTAAGTTTCATAACATTAGATTTAATTCAAAGTAATTTGTTTTGCTTAATCATAAATCAAATTTTATCATCCAAATAATACTTAGTTTTAATTGATCAGTACTTAGAAGAAAACTTTCTCGTGGGAACGATACTCTACTTATCATTATATTACTTGTTAACAATCTGTGCACTTGCAGATAGTTAGGCTGAGTCCACAAAAGAAGTGCACAAGAGTCAAGAGCTAAAAAGTTGTAAAAATTGGAAATATCAAGGTAAGCATGTGGGGTTGTTATAGTGAAATTAGTTTTAGTGTTAATTTTGTTGATATTAGTTAGAGAGAGTGATTCCATTTTTAGACATAACCATATTTAGATTATAGGGCAACGGCTTGAACAACTAGTAAACCTTTTTTCAAGTAGGGTTATGTCTAAAATGGCCATCTACTTGATATATAATGATTTGTGGGAATAACTGAGTAAGATTTATGAGGTGACAAACTAGTTAACCTAGAAGTATTAATTGTAGTTCTTAAGTTAGTATATCAAAGTACGCAGGAAAGTGTGAAGAGTTTGATTTTCTACTTGAGTGCTTTTTTTGGTTTGAAAATTTTAGAATACATTTTTATAAAGGGGGAAAATTGTAATTACCTTATTTTTAATATATAAAAAATATTATATTTGTTTTCATAAGAAAATATTAATGTATTTTTATATTGCAAATATATTGTTTATC
Source organism: Garcia nutans (assembly GCA_947685225.1). Taxonomy (NCBI): domain Eukaryota; kingdom Viridiplantae; phylum Streptophyta; class Magnoliopsida; order Malpighiales; family Euphorbiaceae; genus Garcia; species Garcia nutans. Next base: position 29,622,903 of record CANTUV010000009.1, on the reverse strand, counting down.
TTTCTTTTATTTTAAATTATTTAAGGTGATTCTCTAAAAATGATTTAAAGCATATATACATCGCCGCTGTTATTGACCCAATACCTAAAAGTTATTTAGTAAAGTCTTAACCACTAAGTTAATTTTCTTTTCTTTTTACTAATTTCATTCATTTAATATATAAATATATTATATATATTATACTTTTATTATTAAAAAAAGATAAAAGGTGAGAAATTAATGAGATGTTGCCACATGGCAATCTCTTATTGGCTACCCAGCTACCTAAAAGTGCAGCAGCTGCTTCAGAAAAGAAAAGAAAGGAGGAAGATTGAAAAAAGAAGAGAAGAAGAAGAAGAAAGAGAGAGCATCCTTCAATTTTCTAGTAATAACTCCATCATTAGACCTTCGATTGGTGCACCACTGGTGACATTAGAAAGCTAATATCTAGATAAAGCTAACGCCATTAGAATCACTCTGATAAAAAAAATGTGCTTCTCGAAGTTGCTACAATGAATTCTAGTATTCTCTGGAGACCGAAACTTTAAATGGCAATATCTCTTTCGTATGAACTCCGATTCATGTGATTCAAGATGTGTTGAAATCATATCTTTACAATCTTTCATTTTATTACTATTAGGTCATGAGTAGATCACTAGAGTGAGAGAAAATTTCCAATAAAAGCATAAAATGTCTTGCAAGATTCCAGTGATTTTTTGAAGAGTTAGTTAATGCCTCCAGCATATTCTTGAGGATATCATCTTTCTAAATCCACCAACCATGCTTCATTTGGATACTGGAAACCTTTTGAATGGCAATATAAGCTCCAGTGACCCAACTTCACTGGCTTCATCTTGATGCTTTAACATGTTTAATGACTCTAGTATGGTTGGATTTTGCCTTGCTGCCTTTTTAAATTTTGTTCAAGAGCTTCAAGAAGTTTCATTGGATTTCTATTATTTCTATCAATCTATGAGCTATATAGATTAATATAATGCTCTGATCCCTTAATTTATGTTAACTCTTACATTTGCATAAATACATTGATTGCTTATGCAATATATATATATATATAATTATCATTATCAACATTACATTATAGAAGCATAAAGTGTCCTAGTGCATGAGTTAATTATGCTTGATGCATGTTATCTATGTTTGTTAGATAGGTCTAGAATGATATGGAACCACACATCATCTGGGATACGGATTGTGATATGATAATATTATATGATGATGAGTTTAGGACTGGCGTGACAATGGAATATTTATTTTGAGATTTCAAGTATGATTAGGATATCCTATTTTGATATCAATAATAATTAGTTATTATCTAATAATATAAATTAATTAAATTTAAAATATTAAATATATTATTTATTAAACTAGATAATTAGTTAATTATTATAAATATTTATTTGTTTAAAATATTAGCTTTTCTTGATATTACCTTTTGGTATTATTTATCTTTTTATTTGAATTTTTCCATTAAATTTAAGTACCGTAAATAATATTATTATTGATTGATTAGAGGTTGAGTATGTTGTTATGTGCATGTTGTACCTTAAAAACAAAAAATCATCAATTCTCTTAGCCTATGTTTGGATGGAGGTAAATTAGAGTTGAAATTAAATTTACTTTAATGAAGGAAATGAGGGTAATATAAAATAAGTTTAATTTAAATCACTTTTCATTATTTGATAGTTTAAATAAAAGAGAGAGTAATTCAAATTTGTCTCTTACTTTTAATGAATGAAAGTAAGGTTAGAATATTCATTTTACTTTCTTGAGCCATTACTTACCCCATTTACTCCCATTTCCCACCATTTTGGAGAGAAATATTTGGGAGGTTAGAGAGTAAATTGAGAAAATAGATTTTCATCTCTTTACTCTTATTTTCTCTACTATTGCTTACATCAAACAAGAGAAAGTAGAGTGAATTCAATTTATTTTTTCTTGCTTTACCTTCGACTACCCTCAACCAAACATAATGATTTTTTTCACAATACTATTTATTTTTAAAATTACAACACTATTATTCAACTACTAATAAATCATAATTACAATTAATGTGAATGTGACGAATAATATTTTTTCTATTTTTATTTTTGAAAATTTTTCTATCTTTCGTTTGATCTATTATTTATCTATTTATTTTCATTTGATTCATTATTCATTATGTATTTATTTATTTTAAAGCTCTTTTTATGATTACTATTCTTATGAAGATGATCAATAATTATATATTTATGACATTAGATTATTAACTATTGTTACATTATTTATAGTTAAATTAAAAGATTATTAAAATTATAAAATCTAAATAATTTATATTAAATTTTTATAATTTTTAATAATATCTACAACATCGTGCATGCTTATATAATAAATATTAAAAATTATGTTGATATATATAATAAATATTAAAATTTATGTTATGCTCAAATCATTCTTCCATAGTCAAAGTAATTTTTTTGAATTCTTGGGAGTGTTAATTTTTTTAAAATTAATTTACTTTATTAACTTACTACATGGGATTTTTTTTATGCCTATATCTATGTGTGATGAATTACGGAGAATGATGAACTCATTTTGGTGAGTATCAAAATCGAGTGGGGATAGAGGTATTCATAGAATGGCTTAGGATTGTATGTGCACTAAGAAGAAGGATGGGGGTCTCGAATTCAGAAATTTACACTACTTTAATTTGGGCATGCTTGGTTGGAGATTTATCTCTAATCTTAGTACTCTTTTTTATCGGATCTTCAAATCAAGATATTTTCCAAGAAGTGATTTTTTAAACATATGAGGATGTTACCCCTAGTTATACACAGAGGAGTCTATTGCATGCTAAAGAAGTCCTTAAAAAGGAGTCAGATAGCGAATTGGAGATGGATCATCCTGTGAGCAGGGAATTTCACCCTCACTCTCAGTGGAATAGTTCTTGCAACTTCGGCATTGTTAGGCTCAGTGCCTTAGAGAACACGGGCCTAAATTCAGAGAAAATAGAATCGCCACCCAGACGGGCCGAGAAAAAAAGGGATGGATGACTCAATTTCTAAGAAATCTCCAACCGCCTAATGGGTTCAAAAAGTTGGGTACGCATGAAAAAAAAAAGATAAGAAGTGGTCTAGCACCCCCCATAATGTCCGGTTCATTAGAATCAACCTCCTTTTCAGGTCTAGATATTATTAAATTTTTAAATATTATGATATTATCTATACTACATGCGAATAATAAAATAAAATTTAAAAATCAAAATTTAAAATCAAAATAATGTTCAAAATAAAATAATAAATGGGCACCCGTACAAGATGAAAACATGCTCTTACAAACTTGTTCAACATCTAAAATAAATAGGACACCCACCAAAAGGTGAAAATATGTTCTTTACATTAATTCAAATTTTAAAATGATAAATTAAATTAAATAATAAAATCGAGGCACCCACAAAGTAAAAATATGCCTTTTACATCCTTGAAATCCGAAGAATAAAATTAACAAGACTCGACCATTCATAGCAAAATAAATAATCCAAATAATAATAATATATTAGAGTTTAATAAAAGGTCAATCATAAATTGCAATCTAAAAATAAATATTTACCCCCATCAATGAGAAAAACAACAATAGAAGAAGAAGAAGAAGAATCCAAATAATAATAATATATTAGAGTTTAATAAAAGGTCAATCATAAATTGCAATCTACAAATAAATATTGACCCCCATCGATGAGAAAAACAACAATAGAAGAAGAAGAAGAAGAAGAAGAAGAAGAAGAAGAAGAAGAAGAAGAAGAAGAAGAAGAAGAAGAAAAATGGTGCAGAGGGAGACGGAAGAAATAGGGGAAGAGGAAAAAAAAAGAAAATTACATACTTAGGGTTTTTAGTTTACTGACAGATATTAGTGTCTCTCGGTAATACTAACAGAAAATAAATTCTATCGGTAAATGAAAAGTCAAAAACGTTGCTCACATTTACCGATTTACCGATAGAAAGCCTTATTTGTCGGTAGTACAGATAGAAAACTAAGCTTTGTTGGTACTACCGACAACAGAGACTATTATATAAGCTAATATATAGCTAAAGGCAAAATTTTTACATCTCACAGATACCGACAAAAGATGTATATCTATCATAATACCTAGAGAAAAGGCATTTCTCTCTATAATATCGAGAAAAAAGTTTCTCTCGATAATCAACAATAAATGTCTTATTAGTATTCTTGCCCATGTTCTTTTAGTTACCGAGAAAAGATGTCATCTCTCGGTATTACTGAGATAAAAATTTATTCTCTCGATAATCAGCAATTATTATGGCAGTAATATTCTCACCCTTCTTTTTTTTACCAAGAGAATGCAATTATTTTTTGGTAAGAATTTCTCTCACTAATCAGCAATAAATTGTGGCAGCAATATTTTTCTATTTACCGAGAGAAAACACCACGGTAATAATATGATAAAATATGAAAAACATATTTATTAATTTTTCAACAGAAAATATATTTTTGTCCAAAATACTGAGAGGCAGATCTTTTTCGTCATTAATAAAATGACAAATTTTGAAAAATATACTTATTAATTTATCAATAGAGGCATTGTTATGCCGGTAATATCTAGAGAAGTCTATTTCTCTCAGTGAAAAGGTTAACAAGGTTTGACTCTTTGCCTCCCATTTATCTAGAGAATATTTCATCTTTTGGTAATACTGAAAGAACAAATCATTCTCTCAATAATCAGCAATTATTATGGTGGTAATATTACCGCCCTTATTCTATTTATCGAGAGAACACAGTCATCTCTCGATATTACTTAGAGAAAAGAATTTTTCTCGCTAATCAACAATAATTATGGCAGTAATATTACCGCACATGTTCTCTCATATATTGATATAAAACACCAATATCTCGGTATTATCGAGAAAAAAATATTTCTGTCGGTAATAATATGATAAATTTGAAAATATATTTATTAATTTTCTAATAGAAAATATCATTTTGTCAATAATACTGAGAGAAATTTTTATATCGATAAATATTATTTCTAAATCGTTGTGCCATTATTACCATCACTTTTTCTCTAAAAAACTTTTACTCTCGATAGTCAATCGGTAATTTATCGGTGTATTTTTTAATTTATTTTTTTATATTTTCTCTTAGTATTATATCGGCAATACAAATAAAGATTTTTTTTCTTTGTAATCTGATATATTCTTATAGTGATTTAACTAGTTTGGATACTGTTATCCGATATTCTATCAGAAATTTTGTAGCTGCTCATGCTTAGCGTATTGATAACTTCATGGCTTCTTGACTGGCAGAAGCAATGAGTGACATTGTCATGGTTGAAGGGAAATAATTTTCATAATATAATTGTTGAAATGGATTGTTTATAACTCTATCAAGCTATCACAATGATAGTTTGTAGAAACGATGAACTGGTTGTAAGAATTTAATGTGAAAATAAATCTGATGCCCTATTTAATTGAACTCAAAACATCTTAAGAAATAATAAATAAATCGACATACCATTAATAGATGAAGTAGCCATTGAAGAATTGAAGAGCCCCTTTGATTTGAAATCTTTAATTCTAAACACTCTTCTTCTCTCTATCTAACTATTATGCATAGAAATTTTAAGAACTGTAATTGATGAAATTTTAAAAACATATCTCATAAAGGGTTTTCTGTGCTTCTTTTATAGATGAGAGAAGAGAGCTAGAATTTGTTCAGCAAAAGCTGAACGTGATAACCATTATCTATTAGTATTTAATTTAAAAAAGGATTTCCCACTCCATCAAGGAATTATCCTATCTTAATAATAGTTATCTTTATCTTAATAGGTAGTTTAGTTGGCTACAACTTTATAAGTGGATAAGTTTGCATAAAATAAAACACTAGGTTAGTGGACCATCCACTTAATTTATGTGGAATTAACATTCTCCCACTTGGTCCACTAAACCGATTATGAAAACTATATAATATATATATTTATTTTATATCAAAATACATTTATTTAATTTCATAAAAGAATTTGACACGTGATCACGAATTTAATAAGGTAGCCAACAAACTCAAAGTGCTTATACTATAATACTGAAATAAGCTTAGATTATAAATGCGAGTCATAGCGGTTATATGATTTCGATATCATATTTCCTTCTATGTACTACACATCAATAACCCTTGCAAACTCAGTTCATCAAGCCAAAATAGCCCCTATAATTTGTCTTGTCAAGACATTTCCTATTGATCAAATAATAAAATATGCACCCATAATTGAAAAACAGGAAAGAACAGAAACATACTTTAAATGCGCAAAAATGTCAATTACATAACCACTAAAATATCCATCGTACATATTATGGATTACTCAAAAGACCCATCCTTATAACATGTTCCATATATATCTTTAGAGGCAATCCCTTAGTCAATGGATCGGCAATCATAAGTGTGGTACTAATATTTTCAATTGACACTTGTTGTTTCTGGACTCTTTCTTTAACAACGAGGTACTTTAAGTCCATGTGCTTTGATCCACTGGAGTATTTGCCATTTTTAGAAAAGAAAATAGCTGCGGTGTTATCACAATAAATTCTCAACGGCTTAGTAATAGAGTCGACAACACCAAGCCCTGAGATAAAATTTTGCAACCACAAAGCATGATTTAAGGCTTCAAAACAAGCAACAAATTCAGCTTCCATCGTAGATGAGGTAGTAATTGACTGTTTTACACTCTTCCACAGATTGCCCCATTAGCTAGCATGAAGACAAAACCTAAAGTTGACTTTAAGCTATCAAGGCAACCGCCATAATCTGAATCTGAGTATCCAATCACTTCTAATTGTTCTGATCTTTTATATGTGAGCATATAATCCTTTGTCCCTTGTAAGTATCTCATAACCTTCTTTGCAGCCTTCCAGTGTTCGAATCCTGGATCACTTTGGTACCTTCCCAATATACCAACAGCATAGCTGATATCTGGTCTGGTACACGTTTGAGCATACATCAAACTCCCTACAGCTGATGCATAAGAAATTTTCTTCATTTGCTCCCTCTCAAAGTTATTCTTTGGACACTGTCGTTTACTTAATTTGTCACCTTTTGAAATAGGTGCAACACCTGCTGAACATGACTGCATATTAAATCTCTCTAAACTCGATTAATATAACCTTTCTGAGACAAACCTAGCAGTCCTCGAGATCAATCCCTGAAAATCTCTATGCTGATAACATAGTTTGCCTCACCCATATCAACCATCTGAAAGTTTTTAGAGAGATATTCCTTGGTTTCAAGTAATAAACCAAAATCACTACTAGCTAGCAAAATATCATCCACATACAGTATCAGAAATATAAACTTGCTCCCACTAACTTTCAGATATATACACTGATCAACAATATTTTCTTTAAATCCAAAAGATGTGATGGTATCATTAAACTTAATATACCATTGCCTAGAAGCTTGTTTAAGACCGTAAATGGATTTCTTTAATTTGCATACTAGGTGTTCCTTTTCTTTCTTTGCGAACCCTTCAGGTTGTTCCATATAGATATCTTCATCCAAATTCCCATTCAAAAAAGCAATTTTCACATCCATTTGATGTAACTCTAAATCAAAATGAGTTACAAGGGCCATAATGATTCTAAGCGAATCTTTTTTAGAAACTGGAGAGAAAGTATCTCTATAATCTATTCCCTCCTTCTGAGTAAAACCTTTGGCCACTAGTCTAGCTTTAAATCGTTTGATATTGCCATTGGCATCGCACTTGGTCTTAAAGACCCATTTACAGCCGACAGGTTTATAATTATCAGGCAAATCAACAAGATCCCAAACATCATTATGGTCCATAGATTTTAACTCTTCATTCATGGCTTTTATCCATTTATCATAATCATCACTTTTCATGGCCTGTGAAAATGAGACCGGATCTTTCCTTATCCCAATATCAAAATCAGATTCTTGTAGAAACACCACATAATCATCTGAAATGGCAGATTTTCTTTCCCTTTGAGATCTTCTCAAAAGAGCCGGTTGTGGTGGCTCTACAATATTTTCAATGGCAACAGTTTCTTGAGGTAATGAACCATCTCTATTATTTTGCTCATTTTCCTCAACTTGAAGAATAGGTTGAGGAGCAATATTTTCTTGAGAGAAAAAAAAAGTGGTGGGATATTCACTCTTATTTCCTCAATGTCTATTTTTCTCGGTTCATTACACTCACTAATTTCACCATTCTCTAAGAATCTGGCATTACCGGTTTCAACTATTCTCACACTATGGTTAGGACAGTAAAATCTGTACCCTTTTGATTTATCTGGATAACCAATAAAATATCCAGAAACAGTTCTAGAATCTAACTTTTTCTCATGTGGGTTGAAGATTCTTGCCTCTGCTGGGCAACCCCATATATGTATATGCCTCAAACTAGGTTTCCTACCAGTCCATAACTCAAAAGGAGTTTTTGGAACTGCTTTACTAGGAACTCTATTTAGAATATACATTGCGATTTTTACAGCTTCACCCCACAAGGAAACAGGTACAGCAGAGTAACTCATCATACTCCTAACCATTTCCATTATTGTGCGATTACGTCTTTCAGCAACACCATTCTGATGTGGCGCACCTGGCATTGTGTATTGAGCACAAATGCCACGCTTTTCTAGGAATTTGGCAAAAGGACCAGGATTTTGTCCTGATTCATCATATCTACCATAGTATTCACCACCCCGATCTGATCTCACAATTTTAATCTTTTTATCTAATTGTCTCTCAACCTCTGTGATGTATATCTCAAAGATGTCAATGGCTTGAGACTTTTCATGCATTAGATATACATATATATATCGAGACAGATCATCCATAAAGGTGATAAAATATCTCTCTCCTGTAAAACAAGGAATGGAGAGTGGTCCGCAAATATCTGTATGAATTATCTCAAGAAGCCCATTACTTCTCTTGGCACCTTTCTTTGTATGCTTGGTTTGTTTTCCTTTTATACAATCCACACATACTTGAAAATCAGTGAAGTCATGGTTTTGTAAGATTTTATCCTTCACTAATCTCTCGATTCTTTCCCTAGAGATATGCCCTAGTCTTTTGTGCCATAAGAATGAAGAATTTTCATTAATTAAGCCACGTTTTGAACCAACATTTGAATGCAAGGTAACTAAAGCTTGTGCAAATTCATAGTTCAGACAAATTTTATATAAACCATCATATAAAATGCCAGAACCAACTGTTATTGAATTAAACATCAAACTTAGTTTTCCACAACCAAAATAAACTGAATATCCAACAGCATCTAATTTGGATAAAGAAATTAAATTTCTAGAAATCGAAGGTACATAAAAAGTGTTTAAAAGATCTATCTGATGAACAGTCTCTAAAAGCAAGCGATAGGTACCAACAGCTACCACTTCTACTTTGAGACGATTTCCCATATAGAGGAACTTTTCACTTTCCTTTGGTTTCCGGGTTGTAAGTGTGAACCTCGGTTTTCACCCAAAAAGGATTCGGATGAATGTTCACTTGTTGCTAGGAGTCGCCACTCAATTTTTTCTGTTCAAAGGGAAAAACTAAGAAAACCCTTGTTTGACTCCAATTAATGCATCCAATGTAGAGGTTTCTAATCTACAAACCCAAGGAGGATTCGGGGACTATGTCATGTATTTGATTAACTTGCCAAAAGGAAACAAAACTAAGAGGGACAAAGAAGACAAGACAGACAGATTGTTAGTAAATTGTGGACTTGCTATTTGGGGTGAATCCCAACATGCCTACATACTCTCGTTTTTATGAGAGATCAAAGTCCATGTAGTTCGGAAAAACCTATTTAAAGGCAATTATGCATTATGCATGTGTGTGTATGCTTCGTGCATTGTCGGGCTTTTTGCCAAAATTGTGAGATTTTGAGCACTTAGTGCTAAATTTGATGAAACTTAGGTACTTGGTACCAAAAAGAATGCAATTTAGGCTCCGTGCCAAAAAGATCAATTTTAATTGTGATGGGCTTCATGCCAAAAGAGATTAGGTCTTTGACCAACAAGATTGATTGATTCATGGTTTAATGCCGAAATGTTGATTGATTAGTTAATTAGGCCTAAGACCTAAAATGATTAGGTCTTTGACCAACAAAATTGATTGATTCATGGCTTAATGCCGAAATGTTCATCGATTAGTTAATTAGGCCTAAGACCTAAAATGATTAGGTCTTTGACCAACAAAAAGAAATTAAGAAGAAGATGGAATGTTTATGACATACTTGAATTGACAAATGATGAATTAGGATATTACCTTGCTTAGGATTTTCCCGCTTCGAAGTTCCAGATCTTGTTTTCTCGGACCTTGAATTCGATTTTGATTAATTCCTACAGCACACGGTTAGGTTTATGCAAATAAAAGTCCAATAAAAGTTCTTAAGCGTGTGTAAATAGAGAGTTCATCAGCATGAGGCCCGAGATCCGAACAGCCAACCCCTTTTCTGAAAAATCTGAGGCATTTTATAGACAAAAAATCGGACTGGACGGCAGTCGGACCGCCGGTCCAGCGCTTAGACCGCCGTGGTGAGCGGTCGGAACGGGTGGCTCGCAGGAAAAATGGGAAAGAAAACGGTTGGCGGTCGGACCGCCGCGGTTGGCGGTCGGACCGCCGGTCCCGGCAGTTCAACGCCAAAACGGCACAAAAAAAAACGTACTTTTTCGTTCAAACTGATTTTTTGGGAGCTGCGGACTTCCAAAAATTATTCTGAGCCCATATCCGTGATCCTTGCGTTGATTCGGACATTTCAAGTACCATGAAGATATACTTTCAGTGAACTTTTACCGTGGACCCCCGGTCCGGCCCGGTCATTTGCAGTCTGAAAAAAATTGGCTTTCCGAGCCTTAAAATTTGAGTATTCACAATTGCCCCCCACTGGGGTCCATAAAAATGATTTATGGGGCCCAGTGGTCGTGAGAGTCGAGAATTTTGAGTGAGGTGCAAAAAGACCCGCATTTTCACCTTTTCCTTATAAATAGGTTCATTTCAATTCAATTTTCATTTGCTTTCATTCTTTCTTCTTTTTTCTTTCCTTCAAATTTTCTTTCAACGATGGATTTCACTGACCTTGAAGACTTCGAGATCCCACTCCCTCCTTGCAATCTTTTACTTGAGGAGGAGAAGCACAGCTCTCGGACCGGCTGCTATGAGGTAAGTATCTTCCTCCTTACTTATCTAGTATGCATGTTTAGGAATTTTATTTATTTCTAGTAAGGAACTTAGAAACAAATTTTATGAATCTTTCCTTTACATGTACTAGTAATGAATCAAGTGTAATACCAGGCTTTATTATGTACTGACATCAGTAATTATTTCTAGTAAAGAACTTTAGAAATAATTTTCTTAGGAAGTCACGCCCAGCTAGGGATAAAACTTGAATTTTTCTGAAGTTGCCCCCCAAATTATCCACAATAATGAATTAAAAATTTTTTTTTTAGAACACTGCAATTAGGATATCCACCGCCGAGAGACCCATGAGCACTATTCCAGCTTATATCTTTGATGTTGGGCATCCGGTGGGGGATCTTATCAGACCTGCTTTCCTCCACCATTTGAGGACTATAGATGCGGGCAGAGATATCCACAGGGAGTTGATTTGCGCGCTGGCTGAGCGATGGTGGCCCACTACTGATACCTTCCATTTTGCTTGGGGGGAGATGACGATGACACCTACCGACTTTTTCGTCATTTCTGGGATTCCCTTCGGCGTTGAGATGGTAGGGTATTATAGTGACTGGCGGCATGACATTTCTTCAGCCGACATGATCACTTTGATCGGGCTTGACTATCCTCGACATCAGGCGCCCCGCTGCATTCAGCGAAGGTGGCTTGTAGAGAAGGCGCCAGCCATCTATACTGGCTATGAGGTAGGCGATCTTACTGCTGATCAGGTGGCCAGGTTTACCCTGATTCTTCTGTTTGCTAGTTCCTTCTTAGCAAACAGGAAGGACGCAGTAAATCTCAATGTGCTGAAGAGCCTACTCGACTTGACACGACTTCAGACATACGATTAGGCTAGCATGATGCTGTGTAGATTATATGACGACATGTCAGACCTCTGCTATACCCGCATCACTCCATGTGGCCTGTACTACTTTTGGGAGGTAATGTAAAAACATTTCCTCAACCTTGCATATACCGACTCTGACATCTTCTTCATCATTTCACTCATTTTTCATTTCATTTTCATTCATTTTTATTCATCATTTTTTTTAGACTTGGGCTTACAAGTACTTTCCTGGTATCACCCCTTTTCTTCGTGATCCACTTGCCCCTGTAGATCCTCTTTCTCCTATTGCTTGGAGATGGTATAAAGAGAGGATGGAAGTACCAAAGAGGAAGCTTCCTATCAGAGAGCTGAGATCATTTTTCGACAGTTGCTCTATGAACTCGGTAAATACTTTATCTTTATCATCATTTATTGTATTAGAGAAAATGATTCACTAACATAATAAATTTTTACAGGTTGCATTTACAGCGATGTCTAGCCGGCTGGCAGAGTGGATTGCTCAAGATCACAGCTTTCAGCGATCACAGTTCCTGACTCACCGTCGATTCATACTTCCCCATCCAGAGTATCGACGGTATTATCTCGCTGAGAGAGTGACTTTCCAGATTGCCGGCTTCCGTACAGTTCCCTTGGACCCCCCTGATGACATGCTATCTCTGACGCTTCTACCTGTTACAGCGTCCCAATATGAGGGTGATCCCTTCGAATCGACCTTTACCCCGGATGAAGAAGATTATGACATCTACTGTCTTGAGCGGCTGATGCCACACATCGGGGCACGGTTCGATTCTGCACCACCTTATCGGCCCCCCCACTCTTCGGCCCCCACTTCTAGCACCCCGGGAGACCATCCCTCTTCCAGCTGGCGAGCTGACAGACCTTCTTCCTCTAGGGTTGGGGCTTCCACTTTCAGGGCTGGACCATCACGTACTGGAGCAAGCAGCAGTTCATCACATTTGAGGCCTCCCTCATCAGTCCTTGCGGCTACCAGTCAATTGGACCCTGCCTTAGCCGACTTGAGGCTGCCTTATGCTGTCCGTTATCATGCGCCTGATGGTTGGGTGACCCGACCAATTAGTGCGGAGAGTGCACCCCATCAGAGCCTTGTTCACATCACTCAGGTATATTCTTTTAGAACTTTTCATGAAAAGGATTCATAAAATTCTCTTGAAATTGATTTTGATTGTCTTTTTTACAGGTACCTGAGGGCCTAGTTGCTGAAATGGCGGCACTGATCACTGCTTTCTCGGATGAGCTGACAGGTGCTTGGACTGATGCCGCTTATGAGAGGCAGAACAGGCCGCAAAGACGGAGAGCCCGGCACTGATTTTTCATACTTGTCTTGAACTACGTTCAATGTATTTGAATTATTCCCCTTCTGTACTTTGTACTTTCCATGTTTTCCAGCTGTTTTTTTTTTTTGAATTTACCTGTAAACCTGCACTTATTTATTAGCATTAACAACAAATATGTATGCATGATGCTTGTTTTTTAGAAATATGTTTTCAAAACAAATCTCTGAAACAAACCCCAAAAATAGTACATAACAGGGCCATCACACAAGAATTTCATAAAATAAAATAAAATAAACGTAAGAATAAAATAAAATGAAGAACGAGAATCGAAACTGGCCGGTGGCCGGGCCGCCGATCCGGCGGGTCAACCGCCGGGGCGGCGGTCGGACCGCCCGTTTGACGGTCGAATCGCCGGGGAGGCCCGGGGGCAGTATATGTATATGAAAAAAACAGAATTTAAAGTTCATTTTCGGGCCAAAAAACAGGTTTTTTACTGCAGGATTTTTATTTCTCTCAACAATGAACCCTCTTTTTAACCACGTAATGCATAACTGGACCAAAAGCCTCCATAACTTTGAAAGGATCAACATGGGAAGGTACGGGCTGAGGGCTGTTGCTACCCTTAGAGGTGTGGCTGTGGATTGGGATTTTTTGCATGCTTGTATTAAATTTTGGGATCCTCAAGCCCACGTTTTCATATTCGGTGCCCGGATGGAGGAAATGTGTCCTCTCTTTGAGGAATTCTGCTCAATTATTGGTTGTGATCCAAATGCCCCCCTTGTAAGGCATGAGGTTCAAATTGGCTATGTGGGGTCCTTTCAGAGGCTTTTCAACTTTACTAAGCCTCAAGCTCAAGCTATGATCGTGGAGGGGAGTAAGGCGATGCTACTTCCTTTGATTGATGAATTCCTGACCGCCAACTTTGAAGACGAGGTTTAACTGAAACACAGAATGCGAGCTTTTGTTTTCTGCCTGTTAGCCGGGTTTCTTTTCAACCATGATCCTGGCTTTGGAGATTTGAGGCTTTGCCCCATGGTTAGGCAGATGGAAGAGCTTAATTGCATTGGTGGTATGATTCTGGCTGAGACCATTCAGAGCCTGGACAGAACTGCACTCGGGTTTGAAAATTGGACTGTTACCCCGATCATTCTTCAGGTAATCTTATTATACCTGTTGTTTCTTCTTATTTCATCATTTCTCTTTTTTTTCCTTGTAAATAGAAAGGATCTATTTTTTCAGGTTTGGCTGAGAGACCATCTCCAAGTGGTTGCCGCTCCCAATGCCTTGACTTATAACCCTTCTCAGTACCGCACCAGGAGAATCCAGATTTCTTTTCCCTCCATGGCTAAGTGGGCTATCTGGTTGTTTGAGCTTGGACCAGAAGAATTGCTGTGGTTCATCCCTTGGTATAGAATTCCCCGCTTCATGGAGGCAAATGCAATGCATAACCATGTCTACCTTCTTGGTTTTACCCATAGTACATGGTATAGTGCTTCTCGGGTACTCAGACAGATGGGGATTGATCAGAGGGTTCCCCTTCCTGTTGGGCTTACCATTGCTTCCCCTATTACCCCCGGAGTTACTCGAGTTGTTCTACAGACTTGGGTCAGAGACCATCAGATGATCAGGCCTTTTGCTGAGCCTTCCCTTATTCAGCCTACTCCAGAGTATAGAACCTGGTTTATAGCTGAAGTTTGGCCCGTTGAAAAACCCAGGAGGTATGCCTTGCTGCAGGAGCTGGAGGGAGAGGAGGTGGTTCCTCTTAGCGAGGAGAAGATAGATGTCGCAGAGAGTTCCGGAACTAAGGAAGATATCGAAGACTCTGCCCCACGTAGGAGGCGTAGGATTTAGATCCCAGGGTGACTCCATTGTCTGCTTTTTTGGGTTGTCTTTTTACCTTTTGGGTTCTTTTGACATTTTGGGGTTATGACTTGACTTTTTGATTGGTTGGATATTTCATGGGATGAATGACTCTTACTGAATGACTCTTTTTGTAACAAATGATTCTTTTTTGTAATGAATGATTCTTAATGAATGGCTTTTTTGTTTGCTTTCCAAGCATTATCTACTATTTATTTGCTCTAATTTTTGCCTAAGCTGTCCTTTCGGATTTTCAACTTAGCGAGCTCTTACCCATTCTTGCCTAAGCCGCCCTTTGCGGGTTTTCAACTTTGCGGGATTTTTTATTTATTATCATTTATTTATTTATTTTTATTTTTTTTATTAGCGAAAGAAAAATGAATGGATGATTTTTATTAATATTTAGACCGTGCTCAAGGAGAGCTGCCTACATATCTCAAATTAGTTTGCGAGAATCAGGTCTACTGTAGTTCTTTACAATGCATGATTATATATAATATTTCTTTAATTGATCCAGATTGCATGGGTTTGTGAACTCCACGCCATCCAAATCAGACAATATGACGGCTCCGCCGGAAAGTATTTTCTTTACAATGTAGGGTCCAGCCCAAAGAGGACGAAACTTCCCACGAGGATCTGTAACAGGTGTTCTGATCTCTTTCAGAACCAAACAACCTTCTTCCAACTTTCGATCTTTGACCTTTTTGTTGAAATGTCTGGCCATTCGCCTCTGATACCCTTGAATCCGATGTACAGCTTGAAGTCTTTTTTCATCCATACCCAACAATTGATGATGATAATTGCTAATCCATTCAGCTTCATTTATCTGACTTTCTTGAATTATCCTCGCCGATTGAACTTCCAGTTCAATGGGGAGTACTGCTTCCATTTCGTAACCAGGGAATACGGGGTTGCCCCAGTAGGAGTTCTAATTGATGTTCTATATCCCCACAAAGCCAACGGTAACTTCTCATGCCAATGCCTATGTTCCTTGATCATTTTTTGTATGATCACCTTTATAGACTTATTCGCTGCTTCTACAACTCCATTTGTTTGAGGTCTATAAGGAGAGGACTTATGGTGCTGGACATTCTTATCCTTCAAGAGCTTAGCAAATTCTGCTTGGAAATGAGTTCCATTATCAGTGATAATCTCAAATGGCATTCCGTACCGACAAAGGATGTTGGTTCGGACAAACTGTGCTGCCTTTTTGGCGTTTAATTCTGCATAGGAAGCTGCTTCAACCCACTTTGTGAAGTAATCCACTGCTACCAAGATAAACTAATGTCCATTTGAGGCTTTTGGATGTATTTTCCAATTATATCTATTCCCCAAGTAGCGAAGGGCCATGGAGAAGTGATCGGATTCAGGGCAACGGGAGGTTGCTTCTGCATCTTAGCAAATATCTGACACTGATGGCATTCTTGAACAAATGCTACACAATCTGCATTCATGGTGGACCAATAATATCCTAGATTGGCAATTTTTCGAGCCAAGGCGATCCCATACATGTGTGGCCCTGATTCGCCACCATGTACCATTTCCATTATCTGCTTAGCCTCTGCTTCATTCACACACCTTAGGTGCATTCCATTCTAACTCCTCTTGTAGAGGATATCTCCATTAAGAATGTAACATGTGGCTAGCTGCCTTATGGCCCTCTGATCAACCTTTGATGATCCCTCTGAATAACTTCCATCCTTGAGATAACTTTTGATATCCCAAAACCATGGTTTACCATCGGTCAAATGCATTACATGGGCGGGTCGTTTCTGAATCTGAACTTTCAATGGACGAATGGCTTTCCCCTCCCTGATATTGATCATGGAAGCTAAAGTAGCCAGGGCATCAGCAAACTGATTCTTTGCTCTTGGGAGATATTCGAAGGATAGATCATCGAATTGTTGTGCCAAATGATCAAGGCGTTATAGGTAAGGAACCAAACGCTCTTTTCTTATCTTCCATTTCCTTAAAGCTTGTGATACTATTAAAATAGAATCACTGTAGACCTTTAGGTTCTTAATCCCTAATTCCAGGGCGGCTTCAAGCCCATTGATGCAAGCTTCATATTCTGCTTCATTGTTTGTGCAGCTAAAGTCAAGTTTAACTGCAAATGGAATGTATTCTCCACAAGGAGTTTTGAACACAATCCCAATTCCATTTCCATGATAATTGGATGCCCCATCAAAATACATCTCCCAAATACTCCTTTCCACATTCAAGAGGTCTTCGTCAGGGAAACCCATTTCTCGCATCTCGTCTGTTACGGGTAATTCTGCTAATTGGTCAGCTATTGCGCCACCTTTCAAAGCTTTCCTCTGAATGAATTTTAAGTCAAAGGCTGACAATGTTGACACCCACTTAACCATTTTGCTGTCCAAAACAGGCCTCTCCATAAGGAATTTCAAGGGACTCTGTTCTGCGACGACACAAGTAGTGTAAGAAGATAAGTAGTGTTGTAACTTTGTGCAAGCCCAATACAATGCTAAACACAACTTCTCAATCTTGTTATACTTTAACTCATAGTCCAGCATCCTTTTGCTGAGGTAGTAAATTGCATTTTCCACCTTTGTACTTTCGGCTTCTTGAGCTAGCATTGCACCCATGGCTTCACCTGTTACAGATAAATACAAGAGCAGAGGCTTTCCCATTCTAGGAGGTTGTAGAATTGGCGGACTTAACAAGTATTCTTTGATCTTGTCGAAGGCCTTTTGGCAGTCTTCATTCCATTCTTCTAAAGCACCTTTCCTTAGTAGCTTAAAGATTGGACCACAAGTCTCTGCCAATTGCGATATGAATCGACTGATATACTGTAACCTACCTAGCAAGCCTCGAATCTCTTTTTCTGTTCTTGGCGGAGGCATTTTCAGAATAGCCTTTGACTTTGCTGGATCAACTTCTATTCCTCTCTTGCTGACCAAATACCCCAAAAATAAGCCTGATGTTGCTCCAAATAGGCACTTTGCAGGATTAAGCTTCAAATTGTACTTGCGAAGTCTAAGAAAGAACTTCTCAAGTGCTTCAACGTGTTGTTCTGGAGATTTTGACTTAACAATCATATCATCAACATACACTTCTACTTCTTTGTGAATCATGTCATGAAAGACTGTTGTCGCCATCCTTTGGTAGGTAGCCCCTGCATTTATCAACCCAAAAGGCATAACCCTGTAGCAGAAAGTGCCCCATTCTGTAATGAAAGATGTCTTCTCTTTGTTTGGTGGGTGCACTAGGATCTGATTGTACCCAACCGCGAGGTCAGTCATGGAAACCATCATATGCCCAGCCATCCTGTCTATCAGCAAATCGATGTGTGGTAGTGGAAAACCGTCCTTGGGACAGGCCTGATTCAAATCTCTATAGTCAACACACATCCTGACCTTTCCATCTTTCTTCGGGACTGGCATGATGTTTGCTAACCAGGAAGGATAGGCAGTTGGTTCTATGAACTTATTGTTCAATTGCTTGGCAACCTCCTCTTTAATTTTCAAAGACCATTCGGGCTTCATTCTTCTCAATTTCTACTTAACCGGCTTCGCATCTGGGTATAGTGGAATCTTATGAACTGCTATGGCTGGGTCTATTCCTGTGACATCACTTGCCTTCCACATGAAGCAATCGACATATCTTCTGATGCACTCAACAACCTGTTCCTTATTCACACAATCATATGCAATGTATGTATGTTCATTTTCTTTGCCAATCATTATTTTTTCATTTATTTCTTTTATTTCATCTATTTCATTTTTGCTAGATAATACTTGGAAAGCAAAAGACACAGGGTAACCAAGAACTTGAACAGTTTCATTAATAATGTCGGAGTCATCCTCCAGAGTTACATTATATTTAATATCAGGGTTTTCTGTTCTTGAAGCTAAGGAAGACTCAGAACTGGACTCTGACTCGGTGTTTGACTCGAGTTTTGACTCAGTACAAGACTCAGGCTCGGGGTATGACACATGACTAGGTTTGACTTTAGCTGTTTGTCCCTCCTCGGCATACCAGTTCATCAGTGGTCCATCTGTGGTCTTGATCAGCCTTGTGAAGTCCCTTTTGTCTTCAAAATTGGTTATCATAGCAACCTCATCAAAGAGACTAAGCCGCATAAAATCTTCCATTTGTGGGTCAGCTATAGGTTCTGGCTCTTCTTTTATGGCTAAAACATCATCGAACATCTCAAAACCCGGTAACTTCTTTCCAGTCATAGGAGAATAGAATGGTTCCTGAAAACCACAGTAAGGAACTGCTTTTCCAGGTTTGCAGAAGTGCCCATTCAGAGTTCTAAAATAAGGGCGCATTTTGAGGCTTCTTGCCCCCCAATTCTTCCTTTTCTTCCTTCCATGCTCAAACTCTTCTATCTCCTCATCTGTGGGTTTGTACCCCAGGCCAAAAGTTCCCTTATTCTCAGATTCTTCCCATGGCCGCACTACGGGTGTTTTTCTCCCAGACTTTATCATTTCCATTCCGGGCAGCAGACCTACCTTTAGCATCATTCCCACCAGGCAATTGATTTGGACCTCTCCAAAATCATATAAGATAAATGGCCCTTTGGGTTTTTCTCCTTCAATGCATTGGACTGTATCATAATGGAAACCAGTCAAGGTCATGGCGGTTTCGCCAGGAACAACCTCAAAGAGAGACTGATCCATGGTTCTCTTGTTGATTTCACAGGTGTCACCTTTGATAGTGATGATTTTTCCTTCAAAAAGGAACTTAAGTTTTTGATGTAATGAAGAAGGGACAGCATTATTCTGATGAATCCACGGCCTTCCAAGGAGGAGATTAAAGCTCGCGGGTACATCAATGACTTGGAAGGGCACTCTCATTTTCACCGGCCCAATAGCAATTTCCAGAGTGGCAACACCCAAAATTTCTCTTCGAGTGTTATCATATGCTCTAACAATCTGATCAGAAGGTGTAAGATCTGTAGCCTCCAACCCTAGACAGCTTGCTACCTTCAAGGGACATACATTTAAGGCTGACCCATTATCAATGAGAACCATGGGCACAGTCTTTCCCCCAGTTTGTATGGTGATGTATAGAGCATCATTGTGTTATCAGAAAATCGGATACTCAATGCCTTGGTTGTTTGAGTCAAAGTGGCCACCAAAGCTTCTAGGCTTGTGTCCACTGATGTATCAAGTTGACTTAAAGCTTCGCTGAGAGCCTAACGATGTGGGAATGAGGAAGCAAGGAGCTCCCAAATTGATACCCTAACTTGAGTTTGCTTAAGCTGAGAGAGGACAGGGTCTTCTTTTGGCTCTGGTGTCTTCTTATGGGGGGTGATTTGAGGTTGAAGGGGCTTTTCCCAAGTCGAGTGGCTGATATTGCCTTCCTCTTCTTGTCAAAGCGTCGACCTCTTCAGCAAGGTCATTTAAATCCAACACACACACTTCATTAATTTCTAAGAGAAGTTTGAAAGGATCAAAAAACTCTTCTTCCACAGTGATGGCGTGGATGGAATGATTAGGTAAAGGGTTAGTATTAATGTTCGGTTGACTCCTGAGAGGAATGATGTCACCCCTATCCACCAAATCCTGGATGCGGTTTTTCAGAGTCCAACAAGCATCTGTTCTATGCCATTTTCCTTGGTGGTATTCACAATACTCATTGGCCTTATAACTGGAGGGTAATGGGTTTGGAGGTGGCCTTGGGTCCAAAGGCTTCAAATACTTCCCTTCCACGGCCTTTTTAAACACTAGATGAAGGGGCACCCCAAGGTCGGTATATTGTCTTCTTGGCTGATTTCTCTGCCCAAGATTGCCCACACGTAAAGGATTCGCAGGGGCAATATTGGCCACTTCATTGACCTTGCTTGAGGAAGCAACTTGGCCCTGTTTCTTATACTTTGAAGCAGCTCCCTCATCTACTATCTTACCCAATTGTATCAAGTCTTCTACCTTAGTTGCAGTCGCAATGAGCGATTTGAAAGTAGGTAGGTATTGGGTTTGCAGTTGAGCTTGATATGTAGGCCTTAAATTCCTGATTATAATATCAATTTGCTCCTGTTCTGAAGGGCGATTGATCATTTGGGCAGCCTTCGCCCTCCACCTCGTAAGGAACGAGGAGAAGGGTTCATTGTTATTTTGTTTAGTGGTCTCAAGCTCCCTTCTAGTGACATCTACCTCAATATTGTAGTGGTATTGAGTGTTAAATGCATTGCAGATGTCTTCCCAGGTCTTAATCTTAGCACGGTCCAGGCTTACAAACCATTTTAGGGCAGCCCCAGTCAAGGATTGTTGAAAGAGTTTAGCAAAGAGCTCATCATTTAAACCCCAAGGGCTCAAGGCCCCCACATACATCTTCAAATGGGTTTTAGGGCAAGTGGTCCCATCAAATCTGTCCATCCCAGGCATCTTGAATTTTGGAGGCAATCTAGCTTGGGGTGTAATATCCTCATTTATGCCCTAGAAGTTTTGCATATTGTTGTTGCTGTTATTGTTATATATTGGATTGAATATATGTGTTAAATTGCAAGAGAAAAGAAATTGAGAAGAGAAAGTATATGTATATGTATTTTGGGAAGAAATAGGGTTTAGAGACAAATTTATATGTTGTGTATATGTTAATATATATGACATATAAAGTGGTCAAAAGGCTTGGTCAATGCAAGAGAAGATATTTATTTGAGATTGGTAAATTACTTAATTGGGCACATATAAGACAAAAAGATAATTATGTGAATAAGGGCACTTTGGTAATTGCTTGGATAAAATCATATGGTGGATATTTAAAGAAGGTTTGACTTGTGTTTTCTTCATCATTTCTTCTTCTTCTTCTTGTTGATGGCCGGCCCTCCATAGCCAAAGAGAAAGAAAGAGACAAGTGATGGTTTTGATGATTTCAAGCTTAAATTGAAGAAAGATTAAGTGTTCAAGTGTTGATTTAAGAAGTTTTTAACTAAGGTAAGATCTTTTCTCTAATTTCTTCAATTCTTTTGAAGTGGTATGATTAAGTTGCTTATGGTATGATTGTAAGTATTGATTTTGCTTGATAGATGAGAAGTTGGGTTGGTGTTGGTGATGGAAGAGTAAGATTGGTGTTTAGTGAAATTGTTTCTGTTTTAGGATTAGTAAAGGCTGTGACTTGTATGATTTTTAATTAATTTTAGAAAAATTTTCTTGAAGTGAATTTTTGATATGTTGTGCCTCTATGAGTCTAGAATGACTGAAAAATATGTTGATTCGATTTTGGAATGGTTATGAGTTTAGAAAATTATTTTTAGTAGAACTGTTCCAGCAGGTACCTTAACTGAGACAGCTATATTTCGGGATTTTTAATAAAATGTAGAAAAATCATATCCAATTGAATTTTGGATATGTTGTTGCTTAGTGAGTCTAGTATTTGAGAAAAATAATTTAGAACCACGTTGATTGAATTTGATTTATGGAATTCACAAAGTTCAGAACTGCTGCCAGGATGCAGGGCATTTGGGGCAGTCTGGTTAGGTGAACTATTTGACCAAGATTTTGTGTTCAGTTTGATCTGAAATTTTAAAGGAATGATTTTAAGATACAAAACTAAATTCTATAAAAATTTTAGAATTTTTAGTCAAGTATATTATTTTATACAATTTTTCAAAATAAGGATAAAATGGAGTTTAAAACCAGAATGTACTATTTATGGTTAGGGTTTTAATTCTTTGTTCTTCTTGCATTGCTTTGGTTTTCCAAAGGTAGGTTGGTCCTTAAACCTAACCCTAAATAATTTAAACACACTTGAATCAATGAATGTTATAATCAATTGTTCTTTGCCCTAATTGCATTGTTGAGATTGAACAATGTTATGTTGTGCATTGTGAATGGTAATGTGTTTCATGAGTAATGTGGAATGAAATGTTGATATTTATGAATGATGCTATGTGAGATATAATGTGATCATGGATGAGATATATATATATATACTTGAATAATGAGATGTTATATTGTGAAATGAAATGTGAAGCCATTGTTATTGGCTAAGATGATGTAATTGAAAGAAAGAAGGCATGTTTGCCTAAATGTGATGAGAATTGAGAATGGAAATGAATTGTTTGTTTAATATGTTATTCAGTTTCAGAGTTCTGGATTTGGGTGGCATGCCTAAGAAATGATGAAAGGTAACAATCTTGCCGGGTTGAGGACCTCCTCATAGGTGTTGAGTTGATGGTCCAAGAGACTGGGTCTGTTACACTATGAGATATATGATTTGTAACAGTCTTGCCGGGTTGAGGATCTCCTCATATGTGTTGAGTTGATGATCCAAGAGACTGGGTCTGTTACACTATCCATGGATAGAGATACATGTATATACATTGCCTACGGGCGTGATTATTGTGACTATGAACCAAAGCAGTAACTCTGAACTCTGAATATCGTATTAAATACTTGTTGGGCCCATAGGTGTCAAGGTTATATGAATGTCCTAAATAATGTTATGAGTTTAATGAAATAAGATGTTGGTTATGGAGTATGATTGATTAATGTTGAAATGTGGTATGCTCATATGACTATGATTTGTTAAATGCATAATTGTGTGGTTAACTTTATATTTATGATGTTGATCTTATCAATAACATATGTGGCATTGCATTTCATTAAAGCATACCGTTAGCATGTTTTATCTTACTAAGCCGTTGGCTTAGCGCGATAGTGTTTAATCGCGCAGGTAGTAGAGTGGATAGAGTTGAACCCGAGAGTTCATCAAGACCTAGTGAGAGTAGACCTTGAAAAATCCATTTTGGGAGCTTAAAGATCAGAGCAGACTTGCCAATCATGTATAAATTTTATGTGTTGTAAAACTTGAGTTTTGATGTATATGAATTTGTAAATATGTAAATATTTTATAACTTCCGCTGTGTAATATTTAAATATGGGGGTTGTCACAAAACCTTTATTTTATGTTGTACTAGAAGTGTAAATCATTTTTGCAGGTTGTAGTTGAGGTTACAAGGGGGATTTATTGGGAGTGTACTGAGAATGATTTTGTTTGCATTGGTTTGTGTAAAATGTTTTTAAAAATAAGAAAAAAACCGGTTTTGTCGACACTTGGGACTCAATTTTTAGGCGAAACTATGGCAAAAATTTTGTAAAAATCGAAACTAAAATTTGACTAAGTAAAATTGGTAGCAACATTAGGTTAGTATAGCGCCTCTACTCAGCTTACATATGTAGGTTGGGAAGGTGTGTTACATGGGGAAACAAGGATAAGGAATCCATGTCTACCACCTCTTTATGAGTTTTCATGGCAGTGATTGACCTTTCAAGCAATTCAAGTTTCTTTTTCAGTTCATCAGTTTCATTCTTAGAGGGTGGATCCTCCAAATTGATGACAGGGGTATTGTTCTGAGCAGTAATGGGGGTACTAGTTTGCCCCACAACGGGTTCTTTTCCTAAATTTCCAGGAGTAGAGGCCGTCTTTGGTGCCCCTCCCAATTCAGCCAGGATGGCTACCCTTTGGGCAGCCAAAGCTTCATCAATTCTCTCTTGCATCCTAGCTTCAATTTCCTTAACTTGTCCATCTAGCAGGGCCTTAATCTGTTCAATAGTAGCCATTTCAATAATTGGAGTAGTTGGTGAAGTTGGGGTAGTAGGACTTGTGGGTAATTGCACAGTTGGAGTTGGTGTAGCTTGTGTAGGTGAAGGCACACGGATAGTGGGTACCTTGAAAAGGTTAAGGGCAAGAGATCAGGGTAGTGTGTAGGATAGGAAAAACTCTTGGTCCACTTATATACATCAAAAGTTTTCCCCAAAAGATTTTCCCCCAAAATAATGTTGTCATGTTGCATGAATGCACCTCATCACATCATAATTCATTTTAATGGAATGTGGCACTATCATTGGGTACATACAACCTAAGGGAAGGTTCTATTGTTCATGAAAAATAGAGAATTGGCTCATAATAGGGACCCTTGAGTCTTGAGTAAGATATACCTAACCACATGTGAAACAAGGAGTTTCGCGTGGGTCCAACAGTACGATTACTCATGGGCCACTCCAAAAGGATTGGAATGGTTTGCGACAACAGGGAGGACGCTTTGGCTGTCCGCCGGCATAATCAAGGAGACCTGCCGGTCAGCGCTACTTGCTATCCAGACTCAGAATTTTGAACAGAAAGAGATGTAACACCCCCATACTCTATATAAGTACTATACATATACCTGGTATACATATAATACGTATATAAGGTATAAGAATGTCACTTTTCGTTTTACTTTAAAAACCTTTATTCAGGTTCAAGCGATATTACATTAAATTAAAGAACATTTACGAAAATCATTATTCTTATAAAAATACAACATAATTAAAATCACATATGTATGCATCACCTTCTAGTTGGTCTCGAGACACTCTTACCCTTCTCGTGGCATCACAGCTAGACTTCCAGATCAACCGCATAAATACCTGCGCGATTAAACATCCGCGCTAAGCCCGAATTCTTAGTAGTACAACTAAATAATAAAATACACTTTACCAAAATTATCATACCTCATATGTTTAGCATTATGTTTTATTGATCTCTTACCATGTTTTCCTTTCTCAAAGCATTTCTTCATATGTTCCCACTAAACTCATAAGTTAGATACATAATTACATAAAACATTCATAACACAATTCTTACTCCTTCTATTTCATATACATATACATATACATCATACTACATTTTCATAACCTCATATCTCAACGAAGTTCCTCAAGCCATATTCACTCTTAATATATCAATACACATATTATAAAATCATATCTCATAATATCATTTTATTCACAATGCATCATTCACGAATCACACTTCCAATAAAGGCAGCCATAATCTTATTACTCATTTATTTCAACATTAGAATATCACATTGACATCAAAGACAGACTCGGGCCCAAACAACACACTAATATGCCATTCAATTTTCAGAGTAAATGCTTTGGTTTTATCATCACATTTATCAATATCATAGACCCAACTAGGCTTCAAGGATTAGGTTCAACCAAGCTTCAAGGGGAGCAAAGCATGCTAAGCTTCAACCCAACTTGGCTTCAAGAACCAACCCAACCTAGCTTCAAGGGTGGTAACATCTCAATTAGGCTTCAAGGATTCAATCCAACCTAACTTCAAGAGATTGTTACACTTATTAGGCATGCCACCAATAACAAACTCTGAAAATGGAATAACATATTAGCTATACCATTCATTTATCAATTTTATTCTCAATTGAATTATCATAGCCAATAACAATGGCTTCACATTTCCTTTGAATCATCATAGCCAATCACAATGGCTTCACATCATATTTGAGTCATCATAGTCAATAACAATGACTTCACATTATATGATATCTCAAATCATATCATAATATTTCATTATTCAATTATACATAAGCAATTACTTCATCATATCCTTCACAATATATATATAGCATCATTGCAATCCACAAGATTCACAATGCATAAAACATAACCTTGTTCATGTGATATCATATGCATTATCAACTCCATTATCACTTCTCATTATCATTTTGGCAATCATGCCTTGTTTCATTCAATTGAATCATCATAGTCAATAACAATGGCTTTAAATCACATTCCATATCATCTCACATTTTATGATTCAACAATGATGTTAGACAAATGTTCTCTATTTTGAACCTTGACAACTCAAATGAATGATCTATTTAACATGTATTTGAGAATCTTGTTGCAGGATTAGGTTACTTCCAATAAGGTGAACAGAACCTTTCTAGCGGTCGCGCCTCACCTGAATACGACCGCCCCATACAATTACAAGATGAAACATTATTACAGTAGGTTTCGCGGTCAGAAGCCCGACCTAAGTCGCGACCGCACATGAATAATAGCGACCGCACATGAATAAAAGCGACCGCCCCAAATTACGTGTCACTCATGCATAAACCCTAAATGTAGCCAAATTTCTTTTGGTTAACTTAAAACACATTGTACACAACATAACCTCATTCAAATGGACATAATCAACATCATTAGCAATTATTTTACATGCTCATCACAATATTTTCATCACCAACATTCATTAACAATACATTTGATACCTTATCACATTTACAAACAAAAGTGTTTTAAGATTAAACAACATATGTATGTTTGTAACCATATAGTTTGTACTTACCTTTAGCACCAAATATACAACTCTAAACACTTTCTTTTCTCCAAGAATTCTTCACTTCTCAAATTAGAGCAAATCACTTTCTTCCAAAACCTAATCCAAAATAACACAATATAATTTATCACTTACCATTTCCAAAACCCTAAAACCAACATCACTCTTAACTTATCATCTTCAAATCCAAAATCAACACCACAACCAATTAAATCCAACATATAATAATCAACACAACCCCACTTTAAAATCCACAATCAACTCACAAACAACTTAAATAACTTAAAAGAATCAAAAGAAACTTACCAAATATAGTGAATCTTCTTGGATTTCCACTTAACCACTTAGAACTTCTTCAATTTGAGCTCAAAATATCATCAAACCTTTGCTTTCTCTCTTGTTCTTTAGGTTGGCCGGCCACCACGTGAAAGGAAGAAAGGAAATTGATCAAAATAAAAGTCAAACTCTCTATTAATCTCCACCACACAATTTCAAAAGAAGAATTACCAAAATGCCCTCTTTAACATAGTTAAACTTCTTTTTATTTAGCATGCCCTTTATAGTAATTTCAATAACAACAACTAAATATCTTCTTCCACTATATCCAACACCTTGACTCTCCCTTTGACCAACATATATGCTATATATATTGCCATATACACTACATATACATCTTCTCTACACATCACTTTTCTTTCAAATAACACATGAACATTCTCTCTTAAATTTTTTTATCACACAACACATACATTCAATCACATTTTAAACCAACAACAACAACAACAACAACAACAACATAATCAAAACTTCTAGGGCATACATGAGGATATTACAAGAGAAGAAATTCATTTGAAAATAATTGTTTTTATGCAATGGAGGGAAAGGATTCCCCCATATAATGCAAGAGAAAAAGATTCTCTGAATGACAAAATAAATGCACAATTAATCAAACAAGAGGTCCATTAAAGGAAAAAAATTCCTTTTGTCAATTTTCAATCCAATATCCCCAAGGAGGGGATATATATTGCTAAGATACCCTACAAAATGAATAAAAGTACCCTAAAGAAGGGCAAATAAGTTAAATGAATAATGATAGTCTACTAGGATCCCATAAATTATTTTTATTATTATTATTATTATTTTATTATTATTTTTTTATGGTCCCCAGAAAGATTCTTTTAGTCAATTTTCAATTCTAATGTCCTTAAAGAAAGGACAACCATTGCTAAGGTACCCTGCAAAATAAATAAAAATACCCTAAAGAAGGGCAAGTTAATCAAATAAACAATAGTAGTCTACTAGGATCCCATAAATCATTTTCATGGTCCCTAGTGTTAAATTAATCAAATAAGCAATAGTAGTCCACTAGAATCCCATAAATCATTTTTATGGTCCCCAGTGGAGTCGCCAAATTGTGAACCTCGGTTTTCACCCGAAAAGGATTCGAATGAACGTTCACTTGTTGCTAGGAGTCGCCACTCAGTTTTTTCTGTTCAAAGGGAAAAACTAAGAAAACCCTTGTTTGACTCCAATTAATGCATCCAATGTAAAGGTTTCTAATCTACGAACCCAAGGAGGATTCGGGGACTGTGTCATGTATTTGATTAACTTGCCAAAAGGAAACAAAACTAAGAGGGACAAAGAAGAGAAGACAGACATATTGTTAGTAAATTGTGGACTTGCTATTTGGGGTGAATCCCAAACATGCCTACATACTCTCGTTTTTATGAGAGATCAAAGTCCATGTAGTTCGGAAAAACCTATTTAAAGGCAATTATGCATTATGCATGTGTGTGTGTATGCTTCGTGCATTGTCGGGCTTTTTGCCAAAATTGTGAGTTTTTGAGCACTTAGTGCTAAATTTGATGAAACTTAGGTACTTGGTACCAAAAAGAATGCAATTTAGGCTCCGTGCCAAAAAGATCAATTTTAATTGTGATGGGCTTCATGCCAAAAGAGATTAGGTCTTTGACCAACAAGATTGATTGATTCATGGTTTAATGCCGAAATGTTGATTGATTAGTTAATTAGGCCTAAGACCTAAAATGATTAGGTCTTTGACCAACAAAATTGATTGATTCATGGCTTAATGCCGAAATGTTCATCGATTAGTTAATTAGGCCTAAGACCTAAAATGATTAAGTCTTTGACCAACAAAAAGAAATTAAGAAGAAGATGGAATGTTTATGACATACTTGAATTGACAAATGATGAATTAGGATATTACCTTGCTTAGGATTTTCCAGCTTCGAAGTTCCAGATCTTATTTTCTCGGACCTTGAATTCGATTTTGATTAATTCCTACAGCACACGGTTAGGTTTATGCAAATAAAAGTCCAATAAAAGTTCTTAAGCGTGTGTAAATAGAGAGTTCATTAGCATGAGGCCCGAGATCAGAACAGCCAACCCCTTTTCTGAAAAATCTGAGGCATTTTATAGACAAAAAATCGGACTGGACGGCGGTCGGACTGCCGGTCCGGCGGTTAGACTGTCGTGGTGAGCGGTCGGAATGGGTAGCTCGCCGGAAAAATGGGAAAGAAAACAGGGGGCGGTCAGACCGCCTTCCAGCGGTCGGACCGCCGTGGTTGGCTGTCGGACCGTCGCGGTTGCCGGTTCTGGCGGTCGGACCGCCGGTCCTGGCAGTTCAACGCCAAAACGGCACAAAAAAACTCACTTTTTCATTCAAACTGATTTTCTGGGAGCTGCGGACTTTCAAAAATTATTCCGAGCCCATATCCGTGATCCTTGCGTTGCTCCGGACATTTCAAGTACCATGAAGATATACTTTCAGTGAACTTTTGCCGTGGACCCCCGGTCCGGCCCGGTCATTTGCAGTCTGAAAAAATTAGCTTTCCGAGCCTCAAAATTCGAGTATTCACAGTAAGGAATCCCTACATTAAATTAGTAACATGATTTGTGGCTCCATAATCAATCCACCAAGTATTAGAAGGAACTTCAGTAAGATTTGATTCATAACATACAAAAGAAAGATTTATACCTCTCTTTTCGAACCAATTCTTACGTTTATTGCATTCATTCATCATGTGTCCCTTCTTACCACAAAAATGGAATTTTGCAATGAATTTTCCTTCATGACTCTGGCTACTTTCTCCAGGTCTATTTTTCTTTGGTGGGTTGTGCTTTCCTTTTCTGAATTTGCCTTTATTCTTCATGGCTCTATGAGTTACAGCAAGGGCAAAATTTTGTCCATCTTGTCTTAATCTCACTTCCTCTTGAATACACTTGCTGGTAAGCTCATTTAAGTTCACTACTCATTGTTAGTATTATAGTGGATCTTGAATGGAGCAAACTGTGATGGAAGTGAGTTAAGTACAAACTGTACCAAGAAGGACTCATCCATATTCATGCCCAGTGCTTTTAGTTTTGCAACCTTTTCAGTCATGTTCAAAATATGCTGTTGAATACCTTTCTGACAATCATACTTCATGGTAGTCAATTCAGCCATCAGTGTGCCTGCGAGGGACTTATCAGCGCGTTTAAAGCGCTCCTCAACAGACTTTAAAAATTCTGAGGCTATCTCGGTTTGAGGGAGGGAGGTCTTGATATTATTGGCAATAGTCATTCTCATAAACATAAGACTGAGTTTATTTGACCTTTTCCAAGCCTTTAATTGCTCCACCTGCTCCAAAGTACTACCATCGGTAGCTTCAGATGGCTTTTCAATTATCAAAGCTAGGTCAAGATCCAGTACACCCAGTGAGAATTGAACCCTTTCATACTATTCAGAAAAATTTGACCCGTCAAATGTTATCATTCCAGATGCAATGGAGTATAAAGAAGTGGGAACTGTTCAAAAACAGAATAATACTCACAATAAGGTCTCAAATACAAATTTAAAACATATAACGATGAACTATTGATATCACTATAGTTTTCCTTTGGGTAAAACTGTGGTATATCTAGTGTTCATTCGAAGGGAGTTTAATATTTTATGTTATTCATGTGTTTCCTTTGGGTATCCATATTACATTTCTAAATAACACAAAATAAAACTCTTTTATAATTAGTAGAATGTGACTCTCCTTTGGGCTAGCCTCAATCTCCTAATTATAAATATTATTAAAGATGTTATTTCTTTATAAGTCTCCCTTAATTCTTTTATGCAATTTAATAGATATATGACTCACTAATTTAGGTCACTTTGGCAACTATCTAAACTAATGAACTATATATCTATAAATTGTCTAACAATATTTTTACTCTTTTATGTAGTTTAACTATTAT
The DNA here is from genome assembly GCA_947685225.1 of Garcia nutans. Classification (NCBI taxonomy): domain Eukaryota; kingdom Viridiplantae; phylum Streptophyta; class Magnoliopsida; order Malpighiales; family Euphorbiaceae; genus Garcia; species Garcia nutans. The sequence continues at coordinate 29,591,379 of CANTUV010000009.1, read as the reverse complement.
AAGATTCATCAACTTAGGTTACTTTGGTAACAATCTAAGTTAGTAAATCTTAAGCTATAAAACTACTTAACATAATTTGCATAAAAAATTCACATATTAATTATACAAACAATAGTCTCATGTTTACATTGCTTATAACATATTAATTACACAAATAAGCAACGTAAACTGTCAAATATATAATATACTATGTAAGGATATAACACATTGTATACACATATTCATATACTTTTATGTATTTTAAAAATAAAATAATAACACATTCAAACTTGTAATGATACAATAACATAAATATCATATAATAATATAAAACTAGTATAGTGTAACAAATATATGTGATATACAGAAATAGGTCTATAGATTTATCAATCATTTTACCCTTTATTATATTCGCTATATGATTACCATCAATTTAATAACAAAAGTGATGAATGTATGATGTATGTGAGTACAACATACATACATATTAAATAAGCAACTTTGCATCCACGTTGAAACAAATTAATTAATGAAGGCACGAAAATCCATATTGTAAAATTGATATAATTATCTATTATTTATTTATTTATTTTTTAATCATTACATAAATTTTATTTTATGCTTTTATTACATAATCAAAAAATTCTTAAATTCAATGAAACATATCAAATTCAATATCCATAAAATTGATTTGCAACACATTAATTATGAGAGTTCGAAAAATTAAAATTATAAAAGTTTCAAGAATTCTAAAACAATTGCATAAAATCAATTACGCACAAATATTAATCAAATCAAACAATTAAATTTAACACAATAATAAATATTGTGAAAGACTATAATTCTAAGATATTTGAATTCAATTGCCTCTGATACCAACTGTAAGAATTTTAATGCGGAAATAAATCTGATGCCCTATTTAATTGAACTCAAAACATCTTAAGAAATAATAAATAAATTGATATATCATTGATAGATGAAGTAGCCATTGAAGAATTGAAGAGCCCCTTTGATTTGAAACCTTTAATTCTAAACACTGTTCTTCTCTCTATCTAACTCTTATGCACAGAAATTTTAAGAACTGTAATTGATAGAATTTTAAAAACATATCTCACAAAGGGTTTTCTGTGCTCCTTTTATAGATGAGAGAAGAGGGCTAAAATTTGTTCAGCAAAAGCTGAACGTGATAACCATTATCTATTAGTATTTAATTTAAAAAAGAATTTCCCACTCCATCGAGAAATTATCCTATCTTAATAATAGTTATCTTTATCTTAATAGGTAGTTTAGTTGACTACAACTTTATAAGTGAATAAGTTTGAATAAAATAAAATACTATGTTAGTGGGCCATTCATTTAATTTACGTGGAATTAATACTTCTTTGGAGATATTGTTTGGAGATAGACAGAGATATTCAAGGCCTAACATTCTCATTAGCACGACAATAAACAAATAGAGCAACTCACCTAATAGCAAAGACCACCTCTTCAACATGCTGATCATCGGATTTGGGGCGTATCTGCTAATTTTTTGTTTGATGTTTTATAATAGAGAAAGTGTTGGAGAATTGAACGCATATTGGTCAAGGTTAGAAAATCCTCATTTCTTTCTTAATTTATTTTGATTTCCGTAATAAATACAGTTATTCTAAAAAAATTACTTTATAAACATTTTTTCATATAATCATATTTTCACACGGATTAATACATTTAATATTTTTTAGTCACACTTTTTATTAAATATATAAATTCAAAATTATTATGATCTAATATCGAAATCTAAAAATAATAATAATTGTGCAAATTAAACTATTTTAAAAATATATAAATTTAAAAAAGAGGAGCAAAGAGTTGAAAAGGGTTCTCCAATACTGGTGGTTCCTGGTTATATTGGGACCCAGGCATGTCAAAAAAAGGAAATTTTCTATTATACTTTCACTAAAAGATGACTTTGAATGGTCCCAATCAGTCGGACCACAAACGACTCTATCATGCATACCTAGTCATGGCTGGCCCACTGGTTTCTATACCGTTGTTTCCTTTTGTTAATGTCGTTGAGATAACACATTTCATACTAATCTCTGCCCAGTGTTTAGAGATGAGGCGATGAAAGGGACAAGCATTAAAAACCCATAATCAAGTGATTCAAAAAAAAAAAAAATGCCAGTTTCAGATTATGCAATTGGCAGGGAACGCACTACAGAAAGGACCCCATGTACAAATTCAAGTCCTCATTTTCTAGATTTGAAGGGAATTGATTGCTGAGCAAAGCAAAACAAAAGCCATCAAAATAAAAGAATAATAATAAAAAAGTTGAATAAGAAGATAAATTCAAATAGTCATATATTAGTTCATTAAAGGAGATATACGCTTTTAGAGTGATGTCCAATCCCCAGCACAAGCTTTGCTGTGATTGTCTCACAATAAACCATAAAAACATATTCACATTATTTTCAATTCAAATTTAATTTGAAATAAAAACATATTCACATTATGCTTAATTCAAATTAAATTTGAAATCAATTAATTATTGTTTGATTTTTAAATACATTAACCAATTTTCTTTTCTTTTTTTTCTGAATGCCTTAAATCCAAGCGTTAATACCTAATCAGCTGACTGATGAAATAATGCTTAATACACACAGCTTTTTTTATGGAAAAATAAAAAACCTTTTGTTTAGAGATCAGCATAAAAAAATCCAGTTTGATGTTCAAAAACACACCGTACTACTATTGACCTTCATCAAACACCAATTACGGAGCCAGCTATTATAGATCTTCTATACAAAACAACATTTACAGAACCTGGTAGATTATGACACTCTTTACTGCTTATGCTTCTTTACCATTTCTACCTGCAAATCACAGAAAGTATAATATAAAATAAGAGAGAGAGAGAGAGAGAGAGAGTCTGATGTCATAAATAAAATATTTCTATTGCAGTCTAACACTGTATACAATCTGGAGAAAATAGAACTTAAACCCCATATCAAATATTCAAATTTATGTACAGAGTTACAAAGACATATTAGGGAAAGGAACATTTCTCGTCTCCTTGAATTTCATTTCCCTTTAAAAAAAAAAAATTTCTTTACCTTACAATTTGTCATCATACTAAAAAGTTTCAAAACAAAAACCCAACAAAATTAAAACCAACAATAATAATAATAATAATACCACCATATATCTAAAAACTAAAATCACCAAACTCAAAAGGCTAATAACTAGACCAAGGTGGGTAGTTTCTAAATCCATAATCATTTGCAAATTGCAATTAAGAATGACAAACTATAAACTAGGCCAACTGGTTTTATATCTGCTGCTCATCAATGGCCTATAGTCTATAGACACTAAATTTGTTCCACACCAGAGAAAAATTACCAGGTGGAAATTGAAGACCAAATCAACGCCATGAAGAAACAGTGAGCAAAGGCACCTTATTCCAGGCTAGAGATACAAACCCAGGTTGAGATTCTATCACAGAATACAAAGAACTGTAATTGTAGTGCCATAACAGTATTGAAGCCTGACTAATCGCATAATGGCTAAGCGGAACTGATTCAAAACCACAACTTTCCATCAAAATCTTCCATTTCTCTTTATCCTCAATCCGTTCTCTTCTTATTCCTGGCTCCTCTGGCCCAATTACACCAGCAATTCTTCGACCCAGCAACAATCTCTCAACTTGTAGTCTTTCTCGTGAGTCTCTAGTCAAGTTTGGCTCAAGAGATTCAAAAACAGCCGTGTAGTATCTCAGAGCGTTTTTGAACCGTTTTAGGTATCCAACCTTATTCAAACTCGCTTCATACTCACCTAGAGCAACAATATTCGGACTCAACGATTTAGCTAATCTTAGAGCAGTCTCTACAGCAACTGGAGTCTCGTCCAATAAATTATACAACTGGAGCATGAAATTAACAGCTAAAACCTCATCCGGATCTATCCTGAAACTAGATTCATTCAATTCTTGAATTGGAGCCAGAATTGGCTCGAACTCGAAGTTCAAATCCAAAAGCTTCGAGAAATCACGAAGCCTATTACCAGTAGCGAACAGAGAAGCTGCCGGTGATTTACCCAGAACTGGTGCGGGTATACCTGAGATCCGAATTCTTTCAGGTTTTCCAGCGGAGCGAGTAGCCAAAGCTTGTAAAAGAGCAGCCCATTGAACCCCTTGAACGATCCCAAAATCCACTATGTGAATCTTGCTTGCTGTCTCCGTGGCCTCGAGTATTGCTTGGTTTGTTGTTAAATGTGCGAACTTAGAATAAGGACACGCATCGTTTAAAGCTTTGTAAGAGAGAGTGAAGTCCTCGCTTGTTGCCTCATATTTGGTCAAGCTTTTCTCTGCTTGTTGAGAAATTCTGTTATATAAAGCTTCAGCGAAATAAAAAGCTACTCTCTCAGTTGGATCTCCATGTTCAGATACTGATTCTCTGAGTTTAATCAACGATTTCAAAGCTTCCTCTGTTTCTGACTCAGCAAGTCGAGCACACTCGAGTAGGGCTTTCAAGAGCGCTGGTGCTGACTCGATTTCTGGAGAACTACACGAAACACCAACAGCATCGTTTTTTGGAGTGGATGGTGGAGGTGGATTAACAGGCTTGATGTCTTTCAACACTGCGTGTGAAGGAGAAGGTGGAGAAGATGGAGCCCAGGGTGAGAATTGAACTGCGTTAGGGCTTTTCTGGGTTTCACCCGTAATTATGACTCGGTTTAGATCGGACGGTGAAGAGCAAGCCACGCTGAGACGAGATGGGCAAGTGGCAAATGGATCAGGGCCGTAGAGACCAAAATCAGTATTGTTTTGCCACGCGTCACAACCAGAGGGCAGATTCGAACTATCCGCTGAATCTCCGCCACCCATCAAACTGTCCATCCACTCGTCCGAGTCGAACTCACCACCAGCCCCACCACCAAAATCTGAAAATCTGAATCCACTCGAATGATGTTCCATCTGCGGGAACTGAAAACCAGGTTCTCCAGTATCTCCGCCGCCGGGAACCTGAAAAGGGTCTGTGAAACCCGTAACAGTAAGGCCACCATAACCAATATTAGGATTAGTAAACACTGAAGCAGGCCAAGGATTTAAAGGGAAAGAATTAAGGCCTAAAAGTTGTTGCTGGTGGTGATGGTGCTGCTGCTGTTGCTCTTGCTGCTGCTTTTGCTTGATGACTTGTTGGGCTATTGCCATTAGATTTCCACTATCCGCACACATATATGCCATTCTCCGGCCAAATCTCGCCGGAAAGTAACTGCACTTACGTAACCCAACCCAGAAACAAAAAAAAAAAGATAAAATTGGTCAGTCAGTAAACAGAGTGAAGAGCTCGAGTAGTAAAGATGGTTTAAGGTCTTTACAGAGAGAGACAAGAGAGTACATCTACACTAATGCGACCCAGAAACACGGGATCACAAGTCGACACTTGGATTAAGCTTGAGCAGAAAGGGGGTTAATTTTGGGCAAAGTTTAGACCCTTAAAGAACGAAGCGGAAGACAAATGAACTATGGGTCCCACTTTTTTCATTTAATATAATATATATTATTATTGACAGCAATAATGATGAAAGTTGTGTAGTGCACAGTGTTTCCTTGTCCACAGTTTTTATTTTTTTTATTTTTTTATTATTATTATTGTCTTACTTAAATTTAATAAAATAATTTTATATAATTTTATTATTATTTAATGAGTAAATTACAAGTATAACCTCACAATAACAACATATTTTAGTTGGCTAAGTGCATTTTTCACTTTTTCCCCCCTCTTGTGCGTTTTATAGCCATGTACACATATCCATTTTTCTTTTGACCTATTACTCACCGCTTGATCCGGCAGGCCTTAATGCGTTATTACATTTAGTATGGCTACGGTTCGATTGATTAGAACCCTCAGTTTTGATTAATCACAATTAAAACTATGAACCATAATTTCGATAAAAACTGATTCGGTTAAACCGTAAATTCTTAAAATTGATCTGATTCAGTTTTAATTTAAATCGATAATTTTTTTTAAATTATATTTTAAAAAAATATCATTATTGATATTTAATAATATTTTTTATGAAATTAAATATTAATTATAAATTTGATAACATTATTTAAATTAAACTAAATAATATTAATTACAAACTATAATATTTATTTAATATTATATATATTTAATATTACATTTGAAGTATTCAATAATTATAAGTAATTGAAATATTTAATAACTATATAAAAAAATTTAAACTTAACTACAAAAAATTATATAATTGTAAAATATTCAATATTATAATTTATAATTGAAAAATTAAAAAACGCTTGAACTTAATTATAAAGAATTAAATTGTCTACGTATCATCTTGTGGTTTAGAGAAATCAAAGTCAACATGTAGTTCTCTTACTTTAAAATTGGTAGTGCCCTCTTGTTGCTTCCACCATTTTTGCTTTCATCATTTTTACTTCCACCACCTGTTGTACTTCCGTTAGTTACATCATAATTTTTACTTTCACTACCTATTGTACTTCCGTCAGTTACATCATAATCTAAACATTGATCATCATCATCATCATTATACTTTAAATCTTGTATATGCATTGATGCATTTGACTAATCAATTATGCACATTTGAGCTTGCAATGAGTGCGTCGTTAGTATTGATTGGTACTCATTTAACACATGACCTCCGCTGCTGAATATTTACTCCACCACCATTATTGAGGCTGAAGAACTAAAAATTTTTCTAGTTATGATAGACAACACTGAAAATTTTTGTGTATGTTGACTCCACCATTGCAAAATAGAAAACTTGTAGTCTCCAATTACACTATCAAGCTCAAAGATAGATGATAAATATACATCCAGTTCAATAGTACTTAAAGTAGTAGCCTTATGTCTCTTATATCTTTTAATCCAACTTTACTTAAATTAGATGATGAATCTGTATTCTCATTTTGACACTTATGTTTTGCAAGGATTATTATTGCATATATTGATTCATGTTTCCTGTATAATCCAAAATATTTTCTTTTAATGCCATCAATCATTCTAGTAAACATTAACATTTTTAAATTCAAGGGAATATAATAATTACTTAAATAATTAGTTAAAATTTTAATTCGCACATGATGATTCAGTACATGAGCAATAAGATTAAGAGTAGAAAAATCTTTAAAATAATCAAACCATTTGTTCTTAATTGCGATAACAATTTCTTTCAACTTAATATCATTTTTATACTCATCTAAAATAATTGCAATATTTAAGGCTTCAAAAACTATTAAATGAGATGTATGATAATAAACACCAGATAAATGTTCAATAACATCATTAAAAAAATTTAAAAGATCAATTATTTTTGTACAAAAATTGAGTAAGATACAATGTATTAGGTGCAGAATTAAGTTCAAAAAATATACATAATAATTCACAAGTAATTCTAATGAGTTGAAACATCTCATTTGAATCGTTTAGAAGGCAAATTGTGTTGTTATAAAATTTAAAGTTCTAAACTACTTTGAACACATAAATCTATCTCTATACTATAAGCTATCAGCATCTCTTACATGAAAATCTTTACTCTCTCCCTTTTTACATTCCTTAACAACCCCTTGGAGTTTCACATCTGATTTATGCACTTCTCTGATTTGATTAATTAGTAGTGGCCTCACATGCAACTGAGCCATAAAAATACCATCATTACAAATCTCAAATCTGGCATGCAATGCTCTTAACTCAACAAGCAACATAAGAGTATAAGCGGTCAACCCTGCTATAGACTTCTGACATAAGACATCTGCAACTATATTTGCTTTTCCAGGATGATAATCAATCAGACAGTCATAATCCTTTATCAACTCTAATCATCGCCTCTGTCGAAGATTTAACTCTTTCTGAATACCCAGATAATTCAAACTCTTGTGATCAGTGTAAATAAAACACTTCTCTCCATACAAGTGGTGTCTCCAAATCTTTAATGCAAAAATAATTGCTGCCAACTCCAAATCATGAGTCGGATAGTTTAACTCATGAGGCTTCAATTGCCTAAAAGCATAAGCAAGCAATAACTCTACCCTCCTGCATCTACACACAATCCAAAGAGCTATGTGATGCATCACTATATATCACATATGGTTTGTCTTCTATAGGTAGAGTAAGAACTGGAGCTTGAGTCAACATGTCTCTCAACTGTTCAAAGCTTGCCTGACATCAATTAGTCCACAGAAATTTCATATCTTTCCAAAGTAATCTGGTGAGTAGCAAAGCTATCATGGAAAATTTTTTCACAAACCGACGATAATAACCAGCCAATCCCAGATAACTTATGATCTCAGTCACATTCTTCAGTGGACTCCAATTCAATATTGCCTCAACTTTACTCGGATCAACTTTAATACCCTTCGCTGAAATAATATGCCCGAGGAAAGTTACTTGATTCAACTATAATTCACACTTGGACAACTTGGCATACAACTTTTTCTCCCTTAAGGTTTGCAACAAAATCTTAAATGTCTGTCATGCTTTTCTTTACTGCAAGACTGTATCAGGATATTATCAATGAGCACCACCACAAACTGATCCAAATATGGCCTAAACACCCGATTCATCAAATCCATGAATGCAGTTGGTGCATTCGTTAGCCCAAAAGGCATCACTAAGAACTCATAATGGCCATATCTCGTGTGGAATGCAATCTTAGGAACATCTGCATCCCTAACCCTCAACTGATGATACTCGATCTCAAATCAATCTTAGAACACACTGCAAACCCCTTCAACTAATCAAAGAGATCATCAATGCGAGGCAATTGGTCATTATTCTTGATGGTCACTTTATTTAACTGTTGATAATCAATGCACAACCTTAAAGTTCTATCCTTCTTCTTTACAAGTAACACCGGTGCTCCCTATAGTGATACACTAGGGTGGATGAACCCTTTATCAAGCAACTCCTACAACTGTACCTTCAACTCCTTTAATTCAATAGGTGTCATCCGATAAGGAGTAATAGAGATGTGAGTAGTACTAGGCATCAAATCGATACCAAACTCAATCTCTCTCTCTAGAGGTAACCCCGACAAATCATTAGGGAATACATCCGAAAACTCTACTACTGTAGGTATACTATCCAGTTGAGACCCCGCTACCCTAGTATCTGTAACATGAGCCAAATATGCCTCACACCCCTTTCAGATCATCCTCCTAGCTGACATAGCTTAAATGAATATGGATGTGAGGTGTCTCTGCTCACCAAATACCACTACATCTTTTTCATCTCATGTTTTCAGAGTAACATGTTTTCGCTGACTGTCTACCATAACTCTATGTTTAGATAACTAGTCCATACCCAGAATCACATCATACTCCCTAAAGGGTATCTCAATTAGATCACCAAGAAACACCTCATCGTGAATAACAACTAGACTATCTTGATATACCCTATTAGTACTACACTATGCCCTAAAGGATTGGTCACCAACACATCGAATCTTATTACTCAGAATGCATATCACTCACAGACAAGATGGATGCACTGATGTATGAATGTGTCGACCTAGGATCAATCAATGCATGCACAGAAATACTGAGTAAAGAGAATGTACCAACAACTACATAAGAGACACTCGGCTATCGTTGCATTACATACACTCTATGTGATGACCCTGCTTGCTCTGGTCTATTAGTCCCTAATATGGATCCCCCTCTCTGACTGGATCCAAATCTGCCACCCCTACCACCTCTGCCACCTCAAGCCCCTCTGTCACTGGGTCTAAAAATGACTGTCTCAATATGTCTATCCACTAGTAGCTTTAGACAATCTCTGATAAAAAGGTCAAGGGACCCATATATGAAACAACCAGTTGATGATGACACCCCTATGAGTTTGACCACACTGGGCACAAGTGGGTGGAGGAGATCTTTATGTAACTGGGGTCAGAGTACTAGCCATTGAAGCAGCACGTCCCTGCATCTACCTCTGCTGTTGAGACCCCCTACTGGGTTGCCCTTGGCCTCCACCAGACCTCTATGAAAAACTTCCTCAGCCCCTCTTAGATGATGAAGACCCTGCCTCTGACTGAGGTCTCCTGTCTCTACTCTCTGCTATGTCTGCAGCTACAATCCCCTGAGCCTTCTACATATTTCTAGTAGCAGACACCAAGTGGGAGAAATTCTCATACTGACTTCTAGTCACCTAGCACATAATCGATGGCCTCAAACCCTCCTCAAACTTTCGACATCTATCAATCTTATCTATCATAATCCCTCCTGCATACTTATTGAGCATGATGAAATCCTTCTTATATTCTGTCACTATCTTAGTATCCTGCTTTAGACTTGAGACTCCTTCTTCTTTGCATCCTTATATTCCCAATGAGTATATTTCTTATCAAACTCTTATAGAAAATCAGCATAAGTCAACACCTGTGGATCCTCTAATCCATGCAGTATAGTTTTCTACCAATCATAGGCATCCCCATGCAGTAATGATAGACCATAATCAAACTTCTCTCTATAGTGGCCTGTAACTGAATAAAAACCCTTTGTACTCTATCTAGCCACAACTATATCAATGATGCCAAAGAAATTTATAGCTTGTCATATTTTCTGGTATGTAGTTACTGCTACTATAGTGACGATGGCTGCGGCTATGGCTGCTATTATACCAGAGCCTGTCATAATAATTCTACCATATGTCGCACCTAGACTGACAGAACCTCCTCAACGGCTAGTCTAGCTGGCACTGATGCCTCCCCAGTATTCTTAGCACTAGCTCTAACAATACTCTCTCTGGGAGCAACACTCTCTGCACTCCCTTCTCTAGGCTCATGCGTCTGAGACGCCATGCCCATCTATATCTGTAAATGTAGAAAGAATCGCCACATCAGGGACCAGATAAAATGCCAATGCATATGCATATATGACATGTTACAATCATATTTAAAATCTCATTTTCTCTCTCAAAAAACCAACCTAGGTTGAGAACCTCAAACCTAGGCTCTGATACCAAAATAAATATAACATCCTTATACCTATATACATATAATACATACACCCGATATATATAAAATATGCATATATAGTATAAAATGTCATGGTTCTTAGTCTTCCAAAATTTTATATTTCCAAGAAAATATTCTTAACTTAAAATATAATTTGATCAACAAATAAAAATATTTATTATTAATCTTAAGTACCAAAAATACAAATTTTTAAATAAAAATCTTCAGAAAAAATTCTTCGAGTTTTGTTTGTATTTCAGATAAATCCCAAATTTTAATTTATAGAACTTGCAATAAAATACACTCTCAAATATTTAATCAATACATACATTTCTCTAAAATAGCCCAATGACACAATCCACCAATATTTCACTAAAAACACATCCATCAATATATATATATATATATATATATAAGTCCCATTTTTTTTTTAAATTCCAACATTTAACACAAAAGAAAATCTTTATAATTTACATCATGTACATGTTTTTACATATAATGTACATACTTAAATACGTTTCAAAGAGTTTAAAATGTATATATGATAAGCATGTGGCACTGATTCGTGGCAGCTAAAAAATCTTTACAATAAACAACTATAGCTTAGACCTGGTGTGGTCTAGCAGCACTCACTGGATCCTCTGGATTTGCCTTATCACTTGTGCGATGAAATTAATTCGCGCTAAGCATTTGGTCTAGTGGTACATACTTTGGTATAAATAAATCACATTCTATAAATAATGCCATGAATGCACTATATTTCAAATTTCACTCAACATATATATACATTATTAAACATATCAATCATCCACACACATTAGGCCCAAAAATCCTTATATAATGGTCTAGTTCCAAAAATATTGTCTTGGGCTATCTCATTCATTTATGACAACAGTGTGTCTCACTCGAAGGCGTAATGAGTTTGTGACACCAGTGTGTCTCATCCGAAGATGTAATAAGTATATGACACCAGCGTATCTCACCCGAAGGCGTAAAAATCCAACAACAATAATTCAGAACTAGACTTTGTATAAGGTGGCATGCAAACACATTTTCTCATTCCTTTCCTTATTTCTCTAATTTTATCACTTTTATCATTTTTTTCAAGTGACACATAAATCATATTATCATCACATTTACAGCAAATGTGTCTCACTTCCACATTCTTAGTGCATAACTTGCACTTTTCACACTTATCACATATATCATATTTAGCCATTCTCCAATGGCTTACCATGCCATAATCTATGCAAAACAAGTATTGTTACTTCAAACAATGGCATACACATACATTCACTAACATCAAGCGACATCACACATTCTACATATAAAATGTGTTATGTTTCAAGCAATGTACTAATTTATGCAAGTACCGAAGTATGTACTAACCATAGATATAGTCTCTTCCAAGCTAAAAAGCCTACCTTTCACTAATTCCTCAAAATATCCTTCACCACTAGGATTGGACAACTAGCTTTTACTCAATGTCTATTCAAAATGTGAATGCATATCATATGTTAGAATCACTTTTTAAGGTGTTTTAACTATTAACCATGAATTAAATAAGTTTATTTAATTTTTCAAATTTTGATATAACACACTTTAATTATAAAAGTCCATTCTACTCAATTACCAATAGCATTTTAAGTTTATTTATATCCTTAAAGTCATTTAATAACATATTTTAAACAATGAAATTCAATGAACACCAATTCTTTAACAAAACTCTTTTAAAACCCTAACATTCTTTAATTTTGGAAACCTATTCTAACCACTTCCAAAAACATAATTTAAGTTCAAATATATCTTCAAAACCATATTCTAACACATTTTAAACAATTAAAATCAATTTAAACCAATTATTTACAAAAATCCCATGGAAACCCTAATTTCACTACTAAACCATCAAAACTTCATCTAAACTTAAACAAATCAACTATCTAACTACAAAATCATTCTTTCCTCATCAAATTAACATCATCCATACCAATATAACTAATTATAAAACACCATGTCAAAATTTTATATTTCACATATTCATAGATTTCCATGAAACTTCAAAATTAAGAAAGAAAAGCTTACTAGTTTGTTGGAAAACCATCAAAATTCACTTCAATTCTTGAAAAACCCTCTAAAATTTAGTATTTGGAGCAAAAATCATCCTTGGCCATGGTGAAATTTCGTGCTCGAGAGAGAAGAGAAGAAGAAGAAGATGATAAATAAGTTATTTTAGTTTTCTTTCTTCTTTAAATACCAACCATATATATTATTTTAATATTTTAATTAATTAATTTTTTAATTTTTTAATTCCAAATTTCTCATCTTCCATCAAAAATTATTTTTTAAATTATTTAATTAATTTTAATTTTTATAAAATTTATTTACTATTTTGCCCTTCTTCACTATTCATCTTTTGTCTTTTTCTAACTTATATTAGACTTTATACGTAATACATATTTTCATTATATTTCATATATATATATATATGATATTTTCTCACTTTCAAAGCATCATTTAGCCATTCAACTTATTAATTTAATTTAATTTAGTAAATTAGCGGATGTTACATCCCCTTTCCAACCATGTAGCATACCAACATCAGGAATTTGCTATATCATCCTAGATCAAAAACTAAAAGCCATAAGCATAGTCTTCTCCATTTTGCCAAAACTTGTGAAATAGATTCAAGCCCCATAATATTATCAATACATCCATTTATAGGTTGAAATTTAGTACCATCCTCTATACACTATACATATAAAAGTAGGGGAAGAGCATCAAGTTCTGACTTTACACATCAACCTATAATATACATATAGGAGATGTAACACCCTTATTGTAATATCCCAAAATTTTAATTTTTAAAAATTAAATAAATAATTTAAAAGTATATATATATATATTTAAGTAAAAAAGTAAAATGTGTATATGATATATATATAGATATACAAAATATATACAAGTCAACATTTTAACTTGGTCAAATGTTATTTTAAATTATTGAAAGATTAATTATATTGTTAGTGGTAGACGATTTTTTATATTAAATTAAGTAATATATATATTTATATATTTTACTTGGTGGAGAGTGAAAGTAAAATATTTGTGTGGTTAAAAGAGTGTTAGTTGGATAAAGATGAGTGGGTAATCATCTTCTTCTTCTTCTTTCTCCATTGAAGGCCAGCTATCGCCATTAAAGGAAAGGAGAAATTTTTTTCCTGTAAGCTCAAGTAATTGAAGGATTTCAAGTGTTCAAGTTGGAGTTTTGAGGATTTTCTCCATATTTGGTAAGTTTCCAACTTGTTTCCTTAATTTTCTATGAAAGTTTATATATGTGTGAATTGGATGTTTGGTGTAGTATGTGTTAATAGTTGGTATTGGTATGTTTGAAGTTCTTTTGAGTATTTAACTATGAATTTAGGGTTGGATTGAAGAAATGGTTAAGTTTGGTAAAGAGAATAAGAGTTTTGGGTTATGTAATTTTTGAGTTGTGAAGTCATGGTTTTAAATTGTGTATTTTGCTTTTAATTGAGTTGTTGTGATGTATATACAAGTATTTTATGGTAAAATGATGGATTTTGTTGAGTTTGAATAGAGTTGAAATGGGTAAAGAAAGATTATTTTGGATGTGACAATTATGTGTTGACATCGGGATTTTAGCCTGACACGCTCGGTGACACGGCCATGTCTTTGGGCTTGTCGATGGTTCTGTTTTCAGTGTTGGTGACATGTGAAGTGACATGTCCATGTCACTGAGCGTGTCACAACTTCTGTAATGTTATAGTATTGACACGTGCAGTGACACGCCTATGTCACTGAGCATGTCACAACTACTGTATTGTAGGATTTTTGGCACGGGAAGGGACACGCCTATGTCTCTGGACGTGTGCTATATGCTATAATCTAGAGCTTAGGACACGGTCATTGACACACCCATGTCACTGAGCGTGTCAAAGCTTCTGTGTTGTGGGTTTAGGGCACAGTCATTGACATGCCCATGTTGTTGAGCGTGTCACCTGTAGATTTTGCCCTAGATAGTTCTTTTCTTTATTTTTTTCCTTTGTGTTTCTTATCTTTGTGTTTAGAGGTTTTCTATATGCCTATAAGTGTGTTACTAAGTGATTATTTATAATCACATTTGGTTTAGGCTTTGAAGAAACTTGAGTTACCCAATCCAAGTGTTGAGGGATATCTTGGAAGAGGAGGTTAAAAGTGGTATTTGAGCTTGTTTTGTCGCTTTTAGAGGTAAGTACAAACTTTAAATAATTGCTTATATTTGCAAGACATTTAGGTTTAACACATTTGGTTGGAAAATATGTTAAGTTACTTACTACATTGTTGGTGCATGAGTAATATGCTATGATTTGTATAATGTCAAAAATGGATTATATGTGAATTATGAATTGTGGAACAGTTGAGTAATATATTAAGATATAATGTTATGAGATATAATATCCTTATGCATTATGCATTGGCATTGCATTTGAACTTTATTGTTATCAAAATTTGTATTACTAGGCTTTTGGCTTAGCGCGATTGTAATTTAATTGCGTAGGTGATAGGGTAGATCCGGTTGAGCTGGAGAGTTTGTCTAGACCGAGTTGAGTCTAGGCTTTAGATCTTGAGTGCAGAGTTGATTGTTGGACATTAAGATCAGAGACCAACTGCCAGCATGTACATATTTTATATTTTTATACATATCTTCATGTATATTATGTTATATTTTGATGTATATATATATGGCAAACTATTAAAAATGTTTTGGACAAACATTTGGTAATGAAGTTATGTATGTGTTTTAGCAAGTAATATTTTATCTATTATTTACATTATATCAGTTAAATGATTTAAGTTTATATAGATTTTAAAAGTAAGGGTATTTTTATTAAAATAGATTGTGACATTCTTTTATCCTATATTTGTATTTTACATATGTTGGATGTATGTATTGTATGTATATAGGGTATAAGAGTGTTGCACTTATATCCTATATACGTACATACATACACCCCGTATATGCAATATACATATACAATATTTAAGAATTTCACCATTACTTGTTCTTTAAAAGTTCTTCTTTCTCAAGAAAAATACTGAAATCTTTATAACATGCTTCTATAAGTAAATAAAAATATGTATTAATAGATTTAATATTGAAAATGCATATTTTAATGAAAAATCTCTGAAAAAAAATTTGTCAGATTTTTGTCTATAAATTTGGATAATCCCCAAAATATCAAATTTCACAACCTGCACAAAATCAATTTAACACTCCCAAAATATAATTCCATACTTCCACCATACATTAAAAATTCTCCTATTTACCATTTACAACAATATTTATCATATTTAAGTTCTTATATAAATATATTTATATAATCATTTCAAGTCTTTAAAACAAAACCAAGTATTATGTTTCAATTTACATAAACCAAAATGCATAATATAAAACACAAATATACATGAATGTAGTTGGCCCAGTTGGTCTCGTGGCATCCTTGAACACCAAAAAAAATTACCAACAATCAGAACTCTTGAATCAACAATCCTCTTACCTGTGCAATTCAAACAACCATGCTAAGCTATACAACTTAGTGGTACACAATCTAAAATACAATATATATATATATATATATCACAATCAATTATACTTTCTCATAGCATAATTTATATTACTTCTGCAACATCTTCACTTTTAATTTAAAAACTCACATACATACAACACTTTCACACACAAACATTTGGGCCTAAACATTCCTATACAATTATCAAGTCCATTAATCACAATATCAAATTCACGGCTAAGCTCATCTCAGGTCCATTCTCAATCTCAATCTCAATCTCATCACATGACCAGCTCTACTCAAGTCAAGACCTAGCCTCACTTAGGTCTATTAATGCATGCAAAATCATTCTCAATATTACTAGACAAGTATTTGTATAGGATTACAAACATATGATAACACTTTTACAAGTGATCAACTTAATTCTTGACCACTTTCACATTATATCACATTGTTACAATTTCCAAGTGATCAACCTTATCATGATCACTTTCACTTAACATTCTCATATTAATTCACATAATATCAATTTTCATATTTTTAAATCATTCATATATGTAATCGTAAGTCACATTCATAATGTAACTCACTTTCTATCTTTTCTCACAAATCACAATAGTGTCCATATTGGACAACTCACCACACATATCACATATATGTTTACATGCAATCTTACAATTATACTCAATTCTTCATTTACACACAATCTATACAAATTAGCATTTATCATATTTCATAGAATATTGTCATTTCTCATTCTTATGACATTATTTAGGTCATTTTTCCAATTCTCCCATCCTATAAAACCTATTATACAAATCATCCTTATTATTATTTTTTTATCTTATTTTCACAATTCACATAATTCTTAGTCATATTTCCAATGTGATATCTTTCTCACATTTTCTATGCATTTACCATACTTTTCATATCCATTTTTGTCATTCCAATTAAATTACCTAAAGTAGTTCATTTTCACACTTTTAAACTATTTCTCATTATTTCATAACCAATGTCTACATTATCAACCACATTATACATTACATAGTCCTTTCATAAGCAACATTGTTCATTTAAAGTCACTCTCATACCCAATATATATTAAACTATCAATATCTCAACAATTCTCATTAAAATTACATTAAAACCCTAAATTCACCAATTTTACTACTTTACTTAAACCTTATTATACTAATCTCATTTTTCACACTTAACATTAAAAACATTACTTATATATTAAAATATAATCAAAGCATTTTACTTTCACAATTATGGAAGCCTCCCCAAAAATCCAAATTTCACATATAGCCACCATTAACATGAGCTTTAACAACACTTAACCATATCACATTTCAAACCTTAAAATCACAATATTTGCATTAAAATAACACTAATACATCTCATTACATTAACCAAAATCATCCATATTTTGAAACCTTAACTTTACATAACCAAACACTAAATTCAAACTTTAACCAAACTTGCCCGTAATCAAATTTTAACCATAGAATCATTACATACATATTGAAATAACACTAATTTCATGCATCCTAACAATTTAAAACTATCCATACCAAAACCCTAAATCAAGCATCATCTTCCCACAACCTTAAGTTTTAATAACTTGTCCATATCAACCAAATAACCAATATTTCACCATATTCTCCTCAATTTTACATCAATTCTACCTATTCTAATAATTAAACACTACTTTCTCTCTCTATTAATCCATACATATTCATCAAAGAAAAGAAATCAAAGCTTTAAAGACTATGTACTTACTGGAATCTTCCTTTTTCTTTGAAAATCCACTTGAAATCCCTTATAAAATCTTATGTATGGAAGAAATCATATCTCCTCACCCTCTCTCCAAATTCACGTGAAGAAGAAGAAGAAGAAGTGCCTTCTTTTCTCCATCTTTATCTCTTATATTTAATAATGCAATTAATTACTTAATTTTCACCAATTACAAATCTTCCTTCTTTGACTTTTCTTCTTCTCTTATTACTATCATCATCATCATCACCTTTTCCACCACTAATTTATACTTCATATATATGTAATATATATTTTATGTATATGTATATGTTATATATATTTTACTTATATATTATATATATCTTTAGGTACATGTATATATAATGTATCTACTATGGATATGTAATATATACTTAATGTATATGAATACTCATATGCACATATCATTTACATCCTACATACACATCAAATATACCTTATATGTATATTATTATATCAAGTATATATAATATATATATCAACATATAGAATTAATATATAATATGTATATACTATTATGCACTAGGTATACATTAGGTATATACAATACCTATACCTCCAAATACTTATTTAATTCTCCAAAATCTCAGATATTATAGGAGAAATCTCCTGAACTTACAGGAGCTTCACCTACCATTAATATGTTGGCCCGTTAGGCCCAAACTATCCAACCCATAAAAACACATGAAAAGACAAAAAAAAAATGTTTGTATATATTTTTTTGTAACCACCAAAAGAAAGAAAAGAAAAAGAAAGTGAAGTGTGTGCACTATGTTGGGTTATGTTATGACCAAAGGAGAAGGAAAAAGAAAAAAAAGTTGTGTGATTTTTTCTTTGTTTTTTTTATCTCCTTGATTTTCTTTCTTTGTTCTTAGGTACTATTAAGATTAAATTAGTATTATTGGAGTCAAGAATATTTAAAGGGTTATTTTTTTAGTTTTAATCTATTATTAAGGAGAGTTATATGCAGTTTGACTATAGAAATAATTTAGGTATTTCTTGATTTTAGAGATACTCAAGTGTGATTAAGCTTGGGGGTGAGTGTACTAATTTTCTCTTGATAATGGAATTTAGCCCATGGTTTTTCCCTCTACACTAGAGGATTTTTTTATGTTAAATCTTGTGCTTTTTATTATGTTATTGTGGTTGATTATTTTCTACTTGTGATTGATAATTTTTGTGCAAATTTGGCATGATTAATTCATACAATTATTGCATGTGACCCAACAAGTGGTATCAGAGCCTGGTTGTTTAGGTATGTGTTTAAATGTATGAATTAGGATGGATAATTCAATAGGTTCAATGATTAAATTATCAGCACAAATTATTCTATTGGGAAGTTAATGATAGAGGATTGTCTTTACTGCAAGGATTTATTTGATCCTGTTAAATTAGGTTAAAAAATGCCTGAAGAAAAAAATGATGAAGAGTGAGAGAAACTGCATAGAAAGTCATAGGAAATATTAAGCAATGAGTGAAATTCATTATTTACCCCCATATTAGCAGTGAAGTTGATGCATAGACATTATGAAAAAAAATTAGAAAATATGTATAAGAGAAAGAATGCTCAAAACAAAGCCTTTACTATCGAGAGGCTAGTAAACTTGAAGTTTAGAGAAGGGCGATATGTGACCACTTGAGTGATGCACCATGAAAATAGAACTTGATGATGAATTGTTGGCTTTATTTCTCTTAGGCTCATTGTTTGACAGTTGAGAGACTTTGGTAGTGTTACTTAACAACTGTTGTGGAACAACCAACACACCGCAAGGATGAGCAAGAGTTAGGACGTGAGGAACAAGTTGAGGAGATCATCAATCCAATTATTCTGCCACAAGGTTCTATAACTAGATCGCGAGCCAAAAAGATTCAGCAAGCACTAATTTGCCATTTGCAAGATTTGGTGAATTTGGCTAACTATGGTTTGCAAGGAATTACAAGCTTGGAGACAAGACCAAAGGAAGTCAATTACAACTTGCTACAAGTTGTAATTCACGAATGAGGCTTGTAATTAATATGTATTAAGGCCCACTAGTTATGCTTATTTAAAAAGTAAGGGCCCTGTTTGTTTTGTATTAAATTAGGACTTTGTTTACTTTATTATTTCTTAAAATTTGATTAGAAAGCCAAACGCTACTTAATAACCCTAATTAGGGTTTAGCTATTTATATCTCATTTAGGGTTGTAAGACATCGGTTTTTAGTTTTGACAAATTATTAGCCTAAAAGCCGAATTTGCTTTTATCTTTGTGTTCTTGAGTAGAATGCATGCTTAGAAACATTCAAGTAGTTTGATCAACTTTCTTGTGGAGTGTTTTGATTCTGGGGTTTAGGAACTAGTTTGTTTCGAAATCTTAGGACTGTGATCAATTCAAGGTAATCTGAAATCTAACCTAATCCTTGGAGGTTGTGCCGAATTTGACTAGGGGTTTTCAAGTTAATGCTGTGGGGGTTCGAAATCAAGGGGTTCTCAGGCTTATTCTTGGAGGTTCCGTATCATTTGGTATCAGAGCCAACACTCTAGATCAGGTTTTATCCCTATCAATTTTGAATTCTTTGTTTATTTCATTTATTCTCTTGTTATTTTCATTTTCGTTACTTTGATCTTGAATTGTTGAATTCGTTCTCTTGTTTCCTTGTTCCTCTGAATTGTTTTCTTTGTGGGTTATTTTCATTTTTGTTTCTTTCTTGTTATTTTCATTCTGTTTCTTTGTTCTTGATTCTTGAGTCGTTTTCTTTATTTCTTGATCGTCTAAGTTGTTTTTTCCTTGAATTGTTTTCGTTTTCTTTCAAATTCGAAAATTCAAAAAAAAAATATTATAAAACATAAAATTCGAAATTCAAGAAAAGGTGTTTTAAATTCGAATTTTGGTCTTGTTCATCATTCTGATTTGAATTCGAAATTCAACAAAGTGTGCTAAATTCAAATCTTGTTCTTGATTATTCATTCTGATTCAATTTCGAGTTTCAAATAAAGTGCTCTAAATTCGATCTTGTTCTTGTTACCTAATTGGGTAAAAGTTTTGTGTGGTGTGAACTAAGGTTCCCCCATCAAGAGAGATAGTGAGAGGGAGCAAAAAAAAAAAAAAGAGAGTATAAAACCACTTCAACAAAATATTTTCATTCTCCTTGTTATTTAGGTGATAAGGGTCGAATCTGGATAGGTTAGAATCAATATAATTTCTGGTCATGAAATTTTCACCATTGAGGGGCTATTTTGATTCGAATTGCATTAGTGATTCATTCGTAATTTCAGACTTGGGATACTACACACGGAAGGCTATTTGATTTGTTTCATAAAGTGTGATTCACCTACGAACATAAAAGAAATTAGCTTGAGAGGTGTGAGCTAAGCCGTGAGTGAATACATTATATTGAGTGGAACACGAGTGACCAACCCCATCTATTGAGTGTAAACACATGAGGGAGTGTTGTGAGGCCTTTTATTTGTTTTGTTCTAACCTTTTATTGCAGGAAAAATGTCTGGCGAAGATGACAGTGATAGAGGTGTTCAAATTGATCCAGCTTGATTGCGTGAGGCGCAATAAGCTGAATTTACACGTTTATACCGTGTTATGGAGAACATAACAGAAACATTGGAGCGCATGGATTTGAGGTTGCAAAGTGTTGAAAGAGCCACACCGGAGCGCAATGAGAGGCAAAGAGGTGGCAGAAATCAAATGCAACAGCCTGAACATTTGGAAGATGAAAATGAGCTTGAGGATGATAATGCAAGTCTGGTTGGAGGAGCTCTACATAGAGGTGGAGGTAGAGGAGGCCGTGGTACTGGTCGAGGTAGAGGACGGATGAATAATAATGCTTTATATGGTAGAAATAATGGTGATGATGAAGTCGTTGATAGGAGCTTGGGAAGCATCAAGCTGAAAATTCCTAACTTTCGTGGTAAATCAGATCCAGAAGCTTATTTACAATGGGAAAAGCAGGTTGATCTCATATTTGATTGCCATCAATGTACTGAGGAAAAGAAGGTCAAGCTTATTGTTACTCAATTTGCAGATTATGCTATAGCTTGGTGGGATCAGTTAGTGACTAGTAGAAGAAGGAATTTGGAGTATCCAATTGAGACTTGGGCTGATCTTAAATCGGTCATGAGGAAGAGGTTTGTGCCTAGACATTTCCATAGGGAAATTATACAAAGACTTCAAGTTCTTAAACAAGGTAGTAAAAGTGTTGATGACTACTACAAAGAAATGGAAATGTTAATGACTAGAGCTAATATAGATGAAGACATGGAGACTACTATGGCACGTTTCTTGGTTGGTTTGAATTCGGACATTGCTGATTAGGTTGATTTGCAGCCTTATGTGGAGTTAGAAGAGATGGTGCATATTACCGTCAAGGTGGAAAAATAACTCCAAGGAAGACGACCATCAAGGTATCATTCGAAACCTGTTTCTAATTCTATTTCTCCTTGGAATAGGGAAGGAAGGCGTGATTACAAGGAAAGAAACAGGGCTGGTCAAGATAGTGGGAAAGCAAAGGCCGAAACAAGTTCTGGAGACAAATCCAAAGTTGAAGAGCCTAAGCTGCGAAATTGAGATATTAAGTGTTGGAAGTGCCAAGGTGTGGGACATATCAGCAAAGAATGTCCAAACAAGAGAGTTATGACCGTAAGAAATGGTGAGATAGTGACTGATGAAGAAGAAGGTGACGATGAGAGTGAAGATGGAGAAAAGCAAGACTTGGAATGTTGTAGTGATGGGAGCATTGAAGAACCAATAAAGGGAGACTTGCTGGTTGCTAGGCGTGCTCTTAATATGCAATTGAAGGAGGAAAACCATGAAGAACAATGAGACAACTTGTTCCATACAAGGTGTCACGTTCAAGGCAAGGCTTGTATTGTGATTGTGGATGGTGGAAGCTGTACCAATGTGGTAAGTACACTCTTGGTTGATCGATTGGGGCTGCCTACAAAACCTCACCCCCGACCTTACAAACTTCAGTGGCTGAATGAATGTGGAGAGGTTAAGGTACATCGATAATCTAACATTTCTTTTTCCATTGGTAAATATCATGATGAGGTGTTGTGTGATGTGGTGCCAATGCATGCTGGAGAGATTTTACTTGGACGTCCATGGCAGTATGATAGGCGTGCTATGCATGATGGATACCTCAATCGGTATTCATTCACTAAGGATGGACGAAAGACAATTCTAACCCCACTCTCTTCAAAAGAAGTGTATGAAGATCAATGTAAAATGGAAAGAATGAGACTTGAATTTGAAAAGAAAGAAAGAGAGAGTGACAAAAAAATGAGTGAAAAAAATCAGTTTGCAAATGAAAAGAAAGAGAGAAAAGAAAAATCAAAACAAATTCAGTTTGAGAAAAATAGAGAAGGAGAGAAGAATGTGAGTTTATTAGCTAGTACAAGTGAGGTTAAACATGCTTTTTACACCAATCAGCCTATGTTTGTGCTTTTGTGCAAAAAGGCTCATTTAGATACTACTATTTTTAACCAATCTTTGCTTAGTGTGTTTGTTGATCTTTACAGGAATATGCGGATTTGTTTCCCGAAGAAATGCCTGATGAATTACCGCCAATCAGAGGCATAGAGCATCAAATTAATTTCATTCTGGGAGCTTCCATTCCCAATAGGCCAGCGTATCGAGCTAATCCTTTCGATACAAAGGAGATACAAAAGCAAGTGGAGGAATTGCTAGCTAAAGGATACGTGAGGGAAAGTTTGAGTCCTTGTTCGGATCCTGTTATTCTTATGCCAAAGAAGGATGGGACTTGGAGGATGTCCGTGGATTGCAGAGCCATCTATAAAATCACTATAAAGTATCGTCATCCTATTCCTAGACTAGATGATATGCTTGATGAATTACATGGTTCTTGTTTGTTCACGAAAATTGATTGGAAATCTGGTTATTATCAAATTCGAATGAGTGTGGGTGATGAGTGGAAAACAACATTTAAGACTAAATATGGGCTGTATGAGTGGTTGGTTATGCCGTTTGGTCTTACTAATGCACCTAGCACATTCATGCGTTTGATGAATCATGTGTTGCGTGAGCACTTGGGTAAATTTGTTGTTGTTTACTTTAATGATATTCTTGTTTACTCTAAGTGTTTGGATGATCATGTCATACATGTGCATCTTGTGTTAGATATTCTTAGGCATGAGAAGTTGTATGCTAACCTTAAGAAGTGTAGTTTTTGCATGGATAAGGTTCATTTTCTTGGTTTTGTGGTGTCTAGTCAAGGCATTGAGGTTGATGAGGAAAAGGTAAAGGCTATTAGGGACTGGCCGAAACCTAAGAATGTTAGTGAGGTGAGGAGTTTTCATGGACTTGCTGGTTTCTATAGGAGATTCATTAGAAATTTCAATACTATAGCTGCACCTTTGAATGAGTTAGTTAAGAAAAATGTCAGTTTTGTTTGGAGAGATGCACAAGAACATGCACTTAATGAACTTAAGGATAAATTGTGTAATGCACCCTTGCTTGCTTTGCCTAATTTTGATAAGATCTTTGAGATTGAATGTGATGCAAGTGGCATAGGAATTGGAGCTATTTTGATACAGGATCAAAGGCCATTGATGTACTTTAGCGAAAAACTAAGTGGAGCGGCTTTGAAGTATTCGACATATGATAAGGAGTTATATGCATTGTTTCGAGCTTTGCATACATGGCAGCATTATTTGTGGTCAAAAGAGTTTGTGATACATACTGATCATGAAAGTTTAAAGCATTTGAAAGGTCAAGATAAGCTGAATCGTAGACATGCCAAATGGGTGGAATTTATAGAAACATTTCCATATGTGATTAAATACAAGCGAGGTAAAGAGAATGTAGTGGCTGATGCGTTGTCGTGAAGGTATGTTTTACTTAATTCTCTTACTGCTAGATTATTGGGTTTTGAGCATATTAAGGAATTATATGTTAGTGATGTGGATTTTGGTGACATATATAATTTGTGTGGAGATGTGGCTGTTTAAAAAGACTTTCATTTGTTTGATGGTTTCTTGTTTAAGAGAAATAGATTGTGTATTCCTAAGTATTCCAGGAGAGAGTTGTTAGTTAATGAAGCACATGGAGGAGATTTGATGGGTCATTTTGGGGTAAGTAAGACCTATGATGTGTTGATAGAACATTTTTATTGGCCTGGTATGAAACATGATGTGCATAAAGTTTGTGAGCATTGCATAACATGTAGAGAAGCTAAGTCTAGGATGAAACCACATGGTTTGTACATGCCATTACCTGTTCCTAATGGACCTTGGACTGATTTATCTATGGATTTTGTGCTTGGATTACCTAAAACTAGGAGAGGTCATGATAATATATTTGTTGTGGTTGATAGATTTAGTAAAATGGCTCATTTTATACCATGTCATAAAAATGATGATGCTAAATTGATTGCTAATTTGTTCTTTAAAGAGGTTGTCCGTTTGCATGGCATACCCAAAAGCATTGTTAGTGATAGAGATGTTAAGTTTTTGAGTCATTTCCGGTGTGTTTTATGGGGAAAATTGGGGACTAAGTTGTTGTTTTCTACTACTTGCCATCCTCAAACCGATGGTCAAACTGAGGTTGTGAATCGAACATTGATTACTTTGCTTAGTGCAATGATAGAAAAGAATATCAGGATGTGGGAGGATTTTTTGCCATTTGTGGAGTTTACTTATAATAGGGTTGTTCATAGCACTACTAATTGTTCTCCATTTGAAATTGTTTATGGTTTTAATCCGCTTACTCTTTTGGATATTTTGCCATTGCCATCTAATGATTTTGTGAGTGTTGATGCTAGCTCAAAGGCAGATTTTGTGAAGCAGTTACATAAACAGGTTAAGGAAAGGATTGAAAGGCAAAATGCTAAAGTAGCTTCTCGAGTGAATAAAGGAAGGAAGCCAATGATTTTTCAGCCTGGTGATTGGGTTTGGGTTCATTTTCGCAAAGAACGGTTTCCACACCAAAGAAAGTCCAAGTTAAACCCACGAGGAGATGGTCCTTTTCAGATACTTGAAAGGATTAATGACAATGCATATAAAGTGGATTTGCCAGGTGAGTATAATGTAAGTGCTTCGTTTAATGTTGCTGATTTAAGTCCTTTTGATGTAGGTGATGCTTTTGATTCGAGGACGAATCCTTTTGAGGAGAGGGGAAATGTTGTGGAACAACCAGCACACCGCAAGGATGAGCAAGAGTTAGGACGTGAGGAACAAGTTGAGGAGATCATCAATCCAATTATTCTGCCACAAGGTTCTATAACTAGATCGCGAGCCAAAAAGATTCAGCAAGCACTAATTTGCCATTTGCAAGATTTGGTGAATTTGGCTAACTATGGTTTGCAAGGAATTACAAGCTTGGAGACAAGACCAAAGGAAGTCAATTACAACTTGCTACAAGTTGTAATTCACGAATGAGGCTTGTAATTAATATGTATTAAGGCCCATTAGTTATGCTTATTTAAAAAGTAAGGGCCCTGTTTGTTTTGTATTAAATTAGGACTTTGTTTACTTTATTATTTCTTAAAATTTGATTAGAAAGGGTTTAGTTATTTATATCTCATTTAGGGTTTTAAGACATCGGTTTTTAGTTTTGACAAATTATTAGCCTAAAAGCCGAATTTGCTTTTATCTTTGTGTTCTTGAGTAGAATGCATGCTTAGAAACATTCAAGTAGTTTGATCAACTTTCTTGTGGAGTGTTTCGATTCTGGGGTTTAGGAACTAGTTTGTTTCAAAATCTTAGGACTGTGATCAATTCAAGGTAATCTGAAATCTAACCTAATCCTTGGAGGTTGTGCCGAATTCGACTAGGGGTTTTCAAGTTAATGCTGTGGGGGTTCGAAATCAGGCTTATTCTTGGAGGTTCCGTATCAACAACTCTGCTCCAAATGGTGTGGTAACTTTATGAATGATCAAGCATAGTATCTTTAATGAAGAGATCAGATGCAAAGATGTGGGTATAGATCCTTTACAAGCTCTTGTCATAGAGAACAAGAGTAGAAGCAAGGGTAGAGGTCCTAAAAGGCATGGTAAGTTGAGAGGCAAGTCATAATAGAAAGATAAATTTACTTCTATCACTATGGTAAGGAGGATCATATCAAGAGAAACTGGAAGGCTCTTAAAAAGGAGTAAAAGAATGAGAAGAATCAAAAGAAGATAAATATTGATGATACAACTACTAGTGTATTTGATGAAGATGGAGGATTGGTAGTGACATGAACATGGCTATGGAATCCATGGAAGGAAGGGATATAGCTCAAGGCTTAAACATTCCTTATGGACCAATTATAAGACAAAGAGCTAAGAAGATAAACTTATGTGTAAAGGTTCATGGATGTAAGCATTGAGCCACATGTGCCAAGTAGAGGCAAAGAGAAGTTAACTATTTTGTTAGAGGCTATAGATAATGAAAGCTAGTTGGGATTGCTTGTTATTTAGCCTTGCTAGAAATTTAATTATTTATTTAATTATTATTTATTAAGACCTTATGTTATTTGGATGACATTTAATAATTGGATATTATTTGTATGCTCATTATTATTCTTTAGGCCTTATTATTTTAAGCCAAGTTATTAGTCTATTGTTAGGTTATTTTTAGGGGGATTTGTAGGATAAGGTTGGAGCTATTCTTGTAACCAAACACCCCTTTCTTATTGTAACCTATTTAAACCATCTTGTATCTCCTTGTAAGGGTTAAATGCTAGTTGAATAAAATTCTAGATTTTTGTGAGATCATCTCCTCTTATTCTTAATTTACTTATGAGATCAAGGTTCACTGCAATAAGGTTAATCACTTTGAAGTAGATAATTCCAAGGTTCTCTTCCATAGGTTGGAATTGAGTCATGAACTTAGGAAGAATCTAATTTGTCTTTCCAAAGAGTCATTTCCAAGAGTAAAGGTGAAATGGCCTCTAGTCTATACACTCACGTTAGGTAGGACTCTCTTTTGAGGAGGATCAATGCAATATTGTTTCGGATGCTTATATTGCGTGGGTTACTGATTCAAGAGCATGTTATTATGCTACACCTAGGAGAGATATTTTTCTGAGTATAGACTAGGAAAAATTGGTAGATTAAAGATGGTTCATACTAGTCATATAGATATACTAGGCGTTGGTAATGTGTGTGTTTAGATTGACGTAGGTTGCACTTTAATTCTAAATGATATGACATATGTACTGGGTCTGTATTTGAATTTGATGTCTACTCATTCTTTAGATTTGGATCGCTATCATAGCTACATTGGTAATTAGAAATGGAAGATGACTAAAGGTCATATAGTGTTGGCCAGAAGGTATGCTTATAATAGACTGATGAAGACTCAAGTGAAGCTACTTGATAGTGAACTAAGAATAGTTGAAGATGATATTTCGCCTGACATGTACATAAAAGATTGGCTTATATTGGTGAGAAAGGGTTATAGATTTAGGGAAGAAAGTCCCTCATTCATTCCTTTTGCCAAAGGTATAAATTTAAACCCTTGTGATATATGTTTATTGGGTAAACAACATAGAGTTTCTTTTAGTAGTACTTCTAAAAGAAAAGAGAATGTGCTTGATTTGATATACTTTGTTGTATGTGGTCCCATTAAGGTTGAAAGTATAAGTGGTTATAGATTTTTTTGTGACCTTTATTAATAATGTTTCACAAAAGGTATGTGTGTCTGTTTTGAAAATAAATGACTAGGTTCTTCAATATTTCAAGAAATTTCATGCCATGGTAGAAAGAGAGAAAGGTGTCTCTTTGAAGTGTCTTCGTATGAAGGTGAATGCACATCAAAAAAGTTTGAAGCCTATTGTTCAGAACATGGCATTAAACATGAGAAGATAGTTCCTGGCACCCTAAAATAAAATAGTTTAGCTGAGAGAATGAATAGAAAAATTGTTAAGAAGGTTAAATGCATGCTCAAGATGGCTAATCTGCGTAAGCCATTTTGGAAAGAAGCTCTACTTATTACCTATTACTTCTTCAACCGATCTCCATTAACTCCTTTGAATTATGATATTCCCGAGTGAGTTTGGAATGGAAAACTTATTAGTTACTCTCATTTAAAAGTGTTTGGTTGCAAAGCTTTCGTGCATATACTTAAGAAGTAGAGACATAAACTTGATGATAAGGCCACTCCTCACATTTTTCTGGGTCATGGAAATAAAACATTTGGGTATAGACTATGGGATCCAAAGAAGAAGAAGATTGTTAGATTTAGAGATGCAGTGTTTCATGAAGTTGGAAGCAACCAAGAAGTCAAGCATGAGTACAACATTTGATCCTTCACCCAAATCTCCTTCAACTATACATGCCACAGGAGAAGAGTTGAATGAAGAACATGGAATAGATAATGAGCCAGTACTAGCTGATATTGATGATGCACAAATAAAGGGTGTTGAGCAGGGGAAGTAGCCCCCTCCATATGAAGTTGAAGAGTCACAACCTAAAAGAACATTTAGAGGGCACCATCCATTTATTAGATATCCTAGTTCATATTATGTTGTTCTTGCTGAAGTGGGAGAGCCAAAAAACTTCCAAGAAGTTTAAACTCATAAGGAAAAGGTTCATTGGATGAAAGCAATGCAAGAAAAGATGAATTTCTTAAAGAAGAATAACACTTATGAGTTGGTTGAACTTCTTAAAGGTAAGAAGCCACAGAAGAATAAGTCGGTGCTCAAGCTGAAGAAAAATGGTGATACACTAGTCAAGTATAAAGCTCGCCTAGTGATGAAGGGTTTAAATCACAAGAAGGGGATTGCTTTTGATAAAATCTTCTCTCCCATTGTAGACCCTTAATTTTGGCCCCAAACTAATCTGATCTCAATTAAAGAAGCCCAAGCTAAATTTGGTCTGATTTTAAAAGCTTAAACCTAGTTTATAGGTTTGAAATAGGTTAGTCCTATTTTGAAAGACCTAAATTAAATTGATTTAATTTTTAAAGCCCCAAACCTAGTCCAATTGATTATTTAAAGACCAAAATAGGCTTGATTGTATTTTAAGAATA
The DNA here is from genome assembly GCA_947685225.1 of Garcia nutans. Classification (NCBI taxonomy): domain Eukaryota; kingdom Viridiplantae; phylum Streptophyta; class Magnoliopsida; order Malpighiales; family Euphorbiaceae; genus Garcia; species Garcia nutans. The sequence continues at coordinate 29,561,095 of CANTUV010000009.1, read as the reverse complement.
CAAAAATGAGCCGGACCAGACCCAACTATAAAACCATGATGAATTGGGGCACCAATTCATCATGGACCATGGTCCATTGCGGATTGGGAGCCCCTAATCCACCATGACCTTTGGTCCATGGCGGATTGGAAAGTCCCAATTCGCCATGGTCAATGGGTCATGGCAGATTGGGGTGTCCCACTCTGCCATGGTCCCTTAACCCAGCCTTAATTGGGTTTTTTAAGTTTCCTAATCAATATCGAACTCTGTTTTAATAGTCAAATTAGCATATTAGGGTTTAATTTTAGACTCTCTTTGCCTATAAATAATACAATCAATATAAAAGAGAGGAGGGACATAGAGGGAGCCACGATTAGCAATTAAGAACTAATAGCTTAGAACAACAGGAATCAAAACACAATTAAATGATACAACAACCAAAGGAGGCAGTCTCCACCGTCTCTAGATTGCTTCATCCCACCAAGATTAAGGTTGATTCAACAAATTGATATTGGTGGAATCTACAAATGCAGTTATGATATTATTATTTCATTTAAACTTTAATTAACTATCTTTATAGTGGTTTCATTAAAGCATGTCTAGTAGATCAGTCTCATTCGTTTCAAAGTCCCCATAGCTTAATTCATTCAATACTGTTTTACCCAGTAGCAATTTAAATTCACAATAACAAGTTACAAAATACTTTGTGCGGTAGCTCATTTAAATCAACATCCAGTAACCCTGAGTTCGTAAACATAATCATAGAAACTGAGTCTTAAGCATTAAACCCTAATCTTGATGATGATTTTACATAAACCCTAATAATGTGATTTAATTTAATTTATTCTGATTCAAAAATCCTAATAATGCCAAGTTAATAGGCTAGCGAGACTGCCGTATATGCGGTGCCCTATATTTCATTAAGTGAATTAATGTCTACTTATGTATTGTACCTTTTTTGTGATTTCATTATATTTAAGTCCTAATTCATTATTATTTAATGATAATGTGCATTATTATGATTTATTTGCTTATGGATTGTAATTTCTTATTATTTGGGATTTTGAGATTCTAAAAGGCATGTTTCCACTTGTGGGTGCCTTGTTTGTTTAATTTATTTATTTTCTATATTTAAGGACTTTGGGGCAATTGTAAGGGACATGTTTCCACCCCTTGGTGGGTGTTGTATTTATATAATGATGTTTTATTTTAATATTCGCATTTAGTATGGATAATATTTAGACCTAAAAAGGAGGCCAGTTCCAATGAACCGGGTGCTGTGGGGATGCTGGGTCATTCAACTTTCTAAACCCATTAGGGGGTTGGGGATTCTATAAGAATCGAGTCATCCACCCCTTTCTTTTTCCCGGTCCGTCCGAGTGGTGACTCCATTTTCTCCGAGTTTAGGCCCGTATTCTCTAAGGCCATGAGCCTAACAGTGCCACAAATGCAAGAACCATTCCACCAGGAGTGGGGGTGAAAATCCCCACTCACACCTATTGTCAGAATTCTATTCAGGTGATTCTTAGATTGGTAGCTAGTATGGATCTTAACTGTGAACAGTTAGATGTGAAAACTACATTCCTCCATGGTGATTTAAATGAAGAAATCTACATGGTTCAGCCAAAAGAATTTGAAGTGAAGGGAAAGAAACACATGGTCTGCAAATTAAAGAAGAGTTTGTATGGATTGAAACAAGCTCCTAGGCAGTAGTATAAAAAGTTTGACTCTTTCATGGTGACTTATATGTATGGTAAGATAGATGTAGATCATTGTGTGTATGTCAAATTATTTCTTGTTGGTAAGTTTGTTATCCTTATGCTCTATGTGGATGGTATACTAATAGTAGGATATGATTCTAAGGTGGTCAATAATTTGAAAAAGGAATTATTTAGTTCTTTTGACATGAAAAATCAAGGCCAAGCATAATGTATTTTGGGTATGAAAATGATTCATGATAGAAAAGCAAAGAAGATATGGATATTATAAGAAAAATATGCTAAGTGAGTCCTAAACAGATTTAGTATGAAGAATGCTAAGTCTATTAGCACACCCTTAGCTAATCACTTCAAGATTAGCCAGAATAATTATCCTTCTACTCCAGAAGAAAAGGAAGAAATGGTCGTTGTTCATTAGTTCTCTATAGTTGGGATTTTGATGTATGCTATAATTTATACTCGATAAGTATAGACCCTTGATTTTGGCCCTAAGCTAGTTCAGTCATAATTAAAGATGGCCTAAGTACTTATCGGTCCATTCTTAATGGCTTAAACCTATTTTAAGCTTTATTTTGTTTAGTGTGAGTGGGAATTTTTGCCCCCACTCTCGGTGGAATGGTTCTTGTGACTTCAACACTGTTTAGGCTCAGGGCCTTAGAGAACACGAGCCTAAGTCTGGAGAAAATGGAGTCTCCACCCAAATGGGCGGGAAAAAAAAGGGGTGGATGACTCGATTCCTAAGGAATTCCGAACCCCTTAATGGGTTCAGAAAGTTAGGTACGTGTGGGGAAGGTGAGAAATGGCCTAGCACCCTCACAACGCCCGGTTCATTGAAACCGGCCTCCTTTGCAGGTCTTAATAATATAAAATTCTTAGGTATAATAATTTTATCCATATTACATACAACAATTAAAATAAAACATCATTATATTAAAATCAAAGCAATGTCCAAACAAAGCAAATAAATGGACACCCATCCGAGGATGGAAACATGTCCTTACATCGTTCATGTCTAAACTAAATAGGACACCCACCAAAAGGTGGAAACATGCCCTTTACATTAGTCTGAAAACTTTAAAATAAAATAAATTATATTATGCTCACGACATGAGGTACCCAAAAATATGGAAACAAACCTCTTATAATATTTGGAAATCAAAATAAATCAATAAAAGTAAATAATAATTCATAATAAATAAATCATTCATCAAAGATATCAAACATCAATTAAAAATATATAATAAACATTCATCCAATTTAAATAAAACATTAAATATATTAACATTAGGGGTTCATGCATTAAATAGGGTTTCTAGGGTTTTATGTTCAATAACTAGGGTTTTTCATATACTAGTTTAATTTGTTGAGAAATATTTTAAAGTAATAACATAACTATTGGATGTTTAAAAATATTTAAGGTTTTGGATGTTTTTATGAAAATAATGTTACGCTGATTTAAAAAAGTAGGTTTAGTTAGGGTTTTAAGCAAACATCATGCAATTAGGGTTTTGGAACCTTAAGACATTAGGGTTTATAATTTTAAAAGTTTGGGTTTTATGTTCACTAGATTATGGTTTTAGGTGTTGTTGAACTTGTCATAAAGTTTTGATGTTTTAAGAATTAGGGTTTAGGAAAACTAGGGTTTACTGGATTAGGGTTTTTGATATTTTGGAAAACATATTTGATCTTAGGATTTAAGAAAATAATTTAGAGTTTTATAGAAACAATTATGATTAAAGTTTTTAGAAACTATAAAGAAGATTAGGGTTTTGGACAATTAAGAAGACATTTTTAAGTTTCAGACAAATAAGTTAGGGTTTAGATGATTAAGAAAATAGTTCAGGAAAAAATAATTTAGGGTTTTAAAGTTTTGGCAACAGGAGGACAGTTTTAGGGTTTTTGAAGTTTTGGAAATAGAAGAACAGTCTTAGGGTTTTAGAAGTTTTGGAAACAGAAGGATGATTTAGGTTTTCAAGTTTTGGAAATAGAAGGATGATTTAATCTATAAAACATATTACTAAGTTTAATAATTTAGGTTATTGACTCAATATCAAAACAGATGATAGAAACATTTAAAAGAAAATATGGCAATAACATCGTATGCTTAAATAATTCATGAATCTAAACGTAAGAATGTTGTAAATATAATCAAATCAAAGATTTATAATCAAACCTCTGTTCGTTGGTTCCTCCACAATTGGCTTCTGAATGAACAATGATAAAGGCAATGTTGCTGCCTTTGATGGATTGATGAATGCTTCTTATTGCTAATTTTTGTCGTTTCTTGCTCCTAGGGTTTCTGTCTTCTTTTTCCTCCCAAGTCAGAAGTTCCAAGTCTCGATCAAGTAAAACAATTTTCCTTCTCCTCTAATTCTGTGCTTTAATGTGGTATTTATAGGAAAAATAAAAAAACCTACTTCTAATTGTCTAAGAAAATTAAAACAATTTAGGAAAAGAAATTAAAATCAAATAGAATTCGGTTTCGAAAAAATTACGCTGGAAAATTGCGTTGGCAAAAAATTGCTGCTGGCGAAAATTGCGAGGGATGCTGGGCTGCCAGCCAATTCACCGCAGGAAATTGGCCCAAGGCCATTTCACCGCAGGAACTTCCTATGGCGCATTGGCTTGATGCCAATTCGCCCGCAGGAAATTCCTGCTGAGAATTGGCCCAAGCCAATTTACTTTTCATCGCTGATTTTTTCGTCGCCGATTTTCATTTATTTATTTATTATATATATATTTAACTTTATTAATATTACCTTTTTTATTTTTATTAAAAATTATAAATAATAAATACTAAAATAAATCTTATTTAATTAAAATACCATAAAAAATATTGGACCAGACTGGGTCAGAAAATAAGTGTATACAGTTTGCCCCCTGCTTGAGCGATTTGAGACTTTCAGTAGAAGAGAGTGAAAAGCAATAAGACTTAAATTTTAATTTTCCTGAGATGGTTTAGGTTTTGGGTTTTGGACCCGGTTCGAGTTCTGGACTCGAAAAAGACTTGGGATTTGGACCCAAGATGGTTTGGATTTTGGACCCGATTCGACTTCTAGACTCGGAAAAGACTTGGGTTCTGGACCTGATTCAAGTTCTGGACTCGGAAAAGACTTGGGTTGTTCCATTCTTTAATGGATTGTGGGTCTTTACCCACCAAAAATAGATCTTTATCTATTGAAAATTGGGTCTTTGTCCTTGAAACATATATCTTTATCCATTGGGGATCGGGTCTTTACCCTTGAAACATGGATCTTTATCCATTGGAGATCGGGTCTTTACCCTTGAAACATGGATCTTTATCCATTGGAGATCGGGTCTTTACCCTTGAAACATGGATCTTTATCCATTAGAGATCGAGTCTTTACCCTTAGAATATGGATCTTTATCCATTGGAAATTGGGACTTTACCCTTGAAACATGGATCTTTATCCATTAGAGATCGGGTCTTTACCCTTGAAACATGGATCTTTATCCATTGGAGATTGGGTCTTTACCCTTGAAACATGGATCTTTATCCATTAGAGATCGAGTCTTTACCCTTGAAACATGGATCTTTATCCATTAAAGATTGGGTATTTACATTTGAAATATGGATCTTTATCCATTTGAAATTAGGTCTTTACCCTTGAAACATGGATCTTTATCCATTGGAGATCGGATCTTTACCCTTGAAACATGGATTTTTTATCCATTAGAGATCGGGTCTTTACCCTTGAAACATGGATCTTTATCCATTAGAGATTGGGTCTTTACCCTTGAAACATGGATCTTTATCCATTGGAGATTAGGTCTTTACCCTTGAAACATGGATCTTTATCCATTGGAGATCGGGTATTTACGCTTGAAACATGGATCTTTATCCATTGGAGATTGGGTCTTTACCTTTGAAACATGGATCTTTATCCATTGGAGATCGGGTCTTTACTCTTGAAACATGGATCTTTATCCATTGAAAATCGGGTCTTTACCCTTAAAATATGGATCTTTATCCATTGGAGATCGGGTCTTTACCCTGGCTTCAGCTCTTTTAGTTGGACTGATCTTTTGTCTTTTGCATCTTTATTCTTTTAAGAATTCTAATTTTCTTCTTTTTCCATTATTTTTTATTCTTCCTTTGTGTTTTTAAAAAAAAATTCAGCCTTTTTTTAGCTAGCCTTCATATCTTCTCCTTGCCCCTTGCGTGGTATAATATTGGAAGTGAGTCTTAAAATGTTTTGTACATGCATAAACTCAAAAATTTGAAAGGGAGAAACTTTGCCCCCTGTGTAGGCTAAAACCCATGATTTTGATTTTGTTTTATGTAGGCTTTGGTTGATGTTTGTAGATTGTCTAGTTCTTCGGACAAGCATGTATTTCTTCTTTTGCAAAACGACTGGAGCTTCCTCAAGCAATAGGCTTTCCATGCCCCCTTGATTCAATATCTTCTTTTGATTCTTTACTTCACAGGGTGTTTGCTATTCACTTTGACAAAGAATAGACAATACAAGACAAGAAAGTGCGATGTGATAATCTCATGTATGCATGATATGCATGAATAATACTTACAATGGTTCCATCGACTCACAGACTGAGGTTATTAGCTGAAATGTTCTCATAGATTTCTTCTAGATGCCCGTTCAGGTCTTGCACTAGAATGGCAAAAGGCTTCACTTTTATGGCTTTTATCTTCGAGATATTGAAAACATGAATAGTGGAGACCCCAAGTGTAGAAATACATCCATTCCAAACTATGTTTTGGCATGTCAGTTGGTAGCTTCTTCATAACCTTGCCAATAATCATTTTCTTTGCCCAATGTGTCCTTCGAGGTTTGACTATTCAACATACTTCCCTTAACTTGAAGACTTCGTGTGACAAAAATAATTTTTTTTTTGAAATCAAATGTTGGCTTTGCCAAATCAATGTCAATTTACCCCAGGACTTGATTTTTCAAATTAACATATCTATAACATGACAACCCTAGTTACCGTACTAAACTCTAGAATCATTTCTATTTAGACAAGAACTTGTTGCACTTCAGATAGGCACATACACATTACTTGGCCAAAGGTCTCATTGAGTTTAAATATTATCTATCTCATATGCAGGCTTATTCAAACTATCTCCACTAATAGACTCTACCTACCAAGAGAGATCAACAGGTCTTTGATAGGCTTGAAATGGGGTCTATAAGGGACATGGGTTAAATGAAGGCCGTTTGTAAGTTGGAGCCATTGTGACACTATAGGCAAACCCTCACACTATAAATTTCTTGTTTGAACTTTAGGCAGTTGGGAGCAATCTTGCTATACTCTAAATTCCTTCTATCTTCTTGGCATTAATTTGGATCTTGATTAGGACAGTCTTTGCCCTTGCAAAAAGTTTGGTACCCAAATTAGCTTTTTTTCTTCTTCTCCATTTTCTTTCTTTTTATTTTTCTTACTCTTCCTTTTCTTTTGAGCATTTTATCATTTTGTCCTTCATCCTTGTAGGACTATCAAGTACAGAGCTTTCAAGAACTGGATAATCTTTCTCCCTTTTCTTTGATTTTGATCGAATCTTTGGTTGGGTTGGACCAATTCAAGTTAAACTTTCCTTATAAACCAAATGGAAGGCTTTTGCTGCTTTAGGTAAAAGAGAACTCAGTTGGCTTTCCGAACTACCTTTTTAGGTTTTATCTTTCTTTTTTTTTCTTTTCTTTTTTTTCTTTTTTTTTTGTTTTGTCTTCTTTTTTCTTCTTCTTTTTCTTTTCTTCTTTTCTTTTGTTTTTTTTTTGTTCTAGCTCTAAAAGAGTTGTCTTGTTTGTACCAACTTGGGTTTTCAATAATGGATGAGTGGAGTGACATAAATCTCCTTTAACAGGGATAAATCATTTGTTACTCTAATGTTATCTTGATAGATTGGAGATATTATGTGAACTTCAATTGCCCTTATTATCTTGAGAACATCAACTATCCTTATAGTCTTGGGAACTTCATTCCTTTCTTTGATCTTCTTGCCTCTTTACCTTAGTGATCATAGGACTTGTCAAAAGTATAACAACAGCTCAGGGTAGGTTGTTGGGGTTTGTAAGCCAATGAAAAGAAAGCTAAAATTTCATGAAGTCTCAAAGGGACAACTAGGGATTGATATTTAATTGGGTTGATACTAGTTGTTGGCTAACCAAACAATGCCTAGATCATTTCTCCCTTAAATAAGTAGAGTTCAATTTCACCTTGAAAGTTTGTCAAAGCATGTTCTAAGACTGACTAGGACCTAGACAAAGGTAATTATGCAGGAGCCATCTCTAAGTAAGCATACACAACTCGATGCTATGGAGCAATTCCCTCACCTAGTAAAGTCATTAAAGTCATGATGCATAAATATATTAATTCATGAATTTCAAGCGATATTCATCATTATTTGAGCACCAAAAATGAATAAAGACCAACAAAAATTTTGATGAAAGTAATTTATTCAAACAACTTTAAATTTGAAAAATATGATTGTTCCATAAAATACCAAATAAAGAAAATAAGAAAAACAAACAAGCCAAAGGAAGATTGTTGAGTTAAGTTTCTTCTCCTTTCACATCTTCATTATTCCCATCTTGAAAGGAGGATAAGACAAGATCTTCCTCCAATCCTCCTCCTACCATGAAAATTGCTGGTGGTGGCACTCTGTTGAACTTAGGCAGAGGATTTCTTTTGGTATTGGGCTTATCCGGCTCGGGTAGCGTACCACTGTCAATCAAATTTTGGATCTCATGCTTGAGTCTCAATCATTTGTCTATCTCATGTCCTTGTGTCTGATGAAACTCACAAAAGACTTTAGTATCAAATTTTGGGGGTAAAGGATTTGGCAAAGGTCGGGGGGCCAATGGCTATAATAGTCCCTTCTTTTGTAGCTTGTTGAAGACCCAAGACAAAGGCTTCCCTAGATATGAAAATTTCCTTCTATTTGCTTGACCAATTGTATTAATATTAACTTCCTTTTGTATGCTTTGATTACCAGACTGATAGTTTCCTTTCTCGTTCCTTCTTGTTGAAAAATGGTTCTTCTCTCTTTCCCATTCTTCAATTTGCAGACTAGCTTGGAGTAGATCTTTGAAATCCCGGATGAGTGTATGAGATATCCTTTCACAAAGACTAGGCAACACCCCTCTCACAATCATCCTTATTTGATCAGATTCATCGGGCCTCTTCTTGAGCAAAGCATCCTTATTTCTCCATCTTTTCACATAGTCCACAAAATTCTCATTTGGCCTTTGTCTAATGGACTCAACTTCCATTAATGAAACTTCCATTTTGACATTGTATCCATATTGTTGGATGAAGGCCTTGTATAGCAGATCCCAACTCTTTTGTATTCCATCATCTAAGGTATTGAACCAATTTTGGATAACAGGGTCCAATGAGAGCATAAAGTACCTTAAAGTTTGAACTTTAGTAGCTCGGACAGACTGCATAGCAGTACTGCTTCACATGGAGGTGAGGATTTTCGGTTCCATCAAACTTTGCAAAAGATGGCATCTTGAATTTGTACGGAACTTCTTCGTCTAGCTCAAATAATTTGTCAACTTTGGATATTTCTTCAGTTTTCAGCTTCTTCTCAAATTTCTTTTCCAATTCCACAATCATCTTTTCAACATCAGATGTTTTGGTTTTCTCCATAACTGATCTTTTAACAATCTTCTGTTCTTTCTTCTTGTCTTGAGGATCTTGGAAGTATTGAGCCCAATCATCATCATCATCAATGATCACCTTATCATCATCAAAACCACTTCACCAACTTTAGGCTTCCCCTTATCCTTTGGTTTCTTAGTGCTAACAGATGCTTCGACATTATTTCCTAAAATTGCAGCTAATTGGTTCTTCATGGTCTCAGCCAGGGCCTCTTTTATTTCTTCCATCTTGGCATTGAGGGTATTGTCCACCATTATTTGACTTTGTTCGGGTTCCATTGCTTTTGGTGAGCAAGTGATTGAGTTGCTACTAGATTCTTTGTCTCCGACATAGGTTGGATTGTCGTAAGCTTTTGAACTATCGTAATCCAGGGTTGCGTAGCTGGTTCCACCAAATTGATTTCTGGATGAACAATAACAAAGGTAATGTTGCTACCTTTGATGGATTGATGATTGATGAATGCTTGCTGCTAATCTTCTCTGTTTGTTGCTGTCTCTTCTGTTTTGTTGTTTAATCTCTCTTAATATTAATTGTTGACCTCCTTAATGTTAATTGCTACCCTTGTTAATGTTCATTGTCGTCCCTCTTAAATTCTAAAACGTTATTATTTATAGGCCCTAACCTCACTCAGAATCCTTAACCCTAATATTAATCCGTCCTTAAAATAAATTCTAGTTTAATTAGGAAACTCATTGAAACCATGTCGATCTGGGGCAACCAGATCGACATGGACCAAAGCCATGTCGACCTAGTTGCCCTAGGTTGACATGAGTCCAACCTCATGTCGATCTAGGCTGCCAGATTGACATGAAGCATGCTCACGTCGACCTGGTCTGCCCAGGTCAACATGAGTCCAACCTCATGTTGATCTATGCTGCTAGATCAACATGAGGCATGCTCATGTCTCCCTGGCCGGTCTGACTCGAATTATTCTTGCCTTTTTTAACTTATGACCGAAAGGTTTTAATTTGGGCTGATTCAACTTAATTTTAGGGTTTTAAAATTGAATTTATACCTCTTTAATTAAAATCGACTTCTTTAAAAATTATAAACTAGGTTTAAATATTTTAAAGTCAGTTCAAAATTATTTTGGCATCCTTTAATTAGGACCGTATCAAATTGGGGTTAAAATTAAGGGTCTACAGTTTGCCCCCTTCTTGAACGATCATGAATTGATTCAGAGAGTGAAAAGCAATAAGACTTTTAATTTTGGCAAAAATAGACTTAATTTTCTTGAGATGGTTTTGGTTTTCTCCATAACTGATCTTTCAACATTTTTGTTTCTTTCTTCTTGTCTTGAGGATCTTGGAAGTATTGAGCCCAATCATCATCATCATCAATGATCACCTTATCATCATCAAAAACCACTTCACCAACTTTAGCCTTCCCCTTGTCCTTTGGCTTCTTAGTTCTAGCAGACGCTTCGGCATTATTTTCTAAAATTGCAGCCAATTGGTTCTTCATGGTCTCAGCCAGGGCCTCTTTTATTTCTTCCATCTTGGCATTAAGAGCGTCATCCACCATTCTTTGAATTTGTTCGGGCTCCATTGCTTTTGGTGAATAAGTGATTGATTTGCTACTAGATTCTTCATCTCCGACGTAAGTCAGATTGTCGTAAGCTTTTGAACTGTCATAATCCAGGGCTGTGAGCCAGAGAGGATCAATGATATGATATGCAAATGTATGTATGTATGCACAAACAATAAACAAAGAAAGATAATTAGGACGTTCCTTCCAACCTTATAACTTCCACACACGAATGGCGAGTCTCTTTTCCTAGGTAATATGGTTAACAAAATACCAACATAGGGTGTCTTGTTTTTGAATATTTCTCTCAGACGTTTCAACCAATAGTTATATTTTCAAAAATGAAAATTAGTTCATGATAATTCCTATTAATTAGGTTTTAATCCATTCAACTAACTAAATTAGCTTTTATGCTATATTGGATTAAAACTAAATTAAGAGGTTTATTATAAATAGATTTCTCACTTGAAAAAGTAACTAATAATTCACGCCAAAAACAAGTCCATGATTAATAACTCTTAGTATAAACTAGGCTCACAATTGATTTTTAGTATTTCATAATTGACCTAAATAATTTGCAAGCTCTTTGTAAGAAAAAGGATGGATGAAAATAATTTTGTTTCTAAGCCCATTGTAAAAAGATTTTAGAGAAAATGGATTTTGGGCTTAGTATTTGGGTCATGAGAAAAAGAATTTGTTTATGGAAAAGTTTTATATCCAAAAACCATTTTGAAAAGTTTTGAAAATAGCTTTGGTCTTTTGGATTTTAAAGAAAAATTTATTTTGAGCTTACAATATACTTAGGTCATATTAGAAAAAGAATAAACCAAATAACCCATGATTTAAACCATGATAAATTAACCATAGTCAAACAACAAGCATTTAGGGTAAAAACCTAAAGAAAGTAACTAGGCCAATTACATGAGCTTTAGTCTTTGGGTTCAAAGGCTTAAGTTCCCATAGCAAGTATATACCAAATGATACAAGGCTATGAGTGGTTATGCCATGCTCAATCTCCATATCTTTAGTGAAGGTATGGTATCCCTTACATAACACAACATGGGTAACACGGGCGTCCTAACTCAGGCAAACGATGCAATCTAATATGATGCAATGGATAATATCATGATAAGAAATCAACTTCTCTTATCCCCAGTGGAGTCCCCATTGTGAGAGGAAATTTTTACCTCCACTTCCGGTGGAATGGTTCTTATGACTTCGGCACTGTTTAGGCTCAGGGCCTTAGAGAACATGGGCCTAAGCTTGACGAAAATGGAGTCACCACCCAGACGGGCCGGGAAAAAGAAAGGGGTAGATGACTCAATTTCTAAGGAATCCTCAGCCCCCTAATGGGTTTAGAAAGTTGGATATGTGTGGAGAAGGTGAGAAATGGCCCAGCACCCCCACAACGCTTGGTTCATTGGAACCGGCCTCCTTTGCAAGTCTTAATGTTTTAAAATTCTTAAGTATAACAATATTATCCATATTACATGCAACAATGAAAATAAAGCATCATTATATTAAAATCAAAGCAATGTCCAAACAAAGCAAATAAAAGGATACCCATCCGAGGATGGAAACATGTCCTTACATCATTCATGTTTAAACTAAATAGGAAACCCACCAAAAGGTGGAAACATGCCCTTTACATTAGTCCAAAAACTTTAAAATAAAATAAATTACATTATGCTCACGACATGAGGTACCCAAAAATATGGAAACATACCTCTTACAATATTTGGAAATCAAAATAAATCAATAAAAGTAAATAACCATTCATAATAAATAAATCATTCAACAAAGATATCAAACATCAATCAAAATATATAATAAAGATTCATCCAATTTAAATAAAACAGTAAATATATTAACTTTAGGGGTTCATGCATTAAATAGGGTTTCTAGGGTTTTATGTTCAATAACTCATATACTAGTTTAATTTGTTGAGAAATATTTTAAAGTAATAACATAGCTACTGGATTTTTAAAAAGATTTAAGGTTTTGGATGTTTTTATGAAAATAATATTACCATGATTTAAAACGTAGGTTTAGTTAGGGTTTTAAGCAAACATCATAAAATTAGGGTTTTGGAACCTTAAGATATTAGGGTTTATAATTTTAAAAGATTGGCTTTTAGGTTCACTAGATTATGGTTTTAGGTTTTGATGAACTTTTCATAAAGTTTTGATGTTTTAAGAATTAGGGTTTAGGAAAACTAGGGTTTACTGGATTAGGGTTTTTGATATTTTGGAAAATATATTTGATCTTAGGATTTAAGAAAATAGTTTAGAGTTTTATAGAAATAATTATGATTAAAGTTTTTAGAAACTATAAAGAATATTAGGGTTTTGGAGAATTAAGAAGACATTTTTGAAGTTTCAGACAAATAAGTTAGGGTTTAGATGATTAAGAAAATAGTTTGGGAAAAAATAATTTAGGGTTTTAAAGTTTTGGCAACAGGAAACAGTTTTAGGGTTTTTGAAGTTTTAGAAATAGAAGAATAGTTTTAGGGGTTTTGAAGTTTTGGAAATAGAAAGATGATTTAGGTTTTTTGAAGTTTTGAAAATAGAAGGATGATTTAATCTGTAAAACATATTACTAAGTTTAATAATTTAGGTTACTGACCAATATCAAAATAGATGATAGAAACATTTAAAAGAAAATATGGCAATAACATCGTATGCTTAAATAATTCATGAATCTAAACATAAGAATGTTGTAAATATAATCAAATCAAAGATTTATAATCAAACCTCCATTCATTGGTTCCTCCACAACTGGCTTTTGGATGAACAATGACAAAGGCAATGTTGCTGCCTTTGATGGATTAATGAGTTCTTCTGGTTGCTAATTTTTGTTGTTTCTTACTCTTAGGGTTTCTGTCTTCTTTTTCCTCCCAAGTTAGAAGTCCCAAGTCTCGATCAAGTAAAACAATTTTCCTCCTCCTCTAATTCTGTGTTTTAATGTGGTATTTATAGGGAAAATAAATTCTAATGGTCTAAGGAAATTAAAACTATTTAGGAAAAGAAATCAAAACCAAATAGAATTCGGTTTCTAAAAAACTACGTTGGAAAATAACGCTGGTGAAAAATTACTGCGGGCTAAAATTGCGAGCGACTCTGAGCGGCCATCCAATTCACTGCAGGAATTTCCTGCGGCGAATTGGCTTGCGGCCAATTCACCAGCAGGAAATTCCTACGGCGAATTGGCCCAAGTCAATTCACTTTTGACGACAAAAATTTTCATCGCCGGTTTTTCTATCGCCGATTTTTATTTATTATATATATATATTTAACTTTATTAATATTACCTTTTTTATTTTTATTAAAAATTATAGATAATAAATACTAAAATAATTATTATTTAATTAAAATACCAAAAAAATATTGGACTAGACTAGGTCAAAAATTAAGTGTCTACAATTGGTCCATTTGTTATAAGGCCCAAACGAGTCCGATTTAATTTTTAAAACTTTTAAACGGTCATAAAGTGACTTTTAAACCTTGAAATTGTCCGAAAGTTAGTTTTAAAACTTAAAAACAGTCTGAAAGCTATTTTGGTTTGACATTGGATAATGCCATATTGAATTAGGCCTGTCCAGTTAGATATGGATGGTCCATATCGAACTAGGCATTGCCCAGTTCTATATGGACCTTGTCCATATCGAACTAGGGCAAACCTAGTTCGATATGGGCATCCATATCGAACTAGGGCTTGCCTAGTTTGATATGGACATCCATATCGAACTAGTGCATTCCCAGTTCGATATGGACCCTAGTTCATATCGGATTCAAGTATTTTTAGTTTGATATGGTCAGGTTTTAGCCTCAAATTCAATTTGTTTTAATTCAACATGGTCACGGTTCATCTGAAATTTAAATTGTTTTAATTCGATATGCCTTATAGAAACCATGATTAAATAGGAACTAATACTGGTTTAACAGACTTGACCTAATTATTTTCTTATAAATATAAGTTTTAAAGACCACCAGCCGATAGCAACAATCAAGAACAAGCAACAAGCTATAATTAAACAGTAAGCATTAAGCCCTAGCAAATGAGTGAGCAAAGACACAAAACATCAATCCATCAAAACAAGAAGGCAGTGAACAATTGTCTTCCTTCTGTTCAACTAAGATTTAATCATTGGTGCAAATATAAAGCTTGGATCAACATACAATATCGGTGGAACCAACAATGGAGGTTTGTAATCCTTTATTCAGTTTGTTTTAAATTTACAGTATTTCCTTTATTCTTATTTCATTGTTTTATTTTGTTCTTACACTTTTATTAACATCCAGTAGCCTATTTAAGAATTCAATAATCGATTTGTATCCAGTAATCAGTTTGTAAAAATGTCCAGCAACTTGTTCAAACCCTAATTTAATATAACAATAGCTCATTTAATTAAAATAACCTTAAGTCTTAATATCACAGTAATAGTAGTAATCGGTTTCATGCAATAATAATTTGGATTAATTATCTAGTGGCCTTAAGTTTATAAATATAAAAAGCAGTAGCTTTGTTTGCTAAAACCAAAACCCTAGCTTCATTTTCTGAAAACCAAAACCGTATGAAACCCTAGTGTTTTTTAGAAATCCTAATTTGTATAAGTATAATCCCTAGTTTAGGAAAATTCTAATTTCCCAACAAAACCATATCATGTAAACCATCTACCTTTCAGGGGAGCTACCCCCGATCCCCCGCAAGGGGCTTTACCCCCCTTGACCCCTGCCAGCTAACAGGCTAGCAGGACCGCTGTATGCGATCCATCGTCAATGGGGTCAATATTTATTTGTGGATTATAATTCTTTGTGATTTACTTTAATTCATTTTATTAAACTTAGTTTAATATTTTAGTGATGAATAAACTATGTGTTTGGATTATTTATTTTGCTATAAATAATTGAATGGATTTGAAATTTTTATTTGGATTTTAAGGATTGCAAAAAGCATGTTTCCACACTATGTAGGTGTCTTATTTAGTTTGTTATTTAATTTATTTTACAGACTTTGGAACTATTGTAAAGGATACATTTTCACCAATTGGTAGGTGTTCTATTTTATTTATTTGTATGAACACTAGTGGATTGTAAGTGTATGTTTCCATCTAAGGATGGGTACCCATTTTGTTTTGTGATGTATCCTTTCCTTATTTTATAGATAAATATATTTTATTTTATAATTGCATATAGTATGGATAATATTATAATACTTAAAAATTTAATAATATTTAGACCTGAAAAGGAGGTCAGTTCTAATGAACCGGGCGTTATGGGGGTGCTGGGCCATTTCTCACATTTTTCATGTGTACCCAACTTTTTGAACCCATTAAGGGGTTGGGGATTCCTTAAGAATCGAGTCATCCACCCCTTTCCTTTTTTTTTTGGCCCGTTCGGGTGACGACTCCATTTTTCTTCAGGTTTAAGTCCATGTCCTCTAAGGCCCTAAGCTTAACAGTGCCAAAGTCACAACAACCATTCCACATAGGTGTGAGGGCAAAAATCCCTCTCACAACAAGATATTGCATATGCAGTTGGTTTAATCAGTAGATTTGTTTCCAATCTAGGGAAAGAACATTGGGAAGTAGTGAAGTGGATCTTTAGATATTTGAGAGGTAGCTTTAACATGTATTTGTGTTGTGGTGGTTCAAAACCATATTTGAAGGGTTATACAGATGCAGATATGGCTGGTGATCTTGATGGTAGTAAGTCTACTTTATGTTGTATATTTACTTTTATAGGGGGAGCTGTGTCATGACACTGTAGAAGTGTGTTTCCTTGTCTATAACTAAAGCATAGTATATTGCTACAACTGAAGCTTGCAAGGAATTACTTTGGTTAAAAAGATTTTTCCAAGAGTTAGGAATGAAGCAAGATGAATATTTGGCTAACTGTGATAATCAAAGTGCTTTGAATTTAATCAAGAATGCTACATACCACTATCACACAAAACATATTGATGTGAAAGATCATTGGCTTCAAGATGTGGTAACTATAAAAGAAATTTTGTTGAAGAAACTTCACACTGATAAGAATGCAGTTGACATGTTGGCCAAAGTAGTGACTCAAGACAAACACTAATTTTGCACCAAAGAGACAAGATTGAGCTCCAAGTGATGTTAAGGAGCAAATATTCTTCCTATAAATTGGAGGGGAGATTATTGGCCCATTAGGCCCAAACTATCCAACCTATAAAAACACATATAAAAAGACAAAAAAAGGGTTTGTGTATTGTAGACCCTTAATTTTTAACCCAGTCCAATTTGATAGTCCAAAATAAGTTTTGTGGTATTTTAATTATTTTAATAATATTTTAATTACTTATAATATTTAATAGTTATTTTTAATAAAAATAAAAAAATATAAAAAATATGAACAAAATAAAAATTGGACGGATCAAAGCATTTTGCTGTAGAAAGAATTTGCGGCTAATTGGGCACTGCCCAATTCACTGCAGATGACTATCAGCGGCGAATTGGACAGTGCCCAATTCTCCGTAGCTGGGCTTGCCCAGTTCTGCGATGAACTAGCTTGCCCAGCTAGCCCGCCACCGATCCTTGCAGCAATTTTTGCCAGCGCAGCCCGCACGCACTACCGATTTTTTGACCAAACTTTATTTTACCCGGTTTTCTAATTTTTCCTAAATAATTGGTATTTCCTTATTAAAATAGAATTATGACTCTTTTCTTTCCTATAAATACTAGCATTAAACACATGGATTGGGAGGATGAAAAAAAACCCTGGGGGATAGAATACGAAAAAAACCCTAGAGAGGTCGGGAATTAACATTAAGAGGGATTAAAAACAGTAAAAGCAGAAAAGAGCAAAAGAAATTAGCAACACTCATCAATCATCAATCCATCAAAGGCAGCAACACTGTCTTTGCTCTTGTTTAGCCAGAGACAACTGTGGTGGAACCAACGACGCAGGTTTGATTATAAATCTTTAATTTGTTTATATTTACAGCATTCTTATATTTTGATT
Organism: Garcia nutans; assembly: GCA_947685225.1. Taxonomy (NCBI): domain Eukaryota; kingdom Viridiplantae; phylum Streptophyta; class Magnoliopsida; order Malpighiales; family Euphorbiaceae; genus Garcia; species Garcia nutans. Next base: position 29,543,241 of record CANTUV010000009.1, on the reverse strand, counting down.
CATGAATTGTTTAAGCATACGATAGTATTGCCATATTTTCTTTTAAGGGTTTCTATTATATGCTTTGATATTAAGTTTTTTAGTAACCTAAATTATTAATTATTAAACTCTAATTTTATGTTTTATAAATCAGATTTTCCATTCATCCCATAGCCTAAGTCATTGATTAAATTATCAAAAACCCTAAACTATTCTTCTGTTTCCAAAACTTTAAAACCCTAAACTATTCTTCTATTTCCAAAACTTTAAAACCCTAAACTATTCTTCTATTTTCAAAACTTTAAAACCCTAAACTATTCTTCTATTTCCAAAACTTTAAAACCCTAAACTGTTCTTCTATTTTCAAAACTTTAAAACCCTAAAATGTTCTTTCGTTTCCAAAACCTTTAAAATCCTAAACTATTTTTCCCAAAACTCTAAACCCTAAATCATTCCATTAAAAGTCTCAAAACCCTAATTATTTTCCAAAATCTTAATTTATTTCCAGAATCTATATTTCTTCTAAAATGATAAATCAAAACCTTAATTTTTCAAACCCTCATCAAGTAAACCTACAAACCCTTAAGCCCAAATCCAATAAATCTCATAAATCTTTCTCTCTTAAATCGTAAAAATCTTAAACCCTAATCCCAATCTTTTAAACCTATAAACCCTAATATCTTAAGGTTCCAAAACCCTAATTTCATAATGTTAGCCCTAAACCCTAATTTGATTAACCAAAAACCTTACTACTTTCTTAAATTTATAAAACCCTAATCCATTCCATTTTTCCAAAAATCCTCACAGTAGCCTAAATAATAAATATAATAATTTCAAAATTCCAAAACCCTAAATGTTAATTAAAGAACCTTAAATTAAGACATAAATCTAAATTTGTATCTTTATTTGCTTTATTTAATTTCAGATTTGATTACGTAGGTTATTATATGTTTTGATTTATTTAATTTCAATACTTGATTTATTTAATTTATTATGGATGGATATTTTCTTTATTATTATGATTAGTATTTGTTTGCTTTGGTATTAAATTTGTAAGAGGTATGTTTCCAATTTGTGGGTACCTCATTAGTTAAATTTTTTGTAATTTAAATTGCTTTTATATTTTGGACTAATGTAAAGGACATGTTCCCACCTTTCGGTGGGTGTCCTATTTAGTTTTAGACATGGACGATGTAAGGACATGTTTCCATCCTCGGATGGGTGTCAATTTATTTGCTTTGTTTAGACTTTACTTTGATTTTAATATAATGATGCTTTATTTTAATTGTTGCATGTAGTATGAATAAAATCATTATATTGAAGAATTTTATAATATTAAGACCTGAAAAGGAGGCCAGTTCCAATAAACCGGGCGTTGTGGGGGTGCTGGGCCATTTCTCACATTCCCCACACATACTCAACTTTCCAAACCCATTAAGGGATTGAGGATTCCTTAGGAATTGAGTCATCCACCCCTTTCATTTTTCCTGCCCGTCCAGGTGGCGACTCCATTTTCTCCGGGCTTAGACCCATGTTCTCTAAGGCCCCGAGCCTAAACAGTGCAAAAGTCGCAAGAACCATTCTACCTAGAGTGGGGACGAAAATCCCCGCTCATAGTGGCAACTCCACTGGGGATAAGATAAGTTGATTCCGTTGGTCTTTATATTATTTTATTCTTTCTTATCATGATATTATCTATTGCATCATATTAGATTGCATCGTGTACGTGAATTAGGATGCCCGTATTACCCGTGTTGTGTTATATAAGGGATACCATACTTTCACTCAAGGTATGGAGATCGAGTATGGCATAACCACTCATAGCCTTGTACCATTTGGTATATACTTGGTATAGGAACCTAAGCCTTTTAACCCAAAGACTAAATCTCATGTAATTGGCCTAGTTACTTTCCTTAGGATTTTACCCCAAATGCTTGTTGTTTGACTATGGTTAATTTGTCTTGGCTTAAATCATGGCTTATTTGTTTGTTCTTTTTCTAATATGACCTAATTACATTGTGAGCTCAAATAAATTTTTCTTTAAAGTCCAAAAGACCAAAGTTATTTTCAAAACTTTTCAAGATGGACTTTGGACATAAAACTTTTCTAAAAAATAAATTAAAAATTCCTTTCTCATGACCCAAATACTAAGAGCAAAATTCATTTTTTCTAAAATCTTTTTTACAATGGGCTTAGAAACAAAATTATTTTCATCCAACCTTTAAAAGAGCTTACAAATATTTAGGTCAATTACGAAATACCAAAAATCAATTGTGAGACTAGTTTATACTAAGAATAATTAATCATGAGCTTATTTTTGGCATGAATCATTAGTTACTTTTTCAAGTGAGAAATCTACTTATAATAAACCTCTTATTTAGTTTTAATCAATATAGCATAAAAGCTACTTTAGTTGGTTGAATGGATTAAAACCTAATTAATGGGTATTATCATGAACTGATTTCCATTTTTGAAAATACAACTATTGGTTGAAACGTCCGAGGAAAATTTTTGAAAATAACATACCCCATGCTGGTATTTTGTTAACCATTACCTTGCCATTCAAGCATGGAAGTTATAAGGTTGGAAGGGACGTGTTAGTGTATGTGCCCTAGGCCATTTATTTGGATCTTTATGTTATACATTCATTATTAATAAATGAGGTTTTATTATCATTATTGTTTGTTTGCATGTTACATAATTTTGATATTTGTCCCTGGTTTATTATTGTTATAGAGATAAAAAAAAAATTCTTAACCAGTATGAACATTGATTTGATAATCATCATATGGTTATGTGTATAGTGATACAAATCAATTTCATAGATACTTGTTAGAGAACAATGTATTGGATAGACCCATCATGAGATTACTACATGGGTTAGTGTCATAAGTAAATCTCATGATAGTTATGTATTAATTCTTTGACTTGAGGTTGTCATAGTTTCCAATATAAGGACTATTATATTTTGACATGATCAAACATTATCCGTAACTGGATAGTAATAAAGGTTATGATCATATATGATAGAAATTATGTAGAGGATAATGAACAATCAAGATAGAATTTGTCCCTCTCTTTGAGAGAGATATCTTTTGGGCCCCTCGATAAGTGAGACTGTGAAATGCATGGCCGTGCTCAAATGAATTGATAGTGTGATCAATTTCATTTGTTTTTATCAGTCTACTTGGAGATCGAGTAATCATAAGTTTGGACAATATAAGTATGACGTTGACCATGACTTATGTTCAAGCTAGATATCGTGTGACAAAGGGATTAATGCATGTACTATTATTAGGCAAATTGGACATTCCTTATATTAATTGGGTAGTTGTAACGCCTTGCTAGAGGCCAATTATGACTTGTTGGTTTAATAGAGATTAAATTGACTGCCAATTAATATGGGCCTATCGGGTCACACACAAGAATGCGCTTTGGGCTGGATATAATATTAATAATATTAATATTAGATATTAATATTTATTATTATTATTTTCGTTATATATATATTATTAGATAATATATTCAGAATCCTAATTAGATTTGGATTCTGAATTTGACTTACCTTATCCAATTTCGAATTGGATTCTGGAGTGAATATATTCTCTCTAGAAGTTAAGTCTTCTTAAAAAGGTAACATTAGAAAATTAAAAGAGAATGAAAAAAAGAAACCCTAATACATTTTAGAGAAAACATTTTTCAGCCTTCGCCGTTGCAGAGAGCTAGCACTCCAGACGGTAGTATTCGTGTGGATACGCGATAGAGGGTGTTTTGCGATCGAGGCATCTATTCCAAACTGTGATTTCGAATCATCAATAGGTTAGTTCTTTGTACACTTTCGTCGAATTAAACGAACAGCATGGATCATGGTGGGAAATTAGAGATAAAAAAATTTTCCGCTGCGTGTTTTGTTTGCAGTGATCTCCATGATTTCCTAACAGGACGTTCTACTTATTTGTGTCTATTGTTTGTGAATACATGCATACATACATTTGCATCTTATATCATTGATCCTCTCTAGCTCACAGCCCTGGATTATGATAGTTCAAAAGCTTACGACAATCCGACCTACGCCGGATACGAAGAATCTAGCAACGACTCCATCACTTTCTCACCAAAAGCAATGGAGCCCGAACAAATTCAAAGAATGGTGGATGATGCCCTCAATGCCAAGATGGAAGAAATAAAAGAGGCCTTGGCCGAGACCATGAAGAACCAATTGGCTACAATTTTAGGAAACAATGCCGAAGCATTTGCTAGCACTAAGAAGCCAAAGGACAAGGGGAAGGCTAAGGTTGGCGAAGTGGTTTTTGATGATGACAAGGTAGTCCTTGATGATGATGATGAGTGGGCTCAATATTTCCAAGATCCTCAAGACAAAAAGGAGCCGAAGGTTGTTGAGAAGACAACTATTGAAAAGATTGAGACGTCTGATGTTGAGAAGATGATTGCTGATTTAGAAAAGAAATTTGAGAAAAAGCTGAAAATCGAAGAGATGTCCGAGATCGAAAAATTATTTGAACAAGATGAGGAGGTCTCTTATAAGTTCAAGATGCCTTCCTTCGCTAGGTACAATGGTACTGGAAACCCTCATCTCCATGTGAAGCAGTATATCACTACTATGCAATCTGCCCGAGCCACTAAGGCTCAAACTCTAAGATATTTCATGCTCTGATTAGACTCTGTTGTCCAAATTTGGTTCAACACCTTAGAGGAAAGTACTCAAAAAGATTGGGACATGTCGTACAAGGCTTTCATTCAATAATATGGGTACAATGTTGAGCTAGAAGTAACCTTGATGGAGGTGGAAACCATTAGGCAAAGACAAAATGAGAATTTTGTGGACTATGTGAAAAGATGGAGGAATAAGGCTGCTTTGCTCAAGAAGAGGCCCGATGAATCTAATCAAATAAGAATGATTGTGAGAGGGAGGTTGCCTAGTCTTCATGAAAGGATGTCTTATACACTCATCCAGGATTTCAAAGATTTTCTCCAAGCTGGTTTACAAATTGAAGAGTGGGAAAGGGAGAAGAGCCATTTTTCTACAAAATGAAATTATCAGCCTAGCAATCAAAGTACACAAAAGGAAGCTGATGTCAATACAATTGGTCAAGTAAATAGAAGGCAATTTTTAGATTTGGGGAAGCCTTTGTCTTGGATCTTCAACAAGCTACAAAAGAAGGGACTATTACAACCATTGCCCCCCCCCCCCCCCGGACCTTTGCCGAATCCTTTACCCCCAAAATTTGATACTAAGGCTTTTTATCAATTTCATCAGACTCAAGGACATGAGATTGATAGATGTACCCGATTGAAGCATGAGATCTAGGATCTAATTAACAGTGGTAAGCTACCTAAGCCGGACAAGCCTAATACCAAGAATAATCCTTTGCCAAAATTTGGAAGAGTACCTCCACCAGCAACCTTCATGGTAGGAAAAGGATTTGAGGAATATTTTGTCTTATCCTCTTTTCAAGATGGGAATATTGAAGATGTGAAAGGAGAAGAAGCTTAAATGAAATTCCCTTGGCTTGTTTGTTTTTCTTGTTTTATTTTCTTTATTTGGTGTTTTATGGAACAATCATGTTTTTTAATTTAAAGTTGTTTGAATAAATTATTTTCATCAAATTTTTGTTGGTCTTTGTTCATTTTGGAGCTCAACCAATGAGGAATCTAGCTTGATGTTCATAAATTAATGTATCTAAGCATCATGATTTGAATGACTTTACTAGATAAGGAAATTACTCTATAGCATTGAGTTGTGTATGCTTACTTAGAGAGGGCTCCTACATAATTACCTTTGTCTAGGTCCTAGTCAGTCTTAGAACATGCTTTGACAAACTTTCGAGGTGAAATTGAACTCTGCTTGTTCAAGGGAGAGATGATCTAGGCATTGTTTGACGAGCCAATAACTAGTATCCACCCTATTAAATATCAATCCCTAGTTGTCCCTTTGAGCCTTCATAAAATTTAGCTTTCTTTTCATTGGCTTACAAATGCCAACAACCTACCCTGAGCTGTTGTGATACTTTTGATAAGTCTTATGATTTCTAAGATGAAGAGGCAGGAAGATCAAAGAAAGAAATGAATAGTCAAGATCATGAAGATAGTTGAAGTTCTCAAAACCATAAGGGTATTTGAAGTTCTCAAGACCATAAGGGTAGTTGATAAAGCCTAAAAAGGCGGTTCAGAAAGCCAATTGAGTTCTCTTTTACCTAAGACAACAAGAGGTTTCCATTTAGTTTATAAGGACAGTTTGACTTAAATTGGTCCATAACCAAAGATTCAATCAAAATCAGAGAAAAATGAGAATCCATAACCAAAGATTCAATCAAAATCAGAGAAAAATGAGAAAGGTCGCCCAGTTTTTGAAAGTCCTATACTTAACAATCCTACAGAGAAAAAGGACAAAATGATAAAATGCTCAAAGAAAGGGAAGAGTAAGAAAAATAAAGAGAAAGAAAAGGGAAAAGAAGAAAAGAAATGAAGATTGTCCCAATCAAGATCCATATTAACGCCAAGAAGATGGGAGAACGTTCAAAGCTCTATCTTTTCATTCTCCCAACTGTCTAAAGTTCCAACAAGCCGTTTGTAGTGTGAAAGTTTGTCCTTTGTGTCACACCAGCTCCAATCTCAAAATAGCTTTCATTTAACTCGTGTCCCATATAGACCCCATTTCAAACCTATAAAAGACCTGTTGATCTCTCTTGGTAGGTAGAGTCTATTAGTGGAGATAGTTTGGATAAGCATGCATATGAGATAGACAATATTCAAACTCAAATGAGACTTTTGGCCAAGTAATGTGTATGTGCCTATTTGAAGTGCAACAATTCTTGCTTAAATAGAAATTATTCCCGAGTTTAGTACGGTAACTAGGGTTGTCATGTTATAGATATGTTAATTTAAAAAATTAAGTCCTGAGGTAAATTGACATTGATTTGGCAAAGCCAACATTTGACTTCAAAATCAAAATTCAAAATTGAAAATTCAAAAAAAAAAATTACAAAGCCTTCAAGTTAAGGGGAGTATGTTGAACTATCAAACCTCGAAGGACACATTGGGCAAAGGAGATGATTACTGGCAAGGTTATGAAGAAGCTACCAATTGACATACTGAATCACAATTTGAAAAGGATGTATCTCTACCACTTGGGGTCTCCGTTATTCATGTTTTTAATATCTCAAAGATAAAAGCCATAAATGTGAAGCATCCTGTCATTCCAAAGCAAGACTTGAATGGGCATCTGGAAGGAGTCAATGAGAACACTTCTGCTAATCACCTTGGTCTGTGAGTTGACGGAATCACTGTAATTGTTATTCATGCATATCATGCATACATGAGCATATCATATGGCATTTTCTTGTATTGTATTATCTATTCTTCGAACAACAGACACTCTATGATGCAAAGATGAAGCGGGTATAGAATCAGGGGGCATGGAAGGCCCATTGCTGGAAGAAGCTCCAGCCATTTTATAAAAATAAGAGATGCATGCTTGTGCGAAGAACTAGACAACACAAACATCAATCAGAGCCTACATGAGAAAATTCATTGGGGGCAAGGAGAAGATATAAGGGGCAAGCTAAAAATGGATGAATTTTTTGCAAAAGTGCAAAAGAATGGAACACTAAAACTATCAAAAGAATGAAGATGCAAAACTCAAAAAATCAGTCCAGCTAGAAGAGTTGAAGACAATTTCAAGGGTGAAGACCCAATTTTCAAGGATGAAGATCTGTTTTCAAGGGTGAAGACCCGATACCAAGGATGAAGATCCAATTTCAAGGGTGAAGACCCAATATCAAGGATGAAGATCCAACTTCAAGGGTGAAGACCCGATTTCCAAGAATGAAGATCATTTTCAAGGGTAAAGACCCGATACCAAGGATGAAGATCCAATTTCAAGGGTGAAGACTCGATTTTAAAGGATGAAGATCTAATTTCAAGGGTGAAGACTCGATGTCCAAAGGATGAAGATCCATTTTCAAGGGTGAAGACCCAATCTCCAAGGATGAAGATCCATTTACAAGGGTGAAGACCCAATCTCCAAGGATGAAGATCCATTTTCAAAGGTGAAGATCCAATGCCAAGGATGAAGATCCAAGGTCCAAGAATGAAAATCTATTTTGGTGGGTAAATACCCACAATCCATTAAAGAATGGAATATCAAGTTAAGTCCAAAACTTAGCTCGGGTCCAGAACACAAATTATCCTTAAGTCCAGAACTTAGCTCGGGTCCAGAACCCAAATTACCCTTAAGTCCAGAACTTAGCTCGGCTCCAGAACCCAAATTATCATTAAGTCCAGAACTTAGCTCGGGTCCAGAACCCAAATTACCCTTAAGTCCAGAACTTAGCTCGGGTTCAGAACCCAAATTATCATTAAGTCCAGAACTTTGCTCGAGTCCAGAATCTAAGTCCAGAACTTAGCTTGGGTCCAGAACCCTAATTATCATTAAGTCTGGAACTTAGCTTAGGTTAAGAACCTAAATTCCCTCTAAAGTCCAGAACTTAGCTCGGGTCCAGAACCCAAATTTTCCTTAAGTCCAGAACTTAGCTCTGGTCTAGAACCCAAATTATCCTTAAGTCCAGAACTTAGCTCGGGTCCAGAACCCAAATCATCCTTAAGTCCAGAACTTAGCTCAGGTCTAGAATCCAAATTATTATTAAGTCTAGAACTTAGCTCTGGTCTAGAACCCAATTTTCCTTTTAAGTCCAAAACTTAGCTCGGGTCCATAATCCAAATTATCATTAAGGCCAGAACTTAGCTTAGGTCCAGAACCTAAATTCCCTCTTAAGTCCAGAACTTAGCTCGGGTCCAGAACCCAAATTATCCTTAAGTCCAGAACTTAGCTTAGGTCCATAACCTAAATTCCCTCTTAAGTCCAGAACTTAGCTCGGTTCCAGAACTCAAATTATCCTTAAGTCCAGAACTTAGCTCGGGTCCAGAATCCAAATTACCCTTAAGTCCAGAACTTACCCCAGGTCAAAGTACCCAAATCGAATCCAAGTACCCATCCTCATTCAAAATCTGCTCAAAGTCATGTTGCTTTTCACTCTCTTCTACTGAAAGTCTCAGATCATTCAAGCAGGGGGCAAACTGTAGATCCTTAATTTTTGACCCAGTCCAATATGATAGTTCAAAATAATTTTTGTGGTATTTTAATTATTTTAATAATATTTTAATTATTTATAATATTTAATAGTTATTTTTAGTAAAAATAAAAAAATAAAAAATAATAAAATAAAAATAGGACTGATCGGGGAGCGACGCGCAGCAGCGCTACCGTGCGGTAGGGCATTTCGCCGCAGAAAGTATCTGCAGCGAATTGGGCATTGCCCAATTCGTCGCAGATGACTATGCTCAGCTTTGTGATGAACTGGCTTTCCCAACTAGCCCGCCACTGATCCTCGCAGCAATTTTTACCAGTGCAGCCCATGGGCCCGGCAGCCGACGCGCGCTGCCGATTTTTTGACCAAACTTTGTTTTACCCTGTTTTCTAATTTTTCCTAAATAATTGGTATTTTCTTATTAAAATAGGATTAGGACTCTTTATTTTCCTATAAATACTAGCATTAAACACACATATTGGGAGGACGAAAAAAAAACCCTGGGGACAGAACACAAAAACCCTAGAGAGGTTGGGAATTAACATTAAGAGGGATTAAAAATAGCAAAGCATAAAAGAGCAAAAGAAATTAGCAACACTCATCAGTCATCAATCCATCAAAGGTAGCAACGCTGTCTTTATTCTTGTTCAGCCAAAGACAGCTGTGGTGGAACCAATGACGCAAGTTTGATTATAAATCTTTAATTTGTTTATATTTACAGCATTCTTATGTTTTGATTCATGAATTATTTAAGCATACGATAGTATTACCATATTTTCTTGTAAGAATTTCTATTAATTTCTTTGATATTAAGTCTTTCAGTAACCTAAATTATTAATTATTAAACACTAATCGTATGTTTTATAAATCAGATTTTCCATTCATCTCGTAGCCTAAGTCATTGATTAAATTATCAAAAACCCTAAACTATTCTTCTGTTTCCAAAACTTTAAACCCTAAACTATTCTTCTATTTTCAAAACTTTAAAACCCTAAACTATTCTTCTATTTCTAAAAGTTTAAAACCCTAAACTGTTCTTCTGTTTCCAAAACCTTTAAAATCCTAAACTAATTTTCCTAAAACTCTAAACCCTAAATTATTCCATTAAAAGTCTCAAAACCCTGATTATTTTCCAAAATCTTAATTTATTTCCAGAATCTATATTTCTTCTAAAATGATAAATCAAAATCTTAATTTTTCAAACCGTCATCCAGCAAACCTACAAAAGCCCAAATCCAATAAATCTCATAAATCTTTCTCTCTTAAACTGTAAAAATCTTAAACCCTAATCCCAATCTTTTAAAATTAGAAACCCTAATGTCTTAAGATTCCAAAACCCTAATTTCATGATGTTAGCCCTAAACCCTAATTTGATTAACCAAAAACCTTACTACTTTCTTAAATTTATAAAACCCTAATCCATTCAATTTTTCAAAAATCCTCACAATAGCCTAAATAATAAATATAATAATTTCAAAATCCCAAAACCCTAAATGTTAATTAAAGAACCCTAATTTAAGGCATAAACCTAAATTTGTATCTTTATTTGCTTTATTTAATTTTATATTTGATTACGTAGTTTATTATATGTTTTGATTTATTTAATTTCAATGCTTGATTTATTTAATTTATCATGGATGGATATTTTCTTTATTATTATGATTAGTATTTGTTTGCTTTGGTATTAAAATTGTAAGAGGTATGTTTCCACTTTGTGGGTACCTCATTAGTTAAATTTTGTGTAATTTAAATTGCTTTTATATTTTGGACGAATGTAAAGGACATGTTCCCACCTTTCGATGGGTGTCCTATTTAGTTTTAGACATGGACAATGTAAGGAAATGTTTCCATTCTCAGATGGGTGTCCATTTATTTGCTTTGTTTGGACATTGCTTTGATTTTAATATAATGATGCTTTATTTTAATTGCTGCATGTAGTATGGATAATATCATTATATTTAAGAATTTTATAATATTAAGACCTGAAAAGGAGGCCGGTTCCAATAAACTGGGTATTGTGGGGGTGCTGAACCATTTCTCACCTTCCCCATACGTACCCAACTTTTTGAACCCATTAAGGGGTTGGAGATTCCTTAGGAATCGAGTCATTCACCTCTTTCTTTTTTTTGGCCCGTCCAGGTGGCGACTCCATTTTCTCCGGGCTTAGGCCCGTAATCTCTAAGGCCTCGAGCCTAAACAGTGCCAAAGTCGCAAGAACCATTCCACCGGGAGGGGGACGAAAATCCCCGCTCACATGTATTTTTTTTATAACCATCGAAAGAAAGAAAAGAAGAAGAAAGTGAAGTGTGTGTGCCATGTTGCAGCCAAAGGAGAAGGAAAAAGAAAAAGAAGTTATGCAAGTTTTTCTTTGTTTTTTTTATCTCCTTAATTCTTTCTTTGTTTTTTTATCTCCTTAATTCTCTTTATTTGATATGGAGTACTATTAAGATTGAATTAGTATTGTGGAAGTCAAAAATATTTTAAAGGGTTATTTTTCTAGTTTTAATCTATAATCAAGGAGTGTTGTAAGGGGTTTTGGCTAAAGAAATAATTTTGGCATTTCTTAGTTTGGAGATCTCAAGTTTGATTAAACTTAGGGATGATTGTACTAATTTTCTGTTGATAGTGGATTTTACTTCAGAGTTTAGCCCATGGTTTTCCCTCTATACTGGAAGCTTTTCCACTTTAAATCTTGTGTTCTTTATTTTTTTACTGTGGTTAATTATTTCCTACTTATGATCGATAATTTTTGTGCAAATTTAGCTTTTGATTAATTCATACAATTATTGCATGTGACCCAACATAATATACCACAAACTCTTCAATATCACCATCAACCCTCCCCAAGTCTTTTGATGAAGATCATTTCCCAACACCTATAAATCTGACATTAAATATGTTGTCAGAATCTTACAACTGTCGCTACAATATTATAATGGTCGTTATCTCAAGCCGCAAGTTCTACACTATCGTCGCTGCCACGATCGCTATATATTCGTTGGAGATTTCTAAATATAGTGCCATGTGTCATTAATATATTGCTTCTTCACATAGCCATTAAAGCTCCATTGTAGCTTTATGCGCTACAAAAAACAGACAGATTACCAATGAAAATTTTTGTCAATAATGCTAAAAATTTTATTACCAAAATCTTTAACCGACAGGTTATTGACTGGAGATTTTTGTTTGTGATCTCCTTATTAGTAATCATTTACCGAGAGAAAACTATCTCCATTGGTCGTTATTGAGAGATTTCTACCATTAGACTTTGTACTGAAAAACTTCCCTTTATCGAGAGATTCAAGTCTCTGTCGGTATTTACCGATAGGGAATCCATTGGTAAATGAGATGTTATATCGGATACTAAATTTAGAATTTATTTGGTAAAATATCGGCAAAATATTTTAATATTATCTTATGAATTTTCAAAATTCTCCGTAAATCGGTCAGCAATTCTTTAAGATAACAATTTTTTTAAATCAGTTGGTGGTCGATAATATGTTAGTTAATTGAAATTTATCTATAGATATTCGATCAATAATTTAGTCGGTAAATAATAAATATTTCATTTAACTTTCGATAATCCATCGATAAATAAGTAATATTTTACTATTTTATCGGTAATTCAGTCGGTACACAATTAATATTTTATTTATCTATCAGTAATCCATCAATAAATTTTACTATTTTTTAAATAAAATTTAAATTAATATATTATTAAATTTATTAAATTTTATAAAAATTTAATTTTGTTATATTGTATTATTAATTTAAATAGTTTGTATTATTTAATTATTATATTTTGTAATTTTAATTATTATAATTTTAAATAATAATATTTTATTATTTATATTTTTCATTTTATTAAGTTATATATGAAAATAAATATAAATGAAAATTCTAAATAAAGAAATAAATAATATATAAAATTAAATTAATAAAAATGTTAAAATAAAATGTTAAAATAATATATACAAGTAAAAAAGTATAAATAAAGTAATATATTTATATATTGGGAAGGAGAAGGTGGAGGTTAATCAGAAGGTGGAGCAGGAGGTTGAGTAGTTTGAAACTGAGAGGTGGAGGCGGTGGGGAAATATTGTCTCATAAATAACTCAAGTTATTCTCGAAACTTTCTCTACATTTGATCTCGCATTACGCGATCCTACTCAAGTGTTTTATTTTCCATCTCTTTTGGTTAACTTGGACCTATTCTTGAAAGGATGCCTTTAACAACTCTATTTCTTGATGCAATGTTGATGAGGAAGCTGAAGATGAGTTATTGGCCTCATAGACTGACTGAGAGCCTAGCCCATACACCTTTCTTTTCCTCTCCCCATCAGTGGCCTTAATAAATTGTTGAGTCTTATTAATAGGCTCATCTGTCTGAGACTATTGATCCTGAGCTGCTATAAAGCGGTCTTATAAAAAAAATATTAATACAATATAAATAATATAAAAATTAAATACAAGTATTAAAATAAAAATTATACATGTACATGTACATCTTGGGGGCACTAATAAATAAAAGTTGTCTTTCATTATTTTTAGTGTGCCTGTGGATGAACAACTTATATTTGATGGCGGGCTACCCCAACTACTCCTCCTGCTAAATTAATGCAAAATAAAATAATTTATTAATTTAGCTAAAAAATTAACAATAAAAGATTAGAAGAAACTAAATTATACTTCTAGTCGATGAGCATGCTCATAATGTGTTTCATTGCCTCCTGTATATGTAGATGGATTTACACCATTAGTAAGAGAATTGAAGCTTGTTATGGGAGGCCATTTGAGAACGAGCTCAACCTGTTGGAGTCGCCCGGTGCACCTGAAGGGCATCCCATAACTCATCAAAAAAATATTTTGGCTCCTTTCTCTTCTCCTAATTTTCATTTATCATATAATTGTAGCATATAACATCCTTACTCTCGAAGGCAATTTTAACTAAAGAGTCAAATGTCTCCTCCCACCAAAAATATTTTTTGAAAAAGTTTGATTAAATAATTAAATTCATAACTATATTTGATTACTTCTATAATTCTAACTAATTTAAATATTTTTTATATCTTAAATTTCGCAAAATAAAAATTTTAGTTTTCTAGAGACTGACTTCCAATTAATTACAATTGACTCCAACTTCTCCATCATTATCTTTCTAATCTTCCGTGAGTACGGACCAGATGGCTCCAACATCTTATTGCATTTTGTTGAATTCATTAATTATAGGTTGATTATTAATTCAGAAACTACGCCACTACGTGGCCTCTTATACCACATAGGTAATCGCTAATTAGAGCCTCTTGAAATTCCTTATGGAGAGGCCAATTCTAGATAGTAAGATGGCCTGGTGGCTAGCAGTCCTTGCTACCTTTGATCACAAGTTTATAGCTCGCACGACAATCAAGGGTAGCATAGTCACTGACCAGTTAGCTGCTGCTCCTGTTTAAGATACTGTGGAGGAACTAGAATTTCTAGATGAGGGTATCATGAGTATCGGTAAGGAAGTATGGATTATGTACTTTGATGGAGCATCTAACCACAAAAGCTATGGTGCCAAAATTATTATAATTACCCCCGAAAGATAGCAGATCCTAGTGGCAGTTAAATTGGCTTTTGAAGTCACAAACAATGAAGTGGAATACGAATCATGCATCACCGGGCTTGAAATTTCCTTAAAGTTGAATGTCAAATATTTGGAAGTGTATAGAGATTCTGCTCTTACCATGTTATAAACATTAAGAAAATGGAAAATAAGATAAGAATGTTTGGTTCCTTACCTTCAATGTTTGGAAGATCTAGCACAACAGTTCAAAAAAGTTTCATTTTATTATCTCCCTCCAACTAAAAATCAATTTGTTGATGCCTTGGCCACTCTAGCATCCATGACAAATATGGGAAAAGATATCGTGATTCACCCCATCACCGTAGAGATAAAAACACAGTCTGTTTATTTGTTTCATATCAAGTATCAAATGAGAAACCATGATTCTGGGACATTTTCAATTTTGTTCAAAAGGGTGAGTACCCTGACCAGGCCTTAAAAGCAAACTGGATAAATTTGAGACAACTAGCTAGCTAGTATATTTTGAATGATGATACACTGTATAAGCATTCTTGGAACAACATTCACCCTTAGGTGTGTGGATGAATCTAAAGCACAATAGGTAATAGAATAGGTTCATGGTGATGAGCAAGGCCCCACATGAATGGAATTACCTTGGTAAGAAAAATCACTAACCTAGGTTACGATGGCTCACCATGATGGAGGATTGTGCAAACTTTGTCAAAAGGTGCAATAATTGCCAGATATTTACTAAGTTACGAAAACAACGTCCAATTTTATTACATCCCACAGCAACTCCATGGCCTTTTACAACTTGGGGAATTTATATAATAAGGAAGATTACTCCTAAGTCTTCCAATGGTCATGAGTACATACTTGTGGCTATAGATTATTTCACTAAATTGGAAGAAGTTGCTTCCTATTTATGTTCTCAATGGCAAGAAGGTAGCCCATTTCATCTAGACCAACATCATTTGTTGGTATGAGTGCTATTTGAAATAGTCTCAGATAAAGGGTCTCACTGCCAGAAGAGGTGGTTTAGCTTATGGAAAGGTACAAGATACAATATCACAGATCCCCCCCTTATCGGCTTTAAACTAATAAAGTTGTAGAGGCTACTAATAAGACCATAAAGAACATTCTACAATGGATGATGGAAAATCACAAATGCTAGCACAACCATTTACACTTCGCTTCATAGGGTTATAGAATTTCAGTTAGGACATCGACAAGGGCAACTCCTTTCTCTTTGGTATATAGTATGGAGGCAGTATTGCTAATTAAGGAAAAGGTTTGATCCACTTGAGTACTTTAGGAGGGCCAACTTAGTGAAGTTAAATGGGCCAGGGCTTATTATGACTAGTTAAATGTTATTGACGAAAAGAGAATGGATGCTTTACACAAAGTGTAGGGTTAACAATAGAAGAAAGCCATGCATTTTGACAAGAGAATCAAAGATCAGGGTTTGTAAGAATGACACCTAATTTTGAAAGAGATAAAAGCTCCAGTACATGACCTTAGTGAAAAATTGAGACCAAATTGGGTAGGACCATACCTACTCAAGAAAATCCTATTGAGTGGAATAGCTATACCATCATATTTTGACAACATCAAGTTCTTTAGCCCATGTAACATGGATCAGCTCAAGAGATATCTTGTCTAGTTGCATCATTATTGTAACATATCTATGTAGACTTGATTCTCAAAAGAAGAAGAAGAAGAAGAAGAAGAAGAAGAAGAAGAAGAAGCTCAGCGAGTTGAAAACCTAAAATGGCAGTTTGACAAAAATTAGAGCAAAGATAAAGAGATACATGGGAAGCCCTCTTTGGTTTGGTCCAAATCATTACGAAACATAAATTCATCCCATATGAAAATGTAATAAAAGAAAATTTATTCCATAATGGTCATAAAAGTTTCATTATAACATCCATCTATTTTGTGTCTAAATCAAAGTACTTATAAAATCAAACATCCTACTAGTCAACTAATAGTCTTCCAGAAGCATATACCAAAAAAATAATCTCATCTATAGTCCCGCCTCTAACTAATTAATCAAAACTAGTCGTCATACCTTCTCTCTAGGCCAAATCATTGTAATGAACCAACCTCTGTACTTGTCAACCATGTCTAATAGTCCAGATGGCTGCACCACGTGGAATCCTTAGGCCCAACCATTCAGTATAGCTTGGGCAAAAGCAGGAATAATAACAGCAGGGGCATGCGCCATACCATCAAGTGGTACAACCTGAGAATGTCCTATCTATCGAAGAATCTAGATCCCCTGATAAAATGTTGACATTGATAGTCCAAGCAAACATACAACCCTATATCCAAAGCTCATAGTCATAAAAGAGCAGATCTGGTACCAAGGACAATACCACCAATTTCATTTGGACCAAGATTTAGCAAGCAAGAAGTGAAACCCTCTCTGAATCATGGCAAATGAGAGTTTTCTTGCATCTATAAACAAAGGGATAATAAGGGAGTCTAGCCAACATATCCATAACACGAATGTGGTCCTATTGCCAAACCTATCAATGAGAGATAAGTTTTAAAAAATTACCTGAATGAGGAAAGGAGTCATAGACCACTCTCCCTGAGCTCTGTAAACCCTGTCCAGACTAATAATAGTCTCAGCTATTAATAATGTAGCAATAGACCATAAGTCCTCCATCTATAGGATCAATGGAACCAAATAAATCAAACCCCGGCCTAGGTCTCCATTAAAAAACCCCACTAGTTAGGCAAAATGCCAAAGCCCGTAGTCACATTCTCTTCCTCACCCTATCCTCAATATTGTGATGTTTGGAAATTTTAAATAATGATTTTCTGTATTAAGTGTATATATAAATATATGTTGGAATAATTATGATATTATGTGTGGTTTAAGTATTTGTAATTAGTAGAAATAGGGTTGGTTAAGCCTTAAAAAGTTGAAAGTTAAATCCAGGTATGGACAAAATTAGTATTTTTTAAAAAAGAATTTTTAAGCAATAAAATTTTATAAAAATGTCCCTATGACCCTAGAATTAGATTTTATTATCATTGGGATAAAAGATATAGGTGATATAGCTTTAAATTAATTAATGTAATTATTATTAATATTTTACGGAGTTAAAAGTTGGGTCAGGAAATAATTAAAGAAAGTAGGAGTGCTGAAGTTTTGCTATGAGCATCACATAATATAAAAACCTAAATACTATTAAAAAAAAAGAAAAAAAGAAGGCAAATTGACTTTTACTTCTTATTTTTCCTTACCCAACCCATAACCCTCACCATTCTCATCATCTTATTCTTCTCCTTTCTTTCTTCTTCTTTCACTTTCTACATGAAAGCTATGGAATTCTTAGAATTAATTAAAGGTTTTGATGGATTTAGTTAAATTATACATGATTTCTCAAGGAAATCATTACAGAATCAGGGAAAATTGAGAAAAGAGGGTGGATAAAGGTTCTTGAAAGAGGTTAGTTCTTGTATTTTTAATAATTTGTTATTATTTAGTTTTTATTGATTTTAATTGTTTATGGAATATTGATAGTTTATAATAAGTGAATTATTTGTAATAGAATTATTAATTGAACTATTTGAGAAAAGAATTGAATATGGACCAAAAGTGGAAGAAATTGATTGTGGATTAATTTGTGAAAGAGTCTAGGTGTGTTTGTATGGTTTGTAACTTAAAACTATGCTTAAAGATTCATTTAAATCATTAAAGTGTCGGTTTAGGGTTATGGAAAATTTAGGGTTTTGGGAAGAGTTAAATTATAGAACACCTTTGTGAAAGAAATAGTTTATAGATTTAATTGAGAATGAGACTAAGTATGTTTTGAATTATGAAACACCTTTGTGAAAGAAGTAGTTTATAGATTTAATTGAGAATGAGACTAAGTATGTTTGTGTACTTTTTAACTTTAAATTATGTTTAAAAGAATTATTAAATTATCCAAGTATTGAATTTTAGGGTTATAGAACTTTTCTTCTTTGAAAGTATAATTATATTTGTTGAACATAAAAGTATGTTTGATTGACTTTAAAATTAAAATCTTGTTTAGATGAACTATAGAATTAATCAATATTGAATTATAGAGTTATGGAAGGATTAGGTATTTTTTAGGAAAACCATTTTCTTGATTATTATAAATTTAATGAAATAGTGAATTACTAAAGTGTTGAATGATTTGATTATGAAAGAAAAGTGAATCATGGGATTAAATGATTATTTGAAGTATAGTAGATGATTATGGATCAAAAGAAACATTGAGCTAATTGTATGTAAATATTAAACAACATTTTAGAAGAAAGTGTTGAAGTTTTTAATGGATAAAATATACATTACAGAATATATAATGTATACACACTATATATGTATATATAATATACACCTTTAGAATGACAATGATAATTTATGAAACTTATGTATTTGAAAAAACTAGAGTACCTATTTGGAATTTAATTATCAAAAGTAGAATGTGAAATTTTAGATTGAAAAGATAAAATTACCATATGAATAAAGTTAGTTAATTTTCATTAGTTGTTATGTCTAATACATGTAAGTGATATATGTAACACCCTTACACCCTATATACGTATAATATATATTTTCAGCATATGTAAAATACACATATACGGTACAAAAATGTCACAGACCGATTTACTAATTTTGTTTTTTACATTTCCAATTTAAAATTTTCAAATTCTAAATATATAAAAATTAAATAGAATATAAATATTGTTTACTTGTTATAAGAATCCAAAATAAATAATATATATAAAAATCTATGGGAAAAATTCGCCAGAGTTTTGTCTGAATTTTGGATATTCCAAAATTTAGCAATTACTCAACCTGAAAAAAGAAAACACTCCCAAATAATTTCCAACCATACTTATCAATTTCACCAAGTTTCTCAAACATTTTTATATATAGATATATATAATTTAAAACACATTTACTCTATCATTTCAAATACATTGACCCAAACATTCTTTATAATATACAATATATAAAATTCAAAACATAATATATTATGCATAATACTCAAAATGTACAATAACATAAAAATATATACATGTTGCTGGCAGTGTTTCTGATCTCGTTAGCAACTCAATAAGCTTAACTATAAGTCTAGACCCGACCTGATCTAGAAGAACTCTCCGGCTCAGCTGGGTCTACCCTGTCACCTGCGAGATGGAAACAATCATGCTAAGCCGAAGCCTAGTGGTACAAACTTTGATAATAACAATATAACTTCATGCAATACCAAATGCATAATGCATATAGATGTCACATCAATCCACTTTCTTATATTTTTCAAATATTTGATAAACACAACTAATAACATTATATTACTCAATTGTATCATAATTCATAATTCACATTAAAACAAAGACAAGCATGGGCCCAAAAAAGATATAATATGCTGTTCAAATTTCAGAGTTACTGCTTTGGTCCATAATGACACCATGTGTCTAGCCCCATAGGCAATATATATATCCATGGATAATGTAACAACCCAAGTCTCTTGGACCTCAACCCGGCTAGACCCTTAGGCTCCAGTATCTTGGTCCTCAACCTGGCTAGATTGCTATAGTTTTTGAGGCTTACGACCCAGTTTTTCACCATTCCAGCGTTTAGACCGTAGGCAATTATAGGCATGCTGCCAAACCCAGAACTCTGAAAATTGAATAACATACTAGGCATACAATTTATTCATATTTTTCATTATCAAATTCTTTCATAATTCCTTTACCAAAACTTTTCTCATTTTCTCATGATCAAACTAGGAACATTGCCTTATTATATCATCTTTTTTCTCACTTTTTTTTTTCATTTATTCATTTTTCTCATTATTAATCTCTTTCTCATTGTCACATATTCAATCTAGGTACATTGCCTTACTTTCACATTTTTTTTTCTCATTTTTCTCGTTTTTCACATCTTTCTCATTTTTCTCACTTTTCTCACTTTTCTTATTTTTATCAATATCAATTCATTTCATTATTCCACATATCTCATTTTTGCATTCACAACATCTTTCCCAATTACTTTGGGTATTTTCACATAATATACACATTTCACATTTTACACAATTTAGCCATTATCAATGGCTTTTCACAATGCATTTAACACATATATGACATTATAAATGTCATAGCACATTATTCATACTCAATCAATGAACCAAGTAACTTAACACATTTTCCAACCAAAATGTGTTAAGCCCAAATGTCATGCAAATATAAACAATATATTCAAAGTTTGTACATACCTCCACTAGCAACCCAAAGCAAGCTAAAACCAATCTTCAATCCAATCTTTCCAACTTGCACTTCACCACTTGGATGAAGCAAATCAACCTCCCTCAATGGCTAAACTAAATGTGATAACAAATAATCATTTAGTATCACATTTAATGGCATTTCCAACATTAAACCATAATTACACATCAATCCTATAAATTTCCAAAAATTTAGCCTTTCCTTACTTCAACATTAGAATTCCATTCTACTACAATTAAATTAGTGTTTTAAGTTTATTTATATTATTAAAAATATATTTTAATGCATTTAATTCATTTACATTATAAAAATACACTCTTATACACAAAATCTCAAAAATGGCATAACCTTTCCTCATTGAAGGTTTTCCATTCCAACACAATCCATTACTCATTCCAGCTTATATTCATCACTTTTAACACTAAACAACATGCTTAAACAAATAAAATCATACAATTCAATCACTTTGGAAAATCACTTTTCCAAAACCCTAAATCTCCACTTCCATTCTCAAACTCCAATCCAACACCACCAAATCAAATATTTGACTTTAAAATACTTGTATATGAATCAAAACAACTCATTTAGAACCAATTTGCATAATTAAAGTTCATGTTTTCAAAATCCCAAAAAATCCAAAACCCTAAATTCTCTCTCTTCACCATTCTTTAACCAAACTCCATCATCTCTTCAATCTAACCTTAGAATCATTGTTAACTACCCAAAATAACATCATACACACCAATTCCAACAATTATAACATACTACATCAAAATCTCAAAACTCACATAATCTCATCTTCCATGGAATTCAAAGAAAAGAAATGGAAACTTACTAATTTTGGTGGAAATCACCAAAAATCCTCTTGAAACTTGTTAATTCCTTCAATTTATGGAGTATGGAAGAAGCAAAATCCTTGGTCTTCAAACTCCCATGGAAGCCACGTCCTTGAAGAAGAAGAAGAAGAAGAAGAAGAAGAAGAAAGCTTTTAATATTCTTTCCTTTTCATCTTTTCTTTTTAACCACATATATTTATATATATATTAAAATAATTAAATATTTAATTATTAAATTATTTTTTTAATAAATTAAAAGTCCTAATTTTCCTCTTCCATTCAAAATTAATTTATTTTTGAATTAATTTATTAATTTTAAATTTATAAGATTTAATTACCAAAATACTCTTTTCTTTTTAAAAGTGTTGACTTTTATATATGTTATGCATATTTTGCATAATATCACATATATATTCCACTTTTTCATTTAAAATCCCTTCATGTTTCATTTAAAACTATTAATTTAATTTATCCTTTTAAATTATAATTTATTTTGTCCAATTTTTCAAAAATTAGAAAATTTTTAAAATTTTAGGATGTTACAATTCTCTCCCCTGAAACAAATTTCATCCTCGAAATTACCTGTCCTCAAGTTTGGAACAAACGGGGAAACTGACTCTACATCGCCTGCTCACTTTTCCATGTCACCTCCTTAGTGGCAAGATTCCTCCAAAGGACTTTCACAAGTGGTACCCTCTTATTCCTCAATTCTTTAACCTCTCGTGCCAAAATCGCCACTGGTTCTTCCTCATAAGTCAGATCTAGACTCACCTCAATGGACTCCACTGACAAGATATGAGATAGGTCAGACCTGTATCTCTGAAGCATCGAGACATGGAAAACATTATGTATTCGATCCAACTCAGGCGGCAAAGCTAGTCTATAAGCCACTGGACCAACTCTCTCCAACACCACATATGGTCCTATGAAACGAGGACTCAACTTCCCTTTGCGGCCAAATCTCAAAATCTTCTTCCACGGAGACACCTTCAGAAACACTTTATCTCCCACACTGAACTCTATGTCTCTTTTCTTTAAATCTGAATAAGATTTCTATCGGTCTAAAGCTGCTTTCAAACGACCCCGAATCACCTTCACTTTTTCCTCTGTTTCCTTAATCAAATCGGGACCAACCAGTTTACCTTCTCCAACTTCATCCCAACACAAAGGTGTCCTGCATCTCCTACCATATAAAGCCTCATAAGGAGTCATCCCAATACTCGACTGATGACTGTTGTTATAAGCAAATTCAATTAATGACAAAATCTGTCCCAATTCCGGTAAAATCAATGATACAGCTCCTCAACATATCCTCCAGAATCTGCATCACTCTCTCTGATTGTCCATCTGTTTGAGGATGGAAAGCAGTACTAAAATGCAATCGAAAACCCAAAGCACCATGCAAACTCTTCCAAAACCTCGAAGTAAATCAGGGATCTCAATCTGACACCAAAGAAACTGGGACTCCATGCAACCTTACTATCTTATTGATATACAGCTCAGCCAACCTCTCAAGAGAATAATCCATCTAAACTGGAAGAAAATGAGTTGTCTTCATCATCCGATCAATTATCACCTAGATTGCATCATGCTTCTTTTGTGTCAAAGGCAGTCCAATCACAAAATCCATTGTCACTCGCTCCTATTTCCATTCTAGCACTAATAAAGGTTGGAGCAACCCTGAAAGAACTTGGTGCTCAGCCTTCACTTTCTGGCAAGTGAGACATCTGGATACAAACTCTGCTATATCCCTCTTCATACCTGACCACCAATAATATCGCTTCAAGTCCTGATACATCTTGGTACTCCCAGGGTACATAGCAAAAAGTGACTAATGTGCTTCCTCTAATATCATTCTTTTCAATTCTGCATCATCAGGAATACACAATCTATCTCTGTACCATAGACTGCCATCATCCCTCACATAAAAGTCTCGACTCTCCCCCTTCTGACAAACCAACACAATTTTCTAAATTCTCTCATCTACCGATTGAGCCTCCCTAATATGATCCAACAAGACTGGCCTCAACTGTAACTGAGCCATCAGAGCACCATCATCAGAAGATTCAAATCTAGCATGCAACGCTCTCAAATCAACAAGCAACGAGAGTAATAAGCAGTCAAACCTGCCAAAGACATTCGACTCAAGGCATTAGCAACAACATTTGCCTTACCAGGATGATAATCAATCAAACAGTCGTAGTCTTTAATCAACTCTAACCACTGTCTCTGCCGAAGATTCAGCTCTCTCTGAACACCCAGATATTTCGAACTCTTGTGATTTATATAAATGAAACACTTCTCCCCATAAAGATAATGTCGCCAAATCTTGTTCTTGATGGTCACCTTATTCAACTGCCTATAATCAATACACAATCTCATGGTGTCATCCTTCTTCACAAACAACACAGGCGCTCCCCACGGGGACACACTAGGGTGGACGAACCCTTTATCCAATAACTCCTGCAACTACACCTTCAACTCTCTCAACTCAGCAGGTGCTATCCGATAAGGGGTAATAGAGATAGGAGTGGTACCAGGCAACAAATCGATACCAAACTCCACTTCTCTCTCAGGAGGCACCCTTGGCAACTTATCAGGGAAAACATCTGAAAACTCGGCAACTGTGGGTATACTTTCAAGCAAGGATCCCACTACTCTAGTATCTACAACATGAGCAAGATAAGCCTCACATCCCTTTCGAATCATTCTCCCAGCTGAAACAGCTGAAACAAACATAGATGAAAGAAACCTTTGCTCACCAGATACTATCACATCCCTACCATCACGTGTTCTCAAAGTAACACATTTCTTCTGACAGTCTACTACAGCCCCATGCTTGGATAACCAATCCATGCCCAAAATTAGATCATATTCCCTGAAAGGCATCTCATTCAGATCACCGAGAAACTCCTCATCTTAAATAACAACTGGACTATCTCGGTGCACCCTGCTCACTACAACACTATGCCCTAAAGGATTTGTCACCATGACATCAAATCCTAGGGACTCAGAATGCAATTCATTCACAGGCAAGATAGATGCACTTATGTATGAATGCGTAGATCCAGGATCTAATAGAGCAAGGACTGAAATACCAAATAAAGAAAATAT
Organism: Garcia nutans; assembly: GCA_947685225.1. Classification (NCBI taxonomy): domain Eukaryota; kingdom Viridiplantae; phylum Streptophyta; class Magnoliopsida; order Malpighiales; family Euphorbiaceae; genus Garcia; species Garcia nutans. Next base: position 29,518,363 of record CANTUV010000009.1, on the reverse strand, counting down.
ACCTGCAATGATGGCTGAAGCATCCGGCTGCCTCTGTATCACATAAACCCACTGAGATGGCCTAGCCTCATCTGGCCTACAACCCCCGGATGTAGAGCCTCCTCTCTAACTAAACCCAGGGTGACCACCTTTACTAAAACCTCTGCCACCACGACCCCCTCTGACACTTGGTCGAGAAGATGCAGTATCCGCCTGCCTAACCTCTGGTGGGTCGGGACAATCTCTGATAAAATGGTTTGACGACCCACATCTAAAACACACTCCCGAAGCACCTCTCCACCAGCAGACACCTCCATGTACTTTACCACAATGAACGCAAGTAGGTGGAGTAGGTCTCTGAGCCACTGGAGTTGGAGCACTAGCCACTAAAATTGCAGGTCTCTGTCTCTATCTCTGCTGTTGTACTGACTTGCCAAACTGCCCCTGACTTCTACTAAACCTTTGAGAATGTCCCCCTCGGCCTCTCTTTACTGATGAAGACCCTGCCTCACTCTGGGATCTTCTAACTCTGGTCTCCTCAACCCTAGCAGCTGCCGCAAGACTCTGTGCCCTCTCAACACTCCTGCCAGCTGCAACTAACTGGGAAAAATCCTGATACCGAGAGCCTGCAATGATGCACATGATAGAGGGTCTCAGTCCCTCCTCAAACATCCTGCACCTGTCAAACTCGTCAGAAATGATCCCACCAGCATAGTGACTCAACCGGATAAACTTGATCTCATACTCGGTCACTGTCCTGGTATCATGTCTCAGACTCAGGAACTCTATCTTCTTTGTATCTTTATACTCTCTCGGAGTATAATTCTGCTCAAATTCTCGCAGGAAATCATCATAGGTCCGGGCTGGTGGATCATCCAGAGCATATGGAACTGTCTTCCACCAATCATATGCATCTCTCTGCAGAAAAGATCTGGCATAATCAAACTTCTCTTCTGGACCGGCCTGTAACTGAATAAATATCCTCTGAACCTGGTCTAGCCACTACTCTGCTATAGTAGGATCTGTAGTACCGACAAAGTCCTCAGCCCCATACTTTATTAGTTATCATACTGCCTCACCGGTAGCTGTGGCTGTGGCGGCTGCAGAACTGGAGCCTGCCTCAACAACTCTACCATATGCCATACCCAGCCAGGCGGAACCTTATCAGCTGCTGGTCTCACAGGCATAGAAACAGATGCCTCACCAGTAGATACAACTCTAGCTCCATCTCTACCCTCATCTGGAGCCACACTCTCTGCACTACCCTTAGCAGCCTGATGCGGATGAGACGCCATAACTACCTATATCTGCAAACAAAGCAGAAAATACTATATCAGAGATCAGAAACTGCCAGTGCCAATGCATGTATTACAATTAAAAACTATTTTTTAAATCCCCCATTTTCTCTCTCTATCATCCCACCTAGGTCGAGAACCTCAAACCTAGGCTCTGATACCAAAACAAATGTAACACCCTTATACCCTATATACATATAATACATATTTCTAGCATATGTAAAATACGCATATACGGTACAAAAACGTCACAGACCGATTTACTAATTTTTTTTACATTTTCAATTTAAAATTTCAAATTCAAAATATATAAAAATTAAATAGAATATAAATATTATTTACTTGTTATAAAAACCCAAAATAAATAATATATATAAAAATCTCTGGGAAACATTCGCCAGAGTTTTGTCTAAATTTTGGATATTTCAAAATTTAGCAATTACTCAACCTGCAAAAAGAAAACACTCCCAAATAGTTTCCAACCATACTTCTCAATTTTACCAAGTTTCTCAAACATTTATACATATAGATATATATAATTTAAAACACACTTACTCTCCCATTTCAAATACATTGACCCAAACATTCTTTATAATATACAATATGTAAAATTCAAAACATAATATATTATGCATAATACTCAAAATGTACAATAACATAAAAATATATACATGTTGCTGGCAGTGTTTCTGATCTCGTTAGCAACTCAACAAGCTTAACAATAAGTCTAGACCCGACCTGGTCTAGAAGAACTCTCTGGCTCAGCTGGGTCTACCCTGTCACATTCGCGATGGAAACAATTACGCTAAGCCGAATCCTAGTGGTACAAACTTTGATAATAGCAATATAACTCCATGCAATACCAAATGCATAATGCATATAGATGTCACATCAATCCACTTTCTTATATTTTTCAAATATTTCATAAGCACAACTCATAACATTATATTACTCAATTGTATCATAATTCATAATTCACATTAAAATAAAGATAAGCATGGGCCCAAAAAGGATCTAATATGCTATTCAAATTTCAGAGTTACTGCTTTGGTCCATAATGACACCATGTGTCTAGCCCCGTAGGCAATATATATATCCATGGATAATGTAACAGCCCAGTCTCTTGGACCTCAACCCGACTAGACCCTTAGGCCCCAGTATCTTGGTCCTCAACCCGGCTAGACTGCTACAATTTTTTAGGCTTACGATCCAGTCTTTTCACCCCAAAAACATCATATTTATCAGCTGGCATGGTTTACGACCCTGTCTTTTCACCATTCCAGTGTTTAGCCCGTAGGAAATTATAGGCATGCCGCCAAACCCAGAACTCTGAAAATTGATTAACATACTAGGCACACAATTTATTCATATTTTTCATTATCAAATTCTTTCATAATTTCTTTACCAAAACTTTTCTCATTTTCTCATGATCAAACTAGGCACATTGCCTTATTATATCATCTTTTTCTCACTTTTTTTTTTCATTTTTTCATTTTTCTTATTATTAATCTCTTTCTCATTGTCACATATTCAATCTAGGCACATTGCCTTATTTTCACATTTTTTTTTCTCATTTTTCACATCTTTCTCATTTTTCTCACTTTTCTCATTTTTCTCATTTTTATCAATATCAATTCATTTCATTATTCCACATATCTCATTTTTGCATTCACAACACACTACCCAATTACTTTTTGTATTTTCACATAATATACATATTTCACATTCTACACAATTTAGCCATTATCAATGGCTTTTCACAATGCATTTAACACATATATGGCATTACAAATGTCATAGCACATGACATTACAAATGCCATAGCACATTATTCATACTCAATTAATGAACCAAGTAACTTAACACATTTTCCAACCAAAATGTGTTAAGCCCAAATGTCATGCAAATATATAAACAATATATTCAAAGTTTGTACATACCTCAACTAGCAACCCAAAGCAAGCTAAAAACAACTTTCAATCTAATCTTTTCAACTTACCCTTCACCACTTGGATGAAGCAAATCAACCTCCCTCAATGCCTAAACCAAATGTGATAACAAATAATCATTTAGTATCACATTTAATGGCATTTCCAACATTAAACCATAATTACACATCAATCCTATAAATTTTCAAAAATTTAGTCTTTCCTTACTTCAACATTAGAATTCCATTCTACTACAATTAAATTAGTGTTTTAAGTTTATTTATATTATTAAAAACATATTTTAATGCATTTAATTCATTTACATTATAAAAATACACTCTTATACACAAAATCTCAAAAATGGCATAACCTTCCCCCATTGAAGGTTTTCCATTCCAACATAATCCATTACTTATTCCAAGCTTATATTCATCACTTTAACACTAAACAACATGCTTAAACAAATAAAATCACACAATTTAACCACTTTGGAAAATCACTTTTCCAAAACCCTAAATCTCCACTTCCATTCTCAAACTCCAACCCAACACTACCAAATCTAATATTTGACTTTAAAATACTTGTTTATGAATAAAAAAACTCATTTAGAACCAATTTGCACAATTAAAGTTCATGTTTTCAAAATCCCAAAAAATCCATAACCCTAAATTCTCTCTCTTCACCATTCTTTAACCAAACTCCATCATCTCTTCAATCTAACCTTAGAATCATTGTTAACTACCCAAAATAACATCATACACACCAATTCCAACAATTATAACATGCAAGATCAAAATCTAAAAACTCACATAATCTCATCTTCCATGGAATTCAAAGAAAAGAAATGGAAACTTACTAATTTTGGTGGAAATCACCAAAAATTCACTTGAAACTTGTTAATTCCTTCAATTTATGGAGTATGGAAGAAGCAAAATCCATGGTCTTCAAACTCCCATGGAAGCCACGTCCTTGAAGAAGAAGAAGAAGAAGAAGAAGAAGAAGACTTTTAATATTCTTTCCTTTTCATCTTTTCTTTTTAACCACATATATATATATATATATTAAAATATTTTAATATTTAATTAATTATTTATTTTTTAATAAATTAAAAGTCCTAATTTCCCTCTTCCATTCAAAATTAATTTGTTTTTGAATTATTTTATTAATTTTGAATTTATAAGATTTAATTACCAAAATACCCTTTTCTTTTAAAAAGTGTTGACTTTTATATATGTTATGTATAATTTGCATATATATCACATATATATTCTACTTTTTCAATTAAAATCCCTTCATTTTTCATTTAAAACCATTAATTTAATTTATCCTTTTAAATTATAATTTATTTTGTCCAATTTTCCAAAAATTAGAAATTTTCAAAAATTTTAAGATGTTACAATATATTAGTAGTGTATAGTGTTATTTTTATAAGTACGATGTTGATTGGAAATATTCTTCATATGAAGAAAAGTGTGCAATAAGATATAATGATAATCTTATGTGTATTGAGTAATTTATTGATATTTTCATATGATATCAATATGGTAATATAAAACATGTTAATATAATGTGAATACAATGATAATCTTATGTGTATTGAGTAATTTATGGTATTACTTTATTTGTGACATTTGATTGGAATTAATCTTATATGCATAAAACTTCAAAACTTGCAATTATAGTAAATTGATTAGTAAAAGATTTAAAGACAATTTATGAAAATATGTTAGGTTTAATCGAATTAAAATTTATTTAATTGAATTGTTAAAGTTTGAATGTCATTTGGTTAATGAGAAAATGAATTGTTATTTTAAATAATTATTTTAAGCAAAATTATTATTACCAACTATGAAATTGGCTGAAATTGAGAAATAACTGAATTTCCCAAATTATACTGATATTAAACCTAGTTTTTCGATTGAATGACTAGCTAGAGGGTGAACATCTCTACTGTTATTGGACACTCTGTGTCATTACTGCTACTGGAAACTTTGTGTCATTACTATTACGGGACACTTTGTGTCATTACTATTATTGGGCATTTTGCTATTACTGAGTCATTGGCCATACCGACTGATATATTACTAGGCATTTACTTATGACTACAAAACCCATTATCTGAGTTTAGGGTTTGAAACTCAGTATATGAGGGAAAATAAATGATATTTACTTAAAGAAGTAAGTGAAAGTTACTGAAATGTGAGTGCATACATGCTCAATAATCTTTCCATGCATGAACAAGGTGAAATATAAGATGCAATAATGTTATTTTGATACTATAGGTAAGATAAATATGTAAATGATATATAATAACATAATTTTGTTGATAATGTAATATTATAGTATGTATTGAAACACATGTTTAAAGGTGAAAATATAATTTAACAATTATATAGAAATATTTCAAGCATAATGAAGTTGCTTATAAGTGACGAAAGAAAAATTATTAGATTTTATTAACTTGTATGTGTGATAATGTGATTTTGTATGCTACGATAATGTTGTTGGTCAAAACCTTTGTAGGATTTCTATCTAAATGCTACTCACATGTTATTATCACTAAAATATGGACTCATGGAAAATGTTAAAATGAAAATTTAGAATTTGCCAAAGTATATGTTTTAAAAACATCTTGTATGGTATTGTTATATTTTATTTTAGTATAATTACTATGAGATATCATATGTAATAATTATTTATTATATTGGTAATACCTTGAGAAATGTTGGTTATTGAATATTAAATAGTAGCCGAGACATATAGGTTTCCATGAAAAGTTTAGCTATCATTATATTGTATTTTATTATATTACAATATTGTTATGGTATAAGTGATGAATGGTGAATTGATATGTTGGCCAAATTATACTTGATAAATAGAAGTGAAAAATTGTATGATTATTAAACTTTAAATATATTTGATATGAAATGATTAATTATTCAAATTAACCTAAAACCTAAATTAATTTTACAACTTTACAAAGTAAAGTAAGATAATAATGAATTTATTATGTTAATCATATTAGACAATAATCATTGTTTTAATTTACATGAATGTGATAATAAAGTGTCTAAGTAATAAGATTAACGTGACAAGATACATTAAAAAGAAATGAATATGTTTTTTTTTTAACATTATCAAAAGATTGTCAATGTAAATAGCTAAATATGCTTAATTTATTATTGTGATAAATTACTTGTGATATTAAATAGCAAATTATAGATATACAAGCACCACTAAGTATTATGCTTAGTGTGTTAGATTTTTCTGACACACAGATAGAACAAACCAAAGCGCAATTGGAAATTGAAGATTTAGGGTTATAGAGATCTGCTATGATTTAGAAAATGTTTTATTGTAAAGATTTTGGATTATATATTAGTTATAGTTTACATAGAAAAATTTTGAATTTAATAGCAATTGTATAGTTATTGATCAATTCATGGAATATAAATATTGTAATTGCTAGATTGGATTCTTATTCATTTTGGAACTTGTATTTGCATTTTATGGAATTATTGTGGAGAATGTATAGTAAAAAAATATAGATGTATATATTGATACAGTATATGATATTGGACTTGGATTGTGATTGATTATTGATTTATTAGAGAAATTGGAGTTGGGTTTGATTAAACAAAAGGTAGAAGTGTTATTCTACATATGGAGTTAGATTGAAGCAAATCTGGACAGTGAATATTATAGAGGAGACTTTATTAAAATTTTTAGTTAATCTATTTACTTGGAATTGAATATTGGATTGTTATAGGATTATTTAATATATCGAGTAGCATCTTTTAATAGTTCTATGAGAGGATTGTCAGGGGATATTACAAGTATCCTTTCAAAACTCAACAATAAGTACGTGTAGGTTCACTTTGTCTTGCTTTACCATAAGAGTTGCCTTAGCCTCAACTAAGTTAAATAGCCTTTGAAAAGCAGGATAATATCCAATGCAATGTTAGGAGTAGCAAGCTCAGCATTAGTATTGCATCCCAATATGATGCACTAAACTCCTCAAAAGTAACTACCCCATCATAGGCCCAAACCTGAATACATGGTCCATAAGATTCCAAAATTTCAGACAAGCCTGAATAAAATCCCTATCGATGTTTACACCTTTTTAGGTGATAACCAGGGCAATCCCATATCATCTTAACTTTATTTTATCCACTTTGTCCAAATAGGTGATCCAAAGGTGCAAGGAATGACTAAAAATAACTCCATAACAGTACAGTCAATTTGTAGAAAGTAAAAATCCTCTGAAAAGCTTAAAAAAGGCCTAAAAATTTGCATAAAGTTGCACAAATTCTGAAATCACCCCCATATATAGGAGAGGATTTTTGGCCACGTGAAGTGTGGGTGGACCAAACAAAGGATGGATTGCTGCACACCGTGTGGCATTCATATGATAATAGTGTGGTTCATAGACCCATTAGATTTCAAAAGAAAATAAATAATAAGACAAAAAAATAATAATACTAATAAAAATAAAAAATAAAAATAAAAAATAAAAAATATAATAATAATATAATTAGATGATAATAAGTGCATGAAACATATAAAATAATAAATAGGAAAATAACTTGCAAAATCAAATTTTGCTTAAATATTAAATTATTGTAAGAACAAAATCAGGTTCCTAATGGACCAATTAGATAAGCCCGCAATTAACAAAAAGAAAATGCATAAATTAAATATAATAAAATTATCTGAGTATAGTCATCCCAAAGTACATGCATTATAATGCATCATTAGCATAAATCCTACATAAAAATGAAATTGATAGAAAATTTATCTTCCACGACGATGACGTTTATCCCCACGCTCAATAGCCAGATGACCAAATGTGACTGACAACAGAGCCTTATAACGGCAAGCCATTTTGAAAGTATGTTAAAAAAAACTCATCGGGCCACTGTTAAAAATGACAAAGATCATAAGAAAATAGGAATATAAGAGTAAATGGAAAATAGTGCAAGAACAAGATTATCTCTCTAAAATTCTCTGGCAATGGGGCAAAAGGAACTTTACGCACATGGACCCTCTAGTGCCCCATGTTTTCACTTGCAATATAATTTATTATTTCGCCTAAATAGTAGTATAGTAGAACACCCTCAACAGGCATAAAATAGGTCTCGACAAAGGTTGATTGGGAGCCAGCCCGAGAAACCCCTGCACGGGTGCAATATTTGTAAACTTGACATTATCATCTACCAAAGTTTTAGTCCTCCCTCAGTGAGCAACACATCTTCTAGCACCAGCAACACTCATCTCAGGATGTGAGGATCCACTTGAGCAATAAGTATATTGAGATTGACTACCCGAGCCACTGGTAATTTGGGACATTAGATTCGTCTGCAAAAATCCTCATAATTGGTGCCAAGAAGTAGAAAATTGGTGGCAATAAGAAGATTATAAAGGAGAGAGTGGGCATCATAGCTCTTCCCCTTCTCATGTCTTTGGGCGATGCATAAGGGAGAACTTTCTCAAAATTTTCTTGGCATCGGAATCATTCACCTAGATAGTATTGCTAGGTCTTCAGGGATCGAAAGATTGTGTGAAAATTAGAGTAAAAGATAGCTTGATTTAGATGGTTAGGATTGGAAGGGATGAATCTCTTATTAAAAGGACACAATATCACCTACAAGAGAGGGGAATAGTCATTGTAAAAGGCTAATTTAGATATGTTGTGATTAAATGTACTCACATTATCTATTAGAATATTGTCAAAAATGGCTCGCAAGTTTAAAAAATTTGAGGTTGGTAGCCAGGACTAGTTGCTTGGTGCATCCCATAGGAAAGACACATCTAGCTATAGACTCCCTAAGCCAAGTGCCAAGCTGGGGAAATATTTATAAGTCCACATCTGTAATAGACAACAAAGTAAGTTAGAACACAAGTTCCAGCGGGGTAAAAGAAAAAATAAGGGTACCGAGGTGCATACCTCCCAAAGAATGTAGGTGTGAGCAGGAATTTTTGCCCCCACTTCCGGTGGAATGGCTCTTGCCACTACAGCACTGTTAGGCTCTAGGCCTTTGAGAATATGGGCCTAAACCTAAAGAAAATGGAGTTGTCATCTGGACAAGCTGAGAAATAAAAGAAAAGAGTAGATGACTCGATTCCTAAGGAATCCCCAACCCCCTTTTGGAAGGTTGGGCATGCATGGGGAAGGTGAGACTAACACAGCACCCCCATAGTGCTTGGTTCATTAGAACTAACCTCCTTTTCAGGTCTAAATATTATAACATTATTAAATTATTACAGCATTATCCATATTACATGTAATTATAAAATAAACATTCATCATATTATTAAGTTCAAAAAAAACCAACAAAATTGGCACCCATTCGAGGATGGAAACATGCCTTTACAATGTCCAATGTCCAAAGTATAAGTAAATAAAAATAGGACACCTACCAATTGGTAGAAACATGTCCCTTACATTAATCCCCAAATACATATAAGATAAAAAAATAAATTAAATAAAGAAGGTGTCCACAAAGTGGAAACATGCCTTTTACATGTCTATTAAAAATATAATCAATAAATACTTAATAATCATCCATGGTAAAACAAGTAATCAAACAAATAATCAATCATTGCATAAACAATTGTAAATTAGGGCTAAACTAATGAAGTTAAAGTTAATTATAAAAATTGCAATTTACTAATAGATCTTAATATTAACCCATTAATCAAATATAGGGCGCGATGAAGTGAGCCCCCCTACGGGGGTCAAGGGGGCAGTGCCCTTTGAAGGGGATTAGGGGCATTACACCCAAAATATAAACAATTTGTAGAATAAATTTTGTTGTGGTGCTAATGAAACTAAAGTTAAACATGCAAAATTGGGGTTTTAACTTAAAAGTAGGGTTTCATATGCAAAGTTAAGACTAAACATGCAATTAGGGTTTTAGATTGCAAGACTAAGATTAAAATATGCAAACTAAAACTCTATGGTTTAATATTTAAACTAAGGCATAAAATAAGTGAATTAGGGTTTTGGAAAACTAGATGACAATATTATTCTGCAATTACGGTTTTAGATTTGTGGGAACATAATTCATGTATACAATTGAATTCTAAATTAACTTAAATCCTTAACCAAAACTAATTGTAAAAGAGTTTTTAGACTCGCATGTATAATTTGAAAACACAGTGAATTAATAATAAAATAATCTATAAGATCAAATTGAGTTAGTTAATAAGAAATCAAACTTGCGTTGTGGCTCTACCAAAGTTTAATGTTGTTGAACCAAGCTTTGTTTTGTCACCTACACCTTATAGAAACTGCTGTCTAAAGATGATGCTACCTGGATCAAATTGAGTCTTGGCTGAACCTCAGCGGTTTGACAATTGCTTAGATATTGCCTCTATTTTGTTTTTATTTTTCCCTTTGATTGCTTTCTGATCTTTAATTGCTTTTCAATCATGGCTTCTCTCGGTATTTAATTGATTTTCTTTTTGATAATCCCGTTGTTTGATAATTATCCCCCCTTCAATTATGGATGAGCCCTGTATTTATATCCAATCATTATGTCAAACAGTGTTTACCAAACCTAATTTTTAAGGACTCTTCTCTACTTATCCTAGTACAATTAGAATTTGAAGCTAATTTAAACTGAATCCGGACACAATTAAGCCTAAAACTAAAAATTAAAACCTATATTTAAGACCATGATGAATTGGGCTAGCCAATTCGTCATGGGCCTTTTTCCATGGCGAATTGGCTTAAGCCAATTCACCATGGATGCCATCCATGGCAAATTGGCCATGCTAATTCGCCATAGGCTGGCCCTGGGGTGAATTGGCTATGCCTCCATGGGATAGCCCAGTGGCAAATTTGCTAGGCCAATTCATCACGATTTTATACTTTGGGCTGAACCAGCTTGGTTTAGGATTTAAAGATTGGGTTGGACCAATTTTGGGCTTTTAAAATTGGTCTAAACTTATTTTAAGCTTTTAAAACCAAACCAGACTAGGTTTAAACTTTTTTGGATTTGACTTAGCCCTTTTTAATTGGGATAGGACTGACTCAGAGCCAAAATTAAGGGTTTACAGTAGGTTCCTTCAATAGAGTGGACTTCCCCTTGGGATAGTCATTCAATTTCTTCATACATGGTGGCCAACATGGTGCCCTGGTTAAATTATGTGAGTCGAGTTAGGTTCTCAAAACTCATCAAGATGGAAAGGTCAACAGTATCATGCCAGGTATGCCTGAAGGAGCACCCCAACAATAACAAAATCATACTACAAGCAACTTGCAAGGGAAAATCCCCAAGGTCACTGCTTGTCCTCATCATGACACTGATATTCTTTTTTAACCAAGTACGGGTAAACACATCATCACCAGTCTCAGGAATAGGTGGGATGACACCCAACAGGTTCATAATTTGCTCTTCAGATAAACTCCTATAGTTTGGATATAATTCCAAAGGATGTGGCCCAAATGGAATACTAGACACCATATACAGATCTTATAGCCTCATGGTCAACTCATCGCATGAAAAATGGAGAGAATTAGTAGAGTCCTATGATCTTTCGACTAAAACTCATAGGAAATAATGGTTGGGCTATCCTGTGCAGTATAGAGATAGGAAATCTAAAAAATCAGTGGGAGACTATAATTCCCTCACCTCATTTGTCAGATTAAGGTTCCACTGGTTGGAATGGCCACCCCACAATTTTAATTAATCATATTGTTAAAATTAATAATAAATAATATTTTCATTATTTGTTTATTTTTATTAATCCAAAAAGTAATGAGAAAGGTGTTTGTTGTTTTTTTATTTCAGAAATTAAAAATAAAGCCTAACCCTATGAAGCTAGTTTATGATACATGAGCGTGGGGATCTACCAGTAGCTCTCCGATGGTTAGGACTTCAACGACTTCAGGGGAAGAAGAAGTGGACTAAGACATTTTGGACCCTAAAACAATTAAAGGAAAAAGAAACGCAAAGAAGGGGAAAGAGTGGAGGAGTAAGGAAACAAATGCCTCCTTATACCCCTATTTATAGGATTTAAGCTCAAAACACAGTTCAATCGGCACAATGCCAAATATGCTCAAATGTGCACCAAATATCGAGAATGCTATCTCAATTAAGTTTTTTCTTTCCATTTTCTTTAGTTCACACCATTATATCAATTTTAAAATACAAAATGGATGATTTTTTTTTTGGGGGGGGGAGGCAGCTATGAACCCCCTAATTTTGTACCTCATTCAGAAATTTGGAGATTACATTGGAAAAAAATCAATTTGTCATAAAAAATTGAATTAAAAAATTATTGGCTGTGTATCATCCACAATTTTAAATAAAAATAATTAATTAATTTGTTAGAATAGTAATGTGCATGATATATACCTAAATATACATAAAATATACTTTGGATACATAGTGTATACATGATATATACCTAATATATAGTTACTATAAACATTAGTTACATATTATATAGCAAAAATATAAGTGATGTATGCATATATATATATATATAAACATATTTATGGTTGGAAAGTTAATAATAATAATAATAATAATAATAATAATAATAATAATAATAATAATAATAATAATAATAAATAAAAGTCAAAGAGAGAAAATAAATATATGGTTGGGAAAAAAAGAGAAAAATACAAAAATAATGAAATATCCAATTAATTAATTAATTAATATATATGGATGGATAGAAATGAAGAAGAAAATATAAAGGGAGTCTTCATCTTATTCTTCTTCATTTGGACGTCGAACCTTCAAATTAGAGAGAGAAACTTTTCTTTAAACACTCAAAATTTCACAAAAAACCTAAAGAAGTAAAGTATATTTTGAAGAGAAATCAAGAATTCAAGTAAGTTTATTCTCTTTTAAGCTTGTTTTCTTGAATTTTTAAGGTTATGTATAATTCAGGTTGTAATATCCGGGGTTTTGGATGAATTAAATAAGAATTTGGAGGTTAATTAAAGTGTTGGGAGTGGTATATGTGTAGTATATATCTAATATATACGCAAGATATACATAGTATATACTAATGTATACATATTATATAGTTGATATGTAGTAAAGATTATACATAATATACATACATTGTATATATAATGTATAAATAAAATATATTACATATATATATGTATAAAGATACATATAATATATATTTAAAGTATAAATGATATATACATATACATGAAATATAAATGACACATACATATATATTTATGGATGGGAAAGTAATGAATAAATAAGTAAATAAATAAACAAATAAGAAAAAGAAAGTCAAAATAAGGGGAAAAATATGTAAATGAGATTAAAAGGAAAATAAAAGTTAAATAATTAAACAATTAATAAAATAAATAATATATAGATATTTATGGATGGGAAGGAAGATAAGAGCGAAATTATAGTCTTCATCTTCTTCTCCAAAACTCCATGGCCGAATAGAGAGAGAGAGAGAGAGAGAGAGAGAGAGAGATTTTCTCTTAGAACCTTCAAATTTTATAAGAATTTTAAGAGAATAAAGTTGATTTTGAAGATTTACCAAGGATGCAAGTAAGTATTTTCTCTCTCAAGCTTATTTTCTTTAGTTTGAAGGTTATACAGATTTGGGTAGAGAGAGAATGTTGTGTTCAATTGCTAAAATTGATAGAAATGAAGTTAAAATGATGATTATATGATGAATTGGTGGTTGGTTAGTTGAAATGGGCACAGTTTATGAATCTAGGGTTATAGAAAGATTGTGTGCAAATTAGGGTTTTTATATGGATGGCTATAATTATTGTAATAGGATGGTTTAATGTTATTTTAGTGTAAATGTTATGATTTTATGGTTAAAATTTTGATATGAGAAGGTTTTTGATATAGTTAGAGTTTACGACTGTGTTATGTGAAAATTATGGTTTTTGAAAGAGGTTTTAACAATTGTGAAAATGAGTTATTTTAATGTTATATTGATCCATATGTATTTAATTTATGGTTAGATTATGGAAATGAGTTGAGTAGAATGAAGTTTTAAAAAAAAAGTAGTAAATGGTGAAAATAGAGTTTTATTGAGATTTTGGTGAAATTGGTGTCAGTAATGGTTGTTTGATATAAATTAAGCATGAAGATGATTTTAAATGAATAATTGTGATTATTGTATGATCTATATGAGTGTAGGCCAAGTTGATATAAGTGGTGGAGTTTAGGGTTTTTGCTTAGAAAAGGGGTTTGGATTGGAATTGAAAGCAAATATGGTTAATACATACTTTTATAATATTTAATTTAATTGATTATGCATGGCATTATCCATAAGTGCATTATGGAAATATTATGGAAAAGGATAAAATTTATTTTTGAGTGTGAAATATGCTAAAAATAATTTAAAAAGATGATAATGAACAATATGATAAGTAATAAGAAAGAAAACATGGAAAACAACTAAATATGTGAAAATTGTGAGAAATGAGAAAATGTGACAAAAATATGATAATGAGATTAAATGTAAAATGTAACATGATGTGTAATATGTATATGCTTGTGAAAGGTGCTAAAATGTGGAAATGAGTCACATTGTGAATGTGACTCATGGTAATGTAAACTAGTTATGAAATATGGAATATAGTAATCGTATGAAAATATATGAAATTGATAAATGAGATGAAAGTGATCATGAATAATTTAATCATGTGATAAATATAGAAAAGAAATTATGTGAATGAAAAATATGGGAAGTGAAATGGAAATGAACAAAATATGATGTATGTTGCCTCATTCAATATATAGTTTCAGAAAGTTGTATTTGGTATTGTATGCCATGTCATAGGCCTTTTGGAGAGATATGCTGGTGTCACATATCTTATATTATGCTGGACAAGACACGCTGGTGTCACAGACATGATTATGCCTTCAATGAGACATGCTGGTATCATTAGGAAACGCGCCTTTGGGCGAGATTCGACACTTAGATCCCCGGTGTTAAGATAGGCCAAAATAATATTTCTAAAACTTGTATATTGTATAAGGATTTGTGGGTCTAAGGCTTGTGTTTGTGATTTATTGAAATAAAATTATGATTTGTGGTTGGGAAATGAATTATACCTGATTATAATAAGTAAAATTTATTAGATAAAGAATGTGTTAGTTAATGATGTATGTATGGAAAGTTTAAGGTGCTGCAAGTTTAATGCGCTGCAAGTTTAATGCATGCATTTCTTTAAAATAATTTTATGCTATCTAAGTATGTACCACTAGACCATTGGCTTAGCGTGGTAGTATTTATTGCACAGGTATTAGAAGTGCAGACAAAAAAATGCAGATTGTGATTGTAATTTAAAGATTGATTTGTGCCACGAGACCTAACTTTGGTGCTGGGTTGTATATCATATAGAGAATATATATATATATATATAAGTATTTGTTAACTACATTATATGTATTTGCATGTGTTAAGATTTTAAAAGCATGCTTATGTAATTATAGTTTTTGTGAATGTAAATATTTACATTTTCATATATTTGTGAATTATTTGGAAATGAAAAAGAAAATGTTTGGAGAAATTACTGGGTTTTGTGATGTTAAAGATTTGGGAGTGTATTTATACAGGTTGTGTAATATTGACTATTTAGGATTTATCAAAAAAATAGGCAAAACTCTGACAAAATTTTTTTTCAGAGATTTTCATTAATAAATATTATTTTAATATTTAGCTATTTATTTTCATATTTGTTTATTTAACAAATTGATTTTTTAAAGGTTAAATTGTTTTATTAAAATTATGAAGAATTTTCTAATGGTAAGTATGGTGGCATTCTTGTATTCTATATATATTTTACATATACGGGTTTATGTATTATACGTATACAGACTATAAGGGTGTTATATAGATAGAGAGAGAAATTGATTTTAATTATTAAAATAGATGGATATAAAGCTAATATGATGACTAAAAGGTGATTTAGTAGTTAGTTGATTAAGGTGAGCTTGTATGATAAAATTAGGTTTTAAGGTTGGATATGTGAAATTAGGATTTTTGCTGAAGGTTGCTATAATCATAGACATAGATGGTTTTGAGATTATTTGGATGAGTAGGTAATGAGTTTATGGTTGAATAATGGAATTGAGTTGGTTATGATGGAGTTTGAAAAAAGGTAGTACGAGGAGAGATTAGGGTTTTTTATTGGAAATTGATAGAATTTTTGTAATTAGGGAGTTATTTTCTATAAAATGAATAAAAAAATGATTTTAATGAAAGAATTTTATTTATTATTTGGTTTATGTATGGTTAGGCCAATGTAGCCCTAAAGAAGATATTTAAGGTTTTGAAAAAGTAAGAGATGAGAGTGAATTTAGTTGATTTGGAAGCCAAGAAAGGTTGTAATTTGTTAACATTTTAATTGTATTTGATGTTTGACATCATTCACTTTGGCACAATTTAAAGAATGTGTCTATTATATAAATTGTCATTGTTGTTTACTTTATGCATTATTGTTAAAAAAACATGTTTTTTGCATTGGCATGGATTTAATGATCAATGTTATGGAAAGTGATGACAGTTTATATTAAGTATTAAAAATGTAAAAATGAGCCACATTGTGAATATGACTCATAGTTTTGCAATGTGTTTAAGAAATGGTAAATGAGATAAAATGAGAGGAGATCATGTAAAGAGTTGATCACGGAAAAAAAAATGTGGAAAAAGAATAAATGTGATTAGAATGGGTATAATGTGTATAATGTAATGTGTTTGTTTGCCTTGCATAATTACTTATTCTAGAAAATTGAGGTTGTTACTATCGAGTTGGCACGCTAATGATATGTTATGATACTTTATATGATTTCGGGCGAGACACACTGGTGTTGGATACTACGGTGTCAAGGAGGCAGCCTTTGGGTTGAATTATATGACACTTGATCTCTGGTGTCTATAGAAGACGTGCTTTCAGGCGGTATGATATGACACTCAGATTCCCAGTAGGGAACATAGTTTTAGGTGGTATATTATGACACTTAGGTCCTTGGTATTGGAACTTCGAGTCGCGATAGGCCAAATCAATATTTTTGAAACTTGGATATTGTGTAGGGATTTATTGGGCCCAATGTGTGTGTTTGTAGAATGTTGTTATAAATATTATGAGTGTTTAAAAATATTGCTTGTGTTGGTAGTATGCTATTTTGAAAGTCGTGGGAGCATGTATTGAATTTACAAGTGTTTTATGTCATCAAAATATGTACCACTAATCTATTAGCTTGGTGTGGTTAATTGTATTGCGCAGGTGATAAGACTGCAAATCATAGTGGTCCATATCGAGGTTGAGATTTGGAGTTTGAGTTTTTCCACAATACTAATCTTGGTAGTACTGTATATATGTATAATTTTATTTTTTATATACTTTGGATTATACATATTAATATCATCATATGTATATTCGATAAGTTTTGGGGATGTTATATATATGTACTTTAGTTAAATAATGATTTTAATTGTGGAGCTTTCGAATGTAAATTAATAAAGTGGTGGTTTTAATGAAAATGAGAATGTTGAGAGTGTATTTTTCTATTACAAATTATTTGTGTTGACTTGGGATTTTATGAAATTACAGATAAAACTTTGGCAATTTTTTCTTAGAAATTTTACATTTAACTAAAGTTAAATTTTTAATGGTTATATTTTTATTATTAAATGATAAATTTTACATATATTTATTGTAGTACCTTTGTAACTTAAAAACTCTGGCGAATTTTTTTTAGAGATTTTACATTCAACAGAAGCTAAATTTTTAATGGTTATATTTTTATTATTAAATGGTAAATTTTACAAATAATTATTGTAATACCTTTGTAACTTAGATATATATTATATATATATGGGGTATATGTATTATACGTATTTAGGGTATAAGGGTATTACAGACCGTAACAGGCACGAACCATCTACGCTTGCTCGATTGTGTCACACTCATCCCAAGATTGGCATTCATCCCCTATAAATAGGGGTCCCCCTTTTAGTAAAAAATGACGTCAAAACTCTATCAAATTGATTTCTGACTCACCAAAATTCAATTAATCTCACTATTTATTTTATTTGTTCAAATTAATCATCATCACCACACTTGTTTAATTTCATTAATTTCATAATCAAACTTTGAATTGATCAAGTGGAGTAATGAAGCCACAGAGTTCTTCAACTATTCATCAAGAGGAAACGATCACCCAAGGTATTTGTTTCTTCACTTCATCTATTTTCATTTTGTAATTAACGTAACTTAAAGTGGTTGATTAAAGTCCTTTGCAACCAAAGGTATAAACTACTTATGGCTTTGATTTCCATTCAAATGGGATAAATAGACAAATTTGGAGTATTACTCCGAGTGGCAAGCTCTCACCTGAAAACCTAAAATCAATTTATTCTAGCTTATTGCTCTTTTTTATTTATTATAATTATTTTTTAATCCATTATTGCACGTTATTTCACTTTAATTTATTTTTATTTTTATTTTCATTGGGAATGAATGTAATATTCATTTGATATTTATTATTTGCTTTTGATAAGTTTAATTGAGGTGTAACATTTGAGTTTTCATCAAAATTAAAAAATAATAATAAATTAAATAAGTTGGAAGATTAATTAAGGTGTTGGAAGGTGGAGAATATAAAATATATGTGAAAAGTATGTGTGGAATATATTAAAGTCAAGTAGTAAATGTAAAAGTTAGAAGTAAAATAGTAATAAAATAATAATAATAATAATAATAATAATAATAATAATAATAATAATAATAATAATAATAATAGAAGATGATGGGAAAAATTCAATTAATTATTACATATTAATTAAATAATAAAAAATATATATGGCTATAAATTAAAGAGAAAGAAGACTAAAATATCATTTTTCATCTCATCTTCTTCTTCTTTTTTAAGGGTGCTAAAATTTCCATGGTGGCCAAGAGGGATTTTGCTTCTTCTAACTCTAAGATTTGCAAGAACTTTTAAGGTTTGAAGGAAAAGTTGGTGAAAGATCAACTTATTAGTAAGTTCTCTTACAAATTAAAAGAGTTTTATTAAAAGATAGTGTAGATCCTTGATTTTGGTCAGTATGAATTTTGTTCTAATTAAAAAGCTTAAATCAAGTTTGGTTTCAATCTTAAATGCCAAAGTTAAATCTAATTCAATTTTAAAAGCCCAAATCAAGTATAGACCCAATTAAAAAGCCAAAACCAATTCTAGTTCGATTTATAAGCTAAACCATCCCAAAATGAAAGATGATTGGCCATTTTTTATGGCCAATTCATTATAAGCATGGCTCGTAACAAATTTTCCATGGATAAATTCGATATGAGCCACCTTATATCGAATTTTCCATGGCCAAATTTGATATAAGGCTTGCTCATTCGAATTAGACATCCAATTCGACATGGGCCTTTAATTTCGGCTTAATTCAGTATCCTAAATGGTTTCAAGGCAGTCTCCTGGTAGGTTTGGAATTGGTTAACATCATTGTTGCGCTCTAACTAACACTACTACAAAGCGATACTCGCAAGTATACGATGTTATTGTAGCAACGGTGATCGCCCCAAGGTCGTCTCACAAGGAAGAAATTATTTTGTAATAGTTTAATTAACAATTAAATTGAAAAGCAAGTGTGTAATATGTTGGAATGGTGAAAAGTAATATAAATTTAAAAGTAATGTGCGTAATGGTTATACAAGATTAATTCAAATTCTTGGAATGGTGCCTAGGGTTGTAGATCAATTTAATCGAAGCTTAATTCTCAAATTATCTATTAATATAACCTTGTATTTTAATTTGTTCCTTGAGTTTAATTAGTAATTACCAATTCATTAGTTTTCACATTCATAAATTAACAACCAATTGTTTTGAAATTGCAAATTAATAAAACCCTAAAACTTATATTTCTAATTCATTCTTAGGGTAGTTGAATGAATAATTCCAATATTAAATTTCACCTCACGGTCCTTCATTCAATATCTAGAGATCAATAGGTAATTAATCTATCAACCTAACTTTCAATCTAATACAATCAACTAATAACAAGGTATATTAATGGAAATATCAAATCAAGTCATTTAATCAAATCTACTACAAACCCTAGGCATGAGTAATTTAGCTCATCATCATCAGTTTAAAATAAATATTCATCTTAATATAAATTAAATCACAATTGTCCATTGAAATATTAATGTTCTTAATAAACAATAACAATCTAGAAATGAATTAGAAGAGAGAATATAAAAACCCCTTTGAAGATGGTAAGAGTTGAACTTCTAGTCTTCCTCTTAGCTCCACTTTGAATATGATGAAGAACTAACAAGCCTTCTTCAATCAATGGCTCTCCTATTGAAAGATGGAATAGTAACTCTCTCAAGCCTCCAACTCCTCAATCAAGCTTTCTTCAAACCCTAACCTTCACAAGAGCTTCCTCACCCAATTTTATCCCAAAAATGTTAAGAGTTTGTCTAAGGAAGAAATAGAAGATGAAGGTGAAGGTGATGTTCATGGTCTCTCTCAAGACCAAGAATAAGAGGATGAACTAAGAACTAATTAGGACCAAGCCCCCAATGTGTATGTATATCTCCACTTTCAATTCTTTTTAATTTTTTAAGACACCAAGCATGTCTTGCCAACTCACACACTCCTCTTTGTCTCCTTCTTTTTTCATTATTTAAATCTTCATCCCATGAATTAGGCAACCTTTTTCTTCTTTTATTGTTTCTTTTTAAAAGATAGCACTTGTTGTCTCCCACTTTGTCCCCCATCTCGTATAAACAAATCGAAAGAATTCTCACAAGATAAGGCCAAGTCATGAGTGACTTGGACATGTCACACATTTCCCTATGGTCACATGACATGGCCAAGGCCTTGGCCATGTCTCTTGCTTGTGTCTGTCTCTGCTAAATTTTCCTGAGAGACATGGCCAAGCTCACTTCACCTGGCCATGTCATGTGAGTGGTTCATGCCTCTTGCCTTAGATGAGGGACACAGCCAAACCATGAAGTGTCTTGGCCGTGTCTCATGTTTTTCCACCATTTTGATCCATCAATCTATTCTTTTGCACATCAACCTAAATCAAAAACTTCAAGCAAAATTTAAACACAATTAAAAAAAAAATTAACTTAAAGCCAATAAAATTAACCTAAACATGTATACATATTTGATCAAAACAATCATTAGCCCTAAATTTGCCTATAAATACAAAGGACTTTTGAGAATATAAAGTGGGAGCAGCTAGCATGCAATAAGCAACAATTAACAAAAATAAAAAATAGTCAGAGCATAGTAGCCAAAAATAATTAAGCAGAAAAAGCTCATCCATCCTTGGATCATTGGAACTCCCACCAAAACCTAAATTAAGCCAGATCATTCGATAAGCAGTAGGTGTGATTCAACATACAAATTGGTGGAGCCAACAACGTAGGTTCGGTTCTCTTTAATCCATCCAATTTAATTCAATCGTTTATTGTTATTTATTAATCCATTGAAACAATTCAATTGTTTACTATTTTTTTAAATTAATCCATTGCATCTTCAATCAATAAATCATGATTGAGAATTTCTAACAATAAAGCTATAGGCTCGGGTTTCAGAACAATAAGAATATTAATTGTATATTTTACCCGTATTTTTTTTTTGCAAAACTAAAACCCTAATCTTATAACATGATATTTTAGCTTTAGCATTAACCTTATCTTTGTCTATTAAACCCTAATCTTGTTTTCAAAACTCTAATTTACATATTAAAACTTTAATCTTATTTCTAAAACCCTAATATACATGTTTAAACCCTAGTTTTGTTTAAAATCCTAATTTTCTAAGATTAAAACCCTAATCTCATGGTTAAACCTTAATTTGATGATGAAACCCTAATTGTAATTGTTGATTTATTGTTATCTACTTATGACGGATGATGAGCTTTAATTTTATTGTGTTGATTATGATGGATTATTGAATGGTTTAATTATATTTGATTATTTGGATTTTAAGGATGTAAAAGACATGTTTCCACTTTGTGGGTGCCTTGCTTATTAATTTGTTCTTCTATCTTATTTAAGTTTTGGGATTAATGTAAAGGACACGTTTTCACCAAATGTTGGGTGTCTTATTTCATTTATTTGTATTTTTGGACATTGGACATTGTAAGGGCATGTTTCCATCTTGTATGAGTGATCATTTCATTGATTTGTTTAGACTCGCTTTGATTTTAATATAATGAATATTTGTTTATTGTAATTGCATGTATTATGGATTGTATTATGCTAAGTTAAGAATTTAATAATATATAAATTTGAAAAGAAGGTCGGTTCCAACGAACCAGATGCTATGGGGGTACTAGGTCATTTTTACCTTCCTCATTCATACCCAACTTTTCAAACCCAATAGGGAGTTGGGGATTCCTTAGAAATCAAGTCATCTACCCCTTTCTTTTCTTCCCCAACCCATCCAGGTGGTGACTCCATTTCTCCAAGCTGAGGCCCGTATTCTAGGCCCCGAGCCTAACAATATCGCAGTTGTAATAACCATTCCACCGGGAGTGGGGCAAAAGTTTCCACTCACAGATTATGTATGATTTGAGTTTTTGAAAGAGTGTGTTATAATTGTTTAAAAGGATATGGAAATGTTATTTTGATGAGAAAACAAGAATTTTATAGTTAGATGATGGATTTGTGTAAGTTTGATTGAAGTTTGGGTTAGTTAGTGAAGAATTTAGGATTTTGAAAGGGTTTTGATAAAGAAGTGACATTCCTATGATTTCATTATTTAAATCATGTTCTAATATGATTCTAATGGTGAAAATGAACTTAGAACACCATTTGGAATTGAGTAGAGTGAAGTTTCAAAATTAAAGTGAATTAGGACACATTTTGGTAATTTGAAGGGAATGTTTGTAAATTGAGTTTTATTGATTAAAATATGTTGGAATATAATGCTAGAGATATAATTAGGCTTAAAACTCAATTTGGAATTAGTTGAAATGGTTTTCCAAAGTTAAAGTGCATTAGGGCAAGAAAATGGAAACTTAAAGGAGTTTTGTTAAATTGAATTTTATTAGTTAAAATACATAAAAATGTAACTCTAATTAATCCTGTACATTCACATTTTGATTAGGAAGTGAGTAAAGTTAAAATCTCATAATCAAAAGAGGAAGGGTAATAAGAGAATTGGGTGTGGAGTAGAGCTTTGACTCATATTTTTGCTTATAAGAGGTCAGTACATACTTTGGAACTTAATCTATTGCATTGCATTGTTTGAAATATAACACATTACATATGAGTGAATGTGTTATGTTACTTGGATAATTGTTCATGTGTGTGAAGCATTATTTGAAGTAACAATGATTGATTTGAATTGTTTATGTCATGTTAATCCATTTAAGAATGGTTAAAAATGTTGATATGTGCAAAATGTGAAAAGTGCATATATTAATGGTTAAAAATGTTGATATGTGCAAAATGTGAAAAGTGCATATATTAACTTAAAATGTGGAAGTAAGCCACATTTACATTATATGTAATGTTGATGTTGATTATGAGTAGAAATTTGGAAAAGAATATGAAATGAGTGTAAATAAGAGAAAAGTGAAATGTGAGAAATGTGTTTGTATAACTACCTTATATAGAGGCTAGTTCAAGGATATTATTATTGGATATTATTACGCCTTCAGGTGAGACACACTAGTGTAACAAATAATATTACACCTTTGGGTGAGACACAATGGTGTCACAGATGTATGAGATAGCCCAAGACAATATTTCTAGAAATAAACCAATATATAAAGGCTTTTAGGCCCAATGTGTGTAGTTGTTGTAATTGTTAATAAAGAAATTTTGTGTATGTTGCTTGACATTAGTACATAATGCATTTTATAGATTTTTATTTTAAATGTTATTTTAGTAGCAAAGTAAGTACCGTTAGATTTTTTGCTTAGCGCGATTGAAATTTATCAACAGGTGACAAGGTTGATCCGGAGGTTCCAGAGAGTTCTACTAGATTCAGTCAGGGTCTAGATTGTGGTTGATTGTTTTTAGTGTTTTGTTAGGCTGCCATGGACCAGAGCCAGCTACACACATGTAAATATTTTTATTTTGTGGAAGTTGTTATAAATATGTAAATTATGTTTTAGACACGAAAATGATGTAAATTTAAAATATTTAGATTAAATATGTGTGAATTTAGTATGTTTTTGTACATATTAATATATATGCATATGTTTGAATAGTTAGAAGATTTTTTTAGGAGTATTGGAGTACTAGTTGAATGTGATATATTTGAGAGTGTTGATTTTTATGCAGGTTGTATAAAATGAATTTTGGGAATATCCAAAATACAGACAGAAATCTGATGAATTTTTTTCAAAGATTTTTCTTTAAAATTTATATTTTTGGTAACTATAAGACTAATGTATAGTTTTATTTGTATATCAAAGTACATTTTAAGATTTAAATTATTTTCTTATAATTGTGGGGAACTTTTCAAATGACAAGAATGATGACATTCTTGTACTCTATGTGCATATTTTATATATATAGATTGTATGTACTATACATATATATGAGGATTTGTGCTTGACCTAGTATGTACAAGGACTAGAGTCAAAGCTCTCATGTGTATTCAGTTGGGATTGTAATTCTCATATTGCTGGATATCATGCAATAAAATACTCATGCATAATTATCATTCATTATTAACTTTTGTCATTTGCTTGAAAGAAATCATTTTAATCACAAAGGTTAGAATCAATCAAAGAGAAATCCTTTTTATCAAATTTATTTAAAAATCTAGCCCGAAACCCATGGTGATTGGTTGAGGACTAGTGCCTTTTTGGGTAAAATTTAAACAAAGTTTATGGAGTCAATCAAATGGGTTTTTTTCTTGAATTTTCTCAAAATAACATTATTTAAGGTGACAACTCTCCAATTAATGCTTTTCAAAATAAAGGCCACCTCATCTTTTTCATAATATAATGGAGAGTAAAATATTTTCTCAAAACAAAAAATCAGTTTTTAAACCTATGCTTACCGAACTAATTAAAAATCGTACATGGCGGTATCATATGAGACTAAGCCCAAATGAGTATTTTAGTTCTATTTTCAGAGCAGGCCAGATCGGTGCTCGAGCAAGGCCTTATAATAGGTGATACAATGAAAGTATATGGAGCTAGAAGTAAAGTTGATGATGTATCTATCAAGGTGGAACAAGTAGAATCCAATGATGTGGCAGTATCTAATGAGGTAATATAAATAGCAGATGCACATGAATGATCTCAAGTAGACATATCCTCTGAAAGTTTACTCGCTCGATGCCCTCTATCTGGCATAGAGTTAGACTTGCCTCCATGTGGAATATTTGGATGCATAGTCATAACAAAATTTTATTCAACTTAATCTTTTTAGCTAGATCAATATAATACTTTTAAGAAAAATTTGACAGAATTTTTCTTATAAATTCATCTCTCCAATACAGTTTCCAATATTGAAAAGATGTACAATTACACTTAAATTTACAATATCTTAGAAACATTTATTCAACTACTATTAATATTTGATTAATTTATATTAACTTAATATTTTTTAATTTAATATTGAAAACCTATATTCAATTATACTAATTTTTTACTTTTTATTTAATATTAATGTTACAAGGAAAGATGGAATTCATGAAATTGTTTTATAATTAACAATTTCAAAAACTCCATAACAATTCTTGATATAATATAATAGAATAATTCTAATCTTTAAAAAAAATAATCATTTTCATTATATATGATAGGATTCTTATACATATATGAAAATGATTATTATTACAAAACATATATATATATATTTTTAATTTTCGTATTTCCTATTAATTTTTAAATTTTTATGCAATTCAACCTCATATCTAATGTCCCTAAAAAAATAAACTTCCAATATTTCACCATTATATCATCTAGACTTCATCAATAATTATAATTTTTACAAACAATTCTTACACTCAAATTGAAATATAGTTCAATAAAAAATCATAAGGTAGAAAATGATAGTATGAACAAAATTGACAATAAATATTAACATTCATAAATATAATTTTAATTTTAACATTAACAATTTAAATCCTAATTATTAAAAAAATATTTTTCTACCTAAAATAATACTAATTTAATTAAAAATTAAAATTTTCTCCAATATTCAAAAATCTAATTTTAACATTAATAATTTAAATCCCAATTATTAAAACAAATTCTCCCTAAAATAATACTAATCTAATTAAAAAAATAAAAATTTTCTCCAATATTAAAAAAAACTAATTTTAACATTAATGATTTAAAGCTCAATTATTAAAATAATAATTTTCTACATAAAACAACACTAATTAAATTACAAATTAAAAATTTCTCCAATATTCAAAAAATCTTATTTTAATATTAATAATTTAAAACCTAATTATTAAAAATAATTTTCTACCTAAAATAACACCAATGTAATTAAAAAATAAAAATTTTCACTAAAACATAGAATTCTGGAAATTGAATAATATACTAGACACACAAATAATTCATATTTTTCATATTTAATTTTTTTTATTTTTTTCATAATCAACTAGGCTCATTGCCTCATTTTCTCATTATCAGTTAGGCACATTGCCTCATTTTTCTCATTCATATCAATGTCAATTCACCTTAATTCATTATATTCCATCATTTAATCACAATGTATCATATTTCACATTAAAAACACAATACTCAATTATTTTTGGGTCACTCACATAATGTATATAAATCACATTTTGTTCAATTTAGCCATTAACAATGGCTTTTCATAATGCATTTAATGCATACATAACAAATTACATATTATAGCACAATGTTCATGAATGTTCAATGTAACAAGTATCTTAATACATTTTCCAACTAAAATGTGTTAAGCCTAATTTATTGTCAATCTTCCTAATTTATCAAAAGTTTGTACTTACCTTGGAAAGCACTCAAAAGCAAGCTACAAAACTCCCTCCAATCTTCTTTTCCAAGTTGCCCTTCAACACTAGGGTTGGGCAAAATACCTCTCCTTAATGCCTATACCAAATGTGATCAAATACAATCATTTAGTATCATATTTTAAGGCATTTCCAACCTTAAACCTTAATTAAACATCATTCTAATCAAAACCCCAATGTTAAGCCTAACCTTACTTTAACTTTGAAAAACCATATTAAGCCATTTAAATTTGTGTTTTAAGTTTATTTATATCATTACAAACATATTATAACATGTTTTAATTAATTACATTCAATAAACACATACATTTGAAACAAAACCCTAAAATGGTATAACCTTCACCAATGAAGGTTCTTCATTCCAATTCATTCCAATTATTAATCCAAGCTTAATTCCATCACTCATATCATTTAATAACATGATTTAAACATTAGAACCAAATAATTAACCATTCTTTGAAAACTTCCTTTCCAAAATTCTAAATCAATACTACCATTCCCAAACTCTAGCCAAACTTGAAAAAATCCATCATTTGACTTTAAATCCTTGTTTATGCATCAAAATAACACATTTAGAACTAAATTTCACAATTAAAACTCATGAATTCACAAATCCAAAAGTTCTTTAACCCCAAATTCTCTCTTCACCAAACTTCGCTCAATCTTAACCATTTCTTCAATCCAATCTTAAAATCATTATTAACTACTCAAAATAACTTCATAAACACTAATTCCAACAATTAAATCATACTAATTCAAAATCCAAATCAAACATATTCTCAATTTTCATGGAAACCCAAAGAAAGAAGTTAGGGAACTTACTAATTCAAGTGGAAAACACCAAAACTTCACTTGAACCTTGAAAATCTTTCAATTTTGGAAGCTTGGAAGAAGAAAAATTTGAGCTTGGACATCAATGGTGGTGCGGCCTCTAGCAAGAAGAAGAAGATGATGATAAATTTTGGATTTTCTCTTTCCTTCCACTTTCATTTTTAACCTTATTATATATAATATTTTATTATATTTTTATTTATTTATTTATTTAATAAAAATAATAATTTTTCTCTTCCATACAAAAATAAATTATTTTAGAATTATTTAAATAAATTTTAATTTCTAAAGTATATTTACAAAAATGTCATTTTGACCTTTGACTTTTGACTTTTAAGAGTTTGACTTTTTATATGTTATGTATATTTCATATTAGCATTTCACTTTTTCACTTAAAATCATTCAATTTTCCATTAAATCATTTATTTAATTTATCTAATTTAATTTAATTTAATTTTTAAACATTAGGGACGTTACAAATAGAGGCGACCTACGAGTGATTATATGACACTAGTCTTGGTGTCAATAGAGGCCACCTAAGGGTGATTATATGACACTAGACTCGGTATTTAGGGGCAACCTTCGGGTGACTTATATGACAATTGGCCAGGTTTTGAGATGGATTGAATTGTTATTTCTAAAAATTTGGTTATTGTGCAAGAACTAGTTGGGCCCAACGTGTGAATTTGTGTGTGAATATGTGCGAGTTGTTGTGGTTGTGTTATACTTTTACAATTTATTAAACCATGAGTATTGTTGAGGGTCACATTTATAGCTGAGTTAATAAATGGAGTGTTGTGAGGTGACATAATATGTTATATGCCATTAAAATATAATTGAGACCAATAGTGTAATAGTGATGTGTTGGTGATTGTTGTAAGATAGAGAATATAATATTTTAGTAATGCATGTTTCATTGTGAACAAGTGTCATGATTTAAATACTTGTTATTATTAAAATATATGTACTACTAAGCTATATGTTTAGCGCGGTTGTTTGTATCGCACAGGTATTAGAAGTGTAAATCAGAATAATTGGGATTGGAGATAAAGTGTGCCACGAGACTAACTTGGACGATGTTGCATTCATGTATTATTTAAGTAATGTGTAATTTGGGTCTTATATATTCAACATATTTTGGGGAAAACATTATGTATATATATGAGTACTTATGATAAGTATTGTTGAGAAAAATGTAAATTTGTTAAGGATATTGGCTATGTTTGAGAATGTTTCAGTATTTTTAATGACACAAAGAATATTTATTAATTCTCGAGAATTTGGGAAAATTATTGGAGATGGTATTTATAAATATAGGAAGTGTAATAATTGTATTTGCAGGTTTGGTTATTTATTATTTGGGATTAATTGGAAATATAGATAAAATTCTGGCAAATTTTTTATAGAGATTTTTATTAATAAAACTATTTTAATATTTAGATTACTTATATTTAGATTTGTTTATCTAATAAATTAAATTTAAATTAATAAATTATTTTATTGAGAATTATAGTAAATTTTCTAATGACTAGAACAATGACATTCTTGTATTCTATATTCATATTTTATATATACATGGTGTATATATTGTACATATATAGGGCATAATGGTGTATAAGGGTATCACATTTATAAACAAAAAAAATAAAATAAAAATCACAATAAAAATTGAATCCCCAAAAATACAGAATAAAAAATCACATCAAGAAAAAAATAATAAGAAACATATTTGGTTTTGTGAGGTCTCACCCAAACACTAATCCAGTGAGATTGGAAAAGGGAGCTGAAATGCTCATTTTGGACTTAGACTCATACGACACTGCCACATATGGTCTCCACTCAGTTTAGTAAGAACATGTTTAAAATGAATTTTTTGTTGTGAAAAAATATTTTACTCTCCTTTATTATGAAAAAGAGGAAATTTCTTTTGTTTGGAAAAGTGTTAATTGGAGAATCGTCACCTTAAATTATTTTGAGTTAGAAAAAAATTCAAGAAAAAACTCATTTGATTGACTCCATAAAATTTGATTAAGTTTTATCCCAAAATGCTCTAGCTCAAAACTTATCGAAACTAATCACGATAAGTTTCGAGCTAAGTTTTTAAAATAAAATTAAAAAAGATTCTTTTTGATTGGTTTTAACCTTTGCGATTAAAGGCGAGTTTCATGTTAATGATAAGAGTAAATAATGAATGATAGCTATGCATGAGCTATTAATTGTATGACATCCATAAATGCAAAAATAAGTAAATTATAACCCCAATTGCATAAATAGAGGAGCTTTGACTCTAGCCTTTAGGGTGTACTAAGTCAAACACAAATCCCTAACTAATCCTATTTAAAATAAATAATACTGAATTGAAGTTACATTCATTCAAAGTTAAAAAAAAATAAAATTACAATAATGAATTGTAGAAAATAAAGAAAGAAAATAAACTAAAATAAATTAATTAAACTATTTTTGGTTTTTTTAAGTGATGGCTAGCTACTTGGAGTGATATTATAAGTGTGCCTACTCATCTTTTTTGAATGAGAATCAAAGCCATAAGTAGTTAATGTCTTTGATTACAAATGACTTGATTAACCCATTTTAGTTAATTTTATTACCTAATTAAAATAGATGGCATGAGGAAATAACTACCTTTAGTAATCTTTTCCTCTTGATGAATGGTTGAAATATTTTCCCAACTTAGGAATTAATTATACAATTAACTAAGTGAACAAGTGTAATGGTGATGAATGATTTGAAGAAATAAAGCAAATAGCAAAATTAATTTAATTTTGATGAGTTAGAAAATAATTTGGCAGAGTTTTGTTGCTTAAAAATAAGACTCTTAACTAAAAAAGGGGACCCATATTTATAATTATGGAAAATAGGTTTGCTGGAGGTCTGGGTCGCACATGCACTAGACCCGGTACCGCGTGATGCGACCAACGTGCCTCAGAGTGACTGAGTGTTTTTTAAAGTAAATAAATATATTATCTATTCACTTTCAAAAATAGAAAAATTAATTAATTTTATGACGAATTAATTTTTCAAATTTAAATCCCTAATTTCTAAATTAGGTGTAAAATTAGGAATTCACAGTTTTCAGGAAAGCAAAAAATCAACAGGCCAAAAATTAAATCCTTTTAAAAGTTTAGTGTCAGCTTGCAAAACACAAAGTTAGAATTGAACTTACAATAATGCAAGTTAATAGTGAAATTCTCAACTTGTAAAGTTGAGGAGTAGACATAGGATATACTTATCCAAGCCACTATAAATCATTTTGTTATTTTTTTCTCCGCTAAACTCTTTTAAATTCCAAAGTAATTTTTAATTTACCATTAATCTTTAAAAAGAAACCAATTCATCCCTCTTTAGGTGGCCTAAGGGACAAAACCTTTTTCCAACTTACGGGTACCAAAATAACACAAGAACATGCAAAAACAAAACTAATGAAAATAGAGAAAAGAGAGGAAGAGGGAAGAGAGGTGAGAGGAGAAGATGGACTTAAAGATTCAAAATAGGAGTTACAAATGGTGAATATTCCAAACCTACTTTAATAGTTAAATTCTAGTTAGATTTAATAAGTTTTAAATGGTAAATATGAAATAATTGTGTTGGTTGAATGAAAAAGAAATGAATAAATGTATATAGGTTGTTGGAATTTTAAGATAACACTAAAGGAACTCTAAATGTTTGAATTTTTTTTGTTACAAAATTTTATTTGGGAGTATATATTTATGTTTAAAATATATATGCAAAATTTCATAATTTTTAGAACATGGTTGCTATTATAGAAAAATGGAGAAAATCATATTGCCCAGGAGAGTGCCTTAAAGGTCAAAATTTGAAAGTCTTAATAAACAAAATTTAAAAATATAGTAAATGAACTCAGAAAAGTATAAAATTATAGGTATGAGTTTATATATAAGTCTGGAGCACATGGTTAAAACTTCATAAATTTTGGAAAATATTTATTAACCCAATAAAATTAGTAAAAAGGTACTACCAAGAAGAGTTAAAAGCTGGCAGAATTGGGAAGTTGGAAGGAAAATGAAAATTTAAGTACTAAATGAAGTATAAAAATTATAAAATTTCTAAATTAACTATAAAAATTACAAAAAAAAAATTATATATGGATTTATAGATGTGTTATAAATAAACTTTGAGATTTTTATGGACTGTGGTAATGGTTTTATAATTAAAATAAATGATAGACTTAGATTGTCTAGTTAATGGAAAATTAGAGCATAATGGAGAAAATGAAAGAAATTGAGAATTTAAGTAGCAAAATGAAATAGGAAAATCCTGAAATTTGACATCTGGGTTTCTATACATGTTAGTATTGAATATGAAATTTTTCATAAAATTTGGATATAATTTAAAAGTTAAGATAACTAGTGGGACGTATATTGATCAAGGTAGAAGAAACCTAGACAAAATTACTAGTTTGTGAAAATGGTGTTAATTAACATAAGGGGTAGAACTAAGGGAGTCTTGGGTTATCCATGGACCCCTTAGTTCATACATATACATGTATATATATATGTATATATATGTATGTATAGGCCAAATACATATGTAGTCCCTTAAACTTGTAGCGTTTAGTCAGTTTGCACCTTGAACTTTCAATTTAATTATATAACCCTCCGAACTCATATTTTTATTAACTTATAAACACAAACTCTTTAAGTCACATTGAGTCACGCCGAATCATTAATATATCTATTTGGAATAAAATATACAAATATAAAGGATGAAGTGACCAATATTTCTTAATGTAAGTGTCTGTTAATAAAAAAATAGATAACTACAAGAGAGTAAAGTGGTTAAAATAAAAGTTCAAGGGGATAAAGTGACTAAGCACTACAAGTTTAGGGTCTGCATACATACATACATACATACATACTCACACATAT
Source organism: Garcia nutans (assembly GCA_947685225.1). Taxonomy (NCBI): domain Eukaryota; kingdom Viridiplantae; phylum Streptophyta; class Magnoliopsida; order Malpighiales; family Euphorbiaceae; genus Garcia; species Garcia nutans. The sequence goes on along the minus strand of CANTUV010000009.1, from coordinate 29,485,466 downwards.
ATAGTTCCCTAAATTTATAGCGTTTAGCCAGTTTGCCTCTTAAATTTTTAATTTAACCATATAATCCTCTGAACTCATATTTTTCTTAACTTATAAATGCAAACTTGATAAATCATATTGAATCATACTGAGTTACTAACGTACCTATTTGATATAAAATATACAAATACAAAGGGCAATGTGACTAGTATTTGTTAATATAAGTATTTGTTAGTAAAAAATAGACAAGTATATAAGATAAAATGGTTAAAATAAAAATTCATGAGGCAAAGTGACTAAACACCACAAGTTCAGAGTGCTACATATATATAATCTAAATTATAATTTCAACCACTTTAGTAAAATAGTCCCTCTCCTTTTGGGTCCTCTCACTATGAACCTTCCACATTTAGATTTTCTTTTTTTCCAATAATAATTTATTTATTATTTTTATTTTTATTATTTCTTTTTCAAATGTAACCTTCCATTATAGCCTTAATTGTTTTAAATAATAATTATTATTTTAATTATTATTTTTTCATACTTTTAATTGAGATATAATTCCAATTCATTTTCTATAAAGATTTTCACCTAATAATTTTGAGGAAAGACCTAAGATTGAGAGAATTGGAATATTAATTACATGACAAATTGACAGAGAAATTAAAGATTATTAGGCAATAATAAGAGAATTGTACTTAAAGTTTTCTAGTCTTTACAAGTTACAATTTTAATTTCAATAACAAATATTTACTCTTAATTATGATAACATTGATATACATAAATTCATATTTCCATTAATTTAATATATATATATATATATTGATAAGTCTACTCGAACTATTTATTATATTCAATTGCTACCAATTTGCATTTTAAAATTGATATTATTGATAATATATTTAGTAATATTATATGTGTTCATAATAAATAATTCAACAATATGTCTTGCAAACTATATAACCCCATTACTTAAATATTATTTTTTTTTTACTTTTAGGTGGATGTCATAGTATATTTTAATATGTTCGATATATTCAATAATTTTTTCATATTTTGTGAATAATAATAAATAAATAAAATTCTAAAATAATTATAAAAATTAACTCGATTGATAAAAGAATTTATTATTTTTTATTGATTTAAATTTGATTCTAATGGTCACGTTATAAAGAAATAAATGAGATTTTTTTTTTCATTTATAAATGTTTTAATTCTTAAATGAATGATATATATAAATATTATCAAAATAGCATATATTAAAAAAAGAAGAAGAATATGATATTAATTTTATGGGAATGAATTTACTAACATTAAACTTATACAATATAATTTTAAACTATTAACATATAATTTATTAATAGACTAACTAGAATATAAAAATACCAAAAGTTAAATACTGACTCGTATGATGCAATTTTCACCTCTCAATTATTGTCAAACTAAGAGCAAAAATTAGTTGTTGCACTACTGTAATGTTGTCATATTAGTATTTTCACTAAAATAAAAAAATTAAATAGTAATTTAGAAGATCAATTAAGGTGTTGAGAGATGAAGAACATAAGAATGTATATGGGAATATAAAAAAAAATATACATATCATATAAAGTCAAAAGTAAATAGTAAAGGTCAAGGGTAAAATGGTAAAGAGAGTAAAAGTTAAAAAGTTAAAAATAATAATTCAAAAATTAATTAATTAATTCAAAATAATTTTTAATGGAAGATGAAAATTGGGATTCTTAAAATAAATAGATAATTAGTTAAAATAAAAAATATTATATATATAAATGGATAGAAATATGTATAGAAAATCAAAAAGTCATATAAACACCTTCTTCTTCCTTTCTTCAAGCTTTGGCCGATTTTCTTTCATGGCAAGAGGATGATTTTTGTTTCATCCAAACATCAATTTTGGAAGAATTTCAAAGGATTGAAATGAGTTTTGGTGATTTTTTCACAAACTAGTAAGTTTTCTTTCTTAATTTCGGAGTTTCATGGAAATTTATGAATATGTGTAAAATGGAATTTTGAAGGGTGATGAGATAATTTTTTTTAAATAGGTATGGAAGGTCTTATTTTGATGAGGAGACAAAGATCTTATAGTTATTTGGTTGATATTCTAAGTTTGATAGAAGTATGGATGGTTAGTGTTGTATTTAGGGGTTTGAAATAATTTTGTTAAAGTATTCGTGCTAATTGGATTAAATGGTTTGAATCATGTTATAAAATGATTTTAATGATGGAAATAAACTTAGAATGCCATTTAAAATTGATTGGAATGTTATTTCAAAATTAAAGGGCATTAGGGAAAATTTTGAGAATTTAAAGGATATATGTTTAATTGATAGTTAATGGTTAAAATACTTTAAAATGGGATTCTAAATAATTGTATACATTCACATTTTATCAGGTATTAAGTAGATAGTAATTCTCACAAATAATGGTGAAGGGCAATAGGAGAATTTGGAGTGGAGTGGAGTTTTAACTCCTATTGTTGCTTTGGAGAGATTAGTACATATTTTGACACTTATTTTAAATGAATGCATTGATTTTAAGCATAATACATTACATATAGTGAATGCGTTTTATTATTTAAGTTTTAATGGATGTGTGTGTTACGCATTGTTGGAAGTAATAATGCTTGATACGATTTGAATATAGCATGTTAAGCAATTAAAGAATGGTTAATTATGTTGTTCTGTGCAAATTGTGAAAAGTGCTAATTATGCACAAAAATGTAAAACTAGTCACATTTGTAATGTTGATAATAAAGATGTAACACCCTTATATCCTAAATACGTATAATTATATATATGTGTATATATAAAATACATATTTAAGATATAAAGGTATTACAATATTTACATATAAAACCCTCATTTTAATATTTAAAATAAATTACCAATTTATAAAAGTAATTCTTAGAGAAAATTTTGCTAGAGTTTTATATGTAATTTTCATAAATCCCAATTTCAATGATTACACAACCTGCATAAAATCTCACTCCCAAAATAAAGTTTACAATTAATCCACCAAATCACCTTTTTTTTTTATTAATTTACACATTAAATCCAACACATTTCTCATCTATATACATTATAAATCTATAGATATAACATTCTCAAAATAAATTAATAAACATATAATTTGTCTCAGAATTTACAAAACCAAAGTTCAAAATCCGAAAGTTATACATGTATGCAATTCTGGCACGATTGGTCTTGTGACAAAACAAACACTACTAGCTCAGCTCACACTAGACCACTCTACTCTGCAGTCTTGCCACCTACGTGATTCATCGCGCTAAGCAATTTGCTTAGTGGTACATATTTAAAAGAACAGATATGCAAACAAATTCTCAATTACATAATGTAATACGCATTATTTTAAACAAACTTCCATTAACTTATATCATTCATTATTATGACACAATCACACATATACATATGTACACATATACACAGGGTTCAGCACTCCATCCACTATGACCCAAAGGTCCAACACCAGGGACATAGTGTCACTTTTCGCCCATAGGTCGTCCCTAATCAACACCAGAGGCAAGTGCCAAGTATCACCCGAAGGTTGCCTCCTCTCGACATCAAGGGCAAAGTGTCACATAACTCACCCAAAGGTCACCCTCTCTCAACCTTGGTCCATTAACACCCGAAGGACATCTCCTTATCACAAGAATACCAACCACACTTTCTAAGATCATTTCCACATTATAGTATACAAAGTCATGAGTCACATCACAATGTGACTCATTCTCCACTATGAGTGGGAATTTTCACCTCCCACTCCCAGTAGAATGGTTCTTGCGACTTCGGCACTGTTAGGCTCATGGCCTTAGAGAACACAGGCCTAAATTCGAAAAAAAAGGAGTCATCACCCTGACGGACCGAAAAAATAGAAAGTGGTGGATGACTCGATTCCTAAGAAATTCTCAACTGCTATTGGGTTTGAAAAGTTGGGTACGTATGGGAAGGTGAGAATGACCCAGCACCCCCATAATGTCTGGTTCATTAGAACTGACCTCCTTTTTTAAGTTTAAATATTATAGAATTCTTAAATATCATGACATCATCCACATTACATAAATTAAAAAGAAATAAGCATCCATCATATTATTAAGTAAATCAAACAAAATGGGCACCCATCAAAGGATGAAAATATGCCCTTACAATGTCCAATGTCCAAAAAAATAGCAAAATAAAATGGGACACTCACCCTAGGTGAAAAAGTGTCCCTTACAATTGTCTCAAAAATAAATAAAATTAAATAAGCAAATTAAATAAATAAGACAACCACAAAGTGAAAATATGTCTTTTACAATATCAAAATCCTTAATAAGAAGAAATTACAATCCATAAGCAAATAAATAATAATAATGTGCACAATCAATAAACATTAATAAATTAGAACTTAAATAAAATGAAATCATAAAAAAATTCAATCCATGAGCAAACCTTAACATTAACCCCTTAATGAAATATAAGGTGCCACGCATATAGAAGTCTTGTTAATTGAATTGGTTAATAAGTAGTCATACATGCATGTTGGCTCCACCAATATTAACATTTTTGAATCAAACTCTTTGTTTTGCTTACTGCTTGAGTCAACTTGGATATTGGTTAAGCGAGGCAATTTGGAGACACTTGCTACTGCCTCCTTTGGTTGTTGTGTGTTGATTTTGTGTGTTTTAGCCTCTGTACGAATTACTTTTCTTTTTGCTTTGATAATTGTCGCGTCCCTTCGTTTAATTGTTTAAGCCCCCTATTTATAGGAATCCATTAGGTTAAAGCTAGTAAAGACCGAGCTTAATTTGAGCTTAATCCAGATTTCTAAATTAAGCACGTCTCGAATTAAGTACCAAAACACAAACCATATCAATTTATTTTGACATGAACCCATCCATATTGAATTAAACCTTAATTAATTTGATATGGACCAACCATATCAAATTGGATTGCATCCAATTCGATATGGATAGCTTTCACACTGCATGGCCCATATCAAATTAAGCTGAACCAAACCCATTTGAACTTTAGATCGGACCATTTTAAGGCTTTAAAGGTTGAACCAGCTTATTTTTGGCCTTATAAAACTAAACCAATCTAATTAAAAGCTTTAAACTTAGTTTAAGGCATAAAGAATGGGCCGAATTTGACTAGGCCTCTAATAACCAAGATCAAAGTAGCTTTAAGACCAAAGTTAAGAGTCTACACCCATATTTCAAAAATATTACACATTAAAACACATTTACAATGCATAATAATGAGTCATATTCACAATGTGACTCATTCCACACATTTTATCACTTTTTATAAACATATCGATTGAGTACACCTTACTACATAACATTAATATACTTCACATATTTTTTATGTATAAACATTAATTCTATATTGGACAAATGCCCAATGTGTCACTCATCACATACATAACTATGCCACCTTGCATAGATAATGTGAATATCCACATTACAAAACAACCATAGACATTATGCCAAAATTAGATTTTATAAAATCTTAATCATTTAAATATGTACTAACCTCGATAAAGCTTTAAAACTACTCTAAACCCTTCTCCACTTCTTGATTTCCACTAAAGCCCTAATGATCTTCTTAGGGAATTTTTTATCCTACACACACATAATTCACACAAGAATCAACATTATTCACTTAAAATCATTACCATGCTCAACATATGTCAAATTATCATTATTCAAGCAATTTCTATCAAAATCTCAACAAAATCCTATTTTCACCATTTTCTACTATGTTCAAACTTTATCCAAATCAACTCATATCAAACCTTTGACCATAAAATCATTACTTATATCTCAAAATAATTTCAAAACACTTCAATTCAATAATTATAAACATTTCTTTCAAAAACTCTGATTCCATATAACTTGTCCATAAATCGTAACTTCATCCAAACTCATCCATATCAAAAGTATAACATAAAATCATAATATACACTAATATAACACTAATTCAACCAATTACATTAATTATACTTACCCATATAAAAATTTTATTTTACACATATTCATCCTATGACGCCAACTTCACAATTCACATTCATCTCAAGAAATCAATCAATAAATTATCATATAATCATCATTTAAGCTTCATTGCCATCTATTTAGGAATTAAGCACACTTTCTCTCTCTAGTTATATCAAACATACTCTTAAAATAGAAGAAAACAAAACTTAAATAATAAAAAAACTTACTTGATTCCTATCTTTCCTTCAAAATCATCACTAAAACTTTGAAAATCTTATAAAAATAAGTGTTTAGAAGAACTCATTTCCTCTTTCTCCAATTCGGCCTAACCATGATGAAGGAGAAGATGTAGATTGTCTTTATATACTTTAATTTCCTATTATGCCCCTCACTTAATTACATAATTACCACTTTATTAATTAATAAAATAATATAATATTTTCCTTTTCCTATCCAAAAATATGTTTTTTTTATTTTTAATTTATTAATATATTTTTTTCACTTATCATCCATACATATTAATATAATTAATTATTTTATTATTTATTTATTTTATTTTTAATCTCCACCATTCCTTTTCTTTCTTCTTTTGACTTTCTTTTTATTTTTCTTTTCTTTTATTTTAATTATTATCTTTCCAACATCACTTTATATCTCATATATATGTTAGGTATATTTCTTATATATGTATATATCACATATTTTATATGTTATATACATATTTTTACTTATATATATAATGTATATGTGAGGTGTATTCCATGTATACATCAGTATACATTAGGAATATATCATGTATATATTATAAATTCAACATATTTAATAAATATATGTAGAGTATATACTATGTAAACACTAGGTATTCATTAGATATATACTATAAATATACCTCTCCTAATATTTTAATTATCCTCCAAATTCTTGTTTAATTTAACTAAAACCACAAATAATACAAAAGATGTCAAATATGAATGAAAAATTGGTAAAAAGTATAAAATGTGGAAAAAATTATGAGAAAAATGAATATAAGAAATGTCTTTTGCATGTTTACCTTATATAGAGTCTAGTTTCCGGGAGTTATTTTTTGGATTGATTTGGCATTGTCATACGCCTTCGGGCAAGATACACTAGTGTCATAGATATGGGTACGTCTTCAGACGAACACATTGGTGTCACAGTTATAAATAACCATTGGGCGAGACATGCGAGTGTCATGATGATTGAGATGGGCCAAAATAATATTTATGGAACTAGACTAATATATAAGGACTTTTGAGACCAATGTGTGTGAATAATTGATATATTGATAAATTGTGTGCATATTGCTTGACATTAGAACATAGCGCATTTCATAGCATTATATATAAATGTTATTTTTATATGGTACCAAAATATATACCGCTAGACTTTTAGCTTAATGCGATTGAAATTTATCGAGCAGGTGACAAGGTATATTTGGAGGGCCCAAATAGTTTTGCCAGATTTAGTCAAGTCTAGGTTTTTGATTGATTGTTCTTGAAGTTTTTGATAGTTTCCACGGACACAAGCCAGCTGCATACATGTAATATTTTAGCTTTGTGAAACTTGTTAAATATATCTATATACAATATGTTTATATAAGCGAAAGTGATGTAAATTTAAAGCATTTGTATTAAATGTGTATATTTGGTATTAAATGTGTATATTTGATATGTTTTTATATAATGATAAATATATACTTATATATGTTTGAGTAATTGGAGGAAATGTTTTAGGAGTAATGGAGATTTGAGTGAATGTGATTATTTGGGAGTGTATATATATTTTTTTAGGTTGAGTAATTTTATTTTGGAAAATCTAAATTACAGATAAAACTCTGATGAATTTTTGCCATAGATTTTTTTAAATAATTATTTTTGATAATTTTATTACTAATGTAGATTTTTATTTAATTATTAAAATATATTTACATAAGTAAAATATTTTTCTTATAAATATGAAAATTTTGAAATGACTGGAATTGTGACACTCTAGTATTCTGTATACATATTTTATATATACAAGGTATATATTATACATACATAGGGTATAAGGGTGTTACAAATATTAAAAGAATTACTTTTGTTCTTTCTTGAATTTATTCACACTGAACTTATATGCTAAATGCAACTTTTATGACTTTGAAATTTTGATCCAGCTTAGTTGAATCCTAGTTTCGCCATTGATTAACATAATAAATGTATTTAGATGAATATGAAATTTGACATATTAATTTGTACATATGTGAACATAAAGTTTGGAGAATTTCACAAATTGTAGGAAAGATTTTATTTTTTTTTATAAAGGCGGGCGGCACCGCCGGGATTAATTTATTTATATCTAAAAAATGGTAAACCAATACATTCAGTTCTCACTAAGCCTCTTATAACCTGAGGTAGTGAAGCTTCAGAGTCAAAATAAAAATGACGTAAATTAAACCTACTTAAGCTAGCAAGAGAGTGGGAGATTTGATTAATTTCCCTATAAACATGACGAACAGTAGATCCAGAGGAGATCAGAAAATCACGAATAAAGCAAAGTCTATGATCAGTTGACCTTAAGTCCCGCAAGCCAAGGAAAAGTTGAGCAAGACCCAAGGAATCCACTTCAATTTCCACCATGCAATTGTAAGCATTTGCAAACCAGAATGTAGCAACATATAAAGCTTGAATTTCTGCTTGAAAAGGAGATGAGGCATTCAATAGGAAACCTTGGCCGACAATAAATTTGCCTAAGGAATCCCGTAATATAAAACCACCAGACTTTGTATGCTTAGTGTAGGAACCATCCACGTTCATTTTTAATCTAGCACGAGTAGGCCTCATCCATTTTACAAGCATTGGTTTCTTCTGCAAACTACCAAATCCTTCGGGTAACAAATCAATAAGCTCAGAAGGGAGTTGCTTACCATATTTTTTAGCCGAGACAACAACCCCCCAACTGTAGAGATAAGACTCTATTTGCTGATGCAATCCACCAATCCGTATGCTGCCATCACCCCACCTACAAGAACAGTACATTTTCCAAACATGCCAAATAATGATTTGAGGAATGAACCTTCTCAGCAAGCTCACAATAGAACCCGTATTCTTAACTAACCACCAACTAATCAAAGTTTGTCTGATTGAGGGACCAGTATTAAGGACATCCAGGAAAAAAGAACCATAGTATCTCCATATGTTTTTCACATATTTGCAATTAAGAAAGAGATGATCCATAGAGTCTGAATCTTCATTGCATAAAGGGCACACTGAAGGTCCAGAAATACCGAACAGGTACAGATTCACATACAATGGAAGAGCTTGATGCAGTACTCTCCAAGTGAAGAAAGATATAGTCTTTGGAATTTTTGGGTGCCAAACCGAGGAAAAGGATAAACGAGTTGCATTACAACTTCTTACAAAATTGTAAACAGAAGCAAAATGGAATTTGGCCTCGAGGCGTTCACAATGTTGATAATTCTCCTGAGATTCACAGAAAAAACCAAGAGACAGATGATGTACCTTGCAGATGCGCTTCCAAATGTTGGAATCAATAATCTGGAAGCTCATGTCGCCTTTCCTATAGTAACGATGCAACATGTAGTCAGCCTAAAGAGAATCTCTTTTCATTAATAGCCACCATAGCTTTACTGAGAAGGTTGTTTGAATCACATTGAGAGAGTGCAAACCGATGCCTCCTTCATCAAACGGTTGACATAAAAGAGAGAACTTCACCCAGTGCTTTTTTTTCTGATCCCCATAAAAAATTTGCCATTTTTTGCTCCATGATACGGATAACACTCCTAGGAAGATACATGGCAGCCATAACATGAAGAGGAATAGTGGATAAAACATGCTTAATCAAAGTAATACGACCTCCAACAGACAAATATTTTTTAGTCCAACCCTGCAGTTTGTCATTAAATTTCCTAATAATGTCACCACAATAGGAAATACGGTTAATTCCCTCATTTGTAGGAAAGATTTTATAATCCAAACAAATGAGGGAAATAGTAATGGTCAATAAAAAGACACGCTAAACAAATATATGTAGCCAAAAGAATAAAATTTATAAAAACTAGACATCGACCCTCGGGATACGCGGATATAGCCTTATTAAGAGCAACAATTCTCATATAATGAATTTTTAGGCTAGAGTTAGGCATCAGTCATTGTCCTATATGAAGATATATAGATTAAATAAAAGAAGTTGTGTTTTAAACAATAAGACAATGTTGGTAGAGGATTGACTTGTAGTTATGAGTTCTATATTTCTTGAAAAATGTAGTATAACAAAATATAGCAAATTTTGAATAGGCCAATATAATCCAAAAGTCATTGATGAGAGTGATTTTATACTAGTTTTTAGTATGATTTTAATGTGTTTTTAGTTAATGTTTCATTTGATTTTTGTTTAAAGTTTGTTTTAAGTGTTTGTTTTAGGTCAAAGTGGAAAAATTCCCTTGGAGGATCAAAACAATGAAGAAAGAGCATGAATCAAGTAAGACATGGCCAAGCCAAAGCAAGCTTGGTCGTGTCCCTCAAAATTATCATCAAGCCAGTAGCTGACACGGCCAAGCCACTGGCCGTGTCTCACCCAAGGAGGAAAACCAAAGCAGACCAAGAAAGAAAGGAAAATGAAGGCAGAAGTTAACACTGGCAGGTGACACGCCCAAGCCAGTGGCCGTGTCACATGACACGGCCACAAGCTTGGCCATGTCTCATGCCTAGCCAAAGAACAATAGAAGAAAAGAAACAAGCAGAAGGTGACACACCCAAGTGACACGGCCAAGCCAGTGGCCGTGTCACTCCTTAAGAACAAAAGAAAAGAAAGAAAGAAAGAAGAGGCAATGTTGGACATGGCCAAGTGGCTTGGCCGTGTCCCAAAGGAAAATGAGAGACACGGCCAAGCCACTCAAAGCTTGGCCATGTCACCTATAAAAACCTTGATTCTTTTGCACGGGTTGAGGAACAAGTGGGAGACAAACCAATTGCTTTTGTCAAAAGAAAGAAAAAAAAAAGGGAAAACCTGCCTAATTGATGAAAAGAAATATTAAACAAAGAGAATATGGGAGACAATGGAGAGTGGTGTGAGTTGGAAGCATAAGCTTGAGCTTTGGAGGGAAATAAAAAGAGAAGAAGAGGAAGAGGAAGGGAGGCTTCTGCAGAGGGCTGCAGGTTTGTGCAGAAAACAGAGAACAGAGGCAGAGAAGAGAGGTTTGAGAGGAGGAGGCTGGGCATATATGTTTTGAGCAAGGAGGTAGTGACACTTTCCTTAACTCTTCATCTTCATCCTCCATTTCTATCCTCTCTAACATCTGCATCTTCCATTGGCAGCTCCTGAAGATTCAAGAAGCTACATTGAAAGGGATTTTTTCTATTTTCTCATTTTATGTATTTTAATGTTATTGTTGTTGTTGTATTAAGTGTATTGAACATGAACTAAATCATTCTCTATCTAGATGTTAGCATATTTGTATGATTGAATACTTTTAAATGATTGAGTTGTTTTATCCTTATGATGCTTAATGATTATTGCCGATTGATGATAGCATGCTTATTGATGGGTTGCCATTTTCATATTATTGACTTGAGAAAGCTTGATGTGAATTGATTACTCATAAGGGTTGAGGATTGATTGAGGTGCTAGAGATAGACCTATAAGATCCTTTGGTTTATAGTTCCTTGCTCTTAATGTAAGATCTATTTAATTGTGTTTTGAGAAGAGATTCCGGCACTCTACTTAGTGATTAGGGATTAATTCACTCGAGAGAGGTTTTAGTCTAAGTTAGAGGAATGCCAATTCAACTCTATCATGTAATGTAATTGAGGCTAGGGGGATTCAATATCTGGATAGTATCTTTATCATCAAACCTTTTTACACAACACACAATTTATCTTTATATGCATTTATTTAAGTTAATTGTCTTTAATTACAAAACTTCACAAAAATATTAATTTGCTAAACAACAGTTAAGGTTTGCACTAGTGCTTGGCCTTGTCCTCAGTGGAACGATAACTCACTCACTACTTTATTACTTGGGCGACCCGTGCACTTGCGGTATTGCTATAGCGCAACTCGCGCACCAAGTTTTTGGCGCCGCTGCCGAGGACAATGGTTTCAATACTAGTAATAAAATTAAGACTGTTGATTTAGTTTTATTTTTTTATCAAGAATACTTGTTTGTTTTCTTTGAATTGTTTCTTTGTTGTTTATGAATTGTTTGTTTGTTTTCTGTAAATTTGTTTGTTTGTTGTGTTTGAATTTGTTTGTTTGTCTGTTTGTTTTTCTTTAAATTGTTGAGTGCCTTTTGTAAAGATGCAGTTTTCAAGGCACGGGGGAGTTTATGATTGGGACGATAATTCTGAAACGGCATGGCAACTCGCAGAGTTAACGAATCGAATTAAGATGCTAGATGCAACTCTGGATTGTGGACAATACCAAGAGAGGAAAGAGGAAAACTATGCCTATGAAAGTTTCCAACAATGGGGTGGGAATGACCTACATTCCAATTCTTACAATCCAAGCTGGGAAACCCACCCAAATTTTTCTTGGGAAAATCAGCAGTACACTCCATGTCAAAATTGTTTTCAGCCTTACCAAGGAAGTTCTTGCTTTCAAGAATAATTTTCAAACCAAGACCACCTTGAGGAACCCACATTGGAGGATAAGTTAAATGCCTATATTCAAAAACTCACAATGAATCAAGATCACCTTAAGGAACCCACTTTGGAGGAGAGAATGAATGCCTTCATTCAAGATACCGAGAAATTTCAAACTCAATGCATAATGGAAGATGAGTTGAGGTCTGAATCTTTGTGAGAAACACAGAAGAGGTTGGATGCTCTGGTTGAGCAGCTGGCACATCAACCCCAAGCACACCAAAAGGAGGAGTCTCCTAGCCAATTGGAGCAAACCCAGGTAATCACAAATGTGAGGAGTGAACAAGTAATATATAACAATTTTTGTGATTTCTTTGATGCAGGGACCAATCAAGAAGAAAATAGTGAGGAGTTCTAACCCAACATAGAGGAGTTGAATCAAACAAAGGAGGAGGAGAATTTGGAAGCATCAACTTGGATAGAATTGCATGAACCTCCAAATCCTTTTATGCCACCAATTTCATTCCCATGTAGGCTGGAGGAAGAGAAACAAGGTATGCATATCCCTGAACTCTATGACATGCCCTATAGTGAAGATAATGTAGATAAGCTTGAGGTAGCCATGACCTTAGAAGTAGAGCCTAATATTTCCAATTTAGAAATTGAGGAGAGTAATTTAATATTAAACGATGAGGTTTTTGAGATGAAACTTCAAATTGCTAAAGAGGATGAGAATGAGATTCAACCAAACTTGGTTGAACTTCAAAAGACCCCAAAAATCTTGGAATTTGTTTTAGTTGGGGAGAACAATATGCAACCAATGATCATCCCTCCCATTTTTGGGAGCGAGGAAGAGAAAAAAATGAATATAACCATGTTGCATGCTGAAAAACATTCTTACTAAGTCCTTATAGCATTGGAGGATCACCCCGTGATAGCTTTCATATATTCTCATTGGCCAATTGCTCATCCAAGGATGCTACCTAAGCTTTGCAACACATTGGGTACATTTCAAAGTTGCATGCTGTCCATCCTCTCAATCATAAGCTCCAATTCCATTATGGGTGGAAGGAGCCCTACATATCGCATATGGGAGCGGTGGAAATCAGGTTTCATCTGAACTCTCCTTTAGTTTATGCATGCTCACATTGAGGACAATATGAAAATTTAAGTGTGGGGTGCATTTTGTATTTTGTTTTTTTACTTTTAAGTTATTTTTGTTTATTTTGTATTTTTAATTTTAAGTTATTTTTGTTTAGGTTTAGTTAATGTTTTCTTTCAATAAATCAATTTTGGAAAGTTCAATTGTTATAAATTGTTGATTGATGACCTTTGAATTTTTGAAGCATGAATTTGAGAATTGAGTAGAATTTGTGCTTATTGTCAATTTTGTTAGTTTTTCCTTGCATTACCATTAACCTAGTGAGAAATTGAGCCATCAACTTATTATTCTTTTTATGGGAAAACATCTTTGATTGATGACTTGCTAGAAATTGCTTTGACATGCATTTTAAGATTACATAAAAATTTCAATTTGGCATCAAGATGATTAAGGCAATTAGGTGAACCCACTTTGGCTTAAAAAGACCAACCCTATTTTTAACCGTAGTTAGCCAATTTTGAGCTTATTCCGTTTATCCTTTTCTTTCTTTTTCGCAACACTACTAACTTTGAATCATGATATTTTGCCTCTTACCCTTTCATTAGGTCAAGAGCATTTTAAGAACGTTTATGACCAAGTGTTGTGTTGAATTAAGTGTGGGGTTAAATTTAGTAGGTTTAAGATTGCAAAATATAAAAATATATATATATAAAAAAATCAAATAAAAAAAGAAGAAAAATAATAAAAATAATTGTTGTTCTTGAAAAAAGGGTTGGAATATGTTACAAGATGTAATAAGTGAGTTCCCTTGAAAAGTCCTTTAATGTCAAGGGGTAGATAAGAGGAAGGTGGTTAGGGATCGTTGGGTTATACATATGATCGGTTACTTCATTCTTGAAGTGCTCTTGAACTTAATGATTAAGCTCACATTTCCTAAATGCCATGCCTCTACCTTAGCCCATTACAACCCAATAAAAGACCTTTTGATTGATGCTTGATTGTAATTAAGTAGTGGAGATTTGATAGATAAGCAAGCCTATGACAATAATCTTTCATTGATTGTTATGAGTGTAAATACCACCTTGATCAAAAACTTTCTAAGAGTTGGTGAAGGAGTGACAATGTAGGTTATGCATGGAAAGCCACTTAATTGCATTGGTATCGATTTTGTTCGATTTGATATTGATTGCGGATTTAGGGATAGGGAAGTCTTGAAGCAATTTGTTATAACTATTGAACTTGACAAAATTTTTGTGTTTAGTTTGTTTTAATTTTGGCCTTGCTTGGGGACAAGCAAGGATTTAAGTGTGGGGTATTTGATGAGAGTGATTTTATACTGGTTTTTAGTATTATTTTAATGTGATTTTAGTTAATGTTTCATTTGATTTTTGTTTAAAGTTTGTTTTAAGTGTTTGTTTTAGGTTAAAGTGGAAAAATTCCCTTGGAGGATCAAAACAATGAAGAAAGAGCTTGAATCAAGCAAGACATGGCCAAGCCAAAGCAAGCTTGACCATGTCCCTCAAAATTATCATCAAGCCAGTAATTGACACGGCCAGGAGACACAGCCAAGCCACTGGCCGTGTCTCACCCAAGAAGGAAAACCAAAGCAGACCAAGAAAAAAAGGAAAATGAAGGCAGAAGTTGACACTGACAGGTGACACGCCCAAGCCAGTGGCTGTGTCACATGACACGGCCACAAGCTTGGCAGTATCCCATGCCTAGCCAAAGAACAAAAGAAGAAAAGAAACAAGCTGAAGGTGACACACCAAAGTGACACGGCCAAGCCAGTGGCCTTGTCACATGACACAGCCACAAGCTTGGCCGTGTCACTCCTTGAGAACAAAAGAAAAGAAAGAAAGAAAGAAGAGGCAGTGTGACATGGCCACAAGCTTGGTCGTGTCACTCCTTGAGAACAAAAGAAAAGAAAGAAAGAAAGAAGAGGCAGTGATGGACACGGCCAAGTGGCTTGGCCGTGTCCCAAAGGAAAATGAGAGACACGGCCAAGCCACTCAAAGCTTGGCCGTGTCACCTATAAAAACCTTAATTCTTTTGCACGGGTTGAGGAACAAGTGGGAGACAAACCAATTGCTTTTGTCAAATGAAATAAAAAAGAAAGGGAAAACCTACCTAATTGATGAAAAGAAAGATTAAACAAAGAGAATATGGGAGATAATGGAGAGTGGTGTGAGTTGGAAGCATGAGCTTGAGCTTTGGAGGGAAATAAAAAGAGAAGAAGAGGAAGAGAAAGGGAGGCTTCTGCAGAGGGCTACAGGTTTGTGCAGAAAACAGAGAATAGAGGCAGAGAAGAGAGGTTTGAGAGGAGGAGGCTGGGCATACACGTTTTGAGCAAGGAGGGAGTGACACTTTCCTTGACTCTTCATCTTCATCCTCCATTTCTATCCTCTCCAATATCTGCATCTTCCATTGGCAGCTCCTGAAGATTCAAGAAGCTACATTGAAAGGGGTTTTTTCTATTTTCTCC
Organism: Garcia nutans; assembly: GCA_947685225.1. Classification (NCBI taxonomy): domain Eukaryota; kingdom Viridiplantae; phylum Streptophyta; class Magnoliopsida; order Malpighiales; family Euphorbiaceae; genus Garcia; species Garcia nutans. The sequence goes on along the minus strand of CANTUV010000009.1, from coordinate 29,469,288 downwards.
TTTTATGTATTTTAGTGTTATTGTTGTTGTTGTTGTATTAAGTGTATTAAACATGAACTAAATTATTCTCTATCTAGATTTTGATGAACCCTAGCATATTTGTATGATTGAATACTTTTAATTGATTGAGTTGTTTTATCCTTATGATGCTTAATGATTATTGCCAATTGATGATAGCATGCTTATTGATTGGTTGCCATTTTCATATTATTGACTTGAGAAAGCTTAATGTGAATTGATTACTCATAAGGGTTGAGGATTGATTGGGGTGCTAGAGATAGACCTACAAGATCCTTTGGTTTATAGTTCCTTGCTCTTAATGCAAGATCTATTTAATTGTGTTTTGAGAAGAGATTCTGGTACTCTACTTAGTGATTAGGGATTAATTCACTTGAGAGAGGTTTTAGTCTAAGTTAGAGGAATGCCAATTCAACTCTATCATGTAATGTAATTGAGGCTAGGGGGATTCAATAACTTGATAGTATCTTTATCATCAAACCTTTTTACACAACACACAATTTATCTTTATGTGCATTTATTTAAGTTAATTATCTTTAATTATAAAACTTCACATAAATATTAATTTGCTAAACAACAGTTAAGGTTTGCACTAGTGCTTGGCCTTGTCCTCAGTGGAACGATAACTCACTCACTACTTTATTACTTGGGCGATCCGTGCACTTGCGGTATTGCTATAGCGCAGCTCACGCACACCAGTCATGCCTAAAATTTGCTGGAGAAACTGATTTTGTTATAATTATTCATTTATTTTAGATTGTTGATTATCATATTACATATTTCCTCTCATATTTAGCATATGGAACAATATACTTCTTTTTCTTCTAAATGATTTAGAATTCTTTTAAGGAGCTAACTTTTCCCTAGGTATGATCTTTAGCACATTAGTTAAATGTGCTCTTTAATACATCAGTTAAAAACATTTGTTAAATTATCTTTGATATCCTACTAACCGGAAAATTTCGTCATTAGGTGATGTGTCAATAATGAAAGATTGATAAAATGCATAAATTTGTACATAATTTCTTTTAAATCACTAATGGAAGTTCAAATTGAACAACTATATAGAATACACTTACCACTCCAAATCCATTATATTATGCAAAGTTTGTGCCATTAGGTAGAAAATCAAATTTTGAATAACACAACACACACACACATACATATATATATGTTATAAGATATCAATAATGAAAGAAAAAAAAAACTAAGAACCGCCTTTTGTTGATCTAGTAATTAATTTATGAAATAATAATTTGATCCTCTCATGCCTAGAAGATCCTCCTCAACAAGCTTGCAGTTCAGTCTTGTAACTAAGAGAGAAAGATTAAGAAACCAAACACGACAAATAACTGAAAATCATGAAATGAAAACCTAAATGTAGCATTAGTTAATTTACTAAAATTAAATTAAATTAATAAGTTGAAGGGTTAAATGAGATGTTGAAAGTGAGAAAATATCAAGTATATATGTGAAATATAATGAATATATATATATATATATTACTTATAAAGTGGAACATAAGTTCAAAAAAAAACAAAAGATGAATAGTATAGAGTCGTAAAATAGTAAATAAATTTTATAAAAATTAAAATTAATTAAATAATTTAAAAAGAAAGAGGAAATTTGGGATTAAAAATTTAAATAAATAAATAAATAAATAAAATAATATATATATGGATAGTAAATTAAAGAAAGAAAAGTCAAAAATTAAAAAACATTTTCCTTCTTCTTCTTCCTCTCACTAGGCCGATTTCCACCATAGCCAAGAGGGAAGATTTTCTCTTCCAAACACCAAATTTTGAAGGATTTTTCAAGGGTTGAAGGGAGATTTGGTGGTTGTCTCATTAATTGGTAAGCTTTCTTACTAAATTTTCAAGTTTTATGGAAAACTATGAATATGTATGAATTGGATATTTGAATGAGCATGATATAATTGTTTGAATGGATAATAAATAATGTTAATTTGATGGGTAAATAATAATTTTAAGGTTGGAGGGAAGAAAATTTTAGGTTTGGAAGAGAAAATTTGTAAATTAGGGTTTTGGAAAGAGCCTTGCTAAAGATTGATGGTGCATTTGAGGTTATGATTTAAATTGTGTTTTTTTATGATTTTAATGATGGAGATAAGCTTAAATTACTATTTGGAATTGGTTGAAGTGAAGAACTAAAATTGAAGTGAGTTAGGGCATTTTTTAAGGTTTTGAAGGGAGTGATTCTAAATTGATTTTTATTGCTTGAAATGTGTTAAAATGTAATGTTTTAGATATATTTAATCTTAAAGCTCAATTTGTAATTGATTGAATTGGATTTCTAAGGTTGGAAAGCTTTAGGACTAAGAGAAGGAAAAATTGAAGGCATGTGCTTCAATTTGTATTTTAAGCTTTAAACACCTTAACATGTGGTTCTAATGTATGGTATTCATTCACATTTTGAATAGGTGTTGAGTAGATAGTTGTTTTATCAACTTAGTAGTGAAGAGTATTTGGATCAAGTAATGCTTTTAGCTTGGAGTGCATTTAGAAAAAGTTAGTACATACTTTGATATTGAATTTAATTAATTTTATTGATTTTAAGCATGATACATTACATTTATTGGATGTGCTATGCTACTTGATTTATGTGAATGAGTATGTATGGCATTGCTTGAAGTAATAGTATTTAATTTGCATTGACTATGGCAAGGTAAGCCATTAGAGAATGGCTAAATGTGATGGGTGTGTAAAATGTAAAAAGTGCAAATGTGCACTAAAATGTGGAAGTAAGCCATATTTGTTTTAAGAATCAACAATAGGAAAAAGAATAAGAAAAGCGGAATAACAGAAAATGTGCTTGCATGTCATCTTATATAGATTTTAGTTCCAGATTATTGTTGTTGGATTTTTACGCCTTTGGGTGAGACACACTGATGTCATATACTTACTATGCCTTCGGGTGAGACATGGTGGTGTTATAGATAAATGAGATAGCCCAAGATAATATTTCTGAAACTAGACCAGTTTATAAAGATTTTTGGGCCCAATGTGTGTGAATAATTAATATATATTAAATAAATTTTGATACATGTTGAATGACATTTGAATTATAATGCATTATGTGCATTATGTATTTAATATCATTTATTTTATATCAAAGTATATAACACTAGGCAAAATGCTTAGCGCGAATGAATTTCATCGCACAGGTGACAGGGAGAATTCGAAGAATCTGGAAAGTGTTGTTAGACCACACCAAGTCTAAGCTATAGTTGGTTATTGTGAAGATTTTAGAGCTGCCACGGACCAATGTCATCTGCATTTTATGTATACACTTTAAACTTTTTAAAACTTATTTAAAATTGTACATTATATTTATAAACATGTATATGATATAAATTATAAAGATTTTCTTTTGTGTTAAATGTTAAAAATTGAAAAGTGGGGCATATAAACATATATATATATATATGTTGACGGATGTTCATTTTATAAAATATTGGTGGATTTGAGCCATTGGGCTAATTTTGGAGAAATGGATATGTTAAGTAGTTATTTAGTAGTGTGTTTTATTGCAGCTTGTGTGAATTTGAATTTGAGATTATCCGAAATATAGATAAAATTTTGGCCAATTTTTTTAAGAGATTTTCTTTTAAAATATATCTTTTTAATATTTAAATCACAGATGAACACTTTTATTTATTTATTAGAATATATTTTAAGTGCTTAAAATAATTATCTTGGGAATAGAAATTTTTGAAAAGATTATACTGTGACGTTCTTGAATTTTGTATGCGTATTTTTCATATATTGGGTATGTAATATATATATATATATATTGGGTATAAGAGTTATATAATACATATGACATGTTGCATATTGATATTGCTGTTTAGCAAGAAAATGAGACAGCTAGTAATAAATATGCTTACCATTATTAATCTAGGCAAACTTCTCTTGAGCACCATTATTTTTATTCTTGTTGAGGTAGTATTGAAGAGAGCCTGCAAAAAGATATATTTGCTACATAAAGAGCAATTAAAAAACATGCCGAACAAAAATGAAGGTGGGCGGGATTTCTCTTTATTTTTATATATGCAAATCCAGGCATTAAACAAAACAAATATAATGGCACGCATGTTATATATATATATATATATATTAAGGATCAAGAAACACCTCAAGAGGGCAAAATAAGCCTAACACACAAGTCTTATAACAGCAGATGAAATAAAAAATATGCAAGAAAAAATAAAGGACCACATCATCCCAAACTAAGTTATGAGATTTCCATCAAAACTTTGTAGACAAAAATTCAGGCCAAAATATGAATGTTAGTTTCTTGTTTGTCTTGTATCCTATCTCAAAAAAAAATGTTTTTGTAGTTAGCATGTGCTTTGTAAAACAGTTTGTATTTTCAATATTTACAAATGATACAGATAGCATAATTATATACACAAACTAGCAGAAACATACGCCTATAAATAAGGAACTATAACAACATTTCAGTTTTGAATTTGAAGCCTTTATCTGTTATTCTTATCCAATACACCCCCACAAGATGGCGGACGGGCAGTAACGCCAATCTTGAATCGTAAAGCTGTGAATACTGAAGTTGATAGCGGCTTGGTTAGCAAATCTGCTAATTGATCAGCAGAGGACACATCAGCAACTCTCAATACACCATCTTGAACTTGCGTTCGAACATAATGATAATCAATGGCTATATGTTTCATTCTAGAATGAAATACCGGATTCGCAGCAACATAAGTTGCTCCCAAATTATCACAATAGATTACCGGAGTTTGACAAACCGGAAATTGAAGCTCTAGCAACAGATTTTTCACCCAAGTTAAATCAGCAGATGTGGCAGCCACGAACCGATACTCAGCTTCAGTCGAAGATCGGGCGACTGCTCTTTGCTTCTTGGAAGACCAAGCAACAGGATTCCTACCTAGAAATATTATATGAGCACTTGTCGAAGCTTGATTATCTCTATCCCCAGCCCAATCAGCATCTGAGAATGCATGAAGCTGAGTTGTAGACTGCCTGTGCAACATTAAACCATAGTCCAAAGTTCCAACTAAGTACCGTAGCAGTCTTTTAATAGCAACCCAGTGATTCATCATCGGCCGAGAAGTATACTGTGATAATTTATTAACAGCAAAGGCCACATCCGGCCGTGTCAATAAAAGATATTGTAAACTGCCAATTACAGCTCTATATATCGAAACATCATCTAAAGGAGCTGAATCATCTACACTCAATGTATTCAAGGGCGACATTGGAGTTGACGCAGATTTCGCCTCATGCATTTGAACCTTTTCCAAAAGCTCTCTTGTATAATTTTGTTGAGATAAAAACAGTCCCTTTTCTGTTCGAATCACCTCAACACCCAAGAAATAATGCAAATAACCCAAATCCTTGAGAGAGAACTGATTACTCATAGCAGTAATAATTCTTTCGACTGCCCCTGAATTATTTCTCGTTATTATAATGTCGTCAACATATACCAAAAGATACACAACATCATTATGATGACAGTATATAAACAAACATGTATCTGAGGAAGATTGTTTAAATCCAATAGAGAGAAGAAATGCTGTTAGTGCAGAGTACCAAGCTCTCGGCGCCTGTTTAAGACCATAAAGCGATTTTTCCAAACAACAAACATATGTAGGATTTTTATCATCATGAAAACCATGCGGCTGCTCCATGTAAACTGTTTCATTTAATTTACCATGCAGGAAAGCATTATTAACGTCCACCTGACGCAATGGTCATCCTCGAGAAACCGCAATTGTTAATATAATATGAACAGTACGATGTTTTGCAACAGGGGAGAATGTCTGATCAAAATCTAACCCAGGTCGTTGGGTAAATCCTCGAGCAACTAGCCGAGCTTTATAATGAACAGGTTGCCCTTTTGAATCTATTTTTACCCAAAATAACCACTTACAACTTACTACATTTTGAGCTTTGTCAGGAGGAACAAGCCGCCATGTTTTCTGCTGAATTAAAGCATCATATTCTTCTTGCATGGCCTTATGCCATCTCGGATCCTTCAATGCTTGTGCAACAGTTTTGGGCACCGCTTGTCTAACATTTTGAACAGAACTTGTTAGACACAACTTATTAATAGACTTGAAAATGTTATTCTTACTCCTTATGACCATGGGATGGTGATTTTGAATTTGTGCAATTGGAGCAGTGGACATGGATGTGCCATTTGAATTCTCTGCATTGTCTCGAGATTCAACAAATTGTGATCGACTTGATAATGTGTCAGTTGCTAGCTGAAGTTCGTGTGGTGGAGAAGAGAACGCAGACCACTGCGATGGCACAAGAGAATCAATTGCTGATGTAGATGAATAGCCGTGACCTGCATTTGAGAGTGGAAAAACAAAGTGCACAGGAGACCAAGTATCAATAGTATCAATTTTTGTTCTTTCTAACGACACAGCAATAGATGAATAAGGAAAGGAATGTTCAACAAAATCAACATGACGAGACAAATAAACTTTAGAAGTCGACGGATCATAGCACTTGTAAGCACTTTGATTAGGAGAATAACCAAGAAATACACAAGAGAGAGATTGTTGTTGCAACTTATGCGAATTATACGGACGAACCCAAGGATAGCATAAACACCCAAACACCTTTAATTTTGAATAATTAGGTTCTTTTCCATGAAGACACCAGAACGGAGACTCTTTCTGCAAATTTGACGTTGGCATTCGATTAATTAAATAAATAGCGGTTTGAAAAGCATAAGACCAAAACGAAAGAGGAAGTTTCGCTGAATGAAGTAAGGTTAAACCAGTTTCAATAATATGTCTGTGACGTCGTTCAGCTATCGCATTATGTTCAGGTGTATAGGGCGGAGTAAGAAAGTGAGATATCCCAGTAGATTGAAGATAAGTCTTTAAATGTAAAAACTCCCCCCCATTATCAGAATACAAAGACCTTATTTTTCTTTTGAACTGGTTTTCGACAAGATTTTTAAAGACTGAAAAAATATTGGAAACATCAGACTTGCATTGAATAGGAAACAACCAAGAATATTTAGTGTAATGATCGACAAACAATAAATAATATCGAAAATTATCAATAGAAGTGATGGGATCTGGTCCCCAAACGTCCGAATATATGAGCTCCAATGGAGCAGAACTCGACATTGTTGATTCAGAAAAAGGCTATTTTATGCATTTTATTACATTTGCATGAATCACAAAAGAAAGATTGAGCAATAACAGAAGACATAGGTAATTGAAACTGTTTAGAAATTAAATGGAAAATTGGAGTGGAGGGATGGCCAAGTCGTTGATGCCAAATTGGATGAGAAGTCGCTATAGTATGAGAAACCACAGGTTGATTGACTGAGGAATACGATGGACATTCATACACACCATTAATTGGTTTTCCTACAGCCAGCAGCGCTCTCGTTCTCAAATCCTTCACAGTAAACATAGAAGAGTTAAATGCAACTTCAACATTATTAGACAAACACAATTAATAAACAGAGACAAGATTTCTATTTAAAGTAAGAACACATAACACATTATCTAAATGCAAAGGCTGAGCCATAGTCGGCAAATCAACAGTTCCTGTATGAGAAATAGAATGCCCTTTACCATCTCCTAGAACAACATCATCAATGCCTTCATATTCAGAATGTTGCGCCAGATTCTGCATATCCTGCACAATATGTTGATTTGCTCCCGAATCCATAACTCATTTGGGCTCAGAATTAGTTTGCTGGAGTGGACACAAAATTGACTTGTGGGCGACGAGTAGGCTGAGATGAGTCAGATTTCGAGAACCACGGTAGCAGCTTTTTGAGTTTAAAACATTGTTTTGTTGTATGCCCTGGCCTATCACAGAACTGACATATAATTTTTCCCTTAAAATTTTGATTATTTCCAGATAAAGATGAACGAGTCTGTGATTGCGCAGCAGAAGAATTTTGTTGTCATCCATGACCCGACCGTGCCATCGTATGAAGAACAGTAGTTGGAACAGTTGAAAAAGAAGACTCACGACTCAATTGACTTTCAAAGTCAGTGAGCTTATCATGTAAATCATCAAAGGTAATCTCACTGTCCCTTGCACGTAGAGTAGCAGCCACCTCCTTGTACTCTGGAGGTAATCCATGAAGTACATGCAACACTATCTCATTCATAGAAACAATTACACCAGCAGTAGCAAGAACAGAAGTAATTGCCTTAATCTTCTGTAAAAATTCAGTAATAGATAAAGAACCCTTCTTGGCAGTAAACAAAGATTCACGAAGGCTCATTATATGAGCCTGGGATGGTTTCGCATAGGTCTTAGCAAGAGCCATCCAAACATCATAAGATGTATCTTCACCAATAACAAAAGAAATAATATCAGGAGAAAGCGAAGCAATAAGAGCGCTTCGAAGCAAGTGATCCTGGCGAAACCAATAGGGGCTAGAACGACGTTCAGCTAAAAGTGGATTTTCCACAAATTTGAGCAAATCATATCCCACAAGTAATGAATACCATTGAGTATGCCAGGAGTGATAGTTTGTAGATGTAAGCTTAATGGGAGCTTGACCAGTTGTGTTAATTGAAATAATCTGATTTTCTGACGCAAGATTGATAGTGGCAGAATGCAAAACATTTGTCGAGCTATCAGTTGCAGAAGGTGAGGAATGAACAAGTTGATTTGCCATTGAATGATTGGAAAAAAAATGCTGTTTAGCTTACAGCTCTGATACCATAAAATAGTTTGTATTTTCAATATTTACAAATGATACAGATAGCATAATTATATACACAAACTAGCAGAAACCTACGCCTATAAACAAGGAACTATAACAACATTTCAGTTTTGAATTTGAAGCCTTTATCTGTTATTCTTATCCAATACTTTGCATGCACTGATGAAGAATAGCTTTAACTTGTTTTGGATCACCCATAATAAAATAATTTATCTGTTTGGTAGCTAATAAAAGAGAATGAAAATGTAAATGTAAATCAAAATTATTCAGAAGATAATAATCATAGTTATTATAACATTTCCATGTAACTAAAACATTAACAAACAGGGTGAAAATAGTGCTATCAGTTATGACCAATAATTTGATATAAGCATGGTGAATACTCACACATGCCTTCAAATAAGTTCCTAGTACATAAATGAAATTATATAGTGTCCGTAAAAAATCCTTACAATCTTCCCACTTTTCTGCATAAATATTAGTAAATAACATGCTAACTAAAAAGAACAATAATAACTACAACAATAAGAATAATAATAATAATAATAATGATAATAGAATCAATTTAAATGATATATTTATAATGTAAGTGTTTTCAAAGGTTTATAATTTAGTAGTCTTCTCTTGTTACCTTGATTTATCAAATGATGCAGACTAACAATATTTCCACCTGCACAAAATGCTTTGCCACTTTCCTTCACAGATTCAAAATAGGTGTCCCTTATAGAGTAATTACAGATTCATTTAAATAAAAAAATTGCCATTAAATAAACAATAAATCAAATTTAATAAGGGAAAATTGAAATTTGATCACCTTCACTGCCACAAAACCAATATCAGGATCATCCTACCAATATTTATACAATTGTCGCAATATGGCGACTTAATATTATCATCATACAAATTCAAAAATTACATATAAAAATTATAATAATTAATACAACAAATAATGGAAGATCGCCATATTAGTATTGAGAGCATTGAGGGTAGTAAAAAATAACAACAAATAATAGAAGATCACCATATTAGTAAAAACAAAGAACAATTCATACCCTCACCAAATGAAAAAAAAAAAACCCACATCAAGAATTTTACCTGATTTCATTTCTTCGGCAGCAAAAAATAAGTTAGACAGTAATCAAGTGTTTCTTTTGACATGAAATGGAGTTTTTTTTTCCTTTACAAAGATAGATGAAGCGACCAAAACGTCCAAAATAAATGGAAAAGATGAAATAGACTTTGTTTTGAGAAATTACTGAGGTGTCAGCAGGAAAAGAACTTTCTTTTACAAAGACAGTTGAAGCGACTAAAGTGCTTAAAGAAATGGAAATGACTGAATAGCCTTTGTTTCGAGAAATTGCTGATGTGTCAGCAGGAAAAGAACTCTTAAATCTTCAGCTATTATATATATAATATAGATAGTAAAAGAGTTTGTATAACTCTAGAATTTTACTAGTGTACTCACATATATACCCCAAAGATTCTTGGGGAGTCTTGTAATCTGTAGAATAAAAAAAATACTAATGTGAATTAATTGGAGAACCCGAACCATATGTAGATAGGAGAATTAGGCAAAATCAATAAAACATAGAAATTATATAAATTTAAATGGAAAATGAGTTTTTAAAGAATATGGAATTTGATATACAGAAGAGTTTTATCAAATTCTATTATTTTTGGAAATGAATTAATAAATTAAATAGTTGAGAGAATCGGCATTGTATTTAAAAATAACTTGAATGGAATTATAAGATAAAGGAATGTGTTGTATAAAATAGTTGGATATAAGTAATTAAACTAAAATCTTTAACATAAGAAATATTAATGAACTTGCGACAAATTTGAAAACAAAATGGAAAATTTTGGAAATGCTTTACTAAGTTAATAAATCTTGAAGAAATATATTGTCAAGTAGAGGATGAGTTGGATGGAAATAGAAAAAAAAAAGCTAGTAAATAATGATGATGATGATGATGATGATTTCATCAATATAGTGAATGATCTTAAAAAAAATTATTATTGTAATAATAATGATTTCGTTAATATAGTGAATGATCTTAAAAAATGAAATAGATAATTCACATTAATAGAGATATATATTAATGGGTTATTTACAAGACTTTAGAGCTAAATAGTGTGTTACGATATAAAAGACAATCCATGACTACAACTTACCTGATAGGATTTAAATAAAGAAAATTTGATGAAGAGACTGGTAATAAGGAAATTAGTAATTGGTAACAGGTGAGAAATTATTAAATTGGTAACAGGTGAGAAATTATTAAAGTAAATTAATAAGTGGGGATGGGAGAGCTAGGAATAATTCATGTATACAAACATACATGTTAATAATTTGCTCATTGGAATTCGGGAAGAAAAAAATGAGAAGAGTTACATGGGGAATAATAGTTTAAAACAATGAAATATAATATATATGAAAGGGGAAGAAAACTTAATTCCCCTAAATGAAAGGGGAAGAAAACTTAATTCCCCTAAAACTTAAAATATGCTTAGATCACTAGATTATTCAAATTAAATTGCAAAGGGCAGAATTGCGTACCTGACATCATCGTATGTTGATGTTGAAGACGATTCTGGGGTTTGTCGTCTTCCATGGGATACACACTTTAGGTCATGCGGAAGCACTACTGAAGGAACGTAATGTTCTCTAAAATTGTTATGTTCCCCCCGGAGACCACGACCCCTTATTTATAACTGATGATGATGATTAATTTTTATTTTGGTCCTTCAACAAAACAGAAATTCTTATCGGTCTCTACACTTATAATCCTATTACAAGTATGACACCTCAATAGTTAACAATCCTAATTTGATCAAAACTTTAATTTGACTATTTTAATTTGACTGCAATACATATTTAATATTTAAATATATTTAGCCCATACTTATGATTAATTAGAGGATTAATTTTAACAATATAAAATTAATTCTAACAATCTCCCACTTGGGCTAACATATATTAAATATAAATGTATATATCTTAATGAGCTCATAAAAGCAGTCATACTGAAGGTGCCTCAAACAATCTCGTCCATTGATTATATCGATAAAAGACTGAAGGGTCAGTCGCCACATTCATCATGACTCAAACCACCATCAATCACATTACCAATACTCTCAATTGACATAGATCAATAATAGGAGTGTAGAATGGAAACTACATGTAATGTGATCTAATCATGCCTATTTCCAACTGGTCATACTTTAGTGAGATCAAACATAAATATAATACAGAGTGTAAAACACATAATAAAATGAAAGAAAAACTTATTTTTCTGCAAAAACTGAATGTACTTTATAAAATATATCCAATGTCAAAGAGAGCATACATAAACCTTAATGCAAACTTAATGAACAAACTCCCACTGAAACTAAATAGTCTCAAATAATATGACACCCATATGAGCAGTGTGCTCATGAAAAACTTTCGGTATCACAGCCTTAGTGAGCGGATCCGTAATCATGGAGTTCGTTCCAATATGCTCTATGGATATCTGTCCACTCTGTACTCTCTCCCTCACAGCCAGAAACTTTATCCCAATGTGTCTCGATCGAGAAGAGCTTCTGTTGTTGTTTTAGAATAAAACTGCTGAGTTATTATCACAGTATAACTTTAATGGCCTTTCTATGCCATTCACAATGCGCAGCCCTGTGACAAAGTTCCTCAGCCAGATTGCCTGATTGGATGCCTCATAGCTTGCTACAAATTTTGCTTCCATGCTGGAGGTAGCTACTAGAGTTTGTTTCACACTCTTTCAAGAAATAGCACCACCAGCCAAGAGATATATGTAGCCTAAAGTGGATTTTCGACTGTCTTGGCATCCCGCGAAATCAGAATCAGTATACCCAATGATCTCAAGCTGATCTGATCGCCTGTATGTGAGCATATGTCCCTTAGTTCTCTGAAGATATCTTAAGACTCTTTTGGTTGCTTTCCAATGATCCATTCCTGGATTAATGAGATATCGCCCTAACATGCCAACTATGAATGAAATATCTGGACGAGTGCAAACTTGAGCATAATCAGACTCCCAACTGCAGACGCATAAGGAATCTTCTGCATCTCCTGAATCTCAAGTTCACCCTTTGGACACTGATCAAGACTGAATTTATCTCCTTTAGCAACTGGGGTATCAATTGGTTTACTGTTGTGCATACTAAATCTCTTGAGCACTTTCTCAATATAGCCCTTTTGTGATAATCCAAGAATACCTCGAGTACGGTCTCGATGTATTTGAATCCCTAATACAAAAGAAGCTTCACCTAAATCTTTCATCTCAAAGTGTTTTGAAAGAAAGACTTTGGTCTCGTGTAGCAAGTCCTTACAGTTAGTAGCAAGCAATATGTCATCCACATATAAGACCAAAAAGATAAACCTACTCCCACTGAACTTGTGATACACACAATCTTCCACAGCATTTATCTCAAAATCGAAAGAGACAACTACTTCATGGAATTTGAAGTACCACTGACGAGAAGCCTGCTTGAGTCCATAAATGGATTTCTTTAATCTGCATACCAGTCGCTTTAGGTCTCCAGACATAAAGTTTTCTGGCTGCACCATATAGATGGTTTCATCAATGTCTCCATTGAGAAATGCAGTCTTAACATCCATTTGATGAAGCTCAAGATCAAAATGAGCAACTAGAGCCATGATTATCCTAAAAGAGTCCTTCGATGAAACCGGAGAGAAGGTCTCTTTATATTCAATCCCTTCCTTCTGAGTAAAACCCTTAGCTACAAGATGTGCCTTATATCTTTCCACATTACCTTTAGAATCCCTCTTGGTTTTAAATATCCATTTGCAACCAATGTGTTTCTTTCCTTCAGGTAATGGAACAAGATCCCAAACTTGATTGTCTTGCATTGACTTAAATTCTTCACCCATTGCCTCAATCCACTTCTGAGAGTTGGAATCCTGCATGGCATGATGAAAGCTGATAGGATCATCTTCCACCATGTCTACAGTGTCCTCATGTTCCTGAAGATATACTACATAGTCATCCAGAATAGCATTTCTTCTCTCTCTAGTAGACCTTCTTAAAGATACAGGTTCTGGCTCAAATTCTTGAGGTTGTTGAGCTTGTACTTGAGGAAGAACAACTTCTTCATCCTGATAGGGAAGTTGATCAACATTGTCTTGTATTGGATCCGGAATTGCTTCTGGGATATTAACATTTCTAGGAACCTGAATAGTCCTAGGAGCAAAGATAGGAATTGACACTGAGTGTTCCTGACTCGATCCCTCCTCAAAGACAATGTTTCTAACCTTATTTCTCCCCCCAAACTCAACATCCTCAAAGAATGTTGCAATTCCCGTCTCAAAAATAGATCTGGAAGTAGGATTATAGAACTTAAAACCCCGAGAACGCTCAGAATAACCAACAAAGTAGCTATTAACAGTTTTGGAGTCCAATTTTGTTACATTAGGCCTATAAGGCCTAGCCTCAGCAGGACATCCCCAAACATGAAGGTGCTTTAGACTGGGCTTGCGTCCAGTCCAAAGCTCATAAGGTGTTTTTGTAGCTGCTTTAGTTGGTACTCTGTTAAGAAGATAGACTGCTGTCTTTAATGCTTCTCCCCACAGAGAATCAGGTAAAGAAGAATGACTAATCATACTTCTAACCATATCCATAAGAGTCATGTTACGTCTCTCAGATACACCATTCATGCTGGGTGTACCAGGCATTGTGTATTGAGAGACTATACCACAGTCCTGCAGGAAAATAGCAAATGGCCCTGGACGTTGTTCACCTGAACCGTCATATCTACCATAGTACTCACCTCTACGGTCAGATCTAACAGATTTAATCTTCTTTTTGAGTTGATTTTCAACTTCGGCCTTATAAGATTTGAAAACGTCTAGAGACTCAGATTTCTCATGAATGAGATATAGGTACCCGTAACGTGATTAATCATCTATGAATGATATGAAGTATCTTTGGCTATTCCTTGTTGCTGTAGGGAATGGACCGCAGATGTCCGTATGTATCAATTCTAAGACGTTTGATGACCTATTGGCACCTAATCTCTTTTGTTTAGTCTGTTTACCTTTAATACACTCAACACAGGAGTCCAAATCTGTGAAATCAAGTGTATTTATGATACCATCTGATACAAGACGCTTTATTCTAGATTTGGATATGTGACCCAAACGTCTGTGCCATAGAGCAGCTGAGTTATCCATATTCAGCTTCCTTTTGGTACCTATAGTACTAACTTGCATGGTCTCATTATAAGAGGCATCGATATCTAACATATATAGATTATGAAGTGCATATAAGAAACCAGTACCTAAAATTTTTGAATCCATAGATAAAGTAACTTTATTGTTTCCAAATGAACAAGTAAAACCAGATTTGTCCAAATGGGAAACAGAAATTAAATTCCGCCTAAAAGACGGAATAACAAAAGTATCTACTAGATCCAAAAAATTTACAGTTCTTAAACGCAATCTAAAATGTCCTATCGCCTCTACTTCTACCGGTTCGCCAGTTCCCATATAAACGTATCTTTCACCGTCAGTTGGCTTTCGGTAACTTAGGCAACCATGCATTGAAACACTTATGTGACTAGTAGCACCAGAATCTATCCACCAAGTGTTTCTAGGTACCGAAGTTAAATTAACTTCAGAACAGACTAAAACCAAATATTTTCCCTTATTAGCAGTCTTATTATCAGTATTTTCATTCATAGGGACAAAGTTGGGATTATATGGCATGCTAGCTGAATTCAGAGAAAATAAATAATAAATAAATGACATAAGCTCACAATCCACAAAAAAAAATTGAAACAAATCACAAAAGTAGAGTTCAAATATTGGAAACAAGATACCAGACACAACATTAATATTCTCATCTTTGGACATAAAATATTAACTGTAATTGGTATCTCAACGCAGTAATCAAATATTGACAATTCAGTCTTGTCAAATAATAAACCTTCCTTTGGGCCAATTTATTATCCACATGGATGAACACATAATAATTATCACATATTTATTACCGCAATGTATTCTCAATTCAGCCATATAGCAACCTTCCTTTTGGGCCGGTATACTACCCGCAATGAATTTTAATACACATGTCTAATATCCCAAATAAATTAATTTACACAATAGAGGTCACTTTGGTAACTTTTTGCTTCAATTAATTTATTATTAAAAATATTAGACGCAATCAGGACTAAAATACCAAAATTTAAACTCAATAAAATTCTCACATTATAATAAATTGATTACAATATTTATATGAATTAAATTTAAACTCAATAAGATAATTAAAATCAAATATTGCAATAAAAAAATAAACTTTAATTAATTAAATTTTTTTTAATCTTTAATTAATTAATTTACATAATTAATCAACCAAAAATTAATTAATTCCAGAAAAAATCACAAATACAAATTCAAGTCCAGAAATTCAATTTTTCCAGAATTAATTAAATAATCACAGTAATTTAATCCAAAAACAAATCAAACCAAAATTGATTTCAGATTACTAAATTCGATTCCAAATTAATTCTAGAAAATTACAATCAGCGAATTAATTTTCTAGAATCAAAATAATAATCAATACCGCAATTTAATTGGAAAAATCTAGCAACCTAGCACAGGGCTCTGATACCAATTGAAAGGGGAAGAAAACTTAATTCCCCTAAATGAAAGGGGAAGAAAACTTAATTCCCCTAAAACCTAAAATATGCATAGATCACTAGATTATTCAAATTAAATTGCAAATGGTAGAATTACGTACCTGACATCATCGTATGTTGATGCTGAAGACGATTCTGGGGTTTGTCGCCTTCCAAGGAATACACATTTTAGGTTATGCGGAAGCACTACTGAAGGAACGTAATGTTCTCTAAAATTGATATGTTCCCCCGGAGACCACGACCCCTTATTTATAACTAATGATGATGATTAATTTCTATTTTGGTCCTTCAACAAAACAGAAATTCTTATCGGTCTCTACACTTATAATCCTATTACGTATGACACCTCAATAGTCAACAATCCTAATTTGATCAAAACTTTAATTTGACTATTTTAATTTGACTGCAATACATATTTAATATTTAAATATATTTAGCTCATACTTATGATTAATTAGAGGATTAATTTTAACAATATAAAATTAATTCTAACAATATATATATATATATGTATCAATGTATGTGTGTATATATATAAATATATAAACACGAGTTGATGAAACCATTATTCTTGTGGATGGAAATCTAGTAAAAGTTTGGGACATAATCCCAAGCAAAATAAGGAACACACTATTTGTAACAAGTATAGAAATAATACTGGCAAAAATTTAGCAAGTTAACAGGTAAGAATTACACAAAAAGCTCAAGTGTAAGGAAGGTCTCAATCGAGGAAAAAAAACAAAATTTTCTTAGGCCGAGCTAAGGCCATTATTACAAATTTAGGTATATAGAAACTTTAGTGAAGTTAAAAGAAACAAATAAGGATAATTAGGACACCTTCAATTAAGGTTAGTAAAAGAAAGATATTCAAGTCCCTTGTGTTAGTTAATATATATATATATAATATGTTTGTAAATCCATACATGAGAATTAAAATAAAATGGATTTATGCAAAGAAGGAACAAGTTCCAAGCACGTAAATTGTGTTTACATTAAGCACATGATAGCAAAAGGGAATAAATGGTGATAGAGAATTTATGCACAAGAAATTAAAAATGAATAAATGGTAATTTAAACAAGAAACCTACAACTAAGGCATCATGCTAGCTTATCTAATGTAAACCTAAGCAAGGAAATAATAAAAAGGTACATTAGTGGGAAAAGCTAATCCATATGTACTATAGATTTATTTGCTCAATTAGAAAGTATATAACAACTTCAATAAAGTGATAGCCACAATTAGTCATTGGACGATAGATGGGTACCATAAAATGTTATAGGATGCTATTAATTTGAGAAAAGTAATTAAAGAAAATGGACTTTTATCTATATGACTGAAGCCCAACCTGGGTGGGATATAAACCACTCGGCTATGCACATAGAGTTTTATTGAGCTAAGGGAAGAAATTACAGCCCCAACCGCTCTATGGCCACCTATTGAAAATATAGGAGAAGTTACTTCCCCTCTATTGTTTTGTAATTCCTAGTCATTTATTACTTGTAGTACTAATTTCTAGAACATTGCTGGTGCGATAAAATTGTATCACTGAAATGTTACTATTTTACTGGAGTGTAGCCACTCGAAACACCGCTAGTGTGAACATGTTGTACTACGATATGCTATTTTTTTATCATATTAGATGTTAAGTGCCACTAAATTAATTAAAGTTAGTGGAAATAAAATAATCAATAATTTAATCAAAGAAGTTGAATGTTCAATAATGGAATAAAGGTTAAGTGAAATAGAGACAATTAGTAATTTGATAAGGAAATGTGAAATAAACTGGGAAAGAAACAAAAGCATTAATAATAACATACATATATGTTTATTAAGTCCCTGAAATGGGTAATGATAATTATGGGAAAGAAATATACTTGCATGTGTATTATAAAAGTATATAGGAAAAAGCGGCATAACATGAGAAAAAATGTTAACCCTAAATCAGTAGTGTAAATGATAAGATGAAGCATATGAGAATATAAAGTAAATGAAAAGAGTCAAGGATATGTCATAATGGAAGCTAGGACACATCTAAAGAAGGAAATGAATAATAAGATTAATAAGCTACTAAATGTACTATAAAAGGGTGAAACTAAACAAAACTGAAAAGCCTAAATACTCACTGAGTTAGTAGGTCACAATATCACCTCTGTGCTTTAGTGTTTTGCAGGTACAGTAACCTTGAGATGTGGCTTTATGGTATCCGTGTGTGTTAGAATCAAACACAATGAAAGACTGGCAACTGAGAATTGAAATTTATATAATACAATGCTAACAATGTAATTATAAAAAATAGTGAATTTAAATAAAATTATTGTTATCACTATGTTCGACTCGGTTCTGGCAGCCTTAAGATGACATCAACCCTAGGATCATCACCTTTGATTCTGTGCATGGCATGTTCCCTTATCTTATGCTTAAAATACATCCTTCTATTATTAGTGTTGAGCTAGTGTTCCTATTTGGAATGGGTGTTGCCATTTCTTCTATCTGAAAACTAGAATCCAAATCATGAAGGAACATGCATTCCTGGAAGAGAATGGTTGTTTAAGTTTCTTCTATCCAAACTTATGATTCTCAAGTTTGTGAAGAACGGGTACTCCTGTTATGGAATGGTTGTTCAACTTTCTTTTATCTGAAATTCCATTTCTAACATGAGAGCTGGAACAATCATTCTATATTTGGAGCAGTTGTTCCTTATTTTCTATGTGAAGTTCCATGAGATGGCACAATTACTGTTAAGACTCCCATCCTTCAAATCGTCAAACTTTTGAATGCAAAATAGGCATCTTGATACTTGTATAGGCATTCCAATTCCTTTCGTACATAGAGGGCTTAGCCTTGTCCTGTGAAAGTGAATATTGAATTGTTGTTCCACAATCTTTTGTGTCGATTATCTTTTAGAGTGACTTCTTAGAATGGGCATCTTGGACTATGGAATCTAGGTTCCAATATCTTCTATTTTGAATAAGTGTATTTGAAGTAGATGGAATGATTGTTTTGTTTGGAATTAATGGAATGGACATGTCATGTTAGCAAATGGCATTCCTCTTAAAAAGGGGAATTCTGCTACTTTTTGTGTTGGTTAAGCTTCATTTCTACTTTAAGTATTGATTGTGCATGTCCATAGTGTCAGATATGCATGCCCTAGAGTCAATCACTTTAGATTGTACTGTGCACATTTCACTTAATTATATTTATAAATTGAGACATTCTTTATTATTTAATACTCAAGTGATATATATTGTTGATTAGTATAAAATACAGTGTAAGAGAAATAAAAATAAGATTATGATATGAGATTCTTATTACATGTAAATGTGTTTATACTAAAACTTTCTTAGTCATACCATTGACAACATGGGACATTGTTAATGCAGATAGACTAGCATATGTTATACTTCTTGATTGAATCAGGTAGTTATTCCTATAAGTTGTAGGTATGGAGATGCTTAGACTAAACATGTGGATAGATGATTGGATGAATAAGTACATTGGATGACTATAAGATAATCACATATGATTATATTTCATCATAGCAATTGTGCAAATATCCTCAGACTTGATGTCTCTAAGGTGTCTTAGGTATTAAGGGTTGTACTTTGATTCCATTCCTTATTGTCTCTTAATAGATTGCTCATAGAGTGAACATTGAGTATTTCATGAGGAATTCAAAGATAGTTGTTGGATTAACAAAGGATATATTGCTTCTAAAAAGAGGAGAGAATATCTCATAGCCTTTTGAACAAAGGAATTACTCTATGGATCTTTAGCCAAGGTGGATGGATCTTAAAAAAGGTATAAAGATACATCTTATATAGTAATGGGTTATAGGAACATGAACTAATAAATTTGGACCAAATATGATGTAGTCAATCTAATAGGAGTTGACACAAAGTCTATATTATGAAGTTAATAAGATATAGTGTTATGTAAGGAGTTTATTACGTGACAATTGTCTATGGAAAAGTTGAAGTCAACTACTTGATTTTCTCAATACTTGGGCGGCCATGAACATTGATAGATTTCAATCTTGGTTTACTTAATATCAATATATTTATTAGAGAATCAATCCCAATTGAAAAGTTATACTTTAGGAAAATCTAATTTTACATAAGGGAAAATTGGTATTTGGCTACTGACGTATTTAGAATCCACACACACTTAAATAGTTAAGAAAAAATTAAATTGCTTTTATAATATAATATTGCATAATACATTGTTGGATTAGATCTATTAGAAGAAGATTGGATTAGGTTGAATAGCTTATCAAAATTCTTGGGCCCATTTAGGTTAAATTGGACCTATATAGGTCTAGTTTAATTGAGTCTTAAAACCTTAATTAAACTCAAGGGATCAACTGACAACAAAAGAAAAGCATTTTATTTAGATTGACAGTCTCTTCAAGTAAAAAAAAAAAGTACCCTCATGCGTACGACTTATAAGGACTACTGCTTGACCTAGTCAACACATTTAACATGTGCTAGTCTACACACTGTAACAATGTCCCATCTTGTTAATGCTATGACTAGGGATAGTTTAAGTATAAACACATTTGTATGTAATAAGAATCTCACATTATGATCCCTTCATGATTTTCCTTACACTGTGTTTTATACTAGTAGGGACTTTATCAACCAGTTTAAGATATTTAGTCAACAACATGCATCACATGGGTACTGAATAATAAAAAAATGCCTTTATTGATAAATGAAATGTTTATAATACAACCTTAAGTGATTTTCTCTATGGAATACATAACTAACATGTTATGTTATTCAAATACTAAGTATGATTGCATAAGTTTTGGCATCATCAAAATAATTATATTGCATGTGGAGACAACATGGTTTTGTGGTCATCTGTATGTTAGAAAAGCTAAATAGACTACTAGGTTTTAGTTTACATTGAAAGTGTAGTCTTTTTTCTTTCAATTGTTTTTATTAAATTGATAAAATGTTTATCATGATAATTATTAAGAAAAACAAATATGGACTATACTACACACTCTCAATATATAATGCAATTTTTAGATGCAAAATGGGAGTGTTCTTAGGCTAGATTGGACTAGGTTTCGAGATGGCCTGCAATCCATCTTGAGAATTATTTAGGTCACCTTATTGGGCCTATTGCTTAGGTAGTCCGAGTTGATCAGTTTTAGGGTGGAGTTGTGAAGCATGAATTTTTCTTGAATGAAAAAAAAAAAAAGAACACACTAGCAGGCCCTTACTTTTCATCAATTTATTGTTTGAGCATATAGCCATATACAATATTATAATATAACCACTTTAATTATTAAGGGAAGAGAGACAGAGAGTAGAGAAGCTAGAGGGAAGGCATAGAGAGAGAGGAAGAGAGCACACAAAGAGATAAGGAAGAGAGAGGTTGAGGTAATTATGGTTAGGTTATATTGTACATTTATTTACCAAGTTAGGTTGGATCACTCTAATTATTTTCAACTTAACTAATCATTCAACTCAAAACTTAAAGATTTTCAAACATCAAACTTGAAGTTCATCCTGAATTAATTAATTTGAATCATGTTGGACTAGGTTTAGGGTTTTATGAATACTATAACACCCTTATATCCTAAATATGTATAATATGTATATCACATATATGTAAAATACATATATAGGATACAAATGTACTACAATAAATAGATATAAAGTCCCTCACTTTAATATTAAAATAATTTATAAATTTATAAAAGAAATTCTCTGAAAAAAAAATTTTACCAGAATTTTATCTATAATTTCAATAATTCCCAAATAAAATAAACACAACCTGTAAAGAAACACTTCCAAAACAATATTCTCTACTAATTCTCCAAATTACCATTGTATAAATTTACATATCAAGAATGTATGTTTAAAAAATTTCTTAATATAAGTATTTGTATATATACACAACATATCCAAATTCATTTAATATACATATGATATGATTTAACTATACAAAGCCCAAAATACATATTAAAAAACTTATACATGTATGCAACACCTTCCAAGTTGGTCTCGTGACACACTCAGCCTCCAAATCTCAGCCATAATCTATGCTCCTCTCATATATAACTCTCTCACATGCACGATTCATACAACCATGCTAAGCATATAACTTAGTGATGCATATTTAAAAACAATATATATATAAATATATCTAAATATTTTTCTCATAATGCAACTTGTAATATTTATACAACGCATCCACACACACATATTGGGCCCAATAATCCCTATATAATCATCATGTCTAGTCTCAAAGCCCTGCTCGGGCCTTTCATTATTCTTATTCTCTAGACCTAGCTCTGCTTAGGTCTATCAATACATGCATAACCAATCTTAACATTACTGGACATGTATTTTTATAGGTTACAAATATTGTCCCAAGATAGCAATCAAGAGACGGGGTGAGTTAGTTGATTTAAAGAATTGAGGGCAAATTTAAAAATCAAAATCAAACCAAAGCAAGACTAGTAGAAGAGTATAATAGAGAAGAATGAACACAAGAGATTTATAGTGGTTTGGATTACCTCAATCCTACATCCACTTCCTTAATAACTTGTTAAGGTTCCACCAGTCTTGAGTTTTTACAAGCTTAACTCTAATTTGATGTTTTCACAGGCTCATACCAAACTTTACAATGGTTTGAGATCAATCCTCACAACCCTTACAAGAGTTTTTCCAGGCTCACCCTCATAATCTAAGTGTTTCCAAGCTCACACTCAAACTTACAATTTGATGTTTAATGCTGACACCCAACACTCTAACAATTCAATTGTTAATTATTGTAATTGAAAGAAAGTATGTTGCTTAGGCTATTACAATCAAAGATCACCATTTAACAAGATGGTTTTTGATGTATTTATAGCCAATTTGGTCCAACTAGCCATTATAAGTCATGTGATGTGCTTTAGTAGGCTAGTCATTGTGTTGATAGAAAATATCAACAGTTAGCGATCGTCCTGGCATAAAGGATGGTCGCCTAGACCTAATGGGCGGTCGTCCTTCAGCTTGAGAATGTCGCTCCTTTTGAAAATCTTCTAAAGATCAATTGTGAGTGCTCTGTTGGTGGAATCTTACCATGATATGGCTATCAGGACGGTTGCCCAAGGTTCAAGGGCGATTGCCCTTTTTGAATCTAAAAGTGGGTTTACAACAATCATTCCACGTGGCACTCCTGTATTGGACAAATTAAAATTTTTCCAAAACATGAAAGTCACAGCCTCTCTATGGTTTAGTTTGCGGTCGGATTGGGTGTCTCGCATCAAACTTCTAGGTGCTCTCGAGGTCGTAAATACTATTGCCAATCCTTGTGATTATCTCTAAATAATAGAGGAACGGTCGCGACATGGTACAAAGAGACCATTACTTGGACCGCGCTTGCAACCACGTTTTCTACTGTGAGTGTTGGAGATTTGGACACTTGAGGTGCGATCATCCCAATAGGAGGACGATCGCTAATGCATCTCTAGCGGTTGCAACTGAGGTTGAGATTCTGACCACGTACCTTACTGTGACACAACTTGTTTTTCAAATCATCAAGGGCAGTCGCCCTTTGGCCTGTAGTGACCGTAACTTTTTTTCTGTTCTGACAATATGTTGAGCAACCTAGTCCTGCAACAAGTGTTGTAATATCTCAAATTTTTGAAATCCTAATTTTTGAAAATTTGATAAAATAAATTATAAGTTAATTGGATAAATTAAATAAATAATTTTAAATGAAAAATGAAAAGATTTTAAGTGAAAAAGTACAATGTATATGTGATATATATATAAATATGCATAACATATACAAATTATTTTTTAAAAGTTAAAGTTTATTTTAGTAATTAAAAAGTAAGTTATAATGTTAATGAAAGATGATATTTTGGTTATAATTAAATAATAATATAAATACATGGTTAAGATTAAAAGTAGAAAATATAAGGCTCAAATTAAAAATGGATGGAGAGAGATATTTGATTTTGGTCCTCTTCTTCTTCTTCTTCCTCCCTTAGCTGATTTCCATGGTTGTGCAAGAGAGGTATTTGTTTCTTCAATACTACTCAAGGTGAAGGATTTTAAGGGTTTGAAGGGAAGATTTGGTGGTTTTCACTTGAGTTGGTAAGTTTCTAACTTATTTTTCTTAGATTTTCTTAAAGATGTGAAGTTTGACTTGTTATGGTTGTATACTTTTATGGTTGAAATTGGTATGTATGAAGTTGTTTTGAGTAGTTAACCATGATTTTAAGGTTGGACTGAAGAAATGGTTAAGTTTGAGTTGAGTTTGGTGTAGAAAGAGAGTTTAGGGTCATATAACTTTTGAGTTGTGAATTCATGGTTTCGAATTGTGTAATTTTATTTTAATTGAATTAATTTGATGCTTAACCAAGTATTTTAAAGTAAATGATGGATTTGGTTGAGTTTAATTAGAGTTGGACATGGAAAGGGATTATTCAAAGTATGGGAAAAGAATGATAGCTTTGGATATGTGAAAATTATGTGTTGATAACATGATTTTGGCCTGACATGCCTAGTGACATGGCCATGTCATTGGGTGTGTCAACAATTCTGCTTTTAGTAGTAGTGACACATGCAGTGACACACCCATGTCACTGAGTGTGTCAAAGCTACTGTGATACAATATATTTGGCACGGGCAGTGACATGCCCATGTCACTGGGCATGTCAAAGCTTTTGTAAGGTGGGCATAGGGCATGGTCATTGACACGCCCATGTAGGTGAGCGTGTCATTTGTAGATTTTTGCCCAATATAGCTCTTTTCCTTGTTTTTCCTTTGTGGTTCTTATCATTGTGTTGGGAGATCATGTATATGTATAAAAATGTGATACTAAGTGCTTAGTTATAATCACATTTGGTTTAGGCATTGAAGAGATTTGATTTTCCCAATCCAAGTGTTGTAGGGCATCTTATAAGAGAAGGTTGAAGGTTGTGTTTAAGCTTGTTTTGTTGTTTTAGAGGTAAGTACAAACTTTGGTTATATTGGTTGTGTTTACATTACATTTGGACTTAATACATTTTTGGTTGGAATATGTGTTAAGCTCCTTGATGCATTGAATATGCATGAACATTATGCTATGTCATATGATTTGTTAAGAATGCATTATATGTAATGTGTAAAGCCATTGATAATGGCTATATTGAGTAAAAAGTGAAATATGTGCAATATGTGAAAATGACCCAAAGTGTTTGGATATTGTGGTTTGTCGTGTATGCATTAAAGTTATTGTGGAAAGCTATTGGTGATGGCTAGATTTCATAAAATGTGATACAATGTAATGATATATTGGGATATGAGAAATGATGAGTTGAAATAATATGACATTGATATAAATGGGAAAAATGAGAAAAGAGGCAATGTGCCTAATGAATCATGAGAAAATAAGAAAAAGATTGATAATGAGAAATATGAATAATTGTATGCCTAGTATGTTATTCAATTTCTATAGTTCTGTATTTAGCGACATGCCTATGAGGTTATCCTCATTATTTGCCTTCGAGGCTAGCTTTTGAGCAATTATTTTTTTGCCTTCGAGCTAGACGTTGGATGTTACTTGCCTTCGGGCTATATGTTGGGCATCACTATGATTTGCCTTCGGGCTAAACGTTGGACGTTACTTACCTTCGGGCTAGACACTGGGTGTCAATATGAACCATAACAGTAACTTTGAGATTTGAATAGCATATTAGATCCTTTGGGCCCATGCTTGTATTTGTACTTATGTGAATTGTAAAATGATTAAAAGATATATTGAAAATGAATTGGTCTGTCACATGGTGACATGATATATATAAACATTGTACATTAGCATTGCATTTGAGCTTTATTATTATTAAAGTTTGTACCACTTGCCTTTTGACTTAGCGCAATTGTAATTCATCGCGCAAGTGACAAGGTAGAT
Organism: Garcia nutans; assembly: GCA_947685225.1. Taxonomy (NCBI): domain Eukaryota; kingdom Viridiplantae; phylum Streptophyta; class Magnoliopsida; order Malpighiales; family Euphorbiaceae; genus Garcia; species Garcia nutans. The sequence continues at coordinate 29,442,971 of CANTUV010000009.1, read as the reverse complement.
CTGGTAGAGCTGGAGAGTTCGTCTAGACTGAAATGGGTCTAGATTTGAGATCTTGAATGTAGATCTAATTGTTGGACGTTAAGATCAGAGACACACTGCCAGCATGTACATATTTTATATTATCATACATTTTGACAATATTTATATTATATTATGTTTTGATGTATATATATATCTATATATTGTAAACTATAAAGAATGTTTTAGATAAAATTTTATAATGGGGGAATTGTATGTGTTTTTGACAAGTAATATTTTATTTGTTATTTAAGTATATCCTTTAAAATATTTAAGATTATACATATTCAAAATGTAAAGGTTTTTATAGAAAATGGATTGTGATATTTTTGTACTGTATATGCGTATAGTACATATGTTGAGTGTATGTATTGTACGTATATAGGGTATAAGGGTGTTACATTTATTTTGGTATCAAAGCCTAGTTTTAAAGTTCTCAACCTAGGTGGGTTGTTAGAGAGAGAGAAAATGAGAATTTTAAATATGGTTTTAAATTGTGATACATGCATTAGCACTGGCAGTTTTTGATCTCTGATGTGGTAATTTTTGTTGTGTTTACATATATAGATAGTTATTGCATCTCAGACGCATCAGTCTGCAAAGGGTAGTGCAGAGAGTTAGCTCCTGGTGAGGGTAGAGATAGAGCTAGAGCTGAGATTGTTGGTGAGGCATCTGCTTCTGTGCCTGTAAGAATAGCAGGTGATGAGGATCCACCGGGCTGGGTACGGCATATGATGGAGTTGTTGAGTCAGGCTCCAGTTCAGCAACCGTCGCCACCACAGCCGTAGTTGCCAATGAGGAAGTATGATAAGTTGAGGAAGTTTGGAGCTGAGGACTTTGTTGGTACTAAAGGCCCTGCTATAACAGAGCAGTGGCTAGAAAAAATCCAAAGACTGTTTATCTAGCTACAGGCCAGTCCAGAGGAGAAGTTTGATTATGCCAAATCTCTTCTGCAGAGGGATGCCTATGAGTGGTGGAAGACGGTTCCACATGCTACAGCTGATCCACCAGTCCTGACCTATGATGATTTTCTATGGGAATTCGAAAAGAAGTATACTCCGAGGGAGTATAAGGATGAAAAAAAGATGGAGTTCTTGAGTTTGAGATAGGATACCAGGATGGTGACAGAGTATGAGATAGAATTTATTCGGCGGAGTCAGTATGCTGGTGGGATCATTTCTAATGAGATTGACCGATGCTGAAGGTTTGAGGAGGGGCTGAGACCCTTTATTATGTGTATTATGGTAGGCTCTCGGTATCAAGATTTTTCTCAGTTGGTTGCAGCTGTCAGGAGTGTTGAGAGAGCACAGGGTCTTACAACAGCTGTTAGGGTTGAGGAGACCAGAGCTAGGAGACCCCAGAGTGAGGCAGGGCCTTCAACAGTGAAAAGAGGCCGAGGGCATATTTTTAGAGGTTCAGTAGGAGCCAAGGGTAGTCTGATAGGTCAGTGCAGTAGCAGAGGCAGAGGCAGAGACCTGTTGCTTCAGTGGCTAGTGCTTCGACCCTAATAACTCAGAGGCCTGTTCCACCTACCTATGTTCATTGTGTTAGAGCACACGGAGGTGTCTGTAGGAGAATTAGTGCACCAGCAGTGTGTTTCAAATGTGGATCGCCAGACCATTTTATCAGAGATTGTTCAGAGCCACCAGAGGATAGAAAGATAGATACTACATCTTCTCGATCCAGAGTCAAAGGAGGTCATGGTGGTACAGGTTTTATTAGAGGTGGTCGATATGGGACTAGTCAGAGAGGCGGTTCTACAGCTGGGGGTAGACTGGATGAGGCAGGGTCATCACAGAGGGTTTATGTGATGCAGAGGTAGCCAGATGCTTTAGTCGTTATTGCTGGTACTTTTTCTTTATTCAATACTTTAGTTCTTACATTGATAGACCCTGGGTCAACTCATTCATACATCAGTGCATCCATCTTACTTATGAATGATTTGTATTCTAAATCCCTAGGATTTGATGTACTGGTGACAAATCCTTTAGGGCACAGTGTTATGGTTAGTAGGGTACACCGAGACAGTCCAGTTGTGGTTCAGGATGAGGAGTTTCTTGGTGACATGATTGAGATGCCTTTCGAGGAGTATGATATGATTTTAGGCATGGATTAGTTATCCAAGCATAGGGCTATGGTAGATTGTTAGCGAAAATATGTTACCTCGAGAACACGTGATGGTAGGGATGTGATAGTATCTAGTGAGCAAAGGCATCTTTCATCCATGTTTGTTTCAGCTAGGAAGATGATTCAGAAGGGATGTGAGGCTTACCTTGCTCATGTTGTAGATACCATAATAGTGGAGTCCCAGCTTGACAGTATACCCACAGTTGCCGAGTTTTCAGATGTTTTTTCTGATGAGTTGTCAGGGGTACCTCTTGAGAGAGAGGTTGAGTTTGGTATTGATCTATTGCCTGGTACCACTCCCATCTCTATTACACCTTACCAAATGGCACCTACTGAGTTGAGAGAGTTGAAGGTTCAATTGTAGGAGTTGCTGAATAAAGGGTTCATCCGCCCTATTGTGTCCCATAGGGGAGCTGTTGTTTTATTTGTGAAGAAGAAGGATGGCACTTTGAGATTTTATATTGATTACAGACAGTTGAATAGGGTGACCATCAAGAACAAGTATCCATTGCCTCGAATAGATAATCTCTTTGATCAGTTAAAGGGAGCAGCAGTATTCTCTAAGATTGATCTGAGATCAGGGTACTATCAGTTGAGAGTTAGAGATGTGGATGTACCTAAGGCAGCTTTCCGTGTGAGGTATGGGCATTATGAGTTTTTGATGATGCCTTTTGGACTGAAGAATGCACCAGCAGCTTTTATGGATTTGTTGAATAGGTTGTTTAGAACCTACTTAGATCAATTTGTGGTGGTCTTTATTGATGATATTCTGGTGTATTCGCGTAATGAGGAGGATCACGGCAGGCATTTGCAGATTGTATAGTAAACTTTGAGAGAGAAGCAGTTGTATGCTAAGCTGTCTAAGTATGAGTTCTGGCTCGATTAAGTGACTTTTCTCGATCATGTGGTTTCAGCAGAGGGTATTAGAGTTTATCCGAGTAAAGTCAAGGGTATCTTGAATTGGAGTCCACCAAAGACTGTGACAGAGGTTAGAAGTTTTCTAGGTTTGGTAGGCTATTATCATCGATTTGTGAAGGGTTTTTTCATGATAGCTACACCACTCACCATATTACTTCGAAAAGGAGTTAGATTTGTGTGGAAAGATCGGTGTCAGGCGAGTTTTGAGCAGCTGAAGGAGATATTGACTCAGGCTCCTGTCCTTAACCTACCTGTGGATGGTAAACCTTATGTGATTTATAGTGATGCTTCACATAGTGGTTTAAGTTGTGTTCTCATGCAGAAGGGTAGAGTCATTGCTTATTCCTCTTGACAGTTGAAGCCGCATGAGCTGAATTATCCGACTCATGATTTAGAGCTAGCAGTCATAGTTTTTACATAGAAGATTTGGCGGCACTACTTGTATAGGGAGAAATATTTCATTTATACTGATCGCAAGAGTTTGAAGTACCTGGGTGTTCAAAGAGAACTGAATCTTATGCAGAGAAGGTGGTTAGAGTTGATTAAAGAATACGATTGTCTGATTGATTATCATCCTGGCAAGGTAAATGTTGTTGTTGATGCCTTAAGTTAGAAGTTTTTGGCAGGTTTGACTGCTTATTCGCTCTCATTGCTTGTTGAGTTAAGAGCGTTGTATACCAGATTTGAGTCTTATGATGATGATACATTGTTGGCTCAGTTGCAGTTGAGGCCAGTTTTGTTGGATCAAATTAGGGAGGCTCAGTTGGCAGATGAGAAAATTCAAAAGATTGTGTTGGATTGTCAAAAGCGACTTTCATGTGAGAGATGATGGCAGTCTTTGGTATGTAGATAGGTTGTACATTCCTGATGATGCAGGATTTTAAATGAAAAAGTACAATATATATGTGATTTATATAAATATACATAAAATATACAAATTAATTTTTAAAAGTTAAAGTTTATTTTAATAATTAAAAAGTAAATTATAATGTTAATGGAAGATGAAATTTTGGTTATAATTAAATAATAATATAAATACATGGTTAAGATTAAAAGTAGAAAATATAAGGCTCAAATTAAAAGTGGGTGGAATGAGATATTTGATTTTTGTCCTCTTCTTCTTCTTCTTCCTCCCTTAGCCGATTTTCATAGTTGTACAAGAAAGGATATTTGTTTCTTCCATACTACTCAAGGTGAAGAATTTTAAGGGTTTCAAGGGAAGATTTGGTAGTTTCCAATTGAGTTGGTAAGTTTCTAACTTGTTTTTCTTAGATTTTCTAAAAGATGTGAAGTTTGACTTGTTATGGGTATATTCTTTTATGGTTGAAATTGGTATGTATGAAGTTGTTTTGAGTAGTTAACCATGATTTTAAGGTTGGATTGAAGAAATAGTTAAGTTTGAGTTGAGTTTGGTGTAGAAAGAGAGTTTAGGGTCATGTAACTTTTGAGTTGTGAATTCATGATTTAGAATTGTGTAATTTGATTGTAATTGAATTACTTTGATGCTTAACCAAGTATTTTAAAGTAAATGATGGATTTGGTTGAGTTTAATTAGAGTTAGACATGGAAAGGGATTGTTCAAAGTATGGGAAAAGAATGATAGTATTGGATATGTGACAATTATGTGTTGATATCAAGATTTTTGCCTGACACGCCTAGTGACATGGCCATGTCATTGGGCATGTCGAGGATTATGTTTTTAGTAGTAGTGACACGTGCAATAATGTGCCCATGTCATTGAGCGTGTCAAAGCTTCTGTAAGGTGGGCATAGGGCACAGTCATTGACACACCCATGTCAGTGAGCTTGTCATTTGTAGATTTTTCCCAAGATAGCTCTTTTCCTTATTTTTCCTTTGTGGTTCTTATCTTTGTGTTGGGAGATCATTTATATATATTAAAATGTGATACTAAGTGATTATTTATAATCACATTTGGTTTAGGCATTGGAGAGATTTAATTTGCCCAATCCAAGTGTTGAAAGGCATCTTGGAAGAGAAGGTTGAAGGTGGTGTTTGAGCTTGTTTTGTTGCTTTTAGAGGTAAGTACAAACTTTGAATATATTGGTTGTGTTTGCATTACATTTGGACTTAACACATTTTGGGTTGAAAAATGTGTTAAACTCCTTGATGCATTAAATATGCATGAACATTGTGCTATGTTATGTGATTTGTTAAGAATGCATTATATGTAATGTGTAAAGCCATTGATAATGGCTAAATTATGTAAAAAGTGAAATATGTGTAGTATGTGAAAATGACCTAAAGTATTTGGGTATTGTATTTTGGCGTGTATACATTAAAGATATTGTGGAAAGCCATTGGTGATGGCTAGATTGTATAAAATGTGATATAATGTAATGATATATTAGGATATAAAAATGATGAGTTGAAATAATATGACATTGATATAAATGGAAAAAATGAGAAAAGAGACAATGTGCCTAATGAATCATGAGAAAATGAGAAAGAGATTGATAATGAGAAATGTGAAATAATTGTGTGCCTAGTATGTTATTCAATTTCTAAAGTTTTATATTTGGCAGCATGCCTATGAGGTTATCCTCATTATTTACCTTCGAGGCTAGCTTTTGAGAAATTATTTTTTTGCATTCGGGCTAAACGTTGGATGTCACTTACCTTCAGGCTAGATACTGGGCATCACTATGATTTGCCTTCGGGTTAGACCTTAGGTGTCACTTGCCTTCGAGCTAGACACTAGGTGTCAGTATGGACCAAAACAGTAACTCTGGGATTTGATTAGCATATTAGATCCTTTGGGCCCATGCTTGTGTTTGTACTTATGTGAATTGTAAAATGATTATTGAAAATGAATTGGATTATGCATTGGCATTGCATTTGAGCTTTATTATTATCAAAGTTTATACAGCTAGACTTTTGGCTGAGCACGATTGTAATTCATCGCGCAGGTAACAGGGTAGATACAATAGAGCTGGAGAATTCGTCTAGACAGAGTTGGGTCTATATTTGAGATCTTGAGTGTAGAGCTAATTGTTGGACTTCAAGATCAGAGACACACTGCCAGCATGTACATATTTTATATTATCGTACATTTTGACATTATGTATGTTATATTATATTTTGATGTATATATATCTATATATTGTAAACTATAAACAATGTTTTGAATAAAATTTTATAATGGGGGAATTGTATGTGTTTTTTATAAGTAATATTTTATTTGTTATTTATGTATATCCTTTAAATTATTTAAGATTATAAAAATTCGAAAAGTAAGGGTTTTTATAGAAAATATATTGTGACATTTTTGTATCGTATATGTATATAGTACATATGTTGAGTGTATGTATTGTGCGTATATATGATATAAGGGTGTTACAAGTGTCTTACAAACATGTTAAATGCATCATTCAATTTGAGTGTCAAGGATCAAAATTGAGATCATTTGGCTAACAGCAAATACACAATTTCTCATCACACTTTCACATTTTCTAGGTGATCAACACTTTTCATGATTACCACACATTATATCACCTTTTTAGCTATTTCCACATTTTTTTTTTTCTCGTTAATTGTCATATTGTTCATTTCTCATCTTTTCTAACCATTTTTAGCGTATTTCACTTTAAGTACATAATCACTACATAGCCATTCTACAATGGCTTATCTTTACAAAGTTCATTGTTTAAACTCGCTCTTAATTGTTTAATGCACACATCCTACCAAAACCAAAATGAAAGTGATATAACACATTCACAAAGTCACAATGCGTTATGCCAACTACAATGTTATTCAAATAATAATTATTAAAATATATGCTAAACTTTTTCTTAGCTCCAAATTAGTCCAATTCCCTTTCCACCTCTTTCCTTCATCAAAACCCTAATTTTCTTCCTTTAGAATACCTTGACCTAACACACATAACTAACAACAAGCAACATTGTTTAATTTAAATTTATTTTCATGGTCAATTTATATTAAACTTTCATTAAATATATAATTTCCCTTCAAAATCCCAATAAAACTCAAATTTTACCACCTACTACTTTATTCAAACTTTATCCTACCCAACTTATTTCCAGCATATAACCATAAAATCATTACTTACTTATCAAAATAATAACAAAATAATTCATTTCAATAATTATAGTTACCTCTATCCAAACTCCTAATTTCACATAACCTTCCCATAAACCCTAACTTCATCCAAACTTACTCATACTAACCTTAAATCATAACATATACATTAAAACTACATTAAATCAACCCATTACAATAATTATAAATACTCTACTGAAACCCCTAATTATACATATTCAACTACAAAATGCTAATTTTATCATTTATGCTCATCTCCACAAATTGACCATCAAATCATCACTTATCCACTATATTAACTCAATTACTATCAATTTTAACAATTAAAAACAAGTTCCTCTCACTAAACAATTTATAAATAACCTTAAAACTAAAGAAAACAAACTTGAGAGAGAAAATACTTACTTGAAGTCTTGTTAAATCTTCAATACTACCTTGAATCATTTAGAAATATGGTAAAATTTGGTGTCTTTGAAGAACAAAAACTTCCTCTCTCTCTCTCTCTCTCTCTCTCTCTCTTCCTTTAAATTTTGGCCATGGTGGAAAAACAAAGAAGAAGATGACTCTTTTTTATTTCTTCTTCATTTCTCATCTATATATTAATTTAATTAATTATTTAATTATTTTCCACTTTAATTCCCATCCACATATTTATTCTCTTTCTTTGACTTTCTTTTTTTTAATTATCATCTTCCACCCATAATTATATATATATATATATATTTCATGTATATTTGTTATATGTTTTTATATCTTATGTATGTTATCCCAAGATGGCAACCAAGAGGGGGGTAAATTAGTTGTTTTGAAGAAGTGATGGCAAATTAAAAAAATTAAAAGCAAATAAAGCAAGAGAAGAATAGAATAGAGAAGAACAAATACAAAGAATTTATAGTGGTTTGAATTACCTCAATCCTACATTCACTTCCTTAACAACTTGTTAAGATTCTACTAATCTTGAGTTTTTACAAGCTCAACTCTAACTTGGTGTTTTTACAAGTTCACACCAAACTTTTACAAGGCTTGAGTATCTTCCTCACAACCCAAACAAGAGTTTTTCCATGCTTACTCTAAAACCTAAGTGTTTCAATGCTCACACTTAAACTTATAATGGTATTTAATGCTCACACTCAATACTCAATGAATACAAATATAAATTTTGATGTAAACAAATAAAATATGTTTTTCTTATCAAATACAATCACAATCCTCTACAAAAATTAGGTTTCTTATGGTATTTATAGTCTTTAAGACTTTAACTAGCCATTTGAGGTAGGTACTAATATGTTTGATTCTTGTCTCCCACTTTAATCATTGTTCAGAGACAATTCATGGTCAGACTACCATTGTTCTAGTCAGCTTGGACTCGGTACGGATGGACTGAGCACTAGTTCGGTCATACTCTTCATATTTTTTGAAAATATTTCTTCAACGGCTAGTGCACGTGGTATCCACCAATTGAGTGGATGAATAATTTCTATAATATTTGAATCTTGTTTCACTAGTACATTTGGTATGACTTCTGTCTAGTCGACCTACTCATGGTATGCTGAGATCTTGAGTGTACCAGTGACCATGAACTATACTGGAACCTTATTAGATTTTTGGCTCTGGCTCTTCCGGTCAGACTGCATCTGGTCTGGTCATGACAGGCATGGTATGCTGAAATCTTTGGAGTACCAGGGATCATGATCTCTACTGGATGTTTTGAGAGTTCAGCTCGAGCTTTGGTATGGTCAGACTTCTTTATGGTCCGATTGGTATATGTAGTCCATTCAGAATATAAGAGTGACATTGAGCATGAACTCTAGTAGATATTTTGGCTCGAGCTCGGTCTGCTCAGCTCGTGCTAGGTTCGTTCAGCTCATTCTCTCAACCATCATACCATACTCCAGTCGGGTCTCAGTTTTGGAACGTTCGTGCTTTTCTCACTTCATTTGTGGAATGCTCGTCAGCTCAGTATTGGTGTACTCAAACTGCCAGTAGGTCTAGTAAAGCTCGATAAGTTATACTTGGTACGATCATTCTTTAGCTCATTTCTCCGGAGTCTAGTCAGATTGGTTGTTGGTCCGGTCGGGCTCTTGAGATTTCTTCAAAGAGTTGAAGTCTGGCAAAATGTAACTTGGTATAAATATTAGTCCTATTCAATTTGATTGCCTAAGATCAAAATAGAGACTATTTGTTTAGCTAACAATGTGTATATATATATATATATATATATATATGTAATATATGTTTTATGTATACATCAAGTGTATATATCTTATATATATTATGTGTGTATCTTGTATCCTCTCTTCCAACATACCTAGTTAATCCTCTATATTAATTATTCCAATGTATACCAAAATTGTGGATGTTACAAACACTCTTAAATTAAACATTTTCGAATATATATATAAATTAAAAAGAGGATACTTAAGAATTTTTTTAATAATTCTTTTTATTTCTTTCTTTGAATACATTTCAAAGAGCTAGATACTAAATTGATTAATTTTGTTTGAAATTTTTTACTTTAAACTTTGTACAAATTTCGATAAACCTCTTTTAAAAACTAAATTTTATATGAAGTAATCTCATCAATTTTGAATTTTATGAGAAATTTTATAAGCTATTTCACATTCTTATATTTTTGTGTATTTCTATTAAAATTTAAATAAATCATTAAATATAATATTTTTTATAATTTCAATAAACACATATATAATAAATTTGGTCTATATATATTTTCTATATTACACATAAAATTATGAAAAGATGATATTTAAATTTAAAGATGATATTTTTTAGATAGTAGTTATGTAATGCAAATTAGTTGAATTCAAAGTAGGGATGACGATTTTGTCCTATTCAATGGACATCCGATCCTACCAAATCTAAGGATAAGGTTATACTTGATTTATTTATAATTAGGGTTTGATATAAATTAGAAAAATTATACCCAATATGAGTTTGGGTTGGATGCGGATTATATATCACCCTATCCGAATCTTATCCAATTATATATCTTTTTTTAGATAGTTATAAAATATTTAGTTTCAAATATCATGTCAATGAATTTTATGCAAACTTTATTTAATATTAGTTTATTAAGTTATTTTAAGTGAAAGACATAAGACGTGAAAGCCATTTAACTAATTAAATTTTTAATTAATTTAATTAATTAAAAAATTTATTCAATGTATCAATGCTAATATTTTGATGATGATACTATTTATATTTCAAGAGATAGTTATGCTAATAAAGTCACATTTGATATATATATCAATATTTTTTTTAATAATGAAGAGTTTTGACTACTAATAATTATATTCTCCATGGAATTTTTTTATATTTGATTTTTATATACATATGTATTTTATGACTCTACCCGATCCATAACCCAACCCAACCCATTTTAGCCCAATCAATGACGGTAGAATTACTTATATCTGACCCGATCCAATCCTAATTGAGTCGAATAATGAATAGAATATGTCATTTCACTTATTGTACAAGGTAAGAACTTTTAAAAACTTGATCCATATCTAATCCATTGTCATCCCTAATTTAAAGCAAGTTTGAATTAATAGAGCAAATAACTTTATGAATCTGACTAAATCTATCTTTGTATTCCCAAATATACGTGTGTGTGTGTGTATGTATATTTAAATATAATATTTTCATAAAATTATACTAAATGTCTGAAATTTTATATTTTTCATGATAATCATACTAAACTAAAAATCGGATATGATATATTTTAATTTTTGATACTATTATATATTTAGTCCATATACTATATGGAAATACACTAGTATATGTTAATTTTATTTTGAAATGCTCGTTTATATTAAATTAAATTCAAACTAATATTTTACGAAACTTTTTTTTGAAGGAATAACATATAAGAACATAGGGAATAAAGTTGGACACATCTCACAATAAAAAAATAGCAATTTTCTTGTGGTATGCTAACTAATATATTTCAAAAACTCACATACTTTTTTTTCCAATATGGAATGTTGAAGTCTCTGTCTAAACTCCCCCTCACATTTAGACCAAGTCTACTAGGCCAAGTCAAACCTAAAAGGTCTTGAAGGTGCCACACCACAACACAACACAACACAACCCTATATTGATTTTTTTAAAGGAATGGCATACAAGAGTAGACATGCCAACAGTTCATGAACCACCGGTCTAGGTTCCTACACCGTCAGCTTTGGTTAGAAAATTCTTAAACTTGTACCAAGCCTTCTATAGGACGGTTCAAAGATAATTCAAAAACCTCCAGTTCTAGTTTGAATTCTGGTTTGAAGGTAGTTGGAGAGACAATGTTTAAGGAGAGAGTTCAAATGGGTAGTTCATGTAACACCCTTATACCCTATATATATAATACATATATCCAGTATGTGTAAAATATGCATATATAGTAGAAGAATGTCACAATCTGGTTTAATAAAAATTTTCATATTCCTAATTTAAAATTTCAAATACTTAAAAATGTATATTTGAATAGTAAATAAAATATTCTTTATTAATTATAGGTACCCAAAATAAGTATTTTTATATAAAAATCTCAAAATAATTCGTCGGAGTTTTATCTATAATTTGGACACTCCAAAATTTCAACAATACTCAACCTACATAAAAACTCACTCCCAATAAAAACAAATCAACATTCCACCCTAATTTCTCAATTTCTCCATATTTTCTCAAAATATTTGTATATATACATATATATCAAAACACATATACACAATCCCACATTATACAATTTATCCAAAATATTCTTTATAATTTATAGTATACTCAAAAACATAAACATAATTTTACATAATAACAAAATGTTCTATAGAATAGAATATATACATGGTGGCAACCTGCTCTATCCCTGTGGCAGTAAAAATCACTTCAAGCTCAACAAACACAAGTCTAGACTTGACCAGGTCTAGAAGAACTCTCCGGATCTACCAGATCAACCCTGTCATATGTGTGATGAATTACAATTGCGCTAAGCTAAAAATCTAGCAGTACAAACTTTGATAATAAAAAAATTTTAAAATAATGATAATGCATAATGTTGTTGCATGGTATTTCACAATGTGATATACAATTTTACCTTAAAACATAATCTTTAATCTTTTCTATACTTCACATTAACAAATACACAAGCATTGGCCCAAATAATCTAATATATTATTCAAATTTCAGAGTTATTATTTTGGTCCATATTGACACCAGTGTCTAGCCCGAAGGCGAGTGATGTCCAGCGTCTAGACTGAAGGTAAATTATAGTGATGTCCAGAATATAGCCCGAAGGCAAATCATATATCAATGACGCCCAGCGTCTAGCCCCGAAGGCAAATAATGAGAATAATCTCATAGGCATGCCTCCAAGCATAGAACTCTGAAAAATTGAATAATATACTAGGCATACAAATAATACATTTTTTCATAATCAATGTTTGTCATCACATTGCCTCATTTTCTCATTCTTATCAACGCCAAATCGCTTTAATTCATCATATATTACTACTTTATCACAATGTATGGCATTTACCATTACCATCATATTACCTAAATATTTTTTGGTCATTCTCACATAATTCATATAAATCACATTTTATTCATTTTAGCCATTAATAATGACTTTACATAATGCACATAAAGCATACACATCAATTCACATGTTATAACACAATGTACATGAATGTCCAAGTTGCTAAGTAGGTTAACACATTTTTTTATCTAGAATGTGTTAGGCCAAATTTAATGCAATTATATCTAAATTATCAAAATTTTGTACATACCTTAATTATCACTCAAATCCAAGCTAAAATCACTCTCTAACCTTCACTTTCGAATTACCCTTCAACACTAAGATTGGGCAAATCACTGCTTCTTATTGCCTATTCAAAATGTGAGTAAATACAATCATTTAGAGTCACATTTCAAGACATTTTAAATATAAAATCCTAATTAAACATCACTCTAATCAATATCCCAAAATTTTATCTTTCCTTACTTTAACTTTAGAATTCCATCTTAATCCATTTTAATTGGTGTTTTAAGTTTATTTTTATCATTAAAAACATATTATAGCATGTTTTAACTAATCAAATTAAATAAACACATACTCTTTATTAAAACCCTAAAATGTGCCATACATCTTCATTTCCAATTCTTCATTCCATCCCATTCCAAAAGTTAATCCAAGCTTATATTCATTATTTACATCATTTAATAACATGGTTTATACATTAAAATTAAATAAATATTAATATTTTAAAAACTCTCTTCCATAACCCTAAATTCAATACTACCTTCCCCAATCTCTAATCAAACTTAATTAAATCCGTCATTTGACTTTAGGATTCTTGTTTATACATCAAAACAACACCTTTGGAATTCATTTGCACAATTAAAACACATAATTGAAAAAGTCCAAAATATACAAAATCATAAATTAACTTCTTCATCCAAACTCAATCCAAACTTACTCTTTTCTTCCATCTAACTTGAAAATCATTAAATACTAGTCAAAATAGCATCATACATATCCATTCAAGAAATTAAATCATGCTACATCAAAATTTCAAACTTCACATATTCATAAGTTTATGAAATTCCAAAGAATAAGATGAAAAACTTACTAATTATGGAAGAAATCACTAAGGCTCTAATTAAATCTTGAAAATTCCTTCAATTTTTGATGCTTGGAAGAAGAAGAAATCTCTCTTTTCCTTCAATATTGAATCGGCCCCTTGGAGAAGAAGAAAAAGAAGATGATAATGATTTTTAATTTTGATTTTCTCTTTCTTTTCACTTAAATTAAGACCATATATATTATTTTAATATATTTTTAATTATTTATTTATTTATTTTAAAAAATCATAATTTACCTCTTTCATCCATAATTAATTTATTTTTAAATTATTTAATTAATTTTAATTTTATAAAATATAATTACAATTTTGCCATTTGACTTTTTGACTTTCTTTTAAAAATATTAACTTTTGTATATGTTATATATATTTATTGTTTATTTCACATATACACTTTACTTTTTCACTTCTAATCCTTCAATTTTCCATTTAAATTATTTTTTAATTTATTTAATTTAATTTTTATAATTTACGGATATTACAGTTCAAAAGTGGTTTATGAAAATTTAAAACGGTTTGAAACAATTTAAGAGGCGGTTTATATATGATTTCAATTAAAAAGTTAGAAAAATTATTTTAAATTAATGTTAGTAAAAATAAAAACATTAAGATTGATTTACTAAAATTATAATAAAAAAGTATACATAAGCTACTTAACTCCTTTTGGGCTTTAACGAGAAATCAATGTCTACATATTTTTTTACCTTATATTTATGCAATTGTTAAATATTATCATCATTTCAATTTTTTTCAATTATATTTGCTATGTCAATTAGTCTAGAATATTCATCAACTATATTATTTCCTTTCTTGATCCAAAATTTGTGGTTTGACTATTTGCCATTTTTTCAAGAAATTATAATGTAATAAAATTTGGAACAAAAAATAATAATATATGAGATAAAAAAAATTAAAAATAATATAAATAAATTTTGAATATAAAATAAAGTACACTGATTAAGATTATAATATAGAGAATATTTAAAAAAAGAATGTAGATTGTAGAAAACATTAAAAATAAATGAAAAAATATAAATTGTAGAGAATATTTAAGATTATAATGTATATGTAGATTGAATGATGAAGAGAAAAATAAGAGAAATTAAAATTTAGAAACGTTAAAAAATTTGAAATATGTATAGTATTTATACGATTATAAAAAAATTAAAATTAAAGAATAAAAAATAAATAAAATAAGTGCAATGCCTAAATAAAGTGTACTAATTTAATGGTTCTAACCAGCGATTTTCAAACTATGAAAACTGTAATACCCTTATACCCTATATACATATAATACATACACTTAATATATGTAAAAAACATATATAGAATATAAAAATATCACAAATATAGTCATTAGAAATTTTACTAAAATTACCAGAAAAATAATTTATTTCTTTAATCATAATTTTACTAAATAAATCAATGTACATATTGATAATTAAATATTTAAATTAATAGTTATTAATAAAAATCTCTGAAAATAAAATTTCGCCGGAGTTTTATCTATAATTATAGTATTTTTCAAATATCAAATTCTCAACATGTAGCTTGAAAAACACTCTTAAAAATATTATTTATCCATTTTCATTCTTCCAACCAATAACATCAAGAAATTTCATAATTGTACATACAAAATACTTTAAATACTTATACAACACTTTTACAAAAATGTAGTTATAATGTATGCTTATAACATCTTACAATGTATATTTGCATATATAACATTATTTTCAAACATGATTTTTATACAAAATTCAAACTCTACAGTTCACAAATAAATACACGAATGCAACACTATTATAATGTTGGTCTCATGGCACTCACATCTTCAAGTCTCAATTACTTACTAGCTTACCCTGGTCTACACCTCTAATACCTGTGCGATACACATATCGCGCTAAGCTCGAAAGCTTAGTGGTACATATATATGTTTTTTCTTTCATAAAATAGCAATACAAATAACTCTCACATTTATTATTCTTTTTCTCAAATTATAACTTTATGATATTTTTATAAAATTTTTATTAACTTTTATTCCATATCTAATATATAAATCATATCATCAATTCCTCAAATACAACACTTTTACAAGCTCATTGGCTTAATTTCCTATTCATTCGCCAAGTCTAGTGCACATATTATCAATTTTTTTTACTCAACTCTGCTCAATTCATCTTAGTTTTTAGACATATCTCTGCTCAGGCCTATCAGCATGTGCATTATTATTCTCATAACTTAGTCACAATATATTACCATACATTATTCATGAATTTATCTCACATACTTTATATTATCACAACCAAATCATCATATATCATTATTCACAACACAACATATATATACACATAAACACATCACAAACACACACATTGGGTACAAACAACCTTGTACAGTATTTTAGTTCCAGAGATATTATTATGATCTATCGCGATACCGAAGATCTAAGTGCTGCATCCATCCCATGTTGACACATCTGTGTCTAGCCCCGAAGGCAAATAACAATGACACAGTGTCTAACACGAAGGCAAATAATAGTGATGCCTAGCATCTAGAACGAAGGTAAATTATAGTGACGCCCAGCGTGTAGCCCGAAGGCAAATTATATCAATAGCTCCAAAAATAATTCTCTAGAAAAAGATACTATATAAGGTAACCATATATTTCATTGCATTCTCATTGTACATAACCATTTTCATCATTTCTCATTTTCATTATGTCATATTATCTCATTTCAACATATTCAGTCATACTTTTATAACACAATACTCATTTAATCTTAATATTTTTTCACAGTTTTCAAGTGATCAATCTTATCATGACCATTTTCACATTTTCAATGATCATTCCCACATTCTTTTCAAGGGATAATCACTTCCCATGATCACTTTTTATTAAATCATGCTTTAGTTATTTTTCACATATTCATCGCTATTTCACTATCACATTACATAGTCATGGGTCACAATCATAATGTGACTCTTTCTACACACAATTATCACATCTTTCATTATTCTCAATTTGGACATTTTACAACATAATGGTTCCTTTCATAATTTTTTACATCTTCTTTCTCATTTTCTTAACACATTGTTTATTTCTCATATTTTTTAATTATTTTTTTTAACATGTTCTACATTTATTACATTGTAACACCCTTATACCCTATAAATGTATAATATATATACCTAGTATATGTAAAATATGTGTACATGCTATAAAATATCACAACCTAATTTCATAAAAATTTTCTCTTTACCAAATTAAAATCTCAAATACTTTAAAATATATATATTTAAATAGTAAATAAATTATTCTTTATTAATTATAGGTTCTAAATAGTATTTTATATGAAAATCTCTAAAAAAATTCTTCAGAATTTTATTTGTAAACAGAACATCTCAAAAATTCAACAGTTCACAACCTGCAAAAGAAACACTCCCAATAAAACAAATCACACATTTCCCCAAATACTTCTCAATCTCTCTATATTTTCTCAAAAAAAATTTATACATATACATATATATATATATATATATATATCAAAATACATATAAAACCCTTATTATACAATTTATCCAAAACATTCATTATAATTTGCAATATATACTTCAAATATATAACATAATATACATAACATCAAAATGCACTATAATATAATATATACATGTTGTCAAATGTCTTTGATCTTGATGCACCCAAAATCTATTCAACAAGTAGCCTCAAATCTAGACCCGACTCTGTCTAAAAATACTCTTCGGCTCAACCGGATCACCCTTATCACCTGCGTAATGAATTACAATCACGCTAAGTTAAAAGTTTAGCAGTACAAACTTTGATAATAATAAAATTATAAAACAATGCCAATGCAAAATGCTTTTACATAATGTTTCACAATATAGTACTCAATTTTCACCTTGAAACACATTCTTTAATCATTTTACAATTCACATAAGAAATAACATGAGCATAGACCTAAAGGATCTAATATGTCATTCAAATTTCAGAGTTACTGTTTTGGTCTAAATTAACACCAAGTGTCTAGCCCCAAAGGCAAATCAAAGTAATGCTCAAAAGCTAGCCCCGAAGGCAAATCATATCACAATGACGCCTAGTGTCTAGCCCCAAAGTCAAATTATATCACAGTAATGCCAAGCATCTAACCCCCGAAGGCAAATAGTGAGGATAATCTCATAGGCATGCCGCCAAATATGGAACTCTGTAAATTGAATAACATAATAGGCACACAATTATTTCATATTTTCCATTATCGATTTTCTTTCTCATTTTTTCATAATCAATTGGGCACATTGCCTCTTTTCTCATTATCAAATAGGCACATTGCCTCGTTTTCTCATTATCAATTAGGCATATTGCCTCATTTTCTCATTCATATTAATGTCAATTCACTTTAATTCATCATATTTTATCATTTCATCACAATGTATATACATTTCTCAACACACAGACATCACCCAAATATTTTGGGTTATTTTCACATAATCCATATAAATCACATTTTATGCAATTTAGCCATTAACAATAGCTTTTCACAATGCATTTAATGCATTCATAACAAATCACATATCATAGCACAATGTTCATGAATGTTCAATGTACCAAATAGTTTAACACATTTTTCATCCAAAATGTGTTAGGCCAAAATTAATGCAAACATATCTCATTCCTCAAAAGTTTGTACTTACCTTAAAAATCACTCAAAAACAAGCTCAAAATCAACCTTCAACCTTCTTTTCCAAGTTGGCCTTCAACACTAGGGTTGAGCAAATCACCTCTCCTTAATGCCTATACACAATGTAATCAAATACAATAATTTAATATCACATTTTAAGACATTACAAGTACCAAACCACAATTAAACATCAGTTTAATCAAAACCCCAAAATTAGGCCTAACCTTTCTTTAACTTTGAAAAACCATATTAAACCATTCAAATTGGTGTTTTAAGTTTATTTATATTATTTAAAACATATTTTAATATGTTTAAACCAATTACATTAATTAAACACATGCTTTTATTCAAAACCCTAAAATGGTATAACCTTCACCAATGAAGGTTCTTCAACTCAACTCATTACAATTATCAAATCAATCTTATTTCCATCACTTATATCATTAAATAACATGCTTCCAACATTAAAATCAAACAATTGACCAATCTTTGAAAATTTCATTTTCAAAATCCTAAATTCAACACTACCATTTTCAAACTTAATCAAATCCATCATTTGACTTAAAAATCCTTGTTTATGCATCAAAATAACACATTTAGAACCAAATTGCACAATTAAATCACATGAATTCAAAAATTCAAAAGTTTCATAACCCTAAATTCTCTCTCTTCACCAAACTTCTCTCAAACTTAGCCATTTCTTCAATCCAACTTAAAAATCATTATTAACTACTCAAAATAACTCCATTCCTACCTAATTAAGCAATTAAATCATGCTACTACAAAAATCCAATATCCATACATTCCAAAATTCCATAGAAATCCAAAGAACTTGCAAATTTGATAAAGAAACTTACCAATTGATGAAGAATTTCCAAAAATTCCACTTGAAACCTTGAATTCCTTTAATTCATGGAGTTTGGAAGAAGCAAAACTCCTTGATGCCTAGCAACGGAGGTTCAACCACAAGAGAAGGAAGAAGAAGATGAAGAAGACTTAGTTTTCTCTTTCCATCCACTAACTTAAAGACCATATATATATTATTATTTTATTATATTTTTAATTATTTATTTATTTATTTAAAAAAAATAATTTTCCTCTTCCATACAAAATATAAATTATTTTTAAACTATTTAAATAATTTTAATTTTCAAAGTATATTCACAAAAATACCATTTGACCTTTGACTTTTGACTTTTAAAGTGTTAACTTTTAGTTTACTTTGTATATATTATGTATATTTCATGCATATTTCACATATACATCTCATATTCTCACTTCTAAATCTTCCATTTTCTATTTAAATAATTTATTTAACTTATCCAATTTAATTTTAATTTATTTTATTTAATTTTTAAAATTTATCAATGTTACATGCATTATACACATGACCACTGTCATAGCCATTTATAATGGCTCAACTTACAAATCTTATGCATTTTACAATTCAAGTAACTTTACATACACAATATCAATTCACATTTGATGAAAATCACAAGTTTTAAGGATATGTACTAACCTTATTCTTTTTTTTCAAGTCAAACCCTAAACTTCATCACTTCTACCAATTTGATCTACACACATACAAATGCAACAATAAACAGCATTATTCATTTAAAGTCACTTGCATACACAATGTATATCAAATTACCATTATTTCTACAATTTTCACCAAAATCACATTAAAACCCTAAATTTTCAACTTACTACTTCACTTAAACTTCATCCAACCTAACTCAATTTCAACATTTAACATTAAAATCATCATTTACATACCTAAATAACAATAAATTTACTCATTTCCAAAATTATCAAAACCTCTTTCAAAAACTCCAATTCCACATAACACACCTATAAACCCTAACTTCATCCATATCAAAATTCTAACCATATAACCTTCATAAATATATTAAAACCACATAAAATTCATATATTACAATAACTAAATCCTTCCATAACAAAACCTCAATTTAAGCATAATCTACCCATAACCCTAAATTTATCAACTTAATTCATTTTAACTAATTAACCAACAAATCACCATCTAATCATCATTTTAATTTCATTTTTATCAATTTTAGATATTAAACATAACTTTCTCTCTCTAACTATTAGTAACATAGTCATAAAACCATGAAATAAAAGCCTTAAAGGAAGAGGACTTACTTGAATTCTTGTTTTCTCTTCAAAATTCACTTGAAATATTTGATTTTCTTAAGTAATTTGAGGTATTTGGAAACAACTTTCCCTCTCTCTTAAAATTCATGTTGAAGAAAAAGAAGAAGAAGAAGAAGTCTTTCTTTTTAATTTCCCATCCTTATCCTTAATATATATATATATATATATATATGTATGTATGTATGTATGTATATAACAATTTCCATCAACAATATTTCTCCTCTATTTGACTTTTTCTCTTCTTCTTCTTCTATTATTATTATTATTATTATTATTATTATTATTATTATTATTATTATTATTATTATTATTATTATCACCTTTCTCTACACCAATTTATAATTATATGTATTGTATATCTTATGTATATTTATATGTCCTATATATTCAATTTATATTTCACATATATTTCAAGTATATATAATATATATTACATCTATTATAATTTAATTATTTATTTAATTTACTTTTAATCTCCACTAAGCACTTCTTCCTTATTTTAACTTTCTTTTCTTCTTATTTATTTATTTATTTATCATCTTACATCATAAATTATGAATATATATATATATACCATTTATGTGTTATATATATTCTATATATATGTATATGTTATATATATATATTGCTTATATATTACATATACTTTTATGTACATATTTATGTAATGTGTATATATATATATAAGTAATATATATTTAATATATACATTTATCCACATGCATATATATATGTATCATGTGTACCCTATGTACACTACAAGCATACCATATACATATTATATACATATCAAGTATATAATATATATACAAATAACCAATATACATTATATATATAATATGTATATACCATATAAACACTAGATATACATTAGATATATATAACTCATATACTTTCAAATACTTATTTAATTTCTCTAAGACTATGAATATTACAAAAACTGTCGATTTGATGGTTTTTAAAAATTAGGAACATGAACCAAATTATAAATTAAAGTTTAGGTTCTAGTTTGACTACAGTTTCAGTTTTGACCAATTCCAGTTCCTATTTTAACTAGTTCATTTTGGTCTAATTCCAATTTCAAATCGAACTGTGGCTACGTCTACACAAGAGCACAAGCATATAGGGAATAATGACTGATAACATCTCATAATAAAACTATGTCAATTTTATTGCGATATACTAATCAATTATTTTTTAAACACATACTTTTTTTTATTAGGAGGTCGAACTTCCTAATATTTGACAAAATATAATAGGATAAATGTTCAATTTGACTACATATTGTAGTGAGTAGTCCAATTTAAATCCTAAATATTTATTTTGATTTAAATTAAAAAAAATTTCTGTCAAAATTAACTCAAATCAACTTTTTTTAATGAAATCGTTAGGAAAGACTAATGATTGCTAATGTGATACCTTATTAAAGTCTAATTCAGATTTTAGATTGAGGTCTAAATTGAACCATAAACTAAAATTTATAATTTATTAATATTATAAATTATATTATTTTAAAAATTTATTAATAATTATTTTTTAATATCAATAATTTATAACATTAATAAATAATTTTTATGATATTAAAATTTATAATTTTAATAAATAATTTATAATTTATAATATATTATAATAATTTTATAATTTATTAATCTTATAAATTATTAATATTATAATTTATAATATCAATTTAATTTTAAAAAATTATAATATGAAAAATTAAATAATTATTAAATAATAAAAATATATTAAAATTTAAAATTATTAAAATTTAAAATAATTTACAAGAGTTAAAATATTTTGAAATAAATAAATTTTCTTTTTTCATGGGAAATGTGTACTCTATATTATATATAAAGATATTTTTAAATAGATATTCGATGTACTATATATTAACTGATAATTAAAATAAATTAATATCATATTTATTCATTTTTATACATTGATAATGCCTATTTTTTTTGTTAGTTCGAAAATTTAGTTTTTTTTTTATTTTTAAATTTTATTTTTACATGGAAACTCTTATATTATTTTTATTTAATTGTCTTAATTAAATATATAATTAACACGCTAAAAAAAGAGCAAAATTAATTTATTGATAAGCAAAATTAATTTATTAATATTAAAGAATAAAAAATATTTTAAAAAATTTATAGAAATATTAACTAATTTTCTAAAATATATAAAATAAAGTAGATCATAAATCTAAAAAAATTTAATAATTTCTTAAAATAATATAATTTATAATATTAATAAATTATAAATTATTTATTGAAATTATAAATTATAAACTAATAAACTTATTATAACTTATAATATTATAAATATTATTTATTAATGTTATGAATTATTGATTTTAAAATTATTTATTAATAAATTTTAAAATAATATAATTTATAATATTAATAAATTATAAATTTTGATTTAGAGTTGAATTTCAACTTTAATTATCACGTTAGTAATTATTAAATTTTTTTATTTGAGTTAATTTTAATAAAAAAAATTCTATTTTAGTTTAAAAAAATTTAGAGACCTATCAAATATGCTGTCTATAGCATAAAATTCAAATTAAATATTTATCCAAAATTTAATATATAATGGAAACAAATTTAAGCAATTGTATACACGCTGTGTTGTTCCGTGCGTGAGCGAATGACGTGGCGTCCTCAATACAGCGTGAGGACTAATCTTCTCGAGGTAACAGCACTACAACTTTTTCTTATTTTAATTAAATTTTTTTTGATATTGTGAAGTGGGGTCCACATTCAACCTTTCTATTGACACATCCATGAAATACGGCGCGTAGGTTGCACCCTCCATTACTTCATGGTTCATATGATCTTCTTAAGAAGCATAAAATAAATCTCACCGCCCATGTCTAAGACAACACATCCTCATTGCCAAAACGGGGCTGTTGTTGTGACTAGATATGACGCCATCCACCCACTGTCATTAAAAATAAAATTAAAAAAACAAAAATTAATCCGATAATAAACTCCTGAAGGAGGCGAATGCTTGTAGTTCTTTAGATTTTTAGTTTACATATAACAATATTTTGTTTTTAAAATTTTTTGGAATACAATACAATTAAATTTTTTGAATGATCATATTATTATAAGTGAGAAGGTATATTATTTGTCTCTCATGTTTAGACGTATAAATAGATTTGTCCTTAATAAAATTTTAATTTAATAATAAATAAATTTTAAAAATTTTTGTGTTAACGACAAATTTAATGCAATTATATACTGAACTAAATATATTTGTTAAACAATAGCAGTGAGACCCACTATTATAAATAAATTATTTATAATAGCAAATTAATATATAATATTATGCAATAGTTATTTTTTAATATAAAAATATAATATTATAATATTATAATTATAATAGTTATTCTTTTATTAAATAATAAAAAAAAGAATTACAAAAAAAATTCAAAAAAGAACAACATAAGCATGATCTGCAATTTAAAAAATCAAATATCAAAATCAAATTGCAAAATTGAAAATCAAATATCAAACATTAAATTGCAAAACCAAATTGAACAGAATAATGTTTGCAACAAAATAATTGTTGGGCCAAACCCAAAAAAATTGGCTTAAAAGCTCGAGGAGAGCAAATGGTGAGTGCTCATCATATTAAGGAGTGAAACCTGAAGAGAAAAGCCCGATCAACAGAAAATAACATAGCCATGAAGAGCGAGAAAAGAGGAGAGTGGCGTAAGTTTAGGCATGAACGAAAAGCGTGAATGAGATTAAATAGTTGTGGAAGGGCTATTGTAGATACCGTGGTTTCCCCTGTCCTAGATAAACTGAAAAAGATTAGAAAAATGACATATCATGCTTATTGGGCTTTAAAAAGAAAAAAAGGTCACTGTTCCAGCCTTTAAAAGGCTCAGCTTAAAAGACGAAACAAGTGAGTGGCGTAGGATGTTTCCCATGCTAGTCCTTGTGGCATGGCGCAAAAGAGACTAAGACTTTTGACAAAAATATAAAAATAATTTTAAATAATTTTAAATTTATCATATTTATAAAATATTTATCAAAATATTAAAATTTATAAAATATTTATCAAAATATCATATTTTTATTAGTTTACAAAGAGTTTACAAAGAGTTTATAATGAGTTTATAAATTTTACACAGTTTATTATGAGTTTATAATAAAATAATTAAAATACCCTAGATAAAAAAGTAAAAAAATTTTAAAAATATAGTGGATGGTGTCATTTCCAAAAGGGATTAATGTAGGAAACTCCTTATAGCATGGGCTCTGAAGTGTTGTCAAATGGCGTCTTCTCAATGCCTTTTCCTACATATTTACACTACAAACTTAAACTCAATCCATAGATTTAAACTCATGCCAATCCTTGTTGACTTCCTAAGGAAGCTCCAGTGGTTTATAAATGGACTATTATACACTTAAGGTGGATCTTTTAGCAAACTTTCAATCTGAAAGTCATCTAGTATTTGGTTGTCTGATGAGAGAGCAGTAAAGAAGATAGACACAAAAAATCCTCTTTGAGAGAAAATTTAGAGAGTTAAGTCTAGAACTTCATGTGTGGGTCTTCTATATTAGCCTATTGCTACAGTAGTAGAAGATATAAAAATACACAGATTACCACCTCTTTCTCTTCTAGCAAAGAGAAAAAGAAACCAAAAACTCTACTTCTCGTTTTCACCATTGAAGAAGAAGAAGCCCAAAAGGGGCTAAGGCATATCCTTGTGAATCTCCCTTCATTTCTTCTTGTTTAAAGAATGAAGAAATTAACAATAGAGGTAGTGCATCCTAATCTCTTTGTTTTTGCTACTATAATTGTATGTCTTATGTGTTTGATGTTTGTTTGAATGATTTTGTTCATTTGATGTGTTAACTTGTTGTTTTATCTCTTTTATTCTTTTTGTTTTTCTTTTTTATGTCTGTATAAGAAGACAAGTTGGTAAAAACTAAAAATCTACTTATAATGGGCATACAAATATCTTAATTTATAAAAAAGCAAGCTTGGAAATTAAATAAATGGAAACAAGCAAAAGATTTAAACTTTAAGACCCATAATGATTAAAAACTATAAAGACACTATCTTGACGAGGAGAACATTGTGGACTACACAAAGGAACCCCCCGACCTTGACCATGGATGTAACACCTGGATTTTCATTAAACACAATTAAATAATATATATGGGACTTCACAGAGAGTTTATGTAATCCAACACTATTATACTCCATATACATATAATATTATTTGGTATATGTAAAATATGCATATATAGTACAAGAATATTAAAGTTTATGTCTTACCAAAATTTTTATAATTCCAAGGAAAATATTTTAAAACCTAAGTTGTACTTTAATTAGCAAGCACACCATTCATTAAATAATTTTAAGTATTAAAAACACATATTTTAAAAAAATCTCTGAAAAAAATTCGTCAGAATTTTATCTGTAGTTTCGGATATTCCCCAAAATTAATAACTCAACCTACATAAAAAATTAACACTCCTAAAAATTTACATTCATCAAATTCTCTCAAAATCTCTAACACTTCTCATAATACTTCAACTTAGATATATATATATATATATCAATATTGCACATAATACCCAATTCCTAAAATTCAATCCAAAGCCTTTATAATTTACATTGTTTACACATTTATAAACATAACATACATAATTTAAAATAAGTTCACAAAATGAGATAATTACATACTGACAAATGGTCCCGATCCCAGACAGCCTATCAAAACTTCAAGTATAAGCAAGAATCACTAAACCTGCTCCGGTCCAACAAGGCTCTTAGTATCAATAATGTCACCTATGCGATAAACAAATCACGCTAAGTATTTTGTTTAGTGGTATATATTTTGATAACAACAAAAAAATTTAAGAAAAGCAATGCACAATGCCTTTCTCTTGAAATTAACAATGTGATATACAAACTACAATATATCTTAAGTATTTTTTAAAGCCATCACATTTAGCAATCACATGTATTGGGCTCAAATGACCCTATATAATATTTATGTACTAGAGATAATATTTTGGACTACTTTTGACTCTCAATATCTAGCCGAAAGGTAAACAATATTAACATTCAGCGTCTAGCTCAAAGGCAAAATACATAGTGGTAATGCTCAGTGTCTAGTCCGAAGCCAATTATAGGCATGCCGCCAAATACAAAACTCTAGAACCAAATAATACATAAGGTAACACACATTTTATATGCCCTTTTATAATTTTCTCAAATATTAGCAATTATGGCACATTCCATTCCTTTTACACTTATTCCATCAACTTACCATATTTTCATCATAAATATTTATTTCTTTGCCACTTTCCCAATGTGGCCAATTTATGCTCCAAAATAGGCATAAGCACTCGCTTTTCACAAACACAATTAAAAATATAATTAGCCATCTTAAAATGGCTTAACTATCATATATTATGCAATCAATACTTTTAAACACATAACTATACACTTTACATATGACTTCACACATTAAAGTAACATAGTGTCAATATCAATATACAATGTAACATGCCACGTTTAATGCATTATAATATAATTCTACTAAAGTATATACTAACCTCTTATAAGCAAAAATGTGAGTCAAAGCTCCACTTCACACCAAATTCTCTTATTGCCCTTCACCTCTTGCTTATGAGAATTTAATTTCACTCATTTTCTATTCAAAATGCGAGTGTACATAATTAATTAGAGTCATATTTTTAAGTATTTTAACTAATAAAATTCAATTTAATAAAACTCATTTAAGTTTTTATTTTCTTGTCCTAATGAACTTTAAATTTAGAAGTTAATTTTAATCAATTACAAATTAAGTTTTAAGCTTAATTATATCTCTATAATCACATTCCAACACATTTTAAGAAATAAACTAAATTTACTATTTTTTCATCAAATTATCAAAATTTGCCCAAACTCCCTTTAATTCTAGAAATCTATTCCAACAAATTCTAATACATATTTTAAGTTTATTTATATCTTTAAAATCATATTATAATATCATTTAAGTAATTAAATCCATCCTACATCAATTCTTTATCAAATTCCCATCCAAACCCTAAATCACCTTCTTCTCCTCCCAAACTCTAACCAAACCCAATCTTTTCTTGAATTTAACCTTAAAATCATCATCTACAGAATAAAATAACATCCTCCAATACCATTTAAGCAATTAAAATCATTCACTTTAAAAGTCATAATTTCACATATTCATAAACTTAATAAAACAAGCTTTAAAATGATGAAAACTTACTTGAATCTTTGTTTAATCTTCAATACTATCTTAAATCCGTTGAAATTCTGAGGAACTTTGGTGTTTTAGATGAAGAAAACCTCCACTTGCCTCTCTTAAAATTCGGCCTCCATGGTTGGAAGAAGAAGAAGAATAGTTTTTCTTTTATTTTTCAACATTTCTAATTTTACTCTTCACATATATATGTAATTAACAAATAATTAAATATTAAAATGATGCGGTATTTTTTTCCTATTCATAATTATCTTATTTTAAATTTAAATTAATTATATTTAATTTATTTACTTATTTAATTTATTTTTTTAACTTTTAATCTACCTTTGTTTTTTTTTAAAAGTGTATCCATTAGGTAGATATCATGTAATATCCCAAAGTATACCCTAAAAGTTTTGGAATATTTATTATTGTATTTGGATTAAATGTATATGCATAATTGGAAAGAGAAAGAAAGTAAGGGAAGATAAGAAGAGAAGAGTGTATATGTTGTATATATGTAGATATATACAACATATACAAGTCAAATTATTTAATGGTCAAAAGAAGATTTATTTATTTATCAAATTAATTAAAAGGAAATTAAATTAGTGGAAGAGCATAATAGATTATTTTAATATTATATTTGCTTGGAGGAGGTTTAAAGAGGTGAAGTGTTTGACTTTGCTTCTCATTTTTCTTCTTCTCTTCTTCTTTTCCTTTCTTGGCCGGCTCCTTCCAAAGCAAGAGAGCAAGAGAGAGTTTTTGATTTCCAAGATCAAAATTAAAGGAGATTTCAAGTAATTAAGTTGGAAATCCAAGAAGTTTCATCAACTTTGGTAAGTTTCCTCTTGATTCCTTAGTTTTCTTTTAAGTTGTATTTGAGTTTGATGGTTGATTGTTGATGGTATGAATATGTTTGATTGTGGTGTGTTTGAGAGTGTTGGGTTTATTTGATTGTGATTTTAGGGTTGAATTGAAGAGAAGGAATTAGGTTTGGTGTTGGAAGAGTAAAAGTTGTGAATTGGTGATTGATGTAAATATTGAGTTTGATCAATTATCATCTTAGATTTTCAATATGTTTGTGTTTAATGAAGTTAAAAGCATAGAATACATGAGTTTGATCCGAAACAGAAGCAAGTTGGATGCCACGACCATGGCCCTTGGATGCCACGACCGTAGGGGTGTTAAGCAAATTGGACAGATTCGTTTGCTAACCCACGCCTGTGGGGGTTGTGAGGCCACGACCATGGGGACCTAGATAGTGGTTTTGACTTGTAATTTATGATCTACGGGCCTAGTATGAGAATATTAGGTGAATAATTGTATTGAAGATTTATGTGTATCTTTAAGTAAGTGTGTATTATTCCTTTTGAATTAGGTTATGAAGAGGTTGAGTTGCTTTAATCCAAGTAGTGAAGAATTCTTGGAAGAGGAGTTTAGTGTTGAGTGAATTACTCTTGAGGTAAGTACAAACTTACATGGTTGCATACATTTACATGATTTTGAGATTTAACACATTTGGTTGTAAATGTGTTAAGTAATTTATTACATTGTTAACACATTTGATTAATGTTATGATTTGCATAATGTGAAAGATATGATGATCATTCAAAATGTATGTTCAATGCATTTGGTTATGTATACTTTAATGATGAATTGCTTTAATGTGAATTGAGATATGATGAGATATGAAGCCATTGTTGTTGGCTATGATAATGCAAATGAAATAGTTGGGGCATGATTACCTATTTGATTATGGAATATGAAATGAATTGAGAAAGAGAATGATAAAGAGATAAATGAAATAATTGTGTGCTTAATATGTTATTCAATTTTCAAAGTTCTGAGTTTGGCGGCATGCCTATGAATCGCTGGATAAGTGAAAAGACAGGGTAGTAAGCCGAGTCCAGCTGATAAATGTGATGTTTTTGGGGTGAAAAGACCGGGTCGTAAGCATAAAAAACAAATCCTTAAAGCTAGATTGAGTGAAAAGACTAGGTCGTAAGCTCAAATCTAGTTGGATTATCCATGGATAAATATATATATATCGCCTACGGGCTTGATGATTGTGATTATGGACCAAAGCAGTAACTCTAAACTTTGAATATCATATTAAATCCTTTTTGGGCCCATGTTTGTCTTTGCTTAGATATGATTCATGAATGATAAAACAAATGAATGATATAATGAAAGGTAAAGTTACGAGATATGATGTTCTTGTGAATTGTCTATAATGTTTGAAAGTATGACATTTGCATTACATTACAGCATATGGTTATCATGGTTTGTACCACTAAGCCGTTGGCTTAGCGCGATTGTAGTTCATCGCGCAGGTGACAGGATAGAACCAGAGAGTTCAGCTAGACCGAATTGAGTTTATATTTCTGAAGTGTTGATTGTGGGCTGCAAGATCAGAGCCAAACTGCCAAACATGTATAAATGTTATGTTTTGTAAAATTTTGATTTTTGATGTATATATATTTTGTAAATACCACTATATTTTCCACTGCGTATTGAATGAATGTTTTATCTATTGTACTTTATAATATAATTTTAATGTTTTCAAGTTTTCTCATAATATGGAACATTTTGATTTTAAAAGATTGGGTTGTTTAATATAAACCGTGGCACTCTTGTATCCGGTATACGTATATTATAGATGTAGTAGTGTGTAGTGTGCGCATATGGGGTATAGGGGTGTTACAATTGTTTTGGTATCAGAGCCTAGGTTTGAGATTCTCAACCTAGGTAAATTGTAAGAAAAAGAAAATTCTGATTTTAAAGTGTGATTTTTGAATAAGATACATGTTTTGGTATTGGCAGTCTCTGACCTTTGATGAGGTTATTCTGCTGTGTTTGCATATATAGGTAGTGATGGCGTCTCAGTCACGTCCGTCCATATAAGGTAGTGCTGAGAGTGTAGCTCCTGAAGAGGGTAGAGATGGAGCTAGGGTTGAGAGAGCTGGAGAGGCACCTGTTCCTGTGCAAGAGAGATTAACTGCTGATGAGGTTCCGCCAGTTTGGCTAAGACATGTGGTAGAATTGTTGAGGCAAGCTCCAGTGCAGCCACCGCCACCACAGCCGCTAGTGTCGGTAAGACATTATGATAAATTGAGGAAGTATGGGGCTGAGGATTTCTTTGGTACTACAGATCCTGCAGTAGCTGAGCAGTGGTTGGATAGAGTTCAGAGGGTATTTATCCAGTTACAAGCCACTCCTGAAGAGAAGTTTGATTATGCTAGATCACTTCTACAGAAAGATGCTTATGATTGGTGGAAGACGGTTCCTCATGCTATGGATGATCCACCGACATTGTCTTATAATGATTTTCTGTGGGAATTTAGCAGAAATATACTCCAAGAGAGTATAAGGATGCCAAGAAGATGGAATTTCTAAATCTGAAGTAGGAAAACCGGACTGTGACAGAGTATGAGGTAGAGTTCATCCGGTTGAGTCATTATGCCGGTGGGATTATTTCTGATGAGATTGGCCGGTGTAGAAGATTTGAGGAGGGGTTGAGGCCCTCTATTATGTGCATTGTTGCTGGTTCTCGGTATCAAGATTTTTCTCAGTTGGTTGCAGCAACCAGAAGTGTTGAGAGAGCACAGGCTATTGCAACAGCTGCTACTGAAGAGGAGACCAGAGTTAGGAGACCCCAGTTTGAGGCAGGGGTCTTCGTCTATAAAGAGAGGTAGAGGAAGTTTTATTTCGAGGATCAGTAGGAGCCAGAGGCAGTCTGGTAGGTCAGTTCAATATCAGAGGCAAAGACCGAGACCTACAGTTTTTGTAGCTAGTGCTCCGACTCCAGTGGTTCAGAAGTTTACTCCACCTACATGTGTCCATTGTGGTAGGATACATGGGGGCGTTTGTTGGAAGATTGGTGGATCAGCTGTGTGTTTCAAATGTGGATCGCCTGACCATTTCATTAGAGATTGTCCTGAGATGCAGGAGCATAGGCAGGCAGATTCTGCAGTTTCTCGACCTAGTGTGAGAGGAGGTCGAAGTGGTAGAGGTATTAGTAGAGGTGGTCGACCTGAGATCAGTCAGAGAGGAGGCTCTACATTCGAAGGCAGTAGGCCAGATGAGGCTGGGTCTTCTCAGAGAGTGTATGTGATGCAGAGGCAGCCAGATGCTTCAGCAGTCATTGCGGGTACATTTTCTTTATTTGGCATTTCAGTTCTTGCTTTGATTGATCCAGGATCTACTCATTCATATATAAGTGCATCTATCTTGCCTATGTCTGAATTGCATTAAGAATCCTTAGGATTTGATGTGTTGGTGACAAATCCTTTAGGACATAGTATTGTGGTGAGTAAGGTGCATCGTGATAGTTCAGTTGTGGTGCAAGGTGAGGAGTTTTTGGGTGATTTGATTGAAATACCTTTTAAGGAGTATGATTTGATCTTAGGAATGGATTGGTTGTCTAAGCATGGAGTTGTGGTAGATTGTCAAAAGAAGTGTGTTACCCTGAGAACCAGTGATGGTAGAAGTGTGATGGTATCTAGTGAGCAAAGACAACTTGCATCCTTGTTTGTGTCAGCTGTTGCAGCTAGGAAATTGATTAGGAAACGGTGTGATGCTTATCTTGCTCATGTTGTGGATACCAGAGTAGTGGGGTTTCAACTTGATAGTATACTTACAGTTGCTGAATTTTCAAATGTGTTTCCTAAAGAGTTGCTAGGGTTACCCCCTGAGAGAGAGGTTGAGTTTGGTATTGATTTGTTACCTGGTACCACTCCCATCTCTATTACCCCCTATCGAATGGCGCCTGCTGAGTTGAGAGAATTGAAGGTGCAGTTGCAGGATTTGTTAGATAAAGGGTTTTTTCGCCCTGGTGTTTCTCCGTGGGGAGCTCCTGTTTTGTTTGTGAAGAAGAAGGATGGTACTTTGAGATTGTGCATAGATTATAGGCAATTGAACAAGGTGACTATCAAGAATAAGTACCCTTTGCCTAGGATAGATGATCTCTTCGATCAGTTGAAGGGATCAGCAGTGTTTTCCAAGATTGATTTGAGATCAGGGTACCATCAGTTGAGAGTCAGAGCTGAAGATGTTCCTAAGAAAGCTTTCCGCACAAGATATAGGCATTATGAGTTTTAGTGATGCCTTTTGGATTGACGAATGTACCTTCAGCTTTTATGGATTTGATGAATATGGTGTTTAGGCCTTATCTGGATCAGTTTATGGAGGTCTTTATTGATGATATTTTGGTGTATTCGCGTAATAAAGAAGATCATGACAAGCATATGCGGATTGTGTTGTAGACTTTGAGAGAGAAGCAATTGTATGCTAAGTTTTGGCTTGATCAAGTGACTTTTCTTGGTCATATAGTTTCAGCAGATGGTATAAGAGTTGATCCGAATAAAGTTGAGGCCATTTTGAATTGGAGTCCACCGAAGTCTGTGACTGAAGTTAGAAGTTTTCTGGGTTTGGCAGGCTATTATCGACGATTTGTGAAAGGTTTTTCTTTGATAGCTACTCCACTCACCAGATTACTTCGGAAGGGAGTTAGATTTGTGTGGACAGATCAGTGTCAAGCTAGTTTTGAGCAGTTGAAGGAGATGTTGACTCAAGCGCCAGTTCTTACTTTACCTGTGGAGGATAAACCATATGTGATTTACAGTGATGCTTCACATAATGGTTTAGGTTGTGTTTTGATGCAAGAGGGTAAAGTTATAGCTTATGCTTCTCGGAAGTTGAAGCCGCATGAGCTTAATTATCCAACGCATGATTTGGAGTTAGCAGCCATAGTTTTTGCTTTGAAGATTTGGAGACACTACTTGTATGGGGAGAAGTGTTTCATTTATACGGATCATAAGAGTTTAAAATAATTGGGGGTTCAAAGAGAGCTTAATCTTCGGCAAAGACGATGGTTGGAGCTGATTAAAGACTACGACTGTTTGATTGATTATCATCCTGGTAAGGCGAATGTTGTTGCGGATGCCTTGAGTCGGAAGTCTTTGGCAGGTTTGACTGCTTATTCGCTCTCATTGCTTGTTGAGTTGAGAGCGTTGCATGCTAGTTTTGAGTTAGGTGATGATGGTGCGTTGTTAGCTCAGTTGCATTTGAGACCAGTGTTGTTGGATCAGATTAAAGAAGCTCAATTGGCTGATGAGAAAATTCAGAAGATTGTTTCAGATTGCCAAGATGGGGGAGAGCCGAGAATTCCATGTGAGAGATAATGGTAGCATTTGGTTCAAGGATAGATTGTGTGTTCCTGATGATGCAAGATTGAGAAAGATTATTTTAGAGGAAGCAACCAATCAGTTTTTGCTATGCACCCTGGGAGTACAAAGATGTATCAGGATTTGAAGCAACATTATTGGTGGTCAGGTATGAAGAGGGACATTGCGGAATTTGTATCCAAATGTCTCACTTGTCAGAGAGTAAAAGCTAAGCATCAAGTTCCAACAGGGTTGCTTCAACCTTTATCAGTGCCCGAATGGAAATGGGAACGTGTGACAATGGATTTTGTATCTGGTTTGCCGTTGACTCAGAAGAAGCATGATGCTATCTGGGTGATTGTTGATCGGTTGACAAAGACAGCTCATTTTCTTCTAGTTCGGATGGATTATTCTCTTGAGAAGTTAGCTGAGCTGTATATCAGTGAGATAGTGAAGTTGCATGGAGTCCCAATTTCTTTGGTGTCCGATAGAGATCCCCAGTTTACTTTGAGATTTTGGAAAAGTTTACATAGTGCTTTGGGTTCTCGATTACACTTTAGAACTGCTTTTCATCCGCAGATAGATGGGCAGTCAGAAAGAGTGATACAGATTATAGAGGATATGTTGAGAAGCTGTGTTATTGATTTCTCTGGAAGTTGGGACAGATTTTTGCCACTTGTGGAATTTGCTTACAACAACAGTCATCAATCCAGTATTGGAATGGCACCATTTGAGGCATTGTATGGTAGAAGATGTAGGACACCTCTATGTTGGAATGAAGTTGGAGAAAGCAAATTGGTTGGTCCTGATTTGATTAAAGAAACGGAAGAGAAAGTGAAAATAATTCGGGATCAGTTGAAAGCAGCTTCAGATCGGCAGAAATCTTATTCAGATTTGAAGAGGAGAGACATAGTATTTGATGTTGGAGATAAAGTATTTTTGAAAGTGTCTCCTTGGAAAAAGATTTTGAGATTTGGCCTCAAAGGGAAGCTAAGTCCTCGTTTTATTGGACCTTATGAAGTATTGGAGAGAGTTGGACCAGTTGCTTATCGACTTGCTTTGCCGCCTGAGTTAGATGGAATCCACAATGTCTTCAATGTTTTTATACTGAGGAGGTACAGATCAGACCCATCTCATATCTTGCCAGTTGAATCTATTGAGGTGAGTCCATATATGACTTTTGAAGAAGAACCAGTTGCTATTTTGGCACATGAAGTGAAAGAGTTGAGAAATAAGAAAGTGCCACTTGTCAAGGTTCTTTGGAAGAATCATGCAAAGGAAGAGGTAACTGGGGAGAGTGAACAAGCGATGCGAGATTAGTATCCTCAACTGTTTCAGACTTGATATCAGGTAATTTCGATGACGAAATTTCTTTTTAGAGGGGGAGAATTGTAATATCCCAAAGTATACCCTAAAAGTTTTGGAATATTTATTGTTGTATTTGGATTAAATGTATATGCATAATTGGAAAGAGAAAGAAAGTAAGGGACGATAAGAAGAGAAGAGTGTATATGTTGTATATATGTAGATATATACAACATATACAAGTTAAATTATTTAATGGTCAAAAGAAGATTTATTTATTTATCAAATTAATTAAAAGGAAATTAAATTAGTGGAAGAGCATAATTGATTATTTTAATATTATATTTGCTTGGAGGAGGTTTAAAGAGGTGAAGTGTTTGACTTTGCTTCTCATTTTTCTTCTTCTCTTCTTCTTTTCCTTTCTTGGCTGGCTCCTTCCAAAGCAAGAGAGCAAGAGAGAGTTTTTGATTTCCAAGATCAAAATTAAAGGAGATTTCAAGTAATTAAGTTGGAAATCCAAGAAGTTTCATCAACTTTGGTAAGTTTCCTCTTGATTCCTTAGTTTTCTTTTAAGTTGTATTTGAGTTTGATGGTTGATTGTTGATGGAATGAATATGTTTGATTGTGGTGTGTTTGAGAGTGTTGGGTTTATTTGATTGTGATTTTGGGGTTGAATTGAAGAGAAGGAATTAGGTTTGGTGTTGGAAGAGTAAAAGTTGTGAATTGGTGATTGATGTAAATATTGAGTTTGATCAATTATTATCTTAGATTTTCAATATGTTTGTGTTTAATGAAGTTAAAAGCATAGAATACATAAGTTTGATTCGAAATAGAAGCAAGTTGGATGCCACGACCGTGGCCCTTGGATGCCACGACCGTGGGGATGTTAAGCAAATTGGACAGATTCGTTTGCTAACCCACGCCCGTGGGGGTTGTGAGGCCACAAACGTGGGGTTGTGAGGCCACGACCGTGGGGACCTAGATAGTGGTTTTGGCTTATAATTTATGATCTGTGGGCCTAGTATGAGAATATTAGGTGAATAATTGTATTGAGATTTATGTGTATCTTTAAGTAAGTGTGTATTATTCCTTTTGAATTAGGTTATGAAGAGGTCGAGTTGCTTTAATCCAAGTAGTGAAGAATTCTTGGGAGAGGAGTTTAGTGTTGAGTGAATTACTCTTGAGGTAAGTATAAACTTACATGGTTGCATACATTTACATGATTTTGAGATTTAACACATTTGGTTGTAAATGTGTTAAGTAATTTATTACATTGTTAATACATTTGATTAATGTTATGATTTGCATAATGTGAAAGATATGATGATCATTCAAAATGTATGTTCAATGCATTTGGTTATGTATACTTTAATGATGAATTGCTTTAATGTGAATTGAGATATGATGAGATATGAAGCCATTGTTGTTGGCTATGATAATGCAAATGAAATAATTGGGGCATGATTGCCTATTTGATTATGGAATATGAAATGAATTGAGAAAGAGAATGATAAAGAGATAAATGAAATAATTGTGTGCTTAATATGTTATTCAATTTTTAGAGTTCTGAGTTTGACGGCATGCCTATGAATCGTTGGATAGGTGAAAAGACAGGGTCATAAGCCGAGTCCAGCTGATAAATGTGATGTTTTTGGGGTGAAAAGACCGGGTCGTAAGCCTCAAAAACAAATCCTTAA
Source organism: Garcia nutans (assembly GCA_947685225.1). NCBI lineage: Eukaryota > Viridiplantae > Streptophyta > Magnoliopsida > Malpighiales > Euphorbiaceae > Garcia > Garcia nutans. Next base: position 29,405,895 of record CANTUV010000009.1, on the reverse strand, counting down.
AGCTAGATTGAGTGAAAAGACTAGGTCGTAAGCTCAAATCTATTTGGATTATCCATGGATATATATATATATATATATATTGCCTACGGGCTTGATGATTGTGATTATGGACTAAAGCAGTAACTCTGAACTTTGAATATCATATTAAATCCTTTTTGGGCCCATGTTTGTCTTTGCTTAGATGTGATTCATGAATGATGAAACAAATGAATGATATAATGAAAGGTAAAGTTATGAGATATGATGTTCTTGTGAATTGTCTATAATGTTTGAAAGTATGACATTTGCATTACATTACAGCATATGGTTATCATGGTTTGTACCACTAAGCCGTTAGCTTAGCGCGATTGTGGTTTATCGCGCAGGTGACAGGGTAGAACCAGAGAGTTCAACTAGACCGAATTGAGTCTATATTTCTGAAGTGTTGATTGTGGGTGTAGACCCTTAATTTTTGACCCAATCCGATCCAACATGCTTTATTTAGTCCAAAATGATTTTTGTTGTTTAATTGGTCCAAAATAATTTTAATTAAATAATTTTTACCTTAGTATCTAATTTTTAGTAGTAAAAAATGAAAATAAACAAATAAAAATCGGAGTCAAAAAAAATCTGCAGCGAAAAGTGGTCGCGCGGGCCCGTCGGGCCAACAGTGGCTCGTCCGCAGGCTCCTGCGGGCTGGCACGCCCACGGGCCCGTCGCCAGAATTTTTGCCAGCGCAAATTTTTCAACTGCAATTTTTAGAATTCTAATCCAATTAGGTTTTAATTTCTTTTTTTATTATTATTACTTACCTTAATTAATTAGGAATAAACAACCTAAAAACCACTATAAATAAGGATCAATTAAACTAAATCAAGGGAGGAAAAACTTTTCATGATAGCTTTAGGTTTTGAAACCAAATCAAGGAAGGAAGGGGAAAACTCAATTCAATTGATATTTATAGCAGCAGTAGCAGCAGCAGCACGAAAAAGGGAGAAGAAAAGAGGCAATCAAAGCTTGTCTTTGGAGCTAGTTCATCCAAGAAGAGTTATTTTTTGGAGAATCAACAAAAGAAGGTATGTTTTAATTTTTTTGATTTATGTTTTACAATAGCCAAATCTATAAAATTTAAGTTTTTTTAAATAAAAAATCTTAGAGTTTTAATTTAATTTTTCCAAGTTTAGAACATTAAAAACGTGACTTTCTTTTCTAAAAGGACTCAAAATTGTTATTTTTTCTTCTTAAAAACCTTAAAACACTCATTTAACATATTTTTCTACAAAACCAAAATAAAATTCTGTTTCTATTAAATTTTAAATTAGGTTCTTTTTCATTCAAAAAACCTTAAAAAAACATCTTTTCTACTTATAAAAACTTCAATTCATGTGCCTAAATTCATAAAATCTCATAAAATATCAAATTGCTATTTAAAACCCTAAAATTAAATTCCTTGGCCGAGAACCCCAAATATCAAAGCCTAAAATCCAAAAATCATCTTTTAAGCCTAAAATAATGAACCCTAACCCTTTAAAACCTTAAACCCTAACTTTTTTTCTAAACTTTAAACCCTTTTAAAACATAAAAAACATAAAAACATAAAAAACTCAAAAAAGCTACAGTAGCTTAATTCACTATTTAAAATCATGAATTAAAAATATTTCAAAAGTGTCTAAAACTCAAGTTTTATTATTTCATCATTCAAATCTTAATTTATTTAATCAAAGTGTCTTGCTAACCTTTAAAAAACATAAAACCTAATCTATTTTAATTACCTAAAAAGTCATAGTAGCTTAAACTTTAGAATTTCCAAAGCCTTAACACATGAGATAAATAACCCTAAATAGAAATAGTAGCTATACTTGAACTTTTATTTGTTTTATTCAATTCCATATTTATTTACACCTTGATTTATTTCTTATGCTTTAATTTATTTAATTTTAATACTTGATTTATTTAATTTATCATGGATGGATGTTTGTTTTATATTTTGGTCAATACTTTTAATGAATGATTTATTTATGATGGATGATTATTTACTTTTATCAATCAATTTAGACTTCCAAAAGTTGTAAGAGGTATGTTTCCACTTGGTGGGTACCTCATTAGTTAAACATCATGTAATTTAATTTTCTTTTCTATTTTAGAACTTATGTAAAGGGCATGTTTCTACCTTTTGGTGGGTGTTCTATCTAGGCATGTTATGTAAGGACATGTTTCCATCCTTGGATGGGTGTCCATTTATTTATTTTATTTTGTTTGGACATTGCTTTGATTTTAATATAATGATGCTTTTCTTTTATTGTGTGTAGTATGAATAATGTTATTATACTTAAGAATTTTATAATATTAAGACCTGTAAAGGAGGCCGGTTCCAATGAACCGGGCGTTGTGGGGGTGCTGGGCCATTTCTCACCTTCCCCACACGTACCCAACTTTTCGAACCCATTAGGGGGTTGGGGATTCCTTAGGAATCGAGTCATCCACCCCTTTCTTTTTCCCGGCCCGTCCGGGTGGCGACTCCATTTTCTCCGGACTTAGGTCCGTGTTCTCTAAGTCCCCGAGCCTAAACAGTGCCGAAGTCGCAAGAACCATTCCACTGGGAGTGGGGGCGAAAATCCCCGCTCACAGTGGCGACTCCACTAGGGATAAGAGAAGTTGATTCCGTTGGTCTTTATATTATTCTATTCTTTCTTATAATGATATTATCCATTGCATCATATTAGATTGCATTGTGTGTGTGAGTTAGGACGTCCGTGTTACCCGTGTTATGTTATGTAAGGGATATCATACTTTCACTCAAGGAATGGAGATCGAGCATGGCATAACCACTCATAGCCTTGTACTGTTTGGTATATACTTGCTATGGGAACCTAAACCTTTTTACCCAAAGACTAAAGCTCATGTAATTGGCCTAGTTACTTTCCTTAGGTTTTACCCTAAATGCATGTTGTTTGACTATGGTTAATTTATCTTGGTTTAAATCATGGCTTATTTGGTTTGTTCTTTTTCTAATATGACCCAAGTACATTTGCAAGCTCAAAATAAATTTTGTTTCCTTTCTTTAAAATCCAAAAGACCAAAACTATTTTCAAAACTTTTTAAGATGGTCTTTGGACATAAAAGTTTTCTAAAAACAAATCAAAAATTCTTTGGCTCATGACCCAAATAATAAGCCCAAAATCCATTTTTCTAAAATATTTTATGATGGGCTTAGAAACAAAATTATTTTCATCCAACCATTTTTTACAAAGAGCTTGCAAAAATATTTAGGTCAATTATGAAATACCATAAATCAATTGTGGGCCTAGTTTACACCAAGAATAAATTAACCATGGGCTTGTTTTTGGCATGAACCATTAGTTACTCTTTCCAAGTGAGAAATCTATTTATAATAAACCTCTTAATTTCGTTTTAATCCAACATAGCATAAAAGCTACTTTAGTTGGTTGAATGGATTAAAACCTAATTAATGGGAATTATCATGGATTGATTTCTATTTTTGAAAATATAACTATTGGTTGAAACATCCGAGGGAATTATTCGAAAGCAAGGTACCCCATGTTGGTATTTTGGTTAACCATATACCTAGGAAAAGAGACTCACCATTCGTGTGTGGATGTTATAAGGTTGGAAGGAACGTCCTAATTTGTTCTTGTTTGTTAATTGCTTGTGCATACATGCATACATTTGCATCTCATATCATTGGTCCTCTCTGGCTCACAGCCTTGGATTACAAAAGTTCAAAAGCTTACAACAATCCGACTTACGCCGGAGACGAAGTATCTAGCAATGACTCAATCACTTGCTCACCAAAGACAATGGAGCTCGAACAAATTCAAAGAATGGTGGATGAAGCCCTCAATGCCAAGATGGAAGAAATCAAAGAGGCCCTAGCTGAGACCATGAAGTACCAATTGACTGCAATCTTAGAGAATCATGCCGAGGCATCTGCTAGCACTAAGAAACCAAAGGATAAAGGGAAGACCAAAGTTAGTGAAGTGGCTTTTGATGATGAAAAGGTGGTCATTGATGATGATGATGATTGGGCTCAATACTACCAAGAGGTTCAAGAAAAGAAGAAAGAACCGAAGGCTGTCGAGAAAATAACTATTGAAAAGACCGAGACATCTAATGTTGAAAAGATGATAGCTGATTTAGAAAAGAAATTTGAGAAGAAATTGAAAACTGAAAAGGTGTCCGAGATCGACAAATTGTTTGAGCTAGATGAAGAAGTCCCGTACAAGTTCAAGATGCCATCTTTTGCAAGGTACAATGGCACTGGAAATCCTCATCTCCATGTGAAGCAATATATCACTGCCATGCAGTCTGCTCGAGCTACTAAGGCTCAGACCCTAAGGTACTTTATGCTCTCATTGGACCCTGTTGTCCAAAATTGGTTCAATACCTTAGATGATGAAACACAAAAGAGCTGGGATCTACTTTACAAAGCCTTCATCCAACAATATGGATATAATGTTGAGTTGGAAGTTACCTTGATGGAAGTGAAGTCCATTAGGCAAAGACCGAATGAGAATTTTGTAGATTATGTCAAGAGATGGAGAAACAAGGCTGCTTTGCTCAAGAAAAGGCCCAATGAATCTGATCAAATAAGGATGATCGTGAGAGATGTCATGCCCAATCTTCGCGAAAGGATGTCTCACACCCTTATAAGAGACTTCAAAGATCTTCTCCAAGTTGGTCTACAAATTGAAGAATGAGAAAGGGAGAAGAATCGCTTTTCAATAAGAAGGAATGAGAAAGGGAACAACCAGCCTAACAATCAAAGCACACAAAAAGAAGTTGATGTTAATGTAACCGGTCAAGGGAATAAAAGACAATTCTCAGAATTGGGGAAACCTTTATCTTGGGTTTTTAGCAAGCTGCAAAAGAAAGGGTTGTTACAACCATTAGCTCCTCGACCTCTACATAGTCCACTGCCACCAAACTTCAATGCCGAGGCCTTCTGTCAATTTCATCAAATGCGAGGGCATGAAACAGATAAATGTGCTCGTCTAAAGCATGAGATTCAAGACCTGATTGATAGTGGCAAGCTACCCAAGCCGGATAAGCCCAATACCAAAGATAACCCTTTGCCTAAATTTGGAAGAGTGCCACCACCAGCAACCTTTATGGTGGGAAAAGGATTGGAAGAAGAATTTGTTTTATTATCCTTTCAAGATGGGAATATTGAAGATGTGAAAGGAAAAGAAGCCTAACTCAATGAACTTTCCTTAGCTTGAATGTTGCTTTTCAATTTTACTTTCTTTAATATTTTGAACTATTGTGCTTTTCAAACTTAAAGTTGTTTAAATAAATTACTTTCATCATAAATTTCTGTTGGTCTTTGTTCATTTTGGTGCTCAACCAATGAGGAATTTAGCTTGATGTTTATAAATTAAGGTGGCTAGGCATCATGACTCGAATGACTTTACTAGATGAGGGAATTACTCTATAGCATTGAGTTGTGTATGCTTACTTAGAGAGGGCTCCTGCATAATTACCTTTGTCTAGGTCTTAGTCAGTCTTAGAACATGCTTTGACAAATTTTCGAGGCGAAATTGAACTCTACTTATTTAAGGGAGAAATGATCTAGGCATTGTTTGACTAGCCAACAACTAGTATCCACCCAATTAAATATTAATCCCTAGTTGTCCCTTTGAGCCTTCATAAAATTTTAGCTTTCTTTTCATTGGCATATAACCTCAACAACCTACCTTGAGCTGTTGTGATATTTTTGACAAGTCTTATGATCACTAAGATGAATAGGCAAGAAGATCAAAGAAAGAAATGATTAATCAAGATCATGTGGATAGTTGAAGTTCTCAAGGCAAGAAGATCAAAGAAAGAAATGATTAATCAAGATCATGTGGATAGTTGAAGTTCTCAAGACCATAAGGGTAGTTGAAGTTCCCTTCATGTCTCCAATATATCAAGACAACATCAACATTAGAGTAACAAATGATTTATCCCTATTAAAGAAGATTTATGTTACTCCACTCATCCATTATTGGAATCCCATGTTGGTACAAATAAGACAACTATGTTTGAGCTAGAACCAAAAACAAAAAAGGAGAGAAAAAAAAAGAGAAGAAAAAAGAGAATAGAAAAAGAAAAGAAAGAAAAAAAAAAGAGAAAAAGAAGAAAAAACTTAAAAAGGCAGTTTAGAAAGCCAACTGAGTTCTCTTTTACCTAAAGCAGCAAAAGGCTTCCATAAGGGTGGTTTGACTTGAATTGGTTCAACCCAACCAAAGATTCAATTAAAATTTGAGAAAAGGAGGAAGACCACCCATTTCTTGAAAGTTCTGTAGTCCAACAAGAAAGAAGGACAAAAAGAGAAAGAAAAGGGAAGAGTAAGAGAAATAAAGAAAAGGGAGAAGAAGAAAAGAAATGAATTTAGGAACCAAACTTTTTGAAAGGGCAAAAAATGTCCTAGTCAATATCCAGTTTAATGCTAAGAAGATAGAAGAAATTTGGAGTCTAGCAAGGTTGCCTCCAAGCTGCCTAAAATTCCAACAAGAAATTTGTAGTGTGAAGGTTTGTCCATTGTGTCACACCAGCTCCAATCTCAAAATGGCCTTCACTTAAGCATGTTTCCCTCATAGACCCCATTTCAAGCCTATCAAAGACCTGTTGATCTCTCTTGGTAGGTAGAGTCTATTAGTGGAGATAGTTTGGATAAGCATGCATATGAGATAGACAGTATTTAAACTCAAATGAGATCTTTGACCAAGTAATGTGTATGTGCCTATCTGAAGTGCAACAATTCTTGCTTAAATAGAAATGATTCCCAACTTTAGTACGGTAACTAGGGTTGTTATGTTATAGATATATTAATTTGGAAAAATCAAGTCCTGAGGTACATCGACATTAATTTGGCAAAGCCAACATTTGATTTCAAAATGAAAAATTCAAAAAATTTCAAAAAAAAAAAATTGTTTTGTCATACAAAGCCTTCAAGTTAAGGAAAGTATGTTGAACCTCCAAAGGACACATTGGGCAAAGGAAATGATTATTGGCAAGGTCATCAACCGACATGCTAAAATATAGCTCAAAATAGATGAATCCCTGACTCTGCAACTTGGGATCTCCACCACTCGTGTTTTCATCATCTTAAAGATAAAAGCCACAGATGCAAAGCTTTCGATCATTCCAATGCAAGACTTGAACAAGCATCAAAACGGAACCAATGAGAATACTTCTGCTGATCGCCTCGGTCTGTGAGTCATGGAACCACTGTAAGTATTATTCATGCATATCATGCATACATGAGCATATCACATCGCACTTTCTTGTCTTGTGTTGTCTATTCTTTGGCAAAATGAACAGCAAACACCTCGCGAAGTAAAGAATCAAAAGAAGATGTCAAAATCAGGGGGGCATGGAAAGCCCATTGCTTGAGAAAGCTCCAGTCATTTTACGAAGAGAAGAAATAAGTGCTTGTACGAAGAACTAGACAACAACAACATCAATCAAAGCTTGTATGGAAAAAATCTTTGGTTTGAGCCTATACAGGGGGCAAAGTTTCTCCTTTTCAATTTTTTGGGTTTATATACCAAATATTTTTAAACTCACTTACAAATATTTTGCCACGTAGGGGGCCAAGGAAAGGATATAAGGTCCAATTAAAAATAACTAAATATTTGCAAAAAGAAAGAACAAAAGAATGGAACAATAGAACTCTCAAAAGAATGAAGGTGCAAAAGACAAAAGACCAATCCAGCTAAAAGAGCTGAAGCCAGGGTGAAGACCCGATCTCAAAGGATGAAGATCCATTTTCAAGGGTGAAGGCCCGATCTCAAAGGATGAAGATCCATTTTCAAGGGTGAAGACCCGATCTCAAAGGATGAAGATCCATTTTTAAGGGTAAAGACCTGATCTCAAGGATGAAGATCCACTTTCAGGGTAAAGACCCGATCTCAAAGGATGAAGATCCACTTTCAAGGGTAAAGACCCGATCTCAATGGATAAAGATCCATGTTCCAAGGGTAAAGACCCGATTTCCAATGGATAAAGATCCATGTTTCAAGGGTAAAGACACGATTTTCAATGGATAAAGATCCATGTTTCAAAGGGTAAAGTCCCAAAGTTCGAAGGATAAAGATCCTTGTTTCAAGGGTAAAGACCCGATTTCAAATGGATAAAGATCCATATTTCAAGGGTAAAGACTCGACCTCCAATGGATAAAGATCCATTTTTACGGGTAAAGACCCAATCTCCAATGGATAAAGATCCATGTTCCTAGGTAAAAGACATAGTTTCTAATAGATAAAGATCTATTTTTGGTGGGTAAAGACCTACAATTCGTAAAAATGGAACAACCAGTTATGCCAGAATTCTCAATTGATAAAAGGTCAGATGAGTTAAACCAATCTCTCGGGTCCAGAACCCAAAACCTCAAAAATTAAGTCTTATTGCTTTTCACTCTCTTTCATTAAGGTTTCAGATCATTCAAGCAGGGGGCAAACTGTAGACCCTTAATTTTTGACCCAATCCGATCCAACATGCTTTATTTAGTCCAAAATGATTTTTGTTGTTTAATTGGTCCAAAATAATTTTAATTAAATAATTTTTACCTTAGTATCTAATTTTTAGTAGTAAAAAATGAAAATAAACAAATAAAAATAAAAATAAAAATCGGAGTCGGAAAAAAATCGGCAGCGAAAAGTGGTCGCGGGGGCCCGTCGGGCCAACAGTGGCTCGCCCGCGGGCCTGCGGGCTGGCACCAGAATTTTCGCCAGCGCAAATTTTTCAGCTGCAATTTTTAGAATTCTAATCCAATTAGGTTTTAATTTCTTTTATTATTATTATTACTTACCTTAATTAATTAGGAATAAACAACCTAAAAACCACTATAAATAAGGACCAATTAAACTAAATCAAGGGAGGAAAAACTTTTCATGATAGCTTTAGGTTTTGAAACCAAATCAAGGAAGGAAAGGGAAAACTCAATTCAATTGATATTTATAGCAGCAGTAGCAGCAGTAGCACGAAAAAGGGAGAAGAAAAGAGGCAATCAAAGCTTGTCTTTGGAGCTAGTTCATCCAAGAAGAGTTATTTTTTGGAGAATCAACAAAAGAAGGTATGTTTTAATTTTTTTGATTTATGTTTTACAATAGCCAAATCTATAAAATTTAAGTTTTTTTAAATAAAAAATCTTAGAGTTTTAATTTAATTTTTCCAAGTTTAGAACATTAAAAACGTGACTTTCTTTTCTAAAAGGACTCAAAATTGTTATTTTTTCTTCTTAAAAACCTTAAAACACTCATTTAACATATTTTTCTACAAAACCAAAATAAAATTCTGTTTCTATTAAAATTTTAAATTAGGTTCTTTTTCATTCAAAAAACCTTAAAAAGCATCTTTTCTACTTATAAAAACTTCAATTCATGTGTCTAAATTCATAAAATCTCATAAAATATCAAATTGCTATTTAAAACCCTAAAATTAAATTCCTTGGCCGAGAACCCCAAATATCAAAGCCTAAAATCCAAAAATCATCTTTTAAACCTAAAATAATGAACCCTGACCTTTTAAAACCTTAAACCCTTTTAAAACATAAAAAACATAAAAACATAAAATACTCAAAAAAGCTACAGTAGCTTAATTCACTATTTAAAATCATGAATTAAAAATATTTCAAAAGTGTCTAAAACTCAAGTTTTATTATTTCATCATTCAAATCTTAATTTATTTAATCAAAGTGTCTTGCTAACCTTTAAAAACATAAAACCTAATCTATTTTAATTACCTAAAAAGTCATAGTAGCTTAAACTTTAGAATTTCCAAAGCCTTAACACATGAGATAAATAACCCTAAATAGAAATGGTAGCTATACTTGAACTTTTATTTGTTTTATTCAATTCCATATTTATTTATACCTTGATTTATTTCTTATGCTTTAATTTATTTAATTTTAATACTTGATTTATTTAATTTATCATGGATGGATGTTTGTTTTATATTTTGGTCAATACTTTTAATGAATGATTTATTTATGATGGATGATTATTTACTTTTATCAATCAATTTAGACTTCCAAAAGTTGTAAGAGGTATGTTTCCACTTGGTGGGTACCTCATTAGTTAAACATCATGTAATTTAATTTTATTTTCTATTTTAGAACTTATGTAAAGGGCATGTTTCTACCTTTTGGTGGGTGTCCTATCTAGGCATTTATGTAAGGACATGTTTCCATCCTTGGATGGGTGTCCATTTATTTATTTTATTTTGTTTGGACATTGCTTTGATTTTAATATAATGATGCTTTCTTTTATTGTGTGTAGTATGGATAATGTTATTATACTTAAGAATTTTATAATATTAAGACCTGTAAAGGAAGTCGGTTCCAATGAACCGAGCGTTGTGGGGGTGCTGGGCCATTTCTCACCTTCCCCACACGTACCCAACTTTCCGAACCCATTAGGGGGTTAGGGATTCCTTAGGAATCGAGTCATCCACCCCTTTCTTTTTCCTGGCCCGTCCGGTGGCGACTCCATTTTCTCCGGATTTAGGTCCGTGTTCTCTAAGGCCCCGAGCCTAAACAGTGCCGAAGTCGCAAGAACCATTCCACCCGGAGTGGGGGCAAAAATCCCCGCTCACAGTGGGCTGCAAGATCAGAGACAAACTACGAAACATGTATAAATGTTATGTTTTGTAAAATTTTGATTTTTGATGTATATATATTTTGTAAATACCGCTATATTTTCCGCTGCGTATTGAATGAACGTTTTATCTATTGTACTTTATAATATAATTGGAATGTTTTCAAGTTTTCTCATAATATGGAACATTTTGATTTTAAAAGATTGGGTTGTTTAATATAAACCGTGGCACTCTTATATCCGGTATACGTATATTACAGATGTAGTAGTGTGTAGTGTGCGTATATGGGGTATAGGGGTGTTACATATCATGTGTATATTATGTCCAATGTATTTTTTCTTTATATCTTACATACATATTTTATATTTTCATACTTTCAATACTTTATTTAACCTTCTAAATTATAAATTTAATTTTTTATTAAATTTTATTTTAATATTTTAATAAATTTACGGATGTTACATGTAATACAGAGGGAACATAATGTCTTGAATAAGGATGATGGTAAATAATCTTTACATGGTATTATTGTTGATGCATTGAATGATCTTTGATAGGCTTATTTTATATCAGTGCAATAGTTATGTTTGTTGGTGTTATAAATTTTAAGTCTTTAGGGTAAGATGCAATAATCAATGATCTTTTAAAGTATAGAATAGTAGTTAATAAAGTGTGATGAGATTGTCTTGAAATGAGTTATAATGTTGAGATCTTAAGTGCAGAGAAGGGATATGAAATTTCATAAGATAAGTGAGGAGATGCATAAGGGGGAGAGTAGAGATTATTTGGGTAATGATAGTGATAGTTTTGTGGTAACAACTAGGTGGTTGGTTTTATAAGGAGTTGAGATTGGTGTTTGTTATTGGATGGTTAATGCAGTAGGTAATTTCGAAGATGAAATTATTTAAAGGGAATGAAATTGTAATACCCGTATTTTCATTAAACACAATTAAATAATGGATATAGGGGGTAATTAGTGTGCTAGAAAAGAAATATGTATAGTATATACCTAATGTATATATAAGATATACATAAAATATATATTAGATACCTAAGGTATATATGGTATATACATAATATATACATTATCACTAAAAGACAAAATCAAATAAAAAGTTAAAATTAAATATAAAAATAAAAATAAAAGAAAGTAAAAAATTAATTATGAATAGGAAGAGGCAAAATATCTTAATATTAATTAATTAATAATTATATATATAAATATATGTGGTTAGGAAGGAAGAAACTAAAAAGTTGTCATATTCTTCTTCCTTCTTCATAGTGGCCGAAAATTTGAGAGAGACAGAAGAGATTTTTGCTTCATCAACACATCAAAATTTCACAAAGATTTCAAAAGATTCAAGGTATTTTTGAAGAGTAATCAAGATTTAGGTAAGTAAACTTTCAATTTGGGTAATTTTTCTTTAAATTCAAGAATATGTAATTTTTGAGTTTGAGATGGAGATGTCTATAATTTATGAAGTGGATTGTTTTGAAGTTATTTTTATATGTATGTGATGATTTAATGGTTAATTAATTAAGGTGAGTTGGTTATGGTGAAGTTTGAGTAAGGTAGTAAGAGGAAAATTAGAATTTTTGTTGAAAGTTTGATGAAATTTGTATAATTAGTGATTATTTTGAATAAAATGAATAGAGATATGATTCTAATGAAATAATTTTACTTATTATTTGGTTTAGGAGTGAGTGAGTCAAAGTTACCCTAAAGAAGGTATTTAGGGTTTGGTAGAAGTTGGGCTTGGAATGTGATATTGAGTTGATTTGGAAGCTAAGAAAGATTAGTACATACATTGATTACATATTTATTGAATATTTATGATTGGCAATATACATTTTGGCACACTTTAAAGAATATTGTTATTCTTTAAGTAACACTATTTGTTTCTTTATTTATTATTGCTAAAAAATAATAATATGTTTTGTGTATTAGTTTGTGACTAAAAATTATGGTTTGACGATAAATGATGATGACATATATAATGTGTTGAAAATGTGAAAATGAGACACATTATGAATATAATTAAATAATTATGTGTAATGTGATTAAAAATGTGAAAAATATAGAAAATTGACAAAAGAGATGAGAATGTGAAAATGGATGTGGAATGCGAAAAATTGTGTTAAAGTGACAATATGAAAAGAGGATATGAAAGTATAATGAGATATTGTGTATTTATTAGCCATATACAATTGCTTGTTCCGGAGAGTTGACGTTCTTGCTATTGAGTTGACATACCAACAATATGTCATGACGTTTATTACGCTACTAAGCGAGATACATTGGTATCACATTTATTATTATATTTTCGGGCGAGACATACTGATATCAATAGGGGGCGCGCCTTCTGGTAGTATATGATATTTAGATCCCCGGTGTTAATAGGGGATGTACCTTTGAGTGGTATGTGGTACTTAGATCCTTAGTGTTGGACATTTGCGTCGCGATGAGGCCAAATCAATCTTTTTAAAACTTGGATATTGTGTAGAGACTTTGTTGGGCCTAATGTGTAACACTCTTATACCCCACATATGTATAATACATGCACCCCATATATATATACAAATGCATAATACAAGAGCACCATCACTCTTGACATTAGAAAATTCTCCATTCCATTTTAGGAAGATATATTATTCTTTAAAAATAATTTATAGTTTATAAATATATACAAGTAATTAATTATTAAAAATACAGACTTATAAGAAAATTTCTGAAAAAAATTTACCAGAATTTTATCTGTAATTTCAATATTTCTCAAAATAACAAACACACAACTTGCATATAAAATTTATTACACTCCCAATATTTAGATTCTCATCAAAATCTTCACATGTTTAAAATACATGTCCATATATGAAATTCATTATTTTATGAAAATATTACTTTATTAACTTACATCCAAAAATCTCATATATAAAACAATATTACTCTTATTTACATATTCACATATAATATTTTTCACAATTGATTTAATATATATATATATTGTAACCTAAATGTACAAAAACCAAAGTACATCAAAACCATCTTATACATGGATGCAACACCTCCCAAGTTGGTCTCGTGGCACACAAAAATTCTTCAAATCTCTATCACAATCCAAACCACTATGGTCTACACCTCTAATAAATGCGCGATACAAATTACCGCGTTAAGTATATAGCTTAGTGGTATATACCTTGATTTAGTAAACAATGTAAAATTCAATGCATGTGTATCATGACCCATATGTTATCATGCCATCACTTCATGGCACACTCCATGCTACATACCTTTTATTTAAACATTTTTATTTTTATGATACTACTCATCCAATCATTCATTACATACGCATTAGCACACGCCACACTCATTTCTTTATTCTTTGACTCATAAAAATATTATTGCCATTTAATACTCTTTATTTCATCACATATATATGTTCAAACTTACATTTCATAATATTTACACAACACATATATACTCACACATATACATATCACAACCAACCACACACACATATGTTCATTAACTCAACATTTCGTTGCCACATTACCAGCACAACACATTGCTCAACTAAACTCATTTAATTCATCTTATCATTTCATTGCAACATTATCAAAACTTATAAGGCACGACATCACATCACACGTTGGGCTTAACTACTCTCTACACAATAATCAAGTTTTGAAATAATTAATTTGGTCCATTGTGACATCTAGTGTCTAACCCGTAGGCAAAATTATTTCAATTTCTCCACCCAGCTATGCTCAGGTCCTCAATATAATGACTTAGCTCTGCTCAGGTCATGGCCCAGCTCTGCTCGGATTTATTATCATATAATCCCCAACATCAATTTTCTAGAACGCATTGTTATGTAGGGCAACACACACATCACATAATTATTCATCTCATCAAATTATTTCCATAACCTCATTTTTATTATCAAGACTTACCTTTGCTCAAGTCTTTCAACAACTCAGTTCTCATCATTTAGCATGTTTCTCATCTCATATTCCTTCTCAAAAAATTTCATATGTATCGTGATTATATTATTCCATGATCTCAATCACATATCTCATAAATAATCACATTTACATATTAATTTCACGTCTCAACACATCATATTCTACATATCACATATTACCACATATCTCATCAACATAGCATAACACATTCATTTATCCATCTTTTATACACATCACAATCTATCACATTGTTATTATTCTCAATCACACATTATCAACATATCACAACATGCACATATTCTTTATCTCATCATTTTTCATTCTTATCATATTTCCATATCTTTACCAATTTCTACACATTTTTAAGTTTTACATACTATTTGTATATTTTTCACATATTTCAATTATTCAAATATATTTTCTTGCCATATTCCCAATATCGCATACTTTCCATTTCAAGTGCACAAAATGCAATTTTACCATTTACACTTAATAAAGATATTAGCCATTCTACAATGGCTTAATATCTCATAGTTCAAGCATTTCACACAACTTCCAATATTAAAGTAACTTAGCATATTTTCACAATTTACAATGTGCTAAGCAAATTTAAAAGCAATCAATACAAAGACTATCAAATGTATATACTAACCTTAAATATAACAATCTCCAAGCTCAAGTCACCTTCCAACTTCAACTCCACCTTCACCAATTGCTCTTCTTCACTTTAATTTTACAAATCTACTTTACTCAATCCTAAATTACATTTTAAATAGAAATTATACTATTAGCATCACATTCCAAATCATTATATTCAATCAAATATCAATTTTTCCATTTCTACCTAAATTTCACCAAAACCCTATTTTTTTCCTTACTACCTTATTCAAACTTCAACTAAACATAATCATTTTCATCATCCAATCATAAATTCATTACATATACATTAAAACAATATCAAAAACAAGGTATTACAATAATTATAATCAACTCTATCCAAAACCTTAATTTCACATAACCTCCATAAACCCTAATCCTCACAACTTTCATCAAACTTGACCAAAACTTAACCATTTGCACTGTACAACCATATAATTTTAACACCCACATCAAAACAACTCAAAACCAATCCATTTCATAAATTATAAATATCAAACTCAAAAATTCCATATTCATAAAATCTAGTCGTTCAAGATAAAAGTGAAGAATACTTGTAATCTTGATTAATCTTCAAAGCCAACTTAAAACCTTTGGACTTCTAATAAAATTTGATATTTTGGATGAAGAAAATCCCTCCATTTCTCTCTCCAATTTCGTTCATGGTGATGGTGTGAAGAAAAAGATGAAGACTTTTGAGTTTTTAATCTTCCTTCCCATCCATATATTTATACATTAATTACTTATTTTATTATTTTAATTTTTCCTTTTTTCCTATCAATAAATATTTTTCCTTCCTTTGACTTTCTTTTTCTTTTTCTTTTTATTTACTAATTATCCACTTCCCATCTACAATTATACATATATACATTTATATTTTCTTTATATGTTATGTATATTTTATACATATGTATATATAATATATATGTAATGTATATTTTATGGATAAATTAAGTATACATTATGGGTATATCATGTATATATTATGTATATAACTTATATTTCCCTCATCCAATATACTAATACCCTCTAAATTAATTATCTTACAATATTTAAATTCTCGAGTGTTACACAATGTGTGTATTTGTGAGATGTTGGTATATATTATGTGTTAATGAATAAGAAATGGGTGTTATATGGTAATGGGGTTTAAATATTTTATAAAATAAAGAATATGATAATAAGTATTGTATGTGTTGGTACTATGATATGTGGTGTAACATGAAAGCTTACATTGGTTTTAAAATGTTTTATGTTATCAAAGTATGTACCACTAAGTTTATGAGCTTAACACTGTTGAATATGTCACGTATGTAATATGACTACAGAGCAGGGAGATCCAAGTGGATCTGAACAAGTTTAGGACCTGAGATTGATATTTTTGGATAGAGCTTTGCCCCGGGACCAACCCTGTCAATATTGCATATATGTACAATTTTAGTTATTATATACTTTTGTTTATACAATTTAATCATGGCATATGTAAATTAAATAGGTATTGAGGTTATTATGTATATATATGAAACTAAAATGAGTAACGTTTTTAATTATGAAATCTTTGGATGTAAATTAATGAAGTGGTAGATTTGGAAGAAAATGAGAATATTGAGAGTATATTTTTTTATTGCAGGTGTTGTCTTGGAATTTTATAGAATTACAAATAAATCTCTTATGAATTTTTTTCAGAAATTTTACATTCAACTAGAGCTAAAATTTTAATAGTTATATTTTTATTATTAAGTGATAAGTAGATAGTGCCAAAGTATCCGTGACTGCAAACATACATGCACTTTTATTATCCATTGGTTCTTCATAATTAAGTTATTATCATTTTCTTTTTTTATTTTATTTCTTATTTTACTTTTATATCTTACTTCATTTTGTTATAGGATCTCTCTATTTTATTCTTAATTTCTTGTTTACCTGCAGTTTACATATTTACTTATCGTATTCATGAGTGGCGAATTACAAAATTCATGTGAATTCTAGACATATGTTTTAAGTTGATATTTTCCCCCTCATCTATATTCAAGTACTCACACAGATTTCTTCATACCTATGTAATCACTTTTTGTATCCATGTACATGAACTCACTTAAACCTCCAACATATTCACTAGTATCTTCATCAATTCATCCATCATGAAATAATTATTTGTTCCATTCTTAAAAATAAACTCATGTAGTAAGCATCCAAGGTTATAAGTATGTATTGATAGTATATTTCATATAAAAAAAACAACAATATAAAATGTTAAAATGGACTACTATTCTATTATTTTCACACACTAAAGTTTTGTAACCAACCTGACCATGTGCATATCACAATAACACAATCGTTTTATTATAATTACAGTCATTTATTGACCACGTAAAAATATGTCATTCATCCAGATAAATATAGTCGTTTACAATTAAACACAGTTATTTTTATGAATATTAAAAAAGAATAAGGTTCAATTATATTCATATAGTATAACGAAAATCTCACATAGACATTTAAAATTTTTATTTGATTCAATTACTCTTTTTTTTTTCTTTTTTTTTTTATAAAAAATAGTTTTATTGAATTCTCGCTGTGATAGAAGCAAGGTTTCAGTGAACTTCCATCTATATCGTATTACGTGTTTTTTTCTTTACACATACCTCAATTTTTTTGGTTTATAAAAAATTAAAAATAATAAAATAAAATTAAATAATAATAAAATAATAAAATTTAAATAAAAATATATTTTTTTTCTTCTTATCTCAGAAGCACTTTATTAGACCTATTGCAAGTACTTGGCTAACTCGAGAAAACAACTCCATTATTAGAAACTTCAAAGATACCACTTTCTTCCATTTTCTTAGCAGCTACACAAAACGGTATCCATAAAACTGAAAGTCTACAAAATTTTTAAACCCAATACAAATTATATTAAGTCGTAATCGTCCAAAAGCATATTCCCTGAACTTAATCTCCCCGAACTTTCACAAAACCAAAAACCTTGAAACTGAATGTACACAAGAAAATTTTAAAAAAATCTTCGAAAATTCAAGTCAAATCAAGATTCCCAGAAAGACCCAATAATCTGTTCCGGTGTTTTAAAGATTCTTAGAAATAAAGATTGAAGCCTCCTAAGAAATAAAACAAGGGTTGTTCAAATGCAATGGCCCAAAGCTAAAAATAGTAAAGATAAAGAAGAACTATTATAAACTTTCCTTTTCTAATGATCTACAATAGAACATTCACTGTAAAAGAGAAGCTGACAGATTTCTCGCCGATTGAGAGGGAAAATTAAAAAAGTAAAGTGCTTTTGGAGGCCGATGAGTACAGATCCTAAGATAAGAAACATATTGATATGTTGTTTTTTTGTTTTTATTTTTAAAGGAGCAAGCATCAAAGAAGAAGTTTTTTTTTTTTTTTTTTTTTTTTTTAAGAAGTGAATATTAACAAGAAACAGTGTCTTTAAAGGAGCAAGCAACAGAGAAGAAAATTTTTTTATTTTTATTTGAATTTTATTATTTTATTTTTTTTATTTTTTTACAAACCAATAAAATTGAAACTTGTGTAAAAAAAAAAGACACACAGTACGATGTAGATGGAAATCAACGGAAGTCTAATTTTTATCACGGCCGGGTTCAATTGAATCATTTTTGACAAAAAAAAAAAGTCTAATTGGATAAAAAAAATTTAAGTATCTAAATTAAATTTTTGCTATATTTTAGAGGTGTAATTAAATCTTATTCCTATTAAAAATTATGTCACTCACAAGAACAACACATGATAGTTTTTTTTTTTTGAATGTGCATATTCCATATCATTAATACAACACGCAACAATGTAGAAAATAAACAATAACCTTAAACCCATAAATAAGAACAATGTAAAACAAAGAAAGATTTCATAAAAACTCGTAAGAGCCAATGTATGCATTAAATGCATTTGCATTTTGTTAAGAAATAAATGCAAATGCGACTATATTTGTAAAGAAATAAATATTCCTGCTTTTGTCAATGAATTAGCATTTAAACACAAAACTCAAATAAAATGCAACAACTAATACATTTTTTATTGTGCAACTGTATGTCTTGAAAATAGTGGATGAAAGCAAGATATTTGATTGAATATAATGATAGTTAAGGAGCAAATAACACCTTGGGAGATAAAGAAAATACTCATTTTCTAGGATTTGATGGAAGAGAGAGAAGATATTAGTTAGAAAAATAAAAAGGGAAAAAGGGAAATTGTCAAAGGCCATAAATGTCATAAATGGTATATTTAAAGGCTTTACACTTTGCCAGGAGTTTTTTTTTTGCTGGTGATTTGCCTAAATATTTTCTTAAATATTATAAAATTTTAGGATCAAATTTAACCAATTTAAAATTTCAATTTAAGATTGTGCATTTAGCTCGTCAGTCTAGATGGCTCAACCTGGTCAGGTTAGGCCGAATTTAAAAAGGATGGATCAAGCTTCAAGCTCAATAGGAAAGCCCAATACCACTTCAAGTCAAACTTTAGACTGAGAAATTTTGCTCGAGGCATTTAAAAAAATAAAATAAATGAATTATATTAATATTCATAGCATAAAGGGGGCCAATAAAAATTATAATATTAATAATTAAAAAGACTTTTAACAAAAATATAAAAAAATTAAAAAAAATTAAATTTACTATATTTTCAAAATATATTTAAATTTACAAAAATTTATGATTTATTTACCAAAATATTATATTTTTATCAGTTTATTATGAGTGTAAATTTTATGTAGTTTATTATAAATTTTTAATAAAATAATTAAAATACCCTTAATAAAAAATAAAAATTTTATAGAATATGGTGAAAGAAATAAAAAAAAAACTATTTTGGACCCAAGTGACCCAATTAGCCCAGGCCACTTGGCCAAGGTCGGGTTTCAAACCACATTTTTTGATTTTTAAAGCCAAACTTAGCCCAATCTAAATCATGTCCAGTCCTGTTAGCCCAGTCCAATCCATATCCCGTCCTATTTCAATTTTTAATTAAAGTAGGGACTTAGAACAAACAAATTTTGCCCTGGATGGGTGGAAACAAACTCGAGCCTGGTGATGAAAAAGAAAAATTCAATTGTCACTTTTTAGTTTTTTTAAAATATTTTACAATTTCTAAAAAAAATTCTAAAGTAACTATTTTACAAGCTTAATATATGATTTTGACATACTTTTAATATATATATTTTACAAGTTTAATAGATTCTCTTGATATACCAACTTTTACAAAGTGAAAGCAATTTTGAGAAAGAAAAAAAAAGATGGATATATTTTTAAAAATATTTTTACTTCTAAAATATTTTAACATGACACTTTAAAAGTTACCATATTTTACCCAAACCAACAAAATTAACCTGTTATAATCATACAAAGCCACTGATAAGAACTAGTAAATGTCGTGCAACATAAGCACCATTAAAATGCTAGACTACTAATTTATTTTCATTAGGTGTTACAGGTATATGGTTATATTGGAGATCAAACTATGTTGCTTTGAATCATCACTAAAATTTCCAAAAACCTTCTAAAATCTGCAGACTTGGATTTGTAGCGACCTGGGTATTTATCACGCATGGAACAAAACCAGTTCTCCATTTTCAATTCCCTGAAATTTCTACTCAGAATGAGAACTTTCAAATTTCCAATATAACCAATCAAACTTGTAATGAGATTTTCGAATTTTACGGCCTCACCCAATTTGTTCTCAGATCTAAATACAATATAGTTTTGAGAAATGTACATTATTCAAACTCCTACCACAATATCAAATGTGCGGAGCTCAAAAATTAGCCCCCTCCTCCCCCAACTACAGCAACAATAAAAATAAGTGTAATAAAATTACACGTTTTAAAGCAGCATACAAGGTGATAACCAAGAAATTAAAAATCGTAGCATCTCACAAAATTCCAGCAATGAATCGCCTATCAAACTATTAATCAAGTGATCAGACATGAAACTGTTCACACAAATACAAAACCCACTCTGATTCATTATGATTTGCAGATACTCTCAATCTTGACATTGGTGAATGCAACAATTATCACCAAAAGGTTGTACCTAGAACAATTTATTCCATCAGCATGTCTATTATAATGATGGGGTTATTGTATCAATAGACACGAGCTTTGGGTGGAAAAGATTCAATCTCATTATCTAATGTGTTCATGTGCACTGGCCTGTAATCAAGTCGGACCTTTTCATTCTCCCAATATCTGCAAATAAAGTGAGGAAAATCAATTATAATCAACTAATATTTATTGGCTGCATAACAAATAAATTTTTATTATATCATGTATTAACAGCAGCTAACTACTAGAAGCCCATCAATCCCAGCCTCGACACAGTAGACATTGTGAAATGGAACTACAATCAAATATTCCATATTGATTAAATTGTATTTTCAGGTGGCAACTGACAATAAAAAACCACTATTCATATCCAAAACTTGATGGATGGATTGATAACTAATTTTCTTTCCATCTCAAGTTATCATCTATATTTGCTTGATATTCAAGAAACTTCTACAAGCTTGGAATATCAAAATTACAATGGTACAATGGAAGATGCCTAACCCCACCCTGAGCATAATGACCAAAACCTAATTCCTTTTAACAGGCAACACAAATTCTCAGTTTTAACTTCAGCTTTTCTTGTATTGCAAAACAGCAAATCATTTCCTAGATTCTCAAACCTACATCACTTTCTAGTACAGTTGAAATAAGACTTACCCCAAAGTGTGCTTCATCCAGTTCACATCATCTCTTTTCTGCACAACCAAAGCAACATTAACTTATTTCAAGAAATCAGCAACAAAGAGAAATAGTGATAAATGAAAATAGAACCAGACTCACAGTAAAGTCTTCACGGGCATGGGCTCCTCTGCTCTCTTTCTGGGCCTCCGCAGAATGCATTGTGATACAGGCATTTATCAAAAGGTTTTCCAATTCTATAGTCTCTATCAAGTCGGAGTTCCTGTCAACAACATGTAAGTTCACTTGTAGACCACTCAAGAAAATAATAAGCATCGACATCCTCAATCTAAAATTACCATATTAGGCTGCGATCTTTCAATTTAACATCATGAAAGCTCTCCCATGCCTTGTCAATCAGCCGACAACCTGCAGCAGCAACAAAGTAGGAAGAAGCAGCATAATAAGAGAAACATCCCAACAGTAACTGTCTGACTATGCTCCAACATTCTATACTTGTGCCATCATAAAACTTCAGTAAGATGGAGATTGATTATGAGATTCACATTCACTAAATGTAATCATCAAATAGAAACGGAAGGGGAGATTACACCAAATCAAATAAAATAAAAATGGTACAAACATATGCAAACTCACAGAAACATCCATAAAACCCTTAGGTTTTGGTATTTTAGGGGAAACAAAATGTTAACATAAATAAATCAAATTACCTTCTTCCAATGTTTCTTGTGTGCGGAAAACAGCAGCATTATTTTGCATTACCCTCTGCATATTTAACCTAATATTTGAAGTTGGAATTGATCCATTTGAATTCCTCAGTTTGTCAAGCCATGCAATGGTCCTCTCACCAGCATCCTTCTCCAAAGGCTTCTGTTTCTCCCCTGTAATATTAGAATTTTAAGTCGAGTTCTCGAGCCCTTTTATCCAGATATAATATTTGATGCTCCTAATGCATGAGCTGAAACCTGGTCTTTGGATCTCAGCCACTCTGTTTGCACAAGCTCTACCAAAAACAACAATGTTGAGCAAAGAATTTGCACCAAGACGATTGGCACCATGAACTGATGCACAGGCTGCCTCTCCAGTAGCCTTTAATCCAGGGACTACAGCATCAGGATCATTGCCTCTAATGGTAACTACCTGATGAACAAGCAAATAAATAAAGAAAAAAAGCACTTGAAAAGTAGGTCAATTGCAGGTTTCTTATACTTCATAAGAAGAATTATATTCTTCCATTTCAGGCAACAAACATACTCCTTTATTTAACATATTCTTTCATAAATATAATCTCAGAAGCATGATATTTTTAACCATAAAGCATTTGTAGTTTTGACTATACTCTGATCTCAAACTATTAATGCAACATCAAGCAAAAATTGACCATAAATATCACAGCTGGTGATAAGATATTCTAAAATATGTAATTGATCGACTCACCTCTCCATGGTAATTTGTGGGGATTCCACCCATATTGTAATGCACAGTTGGTAATACAGGAATGGGTTCTTTTGTAACATCCACACCAGCAAAAATGGCAGCAGTTTCAGAAATACCAGGAAGCCTCTCTTTCAGTACGTCTGGAGGCAAGTGATTTAAGTGCAAATATATATGGTCCTTTAAAGGTCCTGTCAATATCAACATAAAACTCACCTTAAATACCAGAACTTGGTACAAGAAGTTTGGCAGTTGCTAAATCCAAAAACAACAACAACAACAACAACTAAGCCTTAATCCCAAACAAGTTGGGGTCGGCTGTATGGATTCTCAACAAAATAAGCTCAAAAGACACCAAAAAAGATACTCCAGCCTTAGGCCCCTTCCAAGACACGGATTTTACGTCTCCATTCAAGTCTGTCATTAATCAAATCCGCATCAAGATCTAAGGCACGTAAGTCTCTTGCTATCACCTCCTTCCACACAGTTCTAGGTCTGCCACGACCTCTAGCCCCCTCAATCAACAAATTCTCACACTTACGAACCGCAGCATTAGGAGGTCTTCTTAAAACATGCCCATACCATCTAAGTCTTCCTTCCCTCTCCGACGTCCGCTACTTGGACTTTTTGTCGAATATGAACATTCTTAATTTTGTCCAGTCTGGTATGTCCACACATCCATCTTAGCATCCTCATTTCTGCCACACTCATCTTATGCAAATGTTGTCCCGTTGGTGCCCAACACTCACTACCATAGAGCATCGCAGGTCTAACAACCGTCCTATAGAATTTACCTTTCACTTTCAGAGGTATTTTCTTATCACATAAAACCTCAGTCGCACCCTTCCACTTCAACCACCCTACCTGTATTCTGTGAGTCACATCTTCATCTATACGGCCATCATTCTGGAACACCGAACCCAAATATTTGAAGTGCTTGATTTTAGGAACCAAAACTCCATCCAACTTAACCTCATGTTCCTGCTTCTTCCTTAGACTGAACTCACAGTGCATATATTCCGTTTTACTCCTACTTAACTTAAAACCCTTGTCCTCGAGGGTTTTTCTCCACACTTCCAACTTACGGTTTACACCAGCACTAGTCTCATCAATTAAAATAATGTCATCAGCAAACAACATACACCAAGGAACATCGTCTTGTATGCTTCTGGTTAGCTCGTCCATAACCAGGGTAAATAAATATGGACTCATGGCTGAACCTTGATGCAATCCGGTAGAAATAGAGAAAGCCTCAGTGTCTCCACCAGGTGTTTTCACACTAGTGGATGCATTCTCATACATGTCCTTGATGATGTTGATATATTTGCCGTTGACTCCTTTCCTCTTCAAAACCCACCATAACACTTCTCTTGGTACTCTATCATAGGCTTTCTCCAAGTCAATAAATACCATGTGGAGATCTTTCTTCTTCTCTTGATACAATTCCATTAGTCTTCTTAGAAGATAAATAGCCTCCATGGTAGATCTCCCTGGCATAAACCCAAACTGATTCTCCAAAACTCTTGTAAGCTTCCTCAATCTGTGTTCAATAATCCTTTCCCATAATTTCATAGTATGGCTCATAAGTTTGATACCCCGATAATTTGTACAGCATTGAATGTCTCCCTTATTTTTATATATGGGTACCATGATACTCTTCCTCCAGGCATTCGGCATCTTACGTCCTTTCACAATAGCATTAAAGAGTTTAGTTAACCAGGCAACTCCTACCTCTCCAAGGTTCTTCCAAACCTCTATAGGAATACCATCCGGGCCACAAGCTTTACCAACTTTCATATACTTCAAGGCTTCTCTTACTTCACTATGCAAGATCCTCCTAGACCAGCTGATATAATCATTTGCATAAATATTTATCAGCATATTATTATACAAAATATAGCAATCGGAAGGAATAAAATAGAAAATTGCATAAATATTTATTGCTGCTGATACATTATAAAAAAAAAAAAAGAACCTACAGTTGTAATCAAGGTCTTTAATATTGATTTTGCTATACATATTGAACTTTTGAAAATATGGATATATCAAAATGTTGATAGAAACATCAACTTAACTAACAGCAATTCCTTCATTTCGAAAAAAAAAAAAGAAATAAAGGGACTTCAATTAAAATGAAAAGAATAATTTAATGTTATAAGGTAAAATTCTAGGCAGAACCCAATGGTAAGTGCATATACGGCTTGAGAAATACACCAAGATTCGATTCCCTCTTCCCAAGCTCAAAAAAAGTTTCAATTCTAATAATTATCAATATATAGATTAAAATAAATAATGGTAATGTCATTCAATGACCATTATTTATTTATTTTTGAGAAACATTGAATGACTTTTAAACTCTTAAGCGTGTCCCTAAAAACTACCATATCATTCTATCATTTAGAAAAAAAAATATATATATTTTTTCAATTCTTAAAGGAAATTATCATATTCTGTAATTATGAATATTTTTAATAGATATGTAAACATAATGGATCACTTGACATGACATAAACTCTGGTTTAATGGTGTAACAGCAATGTGAATTTTAGAAGGTTCTAGCTCGATTCCCTAGCGTAAGAGAATTATATTTTGAGGAATTTACAATTATACATCATTTTATATTTTTTTTTCTTTTATACAGATTCCTTTTACTACACACGAGACTTCCCATCCCATGTACTTTTTTCAGTTTTTACATTTTATTTTAGTCGCCAAGTTAAAAATTCTATCAAATGAAATAAATATAATAATTTTTATATAAATGAATTTTATAAATTATAAAATTACACAATTATTTTAATATGAATAAAAATTATTTTAAAATTTCATATCATTCCTCGTGTAAAAATGAAATGTGTAAATTAATTGCATTTCTTTTATTTCTTTTATTTTACTGCTTGCTTTTTTTTATGTTGTTTATTTTTTTATTCATAAATAATTTGACTGTTCTCATATCCACAATATACATTCAAAATATACAAACATATACATATTTTTAAGCTGTATGTATATGAAAACACAACATATCCTCCATATATATATACTAAAATTAAACAATATATCTAACAACATATCCACAATATAAATTTTTTAAGTTGCATGTATATGAGAATACAACATACTTACAATATATACACAGCGTATACACAACATATATGCAACATACACACTATAATTAAACAAAGGCAAGAAGATAACATATCCACAACATACACATTATACTTAAACATACAAAGGCAGAAAGACCATAATATACTACAATTAAACAACATTTAAAGGTTGTATAACATATAAAGGCTGGAAAACAACATAAACACAGCATATACATGGCATCTTCATGTATATAAAAACTGAAACACAGCATATTAGTAACATATTCACAGCATATTCACAACATATAAAATAATGTTAGAGATTGATATTATTAATGTTCTTTTTTAGGGAAATTTGTATAAAATGATGTTATTTTCTTTTAAAGTTATTTACAAAACAATATTTGAAGTAAACTTAATTTTTATTTATTTATTTATTATTATTTTTTTGAAAAATTTACAACATATATACACTATATCCACAATATATATACCACAAACTTAATACTTTTTAACTTTATTTTTATGTGTATAATATATAAAGTTTATTTAAAAACAAATATTAATAATTTTTATTAAAATATTTTTATATATTTTACTTTTTTATATAAATTTTATGAGTTTTATTTTTTATTTGAAATCAAAATTAAAGTTTTTCCTTTATAAAAAAAATACATTTTATATGTTAAAAATGTAATTTAAAATACTAATTTTTATTATTTTTATTGAAATAAACTTATTTAATAGTAAAGTATAAAAAAAGATGAAAATTGAAATACATATTATTTGAAGTGAGGGAGGAGATACTAAAATAAAAAAATTGCTTGAAGTGAGGAATGATGTATTTTTTTTTGTAAAAAAAATGTTATTTGAAGTATTTTTGAAAACTTTTTTTAATGTGTAGTATTTTTGAAATTGAACTTTTTTTAAGCTAATTATGTAAAAATCCCTTATATTTATTCATTTTAATCTTCCTCCTTGTGCCCGTCATTTCCTAAAGTATATCACAATAAACCAATAAATTCCATTAGACTCTGCAAGAAAATGGGATAAATAAAAATATCACAGGAAGACACATTAAAAAGACATTGAAGGTAAATATCATCCTAAATTGCTTCAAAACTTGAAATATCGAGAGAGATATTGAACAATATCTCGAGACGTAAGACCATGGTTCTAATGGATCTAAAACTGAAACACTTCCGACCTATGCAAAAGCAATTCAGGACAGACCATCATCAACTCAATGTTTTTGGAAGATTACAAATAAATGCAAGGCTTAGAAAGTAAATCCAATTATTAAAATATAACCTAGTATAGAATTGCCTCCATGGAAAATGAAAATATCTAATTACAAAGAATTAGACTTACCTACTCCACGACCTTCTCGAATCTCCATAGTCATAGATCTTGAAACAACATCTCTTGATGCAAGATCTTTGGCTGTAGGAGCATACCTTTCCATAAATCGTTCACCTTCACTATTCCTAAGAATACCACCTTCACCGCGAGAACCTGCAAGATGTGCAAAACTAAACTAGAGTCATTAACTGATTTGAAAAATTAATAATGTTATAGTGCACGTGCAAGGTCTGGATGGTTGTTTTCTTGAACAAAAAAAAATCAACCTTCAGTAATTAGGCAGCCAGCCCCATATATGCCTGTAGGATGAAATTGAACAAACTCCAGATCCTGCAGAAAGAATGCATCAAGAAAAATAAAATTTATGGATAAAAAGACAACTATATATAAAAGCACTTAAGGATCAAGCATAACAAACCTGCAGAGGAAGCCCCACCTGTGCAACCATAGCATTGCCATCTCCAGTGCATGTATGAGCTGAGGTTGCAGAAAAGTATGCTCTACCATAGCCCTAAAAGGAACACAATAAAAATACAGATAAATTGAAATGAGAAAATATCTTTTTGAGATCAAATAACACAGCTACAGATATAGTACCCCTGAGGCCAGGATAGTTGAAGCAGCACGGAAACGATGTAATGTCCCATCCTCCATGTTTAATGCAATCACTCCTTGACAACTACCTGATCAGAAATCTGTTATCAGTCAATTTTCCATTCATACAACCTCCAAACTAACAGAAAAAAATGGATAATATGTACATGTAGGAATAAAAATATGGTAAGAAAGATTGAAAGTTAGTTCAGTAAAGCATAAAAAAAAAGAACATGTAATATCTATGCTTGACATACAGCAGTGATAGAAGAAGGTAAAGAAACATAAATAAACCTAATGAAAGTCTTTTGGCAGTTACCAATTAGCCTAATGATGACATTTCCAGTGTGGTTTAAGGCGCACCGAGATTTATCTCTCCTAGGCTCTCTAGAACCTCAGGAAAAGCTCAGATTAGGCATGCCTGAATTCTTTTTTGTTTTGTCTATTTCAAATTTCTTGTGGATCCAAATTTTATAAGTTCAAGATTCTTGGTCAAAACCTAATGCAAAAGGGAACTATTACAGAGCTGAATTCAGTAGCTATAGATTTAGTTTCAGGCAGTCTTATTTTTCTATATTTCCAATGCGTGTAGATAAGAATGTGGAGAAAATTTTTTTATTAGCAGGTAGTTATTAAGCTTCTTTATTGTAGTGGGAAGTTATCGTAGTGAGCAGTTATTGTACTAAGTTGTTTAAATTAAGTTGCTAAAAGGTTGTGAACTCAGAGATCATGAAGTTCTCTCAAATAAGCTCTAAGAAATCATAAGGTTCTCTCTTAATGAGTCCTAATTCTATTTTTAATCCACTCAAATACATCCATAACTAGATCCAAACTTGGGACCATAATATTTGGTATTGGAACCTGGAAATAGGGGATTTACAAAGTTTTCAGTAAGATTTAAGCCTTCTTGGCTATGTATCTGTGAGACAGAGCAAAAGCAAGAATTTGCTGTAAGAATTTCCATCCCCATTAGAGGAATTGGTAAGAGAAATATCAGCTACTAGGCTAGATGTTCGTGATGGGGAAGAATGCAGCATTGTCAATTGCAGTCATCATGAAAAGAGGAATAACTGCAGATTGGGAGTGGGAAATGTTGAAGGAGGTACCTGTGTACCTAAATATTCCAAATTGGACTTTCCCCATTTTGATGGTTCCATTGATCCTTTGGATGGTTTAATTGCTGCAAACACTTATTTCAACATCAGCATACTCCTAAAAAGATGAAAGGTTTCGCAAGATTCGTTTCACCTAGACATGATTCCTCAAATTGAAATGGAATCGACCAACTTACTTTCGAAATATTTTAAACAACAATGTAATTTATCTTTTTGTCCTCCCATTCAAAGTAGCAAATTAGGACATTTTTCCAAGCTTCACCAAGTAGGGTCTTTGAAAGATCATTAACAGAAGTTTAAGCCATTAGCAACACTAGTGTGCTCCCTTCCTCGAGAAGGGGATGTGTTCCACTTTGCACCTAAGACAAGTGCCTTTAAGGAAGCTTAATTCAATAGCTGTAGAATCATCTTAGGGTAGTTTTATTTGATGTTCTAATATCCTATTATTCCCATGTGTGTAGATAAGAATATGGAATCAATCTCTTTATTTGTGGAAGTTATTAAGTTTCTTTATTGAAGTGGATAGTTATTGTATTCAGTTGTTGAGAAGGCTCTATGATAGGCAAAACTTTAACATTGAGTTCCTAGAACTCAGAGACCACAAAGTTTTCAAAAACGAGCTATAAGAGATCATAGGGTTCTCTCTCAACAAGCCTTGATCCCATTTTTAAATTCAACCACAGACACCCGTAACTAGATCCAAACTTTGTACCATAACGGGAACTTTTTGAGCTTTCCTAATCCAATTACTACTATGAAAACTCAAAGGGTCCTTCAAAAACTCATACAAGAGAAGGTTTATTACTCTTATGTTGACTAAAAGACTTAAATTGTATCTCTTGATTTTATTTTTCGCAGATTTGATGACATTTAGTGGTTGTTTTCTGTTCTTTTTATTATATATAATTTAAAAATTCTTACTTCTAGAATTTTTCAGACTTCTACGATGCTTGAACGTCAACTACTAAAATATGGCAGCATGTGCTTTGCTGGAATTTCAGGTACATAGAATAAGTTGATTGATATTTGTTTATACGCTGAATTCTTGAATTATCATGTGAATGTGATTAGGATCCATTTTATACCTTTTTATTCAAATAGAAAATACATTTTTCTTTAGTTTTTAGTCAGCATATATACACCTTGTGTCCATCAATAGCACACTTAGCCTTGTGCCTTGTGCCTCAAGTTTTAGAACCCTTTGCACCTTTTGCTATAACAATATTGGGTCATCAAATAAGCTAGTATCCCAATTGACCTAAAAATCACTAAAGAATTTGAATGTGCATATATGTTTCATGAGTCCTAAGCATATGTAAGCTCTCTTAGTCCTCACAACTAATTCTGCCAAGGATACTAACTATCAGGAAAAGGGTATTACTCTACTACTAACTACTCGGAGTAGGGCTTTGTCTACTTCCAGATCTTTGGAGTTATGCCTAACGAGGTAGTAAGCACATGTGAAAGAATGCATATATGCACTTTCATATTGATCCAATCAAAATCACAAGGTCCAAAAGCAAAGGCAAATAAATAAAGCTAAGTAGAGAAGAGAAGGCACATTTTAAAAAACAATTAAGACATGCAGATGGAGAGAGAACGTCAGCTCTCTTGACATTATGCACCTAGTTGTTCAGCACTGTTGATTTTTATCCAAAATTAGGTCATAGTACAAAGAAGCTGATTATAAATCATATCCATGAACATACCATCAGTATTCATTAAAAGATCCAAAGCAAAGTACTCCACAAAAAATTGTGTATTATGTTTCATAGCTTGGCCATAGAGAGTATGCAAAAGAGCATGCCCAGTTCGGTCAGCAGCACATGCACAACGATATGCCCGTCCCACCTATAGCAATTACAACATTGAGAACTCCATGATAGAAAGCTATTAACAGAGTCATGAAACTCAAAGATTGACTTGCCAAGCTTCAAGTTAGTTTCACCTTTTCCAAAATTTAGACTCTGACCACCAAATGCACGCTGATAAATTCTTCCATCTTCTGTTCGAGAAAATGGTAGCCCATAGTTCTCAAGTTCAATGACAGCCTTTGGTGCCTCCCTACACATGTACTGAATGGCATCTTGATCACCTGAAGAAATATACTTGGCCATAAAGTAAGACAAACAAAAAAAGGGGGAAAAGATATCCAACAGAAGTAAGACACCAAAATTAAATGTGAATTTCATAGCACCTTGGCACAAGCTCATTGCCTGAGAAAACAAGGGCATCCAAATTTTGGAAGCAATAAAGGTGGATATTCTATTGCAGGTTACATTTCAATAGATACGTGAAACCTAGACAA
Source organism: Garcia nutans (assembly GCA_947685225.1). NCBI lineage: Eukaryota > Viridiplantae > Streptophyta > Magnoliopsida > Malpighiales > Euphorbiaceae > Garcia > Garcia nutans. Next base: position 29,374,068 of record CANTUV010000009.1, on the reverse strand, counting down.
TGCCATGGCTAAAGGAGTTTCAGCAGCAATGCAAACTATTCAGTTTATGGTCAAATCTCAACTTTCCAGTTTCCTATGCTAAACCAACATAGAGGAGTTAAAAGCTTGAACAATTGACTTACCTAACCAGTCACTTCCCTTGACAGTGTCATACATGTGCCATCTCCAATCATCTTCCGTCACATTTCCTAAAGCAGCGTTGATGCCACCCTGCAGAATTTACCAGCACATTTCTAGCAGACATCAAACAAAATATTGCAGTGTATTGATTCCATCATCTGACAGGTGTTAATGATCACTGGATATGAGCAATAATGATGGTGAATCCAACAGAAATCAAATTGAAAAATCACATCAAAGACAGAAGAAAAATGCCCTTATGATCCTAAATAAGAATCACATTAATCACAAAGGAACACGCACCAATGGTTCCCATGCTATATTAAGCCGACCAAAGTTAAGTATGGTAGTCATTATGAATTCCATACTACCAATATGCAATAATCCAAGAAACATTGATGAAACTAGATTAAAAACATTGACACGTAAACAAAAATGCTAATAGACTTTCAATATGCAAAAATTATGGATTATCCATTTAGAATTGTACCTGTGCGGCAACAGTGTGTGAACGAGTTGGAAAAAGCTTAGTAATGCAAGCAGTGTTAAATCCATGCTCTGAAAGTCCTATGGCAGCCCTCAAGCCTGCACCGCCAGCTCCTGCCACAACTGCATCGTATGAATGATCAACAATTGTTTACAAGGATTTCCCTCCAGTCTGCCGCATGATAATCACAAACATCAACAAAAAAAAATAAAGTAAATGAAGTTTAACCATACATAGAAAATCGATGTGGGAAAGCTGGTTTAAATTTTAAAAAGAAAAAAAGGAAGCGGGTAGATTATTTGATGTGAAGTGTCAATCTTAGTTTGCTATAGTATCCACAATCTCATCTTAGCTAAAACAACCAGCAGAATGGATAAAAAAATAAGATTATTATATTCTAATATTCTCCAAAATTTTCTCAGAAGCCAAACAGAAAATACGCATAAAAATAGCATTTGGAACACAACATTTTTTTTTTCAAAAAAAAATAGTAAAACATTAAAAAAACCCTAAAGATTTGTTGGAATGAAGAGTGGGTATAATCAAATTAGAAAATATGACAAAACTGGAAAAGAAATAAGAAAGGCATACTGATTCAGAAGAGAATAATCTGGAAATATGAGATCTGAGAGAGTCATTTGAGATCGATTTCTTTGTAGAAGAAAAGCCAAAGCCACGAGCCACACACCGCCACATGTCTCGCTTTTGTCTCTCTCTTGTTTCTGTTCTTGTTTTGTGTGTTTTTGCTGATGGAAAGATTATTGAGAAAGAGACAGTTAAAATGTTTTGAAAAAGAGGCTTATAATGAGTACGATGACACTCAAAGGCGTTGCTAAGCCATCGCCGAATTATGCTGAATTGCCGATGCATGTGATTCGCCAAGTAGTCAAGACTTCAAGAGCGGCCCTAAACTCGCCACGAAAATACGTAAATGCCACTCCATGTCTGCTTTTGAAATGGCAGCTGCCCTAAACTAATTTTCTGCTGCGACTTTGTTGCCCTGCTAATTTCCGAGCGGCTAAAATGCCATTTTGGCAAATGTGATTTGGCACTGCAACCAAATGTACTTCTCATAGGAGAATACACATTTTGGCCAACGTGTATTATCTCTCCTGTAGAGTTTTCTTTGTCCAAGTTTCATTGGATATTAAATTAAGTGACTAATCCGTACTCGAAGTAGGAAGTTTCCACTTGATTATAAGTCTTCTATTAACTCACCTGCGTTAATTATTCTTCTTTTAAACTTTTCACATTCCTTCTTTAATTTTACGTACTTCATTCGTAAACCTTGTCTTAACTTCTACTATCTCTTGCATTTATTACTTTCCATATTCTTATCTCCTTTCATACTAGCATGATCTTTGTCCCAAACAGAATTCTTCCTATGTCGGGGATGGCTTCCACTAATGAGAATCGTGAAGAACTTAACTATCAAAATAGGCTCTCCAGCTTACAAAGACCTTTCTCTATAACTTCAACCTAATCCTAGTCAACCACCAAACTATAAGTTACGTGTCTTAATAGGGAAATTTTTATCACAAAAATCTTTAACAATTGGAGTTGTGAAATCTATTTTAGAGAAAGCTTGAAAATTACAACATGAGTTTGAGATCCAAAAGCGTGGATGGAATTTATTTGCTTTTCAATTCCAAGACAAGGAGGATGCCAAGTACATCTTAGACATTGCTCTTCGGAATGTAAAAACTTGTTGCAAGACCTTAAAGAATGGTGCAAGGATCAAATTGTTTGCACCAAGAAAATCCAAGCTTGAGGAATGAGAAAACATGGTCTCGAGGACAAATTCCTCAAGGCATCATCATGACTTGAGGAAGACAAGGGCTTGAGGAACTGATACATCGAAAAACATGGTGTGAGGAAGAAAACCAAGGAAGCATGAACCAAGAACTTCGGGAACATGATGTTAGTGGAGCAAGCCATTACCCAACAAAATAGGAGCATCACAAGTATATATGGAAGAGCTTAGAATCGAGGAGGACAACCAATCAAATCCATAAAAACACACAAGCAACTCAAACAACAATTTTCCTTCAAATTTAGTCAAATAACAGTAGCTTTAAACTTAGTTGATAACTTTGTTCTTCAAATTCAATCGGTTCTCAGTAGTTTAGTTGTTTACAGTACTTCTCTGTAATTGCTTAGTAAATTCCTTGTTCAAATTCCTTGTTCAACATTCCCTATAAGTACCCTTGAGTTTGTGTTGAATGTCTTAAGTTTGTTATATGCAATTAAGTTGAATATTGAATAAACTATCTTTGCACAACAAACAATTTCTTTTTGGATTATATAATTATTTCTTTTGCTTTAAGATTAGTTTCCTCAAGTTTGTTTAGTTTGTACCTTTTATTGCACATTTGCCTAATCTTGTCGGTCATAGAAAATACTCTAGTCTAATTACTCAAGGATATTTGGCTTGTTTGTTCTTTTGTTTCAATTTATCTAATCTCGTAAAATTTTAGTTTCACAGTAGCATTAATTCCTCAATTCACATAGCTTTAATATTCATTAATGTTGGTAATTCATAGTTTATTGTTGATTTGTTTGTTCTTTTATTTCAATTTGCCTTATCTCGTTTGTTACAAAGTATATAGTGGCTTAAATTCCTTAAGCTACCTAGTTTATCAGAATTTTTTGATTCATTCGATAGTCTTAATAGGTTTTAGAAATTTATTTAATTCCTTAACAAGTAGTTTGAAGATCTATGCTTGTTCCTCTAACATTATATCATTTGCCTCAAGGTTCATATTAGTTTCTTACTAAGCGTATTAAGTATTTTCCCATTAATGATTTGTTTGACCCTTTTAATTTAAAATTCATCTAGTTGCTTGTTAGTATTAAGGCACAAGACATTCCTCAGCCAGTTTATTTTCTTCTTTTTATTACTAATCATTTTCACAAGATTCAAGGGAATTCTAATGGAGAACTTGAGGAACTATATTCTTTTTTAGGTCCTTTTAAGAACTTAACACTTTCATTTGTTTAGAAGTTAGAGTAGCGTATTCAAACAATTCAGGGACCTATAATCCTTTGGCATGCCACCTCACCATAATAGTAAAGGCCAAAGGTCGTCGTTCTTCAGGCACAATGGTTTTTGGCACTCCTAGGAGGACTGACTTGTGAAAATGCCACCAAAATGAAGGAATACCAAAGATGTTGGTCCTCCTCACAATTTATTGGAGGAAGCATCACTAGAAGTATATGTTCCTTAACTAGTGGAACAAATCGAAAAGAACTTAGTAGATGTAAAAACTGAATTAGTGGCGTTTGGTGCAGTTGTAGAAGGTGCCAAGACTCTAATTGAAATGCTCAGGAAAATACAATTGGATCAAAGGAAATTACGAGAGGGGAAAGATAATTTATCTCGAACCGTCTTAGAAATCTAAAGAAGTAAAACTCAGTCCTACAGGGTGAGTCCCTTAGGCTGTAAAGTACAATCAAGGCATGGAAGAATATCATGGAAGAGCATGGGAGGCATTCCATAGTCCTCAAAATTGAGGAACCAACCTATCCTTAAGGGTAAGGAGAAGACAGATACGTACCCCTAAGAAGAAGAGAAGAGCTAAATAGTGGACCATGCGGATTTGGAGGAAATCAAAATTAATTTATCCAAGGATGTCCTCCTCCTCAGCAAGTATTCACCACTACCACGCCGCAAAATCAACATGTCTTATATAAAGCAGGGAATTTCATTGCTAGCAGTCTACTATAGTTAATACACGTAATTACCCACCTCTGCCTCAACCACCTATACATCAACTACCAGTTGATGTTGAAGCAGTCTGGGAGGTGATGCAGAAACTTTACAGGCCTGACTTAAGACAAATTGGCTAGCTAGAATCTTTTAAGCCATACCCAAAGATAATCGACAGGGAAAATCCATACCCTCATGGGTAAGGATCCTAGATTTTTCTTTATTTTTCTGGTGAGGATGGTTAATCAACCTTGGCACACATTGTAAAATTCTCTATCCAGTGCGAAGAACTAACTAATTTTGAGAATTTTGCGAACTTCAAGTTATGGTTATTTTTGAATTTCTTAATTGGATCGGCGTTCACTTGGTATACTACCCTACCTTAAAATTCAATATTCTCATGCCAGGGATGGAAAGGCAATTCTATACACATTTATATCAGATAGAGCCAGAAGTCTATATTATAAAATTATCCTAAATGACTCAAAGGCCAAAGGAGTCAAGTGACAAGTTCATTGAATGCTTCATAAGGATGAGAAGCCGATGCAAGATTTACCTTCCAAAAATAGAATATGTTAAAATGGCTCAAAGAGGCCTTAACTTTGAGCTGAGGGAGAAGTTCTAGAGAATGTAATTTTGGGATTTTCATGAACTAGCCGCCAAGGTGGCTGAATATGAGGAGTTGATGCATGATGAAAAGCAAAAATGAAAGTCTACCATGGATTCATACTTTTAAAAAGTGAATAATCAAGAGGGTTACTATTGCTGATGTGGTTTCCTTAGGATCCTATGTTTGCCCAGCACTAATTAAGAAAACACTAGAAGTATGGAAGAAGATGAATGCCTATACCGTTATGCCTTAGTATACCTTCAACGTCTCTAAGACTGAGAAAATTTTCAATTTAATCCTCAAGGAAGAGTTCATTAAACTTCCACATGATCAAAGGTTCCCAAGCAAAGAGTAGTTGGGGAATCAAGAACACTGCAAGTATCACAATTCAAAGAACCACTCCACCAAGGCTGGCTAGGGATTCAAAAACTTGATTCAGGACTGGATTAATAAAGGGATACTAAAGTTCCCAGATAAGGCAGAGTCTATATAGATAGATGAGAATCCCTTTCCTCCAGTAGTGACCATCAACATAGCTACTGTTGATCTGCGGTCTTTCTTTAAGGAAAAGCAAGGAAAGAAAACTCTAATTAAAACAATTCCTCGAGTAAAGAAAGCTTGGATTTCTAAAGGGTATTTGTTTCAATCTAATAGGAAGTTTATAAAGGAGGTGCCTCCGATAAGGAGGAAGGAGCATCATAGGAGCAAGTTCGTGAAGCCTCCACTAGTAGCCTTAGGAAATTGTTGGCACCTAGTTGCACATAAAAAATTTCCTTAAACATTAACCATAACTCATAAAAGAAGATTGTCGAGGCAGAAAGTAGCGACTAAATGCCAAGCGGAGTAGCAGAACAAGATGTAGAATAAATTCTTGATGAAAGCAACCAAGGATGAGGACAAACTTTCTATAGAAGACAATGTAGACTATAGCTAAAGGAAAGGCCTTTTCACTGGGGACATCTTCTTCCCTTTTCATTGTTCAACAACAAAAATAATCTTGCCTTTTTCATTTAAGGCCAAAGCTTCACCAGAAGACTTTGTCCAAGGAAAAAAGGCTCGAGGGCAAGGTTTGAAGAAGATGATCTAACATATGGTTGAGTGACTATTCAAACTCCTCAGCTTGGAGAAGCTAGGAGAGTGATTTTGTAGAAGCCATCAGATAAAATGACAAGACATATTAGGCCACTTTCTATTAAGGCATGCCTCCATGGTAAATCAATGTTAAGAGCATTTGTTGACAATGGGTCTATCGTCAACATTATGCTTCAAGGATTATGAGGATGCTAGAAAAAACTGAGGACAACCTCATTACCTCAAATGTATTAGTTGTAACCTTTACTGTGAAGTCACACACATTTTAGGCATTTTGTCTCTCTAAATTTCTATAGGTAAGATGGTGTCAATGGTGGCAATCTTTATGGTCAATTCCTCGGCTAACTATAATGTACTATTAGGAAGAGACTAGATTCATTCTAGCTATTACGTCCTATCTTCATTTCACCGATTCCTTTTATGTTGGAGAGATGATGAAATAGAAATTACATGGGCTAAGAACAGACCATTCACAGCTCAGTTGGACATCATTAAGGCATGATACTATGATGGTTTAGGACCAATTAAATTTCATGGCTATAAGTAGAATGGGGAGTCCAAATATTCTTTCATGGCAACTTCTAAGCACATTAAGAAGCAGTCTAAAGACAGCTTGAAGTCAACTACGACTGTACCTATCAATCTGGATGACTATCCTCTTATTGAGGAAGTCGATGATTAATGCTAAAAAGGAAGAAGTTGTAGTTGCAGCTGTATTATGGAAGTACCATATGCAGTAAGTATTTGAAGATTTAGAAGAATGGGAAGTAGACGGGGCTGAAGTTATCTTTGAGGAACATGATGAGTTGTAGTTGAACGAGTTGGAGTTAGCCCTTGAAACCTTTGAGGACGACAAACATGAAGCACATGATCCATTAGAGGAAGTTAACCTTGGTACTGAACAAGAGCCAAGGGTCACTTATATCAGCTCACTCCTCAACAAAGGGCTTAAGGAAAAGGTAGTCAACATCCTCAAGGAGTTTAGGGACTACTTCACTAGGAGTTACAAGGAAATGCTTGGATTGGACAAAAAACTTATAGGGCACCGTCTGTCAATCCTCCCTGAATATCAGCCACACCAATAGCCTCCACGATGGATGTCTAAAGAAATTAAGCTCAAGGTTAAAGAGGAAGTGGAGAAATTGCTAAAGGCAAAGTTCATCTAGCCAACCAGATACATGGAGTGTTGTCGAACATCATTCTAGTAATAAAAAGGAACAACAAATTTCAAGTTTATGTGGACCTAAGAGACCTTAATGCAACCACTCCTAAGGATGTTTATGTAATGCCCATTGTTAACGTGCTGATTGATTCCATAGTAAAAAATGAATTACTATGCTTTATGGTTTTTCTTGTTACAATCAAACAATGATAGCTAAGGAAGACATCTTAAAAATAACATTTAGGTGTCTTAAAGAGATCAAAACTTTCGAATGGTAGGTTATACCATTCGGTCTAAAGAAAGCATAGGTAACATGCCAACAAGCCATGAATGCCATTTTCCATGATTTGATAAGCAAATTCCTTGAAGTCTATATTGATGATATCATGGTTAAATCCAATTTGTCAAATAAACACTTACATCACTTGAGGATGAGGAACCATAAACTGAAGCTAAATCCTTTAAAGTGTGCCATTGGAGTTAAGGCAAGTAACTTCTTAGGATTATTGGCGCACTAGAGAGGAATTGAAATAGATAAAAATAAAGTTAAGGCTATTCTAAAGGCACAACCGCCTCAAAATAAGAAGGAGCTTCAAAGATTCCTAGGGCAGGTAAACTACCTGAGGCATTTTATCTCCAACCTGGCAGGAAAAATGAAAGTCTTTTTCAAAGCTACTGAAGTTGAAGACTTTGAGGCTTTGCCCGAGCACCGATTCAGCCTGCTAAAGGGAAGCTGAAATACTTATTTGGGTCTGATCTCACACAACACCGTCGTTTATGGTTTTTGCTCAGTTTGGTAAGCACGAATTTAAAATTCTTTTATTTGAAAATATTTATTTAATTTTTTTTGAAGAATACTATCCTTTTATTTTGAAAAGAAGGATGATGGCTTGGTTTTGAAAGTTTAATTGGAGAGTTGCCACCTCAAATTATTTTGGTTTTAGAAAAATTTAAGGAAAAATCCAATTTTGTTTTGACTCCATAACAATGGTAATTTTTACCCAAAAGGAACTAGTCTGAAACTAATCATTATGAGTTCCGAGCTAGGTTTTCAAGATTTTAATTAATGTAATATTCCCCTTTAGAAAAATCTTGATTTTTTTTTTAGAAAAATTTATTTCGTGTAATGACAGATAATAAAATGAATGACAATTTATAATATGCATGAGTAATATAGTTATGACTTTCATCTATGGCAAAAATAAGAATAAGCATTACAATCCCAAAATAAGCATACGCAGGAAAGTCTTGACTCCAGCCCTTATGGGTACTAGGTTAAACACAAATTTTCAACTAAAATTAATTATTACATCTCCCAAATTCTCACACATAAAAGAACATTAGCTCAACCCTTATGGGTATGGCTAAGCACAAATCCTCAAAAAGAAATTGTATTAAATAAATAATAATTAAACAAACCCATCAAATAAAGTAAAATTAAAGACAAAACAATTTAAATTAAAGAAATAAAGAGGACCAATTTTGTAGCTTTTAAAGGGCTTACTACTTGGAGTGAAATTTCAAGTATGCTTACTTATCTCATTTGTATGAGAATCAAGGGTTTAATTAAGGTGTGGTTATGTTATTGACTTTGAAGAGATTGAGCTAGGAAAAATACCTTTTTTGGATTTTTTCTCTTGCTTGACTTAAAGTTTGAAGTGTCTTTCCACTCTTTAATCAGAATTGAGCTTGATAAAATTTCTTGACTTATTATGAAGAAAAGAAATTGATTAAACAAATTTAATTGGAAAAATTAATTAATTTTTGAAGAGAAATTGGGGAATTTGGGAGAATTTTTGGAGTTTTGGAGCAATTTTGAGTGTAATTTGGCTAATAATATGCCAATCCTTTTTTCTAAAAAGGAGAGCCCTGTTTATAAGAAAAAAATTAGAAAAATCAGTGTTTGTGTTGTGGCATATGAACAATATATGTGGCCAAGGTTGGACATGCTACCGTGGCCTGGCCACCTGAGCTTTGGTCTACTACACAGCTGTCATTGGCCTCGCGGCCACGATTGGCCACACAAGTGTTATTTCAACTCCTTTGCATCATTTTGGGCCCGTTTGACTTTCGATTTGTGTAATTCCAGTTGCATCACAACCGTTATCACATGAACTTTCATTTAGAGATAAAATTGAGGATTTTTTCATCAAGTCCAAAATTGAGGGTTCACGTTAACTTCTTTTAGGCTTTTGGGCTTGTCCAAACTATAATTGGTGTGATTTTAATTTTACTGGAACCGTGATCATATGTCTTTTAATCTAGGTGCAAAATTGAAATTCACAAAGACTACTGAGAAATATGTATGGGAGCAATGACATCACGAACCTTTTGATAAAGTTAAATAATATCTTTCCAACCCAATGGTGTTAATGCCACCTTATGAAAAAATTCCGCCAAGGCTTTACATTTCAACAATTGAGGAATCAATAGGGTGTTTACTGGTGTTAGCCAAATGATCTCAATTTTGATCCTTGACAACTCAAATTGAATGACTTATTTAACATGTATTTAAAGAACCTTGTTGCAAGATTATGTTGTTTCAAATAAGTTGAACAGGGCACATTTAGCGGTCGCACAAACCATGGAGACTACCGCCCCATTGAATTGAAGGATGAAACCATATCACAGTAGGGTTCGCAGTCAGAAACTCGACCTCAGTCATGACCGCCCATCAACATGAGCGACCGTCCAACAAACAAGGACGATCGCAATAGGAGAAACCCAAATCATCCAAATTCCAGTAAGGTTCACGGTGACAAGCACGGTGAAGAATACGGTCTCGCTTACTGATATCGCGATCGCCCTTCTGACTCCTCGACCGCTCTGCTGATTCAAGAGAAAACTAATCGAACTAACAGTATTGTTCATGTCCTTAGGTGCGCCCAGAAGTTCGACACGAGTCTCTCAATTCGACCGCGAACTGGCACCTAGGGCGACCGCTAAATTCATATTTAGGCGAAATTTTATTTTGCCTAGTTAAAGAATGCCACGTGTGATGACCATTATAAACCCACTTCAGCATTCAAAAAGGGCGACCGCACCTAGCTTATGTGCTACCGTCCCGACAACCACAGCATGGGCAAGATTCCAGCAGCAGAACACTTAAATTCGACCGTTGAAGCAAATTTGAATGCAACAACCGTCCCTTATCCAAGGGCGACCACATATGACATTTTCACGACTGTCCTAGTATCAAGGACGACCGCTAACTGCTTTGAACAGTCTATTAACACAAGGTTTAAATTGCCAAAACTTATTTCTCACTATCTATAACGGCTAGTTAGACCACATTGGCTATAAATACAATATTTTCTATTAAGAAAAGCAGAGATTCTGAATTTGATAGCCACGCAACATATTTTCTTTTATTACTACAATTAACATTTGAATTGTAATGAATGTTAGGTGTAAGCATTAAAAACACCATTGTAAAAGTTTGAGTGTGAGCTTGGAAACACTTAGGTTGTGAGAGTGAGCCTGGGTAAAACTCTTGTAAGTGGTTTGAGTGTTAGCCTTAGGAAAACACTTGTCAAGTTGGGTGTGAACTTGTAAAAACACCAAAGTTGAAAGTGAACTTGTAAAACGTCAAAGTTAGTGGAACCTTAATAAGTTGTTAAGGAAGTGGATGTAGGATTGGAGAAAATTCGAAGAACTATAAATCTTGTGTGTTCTTTCTTCTACTCATAACTCAACTATATATTACTTCTACATTTCTTGCTGTTGAGTTTTTTTTTAATTCTTTATTTATAGAGTTTTTCAATTTGCCATCATTCCTCAAGAAACCAATTCACCCCCCCCCCTCTTGGTTGCTATCTTGGGACAACAACTGGTATCAGAGCTAGAAATTTCTTAAACTTAATTGTGAAATTTGATCCACTATGGCAACTTCTTCTTCATCAAACTCAACCTCTCATGGAAATCTTAACACTATCCTTAGACCCTATTTTGATGGAACGGATTATTCCTACTGGAAACACAAAATGTATTTATTTCTAGATAGTGAAGGGATTGAGTTATGGGACTTTGTGGAAAGTGAGTGGAAACCTCCTACTCATGAAGTTGACGGTATTCAAGTTCCTCTCCCTAAAGCACAATGGTCAACTGTCAATGTTAAAGATCGATTCAAAAACAATAGATCAGCTTCCATCTTGATGAATTCTATTTCAAGAGAAGAAGGTGGAAGAGTTCAACGCTTAACTTGTGCACATTGCATTTGGAAGACACTTGAAAACTATCATGAAGGTACAACTCAAGTGAGATTCACTAAGAAACAAATGCATGTCCATGAGTATGAGCTATTCAAGATGAAACCAAATGAAAATGTCACCGACATGATGAATCGCTTGCTTGCTATTGTCAATGAGCTAAAGAAGTATGGCAAGATATATGATCAAGGTGATGTAAATAGCAAAATCTTGAGGGCACTAAGAGCTAGAAAGAACTTTAAATCAAAAGTATCATCCATTGAAGAAGCTCATGATCTTAGCACATTGAGAACCGACGAGCTTGTGGGAAAACTACTCACATTTGAGCTACACAGTGAAAAAGAAGAAGATTAAGGTGAGAAAGAAAAGAGAAAACCAATTGCTCTAAAAGCAATCAAAGAAGTTGAGAGCTCAAGCAACGAAGGTATTGATGATGAAGATGAAATGGTAATGTTCTCAAAAAGAATAAGTGAATGGAAAAGAAAGAAAAGATTACAAGCTAACAAAGGTACACTTCCTAAATCCTCCTTCAAAGATAAAGAAAAGAAAAATGAGGTAAAGTGCTATGAATGTGGTAAATCTGGTCACATCAAATCGGATTGCTTCAAAGTAAAGAACAAAAGGAAATGGGACAAAGAAAAGAAAAAGTCTCTCAAAGCCACATAGGATGACTCTTCTTCAAGTGAAGAGGAAGAAGAAGAAGAAGAAGAAGAAGAAGAAGGAATTGCAAACCTATGTCTCATGGCTATTGAAGATGACTCCAATGAGTTAAGTACTCAATCCTTGAATCTAATAGCACATGATGATATTGATGACCTAGATGATAGTGATTAAATTGAGTACATGAACTTTAAAATAGAAAAATATTTTTCCAAGATGATGCTCTATAAGGAAAAGAGTTCTAAGTTATAAAAGGATTTTATATGCTTAAAGAACTCTACCCTAGAATTGAAAACCTAAAATGAACACTTGATGAATTCAATAAAATAGTTAAATAAAAAACTCACATGATTTAGAAAAAGTTATCAAAGAGAATGAAATTCTGAAGCATGAACTAAAAGAACTAAAAGAATCAATTTTAAGATTTCATAAAGGAAAAGAAGCCTTAGACACATTAATTGGTAACCAAAGATCACCTTCCTTAAAATATGGATTAGGATTTAATGGCTCAACCAACACTGCACCTAGCACACCAACATTTGTAAAAGCCTCTACAACTGGAATCTCTAATGTTGATGTTGTAAAGAACAAAGATGCTCACACCAAGTCTAAGAGTTCCAAAAAAACTTTTCATGGCTCACTAGGAAACAGAGCTAAGTTCTCAAAAAGTAATCATGCATTTATATACACTAAACATGAACAAAAGCAATCACATACTTGTAGTTGTATGCATAATACATGGAATATGAATAGAAAAGTGCAAAAATATAAAACATTGTGGCAATGTACATATTGTATGAAATTTGGACATAAAAGCATTTTTTGTCATATTAGAAAGGCTCATCTCAAGGTAAAAGATGCCTCTATTGCTAACCATCAAGGACCCAACTTCATTTGGGTACCTAAGAAAAGATAACTACTATTGCCTTGTAGGTATGCCTAAAATCTACTATCAACGAAAGCACATGGCTTGTGGATAGTGGGTGTTCAAGGCATATGACCGGGATTGCAAAGCTTTTTACAAGTATTACATACAAACTTGGAGGTAATGTAACCTTTGGAAATAATGCTAAAGGTAAAATTATTGGTGTTGGCTCCTTTGGAATACTTGGTAAAGACTTGATAGAAGATGTATGGTTTGTTGATGGTTTGAAACATAATTTGCTAAGTGTTTGTCAATTATGTGATAGAAAATACATTGTAAATTTTGATTCTAAAGGATGCAAGATCACTAATTCAAGTGGTGTTATTGTATTTAAAGGAACTAGGATAAATAACACTTATAAAATTGACATACATTCCAATTATGCATTTAAATGTTTAATCTCTACCAATAATAATGCTTGGTTATGGCATAGAAGACTAGGACATGCTAGTATGGATCAATTAAAATGCATTTGTAATGAAAACCTAGTTGATGGTCTCCCTAAAATAAAATATGAAAATGATAGAACTTGTGAACCTTGTCAACTTGGTAAGCAACATAAGAGCTCATTTAAATCAAAGAATGTTGTAAGTACCTATAGACCTTTAGAACTTATTCATTTAGATTTGTTTGGACCAAATAGAGTTACAAGCCTAGGTGGCAAGTTATATGCATTTGTTCTTGTTGATGATTACTCTAGATTCACATGGGTTAATTTCTTAGCTCAAAAGAATGAAGCTTTTAATTACTTCAAAATATTTGCAAAAAGAGTTCAAAATGAAAAAGGATATGTGATCACATCTATTAGAAGTGATCATGGGAAAGAATTTGAGAATGAAAATTTTGAAAATTTTTGTAGTGAACTTGGCATTTCACATAATTTTTCTGCTCCTAGAACTCCATAACAAAATGGTGTGGTTAAAAGGAAAAATAGAACCTTAGTTGAAATGGCTAGAACAATGCTCAATGAATATAAATTACCATCTTATTTTTAGGCGGAAGTCGTTAATACCGCTTGTTACATTGCAAATCATGTTTACAAAAGGCCTTTAATTAATAAAACTTCTTATGAGCTATGGAATAGAAGAATTCCCAGAATTGCATATTTTAGAGTATTTGGATGCAAATGCTTTATATTGAACACCAAGAAAATTCTTGAAAAATTTTCATCCAAATCGAATGAAGGCATATTCCTAGGATACTCATTATCCAGCAAAGCATATAGAGTATTTAATAAGAAAACTCTAGTTGTTGAAGAATCAATGCATGTTATATTTGATGAATCATCTAAACTTGATCAAAGGAAAGGTAGTACTTCTAATGACCTTGTAGGTACTCTTGAACCTCAAGAAACTGTTGTTGCTCCAAGGATCAATCAGAATGAACTTAAAGAAAAGACTCAAGATCTACCTAAGGATTGGCAATACAAGAAAGATCATCCAAAGGAACTCATCATTGGTGAAACATCTAAGGGAGTAATTACTAGATCTAAAATTAATCATATAGTTATTAATTTTGCTTTTGTTTCTCAAATTGAGCCAAAGACCATTGAGGAGGCTCTAAATGATGAGAGTTGGATGATTGCAATGCAAGATGAACTTAATCAATTTGAAAGAAATAATGTATGGGAACTCACTCCTAAACCTAAAGATCATTCAATCATAGGATGCAAATAGGTATATAGAAATAAGCTTGATGGAAATGGTTACATCACTAGGAATAAAGCAAGATTGGTAACCAAAGGCTATAATCAAGAAGAAGGCATTGACTATGATGAAACATTTGCCCCTATAGCTAGATTAAAAGCTATTAGAATTTTACTTGCTTTTGCATATAACATGAATTTTAAACTCTTTCAAATGGATGTTAAAAATGCATTTCTAAATGGATTTATAAACAAAGAAGTTTTTGTAGAACAACCTCCTAGTTTTGAAAACTACAATTTTCCAAATCATGTTTTCAAACTCACCAAAGCTTTATATGGATTGAAACAAGCGCCAAGAGCATCGTATGATAGACTTAGTGCATATTTACTTGAAAATGGTTTTTCAAAAGGAAAAGTGGACACAACTCTTTTTGTTAAAAAGGACAAACATAAAATTTTAATTGTACAAATTTATGTGGATGGCATAATATTTGGAGCTACTAATGAAACCTTGTGCAAAGAATTTGCTTGTTGTATGACTAGGGAATTTGAAATGAGCATGATGGGTGAACTCAAGTTCTTCCTTGGACTGCAAATCAAGCAATGCAAAGATGGAATCTTCATTAACCAATCCAAATATACAAAGGAACTCATCAAGAAATTTGGAATGGATGGCTACAAGACTAGCAAGTCTCCTATGAGCACATCCTTGAAATTGGGTAAAGATGAAAATGGTAAAGCAGTAGATGAAAAGAAACATCGAGGTATTATCAGATCACTACTTTACTTAACCGCTTCTAGACCTGATATAATGTATAGTGTATGTCTTTGTTCTAGATTTCAAACTTGTCCTAAAGAATCACACTTAAATGCTACTAAGAGAATTTTGAAATACTTAAATGGTACATTGCATTTAGGTCATTGGTATCCTAGAAAAATATCATTTCATATCTTAGGTTTTTCGTATGTGGATTATGCTGGTAGTATCTTGGATAGAAAAAGCACAACAGGAGCATGTGACTTTCTTGGCAATTGTCTAGTTTCTTGGCATAGTAAGAAATGAGTATCTGTAGCCTTATTTACGGTGGAAGCCGAATATGTTGCAGCATGTTTTTGTTGCACACAAGTGTTATGGATGAAGCAACAATTGCTTGACTATGGTAAAGTGTTTAATAACATTTCCATTAAATGTGATAACACTAGTGCTGTCAACTTGTCTAAAAATCCTATCTAACACTCTAGATCTAAACATATAGACATTAGACATCATTTTTGAGAGATAATGTACAAAACCAAAATATTATTTTAGAGTTTATAGATACACATAATCAACTTACTGATATCTTTACAAAACCTTTGAATGAAGATAGGCTTAACTTCATTAAGCATAATTTAGGTATGAGTGTTTTGTGTTTTTACTTTTGTTTTTGTGTTTTTACTTTTAACATGTTTTTGTTTAAGTTAGTTTATGTTTTTCATGTTTTTCGTTGAATAATTGAGTTTTGAAAAGTTCAATTGTTATAAAATGGTTGATTGATGACCTTTGAATTTTTGAAGCATGAATTGGAGAATTGAGTAGAATTGGTGCTTATTGTCAATTTTGTTGGTTTTTCTTTGCATTGCCATTAACCTAATGAGAAATTGAGTCATCAACTTATCATTATTGTTGTGGGTGAACATCTTTGATTAATAATTTGCTAGAACTTGCTTTGAAATGCTTTTTAAGACTACATAAAAATTTTCAATTAGGCATCAAGATGATTAAGGCAATTAGGTGAACCCACTTTGGCTTAAAAAGACCCTATATTCAACCTTAGTTAGCCAATTTTGAGCCTATTTCATTTTTCTTTTCTTTCTTTTTCACAACACCATTAGCTTGAACCTTGTTGTTTAACTCTTACCTTTTCATTAGGTCAAGAGCATTTTAAGAGCGTTTATGACCGAGTGTTGTGTTGAATTAAGTGTGGGGTTAAATTTAGTAGGTTTAAAATTGCAAAGCAAAATAATAAAAAAAAGGGAGAAAAAGAGAAAAATAAAAAATATATATATAATAATAAACATAATTGTTGTTCTTATTGAAAGGGTTGGAATGTATCATTGCAATATTTAATAAGTTAGTTCCCTTGAAAAGCTCTTTAACGTCAAGGGGTAGATGAGAGGAAGGTGTTTCGGGATTGATGGGTTATGTATATGATCGGTACTTCATTCTTAAAGTGCTCTTGAACTTGATGATTAAGCTCACATTTCCTAAATGCCATGCTTTTACCTTAGCCCCATTACAACCAAATAAAGACCTTTTGATTGATGCTTGATTGTTATTTTGTGGTGGAGATTTGATTGATAAGTAAGCCTATGGTAATAATCTTTCATTGATTGTTATGAGTGTAAACACCACCATGATCAAACACTTGTAAGAGTTGGTGAGGGAGCAACAACATAGGTTATGCATGGAAAACCACTTAATTGCATGGGTGTCGATTTTGTTTGATTCGATATTGATTGCGGATTTAGGGATATGGAAGTCTTGATGCATCTTTATAACTCTTGAACTTAACAAAATTTATCTTGTTAGTGTGCTTTGATTTTAGCCTTGCTTGGGGACAAGCAAGGAGTTAAGTGTGGGGTATTTGTTTAGACCATTTTTGTACTAGTTTTTAGTATGATTTTATATGTGTTTTAGTTAATGTTTTGATTAATTTTTGTTTTAAGTTTGTTTAAAGTGTTGTTTTTAGGTTTAGGTGCAAAAACACCCTTGGAAGATCAAAACAATGCAGGAAAAGCATGAACCAAGCAAGACATGGCAAAGCCAAATCAAGCTTGGCCATGTCCCTCAAGGAATGAAGATGGCAGAACTTGACACGGCCATGAGACATGGCCAAGCCTCTGGCCGTGTCTCATCCAAGGAGCAAAACCAAAGAAACCAAGAAAAGAAGAGCAAAAATGAAGAAACAGGAAGAGACACACTCAGTGACATGGCCAAGCTTGTGGTTGTGTCACATGACACGGCCAAGCCAAGAGCAAGCTTGGCCGTGTCCCATTTCATGCCAAAGACAAGTGGAGTAAGCAAAGAAGGAAAGAAAAGAAATAGAAGTGAACACACCCAAGTGACACGGCCAAGCCAGTGGCCGTGTCACATGATACGACCACTAGCTTGGCCGTGTCACCCCTTGAGACCAAAAGGAAATAAGAAAAGAAAGAAACAAGCAGTGAAGGACACGGCCAGCTAGCTTGGCCATGTCCCATGAAAATTGAGGGACACGGCCACTAGCTTGGCCGTGTCACCTCATGGAAAGAAAGAAAAGAACAAGAGACACGGCCAAGCTACTCTTGGCTTGGCCCTGTCACACCTGAAACAATTGATTTCTTTTGTATGAAGTGGGGAACAAAGTGGGAGACAAGGCATTGTGCTTGCCAAAAGAAATATTAAACAAAGAAATAGTGGGGAACAAAGTGAAATGGTGTGAGTTGGAAGGCATGGGTGTGTATTTTGAATGAATTAAAAGGAGAGGAAGAGGAAATTGGAGGGAGTTCTTCTTTGTCTTGAACAATTTCTGCAAAAAACGTGGGGAGAGGGAGAGAGTGACACTCTCCCTTGTCCCTTCATCTTCATCTCCATTTCCATCCTCTCCACCTTCTCCATCTTCCATTGACAAGTTCTTTGAGATTCTTTGGGATAAATTGGGTTAAACAAGCTCTTAAAGGTTGAAGAAGCTTCATTCAAAGGTTTGGTGACTTGAGAAAGCTCCATTCCATCTTCCAAAGGCACAATCAAATGAAGGGTTGGTGACTTGAGAAAGCTCCTTTCCATATTGCAAAAGGGGAATCAACCATTGAAGAGGGCTTAAGTTCTTCATCAAACATCAAAGTGGAGCTAGGAGGAAGACTAGTAATCCTACTCTTGGCATCTTCACAAGGGGTTTTTCTATTCTCTATTTTAATTCATTTCTTATTGTTGTTGTTGTATTAAGAGAATTGATATTGCAATGAACAATTTGTATTTGTTTTATATTGAGTTGAATGAATGTTTTAAATTGATGATGTTGAACTAAATACCCATGCCTAGGGCTTGTAGTATATTTGATTGAAAGTCTTAATTTGATATTTCCATTGATGTTCCTTGTTGATTGGTTGATTGTATTGTATTAAATGCTAGGTTGATAGATTAGCTACCTATTAATCTTTGAATATTAGAAGACGGACCGAGAGGTGAAATTTGATATCGGAATTATGCAATCGACTACCCTATGAATGAATTAGAAATATAAGTTCTAGGGTTTCTATTAATTTGGTAATGCAACATAATTGGTTATTGTTAATTCATGAATGTGAGAACTAATGAATTGGTAATTGACTAATTAACCTTAAGGAACAAATTAATTACAAGGTTATGTTAATGGATAATTTGATAATTGAGCTTTGATTGAATGGACCTATAACCCTAGGTACCTTCCCAAGAATTGATTTGATCTTGTACACTCATCACACACATCAACCCTACACACGTTAATTTTAGGTTTGAATTATTATTGCACCATCCCAACACAACAAACTTCCGCATTTAAATAATTTGATAATCAAGCTATTACGAACCACACCTTCTTAGGGAAACGACCTTGGGGCGATCGCCTTTGCTACAACTACCTCGTATACTTGCGCGTGACGCTTTGTAGTAGTACTTAATCCGAGCGCAATAAGTTTTTGGCGCCGCTGCCAGGGAGGGTTGTCGTAGTATTAATAGTTTGATATTTTTTTATTTAATTGTTTGTTTGTTTTCTTTTAAATTATTTGTTTGTTTTGTTTGAACTTTTGTTGTTTGTTTTCTTTAAGTTTCTAAGTGCCTTGTGTAAAGATGCAGTTTTCAAGGCACGGGGGAGTTTATGATAGGAACGATGATTCTGAAATGGCATGGCAATTAGCAGAATTGACGAATCAACTTAAGGTGCTAAATGCAAGAGGAAGAGCACCTATGCCATGCCAAGAGATATGTGCAGCATGTGGCAATGTAGGCCATAGTGCAAACACGTGTTCAATGGGTTTTGGACGATACCAAGAATGGAAAGAGGAAGAATATGACTACCAAGGTTTCCAGCAAATGGGTAGAAATGACACATATTCCAATCCTTATAATCCCAGCTGGGGAAGCCAACCAAAATTTTCTTGGGAAAATCAGCAGCACATTCCACCTCCAAATTTTTTTCAACCTTACCAAAGAGACTCTTACCCTCAAGCACAATATTCAAATCAAAATTACCTTAAGACACCCACATTTGAAGATAGTTTGAATGCCTTCATTCAAATTAGCTCACAAAACCATGATCAATTCAAGAAATCCACAGTGGAAGATGATTTGAATGCTTACCTTCAAATTAGCACACAAAATCAGGAAGGGAGCAATGAGAGGTTTGATTCTTTGGAGGAATCATTGAAGAGGGTGGAAATGCAAGTTGGGCAACTTGCACATCAACTCCAAGCACACCAAAAGGAGGAATTTCCTAGCCAATTGGAGCAATTCAAGGTAATCACAAATTTGACGAGTGAACAGGTGATATATAACAATTTTTGTGATTCCTTTGATGCAGGGACTAATCAAGAAGACAATGGTGAGGAGATGCTGCCCAACATGGAGAAACCGAGTCAATCAAAGGAGGAGGAGAATTTGGACTCATTAACTTCATCACATTTGAATAATCCTCCGAATCCTTTATCACCAATTCCATTCCCAAGTAGGCTGAAAGAAGAGGAGAAAGGTAAGCAACTTTCTAACATCTATATTATGCACTCCTAAGGAGAAAGTGGAAATAAGCTTGAGATGGGTATGCCTTTAGAAGAAGAACATAAAATGCCAAATTTAGAAATTGAGAAGTGTAAGCTAATTTTAGATGTTGAGGTTGTTGAGAGGGGACTTGACATTGTTAAAGTGGATGAAGAAGTGATTCAACCAAACTTGGTTGAACTTAAAGAGTTCCTAAAAATCATCTCTTCTACTCTTAGTGGTAAGGAAGAGCAGAAATCTGATATGCCCATGTTGCACAAAGACAAAGATTATTATCACGTTCCTATAGCACTGGAGGATCACCCCGATGCGACCTTCACATGTCCCTTTGAGACATGTTCTCTTCAAGGAATATTATTTAAGGGTTGCCGTACATCGGGTACATTTCAAAGTTATATGTTGTTCATCCTCTCAGTCATGGGCTCCAATTGCATTATGGGTGGAAGGAGCCCTACACATTGCATATGGGAATGATGGAAATCAAGTTTCATCTAAACCCTCCCTGTAGTATGCATGCTCACATTGAGGACAATGTGAATATTTAAGTGTGGGGTGCATTGTGTTTTGTGTTTTTACTTTTGTTTTTGTGTTTTTACTTTTAACTTGTTTTTGTTTAAGTTAGTTTATGTTTTTCATGTTTTTCATTGAATAAATGAGTTTTGAAAAGTTCAATTGTTATAAAATGATTGATTGATGACCTTTGAATTTTTGAAGCATGAATTGGAGAATTGAGTAGAATTGGTGCTTATTGTCAATTTTGTTGGTTTTTCTTTGCATTGCCATTAACCTAGTAAAAAATTGAGCCATCAACTTATCATTATTGTTGTGGGTGAACATCTTTGATTGATGATTTGCTAGAACTTGCTTTGAAATAATTTTTAAGACTACATCAAAATTTTCAATTAGGCATCAAGATGATTAAGGCAATTAGGTGAACCCACTTTGGCTTAAAAAAACAAACCCTATATTCAACCTTAGTTAGCCAATTTTGAGCCTATTTCATTTTTCTTTTCTTTCTTTTTCACAACACCATTAGCTTGAACCTTGTTGTTTAACTCTTACCTTTTCATTAGGTCAAGAGTATTTTAAGAGCGTTTATGACCGAGTGTTGTGTTGAATTAAGTGTGGGGTTAAATTTAGTAGGTTTAAGATTGCAAAGCAAAATAATAAAAAAAAGGGAGAAAAAGAGAAAAAATATATATATATATATATATAATAACCATAATTGTTGTTCTTGTTGAAAGGGTTGGAATGTATCATTGCAATATTTAATAAGTGAGTTCCCTTGAAAAGCTCTTTAACGTCAAGGGGTAGATGAGAGGAAGGTGTTTTGGATTGATGGGTTATGTATATGATCGGGTACTTCATTCTTAAAGTGCTCTTGAACTTGATGATTAAGCTCACATTTCCTAAATGCCATGCCTTTACCTTAGCCCCATTACAACCAAATAAAGACCTTTTGATTGATGCTTGATTGTTATTTTATGGTGGAGATTTGATTGATAAGCAAGCCTATGGTAATAATCTTTCATTGATTGTTATGAGTGTAAACACCACCAAGATCAAACACTTGTAAGAGTTAGTGAGGGAGCGACAACATAGGTTATGCATGGAAAACCACTTAATTGCATGGGTGTCAATTTTGTTTGATTCGATATTGATTGTGGATTTAGGGATAGGGAAGTCTTGATGCATCTTTATAACTCTTGAACTTAACAAAATTTATCTTGTTAGTGTGTTTTGATTTTAGCCTTGCTTGGGGACAAGCAAGGAGTTAAGTGTGGGGTATTTGTTTAGATCATTTTTGTACTAGTTTTTAGTATGATTTTATGTGTGTTTTAGTTAATGTTTTGATTAATTTTTGTTTTAAGTTTGTTTAAAGTGTTGTTTTTAGGTTTAGGTGCAAAAACACCCTTGGAAGATCAAAACAATGCAGGAAAAGCATGAACCAAGCAAGACATGGCCAAGCCAAATCAAGCTTGGCCGTGTCCCTCAAGGAATGAAGATGGCAGAGCTTGACACAGCCATGAGACACGGCCAAGCCTCTGGCCGTGTCTCATCCAAGGAGCAAAACCAAATAAAGCAAGAAAAGAAGAGCAAGCTTGGCCATGTCCCATTTCATGCCAAAGACAAGTGGAGCAAGCAAAGAAGGAAAGAAAATAAATAGAAGTGAACACACCCAAGTAACACGGCCACTACCTTGGCCGTGTCACCCCTTGAGACCAAAAGGAAAGAAGAAAAGAAAGAAGCAAGCAGTGAAGGACACGGCAAGCTAGCTTGGCTGTGTCCTATGAAAATTGAGGGACACGGCCACTAGCTTGGCCGTGTCACCTCATGGAAAGAAAGAAAAGAACAAGAGACACGGCCAAGCTACTCTTGGCTTGGCCGTGTCACACCTGAAACAATTGATTTCTTTTGCACTAAGTGGGGAACAAAGTGGGAGACAAGGCGTTATGCTTGCCAAAAGAAATATTAAACAAAGAAATAGTGGGGGAAAAAGTGAAATGGTGTGAGTTGGAAGGCATGGGTGTGTATTTTGAATGAATTAAAAGGAGAGGAAGAGGAAATTGGAGGGAGTTCTTCTTTGTCTTGAACAATTTCTGCAAAAAGCGTGGGGAAAGGGAGAGAGTGACACTCTCCCTTGTCCCTTCATCTTCATCTCCATTTCCATCCTCTCCACCTTCTCCATCTTCCATTGACAAGTTCTTTGAGACTCTTTGGGATAAATTGGGTTAAACAAGCTCTTAAAGGTTGAAGAAGCTTCATTCAAAGGTTTGGTGACTTGAGAAAGCTCCATTCCATCTTCCAAAGGCACAATCAATTGAAGGGTTGGTGACTTGAGAAAGCTCCTTTCCATATTGCAAAAGGGGAATCAACCATTGAAGAGGGCTTGAGTTCTTCATCAAACATCAAAGTGGAGCTAGGAGGAAGACTAGTAATCCTACTCTTGGCATCTTCACAAGGGGTTTTTCTATTCTTTCTTTTAATTCATTTCTTATTGTTGCTGTTGTATTAAGAGAATTGATATTGCAATGAACAATTTGTATTTGTTTTATATTGAGTTGAATGAATGTTTTAAATTGATGATGTTGAGCTAAATACCCATGCCTAGGGCTTGTAGTATATTTGATTGAAAGTCTTAATTTGATATTTCCATTGATGTTCCTTGTTGATTGGTTGATTGTATTGCATTAAATGCTAGGTTTATAGATTAGCTACCTATTAATCTTTGAATATTGGATGATGGACCGAGAGGTGAAATTTGATATCAGAATTATGCAATAGACTACCCTATGAATGAATTAGAAATATAACTTCTAGGGTTTCTATTAATTTGGTAATGCAACATAATTGGTTATTGTTAATTTATGAATGTGAGAACTAATGAATTGGTAATTGACTAATTAACCTTAAGGAACAAATTAATTACAAGGTTATGTTAATGGATAATTTGATAATTGAGCTTTGATTGAATGGACCTATAACCCTAGGCACCTTCCCAAGAATCGATTTGATCTTGTACACCCATCAACCCTACACACGTTAATTTTAGGTTTGAATTATTATTGCACCATCCCAACACAACAAACTTCCGCATTTAAATAATTTGATAATCAAGCTATTACGAACCACACCTTCTTGGGGAAACGACCTTGGGGTGATCACCTTTGCTACAGCTACCTCGTATACTTGCGAGTGACTCTTTGTAGTAGTACTTAATCTAAGCGCAACAATGACAGGTCGCGATTTTCCAACCATCAACAGTCATAAATGGCTATTTTCTTAATTTCTTCTATTTAAGACCATCATACATCAGTTACATGGATCTTTTACCACTTATAACATACAAACTTCCCTCCAAATCTCCAAATCCTCTCAAGATCATCTCCTTCTCAAATACTCTCTATTTTTCCAGTTTTCTTCTGCTTCTTCAACTCTCATGGCCCCCAAAAAGAAAACTACTTCCAAAGGGAAAGGGAAAGGAAAGAAACCTCTAGGAATCACCATAAGTGAACCTCTAGATGCTCCTCCATCTCCTCCACAATCAAGAAGAGGTGAGAAAATTCATAAACCTCACCACCAAACCCCTGAGGAAGATGTGAGATATGCCATGCTGAAAAGAAAGAAATTTGAAGGAACCAAATCTCCATTTGGTGGGATGCTCTCTGCCCTAAACATTAAAGAAGAGATTGAGAGTCTACTTGATGTTCTTGGCTGTAGGAAATTCGTTTTCCCTGATGAGGTAGGTTACTCTAGTTTAAGTAAGGAATTTCTCATGTCCTTTCAAATTGAAAAGAGTGCAAATTCTGCACTAGGATGGTATGGGGTTAGATTTAAGCTATTTGACCAATACCTAGCCTTGATATTAGAGGACTTTGGAAAAATTTGGAACTTTTCTGTTGATGGGGTCACCTCCTACAATGATCTAGCCTTCTCCAACCAAACCATCTCTGCCTTTTGGCAAGAAATTTCTGTAGAGACCTCATTTGAAAAAGAGTCAAAAGCTAGACACATCAAGTCCCTCACTCACTGGATGCTTCATAGAATTATAACAAACACCATACACCAAAGGGCTGATGGGAATGAAAAGGTAACAAAGAGAGATCTCATCTTCTTATATGCTTTCACCCACAATATCCAAATGAACACAACAAAATTCTTGATTGACACATTGTATCACCATGCTGTCACAAGAATTGGAACTTTCTTCTTATCCTCCCAAATAACTCAAATAGCTAGGCACTTGAACTTACTCAATGATCGTAACTGAGCTACTTTGAGAAACTCTTTCAATCTTGCCTCAAGTGCCATCACCATTGACTATTTAGAACATGTTGGCTGTGTTATGAAGATTGAAGGAACATATGTGTACTACTTTGGCAAACGAGGAGTTGTTGATAGACACAAGAAAAGACCAAGGTACACCATTGAGGAAGAAGGAGACTCCTTGGAAGTTGTTGTTGAACTACCTCCCAAAGCTTCTTCATCTAAACCTACACAAACCAGCTCTCCTATAAAACTCATTTTGAGAGCCATCAAATCCCTCTCCAGGAAACTCTCTCACTTCAAGAAAAGTGTCTCCAAGAGATTCCATCACTTGAACAAAAGAATTGACCTTATATCTCACATGCATCATGATCTCTATGACATGCAAGGCAAACTGAATTTGCCTCAATGCAATCTTGAGGATTGGGATATAAGTGATCATACAGAAAGACTCCCTAAAGAAGAAGACTCCATCAGCACTAGCTCTGCCAGCAATGTCCCTCTTGATAAGGGAAAAGCTCCTATAGAAGAAGAAGATCTAGATGAGGATGAAGATTCTGATTAGTTTACTTTTTCTGTTTTTTTTGTTTCTATTTTGTTGTTTTAATTTTGTTCTTTTTCTATTTTTTTTATTTTATATTGTCTTTGTACTGCTTTCTTCCTAATATGATTTTGTTTATTACACATTATAATCATAATCTTACCATTGTCTTTACTATTTCTGTCATATTATGCATTTTGTCTATGACAAAGGGGGAGAAAGAGATATACAAAGAGAAAGAGATATACAAATGAAACATACAAATGAAATTACCAATGGGAATGCTATTTTACTAATGTGAAAAGTTATAAGCTATGCACTCCAAAATAAACATGATTCATGCATATGTTTAGGGGGAGCTTTGTAGAAATGTATTAACACTCAACACATGAGAAGTTTAAATTGGGGGAGATTGTTAGCCAAGTTAATTTACATTTCTTTCAATTTATATCATCATTCCATTTGATTGTCAAAGTCAAAATGGGGGATATTGTTAGCCAAATGATCTCAATTTTGATCCTTGACAACTCAAATTGAATGACTTATTTAACATGTGTTTAAAGAACCTTGTTGCAGGATTAGGTTGTTTCAAATAAGTTGAACATGGCACATTTAGTGGTCGCACAAACCATGGAGATGACCGCCCCATTGAATTGAAGGATGAAACCATATCACAGTAGGCCTCGCGGTCAAAAACTCGACCTCAGTCATGACCGCACATCAACATGAGCGACTGTCCAACAAATAAGGACGACCGCAACAGGAGAAACCCAAATCATCCAAATTCCAGTAAGGTTCGCGGTGACAAGCACAGTGAAGAATACAGTCTCACTTACTAATATCGCGACTGCCCTTCCGACTCCGCGACCGCTATGCTGATTCAAGAGAAAACTACTCGAACTGACAGTAGTGTTCGCGTCCTTAGGTGCGCCCAGAAGTTCGACACGAGTTTCTCAATTCGACCGCGAACTTGCACCTAGGGCGACCGCTAAATTCATATTTAGGCAGAATTTTATTTTGCCCAGTTAAAGAATGCCACGTGTGATGACCGTTATAAACCCATTTTAGCATTTAAAAAGGGCGACAACACCTAGCTTATGCATGACCTTACCGACAACCACAACATGGGCAAGATTCCAGCAGCAGAGCACTTAAATTCGATCGTTGAAGCAAATTTGAATGTAGCGATCGTCCTTTATCCAAGGGTGGCCGCATATGACATTTTCACGACCGTCCTAGTATCAAGGACGACCACTAACTGCTTCGAATAGTCTATTAAAAAAAGGTCTAAACTACCAAGACTCTCACTATCTATAACGGCTAGTTAGACCACATTGGCTATAAATACATTATTATTCTGTTAAGAAAAGCAGAGATTCTATATTTGATAGCCAAGCAACATATTTTTTTATTACTACAATTAACATTTGAATTGTAATGAATGTTAGGTGTAAGCATTAAAAACACCATTGTAAAAGTTTGAGTGCGAGCTTGGAAACACTTAGGTTTTGAGAGTGAGCCTGGGTAAAACTCTTGTAAGTGGTTTGAGTGTTAGCCTTAGGAAAACACTTGTCAAGTTGGGTGTGAGCTTATAAAAACACCAAAGTTGAAAGTGAGCTTGTAAAACTTCAAAGTTAGTGGAACCTTAACAAGTTGTTAAGGAAGTGGATGTAGGATTAGAGAAAATTTGAACTACTATAAATCTTGTGTGTTCTTTCTTCTACTCACAACTCAACTATTTATTACTTCTACATTTCTTGTTGTTGAGTTTTTTTTAATTCTTTATTTATAGAGTTTTTTTTATTTGCCATCATTCCTCAAGAAACCAATTCACCCCTCTCTTAGTTGCCATCTTGGGACAACAACTGGAAAACATAATGATGCATGCCTGGAACAAGTAATATATTTCTTCGGTCGAATTCTCCAACCCACAAAGATTAGATACTCCCCAATTGAAAAGTTATGCTTGACGTTGTTTTCAGCTTGCATCAAGTTAAGGCATTGCATCATTAGAGAGAGAATATATGTCATTTCCTCAACAAACTTGATCAAGTACATGTTAAATCTATCACGACCCAAACTCGATGGCACGTGACCAATACTAGGGAATGGGAAAGCAGGTGGCTTGCGAAACCCGTAGTCAGCCTGATAAATTATCATAAGCATTTAAAAAATCACATCAATTATTTAAAATACAATATAAATTCATACAATCCCAACTATATAAAATTTATGAAGTTTCTAGAGTACAAATACAACACAATACATATTAAATTATAGATTTAATTAATTTTATAACTAAATTCCCCTGACAAAGAAGAAAGGCAGGGCTTTTAAATAATTACTCTCAGAAACTCACTCTAGTAACTAGAAAAAAATAATGAGACAGAGGTGAGCGTCTCAACTCAGTAAGTGATACCAACCAATATACTAACTTGGTGTCCTAGCTTAGTTCTATTTGAAGATGCTCATGTATTATACCAACTATACAATAAGCAAATAATAATCTAAGGATGGAAATTAGTCCACAAGAACTACTCTAAACCTCAAATTGGGGAGCCAATCCCCCCTATCTAGCTCTCTTTATCCAACATGGTTTCTTAGAATCCAAAACACAAAGACTCCGCCGTCACGACCTTAGCCAAGCAATGCTACCTAACTGACAAGCAAAGCTGAGCATAAAAAAGCCCCTGCAGTCACATTAGCCCCAAACTTATCACCATAATATTATATCATTTTATATTCACAATCGCAATCACATCCCATGTAGTCCCATATCATCCCAATTCCATCCAACAAACTATAAATTATATTCATCCCATAATTGAACAGTCACAAGCAAATGTTGAAATTTTAAAATTCTAAATAATGCATAATAATATATATATATATATACACACACTATATGTGAATGTATGAAATACAAGAAAGTACATTAGAATCACTCACAGTTTAAGCGAAGAAATTTGACTCAGTCAACGACTCGGTTCAAGAGTGGTAGGGTATAGTATTGAATGGTCTATGGAATAAAATATCATTAAAATATTATTATAACACTTTTAGACTCAGGAAATATGTATTTTATGGCTGAAAAATTTTACTAAGAATTTAATATAATTTATTCTTAATTGGTCTCCCAAAATATAGACAACTGACATAATTAATATTATTAAATTAATTTATTAAATTGGAATCAAACTTAAAATTTAATTATTGTCCCCGTAAATTCTATACTTTTCATGCTTAGTAAAATTAAATATTTAATATGTAATAGGTCTCGTCGGAGTACTCACTGGTCTCTCATCGAAGTTTCATCAAAAAATTTTATCGAAAGAATTTGATAGCAAATTGGGTACCAAAACGTTCATCTTAGAGAAAAGAGTTCAAAAATATGGCACTCTCTCTCTCACTCATAAAAAATTCACCGAAAATGGTATCGAAAGCTACTGTCTTGGCCGGATTCCGGCCAAAATTTAAGTTAGTCCAAAAATTACAAATGAGGTACCAAATGAAAGCTTATGAAGAGAGGATTCTAATGGTGCATGTCTTTTCAAGAAAGGAGGTCAAAGTTGTCCGAAAAATCATTTGAAATCCAATGAAGGCATCAATTTCTAACGGGAGGTGCGACTTCCTCTGGTATTGGTTGGCAATGAGTCACCCCTCTTTGGATTCTTCATCTTGAGATGAATCCAATGGTGGGCGACTGACGGCGATCGGAGGTCATGTAATATCCCTAATTTTTAAAAATAAAATAAAATAAATTAACATTAAATAAAATAAATTAAAATTAAATTGGATAAATTAAATAAATAATTTAAATGAAAAATGAAAGAATTTTAAGTGAAAAAGTGGAATGTATATGTGAAATATACATGAAATATATATAAAATATACAAAGTCAACAAAAGTCAATATTTAAAAAAAAGTCAAAAAGTCAAAAGGCATTTTTGTAAATATACATTGAAAATTGAAAATTATTTAAATAATTTAAACTAAATTATTTTTAACGGAGATGTAATTTTGGGGTTTTTATTGAAAAAATAAATAAATAAATAATTAAAAATGTAATATAATATAGTATATATATGGTTATAAAGAAAGTGGAAGGAAAGAGAAATTCTAAATCATCTTGTTCCTCTTGTGTTGGCTGAACTCCATGGATGTCCAAAGCTCAAGGATTTGCTTCTTCCATGCTTCAAGAATTGATAGATTTTTAAGGTTTTAAGTGAAGGTTTGGGGTTTTCCTCTATAATTAGTAAGTTCTTTAACTTCTTTCTTTGGATTTTCAAGAAATTAAGATTATGTTGATTTTGGACTTTTGAAGTATTATGTTTTAATTGTCTATTTTGGTATGAATGAAGTTGTTTTGAGTAGTTAACAATGATTTTAAGGTTGGATTAAAGAAATGGTTGAATTTAAGTTGAGTTCGGTGAAGAGAGAGAATTTAGGGTTATGGGAGAATTAGACTTTTAAATTCATGTGATTTAATTATAAAATGTATTATTTTGATGCATAAACAAGTATTTTAAAGTCAAATGATGTATTTGGCTAAGTTTGATTATAGTTTGGGAATTGAAGTGTTGAATTTAGGGTTTTGGAAAGGAAAATTTTCAAAGATTGGTTAATTGATTGGTTTTAATGCTTAAATCATGTTGTTTAATGATATAAGTGATGAATCTAAGCTTGGATTGATAATTGGATTGAGTTGGAATGGAGAACCTTCAATGGTGAAGGTTATGCTTTTTTTAGGATTTTATACTTAAGCATGTGTTTAACTAATGTAATTGATTGAAACATGTTAAAATTTGTTTATAATGATATTAATAAACTTAAAACACCAATTTATATGATTTAACATGGTTGTCCAATGTTAAAGTGAGGTAAGGCTTAATCTTGGAGTTTTGATTAAAGTGGTATATAATTAAGGTTTAATGCTTAAAATGCCTTACAATGTGATATTAAATGATTGTATTTGATCACATTTGGTATAGGCATTAAGGAGAGGTGATTTGCCCAAGACTAGTATTAAAGGGCAACTTGAAAGAGGAGGTTGGAGTTTGATTTTGAGCTTGCTTTTGAGAGCTTATAGAGGTATGTACAAACTCTTGATAAATGTGGCATAATTGAATTACATTTGGACTTAACACATTTTGGTTGAGAAATGTGTTAAGCTACTAGATGCATTGAATATTCATGAACAATGTGCTATGGCATGTGTAACGTTATATATGTATTAAATGCATTGTGAAAAGCCCTTGTTAATGGCTAAATTGCATAAAATGTGAATTATGTGAAAATAGCCAAAAGTGTTTGGGTAATGTGATTTGGATATGAAATGTGATACATTGTGATGATATATTGAGATACGATGAAACGTGATAAATTGAAATGAAATGACATTGAGAAAAATGAGGAAAATGAGGCAATGTGCTTAATTGATAATGAGAAAAGAGGCAATGTGCCTAGTTGATTATGAGAAAATGAAAATGAAATTGATAATGAAAAATATGAAATAATTGTGTGCCTAATATGGTATTCAATTTCCAGAGTTCTGTGTTTGACGGCATGCCTATGAGGTTATCCTCATTATTTGCTTTTGGGGCTAGCTTTTGAGTAAGTACTTTGTTTTACCTTCGGGGCTAGATGCTTGTGGTTATTGTGATATGATTTGCCTTCGGGGCTAGCTTTTAAGTATTTCTATGATTTGCCTTCGAGACTAGACACATGGTGTCAATTTGGACCAAAATAGTAACTCTGAAATTTGAATGGCATATTAGATCTTTTGGGTCCATGCTTGTGTTTGTTCTTATGTGAATTATTGAATGATGAAAGAATATATTTAAAAGTGAGCATGGATGCCACATTGTGACAGAGCATAAAAAGCATTAAGCATTGACATTATATTTAATTTTATTTGTTATCAAAGTTTGTATCACTAGGCTTTTAGCTTAGCGCGATTATAATTCATCATATAGGTGACAGGGGTGATCCGATTGAGCTGGAGAGTTCTTCTATACCAAGTTGGGTCTAGATTTGAGATTTTGCTAGTAGATTTGATTTTGGACATCAAGATCAGAGACACTGTCAGCATGTATATGTTTTATATTATATTTTAATATTATGTATATTATATTATGTTTTGATATATATATATATTGTAAATTATAAAAAATGTGTTGAAAAATTTTATAATGTAGGTTTTATATATGTGTTTTTGATAAATATATATGTATATGTATAAATATTTGAGAAACTTGGAGAAATTAAGGAGTATGGGTGAAATATATGATTGATTTTTTTATTGGGAGTGTTTTTCTTATGCAGGTTGCGGTTTATTGTAATTTGAGGATGTCCAAATTACAGGCAAAACTCTGGCGAATTTTTTTCAGAGATTTTCATGTAAAACTCTATTTTGAAACCTATAATATATAAAGAATATTTATTTATTATTTAATTATACATTTAAAAGTATTTTGGAGTTTAAATTTGAAATGTGAAAATTTTTATTTTTGTTGGGTCTCGACATTTTTTATATTGTATACGCATATTTTATATATACTAGGTATATATATTATACGTATATAGGGTATAAGGGTATTACAGGTCAGATGGCAAAGATATGGTCGGTCAAAGTTTCTGCCGTCAATTTTTTTTCTCTCCTATCTAATTTCTGCATTTTCTCTCTCCTCTCTCCTCTCTTTTCTCTCTCTCTCTCTCTCTCTCTCTCTCTCTCTCTCTCTCTCTCTCTTTTCCTCTCTTCCTTAGACCACTCATCAATTTCCCAACCATTTAAATAATCACCATCATATATATATATATTATATTATATATTTTATTAATATTTTATTTTATTATATTATATATATATATTATTATTATATATATTTTTTGATTTTACAATCTCCCCTATTAAAATAAATTCATCCTCGAATTTAATAGGGCAATCAATAACCCATCACAATCTCAATTATATAAAAAATGACTAATATGCAATTAACTGGTTATTTTTTTTCATTCGTAGGATGTTTTAATTTATTACAAATAAATATGGGTATTTATCTCTCATATTGGCTTCCATTTCCCACATACATTCTTCAATGGTGTTATTACACCACAAAACCTTTACCATAGAAATTTCCTTAGAGCTTAACTTTCGAATATGACAGTCCATAATGGCTATGGGAACTTCCTCATAAGAAAGATTCTCGCAAATATGAACTTCCTATGGATGCAATACCTGTGAAGGATCGAGAATATACTTCCTCAACATTGAGATATGAAAAATTAGATGGTCATGAGAAAGATTTGATGGCAAATCCAATTAATATGCAATTGTTCTAACCCTCTCAATAATCAGATAAGGTCTAATGTACCTTGGTACCAATTTGCCTTTCTTACCAAATCTCATCACCCCTCTCATAGGAGAAACTTTTAGAAATACTAAATCACCCACCTCGAAGGACATATTTATACATTTAGGGTCTGCATAACTCTTTTGGCGACTAGCTGCAATTTTTAGTTATTCTCGAATAATAGGAATTTTCTCAAAAGTAATTCGGACTAGGTCTTCTGCTAGTTGTCTCTCCCCAACTTCATCCCAACAGATTAAAGATCTGCATTTTTTTGCCATAAAGAGCCTCATAAGGTGCCATCTCGATGCTAGATTGGTAACTGTTATTATAAGAAAATTCGATTAATGGTAGATACAAATTCCAATGGCTCCCAAAATCAAGCACACACATCCGATGCATATCCTCCAAGGTTTGAATAGTCCTCTCAGATTGACTATCATTCTGAGAGTGAAAAGTTGTACAGAAATCTAATCTTGTACCCAAAGCTTCTTGTAATGATTTACAAAATTTAGAAGTGAATTGGGGCCCTCTATCTGACACAATGGAAACTAGGACTCCATGTAAACAAACTATCTTCTCCAAGTATAGCTTAGCATACTTAGCACAAAATAATTTACTTTCACTGGGATAAAATGTATTGACATTGTCAATCGATCTACGATAACCCATATGGATTCATACCCTGAAGTAGTTTTAGGCAATCCAGTCACAAAGTCCATAGTAATCCTTTTCCACTTCTACTCGGGGATAGGGAGTAGTTGCAATAACCCAGAGGGCTTTTGATGTTCTAACTTTACCTGTTGACATGTGAGGCATTTGGAAACAAACTCTACAATATCTTTCTTCATGCCATTCCACCAATATATACCTTTCAAATCTTGATATACTTTGTGGAACCTGGATGCACATTGCAAGCTGTAAGGTGCGTCTCTTCCAATATCTCTTTTCTCAAATTATCTACATCTGGAACACATAAACATGAACCATGTCGAAGTATACCTTTTTCATCATTCAAAAAGTCCATAGAGTTACCATCTCATACTTCTTCCAAGACTTTGCATAATTGTGAGTCTCATCTTTGAGACACCTTGATTCATTCTACTAGTATGGAGCAGACTTGAAAATGTGCCAAAAGTATACCCGAGTCATTCACTTCAAGTTGTAACCCTTCATCAAACAACTCTATCAATTCTTTAACAATGGGTCACTTTTCCACCACAATATGAGCTAAATTACCATAAGACTTTCTACTCAAAGCTTCAGACACTATATTCGCTTTACCAGGATGATAGAGGATAGTGCAATCATAATCTTTCAAAAGTTCCATCCATCTTATTTGTCTCATATTTAAATCTCTCTAATAAAAGATATACTTTAGACTTTTGTGATCTATGTATTGTAGACCCTTAATTTTTGACCCAGTCCAGTCCGTTATTTTATTTAGTTCAAAATAATTTTTGTGTTATCTTAATTAAAAAAATATTTATTTTAGTATTTATTTTTTATAATTTTTAAAAATTATTATTATAATAAAAAAATAATAATAAACAAATAAATAAAAATAAAAATAAAAATCGGTGGCAGAAAAATCGGCGATGAAAAATTCGTCGCCGCAGGAGTTTTCTGCGGGCGAAATGGCCCGCAGCCCGCCAGCGCCCATAGCCCCTTGCAGCTCGACGTAGTTTTCGCCGGTGAAATTTTTTCGACGCAAATTTTTTTGAAATCAAATTCTATTTGGTTTTGGTTTTCTTTTCCTAATAAAATACTGTTTCCTTAAATAATTAAAACTAATCATCTAAATTTCCTATAAATAAGACTAAAAAAACACAGAAAAAGGGAGGAGGAATCAGACTTTGGACTGGGACTTGGATTTTGAACTGGAACTTTACAAATTGATCGGACTTTTTAGAAGAGAAGAAGGAAGCAAGCAACCAAGCTGTCAAAGGCAGCAACCTTGCCTTTGTCCTTGTTCATCCAAGAAGCAATTTTTGGTGAAACCAACAAACGAAGGTTTGAATCTTTAATTTCTTTTTATTTCTTACAATAGCTTCGTTCTTTATTTGATTCACAAGATTATACACATAAAACTTCGATCTTTGAAGATGTAATAATTTGATCTTCGTTTCCAAAAACCTTAAATGATTTCCACTGTTTCTAAATACCTTAAAAACCTTAATTCATTTCTTTGTTTTCAAAAAATGTTAAATGATTCCCTATGTTTCTTTTAAAACTCAAGAACCCTAATTTTGTTTCTTTTAAAATTTAATACCTTAAATTGATCCTTTTATTTCCAAAAACCTTAAGTCTTCTTGCCTATTTCGAAAAACTTTATAAACTCCAAACTATTTTCTTTAACTTCAAAACCAAAAACAGTAAACCCCAAACTAGTAAATCTAAACCCTAATTCCCCTAAAACCGTAAACCCTAGTTTTCCTAAACCCTAATCCTTAAAACCTTATAAACCTAAACATTCAAACCCAATATAGTAAATCCAAAAAAATAATCCAGTTGCTAAGAATTATAAAGCTAAATGTTTTAAAGTGTCCAAAACCTAAATTCTAAAATCCTATTTTCTAAATTCTAAACCCTAAAATCTTAATTTTCAACACCAAAACCTACAATCCTAAAAGTCAGTTTCTAAAATTTTCATTTGTGTATTATGAGTCCGCGTATTTAACTTTCCATATTATGAGTCCGCCGTATGGGCTCATCGAAGGGGTCAATATTCATTTGTGTATTATGAGTCCGCGTATTTAACTATTCTTTTTCCAAAGCCCTAATTTAGTAATTAAAATTCTAAAATCTTATTTTAAGATGTGAACCCTAAATTATATATTTATTGCTTTATTTAATTTTAGATTTGATTATGTAGTTTATTATATGCTTTGATTTATTTAATTTCAATGCTTGATTTATTTAATTTATCATGGATGGATGTTTATTTTATATTTTGATTAATATCTTTGATGAATGATTTATTTATGGTGAATGGTTATTTACTTCTATCGATTTATTTAGATTTCCAAATGTTGTAAGAGGTATGTTTCCACATTGTGGGTACCTCATTAGTTAAATATCATGTAATTTAAATTGCTTTTATATTTTGGACCAATGTAAAGGACATGTTTCTACCTTTTGGTGGGTGTCCTATTTAGCTTAGACATGGATGATGTAAGGTCATGTTTCCATCTCCAGATGGGTGTCCATTTATTTGCTTTTTTTGGACATTGCTTTGATTTTTAATATAACGATGCTTTATTTCAATTGTTGCGTGTAATATGGATAATATTATTATATTTAAGAATTTTATAATATTAAGACCTGTAAAGGAGGACGATTCTAATGAACCGGGCGTTGTGGGGGTGCTGGGCCATTTCTCACCTTCCCCACACGTACCAAATTTTTCGAACCCATTAGGGGGTTGGTGATTCCTTAGGAATCGAGTCATCCACCACTTTCTTTTTCCCGGCCTGTCCGAGTGGTGACTCCATTTTCTCCGGACTTAGGTCCGTGTTCTCTAAGTCCTTGAGCCTAAACAGTGCCGAAATCGCAAGAGCCATTCCACCGGGAGTGGGGCGAAAATCCCTGCTCACAGTGGCGACTCCACTAGGGATAAGAGAAGTTTATTTCGTTGGTCTTTATATTATTCTATTCTTTCTAATAATGATATTATCCATTGCATCATATTAGATTGCATCGTGTGAGTGAGTTAGGACGCCCGTGTTACCCGTGTTGTGCTATGTAAGGGATACCATATTTTCACTCAAGGTATGGAGATCGAGCATGGCATAACCACTCATAGCCTCGTACCA
Source organism: Garcia nutans (assembly GCA_947685225.1). Lineage (NCBI taxonomy): Eukaryota > Viridiplantae > Streptophyta > Magnoliopsida > Malpighiales > Euphorbiaceae > Garcia > Garcia nutans. The sequence continues at coordinate 29,337,205 of CANTUV010000009.1, read as the reverse complement.
TTTGGTATATACTTGCTATGGGAACCTAAGCCTTTTAACCCAAAGACTAAAGCTCATGTAATTGGCCTAGTTACTTTCCTTAGGTTCTACCCCAAATGCTTGTTGTTTGACTATGATTAATTTATCTTGGCTTAAATCATGGCTTATTTGGTTTGCTCTTTTTCTAATATGACCTAAGTACATTGTGGGCTCAAATAAATTTTTCTTTAAAGTCCAAAAGACCAAAGCTATTTTCAAAACTTTTCAAGGTGGTCTTTGGACATAAAACTTTTCTAAAACAAATCAAAAGTTCTTTTCTCATGACCCAACTACTAAGCCCAAAATCCATTTTTTCTAAAATCTTTTTACAATGGGCTTAGAAACAAAATTATTTTCAACCTTTTCTTACAAAGAGCTTGCAAATTATTTAGGTCAATTATGAAATACTAAAAATCAATTGTGAGCCCAGTTTATACTAAGAATAAATTAACCATGGGCTTGTTTTTGGCATGAATCATTAGTTACTTTTTCAAGTGAGAAATCTATTTATAATAAACCTCTTAATTTAATTTTAATCCAATATAGCATAAAAGCTACTATAGTTGGTTGAATGGATTAAAACCTAATTAATGGGAATTATCATGAACTGATTTCCATTTTTGAAAATATAAGTATTGGTTGAAACGTCCGAGGGAAATATTCGAAAATAAGATACCCCATGTTGATATTTTGTTAACCATATACCTAGGAAAAGAGACTCATTATTCGTATGTGAAAGTTATAAGGTTGGAAGGAGCGTCCTAATTATCTATCTTTGTCTATTGTTTGTGCATACATGCATACATATATTTACATCACATATCATTAATCCCTTCTGGCTCACAGCCTTGAAGTATGACAATTCAAGAGCATACAACAACACCACCTACAACATTTCAAGGATGGATGCAAACCAGCTAAGGGACATAGTTGATGAAGTTGTCAAAGCTAGGATGGCCGAGCTACGAGATCAATTGGTTGAAATTATGAGGACCTAGTTGATTCAAATTCTGGAGATCATCAACAATGCTAATGAGGCATCTCTCATTGACATAAGAAGAAAGGGAAAGGCAGCATCAATGGGGAACATGTTCACTAATAGAGATCGATTGAAAAATGAGAGATCAATCCCTATTCTAAAAGACCAACCGAACCATGGGCTACCTAAGTGGAGCAATAAGGTCGGCTATCATCCTAGTGGGCAATGTCAAAGGGAAAAAGGAGGTGTTGAGAAAAATGCAACAACTGAGCCAACAAAGAAGCGTAAATTTTCAGACTTAGGGAGCCTTTGTCAAAGATGTTAGAAAATCTAATAAAAATGGATTTTCTACAACCATTAGCACCTCAACCTCTATATAAGCCTCTACTGCCAAATTTTGACGCCAAGGTCTTCTGTCAATTCCATCAAATGCAAAGGCATGAGACAGATAAATGTGTTCGATTAAGGCACGAGATCCAAGATTTGATTGACTGTTGAAAGCTGCCTGAACCTGATCCTCTACCTAAACTTGGAAGGGCACCACCCTTACAACCTTTATGAAGAGATTTATCTTGTCATCCTGTGATGATATGGATAGAGAAGCTGCTAAAGATAATGTGCTACTAAGCAAGCTTTGGCTAACTGTGGATGATGAAGCAATGACTCTTGAGGATGGAAAAAATCCTTGCCCTTGAGATGTCTAAATAAATGGAGTATCTTCGACTCCAACTCAATGAACTTTTCTTAGCTTGAATGTTGCTTTTCAATTTTACTTTCTTTAATATTAATTGGAACAATCTTGTTTTTCAAATTTAAATTTGTTTGAATAAATTACTTTCATCAAAATTTTGTTGGTCTTTGTTCATTTTGGTGCTCAACCATGAGGAATCTAGCTTGATGATTCATGAATTAATATATTCATGCATCGTGACTCGAATCACTTTACTAGGTGAGGGAATCGCTCTATAGCATTGAGTTGTGTATGCTTACTTAGAGAGGGCTCCTGCATAAGGACCTTTGTCTAGGTCCTAGTCAGTCTTAGAACATGCTTTGACAAACTTTCGAGGCGAAATTGAACTTTGCTTATTTAAGAGAGAGATGATCTAGGCATTGTTTGGTTAGCCAACAACTAGTATCCACCCAATTAAATATCAATCCCTAGTTGTCCCTTTGAGCCTTCATAAAATTTTAGCTTTCTTTTCATTGGCTTACAAACCCCAATAACCTACCCTGAGCTATTGTGATACTTTTGACAAATCTTATGATCACTAAGATAAAGAGGCAAGAAGATCAAAGAAAGAAATGAATAGTCAAGACCATGAAGATAGTTGATGTTATCAAGACCATAAGGGTAGTTGAAGTTCTCCTAATATCCGCAATCTATCAAGATAACATCAGAGTAACAAATGATTTATCCCTGTTAAAGAAGATTTATGTCACTCTACTCATCCATTATTGGAAGCCCAAGTTGGTACAAACAAGACAACTCTTTTAGAGCTAGAACTAAAAAAAAAAGAAAGAAAGAAAGAAAGAAGAAAAGAAAAAAAAGGAAGAAAAAGAAAGAAAAGAAAAAAGAAAAAGAAAGAAAGAAAAAATTTAAAACCCAAAACGGTTCAGAAAGCCAATTGAGTTCTCTTTTACCTAAAGCAGCAAAAGGCTTCCATTTGGTTTATAAGGACGGTTTGGCTTGAATTGGTCCAACCCAACCAAAGATTCGATCAAAATCAGAGAAAAAGGAGAAAGACCATCCAGTTTTTGAAAGTTCTGTACTCGACAATCCTACAAGGAAGAAGGACAAAATGATAAAATGCTTAAAGAAAGGGAAGAGTAAGAAAAATAAAAGGAAAGAAAAGGGAGAAGAAGAAAAGAAGCGAATTTGAGTGCCAAACTTTTTGCAAGGGCAAAAACTGTCCTAATCAAGATCCAGATTAATGCCAAGAAGATAAAAGGAATTTGGAGTCTAGAAAGACTTCTCCTAACTATCTAAAGTTCCAACAAGAAATTTGTAGTGTGAAGGTTTGTCCATTGTGTCACATTGGCCCCAACTTACAAATGCCCTTCATTTTAACCCGTGTCCTTTATAGGCCCCATTTCAAGCCTATCAAAGACCTATTGATCTCTCTTGGTAGGTAGAGTCTATTAGTGGAGATAGTTTGAATAAGCATGCATATGAGATAGACAATATTTAAACTTAATGAGACCTTTGGCCAAGTAATGTGTATGTGCCTATCTAAAGTGCAACAATTCTTGCTTAAATAGAAATAATTCCTGAGTTTAGTATGGTAACTAGGGTTGTCATGTTATAGATATGTTAATTTGGAGAATCAAGTCCTGAGGTACATTGACATTGATTTAGCAAAGCCAACATTTGATTTCAAAACAAAAAAAATGTTTTTGTCATACAAAACCTTCAAGTTAAGAGAAGTTTCTTGAACAGTCGAACCTCGAAGGACACATTGGGCAAAGGAAATGATTACTGGCAAGGTTATAAAGAAGCTACCAATTGACATACTGAATCATAATTTGAAATGGATGTATCTCTGCTGTTTGGGGCCTCCATTATTCATGTAACACCTCTATACCCTGTATACGTACCAAGCATGCTTAAATGATCGTAATATACGTATACTGAATATAGAAAATGCCACGGTTTAAAAAGACACAACAAATATCTTTGTAAACAAGTGAAACCAATCTCAAACAAATAAAAGAAATCCAAAAGACACTATATATAAAATTTTTAATAATTCACAGCGGAAGGTATTACGAATATGTTATAAATCAAAGTTTACAAAACATAGAATATATACATGATTGGCAGCTCTTCTCTGATCTTTAAGTCCCAAAATGAACTCTTCAATGTCTACTCTCACTCGGTCTTGAAGAACTCTCAGGTTCAACTCTGTCACCTGCGCGATCAAACACTATCCCGCTAAGCCAACGGCTTAGTAGTACAAAGTATGCTAATATTATGCTTTAGTGCAATATAATGTCACACATTTTAATAACAAATCCACATCATAGATGGAAGGCTAACAACATACCTTTATATTTCATAAACCACACACATAGAAGCACATCACATTACCACATCATACTACATTCAATGTCATAACAATATTCATATTACATCTTCATAGTTCCATTGATTTTACCATTCAAGAATCACATTATACACAAAGACAAGCATGGGCCCAAAACACTCTAATATGCCATTCAATTTTCAGAGTAAATGTTTTGGTTTAATCATCACATTTATCATTATCATAAACCCAACTAGGCTTCAAGGATTAGGTTCAACCAAGCTTCAAGGGGAACAAAGCATGCTAAGTCTCAACCCAACTTGGCTTTAAGAACCAACCCAACCTAGCTTCAAGGGTTGTAACATCTCAATTAGGCTTCAAGGACTAGACCCAACCAAGCTTCAAGGGGAGTAAAACATGTTAAACTTCTACCCAACTTGGCTTCAAGGATCAAGCCCAACCTAACTTCAAGAGAGTGTTACTATCATTAGGCATGCCACCAACAACAAACTCTGAAAATTGAATAACACATGAGCCACACAATTCATTTATTATTTCATTCTCAAATCTCATCATCAATTAGGCAAACATGCCTTATATCTTTCAATTGAATCATCATAGCCAAACACAATGGCTTCATATCATAGCATATCTCAATACCCATCTTAGCAATTCCTCTTTCAAATGTACAATCATTTGTATCATCATATTATTCATATAATACCTATATATATCATCATTGATATAAGCATAGCAAAGTACATTCTTCAAGACCTAATCCAACAAATATAACACACACTTACTTAAGGACACACAAGAAGTAATCAAGTTAAGAGTTAACTAGAGCAATCTCTACACATGACACGCTCAACCACACGGGCGTGTTCCTGGCCGTGCCCTAACTCCACAACACAAAAGCTATTACACGCTCATGACCACGGACGTGTCACTGGGCGTGTAATACATACTGCCTCATACAAATACATCAACACATCCAACAACCTGAACGTGCTCCTGGCCGTGTAAATTCTCCAATCTTACAGTAGCTATGACACGCTCAATAACACGGGCGTGTTACTGGCCGTGTCAAACCTACTACCATACAGAACAATTGACACGCCTAAGAACCCTGGACGTGCTCATGGGCGTGTCAGGCTAGAAATCCAAAATCCGGCCAAAACAACCAAACATCCAACAAAACACTTCTTCCACCAACATTCACTTCAAACAATCTTAGCAAAACATACCCAAAAACCATATTAAACTTGCAACAACACCAAAACAAACCACAACACACACATCAAACACAAATCACAAACATCATCAAAATCCTATACACAACTCAACATCATCTCATCCAATCAACTTACTCTTTTCTTCAATTTATCCTTAAAATCCATGATCAAAACAATCAAACACCCTTAAACATATCAAAATCAACCAACACACTCTTAAAAATCTATCAAACTCATAACACAACTTCAAATAAGCAAGTATCTCAAAAGAAGACTTACCAAAGTTATAAAACTTCTTGAATCATCACTTGATCACTTAAATCTTCCTTCAATTTGAGCTTAACACATCAAGATCTTCTCTTTGTCTCTTGCTTTCCTTTGTCTATGGAGGAGCCGGCCAACAACAATGGAGAAAGAAGAAAACATGAAGAAAACAAAGTCAACTCCTCTTTAAATCTCCACCAAGTGTTTCATCAAGAGCAATTACCTAAACACCCTTCTACCAATAGTTTTGATTTCCTTTAACACACTTGCCCTTTTAAGTCATTTCACAAATCTCAAATAAAAATATCTTCTTCCCTTGACCACTCTTTTGACTTACATATATGTTATATATATTATCATATAAACAACATATACATTCCATTAACAAAATTATTTCCTTTGCAAAAACATATATACATTAAGTTCAAATCAAACCACAATTATATCCATACTTCTAGGGTACATTTAGGGATATTACAATTCTCCCCCTCTAAAAAGAAATTTCGTCCTCGAAATTACCTGATATCAGGGCTGAAATAATTGGGGATACTGATCCCGCATGGTTTGTTCACTTTCCCAAGTTGCCTCTTCTTTTGCATGATTCTTCCACAAAATCTTCACAAGTGGCACTTTCTTATTCCTCAACTCTTTCACTTCACGTGCCAAGATAGCAACTGGTTCCTCTTCAAATGTAATATCTGGACTCACTTCGATAGATTCAATTGGCAACACATGAGATGGATCCGATCTATACCTCCTCAACATAGAAACATGAAATACATTATGGATATGATCCAACTCAGGTGGCAAAGTAAGCCGATAAGCAATTGGCCCAACTCTTTCCAAAACTTCATACGGTCCAATGAAACGAGGACTCAATTTCCCTTTCCGACCAAACCTTAAAATCTTCTTCCAAGGAGATACTTTCAAAAATACTTTATCTCCCACCTCAAACTCAATGTCTCTCCGTTTCAAGTCTGCATAAGACTTCTATCGGTCTGAAGCTGCTTTCAACCTGCCTCGAATCACTTTCACTTTCTCTTCAGTTTCTTTAATCAAATCAGGCCCAATTAACTTACCATCTCCAAGTTCACTCCAACATAGAGGTGTCCTACACCGTCTACCATACAATGCTTCGAATGGTGCCATACCAATGCTAGATTGGTGACTGTTATTGTAAGCAAACTCCAAAAGTGGTAGAAATTTATCCCAACTTCCAGAGAAATCAATGACACAGCTTCTCAACATGTCCTCGACAATCTGTATCACTCTCTCTGACTGCCCATCTGTCTGTGGATGAAAAGCAGTGCTGAAGTGCAGTCGAGAACCCAAAGCACTATGCAAACTCTTCCAAAATCTGGAAGTAAACCGGGGATCTCGATCAGACACTAAAGAAATTGGGACACCATGCAACTTCACAATTTCATGAATATATAGCTCAGCTAACCTCTCCAAAGAGTAATCCATCCGAACCGGAAGGAAATGAGCTAATTTAGTCAACCTGTCAACAATCACCCAAATAGCATCATGCTTCCTTTGTGACAATGGCAGACCAGATACAAAATCCATGATTACTCTATCCCATTTCCATTCAGGCACTGCTAAAGGTTGAAGTAACCCTGTTGGAACTTGATGCTCAGCTTTTACCCTCTGACATGTGAGACATTTAGACACAAAATCTGCAATGTCTCTCTTCATACCAGACCACCAGTAAAATTGCTTTAAATCATGATACATCTTTGTATTACCCGGATGCATAGCAAATACTGATTGATGTGCTTCCTTTAAAATAATCCTTCTCAATTTAGCATCATCAGGTACAAACATTCTGTTCTTAAACCAAAGACTCCCATTACCTCTTACAATAAAATCTTGACTCTTTCCATTCTGACAATCTGAAACAATCTTTTGAATCTTTGCATCAGCCAATTGAGCCTCTTTAATCTGATCCAACAATACTGGTCTCAATTGCAACTGTGCCAACAATGCACCCTCATCACAAGATACAAATCTAACATGTAACGCTCTCAACTCAACAAGCAACGAGAGGGAATAAACAGTTAAACCAGCTAAAGACTTCCGACTCAAGGCATCAGCAACAACATTTGCTTTACCTGGATGATAATCAATCAAACAGTCGTAGTCTTTAATCAATTCCAACCATCTCCTCTGCCGAAGATTAAGCTCTTTTTGGACACCCAAATATTTTAAACTTTTATGATCAGTATAAATAAAACACTTTTCCCCATACAGATAATGTCGCCAAATCTTCAATGCAAACACAATGGCTGCCAATTCTAAATCATGGGTCGGATAATTGAGCTCATGCGGTTTCAACTGTCGAGAAGCATAAGCTATTACTTTACCTTCTTGCATCAGAACACAGCCCAAACCACTATATGAAGCATCACTGTAAATCACATATGGTTTATCTTCCACAGGTAAAGTAAGAACAGACACTTGAGTCAAAATTTCTCTCAACTGTTCAAAGCTAGCCTGACACTGATCCGTCCACACAAATCTAACTCCCTTTCGAAGCAATCTGGTGAGTGGAGTAGCTATCAAAGAAAATCCTTTCACAAACCGTCGGTAATAGCCTACCAAACCCAGAAAACTTCTAACTTCAGTCACAGACTTTGGTGGACTCCAATTCAAAATAGCTTCAACTTTACTCGGATCAACTCTAATACCCTCTGCTGAAACTATATGACCCATAAAAGTAACCTGGTCAAGCCAAAACTCACATTTCGACAGTTTAGCAAACAATTGCTTCTCTCTCAAAATTTGCAACACAATCCGCAGATGCTTGTCATACTCTTCCTCATTACGCGAATACACCAAAATATCATCTATAAAGACCACTACAAACTGATCCAAATAGGGCCTAAACACCCTATTCATCAAGTCCATAAAAACTGCAGGTGCATTCGTCAAACCAAAAGGCATAACTAGAAACTCATAATGCCCATACCTGGTCCGAAAGGCGGTCTTAGGAACATCTTCAGCTCTGACTCTCAACTGATGGTACCCTGATCTCAAATCAATTTTGGAAAACACTGCTGCACCTTTCAATTGATCAAAGAGATCATCAATTCTGGGCAAAGGATATTTATTTTTAATAGTCACCTTGTTCAACTGCCTATAGTCGATGCACAATCTCATAGTACCATCCTTCTTCTTTACAAACAGAACAGGAGCTCCCCACGGTGAAACACTAGGGTGAACAAACCCTTTATCCAACAACTCCTGCAACTGCACCTTCAATTCTCTCAATTCAGCAGGTGCCATTCTGTAAGGAGTAATAGAAATAGGAGTGGTACCAGGCAATAATTCAATACCGAACTCCACCTCTCTCTCAGGAGGCAACCTTGGCAATTCCTCTGGAAACACATCTGGAAACTCTGCAACTGTGGGTATATCATCAAGTTGAGAATCTTTTACTCTAGTATCCACAACATAAGCAAGGTAAGCATCACACCCTTTTCTAATCAATCTCCTAACTGCAATAGCTGAAACAAATAAGGATGCTAGCTGTCCCTGCTCACTAGATACTAACACCTCTCTACCATCGCTGGTTCTCAAGGTAACAAATTTCTTTTGGCAGTCAACCACAACTCTATGTCTAGATAACCAGTCCATGCCTAGGATCACATCATATTCCTTAAAAGGCATCTCAATCAAATCTCCAAGAAACTCCTCACCTTGCACCATCACTGCACTATCTCGGTGCACTTTGCTAACAATCACACTATGCCCTAAAGGATTTGTCACCAATACATTAAATCCTAGGGATTCAGCATGCACATCAGACACAGGCAAAACAGATGCACTAATATATGAATGTGTGGAACCCGGATCAATCAGAGCAAGTACTGAAATACCAAATAAAGAAAAAGTACCAGCTATGACTGCCGAAGCATCTGGTTGCCTCTGCATCACATAAATCCTCTGAGAAGATCCAGCCTCCTTTGGTCTACTCTCCCTGGATGTAGAACCTCCTCTAGAACTGAACCCAGATCTGCCTCCTCTGCTGAAACCTCTGCCTCCTCGACCTCCCCTCACTCTAGGTCGGGAAGCTGCAGTATCCACTGACATCCGCTCCTGTCTCTCAGGACAATCTCTCACAAAATGATCGGGAGATCCACATCTGAAACATACCCCTGCTACACCAGTCTTCCAACAAGTACCACCATGTGGCCTACCACAATGAATGCATATGGGTAAGGTGGATCTCTGAGTCACTGGGATCGGAGCACTCGCCACTGAAACTGTAGGTCTAGATCTCTGCCTCTGAAACTGTACTGACCTACCCGCTGGCCTCTGACTCCTACTAATCTGAGGAACAAAACTTCCTTTACCTCTTTTCACAGACGAAGACCCTGCCTCAAACTGGGGCCTTCTAACCCTGATCTCTTCCTCTGAAGCAGCTGTAATAACCTGAGCCCTCTCCACACTCCTAGCTGCTGCAACCAGCTGGGGAAAATCACGATATCTAGATCCAGCCACCAAACACATGATAGAGGGCCTCAATCCCTCCTCAAATCTCCGGCATCTATCTATCTCATCAGATATAATACCCCCAGCATACTGGCTCAACCGGATAAACTCTAACTCATATTCCGTCACTGTCTGGTGATCTTGCTTCAAGCTTAAAAACTCCATTTTCTTCACATCTTTGTACTCCCTAGGAGTATACTTCAATTCAAACTCTCTTAGAAAATCAGCATAGGACAATGTTGGTGGATCATCCATAGCATGGGGCATTGTCTTCCACCAGTCATATGCGTCCTTTTGCAACAATGATCTTGCATAATCAAACTTTTCCTCTGAAGTGGCTTGCAACTGAACAAATATTCTCTGTACTTTATCTAGCCACTGCTCAGCTATAGCTGGATCAATAGTACCCAAGAAATCTTCTGCTTCGTACTTCCGTAATTTGTCACAATGCCTCACTGATACCAAAGGCTGTGGGGGTGGTGGCGGTGGTTGCACAGGTGCTTGCCTCACAGCCTCAACGACATGCCTAAGCCAAACTGGTGGAACCTCCTCACCAGCTGGTCTCCCCGATACAGAAACAGGTATCTCTCCAGCACTATCCACTCTAGCTCCCTCTCTAATCTCATCAGGAGCTATACTCTCAGCACTACCCTCAACTGATTAACGTGAGTGAGAATCCATCACCACCTATATCTGCAAACACAGCAGAATACCTCTCATTAAAGATCAGAGACTGCCAATGCCAAACATGTATGTTATTCAAAAATCCACATTTTAAAATCAAAACACTCTTTTTCTTACACTTTACCTAGGTTGAGAATCTCAAACCTAGGCTCTGATACCAAAACAATTGTAACACCTTTATACCCTGTATACGTACCAAGCATGCTTAAATGATCGTAATATACATATAATGAATATAGAAAATGCCACGGTTTAAAAAGACACAACAAATATCTTTGTAAACAAGTGAAACCAATCTCAAACAAATAAAAGAAATCCAAAAGACACTATATATAAAATTTTTAATAATTCACAGCGGAAGGTATTACGAATATGTTATAAATCAAAGTTTACAAAACATAGAATATATACATGATTGGCAGCTCTTCTCTGATCTTTAAGTCCCAAAATGAACTCTTCAATGTCTACTCTCACTCGGTCTTGAAGAACTCTCAGGTTCAACTCTGTCACCTGCGCGATCAAACACTATCGCGCTAAGCCAACGGCTTAGTAGTACAAAGTATGCTAATATTATGCTTTAGTGCAATATAATGTCACACATTTTAATAACAAATCCACATCATAGATGGAAGGCTAACAACATACCTTTATATTTCATAAACTACACACATAGAAGCACATCACATTACCACATCATACTACATTCAATGTCATAACAATATTCATATTACATCTTCATAGTTCCATTGATTTTACCATTCAAGAATCACATTATACACAAAGACAAGCATGGGCCCAAAACACTCTAATATGCCATTCAATTTTCAGAGTAAATGTTTTGGTTTAATCATCACATTTATCATTATCATAAACCCAACTAGGCTTCAAGGATTAGGTTCAACCAAGCTTCAAGGGGAACAAAGCATGCTAAGTCTCAACCCAACTTGGCTTTAAGAACCAACCCAACCTAGCTTCAAGGGTTGTAACATCTCAATTAGGCTTCAAGGACTAGACCCAACCAAGCTTCAAGGGGAGTAAAACATGTTAAACTTCTACCCAACTTGGCTTCAAGGATCAAGCCCAACCTAACTTCAAGAGAGTGTTACTATCATTAGGCATGCCACCAACAACAAACTCTGAAAATTGAATAACACATGAGCCACACAATTCATTTATTATTTCATTCTCAAATCTCATCATCAATTAGGCAAACATGCCTTATATCTTTCAATTGAATCATCATAGCCAAACACAATGGCTTCATATCATAGCATATCTCAATACCCATCTTAGCAATTCCTCTTTCAAATGTACAATCATTTGTATCATCATATTATTCATATAATACCTATATATATCATCATTGATATAAGCATAGCAAAGTACATTCTTCAAGACCTAATGCAACAAATATAACACACACTTACTTAAGGACACACAAGAAATAATCAAGTTAAGAGTTAACTAGAGCAATCTCTACACATGACACGCTCAACCACGCGGGCGTGTTCCTGGCCGTGCCCTAACTCCATAACACAAAAGCTATTACACGCTCATGACCACGGACGTGTCACTGGGCGTGTAATACATATTGCCTCACACAAATACATCAACACGTCCAACAACCTGAACGTGCTCCTGGCCGTGTAAATTCTCCAATCTCACAGTAGCTATGACACGCTCAATAACACGGGCGTGTTACTGGCCGTGTCAAACCTACTACCACACAGAACAATTGACACGCCTAAGAACCCTGGACGTGCTCATGGGCGTGTCAGGCTAGAAATCCAAAATCCGGCCAAAACAACCAAACATCCAACAAAACACTTCTTCCACCAACATTCACTTCAAACAATCTTAACAAAACATACCCAAAAACCATATTAAACTTGCAACAACACCAAAACAAACCACAACACACACATCAAACACAAATCACAAACATCATCAAAATCCTATACACAACTCAACATCATCTCATCCAATCAACTTACTCTTTTCTTCAATTTATCCTTAAAATCCATGATCAAAACAATCAAACACCCTTAAACATATCAAAATCAACCAACACACTCTTAAAAATCTATCAAACTCATAACACAACTTCAAATAAGCAAGTATCTCAAAAGAAGACTTACCAAAGTTATAAAACTTCTTGAATCATCACTTGATCACTTAAATCTTCCTTCAATTTGAGCTTAACACATCAAGATATTCTCTTTGTCTCTTGCTTTCCTTTGTCTATGGAGGAGCCGGCCAACAACAATGGAGAAAAAAGAAAACATGAAGAAAACAAAGTCAACTCCTCTTTAAATCTCCACCAAGTGTTTCATCAAGAGCAATTACCTAAACACCCTTCTACCAATAGTTTTGATTTCCTTTAACACACTTGCCCTTTTAAGTCATTTCACAAATCTCAAATAAAAATATCTTCTTCCCTTGACCACTCTTTTGACTTACATATATGTTATATATATTATCATATAAACAACATATACATTCCATTAACAAAATCATTTCCTTTGCAAAAACATATATACATTAAGTTCAAATCAAACCACAATTATATCCATACTTCTAGGGTACATTTAGGGATATTACAATTCATATTTTCAACATCTCAAAGATAAAAGCCATAAATGTGAAGCATCCTGTCATTCCAGTGTAAGACCTGAACGGGCATCTGAAAGAAACCAATGAGAACACTTCTGTTGATCACCTCGGTCTGTGAGTCGATGGAACCACTATGAGTATTATTCATGCATATCATGCATACATGAGCATATCATATTGCACTTTCTTGTCTTGTATTGTCTATTCTTTATTAAAGTGAACAGCAAACACCCTGTGAAGTAAATAATCAAAAGAAGATATCAAATCAGGGGGGATGGAAAGCCCATTGCTTGAGAAAGTTCCTTTTGCAAAGAGAAGAAATGCGTGCTTTTGTAAAGAATTAGATAATAAGAACATCAATCAGAGTCCGCATGGAAAAATCATGGGATTGAACCTACAAAGGGGGCAAAGTTTCTCCTTTTTAATTTTTGAGTTTATGCATGTACGAAGCATTTTCAAACTCACTTTCATATATCTTGCCACGCAGGGGGCAAGGAGAAGACATGAATTGGCCAGCTAAAAAGTAGTTGAATTTTTTTACAAACAGAAGAACAAAAAAGAACGGAACATTAGAACTATCAAAAGAATGAAGATGCAAAACACAAAAGATCAGTCCAGCTAGAAGAGCTGAAGCCAATATAGGAAAAATCTCTAAGGATGAAGATCCATTTTCAAGGGTGAAGACCTGATTCTAAGGATGAAGATCCAATTGCAAAGGGTGAAGACCCGAAGTCCAAAGGATGAAGATCCATTTTCAAGGGTGAAGACCTGAACTCAAAGGATGAAGATCCATTTCAAGGGTGAAGACCCGATCTCCAAGGATGAAGGTCCATTTACAAGGGTGAAGACCCGATATCCAAGGATGAAGATCCATTTTCAAGGGTGAAGACTCGATCCCAAAGGATGAAGATCCATTTACAAGGGTGAAGACCTGATCTTAAAGGATGAAGATCGATTTTCAAGGGTGAAGACATTATTTCAAAGGATGAAGATCCATTTTCAAGGGTGAAGACCCGATCTCCAAGGATGAAGATCCATTTGCAAGGGTGAAGACCCGATCTCAAAGGATGAAGATCCATTTTCAAGGGTAAAGACTCGATCTACAAGGATGAAGATATATTTACAAGGGTGAAGACCCAATCTCCAAGGATGAAGGTTCATTTACAAGGGTGAAGACCCGATATCCAAGGATGAAGATCCATTTACAAGGGTGAAGACCCGATCTCAAAGGATGAAGATCCATTTTCAAGGGTGAAGACCTGATCTATAAGGATGAAGGTCCATTTACAAGGGTGAAGACCCGATCTCCAAGGATGAAGATCCATTTATAAGGGTGAAGACCCGATCTCCAAGGATGAAGATCAATTTACAAGGGTGAAGACCCGGTCTCCAAGGATGAAGATCCATTTTCAAAAGTGAAAATCAGATGCTAAAGATGAAGATCCATTTTGAGGGTGAAGAACCACAATGCATAGAACAGTCGGAGCAGTCGGACTTCTCAACTGATAAAAGGTCAGTCAAACTCAATCTCGGGTCCAAGTACCCAAATCAAATCAATCTCGGGTCCAAGTACCCAATCTCGGGTCCAAGTACCCAAATCAAATTCAATCTCGGGTCTAAGTACCCAAATCAAGTTCAGTCTCGGGTCCAAGCATCCAAATTCAAATCCAATCTTGGGGCCAAGTACCCAATCTCGGGTCCAAGTACCCAAATCAAATTCAATCTTGGGTTCAAGTGTCCAATCTTGGGTCCAAGTACCCAAATGAAATTCAATCTCGGGTCCAAGTACCCAATCTCGAGTCCAATTACCCAAATCAAATTCAATCTCGGATCCAAGTACCCAAATCAAATTCAGTCTTGGGTCCAAGTACCCAATCTCGGGTCCAAGTACCCAAATCAAATCAATCTCGGGTTCAAGTACCCAATCCCGGGTCCAAGTGCCTAAATTCAATCTAGTCTCGGGTCCAAATACCCAATCAAGTTCAGTCTCGGGTTTAAAACAAATTCAAGTAACCATCTCATCAAAATTAAGTCTTATTGCTTTTCACTCTCTTTTACTAAAGTCTCAGATCGTTCAAGCAGGGGACAAACTCTAGACCCTTAATTTTTGACCCAGTCCGGTCCGTTATTTTATTTAGTCCAAAATAATTTTTGTATTATCTTAATTAAATAATATTTATTTTAGTATTTATTTTTTATAATTTTTAAAAATTATTATAATAATAAAAAATAATAATAATAAACAAATAAATAAAAATAAAAATAAAATAAAAATCGGCAATGGAAAAATCGACGACGAAAGTGGACGAATGGCCCGCAGCCCGCCAGCGCTCGCAGCCCCTTGCAGCTCGACGTAGTTTTCGCCAGCGAAATTTTTTCAATGCAATTTTTTTCAAAACCAAATTTTATTTGGTTTCGGTTTTTTTTCCTAATAAAATATAGTTAAACAATTAAAACTAATCATCTAAATTTCCTATAAATAAGACTAAAAAAAACACAGAAAAAGGGAGGAGGAATCGAACTTTGGGCTGGGACTTGGATTTTGATCTGAAACTTTACAAATTGATTGGACTTTTTAGAAGAGAAGAAGGAAGCAAGCAACCAAGCTATCAAAGGTAGCAACCTTGCCTTTGTCCTTTTTCATCCAAGAAGCAATTTTTGGTGGAACCAATGAATGAAGATTTGAATCTTTAATTTCTTTTTATTTCTTACAGTAGCTTCGTTCTTTATTTGATTCATAAGATTATACACGCAAAACTTCAATCTTTGAAGATGTAATAATTTGATCTTCATTTCCAAAAACCTTAAATGATTTCCACTGTTTCTAAATACCTTAAAAACCTTAATTCGCTTCTTTGTTTTCCAAAAATTTTAAATGATTCCCTCTGTTTCTTTTAAAACTCAAGAACGCTAATTTTGTTTCTTCTAAAATTTAAAACCCTAAATTGATCCTTTTTTTTTCCAAAAACCCTAAAAAATACTTTCTGTTTCCAAAACCTTAAATCGTCTTGCCTATTTCCAAAAACTTTATAAACTCTAAACTATTTTCTTCAACTTCAAAACTAAAAACAGTAAACCCCAAACTAGTAAATCTAAACCCTAAGTTTTCTTAAACCCTAATTCCCCAAAAATAGTAAACCCTAGTTTTCCTAAACCCTTATCCTTAAAACCTTAAAACTTTATAAGCCTAAACATTCAAAACCAATATAGTAAATCCAAAAAAATAATCCAGTAGCTAAGAATTATAAAGCTAAATGTTTTAAAGTGTCCAAACCCTAAATTCCAAAACCCTATTTTCTAAATTCTAAACCCTAAAATCTTAATTTTCAACACCAAAACCTACAATCCTAAAAGCCAGTTTCTAAAATTTTCATTTGTGTATTATGAGTCCGCGTTTTTAACTTTTCGTATTATGAGTCTGCTGTATGGGCTCGTCAAAGGGGTCAATATTCATGTATTATGAGTCCGCATATTTAACTTTCCTTTTTCCAAAGCCCTAATTTAGTAATTAAAATTCTAAAATCCTATTTTAAGTTGTGAACCCTAAATTATATATTTATTGCTTTATTTAATTTTAGATTTGATTATGTAGTTTATTATATGCTTTGATTTATTTAATTCCAATGCTTGATTTATTTAATTTATCATGGATGGATGTTTATTTTATATTTTGATTAATATCTTTGATGAATGATTTATTTATGATGAATGGTTATTTTCTTCTATCGATTTATTTAGATTTTCAAATGTTGTAAGAGGTATGTTTCCACATTTTGGGTATCTCATTAGTTAAATATCATGTAATTTAAATTGCTTTTTATATTTTGGACCAATGTAAAGGACATGTTTCTACCTTTTGGTGGGTGTCCTATTTAGCTTAGACATGGATGATGTAAGGGTATGTTTCCATCTCCGGATGGGTGTCCATTTATTTGCTTTGTTTGGACATTGCTTTGATTTTTAATATAACGATGTTTTATTTCAATTGTTGCATGTAATATGGATAATATTGTTATATTTAAGAATTTTATAATATTAAGACCTGTAAAAGAGGCCGGTTCCAATGAATCGGGCGTTGTGGGGGGTGCTGGGCCATTTCTCACCTTCCTCATATGTACCCAACTTTCCGAATCCATTAGGGGGTTGGGGATTCCTTAGGAATCGAGTCATCCATCCCTTTCTTTTTCCCGGCGTGTCCGGGTGTCGACTCCATTTTCTCCTGACTTAGGTCCGTGTTCTCTAAGGCCCTGAGCCTAAACAATGTCAAAGTCGCAAGAACCATTCCACTGGGAGTGGAGGAGAAAACTCCCGCTCACATGTATATTTCACAAGTTTCACCATAGAAGTAATGTCTCCAAAATTTTAATGCAAAGATTACTGCTGCCATCTCTGGATCATGGGTAGGATAATTCTATCATATTTCTTGAATTGGCAAGAGGCATAAGCAATTACTTTGCCATGTTGCATCAATACACACACAAGACAAAGTCTAGAAGCATCACAGTAAATGGTGTAACCACTTAATCTAGAAGGCAAGGCCAACACTGGAGCAGAAGTAAGACAATCCTTTAGTTTTTAAAAACTATTCTCATATTCTTCAGTCCATACAAACTTGGCATTCTTGTGAGTTAACCGAGTAAAAGGAGCCACGATCCTTGAGAAATCTTGAACAAAGCGATGATAATATCTTGCCAATCCCAAAAAACTATGAACCTCGGTAACAGATGTAGTCTGTGACCAATTTGTAACAACTTCAACATTTTTAGGATCCACTATAATGCCATCCTTAGTAACAACATGTCCTAAAAAGGTAACACTATTTAACCAAAATTCACACTTAGAAAAGTTAGCATACAATTGATGATTCCTTAGAGTCTATAAAACCATTCTTAAATGTAATGCATGTTCTACTGACGACCTTGAATATATCAGGATATCATCAATGAATACAATAATAAAATGATCCAAAAATGGCTTGAACACCTTGTTAATCAAATCCATGAACCGGATGGTGCATTGGTGAGTCCAAAAGACATTACAATAAATTCATAATGACCATACCAAGATTTAAATGCCAACTTAGGTGTATCTTCCATCCCGATCCTCAACTGATGATAACCTGAGGGAAGATCAATTTTGGAAAAACTCTAAGCACCCTGAAGCTAGTAAAATAAGTCATCAATTATGGGAAGAGGATACTTGTTCTTTACTCTGTGACATTATTCAACTGCCTGTAATCAATGCAAAGGTGCATAGTACCATCCTTCTTCTTCATAAACAACATAGGAGCACCCCAAGGGATATGGGATTCGTGCCAGGGACTACATCGATACAAAACTCTATCTCTCTTTTAGGAGGCAAACCTGGAAGATCTTTGAAAAAATATTTGAAAATTCATTTACTACTTGCACATCTCTTAAATTTTCAACATCTCCAGAGATATCTCTAACGACTGCTAAATACCCTTGACAACAATGATGCAACATCTTTCTGGCATTAATGGCTAGTAACTCTGTCACCTTTAATAGAAAATTCCGAATCACCCGGTATTTGAAAGATGACATCCTTATTGAGGCAATCGATATTGGCATAATGATTTGATAGCCAATCTATACCAAGAATGTAACATTCGTAAATTTACCAAAATAGAAATTAAATTAAATTAATAATTTGAGAGATAAATAAAGAGTTAGAAGTGAGAAATATGAAATGCATATGTGAAGTATATGCTATATATATAAAACATATAAAAGTCAAGTGGTAAAAGTCAAAGTCAAAGGTAAAAATAGTAAAAGTTAAAAAGTTAAATAATAATAATAATAATAATAATAATAATAATAATAATAATAATAATAATAATAATAATAATAATAATAATAATAATAATAATAAAAGATAGTGGAAGATGATGGAAAAAAATTTGGATTTACTAAATATTAAAATAAATATATTTGAATGGAGGATTAAAAATGAGATTTAAAAATAAATAAATAGTTAATTAAGATAATAAAATAATATATATGTGTGTGGCTATTAATTAAAGAAGAGTGAAAAATCAAATATTTGAGTTCATCTTCTTTCTCCTTTTTTCCTCTTGGCTGAAATCAGCATGGTTGTGTAAGAGAAGATTTTGTTTCTTCCAAAAACCAAATTTAAATAAGATTTCAAGTGATTAAAGATAATTTTGAAGGTTTTATAAGCGGTAAGTAATAAGGGTTCTTTCAAGTTTATGGAGTTTCTTTGAATTTTTGAAATATGTAAAATTATGATTTTTGAAATAGGTTGTTTTAATTGTCTAAATGAATATGGATAATGCTAGTTTTATGAAAGAAATGATTTTAAGGTAAGAATAAAGAAAAGGTCAGATTTAATAAAAGTTTGAGAGATATAGTGAAGAATTTAGGGTTTTGGAAGAACCAAGTTAATGAATGGATGATGGTTAAATTAAATTATTTAAAACATGATATAATATGATTTTGATGATGGAAATAAACTTAGAATGCTAATTAGAATTGATTGGAATATTGTTCCAAAATTAAAGGGAGTTAGGGTTAATTTTTTAAATTGAAGAAAATGTGGTAAATTGAGTTTTATTGCTTAGAATGTGTTAAAATATAATATTTGTGATATATTTAAGCTTTAAATAAAATTTAGAAATGATGATAGATAAGTTCCAATATTAAAATGCTTTAGGGATAAAATAAGGGAAAATTGAAGGGATATGTTTTAATTGATGTTTAATAGCTTAAACGCCTTAAAATGAGATTCTAATGTATGTTATGCATTCATGTTGACGAATTTGTGCTTTTGCAATATTATCGCAAGTGCATGGGTCACGCAAGTAATAAAGTAGTGAGTAAGATATCGTTCCACTGGGGACAAAGTCAATTACTAGTGCAAATCTTAACTGTTGTTTAGCAATCCAATAATTTTTTTGATGATTAACATAAAAATGAATTATCTAATAAACTAAATTAAGGAAAAATTTAGTATTGCGCAAAAGGAATTGATGATAAAAACACTATCTAGATATTGAATCCCCCTAGCTATAAAAAATATTTATGAATACCAATTCAATTAAATCAAATAACAGAGCTGAATTGGCATTCCTCTAAATTAGACTAAAACCTCTCTCAAGTGAGTTAATCCCTAATTATTAAGTAGAATGCTAGTAATCTCTTCTCAAGCATAATTAAATAGATCTTACAATAGGAGCATGCTATTATCAATTGGATATAAACAATTTATAATCATAAGAATAAGACAACTTAATTAAATGATTTAATTTAATAAAAACTATTTAATCCATACAATAAAGTTAGGGTTCATCAATATCTATATAGAAATAATTTAGTTCATGTTTATAACCAGAAAATCAGAACAAAAGAAATAAGAAAATGAATTCAAACAATCCACGATAAATGATTTGTGTTTTTTTACTTCAATCCTTGATTCTTGATTTAAATCTTATATAAATTGGATCTTCACCTTCAATCTCAGTTGCCACACTCTTTTTTTTTCTAAAGAAGTCACCTCTAAGTGATAAAACAAAACTAGATACCTAATTTTCACTTCAATTCAGATTTTATACCCTAGAGATTTAGCCCGACACACCCAGTGACATGGTTGTGTTTCTGGACATGTAGACGATACTGTTTTTCTATATTGATGACATGGGCAATGACACGGCCAAGCTATCGGACGTGTCATAGCTACTGGAATGCAGGATTAATGACACCGGCAATGATGCACCCATGTCCTTGGGCATGTCGAAGCTTCTGTAAGGTGGGCAAACGACACGGTCATTGACACGCCTGTGTCGTTGGGCTTGTAACTTGAAGAATTTGCCAAAAATAGCTCTTTTCCTAATCTTTCATCTGTGATTCCAGCCTAAATGACCATAAAGCCTTAAAGTGTAAAAGATTCCTGAAATCAACCCTAATAAGCACTTGAACAAACAAATTAAATTCAATTTGACAATAAATATACTAAGAAATAGGGGCAAAAATATCATCAATTATACAAATATCAAATTTCCCCACACTTGAGTTTTTACTTATCCTCAACCAAACAAAATCACTATAATAAGTAAAAATGAAGGACCTCTCTATATCCAAAAAGAAAAGAAAAGTTTTACAATGCTCAAATCAGAAAATCCGATATTCTCAACCAAAAACTAATTCTCAAACATGACAGCTGAATTAAGAAGTTTCAAAATAAAAATTTCACATATCTAAAATTTAAAAATCCAGAGTTAAAAGATTGAGCATAAAATTTCAAGAACTCAAAAGTCATGAACAAAGTAAGAGAGTGTAAATTTTTCTCTTAAGTTATTTGACTTTTTTTTTTTTGTGATTATTCCCTATGCGCTTAACTTGCATTGCTTGAACCATTTTTTTTTTTCTAAGGAGCCCTACTTGTTTGAACCGATGCTAGCTTTTTGACATAAAGGTAAACATTCATGATGCTAACCCCTGGTTACTCAGTTAGAATCACCGTTCAAATGGCTACTAGCACTATTCGTGATTCCAACTCCTTCGTTTCAATTCAAGAGTTAAAATCAGCAGAATATGGACAAATTTTCAAAGTCCTTATGCAAATTTTTTGTTCTCAATTTTTTATAAGAATACTCAAATGGTCAGGAACTTAAGATACTAAGTATGTCATACTAAGTTTGACATACTTAGTATCTTAAGTTATTTTCTCTTAAGTTATTTGACTTTTTTTTTTTGTGATTATTCCCTATGCGCTTAACTTGCATTGCTTGAACCATTTTTTTTTTCTAAGGAGCCCTACTTGTTTGAACTGATGCTAGCTTTTTGACATAAAGGTAAACATTCATGATGCTAACCCCTGGTTACTCAGTTAGAATCATCGTTCAAATGGCTACTAGCACTATTCGTGATTCCAACTCCTTCATTTCAATTCAAGAGTTAAAATCAGCGGAATATGGACAAATTTTCAAAGTCCTTATGCAAATTTTTTGTTCTCAATTTTTTATAAGAATACTCAAATGGTCAGGAACTTAAGATACTAAGTATGTCATACTAAGTTTGACTCAAGTATCTAAAGAATTTTAATATGTTAAAAAATGTAACTAAGGTTTCAAACTTCAGGTGTGCAATTCTCATCAATCAACTACCTAGTTATGACTATTACATTTCCTCCTTAGCAATTGATTAAGATAGCTGAGTAAACCTCAATAAGATATTATCATTTAGTAAATCAACCATTAAATTAATATAAAGTATTATTGCAATCTAGTTTACTTGAACCCAAAAACAAGTTAAAGAAACTGAATGAGACTAATGAATCAAATGAAGCTAATGAAATAAATAACAATAAAACTCAATCTAGAAACTGTACCTCTCCCCTACACTTAAGATGCACATTGTCCCCAATGTGTGTAAAATAAGAAAAACAATAAAAGAGAGAGAGAACTACCCTGCCATGTCCATGAATCGACATATATGAATATGGTCCCAAAAGCATTGCGAAGTCGATTTTGCTACAGAACAAAGATTGATATGCAAAATTTTAAAGATTCATGTCTATATATAAAAAGATAGAAAGAAATAAATATAGAAATAAAATAAAAGTGAAAGAAAAGGAAAAGAAACAACTGGTGAAAAGTATAACAATCCAAAAGAAAGAAAAATAAAAAGAAATTAATTAAGTAAAGAAAAAGAATCCACGAGATGGGAGAGGAAGAGTGGACTAATCATTCATGGCGCAACATCCTCACTACTGGCACTAGTATCATCACCGATATTGGCATATGAAACATCTATGTGTGGCATCGGGGGCTGATATGGTGGAGGCTAAAATGGTGGAGGAGCCAGCTGCGAAGGGCTGAACCCCTAAGACTTCCAAAACTCAATCATGGACTACTCCGGCCATTGCCTTCTCAATATCTTGGGATCTAATTTTGCTTGAAAGGAAGAGTCACGTTGCTCCATGGAAAGTTAGATATGGTCATGCTAAGACAATAAATTCTTCTGATGCAACTCTAGGTTCCCTAATTGGCCTTCTATATTGCATATTTTTTGCTCAAAATCAGTAGGTTTCCTCTCGTCATCCCATATAACATTAATAGAATGACACTAGAGCAAAGGGTGAGCCAGCTGAGGTGTAAGGTCCAATAGTGGTGGGCAAGCCAGGGAAGTCTATCGGTGGAGGTGGAGGTATGTTAGAAGTGGGAGCATAAGGGACTAGCTCAGAATCCGTAGGTGATGCCTGCAGCTCCACCGCCTTCTTCTAGTTTAATCGCTTTAAAGTATCCATGCCCAAAAGTTTGGGGAACCCATCCATAGTTATAGGGAGGCATCCATCCAACACAACCAAATTATGAGCTAGCCTGTGACATAATGCCACTATGTAAGTTACCCAGTACCCCTTTCTTGGACTGCTCATAGAAGAAATGCATGATAGCATGAGCTACATTGCATCAGATTTTCTTAACCATGCAATTCAATAAGAATCACTCCCTCAAGCCAACCACCACTGCACTACTTTCTCGAGCCGTAATAGTGTGAACCAAAAGATTATGTACCACTTGGCAAGAAAAGGATTCAAAATTCGATGCTTTGGACACCTTAGGCTAATACTTGGCTATATTTGGTACAAATGTCCTCCAAACATTAGGAGGAACAACATTGTACTCCACAAAGTCTACCTCATAATTAAAATAACCAAAAGTCTGCACCTCCTCCATAGTAAATAACCCTAAATGCATGCCAAGTTCATTGATACTTATGTGGAATCGCTGCCCTCCCAACCGGAACTTCATTGTTGGCTCGATAATTGAGATCTTATTTTTGTCAACTAGAAAGTGCAATAGAATTCCAGTGTTAATTCTCTATATGAAGTCTCATTGATGGAAAAGAGTTATTCCCATCCTGGTTGGTTTATCAAACCCCGAATCTCAGCCGCAATATTTGCTTGTTCCATAGCACCCCAATCCAAAATCCTAGCAAGAGACCAATCCTTGTTTCCTAATGATTCAAACTGCTTCCTTACCTCTGGATTTAAGAATTGAATGCATTTATAGCTGGCCATAAATTTAGAGGCTGGATGTGTAGCAGGTTGGCTTGAGCTGCCTTCCCCTCTAGCCCTTTTTGTGGGTAACTTGAAAGCCAGTTATTTACTAGGGCCCATGATCTGCATAATAAACAAGAACATTCTCAGAAATAGCAGTGATACCAAAAACATGAGATAGGGTTACTAATTTTGGCATCATAACAACATAGCACAAAATATAATCCAACAGAAATAATGCCAATTATGCCAACACAGGTTAACCAACAACAATAATAGAATGGTGAAATCCACAGAAAAAACTAAATCAATGCATCCAATAACCATGAAATACAAAATGCAGCACTCCAGTTCTATTTGTCTCTATAGCCCAACAAGTTAAAACAAAGAAATTGCTAAATGGGTTCATAAATAACTAATGAATAGTGCATAAACATGCTTAACACATACTCAACCAAAGAATCCCTAAAAATATGATGAGTAAAGCACAACAAATCTTTAAAAACTGGGGTCAAACCTTATAATCCCTAAGAATCTCTAAAAATTGCAAGAAATCCTGAAGGAATTTCAAAGGAAACAAAATAAAATTGCAAGAGTTAGGGTTCATACCTGAGAGTAGGAGTGGAGGCTATGATAGAATCAAATGAAAAGAAAGTAAATCCTCTCCAAAACTTGGAATAGGAATCGAAATCCTCTCTAGGATGAGTGGGTGTGTGATTTTGAGCGTGAGATTATGAAGATTTTGAGAGAAAATTGACAAAGAGGGTGAGAGAAGAGAGAAACTTCTGTTTAAATGGGAGACATGATGTTTTTTTTTAAAACATGTTGACACGCCCACGTATACAGCCGTGTCTCTGGGCATGTTGTAGCTACTGTAACTTAAATAAACTGACATATCCAGTGACACATGCATGTCACTGAGCATGTTGTTGCTACTGCGACTTCTTAAATTTTAGCCAAAATGACACGACTAGGGACACGGGCGTATCATAGGGTGTGTTATAGCTAATGTCTCTAAAAATGAATGACATGCTCAGGTTGATATGGGCATGTCCAAAAGCAAGCTCAAGTTTCCCCTCACAATACTCAGTCAAATTTCCAACAAAAGAAAAATTTCCTCTACATATTCAAATGAACTTAAAATAACACACCTCCAATTGATGAGAGAAGAAATAAAAATAAAAATCAAAGAAACAAACTAAAAACATGAAAATTAAAGAATCATATATTAAAAACAAATAAAATGGTGGGTTGTCTCCCACCCAGCACTACTTTAACATCGTATTAGTTGGATATTCAGGAGTAATTTACCCTTAGTCTTGGAGGTATACAACCTCCTTCAACTCATTCAATTCTCCCCCTAAATACAATTTGAGCCTTTGCCCATTCACCTTAAAATCCCCTTTTTCTGGATGAGTAATTTCAATCATTCCATTAGGAAAGACTTCCTTGATTGTGAAAGGGCCAGACCATCGAGATTTTAACTTACCCAAAAAAAGTTAAAACCTTGAATTGTACAATAATACCTGATCTCCAGCTTAAAACTCTTTTTATTCCTTAATGCAAGCATCATGCCATCTTTTAGTCCGTTCCTTATACATCCTAGCATTATCATAAGCTTGCAATCTCCATTCATCAAGCTCATTGACCTGCAATTTCCTCTTTCCACCTGCATTAGCCATGTCAAGGTTAATCTGTTTTATTGCCCAATAAGCGTTATGTTCAATTTCTACAAGTAAATGGCAAGCCTTTCCATATACTAGCCTAAATGGCATAATACCCAAAGGAGTTTTGAATGCTGTCCTAAAGGCCCATAGAGCTTGTCCAATTTCTCAGACTAATCCTTTCGGGATCACTCTATAATTTTCTCAAGAATTCTTTTTATCTCCCTATTTGTGTTCTCAACCTGGCCACTAGTTTGGTTGTGGTAAGGAGTAAAAAACCTATGTGTAATGCCTAGCATTTTGAAAACTTTCTCAAGTTGAGCATTACAAAAGTGAGTACCCCTATCACTTATGATCACTTTTGGCATACCAAATCGAGAAAATAATTTTTTTTTCAAAAACTTCATCACTACCTTAGCATCATTCTTTGCTAAGGCTTGGTCTTCAGGCCATTTGGAAACATTATCTATAGCTACGAGAATATATTTGTTACCAAAGAAACTAGGAAATGGTCCCATAATGTGGATGCCCCATACATCATAGACTTTACAAACTAGAATTCCATTTTGGGGCATATCATAATGAAATGAGATGTTTCCAGTTCTTTTGCAATGATCACAACATTTCATAAAGTCATAGCTATCCTTAAACAAAGTGGGCTAGTAAAATCCTGATTCTAATACCATTTGAGTAGTTCTATTGGCTCCCATATGACCACCAGCTGGTCTGGCATGGGAATGATGGAGAATATTTATTATTTCGGGCCATGATGCCATGTGTGAGCGAGGATTTTTGCCCCCACTACCGTATGGAATAGTTCTTACAACTTTGGTACTATTAGGCTCAAGGGCTTAGAAAACATGAGCCTAAACTGGGAGAAAATGGAGACGCCACTAGAACTAGCCAGGAAAAAGAAAGGGATGGATGAATCGATCCTAAGGAATCCCCAATTTCCAAATGGGTTCGGAAAGTTGGGTGCGTGTGGGGAAGGTGAGAATGACCCAGCACCCCCACAACGCCTGGTTCATTAGAACCGGCCTCCTTTTAGGTCTTAATATTATAAAATTCTTAAATATAATGATATTATCCTAAAACATGCAATAATAAGAATAAACAAATACTTTATTAAAATCACAACAATGTTCAAACAAAACAAACAAATAGGCACCCATCCATGGATGGAAACATGCATTTACAATTGTCTAATGTCCAAAAGAAAATAAATAAAATAGGATACCCACTAATTGGTGGAAACATATCCTTTGCATTGATCCAAAACTTGAAATAAATGAAATTACATGATGCTCAATACATGAGGTACCCAAAACGTAGAAACATACCTGTTACAATGTTTCGAAACTAAAGCAAATCAATAAAAATAACCAACCAACCATTCATCATAAATAAATCATTCATTGAAGATATAAATCGAAGATATAAATAAATCACCAATAAAAATATTTAATAAATAGTCATTTAATAATGAAGTAAATAAAGATGCAAGTTTAGGTTTATGTATCAATTTAGAGTTTCTTAAATAATATTTAGGATTTTGGAGTTTATATTTAAAAGTTAGTATTTTGGAATTTTAAGGAACTAATATTATTGTTATTTTTTTTAAAAATTATGCTACTGTTTTATTAGTTTTTGTTATAGATTTGTGTCCATTTTATTATGATAATTATTGTTTTATTTAGGTATTTTGTTAGTTTTAATCGGTTTGTTTACTGTTTTCATTAATTTTGGTAGTTTTAGTTTATTTCAGTGTTTATGTCGTTTTTGATCTAGTTCTTAGTATTGTGTTTATGTTTTGTTGGTTATTGTCTATTTACTTCTTGTTTAAAGTTTGTTTTGAGTTTTGTGTTAGGTTAAAAAAGGCAAGGAAGCAAATTGAAGGAGAAAAGGGGCAGTAGCTGACACAGGCAGAGGACACGGCCAAGTCACTGGCCGTGTCCCATACCAAGCTAAAGAAGAAAAAGCAAACAGTAGGTGACACATGCAAGGGACACGGCCAAGTCAGTGGCCTTGTCCCTCTAAAAAAGGCTCCAACACGGCCAAGTCACTCCAAGTTGGCCGTGTCTCACTTAGTTCCAAAGGCAAAGAAGAAGGAACTCACACAGAAGCAAACACAGGCAAGGGACACGGCCAAGTCAGTGGCCGTGTCCCTCCAAAATGGTCCAACTTGGCCGTGTCACCATCAACTTGGCCGTGTCTCTCCCTCCAAAATGATCCAACACGGCCAAGTCATTTCCAACATGGCCGTGTCACTCAACCAAAGAAGAAAAGAAGGAAAGCAAGCAGAAGTGAACACATGCAAGGGACACGGCCAAGTCACTGGCCGTGTCCCTCCAAAGACCACCAACACAGCCAAGTCACATTCAACTTGGCCGTGTCCCTCATGAACCAAATCCGTAACGGATTTTAAAGCGGACGTTTCATATAAAAGGAAAAAGAAGCTACGGTTTTAAAAAAGGGATTGACGATTTTGAGAGCAGATTGAGCCGTCAAAGAGATTAGGGTTTTGATAACTTAGTTTTTCTTTGATTTTTGATTACACTTTGTTTTATCTAGCTTAGATTAGATTGTTCTAGCCATTGATACGTCCTTCTTGCAAGATTTGAACAAGAGATTCTTCAGAAGCTTCAAGGAGTTTGTAACTTGGTTTTGTTCTCGAACTTAATCTCTTTATTTTCATTGAAATTGTATTTATGGATATTATCATGTCTGATTTGATTTCTTTGAACATTAATGAGCTGAGTATGTTTGATAGCATGATGAACTAATTTGATCTAGTCTAGGGTTTGTATGGATCTGCTATGATTGTATGAATTGGTTATTCTCTTAGCTAATAATTTCTTTAGCCTTGATTGAATGAAATATTGTTAATATATAATTGATTGGCCACCAATTATGTGTTTTAGGTATTAGATGATGGATTGAGAGATGAAGTCTAATGCTGGAACAATTCAATTAAGGACTTAGGTGAATTAGAGATATAACCTATTAAAAAGATTATTTCAATTATAACAAGATTAGTTGAAAAAGGTTTGAATGTGAGAGCTTATTTCCTTGACTCGATTAATTAAGTTGTTTGAGCTTTAATCTTTGAAATTAAATTAGTTAAGAGGAATAACCGTTCATACATATAAGTAGTAGAGAAGTGCAAACCCTAGACCTTTCTATCAAGTGAATCAAAACATCAGCTTAATTTACTTTTATTCGTTTTAGACTTCAATCAATCTTTTTCATTAGTTGTTAGCAATTTCAATTTCTTCATTACTTTTTATTTATAATCTGATAATCAAATTAGCCACTTTAGCTTCCTTGTGAGACGACCTTGGGGCGATCACCTTTGCTACAGCTACCTCGTATACTTGCGATTGACGCTTTGTGGTAGAGTTAATTCGAGCGCAACAAGTTTTTGGCGCCGCTGCCGGGGAGGCTAATTGGCGGAATTGTTTATTAGGCAAAAATATTTTAGATTATTTTTCATTGTTTATTTTTTATTTTATTTTGTCTTTTGCTTTTAATAATTTCTTTTTCTAGAAATTTTTTTTATGCAAGGTAGGAGATCACTCGAAGGAGAGCTATATCCATTCATTCCAGAAATTCAGAGAGTGAAAAGGAGCAGGGAAGAGTTTGAATTGTACTCAAGATTTGATACTACAGAGGAGGACACTTCTGATTTTGAGTCGGAATCTGCACAATCTGTTAAAATGGCTGAAGAAAGGCAAAGAACAATGAGAGACTTTGCTAGACCTGTCATTGGAACTTCCACTTCTTGCATAAGACTGACAGATGCAGCAAGGAATTATGAGTTGAAGAACATTCACTACAATATGCTGCCATCATTTTATGGAGTTCCAAATGAAGATCCTTTGAACTTTATTAGGGATTTCTACTCCACCCTCAACACTTTTCCATTGGGAGGATTAACAGAGGATCAGTTGAGGATGAGATGTTTCCCTTATACTTTGAAGGATAGGGCAAAGAGCTGGTTTATGATGTTGCCCGAAAACTCACTGACAACTTGGGAGCAAGTTTATAATAAATTCATGGGCAAGTTTTATTCACATCAAAAGACAGCTGAGTTGAGAGCGAAGATTGCTACATTCTCTCAATTTGAGGGAGAACCATTTCATGAGGCTTGGGACAGATTCAAGATGTTAGTGATCCAGTGTCCACATCATCACTACCCACTTCAACTTCTGAATCAGTTTTTTTAAGATGGTCTCACCCAGCAATTTCAGAACACTGTTGATAATGCAGTTGGGGGAGCCATGGGAGAAAAGACAGCTGATGAAACTTATGAGATCTTTGAGATGTTGGGAGCTAATTCTCAAGAAAAGAGTGTAAGAGGAAGAAATAAAGGGGTGAACCAATTGGAGGCCAATAGTGAGATGGTAAATCAGATAGCTGAGCTGACAAGGCAAGTGCAGATGCTGAACATGAAGAACAATATTTCTTCATCTACTCAAGAAGCGTGTGGAATCTGTGGAACTCTAGGGCATGGAGCAAACATTTGCCCCTCTGCATATGAATCATATGGGAATGAAGCTGAGCAAGTCAATGCCATGGGGGGATTTCAACCAAGGGCCTGGAACGATCCTTACTCCAATTCTTATAACCCTGGTTAGAGGAATCACCCAAATTTTTCTTGGGCAACAAATAATTCTCAGCAGCCTTTCCATTTGCTCCAGAGACAGAACCAACAGCAGGGTCAATCCTCAAATCAAGGGCAGTCTAAGATAGAGAGCTTGGAGGAAAGTTTACAAGCTTTCATCAAAGTCAGTGCTCAAAATCAAGAGATGACTAATAAGAGGTTGGATTCATTAGAAGCATCTTTTAAAAAAGTGGAGACTCAAGTAGGACAACTTGCACAACAGATGCAGATTCAACAGAAGGGGAAATTTCCAAGTCAACCTGAGCAGGCACATTCAGTGACTGTTCTTAGAAGTGGTAAGGTAATTAACACTAATGTTGAAAATAACTCTGTGAATGCAGGTGACTAAGGGAACAAGAAGGAAGGAGAACCAGAGAACAAAGGTGCTGGAGATATATCAATGGAGAAGTCCCTTTCAGCAGATTTACATAAGGCAAGCAATCCATACCGGCCTCCTATACCATTCCCCAGCAGGTTGAAGGATGATAAACCAGATAAGCAATTTTCTAACAACTTCAACATGCTGTCTAAGGTAAGTATTAACTTACCCTTACTGGAAGCAATAAAGAACATGCCAGCTTGTGCAAAATTCTTCAAAGACCTGATCACCAAGAAAAAGAGGTATGAGCCGAATAAAAAGGTGATAGTTTCAGAGGTAGCTAGTGCTATTTTGCAGCATAAACTAACTCCCAAGCTAAAGGATACTGGTAGCTTTATAATTCAAATGACCATGGGGAATGGAAAGGGGACTGATGGTATGTGTGATCTAGGAGCTAGTGTGAATTTGATGCCTTATTCTGTTTATAAAAAATTAGAACTAGGGGAACTGAAACCGACCAAAATGGTGTTGCAATTAGCTGATAGATCTTTTAGATTCTCGAAAGGGGTTATAGAAGATGTGTTAGTTAAGGTTGGAGGGTTAATAGTACCTGTGGATTTCATAGTTCTTGACATGGAAGGAAGTAACCCTGCACCATCAGCACACACTATTTTGCTGGGTAGACCTTTCATGGCTACTACCAACACCTTAATAGATGTTAAAAATGGTAAGTTGTCAATGACTGTCTTAGGACAAACTGTTGAATTTTCTATTTTTAACACCTCTCCTATTCCTACAACTGCTTTATATGAGGAATGTTCTTTAATTAATTGTGTTGAAGCAGTTGTTTCAGATGTTGTATTGCAGACAAACTCCTCAGATAAAATGGACCTGAAACTGACCTTAGAAGAGGGGGCGAAACCAGTGAGGGAGACCCAAAGATGCCTTAACCCAAAGGCATATGAGAGCTCGAGGATTTACAAGGATCGCACTAAAGCACTTCATGACAGATTTTTTGTGCGACAGACATTGAGTCCAGGTATGAAAGTTTTACTTTTTAACTCTCGACTCCGTCTGTTTCCAGGTAAATTCAAGTCTCGATGGAGTGGTCCTTTCGAGGTAACTAAGGTATGTCCTTTTGGTGCCATTGAATTGCTTAACTCTAGAACCAATAAGACTTTTAAAGCAAATAGACATAGAGTTAAACCATATAAAGAAGGATTTCATGAAATGAGGATCATTGACAGTACTTTGATCCATGATTCCTAGTCTTGCATGATGTCCAGCTATATGACATTAAAGAAGCGCTAAATGGGAGGCAACCCATCGGTTTGCATTTCTTTTTCATACTTTTAATTTTATATTTTGCAATTTTGATTTTATTTTTAGTTTAAATAAATAAAAACCCTAAAGCTCTCTTGTGTTTTGTTTTTGAACTTTTGTGTTTGTGATGGAAAGTTAGTGTTTTGCCTCACCAGGGTACGATGGAAGACAAGTTGTCCTTTAATTCTTTTTCTTTATTATTCTTGTTTTCCATTGAGGACAATGTAAATTCCAAGTGTGGGGTAATCTTTAAACTTTTCTTTAATTTTCGTTTTGTTTGTCGTGTTTTGTTTATTATGTTTTATTATGTTATGCATGGCATAATTGTTGAAAATTTATCGATCTTTTCTTTGATTTTAGCATTATAGTTGAGACTTTAGTATCAGCATAGAAATGAGCATTTGAATTCATTCAGGATCAATTTTCGTATTCTGCAATTTATGACATATAAATCTTTGAGAACCCACCTGTGTGAGTTTTGAGCCTCATAATTTGATATTATTATCAGTTGATTTTCTTTTCTTAAGTGTGCACCTTCATGATTTTGCATCTCTAGAGTTTGCTTTTGCATACTAATTAAACTCACATTATGATTTAATCTCAAGTTTTAAAATGATGAAGGCAAATTAGGTTAGCCCTTAGCTTAAAAAGACTTCCCTTAATATTAAATTCCTTAGTGAGCCAAGTTGAGCCTTTGACCTTTTTCTTGTTTGATCAACACAATTCATAGCTCAACTTTCTCTTATTATCATCATACCTGCATTAAGGAATGGAGTTTTATGATATGACAATAGGGTGGTTTATTTCAAAGTGTGGGGTAAGCAAGTAATATATATATATATATATATATATATGGTATTGCTATTTGGGTTGAATGCATACTTTGCACATTGTATTGGATTAAGAGTCGATTATTCTTTTCCTCTACATTTTAAGCTAGATGTTCTATGCAAAATTCATACTTTGTATATATATATATATTTAAAAAAAAATTTATATGATATAATAAAAAAGAGAGAAAATAAAAAAAAAGTATATATATGTATACAAAATTCTTATATGTTCTAGCATTGGTTATCAAAAGAGGAATGTCGACTCATGTATTTTTCTTGAAGTATGCAAGTATGTGAAGTATTAATGGATTGTGAGTATACCATTTGAAGGAGTTATGAGTTTCTTAGCAAGAGTAGTGTCTAATTTAGATACTCCATTTCTTGATGCTCCAGCCTAAATGTCTTTTCTCACACCTTTACCTTAGCCCCATTACATCCAAATGAAAGACCTTCGGATTATTTCTTGAGAAAATCAGTGAGAGAGATTGGATAATTAAGCAAGTTTATGGTAGTATACAGTCATGAGTGGTTTGAGTGATTAACCTTTGAAATCGAGTGAAACACTTAGAAGAGAGATAAGGTTTGTATGTCTGGATTAATGAATGAGTTAAGAAAATCTTGATTGAAGGAAATTGCAAATATTTATGGCTGAGTCTTAAAGGATTTCATCTTATATGCTGGAATTATAGTTAAGGTTGTTTAAGTTTTTAATTTATGCCATGCGAATTTGCTTGAGGACAAGTGTTTTGTTAGTTTTTGTTATAGATTTGTGTCTTGTTTATTATAATAATTATTGTTTTATTTAGGTATTTTATTAGTTTAAATCGGTTTATTTAGTGTTTTTGTTAATTTTGTAGTTTTAGTTTATTTCAGTGTTTATGTCGTTTTTTATCTAGTTTGTAGTATGGTGTTTATGTTTTGTTGGTTATTGTTTATTTACTTTTTGTTTAAAGTTTGTTTGAGTTTTGTTTTAGGCTAAAAAAGCCAAGGAACCAAGACAGAAGAAGAAATCATCACAGTAGGCGACACATGCAAGCGACATGGCCATGTCTCTCCAAAATGAAGCAACACGGCCAAGTCACCATCAACTTGGCCGTGTCTCACCTAGTTCCAAAGGAAAAGAAGAAGAAATCATCACAGTAGGCGACACATGCAAGCGACATGGCCATGTCACTGGCCATGTCTCTCCAAAATGAAGCAACACGGCCAAGTCACCTGGCCGTGTCCCTCCAACAAGGTGCAACATGGCCAAGTCAAGCTCCACTTGGCCGTGTCACTCAATCAAAGAAGAAGAAAGAAGAGTCAAACAGAAGTGGACACATGCAAGGGACACGGCCAAGTCTTATGGCCGTGTCCCTCCAAAAATATACTCACACAGCCAAGTCACTTCTGACTTGGCCTTGTCCCTCATCAACCAAACGCGCACCGAATTTTAAAGCCGACGTTTCATATAAAAGGAAAAGAGGAGCGAGGGTTTGAAAACGTTTTGACGATTTTGAGCCGTCAAGAGAATAGGGTTTTAGATAACATTTGTTTCCTTTGATTTTGATTTCACTTTGGATCAAAACTAGTTAGATTAGATTGTTCTAGCCATTGTTTCATCCTTCTTGCAAGATTTGAACAAGAGATTCTTCAGAACTTCAAGGAGTTGTAACTTGGTTTTGTTCCCGAACTTATTCTCTTTATTTTTAAATAAATGGATATTATCATGTCTATTTTGATTTCTTTGAACATTAATGAGATGAATATGTTTGATTGCATTATGAACTAATTTGATCTAGTCTAGGGTTTGTATGGATTTGCTATGATTGTATGAATTGGTTATTCTCTTAGCTAATAATTTCTATAGCCTTGATTGAATGAAACATTGTTAATATATAATTTATTGATCAATAATTATGTGTTTAAAGGTATTTAATGATGGATCGAGAGATGAAGTTTAATACTTGAACAATTCAATTAGGGACTTAGGTGAATTAGAGATATAACCTATTAAAAAGATTATTTCACTTATAACAAGATTAGTTGAGAGAGGTTTGAATGCGAGAGCTTATTTCCTTGACTTGATTAGTTGAGTTGTTTGAGATTTAATCTTTGAAATTGAATTAGTTAAGAGGAATAACCGTTCATACATATAAGTAGTAGAGAAGTGCAAACCCTAGACCTTTTATTAAGTGAATCAAAACACCAGTTCTTGTTTACTTTTATTTGTTTTAAACTCAAATCAATCTTCTTCATTATTTAGCAATTTAAATCTCTTTATTACTTGTTAAACATAATCTGATAAGCAATTAACCACTTTAGCTTCCTTGAGAGAACGACCTTGGGGCGATCACCTTTGCTACAGCTACCTCGTATACTTGCGAGTGATGCTTTGTGGTAGAGTTAATTTGAGCGTAACAAGTTTTTGGCGCCGCTGCCGGGGAGGCCAATTGGCGTAATTGTTTATAAAAATATATATATATATATAATATTTTAGATTATTTTTCATTGTTTTCATTTTATTTTATTTTGTCTTTTGCTTTTAATTGTTTCTTTTTCTAGACAATTCTATTTATGCAAGGCAGGAGATCACTCGAAGGAGAGCTACATCCATTCATTCCAGAAATTCAGA
Source organism: Garcia nutans (assembly GCA_947685225.1). Classification (NCBI taxonomy): domain Eukaryota; kingdom Viridiplantae; phylum Streptophyta; class Magnoliopsida; order Malpighiales; family Euphorbiaceae; genus Garcia; species Garcia nutans. The sequence goes on along the minus strand of CANTUV010000009.1, from coordinate 29,301,439 downwards.
GGGTGAAAAGGAGCAGGGAAGAGTTTGAGCTTTACACAGGATTTGATACTTCAGAGGAGGACACTTCTGATTGTGAGTCGGAATATGCACAATCTGTTAAAATGGCTAAAGAAAGACAAAGGATGATGAGAGACTTTGCTAGACCTGTCATTGGAACTTCCACTTCTTGCATAAGACTGACAGATGCAGCAAGAAACTATGAATTGAAGAACATCCATTACAATATGCTGCCCTCATTCTATGGAGTTCCAAATGAAGATCCTTTGAACTTTATTCAGGATTTCTACTCCACCCTCAACACTTTTCCATTGGGAGGATTAACAGAGGATCAGTTGAGGATGCGGTGTTTTCCATATACTTTGAAAGATAGAGCAAAGAGCTGGCTTATGATGTTGCCCGAAAACTCACTGACAACTTGGGAGCAAGTTTATAATAAATTCATGGGCAAGTTCTATTCACATCAGAAGACAGCTGAGTTGAGAGGGAAGATTGCTACATTCTCTCAATTTGAAGGAGAGCCATTTCATGAGGCTTGGGACAGATTTAAAATGTTATTGATCCAGTGTCCACATCATCACTATCCACTTCAACTTCTGAACTAGTTTTTCTATGATGGTCTAACCCAGCAATTTCAGAACACTGTTGATAATGCAGCTGGGGGAGCCATGGGAGAAAAGACAGCAGCTGAAACTTATGAGATCTTTGAGATGTTGGGAGGTAATTCTCAACAGAAAAATGTAAGGGGAAGAAGTAAAGGGGTGAATCAACTAGAAGCCAATAGTGAGATGGTCAATCAGATAGCTGAGTTGACAAAGCAAGTGCAGATGCTGAATATGAAGAATAATATTTCTTCTTCTACTCATGAAGCATGTGAAATTTGTGGAACTCTGGGGCATGGAGCAAATATTTGCCCCTCTGCATATGAGTCCTATGGGAATGAAGCTGAGCAGGTCAATGTTATGGGAGGATTCCAACCCAGGGCTAGAAATGATCCTTACTCCAACACTTACAACCCTGGTTGGAGGAATCACCCAAATTTTTCTTGGGCAAAGAATAATTCTCAGCAGCCTTTCCATTTGCTTCAAGGACAGAATCAAGAGTTGGGCCAATCCTCGAATCAAGGGAAGTCTAGGATAGAGAGCTTAGAGGAAAGTTTACAAGCTTTTATCCAAGTCAGTACTAAAAATCAAGAGGTGACCAACAAGAGACTGAATTCACTAGAAGCATCTTTTAAGAAGGTGGAGACACAAGTTGGACAACTTGCACAACAGATGAAGATTCAACAAAAGGGGAAATTCCCAAGTCAAACTGAGCAGGCACAATCAGTGACTGTTCTTAGAAGTGGTAAGGAAATTTATAACAATGTTGAAAATGATTCTGTGAATGCAGGTAACAAAGAGAACAAAGAGGAAGGAGAACCAAAGAACAAAGGTGCTGGAGAAAGATCAGCGGAGAAGTCCCCTATAGCAGATCTACATAAGGCAAGCAACCCATACCGGCCACCTGTACCATTCCCTAGCAAGTTGAAGGATGATAAAACAGATAAGCAATTTTCTAACATCTTCAACATGCTGTCTAAGGTAAGTATTAACTTACCCTTACTTGAGGCAATAAAGAACATGCCGGCTTATACCAAGTTCTTCAAAGAGTTGATCACCAAGAAAAAGAGGTATTGTAATATCCCGAGATATACCTTAAAAGTTTTGGAGGAGTTGTTGTATTTGGATTTAATATATATGTGATGTATATGTATATGTCTAATTGTAATATCCCTAAGTGTGCCTAGAAGTTATGATAATATTGTTATTATTGAATTGAAGGTGTAAGTGATAAGTGGTAATTGTGTATGGTTTATTTGAATGATAAAAGAAGTTAAGAGATAATGTATATGTGTAATTGGAAAGAAAAGCAATGTGTAGAGAGAAGTGTATATGTAGTGTATATGGTGATATATATGACATATAAGTTGGTCAAAGGGCTTGGTCAAGGGAAGAAGATATTTATATTGTTAAGTGTGAAATTACCAAAATGGGCAAGAGTTTGTAAAGGGAATTAAAATGTGCATGAGGGTAAGATAGTAAATTACTTTTGGAGGAGTATTTAAAGAGTGTTGACTTTAGGGTTTCTTCATCATTTCTTCTTCTTCTTCCTTGTGTGGCCGGCTCACCTAAAGCAAAGGAAGACAAGAGAGCTAAGTGAGGGTTTGATGTTCTAAGCTTCAAAGTTGAGAGAGATTTCAAGTAAACAAGTTGGAATTTCAAGAATTTCATGATTTTGGGTAAGTTTGCTCTTGTTTACTCTTGTTATTTTTGAAGTTATGCTTGAGTTGAGTTGTGATTTGATGATGGTATGATTAAGTTGCTTATGGTGTGATTTTAAGTATTGATTTTGCTTGATAGATGAGAAGTTGGGTTGGTGTTGGTGATGGAAGAGTAAGATTTGTGTTTAGTGAAATTGTTTCTGTTTTACAATTAGTAAAGGCTGTGATTTGTATGATTTTTAATTAATTATAGAAAAATGTTCTTGAAGTGAATTTTTGATATGTTGTGCCTCTATGAGTCTAGAATGACTGAAAAATATGTTGATTCGATTTTGGATAGGTTATGAGTTTAGAAAGATTATTTTTATTAGACCTGTTCCAGCAGGTACCTTAACTGAGACAGCTCTATTTCGGGATTTTTAATAAAATGTAGAAAAATCATATTCAATTGAATTTTGGATATGTTGTTGCTTAGTGAGTCTAGTATTTGAGAAAAATAATTTGGAACCACGTTGATTGAATTTGATTTATGGAATTCACAAAGTTCAGAACTGCTGCCAGGATGCAGGGCAATTGGGGCAGTCTGGTTAGGTGAACTATTTGACCAAGATTTTGTGTTCAGTTTGATCTGAAATTTTAAAGGAATGATTTTAAGATACAAAACTAAATTCCGTAAAAATTTTAGAATTTTTAGTCAAGTAGATTATTTTATACAATTTTTCAAAATAAAGATAAAATGGAGTCTAAAACCAGAATGTACTATTCATATGGTCATTTTGCTAATATTCCTTTTGGATTAGGTTTTGGAAGGAAGTGAATTGCCCTAAGTTGAGAAGTAAAGAACTCTTGAGAGAAGAAGAGTTTAGAGTTGTGTGAAGTGCTATTGAGGTAAGTACAAAACCCTATTTGATTTCATATATTTATATGACTTTGAACCTTAAACCATTTGATTATAAATGTGTTAAGAAATCTATTATATCATTGATACCTATGAGTATATCAATAAGAGTATATGAAATGTTAGAGCATTCAATAATGTATATACTATGAAAGATGAAAGATGTGATGATATGATTGTATGATATGATGATATAATAATGTAATTGATTGTGTATACTTAAATGATGAATGATTATATATGTAATAATAATGAGACATGAAATAGAGATTGAGATATAATGATGTATGAAGCTATCGTGATTGGCTATGATGATGTAAATGATGATTGAGGCATGTTTGCCTAATTGATGCCATTGTGATTGGCTATGATGAGGTAAATGATGAATTGTTCCAATGTGATTTGAGATATGGTGCAAATCTATTGTGTAATGTGAAATGAATTGAGAAAGTAGAGATAAATGGACGAACTTATCTGCCTCCTGCGGAACCATGCGGACCCCTGTGGATTGGGCAACCGAACTTGGACTACCGACCTGGTTGGGGGAAAGTTCGATTCATTCAGTGTTATACGTACCTATCTGCCTCCTGCGGAACCATGCGGACCCAGTGAATTGGGCAACCGAACTTGGACTACCGACCTGGTTGGGAGAAGGTTCGTTAATGATAGTTTTATACATGCCTATCTGCCTCCTGCGGACCCCTGGGATTGGCAGTGGCCTGAGGCCCAGTGGACAACCGACCTGGTTGGGGAAAGGTTTGTATTTGCAGCTATGGTTGTTGGAAATAATGATGAACTTTGAATAACATATTAGTGTGTTTTGGGCCCGAGTATGTCTTTGTTGTTAATATGATATACAAATGTTGAAATAAATAAATATTGAGATCAATGATTGGTGAATTGTGAATATAACAATGTTATGTAGTCTGATATGTAATGTGTATATTGTTTGTGAGTATTAGTGATGGATTGTGGTTGATGATAATGGTTGCCTTTATTGGGAATATGATTTATGATTGGTAAACTATGATTTGTCGTAATGTTATAAGCATATATATATAGTTTATGAGGTTGGTAGAAATTTATGTGGAATGCATTGGAAAAAGGGAAAACAGGTTAAGAGAATGATAAAACATGATGCTAAAAATATGAGGTATGTTTATTTTGCAATGTATATTTTGTTTTTAATATTTATTTGTATTACTAAGCTTTTGGGCTTAGCGTGGTTATATTAATCGCGCAGGTAAAAGGTGATGGATTTGGAGTTAAACCATTATGTCTTGAAAAGGGCAAGTGTAGCTCGAGACCAACTAGAAGATGGTGCATGCATGTATAATATATATATTGCATTTTTTTTATAAGAATGTATTCATATGTATCAATAAATCTTTGGAAGAGACAATGTAACTATTATATATATATGTGTTATTATCAAAAGGGTAGTGATCTTGAAAATCATTTTATATAATAAAATGTACTATTGTTTTAGAAGTTAAGTAAAGATTTTTAATTGTAATAACTAGTGGCATCCTTATACTCTATATACTTACTTTGCGTATACAAAGTATATGTATGGTACTTATATAGAGTATCGGGGTGTTACAAATATTTTGGTATCAGAGCTTAGGTTCGAGATTCTCGGCCTAAGTAAATTTAAAAGAAAAGTTTTAAAAAGAAAAATGATGATAAACGAAAATGAAAAGAATGAAAATTTTGATACATGCATATGCATTAACATCTAGGTTGGTCTCGAAGGTGGTATTATATGAATTAAAATGTATTTAGATTATATGAGATGGAAAAATGTATGTAAGTTTAATTGATAAATTAAAGAATGGAAGTTTACTTGAGGAAAGAAAATTGTGAAATGTTGACAATTGAAATGTGATTATAATATAAAGAAATGATTGGAAGAATAAAGTTGAGAATGAGTTAAAAACAAAATCAAGATTAATGTATGTAATCTTTCCTCTACAATTTGAATCTCTTTCTAATAAACCTTATGTTTAGATTACTAGAAAGAGGAAACATTGTTGGATGGGTAATATGAATAGATATGTTGTTAAGTGAAGAAAGTATGGTGAGATATTAAGTGAGTTGGTGGGTATAGACAAAGTCTGACCATTTAAGGTTTGAATATGTAAAGTTAAAGTTGTTAAAAGAAAAAGAGATGAGATTGGTTAAATAAGAAGATATAATGGTGTTGGTTACATTGTTGTTTAGAATGCAAACATTGTAATTTTAATGTTAGAAATGTGATATGCTTGAGTGTTGTTAAAGCTCATATTAATGGTGGTAAGATGTGATAATGGGATTTTTGAAATGAGCTTTAATATTTGTGGAAAGGATATACTTTGATGTTGTTTTGTGGTATGTATATATAAGATGATTTTTTTTTAAGTTGATATTAAGAAAACAAGATGAGTTCATGGAAGTTTAAATATAGTAGTAAGATGAGAGTTTTTAATGTTAATGGAGTTTGGATAAAGACTATGTAAACATCGATAGTTTAATGTAAATAAAACTTATGAGTTATGTGGAATGAATGTTATTGGATATAAAATTATTATGAATTGGGTAATGTGATTGATAATATGAGAATGATTACGCTTGCATTAACAGACTTGTGCAAAGCTAAGTCATGTAATAAGATTGATAGTGAGAATTGGATTAAGCAATGTTGGTTCAAGAAATTGAGGTTTGTAAGAACTAAACTTGGAAAGTGTATAGAGGTTATTGGGCTCAATGTGTATATGATTGGATGTAATATACATATGTATAAATATGTGAGTGATATATATATATATGTTGAAGGGTAAGCAAATGGATGTAAAGATGGTATACTAAATGTATTTAAAAATAAATGTGAAAGAGGTGTCACCTTAGTAATGTGACTAAGATTTTTATGAAATATGATTATAGTTAGAATGTATATATGTGTGGAATAGATAAATAACTTAAGCCATGTCAAAAAGGGATAAGAATGATGTTGTGCAATGAGAAGAAATAAATGTAAAATACTTGAGTCGTTTTGGAAAGCAGTCTCGGATTGGATGCCACGACCGTGGCTCTTGAAGGCCATGACCGTGGGGACTTAAATGTTGATATAACTTGTAATTTGTGATCTAAAGGCTTAAAAATGAGACTAATATATGAATGTATTATATGTTGTGATGTGCATAAGGTGAGTTTGTTGAAGCATCAATGTCATTGAGTAATGAATTGCATAGGAAATGAGAAATGTAATGAAATGATTATAACACTTGAGCAATTACATAAAATGAATATGGTTTGAGAAGCTATGAAGAGTAAGTACAAACTACATTATTGCATATATTCATATAATGTTGAGATTGAATATACATTAAATGATATCGATGATGCATAAGAATAAGGTTATGTTGTGTGTAATGTGAATATTGATGATATACATGAATACTTTTATGATAAATTGATTGATGTGATTTGAGACATGATAATAATATAAATAACATGAATGAAGCATATTTGCTTATACGATGATGAAATGAGAATTTATTTGGGAAATATTGGACAGTAATATGGTTATAGGTTCAAAGTATGTGTATGAGGAAATGTTTTATGTATACATGTATAGTAAGAGATTGTAATGGAAAAAGAAAATATAATGTATGAAATTTCGAGAAGAGATAAATTGGAAATAGAGTAATGAACGAACTTGTGTAAAAATTGTATATGATCAAATGTTGTGCATAGGAGATGTTAAAGATAATATATTTGAATATGAATTAGGCTATTAATGATCAAGTAATCAAGAACAAATTGTTTTGAAGTGAAGTTGGAATGTGCTAAATCTTGATGTAGTCAAAGTTTGGAGAATGGATATATATAATCCTTATGATCCAACTTAGTAGTGTAATTGAAAAGATTTGATTATAGCACAATTATGGTAAAACAGATAATTATGTTTCTAGTAACATGGTTGAAAGTTATGATTGGTAAATGTGTATCTTATAACTTTTGTGTTAACAATTTGGTTATAATTTTGAAAAGTAAAGAAAGAAAAGAGAATTGCGATAATATTTTGAGTTATGATTAATGTAATAAAAAGACAATTATTGTAATTATAGTAATGTTATAAAAAGGTGAAGAGATGGTAAATGGGAGAAAGTGTAACTTGTGATTGAAAGTTATATTGAATATGTTTGTGGTATGAAGTGAATAAGTGGATGATTTTAAAGTTTAAATGAGTGAATTATGAGTAATACATATGGTACGAGATAATCATGTGAATTTGGTGGAAATTGTACTAAGATAATAGAAGATAAATTATGTGTATATTGAAAGATAATTGGAAATGATTTGTTATTAATGATCATAGTTTCAAAAAGTTGAATATGGAGTTAAAGGAATTAGAAGGTGGAAATAAGTTGGATCTAATGGAATTAAGTTATATATATTGTGAAATCCAATGATAAATTTAAATAAGTTAATTGTTGGTTTGAATCAAACAAGATTGAATGTGGTATATTGTGACAAATTGATCGAATGATCTAGATTTCACTAAGATGGTGAATCAATACTGAGATTTAAAACGTCCAGTTGCATTGGGAGTATATAATTTAATGATAATGTATATGATGTAATATCTTGATAGATAAATGGACATGAATGAATTGAATTATATCAATTGTAAATAGTGATTAAAGGGGAAAAGTTGATTATTTGTAAGTTAAGTTCAAAAGTATTGTGTTAACATTTATGTTAAGTGAGAAGTAAGATAAAGAGGAATTAAGTGTATGATAAATAAGAATATTATTATCGATTAAGGTTTGACAAAATGTCTATATTGAGAATAATTGTAATGACGGGATGATCAATATTAATATATAAATCAATGATTTTTTTTTAGTGTAAGTTAAGAGAATAGTTATAAAGAGATGAAGTGGTAAAGTATTTGAATGTAATAATGGGACGAAGATGATTGGATTCTTGTATATAGATAAGGTATTTGGGATTGTAATGAGTTATTTTGAATATTGGATAAAAATGTAATAAGATATATATATTATGACAAGTTATGGAATTGAAAAAGATGATTGATTCTAGTAGGAAGAATACACATGATGTGAGTTGATGAAACCAGCATATAAGAATACTATTCATCTTATATGAAGATTTAAGATGGCCTATTGTTAAGAATGGAGTGTTATTGAACTGGATAATTTCGAGGACGAAATTATTTAAGGGGGAGAGAATTGTAATATCCCGAGATATACCTTAAAAGTTTTGGAGGAGTTGTTGTATTTGGATTTAATATATATGTGATGTATATGTATATGTCTAATTGTAATATCCCTAAGTGTGCCTAGAAGTTATGATAATATTGTTATTATTGAATTGAAGGTGTAAGTGATAAGTGGTAATTGTGTATGGTTTATTTGAATGATAAAAGAAGTTAAGAGATAATGTATATGTGTAATTGGAAAGAAAAGCAATGTGTAGAGAGAAGTGTATATGTAGTGTATATGGTGATATATATGACATATAAGTTGGTCAAAGGGCTTGGTCAAGGGAAGAAGATATTTATATTGTTAAGTGTGAAATTACCAAAATGGGCAAGAGTTTGTAAAGGGAATTAAAATGTGCATGAGGGTAAGATAGTAAATTACTTTTGGAGGAGTATTTAATGAGTGTTGACTTTAGGGTTTCTTCATCATTTCTTCTTCTTCTTCCTTGTGTGGCCGGCTCACCTAAAGCAAAGGAAGACAAGAGAGCTAAGTGAGGGTTTGATGTTCTAAGCTTCAAAGTTGAGAGAGATTTCAAGTAAACAAGTTGGAATTTCAAGAATTTCATGATTTTGGGTAAGTTTGCTCTTGTTTACTCTTGTTATTTTTGAAGTTATGCTTGAGTTGAGTTGTGATTTGATGATGGTATGATTAAGTTGCTTATGGTGTGATTTTAAGTATTGATTTTGCTTGATAGATGAGAAGTTGGGTTGGTGTTGGTGATGGAAGAGTAAGAGTTGTGTTTAGTGAAATTGTTTCTGTTTTACAATTAGTAAAGGCTGTGATTTGTATGATTTTTAATTAATTATAGAAAAATGTTCTTGAAGTGAATTTTTGATATGTTGTGCCTCTATGAGTCTAGAATGACTGAAAAATATGTTGATTCGATTTTGGATAGGTTATGAGTTTAGAAAGATTATTTTTATTAGACCTGTTCCAGCAGGTACCTTAACTGAGACAGCTCTATTTCGGGATTTTTAATAAAATGTAGAAAAATCATATTCAATTGAATTTTGGATATGTTGTTGCTTAGTGAGTCTAGTATTTGAGAAAAATAATTTGGAACCACGTTGATTGAATTTGATTTATGGAATTCACAAAGTTCAGAACTGCTGCCAGGATGCAGGGCAATTGGGGCAGTCTGGTTAGGTGAACTATTTGACCAAGATTTTGTGTTCAGTTTGATCTGAAATTTTAAAGGAATGATTTTAAGATACAAAACTAAATTCTGTAAAAATTTTAGAATTTTTAGTCAAGTAGATTATTTTATACAATTTTTCAAAATAAGGATAAAATGGAGTCTAAAACCAGAATGTACTATTCATATGGTCATTTTGCTAATATTCCTTTTGGATTAGGTTTTGGAAGGAAGTGAATTGCCCTAAGTTGAGAAGTAAAGAACTCTTGAGAGAATAAGAGTTTAGAGTTGTGTGAAGTGCTATTGAGGTAAGTACAAAACCCTATTTGATTTCATATATTTATATGACTTTGAACCTTAAACCATTTGGTTATAAATGTGTTAAGAAATCTATTATATCATTGATACCTATGAGTATATCAATAAGAGTATATGAAATGTGAGAGCATTCAATAATGTATATACTATGAAAGATGAAAGATGTGATGATATGATTGTATGATATGATGATATAATAATGTAATTGATTGTGTATACTTAAATGATGAATGATTATATATGTAATAATAATGAGACATGAAATAGAGATTGAGATATAATGATGTATGAAGCTATCGTGATTGGCTATGATGATGTAAATGATGATTGAGGCATGTTTGCCTAATTGATGCCATTGTGATTGGCTATGATGAGGTAAATGATGAATTGTTCCAATGTGATTTGAGATATGGTGCAAATCTATTGTGTAATGTGAAATGAATTGAGAAAGTAGAGATAAATGGACGAACTTATCTGCCTCCTGCGGAACCATGCGGACCCCTGTGGATTGGGCAACCGAACTTGGACTACCGACCTGGTTGGGGGAAAGTTCGATTCATTCAGTGTTATACGTACCTATCTGCCTCCTGCGGAACCATGCGGACCCAGTGAATTGGGCAACCGAACTTGGACTACCGACCTGGTTGGGAGAAGGTTCGTTAATGATAGTTTTATACATGCCTATCTGCCTCCTGCGGACCCCTGGGATTGGCAGTGGCCTGAGGCCCAGTGGACAACCGACCTGGTTGGGGAAAGGTTTGTATTTGCAGCTATGGTTGTTGGAAATAATGATGAACTTTGAATAACATATTAGTGTGTTTTGGGCCCGAGTATGTCTTTGTTGTTAATATGATATACAAATGTTGAAATAAATAAATATTGAGATCAATGATTGGTGAATTGTGAATATAACAATGTTATGTAGTCTGATATGTAATGTGTATATTGTTTGTGAGTATTAGTGATGGATTGTGGTTGATGATAATGGTTGCCTTTATTGGAATATGATTTATGATTGGTAAACTATGATTTGTCGTAATGTTATAAGCATATATATATAGTTTATGAGGTTGGTAGAAATTTATGTGGAATGCATTGGAAAAAGGGAAAACAGGTTAAGAGAATGATAAAACATGATGCTAAAAATATGAGGTATGTTTATTTTGCAATGTATATTTTGTTTTTAATATTTATTTGTATTACTAAGCTTTTGGGCTTAGCGTGGTTATATTAATCGCGCAGGTAAAAGGTGATGGATTTGGAGTTAAACCATTATGTCTTGAAAAGGGCAAGTGTAGCTCGAGACCAACTAGAAGATGGTGCATGCATGTATAAGTTAATATATATATTGCATTTTTTTTTATAAGAATGTATTCATATGTATCAATAAATCTTTGGAAGAGACAATGTAACTATTATATATATATGTGTTATTATCAAAAGGATAGTGATCTTGTAAATCATTTTATATAATAAAATGTACTATTGTTTTAGAAGTTAAGTAAAGATTTTTAATTGTAATAACTAGTGGCATCCTTATACTCTATATACTTACTTTGCGTATACAAAGTATATGTATGGTACTTATATAGAGTATCGGGGTGTTACAGGTATGAGATGAATGAAAAGGTGATAGTTTCAGAGGTAGCTAGTGCTGTTCTGCAGCATAAACTACCTCCCAAACTAAAGGATCCTGGAAGCTTTATAATTCAAATTTCTGTGGGGAATGGCAAAGGAACTGAGGGTATGTGTGATCTAGGAGCTAGTGTGAATTTGATGCCTTATTCTGTGTTTAAAGAATTAGAACTAGGGGAGCTTAAACCGACAAATATGGTGTTGCAATTAGCTGATAGGTCTTTTAGATTCCCGAAAGGGATTATAGAAGATGTGTTAGTTAAGGTTGAAGGGTTAATAGTGCCTGTGGACTTCATAGTACTTGACATGGAAGGAAATAACTCTTCACCATCTGCACATACTATTCTGCTGGGTAGGCCTTTCATGGTTACTACCAACACTTTGATAGATGTTAAAAATGGTAAGTTGTCAATGAATGTCTTAGGACAAACTGTTGATTTTTCTATTTTTAACACTTCTCCCATTCCTACAACTGCTTTATATGAGGAATGTTCTTTCATTGAATGTGTGGATGCAATTGTTTCAGGTGATTTCTTGCAAACAGGTTCCCCAGATAAATTGGAGTTGACACTGACTTTAGAAGAGGGGGTCAAATCAGTGAGGGAGATCCAAAGGTGCTTTAACCCAAAAGCAGATGAGAGCTCAAGAGTTTACAAGGATCGCACTAAGGCAAGTCATGACAGATATCTTGTGCCAAAGACATTGAGTCCAGGTATGAAAGTTTTACTTTTTAACTATCGACTCAGTCTGTTTCCAGGTAAACCCAAATCTAGATGGAGTGGTCCTTTTAAGGTAATTAAGGTATGTCCTTTTGGTGCAATTGAATTGCTAAACTCTAGAACCAATAAGATTTTTAAAGCAAATAGACATAGAGTTAAGCTATATAAAGAAGGATTTCAGGAATTGAGGGTCATTGATAGCACTTTGATCCATGATCCCTAGGCCTTGCATGATGTCCAGCTTTATGACATTAAAGAAGCGCTAAATGGGAGGCAACCCATTAGTTTGAATTTCTTTTTCATAGTTATAATTTTATATTTTGCAATTTTGATTTTATTTTAGTTTGAATAAATAGAAACCCTAAAGCTCTCTTGCATATTGTTTTTGAAAATTTGTGTCTGTGATAAAAAGCTAGGTTTTGCCTCACCAGGGGACGATGGAAGACAGGTTGTCCTTAAACTCTTTTTCTTTATTATTCTTGTTTTCCATTGAGGACAATGTAAATTATAAAGTGTGGGGTAATCTTTTAGCTTTTCCTTAATTTTTGTTTTGGTTGCCTTGGTATGTTTTATTGTGTTGTGCATGGTATAATTGTTGAAAATTTATTGATCTTTTCTGTGATTCTAGCATTATAGTTGAGACTTTAGAATCAACATAGGGATTAGCATTTGAATTCATTCAGGGTTAATTTTCACATTCTGCAATTTATGACATATAAATCTTTGAGAACCTACCTATGTGAGTTTTGAGCCTCATAATTTGATATTATTTTCAAGTGAATTTCTTTTCTTAAGTGTGCACCTTCATGATGTTGCATCTCTACAGTTTGCTTTTGCATGCTAATTGAACTCACATTATGATTTAATCTCAAGTTTTAAAATGATGAAGGCAAATTAGGTTAGCCCTTTAGCTTAAAAAGACCTCCCTTAATATTTAATTCCTTAGTGAGCCAAGTTGAGCCTTTAACCTTTTTATTGTTTGATCAACATAATTCTCAACTTAACATGTTCTTATTATCATCATACCTGCATTAAGGAATGGAGTTTATGATATGACAATAGGGTGGTTTATTTCAAAGTGTGGGGTAAGCAAGTAAAAAAAAAATGGTATTGCTATTTGGGGGTTAAAATGCATACTTTGCACTTTGTATTTGATTAAGAGTTGACTATTCTTTTCCTCTACATGTTAAGCTAGATGATCTATGCAATGTTATATTTTGTATATATATGTATTAAAAAAATATATATATATAATAAAAGAAAAAAAAAAGAGAAAAAAAGGGAGATATATATATATACAAAAGTCAAATATGTTCTAGCATTGGTTATCAAAAGAGGATGTCGACTCATGTATTTTTCTTTGAGAATGCAAGTATGTGAGATATCAAGGGTTGGTGAGTATGCTATTTGGAGGAGTTATGAGTTTCTTAGCAAGAGTAGTGTCTAATTTAGATACTCCATTTCTTGATGCTCCAGCTTGAATGTCTTTTCTCACACCTTTACCTTAGCCCTATTACATCCAAATGAAAGACCTTCGGATTATTTCTTGAGAAAATCAGTGAGAGAGATTGGATAATTAAGCAAGTTTATGGTAGTATGCGGTCATGAGTGGTTTGAGTGATTAATCTTTGAATCGAGCGAAACACTCAGAAGAGAGATGAGATTTGTATGTCTGAATTAATGAATGAGTTAAGAAAATCTTGATTGAAGGAAATTGCAATTATTTATGTCTGATTCTTAAAGTATATCATCTTATGTTGGAATTATAGTTAAGGTTGTGTGAGTTTTTAATTTATGCCATGTGAATTTGCTTGAGGACAAGCAAAGTTGTAAGTGTGGGGTAGTTGTTTTGTTAGTTTTTGTTATAGATTTGTGTCTTGTTTATTATAATAATTATTGTTTTATTTAGGTATTTTATTAGTTTAAATCGGTTTATTTAGTGTTTTTGTTAATTTTGTAGTTTTAGTTTATTTCAGTGTTTATGTCGTTTTTGATCTAGTTTGTAGTATGGTGTTTATGTTTTGTTGGTTATTGTTTATTTACTTTTTGTTTAAAGTTTGTTTGAGTTTTGTTTTAGGTTAAAAAAGCCAAGGAACCAAGACAGAAGAAGAAATCATCACAGTAGGCGACACATGCAAGCGACATGGCCATGTCACTAGCCATGTCTCTCCAAAATGAAGCAACACGGCCAAGTCACCTCAAACATGGCCATGTCCCTCCAAATATGCTCAAACACGGCCAAGTCACCATCAACTTGGTCGTGTCTCACCTAGTTCCAAAGGAAAAGAAGAAGAAATCATCACAGTAGGCGACACATGCAAGCGACATGGCCATGTCACTGGCCATGTCTCTCCAAAATGAAGCAACATGGCCAAGTCACCTGGCCGTGTCCCTCCAACAAGGTGCAACACGGCCAAGTCAAGCTCCACTTGGCCGTGTCACTCAATCAAAGAAGAAGAAAGAAGAGTCAAACAGAAGTGGACACATGCAAGGGACACGGCCAAGTCTTGTGGCCGTGTCCCTCCAAAAATATACTCACACGGCCAAGTCACTTCTGACTTGGCCGTGTCCCTCATCAACCAAACGCGCACCGAATTTTAAAGCCGACATTTCATATAAAAGGAAAAGAGGAGCGAGGGTTTGAAAACGTTTTGATGATTTTGAGATTATTTTGAGCCGTCAAGAGAATAGGGTTTTAGATAACATTTGTTTCCATTGATTTTGATTTCACTTTGGATCAAAACTAGTTAGATTAGATTATTCTAGCCATTGTTTCATCCTTCTTGCAAGATTTGAACAAGAGATTCTTCAGAACTTCAAGGAGTTGTAACTTGGTTTTGTTCTCGAACTTATTCTCTTTATTTTTATTGAATGGATATTATCATGTCTATTTTGATTTCTTTGAACATTAATGAGATGAATATGTTTGATTGCATTATGAACTAATTTGATCTAGTCTAGGGTTTGTATTGATTTGCTATGATTGTATGAATTGGTTATTCTCTTAGCTAATAATTTCTATAGCCTTGATTGAATGAAACATTGTTAATATATAATTGATTGATCAACAATTATGTGTTTAAAGGTATTTAATGATGGATCGAGAGATGAAGTTTAATACTTGAACAATTCAATTAGGGACTTAGGTGAATTAGAGATATAACCTATTAAAAAGATTATTTCACTTATAACAAGATTAGTTGAGAGAGGTTTGAATGCGAGAGCTTATTTCCTTGACTCGATTAGTTGAGTTGTTTGAGATTTAATCTTTGAAATTGAATTAGTTAAGAGGAATAACTATTCATACATATAAGTAGTAGAGAAGTGCAAACCCTAGACCTATTATTAAGTGAATCAAAACACCAGTTCTTGTTTACTTTTATTTGTTTTAAACTCAAATCAATCTTCTTCATTATTTAGCAATTTAAATCTCTTTATTACTTGTTAAACATAATTTGATAAGCAATTAATCACTTTAACTTCCTTGAGAGAACGACCTTGGGGCGATCACCTTTGCTACAGCTACCTCGTATACTTGCGAGTGACGCTTTGTGGTAGAGTTAATTTGAGCATAACAACAAGCACAGTTTTAAGTGTGGGGTAGTTATTTTATTAGTTTTTGTTATAGATTTGTGTCTTGTTTATTATGATAATTATTGTTTTATTTAGGTATTTTGTTAGTTTTAATCGGTTTGTTTAGTGTTTTCATTAATTTTGGTAGTTTTAGTTTATTTCAGTATTTATGTCGTTTTTGATCTAGTTCTTAGTATTGTGTTTATGTTTTGTTGGATATTGTCTATTTACTTCTTATTTAAAGTTTGTTTTGAGTTTTGTGTTAAGTTAAAAAAGGCAAGGAAGCAAATTGAAGGAGAAAAGGGGTAGTAGCTGACACAGGCAGAGGACACGGCCAAGTCACTGGCCGTGTCCCATACCAAGCTAAAGAAGAAAAAGCAAACAATAGGTGACACATGCAAGGGACACGGCCAGTTCAGTGGCCGTGTCCCTCCAAAAAAGGCTCCAACACGGCCAAGTCACTCTAACTTGGCCGTGTCTCACTTAGTTCCAAAGGCAAAGAAGAAGGAACTCACACAGAAGCAAACACAGGCAAGGGATACGGCCAAGTTAGTGGTCATGTCCCTCCAAAATGGTCCAACTTGGTCGTGTCACCATAAACTTGGCCGTGTCTCTCCCTCCAAAATGATCCAACACGGCCAAGTCATTTCCAACATGGCCGTGTCACTCAACCAAAGAAGAAAAGAAGGAAAGCAAGCAGAAGAGAACACATGCAAGGGACACGGCCAAGTCACTGGCCGTGTCCCTCCAAAGACCACCAACACAGCCAATTCACATTCAACTTGGCCGTGTCCCTCATGAACCAAAGCCATAGCGGATTTTAAAGCGGACGTTTCATATAAAAGGAAAAAGAAGCTAGGGTTTTAAAAAAGGGGTTGACGATTTTGAGAGCAGATTGAGCCGTCAAAGAGATTAGGGCTTTGATAACTTAGTTTTTCTTTGATTTTTGATTACACTTTGTTTTATCTAGCTTAGATTAGATTGTTCTAGCCATTGATATGTCCTTCTTGCAAGATTTGAACAAGAGATTCTTCAGAAGCTTCAAGGAGTTTGTAACTTGGTTTTATTCTCGAACTTAATCTCTTTATTTTCATTGAAATTGTATTTATGGATATTATCATGTTTGATTTGATTTCTTTGAACATTAATGAGTTGAGTATGTTTGATAGCATGATGAACTAATTTGATCTAGTCTAGGGTTTGTATGGATCTGCTATGATTGTATGAATTGGTTATTCTCTTAGCTAATAATTTCTTTAGCCATGATTGAATGAAATATTGTTAATATATAATTGATTGGCCACCAATTATGTGTTTTAGGTATTAGATGATGGATTGAGAGATGAAGTCTAATGCTGGAACAATTCAATTAAGGACTTAGGTGAATTAGAGATATAACCTATTAAAAAGATTATTTCAATTATAACAAGATTAGTTGAAAAAGGTTTGAATGCGAGAGCTTATTTCCTTGACTCGATTAATTAAGTTGTTTGAGCTTTAATCTTTGAAATTAAATTAGTTAAGAGGAATAACCGTTCATACATATAAGTAGTAGAGAAGTGCAAACCCTAGACCTTTCTATCAAGTGAATCAAAACATCAGCTTAATTTACTTTTATTCGTTTTAGACTTCAATCAATCTTTTTCATTAGTTGTTAGCAATTTCAATTTCTTCATTACTTTTTATTTATAATCTGATAATCAAATTAGCCACTTTAGCTTCCTTATGAGACGACCTTGGGGCGATCACCTTTGCTACAGCTACCTCGTATACTTGCGAGTGATGCTTTGTGGTAGAGTTAATTCGAGCGCAACAGCTGCCGTGTGATTAAGTAAAGAAAAAGAATTCATTAGGGTTTTAACAAAATAGATTAGGGTTTGAATTAAACTAGGATTTTTGGATTTCTAAGAAAACTAACACCATTATATTTGTTTTTGAAAGGGTAATAGCTACTGTGATATATTTTTGAAAATAGACTTAATTAGGATTTTATGATTTTAAGTGAATTATGGCTTGGATTTTTATGAAAATAGAATTTAAAGTTTTTGAAATAAAAAAAAAACAATACCTACTATGATTATGTTGAAAAAGGATGAGGCTACTTTGTCTTCAAAAGAAATTAAAAACATTGTCCATTGGTTTTCATAATTATTACATAAGTTTTTAAAGTTACAATTTATTAATTTTAATGGATCAATAACTAATGGATGAAGATGATTTTTGATGAACAAAGTTAGATAAACATACCTAAGTTTGAAGGCTCCACCAAAATCGTTAAATGAAAATTTTGGAGTAGCTAACCACCGAGACAATCACCACTTGTTTGCTGCCTTGATTATTGTCTTTTGCTAAAAATGTTTTCGTTGAAAATTGTCCAAGTTTTAGAGACTTCCTTTGCCAAGAAAGAAAAGACTCTTTGCCTCTTTTAAAAAAAATTTCTCCCATCCAAGAAATTCTTAAAAGTCTCTCTGTGTCAAATTGCAAAAATCCTAGAATATTGCTAAAGCTCTGCCTCTTTTTTGTTTGTGTGTTTCTGCCTGAAAAAAGAAAAAAAAACAAAAATTCAATAGCTACTGCCTCCAAAATTTTTAGTCTAAAAAATAGTTGAAAGTCCCCTCTGTGTCAAATTTGCCAAAAGTCCAAAGAAAATTCCAGTCCTTTAATTCTTCAATAATTTTCCTCCTTGCCGAATAAAATTTTCCTCCTCCCTGCTTCTATTGTTAAGCCATGTATTTATAAAAAAAAAATCAAGACTTAATACTAATTGGTTAAGGAAATAAAATGATTTAGGAAATAAAATTAAAAACTGAGTAAGATAAGGTTTCGAAAAAAACTATGCGCGGGCTCGGGCTGGCGAGGCTGTTGGGCGCTGCTGCATACTGGGCATGTTGGGACGTTGAGCGCTGGACGACGAGGATTTGTTGCATCGTGGGCTAGGGTGCTGGGTGGGAAGGCTTGCTACGCTAGGGTGGGCAGCAATTCGCGGTAGGCTTGGCCTTGCGGCGAATTGGTTGCTGCTAGCCAATTTGCCAGCCAATTCGCCGCAGGCCTAGGCTGTGGTGAATTGGCTGCCAGTAGCCAATTGCTGCTTGTCGCGGCGCTGCCGCACGTCACTCGTCGATCCATCCGATTTTTTTATTTTTTTTACTTTTTATTTTATTTTTTATTAAAAACAAATATTATTATATTATTAAAAATAAATAATAAATAAAATAAATATTACAAATAATAAAAATAAATATTACAAATAATAAAAATAAATAAAATAAATATTAAAATAAATAATAAATATTAAAATAAATAAATAACAAATATTAAAATAAATAATAAATACCACAAAAATTATTTTGGACCATTTTATTTGGATTGGACTTGGTCAAAAATTAAGGGTCTACAGTTTGCCCCCTGCTTGAATGATCTGAGACTTTCAGTAGAAGACAACGAAAAGTAATATGACTTTGAGTTGATTTTGGATGAAGATGGGTTCTTGATTCGAGGTTAAAGTTAGTTTGGGTTATGAACTCGAAATGAGGTTGGGTACTTGGACCCAAGACAAGAATTGGGTGCTCGATCCAAAACTAAATATGGGTGCTCGATCCGAAACTAGATTTTGGGTGCTCAACCCAAAATTGGATTGGGTACTTAGACTTGAGACAAGAGTTGGGTGCTTGACTCGAAATTGAATTTGGGTACTCGATCCGAAACTAGATTTTGAGTGCTCGACCCGAAACTAGAGTTGGGTACTTGGACTCGAGACAGGAGTTAGGTGCTCGACCCGAAATTGGATTTGGGTGCTTGACCTAAAACTGGATTTTGGGTGCTCGACCCAAAACTGGAGTTGGCTGCTCGACCCAAAACTGGAGTTGGCTGCTCGACCCAAAACTGGATTTGGATACTCAATCCAAAACTGGATTTTGGGTGTTCGACCTGAAACTAGATTAGGTACTTGGACCCGAGACAGGAGTTGGGTGCTCGACCCGAAACTAGATTTGGGTGCTCGACCCGAAACTGGAGTTGGGTACTTGGACTTGATACAGGAGTTGGGTGCTAGATCCGAAACTGGATTTGGGTGCTCGACCTAAAACTAGATTTTGGGTGATCGATCCAAAACTGGAGTTGGGTACTTAGACCCAAGACAGGAGTTCGATGCTCAACCCGAAACTGGATTTGGGTGCTTGATCTAAAACTAAATTTTGGGTGCTCAATCTGAAACTGGAGTTGGGTGCTCGACCCGAAAATGGATTTGGATACTAGATTCTAAATTGGATTTTGTATGCTCGACTCGAAACTAGATTGGGTATTTAGACCCGAGATAGGAGTTGGGAGCTCGACCAGAAATTGAATTTGGGTGCTCGACCCAAAACTGAATTTTGGATGCTTGACTCAAACCTAGAGTTGGGTACGTTGACCTAAGACAGGAGTTGGGTGCTTAACCCGAAACTGGATTATAAGTGCTCGACCCGAAATTGGAGTTGGGTGCTCAACCCGAAACTAGATTTGGATACTCGATCCTAAACTGCATGTGGATGCTCGATCCTAAATTGGATTCTCATCCTTCTGAGAGTTCTAATATTCTATTCTTTTTTTTCTTCCTTTTGCAAAAAATTCAGCTATTTTTAGCTATTCATTATATCTTCTCATTGCCCCCTACATGGAAAAAATATTGAAAGTGAGTCTGAAAATATTTTGTACACGCATAAACTCAAAAATTGAAAAGGAGAAACTTTGCCCCCTGTGTAGGCTCAAACTAATGATTTTTCTCATGCAGGTTCATATTGATGTTTGTGTTGTCTAGTTCTTCGCACAAGTATGCATTTCTTCTTTTACAAAATGACTGGAGCTTCCTCCATCAATGGGCTTTCTATGCCCCCTGATTCAATATCTTCTTTTGATTCTTTACTTCTCAGGGTGTTTGCTGTTCACTTTGACAAATAATAAATAACACAAGATAACAAAATGCAATGTGATATGCTCATGTATGCATGACATACATAAATAATACTTACAGTGGTTCTGTCAACTCACAAACTGAGGTGATCAGCTGAAGTGTTCTCATTGACTCCTTCTAGATGCTTGTTCATGTCTTGCATTAGCATGACAGAAAGCTTTGCATTTATGGCTTTTATCTTCAAGATGTTGAAAACATGAGTGGTGCGGCCTAAGTAGCAGAGATACATCCATTTCAAATTAGGAATCAGCACGCCAGTTGGCAACTTTTTCACAACCATGCCAATAATTATTTACTTTGCCCAATGTGTCCTTCAAGGTTCGATGGTTCAACAAACATCCCTTAACTTGAAGGCTTTGTATGACAAAAACATTTTTTTTTATTTTAAATCAAATGTTGACTTTGCCAAATTAATGTCAATTTACCTCAGGACTCGATTTTTGCAAAATAACATATCTATAACATGACAACTCTAGTTACCCTACTAAACTCAGGAATCACTTCTATTTGAGCAAGAACTGTTGCACTTCAATAGGCACATCCACATTACTTAGCCAAAGATCTCATTGAATTTAAATATTGTCTATCTCATATGCATTCTTATTTAAACTATCTCAACTAATAGACTCTACCTACCAAGAGAGATCAACAGGTCTTTGATACGCTTGAAATGGGGTCTATAAGGGACACGGGTTTAAGTGAAGGCCTTTTTGAGATAGGAGCTGATGTGACACAATAGACAAACCCTCACACTACAAACTCCTTATTTGAACTTTAGGCAGCTTAGAGCAATCTTGTTAGACTCCAAATTCCTTCCATCTTCTTGGCATTAGTTTGGATCTTGATTGGGATAGTCTTTACTATTGCATAAAGTTTAGTACCCAAATTCATTTGTCTTCTTCTTTTCCCTTTTCTTTATCTTTCTTTTTCTTAATCCTTCTATTTCTTTGAGAATTTTATCATTTTGTCCTTCTTCCTTGTAGGATTGTTAAGTATAGGACTTTCAAAAAATTGGGTGACCTTTCTCCTTTTTTCTCTGATTTTGATTGAATCTTTAGTTGGTTGGACCAATTCAAGTCAAATTATCCTTATAAACCAAATGGAAGCCTTTTGCTACTTTAGGTAAAAGAGAACTTAGTTGGCTTTCTAAACCGCCTTTTTAGGTTTTATCTTCTTTTTTTTTTGTTTTCTTTTTTTTGTCATTTTTTTCTTTTCACTTTTTTTTCTTCTTTTTCTTTCTTTTATTATTTTTTCCTCCCTTTTTTTTCTTTTTATTTGGTTCTAGCTCTAAAAGAGTTGTCTTGTTTGTACCAACTTGGGTTTCTAATAATGGATCAAGGATAAATCATTTGTTACTCTGATGTTATCTTGATAGATTGGAGATATTAGGTAAACTTCAACTTTTCTTATGGTCTTGAGAACATCAACTATCCTTACAGTTTTGGCTATGCATTCCATTCTTTGGTCTTCTTGCCTCTTCACCTTAGTGATCATGAGACTTGTCATAAGTATCATAATAGCTCAGGGTAGGCTGTTAGGGTTTGTAAGCCAATGAAAAGAAAGTTAAAATTTTATGAAGGCTCAAAGGGACAACTAGGGATTGATATTTAATCGGGTGGATACTAGTTATTGGTTTGTCAAACAATGCTTAGATCATCTCTTCCTTAAATAAGCAGAGTTCAATTTCACCTCGAAAGTTTGTCAAGCATGTTCTAAGACTGACTAGGACCTAGACAAAGGTCATCATGCAGGAGCCCTCTCTAAGTAAGCATACACAATTCAATGCTATAGAGCAATTCCCTCATCTAGTAAAGTCATTCAAGTCATGATGCATAAATATATTAATTCATGAATATCAAGCTAGATTACTCATTGGTTGAGCACCAAAATGATCAAAAACCAACAAAATTTTTGCTGAAAGTAATTTATTCAAACAAAAATAGAAAAACATAATTGTTCCAATTAAATATTAAAGAAAGCAAAATTGAAAAACAACATTCAAGCTAAGGAAAGTTTGTTGAGTTAAGCTCCTTCTCCTTTCACATATTCAACATTCCCATCTTGAAAAGAGGATAAGACAAAATCTTCTTTCAATCCTTTTCCTACCATGAAGGTTGCTGGTAGTGGTACTCTGTTGAACCTTGGAAAAGGATTGTCTTTTGTGTTAGGCTTATTAGGCTCAGGCAGCTTACCACTGTCAATTAAATTTTGGATCTCATGTTTTAGTCCCAAGCATTTGTCTATCTCATGTCCTTGTGTCTGATGAAACTCACAAAAGGCTTTAGTATCAAATTTTAGGGATAAAAGATTTGGCAAAGGGCAAGAGGCCAATGGCTATAATAGTCCCTTCTTTTGTAGCTTGTTGAAGACCCAAGACAAAGGCTTCCCTAGATATGAAAACTGCCTTCTATTTGCTTGACCAGTTGTATTAACATCAACTTCTTTTTGCGTGCTTTGATTTCCAGACTGGTAGTTCCCTTTCTCATTCCTTCTTATTGAAAAGCGATTCTTCTCCCTTTCCCATTCTTCAATTTGCAGACAAGCTTGAATAAGATCTTTTAAATCATGGATGAGTGTATGGGACATTCTCTCACTTACACTAGGCAGCACCCCTCTCACAATCATCCTGATTTGATTAGATTCATCAGGCCTCTTCTTAAGCAAAGCAGCCTTATTTCTCCATCTTTTTACATAGTCCACAAAATTCTCATTTGCCCTTTGTCTAATGGACTCAACTTCCATTAAGGTAACTTTCAGCTTGACATTGTACACATATTGCTGAATGAAAGCCTTGTAAAATGTATCCCAATCTTTTTGAGTACTTTTCTCTAAGGTGTTGAACCAATTTTGGACAACAGAGTCCAATGTGAGCATAAAATATCTTAGAGTTTGGGCCTTAGTAGCTCTAGCAAACTACATAGCAGTGATGTACTACTTTACATGGAGATGAGGGTTTCCAATACCATTGTACCTAGCGAAGGAAGGCATCTTGAACTTATAAGGGATCTCCTCATCTTGTTTAAATAGTTTGTTAATCTTAGACATCTCTTCAGTTTTTAGCTTCTTCTTAAATTTCTTTTATAAATCAATAATCATCTTCTCAACATCTAATGTCTCGGTCTTTTTAATAGTTATCTTCTCCACAACCTTTGGCTCCTTGTTGTCTTGAGGATCTTGGAAGTACTGAGTCCAATCGTCATCATCATCAATGATCACCTTATCATCATTAAAAACCACTTCACCAACTTTAGCCTTCCCCCTTGTCTTTTGGCTTCTTGGTGCTAGCAGATACCTCGGTATTGTTTCTTAAAATTGTAGCCAATTGGTTCTTCATGGTATCAGCCAGGGCCTCTTTTATTTCTTCCATCTTGGCATTGAGGGCGTCATCTACCATTCTTTGAATTTGTTCAGGCTCCATTGCTTTTGGTGAAAAAGAGATTGAGTCGTTGCTAGAATCTTCATCTCCAGCGTAGGTCAGATTGTCATAAGCTTTCCAACTATCATAATCCAGGGCTGTGAGCCAGAAATGATTAATGATGTGAGATTCAAATTTATGCATGTATGCATGTATGCACAAACAATAAACAAACAAGGATAAATAGGACGTTCCTTCCAACCTTATAACTTCCACACACGGATGACTAGTCTCTTTTCCTAGGTATATGGTTAACAAAATACCAACATGGGGTATCTTATTTTTGAATATTTTCCTCGGACGTTTCAACCAATATTTATATTTAAAAACGAAAATCAGTTCATGATAATTCCCATTAATTAGGTTTTAACCCATCCAATCAACTAAAGTAGCTTTTATGCTATATTGGATTAAAACTAAATTAAGAGGTTTATTATAAATAGATTTCATACTTGAAAAAGTAACTAATGATTTATGCCAAAAATAAGTCCATGATTAATAATTCTTAGTATAAACTAGGCTTACAATTGATTTTTGGTATTTTCATAATTAACCTAAATAATTTGTAAGCTCTTTCAAAGAAAAGGTGGGATGAAATGCAAAAAATAGTTTGTTTGAAAAATCCATAGTGTAGACCCTTAATTTTTGACCTAATCCGGTCCAATATGTTTTATTTAGTCCAAAATAATTTTTGTTGTCTAATTGGTCCAAAATAATTTTTGTTAAATAATTTTTTTCTTTAGTATATAATTTTTATTAATAAAAAATAAAAATAAACAAATAAAAGTCAAAAAATAAAAATCGGAGTCGAAAAAATCATCGCGCGAGCCCCTAGGCATTTCGCCCGCAGAAAAAATCTGCGGGCGAAATAGCTTTTCCATTTCGTTCGCAGAAAAAATCTGCGGGCGAAATAGCTTTTCCATTTCGCTCGCAGAATTTTCCTGCGAGCAAAATGGCTCACTCAATTTCTCCCGCAGCCCTCCTACTGCTGCAAAATCTGCGGCAAATTTTTTTCGCCAGCGCATTTTTTCCTGCGGCAATTTTTTTTCGGCAGCGCAATTTTTCCGACGCAAATTTTTCGAAACATAATTCAATTAGGTTTTGGTTTCTTTTTTTATTAATATTACTTGCCATGATTAATTAGGAATAGACCACATCAAACCACTATAAATAAGGACCAAAGGCAATTAAATTAGGGGGACCGAAAATCAACAATAGGTGGAAATTTTGAAACCAAATCAGTGAAGGAAAACTAGCAATTCAATTTCCTTTTTTTTCTAGAATAGCAGGGACACGATTTAAGCAATTCAAAGGCAGCAATTGTCTTTGTTCTTGTTCATCCAAGAAGAATTATTTTTGGAGAATCAACAAAAGAAGGTATGTTAAATTCATTTTGTTTTATTTTTTCACAGTAGCATAAACTATGAAATTTTGTTTTTTAAATCAAAAACCTTATAACTTTAATTTAGTTTTTCCAAAGTTAAAAATAATAATACGTTAATTTATTTTCCAAAAGGACTTAAAATTATTATTTTTACCTCTTCAAAATCTTAAAACCTTAATTAAACATCTTTTTCAACAAAACCAATATTTGATTCTATTTCTTTCAAAACTTTAAATTAGGTTCTGTTTCTTTCAAAAGGCTTTAAAAAACATCTTTTCTACTTATCAAAACTTTAATCCGTTTGTTTAAATTCATAAAACTTCATAAAATTATCAAATGGATTTCCAAATTCCAAAAGCCAATTCATCACCCGAAATTCCAATTCAAAGCTCCTAAAACCCTAATTCAACTTCCAAACTTAAAATAATAAGCTCTAATTCCTTTAAAACCTTAAACCCTTACTTTTTCTAAAACTTTAATCCTTTAAAACATTAAAAACCATAAAAACATAAATACTTTAAATTTTACACAGTAGCTTGAAATCATCATTTAAAACCATGAATCAAAAGTATTTTAAAGTGTCTAAAACCCTAGTTTCATGATTTCACCATTCAAATATTAATTTAGTTAATCAAAGAGTCTTACCAACCTTTTAAAACATAAAACCCTAATCTATTGTAATTCCATAAAAAGTCACAGTAGCTATAATTGGACTTCACCCTACAAAGAGCTTGCAAAAATATTTAAGTCAATTATGAGATACCAAAAATCAATTGTGGGCCTAGTTTACACTAAGAATAAATTAACCATGGGCTTGTTTTTGGCATGAACCATTAGTTACCTTTTTCAAGTGAGAAGTCTATTTATAATAAACCTCTTAATTTCGTTTTAATCCCATATAGCATAAAAGCTACTTTAGTTGGTTGAATGGATTAAAACCTAATTAATAGGAATTATCATGGATTGATTTCCATTTTCGAAAATATAACTATTGGTTGAAACGTCTGAGGAAATTATTCGAAAGCAAGATACCCCATGTTGGTATTTTGTTAACCATATACCTAGGATTAAAGCAAGATACTCACCATTCGTGTGTGGATGTTATAAGGTTGGAAAGAACATCCTATTTATCATTATTTGTTGATTGTTTGTGCATACATGAATACATGCATACATTTGCATTTCATATCATTGGTCCTCTTTGGCTCACAGCCCTGGATTACGATAGTTCAAAAGCTTACGACAATCCAACCTACGCCGAAAGCGAAGAATCTGGCAATGACTCAATCACTTGCTCACCAAAAATAATGGATCCCAAACAAATTCAAAGAATAGTGGATGATGCCCTCAATGCCAAGATGGAAGAAATAAATGAGGCCATGGCCGAGACCATAAAGAATCAACTAGCTGCAATTTTAAGAAACAATGCCGAAGCATCTGCTAGCACCAAGAAAGTCAAGGGGAAGGCTAAAATTGATGAAGTAGCTTTTGATGATGATAAGGTGATCATTGATGATGATGATTGGGCTCAATACTACCAAGATCTTCAAGACAAAAAGGAACCGAAGGTTGTTGAGAAGGCAACTTTTGAAAAGACTGAAAATTCTGATGTTGAAAAGATGATCACAGATTTAGAAAAGAAATTTGAGAAGAAACTAAAGACTGAAGAGATGTCCGAGATTGACAAATTATTTGAGCTAGATGAAGAAGTTCCATACAAATTCAAGATGCCATCCTTCGCTAGATACGATGGAACCAGAAATCCTCATCTCCATGTGAAGCAGTATATCACTACCATACAGTCTGCTCGAGCTACTAAGGCTCAAACTCTAAGGTACTTTATGCTCTCATTGGACCCTGTTGTCCAAAATTAGTTTAATACCTTAGATGAAGGAACACAAAAGAGTTGGGATTTGCTATACAAGGCCTTCATCCAACAATATGGTTACAATGTCAAGATGGAAGTTACCTTAATGGAAGTGGAGTCCATTAGGCAAAGGCCAAATGAGAATTTTGTAGATTATGTGAAGCGATGGAGAAACAAGGCCACTTTGCTTAAGAAAAGGCCAGATGAATCTGATCAAATAAGGATGGTCGTGAGAGGTGTCCTGCCCAACCTCCGTGAAAGGATGTCTTACACCCTTATAAGGGATTTCAAAGATCTTCTCCAAGCTGGTCTACAAATTGAAGAATGGGAAAGGGAGAAGAATCGCTTTTCAATAAAAAGGAATGAGAAAGGGAACTACCAGTCGGGCAATCAAAGCTGTAATATCCTAATGTATGCCCTAGAAGTTTTGCATATTGTTTTTGTTTGCTTAAATGGAATGTATATGTTATGTGATAAGAAAAGAAATTGGAAGAGAATGTTTATGTATTTGTGTTTTGGGAAAGAAAAGAGGGTTTAGAGAAAATTTTATATGTTGCTTATATGATAATATATATATAACATATAAGTTGGTCAAAAGAGTGGTCAAGGAAAGAAGATATTTTCATTTGTGATAGGTGAAATTACTTAATTGGGCATATAAGAGACAAGAGGTTAATTAAATGGATGAAGGGTGTTTTGGTAATTGCTTGAATTGAAACACTTGGTGGAGATTAAAAGGGAAATTTGACTTTGCTTCTTCATGTTTTCTGCTTCTTTCTCCATTGATGTGGCCGGCTCCTCCATAGACAAAGGAAAGCAAGAGACAAAGAGAAGATCTTGAAGAGTTAAGCTCAAATTGAAGGAAGATTAAGTGATCAAGTTGATGATTCAAGAAGTTTTATAACTTTGGTAAGTTCTCTTTTGATCTTTTTGTTTATTTGATATGATGTTTGGATTTGATAGATGATCTAAGAGTGTGTTACTTGATTTTGATATGTTTAAGGGTGTTTGATTAGTTTGATCTTGGATTTTAAGGATAAGTTGAAGGAAAGAGTAAGTTGATTGGAGGAGATGATGTTGTGTTGTGTTTAGGGTTTTGAGATGATTTGGTGTTTTGTGTTTGATGTGTGTTTTGGTTTGTTTTTGGTGTTGTTGCAAGTTTAAGATGGTTTTTGGGTATGTTTTGTGAAATTTGTTTGAAGAGGATGTTAATGAATAGAAGTGTGTTGTTGAGTGTTTGGGTATTTTGGCTGGAATCTTGATTTGTGGCCGGACACGCCCATGAGCACGTCCAGGGTTTTTAGGCGTGTCAATTGTGTTGGAGGCAGTGGGATTGACACGATCAGTAACACGCCCGTGTTATTGAGCGTGTCATAGCCACTGTGAGATTTGAGAATTTACACGGCCAGGAGCACGTTCATGATGTTGGACGTGTTGTTATATTTGAGAGGCAGAAGGTATTACACGCCTAGGAACACGCCCGTGTTGTTGAGCGTGTAAATGCTTCTATGTTGTGGAGTTAGGGCACGGTCAGGAACACGCCCGTGTGGGTGAGCGTGTCAAGTTTAGGGTTTGCCCTAGTTAACTCTTAATTGGATTATCTCTTGTGTATCTCTAAGCAAGTTTATGTTATTACTTTTGGATTAGGTTTTGAAGCAAGTGATTGGTCATTGATTTGAGAAGTGAAGAATCTTGGAAAAGGAAAGTATTTAGGGTTGTGTGATTTGTGATTAAGGGAAGTACAAAGTACATACTTGCATACATTCATATGATGTTGAGATTTAACCTACATTTGATGATATGGATAATGCATATGAATATTGATATTTTGTGTACAATGTGGAATGAAATGTTGATATTTATGAATGATGCTATGTGGGATATAGGTTGTGATGGATTCTCACTCACGTCAGTCAGTTGAGGGTAGTGCTGAGAGTATAGCTCCTGATGAGATTAGAGAGGGAACTAGAGTGGATAATGCTGGAGAGATACTTGCTTCTGTATCGGGGAGATCGGCTGGTGAGGAGGTTCCGCCAGCTTGGCTTAGGCATGTGGTAGAGGCTTAGAGGCAAGCACCAATGCAACCACCGCCACCACCCCCTCAGCCTTTGGTATCAGTGAGGCACTATGACAAATTAAGGAAGTATGGAGCGGAAGATTTCTTAGGTACTGTTGATCCAGCTGTAGCAGAGCAGTGGCTTGATAAAGTACAGAGAATCTTCATTCAGTTGCAAGCCACTCCAGAGGAAAAGTTTGATTATGCAAGATTATTGTTGCAGAAGGATGCATACGACTGGTGGAAGACAGTGCCACATGCTATGGATGATCCACCAACCTTGTCCTATGCAGATTTTCTAAGAGAGTTTGAATTGAAGTATACTCTGAGGGAGTATAAGGACATGAAGAAGATGGAGTTTTTGAGTTTAAAGCAAGACAGCCGGACCGTAACAGAATATGAAGTTGAGTTTATCCGGTTGAGCCAGTATGCTGGGGGCATTATATCTGATGAGATAGATAGATGCAGGAGATTTGAGGAGGGATTGAGGCCCTCTATCATGTGTCTTGTGGCTGGATCGAGATATCATGATTTTTCCCAGCTTGTGGCAGCAGCTCGGAGTGTGGAGAGAGCTCAAGTTATTGCAGCTGCTTCAGAAGAAGAGATCAGAGTGAGAAGACCACAGTTTGAGTCTTCATCTACTAAGAGAGGTAAAGGAAGTTTTGTTCCTCGGGTTAGTAGGAGTCAGAGACCAGTTGGTAGGTCAGTACAGTTTCAGAGACAGAGATTTAGACCTATAGTGTCAATGGCGAGTGCTCCGACCTCAATGACTCAGAGATCCACCTTACCCATCTGCATTCATTGTGGTAGGCCACATGGTGGTCCTTGTTGGAAGACTGGTGTTGCAGGGGTGTGCTTCAGATGTGGATCACCTGATCACTTTGTGAGAGATTGTCTTGAGAGGCAGGAGCAGATGTCAGTTGATTCTGCGGCTTCTCAACCTAGTGTGAGGGGAGGTCAAGGAGGCAGGGGTGTCAGCAGAGGAGGTAGACCTGGGTTCAGTTCTAGAGGAGGTTCTACATCCAGGGAGAGTAGACCAGAGGAGGTTGGATCTTCCCAGAGGATATATGTTATGCAGAGGCAGCCAGATGCTTCGGCAGTCATAGCTAGTACTTTTTCTTTATTTGGTATTTCAGTACTTGCTTTGATTGATCCTGGATCCACACATTCATATATTAGTGCATCTGTTTTGCCTGTGTCTGATATGCATGCTGAATCCCTAGGATTTGATGTATTGGTGACAAATCCTCTAGGGCATAGTGTGATTGTTAGTAAGGTGCACCGAGATAGTGCAGTAATGGTGCAAGGTGAGGAGTTCCTTGGAGATTTGATTGAAATGCCTTTTAAGGAATATGATGTGATCCTAGGCATGGACTGGCTATCTAGACATGGAGCTGTGGTAGACTGTAAAAAGAAATTTGTTACTTTGAGAACTGGTGATGGTAGAGAGGTGATAGTATCTAGTGAGCAGGGACAACTAGCATCCTTGTTTGTTTCAGCTGTTGCAGCCAGGAGGTTGATTAGAAAGGGGTGTGATGCTTATCTTGCTCATGTGGTAGATACTAGAGTAAGGGGTTCTCAAATTGATGATATACCCACAGTTGCAGAGTTCCCAGATGTGTTTCCAGAGGAGTTGCCAGGGTTGCCTCCTGAGAGAGAGGTGGAGTTTGGTATTGAATTATTGCCTGGTACCACTCCTATCTCTATTACTCCTTATAGAATGGCACCAGCAGAATTGAGGGAGTTGAAAGTGCAATTACAGGAGTTGTTGGATAAAGGATTTATTCGCCCCAGTGTTTCTCCGTGGGGAGCTCCTGCTTTATTTGTGAAAAAGAAAGATGGTACTATGAGATTGTGTATCGATTATAGGCAATTGAACAAGGTAACTATTAAAAATAAATATCCTTTGCCTAGAATCGATGATCTCTTTGATCAATTGAAGGGTGCAGCAGTGTTTTCTAAAATTGATCTGAGATCTGGGTATCATCAGCTGAGAGTCAGAGCTGAAGATGTTCCTAAGACCGCCTTTCGGACCAGGTATGGGCATTATGAGTTTCTAGTTATGCCTTTTGGTTTGACGAATGCACCTACAGTTTTTATGGACTTGATGAATAGGGTGTTTAGGCCCTATCTGGATAAGTTTGTAGTGGTCTTTATTGATGATATTCTGGTGTATTCGCGTAATGAAGAGGAACATGATAAACATTTGCAGATTGTGTTGCAAATCTTGAGAGAGAAGCAATTGTTTGCTAAGTTGTCGAAATGTGAGTTTTGGCTTGACCAGGTTACTTTTCTCGGTCATATAGTTTCAGCAGAAGGTATTAGAGTTGATCCGAGTAAAGTTGAAGCTATTCTGAATTGGAGTCCACCAAAGTCTGTGACTGAAGTTAGAAGTTTTCTGGGTTTGGCAGGCTATTACCGACGGTTTGTGAAAGGATTTTCTTTGATAGCTACTCCACTCACCAGATTGCTTCGAAAGGGAGTTAGATTTGTGAGGACGGATCAGTGTCAGGCTAGCTTTGAACAGTTGAGAGAAATGTTGACTCAAGCGCCTGTTCTTACTTTACCTGTGGAAGATAAACCATATGTGATTTACAGTGATGCTTCACATAGTGGTTTGGGGTGTGTTCTAATGCAAGAAGGTAAGGTGATAGCTTATGCTTCTCGACAGTTGAAACCGCATGAGCTCAATTATCTGACCCATGATTTGGAATTAGCAGCCATTGTGTTTGCATTGAACATTTGGCGACATTATCTATATGGAGAGAAGTGTTTTATCTATACTGATCATAAAAGTTTAAAATATTTGGGTGTCCAAAAAGAGCTTAATCTTCGGCAGAGGAGATGGTTGGAATTGATTAAAGACTACGACTGTTTGATTGATTATCATCCAGGTAAAGTAAATGTTGTTGCTGATGCCTTGAGTCGGAAGTCTTTAGCTGGTTTAACTGTTTATTCCCTCTCATTGCTTGTTGAGTTGAGAGCGTTACATGTTAGATTTGTATCTTGTGATGATGGTGCATTGTTGGCACAGTTGCAATTGAGACCAATATTGTTGGATCAGATTAAAGAGGCTCAATTGGCTGATGCAAAGATTCAAAAGATTGTTTTAGATTGTCAGAATGGAATTAGTCAAGATTTTATTGTAAGAGGTGATGGGAGTCTTTGGTTTAAGAACAGAATGTGTGTACCTGATGATGCTAAATTGAGAAGGATTATTTTAAAGGAAGCACATCAATCAGTATTTGCTATGCATCCGGGTAATACAAAGATGTATCATGATTTAAAGCAATTTTACTGGTGGTTTGGTATGAAGAGAGACATTGCAGATTTTGTGTCTAAATGTCTCACATGTCAGAGGGTAAAAGCAGAGCATCAAGTTCCAACCGGGTTGCTTCAACTTTTGTCAGTGCCAGAATGGAAATGGGAAAGAGTAACAATGGATTTTGTGTCTGGTTTGCCAATGACACAAAGGAAACATGATGCTATTTGGGTAATTGTGGATAGATTGACTAAGACAGCTCATTTTCTTCCGGTTCGGATGGATTACTCTTTAGAGAGGTTAGCTGAGCTGTATGTCCATGAGATTGTGAAGTTGCATGGTGTTCCAATTTCTCTAGTGTCTGATCGAGATCCCCGGTTTACTTCAAGATTTTGGAAGAGTTTACACAGTGCTTTGGGTTCTCGATTACACTTCAGCACTGCTTTTCATCCACAGACGGATGGACAGTCTGAGAGGGTGATACAGATTATTGAGGACATGTTGAGAAGCTGTGTCATCGACTTCTCTGGAAGTTGGGACAGATTTCTACCACTTGTGGAGTTTGCTTACAACAACAGTCATCAATCCAGTATTGGTATGGCACCATTCGAAGCATTATATGGTAGACGGTGTAGGACACCTCTATGTTGGAGTGAACTTGGAGATGGTAAGCTGATTGGGCCTGATTTGATTCAAGAAACTGAGGAGAAAGTGAAAATGATTTGAGATAGATTAAAAGCAGCTTCAGACCGACAGAAGTCTTATGCAGATCTGAAAAGGAGGGACATAGAGTTTGATGTGGGAGATAAGGTATTTTTGAAAGTGTCTCCTTGGAAGAGGATTTTGAGATTTGGTCGGAAAGGGAAACTGAGTCCTCGTTTCATTGGACCGTATGAAGTTTTGGAAAGAGTTGGGCCAGTTGCTTATCGGCTTGCTTTGCCACCCGAGTTGGATCGTATTCATAATGTATTACATGTTTCTATGTGGAGGAGGTATAGATCGGATCCATCTCATGTGTTGCCAATTGAATCAATTGAAGTGAGTCAAGATTTGACATTTGAAGAGGAACCAGTTGCTATCTTGGCACGTGAAGTGAAAGAGTTGAGGAATAAGAAAGTGCCACTTGTGAAAATTTTGTGGAAGAATCATGCAAAAGAAGAAGCAACTTGGGAAAGTGAGCAAGCTATGCGAGATCAGTACCCTCAGTTGTTTCAGACTTGATATCAGGTAATTTCGAGGACGAAATTTTTTTTTAGAGGGGGAGAATTGTAATATCCTAATGTATGCCCTAGAAGTTTTGCATATTGTTTTTGTTTGCTTAAATGTAATGTATATGTTATGTGATAAGAAAAGAAATTGGAAGAGAATGTTTATGTATTTGTGTTTTGGGAAAGAAAAGAGGGTTTAGAGAAAATTTTATATGTTGCTTATATGATAATATATATATAACATATAAGTTGGTCAAAAGAGTGGTCAAGGAAAGAAGATATTTTCATTTGTGATAGGTGAAATTACTTAATTGGGCATATAAGAGACAAGAGGTTAATTAAATGGATGAAGGGTGTTTTGGTAATTGCTTGAATTGAAACACTTGGTGGAGATTAAAAGGGAAATTTGACTTTGCTTCTTCATGTTTTCTGCTTCTTTCTCCATTGATGTGGCCGGCTCCTCCATAGACAAAGGAAAGCAAGAGACAAAGAGAAGATCTTGAAGAGTTAAGCTCAAATTGAAGGAAGATTAAGTGATCAAGTTGATGATTCAAGAAGTTTTATAACTTTGGTAAGTTCTCTTTTGATCTTTTTGTTTATTTGATATGATGTTTGGATTTGATAGATGATCTAAGAGTGTGTTACTTGATTTTGATATGTTTAAGGGTGTTTGATTAGTTTGATCTTGGATTTTAAGGATAAGTTGAAGGAAAGAGTAAGTTGATTGGAGGAGATGATGTTGTGTTGTGTTTAGGGTTTTGAGATGATTTGGTGTTTTGTGTTTGATGTGTGTTTTGGTTTGTTTTTGGTGTTGTTGCAAGTTTAAGATGGTTTTTGGGTATGTTTTGTGAAATTTGTTTGAAGAGGATGTTAATGAATAGAAGTGTGTTGTTGAGTGTTTGGGTATTTTGGCCGGAATCTTGATTTGTGGCAGGACACGCCCATGAGCACGTCCAGGGTTTTTAGGCGTGTCAATTGTGTTGGAGGCAGTGGGATTGACACGATCAGTAACACACCCGTGTTATTGAGCGTGTCATAGCCACTGTGAGATTTGAGAATTTACACGGCCAGGAGCACGTTCATGATGTTGGACGTGTTGTTATATTTGAGAGGCAGAAGGTATTACACGCCTAGGAACACGCCCGTGTTGTTGAGCGTGTAAATGCTTCTGTGTTGTGGAGTTAGGGCACGGTCAGGAACATGCCCGTGTGGGTGAGCGTGTCAAGTTTAGGGTTTGCCCTAGTTAACTCTTAATTGGATTATCTCTTGTGTATCTCTAAGCAAGTGTATGTTATTACTTTTGGATTAGGTTTTGAAGCAAGTGATTGATCATTGATTTGAGAAGTGAAGAATCTTGGAAAAGGAAAGTATTTAGGGTTGTGTGATTTGTGATTGAGGCAAGTACAAAGTACATACTTGCATACATTCATATGATGTTGAGATTTAACCTACATTTGATGATATGGATAATGCATATGAATATTGATATTTTGTGTACAATGTGGAATGAAATGTTGATATTTATGAATGATGCTATGTGGGATATAATGTGATCAAATGATGATGAGAATTGAGAATGAAAATGATAATTGAATAATAAATGAATTGTGTGGCTAATATGTTATTCCATTTTCAGAGTTTGTTGTTGGTGGCATGCCTAAAGATAGTAACAATCTCTTGAAGTTAGGTTGGATTTGATCCTTGAAGCCAAGTTGGGTTGAAGTTTAACATGTTTTACTCCCCTTGAAGCTTGGTTGGGTCTAGTCCTTGAAGCCTAATTGAGATGTTACAACCCTTAAAGCTAGGTTGGGTTGGTTCTTGAAGCCAAGTTGGGTTGAGACTTAGCATGTTTTGTTCCCCTTGAAGCTTGGTTGAACCTAATCCTTGAAGCCTAGTTGGGTTTATGATAATGTTAAATGTGATGATCAAACCAAAACATTTACTCTGAAAATTGAATGGCATATTAGTGTGTTTTGGGCCCATGTTTGTCTTTGTTTAATGTGATTCATGAATGGTTATATGGAATGTAAAAGTATGTTGTTAGCTTTACATCTATGATGTTGTTTTTATTAATAAGGTGTGTGGCATTGCATTGCACTAAAGCATTACATTAGCATGATTTGTCTTACTAAGCCGTTGGCTTAGCGCGATAGTGTTAATCGCGCAGGTGATAGAGTTGAACCCGAGAGCTCTTCGAGACCGAGTGAGAGTAGACATTGAAGAGTTGATTTTGGGACTTAAAGATCAGAGAAAGCTGCCAATCATGTATAACTCTTTTATATTTTGTAAAGTATTGTTTAAAATGTAAATATATGTATATTTGTAAATATTTTCTATATTCCGCTGCGTATTAAGTAAATATATATATATATCTATTTGTTTTATATTACAAGTTAATGACTTATTTTCTATAATGTATAATGAGAAAGATTATAGTATCATTTAAAATGTTTTGAATGTTAATAAAATCCGTAGCATCCCTATGTTCAGTGCACGTATATTACATTGTGGTGTTTGTAGCGTGCGTGTATTGGATGTGGGGGTGTTACAAATGTTTTGGTATCAGAGCCTAGGTTTGAGATTCTCAACCTAGGGAAAGTGTAAAAAAAAAAAGAGTGTTTTGATTTTAAAACGTGGATTTTGAATAACATACATGTTTGGCATTGGCAGTCTCTGATCTTTAATGAGAGGTATTCTGCTGTGTTTGCAGATATAGGTTGTGATGGATTCTCACTCACGTCAGTCAGTTGAGGGTAGTGCTGAGAGTATAGCTCCTGATGAGATTAGAGAGGGAACTAGAGTGGATAGTGCTGGAGAGATACTTGCTTCTGTATCGGGGAGACTGGTTGGTGAGGAGGTTCCGCCAGCTTGGCTTAGGCATGTGGTAGAGGCTTTGAGGCAAGCACCAATGCAACCACCGCCACCACCCCCTCAGCCTTTGGTATCAGTGAGGCACTATGAAAAATTAAGGAAGTATAGAGCGAAAGATTTCTTAGGCACTGTTGATCCAGCTGTAGCAGAGCAGTGGCTTGATAAAGTACAGAGAATCTTCATTCAGTTGCAAGCCACTCCAGAGGAAAAGTTTGATTATGCAAGATCATTGTTGCAGAAGGATGCATACGACTGGTGGAAGACAGTGCCACATGCTATGGATGATCCACCAACCTTGTCCTATGCAGATTTTCTAAGAGAGTTTGAATTGAAGTATACTCCGAGGGAGTATAAGGACATGAAGAAGATGGAGTTTTTGAGTTTAAAGCAAGACAGCCGGACCGTATCAGAATATGAAGTTGAGTTTATCTGGTTGAGCCAGTATGCTGGGGGCATTATATCTGATGAGATAGATAGATGCAGGAGATTTGAGGAGGGATTGAGGCCCTCTATCATGTGTCTTGTGGCTGGATCGAGATATCATGATTTTTCCCAGCTTGTGGCAGCAGCTCGGAGTGTGGAGAGAGCTCAAGTTATTGCAGCTGCTTCAGAAGAAGAGATCAGAGTGAGAAGACCACAGTTTGAGTCTTCATCTGCTAAGAGAGGTAAAGGAAGTTTTGTTCCTCGGGTTAGTAGGAGTCAGAGACCAGCTGGTAGGTCAGTACAGTTTCAGAGACAGAGATTTAGACCTATAGTGTCAATGGTGAGTGCTCCGACCCCAATGACTCAGAGATCCACCTTACCCATCTGCATTCATTGTGGTAGGCCACATGGTAGTCCTTGTTGGAAGACTGGTGTTGCAGGGGTGTGCTTCAGATGTGGATCACCTGATCACTTTGTGAGAGATTGTCCTGAGAGGCAGGAGCAGATGTCAGTTGATTCTGCGGCTTCTCAACCTAGTGTGAGGGGAGGTCAAGGAGGCAGGGGTGTCAGCAGAGGAGGTAGACCTGGGTTCAGTTCTAGAGGAGGTTCTACATCTAGGGAGAGTAGACCAGAGGGGGTTGGATCTGTAACACCCCGATACCCCATATAAATACTGTACATATACCAGGTACACATAAAATATGTATATAGAGTATAAGAATGTCACTTTTCATCACCATTATAACTCTTTACTTTAATTTTTAAAACCATAATACATTTAAATCATATGAAAGTATTTACAAAATGGTTATTCTTATCATGGTAATACATAAATATAAGTTACATTGTTTCTTCCAAAGATTCATTTATACAAATGAATACATTCTTATGAAAATACAGTATAATTACATGCATGCACCACCATCTAGTTGGTCTCGAACTACACTTGTCCTCGTTGTGACATAGTAGCTTATCTCCAGCTTCATCACCTATATACCTGCGCGATTAAGATAACCGTGCTAAGCTCGAAAGCTTAGTAGTACAAGTAACCATTAAAATATACAATATAAAGGAAACATACCTCATATGTTTAGTCTCATGTTTTAACATTTTCTTACTCTGTTTTCCCCTTTTTCAATGCATTCTTCATATAATCCTATTAACCTTATAGAGGATATACATATACACATATAACATAACCATCAAACATAATTCAATAAATTGATAGAACCTTCATATTATGATACTTACCAATTTCACCTCATACATATCATATATATCATTTTATACTTTATAATCGCATATTGCATATAACTTCACAAACCATATCTCCTTTCAATAATTCATGTATGTTATATAATCATATCACTAACCACAATTCATCATTCACAACTCACATTTCCAACAAAGGCAACATAAATCCCATTACTCATTTATTTCAACTTGTATATACATCACATTAACAACAAAGACAGACTCGGGCCCAAAAGACACTAATATGTCATTCAAAGTTCAGAGTTAATGCTTTGGTTTTGTTATCACATTTATCAATATCATATACCCAACTAGGCTTCAAGGATTAAGTTCAACCAAGCTTCAAGGGGAGCAAAGCATGCTAAGCTTCTAGCCAACTTGGCTTCAAGAACTAACCCAACCTAGCTTCAAGGGTGGTAACATCTCAATTAGGCTTCAAGGATTCAATCCAACCTAACTTCAAGAGATTGTTACACTTATTAGGCATGCCACCAACAACAAAACTCTGAAAATGAATAACACATTAGTCACACAATTCATTTATTATTTCATTATCAATTTCATTCTCATTCTCATCATCATTTACATCATCATAGCCAACCACAATGGCATCATTTAGGCAAAACATGCCTCATTTATCTCATTCTCAATATCATAGCCAACCACAATGGCTTTATACATCATCACCTCTCAATTTACATTTCATATTCCATCACAATATCACATTTCATAGTTCACCACAATATCACATTATCACATTTCATAGTTCATCACAATATCACATTATCACATTTCATAGTTCATCACAATATCACATTATCACATTTCATAGTTCATCACAATATCACATTATCACATTTCATAGTTCATCTTTGATATTTATATACATAATCATTCATTACTCAAGTATGCACAATCAATTGCATTACCATATAAATTGGAATACACATCATACAAATCATATCCTCACATCTTTCACATTTCATAACATATATATATTGAATGCCTTCACATCTTATATGTATTAATGTATTATCATATCTCTTATCTTTTCATTGCGTATACAATATTAATATTTATTTTAACAATATACTTATATGCAATCCAATAGGGTTTTGTACTTACCTCTAAAGAACTCACTCCCATATAACTTCTCTTCCATAGATCTTTCAATACTTGGATTAGGGCAATTCCATCTCTTAAAACCTAATCCAAAAGTAATCATACACACTCACTTAGAAATACACATGAGGTAATACAAATAAGAATCAATTAGGGCAAACTCAACACATGACACGCTCATCAACACGGGCGTGTTCCTGATCGTGCCCTAACTCCACAACACAGAAACATTGACACGCTCATAACCACGGGCGTGTCACTGGGCGTGTAATACATTCTGTATCTCAAAAACATCAACACGTCCAATCAATAAGAGCGTGCTCATGGCCGTGTCAATTCTCCAAACTCACAGTAGCTATGACACGCTCAATAACACGGGCGTGTTACTGGTCGTGTCAATTCTACTGCCACACAGAACTTATGACACGCTCAATAACATGGGCGTGTCACTGCTCGTGCTACCAACTCCAGAAAACAGAACCAACGACACGCCTAACAAACTGGCCGTGTCTCTGGGCGTGTCCGACTAAAAACCCAGATTCCGGTCAACACACAACAACATCCAACAATACCCATCTTTTTATCATTACTCACTTCAAACAATCTTCATCAAACACACCCAAAAACCATAACAAACTTACCAAAACATCAACAACACTCAAAACACACACCAATCATCATTATAAACTTCATTCATATACCAATTTATCAAATCCCCAAATTTCATTAAACTCAACCCTTATTCAACAATTCATCATCATCTTCACAAATAATCATATTATCATCATCCAATTACCAAATCAACACATATATATACTTAAATCTTTCAATATCATCATCATCACACATCAACCATACCAAACCCAACTCAAACAATGAAAATCAATTTAAAGAAATAAATACTTACTTGAATCCTTTATCAAATCTTCATCTCTATCATCAAATCTCTTGAATTCCTTAAGAAATTTGGTAAGAAAATCACATCTTTCTCTCTTTCTCTCTCTCTCTCTCTCTCTCGGCCAAGAAGAACGAAGAAGACGAAGAAGGAGTAGAAGGAAGAAGAAGTTTCTACTTTTTTCCTTTGTCCTTATCCATATATATATATATATAATAATAATAATAATAATAATAACAATAACAATAACAATAACAATAGTAATAATAATAATAATACTTTAAATCTCCACCACATATTCTTTCTTTGATTTTCTTCTTCTCTTTTCTTTTTGTCTTTATTATTATTATTATTTAGTTATACAAATATATATACAACTCACTTATCCTTCACCATTATATATATCCCATGTATATGTGATGTATATGTATATGTCTTACATATATTATCCTTATATTTCACATATACACATATACATTAAATCCAAATACAACAACAATAACTCCAAAACTCTTAGGGTCTATTCCGGGATATTACAATTCTCTCCCCCTAAAAAAAATTTCGTCCTCGAAATTACTCAGTACAATAACATTCCATTCTTACCAATACACCATTTAAAATTTTCATCAAATCACATAGTTTGCACTCTCCCCCTTAGAGTCAATTATATTATTCAATTCCACAACTTGTCACGATAAAAATCTTTATACCTTATTACATTCTCATCCAATATTCAAAATAACTCATTATACTCTCAAATACCTTATCTATATGCAAAAATTCAATCATCCTTTAACATACTTATGTTACATTCCATTATTACATTCAAAATATTTTATCACTTCATCTCTTTATAACTATTCTCTTAACTTTAACTTTCAAGATCATAAACTTATATCTTAATATTAATTATCCCATCATTACAATTATCCTTACAAACAAACATTTATCAAACCTTCATTGATAATAATATTCTTATTTCTCATACACTTCATTCCTTCTCTAGTATTTTCTCACTTAACATCAATATTAATACAATGCTTTTGAACTTACTTTACAGGAAATCAACTTCTTCCCTTTTCTCATCATTAAAATTGATATAATTCAATTAATTCATGTCCGTTCATCTATCAAAATTTTACATTGTATACATCATTATTTATCTCTTATGCCTTTAGCACAACCATACATATTAAATCTCAATAATAATTCACAATTATAGCAAAAATCCAGATCAATTGATTTATTCTCCACAATATCTTAACATCATAATCTTGTTTGATTCAAATCAATAGTTCACTTATCTAAATTTATCATGAATAACCATCCACTTTAATTTATCTTTCAATATACACATAGTTTATCTTTCATTATCTCAATACAATTCCACCAAAATTCATAATTATCTCATACCATGCTTATCATTCATAGTTTACTCACTCAAATATTAAACCCATCCACTTATTCACCGTATACCATAAACATAATCAATATAGCTCTCAAACACATTCTGCAATCTTCTTTCATTATCATCTTCTCACTTATCATATCATTACTATATTAACAATAATTACCTTTTTCTCACATTACTCATAACTTAAAGTATTTCCACAATTCTATTTCTGTCTTTTCTTTTCCAGAATTATAACCAAATTGCTAACACAAAAACCATAAAATACACTTCATCAATCATAACCGTTAATCATGTTTCTAGAAACATAATTATCAATCTTACCAAAGTAGTATTACAGTTATACTTTCTTAGTCTCAATTCTGTGGATAACAAAGTTAATCGGCCAAATACCATAAATACACTATATGGCCATAGGAGATTAATGATCACATCTGAAACTTATAAATCAATACTGTTCCTCTATTATTTTATTTCCAACTTTCCAATTATACTACTAAGTTGCATCACAAATATAATATCTCCATTCTCCAAACTTTACTACATCCAAAATTAACATATGTCAACTCTATCTCAACACAATTTACTCTTAATTATTTGATCACCATTTGCATGTCTCATATACAACAATATTATCCTTAACCTCTCCTTCACACATCATTCAATCTTATACAGATCTTACATAAATTTCATTCTTTATACTTT
Source organism: Garcia nutans (assembly GCA_947685225.1). Classification (NCBI taxonomy): domain Eukaryota; kingdom Viridiplantae; phylum Streptophyta; class Magnoliopsida; order Malpighiales; family Euphorbiaceae; genus Garcia; species Garcia nutans. Next base: position 29,258,810 of record CANTUV010000009.1, on the reverse strand, counting down.
CTTTTTCCCTTATAATTTCTTATTAAATTTATATACACAGAACATTTCCTCACACAAATACTTTGGCTCATAACATTTATGATAGCCAAATTCAGTTATTATCATAACAATATTACTGTCCACCATTTCCCAAATTAATCCTTATTTCCATAACCATTTCACTATCCAACATTTCTTAAGTTTATTCTTATTTTCATTTCATCACATACTCTTTACGTCAATCAAGGCCTAATCTCTCTTAGGTCCACTACTACATGCAATGTCATTTCCAATATACATCAAATATGCAATTATATAACACATCCATAGATCACATTCACAATGTGATTTACTTTCCACATTTCTTACATTTTACAATTACATTCATATCAAAAACTCATTCCACATTTTCTATACATGTATACACATAATCATACAATGATATTTAATTCCTCTTTTACATATTTTCAACACAATTTAACATTTTACTATTCCGTGAACAACATCATTTTTATCCCTTTTTGACATGACTTAAGTTGTTTATCAACCCAACACATATACATTATCACCATGATATTACTTCACAAAATCTTAGTCACGCTACTAAGGTGACATCTCTCTCACATATATTTTTAAATGCATTAGTATACCATCTATACATCCATTTGTTTATTCTTCAACACATAGATATATATATATATATATATATATATATTACTCACATATCTATACACATGTACATTACATCCACTCATATATACATTGGGCTCAATAATCTCTTTATACTCTCCAAGTCTAATTATGATAAATCTCAATTTCTTAAATCCACATTGATCCATCCCATTTCTTACTGTCAATATTATCCCATGACCTAGCTTTGCTCAGGTTTGTCAATGCAAGCATAATCATTCTCATACTATCAATCACATTATTCAATTTAATAGTACTCTCATATACAGTAATATTCATTCCACAAGCTCATGGGTTTAACTTACATTAAGATTATCAATACTCAAATAGTCTTTACCCAAATTCCATTAACACTATAATTTCACAACTTACTACTTTACTTAAACTTCCATTCACTCATCTTATGTTCTTAATATCAACTTAAAAAAAAACATCTTATATATACACATTACAAAACAACCTCAAAGTATATTCTTTTCACAAATATTCAAGCTCATTTCCAAAAATCTAATTATCACATCTTTCCACCATTAATATGAGCTTTAACAACACTCAAGCGTATCACATTTCTAACATTAAAATCACAATGTTTGCATTTAAAACAGCAATGCAACAACACCATTATATTTCCTTATTTAACCAACATCATCTCTTTTTCTTTTAAAAACTTTAACTTTACATATTCAAATCATAAATGGTCAAACTTTGTCTATACCCATCAACTCATTCAATATACCACCATACTCTCTTCATTTAAATAACATAACTTTCAATATTCACAATTCGACATTATTTCCTCTGTCTAGCAAACTCAACATAAACTTTCTTATAAAGAGGTTTAAAGTATAGAAGAAAGAGTACATACTCTTATCTTAATTTGATTTTCAACTCATTTCCAACTTTATTTTCCTTTCCATTTCTTTATTTTTCAATTCATATTATGTCATACATAATATTACTCATAAACATCAATATTACATTCCATGTTGCACATGACATAACATTTTTCATATGTCTCATCAACATGCATATTTCACATTACATTTCGTAATTCGTTTCTCATAAATAATTAGGCACTATGCCTCAATTATAATTCATTTCCAACATCATTGCCAACAATCATGGTTTCTTCTCACATCAACATAGTATACACATATATCATCAACTATATTAAACATCTCATGTAACACAAATATTTTACAAATCATATTATGCCACATCCGAGACCAACCTAGGTGTTAATGCATGTGCATGTATCAAAATTTTCATTCTTTTTATTTTCATTTATCATCATTTTTTTTAAAACTTTTCTTTGTAAATTTACTTAGGCCGAGAATCTCGAAACCTAAGCTCTGATACCAAAATAATTGTAACACCCCGATACCCCATATAAATACTGTACATATACCAGGTACACATACAATATGTATATAGAGTATAAGAATGTCACTTTTCATCACCATTATAACTCTTTACTTTAATTTTTAAAACCATAATACATTTAAATCATATGAAAGTATTTACAAAATGGTTATTCTTATCATGGTAATACATAAATATAAGTTACATTGTTTCTTCCAAAGATTCATTTATACAAATGAATACATTCTTATGAAAATACAGTATAATTACATGCATGCACCACCATCTAGTTGGTCTCGAACTACACTTGTCCTCGTTGTGACATAGTAGCTTATCTCCAGCTTCATCACCTATATACCTGCGCGATTAAGATAACCGCGCTAAGCTCGAAAGCTTAGTAGTACAAGTAACCATTAAAATATACAATATAAAGGAAACATACCTCATATGTTTAGTCTCATGTTTTAACATTTTCTTACTCTGTTTTCCCCTTTTTCAATGCATTCTTCATATAATCCTATTAACCTTATAGAGGATATACATATACACATATAACATAACCATCAAACATAATTCAATAAATTGATAGAACCTTCCTATTATGATACTTACCAATTTCACCTCATACATATCATATATATCATTTTATACTTTATAATCGCATATTGCATATAACTTCACAAACCATATCTCCTTTCAATAATTCATGTATGTTATATAATCATATCACTAACCACAATTCATCATTCACAACTCACATTTCCAACAAAGGCAACATAAATCCCATTACTCATTTATTTCAACTTGTATATACATCACATTAACAACAAAGACAGACTCGGGCCCAAAAGACACTAATATGTCATTCAAAGTTCAGAGTTAATGCTTTGGTTTTGTTATCACATTTATCAATATCATATACCCAACTAGGCTTCAAGGATTAAGTTCAACCAAGCTTCAAGGGGAGCAAAGCATGCTAAGCTTCTACCCAACTTGGCTTCAAGAACTAACCCAACCTAGCTTCAAGGGTGGTAACATCTCAATTAGGCTTCAAGGATTCAATCCAACCTAACTTCAAGATATTGTTACACTTATTAGGCATGCCACCAACAACAAAACTCTGAAAATGAATAACACATTAGTCACACAATTCATTTATTATTTCATTATCAATTTCATTCTCATTCTCATCATCATTTACATCATCATAGCCAACCACAATGGCATCATTTAGGCAAAACATGCCTCATTTATCTCATTCTCAATATCATAGCCAACCACAATGGCTTTATACATCATCACCTCTCAATTTACATTTCATATTCCATCACAATATCACATTTCATAGTTCACCACAATATCACATTATCACATTTCATAGTTCATCACAATATCACATTATCACATTTCATAGTTCATCACAATATCACATTATCACATTTCATAGTTCATCTTTGATATTTATATACATAATCATTCATTACTCAAGTATGCACAATCAATTGCATTACCATATAAATTGGAATACACATCATACAAATCATATCCTCACATCTTTCACATTTCATAACATATATATATTGAATGCCTTCACATCTTATATGTATTAATGTATTATCATATCTCTTATCTTTTCATTGCGTATACAATATTAATATTTATTTTAACAATATACTTATATGCAATCCAATAGGGTTTTGTACTTACCTCTAAAGAACTCACTCCCATATAACTTCTCTTCCATAGATCTTTCAATACTTGGATTAGGGCAATTCCATCTCTTAAAACCTAATCCAAAAGTAATCATACACACTCACTTAGAAATACACATGAGGTAATACAAATAAGAATCAATTAGGGCAAACTCAACACATGACACGCTCATCAACACGGGCGTGTTCCTGATCGTGCCCTAACTCCACAACACAGAAACATTGACACGCTCATAACCACGGGCGTGTCACTGGGCGTGTAATACATTCTGTATCTCAAAAACATCAACATGTCCAATCAACAAGAGCGTGCTCATGGCCGTGTCAATTCTCCAAACTCACAGTAGCTATGACACGCTCAATAACACGGGCGTGTTACTGGTCGTGTCATTCTACTGCCACACAGAACTTATGACACGCTCAATAACATGGGCGTGTCACTGCTCGTGCTACCAACTCCAGAAAATAGAACCAACGACACGCCTAACAAAATGGCCTTGTCTCTGGGCGTGTCCGACTAAAAACCCAGATTCCGGTCAACACACAACAACATCCAACAATACCCATCTTTTTATCATTACTCACTTCAAACAATCTTCATCAAACACACCCAAAAACCATAACAAACTTACCAAAACATCAACAACACTCAAAACACACACCAATCATCATTATAAACTTCATTCATATACCAATTTATCAAATCCCCAAATTTCATTAAAATCAACCCTTATTCAACAATTCATCATCATCTTCACAAATAATCATATTATCATCATCCAATTACCAAATCAACACATATATATACTTAAATCTTTCAATATCATCATCATCACACATCAACCATACCAAACCCAACTCAAACAATGAAAATCAATTTAAAGAAATAAATACTTACTTGAATCCTTTATCAAATCTTCATCTCTATCATCAAATCTCTTGAATTCCTTAAGAAATTTGGTAAGAAAATCACATCTTTCTCTCTTTCTCTCTCTCTCTCTCTCTCTCTCTCTCTCTCTCTCGGCCAAGAAGAACGAAGAAGACGAAGAAGGAGTAGAAGGAAGAAGAAGTTTCTACTTCTTTCCTTTGTCCTTATCCATATATATATATAATAATAATAATAATAATAATAATAATAACAATAACAATAACAATAACAATAGTAATAATAATAATAATACTTTAAATCTCCACCACATATTCTTTCTTTGATTTTCTTCTTCTCTTTTCTTTTTGTCTTTATTATTATTATTATTATTTAGTTATACAAATATATATACAACTCACTTATCCTTCACCATTATATATATCCCATGTATATGTGATGTATATGTATATGTCTTACATATATTATCCTTATATTTCACATATACACATATACATTAAATCCAAATACAACAACAATAACTCCAAAACTCTTAGGGTCTATTCCGGGATATTACAGGATCTTCCCAGAGGATATATGTTATGCAGAGGCAGCCAGATGCTTCAGTAGTCATAGCTGGTACTTTTTCTTTATTTGGTATTTCAGTACTTGCTTTGATTGATCCTGGATCCACACATTCATATATTAGTGCATCTGTTTTGCCTGTGTCTGATATGCATGTTGAATCCCTAGGATTTGATGTATTGGTGACAAATCCTCTAGGGCATAGTGTGATTGTTAGTAAGGTGCACCGAGATAGTGCAGTAATGGTGCAAGGTGAGGAGTTCCTTGGAGATTTGATTGAAATGCCTTTTAAGGAATATGATGTGATCCTAGGCATGGAATAGCTATCTAGACATGGAGCTGTGGTAGACTGTAAAAAGAAATTTGTTACTTTGAGAACTGGTGATGGTAGAGAGGTGATAGTATCTAGTGAGCAGGGATAGCTAGCATCCTTGTTTGTTTCAGCTGTTGCAGCCAGGAGGTTGATTAGAAAGGGGTGTGATGCTTATCTTGCTCATGTGGTAGATACTAGAGTAAGGGGTTCTCAAATTGATGATATACCCACAGTTGCAGAGTTCCCAGATGTGTTTCCAGAGGAGTTTCCAGGGTTGCCTCCTGAGAGAGAGGTGGAGTTTGGTATTGAATTATTGCCTGGTACCACTCCTATCTCTATTACTCCTTATAGAATGGCAACAGTAGAATTGAGGGAGTTGAAAGTGCAATTACAGGAGTTGTTGGATAAAGGATTTATTCGCCCCAGTGTTTCTCTGTGGGGAGCTCCTGCTTTATTTGTGAAAAAGAAAGATGGTACTATGAGATTGTGTATCGATTATAGGCAATTGAACAAGGTAACTATTAAAAATAAATATCCTTTGCCTAGAATCGATGATCTCTTTGATCAGTTGAAGGGTGCAGCAGTGTTTTCTAAAATTGATCTGAGATCTGGGTATCATCAGCTGAGAGTCAGAGCTGAAGATGTTCCTAAGACCGCCTTTCGGACCAGGTATGGGCATTATGAGTTTCTAGTTATGCCTTTTGGTTTGACGAATGCACCTACAGTTTTTATGGACTTGATGAATAGGGTGTTTAGGCCCTATCTGGATAAGTTTGTAGTGGCCTTTATTGATGATATTCTGGTGTATTCGCGTAATGAAGAGGAACATGATAAACATTTGCGGATTGTGTTGCAAATCTTGAGAGAGAAGCAATTGTTTGCTAAGTTGTCGAAATGTGAGTTTTGGCTTGACCAGGTTACTTTTCTCGGTCATATAGTTTCAGCAGAAGGTATTAGAGTTGATCCGAGTAAAGTTGAAGCTATTCTGAATTGGAGTCCACCAAAGTCTGTGACTGAAGTTAGAAGTTTTCTGGGTTTGGCAGGCTATTACCGACGGTTTGTGAAAGGATTTTCTTTGATAGCTACTCCACTCACCAGATTGCTTCGAAAGGGAGTTAGATTTGTGAGGACGGATCAGTGTCAGGCTAGCTTTGAACAGTTGAGAGAAATGTTGACTCAAGCGCCTGTTCTTACTTTACCTGTGGAAGATAAACCATATGTGATTTACAGTGATGCTTCACATAGTGGTTTGGGGTGTGTTCTAATGCAAGAAGGTAAGGTGATAGCTTATGCTTCTCGACAGTTGAAACCGCATGAGCTCAATTATCCGACCCATGATTTGGAATTAGCAGCCATTGTGTTTGCATTGAAGATTTGGCGACATTATCTATATGGAGAGAAGTGTTTTATCTATACTGATCATAAAAGTTTAAAATATTTGGGTGTCCAAAAAGAGCTTAATCTTCGGCAAAGAAGATGGTTGGAATTGATTAAAGACTACGACTGTTTGATTGATTATCATCCAGGTAAAGTAAATGTTGTTGCTGATGCCTTGAGTCGGAAGTCTTTAGCTGGTTTAACTGTTTATTCCCTCTCGTTGCTTGTTGAGTTGAGAGCGTTACATGTTAGATTTGTATCTTGTGATGGTGGTGCATTGTTGGCACAGTTGCAATTGAGACCAATATTGTTGGATCAGATTAAAGAGGCTCAATTGGCTGATGCAAAGATTCAAAAGATTGTTTTAGATTGTCAGAATGGAATTAGTCAAGATTTTATTGTAAGAGGTGATGGGAGTCTTTGGTTTAAGAACAGAATGTGTGTACCTGATGATGCTAAATTGAGAAGGATTATTTTAAAGGAAGCACATCAATCAGTATTTGCTATGCATCCGGGTAATACAAAGATGTATCATGATTTAAAGCAATTTTACTGGTGGTTTGGTATGAAGAGAGACATTGCAGATTTTATGTCTAAATGTCTCACATGTCAGAGGGTAAAAGCAGAGCATCAAGTTCCAACCGGGTTGCTTCAACTTTTGTCAGTGCCAGAATGGAAATGGGAAAGAGTAACAATGGATTTTGTGTCTGGTTTGCCAATGACACAAAGGAAACATGATGCTATTTGGGTAATTGTGGATAGATTGACTAAGACAGCTCATTTTCTTCCGGTTCGGATGGATTACTCTTTAGAGAGGTTAGCTGAGCTGTATGTCCATGAGATTGTGAAGTTGCATGGTGTTCCAATTTCTCTAGTGTCTGATCGAGATCCCCGGTTTACTTCAAGATTTTGGAAGAGTTTGCACAGTGCTTTGGGTTCTCGATTACACTTCAGCACTGCTTTTCATCCACAGACGGATGGACAGTCTGAGAGGGTGATACAGATTATTGAGGACATGTTGAGAAGCTGTGTCATCGACTTCTCTGGAGTTGGGACAGATTTCTACCACTTGTGGAGTTTGCTTACAACAACAGTCATCAATCCAGTATTGGTATGGCACGATTCGAAGCATTATATGGTAGACGGTGTAGGACACCTCTATGTTGGAGTGAACTTGGAGATGGTAAGCTGACTGGGCCTGATTTGATTCAAGAAACTGAGGAGAAAGTGAAAATAATTCGAGATAGATTAAAAGCAGCTTCAGACCGACAGAAGTCTTATGCAGATCTGAAAAGGAGGGACATAGAGTTTGATGTGGGAGATAAGGTATTTTTGAAAGTGTCTCCTTGGAAGAGGATTTTTAGATTTGGTCGGAAAGGGAAACTGAGTCCTCGTTTCATTGGACCGTATGAAGTTTTGGAAAGAGTTGGGCCAGTTGCTTATCGGCTTGCTTTGCCACCCGAGTTGGATCGTATTCATAATGTATTACATGTTTCTATGTTGAGGAGGTATAGATCGGATCCATCTCATGTGTTGCCAATTGAATCAATCGAAGTGAGTCAAGATTTGACATTTGAAGAGGAACCAGTTGCTATCTTGGCACGTGAAGTGAAAGAGTTGAGGAATAAGAAAGTGCCACTTGTGAAAATTTTGTGGAAGAATCATGCAAAAGAAGAAGCAACTTGGGAAAGTGAGCAAGCTATGCGAGATCAGTACCCTCAGTTGTTTCAGACTTGATATCAGGTAATTTCGAGGACGAAATTTTTTTTTTAGAGGGGGAGAATTGTAATATCCTAATGTATGCCCTAGAAGTTTTGCATATTGTTTTTGTTTGCTTAAATGGAATGTATATGTTATGTGATAAGAAAAGAAATTGGAAGAGAATGTTTATGTATTTGTGTTTTGGGAAAGAAAAGAGGGTTTAGAGAAAATTTTATATGTTGCTTATATGATAATATATATATAACATATAAGTTGGTCAAAAGAGTGGTCAAGGAAAGAAGATATTTTCATTTGTGATAGGTGAAATTACTTAATTGGGCATATAAGAGACAAGAGGTTAATTAAATGGATGAAGGGTGTTTTGGTAATTGCTTGAATTGAAACACTTGGTGGAGATTAAAAGGGAAATTTGACTTTGCTTCTTCATGTTTTCTGCTTCTTTCTCCATTGATGTGGCCGGCTCCTCCATAGACAAAGGAAAGCAAGAGACAAAGAGAAGATCTTGAAGAGTTAAGCTCAAATTGAAGGAAGATTAAGTGATCAAGTTGATGATTCAAGAAGTTTTATAACTTTGGTAAGTTCTCTTTTGATCTTTTTGTTTATTTGATATGATGTTTGGATTTGATAGATGATCTAAGAGTGTGTTACTTGATTTTGATATGTTTAAGGGTGTTTGATTAGTTTGATCTTGGATTTTAAGGATAAGTTGAAGGAAAGAGTAAGTTGATTGGAGGAGATGATGTTGTGTTGTGTTTAGGGTTTTGAGATGATTTGGTGTTTTGTGTTTGATGTGTGTTTTGGTTTGTTTTTGGTGTTGTTGCAAGTTTAAGATGGTTTTTGGGTATGTTTTGTGAAATTTGTTTGAAGAGGATGTTAATGAATAGAAGTGTGTTGTTGAGTGTTTGGGTATTTTGGCCGGAATCTTGATTTGTGGCCGGACACGCCCATGAGCACGTCCAGGGTTTTTAGGCGTGTCAATTGTGTTGGAGGCAGTGGGATTGACACGATCAGTAACACGCCCGTGTTATTGCGCGTGTCATAGCCACTGTGAGATTTGAGAATTTACACGGCCAGGAGCACGTTCATGATGTTGGACGTGTTGTTATATTTAAGAGGCAGAAGGTATTACACGCCTAGGAACACGCCCGTGTTGTTGAGCGTGTAAATGCTTCTGTGTTGTGGAGTTAGAGCACGGTCAGGAACAGGCCCGTGTGGGTGAGTGTGTCAAGTTTAGGGTTTGCCCTAGTTAACTCTTAATTGGATTATCTCTTGTGTATCTCTAAGCAAGTGTATGTTATTACTTTTGGATTAGGTTTTGAAGCAAGTGATTGATCATTGATTTGAGAAGTGAAGAATCTTGGAAAAGGAAAGTATTTAGGGTTGTGTGATTTGTGATTGAGGTAAGTACAAAGTACATACTTGCATACATTCATATGATGTTGAGATTTAACCTACATTTGATGATATGGATAATGCATACGAATATTGATATTTTGTGTACAATGTGGATTGAAATGTTGATATTTATGAATGATGCTATGTGGGATATAATGTGATCAAATGATGATGATAATTGAGAATGAAAATGATAATTGAATAATAAATGAATTGTGTGGCTAATATGTTATTCCATTTTCAGAGTTTGTTGTTGGTGGCATGCCTAAAGATAGTAACAATCTCTTGAAGTTAGGTTGGATTTGATCCTTGAAGCCAAGTTGGGTTGAAGTTTAACATGTTTTACTCCCCTTGAAGCTTGGTTGGGTCTAGTCCTTGAAGCCTAATTGAGATGTTACAACCCTTGAAGCTAGGTTGGGTTGGTTCTTGAAGCCAAGTTGGGTTGAGACTTAGCATGCTTTGTTCCCCTTGAAGCTTGGTTGAACCTAATCCTTGAAGCCTAGTTGGGTTTATGATAATGTTAAATGTGATGATTAAACCAAAACATTTACTCTGAAAATTGAATGGCATATTAGTGTGTTTTGGGCCCATGTTTGTCTTTGTTTAATGTGATTCATGAATGGTTATATGGAATGTAAAAGTATGTTGTTAGCTTTACATCTATGATGTTGTTTTTATTAATAAGGTGTGTGGCATTGCATTGCACTAAAGCATTACATTAGCATGATTTGTCTTACTAAGCCGTCGGCTTAGCGCGATAGTGTTAATCGCACAGGTGATAGAGTTGAACCCGAGAGCTCTTCGAGACCGAGTGAGAGTAGACATTGAAGAGTTGATTTTGGGACTTAAAGATCAGAGAAAGCTGCCAATCATGTATAACTCTTTTATATTTTGTAAAGTATTGTTTAAAATGTAAATATATGTATATTTGTAAATATTTTCTATATTCCGCTGCGTATTAAGTATATATATATATATCTATTTTTTTATATTACAAGTTAATGACTTATTTTCTATAATGTATAATGAGAAAGATTATAGTATCATTTAAAATGTTTTGAATGTTAATAAAATCCGTAGCATCCCTATGTTCAGTGCACGTATATTACATTGTGGTGTTTGTAGCGTGCGTGTATTGGATGTGGGGGTGTTACAAAAGCACACAAAAAGAAGTTGATGTTAATGTCACTAGTGAAGGAGGAATGAGGTAGTTTTCAGAATTAGGGAAGCCACTGTCTTGGGTTCTCAATAAGCTACAAAAGAGTGGATTATTACAACCCTTGACTCCTTGTCCTTTGCCTAATCCTCTTCCACCTAACTTTGATACTAATGCATTTTGCCAATTCCATCAATGGCCTGGACACATGAAGATGAAGCATGAGATTCAGAATTTAATTGATAATGGCAAGTTGCCTGAGCCGGACAAGCCCAATACCAAAGGTAATCCATTTCCAAGGTTCAACAGAGTACCTCCACTGGCAACCTTCATGTGGGAAAAGGATTAGAATAAGATTTTGTTTTATCATCCTTTCAAGATGGGGATATTGAAGATGTGAAAGGAAAAGAAGCTAAAACTCAACAAACTTTCCTTAGCTTGAATGTTGCTTTTCAATTTTACTTTCTTTAATATTTAATTGGAACTTTTTTTGTTTTTCAAATTTAAAGTTGCTTGAAATAAATTACTTTCATTAAAATTTTTGTTGGCCTTTGTTCATTTTGGTGTTTAACCAATGAGGAATCTAGCTTGATATTCATAAATTAATATATTTTTGCATCATGACTCGAATGACTTTACTAGGTGAGGGAATTGCTCTATAGCATTGGGTTGTGTATGCTTACTTAGAGAGGGCTCCTGCATAATTACCTTTGTCTAGGTCCTAGTCAGTCTTAGAACATACTTTGACAAACTTTTGAGGTGAAATTGAACTCTGCTTATTTAAGAGAGAAATGATCTAGGCATTGTTTGGTTAGCCAACAACTAGTATCCACCTATTAAATATCAATCCCTAGTTGCCCTTTTGAGCCTTCATAAAATTTTAGCTTTCTTTTATTGGCATATAACCCCAACAACCTACCTTGAGTTGTTGTGATACTCTTGACAAGTCTTATGATCACTAAGATGAAGAGGCAAGAAGATCAAAGAAAGAAATGAATATCATGAAGATAGTTGAGTTTCTCAAGACCATAAGGGTAGTTGATGTTTTCAAGACCATGAAGGTAGTTGATGTTTTCAAGACTATGAAGATAGTTGAAGTTCTATAGACTATAAGAGTGGTTGAAGTTCTCAATACCATAAGGGTAGTTGAAGTTCCCTTAATATCTCCGATATATCAAGACAACATCAGAGTAACAAATGATTTATCCCTGCTAAAGAAGATTTATGTTACTCCATTCATCCATTATTGGAAGCCCAAGCTAGTACAAACGAGACAACTCTTTTAGAGCTAGAACTAAACAAAAAAAATATAAAATTAAACAAAAAAAAGGGAGAAGAGAAAAAAGAAGAAAAAGGACAAAAGAAAAAAAAGAAAGAAAAAGAAAAAAGAAAAGAAAAAGAAAAGGAAAAAAAGCAACAAGAAAAGAAAACGTAAAAAGGTGGTTCAGAAAACCAACTGAGTTCTCTTTTACCTAAGCAGCAAAAGGCTTCCATTTGGATAGTTTGACTTAAATTGGTCTAACCCAACTAAAGATTCAATCAAAATCAAAGGAAAAGGAGAAAGACTATTCAATTCTTGAAAGTTCTGTACTTAGCAGTCCTACAAGGAAGAAGGACAAAATGATAAAATGCTCAAAGAAAGGGAAAAGTAAGGAAAATAAAGAGAAAGGAAAGGGAAGAGGAAGAATAAAAAGAAAGAAAAGGGAGAAGAAGAAAAGAAACAAATTTGGGAACCAAATTTTTTTTTACAAGGGCAAAAACTGTCCTAATCAAGATCCATATTAATGCAAAGAAGATAGAAAGAATTTGGAGTCTAGCAAGATTGCCTCTAAGCTGCCTAAAATTCAAACAAGAAATTTATAGTGTGAGGGTTTGTCCATTGTGTCACATCAGCTCCTATCTCCAAATGGCCTTCATTTAACCCATATCCCTCATAGACCCCATTTCAAGCATATCAAAGACCTATTGATCTCTCTTGGTAGGTAGAGTCTATTAGTGGAGATAGTTTGGATAAGCATGCATATGAGATAGACAATATTTAAAATCAAATGAGACCTTTGACCAGGCAATGTGTATGTGCCTATCTGAAGTGCAACAATTCTTGCTTAAATAGAATTGATTCCCGAGTTTAGTAAGGTAACTAAGGTTGTCATGTTGTAGATATGTTAATTTGAAAAATCAAGTCCTGAGGTACATTGACATTAATTTGGCAAAGCCAACATTTGATTTCAAAATCAAAATTCAAAAAATTCAAAAAATTCAAAAAATATTTTTGTCATACAAAGCCTTCAAGTTAAGGGGAGTATGTTGAACCTCCAAAGGACACGTTGGGCAAAGGGAATGATTATTGGCAAGGTCATGAAGAAGCTACCAATTGACATGCTGAAACATAATTTGAAATGGATGCGTCCCTTACTCTACTATTAGGGGTCTCCACCACTCATGTTCTCAACATCTAAAAGATAAAAGCCACAAATGCAAAGCGTTCGATCATTCTAATGCAAGACTTGAACAAGCATCAAAACGGAACCAATGACAACACTTCTGCTGATCGCCTCGGTCTATGAGTTGATGGAACAACTGTAAGTATTATTCATGCATATCATGCATACATAAGCATATCACATCGCACTTTCTTGTCTTGTATTGTCTATTCTTTATCAAGGTGAACAACAAACACTCTGTAAAGTGAAGAATCAAAAGAAGATGTCAAATCAGGCGGGCATGGAAAGCCCATTGCTTGAGAAAGCTCCGGTAATTTTGCAAAGAGAAGAAATACGTGCTTGTTCGAAGAACTAGACGGCAAAAACATCAATCAAAGCTTGCATGGATAAAATATTTGGTTTGAGCCTACACAGGTGGCAAAATTTCTCCTTTTCAATTTTTTTTGAGTTTATATATAAACTCACTTGCAAATATCTCGTCACGCAGGGGGAAAGGAGAGGATATGAAGTCCAATTAAAAAGGGCTGATTTTTTTGCAAAAGTGCAAAGGAAGAACAAAAAAGAATGGAATAAAAAAAAGAAAATTAGAATTCTCAAAAGAATGAAGATGAAAAAGACAAAAGACCAATCCAGCTAAAAGAGCTAAAGCCAGGGTAAAGACCCGACCTCCAATGGATAAAGACCCATGTTTCAAGGATAGAGACCCAATCTCAAAGGATGAAGATCCATTTGCAAGGGTGAAGACCCGATCTCAAAGGATGAAGATCCATTTTTCAAGGGTAAAGATCCGATCTCCAAGGATGAAGATCCATTTGCAAGGGTGAAGACCCGATCTCAAAGGATGAAGATCCATTTTTCAAGGTTAAAGATCCGATCTCCAAGGATGAAGATCCATTTGCAAGGGTAAAGACCCGATCTCAAAGGATGAAGATCCATTTGCAAGGGTGAAGACCCGATCTCAAAGGATGAAGATCCATTTGCAAGGGTGAAGACCCGATGTCAAAAGATGAAGATTCATTTTCAAGGATGAAGACCCGATCTCAAAGGATGAAGATCCATTTTGAGAGTGAAAAACCATAATGCATAGAATAACTGGAGCAGTCAGATTTCTCAAATGATAAAAGGTCAGTCAAACTCAATCTCAGGTCCAAGCACCCAAATTCAAATCAATCTCGGGTCCAAGCACCCAATCTCAGGTCCAAGTACCCAAATCAATTCAAGCTCGGGTCCAAGAACCCAATCTCAATTCCAAGCACCCATTCTCGAGTCCAAGTACCCAAATCAAATCTAATCTCGGGTCCAAGTACCCAAATCAAATTTAATCTCGGGTTAAAGTACCCAAATCAAATTCAATCTTGGGTCCAAGTACCCAAATCCGATTTAGGATCTAGTATCCAAATCCAGTTAGGATTGAGTATCCAAATCAAGTTTAGGATCAAGTATCCAAACCCAATTTAGGATCGAGTGTCCCAATCCAACTTAGGATCGAGTATCCAAGTCCAGTTAGGATCGAGTATCCCAATACAATTTAGGATCGAGTATCCAAATCCAGTGTAGATCGAGTATCCCAATCTAATTTAGGATCGAGTATCCAAATCCAGTTAGGATCGAGTATCCCAATCCAGTTTAGGATCGAATATCCAAACCTTTCGGGTCCAGAACCCAAATCTTCCTTAGGTCCAGAACCTAGAATCTTCCTTGAGTTCAGAACTCGAACCGGGTCCAGAACCCAAATTTTTCTTTAAGTCCAGAACCTAGAATCATCCTTGAGTCCAGAACTCGAAACCGGGTCCAGAACCCAAATTTTTTTTAAGTCTAGAACTTAGAAACATCCTTGAGTCCAGAACTCGAACCGGGTCCAGAACCCAAATTTTTCTTTAGGTGCAGAACCTAGAATCATCCTTGAGTCCAGAACTCGAACTGGGTCCAGAACCCAAATTTTTCTTTAGGTCCAGAATCTAGAATCATCCTTGAGTGTAGAACTCGAACTGGATCCAGAATCCAAATTTTCCTTAGGTCCAGAATCTAGAATTATCCTTGAGTCCAGAACTCGAACCGGGTCCAAAATCCAAATTTTCCTTAGGTCCAAAACCTAGAATCTATCCTTGAGTTCAGAACTCAAACCGGGTCCAGAACCCAAAACCTTAACCATCTCAAAAATTAAGTCTTATTGTTTTTCACTCTCTTTCACTAAAGTGTCAGATTTTTCAAGCAGGGGGCAAACTGTAGACCCTTAATTTTTAACCCAATCCAGTCCAATATGTTTTATTTAGCCTAAAATGATTTTTGTTGTCTAATTGGTCCAAAATAAATTTTGTTAAATATTTTTTGCTTTAGTATCTAATTTTTATTAATAAAAAATAAAAATAAACAAATAAAAGTCAAAAAAATAAAAATAAAAATAAAAATCGGAGTCGAAAAAATCGGCGGCGAAAAAATCGTCACGCGGGCCCGTGGGCATTTCGCCCGCAGGAAATTCCTATGGGCGAAATGGCTCAAGCTATTTCGCCCGCAGAAAAAATCTGGTGAAATAGCTTTTCCATTTTGCTCGCAGGATTTTTCTGCGAGCAAAATGGCGTACCACAGGAAAATCCTGCAGGCGAAATGGTCGCCCGCGGCCCTCCTACTGCCGCAAAATCTGTGGCAGATTTTTTTTGCCAGCGCATTTTTTCCGGCAGCAATTTTTTTTCGGCAGCGCAATTTTTTCGACGCAAATTTTTTGAAACCTAATTCAATTAGGTTTTGGTTTCTTTTTTTATTAATATTACTTGCCGTGATTAATTAAGAATAGATCACATTAAACCACTATAAATAAGGACCAAAGGCAATTAAATTAGGGGGACCGAAAATCAACATTAGGTGGAAATTTTGAAACCAAATCAGTGAAGGAAAAGGAGCAATTCAATTTCTTTTTTTTTCTGGAATAGCAGGTACACGATTTAAGCAATTCAAAGGCAGAAATTGTCGTTGTTCTTGTTCATCCAAGAAGAATTATTTTTGGAGAATCAACAAAAAGAGGTATGTTAAATTTTTTTTGTTTTATTTTTTCACAGTAGCATAAACTATGAATTTTTTATTAAATAAAAAACCTTAGAACTTTAATTTAGTTTTTCAAAAGTTAAAAAATACTAATACGTTACTTTATTTTCCAAAAAGACTTAAAATTGTTATTTTTACCTCTTCAAAGTCTTAAAACCTTAATTAAACATCTTTTTCAACAAAACCAATATTTGATCCTATTTCTTTCAAAACTTTAAATTAGGTTCTGTTTCTTTCAAAAGGCTTTAAAAAACATCTTTTCTACTTATCAAAACTTTAATCTGTTTGTTTAAATTCATAAAACTTCATAAAATTATCAAATTGATTTCCAAATTCCAAAAGCCAATTCATCACCCGAAATTCCAATTCAAAGCTCCTAAAACCCTAATTCAACTTCCAAACTTAAAATAATAAGCTCTAATTCCTTTAAAACCATAAACCCTAAATTTTTCTAAAACTTTAATCCTTTAAAACATTAAAAACCATAAAAACATAAATACATTAAATTTTACACAGTAGCTTGAAATCATCATTTAAACCATGAATCAAAAGTATTTTAAAGTGTCTAAAACCCTAGTTTCATGATTTCACCATTCAAATATTAATTTAGTTAATCAAAGAGTCTTACCAACCTTTTAAAACATAAAACCCTAATCTATTTTAATTCCAAAAAAAGTCACAGTAGCTATAATTAGACTTTTACTTGCTTTATTCAATTCCATATTTGATTATGTTTTGATTTATTTCTTATGCTTTAATCTATTTAATTTCAATGCTTGATTTATTTAATTTATCATGGATGGATGTTTATTTTATATTTTAATTAATAGCTTTGATGAATGATTTATTTATGGTGAATGGTTATTTATTTTATCAATTTGTTTAGACTTCCAAATGTTGTCAGGTACCTCATTAGTTAAATATCATTTAATTTAATTTGCTTTTCTATTTTAGAACCAATGTAAAGGACATGTTTCTACCTTTTGGTGGGTGTCCTATTTAGGCATGTGATGTAAGGACATGTTTCCATCCTTGGATGGGTGTCCATTTATTTGTTTTGCTTGGACCTTAATTTGATTTTAATATAATGATGTTTTCTTTTAATTTTTGTGTGTAATATGGATAATGTTGTTATATTTAAGAATTTTATAATATTAAGACCTGTAAAAGAGGCCAGTTCCAATGAACCGGGCATTGTGGGGGTGCTGGGCCATTTCTCACCTTCCCCAGATGTACCCAACTTTTCAAACCCATTAGGGGGTTGGGGATTCCTTAGAAATTGAGTCATCCACTCCTTTCTTTTTCCCGGCCCGTCCGGGTGGCGACTCCTTTTTTTATGGACTTAGGTCCGTGTTCTCTAAGGCCCTGAGCCTAAACAGTGCCGAAGTCGCAAGAACCATTCCACCGGGAATATATTCCCTAACTATTTTCATCTAAACCATAACTTTTTGTCCAAAATTTTCAAATATTTTCTTAAATCTCCAAACTCTAATCTTCTTCATATTTTTTAAAAATCATAATTATTTTTATAAAACTCTAAACTGTTTTCTTAAATCCTAGAATCAAATATGTTTTCTAAAATATTAAAAAAACCATAATTCTCTCAAAACTAATACGGTAAACCCTAGTTTTCCTAAACCCTAATCCTTAAAACCTTAAAATCTTATGACAAATAAATCTAAACCCTAAAACTCAATACAGTAAACCTAAAATCACAATCCAGTAACCATGAATTATAAACTCTAATGTCTTAAGATTCCAAAACTCTAATTTTATGATGTCACTCTTAAACCCTAATTTGATCAATCAAACCTTACTAATTTCTTAAATTTATAAACCCTAATCCATTCCATTTTTCCAAAATGTCTCACAGTAGCCTAAATAATAATAATAGTAATTCCAAAATCCCAAAACCCTAAATGTTAATTAAAGAACCCTAAATTGAGACATAAACTCTAAACTTATATATTTATTGCTTTATTTAATTTTAGATTTGATTATATAGTTTATTATATGCTTTGATGGTTGATTTATTTAATTTCAATGCTTGATTTATTTAATTTACCATGGATGATTATTTTCTTTATTGTTATGATTATTATTTGTTTGATTTAGTATTAGAAGTGTAAGAGGTATGTTTCCACTTTGTGGGTACCTCATTAGTTAAATATCATGTAATTTAAATTGCTTTTATATTTTGGACTAATGTAAAGGACATGTTTCTATCTTTCGATGGGTGTCCTATTTAGTTTAGACATGGATGATGTAAGGACATGTTTCCATCCTTGGATGGGTGTCCATTTATTTGCTTTATTTTGACATTGCTTTGATTTTAATATAATGATGCTTTATTTTAATTGTAGCATGGAATATGGCTAATATTATTATATTTAAGAATTTTATAATATTAAGACCTACAAAGGAGGCCGGTTCCAATGAACCGGGCATTGTGGGGGGTACTGGGCCATTTCTCACCTTCCCCACACGTCTCCAACTTTCCGAACCCATTAGGGGGTTGGGGATTCCTTAAAAATTGAGTCATCCACCCCTTTCTTTTTCCCGGCCTGTCTGGATGGCGACTACATTTTCTCTAGGCTTAGGTTCGTGTTCTCTAAGGCCCGAGCCTAAATAGTGCCAAAGTCGCAAGAACCATTCCACCGGGAGTGGGGGCAAAAATCCCCGCTCACAATGGGTAACACAGGCGTCCTAAATCACGCACACGATGTAATCTAATATGATGCAGTGGATAATATCATGATAAGAAAGAATAGAATAATAAAAAGACCAACGGAATCAACTTCTCTTATCCCAGTGGAGTCACCACTATGAGCAGAGATTTTCATCCCCACTCTCGGTGGAATGGTTCTTGCAACTTTTGTCCTGTTTAGGCTCGGGGCCTTAGAGAACACATGCCTAAGCCCAGAGAAAATGGAGTTGCCACCTGGACGGGCCGGGAAAAATAAAGGGGTGGATGACTCGAATCCTAAGGAATCACCAACCCCTTAATGGGTTTGAAAAGTTGGGTACGTGTGTGGAAGGTGAGAAATGGTCCAGCACACCCCCCACAACGCCCGATTCATTAGAATCGGCCTCCTTTGTAGGTGTTAATATTATAAAATTCTTAAATATAATAATATTATCCATATTACATGCAACAATTAAAATAAAGCATCATTATATTAAAATCAAAGCAATGTCTAAACAAAACAAATAAATGGATACCCATCCGAGGATTGAAACATGTCCTTACATCGTCCATGTCTAAAACTAAATAGGACACCCACCAAGGTAACATGTCCTTTACATTAATTCCAAAATATAAAAATAATTTAAATTACATAAAAATTAATTAATGAAGTACCCAATAATGGAAACATACCTCTTACAATTTTAATACCAAAATAAACAAATAATAATCATAATAATAAAGAAAATATCTATCCATGATAAATTAAATAAATCAAGCATTGAAATTAAATAAATAAACCATTAAAACATATACTAAACTACATAATCAAATCTAAAATTAAATAAAGCAATAAATATATAAATTTAGGGTTTGCACCTTAAAATAGGGTTTTAGAATTTTAATTACTAAATTAGGGCTTTGGAAAAAGGAAAGTTAAATACAAAGACTCATAATACACAAATGAATTTTGAACTCTTCGATGAGTCCATACGGCGGTCCCGCCAGCTGGTTAGCTGGCGAGGGTCAAGGGGGTAGCGCCCCTTGCAGGGTCAGGGGTAGCATCCTAGAAAATTTTAGAAACTGGCTTTTAGGGTTGTACGTTTTGGTGTTTAAAATTAAGATTTTAGGGTTTAGTATTTAGAAAATAGGGTTTTGGAAACTAGAGTTTATAATTTTAAAAGATTGGAATTAGGGTTTAAGAATTTTTAGGTTTGGCCACTGGAATGGGGGTTTGAAAAAATGAGGTTTTGGAATTTCGGGAATAAATTAAGGTTTTCTTGGATTAGGGTTTTGGAAACTAGAGTTTTGCAATGAGGGTTTTGGTGGCTTTAGGTAGAATAGTTTGGGGAAAGGGTTGCGGGGTGAGAAGCTTTAAAATAAATTAAGGTTTTGATTTATCTTTTTAGAAGAAAGATTGATTCTGGAGAAAAATTGAGATTTTGGAAAATAATTAGGGTTGTGAGACTTTAATGGAATAATTTAGAGTTTAAAAGTTTTGGAAACAAAAGAACAGTTTAGGGTTTTGATAATTTAATCAACGATTTAGGATACTGGATGAATGGACAATTTGATTTATAAAACATACTATTAAGTTTAATAATTTAGGTTACTGAAAAGACTCAATATTAAAACAAATAATAGAAACACTTAAAAGAAAAATATGGCAATACTAATGTATGCTTAAACAATTCATGAATCAAAACGTAAGAATGCTATAAATATAAACAAATCAAAGATTTATAATCAAACCTGCTTCGCGTTGGTTCCACCACAGTTGACTCTGGCTGAACAAGAACAAAGACAGCATTGCTGCCTTTGATGGATTGATGATTGATGAGTGCTATTTGTTGCTGCTTTATTTTGCTGTTTCTGCTTTGTTGTTTCAATCTCTGTTAATCTCAATTGCCGACCTCCTTAATGTTAATTGCCACCCTTGTTAAAGTCTAAAACATTATTATTTATAGGCCAAAACCTCACTCAAAATCCTTAACCCTAATATTAATCCGTCCTTAAAACCAATTTTAATTCAATTCGGAAACTAAATTAAAAAAAAAAAACAATTGAAACCATGTTGATCTGGGCAACCAGGTCAACATGGACCAAAGTAATGTCAACCTGGGGCATCCAGGTCGACATGAGCTAAGGCTCATAACCTAGGCCCTCCCAACTTGAACTAATTTTGCATTTTTTAATTTTTGGGACCGGACCGTATAAAAAAGACTTGGTTTCTAGTTTTATAGTTGAGTTTGTGACTTTTAAAATCAAACCGACTTATTAGAAGTTATAAATTGGATCAAATTTATTTTGGCATTCTTTGATTAGAGCCGTACCAACTTAGGGCCAAAATTAAGAGTCTACAACTTCCTTCTTCAAACCTCTCCAAGGTTGGGTTCTCCAAGAGAGAAAGGTGATCTACTGCTAGAATTTCAGCTCCCTTTTTGTCTTGAATCTTTAAGTCAAATTCTTGCAATAACAAAACCCATCGAATTAGCCTAGACTTTGCATTAGTTTTTGCAAATAAATACCTCAAAGCTGATTGGTCCATGTAAATGATCACATTTGATAAGATTAGGTATGATCTTAACTTGTCAAAAGCAATAACCACATATAGTAGTTCTTTCTATGTAGTTGTGTAATTAGCCTGAGCAGTATTTAGAGTCTTGCTTGCATAATAGATGGGCTGAAAATACTTCTCCTTGGGTTGACCTAAGACTGCCCCCACTGCGAAATTACTCGCATCACACATTAGTTTAAAAGGTAAATTCCAATTGGGAGCCACCATGATTAGAGCATAGATCAATTTTTTCTTAAGAGTTGTGAAAGCTCTTAGACATTCCTCATCAAATACAAAATCAACATCCTTCTCAAGGAGTCTTGTTAGAGGGTGAGCTATCTTAGAAAAATCTTATATGAACCTCCGATAGAAGCCCGCATGTCCCAAAAACTTATAATGGCCTTGACTAATGTGGGTGGTGGTAATTTCTCAATGGTTTCCACCTTAGCCAAATCCATCTTAGTACCATTGCTTGAAATCTTGTGTCCCAACACAATTCCCTCTTGAACCATGAAATGACATTTTCCTAATTAAGCACAAGGTTTGTTTCCTCACATCTTACCAATGCCCTCTCAAGGTTTTCCAAACATCCTTTGAATGAGTACCATAAACTGAGAAATCATCCATGAACACCTCCATAATATCCTCAATCAGCTCATCAAAGATTGCCACCATGCACCATTGAAAAGTTACGGGTGCATTGCACAGTCTAAATGGCATTCTTTGATACGCAAATATTTCATATGGACAGGTGAACGTAGTTTTCTCTTGGTCTCTGGGGCAATAGGAATTTGAAAGTAGCCCAAAAGACCATCTAAAAAGTAGTAGTGTTCATGCCCGGATAACCTCTCGAACATCTGATCAATGAAGGTCAATGGGAAATGGTCCTTCCTAGTTGCATCATTCAACTTTCGGTAGTCGATGCAAACCCTCCAGCCGATAACTGTTCTTGTTGGAATTAGCTCATTATTGATATCAGAGCCTAAATATTTCTTAAACTTAATTGTGAAATTTGATCCACAATGGCAACTTCTTCTTCATCCACCTCAAATTCTAATGGAAATCTCAACTCTATCCTTAGACCCTATTTTGATAGAACAGATTATTCGTATTGGAAACACAAAATGTATTTTTTCCTATAGTGAAGGAATTGATATATGGAATTTTGTAGAGAGTGAGTGGAAACCTCCCACTCATGAAGTTAAAGGTGTTCAAGTCCCTCTTCCCAAAACACAATGGTCAAGTGCCATTGTAAAAGATCAGTTTAAGAATAATAGAGCTACCTCATTCTTAATGAATTCTATTTCAAAAGAAGAAGGTGGGAGAATCCAATATCTCACTTATGCACGTTGCATTTGGAAGACACTTATTAACTATCATGAAGGCACTACCCAAGTGAGGTTCACTAAGAAGCAAATGCATGTCCATGAGTCTGAGCTATTCAAAATGAAACCTAATGAAAATGACACCAATATGACAAATCGCTTGCTTGCCATTGTCAATGAACTAAAGAAGTGTGGCAGGGTATATGATCAAGGTGATGCAAATAGCAAAATCTTGTGAGCTTTAAGATCAAGAAAGAGCTTTGAATCAAAAGTTTGCTCCATTGAAGAAGCTCATGATCTTAGCACTTTAAGAACCAATGAGCTTATAGGAAAACTACTCACCTTTAAGCCACACAATGAAAAAGAAGAAGAACATGGTGAGAAAGAGAAGAGAAAACCAATAGCTCTCAAAGCAATAAAAGAAGTTGAGAGCTTAAGCAATGAAGATAGCAATGAAAAAGAAGAAATGGCAATGTTCTAAAAATGATGAATGATTGGAAGAGAAAAAGAAGATTACAAGCTAGTAAAGATACCATTTCTAAATCATCCTTCAAAGATAAAGATAAGAAGAATGAAGTGAAATGCTATGAATGTGGTAAATTGTTTTGGTCATATATGTATATATATTTAGGTTAATTTTATTGGCTTCAAGTTAATTTTTCTTTTAAATTGCGTTTAAAGTTTGTTTGAAGTGTTTGATTTAGATGGAAGCTCAAAAGAATGAACTGAAGGATAAAAAAGGTGGAAAATCATGTGACACACCTAAGAGACATGGTCATGCCATTGGCCGTGTCCCTCATCCAAGGCAACACACATGACACGGCCTGAGTTGACAAGCCACTGGACATGTCCTTCAGCATAAATTGGCAGAAGTAGACACTGGGAGAGACACGGCCAAGCCACTGGCCATGTCTCACTTGATGAAGGCAAAGAGTGAAACCAAAGAAGCAAAGGCAGATGTGAACACACCCAAGAGACAAGGCCAAGCCATTGGTTGTGTCGCATGACTCTACCAAGGCCTTGGTCGTGTCTCATCTAAAGAATAATGCAAGGATAGAAGCACAGTGGAGAACACACTCAAGAGACATGGCCAAGCCACTGGCTATGTCCCATCACATGGCCAGGGCCTTGGCCGTGTCCCACATGAAAAAGAAAGGAGATTTTAAGGCAACCATGGACACGGCCACATGACTTGGCCGTGTCCATAAGAAAATGAGTGACACAGCCAAGTCACTCATGACTTGGTCGTGTCATGTGGAAATTCTTTCAATCATTTTGTATGAATTGGGGGACAAGATGGGGGACAATAAGTGATATCTTTTAAAAAGAAACAATAAAGATCAAAAAGTTTGTCTAATTTATGGAAAAAATTATAAACAAAGAAAAAGGAGGGAGACAAAGAGTGGTGTGTGAGTTGGCAAGAGATGGATGTTTCTTAAAAAATTAAAAAAAGATGAGAGTGGAGTAGTATATACACGTTGGCTATTTTTGAAGAAGGCAGTTCTTAGTTTTGGTTCTTGATTTTTCAAGAGGAGAGACACCATTCTCTCTTCAGTTCCATTCCTATTAATCCTTCATTTCTTCCATAGACAAGAGCCAATCAATATTGGGGATAAAAATTGAGTGAGCAAGTTTCTTAGACAATTAGGGTTTGAAGAAAGCTTGATTAGAGTTGAAGCTTGAGAAAGTTACATTCCATCCTTCAAGAGGAGAGACATTGATTTAGGGAGCTTGTTTGTTGTTCATCACACATCAAGCTGGAAGCTAGGAGGAAGACAAGTATCCAACTTTTGGCATCTACATGGGGGTTTTTCATATTCTCTCTTTTGATTCATTTCTATATTGTCCTTGTTTTATTATGAACATTAATATTACAATGTATAATTTTGATTTGATGAATATTGAGATGGATATTTGTTTTAAATTGATGATGAGCTAATTCATTCATGCCTTGGGTTGTGGTAGATTTAATTAGATGACTTGATTTGATAATTCCATTAATATACCTTGTTGTTGGTTGATTGCATTGGATTGAATGTTAGGTTGATAGATTGGCCACCTATTAATCACTTAATATTTATTGATGGATTGAGAGGTGAAATTCGATATCAGAACTATGTAATCAACTATTCTAAGAATGAATTAGAAATAAAAGTTCTAGGGTTTGTTAATTTGCAAATTCAAAACAATTGGTTGTTGTTAATTCATGAATGTGAAAACTAATGAATTGGTAATCAGTAATTAAACTCAAGGAACAAATTAAAATACAAGGTTATGCTAATGGATAAATTGAGAATTAAGCTTTGATTAAATTGATCTACAACCCTAGGTACCATTCCTAGAATTGACTTGATCTTACCCAACCACTACTCGCTTACTTTTATATTAAAATTGCTTTTCACCATTCCAACATATCACACTCTTGTTTTTTTAATTTACTTGTCAATCAAGCTATTGCGAAATAATTCCTTCCTTGTGAGATGACCTTGGGGCGATCATCGCTGCTACAATTACCTCGTATACTTGCGAGTGTCCCTTGTAGTAGCAATTAGTCGAGCGCAACAAGTTTTTGGCGCCATTGCCGGGGAAGGCAATTGTTATTTGTAGTTTGATTCTTTTAGTTTAATTGTGTAAAGTATTCCTTTTTGAATTGCCTAGGTGATTTATACAAGGATGAAGGTCTCAAGGAAACAAACTTGTTCCTTATATAGACGACATTCATAGACTACCAAGAGCTGAAGGAGTAGATCCCTTGAGATAGGAAGGAGAAGAATTCGACGAGCAATTTGAGGAGGACACTAAAGTAGAAATGGGTGACATAGAGGAACCACCTATGATGGAGTTTGCCCAATTTGTCATTGGAGTAACCACATCATGTATCCGGTTGAGCAACGTAGCAAGGAATGAGTATCCAAATCTAGTTTAGGATCGAGTATCCAAACCCAGCTTAGGATCGAGCATCCAAACCCAGTTTAGGATCGAGTATCCAAACTCAGTTTAGGATCGAGCATCCAAATCCAGTTTAGGATCGAGCATCCAAACCCAGCTTAGGATTGAGCATCAAAATCTAGTTTAGGATCGAGTATCCAAGTCCAGTTTAGGATTGAGTATTCCCATTTAGGATCGAGTATCCCAATTCAGTTTAGGATTGAGGATCCAAATCCAGTTTAGGATCGAGTATCCAAATCTAGTTTAGGATTGAGCATCTAAATCTAATTTCATGTCGAGCACCCAAAATCTAGCTCGGGTACAGAACCCAAATTACTCTTAAGTCCAGAATTTAGCTCGGGTCCAGAACCCAAATTACCCTTAAGTCTAGAACTTAGCTCAGGTCCAGAAGTCAAACTACTCTTAAGTCCAGAACTTAGCTCAGGTCCAGAGCCCAAATTACTCTTAAGTTCAGAACTTAGCTCGGGACCAGAACCCAAAATACTTTTATGTCCATAACTTAGCTCAAGTCCAGAACCCAAATTACTCTTAAGTTCATAAATTAGCTCGGGTTCAGAACCCAAATTACCTTTAAGTCCAGAACTTAGCTCCGGTCCAGAACCCAAATTACCCTTAAGTCTATAACTTAGCACGGGACCAGAACCCAACTTATCCTTAAGTCCAGAACTTAGCTTAGGTCTAGAACCTAAATTCCCTCTTAAGTCTAGAACTTAGCTATGGTCCAGAACCCAAATTACCCTTAAGTCCAAAACTTAGCTCGAGTCCAAAACCCAAAATATCCTTAAGTCCAGAACTTAGGTCCAGAACCTAAATTTCCTCTTAAGTTCAGAACTTAGCTCGGGTCCAAAACCCAAATTACCCTTAAGTCTAGAACTTAGCTCGGGTTCAGAACTCAAATAATCCTTAAGTCCAAAACTTAGCTTAGGTCCAAAACCTAAATTACTCTAAGGTCCAGAACTTAGCTCGGGTCCAGAACCCAAATCACTCTTAAGTCTAGAACTTAGCTTGGGTCTAGAACCCAAAATACCCTTAAGTCCAAAACTTAGCTCGTGTCCAAGACCCAAATTTCTCTTAAGTCCAGAACTTATCTTAGGTCCAGAACCTAAATTACTCTTAAGTCCAAAACTTAGCTCGAGTCTCAAATCCTTTTTGAGTCCAGAACTCAAACCAACCTTAGGTATGGAGTCTAATATGGCTCTAAACCCAGTAAAAAATCACATTGTTTTTCGCTCTCTTTTGTCATAGTCTCAGATCAGTCAAGCAGGGGGCAAACTATAGATGTAACATCCCTTCCCAACCTACATGTGTAAGCTGAGTAGAGGTGCCACACTATCCTAATTGTTGCTACCAATTTACTTAGTCAAATTTTAGTTCTGATTTTTACAGAAATTTTGCCATAGTTCCGCCTAGAAATTTAGATCCCAAGTGTCGTCAAAACTTGTTTTTCTGATTTTTGAAAACATTTTACACATACCAATGTGAATAAGAATACCATCAAATTTAATGCACTCCCAATGAATCCACCTTATACCCTCAACTACAAACCTGCACGAAGAGTTCACACTTCTAATATAACATAAAGTAAAGATTTATGATTATTACATACTACTAACATACAATTATAACATAGAAAATCTCTTTTATATTTATTCATATACATGCCACAACTATCGACTCATAATGGAACTAAAAGATCTACCCCTGAGATTTGCTGTGGTCTGGTCGTTGCTTCCCCAAGATTTATCTACTGCTCCGAACCTACGAGTCAAGGAAAACTTAACTCGCTGAGCGTTGTCGCTCAGTGGGTACTTTACCAATAAAAATAAAAGTAGTACATGAAAGTATTCGAAGTAAAAAGGAAATAATAAAATCAACAATCAACCAACATTATACCAATAGAAATCGTGATACATTCAGTATGATATGTTTTCAATAATGTAAAATCATAATTCAAATTCATTTGCATTATATAGTTCAACGAAAAATAATGTCTTTGATCCAGGCTCTACTGGGATATAGGGAACCATAGTGATAAGGCAGTGGCCCTCACCACTGTAACATAGGTGGCCCTCACCACCGATATCAGATCACAGGAATGGCCCTCACCATCCTGGTTATAACCAATGGCCCCCAATGACCCTCACCATTGAGTTCAGATCATATCAATTCAATCACAATATCAAGCAGTACTGCATAAGTTAGTATAGTGCACCATACCCTTATCTACCACTCCCACTATCCAGTAGAGCAAAAAGCTTTAAATGATTCAATTTAAGTCTCAAACCTCATTTTAGGATGACTCGCGAAATCATTTTAAATTCCCATCGCACTTTGCCATTTATGCCGCGCAACACATTCTTTAGTCAAACCATTCCCCTTTTTCGCATATTTAACATCCACAATAAACACATCAAACATTTCAAAGTATTTCTCAAAATATCACAAATTGACCAAATGAATAGTGTTGCGGCGAGACAAATCGGCAACGCAAAATGGCATGACCAAATGAATAGTAAAATCTGGGTTTTTGTCAAAATTTCAGTCCACTTCAGTCATGCATTTGACCAAGTAAATGATCTTATTTTAAGCTGAAATTTTACAGAAACCTTATTTCATATGTTGACTAATTTCATGTAAAATTTCGTTGAAAAATTCATTCATTTGCTGCCTCAAACGATTTCCACAAAAAGGTCCAGAAAGCTGTCTTTTTGGGACCATTTCGGCCCAACCACATAAAATGCATAGGATAGTTTATTTTTCTTTTGCAAATCAATATTAAGGCTTCTTTAATAGTAAAGTGAAGATTCAAACACTTCCCTTTGACAACTTTTGCATATTTGACTCAAATCAAACTAATTAAAGTTCATGAACATCAAAAATTCCATAAACCAAAGTTTGTAAGAAAAATAGAATTTCTTTTATGGTAAAGCACCAAACCTTATTCTTGTACTTCCCCTTTTTCTTTTCCTCCTTCTCCTTCCTTAATCTTTGTTTTTCCTTCAAGAAATTCAAGAACACACCCTTAAACATAAACCTTAGCAATTTAGATTAATAAGCTATCCTCCATTTCTTTTCAAACTAAACCCTAATCTAACCTTATTAAACCTTAGAAACCTTGATTCTTTCATTTAATCAATTAATCTCATCACTTACTTAATATTATTATTATGTTTTTCAATTCCATATAAGACTCTAATTCCCAATCTTCTAATAAATATATAACTACCTAAAATTAATACTAAAATCAAAGTCTACTTACTAGAAAACCTTAAAAACATACCTTAAAAATCAAATTTGGAGAAACTTAGAAGTCCTTTGGTGTTTCCCTTTGTTGGCCGAAATTTGCAAGTGGAAAAGAGAGAAATTGGTTCTTCATATCACATATATTTATATACAAAAGAAATGATGATCACCTTGCCCACTTGTCCACTTTTTCTCTTTCTTCATTTATTACACATTTATTACACATGCTAAATGTTTTCTTTTGATTGGCCAATCTTTGATTTTTATAACTTCCTTTTTCCTTTACTTCTTTCCACTTGTCTCTCTTCCCATTGGATCTCATAAAGTTGTCCCGGGTTACCCATCCGGTCCCGACACGAAACCGAGCCACATTACGTTCCGGCGATTAATCGATCATATCTTTTAAACCGTATAGTTCCATGAGTCAAACTATATATAGTTTTGATCCTCTCGACCTCTACTTTCTATTTATAAGATCTATTTTAAGTTTCTAAGTCATTTTGAAAAATTACCAATAAGCCCTCAACTTTTTACAAAATTCCCTTTAGGTCCTATTTTTGCTCGGGTTTTCTCCGGCTTCGTTTCCACTGACGATCGTTTCATATTTAACCTCTCGCCATTCTCTACGTACTCACGTCTTTATTTCCTATCCTAAATTCATGTATAACTTTAATTGATAATGACCAAAATGCCCTTAGGCAACATTTCTTCATTTTCCTTTAACGGGACATTTCCTGGAAAAACCGTTACACGTCGTTGCAATCCGGTTTTTCTCTACATTCCATTTTTGAAATCTATTATATGCACTATTAAGAACATCCGGTGCAACTTTCTTTGAAATTACATCTACGTCCCCAACTTTATTAAAAATTACAATTATGTCCCTTTTGTCATACAACCTTATCTAGGGCTGTTATCAAGAATTATCTTCTCCTTTTCCCTACTCTTGCTATGCACGTGTCTACACTGCATAAATGCAGTAGGCGGATGTGACAGTTCCTTCCTCGTTAATTTAAGCTTCGTCCCGAAGCTCATCAAGTGAAAACAAATATGGGTATTGCTTCTTCATAGTTTCTTCGCGTTCCCATGTAGCTTCTTCTACTTTGTGATTCCTCCAAAGCACTTTGACCAATGGAATCTTCTTATTTCGCAACTCTTTGATTTCACGTGCTAGGATCTCTACCGGCTCTTCCTCATATGTCATTTCAGGCTGAATCTCAATATCTTGAACTTGTATGACGTGGGTTGGATCTG
This sequence comes from Garcia nutans, assembly GCA_947685225.1. Lineage (NCBI taxonomy): Eukaryota > Viridiplantae > Streptophyta > Magnoliopsida > Malpighiales > Euphorbiaceae > Garcia > Garcia nutans. Next base: position 29,228,157 of record CANTUV010000009.1, on the reverse strand, counting down.
AACGATACCTCCTTAGCATCGAAACATGGAAAACATCATGTATTTTATTTAATTCAGGTGGTAACGCCAACTGGTAAGCTACCGGACCTACCCGTTTAATAATTTCATATGGTCCGATGAATCTAGGGCTTAGCTTGCCTTTTTGTTTAAATCGTAACACTTTCTTCCAAGGAGAGACTTTGAGGAACACTCTGTCACCTACCTCAAACTGTATGTCTTTCCTTTTTAGATCCGCGTATGATTTTTGCCGGTCCGCTGCTGCTTTTAATCGGTCTCGAATGATTTCTACCTTCTCTTCAGTTTCCTTAACTATGTCTGGCCCCAACATCTTTTCCTCACTCAATTCTGTCCAGCAAACTGGAGTTCTGCATTTTCGACCATACAGTGCTTCGTAAGGTGCCATTTGTATGCTGGATTGATAACTGTTGTTGTACGCGAATTCCATTAAGCTTAGGTGTTTGTCCCAACTACCTTTAAATTCTAAAACGCACGCCCTCAGCATATCTTCTAAAATTTGAATCACTCTTTCCGACTGTCCGTCTGTCTGGGGATGAAATGCTGTGCTGTGGTAAGTTCGAGTTCCAAGGGCTGTTTGTAACTTCTGCCAAAAATTTGACGTAAAACGTGGGTCTCGATCGGATATGATCGAAGTTGGAACTCCGTGGAGACGTATAATCTCTTTGATATACAAGTCTGCCAACTTGTCTAGCGAGTAATCCACACGTACTGGTATGAAATGAGCAGACTTAGTAAGCCGGTCTACGATTACCCAAATCGCGTCATGTTTGTCCCTTGTCATAGGCAATCCTGTGACAAAATCCATAGTAATACGATCCCATTTCCAGGTTGGAATCGTAATAGGTTGTAGTAGCCCTGAGGGTAGTTGATGTTCCGCCTTCACTTGCTGACAGGTTAGACACTTCGTTACATGATCAACGATATCCCTTTTCATTCCTGGCCACCAATAATACTCCTTCAAGTCCCGATACATTTTCGTTACTCCTGGATGCATTTGTATAAGGACTGTTATGAGCTTCTTGCAAAATCTGCTTCTTCAGCTCCTTGGACTTAGGTACCACCATTCTCCTCTTGTAGTAGAGAATACCATCAGGATGAATTTGATAGTCTCCTGAAGAGTTCTCCTGTGCCTGTTGACTCCACTTCTTCACTTGTTCATCTTCCTTCTGAGCCTCACGTATTTGTTGATGTAAGTTAGGTCGCACGTGCATTTCTGCAAAGATAGCTCCATCTTCTGTAGGTATTAACGTTACCCTCATAGCACTTAGCGCTTGCATTGACTTCCTACTAAGTGCATCTGCTACGACATTCGCTTTGCCCGGGTGATAATTAATCGTATAGTCGTAGTTGGCTAACCATTGCATCCATTTTCGCTGTCGCAGGTTTAAATCTTTCTGCGTGGGCAAATATTTCAGGCTTTGATGATCCGTAAAGATGTAACATTTTTCCCCGTATAAGTAATGCCTCCACGTCTTGAAAGCCAAAACAATCGCTGCTAGCTCTAAGTCATGCGTAGGATAATTCTTTTCATGTGGCTTGAGCTGTCGAGAGACATACGCAATGACTTTGCCTTCCTGCATCAATACACAACCTAACCCGATATGGGATGCATCGCTATAAATCACAAAATCTTTTCTTGATTCTGGTTGTGTAAGAATAGGTGCTTCAGTAAGTTTTTATTTCAGCTTTTCAAAGCTCCTTTGACAAGCATCGGTCCACTGGAATTTGGCATTCTTCTGAAGTAGCTTGGTCATAGGTACGGCGATCATGGAAAACCCTTTAACGAATCTCCGATAATATCCTGCTAATCCCAAGAAACTACGGACTTCCGTTACTGTTTTAGGTGACTTCCATTCCAATACTGCTTCTATTTTCTTGGGATCGACCCTTATTCCTTCTGCCGATAAAATATGTCCCAAGAAAGCTACTTCTTCCAACCAAAATTCGCATTTGCTGAACTTAGCGTATAACTGCTTCTCACGCAGGGTTTGCAAAACAATTCTAAGGTGACGATCATGATCCTCTCGATTCTTTGAATACACCAATATGTCGTCAATAAATACCACCACGAACTGATCCAAATACGGGTGGAAGATTCTATTCATCAGATCCATGAATACTGCAGGTGCGTTCGTTAATCCGAAAGGCATAACAATGAATTCATAATGTCCATAGCGAGTTCTGAATGCGGTTTTTGATATGTCTTCATCTTTAATTCTCAATTGATGATAACCCGATCATAGATCAATTTTTGAAAAGACTCCAGTACCTTTGAGTTGATTAAACAGATCATCTATGCGAGGTAACGGATACTTGTTTTTGATGGTCAGCTTATTAAGTTGACGGTAATCTACACACAACCTTAAGGATCCGTCTTTCTTTTTCACGAACAATACTGGTGCTCCCCATGGTGACACGCTTGGCCTTATGAACCCCTTGTCTAGAAGTTCTTGTAGCTGTACCTTTAATTCTTTTAGCTCCATTGGCGCCATTCGGTAAGGTGCGATGGATACTGGTGTAGCTCCCGGGTACACGTCTATGATGAATTCCACCTCTCGTTTAGGTGGTAATCCGGGTAAATCATCAGGAAATACGTCGGGAAAATCGCATACAGTAGGTATATCTTGTAACTTTGGTGCCTCTTCTTTCGCTACTAATGCACATACCAGGTATGCCTCGCAACCTTTTTGCACTAACCTCTTAGCCGTCATGGCAGAAATAATGTTAGTTAGATAGTCCTTCCTTTTTCCTACTAGGGTCACTTCGTCACCGTTTGCAGTATACAAGGTAACTCTCTTCCGTTTACAGTCAACTAGTGCATCGTGCTTGGCCAACCAATCCATCCCAAGAATAGCATCGAATTCTTGAAATGGTAGTTCAAATAAATCTCCCCAAAAGATATGTCCGTGTATCTCTACGGGGCAATCTTTCACTACCTTCCTAGTAATCACCTCATTTCCTAATGGGTTAGTAACTAATATTCCTTCTTTCTCTAGTTCTACCTTTATGTCCTCAAGTTTTTCATTTTTCGTGCATATATATGAGTGTGAAGAACCTGGATCTATTAAAACGTAAAGCGGAACCCCAAACATAGACAACTGACCTGCAATCACATCTAGCGCTTCTTCGTCTTCTCGCCCCCTCATAGCATACATTCTAGCAGGAGCCCTTGCTTCTGGTCGATTCACCGTTTCAGATTGCACACGCGACAGATTTTCGCTCCTTCCTTTGCCTCGGCCTCGACCTGCTACCGCTTGCGATCTCTCAGTATCCCTGGGTAGATTTTGTATTCGCTGGGACACTCTCACATAAGGTGGTCTAAAGATCCACATATATAACATGCAAATGTCCGACCCCAACATTCTCCCGTGTGACGGCGTCCGCATTGATCACAGCGTGGATTATTATTTTCGCCTTCATTACCTCTTGGACCGATAAAGAAGTTACCTCCGCTTCGGCTGAATCCTCTTCCTTGTCCTCTTCCGGATCGTCCCGTACTAGCAACTGAGGTAGTTTGACTTAAGCCACCGCGAATTGATCCCTGACTGTAACCTCGACGTTGACCGCCTCCCGTGGAACCACTGCTGCGGAATTGTTTCCTTGATGATTGGTAGTTTCCCGAATAGTTCTGGGTACCTCTCTTCTGTTTCATCTTCTGTCGTCTATTCTGTTCATCAGACTGGCATTGCTCTACTTCTAGAGCCCTATTGACCATCTCGGAAAATTCTTTGATATTAGCAGCAATTAGCTGCATCCTAATCTCATTATTCAATCCATCCTGGAACTGCTTACATCTATCATGTTCGTCTTCAATTGTCTTCTTGGCATACCTACTCAGCCTAGTAAATTCCCTCTCGTACTCAGCAACGGTCAGTCGACCTTGCTTTAAGTGTAGAAACTCCTTTTTCTTGGCATCTAGGTATGCCTCCGATATAAACTTCCTCTTGAACTCATTCACAAAGAAATCCCATGTTCTCTGTTCCGGTGAAACTCGTTGGTGAACTGTGTCCCACCATATATATGCTTCTTCCACTAATAAGGAAGTAGCACATATCACTCGCTCTTCTAGCGTACACTGTAACTGATCTAAGGCTCGTATTGTTCCTTCCAGTCAATACTCGGCTGTTGAAGAATCATCATCCCTTCGAGCCTTAAACTCCTTCACACCATACTTTCTTATCTTTTCTATCGGGGGTTTCCTTTCCCCTCCTACAGCAGGTACTGGTACGGGTGCTGGCGCTGGGGGTGGTGCTGGGGCAACGCCAGCTATCTGCCGAAATACGGCAGCCATTTGTTGCAACATATCATTGGGAATAGGAGCATCAGCGGGTGGTTGCTCCGACGCTGATGTCTCAGATACACGCATTTCTACAACTCGGGAGGCCTGAGACTCGACCTCCTCCTCTATATCACGCTGCGCTGCTTGCGACATCTAAAGAGTAAACATATACCATCCCATCATTATTAACGACCCAGACCAACAGCATTATCTTACCCTAGGTGGCATGTATATAAATATAAAATTCTTAATTAACACATATACAACACAACTTTTATTTATTTCCAAACACAAAGTTTTACAATATTAAGAAGCCCTTATATACATTGCAAAATTTAGGACTCCATGAAATCGTACAATCTCTTATTTATTACAGGATATCTCGTTTTACGTCGGTAATGGCCACTCCCGACATAAAACGTACATCCTCCTATGTTGGATTACCCAGAAGCGGCTAAACCTTAGCTCTGATACCACTAATTGTAACACCCCTTCCCAACCTACATGTGTAAGCTGAGTAGAGGTGCCACACTATCCTAATTGTTGCTACCAATTTACTTAGTCAAATTTTAGTTCTGATTTTTACAGAAATTTTGCCATAGTTCCGCCTAGAAATTTAGATCCCAAGTGTCGTCAAAACTTATTTTTTTGATTTTTGAAAACATTTTACACATACCAATGTGAATAGGAATACCATCAAATTTAATGCACTCCCAATGAATCCACCTTATACCCTCAACTACAAACCTGCACGAAGAGTTCACACTTCTAATATAACATAAAGTAAAGATTTATGATTATTACATACTACTAACATACAATTATAACATAGAAAATCTCTTTTATATTTATTCATATACATGCCACAACTATCGACTCATAATGGAACTAAAAGATCTACCCCTGAGATTTGCTGTGGTCTGGTCGTTGCTTCCCCAAGATTTATCTACTGCTCCGAACCTACGAGTCAAGGAAAACTTAACTCGCTGAGCGTTGTCGCTCAGTGGGTACTTTACCAATAAAAATAAAAGTAGTACATGAAAGTATTCGAAGTAAAAAGGAAATAATAAAATCAACAATCAACCAACATTATACCAATAGAAATCGTGATACATTCAGTATGATATGTTTTCAATAATGTAAAATCATAATTCAAATTCATTTGCATTATATAGTTCAACGAAAAATAATATGTCTTTGATCCAGGCTCTACTGGGATATAGGGAACCATAGTGATAAGGCAGTGGCCCTCACCACTGTAACATAGGTGGCCCTCACCACCGATATCAGATCACAGGAATGGCCCTCACCATCCTGGTTATAACCAATGGCCCCCAATGGCCCTCACCATTGAGTTCAGATCATATCAATTCAATCACAATATCAAGTAGTACTGCATAAGTTAGTATAGTGCACCATACCCTTATCTACCACTCCCACTATCCAGTAGAGCAAAAAGCTTTAAATGATTCAATTTAAGTCTCAAACCTCATTTTAGGATGACTCGCGAAATCATTTTAAATTCCAATCGCACTTTGCCATTTATGCCGCGCAACACATTCTTTAGTCAAACCATTCCCCTTTTTCGCATATTTAACATCCACAATAAACACATCAAACATTTCAAAGTATTTCTCAAAATATCACAAATTGACCAAATGAATAGTGTTGCGGCGAGACAAATCGGCAACGCAAAATGGCATGACCAAATGAATAGTAAAATCTGGGTTTTTGTCAAAATTTCAGTCCACTTCAGTCATGCATTTGACCAAGTAAATGATCTTATTTTAAGCTGAAATTTTACAGAAAACTTATTTCATATGTTGACTAATTGCATGTAAAATTTCGTTGAAAAATTCATTCATTTGCTGCCTCAAACGATTTCCACAAAAAGGTCCAGAAAGCTGTCTTTTTGGGACCATTTCGGCCCAACCACATAAAATGCATAGGATAGTTTATTTTTCTTTTGCAAATCAATATTAAGGCTTCTTTAATAGTAAAGTGAAGATTCAAACACTTCCCTTTGACAACTTTTGCATATTTGACTCAAATCAAACTAATTAAAGTTCATGAACATCAAAAATTCCATAAACCAAAGTTTGTAAGAAAAATAGAATTTCTTTAATGGTAAAGCACCAAACCTTATTCTTGTACTTCCCCTTTTTCTTTTCCTCCTTCTCCTTCCTTAATCTTTGTTTTTCCTTCAAGAAATTCAAGAACACACCCTTAAACATAAACCTTAGCAATTTAGATTAATAAGCTATCCTCCATTTCTTTCCAAACTAAACCCTAATCTAACCTTATTAAACCTTAGAAACCTTGATTCTTTCATTTAATCAATTAATCTCATCACTTACTTAATATTATTATTATGTTTTTCAATTCCATATAAGACTCTAATTCCCAATCTTCTAATAAATATATAACTACCTAAAATTAATACTAAAATCAAAGTCTACTTACTAGAAAACCTTAAAAACATACCTTAAAAATCAAATTTGGAGAAACTTAGAAGTCCTTTGGTGTTTCCCTTTGTTGGCCGAAATTTGCAAGTGGAAAAGAGAGAAATTGGTTCTTCATATCACATATATTTATATACAAAAGAAATGATGATCACCTTGCCCACTTGTCCACTTTTTCTCTTTCTTCATTTATTACACATTTATTACACATGCTAAATGTTTTCTTTTGATTGGCCAATCTTTGATTTTTATAACTTCCTTTTTCCTTTACTTCTTTCCACTTGTCTCTCTTCCCATTGGATCTCATAAAGTTGTCCCGGGTTACCCATCCGGTCCCGACACGAAACCGAGCCACATTACGTTCTGGCGATTAATCGATCATATCTTTTAAACCGTATAGTTCCATGAGTCAAACTATATATAGTTTTGATCCTCTCGACCTCTACTTTCTATTTATAAGATCTATTTTAGGTTTCTAAGTCATTTTGAAAAATTACCAATAAGCCCTCAACTTTTTACAAAATTCCCTTTAGGTCCTATTTTTGCTCGGGTTTTCTCCGGCTTCGTTTCCACTGACGATCGTTTCATATTTAACCTCTCGCCATTCTCTACGTACTCACGTCTTTATTTCCTACCCTAAATTCATGTATAACTTTAATTGATAATGACCAAAATGCCCTTAGGCAACATTTCTTCATTTTTCTTTAACGGGACATTTCCTGGAAAAACCGTTACACGTCGTTGCGATCCGGTTTTTCTCTACATTCCATTTTTGAAATCTATTATATGCACTATTAAGAACATCCGGTGCAACTTTCTTTGAAATTACATCTACGTCCCCAACTTTATTAAAAATTACAATTATGTCCCTTTTGTCATACAACCTTATCTAGGGCTGTTATCAAGAATTATCTTCTCCTTTTCCCTACTCTTGCTATGCACGTGTCTACACTGCATAAATGCAGTAGGCGGATGTGACAATAGACCCTTAATTTTTGACCCAGTTTAGTATGATATTTTTAAAACAGTCAAAAATAATTTTTTGTGGTATTTTAATTAAATAATATTTATTTTAATATTCATGACTTAAAATATTTATTTTTAATAAAAATAAAAAAAAAATTAACAGTTAAAAAAGATAAATAAATAAATAAATAAAAATCGGCGACAGAAGAATCTGCTACAAAAATTTTTCATCGCCAAAAATGAATTGGCTTGGGCCAATTCGCCACAGGAAAAACCTGCGGCGAATTGGCCGGCCCGCGCCCCAGCTCGTAAGCAATTCTCATAGATTCTCATTGCTGGCCCGCCCGTAATCCGCGGTAATTTTTGCCAGCACAATTTTTTCTAGCAAAGTTTTTTCCAAAATCCAATTCTATTTGGTTTTTATTTCTTTTCCTAAATGGTTTTTATTTCCTTAGACAATTAGAATTAAGTTTTGATTTTTCCTATAAATACCACATTAAAACGCACAGAAAGGGACTTTTGATCTTAAAAAGAGGATCTGGACCTTTGGAGCTCGAAATTATTTTTGGCAGTCTATTCATAATCTCAAGCTTGAAGAATCAAGAGGCAAAAAATAATATACAACCCATCAAAGGCAGCCCACACTGTCTTTGATATTGTTCAACCAAAATTCAAGATTTTGGTGGAATCAACAACAGAGGTTTGAATCTGTATTTGTTTTTTTACTGTAGCTTCATCATTCAAATTGGATTAATTGTTTAAGCGTGCAATAGATGATCAATTGTTCTACTTACCATCTAAAACTTTATTTGTGTTGTCCTAAGATGGCAACTAAGAGGGGGGGGGGGGTGAATTGGTTTTCTTAAAAAATGATGACAAATTAAAAACTCAACAAATAAGAAATGTGAAAGAGAAAAATGGTTGAGTAGTGAGTAGAAGAAAGAACACACAAGATTTATAGTGGTTCAGATTTTCTCCAATCCTACATCCACTTCCTTAACAACTTGTTAAGATTCCACTAACTTTGAAGTTTTACAAGCTCACTTCCAACTTTAGTGTTTTCACAAGTTCACACCTAACTTGACAAGTGTTTTACTATGGCTAACACTCAAACCTTTACAAGAGTTTTACTAGGCTTACTCTCATAACCTTTACAAGAGTTTTTCTAGGCTTACTCTCATAAACTTTACAAGAGTTTTTCTAGGCTTACTCTCACAACCTTTACAAGAGTTTTTCTAGGCTTACTCTCACAACCTTTACAAGAGTTTTTCCTAGGCTCACTCTCACAACCTAAGTGTTTTCAAGCTCACACTCAAACTTTTACAATGGTGTTTTTAATGCTTACACCTAAAATTCATTACAATTCAAATGTAAATTGAAGTAAAGGAAATATGTTGGCTATCAAATTTTTGAATCCTCTTTTTTTTTATTTTTACAGAATAATAATGTATTTATAGCCAATGTGGTCTAACTAGCCGTTACAGATAGTGAGAAATAAGTCTTGGCAGTTTAGACCTTGTTTGAGTAGACTGTTCGAAGCTGTTAGCAGTCGTCCTTGATACCAGGACGGTCGCTGCAATGTCCTATGCGGTCGCCCTTCTATAAGGGACAGTTGTTACATTCAAATTTGCTTCAACGGTCGAATTTTAAATGCTATGCTACTGGAATCTTGCCCATGCTGTGGTTGTCGGGACCATGTGTATAAGGTTGGTGCGGTCGCCCTTTTTGAATGCTTAAGTGGGTTTATAACGGTCATCACACGTGGCATTCTTTAACTGGGCAAAATAAAATTCCGCCTAAATATGAATATAGCGGTCACCCTAGGTGCCAATTCGTGGTCGAGTTGAGAGACTCTCATCGAACTTTTGGACGCACCTTAGGATGCGAACACTACTGTCAATTTGAGCAGTTTTCTCTTCAATCAGTAGAGCGATCACGGAGTTTGAAGGGCGGTCACGATATCAGTAACCGAGACCGTATTCTTCACCGTTCTTGTCACCGTGAACCTTACTGGAATTTGGATGATTTGAGTATCTCCTGTCGTGGTCGTCCATTTTTGTCTGACGGTCGCTCATGTTGATGTGCGATCACGACTGTGGTCGAGTTTTTGACCGCGAACCCTACTGTGATATGGTTTCATCCTTCAATTCAGTGGGGCGGTCGTCTCCATTGTTTGTGCGACTGCTAAATGTGCCCTATTCAACTTATTTGAAACAACCTAATCCTACAACAAGGTTCTTTAAACACATGTTAAATAAGTCATTCAGTTTGAGTTGTCAAGGATCAAAATTGAGATCATTTGGCTAACAATTTGAAATCATAAAAACTATTTTTCAAAACCCTAATGCCTTAATACCCGTAAAACATATTTTTGAAATCTAAAACCTTAATTACACTTTTCTAAAACCACAAAACAATAGACTATTTTCTTAAAACCCTAACCTAATCTCTATTTCAAAAATCTAGTAGCCTTATTTTTTTTTTCAAGTATCAAAATCTTTAACCCTAATTAATTCTTCTTTCCAAAATCATACAGTAGCATTATTCTTCTAAACAATAACATTAGTTTCTTCCAATTTTGAAACCCTATTTTCTAAATCTTAAATCCTAAAGTCTTAATTTTCAACACCAAAACGTACAACCCTAAAAGCCAATTTTCAAAATTTTCTAGAGCGCTGCCCCTTGACCCCGCCCGTTAACCGGCTAGCAGGTTCGCCGTATGGGCTCGTCGAAGGGGTCAATATTTATTTGTGTATTGTAAGTCTTTATGTTTAACTTCCTTTATTATGATTATTCAAAATACAGTAGCTTTATTCAAAATATAAACCTAAACCCTGATTTATTCAAACCATAAATCTTAATTAATTTTATTTTCAAATCATCACGGTAGCTTGTTCCTTTCAAATATCTAAAGATTTTATTTTATTTTCATAAGCTTCAATCTCATTTACTTAAACCCTAAAGTTATATAATTATTGTGTTGTTTAAATTAGATGAATGATTTATTTATGATGAATGGTTGTTTACTTTTAAATCTACATTCCCATTTTAAATCTTTTCCCTTTGGTTATATCTTTTCCATAGTACATATTCTCCCCCCTTTGTCATAGGCAAAATGCATAATAGAAAAAATATGGTAATAAGTAAATATGATGAGCATAAGGTGTAAAACTTGGTGTTATTAGAAAGAGAGTAGTACAAAGATAACAAACAAACAAAAGAGAAACAAATCAAAACAGAAACAAAATCAGAAGAAAAAATTAAACTAATCTGAATCTTCATCCTCATCTAGCTCTTCTTCTTCTATAGGAGCTTTTCCCTTATCAAGAGGGACATTGCTGGTAGAGCTAGTGCTGATGGATTCTTCTTCTTCATGGAGACTTTCTGTATGATCACTTATATCCCAATCCTTAAGATGGCATTGAGGCAAATTCAGCTTGCCTTGCATGTCATAGAGATCATGATGCATGTGAGATATAAGGTCAATTCTTTTGTTCAAGTGATGGAATCTCTTGGAGACACTTTTCTTGAACTGAGAGAGTTTCCTGGAGAGTGATTTGATAGCTTTTAAAATGAGTTTTGTAGGAGAGCTAGTTTGGGTAGGTTTAGATGAGGAAGCTTTGGGAGGTAGTTCAACAGCAACTTCCAAGGAGTCTCCTTCTTCCTTAACAGTGTACCTTGGTCTCTTCCTCTGTCTGTCAACAACTCATCGTTTGCCAAAATAGTACACATATGCACCCTCAATCTTCCTTACACAGCCAGCATGTTCTAGATAGTCAATGGTGATGTCACTAGAGGCAAGATTGAAAGGGTTTCTCAAGGTAGCTAAGTTAAGATCATTTAGCAAGTTCAGGTGCCTAGCTATTTGAGTTATTTGGGAGGATAAGAAGAAAGTTCAAGTTCTTGTGACAGCATGGTGATATAATGTGTCAATCAAGAATTTTGTTGTGTTCATTTGGATATTGTGGGCGAAAGCATATAAGAAAATGAGATCTCTTTTTGTTACCTTTTCATTCCCATTAGCCCTTTGGTGTATGGTGTAGGTTATGATCCTATGAAGCATCCAGTGGGTGAGGGATTTGATGTGTCTAGCTTTTGACTCTTTTTCAAATGAGTTCTCTACAGAAATTTCTTGCCAAAAGGTAAAGAGTGTTTGATTGGAGAAGGCTAAATCATTGTAGGAAGTTATTCCATCAACAGGAAAGTCCCAAATTTTTCCAAAGTCCTCTAATGTTAAGGCTAGGTATTGGTCAAATAACTTAAATCTAACCCCATACTTCCCTAGTGCAGAATTTGCACTCTTTTCAATCTGAAAGGATATGAGAAATTCCTTACTTAAACTAGAGTAGCCTACCTCTTCAGGAAAAATGAATTTCCTCCAGCCAAGAACATCAAGTAGACTCTCAATCTCTTCTTTAATGTTGAGGGCAGAGAGCATCCCACCAAATGGAGATTTAGTTCCTTCAAATTTCTTCCTTTTCAGCATGGCATATCTCACATCTTCCTCAGGGGTTTGGTGGTGAGGTTTATGAATTTTCTCACCTCTTCTAGACTGTGGAGGAGATGGAGGAGCATCTATAGGTTCACTTATTGTGATTCCTAAAGGTTCCTTTCCTTTCCCTTTCCCTCTGGAAGTAATTTTCTTTTTGGGGGCCGTTAGAGTTGAAGGAGCAGAAGAAAAATTGGAAAATAGAGAGTTTTTGAGAAGGAGATGATTCTTGAGAGGATTTGGAGATTTGGAGGGAAGTTTGTATGTTATAAGAGGTAAAAGATCCATGTAACTAATGTTTGATGGTCTTAAATAGAGGAAATTAAGAAAGTAGCCGTTTATGACTGTTGAAGGTGGGAAAATTGCGAACTATCATACAACCAATGGTTACAAAATTTCGAGCAGAGTGTACAGAGTGCGGTCGCCAATTTGTATAGTTGCGATCGCTAAAGACACTCTAGTGACCATTAGAGTATGTTGTGTGCTCGCGAGTGCAGAGAATGTCTGCAACGGTCGAAACTGTTCAAATTATTATTACCGCGCACAGGGTTTCCCGACCGCTCGCAGAGGTGTTAATTCAGAGGAATCTTTTTGACAAGATTGTGACCGCTAGAGGCATTGGAACGAACATGAGTAGCTCAAAAATGAAAGATGCAAAGAAAAATGATGGATTTTTATAGTGTTAAGCAAAGTGATCAAAATTTATACTTGAGATGTTTAAGAGATTTTTATTGATAGGCAATCTTTTATTCATTCATGGAAGTTCCATCAATCATACCTAAATTAAGTTTAATGAAGTTAAGCCTATCTTCATTCAAAGGTTTTGTAAAGATATCAGCAAGTTGATTATGTGTATCTACGAACTCTAAGACAATATTCTGGTTTTGTACATTATCTCTCAAAAAATGATGTCTAATGTCTATATGTTTAGATATAGAGTGTTGGATAGGATTTTTAAACAAGTTGATAGCACTCGTGTTATCACATTTAATGGAAATGTTATTAAATACTTTGCCATAGTCAAGCAATTGTTGTTTCATCCATAATACTTGTGTGCAACAAAAACATGCTGCAACATATTCGGCTTCCTCCGTAGACAAGGCTACCGATGCTTGTTTCTTACTATGCCAAGAAACTAGACAATTGCCAAGAAAGTAACATGCTCCTATTGTGATTTTTCTATCCAAGATGCTACCAGCATAATCCGCATCCGAAAAACCTAAGATATGAAATGATGTGTTTCTAGGATACCAAAGACCTAAATGCAATGTACCATTTAAATATTTCAAAATTCTCTTAGTAGCATTCAAGTGGGATTCTTTAGGACAAGTTTGAAATCTAGCACAAAGACATACACCATACATTATATCAGGTCTAGAAGTGGTTAAGTAAAGTAGTGATCCGATAATACCTCGATATTTCTTTTCATCTACAGCTTTACCATTTTCATCTTTACCCAATTTCAAGGATGTGCTCATAGGAGTCTTGTAGTCTTGCATTCATCCATTCCAAATTTCTTGATGAGTTCCTTTATATATTTGGATTGCTTAATGAAGATTCCATCTTTGCATTGCTTAATTTGCAGTCCAAGGTGTAATATCCTCATGTATGCCCTAGAAGTTTTAATTTTGTTGTTGTTGTTGTTGATTTAAAATGTGATTGAATGTATATATTAGGTGATAAGAAAAGGAATTGAGAAGTGAATGCTTATGTATATGTGTTTTGGGAAAGAAATAGGGTTTAGAGAAAAGTGTATATGTTGTTTATATGTTAATATATGCAACATATAAATTGGTCAAAAGGGTTGGTCAAAGCAAGAAGATATTTTATTTGAGATTTGTGAAATTACATATTTGGGCATGCAAGGGACAAAAGCTAAATTAAGTGATGAGGGGTGTTTTGGTAATTGTCTTGTTAAAAAACACTTGGTGGAGATTAAAAGGGAAATTTGACTTTGTTCTCTTCATGTTTTCTTCTTCTTTCTCCATTTGGCCGGCTCCTCCTTAGACAAAGGAAAGCAAAAGGTGAAGAGAGGTGTTTGAAGTTCTAAACTCAATTTGAAGGAAGATTGAAGTGATCAAGTGTTGATTCAAGAAGTTTTTAACTAAGGTAAGATCTTTCCTTTGATTTCTTTATTCTTTTGAAGTGAATTAGGGTTTGTTGGTTTGATGATAAGATGTGGTGGTGATGTGTTTTCAAGTGTTAATTTGGTTTTAAGTTAAGAGTTTGAATAGGTGTTGATGTTGGAAGTGGTGGATGTTGATTTTGGATGAAGGAGAAAGAGATTGGTTTTAGGGTTTTGAAAATGGTTTGTGTTTAAATTTAGTATGGATGTTTTGTGAAGTGTTTCTTGTGATGAATTTGTGTTTAGAACATTGTTTCCATTCATTTGAACTATGTTATATTGTGTATGATGAGTTTGTGATGTGCATAAGGTGTTAAAATGCATTTAGAAGAGTGTTGGTTTTTGGTTAGGGTTGTTTATGAGTGACACGGCCAAAACCAAAGAAGAGACACGGCCAAGACTTGATGTTTTGGAGAGACACGGCCAAGTCCATGGAATCTTGGCCGTGTGTGTGTGATTTTGGAGAGGACACGGCCGTGTCTCATGCCAGTGTCTGCTACTGCCAACTTGTTTTGGGAGACACGGCCACAAGCTTGGCCGTGTCCCTTGGGTGTGTTGGTTACTGTGTTTGGTTTTTGTTCTTCATACATGTTTGAGTTTGAACTTTCAATTGAAATGCATATGATACTACTTGAACTAGGGTTTGTACTATGCAATGTGAATTTTGTAAATGATAATGTGTAAGATGGATAATATATTTTTGAAATGCTATATGCATAATATGAATTGAAATGTGAAATGTGATGCAAAGCCATTATGTTTGGCTATGATGATGCAATTGAAAGAAATAAGGCATGTTTGCCTAAATGTTGATGAGAATTGAGAATGGAAATGATGACTAAATAATAAATGAATTGTGTGGCTAATGTGTTATTCCATTTTCAGAGTTTGTTGTTGGTGGCATGCCTAATAAGTGTAACAATCTCTTGAAGTTAGGTTGGATTGAATCCTTGAAGCCTAGTTGAGATGTTACCACCCTTGAAGCTAGGTTGTATTGGTTCTTAAAGCCAAGTTGGGTTGAGGCTTAGCATGCTTTGCTCCCCTTGAAGCTTGGTTGAACCTAATACTTGAAGCCTAGTTGGGTATATGATAGTGATAAATTTGATAACAAAACCAAAGCATTAACTCTGAAAATTGAATGGCATATTAGTGTGTCTTGGGCCCATGCTTGTCTTTGTTTAGTGTTGTTCATGAATGGTTTAATGAGTAACTAATGAGGTTTATGAAAAGATGTTGAAATGTGATATGTCTACATATGTTGAATTATGAAATGTAAAGGTATGTTGTTAGCTTTGCATATATAATGTTACATGTATAGTATGGATTGAGAATTGACATTGCATTGCATTAAAGCATGACATTAGCATGTTTTATCTTACTAAGCCCTTGGCTTAGCGCGATAGTGTTTAATCGCGCAGGTAATAGAGTTGAACCCGAGAGTTCATCGAGACCGAGTGAGAGTAGACCTTGAAGAGTTGATTTTGGGAACTTAAAGATCAGAAGAGATTTTCCAATCATGTACTACTTCTTTTTAATTTTGTAAAGTAATAATTATAATGAAAATATATGCACATTTGTAAATATGGATTTAAATGTTTCATATATGTAAATATTTTATAAATTCCGCTGCGTATTAACTAAATGTATCTATATATGTATTTTGTTTTGTATTATAAGTAACTACCTATTTTTCTATAATGTATACAATTGAAAGATTATGGTATCGTTTAAAATGTTTTGAATGTTAAGAAAATCCGTAGCATCCCTATGTTTAGTGCATGTATACTACATTGTGGTGTTTGTAGTGTGCATGTATTGAATGTAGGGGTGTTACAATTGTTTTGGTATCAGAGCCTAGGTTTGAGATTCTTAACCTAGGTCAAATGTAAGAAAAAGAATATTTTTACTTAAAAAGTGAGTTTTTGAATAATATATATGTTTAGGATTGGCAATCTCTGATCTTTAATAAGATGTAATCTGTGTGTTTGCAGATTTAGGTTGTGATGGATCCTCATTCGCGTCAGTCAGTTGAGGGAAGTGAGGAGAGTGTTGCTCCTGAGGATGGAGCTAGAGTTGAGAGTGCTGGGGAGGCACCTGCTTCGGTGTCGGGTAGCCCAGCTGGGGAGGAGGTTCCGCCAGCTTGGCTTAGGCATGTGGTAGAAGCTTTGAGGCAAGCACCAGTACAACTACAGCCACCACACTATGACAAACTGAGGAAGTATGGAGCTGAAGATTTTATAGGTACTACTGATCCAGCAGTGGCTGAGCAGTGGTTAGATAAAGTACAGAGAATATTTGTTCAGTTGCAAGCCACTCCAGAGGAAAAGTTTGATTATGCAAGATCCTTGTTGCAGAAGGATGCATATAGTTGGTGGAAGACAGTGCCCCATTCTATGGATGATCCACCAACCTTGTCATATGCTGACTTTCTGAGAGAATTTGAATTGAAGTATACTCCAAGGGAGTATAAAGATGGGAAGAAAAGAGAGTTTTTAGATTTGAAGCAAGATCACCGGACCGTAACTGAATATGAGGTTGAGTTTATTCGATTAAGTCAGTATGCTGGGGGCATAATATCAGATGAGGTAGATAGATGTAGGAGGTTTGAAGAGGGATTGAGGCCCTCTATCATGTGTCATGTGGCTGGATTCAGATATCAAGATTTTTCCCAGCTAGTGGCAGCAGCTCGGAGTGTGGAGCGAGCTCAGGGTACTGCAGCTGCTTCAGAGGAAGAGGTTAGGATGAGGAGGCCCCAGTTTGAGGTAGGGTCTTCTTTTGCTAAAAGAGGTAAAGGAAGTTTTGCTCCTCGAGTCAGTAGAAGTCAGAGAACAGCTGGTAGGTCAGTGCAGTTACAGAGACAGAGATTTAGACCTGCAGCTTCAGTGGCAAGTGCTCCGACCCCTATGATTCAGAGATCTACCTTACCCATCTGCATCCATTGTGGTAGGCCACATGGTGGTCCTTGTTGGAAGGCTGGTGTAGCCGGGGTTTATTTCAGATGTGGATCACCTGATCACTTTGTGAGAGATTGTCCTGAGAGGCAAGAGCAGATGTCAGTTGATACTGCAGCTTCTCGATCTAGTGTGAGGGGAGGTCGAGGAGGCAGGGGTGTCAGCAGAGGAGGTAGATCAGGGTTCAGTGCTAGAGGAGGTGCTACATCTAGGGAGAGTAGACCAGAGGAGGTTGGATCTTCCCAGAGGATGTATGTTATGCAGAGGCAGCCAGATGCATCGGCAGTCATAGCTGGTACTTTTTCTTTATTTGATACTCCAGTACTTGCTTTGATTGATCCGGGTTCCACACATTCATATATTAGTGCATCTGTTTTACCTGTATTTGATGTGCATGCTGAATCCCTAGGGTTTGATGTTTTGGTAACAAATCCGTTAGGGCATAGTGTGATTGTTAGTAAAGTGCACAAAGATAGTGCAGTAGTGGTGCAGGGTGAGGAGTTCCTTGGGGATTTGATTGAGATGCCATTTAAGGAATATGATGTTATTTTGGGCATGGACTGGCTATCTCGACATGGAGCTGTGGTGGATTGTAAAAAGAAAATTGTTTCTTTGAGAACTGGTGATGGTAGAGAGGTGATAGTATCTAATGAGCAAGGACAGCTAGCCTCCTTATTTGTTTCAGCTGTTGCAGCTAGGAGGTTGATTAGAAAAGGGTGTGAAGCCTATCTTGCTCATGTGGTAGATACTAGAGTAAGAGGTTCTCCTATTGATAACATTGCCACAGTTGCAGAGTTCCTAGATGTATTTCCAGAGGAGCTGCCAGGATTGCCTCCTGAGAGAGAGGTGGAGTTTGGTATTGAATTGTTGCCTGGTACTACTCCTATCTCTATTACTCCGTATAGAATGGCACCAGCAGAATTGTGGGAGTTGAAAGTGCAACTACAGGAGTTGTTGGATAAAGGATTTATTCGCCCCAGTGTTTCTCCTTGGGGAGCTCCTGTGCTATTTGTGAAGAAGAAAGATGGTACTATGAGATTGTGCATCGATTATAGGCAATTGAACAAGGTGACCATTAAAAATAAATATCCTTTGCCTAGAATTGATGACCTCTTTGATCAATTGAAGGGTGCAGCAGTGTTTTCTAAAATTGATCTGAGATCAGGGTACCATCAGCTGAAGATGTTCCTAAGACAGCCTTTCGGACCAGGTATGGGCATTATGAGTTTCTAGTTATGCCTTTTGGTCTGACGAATGCCCCTGCAGCTTTCATGGATTTGATGAATAGGGTGTTCAGGCCCTATCTGGATCAGTTTGTGGTAGTGTTTATAGATGATATTCTGGTGTATTCGCGGAATGAAGAGGAACATGACAAGCATCTGCGGATTGTGTTACAGATTTTGAGAGAGAAGCATTTGTTTGCTAAATTGTCGAAGTGTGAGTTCTGGTTGGATCAAGTCGCTTTTCTCGGACATATTGTTTCAGCAGAAGGCATTAGAGTTGATCCAAGTAAAGTTGAAGCTATATTGAATTGGAGTCCACCCAAGTCGGTGACAGAGGTTAGAAGTTTTCTGGGTTTGGCAGGCTATTACCGGCGGTTTGTGAAAGGGTTTTCTTTGATAGCTACTCCACTCACCAGATTGCTTCGTAAGGGAGTGAGGTTTTTATGGACAGATCAGTGTCAGGCGAGCTTTGAACAGTTGAGAGAAATGTTGACTCAAGCGCCTATTCTTACTTTACCTGTGGAAGGCAAACCATATGTGATTTTCAGTGATGCTTCACATAGTGGTTTGGGTTGTGTGCTGATGCAGGAAGGTAAAGTTATAGCTTATGCATCTAGACAGTTGAAACCGCATGAGCTTAACTATCCGACCCGTGATTTGGAATTGGCAGCCATTGTGTTTGCATTGAAGATTTGGCGCCACTATCTGTTTGGGGAGAAGTGTTTTATCTATACTGATCACAAGAGTTTGAAGTATTTAGGGGTTCAGAAAGAGCTCAATCTTCGATAGAGGAGATGGTTGGAATTGATTAAAGACTACGACTGCTTGATTGATTATCATCCAGGTAAAGCAAATGTTGTTGCTGATGCCTTGAGTCGGAAGTCTTTAGCTGGTTTAACTTTTTACTCGCTCTCGTTGCTTGTTGAGTTGAGAGCATTGTGTGCTAGTTTTGTACCTTGTGATGATGGTGCATTGTTAGCACAGTTGCATGTGAAACCAGTTTTGTTGGATCAGATTAAAGAGGCTTAGTTGGCTGATAAGAAGATTCAGAAGATTATTTCAGATTGTCAGAATGGAAAGAGTAGAGATTTTGTTGTGAAAAGTGATGGAAGCCTCTGGTTTAAAAACAGATTGTGTGTACCCGATGATGCTGATTTGAAAAGGATCATTTTGGAAGAAGCACATCAGTCAGTGTTTGCTATGCATCCGGGCAATACAAAGATGTATCATGATTTGAGACAGCATTACTGGTGGTTTGGTTTGAAGAGAGACATTGCTGAGTTTGTATCAAAATGTCTCACATGTCAGAAGGTAAAAGCAGAGCATCAAGTTCCAACCGGGTTGATTCAACCGTTGTTAGTGCCTGAATGGAAGTGGGAAAGAGTGACAATGGATTTTGTGTCTGGTTTGCCATTGACACAAAGGAAGCATGATGTCATTTGGGTGATTGTGGATAGATTGACTAAGACAGCTCATTTCCTTCCAGTTCGGATGGATTACTCTTTGGAGAGGTTAGCTGAGCTGTATATTCATGAGATTGTGAAGTTGCATGGGGTTCCAATTTCTTTAGTGTCCGATCGAGATCCCAGGTTTACTTCAAGATTTTGGAAGAGTTTGCATAGTGCTTTGGGTTCTCGACTACATTTCAGTACTGCTTTTCATCCACAGACGGATGGACAGTCAGAGAGGGTGATTCAGATTATTGAAGATATGTTGAGAAGCTGTGTTATTGATTTCTCTGGAAGTTGGGACAGATTTCTACCACTTGTAGAGTTTGCTTATAACAACAGTCACCAATCCAGCATTGGTATGGCACCATTCGAAGCACTGTATGGTAGACGGTGTAGGACACCGCTGTGTTGGAATGAACTTGGGGAAAGTAAGTTAATTGGGCCTGATTTGATTAAAGAAACTGAAGAGAAAGTGAAGTTGATTCGGGGCAGGTTAAAAGCAGCTTCAGACCGACAGAAGTCCTATGCAGATCTGAAAAGGAGAGACATAGAGTTTGATATTGGAGATAAGGTATTTTTGAAAGTATCTCCTTGGAAGAAGATTTTAAGATTTGGTCGGAAAGGGAAATTAAGTCCTCGATTCATTGGACCGTATGAAGTTTTGGAAAGAGTTGGGCCAGTTGTTTATCGGCTTGCTTTGCCACCTGAGTTGGATCGTATTCATAATGTATTTCATGTTTCTATGTTGAGGAGGTACAGATCGGATCCATCTCACGTGTTGCCAATTGAGTCTATCGAAGTGAGCCCAGATTTGACATTTGAGGAAGAACCAGTTGCTATATTGGCTCGTGATGTGAAGGAGTTAAGAAACAAAAGAGTGCCACTTGTGAAGATTTTGTGGAAGAATCATGGAAGAGAAGAAGCAACTTGGGAAAGTGAACAATCGATGAGAGAGCAATATCCTCAGTTGTTTCAGCCTTGATATCAGGTAATTTCGAGGACGAAATTTCTTTTTAGAGGGGGAGAATTGTAATATCCTCATGTATGCCCTAGAAGTTTTAATTTTGTTGTTGTTGTTGTTGATTTAAAATGTGATTGAATGTATATATTAGGTGATAAGAAAAGGAATTGAGAAGTGAATGCTTATGTATATGTGTTTTGGGAAAGAAATAGGGTTTAGAGAAAAGTGTATATGTTGTTTATATGTTAATATATGCAACATATAAATTGGTCAAAAGGGTTGGTCAAAGCAAGAAGATATTTTATTTGAGATTTGTGAAATTACATATTTGGGCATGCAAGGGACAAAAGCTAAATTAAGTGATGAGGGGTGTTTTGGTAATTGTCTTGTTAAAAAACACTTGGTGGAGATTAAAAGGGAAATTTGACTTTGTTCTCTTCATGTTTTCTTCTTCTTTCTCCATTTGGCCGGCTCCTCCTTAGACAAAGGAAAGCAAAAGGTGAAGAGAGGTGTTTGAAGTTCTAAACTCAATTTGAAGGAAGATTGAAGTGATCAAGTGTTGATTCAAGAAGTTTTTAACTAAGGTAAGATCTTTCCTTTGATTTCTTTATTCTTTTGAAGTGAATTAGGGTTTGTTGGTTTGATGATAAGATGTGGTGGTGATGTGTTTTCAAGTGTTAATTTGGTTTTAAGTTAAGAGTTTGAATAGGTGTTGATGTTGGAAGTGGTGGATGTTGATTTTGGATGAAGGAGAAAGAGATTGGTTTTAGGGTTTTGAAAATGGTTTGTGTTTAAATTTAGTATGGATGTTTTGTGAAGTGTTTCTTGTGATGAATTTGTGTTTAGAACATTGTTTCCATTCATTTGAACTATGTTATATTGTGTATGATGAGTTTGTGATGTGCATAAGGTGTTAAAATGCATTTAGAAGAGTGTTGGTTTTTGGTTAGGGTTGTTTATGAGTGACACGGCCAAAACCAAAGAAGAGACACGGCCAAGACTTGATGTTTTGGAGAGACACGGCCAAGTCCATGGAATCTTGGCCGTGTGTGTGTGATTTTGGAGAGGACACGGCCGTGTCTCATGCCAGTGTCTGCTACTGCCAACTTGTTTTGGGAGACACGGCCACAAGCTTGGCCGTGTCCCTTGGGTGTGTTGGTTACTGTGTTTGGTTTTTGTTCTTCATACATGTTTGAGTTTGAACTTTCAATTGAAATGCATATGATACTACTTGAACTAGGGTTTGTACTATGCAATGTGAATTTTGTAAATGATAATGTGTAAGATGGATAATATATTTTTGAAATGCTATATGCATAATATGAATTGAAATGTGAAATGTGATGCAAAGCCATTATGTTTGGCTATGATGATGCAATTGAAAGAAATAAGGCATGTTTGCCTAAATGTTGATGAGAATTGAGAATGGAAATGATGACTAAATAATAAATGAATTGTGTGGCTAATGTGTTATTCCATTTTCAGAGTTTGTTGTTGGTGGCATGCCTAATAAGTGTAACAATCTCTTGAAGTTAGGTTGGATTGAATCCTTGAAGCCTAATTGAGATGTTACCACCCTTGAAGCTAGGTTGTATTGGTTCTTGAAGCCAAGTTGGGTTGAGGGTTAGCATGCTTTGCTCCCCTTGAAGCTTGGTTGCACCTAATACTTGAAGCCTAGTTGGGTATATGATAGTGATAAATTTGATAACAAAACCAAAGCATTAACTCTGAAAATTGAATGGCATATTAGTGTGTCTTGGGCCCATGCTTGTCTTTGTTTAGTGTTGTTCATGAATGGTTTAATGAGTAACTAATGAGGTTTATGAAAAGATGTTGAAATGTGATATGTCTACATATGTTGAATTATGAAATGTAAAGGTATGTTGTTAGCTTTGCATATATAATGTTACATGTATAGTATGGATTGAGAATTGACATTGCATTGCATTAAAGCATGACATTAGCATGTTTTGTCTTACTAAGCCCTTGGCTTAGCGCGATAGTGTTTAATCGCGCAGGTAATAGAGTTGAACCCGAGAGTTCATCGAGACCGAGTGAGAGTAGACCTTGAAGAGTTGATTTTGGGAACTTAAAGATCAGAAGAGATTTGCCAATCATGTACTACTTCTTTTTAATTTTGTAAAGTAATAATTATAATGAAAATATATGCACATTTGTAAATATGGATTTAAATGTTTCATATATGTAAATATTTTATAAATTCCGCTGCGTATTAACTAAATGTATCTATATATGTATTTTGTTTTGTATTATAAGTAACTACCTATTTTTCTATAATGTATACAATTGAAAGATTATGGTATCGTTTAAAATGTTTTGAATGTTAAGAAAATCTGTAGCATCCCTATGTTTAGTGCATGTATACTACATTGTGGTGTTTGTAGTGTGCATGTATTGAATGTAGGGGTGTTACACAAGGAAGAACTTGAGTTCACCCATCATGCTCATTTCAAATTCCCTAGTCATACAACAAGCAAATTCTTTGCACAAGGTTTCATTCGTAGCTCCAAATATTATGTCATCCACATAAATTTGTACAATTAAAATGTTATGTTTGTCCTTTTTAACAAAGAGAGTTGTGTCCACTTTTCCTTTTGAAAAATTATTTTCAAGTAAATATGCACTAAGTCTATCATACCATGCCCTTGGTGCTTGTTTCAATCCATATAAAGCTTTGGTAAGTTTGAAAACATGATTTGGAAACTTGTAGTTTTCAAAACTAGGAGGTTGTTCTACATAAACTTATTCGTTTATAAATCCATTTAGAAATGCACTTTTAACATCCATCTGAAAGAGTTTAAAGTTCATGTGACATGCAAAAGCAAGTAATATTCTAATAGCTTCTAATCTAGCTACAGGGGCAAATGTTTCATCATAGTCAATGCCCTCTTCTTGATTATAGCCTTTGGCCACCAATCTTGCTTTATTCCTAACGATGAGACCATTTTCATCAAGCTTATTTCTATAGATCCATTTGCATCCTATGATTGAATTATCTTTAGGTCTAGGAGTGAGTTCCCATACATTATTTCTTTCAAATTGATTAAGTTCATCTTGCATTGCAATCATCCAACTTTCATCGTTTAAGGCCTCCTTAATGGTCTTTGGCTAAATTTGAGAAACAAAAGCAAAATTAACATCTATATGATTAATTTTAGATCTAGTAGTTACTCCCTTAGATGTTTCACCAATGATGAGTTCCTTAGGATGATCTTTCTTGTATTGCCAATCCTTAGGTAGATCTTGAGTCTTCTCTTTAAGTTCATACTGATTGATCCTTGGAGCATTAATAGTTTCTTGTGGCTCAAGAGTACCTGCAAGGTCATTGGAAGTACTACCTTTCCTTTGATCAAGTTTAGATGATTCATCAAATACAACATACATTGATTCTTCAACAACTAGAGTTTTTATGTTAAATATTCTATATGCTTTGCTAGATAATGAGTATCCTAGGAATATGCCTTCATCCGATTTGGATGAAAATTTTCCAAGATTTTCCATGGTGTTCAATATAAAGCATTTGCATCCAAATACTCTAAAATATGCAATTCTAGGAATTCTTCCATTCCATAGCTCATAAGAAGTTTTATTAATTAAAGGCCTTTTGTAAACACGAGTTGCAATGTAACAAGCTGTATTAACGGCTTCCGCCCAAAAATAAGATGGTAATTCATATTCATTGAGCATTGTTCTAGCTATTTCAACCAAGGTTCTATTTTTCCTTTCAACCATACCATTTTGTTGTGGAGTTCTAGGAGCAGAGAAATTATATGAAATACCAAGTTCATTACAAAAAATTTCAAAATTTTCATTCTCAAATTCTTTGACATGATCACTTCTAATAAATGTGATCACATACCCTTTTTCATTTTGAACTCTTTTTGCAAACGTTTTGAAGTAATTAAAAGCTTCATTCTTTTGAGCTAAGAAATTAATCCATGTGAATCTAGAGTAATCATCAACAAGAACAAATGCATACAACTTGCCTCCTAAGCTTGTAACTCTATTTGGTCCAAACAAATCCAAATGAATGGCCTCTAAAGGTCTAGAGGTACTTATAACATTATTTGATTTAAATGAGCTCTTATGTTGCTTACCAAGTTGACAATGTTCACAAATTCTATCTTTGTCATATTTTATCTTAGGGAGACCATCAACTAGGTTTTCATTACAAATACATTTTAATTGATCTATACTAGCATGTCCTAATCTTCTATGCCATAACCATGCATCATTATTAGTAGAAACTAAACATTAAAATGCATGATTGGAATGTATATCAATTTTATAAGTGTTGTTTGTTCAAGTTCCCTTAAATATAATAACACCATTTGAATTTGTGATTCTGCATCCTTTGGAATCAAAATTTACAATGTATGTTCTATCATATAATTGACTAACACTTAGCAAATTATGTTTCAAGCCATCAACAAGCCATACATCTTCTATCAAGTGTTACCAATTATTACAATGGAGCCAACACCAATAATTTTACCTTTAGCATCATTTCCAAAAGTTACATTACCTCCATGTTTGTAAGTAATACTTGTAAAGAGCTTTGCATTCCCAAACATATGCCTTGAGCATCCACTATCCACAAGCCATGTGCTCTCGTTGATAGTAGATTTTAGGCATACCTACAAGGCAATAGTAATCTTTTCTTAGGTACCCAAATGAAGTTGGGTCCTTGATGGTTAGAAATAGAGGCGTCTTCTAACTTGAGATGAGCCTTTCTAATATGACAAAAAATGCTTTTATGTCCAAATTTCATGCAATATGTACATTGCCACAGTGTTTTATATTTTTGCACTTTTCTATTCATATTTCATGTATTATGCATACAACTACAAATATGTGATTGCTTTTGTGCAAGTTTAGTGTATATAAATGCATGATTACTTTTTGAGAACTTAGCTCTATTTCCTAGTGAGCCATGAAAAGTTTTTTTGGAACTTTTAGACTTGGTGTGAGCATCTTTGTTCTTTACAATATCAACATTCGAGATTCTAGTTGTAGAGGCTTTTACAAATGTTGGTGTACTTGGTGCCATGTTGGTTGAGCTATTGAATCCTAATCCATATTTTAAGGAGGGTGATCTTTGGTTACCAATTAATGTGTCTAAGGCTTCCTTCCCTTTATGAAATCTTGAAATGGATTCTTTTAGTTCTTTTAGTTCATACTTTAGAATTTCATTCTCTTTATTAACTTTTTCTAAATCATGTGAGTTTTTATTTAACTCTTTTATTGAATTCATCAAGTGTTCATTTGAGGTTTTCAATTCTAGGGTAGAGTTCTTTAAGCATATAAAGTCCTTTTCTAACTTAGAACTTTTTTCCTTATAGAGCATCATCTTAGAAAAATATTTTTATATTTTTGAGTTCATGTGCTCAATCAAATCACTATCATCTAGGTCATCAGTATCATCATGTGCTATTAGATCCAAGGATTGAGTACTTATCTCATTGGAGTCATCTTCAATAGCCATGAGACATAGGTTTGTAATTCCTTATTCTTCTTCTTCTTCCTCTTCACTTGAAGAAAAGTCATCCCATGTGGCTTTGAGAGACTTTTTCTTTTCTTTGTCCCATTTCTTTTTGTTCTTTACTTTGAAGCAATCCAATTTAATGTGACCAGATTTTCCATATTCATAGCTCTTTTACCTCATTTTTCTTTTCTTTGTCTTTGAAGGAGGATTTAGGAAGTGTACCTTTATTAGCTTGCAATATTTTGTTTCTTTTCCATTCATTAATTCTTTTTGAGAACATTGCCATTTCATCTTCATCATCAGTATTGTAACACCCCTATACCCCGTATACGTACACAGCATGCTAATACGATCGTAATATACGTATACTGAATATAGGTATGCCACAGTTTATAAAACGTACAAACAATTCCCTTTCAACAATGTGAATAAATTTAAAACATTTAAAGAAATTTATAAAATACAATAAACATAATATTATTTCAAAACATAGCGAAAAATGTAACAAATATTTACAAATACTTATACATCAAAATTCAAGTTTTACAAAACATAAAATATGTATACATGTTTGGCAGTATGTCTTTGATCTTTAAGCTCTACTATCAACCCTCAAAATCTAGACTTTACTCGGTCTAGTGGAACTCTCCGGTTCTTCCCCGTTACCTACGCGATAAACCATAATCGCGCTAAGCCAACAGCTTAGTGGTACAAACTACAATATTATTATGCTTCAATGCCATGCTAATGTCACACAATCAAGATTCAAAACCAATTCAAAAGAATATTATATTTCAAACCTTACATTTTCCAATAACTTATCATAATATTGGTGAAGTAATATTCACAAGTTTCACATTGATTTCCAATAAATTGCTTATGTATTATAATTATCTCTTAACATTATATCCCATTCCATAATTCATATTCAAGCAAAGACAAACATGTATTTCAATATTCCTATGTTTCACCTTTCAAAAATCACAATGAAACAAACACAAGCATGGGCCCAAAAAGAATCTAATATGTTATTCAAAGTTTAGAGTTACTGCTTTGGTCCATAATTATAATCATCAATACATTTATCCATGGATACTCAACTAGATTTGAGTTTACGACCCAGTCATTTCACTCAATCTAGTTTCAATAATTTGTTTTTGAGGCTTACGACCCGGTCATTTCACCCCAAAAACATCACATTTCACATTTATCAACTGAAATCGTTTACGACCCGGTCATTTCACCTATCCAGTGATTCATAGGCATGCCGCCAAACCCAGAACTCTGAAAATTGAATAAATATATTAGGCACACAATTATTTCATTTATCTCTTTTCATTTCATTCTTCATTTCATATTCCACAATCAACTAGGCAACCATGCCTCAATTATCTCATTTGCATCAACATAGCCAACAACCATGGCCTCATATCTCATATTATCTCACATCACAATAAAGCAATTCATCATAACATTATATCTTTCACATTTCATTATATCATCATATCTTTCACATTTCATTTCATTATCATATCTTTCACATCTCATATTCCATATTTCATTTCATCATCATATAAACAAATATGCTTTAACCATTTTATTTACATCATTACAACCAACTACATTGGTTTTACATTTCATTATTCAAATGTACACAAACAATTTCATTAACATACATTTAACATGCTCATCACAATATTCACATTATACGAAACATAACATTATTGATATGCATCAACAATGCATTAGATTTCTTAACACATTTACAATCAAATATGTGTCAAGTCTTAACATCATTTGAATGTATGTGATAATGTAGTTTGTACTTACCTCAAGAACACTCACACAACTCTATACTCTTCTTCTTCCAAGAGTTCTTCACTTCTTAAATTAGGGCAAATCACCTTCTTACAAAACCTAATAAAAAAAAAGATACAATACATGAATTCCAATATAATCTATCACTTATTAACCTCATCTTAGACCTTTAGATCACAAATTACAACTTAACACCACTAACTAGGGCCCACGGCCATGGCCAGCCCAACCCCCAACCCCCACGGGCGTGGGTTAGGAAACACCTCTGCCCCAAATTGTTCAACACCCCACGGCCATGGCATCTAAGGGCCACGGGTGTGGCATCCAAGATGCTACTGCCTTCAACCAAAATCACATATTCTATGTTTACAACTCCAACAAATACAAACAACATGAAAATCTATGAAAATAATTGATCAAACTCAAGTTAAACATCACTTACCACTTCAAAACCCTAATACAAACATAACCTAACTCTTCCAACACAAACACCAACTTAACTTCTTATTTTCAATTCAAAACCAACACCACCATCAATTAAATCAAACACACACCAACATACTACCATCAACACAACTTTACTTTCAAATATCAACATTCAAACTCACAAACAACTTAAAATAGAACAAGAGAATCAAGAGAAACTTACCAAAATAATGAAACTTCTTGGATTTTCCACTTAATCACTTGAAAACTCCTTTGAATTTAAAGCTTGGGAAACACAAAACTCACTCTTGCTCTCTTGTTTTGGGTGGCCGGCCAACAAAAGAAAAGAAGAGAAAAAAAATGAAGCAAAGTCAAACTTCTCATCTCTTTAAACCTCCACCAAGCATTCTAAATAAGAAATTACTTAGATACCCTCTTCTATTTGTTTTAACTTCCTTTCACTTACTTGCCCTTTTTAGTAATTTCATAAATAACAAAATAAATATCTTCTTCCTTTGACCATCCATTTTGACTTGTATATATGTTGTATATATTTCCATATATACAACATATAAACTCTCTCTTCAATTCTCTTTCTTTCCAATTACACATATACATTTAATTTAAATAAAACAACAATTCTATCAAAACTTCTAGGGCACACTTTGGGATATTACAAGTATCTTCATTGCTTGAGCTCTCAACTTCTTTGATTGCTTTGAGAGCAATTGGTTTTCTCTTTTCTTTCTCACCTTGATCTTCTTCTTTTTCACTGTGTAGGTCAAATGTGAGTAGATTTCCTACAAGCTCATCGGTTCTCAATGTGCTAAGATTATGAGCTTCTTCGATGGATGATACTTTTGACTCAAAGTTCTTTCTAGCTCTTAGGGCTCTCAAGATTTTGCTATTTACATCACCTTGATCATATACCTTGCCATACTTCTTTAGATCATTAATAATAGCAAGCAAGCGATTTGTCATGTCGGTGACATTTTCATTTGGTTTCATCTTGAATAGCTCATACTAGTGAACATGCATTTGTTTCTTGAGCGCTGCCAATTTTCCAAATTTTCTAGAGTGCTGCCCCTTGACCCCGCCCGTTAACCGGCTAGCAGGACCGCCGTATGGGCTCGTCGAAGGGGTCAATATTTATTTGTGTATTGTAAGTCTTTATGTTTAACTTCCTTTATTATGATTATTCAAAATACAATAGCTTTATTCAAAATATATTCCTAAACCCTAATTTATTCAAACCATAAATCTTAATTAATTTTATTTTCAAATCATCACGGTAGCTTGTTCCTTTCAAATATTTGAAGATTTTATTTTATTTTCATAAGCTTCAATCTTATTTAGTTAAACCCTAAAGTTATATAATTATTGTTTTGTTTAAATTAGATGAATGATTTATTTATGATGAATGGTTGTTTACTTTTATTGATTTGCTTTGGTTTTAAAATATTGTAAGAGGTATGTTTCCATTATTGGATATCTCATTAATTATTTTTCATGTAATTTATTTTATTTTAAAGTTTTTGGACCAATGTAAAGGACACGTTTTCACCTTTCGGTGGGTGTCCTATTTATTTTTAGACATAAACAATGTAAGGACATGTTTCCATCCTTGGATGGGTGTCCATTTATTTGCTTTGTTTGGACATTACTTTGATTTTTAATATAATGATGATTTATTTTAATTGCTGCATGTAGCATGGATAATATTGTTATACTTAAGAATTTTATAATATTAAGACCTGCAAAGGAGGCCGGTTCCAACAAACCGGGCATTGTGGGGGTGCCGGGCTGTTTCTCACCTTCCCCACATATACCCAACTTTCCGAACCCATTAGGGGGTTGGAAATTTCTTAGGAATCAAGTCATCCACCCCTTTCTTTTTCTCGACCCGTTTCGGTGGTGACTTTATTAAACAGTGCCAAAGTCGCAAGAACCATTCCACCGGGAGTGGGGGCAAAAATCCCCGCTTATAGTCCCTTTTACATCATGCCAACGAAAGCAGGTTTGACTGTGGTCTAGAATGAGAAAGGAGAGTTGGTACCTACTCGAACACAAACCGGGTGGCGAATGTGCATAGATTATAGGACATGAAATAATGTCACCAAGAAAGATCACTTTCCTTTACCATTTATTAATCAAATGCTTGATAGGTTATTTGGACATGCTTTTTACTATTTTCTTGATGGTCTTTTAGGTTACTACCAAATCCGAATAGCACTAGAAGATCAACCAAAGACAACCTTTACTTGTCCCTTTGGGACATTTGCCTTTCAGAGGATGCCATTCGGACTATGCAATGTACTAGGTACATTTCAAAGATGTATGCTTTTGATTTTTTCTAATATGCTGGATAAATGCATTGAGGTGTTTATGGATGACTTCTCTGTTTTTGGTAATTCTTTTGATGATTGTTTACAAAAATTGACTCTCGTGCTTGAAAGATGTATTGAATGTAATCTTACCTTGAGTTGGGAAAAGAGACATTTCATGGTTGATCATGGGATTGTTTTGGGTCATGTCATTTCTCACAAAGGGATTGAAGCAGACAAGGCTAAGGTTGAATTAATCATGAATCTACCTCCACCCACAACTATTAAGGGGATTAGAAGCTTTTTGGGATATGCTGGATTTTATAGGAGGTTTTTAACATATTTTTCAAAAATTTCACGTCCTTTGTGTCATTTGCTAGGAAAGATGTTCCATTTGTTTTTTATGACAAGTGCTTAGAAGCTTTTGAAATTTTGAAAGAAAAATTAACTTTCGCTCCTATAATTGTTGTCCCAAATTGTGATTTGCCATTTGAAATCATGTGTGATGCATCGAATTACGCCATTGGAGCTGTTTTGGGCCAAAGAGTGAATAAATTGATGTTCGTAATTTATTATGCAAGTTTATCTTTAAATGATGCACAAGTGAATTACACAACCATTGAAAGGGAAATGTTAGTTGTGGTGTTCGCACTAGACAAATTCAGATCTTACTTGATAGGTTCTAAAGTCATAGCATTTTCAAACCATACGACCTTGAAATACCTATTGACTAAGCCACAAGCTAAACCCAGGCTCATTAGGTGGGTATTGATGCTACAAGAATTCGATGTTGAAATCAAAGATCGAAAGGGAAGTGAGAATGGA
Organism: Garcia nutans; assembly: GCA_947685225.1. NCBI lineage: Eukaryota > Viridiplantae > Streptophyta > Magnoliopsida > Malpighiales > Euphorbiaceae > Garcia > Garcia nutans. Next base: position 29,196,333 of record CANTUV010000009.1, on the reverse strand, counting down.
GTAGCCGACCATCTCTCTAGATTGAACTCTCACGATAATGATGCAGAAATTACTTGTGAAAATGCTTTTGAAAAACTTTCGGATGAACACTTGTTTGCTTTAACTCAAGCACCATGGTATGCAGATATTGCTAATTATCTCTCTTGTGGTGTTGTGAGAAAGGATTTGAATTTTCAGGCAAAGAAGAGGTTCCTGCATTCATATAAGTACTATTTTTGGGATGAGTCATATTTGTTTAGAATTTGCAGGGATGAAATTATAAGAAGATGTGTATCGGAGGAAGAACAAAAACAAGTGGTGCAATTGTTTCACAACATGTATTGTGGAGGGCATTTTGGAGGAAAGAAGATAGCTGAGAAAATTCTTCAAAGCGGTTTGTATTGGCCTACTCTTTTTAAAGATGCTCATAATTTATGTACAAGATGTGATAAATACCAAAGAGTAGGAAACATTAGCAACAGGAATGAAATCCCTCTCAATATATTTATTGTGGTTGAAATTTTTGATGTATGGGGATAGACTTCATGGGGCCATCCCAAGTCATTTGGCTTTGAATATATTCTTCTTGCAGTGGATTATGTGTCTAAGTGGGTGGAGGCTAACCCCACTAGGACTAATGATGCTAATATTGTTTTAAAATTTTTTAAGGAGAATATTTTAAGCTGGTTCGAAACCCCAAAAGCAATAGTAAGTGATGGAGGAAGCTACTTTTGCAACAAATGGTTCGAGAAGTTAATGACCAAGATGGGCATCAGACACAAAGTGGCAACTCCATACCACCCTCAAACATCAGGACAAGTCGAGATCTCCAACAAACAAATTAAAGGGATCTTGGAAAAGACGGTGAACACAACAAGAAAGGATTGGTCAATCAGACTTTTAGAAGCATTATGGGCTTATAGAATTACTTTCAAAACACTATTGGGAATGAGTCCATATAGGTTGGTCTTTGGCAAGGCTTGCCACCTACCAGTGGAATTGGAGCATAAAGCCTTTTGGAAAATAAAAACCACAAATATGGACTTAGAAGGAGCAAGGGAGAAAAGAATGTTGCAAATTTTTGAGCTTGATGAGCTTAGAAATGAGGCTTATGAGAGTTCAAGAATCTATAAGGAAAGGGCAAAAGCTATGCATGACAGGATGATCCTTCAAAGGACTTTTGAACTGGGAATGAAAGTCCTCCTATTCAATTCCAGAATGTGATTGTTTCCCAAAAAATTGAAGTCCCGTTGGAGCAGGCCATTTCAAGTAATTCAAAAATTCCTATATGGGGTTGTTAAGTTGCTCAATTTGAAAACTAGCGAGACATTTAAGGTAAATGGACAAAGGGTGAAGCCCTATCTTGAGGAAATTGATGTTGCAAAAACTGTTGAAAGTTTGATGTTTATAGACAAATGATGCAGCAATGTCCAGCTATACGACATTAAAGAAGCGCTCAGTGGGAGGCAACCCATCGGTTTGTATTTCTTTTCATAGTTAAATCTTCATGTTTTGTCATTTAAATTTCATTTTGTTTTAAGAGAATAGAATGGGTTTGTTGATCGATTTTTATTTTTGATGAAGTTTTAGGGTAAACCCAGGAAGATAAGTGCATATCTTAGACTTGGGTGACACATTTGTTTAAATAAAAATAAAAAATAAAAAAAAGAAAAGGCAAAATCAAAACAACTACCCCACACTTAAATTTTATGTTTTATTTTGGTTATTTTATATTTATTGCTTTTTAATCTTGAATAATTAATGTTTGTGGATGAAAGGTAGCACTTGCCTCACAACGAAAATGATGGAAATCAAGTTGTACTTTAATTCTTACCTCCTTTGATTTATCCTAGTTTCCATTGAGGACAATGTCAATCTTAAAGTGTGGGGTGCTAAGTTTTTTGTTCATAAATGCTAGTTGCTATTTTTCATAATCTTGTTGTTGTTGTTAAGTCTTTATTTTAGTCATTTTTGTTAAATGTTTTGCCTTACCTTACATATTGTTTAAGTTCAATTGTTATAAGGTGGTTGATAGATGACCTTTTAATTTTTGAAGCATGAATTGGAGAATTGAATAAAATTTATACTTATTGTTGATTTGGTGGTTATTCATTGCATCACCTTTAAACTAATGAGGAATTGAGCCATCAACTTATTATTCTTTATTGTGTGTAAACATCTTTGATTGATGAATTGCTAGAACTTGCTTTGACATGCATTTTGAGACTACAAAAAAATTCCAATTAGGCTTCAATATGATTAAGGCAATTAGGTGAACCCATTTTGGCTTAAAGAGACCAACCTTATATCCGACCTTAGTTAGCCAATTTTGAGCTTATTTCATTTTTTCTTTTCTTTCTTTTTCACAACACCATTAGCTTGAACCTTATTGTTTTAACTATTACCCTTGCATTAGGTCAAGAGCATTTTAAGAGTATTTATGATTGAGTGTTGTGTTAAATAAAGTGTGGGGTTAAATTTAGTGGGTTCAAAATTACAAATTATTGTCTTCTTTAGTTGCAAACCCTAAAAAAATTAAATAAATAACAAAAAAAGAGAAAATCAAAATAATAGAAGTTGTTCTTTTTTCATAGGGCTAGAATAAGTTTGGGAATGATCGTTGCAAAATTTAATAAGTGAGTTCCCTTGAAAAGCTCCTTAATGTCAAGTGGTAGGTGAGTGGAAGGTGTTTTGGGATTGTTTGTGTGAGCGAGAATTTTTGCCCCCACTCCTGGTGGAATGGTTATTGTGACTTTGGCACTGTTTAGGCTCGGGGCCTTAGAGAACATGGACCTAGGTCTGGAGAAAATGGAGTCGCCACCCGGACGGGCTGAAAAAAAGAAAGAGGTGGATAACTCAATTCCTAAGGAATCCCCAACCCCCTAATGGGTTTGGAAAGTTGGGTACTGTGGGGAAGGTGAGAAATGGCCCAGCACCCCTACAACTCCCAGTTCATTGGAACCAGCCTCCTTTTCATATCTTAATATTATAAAATGCTTAAATATAATAATAATAATAATATCCATATTACACACAACAATTAACATAAAGCGTCATTATATTAAAATCAAAGCAAGGTCTAAACAAAGCAAATAAATGGACTCCCATCTGAGGATGGAAATATGTCCTTACATCGTTCATGTCTAAACTAAATAGGACACCCACCGAAAGGTGGAAAAAATGTCCTTTACATTGGTCCAAAATATAAAAGCAATTTAAATTACATAATATTTAACTAATGAGGTACCCACAAAGTGGAAACATACCTCTTACAATTTTAATACTAAAATAAACAAATAATCGTAATAATAAAGAAAATGTCCATCCATGATAAATTAAAAAAATCAAGCATTGAAATTAAATAAATTATCAAAACATATAATAAATCACATAATCACATCTAAAATTAAATAAAGTAAATAAAAATATAAATTTAGGTTTATGTCTTAATTTAGAGTTCTTTAATTAATAATTAGGGTTTTGGGGATTTTAGAATTATTGTTGTTATTGTTTAGGCTACTGTGAAGATTTTGGAAAAATGAAATAGATTAGGATTTTATAAATTTAAGAAAGTAGTAAGGGTTTTGGTTAATCAAATTAGATGAAAATAGTTGGGAAAACGATTTTAGGGTTTTAAAGCTTTCTGGAAACAGAAGAATAGTTTTAAGGTCTTTAAGGTTTCTGGAAAAAGAAAAATAGTTTAAGGTTTTAAGGTTTTGGAAACAGAAGAGTAACTTTAGGGTTTTTAATGTTTTGGAAACAGAAGAAATACTTTTAGGGTTTTTAAGATTTTTTAAAAGCAGAAAAGATAATTTAGGTTTTAAGATTTTTGGAAACAGGAGAGACACAATTTTAGGGTTTTGAAGTGTTGATCATTGACTAATGGCTATTGGATGAATGTATGAATTAATGTAAAATATATGATTAAGTTTAATAATTTTGGTTACTTAAAAAACAAATGATGGAAACATTGTAAATAACATTAAATCAAAAATTTATAATCAAACCTCCGTTCGTTTGTTCCTCCACAATTTGCTTCTGGATGAACAAAGACAAAGGCAGTGTTGCTGTCTTTGAATGGATTGTTGATTGCTTTCTTTGTTGCTAATCTCTTATGCTAGGGTTTTTCTGTCTCTTTGTAAAATAATTTTTTCGATCCAATTCCAATCTAAAAGTCCCTTAATTCTGAGTTTTAATGTGTTATTTATAAGAAAAAAAATCATAAACCTACTTCTAGTTGTTTAAGGAAATTAAAACCAATTAGGAAAAGAAACCAAAAGCAAATAGAATTTGGTTTGGAAAAAAACTGCGTTGGAAAATTACGTTGGCAAAAAAATTGCTGGCGAAAACTGTGAGCGACTGCGGGCGGGCGCTGGGGCGGCTGGCCAATTTGCCGCAGGAAATTTCTGTGGTCAAATGGCCCAAGACCATTTCGCCCATAGGAAATTCCAGCGGGCGAATTGGCCTGGCCAAGCCAATTTTCGGCGATGAATTTTTTTCATCTCCTTTTTCCTTCGCCGATTTTTATTTTTATTTTTTATTTTATTAACTTTACCATTTTTTATTTTTTATTAAAAATTATAAATAATAAATAATTAGATAAATATTATTTAATTAAAATATCACAAAAATTATTTTGGACTATATAAAAAATATCGGACCAGACTGGGTAAAAAATTAAGGGTCTACAGTTTGCCCCCTGCTTGAACGTTCTGAGACTATAGCAAAAGAGAGTGAAAAGCAATAAGACTTAATTTTTCTGATATGGTTGAGGTTTTGGGTTCTGGACTCAAGGATAATTTTAGGTTCTGGACCTAAGGGTAATTTGGGTTCTAGACTCGAGCTAAGTTCTGGACTTAAAAGAGATTTTAGGTTATGCACCTAAGGATAATTTTTGTTCTGGACCTGAGCTAAGTTCTAGACTTAAAAAAGATTTTAGGTTCTGGACCTAAGGGTAATTTGGGTTCTGGACTCGGTTAGAGTTCTAGACTCAAGAATAATTAGGGTTCTGGACCCGAGCTAAGTTCTAGACTTAAGAATAATTAGGATTCTGGACCTGAGCTAAGTTCTAGACTTAAGAATAATTAGGGTTCTGGACCCGAGCTAAGTTCTGGACTTAAGAGGAATTTTAGGTTCTGGACCTAAGGGTAATTTGGGTTCTGGTCCCGAGCTAAGTTCTGGACTTAAGAGAGAATTTTAGGTTCTGGACCTAAGGGTAATTTGGGTTCTAGACCCGAGCTATGTTCTGGACTTAAGAGAGAATTTTAGGTTCTGGACCTATGGGTAATTTGGGTTGTAAAAAAAATTTAGCTAACCTTTACCATAAACATATTTTCTCCTTGCCCCCTACTTGTAAAAATATTTTAAAAGTACAAAAATATTTATATACACACAAGTATTTGAATGATTAAATTGAATAATTGAGTTTCCTATTTATTTACTATGTAGTCACTGTTCATGTATTATTTACTATTCGTAAATAATAAACTACTATTTATAAATAGTACTGATAAGAGTGTTTTGATACTTGTTTTTAGTATGATTTTAATGTGTTTTTAGTTAATGTTTCATTTGATTTTGGTTTAAAGTTTGTTTTAAGTGTTTGTTTTAGGTTAAAGTGGAAAAACTCCCTTGGATGATCAAAACAATGAAGAAAGAGCATGAATCAAGCAGGACATGGCCAAGCCAAAGCAAGCTTGGCCATGTCCCTCAAAATTACTTCAAAGCAGTAGATGACATGCCCAAGAGACACGGCCAAGCCTCTGGCCGTGTCTCACCCAAAGAGCAAAAATCAAAGAGACCAAGAAAGGAAAGAAAATTTGGCAGAAGAAGACACTGGCAAGTGACACGGCCACAAGCTTGGCCGTGTCCCATCCAAGCCAAAGAACCAAGGAAGGAAAAAAATGAACTAGAAGCCAACACACCCAGGTGACACGACCAAGCCAGTGGCCGTGTCACATGACACGGCCACAAGCCCTTGGAAACAAAGAGGGCAAGTTGACGAAGTTAGAAACAGAAAGTGACACACCCACATGACATGGCCAAGCCACTGGCCGTGTCATATGATACGGCCAGGAGCTTGGCCTTGTCACCTAGAAGAAAACAAGGAAAGAAAGGGCAGAAGGTGACACGGCCAGCAAGCTTGGCCGTGTCACCTAGGGCAACTTTGAATTGTTCAAATTTTTCTGCAGACGAGTGGGGAACAAAGACTAGTTTTAGTCAAAAGTAATATTAGACAAAAGAAAAGCTTGCCTAATTTGAGGAAAAGAAAGATTGAACAAAGGGAATGTGGGAGACAAGGTGAGTTAGAAGTGAGTTGGAAGCATGACTTGAGCTTTGGAGGGAAATAAAAAGAGAAGAAGAGGGAGTTTTTAGGAGATTCTGGAGCTTGAAACGTGAGAGCTGGAACAAGGGAGAAAGGAACCAACAACTGAAGCAAAGAGGAGGGTTTTGAGCTGAGTTTGAAGAAGGAGATATATCTTGTAAAAGCCCTAACCCAAGAATCAAGGATTGAAGTGAAGAAATACAAATTATTCGCCATGGATTGTTTGGTTTCTTTTACTCAATTATCTTGCTCGATTTTTCTGGTTTTGAACATGAACTAATTCCTTCTCTATCTAGATATTGATGATGTAACACCCCGATACTCCATATAAGTACTATACATATACCTGGTATACATACAGTAAGTATATAAAGTATAAGGATGTCACTTCTCGTTACAATTTTAAAAAAAACCTTTAATAGAATTCAAACCACATTACATTCATTTATAGAACATTTACAAAATCATTATACTTTTAATGATCTTACATATATATAATATTCTTATCTTTATCCAAAACTTAATTTATACATATAATACATTCTTGTCAGAAATACATCACTAATCAAAAGTTATACATGTATGCATCACCCTCTAGTTGGTCTCGACAAACTCTTACTCTTCTCGTGGCAACAAAAGACTTCATATCTTCCACCTAGTCACCTGCGCGATTACACATCCGCGCTAAGCCCGAGAGCTTAGTAGTACAAATATAACATATAAACATACATTATAGAAATTCTAACATATAATGACATATCATTTCCATGTACCATTAGTTTCTTATCATGTTTTTCCTTTTGAATTGCACCTTTCATATATCTCAACTAATTCCATATATTATATACATATATACATATCATTATCATCAATCACAATCCATCATTAATACTCACAATCAATATATCAATATACACATTACACATCATACTTCATAACATTACTTTATTCACAATTCACCAATTATAAATCATATTTCCAACAAAGGCAACCATAGATCTCATTACTCATTGATTTCAACATATATATATATATTACAATGACAACCAAGATAGACTCGGGCCCAAAAGACACTAATATGCCATTCCACTTTCAGAGTTAATGCTTTGGTTTAATTTTCACATTATCATTATCCCAACTAGGCTTCAAGGATTTAGGTTCAACCAAGCTTCAAGGGGAACAAAGCATGCTAAGTATCAACCCAACTTGGCTTCAAGAACCAATCCAACCTAGCTTCAAGGGTTGTAACATCTCAATTAGGCTTCAAGGACTTAGCCAACCTAACTTCAAGAGATTGTTACTAATATTAGGCATGCCACCAACAACAAACTCTGAAAATGGAATAACACATTAGCCACACAATTCATTGATTATTTCATTATCCATTCCATTCTCAATTGAATCATCATCTAGGCAAACATGCCTTATTTATCACAATTGTATCATCATAGCCAATCACAATGGCTTCACATCACATTTGAATCATCATAGCCAATCACAATGGCTTCACAACTCTATTAAATCATCATAGCCAATCACAATGGCTTCATAACCCATTTGAGTCACCATTATAATATACAACATCAATTACATTAACTAAACAACATACCATTATTCAATCATATCATCTAAGCATGTTTCAATCATATTATTCACATCATTATAACTCAAAACATTAGTTCTACATTTCTTTATGTCTCAATTAACATTAAAGTAATTCATCATAAGACATTGCATTGCACATACCTTTTTGAATGATCCACATCTCTTCCACACTATACATATAACACATTATCATTCACAAGATTCACAATGCATAACATAACATTGTTCATATAGAATCATATGCATCATCAAATGTATGTTCAATCTCCACAAAGCAAGAAGAACAAAAGACAATCACAGTAGCCAACACACCCAAGGGACACGGCCAAGCTTGTGGCCGTGTCTCTCAAAACAAATTGGCAGTGGCAGACATGGGCAAGGGACACGGCCGTGTCTCTCCAAAAATCATCCAACACGGCCACATTTTCCTTAGACTTGGCCGTGTCTCCAAAATTCTAAAGATTGGCCGTGTCTCTTCCTTGGTTTGGCCGTGTCTCTTATGAACAAAACCCTAACCATAGCCAACACTCTTTTGATTAACATTAAACACATTATGCACAACATAAACTCATTCAAATGGATGTAATCAAAATCATTAACACTTAGTTTGCATGTTTAACACAATATACACATTAACAAGACATCAATCATCCATTTAATCATCTACCATTTCTAAACCCTAAAGCCAAACATCACTCTTAACTTATCATCTTCAAACCAAAACCAACATCAATTCACCCTTTTTAACTTATAATCAATCTCAACCCTTATAAACTCATCTCAAACGCACCTATTCATAATCTCAACACATCACAACCCACCTCAAACATAACTTCAAAAATAACAAAGATAAACAAGAGAGTACTTACCTCAATTGAAGAAATTTCACAAATCTCCAACTTCATCCTTTGATTCTTCCTTCAATTTGATGTTAGAATTGAAAACACTTCTCTTGCTCTCCCTTTCCTTATGGTAGCCGGCCACACCAACAAAGAAGAGAAAAATGAATACAAATTCAACTTCTCTTCTTCTTTAAATATCCACCAAGCAATTTTAACAAAGCAATTACCTAAATGCCCTCATCCATTTAACTTAACTTTTGTCACTTATATGCCCATTTAAGTAATTCCACAAATCACAAATAAATATCCTCTTGCATTGCCCAACCATTTGACTTATGTATATGTTATTTATACTACCATATATGCAACATATACACTTCCTTTAAAAATTATTTTCTCTTTCAAATTAACATATACACTCCATCCAATCAAAACAACAATAATATTCAAAACTACTAGGGCATACATTGGGATATTACAGATGAACCCTAGCTTATTTGTATGGATTGAATAATTATATTCAGTTGAATCATTTGATTGAGTTTTTTTATTCTTATGATGCTTAATGATTTAATTCCAATTGATAATAGCATGCTTATTGATTGGCTGCAATTTTCATATTATTGACTTGAGAAAGCTTGATATGAATTGATTACTCATAAGGGTTGAGGATTGATTGGGGTGCTAGAGATAGACGTACAAGATCCTTTGGTTTATAGTTCCTTGTTCTTAATGCATGATCTATTTAATTGTGTTTGAGAATAGATTTCGGCACTCTACATAGTGATTAGGGATTAACTCACTCGAGAGAGGTTTTAGTCTAATTTAGAGGAATGCCAACTCAACTCTGTTGAATGATTTAACTGAATTGATTGTTCATAAATATCATTGAGGCTAGGGGATTCAATATCTGGATAGTATTACTATCATCAATCCTATTTGCATAACATTTAATTTTCCCTTACTTCCAGTTATTAAATTAGTTATTTTTAATTACAAAGAATCACAACTCTATGAATTTGCTAAACAACGGTTAAGGATTGAACTAGTACTTGGCCTTGTCCCCAGTGGAACGATAACTAACTCACTACTATATTACTTGGGCAACCCGTGCACTTGCGGTATTGCTATAGCACATAGCGGCACGCACCAAATACCCTACTATTTGTAAATAGTAACCTACTATTTATAAATAGTAAAATTTACTTTTTGAATTTTGTTTTTTCCTTTGCCGTTCCTCTATATAAACGATCGATTTCTTTATTTCATTCACAACAAACTTCTTCGTTTCATTCATTTATAGCTATAAGCCTTTCATTTTAGAGAGTTTAGCATACAGTTTTCGAAAAATGCATGCTTCAAGATCAGGAACTCGATCTAATACTGAGTTATTGGAGTTTATTCGGCAGCATGAAGATGGAAATGTAGGTCTACTAGCTGGGATGCCGCTTCATCGTAGTTTAAATCAAAAGAGCAAGGTAATTAGCAAATTATATATATTTTTGTTTTTGTTTCTTTCTTTATATATATATATTGTTCTTGTTTTTTTTATTATTTATTATTTATTATTTATTTTATTTGTTTGTTTTTTTTCGTATTTTTGTATTTTTTTCTTTTCTGTTTCTTTTTATATTTTTGTTTTCTTTTTTGTTTGTTTTTTCTTTTTTTCTTTTTTTTGTTATATTTTCTATTTTTTTCTATTTTCTATTTTTTCTTTTCATATTTTTTTTTGTTTTTTTAGAAAATGTAGAAAAAATATATTAATTTAAGAATTTAAGTAAATAGAAAAAAATAGAATGTAAATTAATTTAGCCTAAAAATTGGTGGTATTGATATAATGATATACTTACCTCGTGTTAACTTTACCTGGCTCTGTGTTAGTGTAATCGTTGCATTATTTAGGGCGGAGGGTGTGTTTACAAAGCCTGACAATGGTATGATGTAGAGCCTTCTCAGGTAAGGCAGATTATCCGAGATTGCGGTTTTGAGAGCTTCATCTTGCAATTACCATCCGAGGAGTATCCGATAGACCGGAGTGTGGTCCAGGCGCTTGCAGAACAATGGTTGGACACAACTCATACTTTTCACTTGCCTATTGGAGAGATGACAATTGGTCCGGTAGATTATACAGCTATAACTGGTATCCCGTATGATGGTCTTCCGGTTCCTCTTACCAATGATATTCTGACATCTGAAGAAATTCAACAATTAATTGGTATGGAACCATCATTTAAAGGGCCTTTCAAGATAAAAATTGAGCCAATTCGTAGTTATTGGATGAACTACGAAGGACGGGTTCACAGAGACACAGCCCAACAGTATGCTCGAGGATTTTTGTTGTATTTGCTCGGGTCGACCATTTTAGGCAGCACCGAATCCGCCATCCATTTGTCAGTGTTGAGGGCTCTTAATTATATGAGGACGGTACCACTTTACAACTGGGTGAAGCTGGTCTTGCCTGTCTTTACCATGGTCTCGACAAAATTTGCAGAAATAAGAAGTCCTTTGTTGGCTTTATGGTGATTGTTGAGGTACTCTTCTTCCACCAATGTAAATTCCATTCTTATTCTTGCATGAATTTGATTTTTATTATTGTTGTAGGCATGGGCATATGAGCACAATCTTGTGAAGGTGCCTAGCATTTCAGAGAGAAAATTGAGTATCCAAGATTAAATTTCTGGTTGTCAGATCATGTAGGAGTTCCCAGCTCTCACCATGTGTATACCCAACGCTTTGTCTTGAGCTGCTTAACCTGGGACCAGGTAAAATAGCATTAGTATACTTTAAAATTTATATATGAAAGTTTACCTACCTTATGTCATTTTATAGGTGAATTTGGCCTAGTGGAACTCAGAAGAGCGGACAAACTGGACTTCCTCCATGAATGCCGCACTGCCTTTTAAACATGCTCGCCGAGTCATCGCCGGCCCTGTGTCTAGTGGCTGATTTCTCGGAGAGAGAGTATATGAGTGGTTTCTTGGTCCTGAGTAGTGGAGGATCCCGATGCATTGCCCGGAGTATACGTTGAATATCACATCAATGCTGGAGGATTCATGGTGGTTGGCTCGGCACGGTTATGATGTTGAAACCTTTCTCTATCCACCGGGTGCATCCTATACTCAGTTTATTCAAATAGGGCTCTTGAACTTTGATGTATCTCCCATCGGCATACGGGAAATTTCTGAAGAAAATGAGAATAGAGATGAAGAGGAACATCATGAAGAGGAAGGATAGTTTGTTCCACATCTCGGGGCTAGCACTTCTCAGGTAAACTTTTACCATTTTTCCATTGTAATTGCTTCTTTCTTAACTTGTTTTGACTTTTTTAATGATTGTTGTAGGCTGTTGGCCCATTTGATCATGAGGCTGAACCTTCTTTTACTGCTCCTTCATTTGCTCATTCTAGTCCATCGGATATGCCATCTCATCCACAGGGCATTGATATGAATTACCTAGTAGATTTTCTTGTTCCAGGATAATTTATGCTATATGTATGAATGATTATGTATGCTCTTACTCTTTTCCTTTCTGGCTCACAGCGGATGCTTGAAGAACAAAACAAGAAACTTCAAGAAGAGCTGGTCGCTAGTCGTCAACAGGTTTCCCATTTTGAAAATTTGTACCATCAATCAGAGCAAAATTTTTGAGACTTTCGATTTCAAGTGATGAGAGATCCTAGTGCTTCTTCATGTAGAGGCCCCCAAACTGATGACCATGAGATCCTTTCATCTACTTCTGATGAGGACCATTACAGATCGAAACTCCAAGGTAATAGAGATTATGGTGCTCCTACTTTGGACGGACTCGGGACAAGTGATTTGCCTCCTCCTCCAACAGGCAATGATTTTTTCAGAGCTTTATTTGATGATCTACCACCTCCTTCTTAGTGATGTATAAATATTGTGTCAATTGAGGAAACATTGTAAAATAAGTATAAAAATAACAATGATGATATATAATGTTTATTTTACTACAACTTTTTTTTCATCATTATTGCGCTACAATTTTCCTTTTCACATTCACAGCTGCACCAATTAACTAAAACCAAATGCAACATGGCAATTAAAGAAATTTTATCGCTAATTATTTTTCCTCATGCATCACGGTCTCATGCTTTCCTTATCAATTTTTGAATGGCATAATCCTCCTATATAAATCACTTTTCACTCCATAATTTCATACAGAAGCCAAGAGATTTTCCACTTCAACATAAAAACTCCTTTTATCAATTCTAATTTTCCTTTCGCCTTCCACAATGACCGAACTCCATTTAAAGAAAAAAAAATTCTATTTAAGAATATGAATGCCATTCATTGGAAGCAAATGTCTTGGTCAAAATTTGATACTTTGAAGTATTTTCAAAATGCTAAATTGGACCATTCTTTTTTACATGCCATGACTTCTTTTTGGAATGTAGATTCTAGGACATTTAAAATTAATAGATTTGAAATATGTCCTTTGATTGAAGAATTTGAGGCCATCCTTGGATATCCAAATAATCAACAAATGGCATTACCTATATTGATTTCCAAGACTCAACAGAAGAAGCAGATGTTATTTCGAATCTCAAAACCCGAAGTTCTACAGTTGATGAGAGGTGAGAAAATTCTGTTTGGTCCCTTAATTGACTTTTGCCTTTCTCATTTGGCTCCTACTAAGGCATGGGGACGTATGCTTTGTCTTTGATTGCTTGGCCAATTCTTGCCTGTTTCCTCTGATGGTGACATTGATCCACGAGTATTGGATATCATAGACCAAATGGAAGGAGGCTTATCGCCGATTCCCGTGATCTTAGCTGAGACTTTAGTTGGATTAGACCAGCTTAAATCAGGATTGTCAAAGAGACTGACCGGGAGTCCAATGTTGCTTTAGATAATTACCTAAACTGCCTTTTTGGGTTTTCAATTTAGGTTTTTCTTTCTTCTTCTTTTTTTTATTTTTTTTTATTGCTCTAATTTTTACCTAGTTCGCCCATGTGGGTTTTTGAAACTAACAAGCTGTCCTAATTTTTGCCTAAGTCGCCCTTGCGGGTTTTCAACTTAGCGAAATCTTTTATATATTGCTATAATTTTTGCCTAGTCCGCCCACATGGGTTTTCGGAACTAGCGAGCTATCCTAATTATTTTGCCTAAGCTGCCCTTACGGGTTTTCAACTTAGCGGACTCTTTTTTTTATTTAATTTAATTTAATTTCCCTCATAGATTTGGCTTCAGGAGCGTCTCTGCTTACTTCATGCTCCATCCATGGATTTAGCTAGATATTTGCCTCGGCATCATTCTGCTAGGAAACTACTCCATCCTACTTCTTTATATACTGACTGGGTTGACTGGATCCACTCACGCGCTGAAGTTAACATTCGTTGGTTGGTGTTCCGCTCGAACTAACTCTACCACAAAGCGTCACTCGCAAGTATACGAGGTAGCTGTAGCAAAGGTGATCGCCCCAAGGTCATCTCACAAGGAAGCTAAAGTGACTAATTGATTATCAGATTATAAATAAAAAAGTAATGAAGAAATTGAAATTGCTAACAACTAATGAAAAAGATTGATTGAAGTTTAAAACGAATAAAAGTAAATTAAGCTGATGTTTTGATTCACTTGATAGAAAGGTCTAGGGTTTGCACTTATCTACTACTTATATGTATGAATGGTTATTCCTCTTAACTAATTTAATTTCAAAGATTAAAGTTCAAACAACTTAATTAATCAAGTCAAGGAAATAAGTTCTCGTATTCAAACCTTTTTCAACTAATCTTGTTATAATTGAAATAATATTTTTAATAGGTTATATCTCTAATTCACCTAAGTCCTTAATTGAATTGTTCTAGTATTAGACTTCATCTCTCAATCCATCATCTAATACCTAAAACACATAATTGGTGGCCAATCAATTATATATTAACAATATTTCATTCAATTAAGGCTAAAGAAATTATTAGCTAAGAGAATAACCAATTCATACAATTATAGCATATCCATACAAACCTTAGACTAGATCAAATTAGTTCATCATGCTATCAAACATACTCATCTCATTAATGTTCAAAGAAATCAAATCAGACATGATAATATCCATAAATACAATTTCAATGAAAATAAAGAGAATAAGTTCGAGAACAAAACCAAGTTACAAACTCCTTGAAGCTTTTGAAGAATCTCTTGTTCAAATCTTGCAAGAAGGATGTATCAATGGCTAGAACAATCTAATCTAAGCTAGATAAAACAAAGTGTAATCAAAAATCAAAGAAAAACTAAGTTATCAAAACCCTAATCTCTTTGATGACTCAATCTGCTCTCCAAATCGTCCACCCAAACCCTAGCTTTTCTTTTCCTTTTATATGAAACGTCCGCTTTAAAATTTCGCTACGGCTTTGATTCATGAGAGACACGGCCAAGTTGAATGTGACTTGGCCATGTTGGTGGTCTTTGGAGGGACATGGACAGTGACTTGGCCGTGTCCCTTGCATGTGTTCACTTCTACTTGCTTTCCTTCTTTTCTTCTTTGGTTGAGTGACACGGCCATGTTGTGTAACACCCCTACATTCAATACATGCACACTACAAACACCACAATGTAGTATACATGCACTAAACATAGAGATGCTACGGATTTTCTTAACATTTTAAACATTTTAAACCATACCATAATCTTTCAATTGTATACATTATAGAAAGATAAGTAGTTAACTTGTAATACAAAACTAAATAGATATATATAGATACATTTAGTTGTTACGCAGTGGAATTTATCAAATATTTACATATAAGAAAACATTTAATTTCATATTTACAAATATACACATATGTACATTAAAATCATTACTTCACAAAATATAAAGAAGTAGTACATGATTGGCAAATCTCCTCTGATCTTTAAGTCCCAATATCCACTCTTCAATGTCTACTCTCACTGGGTCTCGAAGAACTCTCGGGTTCAACTCTATCAACTCTATCACCTGCGCGATTAAACACTATCGCGCTAAGCCAAGGGCTTAGTAAGTCCAATCATGCTAATGTTATGCTTAAGTGCAATGCAATGCAACACACCTTATTAATAAAAGCAACAACATAGGTGAAAAGTTAACATCAACCCTTTTTCCTATCACAAATCATATAAG
The DNA here is from genome assembly GCA_947685225.1 of Garcia nutans. Lineage (NCBI taxonomy): Eukaryota > Viridiplantae > Streptophyta > Magnoliopsida > Malpighiales > Euphorbiaceae > Garcia > Garcia nutans. The sequence continues at coordinate 29,180,466 of CANTUV010000009.1, read as the reverse complement.
CATACCACAATTCAACATATTTTCACATCCTTCATTAATCAATCAAATTATCATTCATGACTTACATTAAACATAGACAAGCATTGGGCCCAAGACACACTAATATGCCATTCAATTTTCAGAGTTAATGTTTGGTTTTGTTATCATATTTATCAATATCATATACCCAACTAGGCTTCAAGGATTAGGTTCAACCAAGCTTCAAGGGGAGCAAAGCATGCTAAGCTTCAACCCAACTTGGCTTCAAGAACCAACCCAACCTAGCTTCAAGGGTGGTAACATCTCAATTAGGCTTCAAGGATTCAATCCAACCTAACTTCAAGAGATTGTTACACTTATTAGGCATGCCACCAACAACAACTCTGAAAATGGAATAACACATTAGCCACACAATTCATTTATTATTCAATTATCATTTCCATTTCCAATTCTCATCAACATTTAGGCAAACATGCCTTCTTTCTTTCAATTGCATCATCATAGCCAATCACAATGGCTTTGCATCATATCATTTCTTATTTGAATCATCATAACATCTTTGATATAACATTACAATATACATTACTCATGAAACACATTACCATTTACATTGCATAACATAATATTGTTCAATCTCAACAATGCAATTAGGGCAAAGAACAATTTATATCATTTATAGCTTTATGATCTTCCACATCCATTTGATTAGGGCTTTCCATGCTTTAAGTATATTTAAAGTGTTTATGTTTAGGTTTAGGGACCAACCCACCTTTGAAGAACCAAAACAATACAATTAGAACAAAGAAATAAAACCCTAACCAACACATTTGAGGGACACGGGCAGCACCCTTGAGGGACACGGCCAAGCTTGTGGCCGTGTCACTCAAACCAATTGGACAGTAAGCAACACGGCTTGGGGACACGGCCGTGTCTCTCAAAACTAATCCAACACGCCCAAAAGTTCCATGACTTGGCCGTGTCTCTCCTTTGCTTTTGGCCGTGTCACCCATAAACAAACCCTAACCAAATCCAACACTCTTTCAATTGCACTCAAATACAATATACACCATACAACATGTTTCAAATGAACATAATCAATGTTCTAAACACATATTCATCATAAGAATCACTACACAAAACATTAATATTACACTTAAACACAAACCATCTCAAACCCTAAAATCACCATCTTTCAAAAATCAACATCCACCACTTCCAACAACAACACCTATTTAAACTCTTAACTTAAAACCAATTCAACACTTGAAAACACAACACAAACACATCTCAAACACACCAAATCACAAAATCAACAAATCTTAATTCACTTCAACACCACTTCAAAATAAGTAAAGAAAACTAGAGAATACTTACATTAAATGAAGAACTTCCATAAATCTCTTGTCAAATCCTTTGATTGCTTCTTCAATTTGCTTCTAGCATCAAGAACACCTCTCTTTCCTATTGGTTTTTGGAGAGCCGGCCACTTCTTGAAAGAAAGAAGGAAATGATGAAGACACAAAGTCAAATTTTGCTTTTAATCTCCACCAAGTGATCTTATCCAAGCAATTACCGAAATGCCCTCAATCATATAACTAACTTTTTGTCTCATATAAACCCTTATATGTAATTGCACATTCCACATAAAATATCCTCTTATATTGACTCTATATTTGACCAATTTATATGTTATATATATCATCATATACACAACATATACCATTCTCTCTAAACCCTAATTCTTTCCCAATTTCTTTTCTCTTGCAATTAACACATATATTCAATCCAATATAACAACAACAACAATAACAACAACATCAACAACTTAATCAAAACTTTTAGACCATATATGAGGATATTACATGTTGGAAGTGACTTGGCCGTGTTGGATCGTTTTGGAGGGACACGGCCAGTGACTTGGCCGTGTCCCTTGCCTGTGTCTGCTTCTGCGAGAATTGATCTTCTTTGCCTTGGATGTAAGTGAGACACGGCCAAGTCAGAGCAACTTGGCCGTGTCTGGGCTTCTTTGGAGGGATACGGCCATTGACTTGGCCGTGTCCCTTGCTTGTGTCCTTCTCTGTGACTTGCTCTTCTTCTTTAACTTAGTATGGGACACGGCCAGTGACTTGGCCGTGTCCTCTGCTTGTGTCAGCTACTGTCCATTTTTCCTTCATTCTTGGTTCCTTGGCTTTTTAACCTAAAACAAAACTTCAAACAAACTTTAAACAAAAAGTAAATAAACAATAACAAAAAAAAAACATAAACACCATACTAAAAACTAGATAAAAAACGACATAAACACTGAAAGAAACTAAAACTACCAAAATTAACAAAAACACTACATAAACCGATTTAAACTAACAAAATACCTAAATAAAACAATAATTATCTTAATAAACAGGACACAAATCTATAACAAAAACTAATAAAACAACTACCCCACACTTAAAACTTTGCTTGTCCTCAAGCAAATTCACATGGCATAAATTAAAAACTCAAACAACCTTAACTATAATTCCAGTATATAGATAAAATACTTTAAGAGTCAACCATAAATATTTGCAATTTATTTCAATCAAGGATTTTCTTAACTCATTCATTAATCCAGACATACAAATCCCATCTCTCATCTAAGTGTTTCACTCGATTTCAAAGGTTAATCACTTAAACCACTCATGACTGCATACTACCATAAACTTGCTTAATTATCCAATCTCCCTCACTGATTTTCTCAAGAAATAATCCGAAGGTCTTTCATTTGGATGTAATGGGGCTAAGGTAAAGGTGCGAGAAAAGACATTTAGGCTGGAGCATCAAGAAATGAAGTATTTAAATTAGACAATACTCTTGCTAAGAAATTCATAACTCCCTCAAATGGCATACTCACAATCCATTAATACTTCACATACTTGCATACTCAAAGAAAAATACATGAGTCGACATTCCTCCAATGCTAGAACATTTATGGATTTTGTATATATATATATATAACTTTTTTTTTCACTTTTTCTCTCTCTTTTTATTTTATTTTTTTTAATAATATATATATACAAAATATAAACTTGCATGGAACATCTAGCTTAAAATGTAGAGGAAAAGAATAATCAACTCTTAATCAAATACAATGTGCAAAGTATGCATTTCAACCCCAAATAGCAATACTATTTTTTTTATTTTTTTTTACTTGCTTACCCCACACTTGAAATAAACCACCCTATTGTCATATAATAAGAACTCCATTCCTTAATGTAGGTATGATGATAATAAGAGAAAGTTGAGCTGTGAATTGTGTTGATCAAACAAGAAATGGTCAAAGGCTCAACTTGGCTCACTAAGGAATTCAATATTAAGGGAAGTCTTTTTAAGCTAAAGGGGCTAACCTAATTTGCCTTCTTCATTTTAAAACTTGAGATTAAATCATAATGTGAGTTCAATTAGTATGCAAAAGCAAACTCTAGAGGTGCAAAATCATGAAGGTGCACACTTAAGAAAAGAAAATCAACTGATAATAATATCAAATTATGAGGCTCAAAACTCACACAGGTGGGTTCACAAAGATTTATATGTCATAAATTGCAGAATGTGAAAATTAATCTTTAATGAATTCAAATGTTCATTTCTATGCTGATACTAAAGTCTCAACTACAATGCTAAAATCACAGAAAAGATCAATAAGATTTCAACAATTATGCCATGCACAACAAACACAATAAACAAAATAAAACAAACAAAACAAAAATTAAAGAAAAGTTTAAAGATTACCCCACACTTAGAATTTACATTGTCCTCAATGGAAAACAAGAATAATAAAGAAAAAAAGAGTTAAAGGACAACCTGTCTTCCATCGAACCCTGATGAGGCAAAACCCTAACTTTCCATCACAAACACAAAAGTTCAAAAACAAAAGTACAATATATAAAAATAAAATATCCGAATATAAAATGTTAACATGAAACAAAAATAAAAACAATAACAAAAATACACAAAACAAAATAAAGCAAGGAACTCAAAATCTATGGAAAAGGCGGGCGTGAAGATGATGCAGCTGAGGGATGGAGACTCAAGATCTTGGCAAGGTTGCTATTAATCTGTTCCAACTGCTGTAAGACCTCAGCATGGTTATGGTCCACCTTGCCCTCCAGTCGATCTACCTTGCCCTCCAGGGCCTCAATCCTAATAAGTACCTCTTGACTTTCCGAGACCGGAGCATCCTCATCTAGATCTAGAGAATCCGAGTCGGACTCCTCTTCGACCCGTGCTCTCTTCTGCCTGTCCCCCGGTGCTTCAGGCTCATCTGAAGGCATCACATAAGTCCCTCTCCTATGCACCACCATGTGCATCTTCTCAAGTGTAGCTAAGTCCAAAGAGTCATTACCCGAAATTCTAGTCATGCGGCTAGTACTCGGGTCAAAATCCTCAACAAGGGCTACTGCTAATGTGGTAATCAACCCCCCAACACAAATTGCCCCCTTTCTTTTATTAGCCACAGTATAAAAAATATCGGCTAACCAATAGTCGGCACTAACATGCATTGAATTACAAGCACAATCAAGGAAAAATAGCTCACTTAATTCAACTACACCCGGGCTCTCTTTCCGAGCAAAGAAACCGCAAGACATGAAACGATGTAAATACCTCAAAGCGGAATTTCTTAATTTAGATGCCTTGGCCGATTTGGCCACATAGGTCCCCGAGCCTAATGCTCCCCAAGAAAATTGCTGTTTAAATTCTTTAGGTACTGACCTTTCCCCATGCTTATGGAAACCATATATAGCATTTAACTGTTAAATATTCAGCACAAATGATTTACCCAGCAATTTAAAACTCATTCTATTGCAGATTTTCTTATCATCTCTTTCAACCTTAAGAGATGTCAGAAATTCCAAAGTCAGCTCCTCAAACTGCAAAGGTCTCAAAGAGACTAGAGTCTCCCACCCAAGAAATTGCACATATCTATAAAAATTATTCCTAATTTGCAGAGCATCAAGTGATTCGTCATTAACATACCTTGTCGGGAAAAAACCTCGAGCCAAAAGACTTGCTTTCTTCAAAGATAAAGTTGATGAAGAGGAAGAAGCTCCTTCGGTTGTAGGCCTCTTCTTCTTGCGGTGTGAAACAATTTTTGTTCTTGGCATCTTTAGAAATCTGAAAAATTCAAACCAAAACTTGATCAAATCAAAATTTTATGATAAAAGAAGAAGTTTTAATGGATTATTTTTAGTTTTAGTGAAGAAATTTGAGGTTTAATGGAATATTTGGAGCTTGGAATAAAAAAGAATGGAGTTTGCGATACAGAGAGCGAGAGAGCGAGAGAGATGAATAAACAGGAAACTATGGACTGAATGAGGAAAAAGGTGAAAGAATCGTGCTTTTTTAAAGTGAAAAGGTGTGAGACACGGCCAAGTTAGGTTGAACACGGCCGTCTCTTGTGTGTGTTGAGGGAAGAAACACAGCCAAGTCTAGGTGACACGGCCGTGTTTTGTGTGTGTTGAGGGACACGGCCACTGACTTGGCCGTGTCCCATGGGTGTGTCTGCTACTGGAGAAAGAGGCGAAAAATAAAAAAATAAAAAAAACAAAGAGCTTTTAGTGAAGCTTGGTCGTGTCCAAGTGACACGGCCAAGTCCCTTGGCTGTGTCACTCACTGTGACAAAGTGCAAAGATTGCAAATTATTGAGTCTTGGCCGTGTCCAAGTGACACAGCCAAGGGACACGGCCAAGTCCTTTGGCCGTGTCTCCTTCTGCCACTTTCAACTTCTTTTTTTTTAATTTGAAATCTTAATTTATAACACCAAATATCAAAGAAATTGTAAACCTCTTCTCCGATCAACCCTGAAACACATTAGAAAAATAAAAACCGATCAAAGCACCCATTCCATTTATTTAAACAAACATAAAATCAAAACTTGCTAAATTTAAAATTACAATTATGAAAAATAAATGCAAACCGATGGGTTGCCTCCCATTTAGTGCTTCTTTAATGTCATATAGCTTGACATCATTGCAAAGCCTAGGAATCATGGATCAAAGTGCTGTCAATGACCCTCACTTCTTGAAATCCTTCATTGTATGGTTTAACTCTCTGTCCATTCACTTTAAAAGTCTCACTTGTTCGAAAGTTAAGTAATTCAATGGCACCAAAAGGATACACCTAAGTTATCTCGAAAGGACCACTCCATCGAGACTTGAGTTTACCTGGAAAAAGATGGAGTCGAGAGTTAAAAAGTAAAACTTTCATACCTGGACTCAATGTCTTTCGCACTATAATTCTATCATGAAGTGCTTTAGTGCGATCATTGTAAATTCTCGAGCTCTCATAAGCCTCATTCCTCAGCTCATCTAACTTTGAAATTTGCAGAAATCTTTCTCTCTTCGCTTTGTCCAAGTCCAAATTCAGAGTCTTGATTGCCCAATACGCTCTGTGCTCCAACTCCACTGGTAAGTGACAAGCTTTTCCAAACACCAATCGGTATGGACTCATACCAAGAGAAGTCTTGAAAGCAGTCCGATATGCCCATAGTGCATCATGCAATCTGTTTTCCCAATCCTTCCTTGATGTGTTGACTGTTTTCTCCAGAATTCCTTTTAGCTGCTTGTTTGATGTTTCAACTTGCCCAGAAGTCTATGGATGCTATGGAGTTGCCACCTTGTGCTTCACACCAGATTTGTGCATTAACTTCTCAAAAAGCCTATTGCAAAAATGACTTCCCCCATCGCTGACTATCACTCTTGGTGTGCCAAATCTGCTAAGAATGTTTTCCTTCACAAATTTAACAACCACATTAGCATCATTAGTACAGGTGGGGATTGCCTCCACCCATTTGGAAACATAATCAATAGCAACTAAAATATATTCATAACCAAAGGACTTGTGGAAAGGACCCATGAAGTCTATTCCCCACACATCAAACAGTTCAACAACAATATATGATTGAAGGGGCATTTCATTTCTCCTCCCAATGTTACCTACTCTTTGGCAACGATCACAGTGCTTACAATACTCCTGAGCATCTTTAAATAAGGTAGGCCAGTAAAAACCACTTTGAAGCACCTTTTCTGCAGTCTTTCTTCCTCCAAAATGACCCCCACAGTGAAGGTCATGACAAAATTGAAGAACACTCAGTTGTTCTTCTTTAGATACACACCTGCGAACTATCTCATCTTTGCATATCCGGAATAGATAAGGTTCATCCCAAAAATAAAACTTACTCAAGTGTAAAAACCTTTTCTTTTCCTGAAATGACATGTTAGTATGCAATATACCACAAGCAAGATAGTTAGCAATATCTACAAACCAAGGTGCATCAAATACCATAAAAAGCTGCTCATCAGGAAATGCTTCTTAATTTTTATGAATGCTATCAGATGCAAGATTTTCACTAAAGAAGGGTAATCTAGATAAATGATCAGCTACCACATTCTCACTACCCTTAGTATCTTTGATTTGGAAATCAAATTCTTGCAATAACAACACCCATCTAATTAAGTGCGGTTTAGCATGTTATTTTGTTAAAAGATATTTTAGAGCTGCATGATCAGAATGCACAATAATTTTCGACCCAATTAAATATGCTCTAAACTTATCTAAAGCAAACACAACAGCTAACATTTCCTTTTCAGTTGTGGTGTAATTCATTTGTGCACTATTCAAGGTCAAGCTAGCATAATATATTACTCTCAAGTACTTATCAACCCTTTGCCCAAGAACAGCTCCTACTGCATGATTAGAGGCATCACACATGATTTCAAAAGGTAAAGACCAAACAGGAGCTACTATCACTGGTACACTAGTCAATTTTTCTTTAAGGGAATTAAAAGCTTGCATGCATTGTGCTGTAAATTCAAATGGAACATCTTTCCCCAACAAATGGCACAATGGTTGGCTTATTTTGGAAAAATCTTTAATAAACCTCCTGTAAGATCCTGCATGCCCCAAAAAACTTCTTATTCCCTTAACAGAGGTAGGTGGGGGTAACTTAGCAATCAATTCAACTTTAGCCTTATCCACCTCAATCCCTTTACTTGACACCACATGCCCTAAAACAATGCCTTGGGTAACCATAAAATGACTCTTTTCCCAACTTAAAGTAAGGTTACATTCAATGCATCTCTCAAACACAAGAACAAGTTTATTGAGGCAATTATCAAAAGAATTACCAAAAACAGAAAAGTCATCCATAAATACCTCAATAAAATCATCTATCATGTCTGAGAAGACAGACATCATGCATCTCTGAAAAGTTGCAGGTGCATTGCACAAGCCAAAGGGCATACGCCGAAATGCATAAGTCCCAAAAGGGCAAGTAAAGGTAGTCTTGGACTGATCCTCTGGTGCAATCGGCACCTGATAGTAACCTGAAAGGCCATCCAAAAAACAATAATGTGAGTGTCCAGAAAGTTTATCTAACATCTGATCAATAAAAGGAAGAGGGAAATGATCTTTCTTTGTAGCATTGTTCAACTTCCTATAATCGATGCACATTCTCCACCCAGTAGTAGTCCTAGTAGGAACCAATTCATTATTCTCATTTCTCACCACAGTGATTCCAGATTTCTTAGGAACTACATGTACTGGGCTCATCCACTCACTATTTGCTATTGGGTAAATTACTCCTTCATCCAGCAATTTGAGCACTTCCTTCTTAACCACTTCACTCATATTTGGGTTAAGTCGCCTTTGGGTCTCCCTCACAGGTTTAGCTCCCTCTTCTAAAGTTATTCTATGCATGCACATTGAAAAGCTAATACCCTTGATGTCACTCAATCCCCATCCTATTTCTTTTTTCAATCTTTTAAGCTCACTCACTAGCCTCATCTCCTCCTCTTCACTAAGTTCACTAGATATTATCACAGGTAAGGTATTGTGATCTCCTAAAAACACATATTTAAGATTCTTAGGCAACTCTTTCAGCTCTAACTCAAGTGAAGGGTTCTTCTCTTCTTTTTGAATGGGGGAAGGTTCAAAAATTGGGTCCTCCTTAAGCTCCTCTATTTCAGCACCCTCTAAAGTCTCAAGACAACTGGCTATTTCTACATCAAAAATTTCCAAATCACTATCTAAGGTCAATGCCAGCTCCAATTTATCAGAGGAACCTATCTGCAAGAAAACATCTGAAACAAATGCATCAACACAATCAATGAAAGAACAATCCTCATATAAAGCAGTTGTAGGAATAGGAGAAGTGTTAAAAATAGAAAATTCAACAGTTTTTCCTAAGACAGTCATTGATAATTTACCATTTTTAACATCTATCAAAGTGTTGGTAGTCGCCATAAAAGGCCTACCCAGCAGAATGGTGTGTGTAGATGGTGAAGAGTTACTTACTTCCATGTCAAGAACAATGAAATCCACAGGTACTATCAAATCACCAACTTTAACTAACACATCTTCTATAACCCCTTTCGGGAATCTAAGAGATCTATCAGCTAATTGCAACACCATTTTTGTTGGTTTAAGTTCCCCTAATTCTAATTCAAGGTACACAAAATAAGGCATTAAATTCACACTAGCTCCTAAATCACACATGCCATCAGTACCCTTTCCATTCCCCATAGTAATTTGAATGATAAAACTACCAGGATCCTTTAGCTTGGGAGGTAGTTTATGCTGCAAAACAGCACTAGCTACCTCTGAAACTATCACCTTTTCATTCGGCTTATACCTTTTTTTCTTGGTATTCAATTCTTTGAAGAATTTAGCATAAGCCGGCATGTTCTTAATTGCTTCAAGTAAGGGTAAGTTAATACTTACCTTAGACAGCATGTTGAAGATATCTGAAAATTGCTTATCTTTTTTATCATCCTTCAACCTACTGGGGAATGGTATAGGTGGCCGGTATGGATTGCTTGCCTTGTGCAAATCTGCTGTAGGGGACTTCTCCATTGATCTATCTCCAGCACCTTTATTCTCTGGTTCTCCTTCCTTTTTATTCTCTTGCTCACCTGCATTCACAGAATTATTTTCAACATTTTTGTTAATTACCTTGCCACTTCTAAGAACAGTCACTGATTGTGCCTGCTCAGGTTGACTTGGGAACTTCCCCTTTTGTTGAATTTGCATCTGTTGTGCAAGTTGCCCCACTTGGGTCTCCACCTTCTTAAAAGATGCTTCTAGTGAATCCAGCCTCTTGTTGTTCATCTCTTGATTTTTAGCCCTGACTTGGATAAAAGCCTGTAAACTTTCCTCCAAACTCTCTCTCTTAGGCTGACCTTGATTTGAGGATTGGCCCTGCTGTTGGTTCTGTCTCTAGAGTAAATGGAAAGGCTGTTGAGCATTATTTGTTGTCCAGGAAAAATTTGGGTGACTCCTCCAACCAGGATTGTAAGTATTAGAGTAAGGATCATTCCTGGCTCTTGGTTGAAATCCCCCCATAGCATTAACTTGCTCAGCTTCATTCCCAAAAGACTCATATGCAGAGGGGCATATATTTGCTCCATGTCCGAATGTCCCACAGATTCTACACACTTCTTGAGTAGATGAAGAAATATTGTTCTTCATGTTTAGCATCTGAACCTGCCTTGTCAATTCAGCTATTTGACTGACCATCTCACTATTGGCCTCCAGTTGATTCACCCCTTTACTTCTTCCCCTTACACTTTTCTGTTGAGAATTAGCTCCCAACATCTCAAAGATCTCATAAGTTTCATCAGCTATCTTTTCTCCCATGGCTCCCCCAGCTGCATTGTCAACAGTGTTCTGAAATTGCTGGGTTAGACCATCATAGAAAACTGATTAAGAAGTTGAAGTGGGTAGTGATGATGCGGACACTGGATCAATAGCATCTTAAATCTGTCCCAAGCCTCATGAAATGGCTCTCCTTCAAATTGAGAGAATGTAGCAATCTTCCCTCTCAACTCAACTGTCTTTTGATGTGAATAAAACTTGCCCATGAATTTAATATAAACTTGCTCCCAAGTTGTCAGTGAGTTTTCGGGCAACATCATAAGCCAGCTCTTTGCCCTATCCTTCAAAGTATAAGGGAAACATCTCATTCTCAACTGATCCTCTGTTAATCATCCCAATGGGAAAGTGTTGAGGGTGGAGTAGAAATCCCGAATAAAGTTCAAAGGATCTTCATTTGGAACTCCATAGAATGATGGCAGCATATTGTAGTGAATGTTCTTCAACTCATAATTTCTTGCTGCATCTGTCAGTCTTATGCAAGAAGTGGAAGTTCCAATGACAGGTCTAGCAAAGTCTCTCATCGTTCTTTGCCTTTCTTCAGCCATTTTAACAGATTGTCCAGATTCCGACTCAAAATCAGAAGTGTCCTCCTCTGTAGTATCAAATCCTGTATAAAGTTCGAACTCCTCTCTACTCCTCTTCACTCTCTGAATTTTTGGAATGAATGGATGTAGCTCTCCTTCGAGTGATCTCCTGCCTTGCATAAACAAAAATTTCTAGGAAAAAGAAATTATTAAAAGCAAAAGACAAAATAAAATCAAAAGTAAATAATGAAAAATAATCTAAACTATCTATGCTAATAAACAATTTCGCCAATTAGCCTCCCCGGCAGCGGCGCCAAAAACTTGTTGCGCTCGAATTAACTCTACCACAAAGCGTCACTCGCAAGTATACGAGGTAGTTGTATCAAAGGTGATCGCCCCAAGGTCGTCTCACAAGGAAGCTAAAGTGGCTAATTGATTATCAGATTATAAATAAAAAGTAATGAAGAAATTAAAATTGCTAACAACTAATGAAAAAGATTGATTGAAGTTTAAAACGAATAAAAGTAAATTAAGATGATGTTTTGATTCACTTGATAAAAAGGTCTAGGGTTTGCACTTCTCTACTACTTATATGTATGAACGGTTATTCCTCTTAATTAATTTAATTTCAAAGATTAAAGCTCAAACAACTTAATTAATCGAGTCAAGGAAATAAGCTCTCGCATTCAAACCTTTTTCAACTAATCTTGTTATAATTGAAATAATCTTTTTAATAGTTTATATCTCTAATTCACCTAAGTCCTTAATTGAATTGTTTCAGTATTAGACTTCATCTCTCAATCCATCATCTAATACCTAAAACACATAATTGGTGGCCAATCAATTATATATTAACAATATTTCATTCAATTAAGGCTAAAGAAATTATTAGCTAAGAGAATAACCAATTCATACAATTATAGCAGATCCATACAAACCCTAGACTAGATCAAATTAGTTCATCATGCTATCAAACATACTCATCTCATTAATGTTCAAAGAAATCAAATCAGACATGATAATATCCATAAATACAATTTCAATGAAAATAAAGAGAATAAGTTCGAGAACAAAACCAAGTTACAAACTCCTTGAAGCTTCTGAAGAATCTCTTGTTCAAATCTTGCAAGAAGGATGTATCAATGGCTAGAATAATCTAATCTAAGCTAGATAAAACAAAGTGTAATAAAAAATCAAAGAAAAACTAAGTTATCAAAACCCTAATCTCTTTGACGGCTCAATCTGCTCTCCAAATCGTCCACCCAAACCCTAGCTTTTCTTTTCCTTTTATATGAAACGTCCGCTTTAAAAATTCGCTACGGTTTTGATTCATGAGAGACACGGCCAAGTTGAATGTGACTTGGCCGTGTTGGTGGTCTTTGGAGGAACACGGCCAGTGACTTGGCTGTGTCCCTTGCATGTGTTCACTTCTGCTTGCTTTCCTTCTTTTCTTCTTTGGTTGAGTGACACGGCCATGTTGGAAGTGACTTGGCCGTGTTGGATCATTTTGGAGGGACACGGCAAGTGACTTGGCCGTGTCCCTTGCCTGTGTCTGCTTCTGTGAGAATTGATCTTCTTTGCCTTGGATGTAAGTGAGACACGGCCAAGTCAGAGCAACTTGGCCGTGTCTGGGCTTCTTTGGAGGGACACGGCCACTGACTTGGCCGTGTCCCTTGCTTGTGTCCTTCTCTGTGACTTGCTCTTCTTCTTTAACTTAGTATGGGACACTGCTAGTGACTTGGCCGTGTCCTCTGCTTGTGTCAGCTACTGTCCATTTTTCCTTCAGTCTTGGTTCCTTGGCTTTTTAACCTAAAACAAAACTTCAAACAAACTTTAAACAAAAAGTAAATAAACAATAAGCAACAAAAACATAAACACCATACTAAAAACTAGATCAAAAATGACATAAACACTGAAATAAACTAAAACTACCAAAATTAACAAAAACACTACATAAACCGATTTAAACTAACAAAATACCTAAATAAAACAATAATTATCATAATAAACAGGACACAAATCTATAACAAAAACTAATAAAATAGTTGGTACCTTGGTAGAAGATTTCTCGTATCACCATGCGGACATACTTGATGTATGTACCTCTTGCTACCCTTCGTCAAGGTACTTGCTATGATCCCCACCGACTTGGTCATCAGTATGGAGCTGAGCCTCGAGGTTCTGAATTCACTCCCGATTTAGATATGCCTTGTCTAACTGAAGCCTACTTGGATCGATTGAAGCAAAGCTAGCCTACACATTATACTTATCGTCTGCCATAGATTTTACATTTGTCAAATTTCTTTCGGAAACGTATTGTTAGGATGCAAAAATTATAAAAAGAAATAATTAAGAGATGCTTCTTTTCCTTTTATAATTTGTCATCACCTTTTGCTATTATTTTTTTTTATTTCATCCATATCTGGTCAAATACTTATAATAGTGCACATAGAACAATTTTAATATTAATTCTATTTTATTAAATTGGGGAACAATCAATCATAAAGCCAACATACACAAGATCACTCCTGTTGCCAACTAACCTTTTCGAGTTTTCTAATTGACGATTTCCTCTCATTTAGCCCTAATTGTTGCCTAGCCCACCTTTCGGGTTTTTGGAACTAGTGGACTACTCTAACTTTTGCCTAGGCCATCCTTTTTTTGGGTTTTCAACCTAGCAAGCTCTTTTTTTATATATATACATAAAACCTCTTCAACCTGTCAATGTTCACTGGCTCACTAAACTCGTTCCCATCCATGTCTGATAACTTCACTGCACCCTTGTTCATGACTTGTTTCACAACATATGGCCCTTCCCAGCTAGGCCTAAACTTCCCTCATGGATCAGATATGTTAGGCTTACATTGTTTCAACACTAAATCCCCGAGTTTGAGTATCATGATCTTAACTCTTCTATTATAAGCCTGAGTTATCTTCCTTTGATACAGTTGATGATGATACAATGTTTTTAACCTTCTCTCCTCTAGTAAAGCTAACTGTGTGTATCTGCTCACTACCCATTCCATTTCAGACAGTTCAGCTTCCAAGACCACTTTTAATGACTTGATCTCTATTTCAATTGGCAACACTGCTTCCATCCCATAAACCAAGGAGAACAGTGTCATTCCAGTCAGTATTCACACACTTGTTCTATATCCCCACAAAGCAAAAGGAAGCATCTCTGACCAATCCCTGTCTATCTTGGTCATATTGGACAAGATCTACTTAATTATCTTGTTTGTTGCTTCTACTGCACCATTAGCCTTTGGTCTATAAGGAGAGGATTGATGATGATGGATTTGGTACTTCGAGAATAAGTCCTTAACTGCTCCTTGAAATTGTACCCCATTGTCTGATATCACATTGTGTGGGACCCCATACCTGCAGATGAGGTTCTTTTCAATAAATCTAGCCATCTGACTTGTGCCCAGTTTGTTGAAGGATTCGGCTTCGACCCATTTTGAAAAATAATTTACTGCTACTACAATGAAACGGTGACCGTTTGAGGCTGTCGGATGTATCTCTCCTATAATGTCGATACCCCAAGTGGCAAAAGGCCAGGGTGAAGACATAGAATGTAATTCTTTAGGAGGCATGCGATTCAAATTACCATACATCTGACATTGTTGGCACTTCTTTACAAACTCTATCCAATCTCTCTCTATAGTCTACCAGTAGTAACCTTGTCGAATTATCTTCTTAACTAGGGCCAAACCTCTCATGTGCGGACCGCAACTTCCTGCATGTATTTCTGACATGATATGCTCCACTTCAGGCTTATTCAAGCATCTCAAATGCAACCCATTGGGCCATCTTCGATATAAATCCCCATGGAAGGTGATGTATTGTAAGGACCACCGCCTTATGGGTCTTCTTTCTTTCTTTGTTGCTCCCAACAGGTATTCCTTTTCCTCCAAAAATCATCTTGTTGTATCATACCAAGCATCATGGTCTGTATCAATTTCCATGATTGTCTCATATTCATAGCAAGGAGTTGATGAACTGGTCAAAATCAAAGGCTTGAGGAATAAGTTAACAGGATTTTCCCATACCGAAGCCAATGTGGCTAGGGCATCAGCCATATGGTTTTCTTCTCTTGATGGGTGTATAAACCTGCACTCCTTGAAGTTCTTCTTCATCGTGGTCAAGTAATGGTGGTATGGTTTTAATTTCTCTTCTTTCAACTCCCATTCTTCGTTTACTTGGGACACTACTAGCAATGAATCACCGAAAACTTCCACCTTGTCTACCTTCATAATCAGTAGGGTTTCCAAACCAAAGATACATGCTTCATACTCCACCATATTATTGGGGTGATTCCAGTATGACTCCCAAACCTGCTCCTTTCCTATTTACTGCTCCATCAAAATACGTCTTCCAACCTTGAACTTCAATGGCTTCTAAATGTTCATCCAAAAATTCCAAGACTACCTCTTCATTATCCGGTAATGGTTGTTGGGCCAAGAATTCTGCCACCGCTCTACCTTTGATTGTTTTCCTAGTTACATACTCAATCTCAAATTCTTTTACTATTATCAACCATCGACCGTACTTCCCAATCAAAGAGGGTGTCTCTCTTAAGTACTTCATTGAATCCAACCTGGAAATTGCTTACACACTATAAGATTGAAAGTAATACTGCAACTTCTTAGAAGACCAAACCACGGCTATGTAGGACTTTTCAATGATACTATACTTAATTTCATAAGGTAGGAGCTTTCTACTCAAATAGTAAACTGCATGCTCAATCCCCGACTCATCTGCTTGGGCTAGCATGGCTCCTATTGACTCTTCTTCTACTGCTAAGTATAGTAACAAGGGTTTACCGGGTTTAGGTGGTTTCAAAACAGGCAGATTCAATAAATACTCTTTTATTTGCTCAAAGGCCTTTTGACATTCTTCATTCCATAGGACTGGCTGATTCTTTTTAAGCAATTTGAAGATAGGCTCACAGATTGTTGTGAGCTTAGCTATAAATCTGCTAATGTTTTGTAATTTACTAATGAATCCCCGAACTTCTCTCTCCGTCTTAGGGGCTGGCATATCCCTGATTGCTTTAACTTTATCAGGATCAATCTCAATGCCATTCGGGCCAATCACATGTCCCAACAATTTGCCTAAGGTAACACCGAACACACACTTCTTCGGGTTTAATCTTAGCATATATTTCAATGCTCTATCGAAGAATAATTCTAAGTTTTGGAAGTGTTGTTCCCTTGTATCTGATTTTACCATCATATCATCAACATATACTTCAACTTCTTTGTGCATCATGTCATGAAATAGTGTGGTGGCCATCCTTTGGTATGTTGCTCCAGCATTCTTTAAGCCGAACGGCATCACCCTATAACAAAATATACCCCTTGTAGTAATGAAAGTAGTTTTGGGTTTATCCTCTTGGGTCATTAACACTTGGTTGTATCCAAAAAATCCATCTACAAATGAGTGTAGCATGCTAGAGGCTGCACTATGAATGAGAATATCTATATGAAGTAAAGGAAAATCATCTTGAGGGGAAACCTTGTTTAAATCTATATAGTCCACACATACCCTTATTTTTCCATCTTTTTTTGGCATGGGTACTATGTTGGCTAGGCAATCTGGATATTCTATCACTTCAAGGAACTTCACTTGTATTTGTTTATTGACCTCTTCTTTAAACAATTCAGCCCATTCAGGTCTTAATCGCCTAAGCTTTTGTTTGATAGGTTTCATGTGAGTGTATGTAGGAATAAGATGTTCAACTATGTCTCGATCTATTCCAGGCATATCCTCATAAGACCAAGCAAATACTTCTTTATATTTTTTGAATATTTTTTCAAATCTCTCTCTCTCTCATCAAGAGTAAGGTTGGATGCTATGCTAAAGTTTTTAGGATTTTTTATTGTTCCAAAATTTAATGATTGTGTATCAACAGAATTAATATTAAAGATGCTCATGTAACTACTATTTGAATGTATGAAACCATCAGGAGAAACATCACACAAGTAAGCAAAATCAGACTTTATTGCATTTATTTTGGAAAAGAAAACATCATCATCCTCATACAAAGCAGACAAATTAAAATCAAAATCAAAATCATTGTTCTCAAAATCATAAGGCAGAATATCTTCAAACTTTTCTTCAATCAGGGCAACAATCTCCTCCGGAGTCTTCTCGGCTTTCAGGACAGCTTCCTTCTTCTCTTCCGGATTGGACTCTTTATTGGCTGGCAGGGTGAGCTCTTTCTTCACTTGCTCCACTACCTCAGCAACATCTATAAAAATTTCAAAACCTAGGATCAACTTTCCCATGAAAATGATTGACTCGGGCTTTCCTTGGAGTGGTCCCATGTCTGGAGCCTTGACAAAGATTTTTTTGAGTGGCAAAAAGCTCATCTTCTCATTCTTCTTTGGCTGGACATCTTTGTTGACTTCACCATATCCCAACCCCTTCTTGGAAGTTTGAGTTTTAAAATCTGGCAGCTTTGTCAAACCGGCCTTGCCCTTTCCAAGACCAGCTCCGGGAAGGTAGTTCATGTTCTTCATCATATTCAAGACTTTGGAGTCCACTACTTCATCATCAGAAATTACAGCTACTGAAAACCATTGAGTGGCCTCTCAATCATTAGAGCGTTAATAACCTCATTATCTTCGGCCTCGATGACCACTGTCTCATTTCCATTAGGGAACTTGATCTTTTGATGAAGGGTGGAAGGAACTCCACCAAGAGGATGAAACCATGGTCATCCCAAGAGTAAGGCAAAGGTAACACATATGTCCAAACTAACAAATTCAACAATAGATTCAATTGGACCAACCTTGACAGCAGTTTTGAAAGTCCCTTCGGCATGTCTCTTGGTGTTGTCATAAGCCTGAATGGTTACCTCGGTCAAGTTTAGATCCCTTGTTGACATGTCTAGTTTTGGCAATATTTTAAGTGGACAAACATTTATGGCGGACCCATCATAAACCATTACACATGGAGTCCTTTTCCCTTTGATTTTTATTTTGATAAAGAGAGGGCAGATGTGATCTCTCCCCTCTTCCGGTAGATCCGCATCTGAGAAAGATACCACTCCGATATTAACTTCGCTCTTCTCTTGAATATCCTCAAATTTCATTATTCCCTCAATTTTTATGAAGTTGATTAGCTCCTCCGATGTTATGGAAGTGGAAATTGGCATGCTAGCTAAGGCCTTGGCCATAGTTGCTCGGTGCTTTTTAAAAGTAGCCAATAAATCCCAAATGTTAACACTCGGTTGGGTTTTTTCAGTTGCTTCAGCACGGTATCATCTTCCTCTTCTTTATTCCATACTTCAACTTCCTTTCCCTTATTAATTTCCACCTCCTTAGGAGGCGGCCTTGCATAAGTCTTGCAGGATCTAGTGTTCATTACTTTATCTTCCTCGAGCTCAGACCAGGTCCATTCTTCCTTCTTGGATACAAGATCGTTATCACTATCGCTTGAATCCCAAAATTCATTAACAACACAAATTGCTACTTCTTTACCCACCATAGGTTGTTTAATTTCGCCAAATACCTCTTCTTCTTTTGTTTCTTCTCCACCCACATCATGTGATAAGAGTGTTTTTATACTTGTTTTTAGTATGATTTTAATGTGTTTTTAGTTAATGTTTCATTTGATTTTGGTTTAAAGTTTGTTTTAAGTGTTTGTTTTAGGTTAAAGTGGAAAAACTCCCTTGGATGATCAAAACAATGAAGAAAAAGCGTGAAGCAAGCAAGACATGGCCAAGCCAGAGCAAGCCTGGCCGTGTCCCTCAAAATTTCTTCAAGGCAGTAGATGACATAGCCAGGTGACACGCCCAAGCCCCTGGCCGTGTCTCACCCAAAGAACAGAAACCAAAGAACCAAGCAAAGAAGGAAAAATGAAGAACAGAAGCTGACACTGGCAGGTGACACGCCCAAGCCAGAGGCCATGTCACATGACACGGCCACAAGCTTGGCTGTGTCCCATGTCTAGCTAAAGAATAAGAGAAGAAAAGAAATGATCCAGAAGCCAACACACCCAGGTGACACACCCAAGCCAGTTGCCGTGTCACATGACACGGCCACAAGCTTGGTCGTGTCACCCTTGGAAACAAAGACAAGCAAATTGACGAAGCTAGAAGCACAAAATGACACACCCACATGACACGGCCAAGCCACTGGCCGTGTCACATGATACGGCCAGGAGCTTGGCCGTGTCACCTAGAAGAAAACAAAGAAAGAAAGGGCAGAAGGTGACACGGCCAGCAAGCTTGGCCGTGTCACCTAGGGAAACTTTGAAATGTTCAAATTCTTTTGCAGACAAGTGGGAAACAAAGACTAGTTTTAGTCAAAAGTAACATTAGACAAAAGAAAAGCTTGCCTAATTTGAGGAAAAGAAAGATTGAACTGTAACACACCTTCCCCACCTACATATGTAAGCTGAGTAGAGGCGCCACACTAACCTAATGTTGCTACCAATTTTACTTAGTCAAATTTTAGTTCCGATTTTTACAAAATTTTTGCCATAGTTTCGCCTAAAAATTGAGTCCCAAGTGTCGACAAAACCAGTTTTTTTCTTATTTTTAAAAACATTTTACACAAACCAATGCAAACAAAATCATTCTCAGTACACTCCCAATAAATCCCCCTTGTAACCTCAACTACAACCTGCAAAAAGGATTTACACTTCTAGTACAACATAAAATAAAGGTTTTGTGACAACCCCCATATTTAAATATTACACAGCGGAAGTTATAAAATATTTACATATTTACAAATTCATATACATCAAAACTCAAGTTTTACAACACATAAAATTTATACATGATTGGCAAGTCTGCTCTAATCTTTAAGCTCCCAAAATGGATTCTTCAAGGTCTACTCTCACTAGGTCTTGATGAACTCTCGGGTTCAACTCTATCCACTCTACTACCTGCGCGATTAAACACTATCGCGCTAAGCCAACGGCTTAGTAAGATAAAACATGCTAACGGTATGCTTTAATGAAATGCAATGCCACATATGTTATTGATAAGATCAACATCATAAATATAAAGTTAACCACACAATTATGCATTTCACAAATCATAGTCATATGAGCATACCACATTTCAACATTAATCAATCATACTCCATAACCAACATCTCATTTCATTAAACTCATAACATTATTTAGGACATTCATATAACCTTGACACCTATGGGCCCAACAAGTATTTAATACGATATTCAGAGTTCAGAGTTACTGCTTTGGTTCATAGTCACAATAATCACGCCAGTAGGCAATGTATATACATGTATCTCTATCCATGGATAGTGTAACAGACACAGTCTCTTGGATCATCAACTCAACACATATGAGGATATCCTCAACCCGGCAAGACTGTTACAAATCATATATCTCATAGTGTAACAGACCCAGTCTCTTGGACCATCAACTCAACACCTATGAGGAGGTCCTCAACCCGGCAAGACTGTTACCTTTCATCATTTCTTAGGCATGCCACCCAAATCCAGAACTCTGAAACTGAATAACATATTAAACAAACAATTCATTTCCATTCTCAATTCTCATCACATTTAGGCAAACATGCCTTCTTTCTTTCATTTACATCATCTTAGCCAATAACAATGGCTTCACATTTCATTTCACAATATAACATCTCATTATTCAAGTATATATATATATATCTCATCCATGATCACATTATATCTCACATAGCATCATTCATAAATATCAACATTTCATTCCACATTACTCATGAAACACATTACCATTCACAATGCACAACATAACATTGTTCAATCTCAACAATGCAATTAGGGCAAAGAACAATTGATTATAACATTCATTGATTCAAGTGTGTTTAAAGTATTTAGGGTTAGGTTTAAGGACCAACCTACCTTTGGAAAACCAAAGTAATGCAAGAAGAACAAAGAATTAAAACCCTAACCATAAATAGTACATTCTGGTTTTAAACTCCATTTTATCCTTATTTTGAAAAATTGTATAAAATAATCTACTTGACTAAAAATTCTAAAATTTTTACAGAATTTATTTATGTATCTTAAAATCATCCCTTTAAAATTTCAGATCAAACTGAACACAAAATCTTGGTCAAATAGTTCACCTAACCAGACTGCCCCAAATGCCCTGCATCCTGGCAGCAGTTCTGAACTTTGTGAATTCCATAAATCAAATTCAATCAACGTGGTTCTAAATTATTTTTCTCAAATACTAGACTCACTAAGCAACAACATATCCAAAATTCAATTGGATATGATTTTTCTACATTTTATTAAAAATCCCGAAATATAGCTGTCTCAGTTAAGGTACCTGCTGGAACAGTTCTAATAAAAATAATTTTTCTAAACTCATAACCATTCCAAAATTGAATAAAAATATTTTTCAGTCATTATAGACTCATAGAGGCACAACATATCAAAAATTCACTTCAAGAACATTTTTCTAAAATTAATTAAAAATCATACAAGTCACAGCCTTTACTAATCCTAAAACAGAAACAATTTCACTAAACACCAATCTTACTCTTCCATCACCAACACCAACCCAACTTCTCATCTATCAAGCAAAATCAATACTTACAATCATACCATAAGCAACTTAATCATACCACTTCAAAAGAATTGAAGAAATTAGAGAAAAGATCTTACCTTAGTTAAAAACTTTTTAAATCAACACTTGAACACTTAATCTTTCTTCAATTTAAGCTTGAAATCATCAAAACCATCACTTGTCTCTTTCTTTCTCTTTGGCTATGGACGGCCGGCCATCAACAAGAAGAAGAAGAAGAAATGATGAAGAAAACACAAGTCTAACCTTCTTTAAATATCCACCATATTATTTTATCCAAGCAATTACCAAAGTGCCCTTATTCACATAATTATCTTTTTGTCTTATATGTGCCCAATTAAGTAATTTACCAATCTCAAATAAATATCTTCTCTTGCATTGACCAAGCCTTTTGACCACTTTATATGTCATATATATTAACATATACACAACATATAAATTTGTCTCTAAACCCTATTTCTTCCCAAAATACATATACATAAACTTTCTCTTCTCAATTTCTTTTCTCTTACAATTTAACACATATATTCAATCCAATATATAACAATAACAGCAACAACAATATGCAAAACTTCTAGGGCATAAATGAGGATATTACAATTCTCCCCCTCTAAAAAGAAATTTCGTCCTCAAAATTACCTGATATCAACTCTGAAATAGTTGAGGATATTGCTCTCGCATAGTTTGCTCACTTTCCCAAGTTGCTTCTTCTTTTGCATGATTCTTCCAAAGAATCTTCACCAATGGCACTTTCTTGTTCCTCAATTCTTTCACATCACGTGCCAAGATAGCAACTGGTTCTTCTTCAAATGTCAAATCTGGGCTCACTTCGATAGACTCAAATGGCAACACATGAGATGGATCTGACCTGTACCTCCTCAACATAGAAACATGGAATACATTATGAATACGATCCAACTCAGGTGACAAAGCAAGTCGATATGCAACTGGCCCAACTGTTTCTAACACTTCATACGGCCCAATGAAGCGAGGACTCAATTTTCCTTTCCGACCAAACCTCAAAATCTTCTTCCAAGGAGATACTTTCAAAAACACCTTATCTCCAACATCAAACTGAATGTCTCTCCTCTTCAGATCTGCATAAGATTTCTGTCGGTCTGAAGCTGCTTTTAACCTACCTCGGATCAACTTCACTTTTTCCTCAGTTTCTTGAATCAAATCAGGTCCAACCAACTTATTATCTCCAAGCTCATTCCAACAAAGAGGTGTCCTACACCGTCTGCCATACAATGCTTCAAACGGTGCCATACCAATGCTGGATTGGTGACTGTTGTTGTATGCAAACTCCACCAGAGGTAAAAATCTATCCCAACTTCCAGTGAAATCTATGACACAGCTTCTCAACATGTCCTCAATAATCTGTATCACCCTCTCTGACTGTCCATCCGTCTGTGGATGAAAAGCAGTGCTGAAGTGCAGTCGAGAACCCAAAGCACTATGCAAACTCTTCCAAAATCTGGAAGTAAACCTGGGATCTCGATCAGACACTAAAGAAGTTGGAACACCATGCAGTTTCACAATCTCATGGATATACAGCTCAGCCAATCTCTCCAAAGAGTAATCCATCCGCACCGGAAGGAAATGAGCTATCTTAGTCAATCTATTCACAATCACCCATATGGCATCAGCAACAACATTTGCTTTACTTGGATGATAGTCAATCAAACAGTCGTAGTCTTTAATCAATTCTAACCATCTCCTCTGACGAAGATTGAGTTTTTTCTGGACACCCAAATACTTCAAACTCTTGTGATCAGTGTAGATGAAACATTTCTCCCCAAACAGATAGTGGCGCCAAATCTTTAATGCAAACACAATGGCAGCCAATTCCAAATCATGGGTTGGATAGTTAAGCTCATGCGGTTTCAACTGTCGAGATGCATAAGCTATAACTTTACCTTCTTGCATCAATACACACCCCAAACCTCTATGTGAAGCATCACTGTAGATCACATAAGGTTTACCTTCAACAGGTAAAGTAAGAACAGGCGCTTGAGTTAACAATTCTCTCAACTGCTCAAAACTCGCCTGACACTGATCCGTCCACACAAATCTCACTCCCTTATGAAGCAATCTGGTGAGTGGAGTAGCTATCAAAGAAAACCCTTTCACAAACCGCCTGTAATAGCCTGTCAAACCCAGAAAACTTCTAATCTCAGTCACAGACTTGGGTGGACTCCAATTCAATATAGCTTCAACTTTGCTCAGATCAACTCTAATACCCTCTGCTGAAACTATATGTCCGAGAAAAGCTACTTGATCCAACCAGAACTCACATTTCAACAATTTGGCAAATAACTGCTTTTCTCTCAAAATCTGCAACACAATCCGCAGATGCATATCATGTTCCTCTTCATTCCGCGAATACACCAGTATATCATCAATGAAGACCACTACAAACTGATCCAAATAGGGCCTAAACACCCTATTCATCAAATCCATAAAAGCTGCAGGTGCATTCGTTAGACCAAAAGGCATAACTAGAAATTCATAATGCCCATACCTGGTCCGAAAGGTGGTCTTCGGAACATCCTCAGCTCTGACTCTCAGCTGATGGTACCCAGATCTCAAATCAATTTTAGAAAATACAGCTGCACCCTTCAATTGATCAAAAAGGTCATCAATTCTAGGCAAAGGATATTTATTTTTAATAGTCACCTTGTTCAATTGCCTATAATCGATACACAACCTCATAGTACCATCTTTCTTTTTCACAAATAGCACAGGAGCTCCCCAAGGAGAAACACTGGGGCGAATAAATCCTTTGTCCAATAACTCCTGTAATTGCACTTTCAACTCCCTTAATTCTGCTGGTGCCATTCTGTAAGGAGTAATCGAGATAGGAGTGGTACCAGGCAACAATTCGATACCGAACTCCACCTCTCTCTCAGGAGGCAATCCTGGCAACTCCTCTGGAAAAACATCAGGGAACTCTGCAACTGTGGCAATACTATCAATAGGAGAACCCTTCACTCTAGTATCCACCACATGAGCAAGATAGGCTTCACACCCCTTCCTAATCAATCTTCTAGCTGCAACAACTGAAACAAATAAGGAGGCTAGCTGTTCCTGCTCGTTAGATACTATCACATCTCTACCATCAACAGTTCTCAAAGAAACAATTTTCTTTTTACAATCAACTACAGCTCCATGTCTAGCTAACCAATCCATGCCTAGGATCACATCATATTCCTTAAATGGCATCTCAATCAAATCTCCAAGGAACTCCTCACCCTGCACCCTCACTGCACAATCCCGGTGCACTTTACCAACCATCACACTATGCCCTAACGGATTTGTCACCAACACATCAAATCCTAGGGACTCAGCATGCACATCAAACACAGGCAAAACAGATGCACTAATATATGAATGTGTGGAACCCGGATCAATCAAAGCATGTACTGAAATATCAAATAAAGAAAAAGTACCAGCTATGACTGCCGATGCATCTGGCTGCCTCTGCATAACATATATCCTCTGGGAAGATCTAACCTCCTCTGGTCTACCCTCCCTGGATGTAGCACCTCCTCTAGAACTGAACCCTGGTCTACCTCCTCGGCTGGCACCTCTGCCTCCTCGGCCTCCCCTCGCACTAGGTCGAGAAGCTGCTGTATCAACTGACATCTGTTCCTGTCTCTCAGGACAGTCTCTCACAAAGTGATCAGGTGATCCACACCTGAAGCATACCCCTGATCTACTATACCTCCAACAAACGCCCCCATGTCTTCCACCACACTGGTTACACACAGGTAAGGTGGATCTCTGAACTCCAGGAGTAGGAGCACTCGCTACTGAAGCTGCAGGTCTAAATCTCTGCCTCTGGAACTGCACTGACCTACCCGCTGGTCTCTGGCTCCTACTACTCCGAGGAACAAAACTTCCTCTACCCCTCTTTGCAGAAGAAGACCCTGCCTCAAACTGGGGCCTCCTAACCCTAACCTCTTCCTCTGAAGCAGCTGCAATAACTTGAGCTCGCTCTACACTTCGAGCTGCTGCCACAAGCTGTGAGAAATCCTGATATCTGGATCCAGCCACTAAGCACATGATCGAGGGTCTCAATCCCTCCTCAAATCGCCGACATCTATCAATCTCATCAGCAATGATACCCCCAGCATACTGACTCAGTCGAATAAACTCAACTTCATATTCAGTTACGGTCCGATGATCTTGCTTCAAATCTAGAAACTCTCTTTTCTTCCCATCTTTATACTCCCTAGGAGTATACTTCAACTCAAATTCCCTCAAAAAATTAGTGTAAGACAGTGTTGGAGGATCATCCATAGAATGGGGCACTGTCTTCCACCAGTCGTAGGCATCCTTCTGTAGCAAAGATCTTGCATAGTCAAACTTCTCCTCTGAAGTGGCTTGCAACTGCACAAATACCCTCTGAACTCTATCAAGCCACTGTTCTGCTACAGCCGGATCAACTGTACCAAAGAAATCCTCTGCTCCATATTTCCTTAGCTTATCATAGTGCCTTACTGGTACTGAAGGCTGAGGGGGTGGTGGCGGTGGCTGTGGTTGCACAGGTGCTTGTCTCATAGCTTCCATCATAGGCCTAAACCAGGCTGGCGGAACCTCCTCCCCAGCTGGTCTACCCGACACCGAAGCAGGTGCCTCCTCAACACTATCAACTCTAGCTCCCTCAGCAGAAGCAATACTCTCGGCACTACCCTCAATCGACTGACGAGAGTGAGAATCCATCACAACCTAAGTCTGCAAACACAACAGAATACCTCTTATTAAAGATCAGAGACTGCCAATCCCAAACATGTATTTTTGTTCAAAAACTCACTTTTTAAGTAAAAATAGTCTTTTTCTTACATTTTACCTAGGTTGAGAATCTCAAACCTAGGCTCTGATACCAAAACAATTGTAACACACCTTCCCAACCTACATATGTAAGCTGAGTAGAGGCGCCACACTAACCTAATGTTGCTACCAATTTTACTTAGTCAAATTTTAGTTCCAATTTTTACAAAATTTTTGCCATAGTTTCGCCTAAAAATTGAGTCCCAAGTGTCGACAAAACCGGTTTTTTTCTTATTTTTAAAAACATTTTACACAAACCAATGCAAACAAAATCATTCTCAGTACACTCCCAATAAATCCCCCTTGTAACCTCAACTACAACCTGCAAAAAGGATTTACACTTCTAGTACAACATAAAATAAAGGTTTTGTGACAACCCCCATATTTAAATATTAAACAGCAGAAGTTATAAAATATTTACATATTTACAAATTCATATACATAAAAACTCAAGTTTTACAACACATAAAATTTATACATGATTGGCAAGTCTGCTCTGATCTTTAAGCTCCCAAAATGGATTCTTCAAGGTCTACTCTCACTAGGTCTTGATGAACTCTCGGGTTCAACTCTATCCACTCTACTACCTGCGCGATTAAACACTATCGCGCTAAGCCAACGGCTTAGTAAGATAAAACATGCTAACGGTATGCTTTAATGAAATGCAATGCCACATATGTTATTGATAAGATCAACATCATAAATATAAAGTTAACCACACAATTATGCATTTCACAAATCATAGTCATATGAGCATACCGCATTTCAACATTAATCAATCATACTCCATAACCAACATCTCATTTCATTAAACTCATAACATTATTTAGGACATTCATATAACCTTGACACCTATGGGCCCAACAAGTATTTAATACGATATTCAGAGTTCAGAGTTACTGCTTTGGTTCATAGTCACAATAATCACGCCCGTAGGCAATGTATATACATGTATCTCTATCCATGGATAGTGTAACAGACTCAGTCTCTTGGATCATCAACTCAACACATATGAGGAGATCCTCAACCCGGCAAGACTGTTACAAATCATATATCTCATAGTGTAACAGACCCAGTCTCTTGGACCATCAACTCAACACCTATGAGGAGGTCCTCAACCCGGCAAGACTGTTACCTTTCATCATTTCTTAGGCATGCCACCCAAATCCAGAACTCTGAAACTGAATAACATATTAAACAAACAATTCATTTCCATTCTCAATTCTCATCACATTTAGGCAAACATGCCTTCTTTCTTTCATTTACATCATCTTAGCCAATAACAATGGCTTCACATTTCATTTCACAATATAACATCTCATTATTCAAGTATATATATATATATCTCATCCATGATCACATTATATCTCACATAGCATCATTCATAAATATCAACATTTCATTCCACATTACTCATGAAACACATTACCATTCACAATGCACAACATAACATTGTTCAATCTCAACAATGCAATTAGGGCAAAGAACAATTGATTATAACATTCATTGATTCAAGTGTGTTTAAAGTATTTAGGGTTAGGTTTAAGGACCAACCTACCTTTGGAAAACCAAAGTAATGCAAGAAGAACAAAGAATTAAAACCCTAACCATAAATAGTACATTCTGGTTTTAAACTCCATTTTATCCTTATTTTGAAAAATTGTATAAAATAATCTACTTGACTAAAAATTCTAAAATTTTTACAGAATTTATTTATGTATCTTAAAATCATCCCTTTAAAATTTCAGATCAAACTGAACACAAAATCTTGGTCAAATAGTTCACCTAACCAGACTTCCCCAAATGCCCTGCATCCTGGCAGCAGTTCTGAACTTTGTGAATTCCATAAATCAAATTGAATCAACGTGGTTCTAAATTATTTTTCTCAAATACTAGACGCACTAAGCAACAACATATCCAAAATTCAATTGGATATGATTTTTCTACATTTTATTAAAAATCCCGAAATATAGCTGTCTCAGTTAAGGTACCTGCTGGAACAGTTCTACTAAAAATAATTTTTCTAAACTCATAACCATTCCAAAATCGAATCAATATATTTTTCAGTCATTCTAGACTCATAGAGGCACAACATATCAAAAATTCACTTCAAGAACATTTTTCTAAAATTAATTAAAAATCATACAAGTCACAGCCTTTACTAATCCTAAAACAGAAACAATTTCACTAAACACCAATCTTACTCTTCCATCACCAACACCAACCCAACTTCTCATATATCAAGCAAAATCAATACTTACAATCATACCATAAGCAACTTAATCATACCACTTCAAAAGAATTGAAGAAATTAGAGAAAAGATCTTACCTTAGTTAAAAACTTCTTAAATCAACACTTGAACACTTAATCTTTCTTCAATTTAAGCTTGAAATCATCAAAACCATCACTTGTCTCTTTCTTTCTCTTTGGCTATGGACGGCCGGCCATCAACAAGAAGAAGAAGAAGAAATGATGAAGAAAACACAAGTCAAACCTTCTTTAAATATCCACCATATTATTTTATCCAAGCAATTACCAAAGTGCCCTTATTCACATAATTATCTTTTTGTCTTATATGTGCCCAATTAAGTAATTTACCAATCTCAAATAAATATCTTCTCTTGCATTGACCAAGCCTTTTGACCACTTTATATGTCATATATATTAACATATACACAACATATAAATTTGTCTCTAAACCCTATTTCTTCCCAAAATACATATACATAAACTTTCTCTTCTCAATTTCTTTTCTCTTACAATTTAACACATATATTCAATCCAATATATAACAATAACAGCAACAACAATATGCAAAACTTCTAGGGCATAAATGAGGATATTACATGAACAAAGGGAATGTGGGAGACAAGGTGAGTGGGAAGTGAGTTGGAAGATTGACTTGAGATTTGGAGGGAAATAAAAAGAGAAAAAGAGGGAGTTTTTGGGGATTCTGGAGCTTGAAACGTGAGAGTTGGAACAAGGGAGAAGGAGCCAACAACTAAAGCAAAGAGGAGGGTTTTGAGCTGAGTTTGAAGAAGGAGACACATCTTGTACAAGCCCTAAACCAAGAATCAAGGATTGAAGTGAAGAAATACAAATTATTCTCCATGGATTGTTTGGTTTCTTTTACTCATTTATCTTGCTCTGTTTTTCTGGTTTTGAACATGAACTAATTCCTTCCCTATCTAGATATTGATGAACCCTAGCTTATTTGTATGAATTGAATAATTATATTTAGTTGAATCATTTGATTGAGTTGTTTTATTCTTATGATGCTTAATGATTATTGCTAATTGATGATAGCATGCTTATTGATTGGTTGCCATTTTCATATTATTGACTTGAGAAAGCTTGATATGAATTGATTACTCATAAGGGTTGAGGATTGATTGGGGTGCTAGAGATAGACCTACAAGATCCTTTGGTTTATAGTTCCTTGTTCTTAATGCATGACCTATTTAATTGTGTTTTGAGAAGAGATTCCGGCACTCTACTTAGCGATTAGGGATTAATTCACTCGAGAGAGGTTTTAGTCTAATTTAGAGGAATGCCAACTCAACTCTATTGAATGATTTAACTGAATTGATTGTTCATAAATATCATTGAGGCTAGGGGGATTCAATATCTGGATAGTATTATTATTATCAATCCTATTTGCACAACATTTAATTTCCCTTACTTCCAGTTATTAAATTAGTTGTTTTTAATTACAAAGCATCACACAACTATTAATTTGCTAAACAACGGTTAAGGTTTGAACTAGTACTTGGCCTTGTCCCCAGTGGAACGATAACTCACTCACTACTATATTACTTGGACGACCCATGCACTTGCGGTATTGCTATAGCGTAGCGGCACGCACCATCATGAAAAGAAGACATGATGAAACTTTCATGCAAACCTCCTCCAATCATGAAGGTTGCTGGTGGTGGTACTCTATTGAACTTCGGTAATGGGTTGTCTTTGGTGTTTGGCTTGTTGGGCTTCGGTAGCTTCCCACTATCAATCAAATTTTGGATCTCATCCCTCACCCTCACACATCTATCCATGTCGTGCTCTTGCATTTGATGAAACTGGCAAAATGCTTTAATTTTGTTATTAGGTAGGAGAGGGTTAGGCAAAGGATGAGGATTTAAGGTTGTAACAATCCCTTTCTTTGAAGCTTATTGAGAACCCAAGACATCGGTTTCCCCAATTATAAAAATTGTCTTCTTGTTCCTTGGTAGCATTAATACAAACTACCTTTTGCATGCCTTGGCTACCAGATTGATAGTTTCCTTTCTTGTTCTTTCTTGTTGAAAAATGGTTCTTCTCTCTTTTCCATTCTTCGATTTGCAGTCCAGCTTGGAGGAGATCTTTGAAACCACGGATGAGTGTATGAGATTCTTTCATGAAGACTAGGCTACACCCCTCTCACAATCATCCTTATTTGATCGGATTAATCGGGCCTTCTCTTGAGCAAAGCAGCCTTATTTCTCCATCTTTTGTCATGGTCCACAAAATTCTCATTTGGCCTTTGTCTAATGGACTCAACTTCCATTAAGGTAACTTCCATTTCAACATCATATCGATATTGTTGGATGAAGACCTTGTATAGCAGATCCCAACTCTTTTGTGTTCCTTCTTTTAAGGTATAAAACCAATTTTGGATAACAAGATCCAATAAGAGCATAAAGTACCTTAGTGTTTGAGCTTTAGTAGCTCGGGCAGACTGCATAGCAGTGTTATACTGCTTCACATGGAGGTGAGGATTTTTTATTCCATTAAACTTTGCAAAGGATGGCATCTTGAATTTGTATGGCACTTCTTCTTCTAGCTCAAATAATTTGTCAACTTTGGATATTTCTTCGGTTTTCAGCTTCTTCTCAAATTTCTTTTCTAAATCCGTGATCATCTTTTCAACATCAGAAATCTCGATTTTCTCTATAGCTGATCTTTCAACAATCTTCGGTTCTTTCTTCTTGTCTTGAGGATCTTGGAAATATTGAGCCCAATCATCATCATCATCATCAATGATCACCTTATCATCATCAAAAACCACTTCACCAACTTTAGTCTTCCCTTTGTCCTTTGGCTTCTTAGTGTTAGCAGATGCTTCAACATGATTTCCTAAAATCGCAGCTAATTGGTTCTTCATGGTCTCAGCTAGGGTCTCTTTTATTTCTTCCATCTTGGCATTGAGGGCATCATCCACCATTCTTTTAATTTGTTCAGGCTCCAATGCTTTTGGTGAGCAAGTGATTGAGTTATTACTGGATTCTTCATCTCCGGCGTAGGTTGGATTGTCGTAAGCTTTTGAACTGTCGTAATCCAAGGCTGTGAGCCAGAAAGGATCAATGATATGAGATGCAAATGTATACATGTATGCACAAACAATTAACAAACAAGGATAAATAGGACCTTCCTTCCAACCTTATAACATCCACACACGAATGGCGAGTCTCTTTTCCTAGGTATATGGTTAACAAAATATAAACATGGGGTTTCTTGTTTTTGAATAATTCCCTCTGACGTTTCAACCAATCGTTATATTTTCAAAAATAGAAATTAGTTCATGATAATTCCCATTAATTAGGTTTTAATCCATTCAAACAACTGTAGTAGCTTTTATGCTATATTGGATTAAAACTAAATTATGAGGTTTACTATAAATATATTTCTAACTTGAAAAAGTAACTAATGATTCATGCCAAAAATAAGCCCATGATTAATAACTCTTAGTATAAACCAGGCTCACAATTGATTTTTGGTATTTTCATAATTGACCTAAATAATTTTCAAGCTCTTTGTAAGAAAAGGTTGGATAAAAACAATTTTGTTTCTAAGCCCATTGTAATTTGGATTTTGGGCTTTGTATTTGGGTCATGAAAAAAGAATTTTTGATTTGGAAAAGTTTTGTATCTAAAGACCATTGAAAAATTTTTAAAATTGCTTTAGTCTTTTGGACTTTAAAGAAAAAATTTATTTTGAGCTTACAATGTACTTAGGTTATATTAGAAAAAGAACAAACCAAATAAGCCATGATTTAAGCCAAGATAAATTAACCATAGTCAAACAACAAGCATTTGGAGTAAAACCTAAGGAAAGTAACTAGGCCAATTACATGAGCTTTAGTCTTTGGGTTAAAAGGTTTAGGTTCCCATAGCAAGTATATACCAAATGGTACGAGGCTATGGGTGGTTATGCCATGCTCGATCTCCATACCTTGAGTGAAAGTATGGTATCCCTTACATAACACAACACAGGTAACACGGGCATCCTAACTCACGCACATGATGCAATCTAATATGATGCAATGGATAATATCATTATAAGAAAGAATAGAATAATATAAATACCAATGGAATCAACTTATCTTATCTCCAGTGGAGTCACCACTGTGATCAGTGATTTTTGCCCCCAATCCCGGTGGAATGGTTCTTGCGACTTCGACACTGTTTAGGCTCGGGGCCTTAGAGAACACGGACCTAGGTCTGGAGAAAATTGAGTCGCCACCCGGACGGGCTGGGAAAAAGAAAGGGGTGGATGACTCAATTCCTAAGGAATCCCCAACCCCCTAATGGGTTCGGAAAGTTGGGTACGTGTGGGAAAGGTGAGAAATGACCCAGCACCCCCAAAACGCCCGGTTCATTGGAACCGACCTCCTTTTCAGGTCTTAATATTATAAAATTCTTAAATATAATAATAATATCCATATTACATGCAACAATTAAAAATAAAGCATCATTATATTAAAATCAAAGCAAGGTCCAAACAAAGCAAATAAATGGACACCCATCCGAGGATGGAAACATGTCCTTACAACATTCATGTCTAAACTAAATAGGACACCCACTGAAAGGTGGAAAACATGTCCTTTACATTGGTCCAAAATATAAAAGCAATTTAAATTACATAATATTTAACTAATGAGGTACCCACAAAGTGGAAACATACCTCTTACAATTTTAATACTAAAACAAACAAATAATCATAATAATAAAGAAAATGTCCATCCATGATAAATTAAATAAATCAAGCATTGAAATTAAATAAATCATCAAAACATAAAATAAATCACATGATCACATCTAAAATTAAATAAAGTAAATAAAGATATAAATTTAGGTTTATGTCTTAATTTAGAGTTCTTTAATTAATAATTAGGGTTTTGGGGATTTTAGAATTATTGTTGTTATTATTTAGGCTACTGTGAAGATTTTGAAAAAAATGAAATAGATTAGGGTTTTATAAATTTAAGAAAGTAGTAAGGGTTTTGGTTAATAAAATTAGGGTTTAGGGGTTAACATCATGAAATTAGGGTTTTGGAATATTAAGACATTAGGTTTATAATTCATGTTTACTGGATTATGATTTTAAGTTTGCTGGATCATGGTTTTAGGGTTTAGATTCATTAAATTGGGTTATTGTTTTCATTAGTTAGGGTTTATTGTTTACTGAATTAGGGTTTAGGAAAACTTAGGGTTTATTGTTTTTTTTTTTAGAAAGTTAGGGTTTTTGGTATTTTAGAAAACATATTTGGTTTTTGGGTTTAAGAAAACAGTTTAGAGTTTTATAAAAATAATTATGATTTTTAGAAAATGTAAAGAGAACTAGGGTTTGGAGATTTAAGAAAACATTTGGAGATCTTGGATAAAAGGTTATGGTGTAGATGAAAATAGTTACGAAAATGATTTTAGGGTTTTAAAGCTTTTTGGAAACAGAAGAATAGTTTAAAGGTCTTTAAGGTTTCTGAAAAAAGAAAAATAGTTTAGGGTTTTAAGGTTTTGGAAACAAAAGAGTAACTTTAGGGTTTTTAAGGTTTTGGAAACAGAAGAAATACTTTTAGGTTTTTAAGATTTTTTAAAAGCAGAAAAGATAATTTATGTTTTAAGATTTTTGGAAACAGGAGAGACACAATTTTTGGGTTTCGAAGTGTTGATCATTGACTAATGGCTACTGGATGAATGTATGATTTAATGTAAAATATATGATTAAGTTTAATAATTTTTGTTACTTAAAAAACAAACGATGGAAACATTATAAATAACATTAAATCAAAAATTTATAATCAAACCTCCATTCGTTGGTTCCTCCACAATTTGCTTTTGGATGAACAAAGACAAAGGTAGTTTTGCTGCCTTTGAATGGATTGTTGATTGCTTTCTTTGTTGCTAATCTCTTGTGCTAAGGTTTTTTTGTCTCTTTGTAAAATAATTTTTTTGATCCAATTCCAGTCTAAAAGTCCCTTAATTCTGAGTTTTAATGTGTTATTTATAAGAAAATCATAAACCTACTTCTAGTTGTTTAAGGAAATTAAAACCAATTAGGAAAAGAAACCAAAACCAAATAGAATTTGGTTTGGAAAAAAATTGCATTGGAAAATTGCGCTGGCGAAAACTGCAAGCGACTGCGGGCGGGCGCTGGGGCGGCTGGCCAATTTGCCGCAGGAAATTCTTGCGGCATGTCGCCCACAGGATTTTCCAGCGGGCGAATTGTGGCCAAGCTAATTTTCGACGACGAATTTTTTTCGTCGCCGATTTTTATTTTTATTTTATTATTTTTATTTTTTTAACTTTACCATTTTTTATTTTTATTAAAAATTATAAATAATAAATAATTAAATAAATATTATTTAATTAAAATACTACAAAAATTATTTTGGACTATATAAAAAATATCAAACCAGACTGTGTCAAAAATTAAGGGTCTACAGTTGGGTTATACATATGATCGATTACTTAATTCTTGAAGTGCTCTTGAACTTAATGAATCAGCTCACGTTTCCTAAATGTCATTCCTTTGCCTTAGCCCCATTACAACCAAATGAAAGACCTTATGATTGATGATTGATTGAAATTTAGTGGTGGAAGTTTGATTGATAAGCAAGCTTATGGTGATAATCTATCATTAAATGTTATGAGTGTAAACACTACCTATTTAAACATTGTAAGAGTTGGCGAGGGAGTGTCAATATTGGTTATGTGTGGAAATCCATTAAAAAAAGATGAGAGTGGAGTAGTATATACACCTTGGCTATTTTTGAAGAAGGCGGTTCTTAGTTTTGGTTCTTGATTTTTCAAGAGGAGAGACACCATTCTCTTTTCATCTCTATTCCCATTCATCCTTCATTTCTTCCATAGATAAGAGCCAATCAATATTGGGGATAAAAATTATATGAGCAAGTTTCTTAGACAATTAGGGTTTGAAGAAAGCTTGATTAGAGTTAAAGCTTGAGAAAGTTACATTCCATCCTTCAACAGGAGAACCATTGATTTAGGGAGCTTGTAAGTTGTTCATCACACTTCAAGGTGGAAGCTAGGAGGAAGAAAAGTAGTCCAACTTTTGGCATCTACAAGGGGGTTTTTCATATTCTCTCTTTTGATTCATTTCTATATTGTTGTTGTTTTATTGTGAACATTAATATTACAATGTATAATTTTGATTTGATGAATATTGAGATGGATATTTGTTTTAAATTGATGATGAGCTAATTCACTCATGCCTTGGGTTATAGTAGATTTAATTAGATGACTTGATTTGATAATTCCATTAGTATACCTTGTTGTTGTTTGATTCCATTGGATTGAATGTTAGGCTGATAGATTGGCCATCTATTAATCACTTAATATTGAATGATAAACCGAGAGGTGAAATTATATATCGGAACTATGTAATCAACTACCCTAAGAATGAATTAGAAATATAAGTTCTAGGGTTTGTTAATTTGCAAATTCAAAACAATTGGTGGTTGTTAATTCATGAATGTGAAAACTAATGAATTGGTAATCACTAATTAAACTCAAGGAACAAATTAAAATACAAGGTTATACTAATGGATAAATTGAGAATTAAGCTTTGATTAAATTAATCTACAACCCTAGGCACCATTCCTAGAATTGACTTGATCTTACCCAACTACTACTCATTTACTTTTAAATTAAAATTGTTTGTCACCATTCCAATATATCACATTCTTGTTTATTTAATTTACTTGTCAATCAAGCTATTGCAAAATAATTCCTTCCTTGTGAGACAACCTTGGGGCGATTATCGTTGTTACAATTATCTCGTATACTTGCAAGTGTCGCTTATAGTGGTAATTAGTCGAGCACAACATAAATTTGGTCACATCAAATTGGATTGCTTCAAACTAAAGAACAAGAAGAAGTGGGACAAAGAAAAGAAGAAATCACTCAAAGCTACATGGGATGATTCTTCCTCAAGTGAAGAAGAAGAAGAAGAGGAAGGAATTGCAAATCTATGTCTCATGTCTATTGAGGATTACTCCAATAAGGTAGGTACTCAATCCTTGAATCTAATTAGATATGATGATAATGATGTTGATAATTAGATGATAGTGATTTGGTTGAACATATGAACCTTAGAGTAGAAAAATACTTTTCTAAGGTGAAACTCTATAAGGATAAATGTTCTATGCTAGAAAAATATTTTATGTCCTTGAAAAACTCTAAACTAGAATTGAAGACCTCAAATGAAAAATTATCGAAGTCAATTAATGAAATGAATGAAAATTCATATAACTTAGAAATGTAATCAAGGAAAATGAAATTTTGAAGCATGAACTAAAAGAGTCAATTTCAAAATTTCATAAAGGAAAAGAGGCATTAGACACATTGATAGATAATCAAAGGTCACCCTCTTTGAAATATGGAATAGGATTCAATGGCTCATCCAACACTACATCTACTATACCAACATTAGTAAAAGGATCTATAACTCAAACTTCTAGTGTTGAAGTTGTAAAGAGCAAAGATGCACACACCAAGCCTAAGAGTCCCAAAAAGACTACTTAAGGTTCACTAGGCAATAGAACTAAGTTGCTAAGAGAAAATCATGCATTCATATATATTAGACATATACATAAGCACAAAGATGCACAAAAGCAATAACACACTGGCAATTGTATGCATAGCACATTTAATGTCAATAGGAAAGTGCATAAATATAGGACATTGTATCAATACATTAGGAAGGCTCATCTTAAGTTAAAAGATCCTTCTACTACTAACCCCTAAGGACCTAACTTTATTTGGGTACTTAAAAGAAGATGAACACTATTATTTTGTAAGTATGCCTAAAATCTACTATTAATGAAAGCACATGGCTTGTGGATAGTGGATACTCAAGGCACATGATGGGCAATGCAAAGTTTTTCACAACACTTACTTACAAACATGGAGGTAATGTCACTTTTGGAAATAATGCTAAAGGTAAGATTATTGGCATTGGTTCCATTGACATGCTAGGTAAAAATTTGATTGAAAATGTATGGCTTGCTGATGGTTTGAAACACAACTTGCTTAGTGTTAGTCAACTATGTTATAAAGGATATCATGTAAATTTTGACTCTAAAGGATGTAAGATTATCAATTCAAATGGTGAAATTGCATTTAAAGGAGTTAGAATTAACAAGAAAAATAAAATTGACATACATTCCAATAATGCCTTTGAATGTTTGATTTCCATCAACAATGATGCTTGGTTATGGCATAGAAGACTAGGACATGCTAGTATGAATTAATTAAAATGTATTGGTAATGAAGAACTAGTTATGGCCTCCCTAAAATAAAATTTTATAAAGATAGAACATGTGAACTTTGTCAATTTAGTAAGCAACACAAAATTTCATTTAAATCTAAAAATATTTTAAGTGCTTCTAGACCTTTAGAACTCATTCACTTGGATTTGTTTGGACCAAATAGAGTTGCTAGCCTAGGTGGCAAATTATATGCATTTGTTTTTGTTGATGATTACTTAAGATTTACATGGGTAAATTTCATAACTCAAAAGAATGAATCTTTTAATCATTTTAAAATATTTGCAATAAGAATTCAAAATGAAAAAGGCTATGTAATCACATCTATTAGAAGTGATCATGACAAAGAATTTGAAAATGAAAATTTTGAAAATTTTTGTAATGAATTTGGTATTTCACATAATTTTTTGGCTCCTAGAACACCACAACAAAATGGTGTGGTTGAAATGAAAAATAGAACCTTGGTTGAATGGCTAGAACAATGCTCAATGCGTATGACTTACCATCCTACTTTTGGGCGAAAGCCGTTAATACCGCATGTTATATTTCAAATCATGTTTATAAAAGACCTTTATTAAACAAAACCTCTTATGAGATATGGTATGGAAGAATACCCAAAATTTCATATCTTAGAGTGTTTGGATGCAAATACTTTATATTGAACACTAAGGATAATCTTGAAAAATTCTCATCCAAATCGGATGAAGGCATATTTTTAGGATATTCATCATCTAGCAAAGCATATAGGGTATTTAATAAGAAAACTCTAATAGTTGAAGAATCAATGAATGTTGTCTTTGATGAATCCTCTAAACTTGATCAAAGGAAAGGTTACTCTTGATGATTTTGTAGGTACTTTTGAACAACAAGAAACAATTAATGTTCCAAAGAACAATCATGACGAACTAGAAGAAGGGACTCAAGAGCTACCCAAGGATTGGGAATATAAGAAGGATCATCCAAAAGAACTCATCATTGGTGAAACATCAAAGGGAGTAACTACTAGATCCAAAATTCAACATTTAGATGTCAATTTCGCTTTTGTTTCTCAAATTGAGCCAAGGACTATTGATAGGCTCTTAATGATGAATATTGGGTGATTGCAATGCAAGATGAACTCAACCAATTTGAAAGGAATAATGTGTGGGAACTTGTTCCTAGATCGAAAGATCATCCAATTATAGGATGTAAATGGGTTTATAGGAATAAGCTTGATGAAAATGGTCTCATTACTAGAAATAAAGCTAGATTGGTAGCCAAAGGCTATAACCAAGAGGAAGGCATTGACTATGATGAGGCATTTGCTCCCGTTGCTAGATTATAAGCTATTAGAATTCTACTTGCATTTGCATGTCATATGAATTTTAAACTTTTTCAAATGGATGTTAAAAGTGCATTTTTAAATGGATTTATAAATAAGGAAGTTTATGTTAAACAACCTCTCGGTTTTGAAGACTATAAACTTCCAAATCATGTTTTTAAACTTACCAAAGCATTATATGGATTGAAACAAGCACCAAGAGCTTGGTATGATAGACTTAGTGCATATCTACTTGAAAATGACTTTTCAAATGGCAAAGTAGACACAACTCTTTTTGTTAAAAAAATAAGAATAACATTTTAATTATATAAATTCATGTTAATGGCATGATATTTGGTGCTACTAATGAATCTTTATGTAAGGAATTTGCTTCTTGTATGACTAGGGAATTTGAAATGAGTATGATCAGTGAACCCAAATTCTTTCTTGGACTATAAATCAAGCAATGTAAAGATAGGATTTTCATCAACCAAATCTAAGTACACAATCAAGAAATTTGGAATGGATGGTTGCAAGACTAGCAAGACTCCCATGAGTACATCCTTAAAACTTGACAAAGATGAAATTGGTAAGGTAGTGGATGAGAAGAAATATCGAGGTATTATCGGATCTCTACTCTATTTAACCTCTTCTAGACCTGATATTATGTATAGTGTATGTTTATGTGCAAGGTTTCAATCATGTCCTAAACAATCACATTTAAATGCCACTAAAAGAATTTTGAAATACTTGAATGGTACATTACATTTAGGACTTTGGTATCCTAAAAATACATCATTTGATATTTTAGGTTTTTTGGATGTGGATTACATCAGTAGTCTTTTAGATAGAAAAAGTACGATCGGTTGGCGAATATCTATTTTCTTGATTTAGCAAGAAATAAGTGTCAGTTATTTTATCTACCGCGGAAGCAGAATATGTTGCTGCTTGTTTTTATTGTACTCAAGTCCTTTGTATAAAACAATAATTGTTTGATTATGGAAAAACTTTTGATCATATTCCTATTAAATGTGATAACACTAATACAATAAATCTATCCAAAAATCCAATTCAACATTCTAGTTCAAAACATATAAATATTAGGAACCATTTCTTAAGGGATAATGTCCAAAACCAAAATTTTTTCTTAGAATTCATTGATATACAAAATCAACTTGCTGACATATTTACAAAACCCTTAAATGAAGATAGGATGAACTTAATAAAAGAATGTTTAGGAATGATAAATGGAAGCACCATTTCATGAAATTGGACTTTGTTATGTCTGACTAGACTTTAACTCAGAATTCAAAAATATCTAGCCATTGGAACTCAATCAAAACATGCATATTTTGTCTCCAACAACTCTAAATGGCTATTTTTCATATTAAACATTATAAATACCCTCTAATATCAGTATTTACATCTTTTTATCAAACTCTAAACATTTAAACACTCAAATTCTCTTAAAACAAACTCTTTTCTTCATCTATTCTCTCAATCAATCTTTATGGCGCTGAAAGAACATAAGAAGAAGGCTTCAAGAGCTAAGAAAGGCAAAGGTATTGCTGCCCTTTCTCATCAAGAAGAACCTTCTAGAAGAAGCCACAAGATAAGGTTTAGAGATGAGGAAGAAAGGCAAAGGTATGCAATCATAAAAGACAAAATCATTGAACCAAACCGCTCTTTTCTACCCTCACTCTAGAGTCCTTAAGGATTGAGAATGACATTAGGGGATGTCTTAGAACATTGGGTTGGGAATTTTGTCTTCCTAGATCATGATGATCTTGGTTGGGAAAGCTTGACCAAAGAGTTTCTTACTACTTTGGTTATTAGTAAGAAGAGCACTAACCCTTTAAGATTTTATGGGATATCCTTTATATTTTTTAATCAAGAGTATGGTCTCACTTTTGAGGATTTTTCTTCCTTTTGGGGTTTCCAACTATAAGGTATTTCTCATATCTCAGACAACATCTTCACCTTTGAAAGATAAAAAGAATTTTGGATTGGAATTTCTATAGAAACTAATCACCATAAATAATCTAATGCTAAAAACCTTAGGACCCTCACCTATTGGATGTTGCATAGGATTGTCACTTACACAATTAGGGCCAGGGGAGAGAGCAATGAGAAAGTAACCCAAAAGGATCTACTTTTTTTTTATTGTTTGATTAGAGGTCAACCTATCCAATCCAAGAAATTCCTTATCGACACTTTCCTACACATTAGGAAAACCAAGTTGGGACTTATTCTTCTCTCTTCCCGAGTGACCCAATTTGCCAAATATATTGGTACACTCACACCAACAAACAAAGCAACTCTCTCTAATCCTTTAGATCCCACTACAAAATCCATAAACATAGCATACCTAAAACATGCCAAATGTATTAGGGATGAAGATGGGAACCATGTCTACCTCCTAGAAGCACTAGGTGCTAGGGCTCAACAAAGGAAAAGACCAATGATTGTAGAGGAAGATGAAGAGACATTCCAAATGGAATTCCCAAGACCCACAACTCCAAGACCTCAATCTTCTATCCTCCAACTCCTTCAAGACATTCATGGACAAATGAGCTCACAAAGCTCAAGGATAGATAAAATTACAAATGAGATCTCTCATCTCCATCTTGACATTCTGGTACTTCGCACTGTGCTATAGCAATACCGTAAGTGTACGGGTGGCCCAAGTAATAAAGTAGTGAGCTAGTTATCGTTCCACTTGGGACAAGGTCAAGTACTAGTTCAAACCTTAACCGTTGTTTAGCAAATTAATAGTTGTGTGATGCTTTGTAATTAAAAACAAATAATTTAATAACTGGAAGTAAGCGAAATTAAATGTTATGCAAATAGGATTGATGATAATAATACTACCCAAATATTGAATCCCCCTAGCCTCAATGATATTTATAAACAATCAATTCAGTTAAATCATTCAATAGAGTTGAGTTGGCATTCCTCTAAATTAGACTAAACCTCTCTCGAGTGAATTAATCCCTAATCACTAAGTAGAGTGCCTGAATCTCTTCTCAAAGACAATTAAATAGATCATGCATTAAGAACAAGGAACTATAAACCAAAGGATCTTGTAAGTCTATCTCTAGCACCCCAATCAATCCTCAACCCTTATGAGTAATTAATTCATATCAAGCTTTCTCAAGTCAATAATATAAAAATTGCAACCAATCAATAAGCATGCTATTATCAATTGGAAATAAATCATTAAGCATCATAAGAATAAAACAACTCAATCAAATTATTCAACTAAATATAATTATTCAATCCATACAAATAAGCTAAGGTTCATCAATATCAAGATAGTGAAGGAATTAGTTCATGTTCAAAACCAGAAAAACAGAGCAAGATAAATGAGTACAAGAAACCAAACAATCCATGGAGAATAATTTGTATTTCTTCACTTCAATCCTTGATTCTTGGTTTAGGGCTTGTACAAGATGTATCTCCTTCTTCAAACTCAGCTCAAAACCCTCCTCTTTGCTTCAGTTGTTGGCTCCTTCTCCCTTGCTCCAGCTCCCCTGTTTCAAGCTCCAGAAAAATTCCCTAAAAACTCCCTCTTCTTCTCTTTTTATTTCCCTCCAAAGCTCAAGTCATGCTTCCAACTCACTTTGTCTCCCGCATTCCCTTTGTTTAATCTTTCTTTTCCTCAAATTAGGCAAGCTTTTCTTTTGTCTAATCTTACTTTTGACTAAAACTAGTCTTTGTTCCCCACTTGTATACATAAAAATTTAAACATTTCAAAGTTACCCTAGGTGACAAGGCCAAGCTTGCTGGCCGTGTCACCTTCTGCCCTTTCTTTTCTTGTTTTCTTCTAGGTGACATGACCAGTGGCTTGGCCGTGTCATGTGGATGTGTCACTTTCTGCTTCTATCTTCGTCAACTTGCCCTCTTTGTTTCTAAGGGTGACACGGCCACTGGCTTGGGCGTGTCACCTGTGTGTGTTGGCTTCTGGTTCATTTCTTTTCCTTCCTTGGTTCTTTGGCTTGGATGGGACACGGTCAAGCTTGTGGCCGTGTCATGTGACACGGTCACTGGCTTAACCGTGTCACTTGCCAGTGTCTTCTTCTGCCAAAATTTCTTTCCTTTCTTGTTCTCTTTGATTTTTGCTCTTTGGGTGAGACACGACTAGGGACTTGGGTGTGTCACCTAGATGTGTCATCTACTTCCTTGAAGAAATTTTTAGGGACAGGGCCAAGCTTGCTTTGGCTTGGCCATGTCTTGCTTGCTTCATGCTTTTTCTTCATTGTTTTGATCATCCAAGGGAGTTTTTGCACTTTGACCTAAAATAAACACTTAAAACAAACTTTAAACCAAAATCAAATGAAACATTAACTAAAAACACATAGAAATCATACTAAAAACTAATATAAAATCACTCTCATCAAATACCCCACACTTAAATCCTTGCTTGTCCCCAAGCAAGGCTAAAATCAAAACAAACTAAACACAAAAATTTTGTCAAGTTCAAGAGTTATAACAAATTGCATCAAGACTTCCCTATCCTTGAATCTGCAATCAATATCAAATCCAACAAAATCGATACCATTGCAATTAAGTGGCTTTCCATGCATAACCTACATTGTCACTCCCTCACCAACTCCTAGAAAGTGTTTGATCAAGGTGGTGTTTACACTCATAACAATCAATGAAAGATTATTGCCATAGGCTTGCATATCTATCAAATCTCCACCACTTAATTACAATCAAGCATCAATCAAAAGGTCTTTTATTGGGTTGTAATGGGGTTAGGGTAAAGGCATGGCATTTAGGAGATGTGAGCTTAATCATTAAGTTCAAGAGCACTTCAAGAATGAAGTAACCGATCATATGTATAACCCAATGATCTCAAGACACCTTCCTCTTAACTACCCCTTGACATTGACAGAAGTTTTCAAGGGAACTCACTTATTACATCTTGTAACATATTCCAACCCTTTTTAAAAAGAATAACAATTTTTCTTATTATTTTTCTTCTTTTTATTTGATTTTTTTATATTTTGCAATCTTAAACCTACTAAATTTAACCCCACACTTAATTCAACACAACACTTGGTCATAAACGTTCTTAAAATGCTCTTGACCTAATGAAAGGGTAAGAGTTAAAACAACAAGGTTCAAGCTAATGATGTTGTGAAAAAGAAAGAAAAGGAAAAATGAAATAGGCTCAAAATTAGCTAACTAAGGTTAAAATTAGGGTTGGTCTTTTTAAGCCAAAGTGGGTTCACCTAATTGCCTTAATCATCTTGATGCCAAATTGAAATTTTTATGTAGTCTTAAAATGTATATCAAAGCAAGTTCTAGCAAGTCATCAATCAAAGATGTTTTCCCACACAAAGAATAATAAGTTGATGGCTCAATTTCTCACTAGGTTGATGGTGATGCAAGGAAAAACTAACAAAATTGACAAAAAGTATCAATTCTACTCAATTCTCAAATTCATGCTTCTAAAATTCAAAAGTCAT
This sequence comes from Garcia nutans, assembly GCA_947685225.1. Classification (NCBI taxonomy): domain Eukaryota; kingdom Viridiplantae; phylum Streptophyta; class Magnoliopsida; order Malpighiales; family Euphorbiaceae; genus Garcia; species Garcia nutans. The sequence continues at coordinate 29,135,561 of CANTUV010000009.1, read as the reverse complement.
CTATCAATAATGTTTATAACAATTGAACTTTCAAAAATTGAGTTATTTAAAGAAAACATTAACTAAACCTAAACAAGGATAACTTAAAACACAAAATGCACCCCACACTTAAAAATTCACATTGTCCTCAATGTGAGCATGCATACACTAAAAGAGAATTTAGATGAAACATATTATTATTATTATTATTATTATTATTATTATTTTACCAAAAATGCAGAAATTAAAGACAATAATTAAAGAACGAATAAAATGGTGGGTTGCCTCCCACCCGGCACTTCTTTAACGTCGTATTAGTTGGACATTCAGGGCAATTGTTCCTAGTCGTGGAGGTGTAAAACCTCCTTTAAGTCCTGTATTTCCCCTCCAAAATAAAGTTTGAGCCTGTGCCCATTGACTTTAAAATCACCTTTTTCGGGTGGGCTATTTCAACCACTCCGTAGGGGAAAACTTCCTTGACAGTAAAAGGACCAGGCCATCGAGATTTCAACTTACCTGGAAAGAGTAGAAGCCTTGAATTGTTGTAACACCCCTATACCCCATATACACACACTACACACTACTACATCTGTAATATACATATACCGGATACAAGAGTGCCACGGTTTATATTAAACAACCCAATCTGTTAAATTTAAAATTAACCATATTATGAGAAAACTTGAAAACATTCAAATTATATTATAAAGTACCATAGATAAAATGTTCATTCAATACGCAGCGGAAAATATAGCGGTATTTACAAATTTATATACATCAAAAATCAAATTTTACAAAACATAAAATTTATACATGTTTAGCAGTTCGTCTCTAATCTGTAAGCCCACTATCAACACTTCAGAGTCTAGACTGAACTTAGTCTAGCTGAACTCTCTGGTTCTACCCTGTCACCTACGCGATGAACCACAATCGTGCTAAGCCAATGGCTTAGTGGTACAACCCATAATAACAATATGCTTCAATGCAATGCCAATGTCACACATTCAAATATTATAAACAATACATAAGAATATCATATTTCAAAACCTTACATTAAATTTTATTATTGTTTCACCATTTATGATTCACATTTAAACAAAGACAAGCATGGTCCCAAAAGGCACTAATATGCCATTCAACTTTTAGAGTTAATGTTTTGGTTCAATTATCACATTTATCATTATCCCTACTAGGCTTCAAGGATTAGGCCCAACCAAGCTTCAAGGGGAACGAAGCATGCTAAGTATTAACCCAACTTGGCTTCAAGGACCAAACCCAACCTAGCTTCAAGTAAGACTGGACGGTGAAATTGTTATGGACGGTGAGATTAGATTTTGATCTGCGCAGAGCTAGATTATGTGACGAAATTGAGAGTGAGAATGGACTCGAGTAAGACTGGACGGTGAAATTGTTATGGTAATAACTGAACTTGACTATCATATAAAGTTTTGGGCCCAAAGTATATGCGTGTGGAAATGTTCTATGTATATGTGTATAATAAGAGATTGTAAGGAAAAAGGGGAAGTATAATGTATGAAAATTTTTAGAAGAGATAGATTAGAAATGGAGTAACAAATGGAAATTGTGTAAAATTTGCATATGATCGAATATGTATACGTAAGAGATGTTAATGGTAATATTGTTGAAACATGAGTTAGGCTAATGATGATCATATAATCGAGTGCAAATTGTTTTGAAACGGAGTTGAAATGTGTTAACTCTTGGTGTAGCAAAAGTTTAGAGAATGAATATGTAATCCTTGCGATACAAACTTAGCATTGTAATTGGAAATGTTGGAAGCAGAATAATAGAGGGACAATATTGATTTATAAGCCACAGGCGTGACCATTAATCTCCTATGGCCATATGATTTGTTTAGTATATTTGGCCGGTTAGTTTTGTTATCCACAGATTTGGGCCTCAGATGACATGACCGTAGTATAGTTTTGGCAAGATTGATAATTATGCTTCAAGAAACATGGTCAAGAGTTATGATTGGTAAAGTTGTACCTTATAATTTTAAGGTAGAAATTTGTTTATAATTATAGAAAGTATGTAAAAAGAAGAGAACTGTGAAAATGTTTTGAGTTATTGATAATGTGATAGAAAAGGGTGATTATGGAAATATAGTAATGGTATGAAAATGTGAGGAGATGTTAAATGGGAGAAATTATAAAATGTGATTGAGAGTTATATTGAATAAGTTGATGGAAATAATGTTTAAGAGACTGAACTATGGGTAATAAATATGGTATGAAATAATCATGAGACTTATGTGAAAATTGTATTAAGATAATAGAAAACAAAATATATGAATATTGAAAAAGAATTTGAAGTGATTTGTTATAATTAATCATAATTTCAGAAAGTTGAAAAGATGGATCTGAAGAGATTAGAATTTGAATATAAATTTGACCTAATAGAGTTACGTCATTTATTGAAATTTAATGATAAATTTAAATAAGTTAATTGTTGGCTTGAGTCGAATAAGATAGAAACGCTGGTATATTGTGACAGATAGATCAATTGATCTAGATTTCGCTAAGATTGCAAAACATTATTTAGATTTAATATGTATAGTTGGACTAAGAGTATAAGATATATGTGATAATGTGTGTGATGTAATATTCTGATATGTGGATGGACATGAATGAGTTAAGATATATCAGTTGTAAATGATGATAAAAGGAAAAAGGTTGAATATCTGTAAAGTATGTTTAAAGGCATTTTATTAATATTAATGTTAAGTGAGAAGCATGCTAAAGAAGGAATTAAGTGTATGAAAAATAAGGATATTGTTATCAATTAAGATTTGATAAGTGTCTATTTTGAAAGTGACTGTAGTGACAGGATAATCAATATTAAGATATAAATCAATAACTTCTAACTTTAAGGTTAAGAGAGTATATCTATAAATAGATGAAGTGATAAAATATCTTGAACGTGATAGATGGGTGAGGTATATGTATATTATAAGATGAGCTGATTCTTGTATACAGATAAATTAATTGGGAATGTAATGAGTTATCTTGATTGCTTTGTTGAGAAAGTACTAAGATATAAAGATATATATATACTGATGAGTTATGAAATCGGGAGAAAATGATTGACTCTAAGGGGAAGAGTAGAAGTTATGTGATTTGATGAAATAATAACTTAAGAATATGATTAAATTCATATGAAAATTAAGATAGTATTTTGTTAAGAATGGATTGTGTCACGACCCAACTAGGGACCGTGACCGGCGTACAGTTACACTTACGTGTAACTATACAAGCCTAAGATAACAATAGTTAGATCATGCTTTAAAGGAAAATAGTGTAAGTTATGCTCATAAATTCAACTATTAGTCTAAAGCAATATATAAAGTGTTCCAATTATTCAATGCCAAAACAATACCGTCTAACTGAAAATGGTCAAATGTTTAAATCTCATTATTACAAGGAAACGGGTTCAGACTCAGTCTGCCCTTAGGTTATCCAGAAATCTATAAAGGAAGAAACATCTCCACTAACCTACTAGCTTTAGGATTCCAAAGAACGAAAGAATGGAAATAAACAACTGATGCTACCAGTGGACCTCAACCTGCAAAATCAGTCTATAGGGGTGTGAGCGTTATATATATATATGCGCTCAGTAAGTTCATGTGAGGCAGAGAAACACAACTATATAAGCAGTTTATAAATATCAAGTAACTCAAATACAATTAATTCAATCAAGGTGGTATGTCGGGGTCTACCAATATCAATAATTCATCCTCCCTTATTCCTCCTCAATAACAGTTACAGTATCAGTAATAATTAACAATAACAATCCACCCTTATAACAACCTCAGTATCAATATCAGTACAGTGGAGGTTTTTAACCTCATAAACAAATGCAATAACAGTTACAGTATTTCCACAATTGATCCTCCGTCCCCATATGACATACCACCACACAACACAAGAAAAGTTTCAACACATAATATTCACAATATTAGCATTCACAAGCACGTTCCTCTGTCTCCCAAACATTCATATAAAGGCTCGGGTATTGAAGGAATATAATACCAAAGAGAAAGAATAGTATATAAGAAGGGCTTAATATATATATATATACATTTGTTAGTCAAACATCAGCACATCACAAACAAACAATCACACCCATGAACTTACCTGATATGCAGACTTATTGAGATAAGCAAACTCCTCGATCCTATTGATCCCGAGGACCGACCTGATTATCACCTAAGTATACGATTCAACAATATCATTCATCAGAATCCGTCTCACTCACATGAAGTGTAATGTATGCCATGTATGCCATGAATAACAGTCAATCGAGTATTATTCAATAAAATGACCATTTTACCCCTAATGCATTTTCCTAACCAATTGACCATTTAATCAACCATCATACAAACTCATGATTTAATTTAAAATTGCAGACCATACTCATGCAAAAACATTTACCCCTAAGTCTTACGTAAACGTAGCAAAGTGTTTCCAAAAGCGAAACTTAGTTTTTTTTTCCACAATATCGATGTATCTAGTGAAATAAGGGTAATTTTGGAAATTTCATATAAATTAATCCTGTTGTTTAAAAATTTTGGAAAAATTCCAGAAGGTCCCTCACCCTTCCAGAGACCCTCGTACAAAATTTCAGGTCCATACAAAATGATTTAGTCCCCCAAAATCGATTTGCGATATACTGCCCGATCCATAACTACTAAAATGGGCAGTAGGATACATATGCATAAATACATACACAACATTATATAAAAATTCCCCAAATATTTTTAACATTAAATTTACTTCATAAAATACAACATACCCAAATTTTGTAAATATCCAGTACGTAAAAAGCCCTCAAACAATTAACCCAACATGGACTGACCAGTAGATCCATTCTGGTAGTGACCAGGTCTATGATTTATTTACTCAACAAATATTATGATTCTGGATCTACAAAAATTACCATATGTAAATAACATATGAATACAGAACATACTAAAATTTCATACTTATACCCATCACCTACGATTTATAAAAATTCATCAAAGTTTCTGGAATTTTCAGTAAATCCAGACAGCAAATTATACCAATTCAAAATTTAATTAAAAATAAAATACGAATCCTAAAAATATAAAATAAAAATACAGGCATCCCTTAGAAACCCTAGAAAAAGATACAATAAATTTTAGGCGTGATCTATTACTGTAAGTATGTTAATTAAATCAAAAACCGTTAAATCTATCAAAAACACTTACAGATTTTTCCCACTTTGAAAATTAATTAAAAATAGAAAATAAATTTAAATCCGATGCAAAATATGTTTTATCAGACCTAAAAACACCCTAGAATGTGATTGTGGAAAAAGATCGAATTAGAATTGAAGAGAAATAAACGAAAAACCTCAAAAATGAAAGAAACGTTGAAAACTGAATCTGGAGCCAGGCAAAACGGTAGGCCGAGAACCAGTGGCCACACGCCGAACGACGCACGCAGCACGCCGAACGACAGGAGGCTTCGCTCGCGTGGCTCGCCGAACGACCGATGCTCACTCGCCGAACGACAATGGCTTCCTCGGGCGGCTGGATCAAAACGACGGTGCTACGAATTCTGCTCTAAAATTCTCTTAAATTGAATACCCGATTTTGTGAGTGTCTCCAACTCTAAACCTAGCTGATTAGGGTCTATTTATAACATAAACACTTCCTAAAATTGTGTTTTAACCCCACTTCAATTTATTTTATTTAAATTAACCTCAAATATCAATTTAACCATTAAAAATCACCCCCTCAAACTTAAAACTCACAATTAAATCCCTCTTCACTAAATTTAACACAAAATAGATTTCAGTATTTATTTTTAAAATAAAAAAAAATATTTTTATTCCATTTAAACACCGTAATTATTTTAAATGACCAAAATGCCCCCGAACACAAAAATACAATATTATACTCAAAACGACCGTCACATCGTCCCGAGTATCAAACAGAGCACCAAATCACCCAAATACGTTCAAACAAAATATAAGGGTGCAAAATGACCATTTTGCCCCTCAAGTTTTGCCCCTGGATTCAAATATTATAAAACCGAGGGGTTTTACAATCTTACCCCCTTAATAAAATTTCGTCCTCGAAATTTCAAAACAAAATAACCACAAGACAACCCTTATCACTTCGGTTTTACACAAAACTGGAAAGCATCGACTACCTGATACATGTTGTTATGGTTGGCCAGACCATAACCACACAATACCAAGCACTAATGGCTATTCCAGCTTTGCTCCTGTTAAGTTCATTATGACATTAAGACACAATTTCCAAAACCAAATAAAATATCACGACCAATAACAATATTAATACTATGTAAACAATATACATAACTCGATCAACCTGCCATTCAACTCGTCATTACCCAACTCAATCAATGTCAAATCAATCGATATCAGTCAGACAACTCAATCAATAGCAATATCAACAGTCCAAAGTCCAAAATGCAAAAATGCATCAATAGTCAAAAATACAAAAATGCCATGCACAACTATGATGTTATGACAATGCTTATGTATGTTAATGTTTATGTATACTATGCATTCTATCACTCCAAATATACATTCTACCCCCCTTTAAGAATTTCGCCCACGAAATTTAGAAAATACCTGAGGATTCAAACAAATGAGGGTATGTAGATTTCACAGTTTCCTCCAATTCCCAGGTGCACTCATCAATAGAGTGATTACGCCATAAAACCTTTACGGATACTACATCTTTGTTGCGCAGTCGTTTCACTTGACGATTTAAGATTTTAACAGGTTGTTCTTTATAGGAACAATCATTACTGATCTCTATCGTCTCTGGAGCCAACACATGCTCAGGATTTGCAACATATTTCCTCAGCATAGAGACATGAAAAGTCGGATGGACCGCTTCTAATGCTGGTGGTAATGCCAATCTATATGCCACTTCTCCCACACGCTCCAACACCTCATACGGACCGATAAATCGCGGAGCTAGCTTACCCTTTTTACCAAATCTCATAACTCCCTTGAAAGGTGACACTTTAAGAAACACCTTATCTCCTGCAGCAAATTCCAAGTGTCTCCTCTTAAGGTCTGCATAGCTCTTTTGCCTACTGAAAGCAGTTCGAATACGGCTCTGGATGACTGGCACTTTCTCTGAACTATACTATAAAATCTCTGGGCCTTCAATTCTTCTATCGCCTACTTCCTCCCAATACAAAGGAGTTTTGCACCTCCTACCATACAAAGCTTCAAAAGGCGCCATACCAATACTAGCTTGGTAGCTATTATTATATGCAAACTCAACCAATGGAAGATGATCCGCCCAACTACCACCAAAATCCAACACACACAACCGCAACATATCCTCCAAAGTTTGAATAGTTCTTTCTGACTGCCCATCTGTCTGTGGGTGAAAAGCTGTGTTGAGATGTTGAACGGTACCTAACCCTTCTTGAAATTTCTGCCAAAACCTCGATGTGAACTGAGTACCTCTGTCAGAAACAATAGAGACTGGGATCCCATGAAGACTCACTATACGATTGAGGTATAACTTTGCATACTGCGCTGCTGTATACTTGGTACTCACAGGTAGAAAATGTGCTGACTTTGTCAACCTATCAACAATAACCCAAATAGAATCATAGCCACCTAGTGTCTTTGGCAAACCAACCACAAAATCCATTGTCACCCTCTCCCACTTCCACTCGGGTAGTGGTAGCTCCTTTAGCAATCCTGCTGGTTTGTGGTGCTCGTACTTAACCTGCTGACAAGGCAAACACTGAGATACAAAGGTCGCAATATCATTCTTCATTCCTTTCCACCAATATAATTGCTTCAAGTCATGATACATCTTTGTGGAGCCGGGATGTACTGTATACCTTGAAGAGTGAGCTTCTTTCAAGATACTCTCCCTCAGATCATCAATCATGGACACACACAACCTAGATCCAAACCTCAATACCCCTTGCTCATCAATATGAAACTCCTTATCTTCACCTTTCAGTACCCTTTGTCGAATAGTTTCTAATTCTGTATCTTTGCTCTGAGTTGAGACAATCCTGTCAAGAAAACTCGGTCTAGCAACCAGATTAGCTAAAAACACCCCTGTATGTCCAACCACTTCCTTATTTGACAAAAGGAAAATCCAACCATCACCAATCAACTGATGAATATCCGAAATCAACGGCCTTCTGTGTGCAGATATATGAGATAAACTACCCAAAGATTTACGGCTCAAAGCATCAGCTACAACATTTGCTTTCCCAGGGTGATACTGAATGCTATAATCATAATCTTCAAGAAATTCCACCCATCTCCTCTGCCTTAAATTCAAATCTTTCTGGGCGTATACATACTTGAGATTCTTGTGATCAGTGAATATCTCGCATGTAACACTATACAGGTAATGCCTCCAGATTTTTAGCGCAAACACAACTGCCGCCATTTCCAAATCATGAGTAGGATAGTTAACCTCATGCTTCTTAAGCTGTCTTGAAGCATAGGCAACTACTCTGCCATGCTGCATCAAAACACAACCCAAACCAATAGCTGATGCATCACAGTATACAGCATAACCTTCCGTGCCTTCAGGTAAAATAAGTACTGGTGCTGTAGTCAATCTCTCCTTAAGTGTTGTAAAACTCTCCTCACAGGTGTCATCCCAAACAAACTTTACACCTTTGCGAGTTAGCTTCGTCAATGGTGCAACAATTCTGGAAAAATCCTTCACAAACCTTCTGTAGTAGCCTGCTAAACCAAGAAAACTCCGTATATCAGTAACCGTTTTAGGTCTAGGCCAGTCCATAACTGCTTCCACTTTCTTGGGGTCGACTTGCACACCTTCTGCCGAAATCACATGTCCCAAGAACACTACTCGATCCAACTAGAACTCACATTTGGAAAACTTAGCATATAACTGATGTTCCCTCAATGTCTGTAAAACTGACCTTAAGTGTTGTTCATGCTCCTCCTTGGTTCTCGAGTAAATCAAGATATCATCAATGAATACAATAACAAACCGATCAAGGTAAGGACTAAACACCCTATTCATCAGGTCCATAAAAGCTGCAGGTGCATTAGTGAGTCCAAAGGACATAACAAGAAATTCATAATGCCCATACCTTGTTCGGAAAGCAGTCTTTGGTATATCTTCCTTTCTCACCCTCAACTGATGGTAGCCAGACCTAAGATCAATTTTAGAGAAGAAACGGGCTCCTTGCAGTTGGTCAAACAAATCATCAATCCGAGGTAGCGGGTACCTATTCTTCACTGTCACTTTGTTCAGTTGTCGGTAGTCAATACATAGTCTCATTGTACCATCTTTCTTTTTCAAAAAAAGCACCGGAGCTCCCCAAGGTGAAATACTCGGTCGGATGTACCCTTTCTGCAACAGGTCATTTAACTGCTCCCTCAATTCCTTCAGTTCGGCAGGTGCCATTCTATAAGGAGGCATAGAAATGGGATTTGTTCCAGGTACAAGATCAATAAAAAATTCAATTTCTCTTTCCGGAGGTAAACCGGGCAAATCGTTCGGAAACACATCCATAAAGTCTCGCGCTACCGGAACTTCTTCAAGCTTTGCTTCCTCTTTTCTTACATCTCGGATAGATACTAGGTAAGCATCACATCCTTTCCTCATTAACTTCCTGGCCCTCAAGGAAGAAATCAGTCGACTAGGCCCATCTATCTTTGAACCAACAAAAGTCACTGACTTACCTTCTTCATAGTCAAACATAACAGTTTTATTCCTACAATCCATCTTTCCTCCATGTTTAGCTAACCAATCCATTCCCAATATAACATCAAAATCAATCACATCTAGAATAACTAGGTCTGCTGGCAAATTCACATCTCTCACTTGAACTATACAACCCTTATAAACATTGAAAGACTCAACTTCTTCCCCCAACGGTGTATGAACAAGTAAAGGCATATCCATAGTTTCAGGTGTAATACTCAATCTAGATGCAAAACTAGGTGATATGAAAGAATGTGTAGCACCAGGGTCCATTAAAATATGAGCATCAAAAGAACAAATAGAAAGAGTACCTTGCACCACATTATTATCAGTCAGGGCTTGCTGGTTGTTCAAATTAAACACACGAGCATAATTCTGGTTCTGCCCTTGGTTCTGATTCTGATTCTGATTATTCCCTTGCCCAGCTGGCTGCACTGCTCTAGCATTCTGACCTTGATTGTTTTGCTGGTTTCCGTTGTTTGCAGCACCATAACCACGGCCTTGCTGATACTGATATCCCTGATAACCTCGGCCCTGTTGGCCCTGATATCCTCGGCCCTGCTGGCCATTACCTCGACCTCCTTGATAGCCTCGGCCGCCATAGTTACCACGTCCACCATATCCTCTTCCATTGCCATTTCCGTTCTGATTATGTCCATAGTACCCCTGATTGCCTACTTGCCTTTGTGTTTGTTGTCCAGCTTGACTCTGATTCCTTCTAGAATTAGGACAATCCTTCACTTGATGATCTTTCTGACCACAGCTCAGGCATGCACCAATCATTTTCCAACACTCACCTCCATGTCGGTTACCACAAAAATCACAAATAGGAGCTTTGTGCCCCTACTGTTGATGTTGAAATCGGCCTCCTCCATTGCTACCTCTGTGGCCTTGATACTGCCCCTGATAGTTCATTTGATCATTAGGCCTATTCCTCTTCCTGCTAGGCTCAGCCATATCAGTTTTTCTATCAGGTTTTCTTCTATTTTCCATACCAATAGCTGCATTGACTGCCAGATGAAGCTCCTTGTAGTTATGGCTAGCAATCACATCATAATACCTATCATCCAACCCCTCAACAAATCGTTCCGTCATAACTTCCTCTTCTTGCAGCAAGTGTGTAGCATAGGGTTTCAACTCCTGGAATTTCTCCCAGTATTCAGCAACAGTCTTGCTTCCCTGTTTGAGCATCTCAAAGTCTCTAGCCTTGGCCTTCAAAATATTCTTAGGTAGGAAGGTTTGTGTGAATCTCAGCTTGAAGTCCTCCCAGGTATGTACTCGATCAACTATCTGGCTATCAAACCAAACCCTAGCAGCCTTTTTCATTTGGTGACCTGCCAACTCAATAGATCTTTCTTCTGAACAATGCAAGGCATTACATATTCTCTTGACCTCATCAATAAACAACATTGGGTCTTCTGTCGCAACATTTGAAAACTCTGGTGGGTCAACCCTGATAAACTCATGTAGTTTAACATATCTTGGCACTCCCGCCTGTGGTGCGTTGTCCTGCCCATTGTTCTGCCCCATATTCTGGACAAGTTGGGTAAATCCAGCTGCAAGTGCTCCCATAATCTGACTGAAGGTTGCCATGGTGGCCATGAATTGCTCCTGACTCACTGGAGCTGCTGTTGTACCCTCAGGTACAGGCTCATTCCTTGGAGTTGGTGGTGGATCTCTGACATCATCCTCCGGTATGTCCTCAAAGTTTTCATTATTGGATGGTAGATCTTGGTTCTGCTGACCCTGTCCACCCCTGTCCACCACTCTGCGTGGTCTTCCTCGCCCCCTAGGCAAAGGTTACTCCCGAACACTTCCAATTGGATCCTCTCCACTGTTCCTTGCCCCTTGGGCATTACTAGCTTCGCCAGTTAAAAGAAGACGTGTGCCTCTACGAGACATTGCACCTGATATGGAGGGCAATTTGATTAACGCTGAAAGAAAACAAGAAAAACTTAAGAATACCCTAATGATTTTTGGATAACACAAATATCAAAACCGGGCTCTGATACCACTTTTGTCACGACCCAACTAGGGACCGTGACCGGCGTACAGTTACACTTACGTGTAACTATACAAGCCTAAGATAACAATAGTTAGATCATGCTTTAAAGGAAAATAGTGTAAGTTATGCTCATAAATTCAACTATTAGTCTAAAGCAATATATAAAGTGTTCCAATTATTCAATGCCAAAACAATACCGTCTAACTGAAAATGGTCAAATGTTTAAATCTCATTATTACAAGGAAACGGGTTCAGACTCAGTCTGCCCTTAGGTTATCCAGAAATCTATAAAGGAAGAAACATCTCCACTAACCTACTAGCTTTAGGATTCCAAAGAACGAAAGAATGGAAATAAACAACTGATGCTACCAGTGGACCTCAACCTGCAAAATCAGTCTATAGGGGTGTGAGCGTTATATATATATATGCGCTCAGTAAGTTCATGTGAGGCAGAGAAACACAACTATATAAGCAGTTTATAAATATCAAGTAACGCAAATACAATTAATTCAATCAAGGTGGTATGTCGGGGTCTACCAATATCAATAATTCATCCTCCCTTATTCCTCCTCAATAACAGTTACAGTATCAGTAATAATTAACAATAACAATCCACCCTTATAACAACCTCAGTATCAATATCAGTACAGTGGAGGTTTTTAACCTCATAAACAAATGCAATAACAGTTACAGTATTTCCACAATTGATCCTCCGTCCCCGTATGACATACCACCACACAACACAAGAAAAGTTTCAACAACATAATATTCACAATATTAGCATTCACGAGCACGTTCCTCTGTCTCCCAAACATTCATATAAAGGCTCGGGTATTGAAGGAATATAATACCAAAGAGAAAGAATAGTATATAAGAAGGCCTTAATATATATATATATACATTTGTTAGTCAAACATCAGCACATCACAAACAAACAATCACACCCATGAACTTACCTGATATGCAGACTTATTGAGATAAGCAAACTCCTCGATCCTATTGATCCCGAGGACCGACCTGATTATCACCTAAGTATACGATTCAACAATATCATTCATCAGAATCCGTCTCACTCACATGAAGTGTAATGTATGCCATGTATGTCATGAATAACAGTCAATCGAGTATTATTCAATAAAATGACCATTGTAACACCCCCATACTCTATATAAGTACTATACATATACCTGGTATACATATAATACGTATATAAGGTATAAGAATGTCACTTTTCGTTTTACTTTAAAAACCTTTATTCAGGTTCAAGCGATATTACATTAAATTAAAGAACATTTATGAAAATCATTATTCTTATAAAAATACAACATAATTAAAATCACATATGTATGCATCACCTTCTAGTTGGTCTCGAGACACTCTTACCCTTCTCGTGGCATCACAGCTAGACTTCCAGATCAACCGCATAAATACCTGCGCGATTAAACATCCGCGCTAAGCCCGAAAGCTTAGTAGTACAACTAAATAATAAAATACACTTTACCAAAATTATCATACCTCATATGTTTAGCATTATGTTTTATTGATCTCTTACCATGTTTTCCTTTCTCAAAGTATTTCTTCATATGTTCCCACTAAACTCATAAGTTAGATACATAATTACATAAAACATTCATAACACAATTCTTACTCCTTCTATTTCATATACATATACATATACATCATACTACATTTTCATAACCTCATATCTCAACGAAGTTCCTCAAGCCATATTCACTCTTAATATATCAATACACATATTATAAAATCATATCTCATAATATCATTTTATTCACAATGCATCATTCACGAATCACACTTCCAATAAAGGCAGCCATAATCTTATTACTCATTTATTTCAACATTAGAATATCACATTGACATCAAAGACAGACTCGGGCCCAAACAACACACTAATATGCCATTCAATTTTCAGAGTAAATGCTTTGGTTTTATCATCACATTTATCAATATCATAGACCCAACTAGGCTTCAAGGATTAGGTTCAACCAAGCTTCAAGGGGAGCAAAGCATGCTAAGCTTCAACCCAACTTGGCTTCAAGAACCAACCCAACCTAGCTTCAAGGGTGGTAACATCTCAATTAGGCTTCAAGGATTCAATCCAACCTAACTTCAAGAGATTGTTACACTTATTAGGCATGCCACCAACAACAAACTCTGAAAATGGAATAACATATTAGCTATACCATTCATTTATCAATTTTATTCTCAGTTGAATTACCATAGCCAATAACAATGGCTTCACATTTCCTTTGAATCATCATAGCCAATCACAATGGCTTCACATCATATTTGAGTCATCATAGTCAATAACAATGACTTCACATTATATTTGAATCATCATAGTCAATAACAATGACTTCACATTATATGATATCTCAAATCATATCATAATATTTCATTATTCAATTATACATAAGCAATTACTTCATCATATCCTTCACAATATATATAGCATCATTGCAATCCACAAGATTCACAATGCATAAAACATAACCTTGTTCATGTGATATCATATGCATTATCAACTCCATTACCACTTCTCATTATCATTTTGGCAATCATGCCTTGTTTCATTCAATTGAATCATCATGGTCAATAACAATGACTTTAAATCACATTCCATATCATCTCACATTTTATGATTCAACAATGATGTTAGACAAATGTTCTCTATTTTGAACCTTGACAACTCAAATGAATGATCTATTTAACATGTATTTGAGAATCTTGTTGCAGGATTAGGTTACTTCCAATAAGGTGAACAGAACCTTTCTAGCGGTCGCGCCTCACCTGAATACGACCGCCCCATACAATTACAAGATGAAACATTATTACAGTAGGTTTCGCGGTCAGAAGCCCGACCTAAGTCGCGACCGCACATGAATAATAGCGACCGCACATGAATAAAAGCGACCGCCCCAAATTACGTGTCACTCATGCATAAACCCTAAATGTAGCCAAATTTCTTTTAGTTAACTTAAAACACATTGTACACAACATAACCTCATTCAAATGGACATAATCAACATCATTAGCAATTATTTTACATGCTCATCACAATATTTTCATCACCAACATTCATTAACAATACATTTGATACCTTATCACATTTACAAACAAAAGTGTTTTAAGATTAAACAACATATGCATGTTTGTAACCATATAGTTTGTACTTACCTTTAGCACCAAATATACAACTCTAAACACTTTCTTTTCTCCAAGAATTCTTCACTTCTCAAATTAGAGCAAATCACTTTCTTCCAAAACCTAATCCAAAATAACACAATATAATTTATCACTTACCATTTCCAAAACCCTAAAACCAACATCACTCTTAACTTATCATCTTCAAATCCAAAATCAACACCACAACCAATTAAATCCAACATATAATAATCAACACAACCCCACTTTAAAATCCACAATCAACTCACAAACAACTTAAATAACTTAAAAGAATCAAAAGAAACTTACCAAATATAGTGAATCTTCTTGGATTTCCACTTAACCACTTAGAACTTCTTCAATTTGAGCTCAAAATATCATCAAACCTTTGCTTTCTCTCTTGTTCTTTAGGTTGGCCGGCCACACGTGAAAGGAAGAAAGGAAATTGATCAAAATAAAAGTCAAACTCTCTATTAATCTCCACCACACAATTTCAAAAGAAGAATTACCAAAATGCCCTCTTTAACATAGTTAAACTTCTTTTTATTTAGCATGCCCTTTATAGTAATTTCAATAACAACAACTAAATATCTTCTTCCACTATATCCAACACCTTGACTCTCCCTTTGACCAACATATATGCTATATATATTGCCATATACACTACATATACATCTTCTCTACACATCACTTTTCTTTCAAATAACACATGAACATTCTCTCTTAAATTTTTTTATCACACAACACATACATTCAATCACATTTTAAACCAACAACAACAACAACATAATCAAAACTTCTAGGGCATACATGAGGATATTACAATTCTCTCCCCCTTAAATAATTTCATCCTCGAAATTATCCAGCACAACAACAACCCATTTAAACCAAATTACTATTTTAAATTTTCATATGAAGACAATCATATTCTTACACTATGATTTCATCAAATTCATAACTTCTACTCTCCCCCTTAGAGATACTCATCTTTTCTGAAATTCATAATTCATCATTGTATAGGTATATATATATCTTTGTATCTTATTACTTTCTCAACAAAGCAATCAAGATAACTCATAACATCTCCAATGAATTTTATCTTTGTACTAGAGTCAGATTATCACTTTATCTCTTTATAGATACTTTCTTAACCTTAACCTCAAAATCATTGACTAATATCTTAGCATTGTTTACTCCATTCTTACAATCACTTTCAAAATAAACATTTACCAAACCTCATTGGATAACAATATCCCTACTTTCTTTAGCTTGCTTCTCACTTAAGATAATTATCAATACAATACCTTTAAACTTACTCAACAAGTAAACAGCATTTTCCTTTTTCCTCATTATATACAAATAATATAATTAAATTTATTTAAGTTCATTCATAAGTCAAAATATTATATCTTACACATTACTATTTAAATTTTACACTCTCAGCACAACTGTACATATTAAATCTCAATATTGA
Source organism: Garcia nutans (assembly GCA_947685225.1). Lineage (NCBI taxonomy): Eukaryota > Viridiplantae > Streptophyta > Magnoliopsida > Malpighiales > Euphorbiaceae > Garcia > Garcia nutans. The sequence continues at coordinate 29,119,169 of CANTUV010000009.1, read as the reverse complement.
CTCGCAACTTTAGCGAAATCTAGATCAATCGATCTATCTATCACAATATACTAACATTTCAACCTTATTCGATTCAAATCAACAATTAACTTATCAGAATTTATCATTGGATTTCACAATATACACATAGATATAACCTAATTTCATTAGATCAAACTTACGTTCAAATTCTAATCTTTTCAGATTCATATATTCAATTAATAAGAATTATACTTATAAATATACATTTCATTATTATTATTATAATTATATCATCATCTCTCATACTCATTTAAAGTTTATCAATATAGCCAACAACTATAACCTCATAAACGAACTTTCCCCCAACCAGGTCGGTAGTCCAAGTTCGGTTGCCCAACACAATGGGTCCGCATGGTTCCGCAGGAGGCAGATAAGTCCGCTCAATTATCTTTTCACAATTCATTTTTTTTTAATCAATTAGGCATTATACCTCCATTATAATTTATTTCCAACATCATTGTCAACAATCATGGTTTCTCATCACATTAAAATAATATACACATATATCATCAACTATATTGAACATCTCATTATTCATTCATATCATCTAGGCATGCTTCAATCATATCATTCACATCACACACTTCATTATTAGAGCATACATAATCATTTCGTTGCATATGTGTCTTAATTTCATCGTCATATAAACAACATGTCCATTTATTTCATTTCAATCATTATTATCAACCATGATGATATCACATTTCATTATTGTTTCTCAAAACACATTAACATCATTTATTATTAAAACATTTATCATAACAAATCACATTGCATGTATTTTTTTGAATGATCCTCGCCTCTTTTACACTATATAAGTCATAACACTAATCATATTATATTAACAATATAGTTAATTGCAAAACATTGTTATATTTATTTCAATTACCTTTTTGTCATACTATCCATAACTCAACACATTTCCATAATTTCCTTTTTCTCTCTTTACCTTCATAATTTATAACCAAATTCTTAACATAAAATGTTAAGGTACAACTTTATCTACCATAACTTTTAACTATACTTTTCAAACAAAATTTTCAATCTCACCAAATCTGTATTACAATCATATCATCTCAGATCAAACTCTGAAGATAATAAAACTAACCAAGTCATATGACCATAATATATTTATAATCACATTTAGAGATTGTAATTCAATATTGTTCTTCTATTATTTGATTTCCAGCCTTTACAACTATAATGCTAGAATGTATCACAAAAATTATATATATGTATATATATTCTCCAATTTTTATTACACCAAGAATTAACACCTTTTAACTCCATCTCAAAACAGTTTGCTTTTGATTATTTGATCATCATTAACCTAACTCATATTCAATAATATTATCTTTAACATTTTCTACGCCCAACCTTCAATCAAATACAAATCTTACACAAGTTTCATTCATTACTCCATTTCCAAACCATTTCTTCTAAAAATTTTCAAATACAATATTCTTTCCTTATAATTTCTTATTATATACTTATACATAAAACATCTCCACACACAAATACTTTGAGCTCCAAAACATCTTATGATAGCCTCATTTAGTTATTGACATAACAATTTCACTGTTCAATATTATCCAAGTCCATTCTCACTTTCTATTACCATTAAACATATAATGGTATAAAATAATAAACATTTTATATACACATTCATAGGTCACGCTATAATGTGACTCACTTCCCACCTTTCTTACATATAACCATTACATTCATATTGATAAGTTCATTTCACATATCTTCTTTATATAGACACATAATCATGCAATTAATTAAATTTCTCTTTTGCATATAGTTTATACAAATTTAATATTTATCACTTTCCTCTGACTAATATCATTTTACAAGGAGCTTAATCACATTTCCAATGTGATATCTCTCTCACATTTGTTTTTAAATACCTTTAACATACCTTTCATATTCATTTTCATCCTTTCCAATTAAATTCCTTAAAGTAACTTATTTCCATTTACTCAATCCTTTTTCTTTTATTCCTAACCAAATTTTCCTACTATCAATATCATCTCCCAATTCATAATACTTTCATGTGCACTACTATTCATTTCATATATCTCATGTATTGAATACATTAAACTATCAATATCTAAATGATCTTTATCCACATTCCATTACAACCATAAATTCTCGACTTACTAATTTACTTAAACTTCAATTTATTCATCTCATTCTCTTAATATCAACCTTATAACATCTTATATGTATATACCATAAAGTAACATCAAACATATATGTTTCACATCTACTAAGCTCATTCCAAAAATCTAAATATCACATATTACCACCATTCCCAGGAGCTTTTACAATATTCAAACATATCACATTTCTAACATTGAAATCCCCATATTTGTATTAAAAGAACAATACAAACAACACCACTATCTCTTTGTACCTAACCAACATCATCTCTGTTTCCTTTTTAAACAAAACCTTAACTTTATATATCCACACCTTAAATTGTCACACTTAACCTATACCAATCCTCTCATTCAATATTCCACCATAATCTTTTCATTTAAATAATATATCTTTCCATATTACCCATACAACCACCTCTTTCTAGAAATCCAAACATAAGGTTTATTAGAAAGAGGTTCAAATGATAAAGAAAAGATTACATACTTTAATCTCAATTTTATTATTATTTTTTTTAATTTATTCCCAACTTTATTCTTCTAGTCATTTCTTTACATGTCAAACACATATCGATAATCAAACTTTTTGCTTATAAATTCCATATCATTTCTTTATATCACAATCACCTCTCAATTTTCAACATTTTAAAATTTGCTTTCATATGAAACCTCATTTACATACTATTATTTATCTCATGAAATTCAAATACATCACAATTCACATAATGCCACGTTCGAGACCAACCTAGATGTGAATGCATATGCATGTATTACCAATTGCATTTCAAAACTCTTCTTTTTAATTCGTATTTAAATTATTCAAAAATTTTCTTTTTAATTTCACTCAGGCTGAGAATCTCAAACCTAAGCTCTGATACCAAAATAATTGTAACACCCCCATACTCTATATAAGTACTATACATATACCTGGTATACATATAATACGTATATAAGGTATAAGAATGTCACTTTTCGTTTTACTTTAAAAACCTTTATTCAGGTTCAAGCGATATTACATTAAATTAAAGAACATTTACGAAAATCATTATTCTTATAAAAATACAACATAATTAAAATCACATATGTATGCATCACCTTCTAGTTGGTCTCGAGACACTCTTACCCTTCTCGTGGCATCACAGCTAGACTTCCAGATCAACCGCATAAATACCTGCGCGATTAAACATCCGCGCTAAGCCCGAAAGCTTAGTAGTACAACTAAATAATAAAATACACTTTACCAAAATTATCATACCTCATATGTTTAGCATTATGTTTTATTGATCTCTTACCATGTTTTCCTTTCTCAAAGCATTTCTTCATATGTTCCCACTAAACTCATAAGTTAGATACATAATTACATAAAACATTCATAACACAATTCTTACTCCTTCTATTTCATATACATATACATATACATCATACTACATTTTCATAACCTCATATCTCAACGAAGTTCCTCAAGCCATATTCACTCTTAATATATCAATACACATATTATAAAATCATATCTCATAATATCATTTTATTCACAATCCATCATTCACGAATCACACTTCCAATAAAGGCAGCCATAATCTTATTACTCATTTATTTCAACATTAGAATATCACATTGACATCAAAGACAGACTCGGGCCCAAACAACACACTAATATGCCATTCAATTTTCAGAGTAAATGCTTTGGTTTTATCATCACATTTATCAATATCATAGACCCAACTAGGCTTCAAGGATTAGGTTCAACCAAGCTTCAAGGGGACCAAAGCATGCTAAGCTTCAAACCAACTTGGTTTCAAGAACCAACCCAACCTAGCTTCAAGGGTGGTAACATCTCAATTAGGCTTCAAGGATTCAATCCAACCTAACTTCAAGAGATTGTTACACTTATTAGGCATGCCACCAACAACAAACTCTGAAAATGGAATAACATATTAGCTATACCATTCATTTATCAATTTTATTCTCAATTGAATTATCATAGCCAATAACAATGGCTTCACATTTCCTTTAAATCATCATAGCCAATCACAATGGCTTCACATCATATTTGAGTCATCATAGTCAATAACAATGACTTCACATTATATTTGAATCATCATAGTCAATAACAATGACTTCACATTATATGATATCTCAAATCATATCATAATATTTCATTATTCAATTATACATAAGCAATTACTTCATCATATCCTTCATAATATATATATAGCATCATTGCAATCCACAAGATTCACAATGCATAAAACATAACCTTGTTCATGTGATATCATATGCATTATCAACTCCATTATCACTTCTCATTATCATTTTGGCAATCATGCCTTGTTTCATTCAATTGAATCATCATAGTCAATAACAATGGCTTTAAATCACATTCCATATCATCTCACATTTTATGATTCAACAATGATGTTAGACAAATGTTCTCTATTTTGAACCTTGACAACTCAAATGAATGATCTATTTAACATGTATTTGAGAATCTTGTTGCAGGATTAGGTTACTTCCAATAAGGTGAACAGAACCTTTCTAGCGGTCGCGCCTCACCTGAATACGACCGCCCCATACAATTACAAGATGAAACATTATTACAGTAGGTTTCGCGGTCAGAAGCCCGACCTAAGTCGCGACCGCACATGAATAATAGCGACCGCACATGAATAAAAGCGACCGCCCCAAATTACGTGTCACTCATGCATAAACCCTAAATGTAGCCAAATTTCTTTTGGTTAACTTAAAACACATTGTACACAACATAACCTCATTCAAATGGACATAATCAACATCATTAGCAATTATTTTACATGCTCATCACAATATTTTCATCACCAACATTCATTAACAATACATTTGATACCTTATCACATTTACAAACAAAAGTGTTTTAAGATTAAACAACATATGTATGTTTGTAACCATATAGTTTGTACTTACCTTTAGCACCAAATATACAACTCTAAACACTTTCTTTTCTCCAAGAATTCTTCACTTCTCAAATTAGAGCAAATCACTTTCTTCCAAAACCTAATCCAAAATAACACAATATAATTTATCACTTACCATTTCCAAAACCCTAAAACCAACATCACTCTTAACTTATCATCTTCAAATCCAAAATCAACACCACAACCAATTAAATCCAACATATAATAATCAACACAACCCCACTTTAAAATCCACAATCAACTCACAAACAACTTAAATAACTTAAAAGAATCAAAAGAAACTTACCAAATATAGTGAATCTTCTTGGATTTCCACTTAACCACTTAGAACTTCTTCAATTTGAGCTCAAAATATCATCAAACCTTTGCTTTCTCTCTTGTTCTTTAGGTTGGCCGGCCACACGTGAAAGGAAGAAAGGAAATTGATCAAAATAAAAGTCAAACTCTCTATTAATCTCCACCACACAATTTCAAAAGAAGAATTACCAAAATGCCCTCTTTAACATAGTTAAACTTCTTTTTATTTAGCATGCCCTTTATAGTAATTTCAATAACAACAACTAAATATCTTCTTCCACTATATCCAACACCTTGACTCTCCCTTTGACCAACATATATGCTATATATATTGCCATATACACTACATATACATCTTCTCTACACATCACTTTTCTTTCAAATAACACATGAACATTCTCTCTTAAATTTTTTTATCACACAACACATACATTCAATCACATTTTAAACCAACAACAACAACAACAACAACATAATCAAAACATCTAGGGCATACATGAGGATATTACAACCATTTTACCCCTAATGCATTTTCCTAACCAATTGACCATTTAATCAACCATCATACAAACTCATGATTTAATTTAAAATTGCAGACCATACTCATGCAAAAACATTCACCCCTAAGTCTTACGTAAACGTAGCAAAGTGTTTCCAAAAGCGAAACTTAGTTTTTTTTTCCACAATATCGATGTATCTAGTGAAATAAGGGTAATTTTGGAAATTTCATATAAATTAATCCTGTTGTTTAAAAATTTTGGAAAATTTCCAGAAGGTCCCTCACCCTTCCAGAGACCCCCGTACAAAATTTCAGGTCCATACAAAATGATTTTAGTCCCCCAAAATCGATTTGCGATATACTGCCCGATCCATAACTACTAAAATGGGCAGTAGGATACATATGCATAAATACATACACAACATTATATAAAAATTCCCCAAATATTTTTAACATTAAATTTACTTCATAAAATACAACATACCCAAATTTTGTAAATATCCAGTATGTAAAAAGCCCTCAAACAATTAACCCAACATGGACTGACCAGTAGATCCATTCTGGTAGTGACCAGGTCTATGATTTATTTACTCAACAAATATTATGATTCTGGATCTACAAAAATTACCATATGTAAATAACATCTGAATACAGAACATACTAAAATTTCAGACTTATACCCATCACCTACGATTTATAAAAATTCATCAAAGTTTCTGGAATTTTCAGTAAATCCAGACAGCAAATTATACCAATTCAAAATTTAATTAAAAATAAAATACGAATCCTAAAAATATAAAATAAAAATACAGGCATCCCTTAGAAAACCTAGAAAAAGATACAATAAATTTTAGGCATGATCTATTACTGTAAGTATGTTAATTAAATCAAAAATCGTTAAATCTATCAAAAACACTTACAGATTTTTCCCACTTTGAAAATTAATTAAAAATAGAAAATAAATTTAAATCCAATGCAAAATATGTTTTATCAGACCTAAAAACACCCTAGAATGTGATTGTGGAAAAAGATCGAATTAGAATTGAAGAGAAATAAATGAAAAACCTCAAAAATGAAAGAAACGTTGAAAACTGAATCTGGAGCCAGGCAAAACGGCAGGCCGAGAACCAGTGGCCACACGCCGAACGACGCACGTAGCACGCCGAACGACAGGAGGCTTCGCTCGCGTGGCTCGCCGAACGACCGATGCTCACTCGCCGAACGACAATGGCTTCCTCGGGCGGCTGGATCAAAACAACGGTGCTACGAATTCTGCTCTAAAATTCTCTTAAATTGAATACCCGATTTTATGAGTGTCTCCAACTCTAAACCTAGCTGATTAGGGTCTATTTATAACATAAACACTTCCTAAAATTGTGTTTTAACCCCACTTCAATTTATTTTATTTAAATTAACCTCAAATATCAATTTAACCATTAAAAATCACCCCCTCAAACTTAAAACTCACAATTAAATCCCTCTTCACTAAATTTAACACAAAATAGATTTCAGTATTTATTTTTAAAATAAAAAAAATATTTTTATTCCATTTAAACACCGTAATTATTTTAAATGACCAAAATGCCCCCGAACACAAAAATACAATATTATACTCAAAACGACCGTCACATCGTCCCGAGTATCACACAGAGCACCAAATCACCCAAATACGTTCAAACAAAATATAAGGGTGCAAAATGACCATTTTGCCCCTCAAGTTTTGCCCCCGGATTCAAATATTATAAAACCGAGGGGTTTTACAGATTGTTACTGTACTAGATAATTTCGAGGATGAAATTATTTAAGGGGGAGAGAATTATAATACCCTGATTTTTGATGTACTTTGGAATAGTAGTTGTGAGAGAATATGTTTGTGAAATATGTAATGAAAATATTATAAGAGATAGATGTATATGAAGGATGATATGTATATATTGTATTTGGAAAATATGGGAAATATAAATACAATATATAAGGCATATACATATATCAACATATACACCACATATACATGATGTATATGTATTGGTGTAGGAAAAGTAAAGTGTAAATAAATAATTAATAATAATAATGATAATAATGAAAAGAGAAAAAGAAGAAAAGAAAGTCAAAGAAGGACCAATATTTGTGGTGGAAAATTTTTGGGGTATTTAATTATATTATATATATATATATATATAAGATAAGGATGAGAGTTTGACAAGAGAGCTTTCACTTTCTTTCTTTCTTTCTTCTTCTTCTTCTTGAACGTGGGAGAGAGAGAGAGAGAGAGAAGAGGATTTTGTTCACATACACATAAAATTCATAAGGGTTTTAAGAGAATTGAAGGTGGATATTGAAGTTTTGGCAAAGAATTCAAGTGTTCATTTCCTTGTGTTAATTTCTTTAGATTGAGTTTATATTTGATATGGTTAGTGTGTGAAGATGATGATAATGAAAGATTGAAGTATATATATGTGTTGAATTGGTATTTAGATGATGATGATATGGTTATTTGTGAGGATGATGATGAGTTGTTGAAATTGTTTAGTAAGGGTTTAGTATAAATGAGTTGGGCAAATTGAGTAATTGGTACACAGATGATGTATATAATGATTATTATTATGATATGTTGAAGTTATATAAGTGTTAAATTGATAGGTAATTTATGAATATAAACCAATATGTTGATTAAGGGTGTTGTAGTATGGATTTTGGAGTGATTGTGTTTACATGGATGAGATTTTGAAATGAATAATCTTTGCTTAACACGGCCAGTGACACGACCATGTCGTTAGGCATGTCAACGGTGCTGAGTTTAACGTTTGTGACACGACCATTAACACGGCCATGTCAATGGGTGTGTCATAGCTACTGTGAGATAAAGTAATTGACACGGCCATGAACACGCCCATGTTGTTGGGCGTGTCAATGTTTCTGTGAGGCAGAATGAGTGACACGTCCAATAACACGCCTGTGTTACTGAGCATGTCAAAGCTTCTGTGTTGATGGTTTAGGGCACGATCAGGGACACGCCGTGTTGTTGAGTGTGTCATGTGTAGAGTTTGCCCTAGTTGGTTCTTATCTATATTATCTCATGTGTATCTCTGAGTGAGTGTGTATGATCACTTTTGGAATAGGTTTTGAAGAGATTGAGTTACCCTAATCCAAGTGTTGGAGGATTCTTGGAAGAGGAGTTTAGATTGGTGTGAGTTTCTCTTGAGGTAAGTACAAATTTTGATTGATTGCATACATTTATATGACATTGGGACTTAACACATTTAGTTGAGAAATGTGTTAAGTTACTTGAGACATTATTGTTGAATGAGTTATATGTTGTAATATGCATAATGTGAATTATGTTGATGTATCAATGCAATTGAGTAAAGTATTGTATATGTGAAATGTATATATAATGATCTTTCAAAATGTATGTACTATGCATTTGGTTGTGTATACCTTAATGATGAGATGTGAAGCCATTGTTGTTGGCTATAATGATACAAATGAAATACTTGGGGCATGGTTGCCTAGTTTGATTATGAGAAATGAGTTGTGAAAGAGATTGATAATGAGATAAATGAATTAATTGTGTGCCTAGTACGTTATTCAATTTTCAGAGTTCTAGATTTGGCGGCATGCCTATGAATCGCTGTGCAGGTGAAAAGACCGGGTCGTAAGCCGAGCCCAGCTAAAAAAAATGATAAATATGATGTTTTTGGGGTGAAAAGACTGGGTCGTAAGCCTCAAAAACTGTAACAGTCTAGCCGGGTTGAGGATCAAGATACTAGGGCCTTAGGGTCTAGCCGGGTTGAGGTCCAAGAGACTGGGTCTGTTACATTATCCATGGATATATATATCGCCTACGGGCTTGATAAATGTGATTATGGACCAAAGCAGTAACTCTGAACTTTGAATAGCATATTAGTTTCTTTTGGGCCCATGCTTGTCTTTGCTTAAAGATGAATTATGAATGATGAATTAATTGAATAATATAATGATATGTAATGTTATGAAGTATGATATGATTACAATACATAAGTAAATTATTGAAAAGAAATGTGGCCTGAGAAGTTATGCTGAAAGATGAGATTATGAAAGTACAATATGACGTGTAATATGTATATGGATGTGGACATTGTGAGTATTATTTTATGAATGTTCTAATAAGTCATGGAATTGTGGTTTGTGTTAATGATATATGTGTATATGTATATAATTATGAGATTAGTGGAAATATATGAAAAGTGTAATTGAAAATGGAAAACATGATAAGAAAATTATGATACACGAAGTTAATATATGAGTATGATTTTCTGTAATGTATGTTTATAATATTTATTTGTACTACTAAGCTTTCGAGCTTAGCGCGGTTGTGTAAATCTCGCAGGTGAGTAGATGATTGATCCGGGAGTCAAAACGTTATGCCACGAGAAGGGTAAGAGTATTTCGAGACCAACTAGAGGGTGGTGCATACATACAATTTGATTATGTTGTATTTTGATAAAAATGTATATATACATGAGTGAAATTTGGAAAAGAAAAGTTAAAATATATATATGTAATATCATCAAAAGTATAATGTTTTTGGTAAATGTTCTTTAAATCAAATGTATTATTGTTTGGAACTAAGATAAATGTTTTAAACTGTAATGAATAGTGACATCCTTATACTTTATATACGTACTGTATGTATACAAGGTATATGTATAGTACTTATATAGAGTATAGGGGTGTTACAACAACAGTCTTAATTATATTACTAATATTGTAAGCTGTTATTTCCTGGCAATGACTCCAAAAACCTATTGACGAATTTGTGCTTTTGCAATGTTACCGTAAGTGCGCGGGTCGTGCAAGTAATAAAGTGGTGAGTAAGATATCGTTCCACTAGGGACAAGGTCAATTACTATTGCAAATTTCAACTATTGTTTAGTAATCCAATAATTTTATGATGATTAAAATAAAAAAATGAATTCCCTAATAAATTAAATTAAGGAAAATTTGAGTATTGTGCAAAAAGAATTAATGATAAAAACACTATTTAGATATTGAATCCCCCTAGCTATAAAAAATATTTATTAATACTAATTCAATTAAATCAAATAACAAAAGCTGAATTGACATTCCTCTAAATTAGACCAAAACCTTTCTCAAGTGAGTTAATCCCTAATCACTAAGTAGAATGCTAGGAATCTCTTCTCAAGCATAATTAAATAGATATCGCAATAAGAATAAGGAATTATAAACCAATGGATCTTGAAAGCCTATCTCTAGAACTCCAATCAACCCTCAACCCTAATGAGAATTCTATTCATATCAAGCTTTTTCAAGTCAATAATATAAAAATTGCAACCAATTAATAAGCATTGTATTATCAATTAGAAATAAATAATTAAGAATCATAAGAATAAGACAACTCAATTAAATGATTTAATTTAATAAAAACTATTCAACCCAAACAATAAAGCTAGGGTTCATCAATATCTAGATAGAAATAATTTAGTTCAAGTTCATAACCAGAAAACTAGAACAAAAGAAATAAGAAAAAGAATTCAAACAATCCATGATGAAGGATTTGTGTTTCTTCACTTTAATCCTTGATTCTTGATTTAAAACTTGTATAAATTGGATCTTTGCCTTCAATCTCAGTTGCCACACTTTTTTTTTTCTAAAGAAGAAACCTCTAAGTGATAAAACAAAACTAGATACCTAATTCACACTTCTGTTTAGATTTTATACCCCAGAGATTTAGCCTGACATGCCCAGTGACATGGCCGTATCTCTAGGCGTGCCGACGATATTGTTTTTAAATGTTGATGACATAGGCAATGACACAACCAAACTGCTGAAAGTGTCATAACTACTGGAATGCCGGATTAAGGACACTGGCAGTGACACACCCATGTCTTTGGACGTGTCGAAGTTTCTGTAAGGTGGGCAAATGACACGGTCATTGACACATCTGTGTCGCTGGGCATGTCACTTGAAGAATTTGCCCAAAACAGCTCTTTTTCTTGTCTTTCATCTGATATTTTGGCCTAAATGACCATAAGGACTCAAAGTGTAAAAGATTCCTAAAATCAACCCTAACAAACACTTGAACAAACAAATTAAACTCAATTTGACAATAAATATACTAAGAAATAGGGGAAAAATATCATCAATTATACACTTATCAATTCACATTTGGAATAAGTGCTGAGTAGATAGGAATTCCATTAACTTAGCAGTGAAGGGTAAATTGAAGAGTTGGTGGGAAAGTGAGTACATATTTTGATTGAAATGTGTTTATATGCATTGGAATGGCATGTTGCTTTATATGTGAAAGTGAAAACTATGCTACTTTGATGTGTAAATACACATAAAAAGAGCATAGATATATGTTTATGTTATGAAATGTATGATGTGTGATTGAGTGAGCCACTTTAAGATGACAAAAAGCATTTAATAATGTACTTGTGGACAATGTGTTATTATGCCAAATGTAGGCATAATTTGGCCATATTGAGGATGTGACAAGTAAATTGATGAAAATGATGAAAATGTGTGGAAATAATGAGAAAGTATGGAAAAAGTGCAAAAAGAATGGAAATTGACATAATTGCCAAATATGAGAAAAATGTGAAATTATTTGTTCAATATGTGTGAACCCTTATTTAATATCAATTTCAGAGTACTGTGTTTGTTGTTATGCAGTATACTGGTTTCTTGCCTTCTGGCCAGGCATTGGGTGTCACTATTATTTGCCTTCAGGCTAGACACTAGGTGTCAAATATTGGTCCAAAGTAATATCTCTAAAACTTGAATATCATGTAGGGTCGTTTGGGCCCAATATATGTGAAAGTGTAATGTGATAGATTGAAAGTGATAAGTGTTTAAATTGATACTTATAATTGCATACCACTTCAATATTGTAAAAAGGAAATGGATTTGTGTTATTCATTATTTTTTGTTTATATTAAAGTATGTACCTCTAAGTAATTTGCTTAGTGAAAATTGTTTATCGCGCATGTGTCAGGGTTGTTACCACAAGCCTTGCTAGACTTGAGCAGGGTTAGATTTTTCTGCTTATTTTTGGAGTTTTGGATAAGCCGTCACAAACCAAAGCCTTTGTAAGCATGTAATTATTTGATAATTTAAACTTTTCCTTAAAGTTATGCACATTATTTTATAGATATATACTTATTGTCAATTATAAAGATTTTTGGACGAAATGTTGTAAATTTTGTGTATTATGATTCATATTTTGATAATTATGAATGTTGAGTGTTTTGAGAAATTATTGAGATGATTTTGTGTTATTAGGCTTTCATGGAGAAATGTTGGAGATTTTGGATATAATTATTGGGAGTGTGAAATTTCTATGCAGGTTGAGCAAATTGAATTTTTGAGGATATCCAAATTACAGACAAAACTCTGACAAATTTTTCTCAGAGATTTTTATTTAAAATATTCATTTTAGTATTTAAAATTAATGAAGAATATTTTTATTTATTTACTATCATACATTTTAATACTACTAAAACAAACAAATAATAATCATAATAACAAAGAAAAACATCCTTTAATGATAAATTAAATAAATCAAGCATTGAAATTAAATAAATCAACCATCAAAACATATAATAAACTACATAATCAAATCTAAAATTAAATAAAACAAATAAAGATACAAATTTGGGTTTATGTCTCAATTTAGAGTTCTTTAATTAACATTTAGGGTTTTGGAATTTTAGAATTATTATTATTGTTATATAGGCTACTGTGAGGGTTTTGAAAAAATGGAATTGATTAGGGTTTTATGGTTTTAAGAAAGTAATAAGGTTTTTGGTTAATCAAATTAGGGTTTAAGGCTAACATCATGAAATTAGAGGTTTTAGATTTCAAAACTTGGCATGCTGGATATTAAGATATTAGGGTTTTATAGTTTGAAACCTTGATTATGTAGATTATGATTTTGAATTTACGATTTGATGTTTTACCTCGATCAAAGTTTAAGTGTAGTTTTAATATTGGCTGTAATAACTACTTAAGCATTTTTTTAGGTGAAAGAAACATAGAAAGTCCTATTAATTATCGAAAGATTAAAATAACTCAATGAATAAAATTATAAAAACTACTCTAAAGGTTTGAAAACAGAATTAATTAAGATTTAGGGTTTGAATAACTTAAGGTTTAAGAAATTAGATTTGTGTTTTGAATGATTATATTATTTACTTTAATTAAGACCTTAGGTATTGTATGAATTAATTTATGCTACTGCGTAAATTAAATTAAAGGAAGAATTAAATAACTAGGCCAGTGTGATGAAGGCTTGAAAGATGAAGATGATTAATGATTTAATAAAATGAATTTAGAGCAATTTACCTACGTTTGAAGGCTCCACCAAATTGAAAAAATTGAACCAAGCTGCTGCCTGCTTTAGATTTGGTTTTGGTTGAGCAAAGCAATCTGGAGATGATTGCTTGTTACCTCCTTTGGTTGTTGTCCTTGGATTTCTTCTTGCTTTCTAGGGTTTTCTTTTGGCCCCAAGATTTCAAGAGTCCCAAGTTCAGTTCAAAATTTTAGTTCAAGAATTTTCTCTCTTTTTCCAAAATCCAAAAGTCCTCCTTTATTGTGTGTTTTAATGTTGTATTTATAGGAAAAAATTAAAACCTAATTCTAATTGTCTAAGGAAATAAAAAGCATTTAGGAAAATAAATCAAAACCAAATAGAATTCGATTTTGAAAAAAACTGCGCTGGCAAAAATTGTTGCGGGCTATGGGCGGGCTAGCTATGAGAATTGCGAGAGTTGCAGGCAAGCTGTCTTGCAAGGCAGCCTTCTTGCGACGAATTGGCCCAAGCCAATTTTGCCAGCGATGAAATTTTTCGTCACCGATTATTTATTTATATATATTTTTTATTTTCTAATATTACCCTTTTTATTAAAAATTATAAATATTAAATATTAAAATAAATATTATTTAATTGAAATATCATAAAAATTATTTTGGACAATTTTAAAAATATTGGACTAGACTGGGTCAAAAATTAAGGGTCTATAGTTTGCCCCCCTGCTTGAGCGATTTGAGACTATGGCAAAAGAGAGCCAAAAGCAATGTGATTTTTAACTGGGTTTAGAGCTATACTGGACTCCATACCTAAGGCTGGTTTGAGTTCTGGACTAAAAAATGATTTGGGTTCTGACCCAAGGTGAATTTAAGATTTGAGAGTAATTTTGGGTTCTGGACCGGAGCTAAGTTCTAGACTTAAGAGGGAATTTAGGTTTTGGACCTAAGCTAAGTTCTAGACTTAAGGATAATTTGGGTTCTGGACCCGAGCTAAGTTCTGAACTTAAGAGAAAATTTAGGTTCTGGACCTAAGCTAAGTTCTGGACTTAATAGTAATTTGGGTTCTGGACCCGAGCTAAGTTCTGAACTTAAGAGGGAATTTAGGTTTTGGACCTAAGCTAAGTTCTGGACTTAATGGTAATTTGGGTTCTACGCCCGAGCTAAGTTATGCACTTAAGAGGAAATTTAGGTTCTGGACCTAAGCTAAGTTCTGGACTTAAAAATAATTTGGGTTCTGTACTAAAGCTAAGTTATGGACTTACGAGGAAATCTAGGTTCTGGACCTAAGTTAAGTTCTAGACATAAAAATAATTTGGGTTTTGGACCCGAGCTAAGTTCTGGACTTAAGAGGAAATTTAGGTTCTGGACCTAAGCTAAGTTCTGGACTTAAAGGTAATTTTGGTTCTGGACCCGAGTTAAGTTCTGGACTTAAGAGAGAATTTAGGTTCTAGACCTAAGCTAAGTTCTGGACTTAAGGGTAATTTGGGTTCTAGACCCGAGCTAAGTTCTGGACTTAAAGGGAATTTAGTTTTTGGACCTAAGCTAAGTTCTGGACTTAATGGTAATTTAGGTTCTGTACCTGAGCTAAGTTCTGGACTTAAGAGGAAATTTAGGTTCTAGACCTAAGCTAAGTTCTGGAGTTAAAATAATTTGAGTTCTGGACTTAAGAGGAAATTTAGGTTCTGGACTAAAAAATAATTTAGATTCTGGACCCAAGATAAGTTTTGGACTTAAGAGGAAATTTAGGTTCTAGACCTAAGCTAAGTTCTGAACTTAAAGATAATTTGGGTTCTAGACCCGAGCTAAGTTCTGGACTTAAGAGGAAATTTAGATTTTGGACCTAAGTTAAGTTCTGGACTTAAAAATAATTTGATTATTTGGAAAAAATAATTGTAGTCAGTAGGATAATAAAAAAATTTGTAAAAAAAATTAGCTAATTTTTACCATGCCTATATCTTCTTGCCCCTTGCGTGTAAAAATATTTAAAAAGTGCAAAAATATTTATATATACTAAAATGTCTGAATAATTGAATAGAATAATTTCATTTCCTATTTATTCATTGTGTAATCACTATTTATATACTATTCACTAACTATTTATTCACTATTCATCAATAGTAACATTTACTTTTTCTCTTTTTTTATGAGAATACTATTTTTTCTTTTTTCTTTTTGTCTTTTTCCTTTGCAATTTTTCTGTATAAACCTTGGCTCATCTCTTCCTTTCATCCATACACACATATTTTGATAGTGAAATCAGAGAGTTTAGCATAGAGTTGAAGAGAAAATGCATGCTTCGAGATTAGGAACTCGATCTATTGCTGAGTTATTGGAGTTTATTCGACAGCATAAAAATGGAACTATAAGTCTACTAGCCGAGATGCAGCTTCATCGCAGTTCAAATAAAAAAACCAAGGTAATAATTCAATTATTTATTTTAATAGAAAATTATTTTTCATTTTTGTGTTTTTTTAAGATTTAGGAAAAATAAATTAATTAGATGACTATATTTAAGAATTTAATAAACAAGTAAATAGATATAATAAAAATAGAATATAACGAATAAATTTAGTCTATAAATAAGTGGTATTGATATGATGATATACTTACCTTGTGTTTAACTTACCTGGCTCCGTGTTAGTGTGATTGTTGCATTATCCGGGGCGGAGGGTGTGTCTATAAAGCCGGACAATAGTATGATATAGCACCTTCTCGGGTAAAACGGATTATCCGAGATTGCGGTTTTGAAAGCTTTATCTTGCAATTACCATCCGAGGAGTGTTCTTTAGATAGGAGTGTAGTTCAAGCATTGTCAGAGCGGTGGATGAACACGACCCATACTTTTCACCTACCTATAGGAGAGATGACAATTGGCCCAGTCGATTATACAGCCATAACTGGTATCCGGTACTATGGCCTTCCTGTCCCTCTTACCAATGATATTCTAACATTCGAAGAAGTCCAATAGTTAATCGATATGGAACCATCATTTAAAGGGCCTTTTAAGATAAAAATTGAGCCAATTCAGAGTTATTGGATGAACTACGAAGGACGGGTTCGTAGGGAAACAACCAAACAATATGCTCGAGGATTTTTACTGTATTTTCTCGGGTCGACCATTTTATGCAGCACTGAATCTGTCATCCATTTGTCGGTGTTGAGGGCCCTTACTGATATGAGTATGGTACCACTTTACGGCTGGGGTGAAGCTGGCCTTGCATGTCTCTATCATGGACTAGACAAGATTTGCAGAAATAAGAAGTCTTTCGTTGGTTTCTTGGTGGTTGTCGAGGTACTCTTCTTCCACCATTGTCAATTCCATTCTTATTCTTACATGAATTTGATTTTTATTCTTGTTGTAGGTATGGGCATATGAGCATAATCTTGTAAGGGTGCCTGGCATTTCCCGAGTGAGAGTTAGGTATCTGAGATTGAATTTTTGGTTGTCAGATCATGTAGCAGTTCCTGACTCTCACCATGTGCACACCCAGCGTTATCTCTTAAGTTGCTTAACCTGGGGCTAGGTAAAATAGTATTAGTATACTTAAATTTTATATAAAAGTTCACTTACCTTATTTCATTTCATAGGTCAATTTTGCTTGGTGGAACACAGAAGAGCGGACGAACTAGACTTCTTCCATGAATGTCGCATTGCCTTTTCAACATACCCACCGAGTCATTGTCGGCCCTGTGGCTAGTGGCTGGTTTCTCAGGAAGAGAGTGTATGAGTGGTTCCTTGGTCCCAAGCGGCGGAGGATCCTAATGAGTTGCCCAGAGTATACTTTAAATATCACATTAATTCCAGAGAATGCATGGTGGTTGGCTCGGCATGGTTATTATGTTGAAACCTTTCTCTATCTACCGGGTGCATCTTATACCCAGTTTATTCGAGTAGGACTCTTGAACTTTGATGTATGTCCTGTTGGTATATGGGAGATTCCTGAGGAAAATGAGGATAAAGATGAAGAGGAGTATCACGGAGAGGGAAGAGAGTCTGTCTCGCATCCCAGGGCTAGCACCTCTCAGGTAAACTTTTACCATTTTTCCATTGCAATTGCTTCTTTCTTAACTTGTTATGACTATTTTAATGATTATTTTCAGGCTACTGGATCATTTGGTCATGAGGCTAGACCTTTCTTTACCGCTCCTCCATTTGCTCATTCTAATTAACCGAAGATGCCATCTCATCCACAAGGCGTTGATATGAATTACTTGGTAGGTTTTCCTGTTCCATGATAATTTATGCTACATGTATGCATGATTATGTATTCTCTTACCTTTTTCTTTTTGGCTCACAGTGGATGCTTGAGAAACAAAAACAAGAAACTTCAAGAATAGTTAGCTGCTAGTCATCAATAGGTTGCCCATTTTGAAAAATTGTATCATCAGTCAAAGCAAGATTTTTGAGACTTCTGATTTCAGGGAATGAGAGATCCTGGTGCTTCGTCATCTAGAAGACCCCAAGCTGATGACCATGAGATCCTATCGTCTACTTTGGATGAGGACCGTTATAAATCTAAATTTCAAGGTAATAGAGGTTCAGGTGCTCCTGCTTTGGGCGGATTGGGATAGGTGATATGCCTCCTCCTTCAACAGGCAATGCTTTTTTCAGGGCTTTATTTGATCATGATCCTCCATATTAGTATTATTTTTCTTGATAATCTGCACCATTTCTCACAGCAAAAGGAGAGCTTTATACACGGGGAAGAAACTCAAATGGACAGTCGGTCCTAGAAAAACGTAAGCACTGAACTTCAACCATAGTTGATAGGATAATGACTTAACTATTCTATAACACCCTTATATCTTATATATGTATGGTACATATACCCGTATATGTAGAGTATATATATAGAATAGAAGAATGTCATGACAAATCACTATAAAAACCATTATAATTAACCTCAAAATATTTATATTATTTAAAGAAAAATTTAAATGATAAATCCATACATCTTATAAATTTTTAAAATGGTATATTTAATAGAAAATCTTAGAAAAAATTCACTAGATTTTAGTTTGTAATTTGAACAATTCTCAAATTAATAAACTCAACCTGCAAAAGAATATTTCACTCCCAAAATATTAATACTTTCTACCAATCACCTAAATCACAAATTCATTAATACACATTCAAGTCTCATATTTTAAAATATTATTTATCATAAGTAGATTCTTATATATATCTATATATACAATCGTCTCAAATCATCATTAAAAAACATAAGTGTTATGCAATGATATACACAAACCAAAATACATAAAACCATAACTATACATGTAAGCTGGTCTCGTGGTACCCTAAGTCACCAAGTATCATCCATAGTTTGGATCCCTTTAACAGACAACTTTCTCACCTGCGCGATTCACATATCCACGCTAAACTTATAGCTTAGTGGTACATATATAAAAACAACCTATGTATATACATTGAAACACTTTAACATCATAATGTAATTTGGAATATTAATATAGCTGCATTTTATAGATAATTCACTCATTATATATATTCAACCTATAATCACACACACATTGGGCCTAATAACCCTATACAATTACTAAGTCTAGTTATTACATCAATTTCACGACCTAGCTTTGCTTGGATCAATTTCCAATATCAAGCTCATGACCTAGCTCTGCTCAAGTCTATCAGTGCTTGCATAATCATTCTCAACAGTATTGGACCAACAATTGTATATGTTACAAACACACAACAACATATTATTCTTTCACATTCTCAGCTCTTTATCACATTTCTCAATTTTATCACATTAATTCTCTCATTCATAGTTTTCACATTTTCTTTCTCATTTCTCAACACATTTCTCATTTCTTATCTCTTCCCATCATTTTTAGCATATCTCACATTTACTATATTATACACATAACCATTGCAATAGCCATTCAATAATGGCCCATCTTACAAATTTTATACATTTCATGTATAAACATTAATTTTATATTGAGCAAGTGCCTAATGTGACACTCATCACATAATTATGCCACATGGCATAGGTTATGTGAATATCCACATTTTAAAAAAACTAGGCACTTTATGCCAAACCGCTTTTAATAAAATCTCAAGTAAATAAAAATATGTACTAACCTTATTCGCTTCCCAAATTTACTCCAAGAATCTTTCCAAGTCAAAATCCTAAACTCCACCAATTTGATCTACATACACATAAATCCAGTAACAAGCAATAATATTCATTTAAGATCACTTCTATGTCCAATGTATATCAAACTATCATTATTTATACAATTTTCTTAAAAATCCCATTAAAACTCTAAATTCACAACTTCTACTTTATCCAAACTTAGCTAACTCAACTCATTTCTAACATTTAACTATAAATTCCTTACTTACATATCAAAATAACAATAAAACAACTCATTTTCAGAATTATCATAACCTTTTTCAAAAACCCTAATTACAAATAACATACCCATCAAACCTAACTTCAATAAGACATACTCATATTCAATTTTCAACTATAAAAACATCACTTATATGTTAAAACAACACTAAATCAATCCATTACCATAATTATAACCACCCATATTAAAAACTCTAATTACACATAATCACTACAAAACCCTAAGTCCATCATTTATGTCCATCTCAACTAATCAACTGATAAATCATCATTTATTCATCACTTTAACTTCATTTATATCAATTTTAGCAATAAACCACAATTTTCTCTCTCTAACCATTCCAAGGATAGTAATATAATTAAAGAAAACAAAACTTAAGGAAGAAATACTTACTTGAATCTTGATTTTTCTTCAAAATCTCCTTGAAACCCTTGGATTTTCTATATAATTTGAGGTATTTAAAAGCAAAACTCATTCCCTCACTCTAAACTTGAAAATTTACCATGAAGGAAAAATAAGGAAGAGGATGACTCCTTTTTGCTTCTTCCTAATTTTTCCATCCATAAATATTAATATAATTAATTATTTAATTACTTATTTAATTTACTTTTAATAACAACCAAGTATTTTCTTGCTTCTTTTGACTTTTTTTTAAATTTAATTTCTATCTTCCATCTATATTTATATATATGTATATGTCTTGTATATCTTAGGTATATGTTTATGTCATTTATATTTTAAGTATAAGTTATGCATATTTTTACTTATTTATATATGTAATGTGTATTTTATGTATACATCAAGTATACATTATGTGTATATTATATGTATATTAAGTGTATAATATGTATCCAACATATAATAAGTATATGTTGGGTATATACTATATATACACTATTTATACATTAAGTATATACTACACTTATACCTCTCTCAATACTTTAATTAACCTCTAATACTTATTTAATTTCTCCAAAACCATGGATATTACAATTCTCTCCCCTTAAATAATTTCGTCCTCGAATTTACCTACCATAATAACCTAAACCATCCAAGACAATCATAAATTCCAACTACCAACTTTAACATAATAATCTCGGCTCTCCCGCTTATGAATATCCTTAACTATAATATCAATAAAGACACATAATCAACCAAATCATAAAAAAATTAATACCAGTAATAAAAATTTTACCTTCTTTTGCATCCAAATCCCTCTGTCTTCTCTGCATCCCTTAAATTTTCTATGATATTCTAGCTCCTTTTGGTCTATCTACACTCACAGACTCCTCTTCCTGTCTGTAACCTATCCTGCCACCCCTACCACCTTTGATACTCTTGTTCCTTCTAGCACTGGACCTAAATCTAATAGTCTCCATCTGCCTATCTTCTGATGGCTTTGGGCAATCCTAACATAATGGTCCTGAGACCCACATCTATAGCAACCTTTGTAATTAACTCCCCTATAAATACCCATATGTGCTCTACCACACTGAATGCATGTGGGTGGAGCAGGTCTCTGAAATGTAGGGGTGGGAGCACTAGCCACTGACACCACAGGTCTTTGCCTCTGATGAGCAGGTCTACTAGGCTACTCCTAACTCTCACTAACACCCTATGATAAATCCTTTTGCCTCCTCTTGCAAGATGCCTCTACTTCCAACCTAGGTCTCTTACCCTTACTCTCTTCTAATGCTGCAGTAGTTGCCATCCCCTGAGCTTTCTCTACACTTTTTGCAGCTAATACTAACCTAGAGAAATCCTTATACTGCACCGCAGCTACCTGATACATGATAGATGGCTTCAATCCATCCTCAAATCTCCTACATTTATCCACCTCATCAGTCATAATCCCTCTTGTATACTTACTTAGCCTCAGAAATTTCTTCTTATACTCTGTTAAACTCTTTTCCCCTATTTCAAGTCAAGAAACTCTCTCTTCTTCCTATCTTTATAATCCCTAGGTGTATACTTCCTCTCAAACTCCACTAGAAAATCCTTATAACCTAATATTGGTAGTCTATCTAATCTATATGGAACCATTGTCCACTAGTCATAGGCATCCCCCTATAGAAGTGATACTACATAATCAAACTTCTCTTCTGCAGTAGCCTCCAACTGAATAAATACTCTCTCAACCCTATCCAGTCACTGCACTGCCTTCGCTGGAAGTACAGTACCCTCCAAACCTATAACACCAAACTTTCTAAACTTCTCATGCCTCTTACCCTGCTGAGGTACTGGAACCTGACGGAATACTTTCGCCGTCTATTGAACTCACACCAGAGGACCCAACACCTCAGGTCTAACTGCCTCAAAAGCCCCTCCTACTTCTACTCTACCTCTAGCTGTTCCCTCACCCAGAACCATACTCCCCACACTGTCCTCTGACCCGCGTCCTCCAGATGTCATCTCACCCTATATCTGCAACAACAAATACATATTGCCACATTAAAAACCAACTTAGGTTCCAATGCATATGCATGTATCACAACTCAATTCTCATTTTAAAATTCCCCTTTCTTTCTTTCAAAACTTACATAGGTTGAGAACCTCAAACTTAGGCTTTGATACCAAAAAAAAATGTAATACTCTTATACCCTATATATGTACGATACATTTACATGTATATGTAGAGTACATACATAGAATAGAAGAATGTCATGACAAATCACTATAAAAACCATTATACTTAAACTCAAAATATTTATATTATTTTGGTATCAGAGCTTAGGTTTGAAATTCTCAACCTAAGTGGGTTTTAAAAAGAAAGGGAAATTTAAAACGTGATGTGGATTATAATACATGCATATGCATTAGCACTGGTGTTGGTCTTGGATGTGGCAATGTTTGTTTATGTATAGTTATGGATATAAATTGAGATGGCCTTTAAAGATGCATAGGTCAGAGTGGTGCAGCTGCAGCGTGGTGAGATTACGATAGTAGTTATTAATATTTTTTAGTATAATGTAGTCGTTAGTAAGATTTATTGAGACTGTTATATGATGAATCATGATAAAGAATTTTGGGATGATTTGATTAAAATATCATTTAAAAATTTGTGAATATGATTGAGTTTATATTAAAGGGGGGAGTAGAGATTATGTAGATAATGATGGTGATAATTTTGGTTTATAATGGATTGTGTAAGATAAATTTTATAAGGAGTTGAGGTTCATATGTATTTTTGGTTGATTTGCTTACTAGTCAATAATTTCGTATAATTTCAAGGACGAAATTATTTAAGGGGGAGAGAATTGTAACATTCGAGTATTTTAGATTTTGTAAAAAAATAATTTGAAGGTTAATTAATGTATTGAGAGGGTATATGTGTAGTATATACCTAATTTATACCTAGTGTATACATAATATATACCCCACATATACTAATTAAATATGTTGAATTCATAATATATACATGATATACGCCTAATGTATCCATGATGTATGCATGAAATACACATTACATATACATTATATATGTGTACGTAAAAATATTCATAACATATAAGTAAAATTTAGAAGACATAAATAAACATGGAATGTACTATACATATAAATGAAGTATAAAATGGAGTTGGAAAAGTTGATGATAAAGTTGAAAGTAGTAGTAGTAGTAGTAGTAGTAGTAGTAGTAGTAGTAGTAGTAGTAATAATAATAATAATAATAATAATAATAATAAAAGAAAGAAAGAAAGTCAAACTAGGAAGAAAGATTATTGGCGAAAATTAATTAATTATTAATTAATTGGGATAAAGATGAGAAGTAATGAAGAAAGATGTTATTTTGTTATTATTATTATTCTTCTTCATTTTTTAAACATGAAACTTGATAGAGAGGAGGAGAAGAGTATAAGTTGTTTTTATACATCAAATACTATAAAATATTCAAGAGGATTTAAGTGGATATTGAGGCTTAGCAAGTAATCAAGTAAGTACTCATCTTTAAGCTTATTTTTATGTGATTCTAAAATTATGTTTGGAATGTTTAGAGAGACAAAGTATGTTTTAATTGCTAAATTTAATAGAAATGATATTAAAATGATGATTAAATGGTGAGTATGTGATGAATTGATAGTTGGTTGGTTGAAATGGACAAAGTTGGAAAAATTTAGGGTTATGTGTGAATATGTGTGAATTAGGGTTTTGGCATGGATGGTTATAATTGTGAAAATGGATGTATTTAATGTTATTTTAATATGTATGTGATGATTCTATGGTTAGAAATTTGTTATGAGCAAGTTTGGATAAAGTTGAGATTTAGGGTTTATGATGTGTTATGTAAATTTTGGGTTTTGCATTGAAGTTGAGATAATAATGGAAATGAGTTGATTTGTTGTTATTTTTGTATTTAAGTAATGATTTTAAGTTAAAATGTTGAAAATGACATTGGTAGAATAAAGTTTGAATAAGGTAGTAAGTGGTAAATTTAGATTATTTAATGGGGTTTTAATGAGAATTGTATATATAATGGTAATTTAATAGACAATGAGCATGTAAGTGACTTTAAACAGATAATGTTGCTTATTATTGAACTATATATGTGTAGGTTAAAATGATCAGAGAGGTGAAGTTTAATGTTTGACTTGAGAAAAAGAAAAGATGTTAGTACATATTTAAATGCCATGAGATTTTATTAAATGTGATATTGGCATAATGTATATGGATTCTTTGTAAATGTTGTATGCACATAATCTATGCATTGTGGCATAGTTATTTGTTGAGTGTCACATTGGACAATAGTCCAATGTAGATTGATGTTTGTTTATGATATATGAGAGATATATTTATGTTTTTTGATATGATGTCTAATATGGACATATTGGTGATTTGTGATGAATTGTGGAACATGAGTCACATCATGAATGTGACTTTATGGATTTGTAAATTTGATGAGCTAAACATATAGAAAATCGAAAAAAAGAATGAAAATAATGAAAAATTGATAAGATATGAGAAATGTGAAAAAAATGTGTGGAGTGAGTCATATTGTGAATGTGACTTATGGATATGTAGTGTGGGATGATGTGATGTATATTATGTATACGCCTTGCACAATGAATCATTCTATAATATTGAAATTGGTATTGTACTGAGGAGGTGGCCTTCAGGTGAATTATGTGACACTTGCCTCTGGTGTCAAGAGAGGGCAACCTATGGGTGATTATATGGCACTAGCCTCGTTGTCCATATAGGCGGCCTTCGAGTAATTTATGTGGAACTTACCCTGGTGTTGAGATGGATTAAATTGATATTTTTGGAACTAGGGTATTATGCAGGAGCTTGTTGGGCCCAACATATGAATGTGTGCATGTTATGTAAATAATGCAAATATTAGTATATGATGTTCATTTGGATATAGATATATATGTATATGTATATATATGATTAATGAGTTATAAATAAATGGTGATTATAGTAATATTATACATTACATTATGAGAAAGGTATTTTAAATGTATATATGTAAGTTGATATTTTATATGTACCACTAAGCTGTATGGCTTAGCGTGGCTGTGTGAATTACGCAGGTAAGAGAGTTGCTGAGTAGAGAAATCCAGATTGTGGTAGATACTTGGTGATCTAGAGTGCCACAAGACCAACTGTGCTATTTGCATATATGTATAGCTGTAGTGTTCAATTTTTATGCATGTTGTGTATTGGTTATTTTTGGAAATATTCAAATGCAGACAAAACTAAGGCGAATTTTTCTCAGAGATTTTTATTTAAAATATGTACTCTTGGTATTTAACCTACTAATGCATAGTCTTATTTAATTTTTAAAGTACATTACAAGGTTTAATATAAGTTTCTTATTAATATGGAAATTTTAAAAGGACTTGTAACAGTGACATTCTTATATATTGTATACGTATGGTACATATGCATGATGTATATATTGTATATATATAGGGTATAAGGGTATTATAATAGTGACCTTCAATGTCTAGCCCATAGGCACATCATAACATAGGTGATGTCAAATGTCTAATCCAAAGGCAAATCATATCAATATAACCAAAAACAATTCTCTAGAACAAGATAATATACAAGGCAACACACATTCCATATACCTTATTACTTTAACATAACCAATTCCATCATTGTTTATTTTTCAACACTTTATTATCACTTTACTCAATTTCCACATTTCATATCCAATTTTCATTTCCAAGTGATCGTATATGCTATGATTACTTTCACATCATATTTCCAATTATTCCATAGTCATTTCTCATATTCTCAAATCACATATCACATTTTCCATCTTATTATTGTATTTTATTAATTTCTAAATTTCCACATTTCCACAAACATAAACATATTACACATCACATTACATAATCATGGGTCACATTCACAATGTGACTCATTGTCACATATCATTTCCAAGCTCTTATTATTTCATAATTAATTTCCATATTTTCAATCACATTACACATTGCATAGTCTATTTTCACAATTTTAATTTCATTTTATCATTTTCCATATTTTTCACTCACATTATCAATTTCCTTTTATAATTTCTCCTTTTTTGCTATTTTCACATCATTCTTCACATTACTCATCACATTTTACCTTTCTCGTCTTCTCTTTTCATTTTTAACATATTTCACATTTCATATATTAAGTCCATAACCATTGCAATAGCCATTCTACAATAGCTCAACATATTGTATTTCATGCTTTTCAAACACTTTTACTTAAACCCATGCACTTGTCATATAAAAACAAATAACAAAGTGACCTAACACATTCACACAGTCACAATGTGTTATGTCAATAACAATATTATTAAAACAACATTTATTAAATTGTGTACTAACCTCAATTATACCAAATGCCAAGCCTTATCACCCTCCAACTTTAACTTGTCCATTTTCCCTTCCTTACTTTAACTAAGCAAGTCTACTTTCTCATTTCTAAACCATATTATAATTATAAAAATAGCATTAGTATCTCATTCTAAGCCATTTTAAATCAATTAGCAACATTTACAACCATTCTTTCTTAAAAACCTACCAAAATCCTAATTCACCCTTACTACCTCCTTAAAACTACCATCAAACCTATTCATTTCTATCATCCAACCATAAAATCATCAATAACACATCATATAACATCAAAGAAATGCATTTCCATAATTATAAATATGTCCTTGAAAAACTCTAGATGTGCATAATCTACCCATAACCCTAACTTCACTAAAATCAATTCATATACAACTTCCAACCATAAAATCTTTATATACGTACCAAAACAACTTTAAGAAAACCCATTTCAATAATTAAAAACACCCTCGTCACAACTTCATGTAACACTCTTATACCCTATATATGTACAATACATATTTCTAGCATATGTAAAATACGCATATACGGTATAAAAATGTCACCGACCGGTTTAATAAAAAATTTTCACATTTCAAATTTAAAATTTCAAATACTAAATATATAAAATTAAATAGTATATAAATATTCTTTGCTCGTTATAGGAACCCAAAATAAACATTTTATATGAAAATCTCTGGAAAAAATTCACCAGAGTTTTATCTGTAATTTGGACGTTCTCAAAATTTAGCGAAACACAACCTGCAAAATGAATACACTCCCAAATAATTTCAATTCACCATCTCTATCATACTCCTCAATTTCACCAAGTTTCTCAAACATTTATATATATATATATAATTTAGAACACATTTACACTCCCATTTCAAATAACTTAACCCAAATTTTCTTTATAGTTTACCATACATAAAATCCAAAACATAATATATTATGCATAATACTCAAAATATACTATAACATAAAATATATACATGCTGCTAACAGTGTTTTTGATCTCGATATCAACTCTACACGCTCAACCACAGGTCTAGACCTGACCTGGTCTAGAAGAACTCTCTGGCTCATCTGAATCTACCCTGTCACTTGCGTGATGTAAACAATCGCGCTAAGCCGAAGCCTAGTGGTACAAACTTTGATAATAACAAAAATCAAATGCAATGCCAATGAATATCACATCATTCCATTTTCTTATACTTTTTAAATATTTCACATAAAAACAAACATAAACATGGGCCCAAAGATAACTAATATGCTATTCAAATTTTAGAGTTACTATTTTGGTCTATAATGACACCATATGTCTAGCCCCGTAGGCAATATATCAATGTAATAATCTAACTAGGCCTGAGCTTACGACCCGATCATTTCACCCAGCCTAGCTTTAAATATTTGTTTTTGAGGCTTACGACCCAGTTATTTCACCTTAAAAATATTTTCACAATGATACCTAGCGTCTAGCCCGTAGGCAATTATAGGCATGTCGCCAAACACAGAACTCTAAAAATTAAATAACATACTAGACACACAATTTATTCATATTTCTCATTATTAATCTCTTTCTCATTGTCACATATTCAATATAGGCACATTGCCTTATTTTCTTATTTTTTTCACTTTTCTCACTTTTCTCATTTATCTTAATATCAATTCATTTCATTATATTTCCACATATCTCATTACATTATATCACATTTTTTTTCATTCACAACACATTACCCAATCACTTTGGGTATTTCCACATAATACACATTTTAATCACATTTACACAATTTAGCCATTATCAATGGCTTTTCACAATGCATTTAACACATATATGACATTACAAATGTCATAGCACATTATTCATGCACAACCAATGTACCAAGTAGCTTAACACATTTTTCAACGAAAATGAGTTAAGCCCAAATGTCATGCAAATATAACCAATGTATTCAAAGTTTGTACATACCTCAAATAACAACCCAAAGCAAGCTTAAACAACCTCCAACCCTATCTTTCCAACTTGCCCTTCACCACTTGGATGAAGCAAATCAACATCCCTCAATGCCTAAACCAAATGTGATAACAAATAATCATTTAGTATCACATTTAATGGCATTTCCAATATTAAACCATAATTAAACATCACTCATACTAATTTCCAAAAATTTTAGCATTTCCTTACTTTAACATTAGAATTCCATTCTATTCCATTTAAATTAGTGTTTTAAGTTTATTTATATTATTAAAAACTTATTTTAATACATTTAAACCATTTACATTACACAAACATATTCTATACACAAAACCCTAAAATGGCATAACCTTCCCCCATTGAAGGTTTTCCATTCCAACACAATCCATTAATCATTTCAAGCTTATTTTCATCACTTTTAACACTAAACAACATGCTTAAACAAATAAAATCACACAATTCAACAACTTTGGAAAATTACTTTTTCAAAACCCTAAATCTCCACTTCCAATCTCAAACTCCAACCAAACACAGCCAAATCTAATATTTGACTTTAAAATACTTGTTTATGCATCAAAACAACTCATTTGGAATCAGTTTGCACAATTAAAGCTCATGTTTTCACAAACCCAAAAGTTCCATAACCCTAAATTCTCTCTTTTCACCATTCTTTATCCAAACTCCATCATCTCTTAAATCTAACCTTAAAATCATTGTTAACTACCCAAAATAACATCATACACACCAATTACAACAATTATAACATACTACTTCAAAAATCCAAAACTCACATAATTCAATTTTCCATGAAATTTAAAGAAAAAAGTTGGAAACTTACCAATTGATGAAGAAACTTCTAAAACTCCACTTGAATCCTTAAAATTCTTTCAATCCTTGGAGTATGGAAGAAGAAAAAATCTCCCCTTGTTGGCTATGGAGTTTTAGCCTAGATGAAGAAGAAGAAGATGATGATGAAGATTTTTTTTTTAATTTTCTTTTTTTCCTTTCATCTTTATTTTAAACCATATATATATTAAAATAATTTAATAATTATTTATTTATTTATTTATTTAACAAATAAAAAGTTCAAAATTTCCTCTTCCATTCAAAAATAATTTATTTTTGAATTATTTTATTAATTTTAAATTCTAAAATTTATTTACAAAAATACCATTGGACTTTGACTTTTCTTTTAAAAAGTGTTGACTTTTATATGTTATGTGTATTTTACGTATATATCACATATATATTCCACTTTTCATTTAAAATCCCTTCATTTTTCATTTAAAACCATTAATTTAATTTATCCTTTTAAATTATATTTTATTTTATCAAATTTTCTAAAAATTAGAATTTTTTCAAAAATTTTGGGACATTACAATTCTCTCCCCCTAAAACAAATTTCGTCTTCGAAATTACCTATTCTCAAGTTTGAAATAATTGGGGAAACTAACTCTGCATTGCCTACTCACTTTCCCATGTCGCCTCCTTAGTGGTATGATTCCTCCAAAGGACTTTCACAAGTGGCACCCTCTTATTCCTCAGTTCTTTAACCTCTCGTGCCAAAATCGCCACTGGTTCTTCCTCGCAAGTCATATATGGACTCACCTCAATAGACTCCACTGATATGATATGAGATGGGTCAGATCTGTATCTTCGAAGCATAAAGACTTGGAAGACATTATGAATTCAATCTAATTCAGGCGGTAACGCTAGTGTATAAGCCACTGGACCAACTCTTTCTAACACCTCATATGTTCCTATGAAACAAAGACTCAACTTCCCTTTTTGATAGAACCTCAGAATCTTCTTCCATGGAGAAACCTTCAGAAATACTTTATCTCCTACTGTAACACCCCTATATCCCGTATACGTACCAAGCATGCTTATACGATCGTAAAATACGTATACTGAATATAGAAAATGCCACAGTTTAAAAATACACAAATCATATCTTTAAAAATAAGTAAAGCAAATCTCAAACATTTAAAAGAAATTCAAAAGACACCATATATAAAAACGTTTATAAATCCGCAACGGAAGTTATTACAATCTTTTACAAGTTCAAATACATGAAAATCAAAATATACAAAAACATAGAATATATACATGATTGGCAGCTTGACTCACTGATCTTTAAGCTCTAATCCAGCTCTTCAAACAAAAACTCAACTAGGTCTAGAGGAATCCTCCGTCACAACCCTATCAACTCTATCACCTGCGCGATGAACCACAATCGCGCTGAGCCAACAACTCAGTAGTACAAACCATAATGGAATTATGCAATGTATATATCAATGATATGCATTCAACCAATGAAGATCATACTTATAAATGTTGCATCTCATTAATTCAATAATCATATCATCATCCATTATACTCATTCAAAATAGACACCTATGGGCCCAAACTAGTATTTAATATGATATTCAAAGTTCAAAGTTGCTGCTTTGGTCCGTAATCACAATAATCAAGCCCTTAGGCAATATACATATCTCTCTATCCATGGATAGGGTAATAGACCCAGTCTCTTGGACCATCAACTCAACAAACTTGAGGAGATCCTCAACCCGGCTAGACTGTTACCTGTAACAGACCCAGTCTCTTGGACCATCAACCCGACTAAATCGAGGAGATCCTCAACCCGGCTAGACTATTACTTTTTCACATTTATTAGGCATGCCGCCAAATCCAGAACTCTGAAATTGAATCAACATATTAAACATACAATTATTTCATTTGCCTCTTTATCAATCTCTTTCTCAAATCATATCTCATACTCAAATAGGCAATCATGCCTTATCAATTTCATTTGCATAACCATAGCCAACAACAATGGTTTTATTACATCTCCATTCATATCAAGACAATTCATCATCATACATATAGTACACTACATTCCACAAGATTCACAATGTGCAAAATATCACATTATTCAAAAATATCAAGAATGCAATATCAAATGGATGGATGCAACAATACAAAGTTTGTACTTACCTTAAATGCAACCCACACAATATTAAACACTTCTTCTTCCAATAATCTTTCACTACTCGAATTAGGGTAATTCACCTTCTTCACAACCTATTCCAAAAGGAAGATGAAACTCACATAAGATCATAAGGCTAAGAACCAACTATGGCAAACTCTAAACTTGACACGCTCAACAACACGGGCGTGTCCCTGACCGTACCCTAACTTCACAACACAGAAGCTTTTACACGCTCAACAACACGGGCGTGTCACTGGGCATGTAATACCTTCTGCCTCTCACCAACATTGACACGTCCAACATCATGAGCGTGCTCATGGTCGTGTCAATTCCCCAAAAACACAGTGGCTATGACACGCTCAATAACACGGGTGTGTTACTGGCCGTGTCAATCCTACTGCCACACAGAAACTATGACACGCTCAGTATCCTAGGCGTGCCACTGCTCGTGCCACTCATCCAAAACACAGAACCATCGACACGCCCAAAATCCTGGACCTGCCTATGGGCGTGTCAGGCCAAAAATCCAGATTCCGGCCAAAACAACAACACAACCAACAAAACACTTCCTTTCACCAAAATCCACTTCAACCAAACTCATCTCAACATACTCAAAAACCATAAAAAACTTACAAGAAACACCAAAACAACTAAAAAATACTTCCAACACAAATCAAAATCATCACCAAAAACCTAAAACACAACCACAATACATTCACTTCCAACTACTTACCCTTTCCTTCAATCCATCCCCAAAAACAAGGAATCAGTTACCCAAACACTCTTAAACCCATCTTAATCAAACATATACACATACCATCCACAAACTCAACTCATAAACTCAAAGAAATCAAAGAATCAAGTGAAGAACTTACCAAGGATGAAGAAACTCTTAAATTTTCCACTTGATCTCTTGAAATCTTCCTTAGATCTTGAGTTTAGAGGTTCAAATCTCTCCCTTGTTCTCTTGTCTCTTTGTTAGCCGGCCAAAACAAAGCAAAGGAAGGAGAAGAAGAAGAGCCACGGCAAGGAAGAAAAGAAAGAAGAAAGAGAAAACACAAAGTCAACTTTCCTTAAAACCCTCTCATCCAAGCAATTATAATATTAAACTAATCCAATTAATCTCTTCCACTCAAATAATTTCTTTATTAATAAATCATTAAATCAAACACATAAATATCTTCTTCCACTATCTTCCTTGACTTTGACTTGGGTATATGTTGTATATATTCTAATATACACAAAATATACACTCTCTTTAAAAACCTTTTCTCTTTCCAAAGAAACATATACATTAAATCCAGTTAAACAACAATAAAGTCAAAACTTCTAGGGCACACTTAGGGATATTACACCTACACTGAACTCTATGTCTCTTCTCTTCAAATATGAATAGAATTTCTGTTGGTATGAAGCTTCTTTCAAACAACCCCGAATCACCTTCACTTTCTCTTCTGTTTTCTTAATCAAATCGAGACCGGCCAGTTTACCTTCTCTAACCTCATCCCAACACAAAGGTGTCCTGCATCTCCTGCCATATAAGGCCTCATAAGGAGCCATCCCAATACTAGACTGATGACTGTTGTTATAAGCAAACTCAATTAGTGGCAAAATTATATCCTAATTCCTGGTAAAATCAATGATACAGCTCCTCAACATATCCTCCAGAATCCGTATCACTCTCTCTAACTACCCATCTGTCTAAGGATGGAAAGCAGTACTAAAATGCAATTGAGAACCCAAAGCATCATGCAAACTCTTTCAAAACCTCAAAGTAAATCGGGGATCTCGATCCAACACCAAAGAAACTAGGACTCCATGTAACCTCACCATCTCATTGATATACAGCTCAACCAACCTCTCAAGAGAATAATCCATCCGAACTGGAAGAAAATGAGTTGTCTTCATCATCCGATCAACTATCACCCAGATTACGTCATGCTTCTTCTGGGTTAAAGCAGTCCAGATACATGTGAACGGGAATTTTTGCCCCACTCCCGGTGGAATGGTTCTTGAGACTTCAGTACTTTTAGGCTCGGAGCCTTAGAGAACATGGGCTTAATCTCGAAGAAAATGGAGTCGCCACCCAGACGGGTTGGGAAAAAGAAAGGGGTGGATGACTCAATTCCTAAGGAATCCCCAACCCCCTAATGGGTTCAAAAAGTTAGGTACGTGTGGGGAATGTGAGAAATGGCCCAGCACCCCCACAATACCCGGTTAATTAGAACTGACCTCCTTTGTAGGTCTTAATATTATAAAATTCTTAAATATAATAATATTATCCATATTACATGCAACAATTAAAATAAGACATCATTATATTAAAATCAAAGCAATGTCCAAACAAAGCAAATAAATGGACACCCATCCGAAGATGAAAACATATCCTTACATCGTTCATGTCTAAACTAAATAGGACACCCACCAAAAGGTGAAAACATGTCCTTTACATTGTTCCAAAATATAAAAATAATTTAAATTACATAGAAATTAATTAATGAGGTACCCATAAAGTGGAAACATACCTCTTACAATTTTAATACTAAAACAACCAAATAATAATCATAAAAATAAAGAGAATATCCATCCATGATAAATTAAATAAGCATTAAAATTAAATAAATCAATTATTAAAGCATATAATAAACTACATAATCAAATCTAAAATTAAATAAAGTAATAAATATATAAATTTAGGATTTGCATCTTAGAATAGGGTTTTTAGGGTTTTTGAAATTAGGATTTCAATTGAGGTTTCATCATTTAGGGTTTAGGGTTTTTTTGAGGTTGCTGGGATTATAAAATTTAGGATTTAAGAAATTTTAAGGTTTCTATGAAACTAGGGTTTAGGAATTAAGTTATTGGAATTAGGGTTTGGGTCTAGGTTTGGGAATTAAGCAACTAGAGTTAGGGTTTTAGGTTTTCTCACTACAAAAAAACACGCTATCTGTAACGGACAGAATCCGTCGCAGATCCGTCACAGATCAAGTCTTGCGACCGATCTGAGACCGATCTGCGACGGATACAATCCATTAATAAAAAAGGCATCGCAATTTTCAATTTTGCGACAGGCCGTCGCAGATTGCGACGGATTTGCAACCACTTGGCGGTTGCAAATCTCGTGCTTAAATTTTCGCGGATAAAGGGTAGCCGTCGCAGATTCCGTCGCAGATTTCCATCACAGATTTCCGTCGCAAATTCGTTGCAGATTCCATCGCAGATTTCCGTCACAGATGGTCATTGTAGTATCTGTCGCAGATTCCGTCATATATTTCAAATATCCGTTGCAGATTCGTAGCAAATCCGTAGTAATTTAATATTGATTTTTATTGGAACTATTTGTATTATCAATTAATTTTATGAGAACTTTATAAATACATTTGGAACATTTAAACACAATCTAAAAAAACACTAATTACATTGATAAAAATAATTCTTTTATTAATCTTCAATAGAATAAAATATTTTACAATTTAACTATACAAGTGTTAAGAACACTACTATAAATAATCTATCTTGAAAATAACAATATAGATCTTCAATTATCATTTTCCATTGAATCATGACTTGCATCATCATTATTAACCTGCAAAACAATGTTAGAGTCAAAAGAATCCAGTAGCCAATATACACAATTCACAAGCAATATTCATAAATAGGCAATTTAATAACATTTAACAAAAAAAGTATTACCAAGATAAATCCAATCCATATACCAGCACCTAAACATCTCTATAACTAACATCCTAGCCCATTCCACTTAATTTTGAGTTGCACATTGATAAATTTATGTATCATTCCTGGTTTAATTCCAATAACAAGTATTGCTTCTTCTTGCAAACTCTATATCATCTAACCACAGCTTGCAAGTAACAGCATTAACTGATAATCTAAAAGTTTATTTATATAAATACTTGTCAACAAAGAATATGGAATTTAAAGAACACCTAACCTCAAGCAAAAACATATTCTCCTTATAATTTGCAGCATGGCCAGATGTCTCCCAAAGTTTCATGTTATAAATATTCGGAGACTTAACCTGCCAAATCCCATCAAATTAAGCACAGAAGTACAAGGATATTATATTGGTATTTAGCCACCAACATTGACTGCTAACCTCTTCATATCCTCTCTCTCTATATTGACCTCGAATGAACTCCATTAATTTGTTGTAAATTCGAGTTCCATATGGCAGGAAAAACCAACTTCTAGGACTGAGTCCATAAAAGATTCAACAAATTAATATTACAGAGAATGTTGATTGATTATAAACTTGGGCAAAGTAAATAGAACTATGTAGAGTACCTCAGTGGATGACAAAAGAAAAGCTCCTGCTTTGTACCCAACAATCTGTGGTCATACTTTTTTGCTTCCTCCAGCCGTTGAATGTACTCCTGGACAAGAAAGAAATGTTACAAAAAGAGACTCTCATTAAAACTAATGTACATAAAGT
Organism: Garcia nutans; assembly: GCA_947685225.1. NCBI lineage: Eukaryota > Viridiplantae > Streptophyta > Magnoliopsida > Malpighiales > Euphorbiaceae > Garcia > Garcia nutans. The sequence goes on along the minus strand of CANTUV010000009.1, from coordinate 29,082,292 downwards.
TCTTCCACTATTACAATTATAAAAACCTTCTTTACATGAACAAAACTTGTACAATATATTTCTGTATGCAAGTAGTACTACTTCTAAAGCAAAATAAGATGATGTTTCCAAATTTTGACAAGTTTCTTTCAGTTTCCTCAGGCACACTACCACAGGTTGCAGCATAAGCAAAACATTAAGAAGAAACTTTCACGATCTTTATTACCCCTCCAATAGGCTGATGAAGCCTGGAATGATAAATCCAATAGTAAAATGGACTAAATTTGATAGAATGGGTTGAATACATAACAAAATGTAGATACAGTATGTATAATGTTACCTTTAAACATGCAATTGCTTTTACAAAGGATGTATTTGGTATATGGGGTCCTCGACATAAATCTACCAATGGACCACATCTATATACAGTTATAGTTTTGTCTGCAGGAAGATCATTGATGATTTCAACCTGATCATAACATGGACATATATGTATATACAAGGTAAGAAAAAAAATTGCCAAAGAAATAAAAAGAAGGAAAAAAAAGATGAGAAATTTCATTTGTTCATATAGAATATTATGTTAAAACTTGCCTTAAAATTATTTTTCTGAAAACAACTCAAGGGCTTGTTCCCTTGATACTTCAATGCGCTCAAAAGGTTGCTTTTCCTGCAATATGATTGATGATAAAAATACTTACTAATATTGAACACTGCCATTGTCAAGGTTTGGAGCAATCATGAAAGTCAGACTAATGATTAGTATATCTTATTAATTAAAAAATGTTTGGGTGTCTTTGCTTTAACAAATCTTAACAATAGAGCTTGTTTGGAAGCCTCGCATGCGAAATCTGATGTAGTCCCACCCAAATACACCATGCACCCTCCTTCCTTTCTATTCATGTGATAGTACAGGCTTGGGTGCGTATTTATGTGAAAGATTGAGTGAGAGAGAAAGAGGTAAAGAGAAAATGGAAATATCTCAAGATAAGCCCATTGAAAAGCAAACTAACCGCAAAAAATAATCCAAGTAATCACACACCACAGCCAAGAATACTCCCTCAATACTAACAAGAGCAAAATTTAAATTGAATCTGAATTCTAGAAGTCATGCTACTAGCAGAAAAAAAAATCACAAAAACTCTAAAAATATAAAAAGTTCTATTTTTTAGAATTAGAAATATATGGAATATAAAAAGAAGACAATAAAACAATACTGCAACAGCTTTCAATGCCCCAGCTTCAATTTGCTTAAAATGATCATCATTCAAGCCTAAATCACCATATAACGCATCATAATAAAATCCCTGCGAGATTCATTTCACAAATTAGATGGTTTACTTTAAGTTATAAATAAAGAATTTCAAAATTCCAAAAAAGGATTGCTGAAGCAAAGAGAGTGATGAGAACAATGTAAATGGAGGTAAAAAACAGACGAATTAGACAGTGTGTGTTATGGATGTGATCAGAAGTTTTTCTCCAAAGCATCTTGTCCTCAAAGTAGGCAAATGTAGGCCTGCAGTATATCTAAACAAACATATTCATTATTAGAATATCTGCGCAACATAAGCAGAACAGAAAAAAAAAATTGGCACCTGTAAACTTTCACAGTTGAGAATAACCCAGGATCTCAGAAATAGTAAAAAATGAAATCCAAGACAAAGTAGTAACAACATTTCTCGAATAGCATATGCATTTAAGATGGATAGAATAACGATAAAGCAGGAAAGTGATGCATCTTTTAGGAAGAAAAGACAGAGAATAAAAGAACAAATTTTAGAAAGGTGACCTGATAGCATCCTGATATCTGAATAACGGCAAAGAGATTCGCCATGACAATTGTCCATTCTGGAATTGTGAGAGACGCCACAATATTAGGCTGGACATCTGATCCAAATGCCCACTACCCACAGAATGCCAGTTGCCTGTAACTCAAGATAATAATTACATATGCCGCTGATACAACTTTATACATATTCTTTTTTGCAGGCTCTCTCATAGTATTCTGGTGAGAAATCAATAGATGTTGATCATTAATTACATGTTTATGAGTTCTAAAATGGTTTACCTATGCTTCTTCAATCATTCATAAGTTAGCTAATGCTAAGCCCTTTAAGATATGACTGTCCAGCATCGATAAAAATTGATATGTTACAATCAAAGAAACAAGAAAAGAACAAAAAATATTAAAAAAAAATTAAACATTCATCCAATGTAAATTGTTAATTTGTTATGGAAATATTATACCTGTATTTCTGGAAGTATTGCATCCCCAAAGGAAAAGGCAATTGCCCCAAGAGCATTGAAGGATTTAAATATCTTGAGGGAGGAGCTTCCTTCCAAACTGTAACTGACAGAATTTCTATCAATCTTTTTACCTGTAACGACAAGAAACAATGAAAATGAATTCATGGAAGATGCTCAGGCAAATTGGATTGCAAGAAATAACAGGCAAATAATAGATGACTACCAAGCATACCATTTTATGACGTCACACCAATTGTAGTGCCAGCAAAGCCAATTGTGTTGAAAGTGCATAATGCATTAACCCATCTCAATGTGTAAATATCGGGGAGCTGAGATAGAAAAAGTTCAAATGCTCCTAAGAAAATAATGAAGTGCTGCAAGGTCAGTGTACCATCCTTGTGATAGTATTTGTAAATTGCCTACAGAGAAATGGAAAACAGAAAAGAAAACCAGAGAGAGAAAGAAATTATGCAAATTACTGGTTCAACAATTGAATTAAGATTTGGTCAGCTTAACCAACCTTAAGACTGCTCCCATCAGCAATTTGAATGGCAATATTATTGCCCAAAGAAGCCACCAACTGAAAAAATGCAATAGACCAATAACCCCAAATTCCTTCAAGAAGTAGAAATCAACAAAGTCAAGATAATAATATCAAACATCCATTTGAAAATTACTTCCATAGAAATTTGAAAATGATATTGCAGGACATGTTTACCAAATCAAGCAAAAGCATTATTTTTTGGAAACAAAAAAAATACAAAATACATCATTTGTCAAAATCCCAATTCTAATTTCCTATTAAATCCCACAAACGAAGACAACAAAATATGCAAAAAGTGTTTCAGTACATGAAAATCTAACCAAAAAGGCTCTGTGCTTCCATGAGAACAAGTTCAATTGAGAAACTAACTGACCAAACACTAATATTGAACTAATATTGAACTACTCAAATAATGACAACATACAAAATTTTTGTATGAAATTGACAACATAAACGATTCTGCCACACAACAGGCGGACAAGACCAGTTATATTTATATCAAAAATAGATATTTAGATCAATGGTTACCTTAGATTTGTAAACAGATCGAAGTGAAGGAGAAAGATGGACATGAACCAAGCCAATCTACAATCTCCAGAAGACCCACTTCTGAAAAGCGAAGGGAATTTTTTTTTATTTCCAAAAGTAAATCATCCAAAAATCCCACAAAGCATACAAAGAATACAGAGATTTTAAATAGAAAATTTAAAATTTTCTTACTAAGCTTAAGCGATTGCGATGGGGTTTGGAACTCGATAGCAAACGATGATGGTTTCTACTTCTCGGCAAAGAAGAATAAGCAGAAATAGGAATAGAATCAGCGTTGAAAGGCAAATCGGCAGTGGAGGAAGGCAAATCAGCGATGGAGGAAGGCAAATCGACGCTAAAGAATTATTTGGCTATGCCATTCTAGGATTTGCTCTAACCGAAGCTATTGCGGAAGTCGCTGATTGGTTTCTACTAGCAGCTTTGAATTGAACTTGGTGACCAGGAACCCAGTTGCTGCAACTGAGAGTTTGAAGCCAATTGCAACGGAAGACTCCACCAGTTTCGACAGCGAACTAAGAGGCAGCCAATTGAGCTTGGATTTGCAGATCTAAAGAAGCCGAAAAGAGAAGTTTTGGAAGACAGCCAAAGCAATGTCTTGAATTAGGTTTTAGTTTTAATATCGTTAATTACTTAAAAATAAGATTTTTTTAAAATTTAATTTTATCAAAAGAAAATTTTCTGTATACGTGTGTTTTTATATGCTATTTCTTTATAAAAAATATATCTAAACTCTTTACTGCTATGTTTTTAACACCTTATATTATGTTTGAATTTATTCTTTATAATAATATCTTATGAATTTTGAAATATTTCATATTCAAACTGATGCAAGAGTTCTCTTGATATTTTTGCTTTGAAATTTATAATATAATTACATTTAGATATGAAATTATATATTAAAAATTTAAATTTATATCTTTAGAAAATGCTAAATAAGGAGTCAACCAAAATATTACAGAAAGTAAAAAAGCTCTCAACTTCTCCAAGAAGTTCTCCGTCCTCCTCCATCTATTGTAATTATTTGAGTAGTTCAATATTAGTGTTATTCTGTCGCAAATGCGTTGCAGATCCATCTCAAATTTGCGACGAAAATTATCCGTTGCAGATTTCCATCGCAAATGCCGAATATTTTTGTAGTGAAATTTGCGACGGCAATAGACGGTAGCAGATTTCCGTTGCAAATTGTTTTTTTAGTGTTTTCTACAACCAATCTGCGACGGAAAAAATTTTCGCGAAAAAATTTACGCGGGTCTCTCTCCCGCCAAGTATCCTTGCCAACTTTTGCGACGATTATTTGCGACGGAATGATTTTTGTCGCAGATTTACTACGGATTTGCAACCGATTTGCGACCAATTTCTCAAAATTCCTCTAACTTGTCCTTCCATCGCAAATCCGTCGCAGATCCGTAGCAAATTTGCGATGGAAACAAGTCTGTCGCAGATATCCGTCGCAAATGCTGAATATTTTTGTAGTGTCTGTAATTAAAGGATTCTGACATTTTATAATTTGATTAGTGCTTTGGTGTTTTGAATTTGGAAAATAGATTTTATAAATTTAGGCTTTGAATTTAGAAAATCCTTTAGGGTTTTGGAAAATTAAGAGAACAATTAGGGTTTTGAGAATTAATAAAATAGTTTAGGGTTTTGAAAAATTAAGAGAACAGTTAGGGTTTTGAGAATTAATAAAATAGATTAGGGTTTTGGAAAATTAAGAAAACAATTTAGAATTTTTGAAATTGGAAAGCAGATTAGGGTTTTTAGCAACTGGGCAATTAGATTAGGGTTTTGATATTGTTTTGTGATTATATGAACATTGAACTCAAATCATGTTGTTTAAATCAAGTAATCAAGACTACGAGGTTTAAGTTAACTACTGGACCTAAACATTTTCTTAATCTTCAAACTTCTAATGATATTTATTGAAGGGAATGTATATACTGGACGGTCAAATAAGTTGTAACTCAAGGATGAAACTACCGTAAATTCAAATAATTTAAAGAATTAAATCAAACCTCCATTCGTTGGTTCTACCAAATTGATTTTTGGATGAACAATGACCAAAGACAGCTGTCTTTGGTGGATTGACGATTAATGACGCTTGCTGCTAATCTTCTCTGTTTGTTGCTGTCTCTCTTTAATGTTCCTTGCTATCTTGTTAATGTTCCTTGCCATTTTTTAATCTCCCCCTTTTAATGTTCTGAAACGTTATTATTTATAGGCCCTAACCTCGCTCAGAATCCTTAACCTAATATTAATCAGTCCTTAAAACAAATTCTAGTTGAATTAGGAAAGTTATTGAACCTATGTCGACCTGGTTGCCCTAGGTAGACATGAGACCAACCTCATGTCGACCTTGGGATACCCAGGTCAACATGAGGCATGCTCATGTCGACCTTGGGCTGCCCAGGTCGTCATGGACCAAAGCTATGTCGACCTGGGACATCCAAGTTGACATGAGCCAATGCTCATGTCGACCTGGGGCCTCCAGGTCAACATGAGCCAAGGTTCATGTCACTTGGGCGTTTGAACTTGAACTAATTTCACATTTTTTAATTTTTTGGACCGGACCTTCTAAAAAAGACTTGGTTTAGGGTTTTGCAGTTGAGTTTGTGACTTTTAAAATTGGACAAACTTATTAGAAGTTGTAAATTGGATCGAATTTATTTTGACATCCTTTAATTAGGACCATATCAAATTGGGGTCAAAATTAAGGGTCTACAGTTTGCCCCATGCTTGAGCGTTCTGAGACTTTTAGTATAAGAGAGTGAAAAGCAACATGACTTTGAGCAGATTTTTAATGGGGATGGATACTTAGATTTGATTTGGGTACTTGGACTCGGGGTAAGTTTTGGACTTAAGGGTAATTTGGCTTCTCGATCCTAAACTGGATTTGGATACTCAATTCTAAACTAGATTTGGATACTCGATCCTAAACTGGATTTGGATACTCGATTCTAAAATGGACTTGGATACTCGATCCTAACTAGATTTGGATACTCAATCCTAAAGTGGACATGGATACTCTATCCTAAACTGGATTTGGATACTCGATCCTAATTGGATTTGGATACTCGATCCTAAATTGGATTCGGATACTCGATCCTAAATTAGATTTGGATGCTTGATCCTAAACTGGGTTTGGATACTTATAGACCCTTAATTTTGACCCCAATTTGATATGGTCCTAATTAAAAGATATCAAAATAAATTTGATCCCACTTTAAAATATTTAAACCTAATTTATAATTTTTAAAGTGGTAGGTTCGGATTAAAGAAGCATAAACTCAATTGTAAAACCCTAAAATCAAGTTGAATCGGCCCAAATTAAACTTTTTGATCCATAAGTTAAAAAAGGCAATAATAAATCGAACCAAGCCAGCCTGAGCAATTACTCATGTCGACCTGGAGGGAAAAGGGCGACATGAGCATGCCTTATGTCGATCATGGCAACCCAGATTGACATGAGGTTGGACTCATGTCGACCTGTGCACTCCAGGTCGACATGAGCATACCTCATGTCAACTTGGGCAGCCAAGGTCAACATGAGCATGCCTCATGTCGACCTAGGCAGTCCAGGTCAACATGAGTTGGACTCATGTCGACCTAGGGCAACTAGGTCGACATGGCTTTGGTCCATGTCGACCTGGTTGCCCCAGATCAGCATGGTTTTAATAAGTTTCCTAATTCAACTAGAATTTGTTTTAAGGATTGATTAATATTAGGTTAAGGATTTTGAGTGGGGTTAGGGCCTATAAATAATAATGTTTCAGAATTAACAAGGGGGGAACGACAAGGAACATTAAAGAGAGATGGCAACAAACAGAGAAGATTAGCAGCAAGCATTCATCAATCATCAATCCATCAAAGGCAGCAACATTACCTTTGTCATTTTTCATCCAGAAATCAATTTGATAGAACCAACAAACGGAGGTTCGATTTAATTCATTAATTTGTTTGAATTCACAGTAGTTACAACTTATTTGACTGTCTAGTATAAACATTCCCTTCTATAAATATCATTAGAAGTATGAAGATTAAGAAGTTGTTTAGGTCCAGTAGTTAACTTAAACCTCGTAGTCTTGATTACTTGATTTAAATAACATGATTTGAGTTCAATGTTCATATAATCACAAAACATTATCAAAACACTAATCTAATTGCCCAGATGCTAAAAACCCTAATCTGTTTTCCAATTTCAAAACCCTAACCATTCTCTTAATTTTCCAAAACCCTAAAATTTTTCTAAATTCCAAACCTAAATTTATAAAATCGATTTTCCAAATTCAAACACCAAAGCCCTAATCAAATTCTAAAATGTCAGAATCCTTTCATTCCAGAAAACCTAAAACCCTAACTCCAGTTGCTTAATTCCAAAACCTAGACCCAAACTCTAATTCTAATAACTTAATTCCTAAACCCTAGTTTCATAGAAACCTTAAAATTTCTTAAACCCTAAATTTCATAATACAAAAAACCTCAAAAAAACCCTAAACCCTAAATGATGAAATCTCAATTTAAATCCTAATTTCAAAAACCCTAATTCCAAAAACCCTATTCTAAGATGAAAATCCTAAATTTATATATTTATTACTTTATTTAATTTTAGATTTGATTATGTAGTTTATTATATATTTTAATGGTTGATTTATTTAATTTCAATGCTCGATTTATTTAATTTATCATGGATGGATATTCTCTTTATTATTATGATTATTATTTGGTTGTTTTAGTATTAAAATTGTAAGAGGTATGTTTCCACTTTGTGGATACCTCATTAATTAATTTTTATGTAATTTAAATTGCTTTTATATTTTGGACCAATGTAAAGGACATGTTTCCACCTTTTGGTGGGCGTCCTATTTAGTTTAGACATGAACGATGTAAGGACATGTTTCCATCCTTGAATGGGTGTCCATTTATTTGTTTTGTTTGCACATTGCTTTGATTTTAAAATAATGATGCTTTATTTTAATTGTTGCATGTAATATGGATAATATTGTTATACTTAAGAATTTTATAATATCAAGACCTGCAAAGGAGGTCGGTTCCAATTAATCGGGCATTGTGGGGGTGCTGGGTCATTTCTCACCTTCCCCACATATACCCAACTTTCCAAACCCATTAGGGTGTTGGGGATTCCTTAGGAATCGAGTCATCCACCCCTTTCTTTTTCCCAGCCCATCCGGGTGGTGACTCCATTTTCTCCTAGCTTAGGCTCGTGTTCTCTAAGGCCCCGAGCCTAAACAGTGCCGAAGTCGCAAGAATCATTCCACCAGGAGTGGGGGCAAAAATTCCTGCTCACAGTGGCGACTCCACTGGGGATAAGAGAAGTTGATTATGTTGGTCTTTATATTATTCTATTCTTTCTTATCATGATATTATCCATTTCATCATATTAGATTTCATCGTGTGCGTGAGTTAGGATGCCCGTGTTACCCGTGTTGTGTCATGTAAGGGATACCATACTTTCACTCAAGGTATGGAGATCAAGCATGGCATAACCACTCATAGTCTCGTACCATTTGGTATATACGTGCTATGGGAACCTAAGCCTTTTAACCCAAAGACTAAAGCTCATGTAATTGGCCTAGTTACTTTCCTTAGGTTTTTACCCCAAATGCATGTTGTTTGACTATGGTTTGTTTATCTTGGTTTAAATCATGGCTTATTTGGTTTGTTCTTTTTTCTAATATGACCCAAGTAAATTTGTAAGCTCAAAATAAATTTTTCTCTAAATCCAAAAGACCAAAGCTATTTTCAAAACTTTTCAATGAGGTCTTTGGATATAAAACTTTTCTAAAAATAAATCAAAAAATTCTTTTCTCAAGACTCAAATACTAAGGCCAAAATCCATTTTTTCTAAAATATTTTTACAATGGGCTTAGAAACAAAATCCCACGTTTTCTTACAAAGAGCTTGCAAATTATTTAGGTCAATTACAAAATACCAAAAATCAATTGTGAGCCTAGTTTATACTAAGAATAATTAATCATGGGCTTGTTTTTGGCATGAATAATTAGTTACTTTTTCAAGTGAGAAATCTATTTATAATAAACCTCTTAATTTAGTTTTAATCCAATATAGCATAAAAGCTACTTTAGTTGGTTGAATGGATTAAAACCTAATTAATGGGAATTATCATGAACTAATTTTCATTTTTGAAAATATAACTATTAGGTGAAACGTCCGAGGGAAATATTTGAAAATAAGATACCCTATGTTGGTATTTTGTTAACCATATACCTAGGAAAAGAGACTCGCAATTCGTGTGTGGATGTTATAAGGTTGGAAGGAATGTCCTATTTGTCCTTGTTTGTTTATTTTTTGTGCATACATACATACATGCATACATGCATCACATGACATATCATTAATCCTTTTTGGCTCATAGACCTGAAGTACGACAATTCAAGAGCATACAACGATATCACCTACAACATCGATTTTTGATTCAAGTGCTTCATTGGGAGGATGGATGCAAACCAGCTAAGGGATATAATCGATGATGTTGTCAAAGGTAGGATGGCCGAGCTATAAGATTAATTGGTTGAAATTATGAAGACCCAGTTGATTGAAATTCTGGAGCTCATCAACAATGCTAAGGCAGCATCCATGGAGAACATGTTCACTAATAGAGATCGAATGAAAAATGAGGGACCAATCCCTATTCTACGAGACCGGTCGAATCATGTGCTATCTAAGTGGAGCAATAAGGGCGGCTATCACCCCAGTGGAAAAAGGCAAAGGGAAAGAGAGAAGAACCATTTTTCTACAAAGCAAAATTATCAGCCTAGCAATCAAAATACACAAAAGGAAGTTGATGTTAATGCCACCGATCAAGGAGGAATGAGATAGTTTTTAGAATTGGGGAAGCCGCTATCTTGGGTTCTCAATAAGCTACAGAAGAAGGGATTATTACAACCCTTGACTCCTCGCCCTTTGCCTAATCCTCTTCCACCTAACTTTGATACTAACGCATTTTGCCAATTCCATCAAAGGCCTGGATATAAAACAGACAACTGTATGAAGTTGAGACATGAGATCCAAAATTTAATTGATAATGGAAAGCTACCTGAGCCTAATAAGCACAACACTAATAATAATCCTCTGCCTAAATTTGGAAGGGCACCACCGCTTACAACCTTCATGAAGAGTTTTATCTTGTCATCCTGTGATGATATGGATAGAGAAGCTGCTAAAGATGATGTGCTACTAAGGAAGCTTGGACTAACTATGGATGATGAAGTAATGATCCTTGATGATGGAAAAAATCCTTGCCTCCTACTCAACAAACTTTCCTTAGCTTGAATATTACTCTATTTATTTTGCTTTCTTTAATATTTAATTGGAACAATTGTGTCTTCTAAATTTAAAGTTGTTTGAATTACTTTCATAAAATTTTTTGTTGGTCTTTGTTTATATTGGTGCTAAACCAATGAAGAATCTAGCTTGATAATTCATGAATTAATATATTTATGCATCATGACTTGAATGACTTTACTAGGTGAGGGAATTACTATAGCATTGAGTTGTGTATGCTTACTTAGAAAAGGCTCCAACATAATTTCCTTTGTCTTGGTCCTAGTTAGTCTTAGAACATGCTTTGATAGACTTTCGAGGAGAAATTGAACTTTGCTTATTTAAGAGAGAAATGATCTAGGCATTGTTTGGTTAGCCAACAACTAGTATCCATCCAATTAAATATCAATCCCTAGTTGTCCCTTTGAGCCTTCATAAAATTTTAGCTTTCTTTTTATTGGCTTACAAACCCCAACAACCTACCCTAACCTGTTGTTACACTTTTCACAAGTCTTATGATCACTAAGATAAAGAGGCAAGAAGATTAAAGAATGGAATGCATAGCCAAGACTGTAAGGATAGTTGATATTCTCAAGATAATAAGGGTGGTTGAAGTTCACCTAATATCTCCAATCTATCAAGATAACATCAGAGTAATAAATGATTTATCCCTGTTAAAGAAGATTTATGTCACTCATCCATTATTGAAAACCCAAGTTGGTATAAACAAGACAACTCTTTTAGAGCTAGAACCAAAAAAAAAGAAGAGAAAAGAAAAGAAGAAAAAGAAAAAAGAAAAAGAAAAAAGAAAAAAAGGGACAAAAAAAAGAACAAAAAAGAGGAAAAAAGAAAAGAAAAAAGAAAAAATCTAAAAAGGCGGTTCAAAAAGCCAACTAAGTTCTCTTTTACCTAAAGCAGAAAAGGCTTCCATTTGGTTTATAAGGACATTTTGACTTAAATGGGTCCAACCAAAGATTCAATCAAAATTAGAGAAAAGGGGAAACACCATCCAGTTCTTGAAAGTTTCGTGCTTGATAGTCCTACAAGGAAGAAGGACAAAATGATAAAATGCTCAAAGAAAGGGAGGAGTAAGAAAAATAAAAAGAAAAGAAAATGGAGAAAAAGAAAAGAAACAAATTTGGGTACCAAACCTTTTTGCAAGGACAAAGACTATTCTAATCAAGATCTAGATTAATGATAAGAAGATGGGAGAATACTCAAAGCTCTATCTTTTCAAGCTCCCGATGGTCTAAAGTTCCAACAAGCAGTTTATAGTGTGAAGGTTTGTCCATTGTGTCACATCAGCTCCATCTCAAAATGGCTTTCATTTAACCCGTGTCCCTTATAGACCTTATTTCAAGCCTATCAAAGACTTGTTGATCTCTCTTGGTAGGTAGAGTCTATTAGTAGAGGTAGTTTGAATAAGCATGCATATGAGATAGACAATATTCAAACTCAAATGAGACCTTTGGCCAAGTAATGTGTATGTACCTATCTGAAGTGCAACAATTCTTGCTTAAATAGAAATAATTCCCGAGTTTAGTATGGTAACTAGGGCTGTGATGTTATAGATATATTAATTTGGAAAGTCGAGATCTGAGGTACAATAGCACTGATTTGATAAAGCTACTGTATCTAATTTAAAAAAAAAGAAGCAAAAGTCAAAAAAAAGAAGTGTACAAAACAAAAAAAAAAGTATTATCATTACAATTTTTGGCTTAATTACAAGTTTTATTACAAGTTTTTATTACATGTTTTATATTATTGTCACTGCGAGGAAGGAGGCGGTTCATAATCAGACAAAGCCCTAAAAAAATCATCACCCGTTGGAGGAGGGGCATATTATTTGTCCAATATCTGCTCGAAAAAGGAATATCTAAACCTTCAGGACTTCGAAAGTCGGTTCTATCATTCCTTAAATAGGGATGTGGTATATCATGGATAACAGTCCGGGATCCCCTTGATGAAGAGGCATTTGGTTCCCTCTCGCCCTGAAATTGAAAGTATCAGAAGTCCCATGCCTCTTGTCGATACATTTCTTCAAAATGGGCCGCATGTCGACGACTCATAGCTAATTCCTCCTGAAGCTTTTTGTTTTGCTCCTCAAGCATCCATTGTGAGCCAAAAAAGGAAAGGCTAAGTCCATACATTTTCATGCAAACATGCAAGCATACATCATTGTGGGATAAGATTGACTGACCAGGTAACTCAGATCAAAGCTATGCAAATCAGATGGAACATCCAAATGAGAAGGGGCAAATGGAGAAAACTATCATTGTATCGGGGTATCATACAGAGGGACAACCCCATAGTCAGAGGAACCAGCAGTTTGCAATGATCATATAAATAATCAGAATAGATAAATGAAGAAACAGTTGTAATGACAAAGTGATAGCTACCTGGAAAGTGCCAGCCCCGGAATTGCCATGGCATTAAGAAGAAGGCTCCTTCTCATTTTCTTCCTCATCCTCATCCTCATCCACTCCCTTATCTTCTTCATCTTCTCCTCTCTCCTATTCTATTTCTTCTTCACCTCCAGCAGCCCACGGACACCAGTAGGTGACACTTCAAAACTTAGCAGATAATCCTAGATAAATTGAGCATATGACACGTCCGGTGAGAGCAGGAAGTCATGAACATCGAAACCATTATAGGAACGACTCTAAAAGGGCTCCGGCATTGCTGTAATGTTCAAAATAAAATGATGGAATATCAACTGGTACTCTACGCCGGTTAGGTCCAATGTACGAGTCATGTACTCTCTTGCCTAGAAACCAACCACTAAAGGCCAGGCCAGCCATAATTCGACGAGAGTTGTGCAAAGGCATTGCATCAGTTATGCATCTAATCCATCCATTTTTCTCTTCGGCTCTCCACCAGGCTGTATCCACCTGCAGAAAAGCAAATCGGTAATTTATCATTTATCATAGGTTTGATATTAATATTAACATTTTTTACTCACTTGATCCCAGGTCAGACGACTAAATTGGTAATGGTGAGAGTGCACATGGTGACTCCCGGACACTTCCCTGCGAGCCGACAACCAAAATCTTGGAAAATTGACTCGTGGATGTGTAATGTTTGGAACCCTCACAAAGTTACACTCGTATGCCCAGACCTGTACATGAAAGAGAAAATCGAGCCTATGCATATGCATTATGTGGATTAATAATTTTAAAGGAAGTAGTACCTCAGTAATGGCCGCGAAACCAATAAAGGATCTTTTCTTCCTGCAGAGCACATCAAAAACCATGATAAAGACAAGCTAGACCAGCTTCCCCCCACGCATAAGAAGATACATGATCCAAGTTAGAAAGAGCACGCAACACAGATAAGTGAATGGCAGACTTGGCACTACCCAAAATGGTTTCCCCCAACAAATATAACAAAAATCCCCGAGTGTATTATTTTTCCCTCTCACCCTGCACAGGTCGAGTGTACTTTACCCAATACTCTTGGATGGGCTCATATCGGATCTTATACGACTTCCTATATTGGGGCTTGACACTGATCAATTGTCAGAATTCTTCTTCTTTCAAAATATTGCTGGTCAAAGGAACGAGGGTTCCATCACATTGGAGGCCGGTTATAGCAGCAAAGTCAACCTGACCAATTGTCATCTCTCCAATGGGCAAGTGAAAAGTATGAGTTGTGTCCACCCATCGTTTTGTAAGTGCCTGGATCACGCTCCAGTCTATTTGATAGCCCTGTGCTGGTAATTGCAAAACGAAGTCCTCAAAACCACTTTCCCGCACCATTCTCTTTACTGCAGGCAGGGCCTGGTCATACCACTTACAGGGCTTGTGAATATTTTCCCCCACTTTAATATCGCAACCATCATGCTATTAAAATACAAGTAAGTCCAGATCAGTATACATAATTTCTCTCACACACTTTAAAAAAATGTATAATTATAATAATAAATATATAAAAAATAATAATTGTAACATAAAATAGTAAATAATATAGAATATGTTAAATACTAAAAAATATATATTATAAAATTATTATAAAATTAAAATAAAAAATAAAATACTTTTCTATACATATGTAAAGCAATATATTTATGTATAAAAATAAAAATTAAAATAAAATAAAAAAAATAATAAAAATGAATAATAAAAAAAAAACACAGACAAATAATTTCTCGTACAACAGTTATATGTTTTTCATTCTTATACAATCATTTTAGTACATCATATAGATTTTGTTATACAAATAAAATTATGCTACATAGATATTTTTGTATATTAACTTTGATACTTATTCTTGTATAATCTACATGAACATAATTATACTAAAAAATCTTGTAATAAATTACTTATATGTACGAAAAAGTACCACTTACCGGTGTTTTATCTTTGGAACTCCGATGGAGATGCATGCCAGGTAACATCGAACTATTTATAAAGGATGAAATGAAGAAATGAGCTACTTGCAACGTTTATATAGAGGAATGACAAAGGAAAAAGACAAAAATCAAAAAGAAAAATAGTATTCTCGTGAAAGAAAAGAGAGAAAAAGTAAATTTTACTATTGATAAATAGTAAATTACTATTTACAAATAGTAAATAAATAGTTGTAAATAGTAAATAAACAGTACAACAGAGTAAATAAATAGGAAACTCAATTATTCAATTCAATCATTGAAATATTTGCGTGCACTTTTAAAATATTTTTACACGCAGGGGGCAAGGAGAAGATATATGCATAGTAAAAATCAGCTTAATTTTTTACAGGCAATTAAATTAGCTAAATATCCTACTGACTACAATTATTTTTTATAGACAATTAAATCTCTCTTGAGTCTAAAACTTAGCTCGGGTTCAAAATTCAAATTCGAGTCCAATACCTAAATTTTCTCTTAAGTCCAGAACTTAGCTAAGGTCTAGAACCCAAATTATCCTTAACTTAGCTTAGGTCCATAACCCAAATTTTCTCTTAAGTTCAGAACTTAGCTCGAGTCCATAACCCAAATTAACCTTAAGTCCAAAACTTAGCTCGGGTTCAGAATCCAAATTTCCTCTTAAGTCCAGAACTTAGCTCGGGTCCAAAACCCAAATTATCCTTAAGTTCAGAACTTAGCTCGGGTCTAGAACCCAAATTATTCTTAAGTCCAGAACTTAGCTTGGGTCCAGAACCCAAGTCTTTTTCGAGTCCATAACTTAAATCGAGTCCAGAACCCAAACATCCTGGGTCCAGAACCTAAGTCTTTTTCGAGTTCAAAACTCGAACTGGGTTCAGAACCCAAACCATCTCGGGTCTAGAACCCAAGTCTTTTTCGAGTTTAGAACTCAAATCGGGTCCAGAACCCAAACTATCCCGGGTCCAGAACCTAAGTCCTTTCTGAGTCCAAAACTGAAACTGGGTCCAGAACCCAAACTATCCCAGTCTTTTTTTAGTACAGAACTCAAATCGGGTCCAAAACCCAAACTATCCAGGGTCTAGAACCCAAGTCTTTTTCGAGTCCAGAACATAAATCGGGTCCAGAACCCAAACCATCCCGGGTTCAGAACCCAAGTCTTTTTTTAGTCTAGAACTCGAATCGGGTCCAGAACCCAAACTATCTCAGGTCCAGAACCCAAAACCCAAAACTAAAACTATCTTAAGAAAATTAAGTCTATTTTTGCCAAAATTAAAATTCTTGTCGCTTTTCACTCTCTGAATCAATTCAAGATTATTCAAGTAGGGGGCAAATTGTAAACCCTTAATTTTGACCCCAATTTGATATGGTCCTAGTTAAAGGATATCAAAATAAATTTGATCCAACTTTAAAATAATTAAACCTCATTTACAATTTCTAAAGTGGTAGGTTCGGATTAAAGAAACATAAACTCAATCATAAAACCCTAAAATCAAGTTGAATAGGCCAAAATTAAACTTTTTGGTCCATAAGTTAAAAAAGGCAATAATAAATGAACCAAGCCAGCCTAAGCAATTGTTCATGTCGACCTGGAGGGACAAGGTTGACGTGAGCATGCCTCATGTCGATCTTGGCAGCCCTGATCAACATGAGGTTGGACTCATGTCGACCTGGGCAGCCAAGGTAGACATGAGCATGCCTCATGTCGACCTAGGCAGCCCAGTCAACATGAGTTGGACTCAGTCGACCTAGGACAACTAGGTCAACATGGCTTTGGTCCATGTCGACCTGGTTGCCCCAGATCGACATGGTTTTAATAAATTTTCTAATTCAACTAGAATTTATTTTAAGGACTGATTAATATTAGGTTAAGGATTATGAGTGGGGTTAGGGCCTATAAATAATAACGTTCCAGAATTAACAAGGGGGAGCAGTAAGGAACATTAACAAGATAGCAAGGAACATTAAAGAGAGATGGTAACAAATAGAGAAGATTAGCAGCAAGCATTCATCAATCGTCAATCCACCAAAGGCAGCAACATTGCCTTTATCATTGTTCATCCAAAAATCAATTTGGTGGAACCAACGAATGGAGGTTTGATTTAATTCTTTAATTTGTTTGAATTCATAGTAGTTTCATCCTTGAGTTACAACTTACTTGGCTATCCAATATATACATTCCCTTCTATAAATATCATTAAAAGTTTGAAGATTAAGAAGTTGTTTAGGTCCAGTAGTTAACTTAAACCTCGTAGTCTTGATTACTTGATTTAAACAACATGATTTGAGTTCAATGTTCATATAATCACAAAACATTATCAAAACCCTAATCTAATTGCCCAGATGCTAAAAACCCTAATCTTCTTTCCAATTTCAAAACCCTAATTGTTCTCTTAATTTTCCAAAACCCTAAAATTTTTCTAAATTCCAAACCTAAATTTATAAAATCTATTTTCCAAATTCAAAACACCAAAGCCCTAATCAAATTCTAAAATGTCAGAATCCTTTAATTCTAGAAAACCTAAAACCATAACTCCAGTTGCTTAATTCCCAAACCTAGACCCAAACCCTAATTCCAATAACTTAATTCATAAACCCTAATTTCATAGAAACCTTAAAATTTCTTAAACCCTAAATTTCATAATCCCAACAACCTCAAAAAAACCCTAAACCCTAAATGATGAAACCTCAATTTAAATCCTAATTTCAAAAACCCTAATTCCAAAATCCCAATTCTAAGATGCAAATCCTAAATTTATATATTTATTACTTTATTTAATTTTAGATTTGATTATGTAGTTTATTATATGTTTTAATGGTTAATTTATTTAATTTCAATGATTGATTTATTTAATTTATCATGGATGGATATTCTCTTTATTATTATGATTATTATTTGGTTATTTTAGTATTAAAATTGTAAGAGGTATGTTTCCACTTTGTTGGTCTCTCATTAATTAATTTCTATGTAATTTAAATTGCTTTTATATTTTGGACCAATGTAAGGGACATGTTTCTACCTTTTGGTGGGTGTCCTATTTAGTTTAGACATGAATGATGTAAGGACATGTTTCCATCCTCAGATGGGTGTCCATTTATTTGTTTTGTTTGGACATTGCTTTAATTTTAATATAATGATACTTTATTTTAATTGTTGCATGTAATATGGATAATATTGTTATACTTAAGAATTTTATAATATCAAGACCTGCAAAGGAGGCCGGTTCTAATGAACCGGGTGTTGTGGGGGTGCTGGGCCATTTCTCACCTTTCCCACACGTACCCAACTTTTCGAACCCATTAGGGAGTTGGGGATTCCTTAGGAATCCAGTCATCCACCCTTTTCTTTTTCCCGGCCAGTTCGGGCAGCGACTCCATTTTCTCCAGGCTTAGGCCCGTGTTCTCTAAGACCCCGAGCCTAAACAGTGTCGAAGTTGCAAGAACCATTCCATCGGGAGATGGGACAAAAATTCCCGCTCACAATGCTCGATCCTAAACTGGATTTGGATACTCGATCCTAAACTGGATTTGGATACTCGATCCTAAAGTGGACTTGGATACTCGATCCTAAACTGGGTTTGGATGCTCGATCTTAAACTAGGTTTGGATACTGGATCCTAAACTGGATTTAGATACTCGATCCAAAAATGAATTTGGATACTCAATCCTAACTGGATTTGGATACTCGATCCTAAACCGAATTTGCATACTTGATCCTAAACTGGATTTGGATTCTGGACAAAAATATTTGAAAGTGAGTTTGAAAATATTTTGTATACGCATAAACTCAAAAATTAAAATGGAGAGACTTTGCCCCCTGTGTAGGCTCAAACTAATAATTCTTCTCATGCAGGCTCTGATTGATGTTTGTATTTTGTCTTGTTCTTTGCATAAGCATGCATCTCTTCTTTCTTTTATGAAATAACTAGAGCTTCCTCAAGCAATGGTCCTTCCACGCACCCTGATTCTATACCCGCTTCATCTTTGCTTCATAGAGTATCTATTGTTCACTTTGATAAAGGATAGACAATATAATAAAAGAAAATGCAATGTGATATGCTCATGTAGGCATGATATGCATGAATAACACTTACAATGTTTCTATCGATGCATAGACCGAGATAATTAACTAAAGTGTTGTCATTGACTCCTTTCAGATGCTTGTTCAGTTCTTGCTTTGGAATGATAGGATGCTTCATATTTATGGCTTTTATCTTCAAGATGTTGCGAACATAAATAATGGAGCCTCCAAACAGTAGAGATACATCCATTTCATACTAGGATTCAGCACACCAGTTGGTAACTATTTACATCCTTGCCAATAACTGTTTACTTTGCCTAATGTGTCCTTTGAGGTTCGATGATTCAACATACTTCTCTTAACTTGAAGGCTTCATGTGACAGAAACATTTTTTTTTTGAAATCAAATGTTGGCTTTGCCAAATCAATGTCAATTTACCTCAGGACTTGATTTTTCAAATTAACATATCTATTTAAGCAAGAATTGTTTTACTTCAGATAGGCACATACACATTACTTGGTCAAAGGTCTCATTTGAGTTTGAATATTGTCTATCTCATATGCATGCTTATCCAAACTATCTCCACTAATAGACTCTACCTACCAAGAGAGATCAGCAGGTCTTTGATAAGCTTGAAATGGGGTCTATAAGGGACATAGGTTTAAATGAAGGCCATTTGTAAGTTGGAGCTATTGTCACACAATGGACAAACCTTCACACTACAAGTTTCTTATTTGAACTTTAGGCAGCTGGGAGCAATCTTGCTATACTCCAAATTCCTTCTATCTTCATAGCATTAATCTGGATCTTGGTTAGGACAGTTTTTACCCTTGTAAAAAGTTTAGTACCCAAATTCATTTCTTTTCTTCTTCTCCTTTTTCTTTCTTTTTATTTTTCTTACTCTTCCCTTTCTTGGAACATTTTATCATTTTGTCTTTCTTCCTTGTAGGACTATCAAGTATAGAACTTTCAAGAACTGGATGGTCTTTCCCTTTATTCTCTGATTTTGATCGAATCTTTGGTTGGGTTGGACCAATTCAAGTCAAATTGTCCATATAAACTAAATGGAAGCCTTTTGTTGTCTTAGGTAAAAGGGAACTCAGTTGGATTTCTGAACCATTTTGGGTTTTCTTTTCTTTTTTGCTTTTTTTTTTGTCTTCTTTTTTTGTTTTGTTTTCTTTTTGTTTTGTTTTTTTCTTTTTTTTGGTTCTGGCTCTAAAAGAGTTGTCTTATTTGTACCAACTTGGGTTTCTAATAATGGATGAGTGGAGTGACATAAATCTTCTTTAACAGGGATAAATTATTTGTTACTCTTATGTTGTCTTGATATATTGGAGATATTAGGAAAAGTTCAACTACCCTTATAGTCTTGAGAACTTCAACTATCTTCATGGTCTTGACTATTCATTTCTTTCTTTGATCTTCTTGCCTCTTTATGTTAGTGATCATAAGACTTGTCAAAAGTATCACAATAGCTCAGGGTAGGTTGTTGGGGTTTGTAAGCCAATGAAAAGAAAGCTAAAATTTCATGAAGGCTTAAAGGGACAACTAGGGATTGATATTTAATTGGGTGGATACTAGTTGTTGGCTCGTCAAACAATACCTAGATCATCTCTCCCTTAAAGAAGCAGAGTTCAATTTTACCTCAAAAGTTTGTCAAAGCTTGCTCTAAGACTGACTAAGACCTAGACAAAGGTAATTATGCAGGATCCATATCTAAGTAAGCATACACAACTCAATGCTATAGAGTAATTCCCTCACCTAGTAAAGTCATTCAAGTCATTATGCCTAGATACATTAATTTATGAATATCAAGCTAGATTCCTCATCAGTTGAGCACCAAAATGAACAAATACCAACAAAATTTTTGACAAAAATAATTTATTCGAACAACTTTAAATTTAAAAAACATGATTGTTCCATAAAACACCAAATAAAGAAAAAAAACAAGAAAAACAAACAAGCCAAGGGAAGTTTGTTGAGTTAAGCTTCTTTTCCTTTCACATCTTCAATATTCCCATCTTGAAAGGATGATAAAACAAAATCTTCTTCCAATCCTTTTCCTACCATGAAGGTTGCTGGTGGAGGTACTCTTCCAAACTTAGGCAAAGGATTGTTCTTATTATTGGGCTTATCCGGCTCGGATAGCTTACCACTATCAATCAAATCTTGGATCTCATGTCTTAAATGAGCACATTTATCCATCTCATGCCCTTGCATTTGATGAAATTGAAAGAAAGCCTTAGTATCAAATTTTGGGGGTAAAGGATTTTGCAAAGTTCAAGGGAACAATGGCTCTAATAGTCCTTTCTTTTGCAGCTTGTTGAAAACCCAAGATAGAGGTTTCCCCAATTTTGAGAATTTTCTTTTATTTCCTTGACCAGTTACATTAACATCAACTTCTTTTTGCATGCTTTGATTGCTAGACTGATATTTCCCTTTCTCATTCCTTCTTACCGAAAAGCAGTTCTTCTCCCTTTCCCACTCTTCAATTTGTAGACTTGCTTAGAGAAGATCTTTGAAATCACGGATGAGTGTATGAGACATCCTTTCACGAAGACTAGGCAACACCCCTCTCACAATCATCCTTATTTGATCATATTCATCGGGCCTCTTCTTGAGCAAAGCAGCCTTATTTCTCCATCTTTTAACATAGTCCACAAAATTCTCATTTAGCCTTTGTCTAATGGACTCAACTTCCATTAAGGTAACTTCCAGCTCGACATTGTACCCATATTCCTGAATGAAAGCCTTATACAATATGTCCCAATCTTTTTGAGTACTATCCTCTAAGGTGTTGAACCAATTTTGGACAACGGGGTCCAATGAGAGCATAAAGTACCTTAAAGTTTGAGCCTTAGTAGCTCGGGCAGGTTGCATAGCAGTGATATACTTCTTCACATGGAGGTGGGGATTTTCAGTTCCATCAAACTTTGCAAAAGATGGCATCTTAAACTTATAAGGGACCTCCTCATCTTGTTCAAATAGTTTGTCGATCTCAGACATCTCTTCAGTTTTCAGTTTCTTTTAAAATTTTTTTTCTAAATCAGCAATCATCTTCTCAACAACAGAATTTTCAGTCTTTTCAAAAGTTGTCTTGTGAACAACCTTTGGCTCCTTTTTATCTTGAGGATCTTGGAAGTACTTGTAACACCCTCATACTCTATATAGGTACTATACATATACCTAGTATACATACAATACGTATATAGAGTGTAAGAATGTCACTTCTAGTTTTAATTTAAAAATCTTATCCAAGTTCAAACAATACTATCTTTAGATTTTAATAACATTTAGTAAATCATTATACATATGAATATATGATTGTGAATAATATAACAAAATTAAACTTTACATGTATGCATCACCTTCTAGTTGGTCTCAGAACAGTCTTACCCTTCTCGTGGCATAACTGCTTGATTTCCCGATCAACCGCATAATCACCTGCGCGATCACACAACCGCGCTAAGCCCGAGAGCTTAGTAAAACAAATAAATCATATACACATACAATAGAGAAAATCATATTTTCATTTTAACTTATTATGTCATTATTTTCTTACCATGTTTTTCCCTTTTTGGCTATACTTTTAATATATATATATATATATATACTTCTACTAATGTTTTACCAATATACATATTCATACATTTTATTTCAGTAATTCACAATCCAATGACTTATCAAAGTCTTCATGAAACAATATCCACTATTTCCACATTCATATACATTTCACACATCATATATCATCATATACAATGTACACATCATAAACTCATCATTTCACATAGCTTCTCAAGCTATACTCATCTTCAATAATTCACTTATGTATTGTATGCATCTCATTCCATAGTTATCACTATATATCACACAACATTAATTTCCTTCCATAGTTCACATTAAAACAATGACAAACATATATCTCATTATTCATTTTCATTATTCAGGAATCACATATATATATATATATATATATACAAACACACACATGGGCCCAAGAACACTAATATGCCATTCCACTTTCAGAGTTAATGTTTTGGTTTAATTATCACATTTATCATTATCCCAACTAGGCTTCAAGGATTAAGGTTCAACCAAGCTTCAAGGGGAACAAAGCATGCTAAGTATCAACCCAACTTGGCTTCAAGAACCAATCCAACCTAGCTTCAAGGGTTGTAACATCTCAATTAGGCTTCAAGGACTAGACCCAACCAAGCTTCAAGGGGAGTAAAACATGTTAAACTTCAACCCAACTTGGCTTCAAGGATCAAGCCCAACCTAACTTCAAGAGATTGTTACTATAGGCATGCCACCAACAACAAAACTCTGAAAATGAATAACATATTAGACACACAATTCATTTATTATTTCCTTATCAATTTCATTTCCAATTGAATCATCATAGCCAATCACAATGGCTTCACATTTCATTTGAATCATCATAGCTAATCACAATGGCTTCATATATCATTTAGATCACCATAGCCAATCACAATGGCTTTATATTTCATTTGGATCATCATATCTCAATTCATATCATAGCATTTTATCTTTCACATACACAATCATTTATCCCATATACTACACATTTCATATGTCATCATTATAAATCACAAATACATCACATCTTATTTAGTCTCAATTCACATTAGAATATTTCATTATTTACATATTCATAATCAAACACATAAAACATTCATCAAGAATGATCATCATTGATATACACATATATAATTTACCTTATTTTTAGATTTGGAATCCTCAACATACATTTATTTCACATACATTTGAAGTATTGATATAATAATACCTTTGGAGGATTCAACAAGACAAGAATAATCATTAACTAACAAATTTGAGGGACACGGCCAACACCATTTGAGGGACACGGCCAAGCTTGTGGCCGTGTCTCTCAACCATAATTGGCAGTAGTGAACACGGCCAGGCGACACGGCCGTGTCTCTCAACACAATTTCAGGCAGTAGGTGACACGGCAAGTGACACGGCTGAGCCAGTGGCCGTGTCTCACAACAAAAATCATACAGTCACAGACACGGGCAAGGGACACGGCCGTGTCTCTCCACAAAAATCTGGCAGTGACAAACACGGGCAGAGAACACGGCTGAGACTGTGATCGTGTCTTTCCAAAATCAAACCAATTCCCTTGACTTGGCCGTGTCTCTCCTTGTTTTTGACCGTGTCACACATGAATTTAAGCCCCTAACATTTATAAATCCCCTTTGGTTGCACTCAAACACTTCATACATAATATGACACCACACAAATGAACATAATCAATGTCCTAAACACATAATTTACATATTTCTCACATTATTCAACTTGCTAAAACACATCAACCAAACATTCAATTCCTTAACACATTTACAAATGAATATGTGTTAAGTTTCAATATCTTATTAATAGATGAATTTAGGTAGTTTACTTACCTTAAGAACCATTCTCAATCTATTCACTTTACCTTCCAAGAACTCTTCACCACTTAACTTAGAGCAATCCACTTCCTTCACAACCTAATTCAAATCAAATAAAAAAAATACTTGAATACCAATACAAATATTCAATTATCAAACTCATATATTTTATATTTTCAACTTCCTTAAACACCAACATACATCACTCATATATCAAATACTCAAATCCCCAATTCATTTAACACTAAATCCTTACTCAATAATCTCAACAATTCATCATCATCCTCACAAAACCCTCATCAAATCCAAACTCAAACCATAAAAATCAATGTAAAGGAATGAATACTTACTTGGTTAATATGCCAAATCTTCAATAAAAATCTTCAATCCTCTCAAAATCATCATCTCTCTCTCTCTCTCTCTCTCTCTCGACCAAGCAGAAAAGAAGAAGACGAAGAAGAAGGAGCAGAAGAAGAAAGAAGGTTCTACTTCTTTCCTTCGTTCTTATCTTATATATAATAATAATAATAATAATAATAATAATAATAATAATAACAATAACAATAACAATAACAATAACAATAA
The DNA here is from genome assembly GCA_947685225.1 of Garcia nutans. Classification (NCBI taxonomy): domain Eukaryota; kingdom Viridiplantae; phylum Streptophyta; class Magnoliopsida; order Malpighiales; family Euphorbiaceae; genus Garcia; species Garcia nutans. Next base: position 29,057,273 of record CANTUV010000009.1, on the reverse strand, counting down.
CAATAATAATAATAATAATATTTTAAATCTCCACCACATATTCTTTCTTTGACTTTCTTCTTCTCTTTTCTTTTTATCTTTATTATTATTATTATTAATTAATTATACAATTATATATACAATTCACTTATCCTACACCATTTTATATCCCATGTATATGTGATGTATATGTATATGTCTTACATATATTATCCTTATATTTCACATATATACATATACATTAAATCCAAATACAACAACAATAACTCCAAAACTCTTAGGGTCTATTCCAGGATATTACAATTCTCTCCCCCTTAAATAATTTCATCCTCGAAATTATCTAACGCAATAACAACCCATTCCTAACATAATACCATCTTAATTTTCATATGAAGATAATCGTATCTTACATTATAATTCATCAAATCACATAACTTTTACTCTCCCCCTTTAAGCCAATCATAACTCATCATTATTAATCTATTTTTATCTTATAACTTTCTCAACAGAGCCATCCAGATAGCTCATTACATTCCCAATGAATTTTCTTTATACAATAATCAACTCATCTTATAGTCTATATATTCCATACATCTATTACATTCAAAATATATATATCACTTCATCTCTTTATAAATAATCTCTTTACTTTAACCTTGGAAATTATTGAATTATACCATACTATTGTTTATCTTGTCATTACAATCACTTTTAAAAGTAGCCACTTATCAAACCCTGATTGGTAACAATCTTTTCATTTTGCTTACACTTAAATCTTTCACTATCATGTTTTTCACTTAATATTAATATTGATACAACCTTTGTAAACTTATTTAACAGATAATCAATTCTTTTCCCTTTTCATCACTATTTACAACTGATATGACTTCATTCATTCATATCCATTCACATTATAAAAGTTTACATCATATACATTATCATATAAATTTTTATACTCTTAGTATAACTATACATATGAAATCTTAATAATGATTCACAATCTTAACACAACTTAGGTCATTGATTTATCTATTACAAAATATTCACACTTCAATCCTATTCAATTCAAACCAACAAATATTTATTTGAATTTATCATTAGATTTCACACTATATATATCCTCATTCCATTCAACCAAACTTATATCCAATTTCTGATCTCTTCCGATCCATATTTAATCAAATTATCATTTCTACCAATTCTTATGATAATCTCATATCATATTGATTATGTACAATTCATTCACTTAAACTTTAAGCCCATTCACTTTACACCATACATATATTTAGCATAACTTCCAATCACTTTTTTGTAATTTCTCTCTTTCCAATATCTTTTCATATATCACACCATTGCTATCTTAACAATAAATGTTATCCATACTTAACACATTTTCATAATTCTCTTCTGTTTCCTTACGTTTCATAACTATAACCAGATTTCTAACATAAGATAATAAATTATCACTTTACCACATCATAATTATCAATCTCATCAGAACTATAATATAGTCATGTTATCTCAATCCCAAATCAGAAAATAACAAGATTAATCAACCTCAATATACTAAACAAACCATAGGATTATAAAAGATTAAGGGTCATAATTGAAACTTATAAATCCATATGGTTCCTTTATTATTCTTTTTCCAACCTTTTCAATTACCATACTAAATTGGATCTCAAGAATTTTGTATTCATTTCCAAACCTTGGCTACCTCAAGAGTCAACACATTCCAACTCCGTTATCACCCAATTTGCACTAGATTATTTAATCATCACTAGCTTAATTCATGTTTCAACAATATTATTATTTTCTTGTATGAACACATATTCCATCATGTAAACATTACATAATTTCTCTTTTGTCACTTCCTTTCTATTCCATTTACAATCTCTTACAATATACAAATACATAATACTTTTCCATATGTGGATACTTTGGAACTCTAAATATTATATGATTATCAAATCTAGTGATCACCATAACAATTTCATTATAAAATTTATCTAGTTTGTTCAAATCATAACCTAATCTTTATTAGGTTCACCAATACATACAATATCATTCTCCATATTACTAATCCAATATTTGTACCACATATACATTCATAATGTGATTCATATTTCTTACATATTATAATTTCATTCATATAGAAAAACTCAACTCATACATCCTATACATGTATATACTTAATTATATGTTCTTATTTTATTTTCCTTCTTCATACATTCCATACAAAACTAATGTTTATCACTTTCCTTTGAACACTATCATCCTCATTTCTTCAATATGGTATAGAGTATGTATCATCACAACAAATATATAAATATTTTAACCATAATAACATTTCACATACATTTTAGTCACAATCCTAATGTGACATCTCCTTCACTTTTATCTTTAAAAGCATTTAATATATCTTCATATCCATTTTTATCCTTTTTACTCAAATAACTTAAAATAACTCATTTCCACTTACTTACTCACTTTCTTTAAACTTCAAACAAATTCTCATACTATTAATCACATTATTCAATTCACATAGCTCATGTATTAAATATACATTAAACTATTAGTATCCAAATAATCTTTATCAAATTCCATTAAAACTTTAACCTTTCAACTTACTACTCCACTTAAACTTCAGTTTACCAAACTAATCTTTTATTAATATCAACTTTTAAACATTATATATATATCACAAAGCAACATCAAACGTATAATTCTCACAAGTCTTAAGCTCATTTCAAAAATCCAACTATCATATATTATCACTGTTACCATGAGCTTTCACAATATGCAAACATTTCACATTTCCAACATTGAAATCACAATGTTTATATAAAGAAAAATAGTACAAACTATACCCATATCATCTCTTTTTCTTTTAAACACAACCTTAGCTTTATATACCCAAATTTTAAATAATCACACTTTGTCTATATTAATCAATTTATTCTATATTCTATCATACTCTCTTCCTTTAAATAACATATCTTTCCATATCAACAATCCCACAATATTTCCTCTTTCTAACAAACTAAACATAAACTTTGTCATAAAGAGATTCAAATCATAGAGGAAAGAGTACATACTCTAATCTTGATTTTATTTTCAACTCATTTCCAACTTTATTCTCTTTTTCATTTCTTTATTTTCCAATCACTTTTCAATAATCAATACTTCAGAATTTACTTTCCTTAAGTAAAATCCCATTCCTGAATTTATCAATTAATCTTGTACAAATTGTCATATCATTTCTTTTTCAAATTATTACTTCCATATAAAATTTTATTCACACACTATCATTCATCTCAAATCGTTCCAATACATCACAAATCACATAATGCCACGTTCGAGACCAACCTAAATGTGAATGCATATGCATGTATTACAAATTTCATTTCAAAACTTTTCTTTTCACTTCTCTTTAAGCTTTTCAAAACTTTCTCTTTTTAATTCTACTTAGGCCGAGAATCTCGAACCTAAGCTCTGATACCAAAATAATTGTAACACCCTCATATTCTATATAGGTACTATACATATACCTAGTATACATACAATACGTATATAGAGTGTAAGAATGTCACTTCTAGTTTTAATTTAAAAATCTTATCCAAGTTCAAACAATACTATCTTTAGATTTTAATAACATTTAGTAAATCATTATACATATGAATATATGATTGTGAATAATATAACAAAATTAAACTTTACATGTATGCATCACCTTCTAGTTGGTCTCAGAACAGTCTTACCCTTCTCGTGGCATAACTGCTTGATTTCCCGATCAACCGCATAATCACCTGCGCGATCACACAACCGCGCTAAGCCCGAGAGCTTAGTAAAACAAATAAATCATATACACATACAATAGAGAAAATCATATTTTCATTTTAACTTATTATGTCATTATTTTCTTACCATGTTTTTCCCTTTTTGGCTATACTTTTAATATATATATATATATACTTCTACTAATGTTTTACCAATATACATATTCATACATTTTATTTCAGTAATTCACAATCCAATGACTTATCAAAGTCTTCATGAAACAATATCCACTATTTCCACATTCATATACATTTCACACATCATATATCATCATATACAATGTACACATCATAAACTCATCATTTCACATAGCTTCTCAAGCTATACTCATCTTCAATAATTCACTTATGTATTGTATGCATCTCATTCCATAGTTATCACTATATATCACACAACATTAATTTCCTTCCATAGTTCACATTAAAACAATGACAAACATATATCTCATTATTCATTTTCATTATTCAGGAATCACATATATATATATACAAACACACACATGGGCCCAAGAACAATAATATGCCATTCCACTTTCAGAGTTAAATGTTTTGGTTTAATTATCACATTTATCATTATCCCAACTAGGCTTCAAGGATTAAGGTTCAACCAAGCTTCAAGGGGAACAAAGCATGCTAAGTATCAACCCAACTTGGCTTCAAGAACCAATCCAACCTAGCTTCAAGGGTTGTAACATCTCAATTAGGCTTTAAGGACTAGACCCAACCAAGCTTCAAGGGGAGTAAAACATGTTAAACTTCAACCCAACTTGGCTTCAAGGATCAAGCCCAACCTAACTTCAAGAGATTGTTACTATAGGCATGCCACCAACAACAAAACTCTGAAAAATGAATAACATATTAGACACACAATTCATTTATTATTTCCTTATCAATTTCATTTCCAATTGAATCATCATAGCCAATCACAATGGCTTCACATTTCATTTGAATCATCATAGCCAATCACAATGGCTTCATATATCATTTAGATCATCATAGCCAATCACAATGGCTTTATATTTCATTTGGATCATCATATCTCAATTCATATCATAGCATTTTATCTTTCACATACACAATCATTTATCCCATATACTACACATTTCATATGTCATCATTATAAATCACAAATACATCACATCTTATTTAGTCTCAATTCACATTAGAATATTTCATTATTTACATATTCATAATCAAACACATAAAACATTCATCAAGAATGATCATCATTGATATACACATATATAATTTACCTTATTCTTAGATTTGGAATCCTCAACATACATTTATTTCACATACATTTGAAGTATAGATATAATAATACCTTTGGAGGATTCAACAAGACAAGAATAATCATTAACTAACAAATTTGAGGGACACGGCCAACACCATTTGAGGGACACGGCCAAGCTTGTGGCCGTGTCTCTCAACCATAATTGGCAGTAGTGAACACGGCCAGGCGACACGGCCGTGTCTCTCAACACAATTTCAGGCAGTAGGTGACACGGCAAGTGACACGGCTGATCCAGTGGCCGTGTCTCACAACAAAAATCATACAGTCACAGACACGGGCAAGGGACACGGCCGTGTCTCTCCACAAAAATCTGGCAGTGACAAACACGGGCAGAGAACACGGCTGAGACTGTGATCGTGTCTCTCCAAAATCAAACCAATTCCCTTGACTTGGCCGTGTCTCTCCTTGTTTTTGACCGTGTCACACATGAATTTAAGCCCCTAACATTTATAAATCCCCTTTGGTTGCACTCAAACACTTCATACATAATATGACACCACACAAATGAACATAATCAATGTCCTAAACACATAATTTACATATTTCTCACATTATTCAACTTGCTAAAACACATCAACCAAACATTCAATTCCTTAACACATTTACAAATGAATATGTGTTAAGTTTCAATATCTTATTAATAGATGAATTTAGGTAGTTTACTTACCTTAAGAACCATTCTCAATCTATTCACTTTACCTTCCATGAACTCTTCACCACTTAACTTAGAGCAATCCACTTCCTTCACAACCTAATTCAAATCAAATAAAAAAAATACTTGAATACCAATACAAATATTCAATTATCAAACTCATATATTTTATATTTTCAACTTCCTTAAACACCAACATACATCACTCATATATCAAATACTCAAATCCCCAATTCATTTAACACTAAATCCTTACTCAATAATCTCAACAATTCATCATCATCCTCACAAAAACCTCATCAAATCCAAACTCAAACCATAAAAATCAATGTAAAGGAATGAATACTTACTTGGTTAATATGCCAAATCTTCAATAAAAATCTTCAATCCTCTCAAAATCATCATCATCTCTCTCTCTCTCTCTCTCTCTCTCTCTCTCGACCAAGCAGAAAAGAAGAAGACGAAGAAGAAGGAGCAGAAGAAGAAAGAAGGTTCTACTTCTTTCCTTCGTTCTTATCTTATATATATATAATAATAATAATAATAATAATAACAATAACAATAACAATAACAATAATAATAATAATAATAATAATAATACTTTAAATCTCCACCACATATTCTTTCTTTGACTTTCTTCTTCTCTTTTCTTTTTGTCTTTATTATTATTATTATTATTATTAATTATACAATTATATATACAATTCACTTATACTACACCATTTTATATCCCATGTATATGTGATGTATATGTATATGTCTTACATATATTATCCTTATATTTCACATATATACATATACATTAAATCCAAATACAACAACAATAACTCCAAAACTCTTAGGGTCTATTCCGGGATATTACAATACTAAGCCTAATCATCATCATCAATGATCACCTTATCATCATCAAAAGCCGCTTCACAAACTTTAGCCTTCCCCTTGTCTTTCTTGGTGCTAGCAGATGCTTCGGTATTATTTCTTAAAATTGTAGCCAATTGGTTCTTCATGATCTCAGCCAGGGCTTCTTCTATTTCTTCCATCTTGGCATTGAGGGTGTCATCCACCATTCTTTGAATTTGTTTGGGCTCCATTGCTTTTGGTGAGAAAGTGATTGAGTCATTGCTAGATTCTTTATCTTCAGCGTAGGTCGGATTGTCGTAAACTTTTGAACTGTCATAATCCAGGGCTGTGAGCCAGAGAGGATCAATGATATGAGATACAAATGTATGTATGCATGTATGCACAAATAATAAACAAAGAAAGATGATTAGGACGTTCCTTCCAACCTTAAAACTTCCACATACGAGTGGCGAGTCTATTTTCTTAGGTATTTTGTTGTTTTCGAATAATTCCCTCAGACGTTTCAACCAATAGTTATATTTTTAAAAATGAAAATCAGTTCATGATAATTCCCATTAATTAGGCTTTAATCCATCCAACCAACTAAAGTAGCTTTTATGCTATATTGGATTAAAACTAAATTAAGAGGTTTATCATAAATAGATTTCTCACTTGAAAAAGTAACTAACGATTCATGCCAAAAATAAGCCCATGATTAATTATTCTTAGCATAAACTAGGCTCATAATTGATTTTTGGTATTTCATAATTGAGCAAAATAATTTGCAAGCTCTTTGTAAGAAAAGGTTGGATGAAAATAACTTTGTTTCTAAGCCCATTGTAAAAGATTTTAGAAAAAGTGGATTTTGGGCTTAGTATTTGGGTCTTGAGAAAAGAATTTTTTAATTATTTTTAGAAAAAATTTATGTCCAAAGACCATCTTGAAAAGTTTTGAAAATAGCTTTGGTCTTTTGGATTTAGAGAAAATTTTATTTTGAGCTTACAAATGTACTTGGGTTATATTAGAAAAAAGAACAAATCAAATAAGCCATGATTTAAGCTAAGATAAATTAACCATAGTTAAACAACATGCATTTGGGGTAAAAACCTAAGGAAAGTAACTAGGCCAATTACATGAGATTTAGTCTTTGGGTTAAAAGGCTTAGGTTCCCACAGCAAGTATATACCAAATGGTACAAGGCTATGAGTGGTTATGCCATGCTCAATCTCCATACCTTGAGTGAAAGTATGGTATCCCTTACATAACACAACACGGGTAACACGGGCGTCCTAACTCATGCACACAATGCAATCTAATATGATGCAATGGATAATATCATTACAAGAAAGAATAGAATAATATAAAGACCAACGGAATCAACTTCTCTTATCTCCAGTGGAGCCGCCACTGTGAACGGAGATTTTCGCCTCCACTCCTGGTGAAATGGTTCTTACAACTTCGGCACTGTTTAGGCTCGGAGCCGTAGAGAACACGGGCCTAAGCCTGGAGAAAATAGAGTCACCACCCGGATGGGCTGGGAAAAAGAAAAGGGTGGATGACTCGATTCCTAAGGAATCTCCAACCCCCTAATGGGTTCAAAAAGTTGGGTACGTGTGGGGAATATGAGAAATGGCCCAGCACCCCCCACATTGCTCGGTTCATTAGAACTAGCCTCCCTTGCAGGTCTTAATATTATAAAATTCTTAAATATAACAATATTATCCATATTATATGCAACAATTAAAATAAAGCATCATTATATTAAAATCAAAGCAATGTCCAAACAAAGCAAATAAATGGACGCCCATCCGAAGATGGAAATATGTCTTGACATCATTCATGTCTAAACTAAATAGGACACCCACCGAAAGGTGGAAACATGTCCTTTACATTGGTCCAAAATATAAAAGCAATTTAAATTACATAGAAATATATTAATGAAGTACCCACAAAGTGGAAACATACCTCTTACAATTTTAATACTAAAACAACCAAATAATAATCATCATAATAAAGAGAATATCCATCCATGATAAATTAAATAAATCGAGCATTGAAATTAAATAAATTAATCATTAAAACATATAATAAACTACATAATCAAATCTAAAATTAAATAAAGTAATAAATATATAAATTTAGGATTTGCATCTTAGAATAGGGTTTTTAGGGTTTTTGAAATTAGGATTTAAATTGAGATTTCATCATTTAGGATTTAGGGTTTTTTTGAGGTTGTTGGGATTATGAAATTTAGGGTTTAAGAAATTTTAAGGCTTCTATGAAACTAGGGTTTAGGAATTAAGTTATTGGAATTAGGGTTTAGGTTTAGGTTTGGGAATTAAGCAACTGGAGTTAGGGTTTTAGGTTTACTGGAATTAAAGGATTCTGACATTTTAGAATTTGATTAGGGCTTTGGTGTTTTGAATTTGGAAAATAGATTTTATAAATTTAGGTTTGGAATTTAGAAAATCTTTTAGGGTTTTGGAAAACTAAGAGAACAATTAGGGTTTTGAAAATTCATAAAATAGTTTAGGGTTTTGAAAAATTAAGAAAACAATTTAGAATTTTTGAAATTGGAAAGCAGATTAGGGTTTTTAGCAACTGGGCAATTAGATTAGGGTTTTGATAATGTGATTATATGAACATTGAACTCAAATCATGTTGTTTAAATCAAGTAATCAAGACTATGAGGTTTAAGTTAACTACTGGACCTAAAAAACTTCTTAATCTTCAAACTTCTAATGATATTTATAGAAGGGAATGTATATACTGGACAGCCAAATAAGTTGTAACTCAAGGATGAAACTACTATGAATTCAAATAAATTAAAGAATTAAATCAAACCTCCGTTTGTTGGTTCCACCAAATTGATTTTTGGATGAACAATCTGTCTTTGATGGATTGACTATTAATGAACGTTTGCTGCTAATCTTCTCTGTTTGTTGCTGTCTCTCTTTAATGTTCCTTGCTATCTTGTTAATGTTCCTTGCCATTTTTTAATCTCCCCCTTTTAATGTTCTGAAATGTTATTATTTTTAGACCCTAACCTCACTCAGAATCCTTAACCTAATATTAATCAGTCCTTAAAACAAATTCTAGTTGAATTAGGAAAGTTATTGAACCCATGTCGACCTGGTTGCCCTAGGTCCACATGAGCCAAGGTTCATGTCACTTGGGTGTTTGAACTTGAACTAATTTTGCATTTTTTAATTTTTTGGACTGGACCTTCTAAAACAAAGTTGGTTTAGGGTTTTGTAGTTGAGTTTATGACTTTTAAAATTGGACAGACTTATTAGAAGTTGTAAATTGGATCGAATTTATTTTGACATCCTTTAATTAGGACCATATCAAATTGGGGTCAAAATTAAGGGTCTACAATACAAAATCCATTGTCACTCTCTCCCATTTCCACTTTGGCACTGATAAAGGTTGGAGACACCCTGAAGGAACTTAGTGCTCAGCCTTCACTTTCTAGCAAGTAGACATCTGGATACAAACTCTACTATGTCCCTCTTCAAACCTTACCACCAATAATAACGCTTCAAGTCCTGATAAATTTTGGTACTCCTAGGGTGCATAGCAAAAAGTGACTGATGTGCTTCCTATAATATCATCCTTTTCAATTTTGCCTTATCAGGAATACACAACTTATCTCTGTACCATAGACTGCCATCATCCCTCACATAAAAGTCTTGACTCTCCCCCTGCTTACAAAACAACACAATTTTCTGAATTTCCTCATCTGCCAACTGAGCCTCCCTAATATGATCCAAAAAGATTGTCCTCAACTACAACTAAGCCATTAAAGCACCATCATCAGAAGACTCAAATCTAGCATGCAATGCTCTCAACTCAACAAGCAATGAGAGTGAATAAGCAGTCAAACCTGCCACATGAGCTGACGATAACACTGGTGAGTGGTGTAGCTATCATAGAAAAACCCTTCACAAATTGACGATAATAGCCTGCCAATCCAAGAAAACTTCTAACCTCTGTCACAGTCTTTGGTGGACTCCAATTCAAGATAGCCTTAACTTTACTCAGATCAACTCTAATACCCTCTGTTGAAACCACATGACCAAGAAAAGCTACCCGATCGAGCCATAACTCACACTTAGCTTAGCATACAATTGCTTCTCTCTCAGAGTCTGCAATACAATCCGCAAATGCCTATCATGATCCTCCTCATTATGCGAATACACCAAAATATCATCAATGAAGACCACCATAAACTAATCTAAATATGGTCTAAACATCCTATTCATCAAATCCATAAAAGCTGCTGGTGCATTCGTTAATCCAAAGGGCATCACCAGAAACTCATAATGTCCATACCTCATACGAAAAGCTGTCTTGGGTATATCCACATCTCTAACTCTCAACTGATGATACCTTGATCTCAGATCAAACTTAAAGAATATTTCTGCTCCCCTCAATTGATCAAAGAGATCATCTATCTGAGGCAAAGGATACTTGTTCTTGATGGTCACCTTATTCAACTGCCTGTAATCAATACACAATCTCATGGTGCCATCTGATAGGACTATATTTTGCACACAATTTAATGATTATTCTAGTTATATTTTTATTGTTATCAATTGAATTTGATCAATCTTTATTGTGAAAGCTAGAATATTCATCGTTTCAAGAATAGAGTTGCAAGTATGAAGAAAAAGCTTATTTTGGCTAAAAATCATGGAAAAATGGAAAGGAGGTCAAATCAAGCTCAAAAATGGAAAATTATGAATTTACATGGTCTTATAAATCATGATACATGATTTTGAACTTGAAAATGGAATTAAAGATGAGAAATCAAGAGGTCCAGATTCGTTTTGAATCCCAAGGCCAAAGCTATCAAAAAGCCATGGCCATCGGATTTGATTTGAAGCTGTCCAAGTTTTTCAATGACATAAATGGCAAGGGCGGAAGCATTTGGAAAGCCACGACCATGGGGCTCAAAGGCCACGACCATGGCATGGATTTTGGCTCTGTTTTGAAGAGATTTTGCATATTTTAGAGGCAAATTGAAAGTCACGACCATGGCACTCCCACGACCGTGGGATTGATTTCTCTACTTTTCGAGCCAAGAAAGAGAAGAAAGTTCAAGTTGGCAGTTTCAACTTCAATGCCATGATCGTGGCATTGAAAAGCCACGATTGTGGCCTTCCAGACCGACCATTTTACTACTCTAAAGTGCTCAAACCGACCAATCCAACTCAGGCCACGAACGTGGCATTCAAAATCTACGACCGTGGGGCTGAAAATCATGACTTTGAGCAAACAATTGGGTTGGTGGTGAACCAAACAAAATGTGGCCTAACTTTTTCAATTTTTCCACACTAAAGAAGTTTCCAAACACTCTATTTAAACACACTTCCTCCAAGGTATGAGATATGTAATAGAATAGATTAGATTCATCCAAATAAATTTAGTTTAGAAGTGTGAAATTCTGCTTCAAGGAGGAGTTCAAGATCCAAGTCAAGATCTTCTTCAAAGAAATAGAGTTTGATATTTCTTATTCCTTTTAAATTATGTCTTCATTTACCATTTTGAATATTTGTAATGTTTTTATTTCAATAATGAAGAACTAATCCTTTTTAGGGATGGTCCCTTTAATTGAATTTATCATGAAGTTATAAATGTCTATTTGGTTAAATTAGTTATCCTTTGATTACTTTGTTGTCTTTAATCTTAATGCCTTGATTATCTGGCTAATGATTAATTGATTTGAGATATTGTATGATGGAGCGAGAGTGAAAGCATGACATTAGTCTAAGGAGATAATAATCTTAAGTAAGTTTCTCACTTAGAGATAAGGTTAAACCCTTAAGAGGTTGATTCAAGATTCTCATAAAACTTAATGAATTGATTTAATTACTTATGATCACGAGAGTAGACGTAAGGATTAAAGTTGATATTAGTTCTAGTACTTGAGAGAGACTTGAGCTTAATTTAGGAGAATCCAACCATTAATCAAAAGGAAGACTGAATTAGATCAATACCTTAGAAAATCCATGATAAATTAATAAAGGTGACCAAACCCTAAGTTTTAAATTATTAGAAATTTTTATTGTCATTTTAGCTAGTTAAATCATAAATTAAATTTGATTATCCAAATATTAATCGATTTAATTATTTAGTACTTAGAATTAACCTCCTCGTGGGAACGATACTCTACTCATCATTATATTACTTGTTAACGATATGTGCACTTTCAGATAGTGAGACCAAGGCCGCAATAAGTTTTTCAATAAAAGAAATTAGAGTTGCAGGTTTACATGAAATTGATAATTTTTCTTTACTTGCAGCTAAAGTGGATACAATTGTTAAGAAATTAGAGCATGTCAATTTGTCATCATGATCTCCAATTTGTGAAGGATGTGGAGGAAGCCATGATATAGCAGATTGCAAAATTAGGGAATCAAAATAGAGGACCAACTTTCCCACAAGGAAACACTTACAACCCCACATGGAGAAATCACCCTAATTTTTCGTGGGGAAATCAAGGCTATCAAAATGTACCTTATCAACCTCCATACATGAGAAATCAAAAGCAAGGCCAAATTCATCCTCCTGAAAAACCATCCTATGAATTGGCTTTGGAAAAATTTATTAGTGCAACTTCAGAAAGGTTCGACAAGCTGGAAAAACAATATGACAAGCTTGAATCAAGGATGGAACAAATTGCAGTTCAAAATAGAAATCTTGAAATTCAAGTTGGTCAAATAGCAAGTTCTCTACATACTCGACCACAAGGAGCACTTCCAAGCCAACCAGAAATCAATCTAAGAGAACATTATAATGTTATTTTCCTAAATAGCATACAACTTGAAGATTCTTCACTAGAGCCCCAAATTTATCAAATTTCTTCTTCTAAAATAAAAGAAAATGAAGCTAAACAAGAGGAGGCACCATTAAAGAAAGAGGTTAGACCTTATGTGCCACCTATTCCTTTTCCTCAAAGGTTAAAGAAAAATATGGAGGAAAATGCAAAGATTGCACTTACTAAGGAGTGCAACAATCTTCTTCAGGATAAAATCCCTTTTAAACTTGAAGACCCAGGGAGTATTTCGATTCCTTGTCAAATTGGTAGATTAAATTTTCAAAATGCATTATGTAATTCAGGTGCTAGTATTAATTTAATTTCTTTATCTATTTTCAGGAAATTAAAACTTGCATAAATGAAACCTACCAATTTAGTATTCTAGCTTGCAGATAAATCAGTCAAATGCCCAAAAGGAATTGCAGAAAATATGCTTGTAGAAATGAAAAATTTTTACATCCGTGTTGATTTAATGATAGTTGATTTAAATAAGGATGAAGATGCTCCATTGATTTTTGGGAGACCCTTCTTAGCCACGATTGGAGCTGTAATTGATGTGAAAAATGGCAAACTCACTTCAAATATTGAAGATGAGCAAGTGGAAATTAACATGATTAAATCTCCAAATGCACTCAAGGATTGCCAAATTCAAAACTCCAATCTAAAGGAGGGAAAATACAATTTAGCCTCATCAAGCTCACAAGCACAATTTGAAGGATATAATGAACTTAGGAAGCAAAATTCCAAGTCAACTATAGCCAGCATCATAGTGGGAAAGGAAGTAATTTGTGATCTTCCACCTTGAGGATTAGAAGTTATAGTCACGCTAAAGACTATAAATTAGAGCTTTTTGGGAGGCAACCCAATGTTTTATTTAAACTTTGTCTTATATTTTTGGTTTTATTTTTGTGTTTTGATTTTGTGTTTTTATTTTAGGATGAACTTGGATGGAAAAGAGCTTTTGATGTATTCTTCTTGCAAAAGGCAAAGTTAAGAATGGACATGCACACCCCCTCCACCACCCAATGCCTAAACCACTGAGGACAGTAGAAAGCTTCAAGTTTGGGGGAGTTGAGCCCAAAATTTAGTAATGTATTCTATTCCCTTTTTGAATTATATTACTCTTTCATAAGTGTTGAGATATAGGGTACCTACAAGAAAAGTTTTTGATATATAAAAAAAAATTTCTTGCGATCTTGCACTTGAATGATTGAATTCATGACAGGCTAATAAAATTTTGTGATTTAATGATGCTAATTATATGGATATACTTAAATTTATCTTTTGAAATAAAGATTTTATGAAGAATTGTACTTTATAAATTTTGACCTGAATACATTCTTGATTTTAGTTGAAAGTGATCAATGGTATATGCTTACTTAGAGATGACTCCTACTCTTTTGTCATGTATTTTTTATTATCTTATGCCTAAGCCTAGAACATGTTTAAAAGAACTTTTGAGGCAAAATTGAACCTTGCTAAGTAGGTGAAAAGATTATTTAGGCATTGTTTGTGTAGCCAAATTCTTATACCCACCATATTTGAACACCATCCTTCTTCTTCACAAACAACACAGGTGCTCCCCACGGGGATACACTAGGGCGGACGAACCCTTTTTTCTAACAACTCCTGAAACTGCACCTTCAACTCTCTCAACTTAGCAGGTGGCATCCGATAAGGGGTAATAGAGATAGGAGTGGTACCAGGCAACAAATCGATACCAAACTCCACTTCTCTCTTAGGAGGTGCCCCTAGTAACTCATCAAGAAAAACATCTGAAAACTCGGCAATTGTGGTCAAGCTGGGACCTCACTACTTTAGTATCTATAACATGAGCAAGATAAGCCTCACATTACTTTTGAATCATCATCCTAGCTGAAACATCTGAAACAAACATGGATGAAAGATACCTCTGCTCACTAGATACCATCACATCCCTACCATCACGTGTTCTCAAAGTAACACATTTCTTTTGACAGTCTACCATAGCCCCATGCTTGGATAACCAATCCATGTCTAAAATCATATCATACTCCCTGAAAGGCATCTCAATTAGGTCATCGAGAAACTCCTCATCCTGAACAACAACTAGACTATCTCGGCACATCCTGCTCACCACAACACTATGCCATAAAGGATTTGTGACCAAAACATCAAATCCTAAGGACTCAGAATGCAAATCACTCACAGGCAAGATGGATGCACTGATGTAAGAATGAGTAAACCCAGGGTCTAATAATACAAGAACTGGAGTACCAAATAATTTAAAAGTACCATCAATAACAGCTGAAGCATCTGGCTACCTCTGCATCACATAAACCCACTGTGATGGTCCTATCTCATCTGGTCTACTACCTCTAGCTGTAGAATCTCCTCTCAAACTAGACCCAGATAGACCACCTCAACCAAAACCTCTGCCACCATGACCCCCTCTAACACTGGGTCGAGAAGCTGCAGTATCTGTCTGTCTATCCTTTGGTGGCTCGGGACAATCTCTGATAAAATGGTCTGACGACCCACATCTAAAACACACTTTCGAAGTACCTCTCCACCAGCAGACACCTCTGTGTGCTTTACCATAATGAACACAAGTAGGTGGAGTAGGCCTCTGAGCCACTAGGGTCGGAGCACTAGCCAATGAAACTGCAGGTCTCTGTCTCTGTTGCTGTACTGACCTGCCAAACTGCCCCTGGCTCCTACTGAACCTCTGAAAATATCCCCCTCGGCCTCTCTTCACTGATGAAGACCCTGCCTCAGTCTGGGGTCTCCTAGCTCTGGTTTACTCAACCCTGGCAGCTACTGCAAGACTCTGTGCTCTCTCAACGCTCCTGGCAGCTGCAACCAATTGAGAAAAATCTTAATCCGAGAGCATGCTATAATACATATGATAGAGGGTCTCAGTCCCTCCTCAAACCTCCTGGACCTGACAAACTCGTCATAAATGATCCCACCAGCATAATGACTCAATCGGATAAACTCGATCTCATACTCTGTCACTGTCCTAGTATCCTGTCTCAAACTCAGGAACTCCATCTTCTTTGCATCCTTATACTCCCTCGGAGTATAATTCTGCTCCAATTCCCACAGAAAATCATCATAAGTCAGGACCGGTGGATCATTCAGAGCATATGGAAACGTCTTCCACCAATCATATTCATCCCTCTGCAGAAGAGATCTGGCATAATCAAACTTCTCTTCTGGACTAGCCTGCAACTGAATAAATACTCTCTGAACCCTGTCTAGCCACTGCTCTGCTGTAGCAGAGTCTATAGTACCAACGAAGTCCTCAGCTCTAAACTTTCTAAATTTATCATACTGCCTCACCGGTAACTGCGGTTGTGGTTGTGGCTACAGTGGCTGCTAAACTGGAGCCTACCTCAACAACTCTTTCATATGCCATACCCAGCCAGGTAGAATCTAATTAGTTGCTAGTCTCACAGGCACAGAACACAGACGCCTCACCAGCAGACACAACTCTAGCTCCATCTCTACCCTCATCTGGAGCCACACTCTCTGCACTACCCTCAGTAGCCTGATGCATCTGAGATGCCATAACTACCTATATCTGCAAACACAGTAGAAATTACTATATCAGAGATTAGAAACTGCAAGTGCCAATGCATGTATTACAATTAAAAACTATTTTCAAATCCCTCATTTTCTCTCTCTATCAACCCACCTAGGTCGAGAACCTCAAACCTAGGCTCTGATACCAAAATAAATATAACACCCTTATACCCTATATACGTGCAATACATATTTCTAGCATATGTAAAATACACATATACGATACAAAATATCACCGAACAGTTTAATAAAAAATTTTCACATTTCAAATTTAAAATTTCAAATACTAAATATATAAAATTATAGTATATAAATATTCTTTGCTCATTATAGGAACCCAAAATAAATATTTTATATGAAAATCTCTGGAAAAAATTCGCCAAAGTTTTGTCTGTAATTTGGACTTTTCCAAATTTAGCAAAACACAACCTGCAAAAAGAATACACTCCCAAATAATTTGAATTCACCATCTCAATCATACTCCTCAATTTCACCAAGTTTCTCAAATATTTATATATATATATATAATTGAGAACACATTTATACTCCCATTTCAAATAACTTAACCCAAATTTTCTATATAGTTTACCATACATAAAATCCAAAACATTATATATTATGCATAATACTCAAAATATACAATAACATAAAATATATACATGTTGCTGACAGTGTTTCTGATCTCGATATCAACTCTACACGCTCAACCACATGTCTAGACCCGACCTGGTCTAGAAGAACTCTCTGGCTCAGCTGAATCTATCCTATCACCTACGCGATGTAAACAATCACGCTAAGCCGAAGCCTAGTGGTACAAACTTTGATAATAACAAAAATCAAATGCAATGCCAATGAATATCACATCATTCCATTTTCTTATACTTTTCAAATATTTCACATAAAACAAACACAAACATGGGCCTAAAGATAACTAAAATGCTATTCAAATTTCAGAGTTACTGTTTTGGTCTATAATGACACTATGTGTCTAGCTCCGTAGGCAATATATCAATGTAATAATCCAACTAGGCCTGAGCTTATGACCCGGTCATTTCACCCAGCCTAGCTTTAAATATTTGTTTTTTAGGCTTACCACCTGGTCATTTCACCTCAAAAATATTTTCACAATGACACCCAGCATCTAGCCCGCAGGCAATCATAGGCATGCTGCCAAACACAGAACTCTAAAAATTGAATAACATACTAGACACATAATTTATTCATATTTCTCATTATTAATCTCTTTCTCATTATCACATATTCAATATAGGCACATTGCCTTATTTTCTTTTTTTTTTCACTTTTCTCACTTTTCTCATTTTTCTCAATATCAATTCATTTCATTATATTTCCACATATCTCATTATATTATATCACATTTTTTTTCATTCACAACACATTAATTCTGAGTTTTAATGTGTTATTTATAAGAAAAAAAATCATAAACCTACTTCTAGTTGTTTAAGGAAATTAAAACCAATCAGGAAAAGAAACCAAAACCAAATAGAATTTGGTTTGGAAAAAAACTGCGTTGGAAAATTGCACTGGCGAATAAATTGCTGGCAAAAACTGCGAGCGACTGCGGGCGAGCGCTGGGGCGGCTGGCCAATTCGCGATAGGAAATTCTTGTGGTGAAATGGTCCAAGGCCATTTCACCCATAGGATTTTCCAGCGGGCGAATTGGCCTGGCCATGCCAATTTTTGACGACGAAGTTTTTTCGTCGCCGATTTTTCCTTCGCCGATTTTTATTTTTATTATTATTTTTTTATTTTATTAACTTTACCATTTTTTATTTTATTAAAAATTATAAATAATAAATAATTAAAATATCACAAAAATTATTTTGGACTATATAAAAAATATCGGACCAGACTGGTTCACAAATTAAGGGTCTACAGTTTGCCTCCTGCTTGAACGATCTGAGACTATAACAAAAGAGAGTGAAAACCAATAAGACTTAATTTTTCTGATATGGTTAAGGTTTTTGGTTCTGGACTCAAGGATAGTTTTAGGTTCTGGACCTAAGGGTAATTTGGGTTCTCGACCCGAGCTAAGTTCTGGGCTTAAAAGAGATTTTAGGTTCTAGACCTAAGGATAATCTGTGTTTTGGACCTGAGCTAAGTTCTGGAATTAAAAAAGATTTTAGGTTCTGGACCTAAGGGTAATTTGGGTTATGGACTCGGTTAGAGTTCTAGACTCAAGAATAATTAGGGTTCTAGAATAATTAAGAATAATTAGGATTTTGGACCCGAGCTAAGTTCTGGACTTAAGAATAATTAGGGTTATGGACCCGAGCTAAGTTCTGGACTTAAGAGGAATTTTAGGTTCTGGACCTAAGAGTAATTTGGGTTCTGGACCCGAGCTAAGTTCTGGACTTAAGAGAGAATTTTAGGTTCTGGACCTAAGGGGAATTTGGGTTCTAGACCCGAGCTAAGTTCTGGACTTAAGAGAGAATTTTAGGTTATGGACCTATGGGTAATTTGGGTTGTAAAAAAATTTAGCTAACCTTTACCATAAACATATTTTCTCCTTGCCCTCTGCGTGTAAAAATATTTTAAAAATACAAAAATATTTATATACATGCAAGTATTTGAATGATTAAATTGAATAATTGAGTTTTCTATTTATTTACTATGTAGTCACTGTTTATGTATTATTTACTATTCATAAATAGTAAACTACTATTTATAAATAGTAACCTACTATTTATAAATAGTAAAATTTATTTTTTGAATTTTGTTTTTTCCTTTGCCGTTCCTCTATATAAACGATCGATTTCTTCATTTCATTCACAGCAAACTTCTTCATTTCATTCATTTATAGCTATAAGCCTTTCATTTTAGAGAGTTTAGTATATAGTTTTCGAAAAATGCATGCTTCAAGATCAGGAACTCAATCTAATACTGAGTTATTGGAGTTTATTCGGCAGCATGAAGATGGAAATGTAGGTCTACTAGCCGGGATGCCGCTTCATCGTAGTTTAAATCAAAAGAGCAAGGTAATTAGCAAATTTTTTTTTGTTTTTGTTTCCTTCTTTATATATATATATATTGTTCTTATTTTTTTATTATTATTTATTTTTTCTTTTTATTTTTTTGTTTGTTTTTTGGTATTTTTGTATTTTTCTTTTCTGTTTCTTTTTATATTTTTTTTTCCTTTTTTGTTTGTTTTTTTCTTTTTTTCTTTTTTTTGTTATATTTTTTATTTTTTTCTTTTCATATATTTTTTTTGTTTTTATTTAGAAAATTTAGAAAAAATATATTAATTTAAGAATTTAAGTAAATAGAAAAAAATATAATGTAACTTAATTTAGCCTAAAAATCTGTGGTATTGATATAATGATATACTTACCTTGTGTTAACTTTACCTGGCTCCGTGTTAGCGTGATCTTTGCGTTATTCGGGGCGGAGGGTGTGTTTACAAAGCCCGACAATGGTATGATGTAGCACCTTCTCGGGTAAGGTAGATTATCCGAGATTGTGGTTTTGAGATCTTCATCTTGCAATTACCATATGAGGAGTATCCGATAGATCGGAGTGTTGTCCAGGTGCTTGCAGAACAATGGTTGGACACAACTCATACTTTTCTCTTGCCCATTGGAGAGATGATAATTGGTCCGATCGATTATACAGCTACAACTGGTATCCTGTATGATGGTCTTTCGGTTCCTCTTACCAATGATATTCTGACATTTGAAGAAATTTGACAATTAATTGTTATGGAACCATCATTTAAAGGGCCTTTCAAGATAAAAAAAAAATGAACCAATTCATAGTTATTAGATGAACTACGAAGGACGGGTTCACAGAGACATAGCCCAAGATTATGCTTGAGGATTTTTATTGTATTTGCTCGGGTCGACCATTATAGGCAGCACCGAATCCTCCATCCATTTGTCAGTGTTGAGGGCTCTTACTTATATGAGGATGGTACCGCTTTACAGCTGGGGTGAAGCTGGTCTTGCCTGTCTTTACCATGGTCTTGACAAATTTTGCAGAAATAAGAAGTCCTTTATTGGCTTTATGGTGATTGTCGAGGTACTCTTCTTCCACCAATGTAAATTCCATTTTTATTCTTGCATGAATTTGATTTTTATTATTGTTGTAGGCATGGGCATATGAGCACAATCTTGTGAAGGTGCCTGGCATTTCCTGAGAGAGAATTGAGTATCCAAGATTAAATTTCTGGTTGTCAAATCATGTAGAAGTTCCCGGCTCTTACCATGTGCATACCCAACGCTTTGTCTTGAGCTGCTTAACCTGGGACTAGGTAAAATAGCATTAGTATACTTTAAAATTTATATATGAAAGTTTACCTACCTTATGTCATTTTGTAGGTGAATTTGGCCTAGTGGAACGTAAAAGAGTGGACAAACTGGACTTCCTCCATGAATGTCGCACTGCCTTTTCAACATGCTTGTCAAGTCATCGCCGACCCTGTGTCTAGTGGCTGGTTTCTTGGAGAGTATATGAGTGGTTTCTTGGTCCTGAGCAGAGGAGGATCTCAATGCGTTTCCTGGAGTATACCTTGAATATCACATCAATGCCAGAGGATGCATGGTGGTTGGCTCAGCACGGTCATGATGTTGAAACCTTTCTCTATCCACCGGGTGCATCCTATACTCAGTTTATTCAAATAGGGCTCTTGAACTTTGACGTATCTCCCGTCAGCATACGGGAAATTTCTGAAGAAAATGAGAATAGAGATGATGAGGAACATCATGAAGAGGAAGGAGAGTTTTGGTGCGTCGGCACGCCTAGTGCTATAGCAATACTGCAAGTGCACAGGTTGCCCAAGAAATAAAGTAGTGAGTGAGTTATCGTTCCACTGAGGACAAGGCCAAGTACTAGCGCAAACCTTAATCGTTGTTTAGCAAATTAATAGTTGTGTGATGCTTTGTAATTAAAAATAACTAATTTAATAAATGAAAGTAAAGGGAAATTAAATGTTGTGCAAAAAGGATTGATAATAATAATACTATCAAGATATTGAATCCCCCTAGCCTCAATGATATTTATGAACAATCAATTCAGTTAAATCATTCAATAGATTTGAGTTGGCATTCCTCTAAATTAGACTAAAACCTCTCTTGAGTGGATTAATCCCTAATCACTAAGTAGAGTGCCGGAATCTCTTCTCAAACACAATTAAATAGATCTTGCATTAAGAATAAGGAACTATAAACCAAAGGATCTTGTAAGTCTATCTCTAGCACTCCAATCAATCCTCAACCCTTATGAGTATTCAATTCATATCAAGCTTTCTCAAGTCAATAATATGAAAATGGTAACCAATCAATAAGCATGCTATTATCAATTGGAAATAAATCATTAAGCATCATAAGAATAAAACAACTCGATCAAATGATTCAACTAAATATAATTATTCAATCAATAAAAATAAGCTAGGGGTTCATCAATATCTAGATAGAGAAGAAATTAGTTCATGTTCAAAACCAGAAAAACAAAACAAGAGAAATAAGTAAAAGAAACCAAACAATCCATGGCGATTAATTTGTATTTCTTCACTTCAATCCTTGATTCTTGGTTTAGGTCTTGTATAGGATGTATCTCCTTCTTCAAACTCAACTCAAGACTCTCCTCTTTGCTCCAGTAGTTGGTTCCTTCTCCCTTATTCCAGTCTCCACGTCCCAGCCCTTAAAAACTTCCAAGAACTTCTCCTTTTAACTCTCTTCAAAGCTCTCAGCCCATACCTTCCAGCTCATAACCCATACCTTCCAACTCACACCACTCTCCCTTGTTTCCCACATTTCCTTTGTTTTATCTTTCTTTTCCTCCTATTAGGTAATCTTTTCTTTTGTTTAATATTACTTTTCACAAAAGCTAGTCTTTGTTCCCCCACTTGTCTGCAAAAGAAATTCAATTATTCAAAGTTGCCCTAGGTAACTGTAGACCCTTAATTTTTGACGCAATCCGGTCCAATATGTTTTATTTTATCTAAAATGATCTTTGTTGTCTAATTGGTCCAAAATAATTTTTTTTAAATAATTTTTACTTTAGTATCTAATTTTTATTAATGAAAAATAAAAATAAAAATAAAAATAAAAATCGGAGTCGAAAAAATCGGCAGCGAAAAAATAATCGAACTGGCCCGTGGGCTATTTCACCCCATGGAAATTCCTGTGGGCGAAATCACTGTGCTATTTCGCTCGCAGGATTTTCCTGCGAGCGAAATAGAATTTCTATTTCACTCACAGGAAAATCCTACGGGCGAAATAGCTCGCCCGCAGGAATTTCCTGCGGGCGACGTCCCAGCCCGCCCACTGCCGCAGTTTTCTTCAGCAGTTTTTTTTTTGCCAGCGTATTTTTTCCTGCGGCAATTTTTTTCAGCAGTGCAAATTTTCTGACACAAATTTTTCGAAACCTAATTCAATTAGGTTTCGGTTTCTTTTTTTTTTATTAATATTCAGTTTCTTTTTTTTTTAATATAACTTACCTTAACTAATTAGGAATAAACAACCTCAAACCATTATAAATAAGGACCAAAGGCAATTAATTTTAGAAAAAGAAAAATTTCACAGTACTTGGAGAATTGGAATCCGAAGGTGAAGTGGAAAAGCAAAAATTCAATTCAATTGATTTTTAAAGGAGCAACATCACGATTTAAGCAATTCAAAGGCAAAAAAGGCTTGTCTTTGGAGCTAGTTCATCCAAGAAGAATTGTTTTTAGAGGAATCATTAAAGAAGGCATGTATTAAATACTTTATTTTTTTTTTATACAGTAGCTAAATTTTCCTTTGTTCTTTTAATTCAAAAATCCCAGAACCTAATCCCTTTTGTTCAAAGTTAAAAACATTAATCCGTTGCTTTATTTCCCAAAGAATTTAAAGTTATTAATTTTATTTCTTCAAAACCCCAAAATTCCAATTTACTTTCCAAATTATGTGAACTCTTAAAACATATTCTGTTTCTTATAAAAAACCCTAAAATACTTTTCCCAATTATATAAATCTTTTTTATTTATAAAACTTTAATTTGTTTGGTTTAAACTTATAAAATCTCATGAAATCATCAAATTGTTTTTCTAAGCCCTAATTCAAATTCATCACCCGAGACCCAAATTCTAAAATACTAAAACCCTAATTCAATTTCTAAACCTAAAATAATATACTCTAACTCCTTTAAAACCTTAAATCTTAATTTTTTCTAAGCTATAATCCTTTAAAACATTAAAAAATCATAAAAATATAAATATTTTAAAATTACACAGTAGCTTGAGATTACCATTTAAAACCATGAATCACAAGTATTTTAAAGTGTATAAAACCCTAGTTTCATGATTTCACCATTCAAATATTAATTTAGTTAATCAAAGAGTCTTACCAACCTTTTAAAACATAAAACCCTAATCTATTTTAATTCCATAAAAAGTCACAATAGCTATAATTGGACTTTTGTTTGCTTTATTTAATTCTATACTTGATTATGCTTTGATTTATCTCTTGTGCTTTAATTTATTTAATTTCAATACTTGATTTATTTAATTTATCATGGATGGATATTTATTTTCTATTTTGATTAATAGCTTTGATGAATGATTTATTTATGATGAATGATTATTTACTTTTATCAAGTAATTTAGATTTCCAAAAGTTGTAAGAGGTATGTTTCCACTTGGTGAGTACCTCATTAGTTAAACATCATGTAATTTAATTTGCTTTTCTATTTTAGAACCTATGTAAAGGGCATGTTTCTACCTTTCGGTGGGTGTCCTATTTAGGTATGTGATGTAAGGACATGTTTCCATCCTTGGATGGGTGTCCATTTATTTGCTTTGTTTGGACATTACTTTGATTTTAATATAATGATGCTTTCTTTTAATTATTGTGTGTAATATGGATAATTTTATTATACTTAAGAATTTTATAATATTAAGATCTGTAAAGGAGGCCGGTTCCAATGAACCGGGCATTGTGGGGGTGCTGGGCCATTTCTCACCTTCCCCACACGTACCCAACTTTCCGAACCCATTAGGGGGTTGGGGATTCCTTAGGAATCGAGTCATCCACCCCTTTCTTTTTTCCTGGCCCGTCCGGGTGGCAACTCCATTTTCTCCGGACTTAGGTTCGTGTTCTCTAAGGCCCCGAGCCTAAACAGTGCCAAAGTCGCAAGAACCATTCCACCGTCAGTGGGGACGAAAAATTCCCGCTCACAGTGGCGATTCCACTGGGGATAAGAGAAGTTGATTCCATTGGTCTTTATATTATTCTATTATTTCTTATAATGATATTATCCATTGCATCATCTTAGATTGCATCGTGTACGTGAGTTAGGACGCCCGTGTTACCCGTGTTGTGTTATGTAAGGGATACCATACTTTCATCCAAGGTATGGAGATCTAGCATGGCATAACCACTCATAGCCTCGTACCATTTGGTATATACCTGCTATGGGAACCTAAGCCTTTTAACCCAAAGACTAAAGCTCATGTAATTGGCCTAGTTACTTTCCTTAGGTTTTACCCCAAATGCATGTTGTTTGACTATGGTTAGCTTATCTTAGTCTAAATCATGGCTTATTTGGTTTGTTCTTTTTCTAATATGACCTAAGTATATTGTAAGCTCAAAATAAACTTTTCTTTAAAGTCCAAAAGACCAAAGCTATTTTCAAAATTTTTCAAGATGGTCTTTGGACTTAAGACTTTTCTAAAAACAAATAAAAAATTCTTTGGCCCACGGCCCAAATACTAAGCCCAAAATCAATTTTTCTAAAATCTTTTACAATGGGCTTAGAAACAAAACTATTTTCACCCAACCATTTTTTACAAAGAGCTTGCGAAAATATTTAGGTCAATTATGAAATACCAAAAATCAATTGTGGGCCTAGTTTACACTAAGAATAAATTAACCATGGGCTTGTTTTGGCATGAACCATTGGTTACTCTTTTCAAGTGAGAAATCTATTCATAATAAACCTTTTAATTTCGTTTTAATCCAACATAGCATAAAAGCTACTTTAGTTGGTTGAATGGATTAAAACCTAATTAATGGGAATTATCATAGATTGATTTAAATTTTTGAAAATATAACTGTTGGTTGAAATGTCCGAGGGAATCATTCGAAAACAAGATACCCCATGTTGGTATTTTGTTAACCATATACCTAGGAAAAGGGACTCGCCATTCGTGTGTGGATGTTATAAGGTTGGAAGGAACGTCCTATTTATCCTTATTTGTTGATTGTTTATGCATACATGCATACATGCATACATTTGCATCTCATATCATTGATCCTCTCTGGCTCACAGCCTTGGATTACGATAGTTCTAAAGCTTACAACAATCCGACCTACGCTGGAGACGAGGTATCTAGCAACGACTCAATCACTTGCTCGCCAAAAATAATGGATCCTGAATAAATTCAAAGGATGGTGGATGAGTCCCTCAATGCCAAGATGGAAGAAATCAAAGAGGCCCTAGCTGAGACCATGAAGAACCAGTTGACTGCAATCTTAGAGAACCATGCAGAGGCATCTGTTAGCACTAAGAAACCAAAGGACAAAGGGAAGACCAAAGTTAGTGAAGTGGTTTTTGATGATGAAAAGGTGATCATTGATGATCATGATGATTGGGTTTAATACTACCAAGATGTTCAAGAATAGAAGAAGGAACTGAAGGCTGTTGAGAGGGAAACTATTGAAAAGACTGAGACATCTGATGTTGAAAAGATGATTGCTGATTTAGAAAAGAAATTTGAGAAGAAGCTGAAAACCGAAGAGATGTCTGAGATTGACAAACTATTTGAACAAGATGAAGAGGTTCCATACAAGTTCAAGATGCCTTCCTTTGCTAAGTACAATGGCACCGGAAATCCTCATCTTCACGTGAAGCAATACATCACTGCCATGCAATCTGCCCGAGCTACTAAGGCTCAAACTCTAAGGTACTTTATGCTCTCATTGGACCCTGTTGTCCAAAATTGGTTCAAAACCTTAGATGATGGAACACAAAAGAGTTGGGATCTACTTTACAAAGCTTTCATCCAACAATATGGATATAATGTTGAGTTGGAAGTTACCTTGATGGAAGTGGAGTCTATTAGGCAAAGGCCGAATGAGAATTTTGTAGATTATGTCAGGAGATGGAGAAACAAGGCCGGTTTGCTCAAGAAAAGGCCCGATGAATCTTATCAAATAAGGATGATCGTGAGAGGTGTCTTGCCCAATCTCCGCGAAAGGATGTCTCACACCCTTATAAGGGATTTCAAAGATATTCTCCAAGCTGGTTTACAAATTGAAGAATGGGAAAGGGAGAAGAATCGCTTTTCAATGAGAAGGAATGAGAAAGGGAATTACCAGTCCGAAAATCAAAGCACGCAAAAAGAAGTTGATGTTAATATGACCGGTCAAGGAAATAAAAGACAATTCTCAGAATTGGAGAAACCTTTATCTTGGATTTTTAGCAAGCTACAAAAGAAAGGGTTGTTGTAATCGTTAGCTCCTCAACCATTACATAATCCATTGCCACCAAACTTCAATGCCGAGGCCTTCTGTCAATTTCACCAAATGCAAGGGCATGAAACAAATAAATGTGCCCGTCTAAGGCATGAGATCCAAGATTTAATCGACAGTGGTAAGCTACCCGAGCCGGATAAGCCCAATACCAAGAACAACCCTTAGCCTAAATTTGGAAGAGTGCCACCACCAGCAACCTTTATGGTGGGAAAAGGATTGGAAGAAGATTTTGTTTTATCCTCTTTCCAAGATGGCAGTGTTGAAGATGTGAAAGGAAAAGAAGCTTAAACTCAACAAACTTTCCTTAGCTTGAATGTTGCTTTTCAATTTTACTTTCTTTAATATTTAATTGGAACTATCGTGTTTTTCAAATTTAAATTTGTTTGAATAAATTACTTTCATCAAAATTTTGTTGGTCTTTGTTCATTTTGGTGCTCAACTAATGAGGAATCTATCTTGATAATTCATGTATAATGACTTGAATGACTTTACTAGATGAGGGAATTGCTCTATAGCATTGAGTTATGTATGCTTACTTAGAGAGGGCTCCTGCATAATTACCTTTGTCTAGGTCCTAGTCAGTCTTAGAACATGCTTTGACAAACTTTCGAGGCAAAATTGAACTCTGCTTATTTAAGAGAGAAATGATCTGGGCATTGTTTGGTTAGCCAACAACTAGTATCCACCCTATTAAATATCAATCCCTAGTTGTCCCTCATCACCTTTTGCTATTGTGTTTATTTATTTCATCCATATTGTAACACCCCTTCCCGACCTACGTGTGTAAGCTGAGTAGAGGCGCCACACTATCTTATTGTTGCTACCAATTTTACTTAGTCAAATTTTAGTTCCGATTTTTACAGAAATTTTGCCATAGTTTCGCCTAGAAATTGAGTCCCAAGTGTCGACAAAACTGGTTTTTTTCTGATTTTTGAAAACATTTTTACACAAACCAATGCAAACAAAATCATTCTCAATACACTCCCAATAAATCCCCCTTATAACCTCAACTACAACCTGCAAAAAGGATTTACACTTCTAGTATAAAATAAAGTAAAGGTTTATTATGAAACACAGTAGATAAAATATTTGTTCACTATGCAGCGCAAAATAACAGTATTTACAAATTCATATAAATCAAAACTCAAGTTTTACAAAACATAAAGTTTATACATGTTTGGCAGTTAGTCTTTGATTTTTAAGTCCACTATTCATACTTCAGAATCTAAACTCTACTTGGCCTAGAGGAACTTTCCGGTTCCACCCTGTCACCTGCGCGATAAACCACAATCGCGCTAAGCCAACGGCTTAGTGGTACAAACAACCATAATATTATGTGTCAATGCAATGCCAATGTCACACAATCAAGTTTCATAAACAATTCAAAAGAATATTATATTACAAATCATGTTTCTCAATATTCATGTGTTTCACCTTTCAAAAATCACAATTAAACAAACACAAGCATGGACCCAAAAAGAAATCTAATATGTTATTCAAAGTTCAGAGTTACTGCTTTGGTCCATAATCATAATCATCAAGCCCGTAGGTAATATATATATATCTCTATCCATGGATAGCGTAACAGACCCAGTCTCTTGGACCTCAACCCGGTTAGAATCGAGAAAATCCTGAACCCGGCTAGACTGTTACTGTTTTTGAGGCTTATGACCAAGTCTTTTCACCCCAAAAACATCATATTTCACATTTATTATTTCACATTTTTCAACTGGAATCAGCTTACGACCCGGTCTTTTCACCTATCCAGTGATTCATAGGCATGCCACCAAACCTAGAACTCTGAAAATTGAAATAACATATTAGGCACACAATCATTTCATTTATCTCTTTTCATTTCTTTTCTCATAATTAATTAGGCAACCATGCCCCAATTATATTTCATTTGCATTATCATAGCCAACAACCATGGCCTCATATCTCATATCATCTCAACTCACATTAAAGCAATTCATCATATCATCATATCTTTCACATTTCATATTCCATATTTCATTTCATCATCATATAAGCAAATATGCTTCAATCATCTTATTTACATCATTATCACCAATCACATTAATTTTACATCTCATCATATCTCAAATCACATTAATCAATTCATCATTCAAGTGTATATAACCAATGGCATTAACACACATTTTACATGCTCATCACAATATTCACATTATACCAAACATAACATTATTAATATGCATCAACAATGCATTAGAGTTCTTAACACATTTACAATCAAATGTGTGTTAAGTCTCAACATCATATGAATGTATGCAATAATGTAATTTGCACTTACCTTAAAACCAACTCACACCAATCTATACACTTACTCTTACAAGAATCCTCAACACTTAGGTTAGGGAAATTCAACCTCTTCACAACCTAATCCAAAAGGAATATTAGCAAAATGACCATATGAATAGTAAATTCTGGTTTTGGACTCAACTTAATCCTTATTTTGAAACATTGTATAAAATAATCTACTTGACTAAAAACTCTAAAATTTTTACAGAATTTAGTTCTACATCTTAAAAGCATTCCTTTAAAATTTCAGATCAAACTGAACACAAAATCTTGGTCAAATAGTTCACCCAACCAGACTGCTCCAGTTGCCCTGCATCCTGGCAGCAGTTCTGAACTTTGTGAATTCCGTAAATTAAATTCAATCAACATGGTTCCAAATTATTTTTCTCAAATACTAGACTCACTAAGAAACAACATATCCAAAATTCACTTCAAGAACGTTTTTCTATATTTAATTAAAAATCATACAAGTCACAGCATTTACTAATTGTAAAACAGAAAACCAAACTCATGTATTCTATGCTTTCAACTTCACTAAACACAACTCTTACTCTTCCATCACCAACACCAACCTAACTTCCTATCTTCAATTCAATTTCAACACTTATAAACACACCACAACAAACCTAATCATACTATCAACAACAATTCATCAACCTCAACCACAACTTCAAAAAGAACAAAGGAAATCAAGAGAGAACTTACCAAAGTTGATGAAATTTCACAAATTTCCAACTTAATCACTTGAATCTTCCTTCAATTTGATCTTATAAAATCAAAACTCTTCCTTGCTCTTTTGTCTTTGGAGTACCCGGCCAAGAAAAGAAAAAGAAGAAAAATGAAAAGGAAATTAGAGACAAAGTCAAATATATGGTCTTCAAACATTCTCCACCAAGTCTTTTAATAATAAAATAATCAATTATTTCCTCTTCCACTCATTTATTTCTGATAATTAATTTATTAATTCAATAATAAACAAATATCTTCTTTAGTTGACCATCCATTTTGACTTGTATATATGTTGTATATATTTCCATATATACAACATATAAACTTTCTCTTCAATTCTTTTTCTTTCCAATTACACATATACATTTAATTCAAATAAAACAACAATTATATCAAAACTTCTAGGGCACACTTTGGGATATTACAATTCTCCCCCTCTAAAAAGAAATTTCATCCTCGAAATTACCTGGTATTAAGTCTGAAACAGTTGAGGATACTGATCTCGTATCGCTTGCTCACTATCCCAAGTTGCCTCTTCTCTACCATGATTTTTCCAAAGAACCTTTACAAGTGGCACTTTCTTATTTCTCAACTCTTTCACTTCATGTGCCAAAATAGCAATTGGTTCTTCTTCAAAAGTTAGATCCGGACTCACCTCAATAGATTCAACTGGTAAAACATGAGATGGGTCAGATCTATACCTTCGTAACATAGAAACATGGAAGACATTATGGATTCTATCCAACTCAAGTGGCAAAGCAAGATGATAAGCAACTGGTCCAACTCTTTCTAATATCTCATACGGTCCAATGAATCGAGGACTCAGTTTCCCTCTTCGACCAAATCTTAAAATCTTTTTCCAAGGAGACACTTTCAGAAATACTTTATCTCCAATATCAAATTCTATGTCTCTCCTCTTCAAATCTGAATAAGATTTCTGTCGGTCTGAAGCTGCTTTCAACCGATCCCGAATTAACTTCACTTTCTCTTCCGTTTCTTTAATTAAATCAGGACCAACCAATTTGCCTTCCCCAACTTCATTCCAACATAGAGGCATCCTACATCTTCTACCATACAATGCCTCAAATGGTGCCATACCAATACTGGATTGATGACTGTTGTTGTAAGCAAATTCTACAAGTGGCAAAAATCTACCCCAACTTCCAGAGAAATCAATGACTCAGCTTCTCAACATATCCTCAATAATCTATATCACTCTCTCTGACTGCCCATCTGTCTACGGATGAAAAGCAGTGCTAAAGTGCAATCGAGAACCCAAAGTACCATGTAAACTCTTCCAAAACCTCGAAGTAAATCTAGGATCTCGATCAGACACTAAAGAAATTGGAACTCCATGCAACTTCACTATCTCACTAATATACAGCTCAGCCAACTTCTCAAGTGAATAGTCCATCCGAACCGAAAGAAAATGAGCTGTCTTTGTCAATCTATCAACAATCACCCAAATAGCATCATGCTTCCTCTGTGTCAATGGTAAACCAGACACAAAATCCATTGTCACTCTCTCCCATTTCCATTCAGACACTGATAAAGGTTGAAGCAACCCTGTTGGAACTTGATGCTCAGCTTTCACCCTCTGACAAGTGAGACACTTGGATACAAACTCCGCTATGTCTCTTTTCATACCTGACCACCAATAATGCTGTTTCAAATCATGGTACATCTTTGTATTTCCCGGATGTATAGCAAAAACCGACTGATGTGCTTCTTCTAAAATAATCTTTCTCAATTTAGCATCATCAGGAACACACAATCTGTCCTTGAACTAAAGGCTACCATCATCTCTCACAAGAAAATCTTGATTCTCTCCTTTCTGGCATTCTGACACAATCTTCTGAATTTTCTCATCAGCCAATTGAGCCTCCTTTATCTGATCCAACAATACCGGTATCAAATGCAATTGTGCCAACAATGTACCATCATCACATAATTCAAAGCTAGCATGCAACGCTCTCAACTCAAAATGCAACGAGAGCGAATAAACAGTCAAACCTGCTAAAGACTTCCGACTCAAGGCATCAGCAACCACATTTACTTTACCAGGATGATAATCAATCAAATAGTCATAGTCTTTAATCAATTCCAACCATCGTCTTTGCCGAAGATTAAGCTCCCTCTGAACACCCAGATATTTCAAACTCTTATGATCCGTATAAATAAAACATTTCTCTCCATACAAGTAGTGTCGCCAAATCTTCAAAGCAAACACTATGGCTGCCAACTCCTAATCATGCGTTGGATAATTAAGCTTATGCGGCTTCAATCGCCGAGAAGCATAAGCTATAACTTTACCCTCTTGCATTAAAACACATCCTAAACATTATGTGAAGCATCACTGTAAATCACATATGGTTTATCTTCCACAGGCAAAGTAAGAACAGGAGCTTGAGTCAACATCTCTCTCAACTGCTCAAAGCTCGTTTGACACTGATCTGTCCACACAAATCTAACTCCCTTTCAAAGTAATCTGGTGAGTGGAGTAGCTATCAAAGAAAAACCTTTTACAAACCGTCGATAATAGCCTGCCAAGCCCAGAAAACTTCTAACTTCAGTCACAAATTTTGGTGGACTCCAATTCAAAATGGCCTCAACTTTACTCGGATCAACTCTTATACCATCTGCTGAAACTATATGACCCAGAAAAATCACTTGATCCAACTAAAACTCACACTTTGACAGCTTAGCATACAATTGCTTCTCTCTCAAAGTATGCAGTACAATCCGCAGATGCTTGTCATGCTCCTCTTCATTACGTGAATACACCAAAATATCATCGATGAAAACCACTACAAACTGATCCAGATAGGGTTTAAACACCCTATTCATCAAATCCATAAAAGCTGCAGGTGCATTCGTCAATCCAAAAGGCATTACTAAAAACTCATAATGACCATACCTTGTACGAAAAGCTGTCTTAGGAACATCTTCAGCTCTGACTCTCAACTGATGGTACCCTGATCTCAAATCAATCTTGGAAAACACTGCTACTCCCTTCAACTGATCAAAGAGATCATCAATCCTAGGCAAAGGATACTTATTCTTGATAGTCACCTTGTTCAATTGCCTATAATCAATGCATAATCTCAAAGTACCATCTTTCTTTTTCACAAACAAAACAGGAGCTCCCCACTGTGAAACACTAGGGCGAATAAAACCTTTATCCAACAACTCTTGTAACTGCACTTTCAACTCTCTCAATTCAGCAGGTGCCATTCGATATGGAGTAATAGAGATGGGAGTGGTACCAGGAAACAACTCGATACCAAACTCAACCTCTCTCTCAGGGGGTAACCCTGGCAACTCCTCAGGAAAAACATCTGGAAAACTTCGCAACTGTGGGTATACTATCAAGTTGAGAACCCACTACTCTGGTATCCACAACATGAGCAAGATAAGCATCACACCCTTTTCTAATCAATTTTGTAGTTGTTACAGCTGATACAAACAAGGATGCAAGTTGTCTCTGCTCACCAGATACCTTCACACTCCTACCATCACTGGTTCTCAAGGTAACACACTTCTTTTGACAGTCTACCACAGCTCCATGCTTAGACAACCAATCCATGCCTAAGATCAAATCTTATTCTTTAAAAGGCATTTCAATTAAATCACCAAGAAACTCCTCACCTTGCACCACAACAGCACTATCACGATGCACCTTACTCACCACAACACTATGTCCTAAAGGATTGGTCACTAAGACATCAAATCCTAAGGACTCTGAATGCAATTCAGACACAGGTAAGATAGATGCACTTATGTATGAATGAGTAGATCCTGGATCAATCAAAGCAAGTACTGAAATGCCAAATAAAGAAAATGTACCCTCTATAACTGCTGAAGCATCCGGCTGCCTCTGCCTCACATATACTCTCTGAGAAGATCCGGCCTCGTCTGGCCTGCTGCCCATGGATGAAGATCCTCCTCTCTGACTAAACCCAGGTCTACCACCTCTAATGAAACCTCTGCCCCCTCGACCACCTCTGCTGACACTAGGTCGAGAAGCTGCAGTATCAGCCTGCCTATACTCCTGCATCTCAGGACAATCTCTAACAAAATGAGCTGGTGACCCACATCTAAAACACCCAGCTGATCCACCAATTTTCCAACAAACACCCCCATAGGTCTTACCACAATGCTCACATACAGGTGGAGTAGACCTCTGAATCATTGGAGTCGGGGCACTAGCTACAGAAACTGTCGGTCTCGGCCTCTGTCTCTGATACTGAACTGATCTGCCCGACTGTCTTTGGCTTCTACTGGTTCTCGAAACAAAACTTCCTCGACCCCTCTTCATGTTGAAGACCCTGCCTCAAACTGGGGTCTCCTTACCCTGGTCTCTTCCTCAGTAGCAGCTGCTGCAATGCCATGTGCTCTCTCAACACTTCTGGCTGCTGCAACAAGCTGAGAAAAATCCTGGTACCGGGAACCAGCCACAATACACATGATAGAGGGCCTCAATCCCTCCTCAAATCTTCGGCACCGGTCTATTTCATCAGAAATAATTCCCCCGGCATATCAACTCAACCGGATATACTCAATCTCATACTCTGTTACCGTCCGGTTGTCTTGCCTCAAATTCAGGAATTCCATCTTCTTAATATCTTTATACTCCCTCGGAGTATATTTCTGCTCGAACTCCCTCAGAAAATCATCATAGGATAATGTAGGTGGATCATCCATGGCTTGAGGAACCGTCTTTCACCAGTCATAGGCATCTTTCTGTAGGAGGGACCTGGCATAGTCAAAATTTTCATCTGAAGTAGCTTACAACTGGATGAATATTCTCTGCACTTTATCCAACCACTGCTCAGCCACTGCAGGATCGGTAGTGCCCAAGAAATCTTCAGCCCCATATTTTCTCAACTTATCATAATGTCTTACCGGCACCTGAGGCTGTGGTGGTGGTGGCGGCTGCTGCACTGGAGTTTGTCTAAAAAGTTCTACCATATGCCTTAACCAACCCGGTGGACCCTCATCTGCAGCTGATCTCTCTGGCACAGAAGCAGGTGCCTCACTAACCCTCTCAACTCTAGCTCCATCTCTACTCTCTCCTGGAGCTACACTCTCAGCAACTTCCTTCTACAGTCTAACGTGAATGGGACTCCATTACTACCTATATCTGCAAACACAGCAGAATATTCCTCATTAAAGATCAAAGACTGTCATACCAAAACATGTATTTTATTCAAAAATCAACTTTTAAAATCAAAATATTCTTTTTCTTACAATTCACCTAGGTTGAGAATCTCAAACCTAGGCTATGATACCAAAAATTGTAACACCCCTTCCCGACCTACGTGTGTAAGCTGAGTAGAGGCGCCACACTATCCTAATGTTGCTACCAATTTTACTTAGTCAAATTTTAGTTCCGATTTTTACAGAAATTTTGCCATAGTTTCGCCTAGAAATTGAGTCCCAAGTGTCGACAAAACTGGTTTTTTTCTGATTTTTGAAAACATTTTTACACAAACCAATGCAAACAAAATCATTCTCAGTACACTCCTAATAAATCCCCCTTATAACCTCAACTACAACCTGCAAAAAGGATTTACACTTCTAGTACAAAAAAAAAGTAAAGTTTTATTATGAAACATAGTAGATAAAATATTTGTTCACTATGCAGCGGAAAATAACAGTATTTATAAATTCATATACATCAAAACTCAAGTTTTACAAAACATAAAGTTTATACAAGTTTGGCAGTTAGTCTTTGATCTTTAAGCCCACTATTCACACTTCAGAATCTAAACTCTACTCGGCCTAGAGGAACTTTCCGATTCCACCCTGTCACCTGCGCGATAAACCACAACCGCGCTAAGCCAACGACTTAGTGGTACAAACAACCATAATATTATGTCTCAATGCAATGCCAATGTCACACAATCAAGTTTCATAAACAATTTAAAAGAATATTATATTACAAATCATGTTTCTTAATATTCATGTGTTTCACCTTTCAAAAATCACAATTAAACAAACACAAGCATGGGCCCAAAAAGAAATCTAATATGTTATTCAAAGTTCAGAGTTACTACTTTGGTCCATAATCATAATCATCAAGCCCGTAGGCAATATATATATATCTCTATCCATGGATAGCGTAACAGACCCAGTCTCTTGGACCTCAACCCGGTTAGAACTGAGGAAATCCTCAACCCAGCTAGACTGTTACTGTTTTTTAGGCTTACGACCCAGTCTTTTCACCCCAAAAACATCATATTTCACATTTATTATTTCACATTTTTCAACTGGAATCGGTTTACGACCCGGTCTTTTGACCTATCCAGTGATTCATAGGCATGCCACCAAACCCAGAACTCTGAAAATTGAAATAACATATTAGGCACACAATCATTTCATTTATCTCTTTTCATTTCATTTGTCATAATTAATTAGGCAACCATGCCCCAATTATATTTCATTTGCATTATCATAGACAACAACCATGGCCTCATATCTCATATCATCTCAACTCACATTAAAGCAATTCATCATATCATCATATCTTTCACATTTCATATTCCATATTTCATTTCATCATCATATAAGCAAATATGCTTCAATCATCTTATTTACATCATTATCACCAATCACATTGATTTTACATCTCATCATATCTCAAATCACATTAATCAATTCATCATTCAAGTGTATATAACCAATGGCATTAACACACATTTTACATGCTCATCACAATATTCACATTATACCAAACATAACATTATTAATATGCATCAACAATGCATTAGAGTTCTTAACACATTTACAATCAAATGTGTGTTAAGTCTCAACATCATATGAATGTATGCAATAATGTAATTTGCACTTACCTTAAAACCAACTCACACCAATCTATACACTTACTCTTACAAGAATCCTCAATACTTAGGTTAGGGAAATTCAACCTCTTCACAACCTAATCCAAAAGGAATATTAGCAAAATGACCATATGAATAGTAAATTCTGGTTTTGGACTCAACTTAATCCTTATTTTGAAACATTGTATAAAATAATCTACTTGACTAAAAACTCTAAAATTTTTACAGAATTTAGTTCTACATCTTAAAAGCATTCCTTTAAAATTTCAGATCAAACTGAACACAAAATCTTGGTCAAATAGTTCACCCAACCAGACTGCTCCAGTTGCCCTGCATCCTGGCAGCAGTTCTGAACTTTGTGAATTCCATAAATTAAATTCAATCAACATGGTTCCAAATTATTTTTCTCAAATACTAGACTCACTAAGAAACAACATATCCAAAATTCACTTCAAGAACGTTTTTCTATATTTAATTAAAAATCATACAAGTCACAGCATTTACTAATTGTAAAACAGAAAACCAAACTCATGTATTCTATGCTTTCAACTTCACTAAACACAACTCTTACTCTTCCATCACCAACACCAACCTAACTTCCTATCTTCAATTCAATTTCAACACTTATAAACACACCACAACAAACCTAATCATACTATCAACAACAATTCATCAACCTCAACCACAACTTCAAAAAGAACAAAGGAAATCAAGAGAGAACTTACCAAAGTTGATGAAATTTCACAAATTTCCAACTTAATCACTTGAATCTTCCTTCAATTTGATCTTATAAAATCAAAACTCTTCCTTGCTCTTTTGTCTTTGGAGTACCCGGCCAAGAAAAGAAAAAGAAGAAAAATGAAAAGGAAATTAGAGACAAAGTCAAATATATGGTCTTCAAACATTCTCCACCAAGTCTTTTAATAATAAAATAATCAATTATTTCCTCTTCCACTCATTTATTTCTTCTAATTAATTCATTAATTCAATAATAAACAAATATCTTCTTTAGTTGACCATCCATTTTGACTTGTATATATGTTGTATATATTTCCATTTATACAACATATAAACTTTCTCTTCAATTCTTTTTCTTTCCAATTACACAAATACATTTAATTCAAATAAAACAACAATTATATCAAAACTTCTAGGGCACACTTTGGGATATTACACATATCTGGTCAAATACTTATAACAGTGCACATAGAAAAATTTTAACATTAATTCTGTTTTATTAAATTGGGGAACAATCAATCATAAAGCCAACATACACAAGATCACTCCTGTTGCCAACTAACCTTTTCTGATTTTCTAATTGACGATTTTCTCTCATTTAGCCCTAATTGTTGCCTAGCCCACCTTTCGGGTATTCGAAACTAGTGGACTGCTCTAACGTTTGCCTAGGCCGTCCTTTTTTGGGTTTTCAACCTAGCAAGCTCTTTTTTTATATACATAAAACCTCTTCAACTTGTCCATGTTCACTAGCTCACTAAACTCATTCTTGTCCATGTCTGATAACTTCACTGCACCCTTGTTCATGACTTGTTTCACAACATATGGCCCTTCCCAGCTAGGCCTAAACTTCCCTCATGGATCAAATATGTTAGGCTTACATTGTTTCGACACCAAATCCCTGAGTTTGAGTGTTATGATCTTAACTCTTCTATTATAAGCATGAGCTATCTTCCTTTGATACAATTGATGATGATACAGTGCTTTTAACCTTCTCTCCTCTAGTAAAGCTAATTGTGTGTATCTGCTCACTACCCATTCCGTTTCAGGCAGTTCAGCTTCCAAGACCACTTTTAACGACTTGATCTCTATTTCAATTGGCAACACTACTTCCATCCTGTAAACCAAGGAGAACAGTGTCATTCTAGTTGGTGCTCACACACTTGTTCTATATCCCCACAAAGCAAAAGGAAGCATCTCTGACCAATTCCTGTCTGTCTTGGTCATCTTGGACAAGATCTGCTTAATTGTCTTATTTGTTGCTTCTACTGCACCATTAGCCTTTGGTCTATAAGGAAAGGATTAATGATGATGGATTTGGTACTTCGAGAATAAGTCCTTAACTGCTCCTTGAAACTATACCCCATTGCTGATATCACACTGTGTGGGACCCCATACCTGCAGATGAGGTTCTTTTCAATAAATCTAGCCATCTGACTTGCGCCCAGTTTGTTGAAAGATTCGACTTCGACCCTTTTTGAAAAATAATCTACTACTACTACAATGAAACGGTGACCGTTTGAGGCTATCGGATGTATCTCTCTTATAATGTCGATCAAGTGGCAAAAGGCCAGGGTGAAGATATAGAATGTAATTCTTCAGGAGGCATGCGATTCAAATTACCATACATCTGACATTGTTGGCACTTCTTTACAAACTCTATACAATCTCTCTCCATAGTCTACCAATAGTAACCTTGTCGAATTATCTTCTTAACTAGGGCCAAACCACTCATGTGCGGACCACAACTTCCTGCATGTATTTCTGACATGATATGCTCCACTTCAGGCTTATTCAAGCATCTCAAATGCAACCCATCAGGCCATCTTTTGTATCCAGAAAATCCATCTACAAACGAGTGTAGCACGCTAGAGGCTGCACTATCAATGAGAATATCTATATGAGGTAAAGGAAAATCATCTTTAGGGAAAACCTTGTTTAAATCTATATAGTTCACATAGACCCTTATTCTTCCATCTTTCTTTGGCACGGGTACTATGTTGGCTAGGCAATCTAGATATTCTATCACTTCAAGGAACTTCACTTGTATTTGTTTATTGACCTCTTCTTTAAACAATTCAGCCCATTCAGGTCTTAATCGCCTATGCTTTTGTTTGATAGGTTTCATGTGAGTGTATGTAGGAATAAGATGTTTGACTATGTCTCAATCTATTCCAGGCATATCCTTATAAGACCAAGCAAATACTTCTTCATATTTTTTGAATATTTTTTCAAATCTCTCTCTCTCATGAGGAGTAAGGTTGGATGATATGCTAATGTTTTTAGGATTTTTGATTGTTCAAAAATTTAATGATTGTGTATCAACAGAATTAATATTAAAGATGCTCATGTAACTGCTATTTGAATGTATGCAACAATCAGGAGAAACATCACACAAGTAAGCAAAATCAGACTTTATTACATTCATTTTGGAAAAGAAAACATCATCATCCTCATACAAAAGCAGACAAATTAAAATTAAAATCAAAATCATTGTTCTCAAAATCATAAGGCAGAATATCTTCAAACTTTTCTTCAATCAGGGCAGCAATCTCCTCCAGAGTCTTCTCG
The DNA here is from genome assembly GCA_947685225.1 of Garcia nutans. NCBI lineage: Eukaryota > Viridiplantae > Streptophyta > Magnoliopsida > Malpighiales > Euphorbiaceae > Garcia > Garcia nutans. Next base: position 29,016,611 of record CANTUV010000009.1, on the reverse strand, counting down.
GCTTTTACGACAGCTTCCTTCTTCTCTTCCGGATTGGACTCTTTGTTGGCTGGCAGGGTGAGCTCTTTCTTCACTTGCTCCACTACCTCGGCAACATCTACAAAAATTTCAAAACCTAGGATCAACTTTCCCATGAAAATGATTGGCTCGGGCTTTCCTTGGAGTGGTCCCATGTCTGGAGCTTTGACAAAGATTTTTTCGAGTGGCGAAAAGCTCATCTTCTCATTCTTCTTTGGCTGGACATCTTTGTTGACTTCACCATATCCCAACCCGTTCTTGGAAGTTTGAGTTTTAAAATCTGACAGCTTTGTCAAACCAGCCTTGCCCTTTCCAAGACCAGCTCTGGGAAGGTAGTTCATGTTCTTCATCATATTCAAGACTTTGGAGTCCACTACTTCATCATCAGAAATTATAGCATCTAGGAAACCATTAAGTGGCCTCTTAATCATTAGAGAGTTAACAACCTCATTATCTTCGGCTCGATGACCGTTGTCTCATTTCTGTTGTGGAACTTGATCTTTTGATGAAGGGTGAAAGGAACTCCACCAAGATGATGAAACCATGGTCCTCCCAAGAGTAAGGCAAAGGTAACACGTATGTCCAAAATAACAAATTCAACAATAGATTCAATTGGACCAACCTTGACAGTAGTTTTGAAAGTCCCTTCGGTATGTCTCTTGGTGTTGTCATAAGCTTGAATGGTTACCTCGGTCGAGTTTAGATCCCTTGTTGACATGTCTAGTTTTGGCAATATTTTAAGTGGACAAACATTTATGGCAGACCCATCATAAACCATTACACATGGAGTCCTTTTCCCTTTGATTTTTATTTTGATAAAGAGAGGGCAGATGTCATCTCTCCCCTCTTCCGGTAGATCAGCATCTGAGAAAGATACCACTCCGATATTAACTTTGCTCTTTTCTTGAATATCCTCAAATTTCATTATTCCCTCAATTTTTATGAAGTTGATCAGCTCCTCCGGTGTTATGGAAGTGGAAATTGGCATGCTAGCTAAGGCCTTGGCCATACTTACTCGGTGCTTTTTAGAAGTAGCCAATAAATCCCAAATGTTAACACGGTATCATCTTCCTCTTCTTTATTCCCTACTTCAACTTCCCTTCCCTTATTAATTTCCACCTCCTTAGGCTGCGGCCTTGCATAAGGCTTGCCAGATCTAGTGTTCATTACTTTATCTTCCTCGAGCTCGGACTAGGTCCATTCTTCCTTCTTGGATACAAGATCGTCATCACTATCGCTTGAATCCCAAAACCCATTCACAACACAAATTGTTACTTCTTTACCCACCATAACTTGTTTAATTTCGCCAAATACCTCTTCTTCTTTGGTTGCTTCTCCACCCACATCATGAAAAGAAGACATGACGAAACTTTCATGTAAACCTCCTCCAATCATGAAGGTTGCCGGTGGTGGTACTCTATTGAACTTCGGTAATGGGTTGTCTTTGGTGTTTGGTCTATCAATCAAATTTTGGATCTCATGCCTCATCCTCACACATCTATCCATGTAGTGCTCTTGCATTTGATGAAACTAGCAAAATACTTTAATTTCGAATTAGGTAGGAGAGGGTTAGGCAAAGGATGAGGATTTAAGGGTTGTAACAATCCCTTTCTTTGAAGCTTATTGAGAACCCAAGACATTGGTTTCCCCAATTCTAAAAACTGTCTTCTTGTTCCTTGGTTAGTAGCATTAATGCCAACTGCCTTTTGCACGCCTTGGCTACCAGATTGATAATTTCCTTTCTTGTTCTTTCTTGTTGAAAAATGGTTCTTCTCTCTTTCCCATTCTTCAATTTGCAGTCCAGCTTGGAGTAGATCTTTGAAATCATGGATGAGTGTATGAGATTCTTTCATGAAGACTAGGCAACACCCCTCTCACAATCATCCTTATTTGATCGGATTAATCGGGCCTTTTCTTTAGCAAAGCAGCTTTATTTCTCCATCTTTTGACATAGTCCACAAAATTCTCATTGGGCCTTTGTCTAATGGACTCAACTTCCATTAAGGTAACTTCCATTTTAACATCATATCCATATTGTTGGATGAAGGCCTTGTATAGCAGATCCCAACTCTTTTGTGCTCCTTCTTCTAAGGTATAAAACCAATTTTGGATAACAGGATCCAATGAGAGCATAAAGTACCTTAGTGTTTGAGCTTTAGTAGCTCGGGCAGATTGCATAGCAGTGATATACTACTTCACATGGAGGTTAGGATTTTTGGTTCCATTAAACTTTGCAAAGGATGGCATCTTGAATTTGTATGGCACTTCTTCTTCTAGCTCAAATAATTTGTCAACTTCGGATATTTCTTCAGTTTTCAGCTTCTTCTCAATTTTCTTTTCTAAATCCGTGATCATCTTTTCAACATCAGAAGTCTCGATTTTCTCCATAGCTGATCTTTCAACAATCTTCGATTCTTTCTTCTTGTCTTGAGGATCTTGGAAATATTGAGCCCAATCATCATCATCATCAATGATCACCTTATCATCATCAAAAACCACTTCACCAACTTTTGTCTTCCCTTTGTCCTTTGGCTTCTTAGTGCTAGCAGATGCTTCAGCATGATTTCCTAAAATTGCAGCTAGTTGGTTCTTCATGGTCTCAGCTAGGGTCTCTTTTATTTCTTCCATCTTGGCATTGAGGGCATCATCCACTATTCTTTGAATTTGTTCGGGCTCCAATGCTTTTGGTGAGCAAGTGATTGAGTCGTTGCTGGATTCTTCGTCTCCGGCATAGGTCAGATTGTCATAAGCTTTTGAATTGTCGTAATCCAGGGCTGTGAGCTAGAAATGATCAATTATATGAGATGCAAATGTATACATGTATGCACAAACAATTAACAAACAAGGATAAATAGGACGTTACTTCCAACCTTATAACATCCACACACGGATGGCGAGTCTCTTTTCCTAGGTATATGGTTAACAAAATACCAACATGGGGTTTCTTGTTTTCGAATAATTCACTCAGATGTTCAATAGTTATATTTTCAAATATAGAAATTAGTTCATGATAATTCCCATTAATTAGGTTTTAATCCATTCAACCAACTATAGTAGCTTTTATGCTATATTGGATGAAAACTAAATTAAGAGGTTTACTATAAATATATTTCTCACTTGAAAAAGTAACTAATGATTCATGCCAAAAACAAGCCCATGATTAATAACTCTTAGTATAAACCAGGCTCACAATTGATTTTTGGTATTTTCATAATTGACCTAAATAATTTTCAAGCTCTTTGTAAGAAAAGGTTGGATAAAAACAATTTTGTTTCTAACCCCATTGTAATTTGGATTTTGGGCTTTGTATTTGGGTCATGAAAAAAGAATTTTTGATTTGGAAAAGTTTTGTATCCAAAGGCCATTGAAAATTTTTTTAAAATTGCTTTAGTCTTTTGGACTTTAAAGAAAAAATTTATTTTGAGCTTACAATGTACTTAGGTCATATTAGAAAAAGAACAAACCAAATAAGCCATGATTTAAGCCAAGATAAATTAACCATAGTCAAACAACAAGCATTTGGGGTAAAACCTAAGGAAAGTAACTAGGCCAATTACATGAGCTTTAGTCTTTGGATTAAAAGGTTTAGGTTCCCATAGCAAGTATATACCAAATGGTACGAGGCTATGAGTGGTTATGCCATGCTCGATCTCCATACCTTGAGTGAAAGTATGGTATCCCTTACATAATACAACACGGGTAACACGGGCGTCCTAACTCACGCACACGATGCAATCTAATATGATGCAATGGATAATATCATTATAAGAAAGAATAGAATAATATAAAGACCAACAGAATCAACTTCTCTTATCCCCAGTGGAGTCACCACTGTGAGCAGGGATTTTTGCCCCCAATCCCGGTGGAATGGTTCTTACGACTTCGGCACTGTTTAGGCTCGAGGCCTTAGAGAACACGAACCTAGGTCCAAAGAAAATGGAGTCGCCACCCGGACGGGCTGGGAAAAAGAAAGGGGTGGATGACTCAATTCCTAAGGAATCCCCAACCCCCTAATGGGTTCGGAAAGTTGGGTTCATGTGGGAAAGGTGAGAAATGGCCCAGCACCCCCACAGCGCCCGGCTCATTGGAACTGGCCTCCTTTTCAGGTCTTAATATTATAAAATTCTTAAATATAATAATAATATCCATATTACATGTAACAATTAAAATAATGCATCATTATATTGAAATCAAAGCAAGGTCCAAACAAAGCAAAAAAATGGACACCCATCCGAGGATGGAAACATGTCCTTACAACGTTCATGCTTAAACTAAATAGGACCGAAAGGTGGAAAACATGTCCTTTACATTGGTCCAAAATATAAAGGAAATTTAAATTACATAATATTTAACTAATGAGGTACCAACAAAGTGGAAACATACCTCTTACAATTTTAATACTAAAACAAACAAATAATCATAATAATAAAGAAAATGTCCATCCATGATAAATTAAATATATCAAGCATTGAAATTAAATAAATCATCAAAACATATAATAAATCACATAATCACATCTAAAATTAAATAAAGTAAATAAAGATACAATGTAATATCCCGGAATAGACCCTAAGAGTTTTGGAGTTAATGTTGTTGCATTTGGATTTAATGTATATGTATGTATGGGAAATATAAAGATAATATATATATATATAAGACATATACATATACATCACATATACATGGGATATAAAATGGTGTAGGAAAGTGAGTTGTGTATATATATTTGTATAATTAGTTAATAATAATAATAATGATAATAAGGACAAAAAGAAAAGAGAAGAAGAAAGTCAAAAGTTGGAAAATTATGTGTGGTGGAGGTTATTTGAGAAATATTAAGTATTATTATTATTATTATTATTATTATTATTATTATTATATATATGAGAGAAACGAAAGAAAGAACGAGAACGTTCTTTCTTCCTCTGCTTCTTCTTTTCCTTTGTAAACGAGAGAGAGAGAGAGAGAGAGAGAAGCTAGAAAGAGAAAGATGATTTTGCTTCTAGTTACACCAAAGATTAAGGATATCAAGATGTTTGCAAGTGGATATTGAAGATTTAGCAAGCTATTCAAGTAAGTACTCCCTTTTGAGTTGATTTTATTGATTATATGTATATATCTAAATTCTTATCTTCTTGTTTTGAATTCTTGTGGATTGAGGTTATGTTTGGTATAATTAGTGTGTAAAGTGAAGATAATGAAAGAGTGAAGTATGTAAAGATGTTGAATTGATATTTAAGTGATGATAAGTTGAGAAAATTGTGAGGTAAATGATGAAATGTTGAGGTTGGGTTTGGGTTAGATGAATTTGGAAGTGTTTGGCCTTTAATTCATTGAAGAACACGGCCAAGTCATGAGAGACACGGCCAAGTTAGGGCAAACTCGGCCGTGTTGGATGATTTTTGGAGAGACACGGCCGTGTCCCTTGCCCGTGTCTGCTACTGGATTGTTGTGTTGAGAGACACGGCCACTGGCTTGGCCGTGTCCACTGCCCGTGTTTGCTACTGCTTGAATTGGATTGAGAGACACGGCCACTGGCTTGGCCGTGTCCTTTGACCGTGTTTGCTACTGGATGTTTGGATTGAGAGACACGGCCACAAGCTTGGCCGTGTCCCTTGAGGGTGTTAGCTTGGGTGTTTGTTATTTGTTCTTCATACATTGTTGGATCTTCAGAGGTCTTTTATACCTAAACACACTTAAAACAATAATGATCCAACCAAATGTATATAGAAGATTCTATATTCATGTATAATGTAAATTGTTTTGTATATAACAATGATGATATAGGAAATGTGGAAGATATAATGATCATGGAAAAAGGTATGTGCAATGCCATTGATTATGTATTGTTGAGTGATGAATTGATCAATGTGATATGATGATAACAATGATGTTTAAGATACTATATGAACAATGTTATGTTTTATGTATTGTGAACTTTGTAAATTGTAATGTGTTATGTGAAAGATGTGATGTTGTGATGAAAGATGAAATGAGAATTGAAATCAAATGAAATGAGAAGCCATTGTCATTGGCTATGATGATTCAAATGAAATATGAAGCCATTGTCATTGGCTATTATAACACAAATGTGATGTAAAGCCATTGTGATTGGCTATGATGATTCAATTGTGATAAATGAGGCATGTTTGCCTAGATTATGATTCAATTGAGAATGAGATGGATAATGAAATAATAAATGAATTGTGTAACTAATGTGTTATTCAATTTTAGAGTTCCGGGTTTGGAGGCATGCCTATAAAATGAAAGGTAACAGTCTTGCCGGGTTGAGGATCTCTTTAATTTGAGATGAAATGAGGTCCAAGAGACTGGGTCTGTTACACTATGATAATTATGATTATGAGATATATAATTGGTAACAGTCTTGCCGGGTTGAGGATCTCCTCGAGGTTAGTCGAGTTGATGGTCCAAGAGACTGGGTCTGTTACAGGTAACAGTCTTGCCGGGTTGAGGATCTCCTCATGTGGAGTTGATGGTCCAAGAGACTGGGTCTGTTACACTATCCATGGATAGAGTTATTGATACATGATGCCTACGGGCTTGATTATTGTGATTATGAACCAAAGCAGTAACTCTGAACTTTGAATAACATATTAGTGTGTTGTTTGGGCCCGAGTCTGTCTTTGTTGTCAATGTGATATTCAAATGTTGAAATGAATGAGTAATGAGATCTATAACTGCCTTTATTGGAAGTATGATTCATGTCTGATGAATTGTGGATAAAATAATGTTATAAAGTATGATTTTGCAATATGTGCATTGATGTATTGAAGGTGAATATGTTTGAGGGACTTTGTTGATATATGATTTTATAAAAATATAGTATGATGTGTAGAATATATATATGAATAAGGAATGTGTGAGAATTGCTTTCATAAAGGTGTTGAATAGGTCGTTGAATGGTATTTTGGTTGAAATGATGTATGTTTATATGCATATGAGATAGAAAGGGAAAGTACTGTGTTGTAAAGGCTTTATATAATTATGTATAATAATTGTGAAATTAGTGGGAACATATGAAGAATGCATTGAGAAAGGAAAACATGGTAAGAGAACCATAAAACATAATGCTAAAAATATAAGGTATGATTCTTATGGTAAAATGTGTTTTAGTATTTATTTGTACTACTAAGCTTTCGGGCTTAGCGCGGATGTTTAATCGCGCAGGTATGTATGCGGTTGATCGGGAAGTCTAGCTGTTATGCCACGAGAAGGGTAAGGGTGTCTCGAGACCAACTAGAAGGTGATGCATACATGTGTAATTTTAAATTATATTGTATTTTTGAGTTAATATATATATTCATATGGATGAATGAAGTTTTGATAAATAAGAATACTGACTTTTGTAAATGTGTTTTAAATTAATGTATAATTTGATGAACTTGGATAAAGGTTTTTTTTTAAATTGAATCTAAAAGTAACATTCTTATACTTTATATACGTATTGTATGTATACTAGGTATATGTATAGTACTTATATGGAGTATCAGGGTGTTACATACAAATTTAGGTTTATGTCTTAATTTAGAGTTCTTTAATTAATAATTAGGGTTTTGGGGATTTTAGAATTATTGTTGTTATTATTTAGGCTACTGTAAAGATTTTGGAAAAAATGAAATAGATTAGGGTTTTATAAATTTAAGAAAGTAATAAGGGTTTTGGTTAATGAAATTAGGGTTTAGGGGTTAACATCATGAAATTAGCGTTTTGGAATCTTAAGACATTAGGTTTATAATTCATGTTTACTGGATTATGATTTTAAGTTTGCTGGATCATGGTTTTAGGGTTTAGATTCATTAAATTGGGTTTTAAGTTCACTGAATTAGGGTTTAGGAAAACTTAGGGTTTACTGTTTTGTTTTTCGAGAAAGTTAGGATTTTTGGTATTTTAGAAAACATATTTGGTTTTTGGGTTTAATAAAATAGTTTAGAGTTTTATAAAATTAATTATGATTTTTAGAAAACATAAAGAGAACTAGGGTTTGGAGATTTAAGAAAACATTTGGAGATCTTGGACAAAAGGTTATGGTGTAGATGAAAATAGTTGGGAAAATGATTTTAGGGTTTTAAAGCTTTTTGGAAACAGAAGAATAGTTTTAAGGTGTTTAAGGTTTCTGAAAAAAGAAAAATAGTTTAGGGTTTTAAGGTTTTGGAAACAGAAGAGTAACTTTAGGGTTTTTAAGGTTTTGGAAACAGAAGAAATACTTTTAGGGTTTTTAAGATTTTTTAAAAGCAGAAAAGATAATTTAGGTTTTAAGATTTTTTGGGAATAGGAGAGACACAATTTTTGGGTTTTGAAGTGTTGATCATTGACTAATGGCTACTAGATGAATGTATGATTTAATGTAAAATATATGATTACGTTTAATAATTTTGGTTACTTAAAAAACAAACGATGGAAACATTATAAATAACATTAAATCAAAAATTTATAATCAAACCTCCATTCGTTGTTCGTCCATAATTTGTTTTTGGATGAACAAAGACAAAGGCAGTTTTACTGCCTTTGAATGGATTATTGATTGCTTTCTTTGTTGCTAATCTCTTGTGCTAGGGTTTTTCTGTCTCTTTGTAAAATAATTTTTTCGATCCAATTCCAGTCTAAAAGTCCCTTAATTATGAGTTTTAATGTGTTATTTATAAGAAAAATCATAAACCTACTTCTAGTTGTTTAAGGAAATTAAAACCAATTAGGAAAAGAAACCAAAACCAGATAGAATTTGGTTTGGAAAAAAACTGCATTGGAAAATTGCGCTGGCAAAAAAATTACTGGCGAAAACTGCAAGCGACTGCGGGCGGGCGCTGGGGCGACTGCCCAATTCGCCGCAGGAAATTCCTACGGTGTTTTGCCCACAGGATTTTCCAGCAGGCAAATTGGCTTGGCCAAGCCAAATTTCGACGATGAATTTTTTTCATCGCCTATTATTCCGTCATCGATTTTTATTATTATTATTATTATTATTTTTATTATTTTATTTTATTAACTTTACCATTTTTATTTTTATTAAAAATTATAAATAATAAATAATTAAATAAATATTATTTAATTAAAATACCACAAAAATTATTTTGGACTATATAAAAAATATTAGACCAGACTGTGTCAAAAATTAAGGGTCTACAGTTGGGTTATACATATGATTGATTACTTAATTCTTCAAGTGCTTTTGAACTTAATGAATCAGCTCACATTTCCTAAATGTCATTCCTTTACCTTAGCCCCATTACAACCAAATGAAAGACCTTATGATTGATGATTGATTGAAATTTAGTGGTGGAAGTTTGATTGATAAGCAAGCTTATGGTGATAATCTATCATTGAATGTTATGAGTGTAAACACTACCTATTTAAACACTATAAGAGTTGGTGAGGGAGTGTAAATATTGGTTATTTATGGAAAACCACTAAATAGCATGCGTATTGGTTTTATTTGGTTTGATATTAATTGCGGATTTAAGAAATTGGAAGTCTTCATATACTCTTATAACTCTTGAACTTGGCTAAATTTTCTTGTTTACTTGTTTTGATTTTAATTTTGCTTAGGGACAAGCAAAGAATTAAGTGTGGGGTAGTTGTTTTGATCATATATTTATATATATATTTAGGTTAATTTTATTGGCTTTAAATTAATTTTTCTTTCAAATTGTGTTTAAAATTTGTTTGAAGTGTTTGATTTAGATGGAAGCTCAAAAGAATGAACTAAAGGATCAAAAAGGTGAAAAAGCATATGACACTCCCAAGAGACACGGCCAAACATTAGTCGTGTCCCTCATCCAAGGAAACACACATGACACAGCCTGAGTTGATAAGCCACTGGCCATGTCCTTCAGAACAAATTGGCAGAAGCAGACACTGGGAGAGACATGGCCAAGCCACTGTCTGTGTCTTACTTGATGAATCCAAATAGTGAAACCAAAGAAGCATAGGTAGACTTGAACACACCCAAGAGACATGGCTAAGCCATTGGCCGTGTCTCATCTAAAGAATAATGCAAGGATGGAAGCACAGTGGAGAACACACTCAAGAGACATGACCAAACCACTGGTCATGTCCCACATGAAAAAGAAAGGAGATTTTGAGGCAGCTATGGACACAACCACATGACTTAGCCATGTCCATAAGAAAATGAGTGACACGGCCAAGTCACTCATGACTTAGTATTGTCTTGTGAAAATTCTTTCAGTCATTTTGTATGAATTAGGGGACAAGATGGGGGATAATAAGAGATATCTTTTAAAAAAAAATAAAAGATCAAAAAGTTTGCCTAATTTATGGAAAAAAAATTATAAACAAAGAAAAAGGTGAGAGACAAAGTGTGGTGTGTGAGTTGGCAAGAGATGGATGTTTCTTAAAACATTAAAAGAAGATGAGAGTGGAGAAGTATATGCACATTGGCTATTTTTGAAGAAGGCAGTTCTTAGTTTTGGTTCTTGATTTTTCAAGAGGAGAGACACCATTCTCTTTTCATCTCTATTCCCATTCATCCTTCATTTCTTCCATAGATAAGAGCCAATCAATATTAGGGATAAAAATTAAGTTAGCAAGTTTCTTAGACAATTAGGGTTTGAAGAAAGCTTGATTAGAGTTGAAGCTTGAGAAAGTTACATTCCATCCTTCAAGAGCAGAGCCATTGATTTAGGGAGCTTGTAAGTTGTTCATCACACGTCAAGGTGGAAGCTAGGAGGAAGACAAGTAGTCCAACTTTTGGCATCTACAAGGGGGTTTTTCATATTCTCTCTTTTGATTCATTTCTATATTGTTGTTGTTTTATTGTGAACATTGATATTACAATGTATAATTTTGATTTGATGAATATTGAGATGGATAATTGTTTAAATTGATGATGAGCTAATTCACTCATGCCTTGGGTTGTATTAGATTTAATTAGATGACTTGATTTGATAATTCCATTAGTATACCTTGTTGTTGGTTGATTCCATTGGATTGAATGTTAGGTTGATAGATTGGCCACCTATTAATCACTTAATATTGAACGATAGATCGAGAGATGAAATTCGATATCGGAACTATGTAATCAACGACCCTAAGAATGAATTAGAAATATAAGTTCTAGGGTTTGTTAATTTGAAAATTCAAAACAATTGGTGGTTGTTAATTCATGAATGTGAAAACTAATGAATTGGTAATCACTAATTAAACTCAAGGAACAAATTAAAATATAAGGTTATACTAATGGATAAATTTACCCAACTACTACTCATTTACTTTTAAATTAAAATTGCTTGTCACCATTCCAATATATCACACTCTTGTTTATTTAATTTACTTGTCAATCAAGCTATTGCAAAATAATTCCTTCCTTGTGAGACGACCTTGGGGCGATCACCGTTGCTACAAATACCTCGTATACTTATAAGTGTCTCTTATAGTGGTAATTATTCAAGCACAACATAAATCCGGTCACATCAAATTGGATTACTTCAAATTAAAGAACAAGAAGAAGTGGGACAAAGAAAAGAAGAAATCACTCAAAGCTACATGGGATGATTCTTCCTCAAGTGAAGAAGAAGAAGAAGAGGAAAGAATTGCAAATCTATGTCTCATGTCTATTGAGGATGACTCCAATGAGGTAGGTACTCAATCCTTGAATCTAATTATATATGATGATAATGATGTTGATAATTAGATGATAGTGATTTGGTTGAACATATGAACCTTAGAGTAGAAAAATACTTTTCTAAGGTGAAACTCTATAAGGATAAATGTTCTATGCTAGAAAAATATTTTATGTCCTTGAAAATCTCTAAACTAGAATTGAAGACCTCAAATGAAAAATTATTGAAGTCAATTAATGAAATGAATGAAAATTCATATAACTTAGAAAATGTAATCAGGGAAAATGAAATTTTGAAGCATGAAATAAAAAAGTCAATTTCAAAATTTCATAAAGGAAAAGAGGCATTAGACACATTGATAGATAATCAAAGGTCACCCTCTTTGAAATATGGAATAGGATTCAATGGCTTATCCAACACTACATCTAAAATACCAACATTAGTAAAAGGATCTATAACTCAAACTTCTAGTGTTGAAGTTGTAAAGAGCAAAGATGCACACACCAAGCCTAAGAGTCCTAAAAAGACTACTCAAGGCTCACTAGGCAATAGAACTAAGTTGCTAAGAGAAAATCATGCATTCATGTATATTAGACATATACATAAGCACAAAGATGCACAAAAGCAATAACACACTGGCAATTGTATGCATAGCACATTTAATGTCAATAGGAAAGTGCATAAATATAGGACATTGTATCAATACATTAGGAAGGCTCATCTTAAGTTAGAAGATCCTTCTACTACTAACCCCTAAGGACACAACTTTATTTGGGTACTTAAAAGAAGATGAACACTATTATTTTATAAGTATGCCTAAAATCTACTATTAATGAAAGCACATGGCTTGTGGATAGTTGATACTCAAGGCACATGATGGGAAAAGCAAAGTTCTTCACAACACTTACTTACAAACATGGAGGTAATGTCACTTTTGGAAATAATGCTAAAGGTAAGATTATTGGCATTGGCTCCATTGACATGCTAGGTAAAATTTTGATTGAAAATGTATGGCTTGCTGATGGTTTGAAACACAACTTGCTTATTAGTCTACTATGTTTTAAAGGATATCATGTAAATTTTGACTCTAAAGGATGTAAGATAATCAATTCAAATGGTGAAATTGCATTTAAAGGAGTTAGAATTAACAAGAAAAATAAAATTGACATACATTCCAATAATGCCTTTGAATGTTTGATTTCCATCAACAATGATGCTTGGTTATGGCATAGCAGACTAGGACATGCTAGTATGAATCAATTAAAATGTATTGGTAATGAAGAACTAGTTTATGGCCTCCCTAAAATAAAATTTTATAAAGATAGAACATGTGAACTTTGTCAATTTAGTAAGCAACACAAAATTTCATCTAAATCTAAAAATATTTTAAGTACTTCTAGACCTTTAGAACTCATTCACTTAGATTTGTTTGAACCAAATAGAGTTGCTAGCCTAGGTGGCAAGTTATATGCATTTGTTTTTGTTGATGATTACTTAAGATTTACATTTGTAAATTTCATAACTCAAAAGAATGAAGCTTTTAATCATTTTAAAATATTTGCAATAAGAGTTCAAAATGAAAAAGGCTATGTAATCACATCTATTAGAAGTGATCATGACAAAGAATTTGAAAATGAAAATTTTGAAAATTTTTGTAATGAATTTAGTATTTCACATAATTTTTTAGCTCCTAGAATACCACAACAAAATGGTGTGGTTGAAATGAAAAATAGAACCTTGGTTGAATGGCTAGAACAATGCTCAATGCATATTACTTACCATCCTACTTTTGGGCAAAAGCCATTAATACCGCATGTTATATGTCAAATCATGTTTATAAAAGACCTTTATTAAACAAAACCTCTTATGAGCTATGGGATGGAAGAATACCAAAATTTCATATCTTAAAGTGTTTGGATGCAAATGCTTTATATTGAACACTAAGGATAATCTTGAATAATTCTCATCCAAATTGGATGAAGGCATATTTTTGTGATATTCATCATCTAGCAAAGCATATAGGGTATTTAATAAGAAAACTCTAATAGTTGAAGAATCAATGCATGCTGTCTTTGATGAATCCTCTAAACTTGATCAAAGGAAAGGTAGTACTCTTGATGATTTTGTAGGTACTTTTGAACAACAAGAAATAATTAATGTCCCAAAGAACAATCATGACGAACTAGAAGAAGGGACTCAAGAGCTACCCAAGGATTGGGAATATAAGAAGGATCATCCAAAAGAACTCATCATTGGTGAAACATCAAAGGGAGTAACTACTAGATCCAAAATTCAACATTTAGATGTCAATTTCGATTTTGTTTCTCAAATTGAGCCAAGGACTATTGATAGGCTCTTAATGATGAATATTGGGTGATTGCAATACAAGATGAACTCAACCAATTTGAAAGGAATAATGTGTGGGAACTTGTTCCTAGATCGAAAGATCATCCAATTATAGGATACAAATGGGTTTATAGGAATAAGGTTGATGAAAATGGTCTCATTACTAGAAATAAAGCTAGATTGGTAGCCAAAGGCTATAACCAAGAGGAAGGCATTGACTATGATGAGGCATTTGCTCCCGTTGCTAGATTATAAGCTATTAGAATTCTACTTGCATTTGCATGTCATATGAATTTTAAACTTTTTCAAATGGATGTTAAAAGTGCATTTTTAAATGGATTTATAAATGAGGAAGTTTATGTTAAACAACCTCTCGGTTTTGAAGACTATAAACTTCCAAATCATGTTTTTAAACTTACCAAAGCATTATATGGATTGAAACAAGCACCAAGAGCTTGGTATGATAGACTTAGTGCATATATACTTGAAAATGACTTTTCAAAAGGCAAAGTAGACACAACTCTTTTTGTTAAAAAAATAAGAATAACATTTTAATTGTATAAATTTATGTTAATGACATGATATTTGGTGCTACTAATGAATCTTTGTGTAAGTAATTTGCTTCTTGTATGACTAGGGAATTTGAAATGAGTATGATGGGTGAACCCAAATTCTTTCTTGGACTATAAATCAAGCAATGCAAAGATAGGATTTTCATCAACCAATCTAAGTACATAATCAAGAAATTTGGAATGGATGGTTGCAAGACTAGCAAGACTCCCACGAGTACATCCTTAAAACTTGACAAAGATGAAATTGGTAAGGTAGTAGATGAGAAGAAATATCGAGGTATTATCGGATCTCTACTCTATTTAACCTCTTCTAGACCTGATATTATGTATAGTGTATGTTTATGTGCAAGGTTTCAATCATGTCCTAAACAATCACATTCAAATGCCACTAAAAGAATTTTGAAATACTTGAATGGTACATTACATTTAGGACTTTGGTATCCTAGAAATACATTATTTGATATTTTAGGTTTTTTGGATGTGGATTACATCAGTAGTCTTTTAGATAGAAAAAGTATGATCGGTTGGAGAATATCTATTTTCTTAATTTAGCAAGAAATAAGTGTCGGTTACTTTATCTACCGCGGAAGCTGAATAAGTTGCTGCTTGTTTTTATTGTACTCAAGTCCTTAGTATAAAACAATAATTGTTTGATTATGGAAAAACTTTTGATCATATTCCTATTAAATGTGAAAACACTAGCACTATAAATCTATCCAATAATCCAATTCAACATTCTAGGTCAAAACATATAGATATTAGGAACCATTTCTTAAGGGATAATGTCCAAAACCAAAATGTTTTCTTAGAATTCATTGATATACAAAATCAACTTGCTGACATATTCACAAAACCCTTAAATGCAGATAGGATGAACTTAATAAAAGAATGTTTAGGAAGCACCATTTCATGAAATTGGAATTACATGAAATACTATTTCATTTTATAAAAAAAAATCTCATAAACACCTATTTTTAATCAAACTTTAGTATCTTTTATTAAAACATACTCTTTTCTCCCAAAAATCTTGCTTTCAAACTTTTTCTCGATCGGACCAACTAGAAGTTCAACCGTACTATTTGAAAAATTCTTGCTTTCAAATTTTTTCATAAAAGTATGACCATACTTTCCAAGGTACGATCGCAAGTTTTCAAAATTTTATGACAGTTGTGCCTACAACACAAATTTTGTTCTGTCTCCATATAGTTCGATCAGCCTTTTCAAATTTTTCATATTCCCCCATCGGACTTTGTTTTGTCTGACTAGACTTTAACTCAGAATTCAAAAATATCTAGCCATTGGAACTCAATCAAAACATGCATATTTTGTCTCCAACAACTTTAAATGGCTATTTTTCATATTAAACATTATAAATACCCTCTAATATTAGTATTTACATCTTTTTATCTAACTCTAAACATTTAAACACTTAAATTCTCTTAAAACAAACTCTTTTCTTCATCTATTCTCTCAATCAATCTTCATGGCACTGAAAGAACATAAGAAGAAGGCTTCAAGAGCTAAGAAAGGCAAAGGTATTGCTGCCCTTTCTCATCAAGAAGAACCTTCTAGAAGAAGCCACAAGATAAGGTTTAGAGATGAGGAAGAAAGGCAAAGGCATGCAATCATAAAGACAAAATTATTGAACCAAACCATCTCTTCTCTACCCTCACTCTAGAGTCCTTAAGGATTGAGAATGACATTAGGGGATGTCTTAGAACATTGGGTTGGGAATTTTGTCTTCCTAGATCATGATGATCTTGGTTGGGAAAGCTTGACCAAGGAGTTTCTTACTACTTTGGTTATTAGTAAGAAGAGCACTAACCCTTTAGGATTTTATGGGATATCCTTTAGATTTTTTAATCAAGAGTATGGTCTCACTTTTGAGGATTTTTCTTCCATTTGGGGTTTCCAACTATAAGGTATTTCTCATATCTCAGACAACATCTTCACCTTTAAAAGATAAAAAGAATTTTGGACTAGAATTTCTATAGAAACTAATCACCATAAATAATCTAATGCTAAAAACCTTAGGACCCTCACCTATTGGATGTTGCATAGGATTGTCACTTACACAATTAGGGCCAAGGGAGAGAGCAATGAGAAAGTAACCCAAAAGGATCTACTTTTTTTTTATTTGATTAGAGGTCAACCTATCAATCCAAGAAATTCCTTATTGACACTTTCCTACACATTAGGAAAACCAAGTTGGGACTTATTCTTCTCTCTTCCCAAGTGACCCAATTTGCCAAATATATTGGTACACTCACACCAACAAACAAAGCAACTCTCTCTAATCCTTTAGATCCCACTACAAAATCCATAAACATAGCATACCTAAAACATGCCAAATGTATTAGGGATGAAGATGGGAACCATGTGTACCTCCTAGAAGCACTAGGT
The DNA here is from genome assembly GCA_947685225.1 of Garcia nutans. Lineage (NCBI taxonomy): Eukaryota > Viridiplantae > Streptophyta > Magnoliopsida > Malpighiales > Euphorbiaceae > Garcia > Garcia nutans. The sequence goes on along the minus strand of CANTUV010000009.1, from coordinate 28,999,675 downwards.
GCTAGGGCTCAACAAAGGAAAAGACCAAGGATTGTATAGGAAGATGAAGAGACTTTCCAAATGGAATTCCCAAGACCCACAACTCCAAGACCTCAATCTTCTATCCTCCAACTCCTTCAAGACATTCATGGACAAATGAGCTCACAAAGCTCAAGGATAGATAAAATTACAAATGAGATCTCCCATCTCCATCTTGACATTCAAACCATCCAAGAAGCCTTAGGCTTGCTAAAGTGCTTTGAGGATGAACCAAGCTTGTCACCCTCCCTCCATGGCTCCTACCCTTAAGAAGAAGAAGGAGAAGCTGCTTCCTCTCAACCAAGGGAAGAAAAGCAAGGAGAACTTGGAGAAGAGGAAGGGAAAGACGAAGAAGAGGGAGATGAAGAAGAAGGAGAGGATGAAGAAAGTGATAATGATGTTTAGTCATTAGTTTCTTGTTTGTTTGTTTTGTTATTATGTTGCTTTTAAGTTTGTTAATTTGAAATTGATGAAAGTTTATTGATTTTAAAGTTTGTTGATTTTTCGTTTGAATTTCCATTTAGGTATTTCTTTTTGCCTTTGTCAAAGGGGGAGAAATTATCTAATTGAATTTAAATTGCAAATTACTAAAATTTTAAGCAAGCACTTATTAAGAAGGAGCAATCTTGTTAAACTTACATACATTTTAATATTTCTCAAACTTGGAATACCTTAAAATTCAATTTAATTATCAAAGTAAAAAAGGGAGAGATTGTTAGCCAAATTACTTTATTTTTTATCTTAGGCAATCAAATTAAATTAAACTAATATTTGTATTAAGTTATATTTTGTAGGAAGTTACATTTTTGAAGAAATAATGAAAAGTCCGATCAAACCATCAGGTAGTCTGACCGGACCTATAATGACAAATTAAGGAAATTGTCACAGAAGGATTCACGGTGGAAAGTATTCTCAAAATCTCACCGTACCGCATAAAGTTTGACTGAACCTTTAAGAATTTCGACTGGACTATTGGATGAAAATTGATTCAATTCACACATAAAGTTTCACAGTCAGAAGTACTCCCAAATTGTCAGAGTACTTACAAAGTCTGACCAAACCAACCACAATTTTGATTTGACCTTGCAGGTAGATTTTTCACACATAATCCAGCAAGGTTCCCAACCATAAGTACGCTCAATTTTTGAATGGTCCAATAATGTTCCAATCGGATTGGATGCAGTCCGACCCGGATATTTAAATAATACACAAGTCAAAAGTTATTGAACCTCCACTCAATTAGTGGAAGTCACATGGACCAATCATTGGAAGAGCATTAAGTAAAATTTCAAAAGTTCACCGGACCACTATTTTTCCATACTGAAAGTTAGGAATTTTGACCGAACCATACTAAGTCCGACCATGAAAGTGCTTTGGCTAAGAAATTAGTGGAAGACAAGAATCAAACATGTTGGACCACTTCTCAAATGGTTACTTCATGACTTGTAGGCTATAAATACCATAAGATACTTCATTTTTAAGAAGAATTGTGATTGTAATAGCCTATTCTAACATCTTAATTTTCTCTGCATCAAAATTATACTTTGTATTGATTGAGTGTTGGGTGTGAGCATTAAACACCATCTTAAGTTTGAGTTGAGCTTGGAAACATTTAAGTTGTGAGAGTGAGCCTAGGAAAACTCTTGTAAGGGTTGTGAGGATTATACTTAAACCATTGTATAGTTTGGTGTGAGCCAAGTTAGAGTTAAGCTTTTAAAAACTCAAAGCTAGTAGAACCTTAACAAGTTATTAAGGAAGTGGATGTAGGATCAAGGTAAATCCGAACCACTATAAATCTTTGTGTTCATTGTTCCATCTTCTACTTAATCTTCTTCCACATCTTTTGTATTTCTTGCTTTTGAATCTTGAATTTGCCATCATTCTTCAAACCAACCAATTCACCCCCTCTTGGTTGCCATCTTGGAACAACAATTATTTTCTTTGGGAACCACCACCATCCCTCCTTTCTTTAATACTACCTGAACCGAGCTCACCCAAGAGCTATCCAAAATTGGATATATAATTCCCACATCAAGTAGTTTGATCACTTCAGCTTTCACTACATCTTTCATCTTTGGGTTCAGTCTTCATTATGGTTGCAACCACTGGCTTGAATTCATCCTCCATCAGTATCTTGTGAGTGCAATAGGATGGACTGATACCCTTGACCCTTGATGTCTGCTATCTTCCAAGCTATAACTTTCTTATGTTGTTGTAACAACTTGATGAGCTTTACCTTCTGCTCAGAAGATAGGTGGGAACTCAGAATTATGGGCAATTTATTTTCCTCTGCCAGGAATCCATACTCAAGGTGATCTGGAAGGGTCTTGAGTTTCAAGTTAGGTGAATCAATCACAGATGGTTTCAACTTCTTTTCTTTTAGCATCTCAATGGTTTTATATGCCCGACACTTAAATGATTTTCTTGCTTCATGATAAGGAAGCTGCTCCATTGCTTCTTGATCCTCAACATTATTATTCTTCATTAAACACAACTCAAGCGGATCTTTGGAAACAATATTAGTAACAAAATTTATGATTTCATACTCAATAATATCATGCATGAATCCGACTCATTGAGTGAATGTGGGTGCTTCATAGCATAATGTATATGAAAAATAACTTTTTCACTTCTCACTCTCAAAGTCAATGTGCCATCATGAACATTGATAAGGGCATGGGCTATATTTAAAAATGGCTTACCAAGGATAAGTGAAACATCTGCATTCTCATCTATATCGATGACAATAAAGTCATTAGGGAAAATGAAATCCCTGACTTTTATTAAGACATCCTCTATAATACTATAAGGATGGACTATTGACTTATCAGCAAGTTGAATGGTTATAAGTGTTGGTTTATGTTCTCTGGTACCTAACTCTTTAAACATCTTGTAGGGCATAACACTTATGCTAGCCTCCAAATCAGCCAATGCACTTTTAACTTCAAGATTACCTATCAAACATGGAATAGTAAAACTACCAAGATCTTTTAATTTCTTAGGTAACCTATTTTGCAAAATTACCGAACTCTTTTTTTGAAAAATGCACCAAAGATACTTCCTCAAGTTTCATATTTTTAGAAAGGAGATCTTTCAAAAAAATTTAGCATATTTGTTCATTTGTGATAATGCTTTGACAAATGGAGTATTAATATGCAGTTGTTTAAAGAGTTCAGGAAACTTACCGAACTGAGCATCCATCTTGTCCTTGTTCAACCTTGCTGGATATGGCACTTAAGCTCAGTATTCCTTCACTATTGGACTGGACTCTTGTGGTTGGTTCCCTTTCTCATTTTCTACTGCAGCCTTCTCTCCCGATATGACAATAAGATCATCTTCTTTTTTCTTTTTCTTGTGCCTCAGCCTCTTCCTTAATCACTTCTTCTCTTTTCTCAACCACACCACCCTTAATTTCCCTTCCACTCCTCAGACTGATTGCCTTTAGCTACTCCTTCAGGTTTGCCTCAGTATTTCTAGGTAAACTCCCTTGCGGTCTTTCACTGAGTAACTTAGCAAATTTCCCCACTTGGTTTTCCAAATTATGAATAGAGGTTTGCTGATTTCTAAGGGTCATTTCAGTTGATTGAAATCTATTTTCTGAAGCTGCCATGAACTTCTCCATCATATCTTCCAAATTGCTCTTTCTTAGAGGAGCAGCTTGTTAGTGTTGAGGCTGCTGAAATTCAGGGGGAGGTCTTGAATTTTTTCTGATTATTCTAGGAAAAATTAGGATGATTTCTCCACCCTGGATTATATTTGTTGTTGTAGCAGTTGATCTGTTGTTGCCTTGGCATATTCCTAACAAAATCCATTGGCTCCTGCCTAGCAAAAATATTGCCACTTTGGCAATCTTTACCTTAATGTATACCCCTACACCATTCAAAAGACATCACTTGCCTTAGCCCATGCCGATTTGGCACACCAACTTAACATGGTCCTAAACTATTTTATGTGTTGGTCAGCTAGTTTTCTAATTAGGCTAGAATTCATTTTAAAGATGGATTACACATATTAGGTTTAGGGTTTTGGTGATGATTTCCCTATAAATAATAATGTTTAACGTTTAAAACATCAAGCAAGAATTGTGAAGAACATAACCAGTAAGCAACAACGTTTAAGCAATAATAAATCAATAACTTGGCAACAATTAAGGAGAAACCCTAGTAGTATTGAGTGAAAGCTTACAAAGACAGAACATTAACCATTAACAAACCAGAAGGTAGTGACACATTGCCTTGACCTTGTCCAGCTGAGATTCTATAACTGGTGCAAATAAACAGCTTGATCAACGTGAAATATCAGTGGAACCAACGAACGGAGGTTTGGAATTCTTTATTTGGTCAATTTTAAATTTACAGTAGTTCATATTGTTTAATTCATTGAGTTGTTTTTAGTTTATCTTTGTGTTTTATTATAAGATCTTCCATAGACTATTTGAGCATAGTTTATAAGATCGTCCGCTAACCAGCTAGTGGGATCACCGTATGTGATCCCTCGTCAATGGGGTCAATATTTATTTGTGGAATATAATTCTTTGTGATTTAATTTAATTCCTTTTATTAAACTCTAATTTATTATTTTTGTAATGATTAAACTATGTGTTTGGATTATTTATTTTGCTATGAATGGTTGAATGGAATTGCAATTTTTATTTGAATTTTAAGGATTGTAAAAGGCATATTTCCACACTATGTGCGTGTCTTATTTAGTTTGTTATTTAATTTATTTTATGGACTCTGAAACTATTATAAAGGATATGTTTCCACCAATTGGTGGGTGTCCTATTTTATTTATTTGTATGAACACTTACGGATTGTAAGGGTATGTTTCCATCTAAGGATGGATACCCATTTTGTTTTGCAATTTACCCTTTTCTTATTTTAAGGATAAATATATTTTATTTATAATTACATGTAGTATGGATAATATCATACTATTTAAGAATTCAATAATATTTATACCTGAAAAGGAGGCTGATTCTAATAAACCGAGCATTATGGGGGTGTTGGGCCATTTCTCACCTTCCCTATATATACCTAACTTTTTGAACCCATTAGGGGGTTAGAGATTTCTTAGGAATTGAGTGAATAGGTGGCGACTCCATTTTATCCAGGTTTAGGCCCGTACTCTCTAAGGCCCTGAGCCTAACAATGCCGAAGTGCAAGAACCATTCCACCGAAAGTGGGGGAAAAAATCTCCACCCACACTAAGCCTAATTGCATCATTTGAGACATTATTTATCTTGAACATGTCACATATCTTTATAAAATTCTCAAGATGTGAATTAGAATCTTAACCCATCAAACTGGCAAGTCTGCTGCACCATTTGAATTACATTTGACTTTATTTCAAAGTTGTTCACAGCAACTGCCAACCTCCATATGCTAGAATTAGCCCCATTGAGAGTGGGCTTAGCATATTCGCGGATTGTTCTTGGTTCATTTCTTTCAATCGCTTCAAGTTCTTCTTCTAAGCTTGAATCTTCCAGGTTTGTTTCCGCTTTTGCAAAAACTATTTCCCTTCCTTCCTTTCTCTTTCTCCTAAATGTTTTCTCTAGTTCTTGATCTAATTCAAGTAAATAGGAAGAGCTAGCTTGGGTCATAAAAAGGAAAAAGTACCTAAAATGATAGCCAACAAGCAAGAACCAATGTTAAAAATAAACAAAATAAAAGCTAAACAACAGTCTTAATTATATTACTAATATTGTAAGCTGTTATTTCCCGGCAATGACACCAAAAACCTATTGACAAATTTGTGCTTTTGCAATGTTACTGCAAGTGCACGGGTCGTGCAAGTAATAAAGTGGTGAGTAAGATATCATTCTACTATGGACAAGGTCAATTACTATTGCAAATTTCAACTATTGTTTAGCAATCCAATAATTTTATGATGATTAAAATAAAAAAATGAATTACCTAATAAATTAAATTAAGGAAAAATTGATTATTGTGCAAAAAGAATTAATGATAAAAACACAATCCAGATATTGAATCCCCCTAGCTATAAAAAATATATATTAATACCAATTCAATTAAATCAAATAACAAAAGCTGAATTGACATTCCTCTAAATTAGACCAAAACCTTTCTCAAGTGAGTTAATCCCTAATCACTAAGTAGAATGCTAGGAATCTCTTTTCAAGCATAATTAAATAGATATTGCAATAAGAACAAGGAATTATAAACTAAAGGATCTTGAAAGTCTATCTCTAGCACTCCAATAAACCCTCAACCCTAATGAGAATTCTATTCATATCAAGCTTTTTCAAGTAAATAATATAAAAATTGCAACCAATTAATAAGCATTGTATTATCAATTGGAAATAAACAATTAAGAATCATAAGAATAAGACAACTCAATTAAATGATTTAATTTAATAAAAACTATTCAACCCAAACAATAAAGCTAGGGTTCATCAATATCTAGATAGAAATAATTTAGTTCAAGTTCATAACCAGAAAACCAGAACAAAAGAAATAAGAAAAAGAATTCAAACAATCCATGATGAAGGATTTGTGTTTCTACACTTCAATCCTTGATTCTTGATTTAAATCTTGTATAAATTGGATCTTTGCCTTCAATCTCAGTTGCCACACTCTTTTTTTTTTTCTAAAGAAGACACCTCTAAGTGATAAAACAAAACTAGATACCTAATTCGCACTTCTATTCAGATTTTATACCCTAGAGATTTAGCCTGACACGCCCAGTGACATGGCCGTATCTCTAGGCGTGTCGACGATATTGTTTTTCAATGTTGATGACATAGGCAATGACACAACCAAACTGGCAGAAGTGTCATAGCTATTGGAATGCCAGATTAAGGACACTAGCAGTGACACGCCCATGTCTATGGATGTGTCGAAGCTTCTATAAGGTGGGCAAATGACACGGTCATTTACACACCTGTGTCGTTGGGCGTGTCACTTGAAGAATTTGCCCAAAATAGCTCTTTTTCTTGTGTTTCATCTGATATTTCAGCCTAAATGACCATAAGGACTCAAAGTGTAAAAGATTCCTAAAATCAACCCTAACAAACACTTGAACAAACAAATTAAACTCAATTTGACAATAAATATACTAAGAAATAGGGGAAAAATATCATCAATTATACACTTATCAATTCACATTTGGAATAAGTGTTGAGTAGATAGGAATTCCATCAACTTAGTAGTGAAGGCACATTGAAGAGTTGGTGGAAAAGTGAGCATTTTGGCTTGGAAGTTCTCTTATTAAGAGGTTAGTACATATTTTGATTGAAATGTGTTTATATGCACTTGAATGGCATGTTGCTTTATATGTGAAAGTGAAAACTATGCTACTTTGATGTGTAAATACACATGAAAAGAGCATTGATATATGTTTATGTTATGAAATGTATGATGTGTGATTGAGTGAGCCACTTTAAGATGACAAAAGCATTTAATAATGTACTTGTGGACAATGTGTTATTATGCCAAATGTAGGCATGATTTGGCCATATTGAGGATGTGGCAAGTAAATTGATGAAAATGATGAAAATGTGTGGAAATAATGAGAAAATATGGAAAAAGTGCAAAAAGAATGGAAATTGACATAATTGCCAAATATGAGAAAAATGTGAAATTATTTGTGCTATATGTGTGAACCCTTATTTAATATCAATTTCAGAGTACTGTGTTTGTTGTTATGCAGTATACTGGTTTCTTGCCTTCTGGCCAGGAATTTGGTGTCATTATTATTTGCCTTCAGGCTAGACACTAGGTGTCAAATATTGGTCCAAAGTAATATCTCTAAAACTTGAATATTATGTAGGGTCGTTTGGGCCCAATATATGTGAAAGTGTAATATGATAGATTGAAAGTGATAAGTGTTTAAATTGATACTTATAATTGCATACCACTTCAATATTGTAAAAAGGAATTGCATTTGTGTTATTCATTATTTTTTGTTTATATTAAAGTATGTACCTCTAAGCAATTTTCTTAGTGAAAATTGTTTATCGCGCATGTGTCAGGGTTGTTACCACAAGCCTTGCTAGACTTGAGCAGGGTTAGATTTTTCTGCTTATTTTTGGAGTTTTGGATAAGCCGCCACAAACCAGAGCCTTTGTAAGCATGTAATTATTTGATAATTTAAACTTTTCCTTAAAGTTATGTACATTATTTTATAGATATATACTTATTGTAAATTATAAAGATTTTTGGACAAAATGTTGTAAATTTTGTGTATTATGTTTCATATTTTGATAATTATGAATGTTGAGTATTTTGAGAAATTATTGAGATGATTTTGTGTTATTAGGCTTTCATGGAGAAATGTTGGAGATTTTGGATATAATTATTGGGAGTGTGAAATTTCTATGCAGGTTGAGCAAATTGAATTTTTAAGGATATCCAAATTACAGACAAAACTCTGACAAATTTTTCTCAGAAATTTTTATTTAAAATATTCATTTTAGTATTTAAAATTAAAGAAGAATATTTTTATTTATTTACTATCATACATTTTAATACTAAAACAAACAAATAACAATCATAATAATAAAGAAAAACATCCATTAATGATAAATTAAATAAATCAAGCATTGAAATTAAATAAATCAACCATCAAAACATATAATAAACTATATAATCAAATCTAAAATTAAATAAAACAAATAAAGATACAAATTTGGGTTTATGTCTCAATTTAGAGTTCTTTAATTAACATTTAGGGTTTTGGGATTTTAGAATTATTATTATTGTTATATAGGCTACTATAAGGGATTTGAAAAAATGGAATTGATTAGGGTTTTATGGTTTTAAGAAAGTAATAAGGTTTTTGGTTAATCAAATTAGGATTTAAGGCTAACATCATGAAATTAGGGGTTTTAGATTTCAAAACTTGGCATGCTGGATATTAAGATATTAGGGTTTTATAGTTTGAAACATTGATTCTGTAGATTATGATTTTGAATTTAGGATTTGATGTTTTACCTCGATCAAAGTTTAAGTGTAGTTTTAATATTGGCTGTAATAACTACTTAAGCATTTTTTAGGTGAAACAAACATAGAAAGCCCTATTAATTATCGAAAGATTAAAATAACTCAATGAATAAAATTATAAAAACTACTCTGAAGGTTTGAAAACAGAATTAATTAAGATTTAGGGTTTGAATAACTTAGGGTTTAAGAAATTAGATTTATGTTTTGAATGATTATATTATTTACTTTAATTAAGACCTTAGGTATTGTATGAATTAATTTATGCTACTGCGTAAACTAAATTAAAGGAAGAATTAAATAACTAAGGCAGTGTGATGATGGCTTGAAAGATGAAGATGATTAATGATTTAATAAACTGAATTTAGAGCAATTTACCAACGTTTGAAGGCTCCACCAAATTGAAAAAATTGAACCAAGCTGTTGCCTGCTTCAGATTTGGTTTTTGGTTGAGCAAAGCAATCTGGAGACGATTGCTTATTGCCTCCTTTGGTTATTGTCCTTGGATTTCTTCTTGCTTGCTAGGGTTTTCTTTTGGCCCCAAGATTTCAAGAGTCCCAAATTTGGTTCAAAATTTCAGTTCAAGAATTTTCTCTCTTTTTCCAAAATCCAAAATTCCTCCTTTTTTGTGTGTTTTAATGTGGTATTTATAGGAAAAAATTAAAACCTAATTCTAATTGTCTAAGGAAATAAAAACCATTTAGGAAAAGAAATCAAAACCAAATAGAATTTGGTTTCGAAAAAAACTGCGCTGGCAAAAATTATTGAGGGCTATGGGCGGGCCAGCTATGAGAATTGCGAGAGTTGTAGGCAAGCTGTCCTGCGGTGTAATATCCCAAAGTGTACCCTAGAAGTTTTGATATAATTGTTGTTTGATTTGAATCAAATGTATATGTGTTTTGGAAAGGAAAAGATTGTTTAGAGGGAAATGTATATGTTGTATATATGGTAGTATATATAACATATATGCAAGTCAAATGGGTGGTCAAGGGAAGAAGATATTTTAATTTGTGATTTGTGAAATTTCTAAAAAGGGCAAGTGTTTTAAAGGAAGTTAAAACAAATTAAAAGAGGGTGTTTAGGTAATTCCTTGTTTTGGAATACTTGGTGGCGATTTAAAGAGAAGTTTGACTTTGTTTCTTTATGTTCTTTTCTTCTTTTCCATTGTGTTGGCCGGCTCATCCAAAGACAAGAGAAAGCAAGAGAGCAAGAGAGGATTTTAATGTTCTAAGCTCAAATTGAAGGAAGATCTAAGTGATAAAGTTGGTGATTCAAGAAGTTTCATTACTTTGGTAAGTCCTATTTTGATTTCTTTGCTTTATTTGAAGTTGTGTTTGAATTTGATAGATTATTTAAGGGTGTGTTGTTTGATTTTGATATGTTTAAGAGTGTTTGATTATTTTGACTATGGATCTTAAGGATGGATTGAAGAAAGGAGTAAGTTGGTTGGAAGAGATGGTGTTGTATTTGTGTTAAGGGTTTGTGATGATATTTGTGATTTGTGTTTGATGTAGGTGTGGAGTTGTTTTGGTGTTTTTGTAAGTTTAAAATGGTTTTTGAGTATGTTTTGTTAAGTTTGTTTGAAGTGGATGTTGGTGAAAAGAAGTGTTTTGTTGGGTGTTTTGTTGTTTTGGCCGGAATCTGGATTTTTGGCCTGACACGCCCATGAGCACGTTCAGATTCTTAGGCGTGTCAATTGTGTTGGTGGCAGTAGGATTGACACGACCCTAACACGCCCGTGTTATTGAGCGTGTCATAGCTACTGTGAAATTGGAGAATTTACACGGCCTTGAGCACGCTCACGTTGTTGGACGTGTCGATGTTTCTGAGAGGCAGAATGTATTACACGCCCAGACACACGCCCGTGGTTCCGAGCATGTAAAAGCTTCTGTGTTGTGGAGTTAGGGCACGGTCAGGGACACGCCCGTGTGGTTGAGCGTGTCATGTTTAGAGTTTGCCCTAGTTAACTCTTAACTTGATTATCTCATGTGTATCCCTAAGCAAGTGTATGTTATTATTTTTGGATTAGGTCTTGAAGAAAGTGATTTGTCATTGATCTAAGAAGTAAAAGAATCTTGGAAAAGGAAGTGTTTAGAGTTGTGTGAATTGTTATTGAGGTAAGTACAAATATTGCATTATTATATTGTTGACATATATGAATAATGTACTTTGTTATGTTTATATCAATGATGCTATATGTATAATGTGAAGGATATGATTGTGTATCTGAAAGATGAATTGCTATAATGTGGATCGAGATGTGAGGGAATATAAAGCCATTGTGATTGGCTATAATGACTATAATGAGGCATGTTTGCTTAGTTGATAATGACAATTGAGAATGGAATTGATAATGAAATAATAGATGAATTGTGTGTCTAATGTGTTATTCAATTTTCAGAGTTTTGTTGATTGGTGGCATGCCTATTAGTAACAATCTCTTGAAGTTAGGTTGGAATTGATCCTTGAAGCCAAGTTGGGTTGAAGTTTAACATGTTTTACTCCCCTTGAAGCTTGGTTGGGTCTAGTCCTTGAAGCCTAATTGAGATGTTACAACCCTTGAAGCTAGGTTGGGTTGGTTCTTGAAGCCAAGTTGGGTTGATACTTAGCATGCTTTGTTCCCCTTGAAGCTTGGTTGAATCTAATCCTTGAAGCCTAGTTGGGATTATGATAATGATGAATGTGAAAATTGAACTAAAACATTAACTCTAAAAATTGAATGGCATATTAGTGTCTTTTGGGCCCATGCTTGTCTTTGTTTAAATGTGAGTTATTAATGGTAAAATAATTGAATAATGAGATCCATGGAAGGACTTTGAAATGCGATATGTTTATATGTAGATGGTTTATGAAATATAAAAGTGTGATATTAGCTTTTCATCTATGATGTTGTCTTTATTATGAAAATGTGTGACATTGCATTGCATTAAAGCATAATGTTAGTATACTTTGTACTACTAAGCCGTTGGCTTAGCGCGATAGTGGTTGATCGCGCAGGTGAAGAGGTTGAACCCGAGAGTTCCTCGAGACCGAGTGAGACTAGGCATTGAATAATTTATTTTTGGGACTTAGAGATCAGAGAAGGGCTGCCAATCATGTATAACTTCTTTATATTTTTTACAGTATCGATTCTAATGTAAATATATGTATAATTGTAAATATGGATTTGAATGTGTTCATATATGTAAATATTTTATAAATTCCGCTGTGTATTAAGTAAACGTATATATATCTATTTTGTTTTATATTACAAGTTAATTACTTTATTTTCTATAATGTATAATGAGAATGAATATCTTATCATTTAAAATGATTTAAATGTTAAAGAAAACCGTAGCATCCCTATATTCAATGTACGTATATTACATTGTGGTGTTTTGTAGTGTGCGTGTACAGGATGTAGGGGTGTTACAATTGTTTTGGTATCAGAGCCTACGTTTGAGATTCTCAACCTAGGTAAAATGTAAGAAAAAGAATATTTTGACTTTAAAAGTTAGTTTTTGAATAACATACATGTTTGGTATTGGCAGTATCTGATCTTTAATAAGATGTATTCTGCTGTGCTTACAGATATAGGTTGTGATGGATTCTCACTTACGTCAGATAGTAGAGGGTAGTGCTGAGAGTGTAGCTTCGGATGAGGTTAGGGATGGAGTTAGAGTGGATAGTGCTGGAGAGGTACCTGCTTCTATGTCGGGGAGACCAGCTGGTGAGAAGGTTCCGCCAGTTTGGCTAGGCATGTGGTAGAGATTTTGAGGCAAGCACCAGTGCAACCACCGCCACCACCCCCACAGCCTTTGGTATCTGTGAGACATTACGATAAATTAAGGAAGTATGAAGCTAAAGATTTTTTGGGTACTATTGATCCAGCTGTAGCTGAGCAGTGGCTAGATAAAGTACATAGAATATTCATTCAGTTGCAAGCCACTCCAGAAGAAAATTTTGATTATGCAAGATCATTGTTGCAGAAGGATGCATATGATTGGTGGAAGACAGTGCCCCATGCTATGGATGATCCACCCACATTGTCCTATACTGATTTTCTAAGAGAGTTTGAATTGAAGTATACTTCGAGAGAGTATAAAGATAAGAAGAAGATGGAGTTTTTGAGTTTGAAACAAGACAACCGGACAGTAACAGAATATGAGGTTGAGTTCATCCGGTTGAGCCATTATGCTGGGGGTATTATATCTGATGAGATTGATAGGTGCAGGAGATTTGAGGAGGGATTGAGGCCCTCTATTATGTGTCTTGTGGCTGGATCTAGATATCATGATTTTTCCTAGCTTGTTGCAGCAGCTAGGAGTGTGGAGAGAGCTCAGGGCATTGCAGCAGCTGCGTCTGAGGAAGAGACCAAGGTTAGGAGACCCCAGTTTGAAGCAGGGTCTTCATCTGTGAAGAGAGGTAAAGGAAGTTTTGTTCCTCGGGTTAGTAGGAGTCAGAGGCCAGCTGGTAGGTCAGTACAGTTTCAGAGGTAGAGATCGAAACCTACAGTTTCAATGGCGAGTGCTCCGACACCAGTGATTCAGAGATCCACTCTACCTATATGTATTCATTGTGGTAGGCCACATGGTGGTACTTGTTGGAAGACTGGTGTAGCAGGGGTATGTTTCAGATGTGGATCGCCTGATCATTTTGTTAGAGAGTGTCCAAATGGGCAGGAGCAGATGTCGGTAGATTCTGCAGTTTCTCAACCTAGTGTGAGAGGTGGTCGAGGGGGCAGAAGTTTCAGCAGAGGAGGTAGATCTGGGTTCAGTCAGAGAGGAGGTTCTACATCCAGGGAGAGTAGACCAGAGGAGGCTGGATCTTCTTAGAGGATATATGTGATGCAGAGGCAGCCAGATGCTTCAGCAGTCATAGCGGGTACTTTCTCTTTATTTGGTATTTCAGTACTTGCTTTGATTGATCCAGGATCTACTCATTCATATATTTGTGCATCTATTTTGCCTGTGTCTGAACTGCATGCTGAATCCTTAGGATTTGATGTATTGGTGACAAATCCTTTAGGGCATAGTGTGATTGTTAGCAAGGTGCACTGAGATAGTGCAGTAGTGGTGCAAGATGAGGAGTTTTGTGGATATTTGATTGAAATGCCTTTTAAGGAATATGATTTGATCTTAGGCATAGACTGGTTATCTAGACATGGATTTGTGGTAGACTATCAAAAGAACTGTGTTACTTTGAGAACCGGTGATGGTGGAATGGTGATAGTATCTAGTGAGCAAGGACAGCTAGCATCCTTGTTTGTTTCAGCTGTTGCAGCTAGGAGGTTGATTAGAAAAGGGTGTGATGCTTATCTTGCTCATATTGTGGATACCAGAGTAATGAGTTCTCAACTTGATAGTATACCCACAGTTACAGAGTTTCCAGATGTGTTTCCAGAGGAGTTGCCAGGGTTGCCTCCTGAGAGAGAGGTGGAGTTTGGTATTGAATTATTGCCTGGTACCACTCCTATCTCTATTACTCCTTATAGAATGGCACCTGCTGAATTGAGAGAATTGAAGGTGCAGTTGCAGGAGTTGTTGGATAAAGGGTTTGTTCGCCCTAGTGTTTCACCGTGGGGAGCTCCTGTGTTATTTGTGAAGAAGAAGGATGGTACTATGAGATTATGTATCGATTATAGGCAATTGAACAAGGTGACTATTAAAAATAAATATCCTTTGCCTAGAATTGATGATCTTTTTTATCAATTGAAGGGTGCAGCAGTGTTTTCCAAGATTGATTTGAGATCAGGGTACCATCAGTTGAGGGTCAGAGCTGAAGATGTTCCTAAGACAGCCTTTCGCACAAGGTATGGGCATTATGAGTTTCTAGTTATGCCTTTTGGTTTGACGAATGCACCTGCAGCTTTTATGGACTTGATGAATAGGGTGTTTAGGCCCTATTTGGATCAGTTTTTGGTAGTTTTTATCGATGATATTTTGGTGTATTCGCTTAATGAGGAGGAGCATGACAAGCATCTGCGGATTGTGCTGCAAATTTTGAGAGAGAAGCAATTGTATGCTAAACTGTCAAAGTGTGAGTTTTGGCTTGATCAAGTAACTTTTCTCGGTCATATAGTTTCAGCAGAGGGTATTAGAGTTGATCCGAGTAAAGTTGAAGCTATTTTGAATTGGAGTCCACCAAAGTCTGTGACTGAAGTTAGAAGTTTTCTGGGTTTGGCAGGCTATTACCGACGGTTTGTGAAAGGATTTTCTTTGATAGCTACTCCACTTACCAGATTACTTCGAAAGGGAGTTAAATTTGTGTGGACAGATCAGTGTCAGGCTAGCTTAGAACAGTTGAGAGAAATGTTGACTCAAGCGCCTGTTCTTACTTTACCTGTGGAAGATAAACCATATGTGATTTACAGTGATGCTTCACATAATGGTTTGGGTTGTGTTCTGATGCAAGAAGGTAAAGTTATAGCTTATGCTTCTCAATAGTTGAAACCGCATGAACTCAATTATCCGACCCATGATTTAGAGTTAGCAGCCATTGTGTTTGCATTGAAGATTTGGCGACACTATTTGTATGGGGAGAAGTGTTTTATCTATACAGACCATAAAAGTTTAAAATATTTGGGTGTCCAAAGAGAGCTTAATCTTCGACAGAGGAGATGGTTGGAGTTGATTAAAGACTACGACTGTTTGATTGATTATCATCCTGGTAAGGCAAATGTTGTTGCTGATGCCTTGAGTCAGAAGTCTTTAGCAGGCTTGACTGTTTATTCGCTTTCGTTGCTTGTTGAGTTAAGAGTGTTGCATGCTAGCTTTGTATCTTGTGATGATGGTGCATTGTTGGCACAGTTGCAATTGAAACCAGTATTGTTGGATCAGATTAAAAAGGCTCAATTAGCTGATGAGAAGATTCAAAAGATTGTTTCAGATTGCCAGAATGGAAAGAGTCGAAATTTTATTGTGAGAAGTGATGGGAGTCTTTGGTTTAAGAACAGATTGTGTGTACCTGATGATGCTAATTTGAGAAGGATTATTTTAGAAGAAGCACATCAGTCAGTATTTGCTATGCATCTGGGTAATACGAAGATGTATCATGATTTGAAGCTGTATTACTAGTGGTCTGGTATGAAGCGAGACATAGCGGAGTTTGTATCCAAATGTCTCACATGTCAGAGGGTAAAAGCTGAGCATCAAGTTCCAACAGGATTACTTCAACCTTTATCAGTGCCTGAATGGAAATGGGAAAGAGTGACAATGGATTTTGTATCTGGTCTACCATTGACCCAAAAGAAGCATGATGCTATTTGGGTGATTGTTGATAGGTTGACTAAGACAGCTCATTTTCTTTCGGTTCGGATGGATTATTCTCTGGAGAGGTTAGCTGAGCTGTATATCCATGAGATTGTGAAGTTGCATGGTGTCCCAATTTCTTTAGTGTCTGATCGAGATCCCCGGTTTACTTCAAGGTTTTGGAAGAGTTTACATGGTGCTTTGGGTTCTCGATTGCATTTTAGCACTGCTTTTCATCCGCAGACAGATGGGCAGTCAGAGAGAGTGATACAGATTATCGAGGACATGTTGAGAAGCTGTGTCATTGATTTCTCTGGAAGTTGGGATAGATTCTTACCACTTGTGGAATTTGCTTATAATAACAGTCATCAATCCAGCATTGGAATGGCACCATTTGAGGCATTGTATGGTAGACGGTGTAGGACACCTAAATGTTGGAATGAACTTGGAGAAGGTAAGTTAATTGGTCCTGATTTGGTTAAAGAAACTGAAGAGAAAGTGAAAATGATTCGAGATAGGTTGAAAGCAGCTTCAGACCGACAGAAGTCTTATTCAGATTTGAAGAGGAGAGACATAGAGTTTGATATTAGAGATAAAGTATTTTTCAAAGTGTCTCCTTGGAAAAAGATTTTGAGATTTGGCCGAAGAGGGAAGCTGAGTCCTCATTTCATTGGACCTTATGAAGTATTGGAAAGAATTGGACCAGTTGCTTATCGGCTTGCTTTGCCACCTGAGTTGGATAGGATCGATAATGTATTCCATGTTTCTATGTTGAGGAGGTACAGGTCGGATCCATCTCATGTTTTGCCAATTGAATCTATCGAAGTGAGTCCATATCTGACATTTGAAGAAGAACCAATTGCTGTTTTGGCACGTGAAGTGAAAGAATTGAGAAATAAGAAAGTGCCACTTGTGAAGATTTTGTGGAAGAATCATGCAAAGGAAGAGGCAACTTGGGAAAGTGAACAAACAATGCGAGATCAGTATCCTCAGTTGTTTCGGACTTGATGATAGGTAATTTCGAGGACGAAATTTCTTTTTAGAGGGGGAGAATAATTGTAATATCCCAAAGTGTACCTTAGAAGTTTTGATATAATTGTTGTTTGATTTGAATCAAATGTATATGTGTTTTGGAAAGGAAAAGATTGTTTAGAGGGAAATGTATATGTTGTATATATGGCAATATATATAACATATATGCAAGTCAAATGGGTGGTCAAGGGAAGAAGATATTTTAATTTGTGATTTGTGAAATTTCTAAAAAGGGCAAGTGTTTTAAAGGAAGTTAAAACAAATTAAAAGAGGGGGGTGTTTAGGTAATTCCTTGTTTTTGAATACTTGGTGGAGATTTAAAGAGAAGTTTGACTTTGTTTCTTTATGTTCTTTTCTTCTTTTCCATTGTGTTGGCCGGCTATTCCAAAGATAAGAGAAAGCAAGAGAGCAAGAGAGGATTTTAATGTTCTAAGCTCAAATTGAAGGAAGATCTAAATGATAAAGTTGGTGATTCAAGAAGTTTCATTACTTTGGTAAGTCCTCTTTTGATTTCTTTGCTTATTTGAAGTTGTGTTTGAATTTGATAGATTATTTAAGGGTGTGTTGTTTGATTGTGATATGTTTAAGAGAGTTTGATTATTTTGATTATGGATCTTAAGGATGGATTGAAGAAAGGAGTAAGTTGGTTGGAAGAGATGGTGTTGTATTTGTGTTAAGGGTTTGTGATGATATTTGTGATTTGTGTTTGATGTAGGTGTGGAGTTGTTTTGGTGTTTTTGTAAGTTTAAAATGGTTTTTGAGTATGTTTTGTTAAGTTTGTTTGAAGTGGATGTTGGTGAAAAGAAGTGTTTTGTTGGGTGTTTTGTTGTTTTGGCCGGAATCTGGGTTTTTGGCCTGACACGCCCATGAGCACGTTCAGATTCTTAGGCGTGTCAATTGTGTTAGTGGCAGTAGGATTGACACGACCCGTAACACGCCCGTGTTATTGAGCGTGTCATAGCTACTGTGAAATTGGAGAATTTACACGGCCTTGAGCACGCTCACGTTGTTGGACGTGTCGATGTTTCTGAGAGGCAGAATGTATTACACGCCCAGACACACGCCCGTGGTTCCGAGCGTGTAAAAGCTTCTGTGTTGTGGAGTTAGGGCACGGTCAGGGACACGCCCGTGTGGTTGAGCGTGTCATGTTTAGAGTTTGCCCTAGTTAACTCTTAACTTGATTATCTCATGTGTATCCCTAAGCAAGTTTATGTTATTATTTTTGGATTAGGTCTTGAAGAAAGTGATTTGTCATTGATCTAAGAAGTAAAAGAATCTTGGAAAAGGAAGTGTTTAGAGTTGTGTGAATTGTTATTGAGGTAAGTACAAATATTACATTATTATATTGTTGACATATATGAATAATGTACTTTGTTATGTTTATATCAATGATGCTATATGTATAATGTGAAGGATATGATTGTGTATCTGAAAGATGAATTGCTATAATGTGGATCGAGATGTGAGGGAATATAAAGCCATTGTGATTGGCTATAATGACTATAATGAGGCACGTTTGCTTAGTTGATAATGACAATTGAGAATGGAATTGATAATGAAATAATGGATGAATTGTGTGTCTAATGTGTTATTCAATTTTCAGAGTTTTGTTGATTGGTGGCATGCCTATTAGTAACAATCTCTTGAAGTTAGGTTGGAATTGATCCTTGAAGCCAAGTTGGGTTGAAGTTTAACATGTTTTACTCCCCTTGAAGCTTGGTTGGGTCTAGTCCTTGAAACCTAATTGAGATGTTACAACCCTTGAAGCTAGGTTGGGTTGGTTCTTGAAGCCAAGTTGGGTTGATACTTAGCATGCTTTGTTCCCCTTGAAGCTTGGTTGAATCTAATCCTTGAAGCCTAGTTGGGATTATGATAATGATGAATGTGAAAATTGAACCAAAACATTAACTCTGAAAATTGAATGGCATATTAGCGTCTTTTGGGCCCATGCTTGTCTTTGTTTAAATGTGAGTTATTAATGGTAAAATAATTGAATATTGAGATCCATGGAAGGACTTTGAAATGTGATATGTTTATATGTAGATGGTTTATGAAATATAAAAGTGTGATATTAGCTTTTCATCTATGATGTTGTCTTTATTATGAAAATGTGTGACATTGCATTGCATTAAAGCATAATGTTAGTATACTTTGTACTACTAAGCCGTTGGCTTAGCGCGATAGTGGTTGATCACGCAGGTGAAGGGGTTGAACCCGAGAGTTCCTCGAGACCGAGTGAGACTAGGCATTGAAGAATTTATTTTTGGGACTTAGAGATCAGAGAAGGGCTGCCAATCATGTATAACTTCTTTATATTTTGTAAAGTATTGATTCTAATGTAAATATATGTATAATTGTAAATATGGATTTGAATGTGTTCATATATGTAAATATTTTATAAATTTCGCTGCGTATTAAGTAAACGTATATATATCTATTTTGTTTTATATTACAAGTTAATTACTTTATTTTCTATAATGTATAATGAGAATGAATATCTTATCATTTAAAATGATTTAAATGTTAAAGAAAATCGTAGCATCCCTATATTCAGTGTACGTATATTACATTGTGGTTTTTTATAGTGTGCGTGTACAGGATGTAGGGGTGTTACATGCAGGGCAGCCTTCCTGCAACGAATTGGCCCAAGCCAATTTCTCCACCGATGAAATTTTTCGTCGCCGATTATTTATTTATATATTTTTTATTTTTCTAATATTACCCTTTTTTATTAAAAATTATAAATATTAAATATTAAAATAAATATTACTTAATTAAAATATCATAAAAATTATTTTGGGACTATTTTAAAAATATTGGACCACACTGGTAAAAAATTAAGGGTCTACAGTTTGCCCCCTGCTTGAGCAATCTGAGACTATGGCAAAAGAGAGTGAAAAGCAATGTGATTTTTGACTGGGTTTAGAGCTATACTGGACTCCATACCTAAGGTTGGTTTGAGTTCTGGACTAAAAAATGATTTGGGTTCTAACCCAAGGTGAATTTATGATTTGAGAGTAATTTTGGGTTCTGGACCGGAGCTAAGTTCTGGACTTAAGAGGGAATTTAGGTTCTGGATCTAAGCTAAGTTCTAGACTTAAGGGTAATTTGGGTTCTGGACCCGAGCTAAGTTCTGAACTTAAGAGAAAATTTAGGTTCTGGACCTAAGCTAAGTTCTGGACTTAATGATTTGGGTTCTGGACCGGAGCTAAGTTCTGGACTTAAGAGGAAATTTAGGTTTTAGACCTAAGCTAAGTTCTGGACTTAATGGTATTTTGGGTTCTAGACCTGAGCTAAGTTATGGACTATAGAGGAAATTTAGGTTCTGGACCTAAGCTAAGTTCTGGACTTAAAAATAATTTGGGTTCTGGACTAGAGCTAAGTTCTGGACTTAAGAAGAAATCTAGGTTCTGGACCTAAGCTAAGTTCTGGACTTAAAAATAATTTGGGTTCTGGACCCAAGCTAAGTTCTGGACTTAAGAAGAAATTTAGGTTCTGGACCTAAGCTAAGTTCTGGACTTAAAGGTAATTTGGGTTCTGGACTCGAGTTAAGTTCTGGACTTAAGAGAGAATTTAGGTTCTAGACCTAAGCTAAGTTCTAGACTTAAGGGTAATTTGGATTCTAGACCCGAGCTAAGTTCTGGACTTAAAGGGAATTTTGTTTTTGGACCTAAGCTAAGTTCTGGACTTAATGGTAATTTGGGTTCTGTACTCGAGCTAAGTTCTGAACTTAAGAGGAAATTTAGGTTCTAGACCTAAGCTAAGATTTGGACTTAAAAATAATTTGGGTTCTAGACCCGAGCTAAGTTCTGGACTTAAGAGGAAATTTAGGTTCTAGACTATTGGACCCGAGATAAGTTCTGGACTTAAGAGGAAAATTAGGTTCTTGACCTAAGCTAAGTTCTGAACTTAAAAATAATTTGGGTTCTGGACCCGAGCTAAGTTCTGGACTTAAGAGAAAATTTAGGTTTTGGACCTAAGTTAAGTTCTGGACTTAAAAATAATTTGATTATCTGTAAAAAATAATTGTAGTCAATAGGATAATAAAAAAATTTGTAAAAAAAATTTAGCTAATTTTTACCATGCCTATATCTTCTTGCCCCCTATGTGTAAAAATATTTTAGAAGTACAAAAATATTTATATATACTCAAATATCTGAATAATTGAATTAAATAATTTCATTTCCTATTTATTCATTGTGTAATTACTATTTATATACTATTCACTAACTATTCATTCAGTATTCATCAATAGTAACATTTACTTTTTCTCTTTTTTTTATGAGAATACTGTTTTTTCTTTTTTATTTTTATCTTTTTCCTTTGCAAATTTTCTATATAAACCTTGGCTCATCTCTTCCTTTCATCCACACACACATATTTTGATAATGAAATCAGAGAGTTTAGCATAGAGTTGAAGAGAAAATGCATGCTTTGAGATCAGGAACTCGATCTATTGCTGAGTTATTGGAGTTTATTCGACGGCATAAAAATGGAACTATAAGTCTACTAGCCGAGATGCAGCTTCATCGCAGTTCAAATAAAAAAACCAAGGTAATAATTCAATTATTTATTTTAATAGCAAATTATTTTTCATTTTTGTGTGCTTTTTTAAGATTTAGGAAAAATAAATTAATTAGATGACTATATTTAAGAATTTAATAAACAAGTAAATAGATATACTAAAAATAGAATATAACGAATAAATTTAGTCTATAAATAAGTGGTATTGATATGATGATATACTTACCTTGTGTTTAACTTACCTGGCTCCTTATTAGCATGATCGTTGCATTATCTGAGGCGGAGGGTGTGTCTATAAAGCCGGACAATAGTATGATGTAGCACCTTCTCGGGTAAAACTGATTATCCAAGATTGCGGTTTTGAAAGCTTTATCTTGCAATTACCAACCGAGGAGTGTTCTATAGCATTGTCAGAGCGGTGGATGGACATGACCCATACTTTTCACCTACCTATAGGAGAGATGACCATTGGCCCAGTCAATTATACAGCCATAACTAGTATCCGGTACTATGGCCTTCCGGTCCCTCTTACCAATGATATTCTAACATTTGAAGAAGTCCAATAGTTAATCGGTATGGAACCATCATTTAAAGGGCCTTTCAAGATAAAAATTGAGCCAATTCAAAGTTATTGGATGAACTACAAAGGACGAGTTTGTAGGGAAACAACCAAACAATATGCTTGAGGAATTTTACTGTATTTTCTCGGGTCGACCATTTTATGCAACAGTAAATCTGTCATCCATTTGTCAGTGTTGAGGGCCCTTACTGATATGAGTATGGTACCACTTTACGGCTGGGGTAAAGCTAGCCTTGTATGTCTTTATCATGGACTAGACAAGATTTGCAGAAATAAGAAGTCTTTCGTTGGTTTCTATGGTGGTTGTCGAGGTACTCTTCTTCCACCATTGCCAATTCCATTCTTATTCTTACATGAATTTGATTTTTATTATTGTTGTAGGTATGGGCATATGAGCATAATCTTGTGAGGGTGCCTCGCATTTCCCGAGAGAGAGTCAGGTATCTGAGATTGAATTTTTGGTTGCAGATCATGTAGCAGTTCCCGGCTCTCACCATGTGCACACCCAGCGTTATCTCTTAAGTTGCTTAACCTGGGGCCAGGTAAAATAGTATTAGTATACTTAAAATTTATATAAAAGTTCACTTACCTTATTTCATTTTGTAGGTCAATTTTGCTTGGTGGAACATAGAAGAGCGGACGAACTGGACTTCTTCCATGAATACCATATTGCATTTTCAACATACCCGCCGAGTCATTGCCGGCCCTGTGGCTAGTGGCTGGTTTCTCAGGAAGAGAGTGTATGAGTGGTTCATTGGTCCCGAGCGGCGGAGGATCCTAATGAGTTGCCCAGAGTATACTTTAAATATCACATTAATGCCAAAGAATGCATGGCGGTTGGCTCGGCATGGTTATGATGTTGAAACCTTTCTCTATCCACCGGGTGCATCTTATACCCAGTTTATTCGAGTAGGACTCTTGAACTTTGATGTATCTCCTATTGGTGTATGGGAGATTCCTGAGGAAAATGACGATAAAGATGAAAAGGAGTATCGCGGAGAGGGAAGAGAGTCTGTCTCGCATCCCGGGGCTAGCAACTCTCAGGTAAACTTTTACCATTTTTCCATTGCGATTGCTTCTTTCTTAACTTGTTATGACTATTTTAATGATTATTTTTAGGCTACTGGCTCATTTGGTCATGAGGATGGACCTTTCTTTACAGCTCCTCCATTTGTTCATTCTAATCAACCGGAGATGCCATCTCATCCACAGGGCGTTGATATGAATTACTTGGTAGGTTTTCCTGTTCAATGATAATTTATGCTACATGTATGCATGATTATGTATTCTCTTACCTTTTTCTTTTTGGCTCACAGCGGATGCTTGAGGAACAAAACAAGAAACTTCAAGAACAGTTAGCTGTTAGTCATCAATAGGTTTCCCATTTTGAAAAATTGTATCATCAGTCAAAGCAAGATTTTTGAGACTTCCAATTTTAGGGAATGAGAGATCCTGGTGCTTCGTCATCTAGAGGACCCCAAGCTGATGACCATGAGATCCTATCATCTACTTCGGATGAGGACCATTACAAATCTAAATTTCAAGGTAATAGAGGTTCAGGTGCTCCTGCTTTGGGCAGATTTGGGATAGGTGATATGCCTCCTCCTTCAACAGGCAATGCTTTTTTCAGGGCTTTATTTGATCATGATCCTCCATATTAGTATTCTTTTTCTTGATAACCTGCACCATTTCTCATAGTAAAAGGAGAGCTTTATACATGGGGAAGAAACTCAAATGGACAGTCGATCCTAGAAAAAAGTAAGCACTAAACTTCAACCATAGTTGATAGGATAATGACTTAACTATTCTATAACACCCTTATATCTTGTATATGTATGGTACATATACCCGTATATGTAGAGTATATATATAGAATAGAAGAATGTCATGACAAATCACTATAAAAACCATTATAATTAACCTCAAAATATTTATATTATTTAAAGAAAAATTTAAATGATAAATCCATACATCTTATAAATTTTTAAAATAGTATATTTAATAGAAAATCTTTGAAAACAATTCACTAGATTTTAGTTTGTAATTTGAACAATTCTCAAATTAATAAACTCAACCTGCAAAAGAATATTTCACTCCCAAAATATTAATACTTTCTACCAATCACCCAAATCACAACTTCATTAATACACATTCAAGTCTCATATTTTAAAATATTATTTATCATAAGTAGATTCTTATATATATATATATACAATCGTCTCAAATCATCATTAACAAACATAAGTGTTATGCAATGATATACACAATCCAAAATACATAAAACCATAACTATACATGTACACAAATGGTATAGTTGGTCTCGTGGTACCCTAAGTCACCAAGTATCATCCATAGTCTGGATCCCTTTAACTGGCAACTTTCTCACCTGTGCGATTCACATATCCACGCTAAACTTATAACTTAGTGGTACATATATAAAAACGACATATGTATATACATTGAAACACTTTAACATCATAATGTAATTTGGAATATTAATATAGCTGCATTTTATAGATAATTCACTCATTATATATATTCAACCTATAATCACACACACATTGGGCCCAATAACCCTATACAATTACTAAGTCTAGTTATTACATCAATTTCACAACCCAGCGTTGCTCGGATCAATTTCCAATATCAAGCTCATGACCTAGCTTTGCTCAAGTCTATCAGTGCTTGCATAATCATTCTCAACAGTATTGGACCAGCAATTGTATATGTTACAAACACACAATAACATATTATTCTTTCACATTCTCAGCTCTTTATCACATTTCTCAATTTTATCACATTAATTCTCTCATTCATAGTTTTCACATTTTCTTTCTCATTTCTCAACACATTTCTCATTTCTCAACACATTTCTCATTTCTTATCTCTTCCCATCATTTTTAGCATATCTCACATTTACTATATTATACACGTAACCATTGCAATAGCCATTCAATAATGGCTCATCTTACAAATTTTATACATTTCATGTATAAACATTCATTTTATATTGAGCAAGTGCCTAATGTGACACTCATCACATAACTATGCCACATGGCATAGGTTATGTGAATATCCACATTTTAAAACAACTAGGTACTTTATGCCAAACCACTTTTAATAAAATCTCAAGTAAATAAAAATATGTACTAACCTTATTCGCTTCCCAAATTTACTCCAAGACTCTTTCCAAGTCAAAATCCTAAACTCCACCAATACATACACATAAATCCAGTAACAAGCAATATTATTCATTTAAGATCACTTCTATGTCCAATGTATATCAAACTATCATTAGTTATACAATTTTCTTAAAAACCCATTAAAACTCTAAATTCACAACTTCTACTTTATCCAAACTTAGCTAACTCAACTCATTTCTAACATTTAACTATAAATTCCTTACTTGCATATCAAAATAACAATAAAACAACTCATTTTCAGAATTATCATAACCTTTTTCAAAAGCCCTAATTACAAATAACATACCCATCAAACCTAACTTCAACAAGACCTACTCATATTCAATTTTCAACTATAAAATCATCACTTATATGTTAAAACAATACTAAATCAATCCATTACCATAATTATAACCACCCATATTAAAAACTCTAATTACACATAATCACTACAAAACCCTATGTCCATCATTTATGTCCATCTCAACTAATCAACTGATAAATCATCATTTATTCATCACTTTAACTTCATTTATATTAATTTTAGCAATAAACCACAATTTTCTCTCTCTAACCATTCCAAGCATAGTAATATAATTAAAGAAAACAAAACATAAGGAAGAACTACTTACTTGAATCTTGATTTTTCTTCAAAATCTCCTTGAAACCCTTGGATTTTCTATGTAATTTGAGGTATTTAAAAGCAAAACTCATTCCCTCACTCTAAACTTGAAAATTTACCATGAAGGAAAAATAAGGAAGAGGATGACTCCTTTTTGCTTCTTCCTAATTTTTCCATCCATAAATATTAATATAATTAATTATTTAATTACTTATTTAATTTACTTTTAATAACAACCAAGTATTTTCTTGCTTCTTTTGACTTTTTTTTAATTTAATGTCTATCTTCCATCTATATTTATATATATGTATATGTCTTCTATATCTTAGGTATATGTTTATGTCATTTATATTTTAAGTTAAAGTTATGCATATTTTTACTTATTTATATATGTAATGTGTATTTTATGTATACATCAAGTATCCATTATGTGTATATTATATATATATATATATATTAAGTGTATAATATGTATCTAACATATAATAAGTATATGTTGGCTATATACTATATATACACTATTTATACATTAAGTATATACTACACTTATACCTCTCTCAATACTTTAATTAACCTCCAATACTTATTTAATTTCTCCAAAACCATGGTTATTACAATTCTCTCCCCTTAAATAATTTGTCCTCGAAATTACCTGCCATAATAACCTAAACCATCCAAGACAATCATAAATTCCAACTACCAACTTTAACATAATAATCTCGGCTCTCCCACTTATGAATATCCTTAATTATAATATCAATAAAGACACATAATCAACCAAAGCATAAAAAAATTAATACACAGTAATAAAAATTTTACCTTCTTCTACATCCAAATCCCTTTGTCTTCTCTGTATCCCTTAAATTTTCTATGATATTCCAGCTCCTTTTGATCTATCTACACTCACAGACTCCTCTTCCTGTTTGTAACCTATCCTACCACCCCTACCACCTTTGATACTCCTGATCCTTCTAGCACTGGACCTAAATCTAATAGTCACCATCTGCCTATCTTCTGATAGCTTTGGGCAATCCCTAACATAATGGTCCTGAGACCCATATCCCCAATAAATACCCATATGTGCTCTACCACACTGAATGCATGTGGGTGGAGCAGGTCTTTGAAATGTAGGGGTGGGAGCACTAACCACTTACACCACAGGTCTCTGCCTCTGATGAGCAGGTCTACTAGGCTACTCTTAACTCTCACTAACACCCTATGATAAATCCTCTTACCTCCTCTTACAAGATGCCTCTACCTCCAACCGAGGTCTCTTACCCTTACTCTCTTCTAATGCTGCAGTAGTTGCCATCCCCTGAGCTTTCTCTACACTTTTTGCAGCTAATACTAACTTAGAGAAATCCTTATGCTGCACTGTAGCTACCTGATACATGATAGATGGCTTCAATCCATCCTCAAATCTCCTACATTTATCCACCTCATCAGTCATAATCCCTCTTGTATACTTACTTAGCCTCAAAAATTTCTTCTTATACTCTGTTAAACTCTTTTCCCCTATTTCAAGTCAAGAAACTCTCTCTTCTTCCTATCTTTATAATCCCTAGGTGTATACTTCCTCTCAAACTCCACTAGAAAATCCTTATAACCTAATATTGGTAGTCTATCTAATCTATATGGAACCATCTTCCACTAGTCATAGGCATCCCCCTATAGAAGTGATACTACATAATCAAACTTCTCTTCTACAGTAGCTTCCAACTGAATAAATACTCTCTTAACCCTATCCAATCACTGCACTGCCTTCGCTAGATGTACAGTACCCTCCAAACCTATAACACCAAATTTTCTAAACTTCTCATGCCTCTTACCTTGCTAAGGTACTGGAACCTGACGGAATACTTTCGCCATCTATTGAACTCACACCAGAGGACCCAACACCTCAGGTCTAACTGCCTTAAAAGCCCCTCCTACTTCTACTCTACCTCTAACTCTTCCCTCACCCAGAACCATACTCCCACACTATCCTCTGACCCGCATCCTCCAGATATCATCTTACCCTATATCTGCAACAACAAATACATATTGCAACATTAAAAACCAAATTAGGTTCCAATGCATATGCATGTATCACAACTCAATTCTCATTTTAAAATTCCTTTTTCTTTCTTTCAAAACTTACATAGGTCGAGAATCTCAAACTTAGGCTTTGATACCAAAAAAAATGTAACACTCTTATACCCTATATATGTACGATACATATACATGTATATGTAGAGTACATACATAGAATATAAAAATGTCACGACAAATCACTATAAAAACCATTATACTTAAACTCAAAATATTTATATTATTTTGGTATCAGAGCTTAGGTTTGAGATTCTCAACCTAAGTGAGTTTTAAAAAGAAAGGGAAATTTAAAACATGATGTGGATTATAATACATGCATATGCATTAGCATTGGTGTTGGTCTTGGATGTGGCAATGTTTGTTTGTGTATAGTTATGGACATAAATTGAGATGGCCTTTAAGATGCATAGGTCAGAGTGGTGCAGCTGCAGCGTGGTGAGATTATGATAGTAGTTATTAATATTTTTTAGTATAATGTAGTCGTTAGTAAGATGTATTGAGACTGTTATATGATGAATCATGATAAAGAATTTTGGGATGATTTGATTAAAATATCGTTTAAAAATTTGTGAATATGATTGAGGTTATATTAAAGGGGAGAGTAGAGATTATGTAGATAATGATGGTGATAATTTTGGTTTATAATGGATTGTGTAAGATAAATTTTATAAGGAGTTGAGGTTGATATGTATTTTTGGATGATTTGCTTACTAGTCAATAATTTCGAGGAAGAAATTATTTAAGGGGGAGAGAATTGTAACATTCAAGGATTTTAGATTTTGTAAAAAAAAATAATTTGAAGGTTAATTAATGTATTGAGAGGGTATATGTGTAGTATATACCTAATGTATACCTAGTGTATACATAATATATACCCCACATATACTAATTAAATATGTTGAATTCATAATATATACATGATATACGCCTAATGTATCCATGATGTATGCATGAAATACACATTACATATACATTATACATATGCAGGTAAAAATATACATAACATATAAGTAAAATTTAGAAGACATAAATAAACATGGAATGTACTATACATATAAATAAAGTATAAAATGAAGTTGGAAAAGTTGATGATAAAGTTGATAGTAGTAGTAGTAGTAGTAGTAGTAGTATTAGTAGTAGTAGTAGTAGTAGTAGTAGTATTAGTAGTAGTAGTAGTAGTAGTAGTAGTAGTAGTAATAATAAAAGAAGAAAGAAAGAAAGTCAAACTAGGAAGAAAGATTATTGGCAGAAATTAATTAATTATTAATTAATTGGGATAAAGATGAGAAGTAATGAAGAAAGATGTTATTTTGTTTATTATTATTCTTCTTCATTTTTTAAACATGAAACTTGATAGAGAGGAGGAGAAGAGTATAAGTTGTTTTTATACATCAAATACTATAAAATATTCAAGAGGATTTAAGTGGATATTGAGGCTTAGCAAGTAATCAAGTAAGTACTCATCTTTAAGCTTATTTTTATGTGATTCTAAAATTATGTTTGGAATGTTTAGAGAGACAAAGTATGTTTTAATTGCTAAATTTAATAGAAATGATATTAAAATGATGATTAAATGGTGAGTATGTGATGAATTGATAGTTGGTTGGTTGAAATGGACAAAGTTGGCAAAATTTAGGGTTATGTGTGAATATGTGTGAATTAGGGTTTTGGCATGGATGGTTATAATTGTGAAAATGGATGAATTTAATGTTATTTTAATATGTATGTGATGATTCTATGGTTAGAAATTGGTTA
Organism: Garcia nutans; assembly: GCA_947685225.1. Taxonomy (NCBI): domain Eukaryota; kingdom Viridiplantae; phylum Streptophyta; class Magnoliopsida; order Malpighiales; family Euphorbiaceae; genus Garcia; species Garcia nutans. The sequence goes on along the minus strand of CANTUV010000009.1, from coordinate 28,969,682 downwards.
TGAGCAAGTTTGGATAAAGTTAAGATTTAGGGTTTATGATGTGTTATGTAAAATTTGGGTTTTGCATTGAAGTTGAGATAATAATGGAAATGAGTTGCAAGGCATTTAGATATGTACTAACATATTTTCTTTTTCTCAAGTCAAACATTAAACTTCACCTCTCTTATCATTTTAACCTACACATATATAGTTCAATAATAAGCAATATTATCTGTTTAAAGTCACTTACATGCTCATTGTCTATTAAATTACCATTATATATACAATTCTCATTAAAACCCCATTAAATAATCTAAATTTACCACTTACTACCTTATTCAAACTTCATTCTACCAATGTCATTTTCAACATTTAAACTTAAAATCATTACTTAAATACAAAAATAACAACAAATCAACTCATTTCCATTATTATCTCAACTTCAATGCAAAACCCAAAGGCATTGCATCATTCATGCATCTATTCCAGCCATTTTTCTCTTCAGCTCTCCACCAGGCTGTATCCACCTGCAGAAAAGTAAACCGGTAATTTATCATTTATCATAGGTTTGATATTAATATTAACATTTTTTACTCACTTGATCCCAGGTCAGATGACTCAAGTGGTAACGCTGAGAGTGCACATGGTGACTCCCGGACACTTCCCTGTGAGCCGACAATCAAACAGCCAATCATGGAAAATTGACTCATGGATGTGTAATGTTTGGAACCCTCACCAAGTTACTCTCGTATGCCCAGACCTGTACATGAAAGAGAAAATCAAGTCTATGCACATGCATTGTGTGGATTAATAATTTTAAAGGAAGTAGTACCTCAGTAATGGCCGTGAAACCAATAAAAGATCTTTTCTTCCTATAGAGCACATCAAAACCATGATAAAGACAAGCTAGACCAGCTTCCCCCCATGCATAAGAAGATACGTGATCCAAGTCAGAAAGAGCACGCAACACAGATAAGTGAATGGCAGACTCGACGCTACCCAAAATTGTTTCCCCCAATAAATATAACAAAAATCCCCGAGTATATTGTTTTGCCCTCTCACCCTTCACGGGTCGAGTGTACTTTATCCAATACTCTTGGATGGGCTCATATCGGATCTTATACGACTTCCTATATCGGGGCTTGACACTGATCAATTGTCAGAATTCTTCTTCTTTCAAAATATTGTTGGTCAAAGGAATGAGGGTTCCATCACATCGGAGACCGGTTATAGCAGCAAAGTCAATCGGACCAATTGTCATCTCTCCAATGGGCAAGTGAAAAATATGAGTTGTGTCCAACCATCTTTTTGCAAGCGCCTGGATCACGCTCCGGTCTATTTGATAGCCCTATGCTAGTAATTGCAAAACAAAGTCCTCAAAACCACTTTCCCGCACCATTCTCTTTACTGCAGGCAAGGCCTGGTCATACCACTTACAGGCCTTGTGAATATTTTCCCCCACTTTAATATCGCAACCATCATGCTATCCAAATACAAGTAAGTCCAGGTCAGTATACGTAATTTCTCTCACACACTTAAAAAATGTATAATTATAATAATAAATATATAAAAAGTAATAATAGTAACATAAAATAGTAAATAATATAGAATATGTTAAATGTTAAATATTAAAAAATATATATTATAAAATTATTATAAAATTAAAATAAAAAATAAAATACTTTTCTATACATATGTAAAGCAATATATTTATGTATAAAAAATCATAATAAAAATAAAATAAAAAAATAAAAAAAAGACACAGACAAATAATTTCTCGTACAACAGTTATATGTGTTTCATTCTTATACAATCATTTTAGTACATCATATAGATTTTATTATACAAATAAAATTATGCTACATAGATATTTTTGTATATTAACTTTCATACTTATTCTTGTATAATCTACATGAACATAATTATACTAAAAAATCTTGTAATAAATTACTTATATGTACGAAAAAGTACCACTTACCGGTGTTTTATCTTTGGAACTCCGATGGAGATGCATGCTGGGTAACATCGCAATTTGCACAATTTCATTGTCTCGAAGGTAAGAAATCAATTCATTATTTGATATAGTCCTATGCCTTGAAGAGTTTTGGACGCCTGCCATGGTAAGTGCTTGAGCTTTAAGAATCTTACAATTTTGAGTAACAGTATTTAGTTTGCAAGGAGAGAAACAATACGAACTATTTATAAAGGATGAAATGAAGAAATGAGCTACTTGCAACGTTTATATAGAGGAATGGCAAAGGAAAAAGACAAAAATCAAAAAGGAAAATAGTATTCTCTTGAAAGAAAAGAAAGAAAAAGTAAATTTTACTATTGATAAATAGTAAATTACTATTTACAAATAGTAAATGAATAGTGGTGAATAGTGCATAAACAGTACTACACAGTAAATAAATAGGAAACTCAATTATTCAATTCAATCATTCAAATATTTGCGTGCACTTTTAAAATATTTTTACACTCAGGGGGCAAGGAGAAGATATATGCATAGTAAAAATCAGCTAAATTTTTTGCAGGCAATTAAATTAGCTAAGTATCCTGCTGACTACAACTATTTTTTATAGACAATTAAATCTCTCTTGAGTCTAGAACTTAGCTCGGGTTCGGAATTCAAATTCGAGTCCAGAACCTAAATTTTCTCTGAAGTCCAGAACTTAGCTCAGGTCTAGAACCCAAATTATCCTTAACTTAGCTCAGGTACAGAACCCGAATTTTCTCTTCAGTTCAGAACATAGCTCGGGTCTAGAACACAAATTATTCTTAAGTCCAGAACTTAGCTCGAGTCTAGAACCTAAGTCTTTTTCGAGTTCAGAACTCAAACCAGGTCCAGAACCCAAACCATCTCGGGTCTAGAACCCAAGTCTTTTTTGAGTTTAGAACTCGAATTGGGTCTAGAACCCAAACTATCTCGGGTCCAGAACCTAAGTCTTTTCTGAGTCCAGAATTGAAACCGAGTACAAAACCCAAACTATCCTAGTCTTTTTTTAGTACAAAACTCAAACCGGGTCCAGAACCCAAACTATCCAGGGTCCAGAACCCAAGTCTTTTTTTAGTCCAGAACTTAAACCAGGTCCAGAACCCAAGTCTTTTTTTAGTCCAGAACTCAAACCGGGTCCAAAACCCAAACCATCACGGGTCTAGAACCCAAGTCTTTTACAAGTTCAAAACTCGAACCGGTCCAAAACCCAAACTATCTCGGGTCCAAAACCCAAAACTAAAACCATCTCAAGAAAATTAAGTCTATTTTTACCAAAATTAAAAGTCTTGTTGCTTTTCACTCTCTGAATCAATTCAAGATTATTCAAGTAGGGGGCAAATTGTAGACCCTTAATTTTGACCCCAATTTGATATGGTCCCAATTAAAGGATATCAAAATAAAATTGATCCGACTTTAAAATAATTAAACCTCATTTATAATTTCTGAAGTGGTAGGTTCAGATTTAAGAAGCATAAACTCAATCGTAAAACCCTAAAATCAAGTTGAATCAGCCAAAATTAAACTTTTCGGCCCATAAGTTAAAAAGGCAATAATAAACGAAACCAAGCCGGCCTAAGCAATTGCTCATGTCGACCTGGAGGGACAAGGTCGACATGAGCATGCCTCATGTCGATCTTGGCAGCCCAGATCAACATGAGGTTGGACTCATGTCAACTTGGGCAGCCAAGGTAGACATGAGCATGCCTCATGTCGACCTAGGTAGGCCAGGTCAACATGAGTTGGACTCATGTCGACCTGGGGCAACTAGGTCGACATGGCTTTGGTCCATGTCGACCTAGTTGCGCCAGATCGGCATGGTTTTAATAAATTTTCTAATTCAACTAGAATTTATTTTAAGGACTGATTAATATTAGGTTAAGGATTCTAAGTGGGGTTAGGGCCTATAAATAATAACATTTCAGAATTAACAAGGGGGAATAGTAAGGAACATTAAAGAGAGACGGCAACAAACAGAGAAGATTAGCAGCAAACATTCATTAATCGTCAATCCATCAAAGGCAGCAACATTGCCTTTGTCATTGTTCATCTAGAAATAAATTTGGTGAAACCAACGAATGAAGGTTTGATTTAATTCTTTAATTTGTTTGAATTCACAGCAGCTTCATCCTTGAGTTACAACTTATTTGACTGTCCAGTATATACATTCCCTTCTATAAATATCATTAGAAGTTTGAAGATTAAGAAGTTGTTTAGGTCCAGTAGTTAACTTAAACCTCGTAGTCTTGATTACTTGATTTAAACAACATGATTTGAGTTCAATGTTCATATAATCACAAAACATTATCAAAACCATAATCTAATTGCCCAGATGCTAAAAATCCTAATCTACTTTCCAATTTCAAAACCCTAACTGTTCTCTTAATTTTCCAAAACCCTAAAATTTTTCTAAATTCCAAACCTAAATTTATAAAATCTATTTTCCAAATTCAAAACACCAAAGCCCTAATCAAATTCTAAAATGTCAGAATCCTTTAATTCTAGAAAACCTAAAACCTTAACTCCAGTTACTTAATTCCCAAACCTAGACCCAAACCCTAATTCCAATAACTTAATTCCTAAACCCTAATTTCATAGAAACCTTAAAATTTCTTAAACCCTAATTTTCATAATCCCAGCAACCTCAAAAAAACCCTAAACCCTAAATGATGAAACCTCAATTTAAATCCTAATTTCAAAAACCCTAATTCCAAAAACCCTATTCTAAGATGCAAATCCTAAATTTATATATTTATTACTTTATTTAATTTTAGATTTGACTATGTAGTTTATTATATGTTTTAATGATTGATTTATTTAATTTCAATGCTTGATTTATATAATTTATCATGGATGGATATTCTCTTTATTATTATGATTATTATTTGGTTGTTTTAGTATTAAAATTGTAAGAGGTATGTTTCCACTTTGTGGGTACCTCAATAATAAATTTCTATGTAATTTAAATTGCTTTTATATTTTGGACCAATGTAAAGGACATGTTTCTACCTTTTGGTGGGTGTCCTATTTAGTTTAGACATGAACGATGTAAGGACATGTTTCCATCCTCGGATGGGTGTCCATTTATTTGTTTTGTTTGGACATTGCTTTGATTTTAATATAATGATGCTTTATTTTGATTGTTGCATGTAATATGGATAATATTGTTATACTTAAGAATTTTATAATATCAAGATCTGCAAAGGAGGTCGGAATTAATGAACCGGGCGTTGTGGGGGTACTGGGCCATTTCTCACCTTCCCTACACGTGCCCAACTTTCCGAACCCATTAGGGAGTTGGGGATTCCTTAGGAATCGAGTCATCCACCCCTTTCTTTTTCCCGGCCAGTTTGGGTGGCAACTCCATTTTCTCCGGGCTTAGGCCCGTGTTCTCTAAGACCCTGAGCCTAAACAATGCCGAAGTTGCAAGAACCATTCCACCGGGAGTGGAGGCAAAAATTCCAGCTCACAATACTCGATCCTAAACTAGATTTGGATACTCAATCATAAACTGGATTTGGATACTTTATCCTAACTAGATTTGGATACTCGATCCTAAACTGGGTTTGGATGCTCGATCCTAAACTGGGTTTGAATATTGGATCCTAAACTGGATTTGGATACTCGATCCAGAAATGGATTTGGATACTCAATCCTAAACTGAATTTGGATACTCGATCCTAACTGAATTTGGATGCTCGATCCTAAACTGAATTTGAATTCTGGACAAAAATATTTGAAAGTGAATATTTTGTATATGCATAAACTCAAAAATTAAAATGGAGAGACTTTGCCCCCTGTGTAGGCTCAAACCAATAATTCTTCTCATGCAGGCTCTGATTGATGTTTGTATTTTGTCTTTTCTTTGCATAAGCATGCATCTCTTCTTTCTTTTGCAAAATGACTAGAGCTTCCTCAAGAAATGGTCCTTCCACACCCCCTGATTCTATACCCGCTTCATCTTTGCTTCATAGAGTATCTATTGTTCACTTTGATAAAGGATAGACAATACAATAAAAGAAAATGTAATGTGATATGCTCATGTATTCATGATATGCATGAATAACACTTACAATGGTTCTATCGATGCACAGACTGAGATAATTAACTGAAGAGTTGTCATTGACTCCTTCCAGATGCTTGTTCAGTTCTTGCTTTGGAATGATAGTATGCTTCATATTTATGGCTTTTATCTTCAAGATGTTGAGAACATAAATAATGGAGGCTCCAAGCAGCAGAGATACATCCATTTCATACTAGGATTCAGCACACCAGTCGGTAACTATTTACATCATTGCCAATAACTATTTACTTTGCCTAATGTGTCCTTTAAGGTTCGATGATTCAACATACTTCTCTTAACTTGAAGGCTTCATGTGACAGAAACATTTTTTTTTTTGAAATCAAATGTTGGCTTTGCCAAATCAATGTCAATGTACCTCAGGACTTGATTTTTCAAATTAACATATCTATAACATGATGACCTTAGTTACCATACTAAACTCAGGAATCATTTCTATTTAAGCAAGAATTGTTTCATTTCAGATAGGCACATACACATTACTTGGTCAAAGGTCTCATTTGAGTTTGAATATTGTCTATCTCATATGCATGCTTATCCAAACTATCTCCACTAATAGACTCTACCTACCAAGAGAGATCAACAGGTCTTTGATAAGTTTGAAATGGGGTCTATAAGGGACATGGGTTTAAATGAAGGCCATTTGTAAGTTGGAGCTATTGTCACACAATGGACAAACCTTCACACTACAAGTTTCTTATTTGAACTTTAGGCAGCTGAGATCAATCTTGCTATACTCTAAATTCCTTCTATCTTCATAGCATTAATCTTGATCTTGATTAGGACAGTTTTTGCCCTTGTAAAAAGTTTGGTACCCAAATTTATTTCTTTTCTTCTTCTCCTTTTTCTTTCTTTTTATTTTTCTTACTCTTCCCTTTCTTGGAGCATTTTATCATTTTGTCTTTCTTCCTTGTAGGACTGTCAAGTACAGAACTTTCAAGAACTGAATGGTCTTTCTCTTTTTTCTCTGATTTTGATCGAATCTTTGGTTGGGTTGGACCAATTAAAGTCAAACTGTCCATATAAACTAAATGGAAGCCTTTTGTTGTCTTAGGTAAAAGAGAACTCAGTTGGATTTCTGAACCATTTTGGGTTTTCTTTTCTTTTTTGCTTTTCTTTTGTCTTCTTTTTTTCTTTTCTTTTCTTTTTTTTTGTTTTTTTCCTTTTTTTTTTGTTCTAGCTCTAAAAGAGTTGTCTTGTTTGTACCAAATTGGGTTTATAATAATGGATGAGTGGAGTGACATAAATCTTCTTTAACAGGGATAAATCTTTTGTTACTCTTATGTTGTCTTGATATATTGGAGATATTAGGAAAACTTCAACTACCCTTATGGTCTTGAGAACTTCAACTATCTTCATGGCCTTGACTATTCATTTCTTTCTTTGATCTTCTTGCCTCTTTATCTTAGTGATCATAAGACTTGTCAAAAGTATCACAACAGCTAAGGGTAGGTTGTTGGGGTTTGTAAGCCAATGAAAAGAAAGCTAAAATTTAATGAAGGCTCAAAGGGACAACTAGGGATTGATATTTAATTGGGTGGATACTAGATGTTGGCTAACCAAACAATGCCTAGATCATTTCTCTCTTAAATAAGCAGAGTTCAATTTTGCCTCGATAGTTTGTCAAAGCATGTTCTAAGACTGACTAAGACCTAGACAAATGTAATTATGCAGGAGCCCTCTCTAAGTAAGCATACACAACTCAATGATATAGAGTAATTCCCTCACCTAGTAAAGTCATTCAAGTCATGATGCCTAGATACATTAATTTATGAATATCAAGCTAGATTCCTCATCAGTTGAGCATCAAAATGAACAATGCCAACAAAAATTTTGACAAAAATAATTTATTCGAACAACTTTAAATTTGAAAAACATGATTGTTCCATAAAACACCAAATAAAGAAAAACAAACAAGAAAAACAAACAAGATAAGGGAAGTTTGTTGAGTTAAGCTTCTTTTCCTTTCACATCTTCAATATTCCCATCTTGAAAGGATGATAAAACAAAATCTTCTTCCAATCCTTTTCGTACAATGAAGGTTGCTGGTGGAGGTACTCTTCCAAACTTAGGCAAATGATTGTTCTTGGTATTAGGCTTATCCGGCTCGGGTAGCTTACCACTGTCAATCAAATCGTGGATCTCATGTCTTAAACGAGCATATTTATCCTTCTCATGCCCTTGCATTTGATGAAATTGACAAAAAGCCTTAGTATCAAATTTTGAGGGTAAAGGATTTTGCAAAGGTCGAGGGAACAATGGCTCTAATAGTCCCTTCTTTTGCAGCTTGCTGAAAACCCAAGATAGAGGTTTCCCCAATTTTAAGAATTGTCTTTTATTTCCTTGACCAGTTACATTAACATCAACTTCTTTTTGCATGCTTTGATTGCTAGGCTGATAATTCCCTTTCTCATTCCTTCTTACCGAAAAGCGGTTCTTCTCCCTATCCCACTCTTCAATTTGTAGACTTGCTTGGAGAAGATCTTTGAAATCACGGATGAGTGTATGAGACATCCTTTCACGGAGACTAGGCAACACCCCTCTCACAATCATCCTTATTTGATCATATTCATCGAGCCTCTTCTTGAGCAAAGCAGCCTTATTTCTCCATCTTTTGACATAGTCCACAAAATTCTCATTTAGCCTTTGTCTAATGGACTCAACTTCCATTAAGGTAACTTCCAGCTCGACATTATATCCATATTCCTGAATGAAAGCCTTATACAATATGTCCCAATCTTTTTGAGTACTTTCCTCTAAGGTGTTGAACCAATTTTGGACAACAGGGTCCAATGAGAGCATAAAGTACCTTAAAGTTTGAGCCTTAGTAGCTTAGGCAAATTGCATAGCAGTGATATACTGCTTCACATGGAGGTGAGGATTTTCGGTTCCGTCAAACTTTGCAAAAGATGGCATCTTGAACTTATAAGGGACCTCCTTATCTTGTTCAAATAGTTTGTCGATCTCAGACATCTCTTCAGTTTTCAGTTTCTTTTTAATTTTTTTTTCTAAATCAGCAATCATCTTCTCAACATCAGAATTTTCAGTCCTTTCAAAAATTTTCTTGTGAACAACCTTTTGCTCCTTTTTATCTTGAGGATCTTAGAAGTACTGAGCCTAATCATCATCATCAATGATCACCTTATCATCATCAAAAGCCAGTTCACCAACTTTAGCCTTCCCCTTGTCTTTCTTGGTGCTAGCAGATGCTTCGGTATTATTTCTTAAAATTGTAGCCAATTGGTTCTTCATGATCTTGGCCAGGGCTTCTTCTATTTCTTCCATCTTGGCATTGAGGGTGTCATCCACCATTTTTTGAATTTGTTTGGGCTCCATTGCTTTTGGTGAGAAAGTGATTGAGTCATTGCTAGATTTTTTATCTTCGGCGTAGGTCAGATTGTCGTAAGCTTTTGAACTGTCGTAATCTAGGGTTATGAGCCAGAGAGGATCAATGATATGAGATGCAATTGTATGTATGCATGTATGCATGTATGCACAAATAATAAACAAAGAAAGATGATTAGGACGTTCCTTCCAACCTTATAACTTCCACACACGAGTGGCGAGTCTATTTTCCTAGGTATATAGTTAACAAAATACCAACATGGGGTGTCTTGTTTTCGAATAATTCCCTTAGGCGTTTCAACCAATAGTTATATTTTTAAAAATGAAAATCAGTTCATGATAATTCCCATTAATTAGGCTTTAATCCATCCAACTAACTAAAGTAGCTTTTATGCTATATTGGATTAAAATTAAATTAAGAGGTCTATTATAAATAGATTTCTCACTTGAAAGAGTAACTAACGATTCATGCCAAAAACATGCCCATGATTAATTATTCTTAGTATAAACTAGGCTCACAATTGATTTTTGGTATTTCATAATTGACCTAAATAATTTGCAAGCTCTTTGTAAGAAAAGGTTGGATGAAAATAACTTTGTTTCTAAGCCCATTATATAAGATTTTAGAAAAAATGGATTTTGTGCTTAGTATTTGGGTCTTGAGAAAAGAATTTTTTGATTATTTTTAGAAAAATTTTATGTCCAAAGACCATCTTGAAAAGTTTTGAAAATAGCTTTGGTCTTTTGGATTTAGAGAAAAATTTATTTTGAGCTTACAAATGTACTTGGGTTATATTAGAAAAAAAAAACAAACCAAATAAGCCATGATTTAAGCTAAGATAAATTAACCATAGTCAAACAACATACATTTGGGGTAAAAACCTAAGTAACTAGGCCAATTACATGAGCTTTAGTCTTTAGGTTAGGTTCCCATAGCAAGTATATACCAAATGATACAAGGCTATGAGTGGTTATGCCATGCTCGATCTCCATACCTTGAGTGAAAGTATGGTATCCCTTACATAACACAACACGGGTAACACGGGTGTCCTAACTCACGCACACGATGTAATCTAATATGATGCAATGGATAATATTATTACAAGAAAGAATAGAATAATATAAAGACCAACGGAATCAACTTCTCTTATCCCCAGTGGAGTCGCCACTGTGAACGGCGATTTTTGCCCCTACTCCTGGTGAAATGGTTCTTCCAACTTCAGCATTGTTTAGGCTCAGAGCCGTAGAGAACACGGGCCTAAGCCCGAAGAAAATGGAGTCACCACCCAGACTGGCTGGGAAAAAGAAAAGGGTGGATGAATCAATTGCTAAGGAATCCCCAACCGCCTAATAGGTTCGGAAAGTTGGGTAAGTGTGGGGAATATGAGAAATGGCCCAGCACCCCCACAATGCCCGGTTCATTGGAACCAGCCTCTTTGCATGTCTTAATATTATAAAAATTCTTAAATATAACAATATTATCCATATTACATGCAACAATTAAAATAAAGCATCATTATATTTAAATCAAAGCAATGTCCAAACAAAGCAAATAAATGGACACCCATCCGAAGATGGAAATATGTCCTTACATCATTCATGTCTAAACAAAATAGGACACACACCGAAAGGTAGAAACATGTCCTTTACATTGGTCCAAAATATAAAAGCAAGTTAAATTACATAGAAATTAATTAATGAAGTACCCACAAAGTGGAAACATACCTCTTACAATTTTAATACTAAAACAACCAAATAATAATCATAATAATAAAGAGAATATCCATCCATGATAAATTAAATAAATCAAGCATTGAAATTAAATAAATCAATCATTAAAACATATAATAAACTACATAATCAAATCTAAAATTAAATAAAGTAATAAATATATAAATTTAGGATTTGCTTCTTAGAATAGGGTTTTTGAAATTAGGATTTAAATTGAGATTTCATCACTTAGGATTTAGGATTTTTTTTAGGTTGTCGGGATTATGAAATTTAGGGTTTAAGAAATTTTAAGGTTTCTATGAAACTAGGGTTTAGGAATTAAGTTATTGGAATTAGGTTTTGGGTCTAAGTTTGGGAATTAAGCAACTGGAGTAAGGGTTTTAAGTTTTCTAGAATTAAAGGATTCTGACATTTTAGAATTTGATTAAGGCTTTAGTGTTTTGAATTTGGAAAATAGATTTTATAAATTTAGGTTTGGAATTTAGAAAATCTTTTAGGGTTTTGGAAAATTAAGAGAACAGTTAGGGTTTTGAGAATTAATAAAATAGTTTAGGGTTTTGGAAAATTAAGAAAACAATTTAGAATTTTTGAAATTGGAAAGCAGATTAGGGTTTTTAGCAACTGGGCAATTAGATTAGGGTTTTGATAATTTTTTGTGATTATATGAACATTGAACTCAAACCATGTTGTTTAAATCAAGTAATCAAGACTACGAGGTTTAAGTTAACTACTGGACCTAAACAACTTCTTAATCTTCAAACTTCTAATGATATTTATAGAAGGGAATGTATAAACTAGACAGCCAAATAAGTTGTAACTCAATGATGAAACTACTGTGAATTCAAATAAATTACAGAATTAAATCAAATAAACTAATGCTAATCTTCTTTATTTGTTGCCGTCTCTCTTTAATGTTCCTTGCTATCTTGTTAATGTTCCTTGCCATTTTTTAATCTCCCCCTTTTAATGTTCTAAAACGTTATTATTTATAGACCCTAACCTCACGCAAAATCCTTAACCTAATATTAACCAGTCCTTAAAACAAATTCTAGTTGAATTAGGAAAGTTATTGAACCCATGTCGACCTGGTTGCCCTAGGTCGACATGAGACCAACCTCATGTCGACCTTGGGCTACCCAGGTCCACATGAGGCATGCTTATGTCGACCTTGGGCTACCCAGGTCGACATGAGGCATGCTCATGTCAACCTGAGGCCTCCAGGTCGACATGGACCAAAGCCATGTCTACCTGGGAAATCTAGGTCGACATGAGCCAATGCTCATGATGTCGACCTGGGGCCTCTAGGTCCACATGAGCCAAGGTTCATGTCACTTGGGCGTTTGAACTTGAACTAATTTCACATTTTTTAATTTTTTGGACTGGACCTTCTAAAACAGACTTGGTTTAGGGTTTTGTAGTTTAGTTTATGACTTTTAAAATTGGACAGACTTATTAGAAGTTGTAAATTGGATCAAATTTATTTTGACATCCTTTAATTAGGACCATATCAAATTTGGGTCAAAATTAAGTGTCACATCCGCCTACTGCATTTATGCAGTATAGACACGTGCATAGCGAGAGTAGGGGAAAGGATAAGATAATTCTTGATAACAGCCCTAGATAAGGTTGTATGACCAAAGGGACCTAATTGTAATTTTTAATAAAGTTTGGGGACGTAGATGTAATTTCAAAAAAAAAGTTGCACCGGATGTTCTTAATAGTGCATATAATAGATTTCAAAAATGGAATGTAGAGAAAAACCGGATCGCAACGACGTGTAACGGTTTTTCCAAGAAATGTCCCGTTAAAGAAAAATGAAGAAATGTTGCCTAAGGGCATTTTGGTCATTATCAATTAAAGTTATACATGAATTTAGGGTAGGAAATAAAGACGTGAGTACGTAGAGAATGGCGAGAGGTTAAATATGAAACGATCGTCAGTGGAAACGAAGCCGGAGAAAACCCGAGCAAAAATAGGACCTAAAGGGAATTTTGTAAAAAGTTGAGGGCTTATCGGTAATTTTTCAAAATGACTTGGAAACCTAAAATAGACCTTATAAATAGAAAGTAGAGGTCGAGAGGATCAAAACTATATATAGTTTGACTCATGGAACTATACGGTTTAAAAGATATGATCTATTAATCGCCGGAACGTAATGTGGCTCGGTTTCATGTCGGGACCGGATGGGTAACCCGGGACAACTTTATGAGATCCAATGGGAAGAGAGACAAGTGGAAAGAAGTAAAGGAAAAAGGAAGTTATAAAAATCAAAGGTTGGCCAATCAAAAGAAAACATTTAGCATGTGTAATAAATGTGTAATAAATGAAGAAAGAGAAAAAGTGGACAAGTGGGCAAGGTGATCATCATTTCCTTTGTCTATAAATATATGTGATATGAAGAGCAAATTCTCTCTTTTTCCACTCACCAAATTCGGCCAACAAAAGAAAATACCAAGGGACTTCCAAGTTTCTTCAAACTTTGATTTTTAAGGTAAGTTCTAAGGTTTTTAAGTGTGTAGACTTTAATTTTAGTATTAGTTTTAGGTAGTTATATATTTATTGGAAGATTGGGAATTAGAGTCTTATATGGAATTGAAAAACATAATAATAATATTAAGTAAGTGATGAGATTAATTGATTAAATGGAAGAATCAAGATGTAGAAAGATTAATAAGGTTGGATTAAGGGTTTCGGTTGGAAAAGAAATAGAGGATAATTTATTATTTTGAAATTCTAAGGTTTATGTTGTATCTTGAATTGATTGAAGGAGAAATAAAGAATTAAAGAAGGAGAAGAAGGAAAAGCCAAGAGGAGTTAAAGAAATAAGGTTTGGTACTTTACTTTTGAATAATAAATTTTGGTTTGATGCTTTACAAACTTTGGTTTATGAAAGTTTTGTTGTTGATGCTTAAATATATTGATTTGAGTTAAACATGCAAAAGTTGTCAAAGGGAAGTGTTTGAATATTCACTTTACCATTAAAGAAGCCTTAATATTGATTTGCAAAAGAAAAATAAACTATCCTATGCATTTTATGTGTTTGGGCCGAAATGGTCCCAAAAAGACAGCTTTCTGGACCTTTTTGTGGAAATCGTTTGAGGCAGCAAATGAATGAATTTTTCAACGAAATTTTACATGCAATTAGTCAACATATGAAATAAGTTTTCTGTAAAATTTCAGCTAAAAATAAGATCATTTACTTGGTCAAATGCATGACTGAAGTGGACTGAAATTTTGACGAAAACCCAGATTTTACTATTCATTTGGTCATGCCATTTTGCGTTGCCGATTTGTCTCGCCGCAACACTATTCATTTGGTCAATTTGTGATATTTTGAGAAATGCTTTGAAATGTTTGATGTGTTTATTGTGGATGTTAAATATGCGAAAAAGGGGAATGGTTTGACTAAAGAATGTGTTGCGCGGCATAAATGGCAAAGTGCGATGGGAATTTAAAATGATTTCGCGAGTCATCCTAAAATGAGGTTTGAGACTTAAATTGAATCATTTAAATCTTTTTGCTCTACTGGATAGTGGGAGTGGTAGATAAGGGTATGGTGCACTATACTAACGCATGCAGTACTGCTCATTATTGTGATATGATATTTTATTCAGTGGTGAGGCCACTGAAGCCAATGGGGAGGCCCATTGGTTAACCAGGATGGGGAGGCCCATTCCTGTGATTTGATATCGGTGGGGAGGCCCACCTATGTTACAGTGGGGAGGCCCACTGCCTTATCACTATGGTTCCCTATATACCAGTAGAGCCTGAATCAAAGACATATTATTTTTCGTTAAACTATATAATGCCAATGAGTTTGAATTATGATTTTACATTATTGAAAGCATATTACCCTGAATGTACAATAATTTCTATTGGTTTAAGGTTGGTTAAATTATGATTTCATTATTTCCTTTGATTTTGAATACTTTCATATACTACTTTTATTTTTATTGGTAAAGTACCCACTGAGCGACAACGCTCAGCGAGTTAAGTTTTCCTTGACTCGTAGGTTCGGAGCAGTAGATAAATCTTGGGGAAGCAACGACCAGACCACAGCAAATCTCAGGGGTAGATCTTTTAGTTCCATTATGAGTTGATAGTTGTGGCATGTATATGAATAAATATAAAAGAGAATTTCTATATTATAACTGTATGTGATTAGTATGTAATAATTATAAATCTTTACTTTATGTTATATTAGAAGTGTGAACTCTTCGCGCAGGTTTGTAGTTGAGGGTATAAGGTGGATTTATTGGGAGTGCATTAAATTTGATGATATTCTTATTCACATTGGTCTGTGTAAAATGTTTTCAAAAATCACAAAAACAAGTTTTGTCGACACTTGGGATCCAAATTTCTAGGCGGAACTATGGCAAAATTTCTGTAAAAATCAGAACTAAAATTTGACTAAATAAATTGGTAGCAACAATTAGGATAGTGTGGCACCTCTACTCAGCTTACACATGTAGGTTGGGAAGGGGTGTTACATTAAGGGTCTCCAATACAAAATCCATTGTCACTCGCTCCCATTTCCACTTTTGCACTGATGAAGGTTGGAGAAACCCTGAAGGAACTTGGTGCTCAGCCTTCACTTTCTGGCAAGTAAGACATCTGGATACAAACTCTGCTATGTCCCTCTTCATACCTTACCACCAATAATATCGCTTCAAGTCCTGATACATTTTGGTACTCCTAGGGTGCATAGCAAAAAGTGACTGATGTGCTTCCTCTAATATCATCCTTTTCAATTTTTCCTTAACTGGAATAAACAACTTATCTCTGTACCATAGGCTGCCATCATCCCTCACATAAAAGTCTCGACTCTCCCCCTTCTGACAAAACAACACAATTTTTTGAATTTCCTCATCTGCCAACTGAGCCTCCTAATATGATCCAACAAGATTGTCCTTAACTACAACTAAGCCATCAAAGCACCATCATCAGAAGACTCAAATCTAGCATGCAATGCTCTCAACTCAACAAGCAACGAGAGTGAATAAGCAGTCAAACCTGCCAAAGACTTCCGACTCAAGGCATCAGCAACAATATTTACCTTGCAAGGATGATAATTAATCAAACATTCGTAGTCTTTAATCAACTCTAACCATCATCTCTGCTGAAGATTTAGCTCTCTCTGAACACCCAGGTATTTCAAACTCTTATGATCCATATAAATGAAACACTTTTCCCCATACAATTAATGCCACCAAATCTTCAAGGCAAAAACTATTGCTGCTAATTCTAAATCATGTATCGGGTAATTCAGCTCATGTGGCTTCAGCTATCTAGAGGCATAAGCAATGACTCTACCCTCCTACATCAGAACACAACCTAAACCACTATATGAAGCATCACTGTATATCACATATGGTTTACCTTCCACAGGTAGGGTAAGGACAGGAGCCTGAGTTAACATCTCCCTCAGCTGCTCAAAACTCACCCGACACTAATCCGTCCACACAAATCTAACTCCTTTCTGAAGCAATCTGGTGAGTGGTGTAGCTATCATAGAAAAACCCTTCACAAATTTACGATAATAGCCTGCCAATCCCAGAAAACTTCTAACCTCTGTCACAGTCTTCGGTGGACTCCAATTCAAGATAGCCTTAACTTTACTCAGATCAACTCTAATACCCTCTGCTGAAACCACATGACCAAAAAAAGCTACCCGATCAAGCCAGAACTCACACTTAGATAGCTTAGCATACAATTGCTTCTCTCTCAGAGTCTGCAATACAATTCGCAAATGCCTATCATGATCCTTCTCATTATGTGAATAGACCAAAATATCATCAATGAAGACCACCACAAACTGATCTAAATATGGTCTAAACATCCTATTCATCAAATCCATAAAAGCTGCTGGTGCATTTGTCAATCCAAAGGGCATCACCAGAAACTCATAATGCCCATACCTCATACGAAAAGTTGTCTTGGGTATATCCACATCTCTAACTCTCAACCAATGGTACCCTGATCTCAGATCAATCTTAAAGGATATTTCTACTCCCCTCAATTGATCAAAGAGATCATCTATCTGAGGCAAAGGATACTTGTTCTTGATGGTCACCTTATTCAACTGCCTATAATCAATACACAATCTCATGGTGCCATCTGATAGGACTATATTTTGCACATAATTTAATGATTATTCTAGTTATATTTTTATTGTTATCAATTGAATTTGATCAATCTTTATTGTGAAAGCTAGAATATTCATCATTTCAAGAATAGAGTTGCAAGTATGAAGAAAAAGCTTATTTTGGCTAAAAATCATGGAAAAATGGAAAGGAGGTCAAATCAAGCTCAAAAATGGAAAATAATGAATTTACATGGTCTTATAAATAATGATACATGATTTTTGAACTTGAAAATGGAATTAAAGATAAGAAATCAAGAGGCCCAGATTCGTTTTGAATCCCAGGGCCAAAGCTATCAAAAAGCCATGGCCATGGGATTTGATTTGAAGCTGTCCAAGTTTTTCAATGACATAAATTGCAAGGGCAGAAGCATTTGGAAAGCCACGACCGTAGGGCTCAAAGGCCATGACCGTGGCATGGATTTTGGCTCTGTTTTGAAGAGATTTTTCATATTTCAGAGGCATATTGAAAGCCACGACCGTGGCACTCAAAACCCACGACCGTGGGATTGATTTCTCTATTGTCCGAGCCAAGAAAGAGAAGAAAAATCAAGTTGGCAGTTTCAACTTCAATGCCACGACTGTGGCATTGAAAAGCCACAACTGTGGCCTTCTAGACCAACCATTTTACAGCTCTAAAGTGCTTAAACTAACCAATCCAACTCAGGCCACGACCGTGGCATTCAAAAGCCACGACCGTGGGGCTGAAAATCATGACTTTGAGCAAACAATTGGGTTGGTGGTGAACCAAACAAGATGTGACCTAACTTTTTTAGTTTTTCCATACTAAAGAAGCTTCCAAAAACTCTATTTAAATACACTTCCTCCAAGGTATGATATATGTAATAGATTAGATTAGATTCATCCAAATAAATTTAGTTTAGAAGTGTGAAATTCTGCTTCAAGGAGGAGTTCAAGATCCAAGTCAAGATCTTCTTCAAAGAAATAGAGTTTGATATTTCTTTTTCCTTTTAAATTATGTCTTCATTTACCATTTTGAATATTTGTAATGTTTTTATTTCAATAATGAAGAACTAATCCTTTTTAGGGTTGGTCCCTTTAATTGAATTTATCATGAAGTTATAAATGTCTATTTGGTTAAATTAGTTATCCTTTGATTACTTTGTTGTCTTTAATCTTAATGCCTTGATTATCTGGTCAATGATTAATTGATTTGAGATGTTGTGTGATGGAGCGAGAGTGGAAGCATGACATTAGTCTAAGGAGATAATAATCTTAAGTAAGTTTCTCACTTAGAGATAAGGTTAAACCCTTAAGAGGTTGATTCAAGATTCTCATAAAACTTAATGAATTGATTTAATTACTTATGATCACGAGAGTAGACGTAAGGATTAAAGTCGATATTAGTTCTAGTACTTGAGAGAGACTTGAGCTTAATTTAGGAGAATCCAACTATTAATCAAAAGGAAGACTGAATTAGATCAATACCTTAGAAAATCCATGATAAATCAATAAAGGTGACCAAACCCTAAGTTTTAAATTATTAGAAATTTTTATTGTCATTTTATCTCGTTAAATCATAAATTAAATTTGATTATCCAAATATTAATCGGTTTAATTATTTGGTACTTAGAATAAACCTCCTCGTGGGAGCGATACTCTACTCATCATTATATTACTTGTTAATGATCTGTGCACTTGCAGATAGTGAGACCAAGGCCGCAAAAAGTTTTTCAATAAAAGAAATTAGAGTTGCAGGTTTACATGAAATTGACAATTTTTCTTTACTTGCAGCTAAAGTGGATACAATTGCCAAGAAATTAGAGCATGTCAATTTGTCATCATGAGCTCCAATTTGTGAAGGATGTGGAGGAAGCCACGATATAGCGGATTGCAAAATTATGGAGCACGTCCAATTTTTGGGGAATCAAAATAGAGGACCAACTTTCCCACAAGGAAACGCTTACAACCCCACATGGAGAAATCACCCTAATTTGGCATGGGGAAATCAAGGCTATCAAAATGTACCTTATCAACCTCCATACATGAGAAATCAAAACCAACGCCAAATTCATCCTCTTGAAAAACCATCCTATGAATTGGCTTTGGAAAAATTTATTGGTGCAACTTCAGAAAGGTTCGACAAGCTGGAAAAACAATATGACAAGCTTGAATCAAGGATGGAACAAATTGCAGTTCAATATAGAAATCTTGAAATTCAAGTTGGTCAAATAGCAAGTTCTCTTCATACTCGACCACAAGGAGCACTTCTAAGCCAACCAGAAATCAATCCAAGAGAACATTATAATGCTATTTTCCTAAATAGCATACAACTTGAAGATTCTTCATTAGACCCCAAATTTATCAAATTTCTTCTTCTAAAATAAAAGAAAGTGAAGCTAAACAAGAGGAGGCACCATTAAAGCAAGAGGTCAGACCTTATGTGCCACCTATTCCTTTTCTTCAAAGGTTAAAGAAAAATATGGAGGAAAATGCAAAGATTGCACTTACTAAGGAGTGCAACAATCTTCTTTAGGATAAAATCCCTTCTAAACTTGAAGACCCAGGGAGTATTTCGATTCCTTGTCAAATTGGTAGCTTAAATTTTCAAAATGCATTATGTGATTCAGGTGCTAGTATTAATTTAATGCCTTTATCTATTTTCAGGAAATTAAAACTTGCATAAATGAAACCTACCAATTTAGTATTGCAGTTTGCAGATAAATCAGTCAAATGCCCAAAAGGAATTGCAGAAAATGTGCTTGTAAAAATGAAAAAATTTTACATCCCTGTAGATTTCATGATAGTTGATTTAAATAAGGATGAAGATGCTCCATTGATTTTTAGGAGACCCTTCTTAGCCACAATTGGAGCTGTAATTGATGTGAAAAATGGCAAACTCACTTCAAATATTGAAGATGAACAAGTGGAAATTAACATGATCAAATCTCCAAATGCACTCAAGGATTGCCAAATCCAAAACTCCAATCTAAAGGAGGGAAAATACAATTTAGCCTCATCAAGCTCACAAGCACAATTTGAAGGATATAATGAACTTGGGAAGCAAAATTCCAAGTCAACTATAGCCAGCATCATAGTGGGAAAGGAAGTAATTTGTGATCTTTCACCTTGAGGATTAGAAGTTATAGTCAAGCTAAAGACTATAAATTAGAGCTTTTTGGGAGGCAACCCAATGTTTTATTTAAACTTTGTCTTATATTTTTGGTTTTATTTTTGTGTTTTATGTTTTTGTTTTTGGATGAATTTGGATGGAAAAGAGCTTTTGATGGATTCTTCTTGCAAAAGGAAAAGTTAAGAATGGACATGCACACCCCCTCCACCACCCAATGCCTAAACCACTGAGGACAGTGGAAAGCTTCAAGTTTGGGGGAGTTGAGCCCAAAATTTAGTAATGTATTCTATTCCCTTTTTGAATTTTATTACTCTTTCATAAGTGTTGGGATATAGGGTATCTAAGAAAAAAATTTTCGATATATAAAAAAAAAATTCTTGTGATCTTACACTTGAATGATTGAATTCATGACAGGCTAATAAAATTTTGTGATTTAATTATGCTAATTATATGGATATACTTAAATTTATCTTTTGAAATAAAGATTTTGTGAAGAACTGTACTTTATAGATTTTGACCTGAATACATTCTTGATTTTAGTTGAAAGTGATCAATGGTATATGCTTACTTAGAGATGACTCCGTATATGCTTACTTAGAGATGACTCCTACTCTTTTGTCATGTATTTTTTATTATCTTATGCCTAAGCCTAGAACATGTTTAAAAGAACTTTTGAGGCAAAATTGAACCTTGCTAAGTAGGGGAAAAGATGATTTAGGCATTGTTTGTGTAGCCAAATTCTTATACCCACCATATTTGAACACCATCCTTCTTCTTCACAAACAACACAGGCGCTCCCCACGAGGATACACTAGGGCGGACGAACCCTTCTTTCCATCAACTCCTGCAACTGCACCTTTAACTCTCTCAACTCAGCAGGTGGCATCTGATAAGGGGTAATAGAGATAGGAGTGGTACCAGGCAACAAATTGATACCAAACTCCACTTCTCTCTCAGGAGGTACCCCTGGCAATTCATCAAGAAAAACATCTAAAAACTCGACAACTGTGGTCAAGCTGGGACCCCACTACTTTAGTATCTATAACATGAGCAAGATAAACCTCACATTACTTTTGAATCATCCTCCCAGCATAAACAGCTGAAACAAACATGGATGAAAGATACCTCTGCTCACTGGATACCATCACATCCCTACCATCACGTGTTCTCAAAGTAACACATTTCTTTTGATAGTCTACCACAGCCCCATGCTTGGATAACCAATCCATGTCTAAAATCAGATCATACTCCCTGAAAGGCATCTCAATCAGGTCATCAAGAAAACTCCTCATCCTAAACAACTACTAGACTATCTCGGTGCATCCTGCTCACCACAACACTATGCCCTAAAGGATTTGTGACCAAAACATCAAATCCTAAGGACTCAGAATGCAAATCACTCACAGGCAAGATGGATGCACTGATGTAAGAATGAGTAGACCCAGGGTCTAATAATATAAGAACTGGAGTACCAAATAATGTAAAAGTACCATCAATAACAGCTGAAGCATCTGGCTACCTCTGCATCACATAAACCCGCTGTGATGGTCCTATCTCATCTGGTCTACTACCTCTAGCTATAGAATCTCCTCTCAAACTAGACCCAGATAGACCACCTCTACCAAAACCTCTGCCACCATGACCCCCTCTGACACTGGGTTGAGAAGCTGCAGTATCTGCCTGTCTATCCTTTGGTGGCTCGGGATAATCTCTGATGAAATGGTCTGACGACCCACATCTAAAACACACTTCCGAAGTACCTCTCCACCAGCAGACACCTCTGTGTGCTTTACTACAATGAACACAAGTAGGTGGAGCAGGCCTCTGAGCCACTGGGGTCGGAGCACTAGCCACTGAAATTGCAGGTCTCTATCTCTGTTGCTGTACTGACCTGCCAAACTTGGATGAAGCAAATCAACCTCCCTCAATGCCTAATCCAAATGTGATAATAAATAATCATTTAGTATCACATTTAATGGCTTTTCTAATATTAAACCATAATTAAACATCACTCCTACAAATTTCCAAAAATTTAGCCTTTCCTTACTTTAACATTAGAATTCCATTCTATTCCATTTAAATTAGTGTTTTAAGTTTATTTATATTATTAAAAATGTATTTTAATACATTTAAACCATTTACATTACAAAAACAAATTCTTATACACAAAACCCTAAAATGGCATAACCTTCCCCCATTGAAGGTTTTCCGTTCCAACACAATCCATTAATCATGTCAAGCTTATTTTCATCACTTTTAACACTAAACAGCATGCTTAAATAAATAAAATCACACAATTCAATAACTTTGGAAAATTACTTTTCTAAAACCCTAAATCTCCACTTCCATTCTCAAACTCTAACCAAACACATCCAAATCCAATATTTGACTTTAAAATACTTGTTTATACATCAAAACAACTCATTTGGAATCAATTTGCACAATTAAAGCTCATGTTTTCACAAACCCAAAAGTTTCATAACCCTAAATTCTCTCTCTTCACCATTCTTTATCCAAACTCCATCATCTCTTCAATATAACCTTAAAATCATTGTTAACTACCCAAAATAACATCATACACACCAATTCCAACAATTATAACATACTACTTCAAAAATTCAAAACTCACATAATTCAATTTTTCATGAAATTTAAAGAAAAGAGTTGGAAACTTACCAATTGATGAAGAAACTTCTAAAACTCCACTTGAATCCTTAAAATTATTTCAATACTTGGTGTATGGAAGAAGAAAAAAACTCCCCTTGTTGGCTATGGAGTTTCGGCCTAGATGAAGAAGAAGAAGATGATGAAGTTTTTTTTTATTTTTTTTCTTTTCATCTTTATTTTAAACGATATATATATTAAAATAATTTAATAATTAATAATTATTTATTTATTTAATAAATTAAAAGTCCTAAATTCCCTCTTCCATTCAAAAATAATTTATTTTTAAATTATTTTATTAATTTTAAATTTCTAAAATTTATTTACAAAAATGCCATTAGAGTTTGACTTTTCTTTTAAAAAATGTTGACTTTTATATATTATGTACTCCCTCCGTATCATTTACATAGAAAAAGTAAAATGGACACGAAAATTAAGGAAATTTTACTTTTTCCTTCCCTATTTACTTAAATACCCCTAAAAAAAACATCCCTCAAATTAAACTTTTAAGGAAAGGGTATAAATGGTATTTTGTCTCATTCCACTTCCCAAAATTTACCTAAAATGGCATATTTTCTATATAAAAGATACACCAAAAAAGGAAATTTTCCCTATGTAAATGAGGGAGTATATTTTACATATATATTACATATATATTCCACTTTTTTATTTAAAATCCCTTCATTTTTTATTTAAAACTATTAATTTAATTTATCCATTTAAATTATAATTTATTTTATTAAATTTTTTAAAAATTAGAATTTTTTTAAAAATTTTGGGATATTACACTTCAAATCAGACATATACATAAAACTCGTAGAAAACTTCTTAAATTAGAAAGAGCTCTTACCTTTTGATAGAAAATCATAAAATCAACATAATTTCTTGAAACTTTGATGAAATCTTGATATAATAAGAAAAAGCTCTCCTTTTTCCAACTATGGTGGACATCTTGAGGTGAGGAAGAAGAAGATGGAAAATTCTTTTTCTTTTTCTTTTCTTTTTCTTAACCATTCAAATATGTATATATATATACAATAATAAGAAGAAGAAGAAGAATTTAATTAATTAATTAATTAAAATCCTAATTTTCTCTTCCACTTAAAAATAGTTTTAATTTTGAAATTTTTTTATTTACTTATTAATATTAATTAATTAATTATTAATTACAAAATATCACATTTTTTATCATCTTCCACTATCTAAAATTATTTTCAATTTTAATTTATTTTATTCATTATTATTCAAATTTTATTATTACTATTATTTTTATTTTTTACTATTCACCATTTAACTTTTACTATTTAACTTTCGTTTTTCATGAAAAGGTATATATCATATATATGTTAGGTATATTTTAGGTGTATATCATGTATATACTATTTATATCCTTCATACAACACTTTATTTATCATTCATATACTTTGTAAATTACTTCTAATGAGACTACGGGTGTTATATTATGAGATAACTCATCCTTGTTGTGAGTAGGGACTTTCGCCTCTACTCCTGGTGGAATGGTTCTTGCGATTTGACATTGTTAGGCTTTGGGCCTTAGAGAATATGGGCTTAAGCCCGAAGAAATAAGAGTTTCCTTCTAGATGGGCCGACAAGAAAGTAGAAGGGATAGATGACTCGATTTTTAAGGAATCCCCAACCCCTATTGGGTTCAAAAAGTTAAGTATGCATAGAGAATGTGAGAAGTGATCTAGCACTCTCATAACGTCCGGTTCATTTGAACCGGCCCCCTTTTTAGAACTAAATATTATTAATTTTATTATTATTATGATATTACTCATATTACAAGCAATTGAAATAAATAAAATGAAAATAATCATATATCATACATCAAACAATAAAGTGGAAATCCATACAATATGGAAACATGTCCTTACAATATCCAAATTTAAAATACAAATGAAATAGGACACCCACCAAAGAGTGAAAATATGTCCTTTTACAACACCTTAAATGTAACATTCTTGAACTTACTAAAATTAAATTAAACTAAAATTAATAAGTTGGGATATTAAATAAAGTGTTGGAAGGGAGAAAG
The DNA here is from genome assembly GCA_947685225.1 of Garcia nutans. Lineage (NCBI taxonomy): Eukaryota > Viridiplantae > Streptophyta > Magnoliopsida > Malpighiales > Euphorbiaceae > Garcia > Garcia nutans. The sequence continues at coordinate 28,944,597 of CANTUV010000009.1, read as the reverse complement.
ATGAAATGTATATGTGAAGTATATGTTATATATACATACAATATAAAAGTCAAAATTTTGTAGTTAAGTAAAAGGGTAAAATGGTAAAAAAATGAAAGGTTAAAAAAATGGAATATAGAAATATAACTTTTAAAATAAATAAGTAAATTATTAATTTAAAAAATTAAATAATAAATATATGATTAAGAAAATGAAAGAAAAGAAAAACAAAAAATTAAAAGTTTTCTTTCTTCTTCTTCCTCTAGCTTCGCCGAACCTCCCATGGATGTGCAAGGGAAGATTTTTCTACTTCCAACCATCCAATTTTAATAGGAATTCAAGTTACTAAAGATTATTTTGAATGTTTTATAGGAGGTAAGTAAGTTTTTTTTCCAAGTTTAAGAATTTGTTTTGAATTTTTGAATTATGTGAAATTATGGTTTTTGACGGGGATGGTTTTTAATTGCATAAACGGTGTTGGGTGATGTTAGTTTGATATGTGGATAATGATTTTAAACTTAAGAAAAGATTGGAATTGGTTAGAGTTTGGAAGAGGAAGAAGGTGATTTAGGGTTTTGGAAAGGTGTTGATAAAGAATGGATGTTTATTTGATTTTATGATTTAAATGATATTATAAAATAATTTTAATGATAGAATTGAGCTTAGAATGCCATTTTCAATTGAGTAGAATGGATGTCTAGAATTAAAGAGAGTTAGGGTTAAAATTTGAAAATTTGAGGAATATGTGCTAAATTGATTTTTAGTAGTTAAAATATGTAGAATATGATTCTAATACATAATATATACTTATGTTTGAATAGCCATTGAGTAAAAGTAAGTTGTCCATACCGTGGTGAAGGACACTTGAAGGAGATAAAGGGAAGTGGTGATTTTACCTTGGGAAGAGCTTAAACCAAGGTTAGTACATATTTTGGTATAATGTATTATAATACATTGTAAATGGCATATTACATTGTATGTTGGTTTTGGTGCTTTGCCACTTTAATGTGTGAAGTCACATATAAGTGCTTACTTACATGTTTAGAGGCATGAATTGCATTATGTGTAAGTAGTTAAGCCATTTTAAGATGGCTAATTGCATTGTTAACTATGTTTGTGGAAAGAAGGTGTTTATGCCAATTTTAAGACATAAATTGGCCTCCTTGGGAAGCGGCAAGAAAATTAATATGTATGATGAAAATGTGTATAAATGTGGTAAATTGATGGAAAAATTGAAAAAAGAATGGGAAATAGCATTATTGCCAATATATGAGAAAGTATGAATGTATGTGATATGTGTGTAACCTTATATAATATTCGGTTCCAAAGTTTAGTGTTTAGTGGTATGCTTATGATTTGCCTTTGGACTATACACTGGGCGTAACATGTATTGCCTTCGGGCTACACACTAGGTGTAAAAAACATACCAAAGCATTAACTCTGGAATCTAAATATTATATAGGCATTTGGGCCCAATGCATGTGAATGTAATGAGTGAAAAATGTTTAAATTTTAATGGTACTTGTGTGCTCACATTGTAAATCTTAATTGATAAAGTATGTTGCATTATTCTTTAAGTTTATGCTTTTATCAAAGTATGTACTAGTAGGAAGAGTGCTTAGAGTGATCTGTTTATCTTGCAAGTGATATGGTTGATACTGAAAGCCCTACTAGACCTGACCAGGTCTAGGGTTGTTGGATATACTAGAAGTTATGTGTGGATTTCAACAAGCCCAGTGCCAGTATAGACATGCCAATGTTTATTTTGTTAAACTTATTGTTTCTAAGTACATTATATGTATATATTTGAAAATGTTGTAAACATTAAAAGTTTCTAGTTTAAGGGTTATGAACAGGGAACATTATATATATGTGTATGTGTGTGTGTGTTGATATATGGCTAAATGTTTTGAAGAATGAGGAGAATCAACTGAATGTAGGTTTTTAGGAGTGAAAAATTTTATTACAAGTTGATTTGTATTTTGGGATTATCCGAAAAATAGACAAAACTCTGGCGAATATTCCCAAAGACTTTCCATAAAATATATGTTCTTGATATTTATTTAAAAATATGTGTTCTTGATATGTGTCCCAGAGACTTTTCTTAAGAATATGTGTTCTTAAAAATATGTGTTCTTGACATTTATTTAATTATTAATGTACAACTTAGGTTTTAAACTATTTTTCTTTGATATTTTGAAAATTTTGGTAAGATAATAATCTTAACATTCTTGTACTGTGTTGGCATATTTTACACATACCGGATGTAGCATCCATAATTTTAAAAATAAAATAAAATAAATTAAAATTGAATTGAATAATTTAAATAAAATAAATTAAAATTAAATTGAATAAATAAATAAATAATTTAAATGGGAAATGGAAGGATTTTAAGTGAGAAAATGAAATGTATATGTGAAATATATATATATGAAATATACAAAACATATGCAAAAGTTAACTCAAAGTCAACACTTTAAGAAGAAAAGTCAAAGGTCAAGTGGCATAATTGTAAATATACTTTGAAAAAATAAAATTTTTTAAATAAATTAAAAATAAATTATTGAATGAAAGATGTAATTTATATTTCTTTTAAATAAATGAATAATTAATTAATTATATATATATATTATATATATGGTTAATTTTAAAGTGGAAAGAAAGAGAAAATCTAAAGTCTTCTTCTTCTTCCTTAAGGGCTGAACCTCCATGGTTGTGCAAGCCAAGATTTTTTCTTCTTCCAAGCTTCCATAATTGAAAGAATTTCAAGGTTTTAAGTAAAGTTTTGGTGATTTCCTCTTAAATTAGTAAGTTCTTTAACTAATTTCTTTGGATTTCAATGAAATTGAGATTATTTTGAGTTTAGGTTTTTGTTTTAGTTTGATTTAATGGCTTGAATGAGGTTGTATGAAGCTATTTTGCTTAGTTAATAATGATTCTTAAGTTGGATTGAAGAAATGGTTAAGTTTGAGTGGAGTTTGATGAAGAGAGAGAATTTAGGGCTATGAAACATTTGGACTTTTGAAATCATGAGCTTTAATTGTCCAAATTGATTCCAATTGTGTTCTTTTGGTTCATAAATAAGGATTTTAAAGTCAAATGATGAATATGGTTAAATTTGGCAAGAGATTGGATGAGGTAGTGTTGAATTTTGGGTTTTAGAGAGGGAATTTTTAAATTATTGATATTTGTTTGATTTTAATCCTTAAATCATGTTATATAATGATATAAGTGATGGAAATAAGCTTGGATTAATAATTGGAATGAGTTGGAATGAAGAACCTTTAATGGTGAAGGTTATGGCATTTTAGGGTTTCGCATAAGAATGTGTGTTTATTAAATGTGAATGAATGAAATATGTTATAATATGTTTTTAATAATATAAATAAACTGGAAACAGTAATTTAAATGGATTAATATGGATTTCCAATGTTAACGTAACTTTAGGCTTACTTTCGAAAATTTATAGGAGTGATGTTTAATTAAGATTTAATATTGATAATGCCATAAATTGTGATATTAAATGATTGTATTTGAAAACATTGTGTATAGACATTAAGGAGATGTGAATTGCCCAACCTAAGTGTTGAAGGGCAAGTTGGAAGTGAAGGTTGGTGGGAGATTTTAGCTTGCATTTGAGAGCTTATTGAGGTATGTTCAAACTTGTGATAAATGGAATATGTTTGCATTACATTTGGCCTAACATATTTTGAATGAAAAATATGTTAGGCCACTTGGTAGCATGAACATTGTGTTATAATGTGAATTGTTATATATGCATTATGTGTATTATGGAAAGCCATTATTAATGGCTAAATTGAATAAAATGTGATTCATATGAATTATGTGAAAATAACCCAAAATATTTGGTAATGTGATTTTGATGTGAAATGTTATACTTTGTGATGAAATGATGAAATATGATGAATTAAGGTGAATTGACATTGATATGACTGAGAAAAATGAGAAAATATGGCAATGTGCCTAGTTGATTATGGGAAAATGAGAAAAAGTTGATTATGGAAATTATGAATTATTTGTGTGCCTAGTATGTTATTCAATTTTTAAAGTTCTGTATTTGGCGGCATGCCTATGAGGTTATCCTCATTATTTGCCTTCAGGGCTATACGCTATGCATCATTGATTTATGATTTGCCTTCGGGGCTAGACGCTTGGCGTCACTGAGATATGATTTGCCTTCAGGGTTAGACACTTGGTGTTAATTTGGACCAAAATGGTAACTCTAGGATTTGAATAATGTATTAGTTTGTTTGGGCTCATGCTTGTTTATGTCTTTATGTGATTTATAAGAGATAAAGATTATATTTTAAAAGTGAATTTATATGCCACATTGTGACATAGCATATAAAGGCATTATACATCGGCATTGTTTTACAATTTTAATATTATTATTGCTAGGCTTTTAGCTTAGCGCGATTGAAATTTATTACATAGGTCACAGGGTTGATCCTATAGAGCTGGAGAGTTCTTCTAGACCAAGTTAGGTCTAGATTTGAGATTGCTTATTGAGCTGATTTTTTTATACATCAAGATCAGAGTCATTTGCCAGCATGTATATATTTTATGTTATAGTACATTTTGATATTTTGTATATTATGTTATTTTTTGGGGTATATATTATAAATTATAAAGAATGTTTTGGATAATTTGTATGAAGTGGGATTTTATGTGTTTTTGATATATATATATATATATGTGTGTGTGTGTATATGTATAAATATTTTGAGAAAATATGGAGAAATTGAGAAGTATTGGGGAAATGTGTGATGCATTGTTTATTGGGAGTGTTTTTATGCATATTGTATTTTATTGAGTTTTAGGATTGTCCAAATTACAGACAAAACTCTAGCGAATTTTTTCAGAGACTTTTATGTAAAATGCTTATTTTGGAACCTATAATTTATAAAGAATATTTTATTTACTATTTAACTATATGTATTTTAAAGTATTTTGGGATTTTAAATTTGAAATGTGAAAATTTTTATTTTACCGGGTTGTGACATTTTTATACCATATATGCATATTTTACATATACTGGATATATGTATTATATGTATATATGGTACAAAGATGTTACATTAGATATATATATATATATATTACACGTATATAGGAGTGTATTATATTTATTTCGGTATTAGAGCCTAGTTTGAGGTTCTCGACCTAGGTAAGTTTTGAATAGAGAAAAAGGAATTTTTGGTACCATTTCTTTGGTACCATTATTATAGTCGTAGTAGAGTAATGGCTAGACAAAGTTTAGAGGTTTTTTTTACAATGTCAGACTACTGCAAAAGAGAAGTTTAATTATGCTAAGTCTTTTCTACAGGGGGATGCCTACGACTGGTAGAAGATAGTTACCCATGGAATAGCTGATCCTCCGGTGCTGACATATAATAACTTCCTGTGGGAATTTCAAAAAACAAATACACCCATCGGGAGTATAAAAATGCTAAGACGAAAGAGTTTCTAATTTTGAAGAATGAATTGAAGACAGTGATAGATTATGAGAAGGATTTCATCTGGCTGAGCAAGTATGCAGGAGGGATTATGTCAGATCAGATTGATAGGTTCCGAAGATTTGAGGAGGGTTTGAGGCCATCGATTATGTATCAAGTGGTTGAATGTCAGTATAAGATTTTTTCTTGATTGGTTTCTATTGCTAGAAATGTTGATAAGGCTCAAGGGATTGTGGATGCATCCAGAGCAGATAGTAGGGACAAAAGACCACAGTCGGAGGCAGGGCCTTTTAACATCCGTTTTAGGGTTAAAATTAATTTAAATTAATTAAAATAAATAATTTAAGAAAAAATTGTTTAGTTAGAATTGAGAAATTAATAAAGGTATATGTGAAATAGAAAGAAATATACATAATATATAAACTTAAAAATAAAAGAGAATATTATAAAAATGTGAATAGTAAAAGAATAACAATTTAGTAAATATATCTTGTAAAATTTATAAAATAATAAAATAATTCCAAATGAAAATCTTTTTGAATGAAAGATGAATATTGGTATTTTTTAAAATAAATAAATAAATAATTAAAATAATAATAAAATAGATAGAGAAGATGATGGAGAAATTTAAATATTTATTAAATATTAAAATAAAATATTTTTAGTGGAAGATGATAATTAGTATTTTAAAAATAATTAGTTAAATAATTAATTAAAATAATAAAATATTATATATATATGGTTGGAATTTGAAAGGATAAGAAAAAAATCAAATTTAAAAGAATTTATTTCTTCTTCTTCTTCCTCTCTTGGATGTTTTTTCATGGGTGAGTAAGATTGATTTTTGCTTCATCTAAACAACCAATTTTGCAAGGATTTTCAAGGACCAAGTGAGTTTTAGTGATTTCCTCATAAATTTATAAGCTTTGCTTTGCAATTTTGAACTTCCATCTAAATATAGGATTATGTATAAATTGAGATTTTGTAGTAATGTATTTTAATTGTTCAAATGGGTATGAATGATACTATTTTGAATAGTTAGTTATGATTTTTAAGTTAGATAGGAGAAATGATTAAGTTTGGTTTGAGGTTGGACGAACAAGATAATTTAGGATTATGTGTAATTTGAAAATTTGCAATCTTGTGCTTTAATTATGCAAATGGATTCAAAAGAAGTTGTTTTGATACCTAAAGAAGGATTTTAAACGCAAATGATGGATTTGATCAAGTTTGATTAGAGATTGAGAGAGGTAGTGTTGAATTTAGGATTTTGGAAGAGATTTTTTGAAGTATTGATTTTTATTTGATTTTAATTAATAAACCATGTTATTAAAAGATTTAAATGATGTAAATGGGCTTAGATTAACATTTGAAATGGGTTGGAGTGAAGAACCATAAATGATGAAGGTTATGTCACATCTTAGGGTTTTGTTAAAGAATATGTATTTATTGAATTTAATTGGTTAAAACATGTTCTAATATATTTTTAATGATAAAAATAAACTTAAAGCACCAATTAAAATATGATGGAATGGAATTCTAATATTAAAATGAGGTTAGGCAAAATTTGGGAAATTAGTAGGAATGTGGTTTAATTGGAGTTTGATATTTGAAATGCCTTAAAATGTGACTCTAAATGATTTTATTTACTCACATTTTAAATAGGCATTAGGTGGATGCATTTTTCCCAACCTTAGTGTTGAAGGGCAATTTGGAAGTGAAAGTTAGCGAGATACTTTAGCTTGAATTTGAGTGTTAATTGAGATATGTACATACTTTTGATAGTTTGAATATATTTGCATTAATTTGGCTTAACACATTTTAGGTAAAAAAATGTGTTAAGCTATTTGGTTATTTGAATATGCATATGCTTTGTGATATTGAATGTGAAATGATGTATATGCATTATGTACATTGTGAAAAGTCATTGTTAATGGCTAAAATGAGTGAAATGTGATCTATGTGCATTATATGAAAATAACCCAAAAATGTTTACGTGAATGATTGTACTGCTACATGACATACATTATGATAAAATGATGAGATATATTAAATTAAAGTATTTGGCATTGTGATAAATGATGAGATATATTGAATTACAGTATTTGGCATTGTGATAAATGAGAAAAATGAGAAAAGAGGCAATGACATAAGAAAAATTGATTATGAAAAATATGTACTATTTGTGTGTTGCTTAGTATATTATTCAATTTTCAGAGTTCTATGTGGTGGCATGTCTATGAGATTATTCTCATCATTTGCCTTCAAGGCTATATGCTAGGCGTCACTGATATATGATTTGCCTTCGAGCTAGAAGTTGGACGTCACTATAATTTGCCTTGGGGCTACACTCTAGGCATCACTTGCATTCGAACTAGACATTGGGTGTCAAAATAAACCAAAGCAGTAACACTGGGATTTGAATAATGTACTAGGTTAATTGGGCCCAATGCTTGTATACACATTTATGTGATGTTTAAAAAGATTGATAAATGTGAAGTAAAGTGTAATTGAGTATTACATTATGAAATGTCATGATACAGCATAATGCATTGTCTTTCTTTCAAAGTTTCATAATTATCAAAGTATGTATTGCTAGGCTTTTAGCTTAGCGCAATTGAAATTCATTGCACAAGTGATAGCATCACAGGTAGATCCGAAGAGTTCATCTAGACCTAGTTACGTCTAGGCTTGAGGTTGATAGTGTTTGAAGTGAGTTTTGCTGCCATAGAATCAGAGCCAGTTACTTCATGTATACATTTTATTTTATAAAATATGACATAATTATGTATATTATGTTTGCATATTTTGGGGAATGTTGTAAACTATAAAGAGTTTTGGACATAGTTTTGTGATATGGGATTATATATATGTACACATTTTAGTGTTTTTGTGAAAAATTAGAGAATTATTGGATTTACTATTATTGGGAGTATGTTTTTCTGCAGGTTGAGAAATGTTAAAATTTTTGGGATAACCGAATTACAAACAAAATGCTGGTGAATTTTTTTCAGAGATTTTTATATAAAATACTTATTTTGGGTACCTAAAACTAGTGAGGAACATTTTATTTACTTATTAAAAATAGATTTTTTTAATGTTTGGGAATATGAAAATTTTTATTAAAACTGAATTATGGCATTCTTATATTGTATACAGTCTTCATCATCTAAGAGAGGCTACAGAGGTTTCTCATAGAGGTCTGGTAGAGGACAGGGGCAGCTTGGTAGGGGGTCTCAGCAGTAGAGATAGAGGTAGAAACCTACTGCTTCAATGGCTAGTACTCCGATGCCAGCATTATAGAGATCTACCCCACCCACATGTGCAACATGTGGTAGGGCACATGGGGGTGTATGTTGGAGGGCTAGTGCATCAACGAGTTTCTTTAGATGTGGGTCACCAGATCATTTTGTCAGAGATTGCCTAGAGCCGCCAAAGATAGGTCAGGCTAAGACTGTTGTATCTAAACTCAGTGGCAGAGGGGATTAAGGCGGTAGAGGTGGTACCAGATGTGGTCAAGATGGGTCCAGTCAGATAGGAGGATCCACAGCTGGTGGTAGATCAAGGGATGCAGGGGCATTACAATGGGTATATGTGATGTAGAGGTAGCCAGATGATTCATCGGTGATAGCTAGTATTTTTTCTTTATTTGGTACTTTAGTTCATGCATTGATAGACCTTGGGTTGACACATTCACACATTAGTGCATCCATTCTGCTCATGAGTGATGTGCATTCAGAGTCCTTAGGGTTTAATGTGCTAGTTGACAAACCTTTAGGGCACAATATGGTAGTTAGTATGGTTTACCAAGATAGTCTTGTTGTGGTGCATGATGAGGAGTTTGTCGGTGACCTGATTGAGATGCCCTTTAGGGATTATGATCTCATTCTAGGTATGGACTAGTTATGTAGACATGGGACTATGGTAGACTATCATCAGAAATGTGTTACTCTAAAAGCACGTGATGGGAAGGATGTAGTGGTATCCACTAAGCAAAGACACCTCTCATCCATGTTTATTTTAGCCATTTTGGCTAGGAAGATGATATGCTTATTTGGCTCATGTGGTAGATACTAGTGTACCTGTAGTTTCAGAGTTTCCTAATGTATTCCCCCGATGAGTTACTAGGATAACCTCCTAAGGCAGAGGTGGAGTTTAGTATCTATTTGATGCCGAATACCACTCATATCTCTACATGGGACTATGGTAGACTATCATCAGAAATGTGTTACATGCCATATTTTAGCTTTATGGTAGTGGTGTTCTTATGGCTCAATTGTTATTGAGATCAATATTATTATATTAGATTAAGGAGGCACAATAGACAGATTAGAAAATTCATAAGATTGTGGAAGATTGCTAGAAGGGAGAGAGTAAAGATTTCTATGTACGGAATGATGGTAGAGTATGGGATATAAATAGATTGTGTATTCCTGATAGTATGGAATTGAAGAAGAGGATTTTAGAGGAGGGACATTGTTTAGATCAATTTTGTATATATTTTTTAAGATGTTTTTGTTGAATTTAAGTTAATTTTCATGTTAATTTGCACTTAAGTTTGTTTGAAGTTGTTGATTTAGGTTGAAGTACATTTGATGGAGCTTTTTAATCAAAATTTGGTGGACCTGTTGGAGAAAAACATGTGACACAGCCAAGTTTGTCATGGCTTGGCCGTGTCCCTCATCAAAAGAAGAAGAAATCAAAGACAAGGCAGGATACGGTAAGGATTAACCAAGCTTGGCCGTGTCCCTCAAGTAAAGATGGACAGAAGCAGACACGGCCATGAGACACGGCCAAGCCACTGGCCGTGTCTCACCAAAGGAACAAAAAGCAAAGAAAGAAAAGAAAGAAGCAGAGATTGACACCATCAAGAGACACGGCCAAGCCACTGGCCATGTCACATGACACGGCCAGGAGCTTGGTCGTGTCACCCCTTGGACACAAAGAGGAGCATAAGGCAGCAAGGGACACTGCCAGAAGCTTGGCCTTGTCCCAAGAAAGAAAAGACAAAACCAAAAGACTCGGCCAGCAAGCTTGGCCGTGTCACCTTGGATCAATTGTTACGCTTGCATGTGGTGAGATTAGTGGGGAACAAAAAGGATAAAAAGAGTAAAATGTGGAAGGATTTATGGAAGAAATATATAAAGAAATTGCAAAGTGGGAGACAAAGAGTGATGGATGTCTTAAAAAATTGAAAGTGGAAGAGTATGGAGGGAATAGAAAATAGATTGAATACATTGAGTGGACATTCTCTACACCATTATCATCTTCTTCCTTGGTTCTTGCTTGAGGGAGCAAGACACCATTCTCCCATCTTCATTCACCATTTTCCTTTCACACACCAAGAGTTGGAAGTGAAGTGAGTATCTAGTTCTTGAGGATTAGGGTTTTAGGAGGCTTGATTGGAGAGTTGTGAACTTGAGAGAGCTAGCATCCATCCTTGAAGAAGAGAGCCATTTGTTCAAAAGAGCTTGGAGGTTCATCATCACACATCAAAGAGGGAGCTACGAAAGAGACAAGGAGTCTGATTTTTAGCATCTCCAAAAGGGGTTTTTCCAACTCTTTCTTTTAATCCATTTCTTATGTGTTGTTGTTGTATTAAGAACATTAGTATTGCAATGAATAACTTTGATTTGGTTTATATTGAAATGAGCATTTGTTTAAAGAATATGATGAGCTAATTTACTCATGCTTTGGGTTGTAGTATATTTGATTAAATGATTTGATTTGATGATTCCATTGATATACCTTGTTATTGGTCGATTGCATTGAAATTTAAGGTAAGTTGATAGATTGGCCACCTATTGACCGAGAGGAGAAGTTTAATATCGGGACTATGCAATTGACTACCCTAAGAATGAATTAGAAATATAAGTTCTAGGGTTTATTAATTTGCTAATGTAAAATAGTTGGTTGATGTTGATTCATAAATGTGAAAACTAGTGAATTGATAATTGACAAATTAACCTAAAGGAACAAATTAAGGTACAAGGTTATATTGATGTATAATTTGATAATTAAACATTTGATTAAATGAACCTACAACCCTAGGCATTATTTCCATAATTGAATTTATCTTACACAAAATCATTCATTTTCATTTCTAAGATTAATTAATATTCACCAATCCAATCACACAATCGAGTTTATTATTTCATGTTAATCGAACTATTACACGCAATTCCTTCCTTGTGAGACGACTTTGGGGCGATCACCATTACTACAATAGCCTCGTATACTTGTGAGTGGCGCTTTGTAGTAGTGTTAATTTAAGCGCAATAAGTTTTTGGCGCCGCTGCCGGGGAAGGCAATTTTTGTTAATAGTTTGATTTTTTTTAATTTATTTGTTAAATCGTTTAAAGTGTTCTTTTTGAATTGCTTAGGTACTTTATGCACGGATGAAGGTCTTAAGGAAATGAACTTGTTCCATTTATAAAAAACATCCATAGACTTCCAAGACCCGAGGGACCAAATCCTTTTGAGCAAGAAAGGGAAAATACCGACGAGCAGATTGAGGAGAACATAGAAACAAAGATGGGTGATGCACAAGAACCACCTATGAATGAGTTTGCCCTACAGATCATCGGAGTGACCACATCTTGTATCCGGTTGAGCAATGCAGCGAGAAATTATGAACTCAGAAATACTCACTATAGTATGCTGCCATCCTTCCATGGACTGCCGAATGAAGATCCTCTCAACTTCATTCAGGATTTTTACTCAACATTGCATACATTCCCTTTGCAAACACTAATAAAAAGATGAACTCAATTTGAGATGTTTCCCATATAGTTTGAAGGACAGAGCAAAAGCGTGGTTGATGACCCTACTGGAGAATTCTTTAACCACATGGACAGAGGTTTACAACAAATTTATGGAAAATTTTTATTCACACCAAAAGACCAAGGAGCTTAGGGGGGGAGTATTGCAACTTTAACCCAATTTGATGGAGAACCGTTTCATGAGGTGTGGGATCGCTTCAAATCCTTATTATTTCAGTGCCCTCACCACTACTATCCACAACAGTTGTTCAATCAATTCTTCTATGATGGGCTAACTCAACAATGTCAAAACACAGTGGATAATGCAGCAGGGGGAGTAATGGGTGAAAGAACAGCTGCAGAAATAGTTGCATTATTCGAAATGTTGGGGGCAAATTCCCAACAAAAGAGTATTGGAGAAAGGAGAAGAGGAGCATACGAGATAAGTGCAAACTCAGAAATGGCTAGGCAAATTGCAGAACTGACAAAACAAGTAAAATTGTTGAATGCCAAGGGGAACTTGTCGGGACCAAGCCAAGAGTCATGCGCATCGTGTGGTCTTGTAGGCCATCAAGCAAATATGTGCCCCTCAAATTTTGATAAATTCCAAGAGGAGCAAGAACAAGCTTTTGCTTTTGAAGGGTTCCAATAAAGGGGTAGGAATGACCCATATTCAAATTCTTATAACCCCGATTGGAGGAATCACCCTAATTTTTCATGGAAAAATCAACAACATGCTCCACCTCAACAACCTTTCCAACCATATCAAAGAGGTCCCCAATTTCAAGGGCAACCCTCAAATCAAGAGCAGGTCAAGAAACCTTCATTTGAAGACAATTTGAATGCTTTCATTTAAGTTAGCACTCAAAATCAAGAATTGAACAATAAGCGGTTTGACACTTTAGAAGCATCGCTTAAGAAGGTTGAAACTCAAGTGGGTCAATTGGCTAATCAACTTCAAGCCAATTAAAAAGGAAAATTTCCAAGCCAACCGGAGCAGACCAAAGCAATCACCTTTTTGAGAAGTGGTTAGGTACTTGATAATAAAATTGGTGATAATCACATTGATAATTCCTTTGATGCATGTACAATGCAAAATAATGGCGAGGAAATGCAAGAAGAAAAAGCTAAACCAAATGAGCTTAAAGAGGATAGAGAGGAGGCATCCGTTGCACCAAAGCTGCACAAATCTCCAAATCCATACAGACCACCAATTTCGTTTCCCAGCAGGTTAAAAAATGAAAAGCATGATAAGCAATTTTCTGAAATTTATAACATGCTTTCGAAGGTAAGTATCAACCTACCCTTACTATAGGTAATAAAGAATATGCCATCTTATGCCAAATTCTTAAAAGAGCTAAACACTAAGAAAATAAGGCATGAGTTGGATGAGAAGGTGATAGTTTCGGAAGTAACAAGTGCTTTTTACAACATAAGTTACCTCCTAAACTAAAAGATCTTGGGAGCTTTATACTTAAAATCTCTATGGGGAATGGGAAAGAAACCATTGGCATGTGTGATCTTGGAGCTAGTATTAATTTGATGCCATACTCAATTTATTTGAAATTAGAGCTTGGGGAACTCAAACCGACTAAAATGATTTTGCAACTAGCGGATAGAACTCTTAGATACCCTAAGGGAATCATAGAAGATGTTCTAGTTAAGGTAGGAGGTTTGATTGTACCCATCAATTTCATTGTCTTAGACATTGGGGGGAGAAATCCCATGGGATGCCGAGCATGCATTTTGTTAGGGAGGCCTTTTATGGCTACAACTAACACTTTAATTGATGTTAAAAATGGAAAATTAACTATGATCGTTTTGGGACAAACTGTAGAATTTTCAATTTTTAACACTTCCCCCATTTCCACTAGTGCTTTATATGAAGATTGCTCTTTCATTGATCTTACTGATAATGCTGTTCAAGAAGTTTTCTTGTAGGATAATGGCGAACACAAGCTAGAAAGGGCTCAAAAATTGCAGGAAGAAGCAGAGATTTCCAATGAGGAGAATAAAGAAGACAATTCCATTTTGGACGATGAGAGTGATGAGGAGGAATTTGAAGTTGAAGAAGAGCAAATTCAACTACAAGGGGTTGAACTTAAAGAACTCCCCAAGCATTTAAAATATATTTTTCTTGGGGAGAATAACTCTCAACCAGTGATAATTTCTGCTACCCTTACCAGTGAGGAAGAAAATAAGCTTGTAACGATGTTAAAAAAATTCAAGAAAACTATAGGTTGGGGATTGAGTGACATTAAGGGTATTAGTCCCTCTATGTGCATGCATAAGATCATCTTAGAGGAAGGGGCTAAACCAGTGAGAGAGTCTCAAAGGAGGCTAAACCCTAACATGAGCGATGTTGTTAAGAAGGAGGTCCTTAAATTACTGGATGAAGGGGTAATTTACCCTATTGCTGATAATGAATGGGTTAGTCCTGTTCATGTTGTGCCTAAGAAAACAGGGTTGACAGTGGTCCAGAATGATAAGGGAGAGTTGGTACCGACACGAACACAAACTGGGTGGCGAATGTGTATAGATTATAGGAAATTAAATAATGTCACCAAGAAAGATCACTTTCCTTTAACATTTATTGATCAAATGCTTGATAGGTTATCTGGACATGCTTTTTACTGTTTTCTTGATGGTCTTTCAGGTTACTACCAAGTCCTGATAGCACTAGAAGATCAACCAAAGACTACATTTACTTGTCCCTTTGGGACATTTGCATTTTGAAGGATGCCATTTGGACTTTGCAATGCACCGGGAACATTTCAAAGGTGTACGCTTTCCATATTTTCTGATATGTTAGACAAGTGCATTGAGGTATTTATGGATGACTTTTCTGTTTTTGGTAATTCCTTTGATGATTGTTTGGAAAAGTTGACTCTAGCACTTGAAAGGTATATTGAATGTAATCTTACCTTAAGTTGGGAAAAGAGTCACTTTATGGTTGATCATGGAATTGTTTTAGGGCATGTTATTTCCCATGAAGGGATTGAGGTAGACAAGGCTAAAGTTGAATCAATTGTGAACCTACCTCCACCCACATCAGTTAAGGGAATTAGAAGTTTTTTGTGACGTGCAGGATTTTATAGGAGGTTTATAAAAGATTTTTCCAAAATTTCACGCCCTTTGTGTCATTTGGTAGGAAAAGATGTCCCATTTGTTTTTGATGAAAAGTGCTTAGAAGCTTTTAAAATTTTGAAAGAGAAACTAACTTCTGCCCCTATAATTGTTGCCCCAAATTGGGATTTGCCATTTGAAATTATGTGCGATGCATCGAATTTTGCCATTGGAGCTGTGTTGGGCCAAAGGGTGAATAAGTTGATGTGTGTAATTTATTATGCAAGTTTATCTTTAAATGATGCACAAGTAAATTACATGACCACTGAGAGAGAAATGTTAGCTGTGGTGTTTGCACTAGACAAATTTAGATCTTACTTGATAGGTTCTAAGGTCATAGTATTTTCTGATCATACGGCCTTGAAATACCTGTTGACCAAACCACAAGCTAAACCTAGGCTCATTAGGTGGGTGTTGATGTTACAAGAATTCGATGTTGAGATCAAAGATAGGAAAGGAAGTGAGAATGTAGTGGCCGACCATCTTTCTAGACTTAACCCTTATGACAATGATGCTGAAATTGCTTGTGAAAATGCTTTCGAAAAATTTCTGGATGAACACTTGTTTTCTTTAACTCAAGCACCATGGTATGCAGATATTGCTAATTATCTTTCTTGTGGTGTAGTGAGAAAGAATTTGACCTTCTAGGCAAAGAAGAGATTCCTGCATACATGTAAGTATTATTTTTGGGATGAGCCTTACTTGTTTAGAATTTGCAGGGATGAAGTGATAAGAAGATGTGTGCCGGAAGAGGAACAAAAGCAAGTGCTACAATTTTGCCACAATATGTTTTGCGGGGGACATTTTGGAGGAAAAAAGACCGCTGAGAAAGTTCTTCAAAGCGGTTTGTATTGGCCTACTTTTTTTATGGATGCTTATCATTTTTGTATAAGATGTGATAAATGCCAAAAAGTAGGAAACATTAGCAAACGAAATGAGATGCCCCTTAATCTTTTTATTGTGGTTGACATTTTTGATGTATGGGGAATTGATTTCATGGGGCCATTTTCCAAATCCTTTGGTTTTGAATATATCCTTCTAGTAGTGGATTATGTGTCCAAGTGGGTTGAAGCTATCCCCACTAGGACTAATGATGTTAATATTGTGTTAAAATTCGTGAAGGAGAATATTTTGAGCAGGTTTGGAACCCCCAAGGCAATTGTGAGTGATAGAGGAAGCCATTTTTGCAACAAATGGTTTGAAAAGTTGATGACCAAGATGGGCATCCGACACAAAGTGGCAACTCCATACCATACCCAAATGTCCGGGCAAGCTGAGATCTCGAACAAGCAGATCAAGGGGATTTTGGAAAAGACAGTGAGCACAACTCGGAAGGATTGGTCAATCCGACTCTCGGAAGCATTGTGCGCTTATAGGACTGCTTTTAAAACCCCATTGGGAATGAGTCCCTATAGGTTGGTCTTTGGCAAGGCTTGCCACCTCCCGGTGGAATTGGAGCACAAGGCTTATTGGGCAATAAAGACCACGAATATGGACTTAAATGAAGCAATGGAGAAAAGAATGCTTCAGATTTCTGAGCTTGATGAGCTTCAAAATGAGTCCTATGAAAGTTCGAGGATCTTCAAGGAAAAAACAAAAGCTATTCATGACAGGATGATTCTTCGAAGGACTTTTGAACCGGGAATGAAAGTCCTTCTCTTCAATTCAAGAATGCGGTTGTTTCTCGGAAAATTGAAGTCACATTGGAGTGGACCCTTTCAAGTTACTCAAACATTCCCATATGGGGTTGTTGAGTTGCTTAATTTAAAAACCAAAGAGAAGTTCAAGGTCAATGGACAAAGGGTGAAGCCCTACTTTGAAGAAATTGAAGTTACAAAAACGGTGGAAAGCATGGTGTTCGTTGACGAATGATGTAACAATGTCCAGCTATACGGCATTAAAGAAGCGCTAAATGGGAGGCAACCCATCGGTTTGCATTTCTGTTCATGGTTACAATTTCATTTTTGCAATTTTAATTTCATGTTGAGTTAAATAAAATGGAATGGGTACTTTTATCAGTTTTTATTTTTCTTGAATGTGTTTCAGGGTTAAAATAAGGAAGAAGATTGCATTTTTGTGATTTGGTGACACAAATAAACCATTAAAAAAATTCAAAACCAAATTGGCAGTGTAAGACATGGCCACTTGACACGGCCGAGCCACTGGCCGTGTCAAGCAAACCCAAAATCACACAGAGGCAGACACGGCCAAAGGGCTTGGCTGTGTCCTTGGCCGTGTCAAATAGATACAGCCAAGCTTCTCCCAATGTCCCTTTCATTTGGCTTGCAATTTTCTTTTGTCGAGTATCAAACACGCTCAAGGGACACGGCCAAGCCACTGGTCGTGTCCCTCCAATCTCATCAACACGTTCAAGGGACACGGCCAAGCCACTGGCCGTGTCCCTCAAAATCCATCAAACACGGCCAAGCTTCACCAAGATTGGCCATGTCACATCAATTTTCAAGTTTAAAAAACACGAATTCAGCCCATTTCTTCATTTTAAATCCCTAACTCCCCTTTCTCTCCTCTCTCTCTCTCTCTCGACTCCCTCTCTCAAAACCTCCATAGCTACTTTCTTAAAGCTCTAAAATCCTATTAAATCTTCCATTTTTTCTTAACCAAAACTGATTTAAGTTCATCCAATCTTCTTCTTTTCTCATTAAAAAGCAATTAAAACCGTTTAAGCTTCATTTTCACCAAAATATCAAAATGACAAGAACAAAGATGGTGTCTCACCACAAGAGGAGGCCACCTCCACCTTCAGCTCCATCTTCATCATCATCATCTTCAAGGAGGGTGACTCTTCTCGCTAGGGGTTTCTTTCCAACGAGGTATGTTAGCAAAGAATCCCTTAATGCTCTTCATATTAGGGATAATTTTTATAGATTTGTTCAAAACCTTGGATGGGAGAGATTAGTTTCCCTTAAACCTTTGCAATTTCAAGAGCTTACATTGGAATTTTTAACCTCAATTAAGGTTGAAAGAGATGATAAAAAGATTTACACTAGGTTACATTTTAAACTGCTTGGAAAACCATTTGCCATTAGTATTGAGCAATTGAATGATATATTTGGTTTCCATCAATAAGGGGAACACTGTGTACCTAAGGGTTTTAGACAACAATTTGCATGGGGAGCACTGGGCTCGGGAACCTATGTGGCCAAATCGGCCAAGGCAACAAAATTGGCAAATTTCGCCCTAAGATACTTACATCGCTTCATGTCATGTGGATTCTTTGCATGAAAAGAGAGCACAGGGGTTGTGGAACTTAGCGAACTATTTTTCTTAGACTGTGCTAGCAATGCCATACCCATTTGTACCGACTATTGGTTAGCCGATGTGTTTGACAGTGTGGCAAATAAAAAGAGGGATGCCAGTTGCATCGGAGGATTAGTTACAACTTTAGCAATGACACTTCTTGATGATTTTGACCTGAGAAACTGCCGGATGACTAAGATCTCAGGTAATGATTCATTAGATATTGCCAGACTTGAGAAGATGCGTATGGTTTTAAGAAAAGGAGGGGCCTATGTTATGGCTTCAGCTGAGCCAGAGGAACTGGAGGGTCGTCAAAACAGAACACGAGTCGAGGAGGAGTTTGACTCGGATTCTCTAGATTTGCATGAAGATGCTTCAATCCCGGATAATCAGGAGATCCTTAATAGGATTGAAGCACTGGAAAGCAAGGTCGATCGTAACCATGCTGCAGTCATGGAATAGTTGGACCAAATCAACAGCAACCTTGCTAAGATCCTGAGCCTCCATCCTTCAGCTGCATCATCGTCCCATCCTCCATCACTATAGATCCAATCAGCTCCAACCTTTTGAAAACACTTGTTACTTCCTTAGTTTTAGTTATTGCATATTTTTGTTGTTATTATTTTTAATGTTAACTCTTTATATTGTGTTTATTTTACATATTGTATTTTGTTCTTGAACAATTGTTGTTGTGGATGAAAAGGTAGCACTTGCGTCATAAGGAAACGATGGAAAACAGGTTGTACCTTAACTTTTTTCTTTATTATCCTTGTTTCCATTGAGGACAATGTAAAACTTAAATTGTGGGGTGTGTGCTAAGCTTTTGGTTCATAAATATAAATTGTCTATTTTCGTAAGTGTTTTGTTATAGTTTTTTTGTTAAGTTTTGTGTTTTGTTTTATATTTGATTTTGATGGATATTGATAAGTTCAATTGTTATAAGATTGTTGATAGATGACTTTTGAATTTTTGAAGCATGAATTTGAGAATTGATTAGAATTAGTACTTATTGTCAATTTTGATGGTTATCCTTTGCATTGACATTAAACTAGTGAGGAAATTGAGCCATCAACTTATCATTCTTTTTATGTGTGAACATCTTTGATTGATGAATTACTAGAACTTGCTTTGACATGCATTTTGAGACTACATAAAGATTTCAATTAGGCATCAATATGATTAAGGAAATTTAGGGTAACCCATTTTGGCTTAAAAAGACCAACCTTACATCTGACCTTAGTTCGCCAACTTTGAGCTTATTTCATTTTTCCCTTCTTTCTTTTTCACAACACCATCAGCTTGAACCATTGCATTTTAACTCTACCCATTCATTAGTTCAAGAGCATTTCAAGAGCATTAATGGAGTGTTGTGCTGAATAAAGTGTGGGGTTGAATTCAATGGGCTTTAAATTACAAATTATTGTATTCTTTAGTTGGATACCCTATTTTAAAAAAAATGATGAAATAAATGTTGAAAATCAAAATAATAGAAGTTGTTGTTCTTGTCGAAAGGGTTGTAATGAGTTTGGAAATTATCTTTGCTAATTAAACAAATGGAGTTCCTTAAAAGCACTTAAATGCTTAGTGCTAAGTGATTGAGATGAATTGTGGGATTGTTGATCATGCTACATTGCTTGCTTCACTCTTGAAGTACTCTTGACCTAAATGAACTAACTCACTCTCCTAAATGTCATGCCTTTTCCTTAGCCCCGTTACAACCAAATAAAAGACCTTATGATTGATGCTTGATTGTGATTAGGTGGTGGAGATTTGATTGATAAGCAAGCCTATAGTCCTAATCTTTCATTGAATGTTGAGAGCTTAAACACTACCTAATTAATCACTTAAGAGGTTTTGTGAGGGAGTGACAATTTTTGGTATGCATAGATTGACCATTAAGTTGCTTGAGTACCGATTATTCTTGATTCGATTATGATTGTGGATTTAATAAGATGAGAGTCTTAATGCATTCTTATAACTCTTGAACTTGACAATATTTATCTTGTTTTATTTGTTTTGATTTTAACTTTGCTTGGGGACAAGCAAAGGATTAAGTGTGGGGTAATTGTTTAGATAAATTTTGTATATATTTTTTAGGATGTTTTTGTTGAATTTAAGTTAATTTTCATATTAATTTGTACTTAAGTTTGTTTGAAGTTGTTAATTTAGGTTGAAGTACATTTGATGGAGCTTTTTAATCAAAATTTGGTGGACTTGTTGGAGAAAAACATGTGACACGACCAAGCTTGTCATGGCTTGGCCGTGTCCCTCATCAAAAGAAGAAGAAATCAAAGACAAGGAAGGACACGACGAGGATTAACCAAGCATGGCCGTGTCCCTCAAGCAAAGATGGACAGAAGCAGACACGGCCAAGCCACTGGCTGTGTCTCACCAAAGGAACAAAAAGCAAAGAAAGAAAAGAAAGAAGTAGAGACTGACACCATCAAGAGACACGGCCAAGCCTGACACGGCCAGGATCTTGGCCGTGTCACCCCTTGGACACAAAAAGGAGCATAAGGCAGCAAGGGACATGGCCAAAAGCTTGGCCATGTCCCAAGAAAGAAAAGACAAAACCAAGAGACTCGGCCAGCAAGCTTGGCCGTGTCACCCTGGATCAATTGTTAGGCTTGCACGGGGTGAGATTAGTGGGGAACAAAAAGGATAAAAAGGAGTGAAATGTGGAAGGATTTATGGAAGAAATATATAAAGAAATTGCTAAGTGGGAGACAAAGAGTGATGGATGTCTTAAAAAATTGAAAGTGGAAGAGTATGGAGGGAATAGAAAATAGATTGAATACATTGAGTGGACATTCTCTACACCATTATCATCTTCTTCCTTGGTTCTTGCTTGAGAGAGCAAGACACCATTCTCCCATCTTCATTCACCATTTTCCTTTCACACACCAAGAGCAAAGACAATTGTTGGAAGTGAAGTGAGTAGCTAGTTCTTGAGGATTAGGGTTTTAGGACGCTTGATTGGAGAGTTGTGAACTTGAGAGAGCTAGCATCCATTCTTCAAGAAGAGAGCCATTTGTTCAAAAGAGCTTGGAGGTTCATCATCACACATCAAAGAGGGAGCTACGAAAGAGACAATGAGTCCGATTTTTAGCATCTCCAAAAGGGGTTTTTCCAACTCTTTCTTTTAATCCATTTCTTATTTATTGTTGTTGTATTAAGAACATTAGTATTGCAATGAATAACTTTGATTTGGTTTATATTGAAATGAGCATTTGTTTAAAGAATATGATGAACTAATTTACTCATGCTTTGGGTTGTAGTATATTTGATTAAATGATTTGATTTGATGATTCCATTGATATACCTTGTTATTGGTTGATTGCATTGAAATTTAAGGTAAGTTGATAGATTGGCCACCTATTGATTACTTAATATTGAATGACGGACCGAGAGGAGAAGTTTAATATCAGGACTATACAATTGACTACCCTAAGAATGAATTAGAAATATAAGTTCTAGGGTTTATTAATTTGCTAATGTAAAATAGTTGGTTGTTGTTGATTCATAAATGTGAAAAGTAGTGAATTGATAATTGACTAATTAACCTAAAGGGACAAATTAAGGTACAAGTTTATATTGATGGATAATTTGATAATTAAACATTTGATTAAATGAACCTACAACCCTAGGCATTATTTCCATAATTGAATTTATCTTGCACAAAATCATTCATTTTCATTTCTAAGATTAATTATGATTCACCAATCCAATCACACAATTGAGTTTATTATTTCATGTTAATCGAACTATTACACGCAATTCCTTCCTTGTGAGACGACCTTGGGGCGATCACCGTTATTGCAATAGCCTCGTATACTTGCGAGTGCCACTTTGTAGTAGTGTTAATTTAAGCGCAATAAGTTTTTGGCACCGCTGCCGGAGAAGGCAATTTTTGTTAATAGTTTGATTTTTTTTAATTTATTTGTTAAATCGTTTAAAGTGTTCTTTTTGAATTGCTTAGGTACTTTATGCACGGACGAAGGTCTCAAGGAAACGAACTTGTTCCATTTATAGACAACATCCATAGACTTCCAAGACCCGAGGGACCAAATCCTTTTGAGCAAGAAAGGGAAAATACCAACGAGCAGTTTGAGGAGAACATAGAAACAGAGATGGGTGATGCACAAGAACCACCTATGAAGGAGTTTGCCCGACCGATCATCGGAGTGACCACATCTTGTATCCGATTGATCAATGCAGCGAGAAATTATGAACTCAGAAATACTCACTATAGTATGCTGCCATCCTTCCATGGACTGCCAAATGAAGATCCTCTCAACTTCATTCGGGATTTTTACTCAACATTGCATACATTCCCTTTGCAAACACTAACAGAAGATGAACTCAAGTTGAGATATTTCCTATATAGTTTGAATGATAGAGCAAAAGCATGGTTGATGACCCTATCGGAGAATTCTTTAACCACATGGACAGAGGTTTACAACAAATTTATGGGAAATTTTTATTCACACCAAAAGACCAAGGAGCTTAGGGGGAGTTTTGCAACTTTCACCCAATTTGATGGAGAACAGTTTCATGAGGTGTGGGATCGCTTCAAATCCTTATTAATTCAGTGCCCTCACCACTACTATCCACAATAGTTGCTCAATCAATTCTTCTATGATGGGCTAACTCAACAATGTCAAAACACACTAGATAATGCAGCAGGGGGAGCAATGGGTGAAAGAACAGCTGCAGAAACAGTTGCATTATTCGAAATGTTGGGGGCAAATTCCCAACAAAAGAGTATTGGAGAAAGGAGAAGATGAGCACACGAGATAAGTGCAAACTTAGAAATGGCTAGGCAAATTACAGAACTGACAAAACAAGTAAAATTGTTGAATGCCAAGGGGAACTTGTCCGGACCAAGCCAAGAGTCATGCGCATCGTGCGGTCTTGTAGGCCATCAAGCAAATGTGTGCCCCTCAAATTTTGATACATTCCAAGAGGAGCAAGAACAAGCTTTTGCTTTTGAAGGGTTCCAACAAAGGGGTAGGAATGACCCATATTCAAATTCTTATAACCCCGGTTGGAGGAATCACCCCAATTTTTCATGGAAAAATCAACAACATGCTCCACCTCAACAACCTTTCCAACCATATCAAAGAGGTCCCCAATTTCAAGGGCAACCCTCAAATTAAGAGCAGGTCAAGAAACCTTCATTTGAAGACAATTTGAATGCTTTCATTCAATTAGCACTCAATTTGAACTATTACACGCAATTCCTTCCTTGTGAGATGACCTTGGGGCGATCACCGTTACTGCAATAGCCTCGTATATTTACGAGTGCCGCTTTGTAGTAGTGTTAATTTAAGCGCAACAGACATCTATCATCTTATGCCATGAATCTTAGAAGTACCAAAATGTATCAAGACTTAAAGCAACACTACTGGTTATCGGGTATGAATAAGGACATAACGAAATTTGTGCCTCTATGTCTCACTTGTTAGAGAGTGAAAGCTGAGCACCAAGTACCTTATAGATTGCTACAACCATTATTAGTGCTTAAGTGGAAATGGGAGCGAGTGACTATAGATTTTGTGCCTGGACTACCTTTGACCTAGAGGAAGTATGATGCAATATGGGTGATAGTTGACAGAATGATGAAGTCAGCTCATTTCCTTCTGGTTAGGATGAACTACTCACTTGATAAGTTGGTTGAGTTATGTATTAATGAGATTGTGAGATTGTACGGAGTCCCAGTTTCACTGGTATCAAACCGAGATCCTAGATTTACATCCATATTTTGGAAGAATTTGTAAGATGTGTTAGGTAGTCGGTTGCATTTTTTCAGCACTGCTTTCCATCCACAGATAGATGATCAGTCAGAGAGAGTGATACAAACTTTAGAGCATATGTTGAGAAGTTGTACCATTGAGCTTACTGGGAGCTGGGATAGACACTTACCCTAGGTCAAATTTGCATACAATAATAGTTATTAGTCTAACATTAGGATGGCACCTTATGAGGCCTTGTATAGAAAGACGTGCAAAACACCATTATGTTGGGATGAAGTTGGAGAAGGTAATTTGGGATTGTTTGAAAGCGACTTCAGATCAACAAAAATCATACTCTAATTTGAAAAGGAAAGATATAGAGTTTAATATGGGTGATAAGGCGTTCTTGAAGGTGTCTCCATGGAAGAAGATATTGAGATTCTGCCGAAAAGGAAAGTTGGGTACTTGCTTTATTTGACCATATGAGGTATTAGAGAGAGTAGGACCGGTAGCCTATAGATTGGCTTTGCCTCCTGAGTTAGACTGGATACACAATGTCTTCCATGTCTCGATGTTTTGGGGGTACAGGTCGGATCCATCTCATATCTTGTCAGTTGAGGCTATTGAGGTGATTCCGAATCTGACCTATGAAGAGGAACATGTGGCAATCTTAGCACGAGAGATGAAGGAGTTAAGAAACAAGAAGGTGTTATTAGTAAAGTTCTATGGAGAAACCATTCCACTGAGAAAGTGACATGGGAGAGTGAGCAGACTATGTGAAGCCAGTATCCTCAACTTTTCTAGAATTGATATCAGGTAATTTTTAGAACGAAATTCTTTTAAAAGGGAAAGAGTTGTAACATTCTTGAATTTACTAAAATTAAATTAAAATAAAATTAATAAGTTGGGGATATTAAATAAAGTGTTGAATCGGAGAAGGATGAAATGTATATATGATGTATATGTTATATATACATAACATATAAAAGTCAAAATTTAATAGTTAGTAAAAGGGTAAAATGGTAAAAATTTAAGAAATTTCAAACTTAAAATAATTTTGAATGGAAGATAGAAAATATGATTTTTAAAATAAATAAATAAAAGATTAATTAAAATAACTAAATAATATATATTTATATGTATGGTTAGGAAAATGAACGAAAAGAAAAATCAAAAATTAAAAGTTTTCTTTCTTCTTCTTCCTCTAGCTTGGCCAAACCTATCATGGATGTGCAAGGGAAGATTTTTCTTCTTCCAACCATCAAATTTTAATAAGAATTCAAGTTAATAAAGATAATTTTGGAAGTTTTACAGAAGGTAAGTAAGTTTTTTTTTTCCAAGTTTAAGAAGTTGTTTTGAATTTTTAAATTATGTGAAATTATGGTTTTTGAAGTGGATGATTTTAATTGCTTAAATGGTGTTGGGTGATGTTATTTTGATGTGTGGATAATGATTTTAAGGTTGAACTTAAGAAAAGCTTAGAATTGGTTAGAGTTTGGAAGAGGAAGAAGGTGATTTAGGGTTTTGGAAAGGTGTTGATAAAGAATGGATGTTTATTTGATTTTATCATTTAAATGATATTATTAAATGATTTTAATGATAGAATCGAGCTTAGAATGCCATTTGCAATTGAGTAGAGCAGATGTCTAGAATTAAATTAAAGAGAGTTAGGGTTAAAATTTGAAATTTTGAGGGATATGTGCTAAATTGATTTTTAGTAGTTAAAATATATAGAATATGATTCTAATACATAATATATACTTATGTTTTGAATAGCCATTGAGTAAAAGTAAGTTGTCCATCCCAAGTGGTGAAGGACACTTGAAGGAGATAAAGGGAAGTGGTGATTTTAGCCTGGGAAGAGCTTAAACCAAGGTTAGTACATATTTTGGTATAATGTATTATAATACATTGTAAATGGCATATTACATTGTATGTTGGTTTTGGTGCTTTGCCACTTTAATGTGTGAAGTCACATATAAGTGCTTACTTACATGTTTAGAGGCATGAATTGCATTATGTGTAAGTAGTTAAGCCATTTTAAGATGGCTAATTGCTTTGTTAACTATGTTTGTGGAAAGAAGGTGTTTATGCCAATTTTAAGACATAAACTGGCCTCCTTGGGGAAGCGGCAAGAAAATTAATATGTTTGATGAAAACGTGTATAAATGTGGTAAATTGATGGAAAAAGTGCAAAAATAATGGGAAATAGCATTATTGCCAATATATGAGAAACTATGAATGTGTGTGATATGTGTGTAACCTTATATAATATTCAGTTCTAGAGTTTTGTGTTTGGTGGTATGCTTATGATTTGTCTTTGGGCTAGACGTTGGGCATCATCAATATATGATTTGCCTTTGGTCTAGACACTGGGCGTCTAGACCAAAAAACATACCAAAGCATTAACTTTGGAATTTGAATATTATATAGGGCCATTTGGGTCCAATGCTGTGAATGTAATGAGTGAAAAATGTTTAAACTTTAATGGTACTTGTGTTCTCACATTATAAATCTTAATTGATAAAGCATGTTGCATTATTCTTTAAGTTCATGTTTTTATCAAAGCATGTACCACTAGGCAGAATGCATAGCGATTTGTTTATCGCGCAGGTGACAAGGTTGATACTGAAAGCCTTGCTAGACTTGACTAAGTCTAGGGTTGTTGGATATAATAGAAGTTCTGTGTGGATTGCAACATTATTTGTACCAGTACTGACATGTAAATGTTTATTTTGTGAAACTTATTGCATCTAAGTACATTATATGTATATATTTGACAATGTTCTAAACTTATAAAAATTTCTAGTTTAAGGGCTGCGAATAGGGAACATTATATATATGTGTGTGTGTGTGTGTGTGTTGATATATGGCTAAATGTTTTGGAGAATGAGGAGAATCAACTAATGCAAGTTTTTGAGAGTGAAACATTATATTGCAGGTTGATTTGTGTTTTGAGATTATCCGAAATACAAATAAAACTCTGGTGAATTTTTTCTAGAGACTTTTCTTAAAAATATATGTTCTTGATACTGAAAATTTCTCAATGAATAATTTTCCCAGAGACTTTTCTTAAAAATATGTGTTCTTGATACTTAACGTACAACTTAGGTTTTAAACTATTTTTCTTAGAAATTATGGAAATTTTGGCAAGAAAGGAATTTTAATATTCTTATACTGTGTATGCATATTTTTCATATACTAGGTATATGTATTATACATATATGAGGTATAAGGATGTTATATTAAAATACAAAATAAATAAATAAAAGAATAAATAAAAATAAATCAAGGAACCCACCAACTATGGAAACATGCCTTTTACATCTTAAACCCATAAAACAAGTAAAGAAAAACTCAACATTCATAATAAAACAAACAGTTCAAACATATAATTAATCATAATCATAAAATTAGGGTTCAAACAATGGGATTAGGGTTAATCATAAAATTGGGTTTTTTTTATTATGAAATTAGGGTTTTGATGTTAAATTATGTTTTAATTGCAAAATTGGGGTTTTGACATGCGACTAGATTTATGAATTATAAAATTAGGGTTTGGTTGAAAAACTAAAGATTAATCACTAAATTATGGCTTTAATTGTGAAACTAGGGTCTTAATACATGATCAAGCAAAATAAAGTAAAGTAAAGTGAATCTTACAAAGTTACAGAACAAACAAAGATGTTAATTTGTTAAATTAAATAAAGAAGAGTATAGGAGACCATATTGACGTTGTTGGTTCCACCAAAAATCTAAATGCTGAAACAAGCATTGTAATTTGAACTACACAATTACTTCTACCTTGGATAAATCTTGTGGGTTTGGATTAATAAGGATTCGATTGAACAATATGGTTCAAGTTTTACTGTGTTTCTTGCTGCCTCTCTTTTGGTTGTTGTTTGTGTTTTTCAATTCTTGCTTTCTTTGTCTTTTAGGGTTTTTCTTGGTTGTTGTGTGCTCTCTGTGTCCTTTGTTTTTTGTTGTATCCTCTTTTCCAATCTTTGGTTCTTAGCTGCCCTTTTATAATGCCTAATGAGGTTTAAATTAGGTTTAATCCTCTAAGAAGTCCCAATCTTATAAAAAAAAAAAAAACTCCCTGTTTATCTGAATAAGCTCCGAATTTAAGTAGGATTAGGAAAATTTAATGGACCGCCAAATTAGTCACGAACTCATGGCCTATTCGCCATGATTCATGACCAATTAGTCATGGTTTTAGGGTTGATTCAATAATTTGGGTTTTTTAATTAGTACCGGATTCAATTTAGGCTTTTTAATTGGAACCGGATTCATCTAGGGAAAAATTTAATGGTCTATAATTTTGTTTTCTGCTTAAATGATCTTGAATTTATTCAGAGAGTGAAAAATAATCTGCTTTGATAAATCTAAACTATTCTTGGATACTTCAAAAAATTTGAGTTGTTTCAGATGCTTCAAATAAATCCGAGCTGGTTTAGATACTTCAAATAAATCTAATATCTTCTAATGGATGCTTTAAGAAATTCGATCTAGTTTGGGTGCTTCGACTAAACCCAGGACGTTTAAGCATATGCTCCAATAAATCTGAGCTTCAATAAATTTTATTGATCCAAATATGGATTAAATTCTTGATCTTCTTTTTTTTTTTTTTGAAAAAAGTTTGTCTGCTTTAGTAAACTCGTAATATCTATAAAATTAAATTTAAAAAAATCAGCAAAAAATTTGGCTATTTTTAACTGTCTACTTTGTTGGGTACCTGTTCCCCTGTGTGGAAAATTATTTTTATTGATAAAAAATATTTTTAGATATGCATATATTTAATCCAACAATAAATATCAAATTACTATGGCTTTGTGAGTCTGTAAATGTAATGAACTTCTGAACTCCTTGTGTCTCTGCAAATTCAATAACATTATTTGTCCAAATTTCCTAGTGCACATATCTATCAATGATTCTTGATAAAGTCAAAAATCAAGGCATTCAATAATGGTTACCATCAGTTACACGTTTCTCTTTCTTTTCCTTTACTTTATCTTTTGTTTTATTATATCGATTTTACTTCATCATAAGCCAAAGCATCCTATTCCTTTATAAAGGCTAACTTCAGTTCATTTTATTGCACTTTCAACCAAACTCATTGGTTTTAAGATTTTATTCAGAGGGCTCCAACAAACATTACTCCATCCATAAAGCCACAAATACTTTGATCCTCTTCCTTAAGTAGTTTGTCTTAAACCATCAACTTCTTTAATTTACTTTTGATAAATGGAGTGAATCTGTCACACTTTAGGACTGGTATTTGATCAAATACTGACCTACTCTGATATATCCGGACCCACGAATGTGGTAGGGTTTCAATTTTTGCTGAATTATCCCAACACCGTAGTCAAGGCGAAAAAGGTTAAGTAAGTTCTATCCTTTTAATATTTTACTGCAATTTAAATATTTAGAAGACAAATGATGTTAGCAAATGTGTAAAGAAAATTTATTAAAGAAAATATTAAAGAAAAGTTAAGATGTCTAAAATAAATTATAAATTACTAGCTTCTTGAAAAATTACTAAAAATATGCATAAAATAAACTTATTAGGACCAATTTATTGTGCATGTATAAAAAGAATTAAGGAAAAAATTAAAATACCTAAGATAAATTATCAGGGCCTATTTATGAAAAATCAAAATATTATGAAACAAATTTCTAGTACTGATGAATTAAAGTACCGTAAAAATGGATTTCTAGGGCCTATTTATGAAAATTCTATTTTTCTAGTATAAAAAGAAATAAAATAACAAACTTCCTAGAAAAATAAAATGCTTAAAAATAAATTATTAGGGCCTATTTATGAAAAACCAAAATATTATGAAACAAATTTCTAGGATTGATTAATTAAAGTACCATAAAAATGGATTTCTAGGACCTATTTATGAAAAATCTATTTACCTTGTATATATAACAAAATTAAAAGAATAAACTTCCTAGAAAAATAAAATGCTTAAAAATAAATTATTGGAGCTTATTATAAAAAGAATTAAGGGTATAAAACAACACAACAAATTTGTTATAGGAGAATTGGTGTATACCCTTAATTTTGGCCTAGATTAAAATAAGTAAGCTTAACTTGGTCTGTTATAATTTTAAAAAGCCTAAACCTAATTTAAAAGGTTGAAATTAAATTGGTCCAATTCATAAAAGCCCAAATTAAAAAGGTTCGATCTAAAAATTAAAAGTTTGGATTAGGTTTGAGTCAGAATGGGCCCAAATCAACATGAGCTAGTGTTCATGTCGATTTGGACACCCCAAATTGACATGAGCACTAGCCCATGTAAATTTGGCTACTCCAAATCGACATGAGCTCATGTTGATTTGGATGCTCCAAATCGACATGAACCTTAAGTCAGCCTTTAATCCGAACCAAATTGAGTTTTAATTGGGTTTAAATTCAAATAAACTTCGGATAAGCAAGGGAGAGTTTGAGTGGGATGAGGATTGACGAGCTAAGGTTGCCCTAGTTATGCCTTATAAATACAGGGTTACATTCAGTGAAAAAGGGGGTCAAAATCATCAATTAAGTAATTAAGATTACAAGACACCGAGAGTGACAATTATCAAAGAAAAAGCAATAACAATCAGCCAAAAGAAATACACACATAATACTAGCAACATATAAAAAACAACGCACAATAGAATGACAGTAGCTACTGTCTTCATCTCACTCAACCAAGATCAACATTAGTACAGGCAAAAGGCTTGGATCAACGTAAAATACTGGTGGAGCCAAGAAACGGAGGTTTGAGTTCTTTATTTAATTTGTTTTAAATTTAAAGTAGTTGTTTTGTTTATTAAAATTATTTTTAAAATCACAGTAGCAATTAATTAAATCACTATAGCAATTAACATTGTTTAGATAAGTCCAGAACATTGTTTATTAACATTGTTTTTAAAATCATAGGAGCAATTAGCAATTATTTTTCAAACACCATCGGGCAAGTAAATTGATCTTAGCCTACAATTTATATTAATCCTTTAAACCATTATTATTTTGCACAATAATTTGTTAGAATACTCAATAGCCAAGCCATCAGTTATGTTAAAATTATTAGTTTCATCAAAACCCTATTAATATGATTTAACTTGATTCAAAACCCTAGTTCATACGTAAAACCCTGGTTTAGATAGAAATTATAATTCCCAACAAAATTATATCAGGTAAACCGTTGACCCTTACCCGCTAATCGGCTAGCGGGATTGCCATACGCGATCCCTCATTAATTGGGTAAATATTTATTTATGGATTGTAATTCTTTGTGATTAACCTTAATTTCCTTTTATTAAACTTTAATTTATTATTATTTTTTGTGATGATTAAACTATATGCTTGGATTATATTTTATTATGAATGATTGAACTATGTTAATATTTGTTTATTAGTTGTATTTTTTAAGGATGTAAAAGGCATGTTTCCACTTGTGGGTGCCTTATTTGTTTTACTTACATAATTTAGTTTGTTTTATAGATTTTAGGACAATTGTAAGGGACATGTTTTCACCTTTTGGTGGGTGTCCTATTTTATTTAATTGTATGGACATTTGGACATTGTAAGCGCATATTTCCACCCTTGGATGGGTTCCTATTTTATTTGTTTTATTTCAATAATATGATGAATGCTTATTTCTTTTCACTGCACGTAGTATGGATAATATTATAATACTTAAGAATTTAATAATATTTAGAACTAAAAAGGAGGTCGGTTCCAATAAACCAGGCATTATAGGGGTAGTGATCATTTCTCACCTTCCCAATGCATATCCAACTTTTCGAACCCAATAGATGATTGGGGATTCCTTAAGAATTGAGTCGTCCACCCCTTTTCTATTTTCTGGCCCGTCCAGGTGGTGACTCTATTTTCTCTTGGTTTAGGCTTATGTTTTCTAAAGCACTATGCCTAACAGTGCTGAAGTCTCAAGAACTATTCCACAGGGAGTGGGGGTGAAAATCCTCATTCACCATTGGGTCTCACTTATTTTGCATGTGTGGGAAGAACTAAAAGCACAAATTATAACTTATTTGCTTTGTTACAGGCTGACATTTACGAAGTCTATGGTGGTGGGTGCATTTATAAATGTAACACCCTTATACCCTATGTACGTATAATATATATACCCAGTATATGTAAAAAATGCATATACAGTACAAAAATATCACAGTCCGTTTTAATAAAAAAAAATTCAGTTTTCAAATTTAAAATCTTAAATACTTTAAAATGTATATTTAAATAACAACTAAAATATTATTATAAATCATAGGTTCTAAAATAAGCATTTTTCATAAAAATCTCTAAAAAAAATTCGCCAGAGTTTTATCTGTAATTTGGACATTCCCAAATACAACAAAACCACAACTTGCACACAAAAGCACTCCCAATAAATCAATTCATACATTTCCCAAATACTCCTCAATTCTTCCACAATTTCTCAAAAACATTTATACCATCATATGTTCTTAGGGTAATACTTTTATGCTGACAGTCTACCACAGCCCCATGTTAGGATAACCAATCCATGCCCAAAATCAGATCATACTCCTTGAAGGTATCTCAATCAGGTCACCGAGAAACTCCTCATCCTGAACCACAACCAGACTATCTCAGTGCATCCTGCTAACCACAACACTGTGCCCTAAAGAATTTGTCACCAATACATCAAATCCTAGGGATTTAGAATGCAAATCACTAACAGGCATGATGGATGCACTGATGTATGAATGAGTCGACCTAGGGTCTATCAATGCAAGAACTGAAGTACCGAATAAAGAAAAAATACCAACAATAATGGCTGAAGCATTCGGCTGCCTCTACATCACATAGAGTCATTGTGATGGCCATGCCTCATCTGGTCTACCCCCAATTATAGAACTGCCTCTCTGACCAGTCCCAGATCAACCACCTCTAACAAAATCTCTGCCACCACGACCCCCTCTAACACTGGGTCGAGAAGCTGCAATATCTTTTTGTCTATCCTCTGGTGGCTCTAGACAATCCGGCAATCTACTTCTGAAATACACTGTTGGTGCACTAATCCTCTAGCAGATACCTCCGTGTGCTCTACCACAATGAACACAGGTAGGTGGAACATGCCTCTGAGCCATTGAGATCGGAGCACTAGCCACTAAAGCAACAAGTCTCTACCTCTGAGTCTCTACTGCTGCACTGACCTGCCAGACTGTCCCTGGCTCCTACTAAAGCTTAAATGCAATGCCAATGCACAATGCTTATGTATATCATGTCACCATGTGACATAGCAATTCATTTTCAATATATCTTTCAATCATTTTACAATTCACATAAGTACAAACACAAGCATGGGCCCAAAGGATCTAATATGCTATTCAAATCCTAGAGTTACTGTTTTGGTCTATATTAACACCCAGTTTCTAGCCCAAAGACAAGTGATGCCCAACGTCTAGCCTGAAGACAAATCATAGTGATGCTCAGCATCTAGCTCGAAGACAAGTGACGTCCAACGTCTAACCCGAAGGCAAATCAATAATTGCTCAAAATCTAGCCCTAAAGGCAAATAATGAGGATGACCTCATAGGCATGCCGCTAAACATAGAACTCTAAAAATTGAATAACATACTAGGCACACAATTATTTAACATTTCTCATTATTAATCTCTTTCTCATTTTCTCATGTTTCATTAGGCACATTGCCTCTTTTCTCATTTTTCCCATTTATATCAATATCATATTATTTCAACTCAACATTTCTCATATCCCAATATATCATTACATTGTATCACATTTTATGCAACCTAACCATCACTAATGGCTTTCCACAATATCTATAATGAATACACAATAAACCACAATATCCAAACACTTTGGGTCATTTTTATATACTGCACATATTTTACTTTTTACTCAATTTAGCCATTATCAATGGCTTTACACATTAAATATAATGCATTATTAACAAATCACATAACATAGCACAATATTCATGCATATTCAATGCATCAAGGAGCTTAACGCATTTTCCAACCCAAAATGTGTTAAGTTCAAAGTAATGCAAACACAACTAATATATCCAAAGTTTGTACTTACCTCTAAAAGCAACAAAACAAGCTCAAATACCATCTTCAACCTTCTCTTCCTAGATGCCTTCAACACTTGGATTGGACAAATCAAATCTCTTCAATGCCTAAACCAAATGTGATTATAAATAATCACTTAGCATCACGTTTTAATACATATACATGATCTCTCAATAAAAAGATAAGAACCACAAAGAAAAAATAAGGAAAAGAGCTATCTTGAGCAAAATCTACAAATGACACGCACACCAACATGGGCGTGTCAATGACTGTGCCCTATGCCCACCTTACAGAAGCTTTGACATACCCAATGACATGGGCGTGTCTCTGCCCATACCAAACATATTGCATCACAGTAGCTTTGACATGCTCAGTGACATGGGCGTGTCACTGCACATGTCACTACTACTAAAAACAGAATCGTCGACATACCCAATAACATGGCCGTGTCACTAGGCGTGTCAGGCCAAAATCCTAATATCAACACATAATTGTCACATATCTAAAGCTATCATTCTTTTCCCATACTTTGAATAAACCCTTTCCATGTCCAACTCTAATTATACTCAACCAAATCCATCATTTACTTTAAAATACTTGGTTAAGCATCAAAGTAATTCAATTACAATCAAATTACACAATTCAAAACCATGAATTCACAACTCAAAAGTTACATGACCTTAAACTCTCTTTATACACCAAACTCAACTCAAACTTATCCATTTCTTTAGTTCAGCCCTAAAATCATGGTTAACTACTCAAAACAACTTCATACATACCAATTTCAACCATAAAAGCATACAACCATAACAAGTCAAAATTCACATCTTTAAGAAAATCCAAGAAGAACAAGTTAGAAACTTACCAACTCAAGTGGAAACCACCAAATCTTTCCTTGAAACCCTTAAAATCCTTCGCTAAGTAGTATGGAAGAAACAAATATCCTCTCTTGCACAACCATGGAAGTTGGCTAAGGGAGGAAGAAGAAGAAGACCAAAATCAAATATCTCTCTCCACCCACTTTTAATTTGAACCTTATATTTTCTACTTTTAATCTTAACCATGTATTTATATTATTATTTAATTATAATCAAAATATCATCTTCCATTAACATTATAATTTACTTTTTAATTATTAAAATAAACTTTGACTTTTAAAAATTTTATTTGTATATGTTATGTATATTTACATATATATCACATATACATTGTACTTTTCACTTAAAATCTTTTCATTTTTCATTTAAAATCATTTATTTAATTTATCTAATTAACTTATAATTTATTTTATCAAATTTTTAAAAATTAGGATTTCAAAAATTTGAGATATTACATATTAGGCACAAAATTAATTCAAATTTCTCATTATCAATCTCTTTCTCATTTTCTCATAATCAAGCTAGGCACATTGCCTCATTTTTCATTATTTATTAGGCACATTGCCTTATTTTCTCATCTTTTTCTCACTTTTCTCATTTTTCTCATTTATAGCAATATCAATTCATCACATTTCATCATATCATCTCATTGCATCACATTTTACCTTAAAACTCATCACCTAAATATTTTGGGTAATTTCACATAATCCACATATGATTCACGTTTTATGCACTTTAGCCATTTACCAATGCCCTTAATGCATACACAACAAATGGCATTACCCAAACACTTTGGGTCATTTTCATATAATACACATATTTCACATTTTACATAATTTAGCCATTAACAATGGCTTTGCACAATGCATTTAATACATATATGATATTACATATGTCATAACACACTATTCATACATGTTCCATATATCAAGTAGCTTAACACATTTTTCAATCTAAAATGTGTTAAGCCCAATGTAATACAAATATAACCAATTCATCTAAAGTTTGTACTTAACTCTAAGAGCAACCAACAACAAGCTCAAACACTACCTCCAACCTTCTCTTTCAACTTGCCCTTCAACACTTGGATGGAGAAAATCAACTATCCTCAATGACTATACTAAATGTGATCATAAATAATCATTTAGTATCACATTCTACGGTATTTTCAATCTTAAATCATAATTAAACATCAATCAAACAAAAATCTCAAAGTTAAGGCTAACCTCACTTTAACTTTGGAATGCCATACTATGCATTCAATTTGGTATTTTAAGTTTATTTATATTATTAAAATCATATTTTAACATATTTAAAACAATTACATTACAAAAACACACACTTATGACCAAAACCCTAAAATGGCATAACCTTCCCCCATTGAAGGTTTTCCATTCCAACTCAATCCATTTATCATTTCAAACTTATATTCATCCCTTTTATCACTAAAGAACATGCTTTAACCAATAAAATCAAACAATTCAATAACTTTGGAAAATCACTTTTCCAAAATTCTAAATCAACATTTCCATTCTCAAACTCCAATCAAACTCAATCAAATCCAATATTTGACTTTAAAATACTTATTTATGCATTAAAACAACTCTTTTAGATTCAATTTGCACAATTTAAAACTATGGTTTCTCAAACCCTAAAAGTCCATAACCCTAATGTCTCTCTCTTCACCAATCCTTACCCAAACTCAACCATTTCTTCAATCTAACCTTAAAATCATTGCTAACTACCCAAAATAACTTCATTCATATCCAGATAGATAATTATAGCATACTACTTCAACAACCCAAAATTTACATATTCTTAATTTCATGGAAATTCAAAGAAAAAGTTAGAAAGCTTACTAATTTTGGTGGAAAATACCAAATCTTCAATTAAAACCTTGAGAATCTATCAATTTTGGAAGATTGGATGAAGCAAAATCTTATCTCTAAACCTCCATGGAATTCGGCCTTGAAGAAGGAAGAAGAAGAAGATGAACAAAGATATTAATTTCTCTCTCCTTCCATTCATTTATATCCATATATATATTATTTTAATAATTAATAATTAAGTATTTAATTATTTATTTAATTAATAAAAATTCAAAATTCATATATTACATTCAAAAATAAAATATTTTTGAATTATTTTTAAAATTTTCAATTTTCAAAGTATATTGACTAAAATACCCTTTGACTTTGACTTTTCCTTTAAAAAGTGTTGACTTTTTTATTGACTTTATATATTATTTATATTTTGCATATATATCATATATACATTTTACTTTTTCACTTAAAAACTTTCCATTTTTTATTTAAAGTCATTTATTTAATTTATCCAATTAAATTATAATTTATTAATTTCTAAAAATTAAGAATTTTTAAAATTTGGGATATTATAATAAAGCCCTCGAACGGTATCCTCCTTTGGTTAAGCAGATGATCCGGGAGTGTGGGTTTGAGGATTTTGTCCTACAATTGCAGACATAAAAATTTTAAATTGACAAAAGTGTGATCCAGGCATTAGCAAAACGGTGGATAGATACCATCCACACTTTTCATTTGCTGGTGGGAGAAATAACTATTGGCATAGTTGACTTTTTTGCTATAACGGATATCCCTTGTCATGACATCCCTATCCAATATCCAATTTATAGATGAACCCTTAACTCGTGCTAAAATTCATCTCTTGCTAGGCCTTGACCCCTCGATAAATGAACCATCCAAAATTAAATATGAACCTATACGAGAATATTATATGTCATATACCTGGCTAGTATTTGGTAGAAAAGCTGAACAATATACTCATGAATTCTTGCTATATTTTCTTAGATCCACCATCTTGTATAGTACCAAATTAGCTATCCATTTATCGATACACGGGCATTGGCAATCCTTAATCCCGTGTCACACTACAACTAGGGGGAAGCCGATCTTTCTTGCATTTATTATGGCTTTGACAAACTTTTTTGGAATAAATGTCCTTTTACCAACTTCATGGTCATTTTTGAGGTATAGTGACTCCCACAACTTATTGATTCAATCAGCAAATTACCATATTCCTAAATTTTAATTAATATTGCAGGTCTGGGCATATGAGCACCAGGTTATGACAATCCCTAGAGTTTTTAGGCAGCGAGTCAGGTACCCGAGATTGAAGTTTTTACTATCAGGTCATAAAGAAAGGCTCAACTCTCACCATGTACACTCCCATCGCTATCATTTAAGTAGACTGGTCTGGGAAAAGGTAAAAGAAAAATCATCAATGGTATTGAAATTTACAAAAGCCAACTTACCTTCTTTTGGAAATTTTAGAGGTGAACACCACATGGTGGGGAGTTGATGAGAGAGTGAACTGAACTGCATCCATGAATATAACATTGCACGTGCAAATTTCCTATTGAATCCTTGCTTTGTCGGTTTCTATTTGTTGGCTTCTTGGTGAGTAGGTATATAATTGCTTCCTTGGTCCAAGCCAATGGAAGGTACATGCAAATATCGGTGGATAACTGTTGAACAATATATCCATGCCGAATGATGCTTAGTGGCATGCTTAGGATGGTTACGATGTAGAGTCTTTTTTACTTTTGCCAACCAAGT
The DNA here is from genome assembly GCA_947685225.1 of Garcia nutans. Taxonomy (NCBI): domain Eukaryota; kingdom Viridiplantae; phylum Streptophyta; class Magnoliopsida; order Malpighiales; family Euphorbiaceae; genus Garcia; species Garcia nutans. The sequence goes on along the minus strand of CANTUV010000009.1, from coordinate 28,905,716 downwards.
CCCCATATGACATATTTATCCAAGAACATCTTTTTAATTTTCAAGTCTCTTCCGTCAGTGTTCGAGAGGCTTTTGAGGAAGAAAAAGAAGAAGAGGGTGCTAATAATGATGACAGAGAGGATGGTAATGATGGAGGTAGGGAGGGAGCTAGTAATGGTGATGATGGAGAGGAGGAGGATGAAGAGGAAGAATAATGGCCTTCTTCTTATTCACATAGTAATGCTGAGGCCAACTCATTTTAGGTCAACTTCTTAAATATAGATATATTATGCAATTTTTTTAGATTATCTAATTCCATATAAACCTTGTAGGAAATTGGACAGTTAGGCAACCCACCATTTTCATATGTCAACTTTTCTCATGATTAAGCCAAACCATCACATGCAGCTTTGGCTTACCCACAGATATCTTTATTTGCTCCTTTTATGGTGCCACCACTTTATGCTAGCTCATCCCTTGGTCCTTAGGGCTTTGATATGAATTACATTGTCTGTGTTTCTATCTTATGTCTGCTTATGTTATATGTATGCATTAAAATGCAAGTTCTTACCATTTTATCTTTATGGCTCATAGAGGATGCTTAAGGAATAGAATAGAAAGCTGCCAGAAGAGTTAAATGCTAGCCGCCAAAATGCAGCTCACTTTGAGGATGTTTCATCATTTCGGAGTAGAGCTTTAGGAACTATCGATTCCAGGGTTTTAGAGATCATGGTGCTTCTTCTTCGTCAAGGGGACCCTGGGCTAATGACCATGGAATTCCTCCTCCACCTTCAGGTGATGACTTCTTCAGAGTAGACTTCCAGGACTATCGGTTTTAGGGTTTTAGAGATCCTTACGTTTTTTCTTCGTCAAGAGGACTTTGGGCCGATGATCGCAAAATTCCTTCTCCACCTTCAGGCGATAATTTTTTAGAGCACTATTTAATTATGGACCATCTTTCCCTTCCCATTGATTACCTTGTATTATATCTATTAATGAACTTGTAATTTAATTGCATTGTACAATGTAATATTAATTTAATGAACCAAGTTCCTACTTTTGACTTTTGACTCTTTTGTTTTTAACATTTTTTTACTTCTTTTTTGCTATTTTGACAGACATACTTTTTTTTTTAAAGACCCATAACGAGTTGCCATGGGTCATGATGAATTCGTCATGTTCCAGGCGGTCCCTTTACCTTTTTCGCTCATGACTCGTAATCCCAAGTCAACACTAGTTATTTTCTAATTTTGTCTCAAGATTTTCTCTATTTAAACCCTTTCATTGTCGTTTTCTTAAGAGCATGCACATCAATTTTCTTTCCTCATATCACAGTAATTTAACTTCAATAAATCAAATATTTCTAAAAAGAATTTAAAGAAGATGAAGAACTTATTTAAAAGTCTTGAAGCTATTCACTAAGAACAAATGTCATGATCCAAAATTAGTGCTTTAAAGTGCTTTTAAAATATCAAATTGAACTGACCCTTCTTGCATGCTATGGCTTCCTATTAGAATATAGAATCTAGGGCTTTTAAAATTGGTAACTTTGAGTTGTGTCCCGTGATTGAGAAATTTAAAACCATTCTTAGATATCTAAGTGATTATCATATAACATTGTCCATATTGTCCTCAAAATATCATTAAAAAATACAAATGTTATTCCAAATTTTGAAACCCAAAATTCTTTAATTAACCATAGGTGAGAATTTTACTTGATCTTTTGATTGATTCACTAAAAGAATTTGACAGCCTATAAATGAAAATTTTCATTTCTAAAATGAAAAAATCTGTTTCTAATATAATTTTGAAACGGATTTAAAATAAAAATTCTTTTTTTAAAAGCCTCATTTTTAATAAGTTTAGAGCGGAAAAAAAATATTCGTTTCTAATTTAAAACGGATTTGAAACGAAAAATCTATTTCTATTTTGAAATATAAAATAAAATTTGTTTCTAATTCAAAAGTATATTGAAAACTAAACATACAACGGTTTAGAAATGGACAAGCCCATTTCTATTATAAACAGATTACTTTCTGTTGGTATTTGAAATGGATTTTTGGTTTCGAATTGAGCACGAAATTTACTTCTAACTGAAACGAACTTAGTAATTTAGAAACTGAAATATCCGCCTCTAAATTTATTTATTTATTTATTTATATTTTTATATTTATATATTTTTTATAAATATTATTCACATTTATATTTTATTTATATTTTTATATTGGTATTTTTTACATCTTTATATTGATATTATTTTTTTTTTGTTTAAGAATTTAACTAGAAACTTAAATAATGAAATTAAATGAAAAAATGTTGAAATATATATAAGATAACATAAATGTATTTAAATAATATAATTGAAAATGTACATAAACATAAATATCAAATATAATGTCTATCCACATTAATTGTCTAACTCAAATATCTCAAGTGAATTGCAGCCAGTTCAGGCATTTAAAGCTAAGAAGCAAATGAAGCAATTATGGGAAGTTCATGGCCATGTAATGTTGTGCATCAAAACATTAATAAAATAACTAGGTTATTTCAAGATTTTTTTTTTATTAAAGGTGGGCGGCACCACTGGGTGTTTTTATTGATAAAGGGGACTTAAAAACCCCTGGTAATTTCAAGATTTTATTCATACAAGGATTATGATTAAGCTTTGCTTCAATAGTAGTATGAGACTTGGCTTGTGTCCATACTGCCAACTTGTTCTACAATCTCAAAAACGTTATGAAACACATCATTGAGTTCCTGAAAAAATACAACAAATTTGCTTTCAGGTGAACGAATACGCATTTATAAAATAAACTCATAGAGAAACCATGAACAATGTCCAAGTAAGTACACAGTAAGATCAGTTGGGGAAGAAAACTCTCACCTCCATCTAGCAATTTTCAGTAACATGGGCCGCCAAAAGTTGATAATTTCGCGTTCTTGTGCTAAAGCCTCTCATCAATTTTTCTGTTTTCTAGGTTACTCCATGGGTTCCAATGTTTTCTTATCAACATCGAGTAAACTAAATAGTCAAATGCCCAAACAAAAAGCATTTAACCAATTCATAACTACATATCATTTGTGTATTAAACTCTGGCAAAACCATAATACGGCCTAACAAGCATAAACAATACAACAACTTCATTCACAAATCAAATGAAGCTTAGAATATAAACAATTATCAGATCTCTCATTCCATTATGTGGCCCATAAAGCTAAAGATAAATGACCAGTAAAAGCCTTTGCTATGCTATTCAATAAAAAAGCATTTATGACTATTAACAAAATAAAGTAAAAGACCAAAGAAAGTCATATAAAATCTAAAGTTTCAGTGATGCTACTTGTTTTTCTTCTACAACAAAATAGACCACCTGTTCAACAACTTAAAAGCAAAAAAGAGAACTTCTTTTTACATACCTTAGAATTGGTAATGGAATCGTAATTTTGGTATATGTTAATTATTGAAAATCCCATTTTATAAGGAAAATCCCACCTTATAGCATTTTGGTAAATGAAATTTTCGTATATGTTATTTTTAAATATCATAGCTATATATTGATACGTAAGAAAATGCTAACAAACGTCAAACTAATAATAAAAAAATAATTACAATTATAATTTATTTTATATAATCAAGATATGCAATTAAGTATCGATAACATCTGCCATCCCAGTATAGGTTTAATTAAAATTTTCCATCATTAGAAACAAAAGCATAATTTTTTTTTTTTTATTTTCAAGGCCAAATACGTGACGATGAATGGTTAATGTCATAAATTTGTTGTTTTTCAAGGCAAAATACATGATGATGAATGGTTAATGTCAAAAAAATTTCAAGCAAATAACTCTTTGAATAGCAAGAGCATTTTCTTACACAATATTTACCACTCATCAAATTAATTTAATTAAAAAGACAAGTTTCTGGTTCATATAAGAAAATTTGCAAAAGTGATATGTTCCATCAATTATAAGTTCAAGCACCTGCATATTCACTGATAATTAAATAATCCATAAAACAATAAGAAGATTCAATGCTATTGTAGTCAAGAGTCAATGACAAAAATGAAAATATAATCGACAATAAAAAAAACTCTATTAGAAAAATTGCATCAAAATTTATAGTACTAAAATAAAATGCAAAACCAACAATAATTGATTTGCAGTAAAACATCAGCAAAACAAGAAGCTAAGCAAAAACCCTTAAAACTAGCAGAATTGAGCAAGTAAAATCAGATAACCCTAAATATAAAAGAAAAATAAAACTAAATCATTATACTGGCCTCATAATAGGATAAATTTGGCCATTTCAAACCAAAAAAAAAATCCCAGATAACATATCCAAAGAAATAAAATTTTCTTCTACTTCTTTAGAAAAGAAAACAGAGAAATGAACCAAAAGTCATTTAACATGATACAAAAGATCAAAGAATTCAATAAAATATTTACAAAATATATAATACATATAAAGGAAAAAATAAATAAAAGACAAACCCATCAATGAAAAATGGAAATTAGATGTATCCAAAAGCTGCAATCAAAGTAAATCTGAAAGATTTGTCAAATTTCCAAAAGTTTATCTTTTTTTGTTAAGGCTTTGAAGGTACAGTTTAGAGAATCATAAAGTTGCATAAAAAGAAACCAATATACTAAAACAATGGGTAAAAACGAAATAAAAACATATATTTAGGTCAAGGCTTACCTTAGATTTATAAATAGATCAAAGCAAAGGAGAAAGATGGAAATGAACCAAGTTAATCTATAATCAATAGAAGACCCACTTCTAAAAAGTGAAAGGAATTTTCTTTATTTCAAAAAAAAAACCTAGAAATCCCAGCATACAGAAAATACAAAGATTTTAAATAGAAAATTTAAATTTTGCTCACCAAGCTTGAGCGACTGCAATGGTGTCTGGAACTCGATAATAAACAACGATGGTGAATGACGAAGAAGGATGAACGACAATATCCACAACGATTGAACGAAAGTCTCAAAGTCAGTCGATCTGCAATTTAGTTGAATAGCAAACTCCAAACGATGACAACAACTCACTACGGTGATCTTCAATCCCTAGGCGGTCGATCTGCAGTGCTAGGTTTTTGTTGGTTTGTAAAGCCATCTCCAACGGCGCAGCAAATCTATTTTTAATTCTTCAAACCTTAAGTTATTATTTACGCTCGTTTGGAGTTTTGCTACAGTAATAAATTTGTTAAAAGTTTAAATTTTTTTTAGTTAAATTTTTTATTATTAATATAGTTATTAAAAATTTTCAATTAGATTCTAATTGTTGTGTTATTAATTTATTTTATATTTTTAATAATTATGAAAATTTAATTTGTATTAATATAATATTAAATATATGTAGTATTTATAATAAATTATTTATTTAAAAATTTTTTGTATAGAAATAGTGATAATATATATATATTATAATTAAACAAAATACATTAATAGGAAAAATAATAGAGCAATACACACCATTAACTTAATTAAAAACACAGCATAATAAAAAAAAGTAAAAAAAAAACATAAAAACATAGATAAATATAAAAAAAGACTAATAAAATAAAGGTTTAATATTCCGGTAAGTCATATCCGGATCTACCAATATTGTTGAAATATTGGTCATGTATGTTTGAGGCAAATGGTGGTGGTTGTTGATGTTGAGCTCTTTTTTGTTGTATTCGAAGCTTTTCTTGGTGAAACGTTTCACGAGCAATTAGATCGCCAATAGCATTTAAATCGAGCAGTAAAATTTTATTTTCTTCTTTAAATTCTTTTAAATCCAAAGCTCTACTTCTCATCATCCTTGCCTCCCGCCTTTCTGCAGTTGCTTTCGCCAACTCTTCCACAAGTTTTTCATTATCTGTATGTATACGTTTTAGATCGGATGAAAAAGATTCATCAAGTTTTTTCTTCAATTTTGCTTTTTTGACAACAAGAGGTCATTTCGCTGATGTATACTCTCTTGAAGTATCCTCATTTAAATCAATTGAAAATGATGATAAATTTAGAGTTGGTACCATAGGTGAGTCAGGAGTTGGATTGTCTGACTCTGATGACAGAAAACAAGAGTTTTGGTTTGAAACTATTTTTTTTTTAGAGTGACAATCCTTGAACTTCTCGACATCTTTCATCATGCTCCAAACATGGTCATATTTGAATCCTTTTTTGTAGGTTGGATCTTGCATGAGTAAGGCTTTCGCTTGATCAAGCTACATAATTTACAATATTAAAAAAAATTCTCAGATTTCTAAACCAAGTAATTTGCAAAAAATACTCACCATATCTTGCTCTGCAGCACCACTAGGATGTAAGTTTTCAATTTGTCAGTAACAACCATTCAACTTTCGTATAGCCTTCTCAATTATTTGCATTCTGCATTGCAAAGATAGCGGATTGCGGGACTCCCAACCTTCTTTTGTTGCTACGGCATCATATGCGTCTGCCACACGAGTCCAAAATTGCTTACTCGATTGTTGCTTACCTATAATGGGATCTTGCGATACATCTATATAAATTCTACATAATAGCACATCTTCAACTGCAGAATATCCTGCTGATCTTGAAGTCATAGTTGATAAAGTGATTAAATGTTTAAGAGTATGGCTAACTTATGGTAAGTTGTAGATGTTGGCAGCCCAATATATATAAGTATAACAATAATTAAGTAAAAAGTATCCATATATGCACATATCTCTATGAAGTCAGAAAGAATCTTAGACAATAATTAAGTAAACAGTGTATTGATAAAAGCAATTTTAAAATTTACCGTCGGATGGATTTCCTCTCAATCTCCACCTTCCATTGGTATGCAGGCATATCTGCACATATCTCTATGAAGTCAGAAAGAATCTTACACAATAATTAAGTCAACAGTGTCTTGATAAAAGAAATTTTAAAATCGACCGTCGGATGGATTTCCTCTCAATCTCCACCTACTATTGGTATGCAGCCATATCTCCACATATCTCTATAAATGTATTCTTCTAAGATAGAAATATAAATCTTATTTTTGCAGTTCCTTTTAAATTTGAGTTAAAAAAATTCTATAGATTATTACTGAAAATGGATTTCTATATTGGAGGTACATCAAATGTTGACGGTGAAAATTCATCATCATCTTCTTCAGATATTGATGAGTATATTTCAGATGATAATGAGTTTGAAGTAGAAATACAAATAGTTCTGCAGCAAATTCTTAAAAATAAGATGGTTTTGCAGCAACTACAAAATCAATACCGAGTTTGTAGAAGAGGTGGCTCTATTCCAGGGCATCTAGTAATCAATCGAGATCGTGAAGCAGCTGATCATAATTTATTTCTTGATTATTTTTCAGATAATCCACGTTTCAATGATGTAATATTTCGTCGACGATATAGAATGTCCCAAAATTTGTTCCTTCGTATTGTCAATGCAATAAAAGCACATGATTTGTACTTCGAACAACATAGAGATGCAGAAGGTAAAATTGGATTATCTACTCTTCAAAAAATTATAGCTGTATTTCGAATGTTAGCATATGGCTTACCGGCTGATGCTACCGATGAATATGTCAAAATTGGAGAGTCCACTGCAATTGAAAGTCTGAAGCGCTTTTGTCGAGCGACCGTAGAGGTATTTGGTGAGCAGTATCTGAGATCACCAACTGCCCATGATGTTGCAAGACTTCTCCATATTGGTAAGTAACGTGGCTTTCCAGGAATGTTAGGTAGTCTTGATTGCATGCATTGTAAATGGAAAATTTGTCCTACTGCATGGGCTGGACAATATACAGGTCGTACTGGATCACCAACGATCATTTTAGAAGCTGTAGCTGATTATGATCTTTGGATATGGCATGCATATTTTGGAATGCCTGGCTCCAATAATGATATTAATGTTTTAGAGTCATCGCATTTATTTTCGAACCTTGCGAAAGGTATTGCTCCTCCAGCTCATTATGTTATTCAAGGAAAAGAATATGATACTGGTTATATTATTTGGCTGATGGTATATATCCGAAATGGTCAACTCTTGTGCAAACTATTCGTGAATCACAATCAAATAAGAAGAGGTATTTTGCAATGAAACAAGAATCATGCCGAAAAGATGTTGAACGTGCTTTTGGAGTGTTGCAATCACGTTTTGTAATAGTTTCAAGCCCATCGCATTTTTGGAAAAAAGAAGTATTGCATGACATCTTAAGTACATGTATTATCATGCATAATATGATAATCGAGGATGAACGTGATCTTAGTGCACCTATTGATGACGGTAGAGAATTTCCATCTCCAACTGTTGAAATGGTCGTCGATGAAAATACTCGCTTTCAACAATTTTTAGCTCGACACAAAAAAATTAAGGATAAAGATGCTCATTTTGCACTTCGTAATGTATTAATAGAGCATTTGTGGGAGCAATATACAAATTCAAATGATTGTCTAAATTAATTTGTATTTTTTAATAATGTAATATATATGTGTGTATTTTATTTTTAATTTGCTAATTAATGTATGTTTTTAATTAATGTTTGATTAATGTATTTTTATAATTAATGTTTAATTAATATATTTTTATATTTAATGTATTATTATTTATGTCCAATATATGTATTTATTTTATTATTAATTAAATATATAATTAATTAAATTACTTAATATTTAATGTTGGATGAAAACGTGAAATATATAAATATATGGGGTTAATATATAAAATGATAGGAAATTTTTGTAGTGAAATGAATAAATAAAGTTAAAGTTAAAAATTAATATAATATTAATGAGAGAGAAGAATATGAAAAGAATATTCTTTTTGGTGTTAAAAATGGTGCAAATGGTTGTAAATGATATTACGCTATTTTAGTGTTTTGCACTAAAATGCTGCAAACCGTTGGAGATGGCCTAAGACATGAAGGACGAGGAGAGGGATATAAGGAGGCGGCTATAAAAAGAAAAGGAAAAAAATCTTCTGATCTGATGAAAAGAAAAAAAATATATCTTTATAATTTAGAAATGAATTTAGAAACAAACACTCAGTCCGTTTCTAAATTTAGAAATAGAAACTGAATCCGTTCCTAAATGGCATTCTCTAGCGCTATTTAGAAATGAAATTTGATTTTGTTTCTAATTTTCAAGCACAATTTCCAGCTCCTAATTTTCCCTCCCATTATTAGAAACAAACAAAAATTCATTTCAAAATTTCTGTTTCTAAACGATTTTAATTCTGTCTCTATATTTTTAGCTATTTATTCCCGCTAGATATAAAAACGGTTTAAAAATGAAATAAATCCATTTCCAAATTCTGTTTCTAAGTTGTTTTTATTCCATTGCAATATTGCTCAATTTTTCCATTTGTTCTATTTTCATTTCAAAACAGTTTCTATTTTGAAACATAATACCACCAGTTTTAAATTTTCATTTTAAAATTGTCAGATTCTTATACTGATTATTGTGCATTCCACTTGGCTCCCACAAAAGTATGGGAGTGTGTGTTATGCTTATATCTGTTTGGTCAATTATTGTTTATTTCTTCTGATGGTGATATCCACTCGCGAGTGCTAGATATTTTGGATCAAATGGAAGGCAGGTTTTCACACATTCCATTGATTTCAGACTCTGGTAGGATTGGATCAATTCAAAATTGGATCTTCAAGAAGGCTAACTGGAAGCCTCTTGCTACTTCATGTAATTGTCCGAACTGCCCTTTTAGATTTTCAATTCTAGTCACTATTTATTTATTGCTCTAATTTTTATGTAGCTTGTTCTCGCGGGTTTTTAAAACTAACAAGCTTTTATTATTATTTTTATTTTGGTCTTAATTTTTGCCTAGATCGTTCTTGCGGGTTTTCAATCTAGCTAGTGTTGTCCCAAGATAGCAACCAAGAGAGGGGTGAATTGGTTGGTTTGAAAAGTGATGGAAAATTTAAAAATTCACAAACAAAAAATGTAGAAAAAGATTAAGTAGAAGATCAAACAATGAACACAAAGATTTATAATAGTTCGGATTTGCCTTGATCATACATCCACTTCCTTAAACAATTAGTTAAGGTTTTACTAGCTTTGAGTTTTTACAATCTTAACCCTAACTTGGTGTTTTTTTTAGCTCACACTAAACTAGTACAATAGTTTGAAATCAATCCTCACAACCATTATGAGAGTTTTTCTATGCTCACTCTCACAACCTAAGTGTTTCAAAGCTCACACTCAAACTTAAGATGGTGACATGAAGTAGCCATTTGAAGTTGGGTCCAACATGTTTGATTCTTATCTTCCACTAATTTCATTGCCAGAGTAATTTCATGGTCAGACTTGACTTGGTCTGATAAAAATTTTGTAATGCCGGTCGGAATACTCACGGCCTGGTCAGAATATTTGAAATTTCGCTTAACGCTCTTCCAACGGTTGGTCTACATGGCTTCCACTTATTGAGTGAAGATGCAACAACTTCTGACTTGATTTATTTTTAAATAGTTTAGTCGGACTTAAATCTGGTCCAGTTGGACTATCCTTGGTCCATTCAATTTTTGGGCATACTATTGGTCGAAAACTTCACTGGATAATTTTGGAGAAAATCTGCTTCAAAGATCTGATCAGAATTCCTTGAGGTCAGGTCGAACTTCTTTGGTACTTTGAGAAATTGGGAGTACTTTTGATCATGAAACCTTATGTGTGAATTGCCTCTTTTCTCATCCAGAATCAGGTCGGACTATCGCATGGTCTGGTCAGACTTAAGGTGGTATGGTGAGATTTTGGGAGTACTCTCCACTGTGAAACCTTCTGTGTATTTTTCCTCATTTGGACATGAAGGGTCCAGTCTGGCTTCTTAGTGGTCTGATCGGACTTTTCAAGGATTCTTCAAAAAAATAAATTCTTGCAAAATATAACTTGATACAAGCATTAGTTTAATTCAATTTGATTGTCTAAGATCAAAAATAGAGTAATTGTGCTAACAATCTCTCCCTTTTTGACTTTGGTAATTAAATTAAATTTAGGGTGTTCAAAAATTGTGTAAATGCAATTTATGTAAATTTATTCCCCCTTAATAAATGCTTCATATAAATTGGTTATTTTTAATGTCATTTTTTTAATTTGCCAGTTCAATTTCAAGAGAATTCTCCCCCTTTGACAAATTTTAAAAGAATTATGCAAAAATAAAATGTTATTAAATGCAAATTTATTTTTATTAATTCTAAAGCAAGTATAAAAGCAACATTGAAAAATAACAAATGTAACATGAGTATAATGAAATAACAAACGTAACATGAGTATAATGAAATAACAAACAATCAAGAAACTAAAGCCTAAACATCATTGTCACTTTCTTCATCCTCTCCTTCTTCTTCATCTTCCTCTTCTTCATCATCTCTTTCCTCTTCTCCATGTTCCCCTTGCTCTTCATCCTTTGTTGAGAGACAGCAGCTTCTCCTTCTTCTTCTTGAGGATAGGAGTCATGGATGAAGGGAGACAAACTTGGTTCATCCTCAAAGCACTTTTAGCAATCCCAAGGCTTCTTGGATGGTTTGAACATCAAGATGAAGATGAGAAATTTGGTTTATAAGGCTCTCAATTTTTGATCCTTAGGAGCTAATTTGTCCAAGTATATCTTCAAGAAGTTGGAGGATAAAAGATTGAGGCCTTGGAGTGGTAGTTCTAGGAAATTCTATTTGGAAAGTCTCTTCACCCTTCTCTACAATCATTGGCCTCTTTCTTTGTTGAGCCCTAACACCTAGTGCTCCTAAGAGGTAAATATAGTTCCCATCATCCTCCCTAATACATTTGGCATGCTTAAGATAGATTTTGTGGTGGGATCTAGAGGATTGAAGAGAGTTACTTTGTTTATTGGTGTAAGTATACCAATATATTTGGCTATTTGTGTAACTTGTGAAGAGAGAAGAATAAGCCCTGATTTTGTTTTCCTAATATGTAGGAAAATGTCAATAAGAAATTTTTTCGTTTGGATTTGTTGACCTCTAATAAAGCAAAAAAGAAAGAGTAGATTCTTTTAGGTAACTTTCTCATTGCTTTCTCCCCTAGCACTAATAGTGTAAGTGATAATCCTATGCAACATCTAATATGTGAGGGTCTGTAAGCAGGAATTTTTGCCCCCACTCTCGGTGGAATGGTTCTTGCGACTTCGGCACTGTTTAGGCTCGGGGCCTTAGAGAACACGGACCTAAGTCCGGAGAAAATGGAGTCGCCACCCGGACGGGCCGGGAAAAAGAAAGGGGTGGATGACTCGATTCCTAAGGAATTCCCAACCCCCTAATGGGTTTGGGTATGTGTGGGGAAGGTGAGAAATGGCCCAGCTGTAACACCCCGATACCCCATATAAATACTGTACATATACCAGGTACACATACAATATGTATATAGAGTATAAGAATGTCACTTTTCATCACCATTATAACTCTTTACTTTAATTTTTAAAACCATAATACATTTAAATCATATGAAAGTATTTACAAAATGGTTATTCTTATCATGGTAATACATAAATATAAGTTACATTGTTTCTTCCAAAGATTCATTTATACAAATGAATACATTCTTATGAAAATACAGTATAATTACATGCATGCACCACCATCTAGTTGGTCTCGAACTACACTTGTCCTCGTTGTGACATAGTAGCTTATCTCCAGCTTCATCACCTATATACCTGCGCGATTAAGATAACCGCGCTAAGCTCGAAAGCTTAGTAGTACAAGTAACCATTAAAATATACAATATAAAGGAAACATACCTCATATGTTTAGTCTCATGTTTTAACATTTTCTTACTCTGTTTTCCCCTTTTTCAATGCATTCTTCATATAATCCTATTAACCTTATAGAGGATATACATATACACATATAACATAACCATCAAACATAATTCAATAAATTGATAGAACCTTCCTATTATGATACTTACCAATTTCACCTCATACATATCATATATATCATTTTATACTTTATAATCGCATATTGCATATAACTTCACAAACCATATCTCCTTTCAATAATTCATGTATGTTATATAATCATATCACTAACCACAATTCATCATTCACAACTCACATTTCCAACAAAGGCAACATAAATCCCATTACTCATTTATTTCAACTTGTATATACATCACATTAACAACAAAGACAGACTCGGGCCCAAAAGACACTAATATGTCATTCAAAGTTCAGAGTTAATGCTTTGGTTTTGTTATCACATTTATCAATATCATATACCCAACTAGGCTTCAAGGATTAAGTTCAACCAAGCTTCAAGGGGAGCAAAACATGCTAAGCTTCTACCCAACTTGGCTTCAAGAACTAACCCAACCTAGCTTCAAGGGTGGTAACATCTCAATTAGGCTTCAAGGATTCAATCTAACCTAACTTCAAGAGATTGTTACACTTATTAGGCATGCCACCAACAACAAAACTCTGAAAATGAATAACACATTAGTCACACAATTCATTTATTATTTCATTATCAATTTCATTCTCATTCTCATCATCATTTACATCATCATAGCCAACCACAATGGCATCATTTAGGCAAAACATGCCTCATTTATCTCATTCTCAATATCATAGCCAACCACAATGGCTTTATACATCATCACCCCTCAATTTACATTTCATATTCCATCACAATATCACATTTCATAGTTCACCACAATATCACATTATCACATTTCATAGTTCATCACAATATCACATTATCACATTTCATAGTTCATCACAATATCACATTATCACATTTCATAGTTCATCTTTGATATTTATATACATAATCATTCATTACTCAAGTATGCACAATCAATTGCATTACCATATAAATTGGAATACACATCATACAAATCATATCCTCACATCTTTCACATTTCATAACATATATATATTGAATGCCTTCACATCTTATATGTATTAATGTATTATCATATCTCTTATCTTTTCATTGCGTATACAATATTAATATTTATTTTAACAATATACTTATATGCAATCCAATAGGGTTTTGTACTCACCTCTAAAGAACTCACTCCCATATAACTTCTCTTCCATAGATCTTTCAATACTTGGATTAGGGCAATTCCATCTCTTAAAACCTAATCCAAAAGTAATCATACACACTCACTTAGAAATACACATGAGGTAATACAAATAAGAATCAATTAGGGCAAACTCAACACATGACACGCTCATCAACACGGGCGTGTTCCTGATCGTGCCCTAACTCCACAACACAGAAACATTGACACGCTCATAACCACGGGCGTGTCACTGGGCGTGTAATACATTATGTATCTCAAAAACATCAACACGTCCAATCAACAAGAGCGTGCTCATGGCCGTGTCAATTCTCCAAACTCACAGTAGCTATGACACGCTCAATAACACGGGCGTGTTACTGGTCGTGTCAATTCTACTGCCACACAGAACTTATGACACACTCAATAACATGGGCGTGTCACTGCTCGTGCTACCAACTCCAGAAAACAGAACCAACGACACGCCTAACAAACTGGCCGTGTCTCTGGGCGTGTCCGACTAAAAACCCAGATTCCGGTCAACACACAACAACATCCAACAATACCCATCTTTTTATCATTACTCACTTCAAACAATCTTCATCAAACACACCCAAAAACCATAACAAACTTACCAAAACATCAACAACACTCAAAACACACACCAATCATCATTATAAACTTCATTCATATACCAATTTATCAAATCCCCAAATTTCATTAAACTCAACCCTTATTCAACAATTCATCATCATCTTCACAAATAATCATATTATCATCATCCAATTACCAAATCAACACATATATATACTTAAATCTTTCAATATCATCATCATCACACATCAACCATACCAAACCCAACTCAAACAATGAAAATCAATTTAAAGAAATAAATACTTACTTGAATCCTTTATCAAATCTTCATCTCTATCATCAAATCTCTTGAATTCCTTAAGAAATTTGGTAAGAAAATCACATCTCTCTCTCTCTCTCTCTCTCTCTCTCTCGGCCAAGAAGAACGAAGAAGACGAAGAAGGAGTAGAAGGAAGAAGAAGTTTCTACTTCTTTCCTTTGTCCTTATCCATATATATATATATATAATAATAATAATAATAATAATAATAATAATAACAATAACAATAACAATAACAATAGTAATAATAATAATAATACTTTAAATCTCCACCACATATTCTTTCTTTGATTTTCTTCTTCTCTTTTCTTTTTGTCTTTATTATTATTATTATTATTTAGTTATACAAATATATATACAACTCACTTATCCTTCACCATTATATATATCCCATGTATATGTGATGTATATGTATATGCTTACATATATTATCCTTATATTTCACATATACACATATACATTAAATCCAAATACAACAACAATAACTCCAAAACTCTTAGGGTCTATTCCGGGATATTACAATTCTCTCCCCCTAAAAAAAAATTTCGTCCTCGAAATTACTCAGTACAATAACATTCCATTCTTACCAATACACCATTTAAAATTTTCATCAAATCACATAGTTTGCACTCTCCCCCTTAGAGTCAATTATATTATTCAATTCCACAACTTGTCACGATAAAAATCTTTATACCTTATTACATTCTCATCCAATATTCAAAATAACTCATTATACTCTCAAATACCTTATCTATATGCAAAAATTCAATCATCCTTTAACATACTTATGTTACATTCCATTATTACATTCAAAATATTTTATCACTTCATCTCTTTATAACTATTCTCTTAACTTTAACTTTCAAGATCATAAACTTATATCTTAATATTAATTATCCCATCATTACAATTATCCTTACAAACAAACATTTATCAAACCTTCATTGATAATAATATTCTTATTTCTCATACACTTCATTCCTTCTCTAGTATTTTCTCACTTAACATCAATATTAATACAATGCTTTTGAACTTACTTTACAGGAAATCAACTTCTTCCCTTTTCTCATCATTAAAATTGATATAATTCAATTAATTCATGTCCGTTCATCTATCAAAATTTTACATTGTATACATCATTATTTATCTCTTATGCCTTTAGCACAACCATACATATTAAATCTCAATAATAATTCACAATTATAGCAAAAATCCAGATCAATTGATTTATTCTCCACAATATCTTAACATCATAATCTTGTTTGATTCAAATCAATAGTTCACTTATCTAAATTTATCATGAATAACCATCCACTTTAATTTATCTTTCAATATACACATAGTTTATCTTTCATTATCTCAATACAATTCCACCAAAATTCATAATTATCTCATACCATGCTTATCATTCATAGTTTACTCACTCAAATATTAAACCCATCCACTTATTCACCGTATACCATAAACATAATCAATATAGCTCTCAAACACATTCTGCAATCTTCTTTCATTATCATCTTCTCACTTATCATATCATTACTATATTAACAATAATTACCTTTTTCTCACATTACTCATAACTTAAAGTATTTCCACAATTCTCTTTCTGTCTTTTCTTTTCCAGAATTATAACCAAATTGCTAACACAAAAACCATAAAATACACTTCATCAATCATAACCGTTAATCATGTTTCTAGAAACATAATTATCAATATTACCAAAGTAGTATTACAGTTATACTTTCTTAGTCTCAATTCTGTGGATAACAAAGTTAATCGGCCAAATACCATAAATACACTATATGGCCATATGAGATTAATGATCACATCTGAAACTTATAAATCAATACTGTTCCTCTATTATTTTATTTCCAACTTTCCAATTATACTACTAAGTTGCATCACAAATATAATATCTCCATTCTCCAAACTTTACTACATCCAAAATTAACATATGTCAACTCTATCTCAACACAATTTACTCTTAATTATTTGATCACCATTTGCATGTCTCATATACAACAATATTATCCTTAACCTCTCCTTCACACATCATTCAATCTTATACAGATCTTACATAAATTTCATTCTTTATACTTTCTTTTTCCCTTATAATTTCTTATTAAATTTATATACACAGAACATTTCCTCACACAAATACTTTGGCTCATAACATTTATGATAGCCAAATTCAGTTATTATCATAACAATATTACTGTCCACCATTTCCCAAATTAATCCTTATTTCCATAACCATTTCACTATCCAACATTTCTTAAGTTTATTCTTATTTTCATTTCATCACATACTCTTTACGTCAATCAAGGCCTAATCTCTCTTAGGTCCACTACTACATGCAATGTCATTTCCAATATACATCAAATATGCAATTATATAACACATCCATAGATCACATTCACAATGTGATTTACTTTCCACATTTCTTACATTTTACAATTACATTCATATCAAAAACTCATTCCACATTTTCTATACATGTATACACATAATCATACAATGATATTTAATTCCTCTTTTACATATTTTCAACACAATTTAACATTTTACTATTCCGTGAACAACATCATTTTTATCCCTTTTTGACATGACTTAAGTTGTTTATCAACCCAACACATATACATTATCACCATGATATTACTTCACAAAATCTTAGTCACGCTACTAAGGTGACATCTCTCTCACATATATTTTTAAATGCATTAGTATACCATCTATACATCCATTTGTTTATTCTTCAACACATAGATATATATATATATATATATATATATTACTCACATATCTATACACATGTACATTACATCCACTCATATATACATTGGGCTCAATAATCTCTTTATACTCTCCAAGTCTAATTATGACAAATCTCAATTTCTTAAATCCACATTGATCCATCCCATTTCTTACTGTCAATATTATCCCATGACCTAGCTTTGCTCAGGTTTGTCAATGCAAGCATAATCATTCTCATACTATCAATCACATTATTCAATTTAATAGTACTCTCATATACAGTAATATTCATTCCACAAGCTCATGGGTTTAACTTACATTAAGATTATCAATACTCAAATAGTCTTTACCCAAATTCCATTAACACTATAATTTCACAACTTACTACTTTACTTAAACTTCCATTCACTCATCTTATGTTCTTAATATCAACTTAAAAAAAAACATCTTATATATACACATTACAAAACAACCTCAAAGTATATTCTTTTCACAAATATTAAAGCTCATTTCCAAAAATCTAATTATCACATCTTTCCACCATTAATATGAGCTTTAACAACACTCAAGCGTATCACATTTCTAACATTAAAATCACAATGTTTGCATTTAAAACAGCAATGCAACAACACCATTATATTTCCTTATTTAACCAACATCATCTCTTTTTCTTTTAAAAACTTTAACTTTACATATTCAAATCATAAATGGTCAAACTTTGTCTATACCCATCAACTCATTCAATATACCACCATACTCTCTTCATTTAAATAACATAACTTTCAATATTCACAATTCAACATTATTTCCTCTGTCTAGCAAACTCAACATAAACTTTCTTATAAAGAGGTTTAAAGTATAGAAGAAAGAGTACATACTCTTATCTTAATTTGATTTTCAACTCATTTCCAACTTTATTTTCCTTTCCATTTCTTTATTTTTCAATTCATATTATGTCATACATAATATTACTCATAAACATCAATATTACATTCCATGTTGCACATGACATAACATTTTTCATATGTCTCATCAACATGCATATTTCACATTACATTTCGTAATTCGTTTCTCATAAATAATTAGGCACTATGCCTCAATTATAATTCATTTCCAACATCATTGCCAACAATCATGGTTTCTTCTCACATCAACATAGTATACACATATATCATCAACTATATTAAACATCTCATGTAACACAAATATTTTACAAATCATATTATGCCACATCCGAGACCAACCTAGGTGTTAATGCATGTGCATGTATCAAAATTTTCATTCTTTTTATTTTCATTTATCATCATTTTTTTTAAAACTTTTCTTTGTAAATTTACTTAGGCCGAGAATCTCGAAACCTAAGCTCTGATACCAAAATAATTGTAACACCCCGATACCCCATATAAATACTGTACATATACCAGGTACACATACAATATGTATATAGAGTATAAGAATGTCACTTTTCATCACCATTATAACTCTTTACTTTAATTTTTAAAACCATAATACATTTAAATCATATGAAAGTATTTACAAAATGGTTATTCTTATCATGGTAATACATAAATATAAGTTACATTGTTTCTTCCAAAGATTCATTTATACAAATGAATACATTCTTATGAAAATACAGTATAATTACATGCATGCACCACCATCTAGTTGGTCTCGAACTACACTTGTCCTCGTTGTGACATAGTAGCTTATCTCCAGCTTCATCACTTATATACCTGCGCGATTAAGATAACCGCGCTAAGCTCGAAAGCTTAGTAGTACAAGTAACCATTAAAATATACAATATAAAGGAAACATACCTCATATGTTTAGTCTCATGTTTTAACATTTTCTTACTCTGTTTTCCCCTTTTTCAATGCATTCTTCATATAATCCTATTAACCTTATAGAGGATATACATATACACATATAACATAACCATCAAACATAATTCAATAAATTGATAGAACCTTCCTATTATGATACTTACCAATTTCACCTCATACATATCATATATATCATTTTATACTTTATAATCGCATATTGCATATAACTTCACAAACCATATCTCCTTTCAATAATTCATGTATGTTATATAATCATATCACTAACCACAATTCATCATTCACAACTCACATTTCCAACAAAGGCAACATAAATCCCATTACTCATTTATTTCAACTTGTATATACATCACATTAACAACAAAGACAGACTCGGGCCCAAAAGACACTAATATGTCATTCAAAGTTCAGAGTTAATGCTTTGGTTTTGTTATCACATTTATCAATATCATATACCCAACTAGGCTTCAAGGATTAAGTTCAACCAAGCTTCAAGGGGAGCAAAGCATGCTAAGCTTCTACCCAACTTGGCTTCAAGAACTAACCCAACCTAGCTTCAAGGGTGGTAACATCTCAATTAGGCTTCAAGGATTCAATCCAACCTAACTTCAAGATATTGTTACACTTATTAGGCATGCCACCAACAACAAAACTCTGAAAATGAATAACACATTAGTCACACAATTCATTTATTATTTCATTATCAATCTCATTCTCATCATCATTTACATCATCATAGCCAACCACAATGGCATCATTTAGGCAAAACATGCCTCATTTATCTCATTCTCAATATCATAGCCAACCACAATGGCTTTATACATCATCACCTCTCAATTTACATTTCATATTCCATCACAATATCACATTTCATAGTTCACCACAATATCACATTATCACATTTCATAGTTCATCACAATATCACATTATCACATTTCATAGTTCATCACAATATCACATTATCACATTTCATAGTTCATCTTTGATATTTATATACATAATCATTCATTACTCAAGTATGCACAATCAATTGCATTACCATATAAATTGGAATACACATCATACAAATCATATCCTCACATCTTTCACATTTCATAACATATATATATTGAATGCCTTCACATCTTATATGTATTAATGTATTATCATATCTCTTATCTTTTCATTGCGTATACAATATTAATATTTATTTTAACAATATACTTATATGCAATCCAATAGGGTTTTGTACTTACCTCTAAAGAACTCACTCCCATATAACTTCTCTTCCATAGATCTTTCAATACTTGGATTAGGGCAATTCCATCTCTTAAAACCTAATCCAAAAGTAATCATACACACTCACTTAGAAATACACATGAGGTAATACAAATAAGAATCAATTAGGGCAAACTCAACACATGACACGCTCATCAACACGGGCGTGTTCCTGATCGTGCCCTAACTCCACAACACAGAAACATTGACACGCTCATAACCACGGGCGTGTCACTGGGTGTGTAATACATTCTGTATCTCAAAAACATCAACACGTCCAATCAACAAGAGCATGCTCATGGCCGTGTCAATTCTCCAAACTCACAGTAGCTATGACACGCTCAATAACACGGGCGTGTTACTGGTCGTGTCAATTCTACTGCCACACAGAACTTATGACACGCTCAATAACATGGGCGTGTCACTGCTCGTGCTACCAACTCCAGAAAACAGAACCAACGACACGCCTAACAAACTGGCCGTGTCTCTGGGCGTGTCCGACTAAAAACCCAGATTCCGGTCAACACACAACAACATCCAACAATACCCATCTTTTTATCATTACTCACTTCAAACAATCTTCATCAAACACACCCAAAAACCATAACAAACTTACCAAAACATCAACAACACTCAAAACACACACCAATCATCATTATAAACTTCATTCATATACCAATTTATCAAATCCCCAAATTTCATTAAACTCAACCCTTATTCAACAATTCATCATCATCTTCACAAATAATCATATTATCATCATCCAATTACCAAATCAACACATATATATACTTAAATCTTTCAATATCATCATCATCACACATCAACCATACCAAACCCAACTCAAACAATGAAAATCAATTTAAAGAAATAAATACTTACTTGAATCCTTTATCAAATCTTCATCTCTATCATCAAATCTCTTGAATTCCTTAAGAAATTTGGTAAGAAAATCACATCTCTCTCTCTCTCTCTCTCTCTCTCTCTCGGCCAAGAAGAACGAAGAAGACGAAGAAGGAGTAGAAGGAAGAAGAAGTTTCTACTTCTTTCCTTTGTCCTTATCCATATATATATATATATAATAATAATAATAATAATAATAATAATAATAACAATAACAATAACAATAACAATAGTAATAATAATAATAATACTTTAAATCTCCACCACATATTCTTTCTTTGATTTTCTTCTTCTCTTTTCTTTTTGTCTTTATTATTATTATTATTATTATTTAGTTATACAAATATATATACAACTCACTTATCCTTCACCATTATATATATCCCATGTATATGTGATGTATATGTATATGTCTTACATATATTATCCTTATATTTCACATATACACATATACATTAAATCCAAATACAACAACAATAACTCCAAAACTCTTAGGGTCTATTCCGGGATATTACACCAGCACCCCCACAATGCCCGGTTCATTGGAACCGGCCTCCTTTACAGGTCTTAATATTATAAAATTCTTAAATATAACAACATTATCCATATTACACACAATAATTAAAAGAAAGCATCATTATATTAAAATCAAAGCAATGTCCAAACAAAGCAATTAAATGGACACCCATCCAAGATGGAAATATGTCCTTACATCACATGCCTAAATAGGACACCCACCAAAAAGGTAGAAACATGCCCTTTACATTGGTTCTAAAATAGAAAAGCAAATTAAATTACATGATATTTAACTAATGAAGTACCTACCAAGTGGAAACATACCTCTTACAACTTTTGGAAGTCTAAATAAATTGATAAAAGTAAATAACCATTCATAATAAATAAATCAATCATCAAATATCAATAAAAAGTAAACATCCATCCATGATAAATAAAATAAACCAAGTATTGAAATTAAGTAAATTAAAGCACAAGAGATAAATCAAAGCATAATCAAGTATAGAATTAAATAAAGCAAACAAAAAGTCCAATTATAGCTACTGTGACTTTTTATGGAATTAAAATAGATTAGGGTTTTATGTTTTAAAAGTTGGTAAGACTCTTTGATTAAACAAATTAAGGTTTGAATGGTGAAATCATGAAACTAAGGTTTTAGACACTTTGAAATTGTTTTGATTTGTGGTTTTAAATGGTGATTTTAAGCTACTGTGTAATTTTAAAATATTTATATTTTTATGGTTTTTTAATGTTTTAAAGGATTAGGGCTTATAAAAAATTAAGATTTAAGGTTTTAAAGGAGTTACAGTATATTATTTTAGGTTTAGAAATTGAATTAGGGTTTTAGTATTTTAGAATTTGGGTCTCGGATGATGAATTTGAATTAGGGTTTAGAAAAACAATTTGATGATTTCATGAGATTTTATAAGTTTAAACCAAACAAATTAAAGTTTTATAAATAAAAAAGATTTATATAATTGGAAAAAGTATTTTAGGGTTTTTTTTTATAAGAAACAGAATATGTTTTAAGAGTTTACATAATTTGGAAAGTAAATTAGAATTTTGGGGTTTTGAAGAAATAAAATTAATAACTTTAAATTCTTTGGGAAATAAAGCAACGGATTAATGTTTTTAACTTTGAACAAAAGGGATTAGGTTCTGGGATTTTTGAATTAAAAGAACAAAGGAAAATTTAGCTACTGTATAAAAAACAAAGAATTTAATACATACCTTTTTTTTATGATTCCTCCAAAAATAATTCTTCTTGGATGAACAAGCTCCAAAGACAAGCCTTTTTTGCCTTTGAATTGCTTAAATCGTGTTTCTGCTCCTTAAAAATCAATTGAATTCAATTATTGCTTTTCCACTTTACTTTCGGATTCAAATTCTCAAACCTACTGTGAAATTTTTCCTCCCCAATTTAATTGCCTTTGGTCCTTATTTATAGTGGTTTGATGTTGTTTATTCCTAATTAGTTAAGGCAAGTAATATTAATAAAAAAAAAAGAAACTGAAACCTAATTTAATTAGGTTTCGAAAAATTTGCGTAGGAAAAATTGCGTTGCCAAAAAAATTACCGCAGAAAAAAATACGCTGGAGAAAAAAAACTGCCACAGAAAACTGCGGCAGTGGGCGGGCTGGGGCGTCGCTGGCAGGAAATTCCTACGGGCAAAATGCCCACGGCCCCATGCGATGATTTTTTCCTCGCCGATTTTTCCGACTTTGATTTTTATTTTTATTTTTATTTTGACTTTGATTTGTTTATTTTTATTTTTTATTAATAAAAATTAGATACTAAAGAAAAAATTATTTAATAAAAATTATTTTGGACCAATTAGATAACAAAAATCATTTTGGACTAAATAAAACATATTGGACCGGATCGGATAAAAAATTAAGGGTCTACAGGGTCCTAAGATTTTTATCATTAGATTATTTGTAGAGATTGGTTTTGTGAGCAGGGATTTTTGCCCAATTCCCGGTGGAATAATTCTTGCGACTTCAGCACTGTTTAGGCTAGGGGCCTTAGAGAATATAGGCCTAAGCCCGGAGAAAATGGAGTCGCCACCCGGATGGACTAGAAAAAAGAAATGGGCAGATGACTCGATTCCTAAGGAATCTCCAACCCCCTAATGGGTTTGAAAAGTTGGGTACATGTGGAGAAAGTGAGAAACAGCCCAGTACCCCCACAATGCTCGGTTCATTGGGACCGACCTCCTTTGCAGGTCTTAATATTATGAAATTCATAAATATAACGATATTATCCATACTACATGCGATCATATGAATAAATATATACTTTATTAAAGTCACAACAATATCCAAATAAAACAAATAAATTTACAACCATCCAAGGATGGAAACATCTCCTTACATTATTCATATCTAAAACTAAATAAGACACTCACTGAAAGGTGAAAACGTGTCCTTTACATTGGTCTAAAAAACTTTAAAATAAAATAAATTACATGATGCTCACGACATGATGTACCCAAAACATAAAAACATACCTCTTACAATGTTTTGAAATCAAAACAAATCAATAAAAATAGCCAACTATTTATTATAAATAAATCATTCATTAAAGACATCAAAAATCAATTAAAATATATAATAAATATTCATCTAATTTAAATAAAATAGTAAGTATATAAATTTAGGGTTCATGCATCAATTTAGGTTTCTTTGGTTTCATGTTTAACAATTAAGGTCTTGTAATTTAGTTTACTGGATTAATCAATTTGAGAAATATTTAATATAAAAGAAGTAACATAGTTGCTGGATGTTTTAAAGATTTAGGGTTTCGAAAGTTTTATGAAAATAATATTAAAGTTTAGGGTTTAAATAAATTAGATTGAATATCATGAAAATTGAATTTTAAGTTAGGTATTTGGAAAAAATAGGCTACTGTGAATCTTTCAGAAAAATAGATTTGGTTAGAGTTTTAAGAAAATAGTCTATTGTTTTGTGGTTTTAGAAAACTATAATTAGGGTTTTAGATTTCAAAAATATGTTTTATGGGTATTAAGATATTACGGTATTGAAAATTAGTTTTTAGGGTTTTAAATAGAGTTTGGATGGTAAGTAGAACAATTGATCAATGTGCCTAACAAAAACATCATCTATTATATGTTTAAATAATTGATCTAATTGAATGATGAAGCTACTGTAAACATAAACGTGTAAGTAGAAATTTAAACCTCCGTCATTGGTTCCACCACAATTTTGAATTCTGGTTGAACAATAACCAAAGACAGAGTATGCAGCCTTTGATGGATTTCTTATTGCTTGCTGACTACCTCTTGCTTTTTGAAGTCCAAGATTCTGAATTTATTCTCTAAAAAGTCCAGCTCCTTCCAAAAGTCTGATCTCCTTTTAAAAAATCAAAGTCTTTTCTGTGTGTTTTGATGTGGTATTTATAAGAAAAATAAAAACCTAATACTAATAAATTAAGGAAATAAAACCATTTAGGAAATAAAATTAAAAACCAAGTAGAATAGGGTTTCGAAAAAAATTGCGCTGGCAAAAATTGCACTGGCAAAAATTATTGCGGGGCACTGCTGGCTGGGTGCGAAGGCTAGGTGCGGGCCACAGGCCAATTCGTCGCCAGCGATGAAAAATTTTATCGCCGATTTTGCCCGTCGTCGATTTTTATTTTTAATTTATTTTTTTATCCTTTCTTTTTTTTATTTTAATTAAAAATAAATATTATAAGTAATAAATACTATTAAAAATATCATAAAAATTATTTTGGACTGTTTAAAATATCAGACTGGACTGAGTAAAAAATCAAGGGTCTATAGTTTACCCCCTGCTTGAGCGACTGAGACTACAAAAAAAGAGAGCAAAAAATAATGTAATTTTTGGCTGAGTTTAGAGCCATACAGGACTCTGTAACCAAAGTTAGTTTTGAGTTCTGAACTAAAAAATAATTTGGATTTTGGAACCGAGGTGAGTTTTGAATTTAGGTTCTAGACACGAGGTAAGTTCTTAACTTAAAGATAATTTGGGTTCTGGACTCGGGGTAAGTTCTGGACTTAAAAATAATTTGGGTTCTAGACCCAAGGTAAGTTCTGGACTTAAAAATAATTTGGGTTTTGAACCCGAAGTAAATTCTGAAATTAAAAATAATTTGGGTTCTGGACCCGAGGTAAATTCTGGACTTAAAAATAATTTGAGTTCTGGACCCGAGGTGAGTTCTGAACTTTAAAAATAATTTGAGTTCTAGACCCGGGATAAGTTCTGGACTTAAAAATAATTTGGGTTCTGGACCCGGAATAAGTTTTAGACTTAAAAATAATTTGAGTTCTGGACCCGAGGTAAATTCTGGACTTAAAAATAATTTGGGTTCTGAACCCGAGGTAAATTCTGGACTTTAAAAATAATTTAGGTTCTAGACCCAAGGTAAGTTCTAGGCTTAAAAATAATTCAGGTTTTGGCCCCGAGGTAAGTTTTGGACTTAAAAATAATTTAGATTCTGGACCCGAGGTAAGTTCTGGACTTAAAAAATAATTTAGGTTCTGGACCCTGGATAAGTTCTGGACTTAAAAAATAATTTGGATTCTGGACCCGAGATAAGTTCTGGACTTAAAAATGATTTGAATTCTGGACAGGGGATAAGTTTTGGACTTAAAAATAATTTGAGTTTTGAACCCGAGATAAGTTCTGGAGTTAAAAAATAATTTGGGTTCTGGACCCGGTATAAGTTCTGGACTTAAAAAATAATTTAGGTTCTAGACCCAAGATAAGTTCTGGACTTAAAAAATAATTTGGGTTCTGGACCCGGAATAAGTTCTGGGCTTAAAAGTGATTTGGGTTCTGGACCCGATGGTGAGTTCTGGACTAAAAAATAATTTGGAGTTCTGGACTCAGTGGCTGCAAAAGATAATTGTAGGATATTAATAAAAAATATGCAAAAAATTTATCTATTTTTTAGCTGGCCTTAATATCTTCTCCTTGACCCCTGCGTGGCAAAATAGTTGAAAGTGAGTTTGAAAATATTTTGTATTCGTATAAACTCAAAAATTAAAATGGAGAAACTTTGCCCCTTGTGTAGGCTCATACCAATGATTTTTCTAATGCAGGTTCTGATTGATGTTTGTATTTTGTCTGGTTCTTTGCATAAGTATGCATTTCTGCTTTCTTTTGTGAAATGACTAGAGCTTCCTCAAGCAATGGACCCTTTATGCCCCCTAATTCCATATCTTCTTCATGTTTACTTCATAGAGTATTGTTGTTTACTTTTGACAAAGAAAATTACAGTGTGATATGATCATGTATGCATGATATGCATGAGTAATACTTACAATGGTTCCATCAACTCACAGACTGAGGTGATCAGCTGAAGTGTTCTCATTGACTCCTTCCAGATGCCCATTCAGGTCTTGCTTTGGAATGACAGAATGCTTCACATTTATGGCTTTTATCTTCAAGATGTTAAGAACATGAGTGGTGAGACCCAAGCAGCATACATACATCCACAACCTTGCCAATAATCATTTACTTTGCCCTATGTGTCTTCCGGGGTTCGATGGTTCAACATACTTCCCTTAACTTGAAGGCTTTGTATAACAAAAACACACATTTTTTTAATCTTAAAATTATATTTTAGCTTTGTCAAATTAATGTCAATTTACCCCAGGACTTGATTTTTCAAATTACAATATCTATAACATGACAACCTTAGTTATCGTACTAAACTCGGGAATCATTTCTATTTGAGCAAGAATTGTTGCACTTCAGATAGACACATACACATTACTTGGTCAAAGGTCTCATTGAGTTTGAATATTATCTATCTCATATGCATGCTTATCGAAACTATCTCCACTAATAGACTCTACCTACAAAGAGAGATCAACAGGTCTTTGATAGGCTTATAATGGGGCCTATAAGGGACACGGGTTAAATGAAGGCCTTTTGTAAGTTGGAGCCGTTGTGGCAGTATGGCCAAACCCTCAGACTATGATTTTCTGTTGGAGCCATAGGCAGTTGGAAATATGAAAAGATAGAGCTTTGAACATTCTTCTTTCTTTTTGAAGTTAATCTGGATCTTGATTGGGACAGGTTTTGCCTTTACAAAAAGTTTGGTACCCATATTCATCATCATTTTTTTTCTTTCCCCTTTTCTTTCTCTTTCTTTTCCTTACTCTTCCATTTCTTTGAGTATTTTATGATTTTATCATTTTTCCCTGTAGGACTGTCAAGAATTGGATGACCTTTCTTCTATTTCTCTAATTTTGATTAGCTTTGATTATGCAAATATAGACATTATATTCAAAGTTTGTACATACCTCCACTAGCAACCCAAAGCAAGCTAAAAACAACCTTCAATCCAATCTTTCTAACTTGCCCTTCACCACTTAGATGAAGCAAATCAATCTCCCTCAATGCCTAAACCAAATGTGATAGCAAATAATCATTTAGTATCACATTTAATGGTATTTCCAACATTAAACATAATTACACATCACTCCTACAAATTTTCAAAAATTTAGCCT
Source organism: Garcia nutans (assembly GCA_947685225.1). NCBI lineage: Eukaryota > Viridiplantae > Streptophyta > Magnoliopsida > Malpighiales > Euphorbiaceae > Garcia > Garcia nutans. The sequence goes on along the minus strand of CANTUV010000009.1, from coordinate 28,877,066 downwards.
TTCCTTACTTCAACATTGGAATTCCATTCTAATACAATTAAATTAGTGTTTTAAGTTTATTTATATTATTAAAAACATATTTTAATACATTTAAATCATTTACATTATAAAAATACACTCTTATATACAAAATCTCAAAAATGGCCTAACCTTCCCCCATTGAAGGTTTTATATTCCAACACAATCCATTACTCATTCCAAGCTTATATTCATCACTTTTAACACTAAACAACATGCTTAAACAAATAAAATCACATAATTCAACCACTTTGGAAAATCACTTTTCCAAAACCCTAAATCTCCACTTCCATTCTCAAACTCCAACCCAACACCACCAAATCCAATATTTGAATTTAAAATACTTGTTTATGAATCAAAACAACTCATTTGGAAATAATTTACACAATTAAAGTTCATGTTTTTAAAACCCCAAAAATCCATAACCCTATATTCTCTCTCTTCACCATTCTTTAACCAAACTCCATCATCACTTCAATCTAACCTTAAAATCATTGTTAACTACCCAAAATAACATCATACACACCAATTCCAACAATTATAACATCCTACATAAAAATTCAAATTCTCACATAATCTAAATTTTCAAGGAATTCAAAGAAAAGAGATGGAAACTTACTAATTTTGGTGGAAATCACCAAAAATCCACTTGAAACTTGTTAATTCCTTCAATTTATGGAGTATGGAAGAAGTAAAATCCTTGGTCTTTAAACTTCCATGGAAGCCACGTTCTTGAGAAGAAGAAGAAGAAGAAGAAGAAGAAGACTTTTAATATTATTTCCTTTTCATCTTTTTTTTACCCACATATATATATATTAAAATAATTTAATATTTAATTATTTTTTTAATAAATTAAAAGTCCTAATTTCTCTCTTCCATTCAAAATTAATTTGTTTTTGAATTATTTTATTAATTTTGAATTTATAAGATTTAATTACCAAAATACCCTTTTCTTTTAAAAAGTGTTGACTTTTATATATGTTATTTATATTTTGCATATATATCACATATATATTCCACTTTTTCATTTAAAATCCCTTCATTTTTCATTTAAAACCATTAATTTAATTTATCCTTTTAAATTATAATTTATTTTATTCAAATTTTTAAAAATTAGAAATTTTCAAAAAATTTTGGATGTTACAATAATTTTGAATTCTGGTTGAATAATAACCAAAGATAGAGTATGCTGCCTTTGATGGATTCCTTATTGCTTGCTGACTGCCTCTTGCCTTTTCAAGTCTAAGGTTCTGAATTTATTCTCCAAAAAGTCTAGCTCCTTCCAAAAGTCCGATCTCCTTTTAAAAGATCAAAGTCCCTTTTTGTGTGTTTTGATGTGGTATTTATAAGAAAATTAAAAACCTAATACTAATTGGTTAAGGAAATAAAACCGTTTAGGAAATAAAATTAAAAACCAAGTAGAATAGGGTTTCGAAAAAATTGCGCTGGCAAAAATTTTTGTGGGGCGCTGCTGGCTGGGTGTGGGCCACAGGCCAATTCATTGCAGGAAAAACCTGCGACGAATTGGCTTGTGGCCAATTCGCCGTAGATTTTTTGCTAATTAGCCCAAGCCAATTCATCGCCAGCTACGAAAAATTTCGTCGCCGATTTTTCCTATCACCGATTTTATTTTTAATTTATTTTTTATCTTTTATTTTAATTAAAATTAAATATTATAAGTAATAAATATTATTAAAAATACCATAAAAATTATTTTAGACTGTTTAAAAATATCGGACTGGACTGGATAAAAAATTAAGAGTCTACAGGTTTCGATGGAAATTTTTGTCCAAAACTCCTTTTGTCTTTCCGAAGTGAGAATGGTGTTTGTGATATGAGAAATACCTTATAATTGGAAACCCTAAATGGATGAAAAATCTTCATGAGTGAGGCCATACCCTTGATTGAATAACCTAAAAGATATCCCTTAATAGCCTAAGGGGTTATTACGTTTCTTACTAACAACCAAAGTAGTGAGAAACTCTTTAGTCAAGCTCTCCAAACCAAGGTCATCATGTTTAAAGAAAGCAAACTTCTCCCAACTCAAGGTTCTAAGACAACCCGTAAAGTCATTTTCAATTTCTATGGTCTCTAGAGTGAAGGTAGAGAAGAGAAGGTTTGCTTCTATGGCTTCCTCTTTTAGAATTGCATACCTTTGCCTCTCTTCTTCATCTCTAAATCTTATCTTATGGCTTATTCTAGGAGGTTCTTCTTATTGAGAAGGGGCAGCAATACCCTTCTCTTTTTTAGCTCTTGAAGCATTTTTCTTGTGTTCTTTAAGAGCCATGAGTTTGGAACAAGAAAGTAGATGAAGAAAAGAATATGTTTTGAGAGATTATGAGTGTTTAGAGTTTGATAAAAAGATGTAAATACTGATATTAGAGGATATTTATAGTGTTTAAGATGAAAATAGCCGTTTATAGTTGTTGGAGATAAGATTTGCACTTTTTTATTGAGTTTCAATGGCTAGAAATTTTTGAATTTAGACGGAAAGTCTAGTCGAACTTCAAAAACATCGGCGGTGAAATTTGAAAAACATGAAAAGTCCGGTCGGACTATATAAAGGCCGAATGGAATTTTGGTTTTAGGTATAATAGCCAAAAAATTTTAAAAAATTTTAGTAGTACCTATAGAAAGTATGGTCATACTTTTGCGAAAAATTTGAAATCAAGAATTTTCAAATAAGTATGGTCGGACTTCTAGTTGGTCCAATTGGGAAACATTCAAAAATCAAAATTTTTGGGAGAAAAGAATGTTTTTAATTAAAGATACAATGTTTGATCAAAAATAGATATTAATAGGAAATTTGCATGAAGTAAAATAGGTTTCAAGCAATTCTAAGCCTATGATATGGTGTTTCCATCCATCATTCCTAAAAGTTATTTTTAAGGGTTTTGTAAATATGTCAACAAGTTGATTTTGTATATCAATGAATTCTAAGATAACATTTTAGTTTTGAACATTATCTCATAAGAAATGGCACCTAATATCTATATGTTTTGACCTATAATATTGAATTGGGCTTTTAGATAGATTAATGGCACTCGTGTTATCACATTTAATAGGAATGTTATCAAAAGTTTTTCCATAATCAAATAATTATTGTTTCATCCAAAGAACTTGAGTACAGTAAAAACAAGCAGCAACATATTTGTCTTCTAAGGTAGATAAAGCAACCAATACTTGTTTCTTGCTAAACCAAGAAACTAGACATTCACCAAGAAAATGACATGCCCTAGTTGTGCTTTTTATATCCAAAAGACTACCGGCATAAGCAGCATTTGAAAAGCCTAAAATATCAAATGATGTGTTTCTAGGATACCGAAGTCTTAAATGTAATGTACCATTCAAGTATTTTTAAATTCTTTTAGTAGCATTCAAATGTGATTCTTTAGGGCATGATTGAAATCTAGCACATAAATATACACTATACATTATATAGGGTCTAGAAGCGGTTAAGTAAAGTAGTGATTTGATAATACCTCGATATTTCTTTTTCATCTACTACCTTACCACTTTCATCTTTGTCAAGTTTCAAGGATGTGCCTATGGGAGTTTTGCTAGTCTTACAACCAACCATTCCAAATTTCTTGAGGAGTTCCTTTGTGTACTTGGATTGGTTGATGAAGATCCCATCTTTGCATTGCTTGATTTTTAGTCCAATGAAGAATTTGAGTTCACCCATCATGCTCATTTCAAATTTTCTAGTCATACAAGAAGCAAATTTCTTGAACAAAGATTAATTAGTAGTACCAAATATAATGTCATCAACATAAATTTGTACAATTAAAATGTTATACTTATTCTTTTTAACAAAAATAATTGTGTCATCTTTGCCTTTTGAAAATTTATTTTCAAGTAAATATGCACTAAGTCTATCATACCAAGCTCTTAGAGCTTGTTTCAATCCATATAGTTCTTTGGTAAGTTTAAAAACATGATTTGAAAGTTTATAATCTTCAAAACTGGGAAATTGTTTGACATAAACTTCCTCATTAATAAGCCCATTTAAAAATGCACTCTTAACATCAATTTGAAAAGGTTTAAAATTCATGTAACATGCAAATGCAAGTAGAATTCTAATTGCTTCTAATCTAGCAATGGGAGAAAATGTCTCATCATAGTCTATGACTTCCTCTTGGTTATACCCTTTGGCTACCAATCTAGTTTTATTTCTAGTAATGAGACTATTTTCATTAAGCTTATTCCTATATACCCATTTACATCCTATAATTTGATAGTCTTTAGGTCTAGGAATAAGTTCCCACACATTATTTCTCTCAAATTGGTTGAATTCATCTTGCATAGCAATCACCCAATTTTCATCACTAAGAGCATCATCAATGGTCCTTGCCTCAATTTGAGAAATAAAAGCAAAATTAATATCTAAGTGTTTAAAGTTGGATATAGTAGTTACTCCCTTTGATGTTTCACTAATGATGAGTTCTTCTGGATGATCCTTCTTATATTGCCAATCTTTGAGTAGCTCTTGAGTTTCTTCTATTTGTTCATCATGATTGTTCTTTAGAACATCAATTATTTCTTGTTGTTCAAAGGTACCTACAAAATTATCAAGAGCACTACGTTTCCTTTGATCAAGGTTAGAGGATTCATCAAAGACAACATGCATTGATTCTTCAACAACTAGATTTTTCTTATTAAATACCCTATATGCTTTGCTAGATGATGAAAATCCTAAAACTATGCCTTCATCTGATTTGGATAAAAATTTTTCAAGATTATCCTTAGTATTCAATATAAAGCATTTGCATCCAAATACTCTAAGATATGAAATTTTGGGTATTCTTCCATTCCATAGCTTATAAGAAGTTATTTTTATCAAGGGCCTTTTGTAAACACAATTTGAAATATAACATGTGGTATTAACGGCTTTGTGAACCTCGGTTTTTCGCCCGAAAAGGATCCGGGCGAACGTTCACTTGTTGTCGGGAGTCGCCACTCAGTTTATTTTGTTCGAAGGGAAAAACTAAGAAAACCCTTGTTTGACTCCAATAACTTGTCCAATGTAAAGGTTTCTAGTCTGCGAACCCAAGGAGGATTCGGGGACTATGTCATGTATTCGACTAACTTTGTAATAATAAAAAAAATAAACACGGAAGGGATGAAGAAAAGAAAAACAAATAGATTGTTAATAAATAGCAGACTTGCTACTTGGGGTGAATCCCAAGTATGCCTACATACTCCCGTTTGAATGGAAGATCAAAGCCCATGTAGTTCGGAAAAGCCTATTTAAAGGCGATGAAATTTATGCTTCATGCATGTGTGTGTGTATGCTTCGTGCATTTGTCGGGCTTTTTGCCAAATTCGTGAGATTTAGCACTTAGTGCAAAAATTGTATAATTTCGGGTACTTAGTACCAAAAGAGTTCGATTTAGGCTTCATGCCAAAAGTCCATTTTAATGGTGCCGTTTAGGTACTTAGTACCAAAGAGATGCAATTTAGGCTCCGTGCCAAAAAGGTTGATTTTATTTACGGCTTAAAGCCGAAAGGGTGATTGATTAGTGCATTAGGCCCTCAGACCTAAAAAGATTAGGTCTTTGACCGAGAAGAAAATAAGAAAAAGATTAGAATGCTTATGATATGCTCGAATTGACCAAAGATGAATTATGATATTACCTTGATTAGAATTTTTCCACTTCTAAGTTCCAGATTTTGTTTCCTTGCACTTTTGAGTATGATTCTTGCTTTCTACAACAAAATATTAGAAATTTTTAAGCATAAAAATTTCGTCAGCATCTGGGCGTAGGAAGTCCAAAAAATCCTCCTTTTTCTGAAAATCTGAAGCCTATTTATAGGCAAAAACGGGCTGGACGGCGGCTGAGCCGCCAGCAACGGCCGCTGGACCGCCAGCCAGGGCGGCCGAGCCGCTGGCGCTAAGGCGGCCAGGCCGCCGGAAGCACGGCGGCCGGGCCGCCGTCCTGGCCCACCGCGACACGCGCTATTTTCCGTTAAAACTGACTTTCTGGGAGCCACGGGCCTCCAAAAATTATTCCGAGACCATATCCGTGATCCTCACGTCGTCCCAGACATTTCAAGTACCATGAAGACATACTTTCGGTGGACTTTTACCGTGGACCCCCGGTCCGGCCTGGTCTGAGGAAATTGGCTTTCCGAGCCCCAAAATTTGAGTGTTCACAGGCTTCTGCCCAAAAGTAAGATGGTAAATCATACTTATAGAGCATTGTCCTAGCCATTTCAACCAAAGTTCTATTTTTCCTTTCAAACACACCATTTTGTTGTGGTGTTCTAGGAGCAAAAAAGTTATGTGATATACCAAATTCATTCAAAAATTTTCATTTTCAAATTCTTTATTGTGATCACTTCTAATAGATGTGATCACATAGCCTTTTTCATTTTAAACTCTTGTTGCAAATATTTTGAAATGATTGAAAGCTTCATTATTTTAAGCTAAGAAATTTACCCATGTAAATCTTGAGTAATCATCAATAAGTACAAATGCATATAATTTCCAACCTAAGCTAGCAACTCTATTTGGTCCAAACAAATCTAAGTGAATGACATCTAAGGGTCTAGAAGTGCTTATAATATTTTTAGATTTGAATGAGCTTTTTTGTTGCTTACCAAATTGACATGGTTCACATGTTCTATATTTATCAAATTTTATTCTAGGGAGGCCATCAACTAGCTCTTCTTTACTAATGCATTGTAAGTGGTCTATACTAGCATGTCCTAGTCTTATATGTCATAGCCAAGCATCATTATTAATAGAATCAAACATTCAAATGCATTATTGGAATGTATGTCAATTTTATTTGTGTTACTAACACTAACTCCTTTGAATGCAATTTCACCATTTGAATTGGTAACTTTACATCCTTTGGAATAAAAACTTACATCATATCCCTTATCAAATAGTTGATTTACACTAAGCAAATTATGCTTCAATCCATCAATAAGCCACACAATTTCAATCAAGTTCTTACCAAGCATTCCAATAGAGCCAATGCCAATGATTTTACCTTTAGCATTGTTTCCAAAAGTAACATTACCTCCATACTTGTAAGTGAGTATTGTGAAAAGCTTTGCATTCCCTGTCATATGCGCATAAATATAGAACCTTATACCAATGCACATATTGTATGAACTTGAATACAATTGCAAGTGTGAGATTGTTTTTGTGCATTTTTGTGCTTACGTACATGCCTTGTATACATGAATGCATGTTTTTCTCTTAGAACTTTAATTCTAGAGCCTTGTGATCCTAATGTAATCCTTTTACGATTTTTAGGTTTGGTTTGTGCATTAATGTTTTTTTTTAAATTTTAACACTAGAGGTTTGAGTTCTAGATGCTTTTACAAATGTTGGTGTACTAGAAGTAGTATTAGATGAGCCATTGAATCCTAAACCATGTTTTAAGGAGGGTGACCTTTGATTATCTATCAATGTATCTAATGCCTCTTTTCCCTTATGAAATTTTGAAATTGATCCTTTTAGTTCTTTTAGTCCATCCTTCAAAATTTCAATTTCCTTGATTATATTTTCTAAGCTATGTGAGTTTTTATTCATTTTATCAATTGATTTCAACAATTGTTCATTTGAAGTCTTTAATTCTAGTGTAGAATTTTTTAAGCACATAAAATCTTTTTCTAGGTTAGAACATTTATCCTTATAAAATTTCTTATAGAATAATACTTTTCTACTCTAAAGTTCATATGTTCAATTAAATCACTATCATCTAAAGCATCATCAACATCATTATCATATGCATTTTAATTCAAGGACTAAGTACCTACCTCATTGGAGTGAGACATAGATTTGCAATTCCTTCCTTGTAACACCCTCATACCCTATATACATACTATACACATACCCCATATATGTACAATATGCATATAAGACATGATAATGCTATGTTAAAAATCCTTTCAAACTTTCATCATTGTTTTTATACAAATACATATATATATAAGAACATAAGAACATTTTTCATTTAATTACACATATACATTTATATATTCTCTTTCCAAAAATTTACTATTATACATATACATATAGTCAAATTACAAAACAACAAAATGTACATGCATGCACCACCTTCTAGTTGGTCTTTGTCACACCCTCAGACTTCACATGGCACAAATATCCAACTCTCAGATCAGCATCTACTTACCTGAACGATTCACACAGCCGCGCTAAGCTTCAAAGCTTAGTGATACATATAAACAATATTTATATACAAACACACAAATACAATATTGGGATTCACATCTCACTTACACATCATTACACTATTGAAAATTACATTCCATATTCGTACATGACTATTAGCTTCACATCCCACTCACACATCATTACAATTACCAAGTTCAGCTGTCACACTATCAGTTTCTCGACCCAGTGCTATTTAGGTCTAAATTCAATTTCAATCACATGACCTAGTTATGCTCAAGTCAACCATCATCTTAAACACATGACCCAGCTCTGCTCGGGTCAAGACCTAGCTCTGCTTAGGTCTATTAACATATGCACATTTAGGCCTAGCTCTGCTCAGGACCTCTCATGCATATCCAATCAATCTCAACACAATTAAACAAGTAATGATATAGGTTACATGTATATAATATCACTTTAGTTTATACTTTTCCAGTGATCATCACCATTCTTGATCACATCAAATTACTAGTTCACCTCTTTCATACATAGGTCGCATGCTTTATTTCTCATTTTTCTCATTCATTTCAATATGATATCATTTCATATCATCATTTCAATGTCATATTATTTCATTCATACATTTCAATATCATATCATTATTCGTTTACAATTCACACTTGACATCTAACCATATTTTCCCATTTTATACTTTTACAATGCAAACATGAGCCACACTCACCATATGACTCATCAACATACCAATATGTAGCATAATTAACATATTTTTTCATAATTCTTCAAGTGACACACTCAACCTCTACAACTTTGACATGCCCAGGGACATGGGCGTGTCACTGCCTGTGTCCTTAATACTGCCTTACAGTTGCTATACATGCCCAGAGACATGGGCGTGTCACTGCCGTGTCATTCATTCTGCCTTATAGAAATTTTGACAAGCCCAACAACACGGGTGTGTTAATGCCGTGTCAATTATACTACCTTTTAGTAGCTATGACACGCCCAAAAACATGGGCGTGTCACTGCACGTGTCTTTAATTCTGTATTATAGTAACTACGACACGCCTAGGGACATGGGCATGTCATTGGGCGTGTTAGGCTAAATCTCCGGGTACGCCCATGACATCGCAAAAATACTCTTTCACTCCATTTCATCAATACAATACTCACATATCACATAGCAACTCTAATGTTAAATCAAATATGCACAATCTCAAAATCATATATATAAACTCAAGATCATATATACAAATCAAAGAAGTTATACATGCAAATCTTTGGTTATTCCCAAGCTTACACTTCTTTTCTTATTTCTTGTTAATCTAAACACAAAATCATAATAACAATAATCATATATTTTATTCATACCACCATCCATATATCAATTTATTCAATCTCCAACTCAACTTTACCAAACCCTTGCTTTTTTCCTCAATTCCAACTACTCATTATTATCCCCAACATCCAATCATATTTTCTTTATCTATGTATCAATCAACATATATATACATCAATATATCATTGTCATAATATTATTCAATTAATCATTACTTTCTCTCACTAACTATATCATACATATATACATAAAATCCATAAAATAAGTTCAAGAAGAAGGTACTTACTTGAATTACTTGCCAAATGGTGACTATTTTCTTTAATCCCTCTTGAATCTCATGTAGCATGAAAAGTTCACTCTTCCCCACTCTCTCTCTCTATCTCACATTGAAGAAGAAGAAGAAGAAGAAGAAGAAGAACTTCTCTTCTCCTTACCCATCCTCATCCTTATATAATAATAAAATATTATATAAAATTTCCACTTAAATTCTCCACCACTCATCTTCTTCCTTTGACTTTTTTTTTACTTTCCCTTTTAGTAAATTATTCTTATTATTATTATTAATGAATTAAATTATTAAAATCAACTTTCCCACCACCAATGTATACCTCATGCATATGTGTAGTATATGTTAGGTATATGTATATGTCTTATATATTTTATTTATCCTTCTCATGTATCTCATATATATATAGTTCATATATAACATCCATCATAAGTATCCATCTAATATTTTCTCTACCTATTACACCCATATGCTCTCCCGTATTTACTATTCTAAAGTACATCAAAAATCGGGATATTACAATTCTCTCCCCCTTAAATAAATAATTTTATCCTCGAAATTATCTATCTTAATGAATAAATCCCATTAATACAATCACTAATCTCTACTCTCCCTCTTATGCACATCCTTAAACATTTATGCCAATGTCCTAAATAAATTTAAATAATTCTCAATTCTAACAATTTCATCCAAGAAAGCACACATGCAATCATTATACATCTAATAATACTAGATAATCAAATTTTTACCTTCATCTAGAATATTCTGCTCTCCCTGCATCGTATACATCCTTTATACTGTTCTATCTCTTTCTAATCTATCCACGGTCGTAGACCCTTCACTCTGTCTAAATCTTGCCCTGCAACCTCGATCGAACTTTTTAAGGATTCTTAGTGGTTCGATCAAACTTTTTAAGGATTCTTAAAAAAAAACTTCCTGCAAAATGTGACTTGATACAAGTGTTAGTTTAATTCAAGTTCATTGCCTAAGATAAAAAATAAAGTAATTATGCTAACAGCTGTTTTTTTTTAACTTCTACTTTCATTCAAATTTGACTACAGGAACGCTTTTGTTTGCTCAATACCCCAATTGTAGATCATGCAATGTACCTACCACTACACCATTCTGCATGGAGGTTACTCTATCTAGATTCTTTATATGCTGACTGGATCAAATGGATTAGTTCAAGAGTTGTCATCAACATCTGTTGGTTGGTACCTTGGTGAAAAATCAGCCTCATCACTACCTAGACTTATTTGATGTACGTTCCACTTGCTTCCCTTCATCGAGGTGCTTGCCATAATCCTCGTCGTCTTGGTCGCCAGTACGGAGCTCAACCTTAGGATTCTAATTTTACAGCTGACTTTGATATGCCTTTGCTAACTGAAGCTTTCTAAGATCGCCTGAGGCATAGCTGACCTGCACATTATATTTATCGACTTCCTTGAACTCTGCAATTGTTAGGCTTTAGATAAAATGATGTTAGGATGAAAAATGAAAGATATTCTCTTCTATTTTAATTTGTCATCACTTTTTGCTATTATGTGATTTATTTTAGCCTTTTGGTCAAGAATAAAAAAAGTTGCACATATAATGATTTTATTATTAACTTCGTTTCATTAAATTAGGAACGACAATAAACATATAGCTAGCATACACAAAATTACTCTTGTCGCCAACTAGCCCTTTTAGATTTTCTAATTACCAATTTTCTCATTTTTAGTCCTAACTGTTACCTAGCCTACCCTTTTTGGGTTTTTGGAACTAGCAGGTTGCTCTAAGTTTTTCTTAGACCACCCTTTTGGCTTTTTAACCTTGCGAGCTTATTTATTTATTTATTATTATTTTCAACATATAACTTTTCCAACCTGTCAATATTCACTTGTTCGTTGAGCTCGTTCTCATCCATGTATGACAACTTGACCATGCTTTTCTTCATTACTTCCTTTACAACATAAGGCCCTTTCCAACTTGGTCTAGACTTTCCTCTTGGATTAGGGACATTTACTTTGCACTATTTTAGCACTAGATCATTGGCCTTAAATCTTCTGATGTGGACTCTTTTATTTTAAGCTCGAGCTATCATTCTTTGGTATAACTGGTGATGATACAGTGCTTTGGGCCTCTTTTCTTCGAATAAAGCCAGCTGTGTGTATCTACTTAGTACCCATTCTGTCTCTAGCAACTTAGCTTCCAAGACTAGCCTTAAGGATTTGATCTCAATCTGAATAGCTAGCACCACTTCCATCCCATAAACCAAAAAGAAAGGTGTCATCCCGATCGGAGTTTGGACACTTATTCTATATCCCCACAAACAAAGGGGAGCATTTCTGACTAGTCCCTATGTAATATTCCAAAAATTTTGAAAATATGAATTTTTGAAATTAATTAAATGATTTAAAAGTATATATATATAATTAAGTGAAAAGAAAGGAAAAAGAGAAGTGTGTATATGATGTATATATGAAGATATACCTATTATATACAAGTTAACATCTTTATTATGGGTCAAAAGATATTTTTAATTATTATGATATTAATTAATAGATAGTGGAAGAGGATATTTGAGATTAATTATATTATAATAATATATTGCTTGGTGGAGATTTAAAGAGAAAATTTATGCGGTTAAGAGTGTTAGTTGATAGTGGAGTGGGTGATGACTATTTTCTTCTTCTTCCTTCTCCATGGTAGCCGGCCATTTTCTCCATCAAAGGAAAGAGAGATTTTTCTTCTTGCTAACTCAAGTAATTGAAGGATTTCAAGTGTTCAAGTTGGAATTTTAAGGATTTTCTCCATATTTGGCAAGTTTCCAACTTGTTTCCTTGATTTTCCTTTAGAAGTTTGTATGTGTGAATTGAATGTTTGGTGTAGTATGTTTTAAAGGTTGATTTTTGGTATGTTTGAAGTTTTTTTTGTCTAGTTAGCTATGAAGTTTGGGGTTGGATTGAAGAAAAAGGTTAAGTTTGATGAAGATAATAAAAGTGTTGGATTGTGTAATTTTTGAGTTGTGAAGTCATGGTTATGATTGTGTATTTTTATTGTAATTGAGTTATTTTGTTGTTTATACAAGTATTATGTGGTATAATACTGGATTTGGTTGAGTTTGTATGGAGTTAAAAAGGATAATAAAACATAATAGTTGGATGTGACAATAATGTGTGGATATCATGTTTTTGGCTTGACACGCCTGGTAGCACGGCCATGTCTTTGGGTGTGTCAATGGTTCTGTTCTCACTGTTGGTGACACGTGCAGTGACACGCCCATGTCACTGAGCATGTCATAGCTACTATGTTGTAGTAGTATTTACACGTGCAGCGACACGCCCATGTCACTGAGCATGTCGTAGCTACTGTGTTGTTGCAGTATTTACACGTGCAGTTGTTGCGCTCTAATTAACACTACTAGAACTACATTCGCAAGTATACAAGGCTGCTATAGTATCTTGCTGAACACCTCAAGGTCGTCTCACTAGGAAGCTAGATAAGCTAATTGATTATCAAATTGCAAATAACAATTATCAATAAATTTAAATTGCTAACAACTAATAAAGACAGATCGAGTGGAATTTAAAACAACTTTCTTTAGCTTTTGAAGAATCACTTGTTCAGATCTTTGCTAGAAGAATATTGCAGTGGCTTAAACTAATTTAATCTAGACTATTTGCATCCAAGTGTAATCAAAATTCCAAAAGAAAATGAATGGAAGCTCAAAAGTTTATGTTGGACGGCTGATAAAATTGTGTACTTTTCAAAAACCCTAATCCTCTTATTTATACGAAACCTTGCTCAAAATCCGCGTTTTATTTCTTCCCTTAGTCCCATAGAGTGACACGACCAAGCTGGTGGCCGTGTCATGTGACATGGCCAGTGGCTTAGCCGTGTCACCTGGATGTGTCAGCTTCTGTGTAATCCTTCACCTTTGCTTCTGTGGAATTGAGTGTGACACGACCAAGCTCCTAGCTGTGTCATGTGACACGGCCAGTGGCTTGGCCGTGTCACCTGAGTGTATCACCTACTGATCTCTTTGATCTTTGCTCTTCTTTCTTTGGTCTTCTTCCTTGGCTAAGTATGGGACACGGCCAAGCTCATGGCCATGTCATGTGACACGGCCAGTGGCTTGGCCATGTCACCTACCAGTGTCAGCTTTTGCCAAAATTTCCTTCCTCTCTTGGTTCCTTGGTTTTACTCTTAAGGTGAGACACGGCCAGTGGCTTGGTCGTGTCTTGCTGCTTCAAGCTATTCTTTCTTCCAAGGAAATATTTTGCATATTAACCTAAAACAAACACTTGAAACAAACTTTAAACAAGAATCAAATAAAACATTAACCAATAACACATAAACACCACACTACAAACTAGGACAAAAATGACATAAACACTGGAATAAATTAAAACTACCGAAATTGATGAAATCTCTAAATAAACAGATTAAAACTACCAAAATACCTGAAGAAAACAATAATCAACATAATAAATAAGATACAATTCTATGACAAAAACTAATAAAACAACTACCCCACACTTAAAACTTTGCTTGTCCTCAAGCAAATTCACATGGCATAAATTAAAAACTCAAACAACCTTAACTATAATTCCAGTATATAAGATGAAATCCTTTAAGACTTAGCCATAAATAATTGCAATTTACTTCAATCAAGATTTTCTTAACTCATTCTTAATCCAGACATAACAAATCTCATCTCTCATCTAAGTGTTTCACTCGATTTCAAAGGTTAATTCACTCAAACCACTCATGACTGCATACTGCCATAAACTTGCTTAATTATCCAATCTCTCTCACTGATTTTCTCAAGAAATAATCCGAAGGTCTTTTATTTGGATGTAATGGGGCTAAGGTGAAGGTGTGAGAAAAGACATTTAAGTTGGAACATCAAGAAATGGAGTATCTAAATTAGACAATACTCTTGCTAAGAAACTCGTAACTCCCTCAAATGGCATATTCACCAACCCTTGATAATCTCACATATTTGCATACTTAAAGAAAAGTACATGAGTGGACATTCCTCTTTGATGACTAATGCTAGAAAATATATGAATTTTGTATATATATATATCTTCTCTTTTATTTTCTTTTATATTATATATATATATACAAAATATAAAATTGCATGGAACATCTAGCTTAAAATGTAGAGGAAAAGAATAATCGACTCTTAGTCAAATACAATGTGCAAAGTATGCATTTCAGCCCCAAATCTTACTAAAGCAATACTATTTTTTTCTTTTTTTTTAATTGCTTACCCCACACTTATGAATTAAACCACCCTATTGTCATATCATAAGAAACTCCATTCCTTAATACAGGTATGATGATAATAGGAAAATGTTGAGTTGTGAATTGTGTTGATCAATCAAGAAGAAGTCAAAGGCTCAACTTGGCTCACTAAGGAATTCATAATTAAGGGAGGTCTTTTTAAGCTAAAGGGATAATCATAATTTGCCTTCATCATTTAAAAACTTGAGATGAAATCATAATGTGAGTTCAATTAGTATACAAAAGCAAGCTCTAGAGATGCAAAATCATGAAGGTGCACACTTAAGAAAAGAAAATCAATTGACAATAATATTCAATCTATGAGGCTCAAAACTCACAAAGGGTGGGTTCTCAAAGATTTATATGTCATAAATTGCAGAATGCGAAAATTGATCCTGAATGAATTCAAATGTTAATCTCTATGCTGATACTAAAGGTTCAAATATAATGCTAGAATTACAGAAAAGTCAATAAGTTTCCAACAATTATGCCATGCACAACGCACAATATAACACACAAAGACAAACAAAACAAGAATTAAAGGAAAGCTTAAAGATTACCCCACACTTATAAATTACATTGTCCTCAATGGAAACAAGGATAATAAAGAAAAAAAAGTGAAGGTACAACCTGTTTTCCATCGTTCCCTTGTGAGACAAACTATACCTTTTCATCACAAACAACAATTGTTCAAAAACAAAATACAATATATAAAATAAAATATCCAAAATGTTAACATTAAAAACAATAATGAAAAATAACAATGAAAATATGCTATAACTAAAGAAAAGAAATTAAGGAATTCTCTCAAAAGATTAGAGCCAATTTGATCTACAGTGAAGGAGGATGTGATGATGATGCAGCCAAAGGATGGAGACTCAGAATCTTAGCAAGATTGCTATTGATTTGGTCCAATTGTTGCAAGACCGCAGCATGGTTACGATCGACCTTGCTTTCCAGTGCCTCTATCCTATTAAGTATCTCCTGATTATCCGGAACTGGAGCATCTTCATCCAAATCAAGAGAATCTGAGTCGGACTTCTCATGGACTCGTGTTCTCTTTTGTCTGCCCCCCTGTGCTTCTGGCTTAGCTGAAGCCATCACATAGGCCCCACCCCTATTCACAACCATATGCATCTTCTCAAGTGTGGCCAAATCCAATGAATCATTACCCGAAATATTAGTCATACGACAATTACTCGGGTCAAAATCATCAAGAAGGGCTGTCGCCAATGTGGTAACCAATCCTCCAATACAAATTAAGCCCCCTTCTTTTTGTTTGCCACATTATCAAAAACATCGGCCAACCAATAGCCGGTACTAATGGGTATTGCATTACAAGCACAATCTAAGAAAAAGAGCTCACTAAGTTCCACTACACCTGGGCTTTCCTTCCGAGCAAAGAACCCACAGGACATAAAGCGATGCAAATACCTTAAAGCGGGATTACTCAATTTAGTTGCCTTGGCCGATTTGGCCACATAAGTTCCCGAGCCCAATGCTCCCCAAGCAAATTACTGTTTAAAATCCTTAGGTATAGACTTTTCACCGTGTTGATGGAAACCAAATATAACATTCAATTGCTCAATACTAACTACAAATGATTTTCCAAGCAATTTAAAATTCAACCTAGAGCAAATTTTTTGTTCATCTCTTTCAACCTTAAGAGATGTTAAAAATTCCAAAGTAAGCTCTTGAAATTGCAAAGGTCGAAATGAGACTAGTTTCTCCCACCCAAGATTTTGAACATAACTATAAAAATTATCCCTAATATGAAGAGCATGAAGGGATTCATCGCTTACATACCTTGTCGGAAAGAAACCCCTAGCCAAAAGAGTCGCTCTCTTTAAAGATGAAGAAGATGAAGATGCAGCTGCAGTTGAAGGTTGCTTCCTCTTGCGGTGGGACACCATCTTTGTTCTTGGCATAATGAAAGATCTGGAAAAATTTGAAACTTAAACAGATTAGATTGATTTTTTATGAGAGAAGAAGAAGATTGAACGAATTAATTTCAGTTTTGGTAAAGAAAATTGAGAATTAATGGGATTTTGGAAGCTTTGAAAGAACAACAATGGAGGTTTTTGAGAGAAAAAGTCGAGAGAGAGAAAGGAAACAAAAAGAAAACTAGGGATTGAAATGAACTAAAAGTGCTAAAATCGTGTTTTTAAACTTTAAAATTGAAGTGACACGGCCAAGCTTGGGTTAGCTTGGCCGTGTTTGATGAGTTTAGAGGGACACGGCCAGTGACTTGGTCGTGTCCCATGGGTGTATTTGACACTGTGAACAAAGGGTTGCAAAAACAAAGAAAAGGGACTTGGGGGAGAAGCTTGGCCGTGCTATGTGACACGGCTAAGCTTGTTGGCCGTGTCAGGGACTGTGTGAATTTGGTGAATTTGGGTTGGCTTGACAAGGCCAGTGACTTGGCCGTGTCAAGTGGCAGTGTCCTTCACTACCATTTTGGCTTTTTTTTAGATATATATTATATATATTTTTTTGTATTTTTGTGTCACCAAATCTTAAAGAAATGCAATCCTCTTCTTTGATTAACCCTGAAACACATTAAAAAAAAATAAAAACCGATCAAAACACCCATTCCATTTATTTAAACCAAACATAAAATCAAAATTGCTGAATATAAAATTATAACTATGAAAAGAAATGCAAGGGTTTCCTCCCATTTAGCGCTTCTTTAATATCGTGTAGCTGGACCTTACTGCAAGACTTAAGGATCGTAGATCAGAGTGCTATCGATGATCCTTACTTCTTGGAACCCTTCATTATATGGTTTAACTCTTTGTCCATTTACTTTAAAAGTTTCATTTGTTCGAGAGTTAAGCAATTTTATAGCACCAGAAGGATATACCTGAGTTATCTCGAAAGGACCACTCCATCGAGACTTGAGTTTTCCTGGAAACAGACGGAGATGAGAATTAAAAAGCAAAACTTTCATACCTGGGCTCAATGTCTTTCGCACTATAATTCTGTCATGAAGTGCTTTAGTGCGATCCTTATAAATCCTCGAACTCTCATATGCTTCATTCCTCTATTCATCTAACTCTGAAAATTGTAGAAAATATTTTCTCTTTGCCTTGTCCAAGACTAAATTCAGAGTCTTGATTGCCCAATACGCCTTGTGCTCCAACTCAACTGGTAAATGACAAGCCTTACCGAAAACCAATCGGTATGGACTCATTCCCAAAGGAGTCTTGAAAGCAGTTCGATATGCCCACATTGCATCATGCAATCTACTCGCCCAATCCTTCCTTGATAAGTTGACTATTTTCTCCAGAATTCCTTTGATTTGCTTGTTGGATGTCTCAACTTGGCCTGAAGTCTGTGGATGGTATGGGGTCGCCACCTTGTGTTTCACACTTGATTTGTGCATTAATTTCTCAAAAAGTTTGTTGCAGAAATGACTTCCCCCATCACTGACTATCACTCTTGGCGTGCCAAATCCGCTAAGAATATATTCCTTCACAAATTTAACAACAACATTAGCATCATTAGTACGGGTGAGGATTGCCTCCACCCATTTTGAAACATAATCAACATTAACTAAAATATATTCATAACCAAAAGACTTGGGAAAAGGACCCATGAAGTCTATTCCCCACACATCAAACAGTTCAACAACAATATAAGATTGAAGGGGCATTTCATTCCTCCTCCCAATGTTACCCACTCTTTGATAGCGGTCATAATGCTTACAATATTCTTGAGCATCTTTGAATAGAGTAGGCCAGTAAATACCACTTTGAAGCACCTTTTCTGCAATCTTTCTCCCTCCAAAATGACCACCACAGTGAAGGTCATGACAAAATTGAAGAACACTCACTTGTTCTTCCTCAGATACACACCTGCGAACTATCTCATCTTTGCATATCCGGAATAGGTAAGGTTCATCCCAAAAATAAAATTTACTCACGTGCAAAAACCTTTTCTTTTCCTGAAATGACATGTCAGAACACAAAATACCACAAGCAAGATAGTTAGCAATATCTGCAAACCAAGGTGCATTCATTACCACAAATAGCTGCTCATCAGGAAATGCTTCTAAATTTTTATGAATGCTATCAGATGCAAGATTTTCACCAAAGAAGGGTAATCTAGATAAATGATCAGCTAAAACATTTTCACTTCCCTTAGTATCTTTGATTCGGAAATCAAATTCGTGCAATAATAACACCCATCTAATTAAGCGAGGTTTAGCATGTTGTTTTGTCAAAAGATATTTTAGAGCTGCATGATCAGAATGCACAATAATTTTCGACCCAATTAAATATGCTCTAAACTTATCTAAGGCAAAAACAACAGCTAACATTTCCTTTTCAGTTGTTGTGTAATTCATTTTACGCACTATTTAGGGTTAAGCTAGCATAATAAATCACTCTCAAAAATTTCTCAACCCTTTGCCCTAGGACAGCTCCTACTGCATGATTAGAGGCATCACACATAATTTCTAAAGGTAAAGACCAAACAGGAGCTACAATTACCGGTGCACTAGTCAATTTTTTCCTTAAGGGAATTAAAGGCTTGCATGCATTGTGCAGTAAACTCAAATGGAACATCTTTCCCAAGCAAATGACACAATGGTTGGCTTATTTTAGAAAAATCTTTAATAAACCTCCGGTAAAAACCTGCATGCCCTAGAAAACTTCTTATTCCCTTAACAGAGGTAGGTGGGGGTAACTTAGTAATCAATTCTACCTTAGCTTTATCCACCTCAATCCCTTTACACGACACAACCTGGCCTAATACAATGCCCTGAGTAACCATGAAATGACTCTTTTCCCAACTCAAAGTGAGGTTACATTCAATGCATCTCTCAAGCACAAAAACAAGTTTATTGAGGCAATTATCAAAAGAATCACCGAAAATAGAAAAGTCATCCATAAATACCTCAATAAAATCATCTATCATGTCTGTGAAGACAGACATCATGCATCTCTGAAAAGTTGCAGGCGCATTGCGTAAGCCAAAGGGCATACGCCGAAATGCATAAGTCCCAAAAGGGCAAGTAAAAGTAGTCTTGGATTGATCCTCTGGTGATATCGGCACCTGATAATAACCTGAAAGTCTATCCAAAAAATAATAATGTGAGTGTCCAGAAAGTTTATCCAACATCTGATCAATAAAAGGAAGAGGGAAATGATCTTTCTTTGTGGCATTGTTCAACTTCCTATAATCGATACACATTCTCCACCCAGTAGTAGTCCTAGTAGGAACCAATTCATTATTTTCATTTTTCACCATAGTGATTCCTGATTTCTTAGGCACTACATGTACTGGGCTCACCCACTCACTATTAGCTATTGGATATATCACTCCTTCATCAAGTAATTTAAGCACTTCCTTCTTAACCACTTCACTCATGTTTGGGTTAAGGCGCCTTTGGGTCTCCCTCACAGGTTTAGCTCCCTCTTCTAAGGTGATTCTATGCATGCACATTGAAGGGCTAATACCTTTGATGTCACTCAATCCCCATCCTATTGCTCTTTTCAATCTTTTTAGTTCACTCACCAACCTCATCTCCTCCCTTTCACTAAGTTCGCTAGATATTATCACATGTAAGGTATTGTGATCTCCTAAAAACACATATTTCAGATTTTTAGGTAACTCTTTCAGCTCTAACTCAAGTGAAGGATTCTTCTCTTCCTTTTGGATGGAGGGAAGTTCAAATACTGGGTCCTCCTTAAGTTCCTCTATTTCAGCACTCTCTAATGTCTCAAGGCAATTGGCTATTTCTGAGTCAAAAATATCCAAGCCACGATCTAAGGTCAGTGCCAGCTCTAATTTATCCGAGGAACCTGTCTGCAAGAAGACATCTGAAACAACTGCGTCAATACAATCAATTAAAGAGCAATCCTCATATAATGTAGTTGTAGGAATGGGAGAAGTGTTAAAAATAGAAAATTCAACCGTTTGTCCCAAGACAGTCATTGAAAATTTACCATTTTTAACATCTATCAAGGTGTTGGTAGTAGCCATAAAAGGCCTACCCAATAGAATAGTGTGTGCGGATGGTGTAGGGTTACTTCCTTCCATGTCAAGAACTATGAAATCCATAGGCACTATCAACCCACCAACCTTAACTAACACATCTTCTATAACTCCTTTCGGAAATCTAAGAGATCTGTCAGCTAATTGCAGCACCATTTTGGTAGGTTTAAGTTCCCTAAGTTCTAATTCAAGATACACAGAATAAGGCATCAAATTTACACTGGCTCCTAAATCACACATGCCATCAGTCCCCTTTCCATTACCCATAGTAATTTGAATTATGAAACTACCAGGATCCTTTAGCTTTGGAGGTAGTTTATGTTGTAAAACAGCACTAGCTACCTCTGACACTATCACCTTTTCATTTGGCTCATACCTCTTTTTTTTGGTGTTCAGTTCCTTGAAGAATTTGGCATAAGCCGGCATGTTCTTTATTGCTTCAAGTAAGGATAAGTTAATACTTACCTTAGACAGCATGTTGAAGATGTCTGAAAATTGCTTATCTTGTTTATTATTCTTCAACCTGCTGGGGAATGGTATAGGTGGCCTGTAAGGATTACTTGCCTTGTGTAAATCTGCTGAAGGGGATTTCTCCATTGATTTTTCTTCAGCACCTTTGTTCTCTGGTTCTCCTTAATTTTTGTTCTCTTGATCACCTGCATTCACAGAATTGTTTTCAATATTATTGTTTATTACCTTGCCACTTCTAAGAACAGTCACTGATTGTGCCTGCTCAGGTTGACTTGGAAATTTCCCTTTTTGTTGAATCTGCGTCTGTTGTGCAAGTTGTCCCACTTGAGTCTCCACTTTCTTAAAAGATGCTTCTAATGAATCTAGCCTTTTGTTATTCATCTCTTGATTCTTAGCACTGACTTGGATAAACGCCTGTAAACTATCCTCCAAACTCTCTCTCTTAGGCTGTCCTTGATTTGAAGATTGACCCTGTGGTTGGTTTTGTCTCTGGAGCAAATGGAAAGGTTGTTGAGAATTATTTGTTGCCCAGGAAAAATTTGGATGATTCCGCCAACCAGGATTGTAAGTATTTGAGTAAGGATCATTTCGGGCCCTTGGTTGATATCCCCCCATAGCATTGACTTGCTCAGCTTCATTTCCATAAGACTCATATGCGGAGGGGCATATATTTGCTCCATGCCCGAAAGTTCCACAAATTCCACACACTTCTTGAGTGGATGAAGAAGTATTGTTCTTCATGTTCAACATCTGCACTTGCCTTGTCAAATCAGCTATCTGATTGACCATCTCACTGTTGGCTTCCAATTGATTCACCCCTTTAATTCTTCCTCTTACACTTTTCTGTTGAGAATTAGCTCCCAACATTTCAAAGATTTCATAAGTTTCATCTGTTGTCTTTTCTCCCATAGCTCCCCCAGCTGCGTTATCAACAGTATTTTGAAATTGCTGGGTTAAACCATCATAGAAAAACTGATTCAGAAGTTGAAGTGGGTAGTGATGGTGTGGACACTAGATCAATAACATCTTAAACCTATCCCAAGCCTCATGAAATGGCTCTCCTTCAAATTGAGAGAATGTAGCTATTTTCCCTCTCAATTCAGTTGTCTTCTGATGTGAGTAAAATTTGCCCATAAACTTATTATAGACTTGCTCCCAAGTTGTCAGAATTTTTGGCCAACATCATAAGCCAGCTCTTTACCCTATCCTTCAATGTATATGGAAAACACCTCATCCTCAACTGGTCTTCTGTTAATCCTCCCAATGGAAATGTGTTGAGGGTGGAGTAGAAATCTCGGATAAAGTTCAAAGGATCTTCATTTGGGACTCCATAGAATGATGGCAGCATATTGTAATGGATGTTCTTCAACTCATAATTTCTTGCTGCATCTGTCAATCTTATACAAGATGTGGAAGTTCCAATGATAGGTCTGGCAAAATCCCTCATAGTTCTTTGGCTTTCGTCTCCCATATTGGTAGATTGTGCAGTATTCAACTCAAAATCAGAAGTGTCCTCCTCTGTATCAAATCCGGTGTATAGTTCAAACTCTTCTCTGCTCCTTTTCACTCTTTGAATTTCTGGAATAACTGGGTATAGCTCTTCTCCGAGTGATCTCCTGCCTTGCATAAACAAAATTTCTGGAAAAAAGGAATTATTAAAAGTAAAAGACAAATAAAATCAAAAGTAAACAATGAAAAGTAATTTAAAATATTTATGCCTAATAAACAATTACGCCAATTAGCTTCCCCGGCAATGGCACCAAAAACTTGTTGCGCTCTAATTAACACTACTAGAACTACACTCACAAGTATACGAGGCTGCTGTAGTATCTTGGTGAACACCTCAAGGTCGTCTCACAAGGAAGCTAGATAAGCTAATTGATTATCAAATTGCAAATAACAATTATCAATAAATTTAAATTGCTAACAACTAATGAAGACAGATCGAGTGGAATTTAAAGCAATGAAAGTAAACTGAGCTGATATATTTATTCACTTAATAGAAAGGTCTAGGGTTTGCACTTCTCTACTAACTTATATGTATGAATGGCTATTCCTCTCAACCAATTTAATTTCAAAGATAGATTTCAAGCAACTTAATTAATCAGATCAAGGAAATAAGCTCTCGCATTCAAACCTATCTCAAATAATCTTGTTACAATTGAAATGATCCTTTTCTTAGGTTATATTTCTAATTCACATAAGTCCCTAATTGAATTGTTCCAGTATTAGACTTCATTTCTCAAATCCTTCATCTAATACCTAAAACACATAATTGGTGGCCAATTAATTATATATTAACAGTAATCCATTCAATTAAGGCTAAAGAAATAATTCAGTTAAGAGCAATAACCATTTCATACAATCATAGTAGATCCATACAAACCCTAGACTAGATCAAATTAGTTCATAATAATGCTATCAAACAGATTCATTTTATTAAAATTCAAAGAAATTAATTTAGACATAATAGAATTCATGAATACAATTCCAATGAAACTTAAGAGATAAAGTTTGAGAACAAAACCAAATTACAAACTTTCTTTAGCTTCTGAAGAATCTCTTGTTCAGATCTTTGCTAGAAGAATATTGTAGTGGCTTAAACTAATTTAATCTAGACTGTTTGCATCCAAGTGTAATCAAAATTCCAAAAGAAAATGAATGGAAGCTCAAAAGTTTATGTTGGACGGCTGATAAAATTGTGTACTTTTCAAAAACCCTAATCCTCTTATTTATACGAAACCTCGCTCAAAATCTGCATTTTATTTCTTCCCTTAGTCCCATGGAGTGACACGGCCAAGCTGGTGGCCGTGTCTTGGCCGTGTAACCTGGATGTGTTTGCTTCTGTGTAATCCTTCACCTTTGCTTCTGTGGAATGGAGTGTGACATGGCCAAGCTCCTGGCCGTGTCAATGGCTTGGCTGTGTCACCTGAGTGTGTCACCTACCGATCTCTTCGTTCTTTGCTCTTCTTTCTTTAGTCTTCTTCCTTGGCTAAGCATGGGACACGGCCAAGCTTGTGGCTGTGTCATGTGACATAGCCAGTGGCTTGGCCGTGTCACCTACCAGTGTCAGCTTCTGCCAAAATTTCCTTCCTCTCTTGGTTCCTTGGTTTTGCCCTTAAGGTGAGACACGGCCAGTGGCTTGGCCGTGTCTTGCTGCTTCAAGCTATTCTTTCTTCCATGGAAATATTTTGCATATTAACCTAAAACAGACACTTGAAACAAACTTTAAATAAGAATCAAATAAAACATTAACCAACAACACATAAACACCACACTAAAAACTAGGACAAAAATGACATAAACACTGGAATAAATTAAAACTACCAAAATTGATGAAATCGCTAAATAAACAGATTAAAACTATCAAAATACCTGAAGAAAACAATAATTAACATAATAAATAAGATACAATTCTATGACAAAAACTAATAAAACAGCAGTGACACGCCCATGTCACTGAGCGTGTCGTAGCTACTATGATGTTGTAGAATTGACACGTGCAGTGACACACCCATGTTACTGAGCGTGTCAAAGCTTCTGTGTTGTGGGTTTAGGGCACGGTCATGGACATGCCCATGTTGTTGAGCATGTCATGTGTAGAGTTTGCCCTAGATAGTTCTTTTTCTTAGTTTTCTTTGTGGATCACTGAGTGATTATTTATAATCACATTTGTTTTAGGCTTGGAAGACACTTGAGATACCCAATCCAAGTGTTGAGGGATATTTTGGAAGAGGAGATTGAAAGTGGCGTTGTTACTTTTAGAGGTAAGTACAAGCTTTGAATACATTGCTTACATTTACATGACATTGGTACTTAACACATCTAGTTGGAAATGTGTTAAGTTACTTACTACATTGCTGATGCATGGTTAATATGCTATGATTTATACATTGTGAATTATGTTGAAATACTCAAGGTAATTGAGTAATGTATAATTGTGTAATGTGTTGTAAATGAAAAGAAATGTGGTATAATACGATTAGATATGTGGAAACATATTGTAATGAATTGATATTGATATAAATGAGAAAAGTGAGAAAAACATGAGAAAGTAAGGCAATGTGACTAGCTTAATTATGTGATAATGATAAAGAAATTTATAATGAGAAATATGAATATATTGTGTGCCTAGTATGCTATTCAATTTTCAGAGTTCTAGGTTTGGCGGCATGCCTATGAATTGCCTACAGGCTAGATGCTGGGCATCATTGTAAAAATATTTTTGAGGTGAAATGGCCGGGCCGTAAGCCTCATAAACAAATCCTTGGGTGAAATGACCGGGTCGTAAACTCAGACCTAGTTGGATTAATCCATGGATATATTGCTTACGGGGCTAAACACAAGGTGTCATTATAGACCAAAGTAGTAACTCTGGAATTTGAATAGCATATTAGATCCTTTTTGGGCCCATGCTTGTCTTTGCTTTAATGTGTTTATGAATTGTGGAACAATTGTGCAATATAATGAGATATGATATCCTTATGTATTGTGCATTGGCATTGCATTTGAATTATTTTATTATCAAAGTTTGTACCACTAAGCTTTTGGCTTAGCGCGATTGTGGTTCATTGTGCAGGTGACAGGGTAGATCCGATTAAGCCGAAGAGTTCAGCTAGACCGAGTCAAGTCTAGGCTTGAGGTTTTGAGTGCAGAGTTGATTTTTGGACATCAAGATCAGAGACGAACTACCAGCATGTATATATTTTGAATTTTTGTACATATTGATTTTGATGTATATAAATATGTATATTCCGCAAACTATCGAAAATATTTTGGATAAACTTTTGGTAATGAAGTATATATATATATATATGTTTTAGTTAGTAATATCTCAACTATTACTTATATAATATCGGTTAAATGTTTTAAGATTATACAGATTTTATAATTGAAGATTTGTTTCATTTAAAATGGGTTGTGACATTATTGTATCCTTTATTCGTATATTACATATATTGGGTGTATGTAGTGTACGTATATTGGGTATAAGGGTGTTACAGTTATTTTGGTATCAGAGCCTAGGTTTGAGATTCTCAACCTAGGTGGGTTGTAAGAAAAAGAAAATTGAGATTTTTAAATATGGTTTTTAAATAAGATACATGCATTGGCATTGGCAGTTTCTAATCTCTGATGTAGCAATTTCTACTTTGTTTGCAGATATAGATAGTTATGGCATCTCAGACACGTCAGTCTGCTGAGGGTAGTGCTAAGAGTGTGGCTCATGTTTAGGGTAGAGTTAGAGCTAGAGTTGAGATAGCTGGAGGGGCACCTACTCCTGTACCAGAGAGACCAGTAGTTGATGAAATTTTGACGGGCTAGGTACAACATATGGTGGAGTTGTTGAGGCAGGCTCCAGTTCAGCTGCCACCGCAGCCGCAGCAGCAAGTTCTGACAAGGCAATATGATAAGTTGAGAAAGTTTGGAGCTAAGGACTTTATGGTTACTACAGATCTCAGATCCTGCTGTAGCTGAGCAGTGGCTAGATAGAGTCTAAAGAGTGTTCATCCATCTATAGGCTACTCTAGAAGAAAAGTTTGATTATGCTAGATCTCTTTTGCAAAGGGATGCATATGACTGGTGAAAGACGGTTCCACATGCCCTAGATGATCCACCAACCTTGACCTACGATGATTTTCTATGAGAGTTTGAGCGGAAGTATACTTCGAGGGAATATAAAGATGCTAAGAAGATAGAGTTTTTGAGTTTGAAGCAAGATACCAGGACTGTATCAAAGTATGAGATAGAGTTTATCCAGTTGAGTCAGTATGCTGGCGAGATTATTTCGGATGAGATAAACCAGTGTCAGAGATTTGAGGAGGGGTTGAGACCCTCTATCATGTGCATTATTGTAGGCTCCTGGTATCAGAAGTTTTTCCAATTGGTTGCAGCGGCTAGTAGTATTGAGAGATACAGGGTCTTGCAGTAGCTGTTAGAGATGAGGAGACCAGAGCTAGGAGACCCCAGAGTGAGGTAGGATCCCCATCTATGAAGAGAGGCCAATGAGGATATTTTTCAAGGTTCAGTCAAAGCCAGAGGCAGTCTGGTAGGTCAGTACAATAGCAGAGGTAGAGATCAAGACCTATAGTTTCTGTGGCCAGTGCACTGAGGCCTGCTCCACCTGTTTGTGTTCATTATGGTAAAGCACACAGAGGTGTTTGCTGGTGGAGAGGTGCTTAGGGAGTGTGTTATAGATGTGGGTCACTAGATCATTTCATCAGAGATTGTCCAGAGCCACTAGAGGATAGACAAAATGATACTGCAGCTTCTCGACCCAGTGTTAGAGGGGGTCGTGGTGGCAGAGGTACTAGCAAAGGAGGTCAGACATGGTCTGGTTGGAGAGGAGGTTCTACCACAGGCAATAGACTAGATGAGGCAGGACCATCACAGAGGATTTATGTGATGTAGAGATAGCCGGATGCTTCAGCTATTATTGCTGATATATTTTCTTTATTTGGTACTTCAGTTCTTGCTTTGATAGAACCTGGATCGACTCATTCATACATTAGTGCATCCATCTTGTCTGTGACTGATTTGTATTCTGAGTCCCTAGGATTTGATGTTTTGGTGACAAATCATTTAGGGCATAGTGTTGTGGTTAGCAAGGTGCACCGTAATAGTCCGGTTGTGGTTTAGGATGAGGAGTTCCTTAGTGACTTGATTGAGATGCCTTTCAGGAAGTATGATTTAATTTTGGGCATGAATTGGTTATCTAAGCATGGGGCTGTGGTAGATTGTCAGCAAAAGTGTATTACTCAGAGAACATGTGATGGTAGAAGTGTGATGGTATCTAGTGAGCAGAGGCATCTTTCATCCATATTTCTTTCAGCTGTCTCAACTAGGAGGATGATTCGGAAAGGATGTGAAGCGTATCTTGCTCATGTTGTAGATACCAAAGTAGTGGGATCCTAGCTTGACAGTATACCCACAGTTGCTGAGTTTCTAGATGTTTTTCCTGAGGAGTTGCCAGGGATACCCCCTGAGAGAGATGTGGAGTTTGGTATTGATTTGTTTCTTGGTACCACTCCTATCTCTGTTACTCCATATCGAATGGCACCTGCTGAGCTAAGAGAGTTGAAGTTACAGTTGTAGGAGCTGTTGGATAAAGGGTTTGTTCGCCCTAGTGTGTCTCCGTGGGGAGCGCCCATTTTGTTTATGAAGAAGAAGGATGGTACTTTAAGATTGTGCATTGATTACGAGCAGTTGAATAAAGTGACTATCAACAACAAGTATCCATTGCCTTGGATAGATGATCTCTTTGATCAATTGAAAGGAGCAGCAATATTCTCTAAGATTGACTTGAGATTAGGGTACCATCAGTTGAGAGTTAGAGAGGAGGATGTACCTAAGACAGCTTTCCGCATGAGGTATGGGCATTATGAGTTCTTGGTGATGCCCTTTGGATTGACGAATGCACCAGCAACATTTATGGATTTGATGAACAGGGTATTCAGACCCTATTTAGATCAATTTGTAGTGGTTTTTATTGATGATATTTTGGTGTATTCAAGTAATGAGGATGATCATGACAAGCATTTGCGGATTGTGTTACAGACTTTGAGAGAGAAGCAGTTGTATGCTAAGTTGTCTAAATGTGAGTTTTGGCTTGATTAAGTGACTTTTCTCGGTCATGTAGTTTCAGCATAAGGTATTAGAGTTGATCCGAGTAAAATTGAGGCTATTTTGAATTGGAGTCCACCAAAGACTATGACAGAGGTTATAAGTTTTCTGGGTTTGGCAGGCTATTATCGACAATTTGTGAAAGGTTTTTCTATGATAGCTACTCCACTCACCAGATTACTTCGGAAGGGAGTTAGATTTGTGTAGGTAGATCGGTGTCAGGTGAGCTTTGAGCAGCTAAAGGAGATGTTGACTCATGCTCTTATCCTTACTCTACCTGTGGAAGGTAAACCTTATGTGATTTATAGTGATGCTTCACATAATGGTTTAGGTTATGTTCTGATGCAAGAGGGTAGAGTCATTGTGTAGGCCCTTAATTTTTGACCCAGTCAAATCTGATAGTCTAAAATAATTTTTGTGATATTTTAATTATTTTAATAATACTTTAATTACTTATAATATTTAATAGTTATTTTTAATAAAAATAAAAATATAAAAAATAAAAAAATAAAAATCAGAAGGATCGGCGAGCGACGCGAATTGGGCAGTGCCCAATTCACCGCAGCTGGGCTTGCCCAGTTCTGCGACTAACTGGCTTGCCCAGCTAGCCCGCTGCCCCCGTCCACAGTAATTTTTGCCAGCACCGTACCTTGTTTTACCCGATTTTGTAGTTTTTCCTAAATAGATAGTATTTCCTTATTAAAATAGGATTAGGACTTTATTTTTCTTATAAATACCACATTAAAACACAAGAACATGGGGGAGGAGAAAAGGGGAGGACAGAAAACCCTAAAGGAAAAAAATGGAGAAAACCCTAGAAGTCGGCAATTAACATTAAGAGGATTAAACAACAAAGCCTAATTCTGGAGCTTTAAAAAATATCTTCTCTAGTGGAGGAAATACTATTTTCTTATTTCCATTTATTAGAATGTCTTCATCCATTCCTTCATATCCTAACCCCTTTCTGGATACTCGAGTTTTGAAATTTGGAAGCTCTGTCACACCTATTTTTCCTTTCCTAAGACCAGTTCCCGATACGTAATTCATCTACTTCATCATGGTCAAAATCATAGAACCTCTTATAATTCATTTAGAAACACCAGCCACTTAGAAGCTGTTGAGAGGCCTTTCTATCATAAGAGTATTAACCACTTCATTGTCCTCTGCCTCAATTACTGCTATCCCATCACCATTTGAAAACTTGATCTTTTGATGGAGTGTTGAAGGAACTCAACCAAGAGGGTGAAACCATGGATGACTCAATAATAGTGCGAAGGTAACCGGTTTATCTAGGACTATAAATTCTACTAAAGATTTAAAAGGTCCCACCTTCACCATGGCTTTGAAAGTCCCTTATGCCTGTCTTTTAGTGTTGTCATAAGCTTGGATCATTACTTATGATGGACTCAGGTCACGAGTAGACATGGCTAGTTTTGGTAAGATTTAGAATGGGCAAGGTTCTCTTTCCTTTAACCTCCACCATAATAAAACGATGATGAATGTGATCTCTTTCTTCTTCTGGTAGGTCAGCATTGAAAAAGGATATATTTCCATTCTCCTTCTAATTGTCTCTGTCTTCCTTCTCCTCCTCTGCCTTCTTTGTACCCATGAAGCTGACTAACTCCTCTGGTGTGGTAGAATTGGAAATATGCATGATTACCATAGCCTTGGCCATAGTCTTCTGATGCTTTTTGGACGTAACCAGTTGGCCCCAAATGCTGATACTAGCTGGATCCTTTTTAATTGTGTAAGGACAACGTCATCTTGTTCTTCTTTTCCTTCCATCTCTGCATCTTTCTCCTTGTCAGCCTCTACTTCCTTTGGAGGAGCCCTACCATAAGGCTTGCTATAATAGGTATTCTATACCTCTTCTACTTCAGGTTCAGACCAAGCCCATTCTTCTTCCTTAGACTTTGATTCATTATGACTATCTGTTGAGTCCTAAAATTCATTCACAGCACAAATAGTCAATACTTCCTTACTCATAACTGTCTTGAATGGAATCTCTTCCTTCTTCATATCTTCTATACCTACATCTTGAAAACAAGATAAAATAAAATCTTCCTTCAATCATCCCCCTATCATGAAAGTTGCTAGTGGAGTTACTCTGCAAAACTTAGGCAAAGGATTATCCTTGGTGATAGGTTTGTTGGGCTCGGGTAGCTTACAACTATCAATAATATCTTAGAACTCATCCCTTAACCGAATGCACTTATCTATTTCATGCCTTTTTGTCCGGTAGAATTGATAGAAGGCCTTGGCATTAAAGTTTGGTGGCAGAGGATTTGGTATTGATCGAGAAACAAATGGTTGCAATAGCCCTTTCTCATGTAGCTTATTGAAAACCCAAGATAAAGGTCTTCCCAGATTTGAAAACTATCTTCTCTTCACTTGACCAGTAGTTGCATTGACTTTCATTGCTTTCTGTATACTTTGACTACTAGATTGATAATTTTTCATTTCATTTCTTCTTTCAAAAAAATGATTCTTCTCTTATTCCCACTCTTCTATTTTTAAACTAACTTGGAGAATGTCTTTGAAATCTCTAATAAGGGTAAAAGATAGCTGTTCACGAAGGTTAGGCACGACACGTCTCACTGTCATTCTAATCTAATCAGACTCATCAAGCCTCTTTTTTAGAAGAGCAGCCTTGTTCCTCTACCTTTTCTCATATCAATAAAATTCTCATTCTCTTTTGTTTGATAGTCTTTACCTCCATCAGGGTCCCTTCGAGCTCAGTATTGTACTCATATTGTTCAATGAAGGCTTTGTATGACAAATCCCAATATTTCTAGGTATTTTTCTCTATGGTAGTAAACCAATTTTGCAGAATTAGATCCAAAGAAATCATGAAATACCTTAGGATGTGATCCTTAGTGGCTATAGAAGATTGTATAGAAGTGATGTACTGCTTGACATGTAGGTAGGGATTTCTTATTCCATCAAAGTTAGCAAAAGGAGACATTTTAAATTTGTAGGGGATTCCTTCATCATCCTAAAATAGCTTGTCCACCACTAATATATCTTTAGTCTTCAGCTTCTTTTCAAACTTCTTTTCTACGTCAATAATTAGTTTCTCAACATCGACAGATTCAGTCTTCTCTATAGCCTTCTTTTCTTTCTCCTTTTCCTATTTGTCTTAGAAGTATACATCCCAATCATCATCAACGATCACCACCTTTTCTTCATCAAAGGCTACCTTAGCTACCTTAACCTTTCCTTTGTCCTTCTACTTCTTAGTACTAGCAAATGCCTCAATAGTGTTATTTCTAGCAATGTAGCTAACTGACTTCTCACGGCCTCCACTAGGGTCCCTTTTAGTTCTTCCATCTTGGATGTGAGGCCTTATTCACCAAGTTC
Organism: Garcia nutans; assembly: GCA_947685225.1. Taxonomy (NCBI): domain Eukaryota; kingdom Viridiplantae; phylum Streptophyta; class Magnoliopsida; order Malpighiales; family Euphorbiaceae; genus Garcia; species Garcia nutans. Next base: position 28,844,543 of record CANTUV010000009.1, on the reverse strand, counting down.
TAAACTTGCTCATGGTCTATTGGTTTTGGTCTGAAGTTAATTGAACCTTCACTGAACTCTAAGTCATTGACGTAGGTTAAGTTGTTGTAAGCTCTTAAACTGCTATACTCCATGTCTATGAGCCAGAAAGCATCAATGTAATGAAATGCGTGTTTGCATGTGTATCAAACAAATAGAGTCAGGACATTCCTCCCAACCTTATTCTTCTCAGACATGAGTGGCAGGATTCTTTTCCTAGGTGTTATGGCCAACAAAAATATCAATAGGGGATTCTTTTATTTTTGAATCACTCAGATGAAATAACAAATAGTTGTGTTTTTAAATATAAAAGTCAGTCTATAATAATTTTCACTAATTAAGCCTTAATCCTTTAGATCCACTGAAAAAATTTAGTTGCATTTCAGCTATATTTTGGATTAAAACAAAATTAAAGGGTCTGTCATAAATAGACTTCTCATTTGAAAATGTAACTAATAATCCATGCCATAAATAAGCCCATAACTAACAAGTCTTGGTACAAATAAGGCCCATAATTGATTTTAATATTCCGTAATTAACCAAACTAATTAAAAGCCCAATTTAAGAAAAGGTTTTAATCTCAAAGCTTAATTTGGGCCATAAAGTGAAAATGGTTTTGAGCCCATCTTTGAAAATATTTTAAAGCCCATTGTAAAAATTTATTCCAAAAATTAATTATGGGCTTCGAACTTGGGCTAGGAGACCCTTCTTAAAAAAGGTTTTAAGTCTACTTCGAAAAGTTTTTTGAAAATGATTTGGGCCTTGGGCCTAAAAAGAATTTTTGGACCATAAAATTAATTTTGGGCTTACACTATGATTAGGTCATATTAGGAAAAGACAAATCAAATGGAATTTAATTTGGACCAAAACTTGTTAATCATAGTCAAACAATAAGCATTTAGGGTAAACTTATAGATAGTTACTGGGTCAACTATATGGGCATGAGTCTTTTGGGTAAAAGGCTCAAGTTTCGATAGCAAAAATATACCAGAAGTATAAGGCTATGAGTGATTATGTAGTGCTCGATCAACATACCTTGAATGAAAGTATGGTATCAGTTACACACCAAATTATGAGTTCTGCAAGGCATCCTAACTCACACACACATAATGCAGTTCTAATTGATGCAATGGGTAATATTATAATATAAAAAAATAAAATAATATAAAGACTAACAGAATCAACTTCTCTTATCCCTAGTAAAGTTGCCACTGTGAGCGGGGATCTCGCCCCCACTCCTGGTGGAATAGTTCTTATGACTTTGGTATTGTTAAGCTCTGGGCCTTAGAGAATATGGGCCTAAGCTCGAAGAAATAGGAGTCACCACCCGGACGGGCTGCGAAAAAGTTGGATGACTCGATTCCTAAGGAATCCCTAACCCCTACTGGGTTCAAAAAGTTAGGTATGCATGGGTATTGCGCTCTACTTAATACTACTACAAGCGACACTTGCAAGTATACGAGGTAGTTATAGTAAATGGTAGAACATCCTAAGGTCATTTACAAGGAAGGTATTTATTGGTAATAGTTTGATTGAATCAATAAAATAAAGAGTGAATGTGTGATAAGTTGCAATGGTGAAATGTGTTTAAGACTAAAAGTAAAATTAATAATGGTTGCTTAAAATTAATTTAAATTCTTGAAATAGTACCTAGGGTTCATAGATCAATTTAATCAAAGCTTAATTCTCAATTATCCATTAACATAACCTTATAACTTAATTTCCTCCTTCTTATCAATTAGCAATTATCAATTCATTAGTTCTTACATTCATGAATTAACAAAAACCAAATATCTTAACTAGCAAGTTAAGTACATCCTAGAACTTATATTTCTAATTCATTCTTAGGGTGGTAGTTGATTGCATAGTTCCAATATCAAATTTTACCTTGGCCCGTTATTAAATATTAAAAGATCAACAGATGGCGAATCTATCAACCTAACATATAATATAATGCAAACAACTAATAACAAGTTATATTAATGGAAATATTGAATTAAGACATTTAATCAAATATACTATAAACCCTAGGCGTGGGTAATTTAGCTCATCTATTCCAAAATAAATATTCTCTCAATAAAATTCAATTCACAAATATTCATTGAAGTACTAATTTAGAAAACAACAAAATCTGAAAAATAAATTAATTAAGTGAATAAAAAACCCCTTGAAGATGCCAGGAGTTGAAACTTCTTGTTCTTCCTCCTAGCTAAACTTGAATGTGATGAAGAACTCCCAAGCCCTCTTCAAACCCTTCAATCAATGGTTCTATCCTTGAAAATGAAATGAAAATTTTCTCAAGCCTCCAATCAATTCTATGTACTTCCTCCAAATCTAACCCTCTTAAGAGCTTGTTCAAGAACTACCCAAAAATTATCACAAAAAATGTGAAAGAACTTGTCTGAGGAAGAAAATGAAGATGAAAAGAAGATCCATATGGTGATGAATAGAGATGTCTTTTTAACAAGAACAATAAGAATATAAATGGGGAAATGGTCCTCCTTCCCAACGTGTAGCCCCCCCTCCAGATCCTCTTCTAATTATTTTTAAGTGTTAAGACAAAGAGAATTTTGCTTTTTAACTCACATACATACTCCCACTTCCATTTGTTCCCTCCTTTTTCATTCTTTAACCATTCTTTCTATCAAAAATAGCTCACCTTTCCACTTCTTTAATTTTTTAAGAAACATTCCTTGTTGTCTCCTATCTTGTCTCCTCAAATCATGTAAAAATGAACAAGGAATTTATCTCAAACACAGCCAAGTCATTTTAATCTTGGTTGTGTCTCTCAATTTTCCCTTGGACATGGCCAAGTCATGTGCCTATGTCCATCACTGCTTATCATGCATGTTTTTTGTGTGGAGTGACATGGCCTTGTCTCATGGTCGTGTCTTCTTATGCTTATTCTTGGTTATTTTTCTCTTCAAGTAGAACACGACTGAGTTAGTGGGTGTGTAGTGTGACACAGTCATGTCTTCTCCATGTGTCTGCTTCTGCCTTCAATTTTCTTCTTTATCAAAATGACATGATGAAGTCATGTTTGTCCTTGTCATGTCATATGCACGACCAGTGACACGGCCAAGTCGGGTGGGTGTGTCACTGTATGTCAAATTTTCCTTCTTTTATCATGAGGGACATAGCCAAGTCACCGAGTGTGTCCACTTTTTCAACTTCTTGATGAGGGACACAACCAAGTTATTGAAGATAACTTGGCTGTATTCAATGCTCTTTCCTCCAAATTGGCTTTAACAAGTGAATTAAAGCTCTATTTTGCACAAGTTCATGCTTCAACCTAAATCATAACACTTCAAGCAAACTTAAACACACATTTAAGGAAAAATTAACTAAAATCTAATAAATTACCTTAAAAACACACACACATAAATGATCATAATAATGACCTCACACTTAATACTTTGCTTGTCCCTAAGCAAAGTTAAAAGCAAAATAGAATGAGAAAAGTTTAATTAAGTTCAAGAGTTATAAGAATATATTAAGACTCCCTTCTCATTTATCTACAATCATTACTGAACCAAATAAAATTAACACTTATGTAATTCAATGGTCTTCCATTATGTAATTCAATGGTCTTCCATTGCATCCCAAAGCATCACTCCCTCACAAAATCTCTCAAGTGTTTGATCAGGGCAGTGTTTGCACTCTCAACATTCGATGAAAGAATATATCCATAAGCTTGCTTATCAATCAAATCTCTACCACCTAATTGCAATCAAGTATCAATCATAAGGTCTTTATATTTGGTTGTAATGGGGCTTAAGGTAAATGTATGATATTTGGATATGTGAGCTATTTATTAAGTTCAAGAGCATTTTTAAGAATGAAACAACTACATATGCTTATGGCCCAACAATCTCTAAAAGCAATCTTGACTCATTTGTAGAATGAAACGGCTACATATGCTTGGTCACTACAATACCCTTCAAACAAGAATTTAGACTTTGTCGCATTTGTAGAAGTCTCGATCAAGCTCCTTTCAACCCTAGCCATAAGAGCAATATATATATATTTATCTTTATTCTCTCTCATATTATTTATTTATTTATTAATATATATAGCCCCAAACTTTATTTAACACAACAACTCAATCACTTAAACTCTTAAAATGCTCTTGATTCTACTGAATGGGTAAGAGTTAGAACAAAATGGTTTAAGACTAATGATGTTATGAAAAAGAAAGAAATGAAAAAATGGAATACGCTTAAAATTGGTGAACTAAGGTCATATATAAGGTTGGCCTTTTTAAGCTAAAATGAATTGTTGTTGCGCTCTATTAACTACTACTGTAAAGAAACACTTGCAAGTATACTAGGTAATTATAGCAATGGTGATCACCCCAAGGTTGTCTCACAAGGAAGGAATTATTTTGCAATAGTTTGATTAACAAATAAATTAAAATTGAGTGTGTGTGTTGTTGAATTGGTGAGTTGTAATTAAAGTTTGAAAGTAAAAATGAGTAGTAGTGCATAAGATTAATTAAATGCTAGGAATTGTGCCTAGGGTTGTAGATCAATTTAATTAAATCTTGATTCTCAAATTAACCATTAATATAATCCTGTATTTTAATTTGTTCCTTGAGTTTAATTAGTAATTACCAATTCATTAGTTTTCACATTCATGAATTAACAACAACCAATTATTTTGAAATTGTAAATTAAATAAACCCTAAAACTTATATTTCTAATTCATTCTTAGGGTTGTTAATTACATAGTTTCAATATCAAATTTCACCTCTCGGTCCATCATTCAATATTAAGTGATTAATATGTGGCCAATCTATCAAATTAACTTTAAGTCCAATGCAATCAACCAATAACAAGATATACTAATGGAATTATCAAATCAAGTCATTTAATCAAATCTACTACAACCCAAGGCATGAATAAATTATCTCATCATCAATTTAAAACAAATATCCATCTCAATATTCATCAAATCAAAATTATACATTGTAATATTAATATTCATAATAAAACAACAATCTAGAAATGAATTAAAAGAGAGAATATGAAAAATCCCTTGTAAACGCCAAGAGTTGAACTACTTGTCTTCCTCCTAGCTTCCACCTTGATGTATGATGAACAACTTCCAAGTCTATTCAATCAATGGCTCTCTTCTTGAAGGATGGAATGGTAACTCTCTCAAGCTTACAACTCCAATCAAGCTTTCTTCAAACCCTAATCTTCTAAGGAGCTTGCTCACTCAATTTAATTTCCAAACTTGATTAAGTCTTATCTATAAAAGAAATGAAAGATGAATGGAAAAATGAAGATGAAGAGAGAATGGTGTATCCCTTTGAAAATAAGAACCAAAAACTAAGAACTAGATAGCTCTCAAAACATGCCAAACGTGTATGTTATTCCATACCCTCCACTTCCAATTCCTTTCCATTTTTTAAGACACCAACCATGTCTTGCCAACTCACACACCACTCTTTGTCTCCCTCTTTTTCTTTGTTTTATATTTCTTCCCATAAATTCATCCACTTTTTACTCATTTTTAATATTTCTTTTTAAAAAAGAAAGAGTTTTTTCCCCATTTGTCCCTCACTTCGTGCAAAATAATTTAAAGGGACCATATAAGACACGACCAAACCTTGAGTGACTTGGCAGTGTCACTCATTCTTCTTGGGACATGACCAAGCCTTGAGGCCATGTCCATAGCTGCCTATCTTTTTTCTTCTTTTCCAGGTGTGACACGGCCAAGTCACCGGCCGTGTCAAACACGGCCAGTGGCTTGGCCGTGTCTTCTGCATGTGTTCACCTTTGCCATTCACTTTGCTCTTTCGTTTCATCAAGTGGGACACAACTAAGGACATGACACGGCCAATGGCCTTCCCATGTCTTCTACCAGTATCCGCCTCTGCCTAATTTTTTGGAAGGATACGACCAAACCAAGTTGCCTCAGCCTATGTCATGTGAGTGGTTCATGCCTCTTGCCTTGGATGAGGGACACGGCCAAGCCATGAAGTGTCTTGGCCATGTCTCATGTTTTTCCACCATTTTGATCCATTAATCCATTCTTTTACACTTCCATCTAAATCAAACACTTTAAACATAAATTAAAAGAAAAATTAACTTAAAGCCAATAAAATTAACCTAATCATTTATACATATTTGATCAAAACAATTGCCTTAATCATATTGATGCCTAATTAAATTTTTTATGTAATCTTAAAATGTATGTCAAAGCAAGTTCTAACAATTTAATAATCAAGAATGTTCACACAAAAAGAATAATAAATTGGTATCCAACTTAAGAGGCTCAATTGTTTCTCACAAGTTTAAAGTTAATGCAAGGAATATCCATCCAAATCGACAATGAGCACTAATTTTATCCAATTCTCAATTTCATTCTTTAAAAATTCAAAGGTTACCTATAAACAATCTTATAACAATTAAACTGTTCAACATTCAAAATCAATATATAACAAAGCAACTCAATTTAGCAAACAAAAGTAGGTTATAAGTAAAACTTTGCACCCCACACTTTAAGATTGACATTGCCCTCAATGTAAACAAGCATAATTTAAAAGAAGATGGGTTTAGGTAAAACCTATCTTCAATCATTTTCCTTTGTGAGATAAAGTGCTACTTCATCCTTTCCAACAACTAACATCAATTGTTCTAAAAACAAAATAATGATAAACAAAAGATAGCAAAATGTAAGGTTTTAATAACTAACAATAATAACTAAAACATCTGAAAACAGAAAACAAATAAATTAAATTAAACTTCCAATAGGTTGAAGCCAGTCGAAGCCATGCGGTGGAGGTTATGATGATGATGCAGCCAAGGGATGAATGCTAAGAATCATGGCCAAGTTATTGTTGATGAGCTTTAATTATTTGAGTACTTCAATATGATTGCTTTCAACTTTGTTCTCTAGGAATTCTATCCTACTATTCATCTCATAATTTTTTGGGACTTGGGAATCTTCATCCAAATCCAGTGAATGACAATCAGAATCCTCATTAACTCTCTGTCTCCTTTGTCGGTCCCCCTGTGTGCTTGGCCCACCTTGTGCACTTGGCTCACCTTCAACCATTACATTAGTCCCGCAACTTTTAGTTATCATGAGCATTTTCTCCAAAGTGGCTATATCCAATGCATCACTTCCATAAATTCTTTGCATGCCGCAACTATTTGGATCAAAATTTCCATCAAGAGCAATGGCAAGTATAGTGACTATTCCATCAATACAATTGTACCATTTCTTTTATGAGCCACATTATCCCAAAAATTTGGCTAATCAATACCCCGTGCTCACCAATAAATTATTGTTGGCACACCACAAGAAAAATAATTCATTAAGTGCAACCACCCTTGGACCTTTCTTTCTAGCAAAGAAACTATATTCCATGAACCGATGCAAATATCTCAATGCAGGGTTTATCAATTGAGTTTCTTTGGCCAATTTGGCCACATATGTCCCCTCGGAACCTAATGCTCCCAATGCAAATTGCTACTTAAAGTCCTTAGGTTTGGATTTATGCCCTTCTTGATTAAAACCAAATATGTCATTCAAGCATTCAATAGTGTTAATATCTGATTTTCCATTCAATTTGAATCCTAGCTTAGTGCAAAGCTTAGAGTAATCTTTTTCTACCTTAAGAGAAGCAACAAACTTAATAGTCAACTCTTGAAATTGCAAGGGTTTAAGGGTTATGAACTTTTCCCAATTCAAATTCCTAACATATAGTGCAAAATCTTTCCTAATTTCCAAAGCATTAAGGGATTCATCACTAACATACCTTGAGTAGAAAAATCCCCTAGCTTGAATGGCTAATCTCTTTGATAAGGATGAAGAAGATGATGAAGGTTGCCTCCTCTTATGGTGGGACACCATCTTTGTCCATGACATATTGAGATTTCATGAAATTTGAAGTTTAGTGATGATTTGTTTGAGTTTTTAGGAAGAAATATGGAAGAATTGATGGAAAAAATTGAGTTTTTAGGGTGGGTATGGGTTTTGCTGTGTGAGAGAGGGAAGGTTTACGAGAGAAAATGGTGTTTAGGTCTAATGAGGAAGAAAATGGGGAAGAGGATTGGTTTTTGAGTGGTTAAAAATGAGTAACACAACCAAGTTATAATTGCTTTAGTCTTGTCATGGGTTTTGTAGAGGACACGGCCATGAACAAGGTCATGTCCACTGGGTGTGTTCCTTACTGTCAAAACTAGGCTTCGATGGTGGGTGAGCGACACGGCTTGAGAGGTAGCAGCTGACTTGGCCATGTTTACATGACACGGCCATGGATACGGTTGTATCCACTAGGCATGTCCATCTCTATGTTTGGGGCTTGATTTTAGATCTGCTAGAGATGGGCATACATGGCCGTGTCATATGGTCGTGTCTACTACTGCCATGAGACCATTTTTATGTTTTGGTCGTGTCACTCATTCCTTGGTCATGTCTCGGAGTGTGTCTCATTCTACCCAATTTTGTTTAATCTTTTTCCTTCATTTTCTTGATTTGAAACTCAATCACAACAAAAATACCTATCAGAGCATCCATTCTATTCATTTTATTACACACCAAAAATGAAAATTTAAAAATCCAAAATACAAAAATTTAATTAAGAAGAGAAATACAAACCAATGGGTTTTCTCCCATTGAGCGCTTCTTTAACATTGTATAGCTAGACATTGTTGTATCTCTCATCAATGAATACCATGTTTTCTATGATATTTGCAACTTGGAGCTCTTCTAAATAGGGCTTCACCCTTTGTCCAATCACTTTAAAAGTCTCATTGATTTTTAAATTCAACAATTCAATAACTCCATATGGAAATGTTTGAACTACTTGAAATGGTCCACTCCAATGAGACTTTAATTTTTCGGGGAATAATCGCATCCTTGATTTGAATAAAAGGACTTTCATTCCCAGTTCAAAGGTTCTTCTAACGATCATTTTTTCATGCGTAGCCTTCATTTTCTCCTTGTAGATCCTTGAACTCTCATAGGCTTCATTTCTAAGCTCATCTAGCTCAGAAATTTATAACATCCCTTGCTCTTTCGCCCTATCTAAGTCCATATTCGTAGCCTTAATCACCCAATAAGCCTTGTGCTCCAGGTCCACTGGTAAGTGGAAAGCCTTGCCAAAAACCAATCTATACATACTCATTCACAAAGTTGTTTTGAAAGCCATTCGATATGGCTACAGTGCTTCTAGAAGATGGATCGCCCAGTCCTTCCTCGTTGTGCTCACTGTTTTCTCCAATATTCCTTTAATTTGCTTATTAGATGTCTCGGCTTGGCTAGATGTTTAGGGCTGATATGGGGTTGCCACCTTTTACCAAATTCCCATCTTGGTCATTAACCTTTCAAACCATTTATTGCAAAAATGACTTCCTCCTTCACTCACAATTGCTTTAGGGATCCCAAACTTGCTCTAAATGTTTTCATTCAAGAATTTCAAAACAACATTAGCATCACTGGTCCTTGTGGGGATAGCTTATACCCACTTAGACACATAATCTATAGCAAGAAGGATATATTCAAAGACAAATGACTTGGAAAATGGCCTCATGAAGTCTATTCCCCATACATCAAAAATTTCCACCATAATAAAAATATTAAGAGGCATTTCATTTCTCTTGCTAATATTTTCTGCTCTTTGGCATCTATCACATCTTATACAAAAGTTATAAGCATCTTTGAAAAGAGTAGGCCAATACAAACCACTTTAAAGTACCTTCTCGGTGGTCTTCTTTCCTCCAAAATGTCCTGCACGATACATGTTGTGGCAAAATTGCAACACTTGTAATTGCTCTTCTTCTGGCATGCATCTTCTGATAATTTCATCCCTGCAAATTTTAAACAAATATAGCTCATCCAAGAAAATTTGCAATTCTAATTTCATCTCTGCGAGTTTCCATGTCGTTTCAGAATTATCGTCCCAATCATAAACTCCCCCGTGCCTTGAAAACTGCATCTTTACAAAAGGCACTTAGCAATTTAAAGAAAAACAAACAAACAAACAAATTCAAGCACAACAAACAAACAAATTTACAGAAAACAAACAAACAATTCAAAAACAACAACAAACAATTCAAAGAAAACAAACAAACATTCTTGATAAAAAAATTAAAACTAAATCAACCGTCTTAATTATATTACTAGTATTGAAACCATTGTCCCCGGCAGCGGCGATAAAAACTTGGTGCGCGCGAGCTGTGCTATAGCAATATCGCAAGTGCACAGGTCGCCCAAGTAATAAAGTAGTGAGTGAGTTATCATTCCACTGAGGACAAGGCCAAGTACTAGTTCAAATATTAACTGTTGTTTAGCAAATTAATATTTTTGTGTGATGTTTTGTAATTAAAGACAATTAACTTAAATAAATGAAAATAAAGATAAATTGTGTGTTGTGTAAAAAGGATTGATGATAATGATACTATCAAGATATTGAATCCCCCTAGCCACAATTACATCACATGATAGAGTTGAATTGGCATTCCTCTAACTTAGACTAAAACCTTTCTCGAGTGAATTAATCCCTAATCTCTATGTAGAGTGCCGGAATCTCTTCTCAAATACAATTAAGTAGATCATGCATTAAGAACAAGGAACTATAAACCAAAGGATCTTGTAGGTCTATCTCTAGCACCCCAATCAATCCTCAACCCTTATGAGTAATCAATTCATATCAAGCTTTCTCAAGTCAATAATATGAAAATGGCAACCAATCAATAAGCATGTTATTATCAACTGGCAATAATCATTAAGCATCATAAGAATAAAACAACTCAATCAATTAAAATCATTCAATCATACAAATAAGCTAGGGTTCTTCAATATCTAGATAGAGAATGATTTAGTTCATGTTCAATACACTTAATACAACAACAACAACAACAACAACAACAACAACAACAACAATAACATTAAAATACATAAAAGGAGAAAATAGAAAAACCCCTTTCAATGTAGCTTCTTCAATCTTCAGGAGCTGCCAATGGAAGATGCAGATGTTGGAGAGGATGGAAATGGAGGATGAAGATGAAGAGTCAAGGAAAGTGTCACTCCCTCCTTGCCCAAAACGTGTATGCCCAGCCTTCTCCTCTCAAACCTCTCTTCTCTGCCTCTGTTCTCTGTTTCCTACACAAACCTTCAGCCCTCTGCAGAAGCCTCAGCTCTTCATCCTCTTCTCTTTTTTAAATCATTCCAAGCTCAAACCCATGCCTTCCAACTCACTTCCAACTCACTCCCCATCCCTTGTTCCCCACATCTTCTTTGTTTTGTATTTCTTTTGGCAATCATAATGCTTTGTTCCCCACTTTGTCTCCCAATTCGTGCAAAAGAATCAAGGTTTTATTAGGTGACACGGCCAAGCCATGAGTGGCTTGGTCGTGTCTCTCATTTCTCCTTGGGATACGGCCAAGCTAGTTGGCCGTGTCCATCACTGCCTTTCTTCCTTTCTTTCTTTTCTCTTTGGTCTCATGGGGTGACACGGCCAGTGGCTTGGCCGTGTCACTTGGGTGTGTCGCCTTCTGCTTGTTTCTTTTCTTCTTTTGTTCTTTGGCTAGGCATGGGACACGGCCAAGCTTGTGACACGGCCACTGGCTTGGGCGTGTCACCTGCCAGTGTCAGCTTCTACATTCATTTTTCCTTTCTTTCTTAGTCTTCTTTGGTTTTGCTCCTTTGGTGAGACACAGCCAGTGGCTTGGCCATGTCTCATGCCCGTGTCAGCTACTGTCTTGCTCTTCTTTTGGTTGACACGGCCAAGCTTGCTTTGGCTTGGCCATGTCTTGCTTGATTCATGCTCTTTCTTCATTGTTTTGATCCTCCAAGGGAGTTTTTCCACTTTAACCTAAAACAAACACTTAAAACAAACTTTAAACCAAAATCAAATGAAACATTAACTAAAAACACATAGAAATCCATACTAAAAATAGGTATAAAATGATCTCATTAGACACGACTGTGTCTTCTCCATGTTTCTGCTTCTGCCTTTAATTTCCTTCCTTATTAAGGAGACATGACCAAGTCATGTTTGTCCTAGCCATGTTATGTGACACAACCAGGTCGGGTAGGTGTGTCACAATCTGCCAAATTTTTCTTCTTTTCTCATGAGGGACACGGCCAATTCACTGAGTGTGTCCACTTTTCTAACTTCTTGATGAGTGATAAGACCAAGTCATTGAAGACAACTTGGTCGTGTTCAATGCTCTTTCCTCTAAATTGGCTTCAATAAGTGAATTAAAGCTCCATTTTACAGAAGTTCATGCTCCAACCTAAATCATAATACTTCAACCAAACTTAAAGACATATTTAAGGAAAAATTAACTATAAGCCAATAAAATTATCTTAAAAACACACACATAAATGATCATAACAATGGGGAAGGTAAGAAGTGGCCTTGCACCCTCATAACGCTTGGTTCATTGGAACCGATCTCCTTTTCAGATCTAAATATTATTAAAATTTTATATTATTATGATATTACTCATATTACTCATATTACAAGTAATTAAAATAAATAAAATGAAAATAATTATAAACCATTCACAAAACAATAAAGTGGGTATCTATACAAGATGAAAATATACCCTTACAATGTCCAAATCCAAAAATACAAAAAAATAGGATACCCACCAAAGAGTGAAAATATGTCCTTTTACAACACCATAAAATACAAAATAATTAAATAAAAGAATAAGTAAAAAATAAATCAAGGCCCCCACAAACTGCGGAAACATCACTACAAGAAAAACTGAATCAGACAACGCTTTCTGGCCGTTGTCTGATGAAGACAAAAACTGTTGTCTATTGAAGCGATGTTTGATAGAATTTCAGACAACGGTTTTAAAATCGTTGTCTGATGTAGGTTTGCACAACGGTTTTTAATTTTATCAGACAACGGTTTTTGGTCGTTGTCTGATTATGGTTCAGACAACAGTTTCTAATTTTTCAGACAACGGTTTTTAACCGTTGTCTGATGGTTTCCACAATGGTTTCTAAATTGTCAGACAACGGTTTCTAAATTTTCAGACAACGGTTTTTAACCATTGTCTGATGAAGGTTTAGATAACGCTTTTTGACCGTTGTCTGAGGAAGACAAAAACCGTTGTCAATTGAGGCGATGTCTGATTAAGGTTTATACAATGCTTTCTTATTAAAAATCGTTGTCTGATGAAGGTTTACACAACGCTTTCTTATTAAAAACCGTTGTCTGATGAAGGTTTACACAACGCTTTCTTATTAAAAACCGTTGTCTGATGAAGGTTTACACAACACTTTCTTATTAAAAATCGTTGTCTGATTAAGGTTTACACAACGCTTTCTTATTAAATACCGTTATCTAATGAAGGTTTACACAATGCTTTTTAATTTTTTAGACAATGGTTAATTAATCTAAAACCGTTGTAGAAGGACGCTAAATACAATGGTTAATTAATGTGGCACACTGAATATTAGACAATAGTTTCAATGTTCATTTTCATTTCACCATCATTGTCTGTTAAACTGTACATTATACATATAAGACAACACTTTATAATGGAGGATTGCAAATTTGGGAATAAAAAAACCTCCACAAATTCAACCATTCAACATATTAACAAACTAAAAAAAAATCAACACTATACATATATCACTGAATTATACTATTAACTTCAACTTGAATGACGCTTCATGAAATATTTGGCGAAGTCAATCCTAATCTCATTGATGTCGGCATCACTATACTCCAAGTTGCCTCTACGTAGCCACTGAAAAATGAATCAAATTTTGGTTAGCCACATGTGGTAAATACAAAACTATTATATAAAAAATGAAAATAATTAAAATTCTCGCCTTAGCTGCAAACTGAAGCTCCTTGTCATAACAGATTTCCTTCATGTACCTCATGACAAAGAGGCCGCAGTCCGTGGCCCCTTTCTGCATAGGAACCCCCTGAAATAGCAAATGAAAACAAAAATGAAGTACCACATGTTAAATCCATATGTAAACCCATATGCAAACCAACACATCAACCTAATCACACAACCTAACCTAAAATCTGAACAAACATTCTGAAAAATGAACACAAGACACATTCATATAAAATTTCAGGCTCAACGAGCAAACTCATACCTATAATATGCATATTTACTTTAAATGATAAGAAATGAAAGAAGAAAACATTAAAAGACAAACTTGCTCACATAAAGTATATTGCAAAGCTTAGAATAAAAGAAAAAAGAAAATAAAAATCACATAAGAACAAACTCTCCAATGCAAGAATCCCATCAGTTTCAGGTTTTGCTATAGTTTAGACTTTTAGAGGCATTTCTTAAATTGAAAGAGAACCCCCAAACTAGACATGCCAGCAGCCACCAACCTTTGCAAAGATCAAAATAAATGTAATAAATTTAACATATCCACACCATCATATCATAAGAAGAAATTTGTATGTTGCTTGATTAACAAAGTAGACTTCAACATTGATTTTAAAATTCAGATTGTCAAATGCTTATGATATGCTTGTGATTTTAAAACATTAAATGCTTGATTAACAAAGTAGACTTCAAATGCTTGATTTTAAATTCTGCTTAAACAAGAACAAGAAGCAGATAAGGTTTAACTACGATTACTGCTTCAATGCATATTGTCAAATTCAAATTATAAAATGCAGTAAATGAGAATTAAAAAATCTGAATAAATACAGAACCGAAAATGAAACAGTGATTTCAATCACCAAAATAGCAATCACAAAGGCTCAATTCATATCATCAATCACAATCACATACAGGATCAAGTAGTAAGGCATTGCCTTATAAATCACACATGCATATACCATTGTAATCCATGGATAAATAAGATGTATGACAAACAAAGCAACAACTAGGAGTTAGTCGAAAGAAAGTATATTTGGGATATATACCATTGTCGCACATAAGAGTTACAAAAAGGGGAGGTAATGCTAGCATTTGCTGATCAATATCATCAAAAGGATCAACAATGCCGATGTCAGTCTTCAGTTGCAGGGATGCACATGAAGTTAATGAAATACCATAGTTAATAAGAAAGATAAAAACCAAGCATGAAAAAAACTTGCAAGATTTAATTGCAGCTAAACTTTGCAATGAGAACCTGATCCATCAATAAAATATTAATGTTTGTTATCCTACTGCTTTACAATGAGTGCAGAGAAAGAAGAATATCATCAGATAATTCATAATTGCTGGCTATTGTACCATTGTTTATACTTTTACACATCTCTGAGCTGAAAAATACAAATTCAATATGAGCTTTATAGTTTGGTATGATCTCTTTGGATAATAAAATAAAATGAAACTGCAAATTATAATGTGGAACCGCACTAAGCTGTATCATTTGTTCTTTTATGAAATCCGTTAATCCACAATATTAAAAACACAACATCAAATCTATAAACTGTTATTTTTTTAACGGAGATAAAAACCATAAAAGCACATACACTACCCAAAAAAAAAAAAAGGAATGCTTACCCCAAGCAACAGTGCATTCCTCGCTGGTGGCACTAGCCTGGTTCGCTTGGCATTCAATGCCTAATTAACAAACCACTAAATAAAAATCAATTAACCAAAATCATTATACGAAACCCTAGTATGCCCAAGAAATCAATTTGGACGAAATGAAAAAAAAAATCAGTATCAGAATCACTCACAGAGATCCATAATGTGACTCCGGCAAATAGCACAATTATCAACAACTATATCTGCAAATTTAACAAGTGGGGAATAATATAAACACCGAATTCAAGGAAAATCCAACGCTATTTTAAAGCAAGCAAATACTGGCACAAATGTAGAATAAATAAAAATAGTTAAGATTAGGGCTGGAGAGAACCCCAGGCCCATAGAGCAACGAAGTTCCGCTTTTTTTTATCTCAAAACGTTTCGGCTTCTTAGAGGAGGAAGAAGAAGAAGCAATGCTGCTCGATGGCTCACCGACCGGAACCATGGGCACATCGGAATCCAAAGTCGCCATTGTATTTTTCAATCATTTTGGTTCTTCTTAGTTCTGAGCCTAAAGAGAAAGTGAACAGTATAAAACTATATATATACCCTATAGAATACGTATAGTTAACAACCGGCTGACATTCTGACAATTTAATGGCTGATGGATTACGGGTGTATAGGTTCAGTTTGATTTGCTTTTGCTTTGATATTTTTCAGCGTTATTTGGCAAAATGGAGGCAAATGAAATTTTTTTTTTGGAAATAAAGGGGGGAATTTAAGTGTTCAAAAATTTTGAAGTTTTGACATCCCTCTTTTGAAACAAAATGGATTTTTCAAAATTTTGTTAAAATAACTTTATAAATTCACTTATATATATGACTTATAAATTTCAATTTATAATTCATCCATAAGTGCTTAAGGCAATACAATTTAAATAATTAGTAGTGACAAATTTATATGGAACCCTATATAATTATAAAATTTAGTGTTGATGTAAATTAGATTGAGCAAAAACTAAATAAGTCTAACATTGATTCTTTCTAAGGTAGAAAAAAGAATAAATGCAACAAACATACCTTAAGCATCCACTTAAAGTGATTGAAGTAATCTGGATCAAAAGCTTCGATATCGTGATATGTTACTTTAACTCCCAATATATGCTTGTAGAAAGATCTAGTGAAATGCAACAGATAGACAGGATTACTATCAAATGCATAGGAGCAATTAATGAAATTAGTTCCAACTCTGGATTTCCGTCACCATATAGCCTTATATATACTAATATATATACTAATATATACTTGTATATACTAAAATATATACTTGTATATACTAATATATACTTGTATATACTAATATATATACTTGTATATACTAATATATATACTTGTATATACTTGTATATACTAATATATACTTGTATATACTTGTATATATACTAATATATACTTATATATATACTTGTATATACTAATATATATACTTGTATATATACTAATATATACTTGTATATACTAATATATATATATATATATATACTTGTATATACTTGTATATACTAATATATATACTTGTATACACTTGTATATATACTAATATATACTTGTATATACTAATATATATACTAATATATACTTGTATATACTTATATATATACTTATATATACTAATATATACTTATATATACTTGTATATATACTAATATATACTTATATATATACTTGTATATACTTGTATATATACTTGTATATACTTATATATACTTGTATATACTTGTATATACTAATATATATACTAATATATACTTATATATACTAATATATATACTTGTATATGCTAATATATACTTGTATATATTAATATATATACTTGTATATACTTGTATATACTAATATATATACTAATATATACTTGTATATACTAATATATATACTTGTATATACTAATATACACTTGTATATACTAATATATATACTTGTATATATACTAATATATATACTTGTATATACTAATATATATTTGTATATACTAATATATATACTAATATATACTTGTATATACTAATATATATACTTGTATATACTAATATATACTTATATATACTTGTATATATACTAATATATACTTATGTATATACTTGTATATACTAATATATATACTTGTATATACTAATAAATATACTAATATATACTTGTATATACTAGTATATACTTGTATATACTAATATATATATACTTGTATATACTAATATATACTAATATATATATACTTGTACATACTTGTATATACTAATATATACTTGTATATACTAATATATATACTTGTATATACTTATATATACTAATATATACTAATATATACTTGTATATATACTAATATATACTTATATATATACTTGTATATACTTGTATATACTAATATATATACTTGTATATATACTAATATATACTTGTATATACTAATATATATACTTGTGTATATACTTGTATATACTAATATATACTTGTATACTAATATATATACTAATATATACTTGTATATACTAATATATATACTTGTATATACTAATATATATACTAATATATACTTGTATATACTATTATATACTTATATATATACTTGTATATACTAATATATATACTTGTATATACTTGTATATACTAATATATACTTGTATATACTTGTATATATACTAATATATACTTATATATATACTTGTATAAACTTGTATATACTAATATATATACTTGTAAATACTTATATATATACTAATATATACTTGTATATACTAATATATATACTTGTATATACTAATATATACTTGTATATACTAATATATATACTAATGTATACTTGTATATACTAATATATACTTATATATACTTGTACATATACTAATATATACTTATATATATACTTGTATATACTTGTATATACTAATATATATACTTGTATATACTTGTATATATTAATATATAATAATATGTATATACTTGTATATACTAATATATACTTATATATACTTGTATATATACTAATATATACTTATATATATACTTATATATACTAATATATATACTTGTATATACTTGTATATATACTAATATATACTTTTATGTACTAATATATATACTTGTATATACTTGTATATATACTAATATATACTAATATATATACTTGTATATACTTGTATATATACTAATATATATTTGTATATACTTATATATATACTTGTATATACATGTATATACTTGTATATACATGTATATACTTGTATATATATACTAATATATACTTGTATTCCTACTTATATAATATCATATTATATCTAAATCATTATTTAATACAGACAACGGTTTTTTTTTTACAAAAAAAACATTTGTCTGAACATATATTACACAACGGTCCCTAAAAACTGTTGTATGTATGCTTGCTTCAGACAACGGTTTTTTTAACCGTTGTCTGAAACGCTGAATTATACAACACTTTCGAAAAAACCGTTGTCTGAAACATCTTATCAGACAACGGTTTTGTATGACCAGAAAAACAGTTGTCTGAACATATATTATACAACGGTCCCTAAAAAATCGTTGTCTGGTGTGTCCAAAATGACACCTAATAGACAACGGTTAAAAAAAACACCAAAAATAGTTGTCTGAAAATTAATCAGACAACGCTTTTTTGGAAAAAAAAAACCATTGTCTGTTTTTTTCAGACAATGGTTTTTTCCTTAACCGTTGTCTGATTCAGTTTTTCTTGTAGTGCATATCTTTTACATCTTAAACCTATAAAACAAATAATTAAAGTTTCAACATTCATAATAAAATAAACAATTCAAACATATAAGTAATCATAATCATAAAATTAGGGTTCAATTAATGGGATTAGAGTTAATCATAAAATTAGGATTTTTATTATGAATTTAGGGTTTTGATGTCAAATTAGGTTTTTAATTACAAAATTAGGATTTTGACATGCAACTAGAGTTATGGTTTGTGAAATTAGGGTTTTGGTTGAAATAAAACTAGGGTTTTAATATATGATCAAACAAAATAAAGTAAATTAAAGTGGATCTTGCAAAGTTACAAAACAAACATAGATGTTAATTTGTTAAATTGAATAAAGAAGAGTATAGGAGACCATATTGATGTTGTTGGTTGCACCAAAAATCTAAATATTGAAACAAGCCTTATAATTTGAATTGCACAATTACTTCTGTCTTGGATAAATCTTGTGGGTTTGGATCAATGGGGATTTGGTTGACCAATGTGGTTTAAGGTTTATTATATTTCTTTCTGCCTCTCTTTTAGTTGTTTATGTGTTTTTCAATTCTTGCTCTCTGTCTTTTAGGGTTTTTCTTATCCACTGAAAAGTCTCAATCTTATCAGAAAACTCCTTATTTATTTGAATATGCACCGAATTTAAGTAAGATTAGGAAAATTTAATGGACCAGTGAATTGGGCATGAATTCATGGCCTATTAACCATGAGTCATGGCCAATTAGCAAATTAGCTATGAGTAATGGCCAATTCATCATGGTTTTTGGGCCGATTCATTATTTTGGACTTTTTAATTTGTACCAGATTCGATTTGGCCTTTGGGACTGGATTCATCTAGGGCCAAAATTAATGGTCTACACTTGTATTTCTCCATCCCTAGTATAAGTACCTCTCTAACTGCAAAGATATTTATTACATTTTTTTTATTTCTTTTCTTTCATTATCCATGTTGTCTAAAGATTGTAACTATTACTTTGCAATCAAGTTAAGAGGACATAAAACTTTGCTTTAGACTTGATTTGCTCAATAGATTCATTATGCATTCCTATGGTTTTATTTGTATAGTTTGAGCAACTTACATTGTTGTCTCTTGTTGCTTCTCAAACCACACATTTTAAAATACACACACTCACACACAAAGAGGGTGTTTTAGCTATGTGTGAGAATTGTTGTGTGCAAAGGTATTTGATATTGGATTTTCTATGATTCTTTTAAGTGCTTATGCTAGCTAGTCATGAGTCCTTTTTCATTTCTCCTTTCTTGTTTACTTGGTATGATTTTATATTCTTTTTTCAATGAGTATACACCTAAGCGTATAAAGAAACCTGAGGGAGGTTAAGGTATTTATAATTGTTTAAATTTCCTATTCTCGATTGATAGTGTCCCCTTTGAAATGGAGTCTATGTTCATAAATAACTGTTGTTTCTTGGATTTGTGGCTTGTTAGGTTAAAACTATTGCAACTGGTTTGCTTAATTTTGCGTGCATTGATGCCAAGTGTTGAGCTTTCTTCTAGTTAATGGTTTTCTATTGTGTTATTTTTAGCTATTTGTTATTGTTGATTTATTGCTAAGATACCTATTTGTTTGAACTTTTGGATTTTGTAACGAATGGATTTGTTTTTGTTTTTAGTGAACAAGCTGCAAGTAAAATGGTAAGTTCATAGTTAGTATTATTTTTGGAATTAGCCCTTAAGTTCACAAATATTTATTAGAAACATTTTCTAAAAATACGATTGATAACAATGAAAATTGAGTAGAAAAAATTATTTATTGTTTAGAGTAGATTAAAAATAAAAAGTGTTTACAATGAAAGAGTGATAGATAATTGAATTTTTATTTGTATTTTTATTTTCCTTTTAGTAAATAGGCAAGAAATTGTAAGAAATTGTATAAAAAACATTAGGGTAAATTATTGCTATCCGCTAAAAGTTTACTTAGTCAGACTCTATTTTTTCCAAAACTACATTATTTGGTCCATAAGATTTGAACATCAAGTATGCAGTCATGTTGTTTGAAAGTTAGTGATTTTGATAGTTAATTATAGGTCAAAATAAAAATCAAATACATTAGCAAAATTCTCCCTCAAATTTATATAGGATGATTTTGGTGAAAGCAATGAACCATTGGCAAACCACATGATCATGAAAGTATAAGAAAATTGAATCCAGCAAAATTTTCTCTCAATTGCTTTGTAAGGAGAATTTTTATCTCTTCTCTTACAGTTAAAGATTAAAATTACTTAATTATGGGGGGAAGGATTAAATAATTGATATTTCTAGATCTTAGGGGCTAAATAATGTATTTTTGGAGAAGTAAGGACTGATGATTCATTTATGATTTATTTTGTGAAATATAAGAAAATGGCTATCTTTAAAATGGAACAATTTTCTTGTGATTGGAAAGCATTTTCTATTGAAAAATTTTTTTGCCTTATATTCCCAAAAATGCGTAACTAATTCATTGGTTAATATTTTCCATGAAACAAACGAAGCCTTAGAAACATTGGTTTATTTAGTTTGGAAAAAAAAAGTAAGATGTTAGTCTCCAATAACTTTGATTTAATTAACCTAGATTTTTGGCCTTTTGGGGACGTAAAGGATGCAGCAACACTATATATCATATACAAATTGCCTCATTCTGAAGAAGTTGGATGAGGTGGATATCACACGTGCAATCACAAGTAATTCATTCATTTCTTTAAACCTTTTTTTATTAAGTTTAAATATTTTTGTATTTATATGTTTGTGCACATTTTATATCATAAATGACTTGAGATCTATAGTCAAAGATTGGGAATGGTCGCAATGTTAATGAATAGAGGTGGAAATTTTGACCCAACTGGAATATTCAAGCAGAACTTGCTTGAAAGAGAGTCAAAAATTGTTGGAACCCTTTTAAAATTTGAAATGACCCAGACTTGAAAACTCAATTTTGCATGTTAGGCTAGGTTGCAGCCTTACTTGTGACTTGTTTGGCAGGGTCAGTACTTTGGCATATTTTGTATATCCAAATTCTCTTTTTTTTTTTTTTTTGAATAGAAGAGTATTATTAAAATTAATAATCAAGCATCAAAGCTTACAAACCAGCAAAGCAATCAGCAATACATTAAACAACTCTGGGAAATAAGGTCCCATTAATGTCACTAGCCAAATAAAGGCCAATATCCGTAGGAGGGTTCTGAAATGTATGCATCCCATTAGGCAACGTGTGTCCATAATTGGCTAACCGATCAGCAACTTGATTTGCTTCCCTATAAACATGGCTAATCTGGACTTCCCATTGTCTTTGAATTAAAGCCCGAGCACGACGAATCAGACAAGATAATCTTGAAGGATGAGAGACAGTTTGCTGTAATAATGAAACAGCAGTGGAGCTGTCCATTTCAACAAACAGCAACTGGATCCCAATGTCCCAAGCAATAATCAAGCCATATATAAGCCCCCATAACTCGGCTTCCAAGCTGGAACATGTGCCCAGCTTTGCAGCAAACCCCGTGATCTAACCACCATAATTATTTCTTATAACTCCACCTGCCGAAGATGTTCCAGAAGGCAAAATCATAGAACCATCAGTGTTCAATTTATGCCAATTCAAAGGTGGCGGAACCCACTTAATGAAGATGAGGCTTCTACTCCTACACTGCTCCTTCACCTTAAGAGTATCACAATAATAGTTCACAGTTAAATTAACAAGATACCCACTACAATCAACCGGATGAACAAATGAAGGATCAAATATCCTTTTATTCCGCCAAAACCACAATTTCCAACAAGTGATTGCAAATAAAGAGTGCCATTCCACACCGTTAAGCATCACATTAGACAATAAATTGGTTTGTAGCCAAACTTGCAAATTTGCTTCACTAAAAAACACAGCAATGGGAACATTCTGAATCCAAGCGGCCCAAACTGTTCTTGCTGAAATACAGTCTCTAAGCACATGTAGCACTGATTCAGTTTCCATACCACATACAGGACAACTTGAGTCTTGAGAGATGTGTTGCCTGAACCACTCACCATTAGTTAGCAAACAATCATGTCCAGCCAGCCAAGGAAGCTTCTAACTCTTTGAGGCCCATTCCAACTCCAAATCAGTTTCCACAGTAAGCTAGAGGAATGCTCACCAATACCTGCTAACATAATGTAAGCGGATTTCACCGTAAAACTACCGCTAGGAGAGAATTTCTAGAAAATATCATCCTCAAATCCAGAGTTAATCGGGATAACAAAAGAGTCAATCTTAGAGAGAACCCAATATGGGAGAAGATGTTCAAAGAGAGCCCATCTCCATTGTCCATTAACATCGATAGCATCACAGAGATGGAGGGAGGCAGCATTATCAGGAAGATCAACCAGCGAATACAAATGAAGTGAACCAACCTCATATAACCAGGGTGAATACCAAAAGCTAATCTTCTGCCCATCTCCGACAGCCCAGCTGATACCATTAATAACCATTGGCCAAACCCGAAGCAGATTCTTCCATAACCAAGAACCACGCCCATAGCTAACCATATTCGGATGAAAGACATCAGACACTTTATATTTCGAAAGCACAATCCGCACCCACAGCTTATCACTAGAAGAAATAATGGACCAAACCAGTTTCATCATAAACGTGTCATTAGAAAGCCTTAATGTCTTCAATCCTAAACCTCCAGCCACTTTGGGTTTGACGATCTTCTCCCATCGCACTAAAGCAATATGGTAATTATTCTCAAACGATCCCCAAATAAAGGCTCTACAAATTTTCTCAATTTCCTTACAGATAGAAATAGGGACAGTCGTAGCTTAAAAGGCATAGATTGGAATAGCCATAAGCACACTTTGGACAAGAGTGATTTTGCCTGCAAGAGAAAGCAATGAGCCTTCCACCCGGCTAACTTTCCTCTAACTTGAGTTAGTAAATAGGCAAAATTAGAGCTCTTGCGAGCATCATGTAATAATGGGACCCCAAGATATTTCCCTAAATTAAGTGTAATTCTGAAGCCACTAACAGAGCTGAGGGAATTAGCCAAGGTAGTACTAACATTCTTAGAACAAAACATAACCGTCTTAGTGACATTAACTTTCTGACCCGAAGACTGAGCAAATTGTGAGCAAACTCTCATGATAACATCCATTTGCTCCACTGAAGCCTCTGCGAAAAGAAAAAGATCATCAGCGAAGAACAAATGTGAAAGCATAGGACCATTTTGAGCAAGCTGAATAGGCTTCCAAAGTCCTTGAGAAACCGCCCTGGTAATACCTTGAGCCAGTCGTTCCATACAAAGAACGAAGATATAGGGTGATAAAGGGTCCCCTTGTCTCACACCACGAGAAGGGATACAACTTCTCACCACATCACCATTCCAAAGGATATTAAGCAAAGTATTAGAGATACATCTCATAATAAGATCAATTAGCTGGGCAGGAATGTCAATGAGATGAAGTGTATCCCTAATAAACTCCCATCCCAATCTATCATAAGCTTTCTCCAAGTCCACCTTTATCGCCATCCACTTCTTACCACTATTTTTATTCTTCATAGAGTGGACAACCTCCTGTGCAATAATAATGTTATCAATAATATTGCGGCCCGGAACAAAGCTGGTTTGCTCAATCCCAACAAGTTTAGGCATCAAGGGCTTCAATCTATTAGTGATCACTTTTGTAATGACCTTAAAGACACCATTACATAAACTGATTGGGCAAAATTCTGAAATAGTAGAAGGGCTGGATACTTTGGGGATGAGAGTAATCACGACTTCATTAATGGAAGCAATATCCAACCTGCCATCAAAAGCTTCCTTGACCAAATTAACCACAGAGACACCCATAGTATCCCAATTGTGCTGAAAGAAAAAGAGGTTGAAACCATCTTTGCCAGGCGCTTTAGACGGTCCCAATTGAAAAACAGCTGATCGAACTTCATCGTGAGAAACAGGGGCAGCAAGTAAGTCACGATCTTCAGGAGACAGTCTAGTAAAACCATTTGGGAAGTCAAGAACAGGAAATTCAGACCGATCTTCAATGTACAAAGCTTGAAAAAAATCACCAGCTAAGTTTTGTGATGAAGGCCCATCCTCAACCCAATTACCCTTGGAATCTTGAAGCCTTAAACACGTGTTTCTTCTCCTTCTTTGTTTAACAACCGCATGATAAAAAGAATTATTCCGATCCCCATACTTAGCCCAATTTATTCTAGCTTTTTGACTCCAAATAGCTTCTTCATCATCCAAGACCTTCTCAAGTTGGATCTTTAAATCAGTTTCCAAATCAATTAAAAAAGCAGTCGACCTAGATTCCATTCTCACCTGAATACCCTTGATCTTATCAAGTAAACGTGGTTTCTTATATTGTAAATCACCAATCACAGTCTTATGCCATGAGGATAACTTGACAGCTAAACGAGACAAATTATTCGTAATAGGAAGAGAAACATCCCAAGTCCCAGTCATAATATCATGAAAACCCTCTTTTTCCTGCCAGACATTCAAAAATTTAAACAGAGCCGGTTTATGAGAACAGGAGCCTTGCTGAGATAGAAAAAGAAGAGGACAGTGATCTGAGTTCAATCTCGGGAGATGAGTAATCGAAGAGATAGGCCAGAAATTCATCCAAGCATTATTACAAATAGCCTGATCAAGCCGAGCCAGATTAATACCACTGCGCCAGGTAAAATTATGACCGGTATAACCCATATCCATCAGCCCCATATTATCATACCATCGACGGAAAAGAGAGCAGTAAGCCAGATCATTGGCAGAGTTCTTCCTCTCAAAAGGGAAGAGGACAGCATTAAAATCTCCAATTAAGCACCAAGGTACAGAGATGTCAATGTTCAGGCCAGTCAATAAGTTCCAAATATCACGATGAATAGTAGGTGTAGGACAAGCATACACTGCCGTGAGTAAAACACATTGATTATTAATAAGATTAATAGTCAAGTGAATGAACTATCTGTTGGTCACAAGGATATTAATAGACAAATCAGCAGTCCAAAGAACCCAAATGCCACCAGAGAACCCCCTAGCCTCCATCCTATGCGAATGAGGAAAATTCAATTTCTGAATAATATTATCAGCTAAAATCCCACTCGTACGAGGCTCCAATGAAATGAGAAGGTTCAACTTATGCTGTACAACATACAGCTTCAAGTTTCTTATTGTATTAGTGTTAGCCGCCCCGCGGCAGTTCCAAACAATACTTCTTATATCCATTAATCCTGTAAGTAGGGATCAAATGGTTCATCTGCAGAATCTGATAAGTCATCAATCAGATCACCTTCCACTATATTTTGACTATTTAGACTATCAGAGATAGATTGAATAGCCTCAGCGATAGGCAAACTTTGTCCACCCATGTCATCCTTAAACTGTCTACCTTTCCTTGAGGAGGTTTTGGTAGGTTTAAGTCGAACACCTATACTGTTATTCTTCCTCTGAGCATTCTTAGTGCCATAAGTTTTAGTAGCTTTCATCCTACGGTCAGGTGGTTTAGGAGGATTAAGCTTATCATTCAAAGAAACCACCATGTGCTCACCTCCTAAAGAAGAAGGCAAAGTACGGTAAATTGTGGAATTCGGTAAAGGAAGCACCGGGATAGAACCTTCAACATCAACGATCTTAGGACCAAATCCAGGAGGGCAGGAAATAGCCTCACTGTTAAAATTAGTATTATAAACCAAGAGGGGATCAGCCTCAGTATTCTTTAACTGGTTCGCAACCAGCCCCTCATTAGACCCGTTCGGTTGAACCGCACCAATATTCTCAACAGATTTATTTGAATTAGACGTACTGGCTGGATTGACAACCACATCCTCAATAAAATTCTTTCCACAAGATCTGTTGTTCCCTTCCTTAGGACTCAAGGAAATATCAATCACTTTATTCTTGCAATGACTCTTTTCCTTATTAGAGTCCTTTTCCTTAACAAGGTCCGTACTTCTAGGAATTACACGATTCCCGCCTTCATTAGTAGTCTGGTATTGATAAGTCTCCATATTAGCTTCCAAATCGGCACCTAAATCCGACAAAATCTCAAAACGAGATTTCTGGCCAGTTTCCTTATTTTTCAAAATACGGTCTGTTTGTTTTCGGGTCTCCTTCCCCGTCACAGGTCGCCGCCGACAAGCAGGGGCCAACATCCATTCACCGTATTGTTCTTTTCGAATCATCTCAACCTGAGCCGAATTCGCAACATTTGTTTTTTCAGGGAATTTAACTCCATTATTAACAACCTGTTCATTATTAGTCATAACATCCTTAGGACAATTGGATTTATTATGACCAAAACATCCACAGCTAAAGCATATGTTGAACAAACCTTCATATTCTATGTGGTGGAGGTTCCCATCAAGCTCAAATTTAGAGATCAGAGGCTTTGTTAAATCAAGTTTAACAGCAACTCTAGCAAATTTGCCTCTAGATACCTCAGCAGTATTATAGTCTATCCTGATAGCTTCACCAATCGTGTCAGCAATGATGCGAAGGATACGCTTCCTATACAAGTAAATCTTCATCCCTGGGAATCGTACCCATGCAACTATGGAGGTTAAGGCAGCATCATTGGGACAAAAGGAAGGGTTCCAAGGCTGAACTACAAGGTAGTGACCATATATGATCCAAGGTCCATTCAACAAGGTATTAGTTTGATCTTCTTTTTTAGAGAACCTAACCAGAAAGAAGTTATTAGCCAGATCTATGATCTTAAACTGCCCTTGTGGTTTCCATAAGGCTTGTAGTCTATCCGACAGCGCTTTATAACCAATATTTCTTCCCAAAAGCCTAACTATAACTGCATTTCGCCATGGATTGTTCAATGTTGCCTTCACTTTGTTACTCAGTTCAATCTTAGGGTATTCACCAGTTTTGTCCACTACAACATCCGTCGGGTCCAAAGTCATAGTGTCAACATCATCATGAAGTACAGGAATTAACGGATCATCAATATGGTGATCAGCATCTGTCTCCATCAGTTCATCATTCTCCAACAGCTGATTGGCATACAAGGATTCCGTTTCAGCTGGTTGTCTTAGGAGGCAATCCTTGAAAGAAAGCTTTCGGAAGCCTTCATCTGCAGCATTATTCATACGAATCTTCACCTTTTTCGTTGATCGATCATCAGGAATAGGAGGGTTGGAATCTTTTTCCAGAGAGGAAGACATTAGCTGAAAGCCTCTTTACAAGAGATTGCTTCTGCCACAAATTCTCTTTATTTAAAACCCAACAAAAGTTAATGTCTTTCGACATACCTGCTGCTCATCAAAATTACTAGAACGGTGATTCTAAATGACTTTTGTCTCGCTACTTAGGATTGTTCATGGAAGAAACATTAATATATTAGTTATGTAAATTGTGTCTTTGTTTCGCTTTCAATTTTGTGACTTACAATTTTACATATATGAAAATGTGATTTTTCTTTTTTAAAATTTAAAATTACTTTTAGTTTCTGAAGTGGGATTCCTCAGTTATGAAGCTCAAGGTTGCAAAGTTATTGTGCTTAAGGTTGAATTGTATCAGAAAATGTACAATAGCAACAATAGTTGGGAATTTTACTCGATCACAAACTAATTATAAGGCATTACAAGCCTAGGCGTCTAAAAAACTCAAAATGTTCCTTGACTTTCAAAACAATAGAATGTGAAAGCTTCTAATCCTATATATATATTTTTTTGTTTGGCAAAAGAAAAACTTTATTTGTACATGGTTTTTTTTTCAATTTAAAAAACTTCATTTTTTTTAGAACTTTAAAAATCAATTTCAAAACTATATTTCGATATACTTTGAAAAAAGCTATATTGTCATTCAATAAAAAAAAAAAAAGACCGTGAAGTTATTTGCAATAATAAGGGCTTCATAATTTTCCATTATAGTTGAAAGGGAGAAAAATAATCCGTACACTATTAATTTCTAGTTTCTATAGACTATTGATGCTGTATAACAATCAAAGGTGGCCAATAGATATTATTGGTGGTTGATAGACGAGTGAGTATTTGATGATGTGGTTTTGTAAGTTTCTTTTTTACGAGGCCATACATATCTTGAGAATAACTTCATATTTTCGCGTCTCCTCAATTTGAAAAAATAAAAGTGATTTCTTTATAAATGACATTTGTTTCTTGTTGACTTCAGGATTTTTTTTTTTCACCACTAATTCTCTATGCACACTCAAATAATCTGAAGACTGCCTTTAAATGAAGCATACAGACCTAAATGGACAATTCTTTTCTTGGATGATTAAAGATTTAAAATAAGACTTAATATAACATAAATCCTCAAGGCATCTAACCAGCCATTCTAGCAAAGTTGGGAATTACAATGTAACTTGAATCTTAAAGTTGAATGTTATAGCTAATTTAATTAAGATGTAAATATTCATATGAATATATCAACTTGCTAGTTAAATACAAGGGAAGTGCTTCTAGCTAATAAAGAGGCAAGATGAATATCAGATAGAGGAGAAAAAATGTAGTTTTCATAGTTAAAAGTTCTTCATTCAAATAAAGGAAGTCAAAAGAATAGAGACAGAGAGAGTTCCTTTTTTTATTTGTTTTTGGTAGCTCTATCATTTATTTCTGAAGAAAGTTGGTTAATTGGAATTAATTAAATACTTTATTGATGTTAAGGACACAAATCAATGTTTTACAAAATGGAATATAGAACAAAGATTGAAGTGGTGTGGCTGAACACTTTTAGTTGGTTTTGAAAAATTTCTTCAACTCTTTTCTACTCTCATCACTCTCCTTTTATTTTTTTAATATAGTAAGTGCTATTTTTTTTATTTTTTATTATATGTGATTTTGATGTAATAGAGAAATGAAAAACTAAATAAAGAAGTAGATAAATGGTGGCTTATTATTTTGGGACACGTGGAAGTAGGAAGTCGCATTTTGCATGGCTTAAACTTTGCATGGTTATTTAGTGGCATTAATTTTCTTTAGCAGGTGATAAATGGTTAAGCTCATCCTTTGCTAATTTACTATTGATTTTATTAGTTAATTTGTATTGCCCTTGAGCTCGTATCGGTCCTCTTTTCTACCATCATATAAATACATTTTTGCATTTTATTTGGCTAACTGTGGATCACTTGGCCCACTCTTTTATTTATAAGTACATATTTTTTCGTAATGAACTTGAGTACAGTACTCACTTTGATTTCAATACCTTTGCTTCGGCTCATTTTGTATAGTACTCGGCGGCTGTGAGGATGAATGCCGATCTATTTATATTTTTAAAAGTCTAATTCACTTACTTTCTAAGAAAGCTGGGAATGCAGTCTTTCCAAAATAAAAATTCAGAAAGAATAATAGGAATAAAAAAAAAACTCTAATTATAATAGAAAAAAGTAACTATTTTTTATTCTTTATTTCCTACACCCATATTTATAGAGATGAAATTCATGTCATAATTTAAAATATTTAATTCATAATCGAAAATGATAGGTTGAAATATCTATTGAATTGTCCCTATCTTCACTATTTATGTATAATTAATTTATTATGTATCTTAAGTTTATGTAATATGTTATGTGAACCTTTACTGAGCGTTGATAATAAATTACCCAAATATCCTAAGCTTTGGGCCCAATTCGACTTCTACATATTTACATTTTATTTAGTTTAATGCATTATTTTGACCCATCATATTATCTTTTAATTTAGTATTCTTATGGTTTGGGCTCCAATCTGCATTTGATCTATTTGTGGGTTTATTTTGAATCTCTTCTACATAGTTTTTGGATTATTGTTACTATTACTATTTTTTCTTAAAGTTTCGTTTTTTCTCATAATCTACTCTTTTGGTCTTATTTTAATGAGGAAATTACAGTGTAAATTCACTTTTGCTTTTCAAAACAGTGCACCGGGCCAAATGTTTTTTCATACATATGGAACACGCAATTTTTTTTTTCAGTTTTATGTTTTCATGTTAATTTTTAATTTTTTTTCAATTTTTCAATTTTTTAGTTTTTTTCTTTTTTTTATTAAAAAATCTGATGTCATATTCTTAATATGCACAAATATATATATATATACAATATATTTACAATAGATATATAATATATATATATAATACAAACACAACAAAACAAACATCTACCAAATATCTTCTAAACATTTATATAATATTTTTAATATTTGCTTAATTTTATTTTTTAATTTTTTATTCTCATAATATCTACATAATATTCACTCAATATTCATATAATATTCACACAACATACACACAACTCATATAACAAATACATAACTGATAAGAGCATTTTTATACTTGTTTTTAGTATTATTCTTATGTGTTTTTAGTTAATGTTTCATTTGATTTTTGTTTAAAGTTTTTTTAAGTGTTTGTTTTAGGTTAAAGTGCAAAAACTCCCTTGGATGATCAAAACAATCAAGAAAAATGAAGAAAGAGCATGAATCAAGTAAGACATGGCCAAGCCAAAGCAAGCTTGGCCATGTCCCTCAAAAGAATTCCAAGACAGTAGCTGACACACCCAAGAGACACGGCCAAGCCACTGGCCGTGTCTCACCCAAGGAAAAGAAACCAAGAAAGAAAAGAAATAGAGGC
Organism: Garcia nutans; assembly: GCA_947685225.1. Classification (NCBI taxonomy): domain Eukaryota; kingdom Viridiplantae; phylum Streptophyta; class Magnoliopsida; order Malpighiales; family Euphorbiaceae; genus Garcia; species Garcia nutans. The sequence goes on along the minus strand of CANTUV010000009.1, from coordinate 28,812,755 downwards.
AGTACTTGATACACTCACAGACATGGCCATGTCTTTGAGTGTGTTTGATCGACATGGCCATGTCACTTGAAGCTTGGCCATGTCTCATTGTCTTAGCCGTGTTTCATCCTAAAATAGAGGCAGTACTTGACACACTCACAGACATGGCCATGTCTTTGAGTGTGTCTGATCGACATGGCCATGTCACTTGAAGCTTGGCCATGTCTCATTGTCTTGGCCGTGTTTTATCCTAAAATAGAGGCAGTACTTGACACGCTCACAGACATGGTCATGTCTTTGAGTGTGTCTGATTGACATGGCCATGTCACTTGAAGCTTGGCCATGTCTCATTGTCTTGGCCGTGTTTCATCATAAAATAGAAGCAGTGACTGACACTGACAAGAGACACGGCCAAGCCGCTGGCCGTGTCTCACCTAAAGAGCAAAATAATCAAAAGAACAAAGAAAAGAAAGAAGGCAGAATGTGACACTGGCAGGAGGCATGGTCAAGCCACTGGCCATGACACTTGAAGCTTGGCCGTGTCACTCCATGAGAACAAAAGAAAAGAAAGAAAGAAAGAAAAGGCAGTGATGGACACGGCCAAGTGACTTGGCCGTGTCCCAAAGAAAAATGAGAGACACGGCCAAGCCACTCATGGCTTGGCCATGTCACCTATCAAATTTTGAATTCTTTTGCACGGTTTGAGGAACAAGTGGGAGACAAACCAATTGCTTTTGTCAAAAGAAAGAAAAAAGAAAGGAAAAGCCTGCCTAATTGATGGAAAGAAAGATTAAACAAAGAGAATGTGGGAGACAATGGAGAGTGGTGTGAGTTGGAAGCATGGCTTGAGCTTTGGAGGGAAAATAAAAAGAGAAGAAGAGGGAGTTTTGGGAAGCTTCTACAGAGGAGGAGGCTGGGCATACACGTGTCCCAAAGAAAAATGAGAAACACGGCCAAGCCACTCATGGCTTGGCCATGTCACCTATCAAATGTTGAATTCTTTTGCACGGTTTGAGGAACAAGTGGGAGACAAACCAATTGCTTTTGTCAAAAGAAAGAAAAAAGAAAGGAAAAGCCTGCCTAATTGATGGAAAGAAAGATTAAACAAAGAGAATGTGGGAGACAGTGGAGAGTGGTGTGAGTTGGAAGCATGGCTTGAGCTTTGGAGGGAAAATAAAAAGAGAAGAAGAGGGAGTTTTGGGAAGCTTCTACAGAGGGCTGGAATTTTGTACAGGAAACAGAGAACAGAGGCAGAGAAGAGAGGTTTGAGAGGAGGAGGCTGGGCATACACGTTTTGGGCAAGGAGGGAGTGACACTTTCCTTGACTCTTCATCTTCATCCTCCATTTCCATCCTCTCCAACATCTGCATCTTCCATTGGCAGCTCCTGGAGATTGAAGAAGCTACATTGAAAGGGGTTTTTCTATTTTCTCCTTTTATGTATTTTAATGTTATTGTTGTTGTTGTTGTATTAAGTGTATTGAACATGAACTAAATCATTCTCTATCTAGATGTTAATTAACCCTAGCTTATTTGTATGATTGGATACTTTTAATTGATTGAGTTATTTTATTCTTATGATGCTTAATGATTATTGCCAATTGATTATAGCATGCTTATTGATTGGTTGCCATTTTCATATTATTGACTTGAGAAAGCTTGATATGAATTGATTACTCATAAGGGTTGAGGATTGATTGGGGTACTAGAGATAGACCTACAAGATCCTTTGGTTTATAGTTCCTTGTTCTTAATGCATGGTCTATTTAATTGTGTTTTGAGAAGAGATTCCGGCACTCTACTTAGTGATTAGGGATTAATTCGCTCGAGAGAGGTTTTAGTCTAAGTTAGAGGAATACCAACTCAACTCTATCATGTAAGGGGAATTCAATAACTAAATAGTATCATTATCATCAATCCTTTTTACACAACACACAATTTATCTTTATGTTCATTTATTTAAGTTAATTGTCTTTAATTACAAAACACCACAAAAATATTGATTTGCTAAACAACAATTAAGATTTGCACTAGTGCTTGGCCTTGTCCTCAGTGGAACGATAACTCACTCACTACTTTATTACTTGGGCGACTCATGCACTTGCAGTATAGCCATAGCACAGCTCGCGCGTATCAAGTTTTTGGCGCCGCTGCCGGAGACAATGGTTTCAATACTAGTAATATAATTAAGACTGTTGATTTAGTTTTATTTTTTGTTTGTTTGTTTTCTTTGAATTGTTTGTGTGATTTTCTTTGAATCGTGTGTTTTTTTTTTGTAAATTTGTTTGTTTGTTGTGTTTGAATTTGTTTGTGTGTTTTTCTTTGAATCGTGTGTTTGTTTTTTTTTTTTTGTAAATTTGTTTGTTTGTTGTGTTTGAATTTGTTTGTTTGTTTAAATTGCTGAGTGCCTTTTGTAAAGATGCAGTTTTCAAGGCACGGGGAAGTTTATGATGGGGACTGTTATTCTAAGCTTGCATGGCAACTCGCAAATTTAACGAATAAAGTTGATAGGCTAATTGCAAGCCGGGGAAGCCCACCAAATTGTACAGCATGTGGTAATGCAGGGCATAGTGTCAATACATGTTCATTTGGTTTCCAACGATAACAAGATTGGCACGAAGAAGAATATGGTTACTAAAGTTTTCAGCAAATGGGTGGTAATGACTAATATCCCAATTCTTACAATTCAAGTTGGGAGAGCCACCCAAATTTTTAATGAAAAAATCAGCAATACATCTCACCTCAACAAAATTTTCAACCTTGCCAAAAAAGTTCTTACTTTCAAGAACAATTCTCAGACCAAGACCACCTTAAGGAATCCACATTAGAGGATAAGTTAAACGCCTATATTCAAAAACTCACAATGAATCAAGATCACTTTGAGGAACCCACTTTGGAGGATGAGTTGAGGTCTGAATCTTTGCAAGAAATACAGAGGATATTGGATGCTCTAGAGGAGCAGCTGACACATCAACCCCAAGCACACCAAAAGGAGGAGTCTCCTAGCCAATTGGAGCAAATTGAGATAATCACAAATTTAAGGAATGAACAGATAAAATATAACAATTTTTGTGATTTCTTTGATGTAGGGACCAATCAAGAAGAAAATGGCAAGGAGATCCAACCCGACATAGAGGAGTTGAATCAAACAAAGGAGGAGGAGAATTTGGCAACATCAACTTGGACAGAATTGCATGAACCTCCAAATCCTTTTATGCCACCAATTTCATTCCCATGTATGCTAGAGGAAGAGAAACAAGGTATGCAAATTCCTGAACTCTATGACATGCCCCATAGTGAAGATAATGTAGATAAGCTTAAGGTAGCCACGACCTTAGAAGTAAAGCCTAATATTTCCAATCTAGAAATCGAGGAGAGCAAATTAATATTAAATGATGAGATTATTGAGAGGGAACTCCCAAGTGCTAAAGAGGATGAGAAAGAGATTCAACCAAACTTGGTTGAACTTCAAAAGACCCCAAAAATCTTGGAATTTGTTTTAGTTGGGGAGAACAATATGCAACCAATGATCACCCCTCCCACTTTCGGGAGCGAGAAAGAAGGAAAAATGAATATAACTATGTTGCATACTGAAAAATATTCTTACCAAGTCCTTATAGCATTGGAGGATCACCCCATGACAACTTTCACATATTCTCATTGGCCAATTGCTCATACAAGGATGCTACCTAAGCTTTGCAACACATTGGGCACAATTCAAAGTTGCATGCTGTCCATTCTCTCAATCTTGGGCTACAATTGCATTATGGGGGGAGAAGCCCTACATATCGCATATGGGAGCGATGGAAATCATGTTTGATCTAAACTCTCTTTTAGTTTATGCATGCTTACATTGAGGACAATGTGAAATTTTAAGTGTGGGGTACATATTGTGTTTTGTATTTTTAATTTTAATTTATTTTTGTGTTAGTTTAGTTAATGTTTTTCATGTTTTCTTTGAATAAATGAATTTTGGAAAGTTCAATTGTTATAAATATTATTGATTCATGACCTTTGAATTTTTGAAGCATGAATTTGAGAATTGAGTAGAATTGGTGCTTATTGTCAATTTTGTTAGTTTTTCTTTACATTACCATCAACCTAGTGAGGAATTGAGCCATCAATTGATTATTCTTGTTGTGTGTGAACATCTTTGATTGATGACTTGCTAGAACTTGCTTTGACATACATTTTAAGACTATATAAAAATTTCAATTAGGCATCAAGATGATTAAGGCAATTAGGTGAAACCACTTTGGCTTAAAAAGACCAACTCTATTTTTAACATTAGTTAGCCAATTTTGAGCCTATTTCATTTTTCTTTTTCTTCATTTTTCGCAACACTACCAGCCTTGAACCTTGTTGTTTTAACTCTTACCCTTTCATTAGGTCAAGAGCATTTTAAGAGCGTTTATGACCAAGTGTTGTGTTGAATTAATTGTGGGGTTAAATTTAGTAGGTTTAAGATTGCAAATCATAAAAAAAAATCAAAATCAAATAAAAAGAAGAAAAATAAGAATAATTGTTAAAAGGGTTGGAATATATTACAAGATGTAATAAGTGAGTTCCCTTGAAAAGTTCTGTAAATGTCAAGGGGTAGATAAGAGGAAGATGTTTTGGAACCGTTGGGTGATACATATGATCAGTTACTTCATTCTTGAAGTCCTCTTGAACTTAATGATTAAGCTCACATTTCCTAAATGCCATACCTCTACCTTAACCCCGTTACAACCCAATAAAAGACTTTTTGATTGACGCTTGATTGTAATTAAGTGGTGAAGATTTGATAGAAAAGCAAGCCTATAGCAATAATCTTTCATTGATTATTATGAGTGTAAACACCACCTTGATCAAACACTTTCTAAGAGTTGGTGAGGGAGTGACAATGTAGGTTATGCATGAAAAGCCACTTAATTGCATTGGTATCGATTTAGTTCAATTTGATATTGATTGCGGATTTAAAGATAGGGAAGTCTTGATGCAATTTTATAACTCTTGAACTTGAAAAAATTTTTGTGTTTAGTTTGTTTTGATTTTAGTCTTGCTTGGGGACAAGCAAGGATTTAAGTGTGGGGTATTTGATAAGAGCATTTTTATACTTGTTTTTAGTATGATTCTTATGTGTTTTTAGTTAATGTTTCATTTAATTTTTGTTTAAAATTTGTTTTAAGTGTTTGTTTTAGGTTAAAGTGAAAAAACTCCCTCGGATGATCAAAACAATCAAGAAAAATGAAGAAAGAGCATGAATCAAGCAAGACATGGCCAAGCTAAAGCAAGCTTGGCCATGTCCCTCAAAAGAATTCTAAGACAGTAGCTGACACACCCAAGAGACACGCCCAAGCCACTGGCCGTATCTCACCCAAGGAAAAGAAACCAAGAAAGAAAAGAAATAGAGGCAGTACTTGACACACTCACATACATGGCTATGTCTTTGAGTGTGTCTAATTGACATGGTCATGTCACTTGAAGCTTGGCCATGTCTCATTGTCTTGGTCGTGTTTCATCCAAAAATAGAGGCAATACTTGACACACTCACAGACATGGCCATGTCTTTGAGTGTGTCTGATTGAAATGGCCATGTCACTTGAAGCTTGGCCATGTCTCATTGTGTTGGCCGTGTTTCATCCTAAAACAGAGGCAGTACTTGACACACTCACAGACATGGCCATGTCTTTGAGTGTGTCTGATCGACATGGCCATGTCACTTGAAGCTTGGCCATGTCTCATTGTCTTGGCCGTGTTTCATCCTAAAATAGAAGCAGTGACTGACACTGGCAAGAGACAAGGCCAAGCCACTGGCCGTGTCTCACCTAAAGAGCAAAATAATCCAAAGAATAAAGAAAAGAAAGAAGGCAGAATGCGACACTGGCAGGAGACATGGCCATTTCGCTTGAAGCTTTGCCGTGTCACTCTATGAGAAAAAAAAAGAAAAGAAAGAAAGAAAGAAAAGGCAGTGATGGACACGGCCAAGTGACTTGGCCGTGTCCCAAAGAAAAATGAGAGACACGGCCAAGCCACTCATGGCTTAGCCGTGTCACCTATCAAATGTTGAATTCTTTTGCATGGTTTGAGGAACAAGTGGGAGACAAACCAATTGCTTTTGTCAAAAGAAAGAAAAAAGAAAGGAAAAGCCTGCCTAATTGATGGAAAGAAAGATTAAACAAAGAGAATGTGGGAGACAGTGGAGAGTGGTGTGAGTTGGAAGCATGGCTTGAGCTTTGGAGGGAAAATAAAAAGAGAAGAAGAGGGAGTTTTGGGAAGCTTCTACAGAGGGCTGGAATTTTGTACAGGAAACAGAGAACAGAGGCAGAGAAGAGAGGTTTGAGAGGAGGAGGCTGGGCATACACGTTTTGGGCAAGGAGGGAGTGACACTTTCCTTGACTCTTCATCTTCATCCTCCATTTCCATCCTCTCCAACATCTGCATCTTCCATTGGCAGCTCCTGGAGATTGAAGAAGCTACATTGAAAGGGGTTTTTCTATTTTCTCCTTTTATGTATTTTAATGTTATTGTTGTTGTATTAAGTGTATTGAACATGAACTAAATCATTCTCTATCTTGATTTTAATGAACCCTAGCTTATTTGTATGATTGGATACTTTTAATTGATTGAGTTGTTTTATTCTTATGATGCTTAATGATTATTGCCAATTGATGATAGTATGCTTATTGATTGGTTGCCATTTTCATATTATTGACTTGAGAAAGCTTGATATGAATTGATTACTCATAAGGGTTGAGGATTGATTGGGGTGCTAAAGATAGACCTACAAGATCCTTTGGTTTATAGTTCTTTGTTCTTAGTGATGATCTATTTAATTGTGTTTTGAGAAAAGATTCCGGCACTCTACTTAGTGATTAGGGATTAATTCGCTCGAGAGAGGTTTTAGTCTAAGTTAGAGGAATGCCAACTCAACTCTATCATGTAATGTAACTGAGGCTAGGGGAATTCAATATCTAGATAGTATTATTATCATTAATCCTTTTTACACAACACACAATTTATCTTTATATTCATTTATTTAAGTTAATTGTCTTTAATTACAAAACACCACAAAAATATTGATTTGCTAAACAACAGTTAAGATTTGCACTAGTGTTTGGCCTTGTCCTCAGTGGAACGATAACTCACTCACTACTTTATTACTTGGGCGACCCGTGCACTTCCGGTATAGCCATAGCGCAGCTCGCGCGCACCAATAACATTTATCAAATATTTACAAAATCTATTAAATATAGACAAAATATCTATCAAATATCTATACAATATTTATATAATAAAATTAATATTTTTTAACTTTATTTTTTACGTGAATAATATAAAAAAATTTATTTAAAAATAAATTTAATAATTTTTATTAATATATTTTTATATATTTTGCTTTTATATGTTATTTCAATTTTATTTTAATTTTTAATCAAAATTAATTTTTTTATAAAAATTAATAAATTTTAAATGCTAGAAAAATAATTTTAAATATTAACTTCTATTATCTTATTTGAATATTTTTATTTAATAGTAATTTTTAAAAAAATAAAAAATAAAATTTACGATAAAATATTAATTATAATGAGAATAGATATTTTTCATAAATAAAAAAAATCTTATTTTAATGTGTACTGATGTATTTTTAAAATTTTGCTTTAATTTTTAAAATATAAATATTTTTGCTTTTTATAATATTTTTGAAATAAAAATTATTTTTTAAGTAGTTTTATAAATATCTCTATTTTAATTGGGTCTAGTGAATTTTTTTGTAGCAATTATTTTTAAGTCCCAATTAAGTTTGCTTTCTAAATTTAGGCCCTTAATACCCAACTCGCACATTTGAATTTCTACTTTTATTATTAGTATTTCTATAATTCTATATATATTATTAAATTATTTTTATGTTTCATACAATCCATGCAAATGGGCTTACCAAATCCATTTGTGTGCATATTTTCACTTAGACTGAATATACTAGTTATGTTTATACCTAAATATTTCTTTTTTATGTCATATAAACCAACTAATTTTGGTCTCATATTAAGGAAATTCTAGAATTTATTTTCTATTATATCCTTAATTTATTATAAAAATGCATTATTCCCAGACTCTTAATTATTCATTTATTGTCTCTTAATAAATTCTACATTTTCAGAATGAAATATTGTATTCTTCCCCCCTTTTAGAAATTCATTCTCAAATTTCACAAATTCTACTGACACATTTTAACCTCATTGTGCATGTGTTGCACTAATCTAATATAATTACCTTAACTATTATCTAGACATATTATGACCAAACGTAGATTGGCAACTAACATAAAACAATAATGAATAAGAATCCTTTGCTCTGTGGTACTCCTTATTATCTTGTTGAAATATCCCTCTACTATTCTAACTCTAGTACTACTTATGTGGTATCTTATATAGAACTAACCTCAACTAACCTTAATAACAACGAGGCTCTAATACCACCCTTATCATGCCCCAAACTCGGAGGCGTGACATTCCTTTAGTACAACCCTGTTTAAGGCTGCCAGTTCCTCAAAAAATTATAATTTCCCTCAAGTCTCTCAATAGACTATAAATATTTTTAATATTGTATTTTTAATTACAAGATAATAATTCACTTGGCTTTTTTTTCTCTCTCTCTAATTGTAACACCCTCATATTCTGTATACATACTATATATATAACTCATATACATATAATATGTATACAATCTATAAAAATATTATGTTACGAATTTGTTCAAAATGCATCCGTTCAATATTAAAATAGTCAAACATTTAATATAATAAAATCTATATGCATTTAAATACAGTATTTATAAAATATAACACTTCCAAATGTTAATATATACTCATACTATTCTTTGTATATACATATCAATATGCTCAAAATAATGATTATCAAATTAAAACATGCATGAACCACCTTCTAAGTTGATCTCAAAGCATTATAAATCTTTGTATGGCACAGCAATCAACCAATCTATGCGATTCACATAACCGCGCTAAGCTCAAAAGCTTAATAATACAAATTAAGACATATAATGCATAATACTTTTCATTAAAAAATCACATTTTACATACATTTCCATTATAAAATCATCATATAAAATATTCACATGCACTGGGCCCGTAAAAATCCCATATAATATTTAAATTTCAGAGTCATTATTTTGAACTAATTTTGGCACCCAGTGTCTGGGCCGAATGTAATAATAATGACGCTCAGCATTTGGCCCGAAAGTAATAATAATAATAAAGTCCAGCGTTTGGCCCTAAGGCAATATAATGATGTTGCTAGGCATCTAGTCCGAAAGCAATAATATTGACACTCATCGTCTGGCTCAAAGGTAATATCACCAAACACAATACTTTAAAAATTGATATTACATAAGATTTCACACATTTCCATTCACATTTATCATTTCAAATCTTTTCTCATGACACACACTTGTCATGCTTTTCACGTATCATCATCATTCATCATTTTTCAAAATTTTTACTCATTTTTCAATTTCTTACACAATTCACATACAATATGATGAGGATCTGATTGCTAGCATACAACACCAAGGACCCGTTACTCGATCAATGGCAAGAAAACTTCAAGGATTAGTTTCCAAACATCTATATGTTCTCAATACAATTGGAACGTTAAGAATCGAAGAAAATAAGAGCAAAGAAGCTGTTTGGTTGCACGTGTCCAAATTGCAATCTACCCAAGAGGCCAATTGACCCAAAGGAGTTAGAATACATATTGGCATCCATCATTATACCTTTGGGAGCTAAATACATACCATTCATGTACCATTGGATGCCCATATATTAAGAGTGGCTGAAACTCACATTGGGAGTCAAAGATGCCTTTTAAAAGCTAGTGGAAGACAAGCTATATGGCTGCCCATGCCTTTTAAAAGCTAGTGGGAGACAAGCTATATGGCTGCCCAATTTGCTTTATGTAACCACATCATTATATTTGTATTTTTTCCATCATTTCACTTGTTTTATGCTTTCTTTAAGTCTTTAAAAACAGATGTAATGACAGACTTTGAACTTAATGAATATTCTGAGTTTTCTCTCCATTTTTGAGAGCTTTGAGAGGTTTTTAGCCTTCTTTTGAGTTCTGGTTAGAACTTGCACAAATTCCTTGCAAAAATAACCAAGTTTGCTAGGTCTTAACTTATATTCAAGGTTTTTCCTTCACAAGTTGGGGTTGGGTCTTGAATCTTTGGTTTCCAGTCATATAGCTTCAGTTTTACATCACAAGTTGGTGTTGGGTTGAAGGTGTTGGTTGGTGTTCTTATGTTTTGGAGACGATCCGTAGCTTGAGCTCCCTTAGGAATTAAATCCCAGTAAGGCAGGCTCACATCATTTGGTATCAGAGCTTAGGATCTCCAAATCAGGTTTTTAGCATCATTCCTTCTTGTTTATGTAAAAAAAAAATATTGTCTTCCTTTGAGTCATTTTCTGCCATTAGTTTAATTTCTACAAGCTGTATGCTTTCTTGTTTCTTTGAGTCCTTCTTCCTTAATGTTGTTGCTGGATTAATTTTAAAAAAAAAAAGAAAGAAAGAACAGAAAAGAAAAAAAAAGGGAAAACAACAACTAATCTCTCAAATTTGCTAGTGGGTTAGAAACTGAAGTTGGGTTTGCACATAACCAAATCTTCTCAAATTTTATATGCTTGTTTCAGATGCTAAACTTAGCTTGGAAATCAAATTTTAAGTCAAAATTCCTCCATTTGCCTGGTTATACATATATTGCAGCCAATTTAGCTAGTTTTGTGTCCAAAAGTGAACGTGTATGTAAACATGTCCAAATCGTTTCAAATTTTACAGGCATATTTTAGATATTCAGCTAAGCCTACATATTAAATTTCATGTCAAAATTCGTTCGTTTGCTTGGTTGTCCATATATTACCGCTAGTTAGCCATTTTTGGGTCCAGAACATAAACATTTCATAAAAGACTTAAAAATTCATTTTTTCTTCTTCCATTTTGTCTCAATATATTGTCCTAAATCCAGTTTTATCAAATTCTTCCCTTTAGTAATGTTTGTCTAAAATTTCAGTGTCTTTCGTCCTTAGGTTTCAAATATCAAATATTCTATTTTTTTTCAGCTTGTTTTACTCTTGTTCCATTCTTGAATGTGTTTTAAACCTTGCAATTTAGTTATTTAGTTTAGGAACTATTAAGTTCTTGCTAGAACTTGGAAGGTGCTGAAGTGAGTGGAAAAAGGCATAGAGTGGTGAGATTGTTAGAGGGTAAAAACCAAAGTTTGAGTGAAACACAGATTGAGTGTTACCAGATTAGAGTGAAACACGTGAGGGAGTGTGTGAGAGAATATTTCTAACATTTGTTTTGCAGCAATCAGTATGTCAACAAAATGAGATAGTGATCGAGAGAGCAACCAGCCCCAAGAGGAGCCAGAAGCTTCTTATGTTCTTAAGGCATTGCAATCTCAATTTCAAAGGATGAATGTGTTGTTTGTTGATATTAGAGAACAGATGGAAAAACACTCAAAGCAAATTGAAGAATTGCAGCAAGCAAGCTCTACAAATCAAAGGAATTTAGGAAGGGATGAATGAGATAATTTTCATAGGGAGCAAAACACAAATAGGGGGCAGAATAGAGGTAGGCGCGCTGGACTAAATGATTTGCCAGTTTTCAATGACTTGGAGGATGTAGATGAAGATAATCTTGATGATGATGATGGGCAGCAATCTGTTGCACTTAATGATGTTATTAGACCAAGATATATGAGAGGTAATATGGGTGGTAGAGGTGGTGGCAGAAATATTAGGCAAGAAACTATGGAAAATGCAAGAGGGAGAGGGAGAGTAGACAGCAACGTTAATGGAATTAAAATGAAAATTCCATCATTCCAAGGTAAAGCAAATCCAGATACATATTTGGAATGGGAGAGAAAGACCGAACTCATCTTTGATTGCCACAACTATAGTGAGCAAAAGAAGGTGACACTTGCTGTGGTAGAGTTTACTGATTATGCATTAGTTTGGTGGGATCAATTACTCACTAAACGAAGAAGAAATGGCATGAGAGGAGTGCAGACTTGGGATGAGTTGAAACAGGTCATGAGAGATTGATTTGTTCTACAACACTACTATAGAGAGTTGCATCAAAGATTACAATGGCTGGTGCAGGGCAATAAAAGTGTGGAAGAATATTTTCAAGAGATGGAAATGGCTATGATACGAGCTAATATAGAAGAAGAAAGGGAAGCAACTATGGCACGGTTCCTACATGGGCTGAAAGATGAAATTGCCGACATAGTGGAGCTGCATCATTATGTGGAGCTTGATGATATGTTAAATATGGCAATCAAGGTAGAAAAACAACTCAAAAAGAAGAAAACAACCAGATCGGGTATGGGAATGAATTCTACCAACAATGTTCCATGGAAGCCAAATTGGAAGAAAGGGGAATCTAGTGAGAGTAAATTTGTTTCAAAGGAGAAGAAAGAGGGAAACAAGACTGGAGAAAAACCCATTGTGATTGATAAGGATAAGGCACCAATGAACTCCAGCGGAAGAACTAGAGACATCCAATGTTTTAGATGCTTAGGCAAGGGACATTATGCTACACAATGTCCAAATAAAAGGGCAATGGTGATGAGGCCAAGTGGAGAGATAGAATCTGAAGATCATGAGGCTGTTAATGATGATTCAAGTGATGACATTCAACCTATGGGTGATGATAGTGATGTAGAGCATGCTGTACATGGCAACGTTCTAGTTGTTATGCGTGCTTTAAATACCCAAGTAAAGGCAAATGATGGTGATGAGCTACAAAGAGAAAATGTCTTTCATACTAGGTGTCTAGTCAAAGATAGAGTTTGTAGCATGATAATAGACAGTGGAAGTTGCGTGAATGTGGCTAGTACTCTACTAGTGGAAAAACTTGATTTCCCTACTACAAAACATCCTAAGCCATATAGGTTGCAATGGTTTAATGATTGTGGTGAAGTTAGGGTGACTAAGCAAGTGTTGCTAACATTTTCCATTGGGAGGTATAAGGATGAAGTGTTATGTGATGTTGTTCCTATGCATGCTAGTCATATTCTGCTTGGGAGGCCATGGCAATATGATAGAAGGGTTGTACATGATGGATTCAAAAATAGGTACTCTTTTGATTTTGAAGGTCGAAAGTTGACGCTTGCACCTTTGACACCGATGGAGGCTTTTGAAGACCAAAAACGAATACAAGCTGCCATGGAAGAGAAAATGCAAAAGAATCTGAAAAGAGAGTGAGAGAAAGAAAAGAGCAAGAGGAAAAACAAAGAATAAAAAAAGAGAAAGAAAAAGAAAATGAGAAAAAGAAAAAAAATCTACAATAAAAATTAGAGTTTTGAGAAGAAAGTAAGTTTAGTTGCTAGGGGAAAAGATGTGAGGCAAGCCTATTCTTCAAATAATGTGATGCTACTCTTACTATGTAAGGGAGCTTTTCTTAATGTAACTGACCTTGATCCTCCTATTCCTAGTGTTGCATTGACTTTGTTGCAGGAATTTGAAGATGTCTTTCCCGATGAAGTATCTAGCGGACTACCACCTATCAAAGGAATAGAACATCAAATTGATTTTGTTCCTGGAGCTGTAATTCCGAATCGGCCAGCATATAGAACCAATCCTCAAGAGGCCAAAGAGTTACAAAAACAGGTGGAAGAATTACTTGCAAAGGGTCATGTCAGAGAGAGCATGAGTCCATGCACTGTACCAGTACTTTTGGTACCCAAAAAGGATGGATCAATGCGAATGTGTGTGGATTGTCGCGCCGTCAACAAAATCACTGTAAAGTATAGACATCCAATCCCTAGACTTGATGATATGCTTGATGAATTGCATGGTGCATGTATATTTTTGAAAATTGATCTTAAAAGTGGTTATCATCAAATAAGAATGAGATTAGGAGATGAATGGAAAACAACTTTTAAGACTCAATATGGTTTGTATGAATGATTAGTCATGCCTTTTGGACTAAGCAATGCACCTAGTACTTTCATGAGATTAATGAATCATGTCTTGCGTGCTTTTCTTGGAAAGTTTGTTGTTGTGTATTTTGATGATATTTTAGTGTATAGTCAAAGTTTAAATGATCATTTAATGCATTAAAGATGTGTGCTTGAAGTTCTTAGGAAAAAGAAATTGTATGTAAATTTAAAGAAATGTACATTCTGCATGAAAAAAGTCATTTTCTTAGGATTTGTAGTGAGTGGGAAAGGAATTGAGGTTGATGAGGATAAGGTAAAAGCCATCAAAGAATGGCCTACACCAAAATCTGTGACTGATGTTAGGAGTTTTCATGGTCTTGCTAGTTTTTATAGGAGGTTTGTTAGAGATTTTAGCACAATTGCAGCCCCATTGAATGAAATAGTGAAGAAAAATGTAGGGTTCAGATGGAATGAGGAACAGGAGCATGCATTTAGATTACTGAAAGAAAAATTATGTTCTGCACCATTACTTGCATTACCTGATTTTTCTAAGACTTTTGAAGTTGAATGTGATGCTTCCGGAGTGGGTATAGGTGCTGTTTTGATGCATGAAAGAAGACCAATTGCATACTTTAGTGAGAAGCTAAGTGGAGCTCCTTTGAATTACTCTACTTATGACAAGGAGATGTATGCATTAGTTAGGGCGTTGGAGACGTGGCAGCATTATCTTTGGCCAAAGGAGTTTATTATTCATAGTGATCATAAATCACTAAAATACTTGAAAGGACAAAGCAAGCTGAACAAATGCCATGTCAAATGGAGTGAATTTATTGAAGCATTTCCATATGTGATTCAATATAAGCAAGGAAAAGAAAATGTTGTTGCTGATGCCTTATCTAGGAGGTATGCCCTAATCTCTATGCTTGATGCTAGACTTCTAGGATTTGAGCATATGAAAGAATTGTATAAGCATGACTCTGAATTTGCACAAATATATGCCTCTTGTGAAAATGCTGCCTTTGAAAAATTTTATAGGCATGGTGGTTTCTTATTTAGAGAGAAACGACTTTGTGTTCCAAATAGCTCTATAAGAGGATTGCTTGTAAGAGAGTCACATGGGGGAGGTTTAATAGGACACTTTGGGGTGGCTAAAACATTAGAAATTCTGAATGAACATTTTTATTGGCCACATATGAGGAAAGATCTAGAGAAATTTTGTGCTAAATGCGTGACATGTATGAAAGCAAAGTCCAAAGTAAGACCACATGGTTTGTATATGCCTTTAAGTGTACCTAGTGAACCTTGGGTAGACTTATCTATGGACTTTATTTTGGGGCTACCTAGGACAAAAAAGGGTCATGATAGTTTATTTGTTGTGGTTGATAGATTTTCTAAAATGGCACATTTCATTCCATGTCATAAAACTGATGATGCATGCCATATATCTGATTTGTTCTTTAGAGAAGTAGTGAGATTGCATGGTATTCCTAGGACCATAGTAAGTGATCGAGATGTAAAATTTTTTAGTCATTTTTGGAAAGTCCTATGGGGAAAGTTAGGTACAAAGCTTTGTTTCTCTACTACATGCTATCCGCAAATAGATGGGCAGACGGAAGTTGTTAACAGGACTGTGGGCACTCTTCTTCGTACCATGATTAAACAAAATTTGAAGACATGGGAAGAATGCATACCATTTATTGAATTTGCATATAATAGATCAATGCATTCATCCACTAGATTTTCACCCTTTGAGCTTGTCTATGGTTTTAATCCACTTACTCCATTAGATTTGTTGCCTCTTCCTACTAATGAGCTTACTAGTTTTGATGGTAAAAAGAAAGCTGAATTGGTGAAGCAAATGCATCAAAGGGCCAAGCAACAAATGGAGAAGATTAATGAGAATAGAGCAACCAAAGTAAACAAAGGAAGGAAAAAGATGGTGTTCCAGCCTGGTGATCTGGTATGGGTTCATTTGCAAAAAGAAAGATTTCCTACACAAAGGAAATCAAAATTGCAGCCGAGAAGTGATGGACCATTTGAAGTACTCGAAAGGATTAATGATAATGCCTACAAGATTAATCTACCAGGTGAGTATGGTGTAAGTGCAACTTTTAATGTTTCTGATCTTGCTCCTTACTATGCAGATGATGAAGATTCGAGGACGAATTCTTTTGAAGAGGGAGAGGATGATGAGGATCTGATTGCTAGCATACAACACCAAGGACATGTTACTCGATCAATGGCAAGAAAACTTCAAGGATTAGTTTCCAAACATCTATATGTTCTCAATACAATTGGAACGTTAAGACTTGAAGAAAATAAGAGCAAAGAAGCTATTTGGTTGCACGTGTCCAAATTGCAATCTACCCAAGAGGCCAATTGACCTAAAGGAGTTAGAATACATATTGGCATCCATCATTATACCTTTGGGAGCTAAATACATACCATTCACGTACCATTGGATGCCCATATATTAAGAGTGGCTGAAACTCACATTGAGAGTCAAAGATGCCTTTTAAAAGCTAGTGGGAGACAAGCTATATGGCTGCCCATGCCTTTTAAAAGCTAGTGGGAGACAAGCTATATGGCTGCCCAATTTGTTTTATGTAACCACATCATTATATTTGTATTTTTCCATCATTTCACTTGTTTTATGCTTTCTTTAAGCCTTTAAAAACAAATGTAATGGCAGACTTTGAACTTAATGAATATTCTGAGTTTTCTCTACATTTTTGAGAGCTTTGAGAGGTTTTTAGCCTTCTTTTGAGTTCTGGTTAGAACTTGCACGAATTCCTTGCAAAAATAAATATTCAAGGTTTTTCCTTCACAAGTTGGGGTTGGGTCTTGAATCTTTGGTTTCCAGCCATATAGCTTCAGTTTTACATCACAAGTTGGTGTTGGGTTAAAGGTGCTGGTTGGTGTTCTTATGTTTTGGAGACGATCCGTAGCTTGAGCTTCCTTAGGAATTAAATCCCAGCAAGGCAGGCTCACATCACAATACATATATGACTCTCTACCATATTTTAATACACAACTTGCACTTATTATATTTTGCACAAATATCACATTTAGCCATTCTCACATGGCTAAATCATGTCATATACATATCGTTTCACGCATTGTTCATTCAAACAATGCCACACACAAATTTATTGAAGTTATAAGATTCATGAATGAATAATTCAATGTCATCATAACATGCTTTATCAATTCAATTGATAAAATAAATCCGTCAAGATATATACTTACCTCTTATTTTATACGCTATCTTAAAATTAAATTTCCTAATCTTTATATAATAATATTTAATATTTATCATTCCTAACATAGTTACAAATTAATATTTAATTGTATGGAAACTATAAATGTATATATACTGTGTACATAATCTGACACGTCTTTATTTTCACTACTAATTTAATAGACACAAGTAATTTTATTCACTTAATTTTCCACTTACTTAACCTTTCTATACGGGCTTATCTTTCAATTAAGCTATTTTGCTTCATCTATTTAGTTGACCAATTTCAACATGCATGCAAAGTACATATATTCTAATTCACTTTTAAATTCAAACATCACATTACAACATGTAATCATATTTCATCATTTGCATTAAATAATTAATTATACAGCAACATAAGCAAAATGCAGCCTCTTGTTATCCCCGATTTCATTTCTTCAAGTATTACTTCCAAATTTACACGTTAAAACTGAATTTAAATTTAATAACCTAGTTCTCCATAATTTGCTCTATTCATCCATATAGATTTTATGAATTATGATTATGTTCCAAGAAATTTTATGTCGTACATATCTTGTGTATATATAGTGTATATGTCCGCTTGATGTAACGTTTTCTTGCTCTATTTTCTTGCTTCTTATACGTTTTCTTTTAATGAAAACTTAAGAATCCGTATATTTAAATTTCCATTTTTATCTTGATTACTATTTCAAATAAGTCCATTAATATGGCAATTGTTTAAGCAAACAATACATGCAAATATATATATATATATATATATTGTTGAACACTCACCTCTAGTTCTCTCTTCAAGGATCACCTTTCTCCTTCTTCCTGGTGCAAAGCTAAAATGATTCTAGGCAACCCAGCGTTGCTCCCTCTCTCTCTTAATTTTGAGTTAGTAGTGTATATTTTGTCATTAATTGGTTTGAATTTTCCTTATGTTTTTTTTTTTGTCTGCACACTGCTAGGACAAAATCCATACTTTATTCCTTCTTATCTCTTGCTTGAGGTTAAGATGACGTGTTTCAATAACTCTTTTTTGGTCCACGGTTTCTATTTCTTCCCATCTCTTTTATCATTTGTTTAATATATAACACCATACACAAATGCCACATCAACAACTTAACTTTATGCATGTTGCCACACACTTGGTCTTGATTTTAGGTTAGCATATAGGATAATAATGATAGCTTTTGTTAAACCAAGTAAATGGATTAATAGTTTATAATTTAATTTAATTTTTAACTACTACTTCCTTCTCATTTAACTTATTTGTCCTATATATTGATTACCATTGATTATTATCTCATAATCTCTTTTAGACTTTAATTAATTAATTTATATTTAAACCCTCTAACATTTATATATATATACATATATGTACCAACAAGTTTATATATTCCATCAAATTTACTTCATATATTAGAATTTCATAAATTAGGCACGTATATATATATATATATGCATATGTTTCTTTGTATTATTGTATTTAATTATCATTATTTATTCCACTGAGTGATTAAATTCTATTTTAAATACATTATACTTACATATTTATTATACATTTACATGTATATAAATTATTATTGTAACTAATAATTTACATATACTAATGCCAATTATTTATCCTATTTAATTTGAGGTATTATATTTTTCTCCCCCTTATTAAAATTCATCCTTAAATTTTTAAAATTTTAATTATATGTTTAAATTTATCATACTTCCCCTGCACTGCTCCAACATATATCATTAATTGCTTCTATTGTATTTTCCTTTTATATCCTTCTTTTCCTGTTCTTATTCCTTTATACATACATATATATATATATGTGTGTGTGTGTGTGTGTGTGTGTGTGTGTGTGTGTGTGTATATATATATCATATACAGCTTGTGTTTGAATATGCAAAGATGTGCATTTGCGGAGTGTTCATATAGTGATAATATTTGAAATGTATATGCATGCCTTATAAATTTGTGATGTAATGTTTGTGCATAACACAGGGCTATACTAGATATATATATATATATATACATATTTCTTTAAAATTTTTCTTATGCTCGAACCCTTATTATACTATTTCCTTATAGTTAATTATACTCAACCAGCATGCCTTATTAATGTTTTCTTAATCTTGGCAACTCCGGCACCGTGATATCTTCTATTGTTCTGCTTCCCATAGCAATTAACTAATTCCAATTTTCTTTTCCCTAACTCTTTACTCCATTATTCCTCTTCTAACTCTGTTTTCTTTTCTTTGAAACCACCAACAGTCCCTTCAAATTTAGCTTACTGTTAATTTTTTATAAGTTACTGTTCAGTTTCATATTTCATACTAAGTTTAGGTTCAATTTCTTAATTTCCACAATCATACTCAACTTTATCTCTTTAAGTTTTTTTTTAACTTCTTAATTCTCTTCTAGTTTTAGTATGAATTCAAAATCAGTTTTTGTTAAGAAATAACCAATCATTTTTACCATTTAAGAATATCCATTTTCCAGGTATTTTAGGTTCCCTTCCAAACAAGTTGTTAAACAAACAATTAAACATAAGTTTCTTAAATTTAGGTGTTGAGCACTCACTTTCTTTGTTTGAAAAAACTTTAAAATTACCTCAAAATTCTTAGATATATTGAAGAATTTGGGGTAAAATGGAAGCAAAAATTCTCCCTTAAACCATGGCCAAAATCGACACACATGAGAAAGAAGAAGATGATGATGAGCAAAATGGAATCTTAATTTCTTTCTCTTTAAATTTAATGTTTAAATATAATTAATAATTCATATACAAAAGATTTAATTGACATATTTACACTTCCTAGATATTCTTTATTTCTAACACTAATTAAATGAATTTTTTTTACTATGTGATATTCATGTATCTACAAGTTCTACTAAATCAAATAATTTTCAATAAATAAATATTAAACTTTCCACTATAAATTCTTTAGTTAACCAATTAGTTTTACTAATTACTTTTTCATGAAGTTTTAGAACTCTTTAAGAATAATTAACTCATTATTATTATTATGCACTATTTTGTAGAGTATAAATTCTTTAAGCTCATGTTTATTATTATTATTATTATTATTATTATTATTATTATTATTATTATTATTATTATTATTATTATTATTATTATTATTATTATTATTATTATTATTATGTCAATTACAAGAATATATTTTATTATATTTATATGTATATATATATTTTATGAATTTTCGTAAATCAATTTTGAAAGGACAAGTTATGGTATTTTCTAAAAGCATCATAAAGCATCAAATACATAACATCATTACATATACCTTCAGGAAATATTAAAATACTCGAAACTGGTACAAAATGGTCATCTTTTATCATTAACAAATTTATCTTCTCAAGTTTATATTTCCCATTTTCCACATTAAGATTAGAAACTAATTAGATATTCTAGTTCCCCTTGATTAGCTCTATTCATCTATACAAGTTTCATGAATTATGGTTAAATTTTAAGAAATTATATTTCATGTATATCTCTTGTATATATAATGTATATCTCACTATTTGAGAACTTCTTCTAAGCAAATTCTTAGTAAATCTTTATCTTCTTCTTCAAAAATCTTAAATGGCTATCAAAATAACTTAAACATAGTGATTCTCTATATTTTATCTCGGTGTAATCATCCCACAAGCAAAAGTTTGTGTTTCACTACATTTCTTTTACATGCAGACCTTTCTTTCAAGTTTTAATGGAGTTTCTCCTTTGGTAAATCATTATTTTACTTTTATTCCTTATTAACTTCTACAACAGCAGCCTTCTTCATCATCTAAATCTATTTTTTTTTTAATTTCAAAAAAATTCTTTCCAAACAAGTTTTTAACAAACAACATATACATACATTTATGCAAATAAAATGTTGTGTTCTCATCTTGATTTACAAGTAAAAATTTCATCTTCTTAGCTTAATATCTTCTAATTTCTAGTTAGAATTTAGTTTAAATTTCATATTCTATTAAAGCATGATGTGCTCTTTCCATTTATATTAATCTTACGAATTACCTTAATGGTTTATAAATATATATATATATATATATATATTTTGGTAAAGGTGGACGGTACCACCGCTGATTTTATTAATTAAATCTAATGTATGGAAGACCCATACTATCAGTCAATACAACCCCTTTAATGTAATTTAGCAAAGAGTTAAAAGATAAAAACCACCTAGAAACACCATTCAATCTACTGTAATAGGCTAAAAAATGTGCAACTTGATTTGTCTCTCTATGAACATGAGAAATAGAGTGAAAATTTGAAGACAAAAGAGCCCTTGCTCTCTTAAAATGCAGTGACACATCAGAGACCGAAGACATCAACTGAACTAGCTCCAAAGAATCTACCTCCACCTGAACATAAGCATAGCCAGCTGCATTCACCCATTCAAACGCATGAACCAAGGCTGTCAATTCAGCCTCCAAAACGCTCCTCGCCTTGATCAAGAAAGCTCCAGCAGCGATAATATAGCCTTCTGAGTAACGAAGGACAGCGCCTCCAGAAACAGTATGCAAAGAAAATGAGGCATCAACATTTAGTTTAAAACAATGAATAGAGGGCTTACTCCATGCAACCAGCTTAGGACGTGGCTTCCGACGCCCGAAAACAGAAGGCAAATGATCTGCAAAACATGAAAGAGGGGCGGCGAAACGATCTCCCGCATGAGCTACTCCCCAACTGAAAATGAACTTGTAAATTTGTAATTCAACTATGGAGGGAAAGAATTTCTCAGAGCCCCAAACACAACGACAATAAGCATTCCATGTATTATAGAGAATAACCTAGGGAACCAGATTACAAAGCCTTCCCTTAACTGGCTTACCTGCATTAAGCCACCAGATTGAGAGTTCTTGCCCTAAAGATAGAGTCCTTGAACCTCCATGCCGAAGAGGAAGGAGTGAAGCAGCATAATATTTTCAGATCTTCCTTATAGGAACGCAGTTATGAAAAATATGGTCAACAGAAGCTGAGGCCGCCAAACAAAAGGGGCAGACAGCTGCAAGGGAGATACCCAAACGCTGTAACATACCTGGTAGTGGCTATGAAGAATTTTCCAAGATAGGACTGAAAGCTTCAATGGAACTACAGAATCCCACAAAGTTTGCCGTGATATAGTTGTGCTTCTCTTTGGACGAACCAGATTATAGGCCGAAGAGAAAGTAAACTATCCATTACCACTCTCTTTCCAAACAACAGAATTATCAGTTACCTCAAAGCTGTCCGCATAAGCCGAATATGTATGGCAAATACACTTCTAGGCACATGAATCTGTTTGGATGTGGCTCATGTTGCCCTGTCGGTGATATTTCCGACGCATGAAAGTAGCCCATAAGGAATTCTTCATCAAATAAATCCATAATTGTTTAATGGAGTACGCATCTTGAATAGCTGCTATGGAACGAATTCCTAAACCTCCTTCCGAAGTAGGGAATAAAAATTCAGTGTATCTAACCCAATGATGCTTTAGTTTAGCTGAATTGCCACTCCAGAAAAACTTCGAAAATCGCCTTTCAATAACTGCAATTATGGATTTAGGCAAGAGCATGGCTCCCATCGTATGAAGGGGAATTGAACTCAGGACATGACGAATGAGAACAAGTCGACCACTTGGAGTAAGAAATTTCTTCAACCAACCTTGAAGTTTAACATCAATTTTTTTAAGAAGATCCTTGCAGTGAGAAGCACGGTTGATGCCATGGTAAATCGGCGCACCAAGATAGGTGAAAGGCAAAGAGTTTCTTTTAATATAAAGTAGGTCCTCATACTTCTTAATGGTAGCATTACTAGCCTTGTCTGAGCAATAAAAAGCACTTTTGTCAAAATTCACAAGTTGTCCCGAGGTAATCTGGTAAGAAGTCAAGAACCGAGAGACATTTTTAATTGACCTTGCATCCCCATTTATAAAAACTAACAGATCATCTGCAAAAGCAAGATGAGAAACAATAGGACAGTGCCTATGAGTTTTATATGGAGTAATTTTCCCTTGATAAATCAAAGCATTAAGACCCCGAGAGAATGCTTCAGAAGCCAAGATAAATAAAAGTGGAGACAACGGATCACCCTACTTAACTCCCCGAGTTGGTTGAAAAAACCCATAGCACACCCCATTAATCAGAACAGAAAGGCGAGTAGAAGCAAGGTTCCTGATAATCAACTGAATAACACGCCCTGAAAAACCAAACTTATTAAGCACTGCCTGTAAAAAATCCCATGACACCCTGTCAAAAGCTTTAGTCATATCAAGTTTAATGGCTAAATTATGGCCTCTCGTTTTCTTATCAATATCATGATATATATATATATATTTGTATATGTTTAATGTATATCTTATCTTAAAAAAAATTCAATTTTTATCAAACTCTAATTCAATTCAGTTTTTCTTTCACTTTAAAATATTCATAGGATGTTATAAATCAACTTTTCAATAACTAATAAAAGTGCAACACTCAACTGACTTTAAAACATGGGTTCTTCAAACCTTTCTAATTAATAATTTAACTAAATATTCAGTTGTACTTTATTTTTCGTGCATACAGCTTACACAAAACATCCAATTTTCAAGAAAGATTCTCTTTTATATATATATATATATATATATATAATCTTTTAAAAATGGGTTTCCTTCCAAATCTTAGCTCTGTTTAATACTCTTCCATAATCTTACATTCAATTTTAGCATTATTCTTAAATTTATTCTCTTGTACCACAAGCATATTTCGATAATTAATAATTTCAAAATTAATCTTACTTAAATAAAATTCTTTAACCCATCAATTAAATTTATATAACTTTTCTATCATCATTTCTCTCTTTAGCTTTACCCTTATATGAAATCACATTTTTATACCATCATTTGACTCATATAGTCTAAACACTATCACAATCACATACTGCCACATCTGAAATCAACTTAAATATCAATACATATACATATACTGCAACTCATTTCACATTTCAAATTTCATTTTTTTTAAAAAAAAATTCACTTAGATTGAAAATCTCAAACCTAAGCTCTGATACTAAATTGTAATACCTTCATATTCTATATACATACTATATATATATATATATATATAGCTCATATACGTACAATATGTATATAATCTATGAGAAAGTTATGTTACGAATCTATCCAAAATACATCTGTTCAATATTAAAACAGTCAAACATTTAATAAAATAAAATCTATATGCATTTAAATATCGTTTTTATAAAATATAACACTTCCAAAATGTTAATATATATTCTTACTATTCTTTGTATATACATATCAATATGCTTAAAATAATTATTATCAAATTAAAGCATATATCCACCACCTTGTAAGTTGGTCTCAAAGCATTATAAATCTTCGTGTGGCAACAATCTCCTCTTCTAAACAACAATCAACCAACCTATGCGATTCATACAACCACACTAAACTCGAAAGTTTAGTAGTACAAATTAAGACTTATAATACATAATATTTTTCATGCAAAAATCACATTTTACATATATTTTCATTATAAAATAATCATATAACATATTCATATGCACTGGCCCCATAAGAATTTCATACAATATTCAAATTCCAAAATTATTGCTTTGGACTAGTTAATAATAATAACGCCTAACATCTGGTCCAAATGCAATAATAATGACGTCTAACATCTGATTTGAAGGTAATATAATGATGATGCCTATCATCTAGCCCAAAAGCAATAATATTAACGCTCAACGTCTGGCATTAAGACAATATCACCAAATATAATACTCTGAAAATTGATATTATATTAGATTTCACACATTTCAATTCACATTTATCATTTTAAATCTTTTCTCATGACATTTGTCATGCTTTTCACATATCATCATTTTTCATCATTTCTGAAATTCTTTACTCATTTCTCAAATTCTTTCACTCATTTCTCAATTTTTTTCACAATTCACATACAATACACATACAATACATATGTGGCTCTACCATATTTTAATGCACAACTTACACTTATTATATTTTGCACAAATACCACATTTAGCCGTTCTCACATGGCTAAATCATGTCATACACATCATTTCACGCATTGTTAATTCAAACAATGCCACACACAAATTTATTGAAGTCATAAAATTCATGAATGAACAAGTCAATGTCATCATAAAATGCTTTATCAATTCAATTGATAAAATAAATCCGTTAAGATATGCACTTATTTCTAATTTTATACGTTATTTTAAAATTAAATTCCTAATGTTTATAGAATAATATTCAATATTAATCGGTCCTAACATAGTTACAAATTAATATTTAATTTTATGGAAACTATAAATGTATATATACTGTGTATATAATCTCACACAAGTCTTTATTTTCACTACTAATTTAATGGACACAGGTAATTTAATTCACTTAATCTTCCACATACTTAACTTTGCTATACGGGTTTATCCTTCAATTAAGCTATTTCGCTTCATCTATTTAGTTGACCAATTTCAACATGCATGCAAAGTACATATATTCTAATTCACTTTTAAATTCAAACATCACATCACAACATGTCATCATATTTCATCATTTGCATTAAATAATTAATTATACAGGAACATAATCAAAATGGCCAACCTTTTGTTATCCACGATTTCATTTCTTCAAGTATTACTTCCAAATTTACACGTTAAAACTGAATTTAAATTTGATAATCTAGTTCTCCATAATTTGCTCTATTCATCCATATAGATTTTATGAATTATCATTATGTTCTAAGAAATTATATGTCGTACATATCTCGTGTATATATAGTGTATATGTCCACTTGATGTAACGTTTTCTTGCTCTATTTTCTTGCTTCTCAAACGTTTTCTTTTAAAGAAAACTTATGAATCCGTATATTTAAATTTCCATTTTTATCTTGATTACTATTTCAAACAAGTCCATTAATATGGCAATTCTTTAAACAGACAATACATACAAATATATATATATATATATATATATATATTTATTTATTTGAACACTCACCTCTCGTTGCTCTCTTCAAGTGTCACCTTTCTCTTCCTTCCTTGTGCAAAGCTCAAATGATTCTAGGCAACCCATCGTTGCTCCCTTTCTCTCTCTCTTAATTTTGAGTTAGTAGTGTATATTTTGTCCTGAATTATTTGTATGCAATATATTTATGCATGTTTGAGTCGTTGATGGATGGAGGCAAGTATTAATTATTGGTTTGAATTTTCCTTATATTTTTTTTTTGCCTGCACACTGATATGACAAAATCCATATTTTATTCCTTCTTATCTCTTTCTTGAGGTTAAGATGACATGTGTTTCAATACCTCTCCTTTGGTCCACTGTTTCTATCTCTTCCCATCTCTTTTATCATTTGCTTAATACATAATACCATACACAAATGCCACATTAACAACTTAACTTTATGCATTTTACCACATACTTGGTCTTGATTTTAGGTTAGAATATAGGATAATAATGATAGCTTTTGTTAAACCCAAGTAAATGGATTAATAGTTTATAATTTAATTTGATTTTTAACTACTACTTCCTTCTCATGCGATTTTATATATATCTACCAATTTCAACTTATTTATCCTATATGCTGATTATCATTAATTATTATCTCATAATCTCTTTTAGACTTTCATCAATTTATTTATATTTATATTTATATTTATATTTAAACCCTCTAACATTTATATATATACACATACATATATATAACAACAAGTTTATATATCCCATCAAGTTTACTTCATCTGTTAGAATTTCATAAATTAGGCACGTGTATATATATATATTCTTTGTATAATTGTATTTAATTATTATTATTATTTCGCTTACTAATTAAATTCTATTTTAAATACATTATACTTATATATTTATTCTGAAATATACATTTACATATATATAAACTATTATTGTAACTAATAATTTACATATATCAATGCCTAATTATTTATCCTCCTTAATTTGTAATATTACACTAATCACATTCCTATTTAACTACAACACCAACACCACAGAGCTTCTAATACAGCATATGATGTACCTAAATAAAACTAAACCACAAATATTGTGAGCCGTCAACTCAGTAAGTATTCAAGCTCAGTAGTTTAACATAGTGTCATCCTCATTTAGTATATTAAACAACTTATTAAATTTTATTTGTTTTCTATAACACCCACAATTTACCCACACATAAATATATATTTTTATACCCACCTATTTGTGCCCTATAGTTATTTATTTTGCTAACATTCTCCTCATATAATTTATTCCTTATTCACCATATATAGGGTAGACTTGTAACTATTAGACCTGTGTAACTTATTTATATTCTATATACGTATAATATATATGCCACATATATATAATACTTATATAAAATATAAGAACATCACATTAATTATCTATAATAGCCTTTTATTTCAATTTTAAAAATAAATTTAAATTTACAAAAAAAAATCTCTATAAAATTTCACCAGAGTTTCATCTGTATTTTTAATAAATCCCAAAATCAATAAAAATACAACTTGTATCGAAAACACACTTACAAAATAAAATTTCTCAAATTTCATAATTTCTCCTATAACACCCCTAAACTCTATAAACATACTATACATATACCTTGTATACATACAATATATATATATATATAAATATAAGAATGTCACGTTCTAGTGTTTAAATCCTTGCATTAGTTCCATATCAATTATATATATAATAAAAGAATATTTTTCATTACCAAATCATATTCTCATAGAAAATAACATTTCTAAACTATTTACTTTCTATTTGATTACATATATGCACATTTATATTTTATTTCCAAAATCCATTTATATATACATATACATATGATCAAAATATAACATAATAAAATTGTATGTACATGCACCTCCCTTCTAGTTGGTCTCGAAGCACTCTTACTCTTCTCGTGGTAATATCTTTTGACTTTCATATTAGAAATCTACTCACCTGCGCGATGAATAAACTTGCTGAGCTACCAGCTCAGTGGTACATATTTGATAATACAATATTAATATGACAGCATGATATAAAGATACAACAAACTTTAATATAAAAATAAATAAATAAATATATATATAATTAACATACATCATGCAATGAGCCCGCAATCCTTATACAATAAACTAGTTCCAGAACCATTATTTTGGTCTATCTCATCACAATGACACCAATGTGTCTCGCTAGTGGACGTGACAATATTTGTGACACCTAGTATTTTATCCACAGCGTATATCAACAATAATGATACTAATGTGTCTAACTCATGGGCATAGCAATATCTGTGACACCCAGTGTCTCACCCCATACATATATGCCATGCCAACTACCAAACACAATGTTCTGGAAACTATTTATAATATAAGGCATTAAACAACATTTCACATTATGTTTATATATGTCATTCACCATATGGCTCATCAACATACTAATATTTATCATAATCATCATATTTTATCATTGTTCTTCACTTTATAATCATATATACATTTTTAATACAATATATATAAAAACATAGCCATGCAAGCCATTTACTACACCCATATAGTGCGAAATAAGACAACAAACGTCAACATACCAATCCCACGGCCGTGGCATCCAATAGCCATGCCCGTGAGATGTGAAATGAAGCTGTAAAATATCATTTAAGACCCCACAATCGTGCCCCCGAAGGCCACACCTGTGGCATTCATTTCGCTTCTATTTCCTCATCGTTTTCACATGAAGCAGCCCCTCGTCCAATCCCACGACCGTGGCCCTGCATGGCCACTCCCATGGCATCCCAGAATCACTTTTTTACATCATTTTCAACAACAAAACACACACCTATCAACTTAGAGTGATGCAAACAAAAAGCAAGAGCATGATCCAAGTTTATACTTACCATTTTCTTTTGAAGCTCAAATTGGAGAAACAACTTCTTTGCACAATAATTTCTTTCAACCTTTCACCTCCTTCTATTGGTTTCACCAATTTAATTCAATCAACACCTATTAGAACCTTATACAAACACCCTTAAAACCCCTAGATCAAATCCAAATCTCAAAATTAGTCAAAGCCCTCAATATCTTAATTCTCATCTTACTCTTCCAAACTTATTTATTTAACCAAATATATTCAATCACTCACTCAAGTTTAAATTCAACACTTCAATATTAATTAACTTCAATTTAATCATTTAAATAATTATCCAATTTATCATAAATTCTATCCAATAGAAAATTCATTAAGAATTAAAGAAAAATTACTTATTACTTTCCTTAACATCAAAGTTCTCACAAACTCTTGAAAATTCTTGGTAAAACTTGTTGATTGAAGAAATTAGAATAACTTCTTTCTTTCTTTCCCATGGAGTCGGGCAAAGGATAATGAAAAGAAGAAAAGATGAAATTTCTTGTCCCATATCTTTCTACTAACAAAATATAAATATATAATTAATTATTTAATTTGGATATTTATATAAATTACTATTATTATATATTATCTTTTCTTCTTTTAACTTTTTACTTCTTTTACCAATTACATTTAACATTTATATGTTTCATATATATATATATCATTTATATTTAATCTTTTTATATGTGATGTATATGTTATTTATATGTTACTTCTATCTCTTTTATCTTAACCATCCTTAATCTCTCATCAATTAATCATCATGTTTTCACCATCTATATATATATCAACACACATACAACTCTAACATATTATAGCTATCATCATATTCAAATAAACATCACTTTCTCTTACTAACGATATCATACATATATGTAAAATTCATAAAAACAACTTAGAAATGAACACTTACTTGAATTCCTTGCTAAACCATCAATACTCGCTTAAATCCTCTTGAAATCCTTATGAATTTGATATATATATGAAAAGCTCACTCTCTTCCTATTTCTCTGTCAACCTCACTTTCAAAAGAGAAGAAGAAGAAGAAGAAGAAGAAGAAGAAAGAAGAAGAAGGATACTCTTATTTTCCCATCTTTATCTCTTATATATATATATAATAATAATAATAATAATAATATAACCAAATTTTAACCCAATTTCCCACCAATCATCTTCTTCCTTCTTTTGACTTTTTCTTCTTCTCATCATCATCATCATCATCATCATCATCATCATCATCATCATCATTATTATTATTATTAACTTTTCCTACTCCAATGTATATCTCATGTATATGTGGTGTATATGTTGGGTATATATATGTCTTATATATTCTATTTATATTTTCCATATATTTCAAATACATAATATATATGTATAATATCCATCATACACATACATCCATCTCATATTTCTCTACCTCTCACACCAATATATACTCTCATATTTACTATTCTAAAGCACATCAAAATCAGGATATTACAATTCTCTCCCCCTTAAATAATTTTATCTTCAAAATTATCTAGTATAGTAGTAAATTATCTAAATCAAAACATAATCTCAAAATTCCATATAAAATTAATCATCTCATCAAATCTTTATTTCATCAATTCACATAATCTCTACTCTCCCCCTTAGGGTCATTCTTAATCATCTTTTCACAATTCATAACTTACCACTATACTTTCCATTCTAATTATAACAATCATGATATATCTTCATATCATCAATCAAATTGTCATTAGACAAAATTAGTTCATCTCATTAGTATATATATACATCACACATCTGTTATACTAAAATCTCTTATCACTTCATCATCTTATAAATATACTTTCATAACTTTAAATTTAAAGGTTATTGATTTTTACCTTAACACTGACTATCCAGTCACCATAATCATTCCAAAATTATATTTCTGTTTAATTACTCCTTTCTTATATTTACAAATAAATATTTGTAAAAATTACAAATAATAATAATTCCCATTTTCTAATTAATAAATCCTAATATAATAATTTTACCATCCTCATTTTGATCGCAATCTTTATACAATTATCATATTTTAATTTAATATAATTAGTATAGAACAACAAAAATTTATTTTCATTATTAAGATCCATTCCTATAGGTTATTTATCAACCGAATTTATATATATATTCTAATTACAACATAGTTAACATCTTTCTTATTTAACTACCCTTCTCTTAAATAATCCTCTTATTTCTTACACATTTGATTCAATCTTTAAAATATCCTTTTCTTAACATTAACATTAACACGATATCTTTAAACTTAATTTACTGAAAGTCAACTTCTTTTTCTTATTATAATTTACCACTGGCATACCTTAACTCACTTCATGTCCATACTCACTGATGAGATCAATTTTATACTTGTTCTTAGTATGATTTTGATGTGTTTTTAGTTAATGTTTCATTTGATTTTTGTTTAAAGTATGTTTAAAGTGTTTGTTTTAGGTTAAAGTGCAAAAACTCCCTTGGATGATCAAAACTATGAAGGAAGAGCATGAATCAAGCAAGATATGGCCAAGCCAAAGTAAGCTTAGCCGTGTCACTCAAAAGAAGTGCAAGACAGTAGCTGACACAGCCAGTAGACACGGCCAAGCCACTGGCCGTGTCTCACCTAAAGAGCAAAACTAAGAAACTAAAGAAATGAAGGCAGAAGCTGATACCATCATATGACACGGCCAAGCTACTGGCCATGTCACATGACACGGCCAGGAGCTTGGCCGTGTCACCCTTGGAAACAAAGAAAAAAAAATGACAAAGCTAGAAGCAGAAGGTGACACACCCACATGACACGACCAAGCCACTGGTCGTGTCACATGATACGGCCAGGAGCTTGGCCGTGTCACCTAGAAGAAAAGAAGGAAAGAAATGGCAGAAGGAGACACGGCCAACAAGCTTAGCCGTGTCCCAAGCAAAGTGAGAGACACGGCCAACAAGCTTGGCCGTGTCATCTAGGGCAACCTTGAATATTTAAATTCTTTTGCAGACAAGTGGGGAACAAAGACTAGCTTTTGCCAAAAGTAATATTAAACAAAAGAAAAGCTTGCCTAATTTGAGGAAAAGAAAGATAAAACAAAGGGAATGTGGGAGACAAGGAAGAGTGTTGTGAGTTGGAAGGTATGGGTTATGACCTGGAAGGTATGGGTTGTGAGCTTTGAAGGGAGTTAAAATGAGAAGAAAATAAAGAAGAGAGGGAGGCTGGAACGAGGGAGAAGGAGCCAACTGCTGGAGCAAAGAGGAGAGTCTTGAGCTGAGTTTGAAGAAGGAGATACATCCTATACAAGACCTAAACCAAGAATCAAGGATTGAAGTGAAGAAATACAAATTATTCACCACGGATTGTTTAGTTTCTTTTACTCATTTCTCTTGTTCTGTTTTTCTGATTTTGAACATGAACTAATTCATTTTCTACCTAGATATTGATGAACCCTAGCTTATTTGTATGGATTGAATAATCCCATTTAATTGAATCATTTGATTGAGTTGTTTTATTCTTATGATGCTTAATGATTTATTTTCAATTGATAATAGCATGCTTATTGATTGGTTGCAATTTTCATATTATTGACTTGAGAAAGCTTGATATGAATTGAATACTCATAAGGATTGAGGATTGATTGGAGTGCTAGAGATAGACTTACAAGATCCTTTGGTTTATAATTCCTTGTTCTTAATACAAGATCTATTTAATTATGTTTGAGAAGAGATTCCGACATTCTTCTTAGTGATTAGGGATTAATTCACTCAATAGAGGTTTTAATCTAATTTAGAGGAATGTCAACTCAACTCTGTTATTTGATTTAATTGAATTGATGTTCATAAATATAATTGAGGCTAGGGGGATTCAATATCTAGATAGTATTATTATCTTTAATCCTTTTTGCATAACATTTAATTTCCCTTTACTTTCAGTTATTAAATTAGTTGTTTTTAATTACAAAACATTACAAAACTATTGATTTGCTAAATAACGGTTAAGATTTACACTAGTACTTGACCTTGTCCTTAGTGGAACGATAACTCACTCATTACTTTATTACTTGGGTGACCCGTGCACTTGCAGTATTGCTATAGCATTAGGTATGCGCTCACCAAGTTTTTGGCGCCGTTGCCGGGGACAACGGTTTCAATATTAGTAATATAATTAAGACTGTTGATTTAGTTTTATTTTCATTTATTTTTAACATTGGTTCTTACTTATTTACTATCATTTTAGGTATTTCTTCCCATTTATGACTAGAGCTAGCGCATCCCAAGTGCTTGAGTTAGACCCAGAGCTAGAGAGAACGTTGAGGAGAAAGCGAAAGGAAGAAGGGGAGGCAGTTCTGGAAGACGCGGAAACAAAAATAAATCTGGAAATAGAACAAGAAGAAGTATTTGAAGTGATGGAAGGAGCTGGACCAAGAACAATGCAGGAGTTTGCTAAGCCCAATCTAAATGGGCCTGAATCTAGTATCCAGAGACCGACAGTTGCTGTGAACAACTTCGAAATAAAGGCAAATGTAATTCAAATGGTACAGCAGACTTGTCAGTTCGATGGGTTTCCTGATGAAGATCCTAATGCACATATTGAGAATTTTCTGGAGATATGTGACACATTCAAGATAAATAATGTCTCAGATGATGCAATTAGGTTGAGGTTGTTCCCATTTTCCCTTAGAGATAGACCAAAGAAGTGGCTGAAATCTTTTCCTCCAGGAACTTTTACCACCTGGGGTCAGTTGGCAGAAAAATTCCTAGAAAAATACTTCCCACCGTTGTTTTATTAGTTTTTGTCATAGAATTGTATCTTATTTATTATGATGATTATTGTTTTCTTTAGGTATTTTGATAGTTTTAATCTGTTTATTTAGTATTTTCATTAATGTTGGTAGTTTTAATTTATTTCAGTGTTTTTGTCATTGTTGTCTTAGTTTTTAGTGTGGTGTTTATGTGTTTTTGGTTAATGTTTCATTTGATTCTTGTTTAAAGTTTGTTTCAAGTGTTTGTTTTAGGTTAATATGCAAAATATTTCTTTGGAGAAAGAATAGCATGAAGCAGAGGGCAAAACCAAGGAACCAAGAGAGAAGGAAAATTTGGGCAGTAACTGAAACATTCAGAGGACACTGCCAAGCCACTGGACGTGTCACATGACACGGCCAGGAGCTTGGCCGTGTCCCATACTAAGCCAAGGAAGAAGACCAAAAGAAAGAAGAGCAAAGAACGAATAGATCAGAAGGTGACACACTCAGGTGACACAGCCAAGCCACTGGCCGTGTCCCTCCAAACACATCAAACACGGCCAAGCTCACCCAAGCTTGGCCGTGTCACACTCAATTCCAAAGAAGAAAAGATGAAGGATCACACAGAAGCTGACACATTCAGTAGACACGGCCAAGCCACTGGCCGTGTCACATGACACGACCAGGAGCTTGGCCGTGTCACTCCATGGACTAAAGGAAGAAAGAAAACGCGGATTTTTAAGAGAGGTTTCGTATAAATAAGAGGATTAGGGTTTTTGAGAGGAGAATTTGGATCAGCCGTCAAACAAAAACTTAGGGTTTCCATTTGTTTTCTTTGAGAATATTGATTACACTTTGATTCAAACAGTCTAGATTAAATTTGTTTTAGCCACTGCAACATTCTTCTAGCAAAGATCTGAATAAGAGATTCTTCAGGAGCTAAGAAAGTTTGTAATTTGGTTTTGTTCTCAAACTTTATCTCTTAAGTTTCATTGGAATTGTATTCATGAATTCTATTATGTCTAAATTGATTTCTTTGAATTTTAATGAGATGATTATGTTTGACAACATTATTATGAAATAATTTGATCTAGTCTAGGGTTTGTATGGATCTGCTATGATTGTATGAATTGATTATTGCTCTTAACTGAATTATTTCTTTAGCCTTGATTGAATGGACTACTGTTAATATATAATTGATTGGCCACCAATTATGTGTTTGAGGTATTAGATGAAGGATTGAGAGATGAAGTCTAATGCTGGAATAATTCAATTAGGGACTTAGGTGAATTAGAAATATAAACCTAAGAAAAAGATCATTTCAATTGTAACAAGATTATTTGAAAGAGGTTTGAATGCGAGAGCTTATTTCCTTGATTCGATTAATTAAGTTGCTTGAGATCTAATCTTTGAAATTAAATTGGTTGAGAGGAATAACCGTTCATACATATAAGTTAGTACCCTAGACCTTTCTATTAAGTGAATCAATATATATCAGCTCAATTTACTTTTATTGTTTTAAACTCCAATCGATCTGTCTTTATTAGTTGTTAGCAATTTAAATTTATTGATAATTTGTTATTTACAATTTGATAATCAATTAGCTTATCTAGCTTCCTTGTGAGACGACCTTGAGGTGTTCACCAAGATACTACAACAGCCTCGTATACTTGCGAGTGTAGTTCTAGTAGTATTAATTAGAGCGCAACAAGTTTTTGGCAAACCGTCCAAAACTGCTAAGTTAAGGAATGATATCTCATCCTTTCTGCAGCAAGATGGTGAGACCCTTTATGATGCCTGGGAAAGATTTAAAGATTTGTTGAGAAGGTGTCCTCATCATGGACTTCCACTATGGCTTCAAATTCAAACGTTTTACAATGGGTTGAATTACGTAAGTAAGCAATCCATTAATGCAGCAGCTGGCGGTACCATAAACAACAAGACACCTGAACAAGCAAGGGATTTAATTGAGGACATGGCTATCACCAATTATCAGTGGCAAGCCCCAAGGGAGCAAGGAAAGCTAAAAGTCATGGGTTTACACTAATTAGATAATGTGGTGGCTTTGACAGCCCAATTGGAAGCATTGAATAAAAAATTTGATTCTTTGGCCTCTTCTTCTGGGAAAGTAATGCAAGTGATGTCTTATGAATGGTGTGGGGGTGGACATCAAAGTCAAGATTACCAAAGTGGCAACATGTTTGCTAGGCAAGAGCAAGTAGATTATGTGGAAAATATGCCAAGGCAACAACAGAATAACCCCTACATCAACACATACAATCCGGGGTGGAGAAATCATCCTAATTTCTCATGGAATAATCAGAATAATCCAAGACCTCCCCCTAGATTCCAGCAACCTCAACATCCACAAGTTATCCCTCCAAGAAAGAGCAATTTGAAGGACATGATAGAGAAATTTATAGCAACTTTTGAAACCAGGCTTCAATCAACTAAAATCACTCTTAGAAATCAGCAAGCCTCTATCCATAATTTGGAGAATCAGGTGGGGCAAATAGCCAAGATGCTCAGTGAGAGACCACAAGGGAGTTTACCTAGCAACACTGAGGCAAATCCTAAAGAGCAACTTAAGGCAATTACACTAAGGAGTGGAAAAGAGATCAAGGGCAATGTGGTTAAGAAAAGAGAAGAAGTGGCAGAGAAAGGGGCTGAAGAACAAGAAAAAGAAAAAGAAGATGATCCTACTGTCACTTTGGGAGAGAAAGCTTCAATAGGAAGTGAGAAAGAGAACCAGCCACAAGAAAGCAGCCCCATAATGAAGGAATACTGACCTAGAGTACCATATCCAGCAAGGTTGAACAAGGACAAGATTGATGCTCAGTTCAGTAAGTTTCTTGAACTTTTTAAACAATTGCACATTAATATTCCCTTTGCTGAAGCTTTGTCACAAATGCCTAAGTATGCTAAATTTTTAAAAGATATCCTTTCTAACAAAAGGAAACTTGAGGAGGTGTCTTTGGGCATTTATCTGAAAAGAGCTCGGCAATTTTGCAAAGGAGGTTACCTAAGAAGTTAAAAGATCCAGGTAGTTTTACCATTCTATGTTTGATAGGTAACCTTGAGGTTAAAAGTGCATTAGCTGATTTGGGGGCTAGCATAAGTGTTATGCCCTATAAAATGTTTAAAGAGTTAGGCATTGGTAAACCTAAACCAACACTTATGATCATCCAACTTGCTGATAAGTCAGTAGTCCACCCTCGTGGAATTATAGAAGATGTGTGGGTAAAAGTCGGGGATTTCATTTTCCCCAATGATTTTGTTGTCATTAATATTGATGAGGATGTGGATGTTTCACTTATTCTTAGTAGGCCATTTTTAAATACAGCCCGTGCCCTTATCGATGTTCATGATGGCACATTAAATTTGAGAGTGGGTGATGAGAAAGTTATTTTTAGGATACATGATGCCATAAAACATTCACTTTCACTTGATGAGGCGGAATCATGCAATGATGTTATTGAGCATGAGACAGTAAATTGTGTTACTAACATTGTTTCCAAGGATCCCCTTGAGTTGTGTTTATTGTAGGAAAATGTTGAGGTTCAAGAAGCAATGGAGCAGCTTGGTTTTCTTGAAGCAAGCAAATTGTTCAAATGCAGGGCATATGAGACTATTGAGATGCCAAAGGAAGAAAAGCCAAAACCATCTGTGATTGATCCACCCAACTTGGAACTGAAACCTCTTCCAGATCACCTTGAGTATGGATTTCTGGCAGAGAAAAACAAACTTCCAATAATTCTAAGTTCCCACCTATCTTTTGAGCAGAAGGAGAAGCTTATCCAGTTGTTGCAGAAACATAAGAAAGTGATAGCTTGGAAGATAGCAGACATCAAGGGTATCAGTCCATCCTATTGCACTCACAAGATACTGATGGAAGATGAATTCAAACCAGTAGTGCAACCACAATGGAGACTAAACCCAAAGATGAAAGATGCAGTGAAGACTGAAGTGATAAAACTACTTGATGCAAGGATTATCTATCCGATCTCGGATAGCTCTTGGGTGAGCCCAGTTCAGGTTGTACCAAAGAAAGGAGGGATG
This sequence comes from Garcia nutans, assembly GCA_947685225.1. Lineage (NCBI taxonomy): Eukaryota > Viridiplantae > Streptophyta > Magnoliopsida > Malpighiales > Euphorbiaceae > Garcia > Garcia nutans. Next base: position 28,774,828 of record CANTUV010000009.1, on the reverse strand, counting down.
ACAGTGGTCCCTAATGAAAATGATGAGCTGATTCCAACAAGAACAGTTACCGGTTGGAGGGTTTGCATTGACTACATAAAATTGAATGATGCAACTAGAAAGGATCATTTTCCTTTACCCTTCATTGATCAGATGTTGGAGAGGTTATCCGTCCATGAGTACTACTATTTTTTGGATGGTTTCAGGCTATTTCCAAATTCCTATTACCCCGAAAGACCAAGAAAACTACATTCACCTACCCATATGGGACATTCGCATACCGAAGAATGCCATTCGGGTTGTGCAATGCACCTGCGACTTTCCAAAGGTGCATGGTGGCAATCTTTGATGACCTTATAGAGGATATTATGGAGGTTTTTATGGATGATTTCTCGGTCCATGGCAGCTCATTTGAAAGATGTTTGGAAAACCTTGAAAGAGTCTTGATGAGATGTGAGGAAACCAATCTAGTGCTTAATTGGGAAAAGTGTCATTTCATGGTTCAAGAGGGAATTGTATTGGGACATAAAATTTCAAGCAAGGGCATTGAGGTGGATCGGGCTAAGGTAGACACCATTGAGAAGTTACCACCACCCACATCTGTGAAGGCCATAAAAAGTTTTCTAGGACATGCGGGTTTTTATCTGAGGTTTATTTGAGATTTTTCTAAGATAGCCCGTCCATTGACAAGACTCCTTGAGAAGGATGTGGATTTTATTTTTGATGAGGAATGTCTAAGAGCATTCACAACTCTTAAGGAGAAATTGACCCATGCTCCAATCATGGTAGCTCCCAATTGGAGTCTACCGTTTGAACTAATGTGAGATGCAAGTGACTTTGCAGTAGGAGCAGTCTTGGGTCAACGCAAGGAGAAATACTTCCAGCCTATTTACTATGCAAGCAAGACCTTGAACACAGCTCAAGCGAATTACACAACTACAGAGAAAGAGCTACTAGCTGTGGTTTTTTCTTTTGATAAGTTTAGATCATATCTAATCTTGTCAAAAGTGATTGTTTATACAGACCATTCGGCTTGAAGGTATTTATTCGCGAAAATTGATGCTAAGCCTAGGCTAATCCGTTTGGTCTTGTTATTGCAGGAATTTGACTTGACGATTCAAGATAAGAAGGGAGCTGAAAATCTGGTAGCAGATCACCTTTCTCGCTTAGAGAATCCAAGCTTGGAGAGGTTTGAAGAAGGGGACATTGATGATCACTTCCCCGATGAGCAGCTGTATGCCATGGTAAGTGAGGTAAGTAATTTAAATTTTGAAACACCTTGGTTTGCAGATTTTGCTAACTATTTAGCTGTTAGGGAATTTCCTAAGGACTTAACTTATCAAGCAAAGAAGAAATTCTTTTCTGATTTAAAGTATTATTTTTGGGAGGATCCCTTTTTATTTAGATTATGTAAGGATCACATGATCCGATGATGTGTGGCATGGCCCGAAACAATGAACATTCTTAGTCAATGCCATGCTGGACCAGCTGGTGGTCATATGGGAGCCAATAGGACTGCTCAAAAGGTACTAGAATCAGGATTTTATTGGCCCACTTTGTTTAGGGATAGCTACGAATTTGTGAACCACTATGATCGATGCCAAAGGACTGGAAACATTTCATCTCGTGATGAGATGCCCCAAAATGGGATTTTAGTTTGTGAAATCTTTGATGTATGGGGGATCGATTTTATGGGACCCTTTCCAAATTTCCTTAGTAACAAATATATTCTTGTAGCTATAGATTATGTATCTAAATGGCCTGAAGCCCAAGCCTTTGCAACCAATGATGCTAGGGTTGTGGTGAAGTTTTTGAATAAGTTGTTTTCTCGATTTGGTACACCAAAAGTAATTATAAGTGATAGGGGTACTCACTTTTGTAACTTTCAGCTTGCAAAAGTTTTCAAAAGATTAGGAGTTACACATAGGTTTGCTACTCCTTATCATCCCTAAACTAGCGGCCAAGTTGAGAACACGAATAGGGAGATTAAAATAATTCTGGAAAAAACTGTAGAGCGATCCCGAAAGGATTGGTCCGAGAAATTGGACAATGCTCTATGGGTTTTTAGGACTGCATTCAAAACTCCCTTGGGCACTACGCCATTTAGGTTGGTATATGGAAAAACTTGCCATTTACCTGTTGAAATTGAACATAATGCATATTGGGCTATAAAACAGATTAACCTTGATATAGCTTGTGCAGGTGAAAAGCGAAAATTACAGGTAAACGAGTTGGATGAGTAGAGATTGCAAGCTTATGACAATGCGAGAATGTATAAGGAACGTACCAAGAGATGGCATGATGCTCACATTAAGGAATGGAAAGAGTTTCAAGCGGGAGATTAGGTATTATTATACAATTCAAGGCTTCGACTCTTTCCAGGTAAGTTGAAATCTCGATGTTCTGGTCCTTTCACTACTAAGGAAGTTTTCCCCTACGGAGTGGTTGAAATAACTCACCCGAAAAAAGGAGATTTTAAAGTCAATAGGAACAGGCTCAAATTTTACTTTGGAGGGGAAATACAGGACTTAAAGGAGGCTTTACACCTCCAAGACTAGGGAAATTTGTCCTGAACGTCCAACTAATACGACATTAAAGAAGTGCTGGGTGGGAGACAACTAACCATTTTATTCATTCATTAATTTTTGTGTCTTTAATTCCTGTATTTTTGGTTTGTGATGTTGGTTGGTGGTTGGTTCATTATGCATTCATTTGAATTTGAAGGGTAAATTGAGTATATTTAAGTTTAGTTAAAAATGAAAACAGGTTTCATCTAAACTCTCTCTTAGTTTATGCATGCTCACATTGAGGACAATGTGAATCTTTAAGTGTGGGGTGCATTTTGTGTTTTTACTTCTACTTGTTTTAGTTTAAATTTAGTTAATGTTTTTCTTGTTTTTCTTTGAATAAATGAATTTTGAAAAGTTCATTTGTTATAAAATTGTTGATTGATGACTTTTGAATTTTTGAAGATGAATTTGAGAATTGAGTAGAATTGATACTTATTGTCAATTTTGTTGATTTTTCCTTGCATTGCCTTTAACCTAGTGAGAAATTGAGCCATCAACTTATTATTCTTGCTATGGGTGAACATCTTTGATTAATGACTTGCTAGAACTTGCTTTGACATGCATTTTAAGATTATATAAAAATTTCAATTTGGCTTCAAGATGATTAAGGCAATTAGGTGAACCCACTTTGGCTTAAAAAGACCAACCCTATTTTTAACCTTAGTTAGCCAATTTTGAGCCTATTCCGTTTATCCTTCTCTTTCTTTTTCACAACACTGCTGACTTTGAATCATGTTATTTTGTCTCTTACCCTTTCATTAGGTCAAGAGCATTTTAAGGGCGTTTATGACCGAGTGTTGTGTTGAATTAAGTGTGGGGTTAAATTTAGTAGGTTTAAGATTGCAAAGCAAAATATAAAAAAAAGAAATATAAAAAAAATCAAGTAAAAAGAAGAAACATAATAAGAATAAATGTTGTTCTTGTTGAAAGGGTTGGAATATGTTTGGAATAATCATTGCAAGATGTAATAAGTGAGTTCCCTTGAAAAGTTCTTTAATGTCAAGGGGTAGATAAGAGGAAGGTGTTTTGGGATCGTTGGTTTATACATATGATCGGTTACTTCATTCTTGAAGTGCTCTTGAACTTAATGATTAAGCTGACATTTCCTAAATGTCATACCTCTATCTTAACCCCATTACAACCCAATAAAAGACCTTTTGATTGATGCTTGATTGTAATTAGGTAGTGGAGATTTGATCGATAAGAAACCCTATGGCAATAATCTTTCATTGATTGTTATGAGTGTAAAAACCACCTTGATCACTTTCTAAGAGTTGGTGAGGGAGTGACAAGCATAGGTTATGCATGGAAAACCACTAAATTACATGGGTATCAATTTTGTTCGGTTTGATATTGATTGCGGATTTAGGAATAAGGAAATCTTGAAACATTTTTTATAACTCTTGAACTTTAAAAATTTATTGTGTTTAGTTGTTTTGATTTTAATCTTACTTGGGGACAAGCAAGGAATTAAGTATGGGGTATTTGATGAGATAAATTTTATACTTGTTCTTAGTATGATTTTGATGTGTTTTTAGTTAATGTTTCATTTGATTTTTATTTAAAGTATGTTTTAAGTGTTTGTTTTAGGTTAAAGTGCAAAAACTCCCTTGGATGATCAAAACAATGAAGGAAGAGCATGAATCAAGCAAGACATGGCCAAGCCAAAGTAAGCTTGGCCGTGTCACTCAAAAGAAGTGCAAAACAGTAGCTGGCACGGCCAAGAGACACGGCCAAGCCACTGGTCGTGTCTCACCTAAAGAGCAAAACCAAGAAACCAAAGAAATGAAGGCAGAAGCTGACACCATCACATGACAAGGCCAAGCCAGGAGCAAAGAAAAAAAATTGACAAAGATAGAAGCAGTGTCACCCTTGGAAACAAAGAAAAAAATTTGACAAAGCTAGAAGCAGAAGGTGGCACACCCACATGACACGGCCAAGCCACTGGCCGTGTCACATGACACGGCTAGGAGCTTGGCCGTGTCACCTTGAAGAAAAGAAGGAAAGAAATGGCAGAAGGAGACATGGCCAGGAAGCTTGGCCGTGTCCCAAGCAAAGTGAGAGACATGGGCAGCAAGCTTGGCCATGTCACCTAGGGCAACCTTGAATATTTAAATTCTTTTGCAGACAAGTGGGGAATAAAGACTAGCTTTTGCCAAAAGTAATATTAAACAAAAGAAAAGCTTGCCTAATTTAAGGAAAAGAAAGATAAAACAAAGGGAATGTGGGAGACAAGGAAGAGTGTTGTGAGTTGGAAGGTATGGGTTATGAACTGGAAGGTATGGGTTGTGAGCTTTGAAGGGAGTTAAAAGGAGAAGAAAATAAAGAAGAGAGGGAGGCTGGAACGAGGGAGAAGGAGCCAACAGCTAGAGCAAAGAGGAGAGTCTTGAGCTGAGTTTGAAGAAGGAGATACATCCTATACAAGACCTAAACCAAGAATCAAGGATTGAAGTGAAGAAATACAAATTATTCGCCATTGATTGTTTGGTTTCTTTTACTCATTTCTCTTGTTCTGTTTTTCTGATTTTGAACATAAACTAATTCATTTTCTATCTAGATATTGATGAACCCTAGCTTATTTGTATGGATTGAATAATCCCATTTAAATGAATCATTTGATTGAGTTGTTTTATTCTTATGATGCTTAATAATTTATTTCCAATTAATAATAACATGCTTATTGATTGGTTGCAATTTTCATATTATTGACTTGAGAAAGCTTGATATGAATTGAATACTCATAAGGATTGAGGATTGATTGGAGTGCTAGAGATAGACTTACAAGATCCTTTGGTTTATAATTCTTTATTCTTAATGCAAGATCTATTTAATTATGTTTGAGAAGAGATTCCAACATTCTGCTTAGTGATTAGGGATTAATTCACTCGAGAGAGGTTTTAGTCTAATTTAGAGGAATGCCAACTCAACTCTATTATTTGATTTAATTGAATTGATGTTCATAAATATAATTAAGGCTAGGGAGATTCAATATCTGGATAGTATTATTATCATCAATCATTGTTGCACAACATTTAATTTCCCTTTACTTTCAGTTATTAAATTAGCTGTTTTTAATTACAAAACATCATAAAACTATTGATTTGCTAAACAACGGTTATGATTTGCACTAGTACTGGACGTTGTCCTCAGTGGAATGATAACTCACTCACTACTTTATTACTTGGGTGACCCGTGCACTTGCGGTATTGCTATAGCATTAGGGTCGCACGTACCACTCACAACAGAATATTGCATCATACATGTCATCACATATCTTTCATATTCTTAGTACAACTATATATATTGAATCTCAATAATTATCGTAAACTTACCATATTCCAGATCAATTGATCTAACTATCACAATATTAGCATCACATCCTTATTCTATCCCAGTCAATTTTTGGCTTGTTTAAACTTATCATTCTATCTTAATTCATGACCTAATTCTACTAGGTCAAACTTATACTCATATTCCAGTTCTCTTTGAATCTATCATCTCTACTTTCTGAAAATAATGATTATTTATAACATATATACATCATTTTACGTTATTATTATTATTATTATTATTATTATTATTATTATTATTATTATTATATTCATATCTCTTTTCTATTATCTTTATACAATTTTCACATAATTCTTATGATTATCTCATACTATATTTGTTACTCATAATCTCATTCACTTTAAACATCTTTTTTATTAACTTATTCACATTATACCATTTTCAAACACATTTAATATAATTCTTAGTCACATTTCACAATTCCTCTCATTTATAATTTCCTCACATTTTCATATAGTTACTATATTTACATAATTACTTTCCTATCATATTATCCATAACTCATCACATTTTCATAATTCTCTTCTCTTTCCACCCTTTCTATAATTATAAACAAATTTCTAACACAAGATTATAATATACAACTATGCAAATCATAAATTTTGACCATGTCTTTTGAAGCATAACTATCAATCTTACCAAAACTATCCCATGGCTTTGTTATCTTAGGCTCAAGCTTATGGGTAACAAAACTATTCTATCAATATACTAAACAAGTCACACAGCCATGGCACATTAATGGCCACTCATGTGGCTTATAAACTAATACTGCCCCTCTATCATTCTTCCTCAAACATTTCCAATTACAATGCTAAGTCTGTGTCCTAAAATCACACACCCGTGGTATCTCAAAATCATATATTTACATTATAAACTTTTACTGCACAAAAAGTCAACGCATTTCAACTACGTATCAAAATAATTTGCTCTTAACCACTTCTGTTTCAAAATAATTTACTCTTAATCACTTGATCATCATTAACTTAAACTCATGTTCCAACAATATTATCATTAACAATTCCTACATATACACATTTATTCATACACTAATTTTACACAATTTTCATTTATTATTCCTTTTCTAATCTATCTTTTACAAAACTTTTCATTCATTTCTTTCTCACAACAATTTTACCAAATAACACTCAATGCGCTTGCATAAAATTTCATTAGATTAAATTTCATTCCTCTCTAGTCAAACTAATTTTTCCACTTCTACACTCTCTTCATTATACTTCTCTTTTCCTTACAATTTCTTATTTAAACACATATACATAGAACATTTCCACACGCATACACTTTGGCCTCAACACACCTACACAATCATGAAGTCCAATTATTACAATAACAATTTCACGACCCAACTCTGCTCGGGTCCATTCTCAATCTCAATCTCATCACATGACCTAGCTATGCTTAGGTCAAGACCTAGTCTCTATTAGGTCTATCAATGCATGCAATATCATTCTCAATATCACTAGACAAGTAATTTTATAAGATAACAAACACACAATAACATTTTTCCACATCTTTAAGTGATCAACTCAATTCATGATCACTTTCATGTGACATCATATTGTCAAATTTTCCAGGTTGTTGTCCCAAGATGGCAACCAAGAGGGGGTGAATTGGTTTTCTCAAGAAATGATGGCAAATTAAAACTTCAACAAATAAGAAATGTATAAGATGTAGAAGATTGAGTAGAGAGTAGAAAAATCAACACAAGAGATTTATAGTGGTTCGGATTCAACAATCCTACATCCATTCCCCAACCTCAATTGGGTATTCCACTATACTTGAAGTTTTACAAGCTCACTTCCAACTTTGGTGTTTTTACAAGCTCACACCTAACTTGACAAGTGTTTTACTAAGGCTAACACTCAAACCACTTACAAGAGTTTTACTAGGCTCACTCTCACAACCTCACAATTGGTGTTTTAGTGGCTAACACTCAACCTTACATGAAGAGATAAATAGATGAAAGTTTAAGTAAATAAATTGCAAGAGTTTGGACAATATTAGTATTTTTTCTCTTGCTAGAAGACTTGTTTGAGGTGGTATTTATAGGCCTCAAACCAGTTCTGCCCGTTGGTGAAGTGGGTAGAAAAGTGCAACTCCAACAGCCACAAAATCTTCTTGGATTTTTGTGTCAAACTGTTGGTGCGGTCGCGCACCACCTTTGGATGGTCGCGCATCCTGGGATGGTCGCTCATCACCTTTGGGCGGTCGCGTATCTGTTTGTGCGGTCATCCCAGCAGTCTAGTGCAGTCACGCAATTCAAATCTCTAACGGCTACTTGACACGTGGCATCTTCTTATTAGTTCTTTAACTAGCCGTTGAAGCCCACCAACGGCTATATAAATTTAGCGATCGCGCATTGTCTTGCGTCGAGTCATTCACCGCTCCACGCCACCGCTAACCTCTATGTCAAACCAAGACAGTTTGGATGGTCGCGCAACCCCTTGGGGCGGTCGCACATTCTTGGATGGTCGCGCACACCCTTGGGGCAGTCGCGCATTCCTTCAAAGATAGATTTTCAGCACTTAGGAAATCTTCAAATTTCTTTGCATTTCAGCTCATTCTAAGTTGCTTTCCTGCCATATAGACACTCATTGAAGCCATTAGATCACTTCAATTTCTTTGCCAAGATCAAAAACAAGATTGACCTAAATCTAGGTCAACAATCTCCCCCTTTTTGATTTTGGCAATCAAATTGAATTTGAAATAAAAATAATCAACAAAAATAGGCAATACTTCCCATTATGGAAAAACATAAGAAAATTCAAAAGATAATGTTCAAATTCATCAAATTAAAATTCAAAAGATAATGTTCAAATTCATCAAATTCTCTCCCCCTTTGCCAAAATTCAAAAAGAGGAGGGGAGAGATGAAGAGCAATCAAGCCAATGGCCAAGACAAGATCAAAATCAGTGTTGGTGTGACTTTATAATAGAATTCAAAGCCAATGGCCAATCACCATAAACAAAATTCATAATTAACACAAATCTAAGTCATATACTTAGGAAAAATAAAAGTACCAATCAATGAAAATATCAAAATCAATGAAAAATATGTTAAGGATACCAATTGATTGGATTATACTCCCCCTCAATTGATGATCTCCCCCTCAAGAAGTGAAAAAACTTAGAAACAATTGAGATCCATTTTTATCAAAATATTCAAGTTTTCTCCTCTCTTGTTGGAGTCAAATCAAGAGGAATATAAAAAGAAAATTAAATATAATTCAAGAAAGTGATTAACTTAATTATGAACAAATTTAAAATGTAACAAAAATAATTTAGTCAACCATAAAATCATTTTTCAACCTTAATGTCAAACACAACATGTAAGGTAAAAATTAAATGTATAAAAGTTCAAATGTTGTAAGGCAAGAATTGTTACCAATTTTTTAATGCCAATTGCCTTACTATTAGTATTGTTGGACTTGGTTTGATGGAGTACTCATTCTCTTCCATCTTCATGCCATTTGCCCTTGTCAATTAGGGGGTTTTCCTTGATAACCTTTTCTAAGCTATGTTTGTTTTTAGATATTTGTTCATTTGAGGTCTTTAATTCTAAAGTAGAATTTTTTAAACATACAAAATCCTCTTCTAGTTTAGAGCATTTGTCCTTATGAAATTTTATCTTAGAAAAATAGTTTTCTACTCTAAGGTTCATATGTTCAATTATATCACTATCATCTAAAGCATCATCAATATTGTTGTAATTTAAATTCATGTTTAAAGATTGGGTACCTACCTCATTGGAGTGTTCATCATCTCCCATAGCCATGAGACATAGATTTGTAATTGCTTGCTCTTCTTCTTCTTCTTGCTCTTCTTGCATTTCCATTGCCATCTCATGTGTGAGTAATTTTCCAATGAGGACATCCGTTGGAAGCTTGCTCAAATCATGTGCTTCCTCAATGGATGATACTCTTTCTTCAAATTCCTTCTTTGTAAGAATTCTAAGGATTTTACAATTTATGTCTTCCAAAGAGTAGACTTTGCCAAATTTCCTCAAATCATTGACAATGGCAAGAAGTTGGTTGGTCATCTCCGTGACATCTTCAAAGGACTTCATTTTGAAGAGTTCATACTCTTGAACAAGCATTTGGGCCTTCATGAATTTTACTTGATTAGTACCCTCATGATAATTCTCCAAGGTCTTCCAAATACTATAGGCATTTGAGCATCCAAGAATTCTTCCACATTCTTCCTTTGGCAATGAGCTTAGGAGAATGAAAGAAGCCTTTTTATCTCTCCCATTGCTTCTTCTTTGTTCTTCATTCCACTCTTTTCGTGGAATCTCTTTTTCTACACCATCAACCACTCTTGTAGGAATTTTTCACTCATTTTCAACATAATCCCAAAGCTCTATTCCTTCACTATCTAGGTGCAAAAACATCTTGTGTTTCCAATATGAATAATCAAAGTGAGGTATAACAAGGGAGTTTGAGTTTCCATGATAATGAGCCATGGAGTTGGAAGAAAAAATTGATGTAGAGGTATTAGTGGGTGTGGTTGCCTTTGAGGATTAAATTTCATAATTAAGTTTAAGAAATTTCAAAGCTCTGATACCAAGTGTTGTCCCAAGATGGCAACCAAGAGGGGGTGAATTGGTTTCCTCAAGAAATGATGGAAAATTAAACTTCAACAAATAAGAAATGTAGAAGATGTAGAAGATTGAGTAGAGAGTAGAAAAATCAACACAAGAGATTTATAGTGGTTCAGATTCAACAATCCTACATCCACTCCCCAACCTCAATTGGGTATTCCACTATACTTGAAGTTTTACAAGCTCACTTCCAACTTTGGTGTTTTTACAAGCTCACACCTAACTTGATAAGTGTTTTACTAAGGCTAACACTCAAACCACTTACAAGAGTTTTACTAGGCTCACTCTCACAACCTTACAATTGGTGTTTTAGTGGCTAACATTCAACCTTACATGAAGAGATAAATAGATGAAAGCTTAAGTAAATAAATTGCAAGAGTTTGGACAATATTAGTATTTTTTTCTCTTGCTAGAAGACTTGTTTGAGGTGGTATTTATAGGCCTCAAACCAGTTCTGCCCGTTGGTGAAGTGGGTAGAAAAGTGCAACTCCAACAGCCAAAAAATCTTCTTGGATTTTTGTGTCAGACTGTTGGTGTGGTCGCGCACCACCTTTGGATGGTCGCGCATCCTGGGATGGTCGCTCATCACCTTTGGGCGGTCGCGTATCTGTTTGTGCGGTCATCCCAGCAGTCTAGTGCGGTCGCGCAATTCAAATCTCTAATGGCTACTTGACACGTGGCATCTTCTTATTGGTTCTTTAACTAGCCGTTGAAGCCCACCAACGGCTATATAAATTTAGTGGTCGCGCAGCCACATTGGGCGGTCGCGCATTGTCTTGCGTCGAGTCATTCACCGCTCCACGCCACCGCGAACCTCTCTGTCAAACCAAGATAGTTTGGATGGTCGCGCAACCCCTTGGGGCGGTCACACATTCTTGGATGGTCGCGCACACCCTTGGGGCAGTCGCGCATCTCTTCAAAGACAGATTTTCGGCACTTAGGAAATCTTCAAATTTCTTTGCATTTCAGCTCATTCTAAGTTGCTTTCCTGCCATATAGACACTCATTGAAGCCATTAGATCACTTCAATTTGTTTGCCAAGATCAAAAACAAGATTGACCTAAATCTAGGTCAACACAGGTGATCAACTTTATCATGATCACCTTTACCTTACATTTCATATTATTTCACATTTTTAACATTTGTTCATATTTTTAAATCATCCACATACAAGTCACATTCATAATGTGACTTACTTTCCACATTTTCTTACATATCACAATCGTGTCCATATTGGATAAGTCACCACACACATCATATACATATATACACACAATCATACAATTATACTCAATTCATCATTTACATACAATCTATACAAATTTAACATTTATCACATTTCATAGAACATTATCATTTTTCATTCTTATGATATTACTTTGGTCATTTCCCAATCCATTTACCTGATGTAACTCATTTTCACTTCCTTAATCATTTCTTTATATTTCATAATCAATTTCTACATTATCAACCATATTATACATTACATGGTACTTTTATAAGTAATATCATTCATTCAAAATCACTCACATGCTCAATATACATTAAACTATCAATATCTAAGCAATCCTCATTAAAATTCCATTAAAACTCTAAATTTCCAACTTACTACTTTACTTAAACTTCAATTTACTAATCCCATTTTCAACATTTAATTTTACAAATATTATTTACATAATAATATAACATCAAAACACATCACTTTCATAAATATGGAAGTTCATTTCAAAAATCCAAGTTTCACATATTGCCACCATTAACATGAGCTTTAACAATACTTAAGCATATCACATTTCTAACCTTAAAATCTCAACATTAAAAATACACTAATACATCTCATTACATTAACCAACATCATTCATATTTGGAAACCTTAACTTTACATAACCAAACCCTAAATTCAAACTTTAACTAAACAAGCTCATAATTAATTTTCAACTATGGAATCATTAAATACATATATTAATAACATTCATTTTATGCATTCCAACAATTTTAACCATTCATACCCAAAACCCTAAATCATACATCACTTTTCCACAATCCTAAATTTTCACAACTTGTCCATATCATCAACTAACCAATATTCTACCATACCCTCATTTTAATATCATTTCTACCATTTTTTCCTCAAATTCATTCCGTTATAACCTATTTCACAAACACATTTCAATAATAAAAATTTTCAAAATTAGTTTTACTTAAGTAAAACTCCACTTCTTTAATTAATCAATTAAACTTATACAACTTTTCCCACATCATTTCTTTCTCTAGCTTTACTCTCATAAGGAACCCCTTTTCCACACTATCATCTAACTCATATAATTTAAATGCATCACATCATAAACCGCATAATGCTACATTTGAGACCAACTCAGGTGCCGATGCATACACATGTATCACATCTTATTTCACTTTTCCGAAATTTCCTTTTCCTTTTAAAAATTCACTTTGGCTGAGAATCTCAAACCTAAGCTCCGATATCAAAATAAATGTAACACATCTATACTCTATATACATATACCTTGTATACATATAGTACGTATATAAAAATATAAGAATGTCATGTTGCAGTGTTTAAACCCTTACCTTAGTTCCATATCAATTATATATATAATAAAAGAACATTTTTCATTACCAAATCATATTCTCATATAAAATAACATTTCTAAACCATTGTACATTTCATTTGATTACATATAAACAAATTTATATTTTATTTCCAAAATCCATTTAAATGTGCATATACATATGATCAAAATATATCATAATAAAATTCTACATACATGAACTCCCTTCTAGTTGGTCTCGAAGCACTCTTACTCTTCTTGTGGCAAAATCTTTTGACTCTCAGATCAGGAATCTACTCACCTGCGCGATGAACAACTTAGGCTGAGCTACAAGCTCAGTGATACATATATGATAATACAATACTAATATGACAGCATGATATAAAGATACAATAAATATTAATATAAAAAACAAATATATATAATTAACATACATCATGCAATTGGCCCATAATCCTTATACAATAAACTAGTTCCAGAACCATTATTTTTGTAACACCCCGATACTCTATATAAGTACCATACATATACTTTGTATACGCAAAGTAAGTATATAGAGTATAAGGATGCCACTAGTTATTACAATTAAAAATCTTTACTTAACTTCTAAAACAATAGTACATTTTATTATATAAAATGATTTACAAGATCACTATCCTTTTGATAATAACACATATATATATAATAGTTACATTGTCTCTTCCAAAGATTTATTGATACATATGAATACATTCTTATAAAAAAAAATGCAATATATATATTAACTTATACATGCATTCACCATCTTCTAGTTGGTCTCGAGCTACACTTGCCCTTTTCAAGACATAATGGTTTAACTCCAAATCCATCACCTTTTACCTGCGCGATTAATATAACCACGCTAAGCCCAAAAGCTTAGTAATACAAATAAATATTAAAAACAAAATATACATTGCAAAATAAACATACCTCATATTTTTAGCATCATGTTTTATCATTCTCTTAACCTGTTTTCCCTTTTTCCAATGCATTCCACATAAATTTCTACCAACCTCATAAACTATATATATATGCTTATAACATTACGACAAATCATAGTTTACCAATCATAAATCATATTCCCAATAAAGGCAACCATTATCATCAACCACAATCCATCACTAATACTCACAAACAATATACACATTACATATCAGACTACATAACATTGTTATATTCACAATTCACCAATCATTGATCTCAATATTTATTTATTTCAACATTTGTATATCATATTAACAACAAAGACATACTCGGGCCCAAAACACACTAATATGTTATTCAAAGTTCATCATTATTTCCAACAACCATAGCTGCAAATACAAACCTTTCCCCAACCAGGTCGGTTGTCCACTGGGCCTCAGGCCACTGCCAATCCCAGGGGTCCGCAGGAGGCAGATAGGCATGTATAAAACTATCATTAACGAACCTTCTCCCAACCAGGTCGGTAGTCCAAGTTCGGTTGCCCAATTCACTGGGTCCGCATGGTTCCGCAGGAGGCAGATAGGTACGTATAACACTGAATGAATCGAACTTTCCCCCAACCAGGTCGGTAGTCCAAGTTCGGTTGCCCAATCCACAGGGGTCCGCATGGTTCCGCAGGAGGCAGATAAGTTCGTCCATTTATCTCTACTTTCTCAATTCATTTCACATTACACAATAGATTTGCACCATATCTCAAATCACATTGGAACAATTCATCATTTACCTCATCATAGCCAATCACAATGGCATCAATTAGGCAAACATGCCTCAATCATCATTTACATCATCATAGCCAATCACGATAGCTTCATACATCATTATATCTCAATCTCTATTTCATGTCTCATTATTATTACATATATAATCATTCATCATTTAAGTATACACAATCAATTACATTATTATATCATCATATCATACAATCATATCATCACATCTTTCATCTTTCATAGTATATACATTATTGAATGCTCTCACATTTCATATACTCTTATTGATATACTCATAGGTATCAATGATATAATAGATTTCTTAACACATTTATAATCAAATGGTTTAAGGTTCAAAGTCATATAAATATATGAAATCAAATAGGGTTTTGTACTTACCTCAATAGCACTTCACACAACTCTAAACTCTTCTTCTCTCAAGAGTTCTTTACTTCTCAACTTAGGGCAATTCACTTCCTTCCAAAACCTAATCCAAAAGGAATATTAGCAAAATGACCATATGAATAGTACATTCTGGTTTTAGACTCCATTTTATCCTTATTTTGAAAAATTGTATAAAATAATCTACTTGACTAAAAATTCTAAAATTTTTACAGAATTTAGTTTTGTATCTTAAAATCATTCCTTTAAAATTTCAGATCAAACTGAACACAAAATCTTGGTCAAATAGTTCACCTAACCAGACTGCCCTAATTGCCCTGCATCCTGGCAGCAGTTCTGAACTTTGTGAATTCCATAAATCAAATTCAATCAACGTGGTTCCAAATTATTTTTCTCAAATACTAGACTCACTAAGAAACAACATATCGAAAATTCAATTGAATATGATTTTTCTACATTTTATTAAAAATCCCGAAATACAGCTGTCTCAGTTAAGGTACCTGCTGGAACAGGTCTAATAAAAATAATCTTTCTAAACTCATAACCTATCCAAAATCGAATCAACATATTTTTAAGTCATTCTAGACTCATAGAGGCACAACATATCAAAAATTCACTTCAAGAACTTTTTTCTATAATTAATTAAAAATCATACAAATCACAGCTTTTACTAATTGTAAAACAGAAACAATTTCACTAAACACAACTCTTACTCTTCCATCACCAACACCAATCCAACTTCTCATCTATCAAGCAAAATCAATACTTAAAATCACACCATAAGCAACTTAATCATACCATCATCAAATCACAACTCAACTCAAGCATAACTTCAAAAATAACAAGAGTAAACAAGAGCAAACTTACCCAAAATCATGAAATTCTTGAAATTCCAACTTGTTTACTTGAAATCTCTCTCAACTTTGAAGCTTAGAACATCAAACCCTCACTTAGCTCTCTTGTCTTCCTTTGCTTTAGGTGAGCCGGCCACACAAGAAAGAAGAAGAAGAAATGATGGAAAAAACCCTAAAGTCAACACTCATTAAATACTCCTCCAAAAGTAATTTACTATCTTACCCTCATGCACATTTTAATTCCCTTTACAAACTCTTGCCCATTTTGGTAATTTCACACTTAACAATATAAATATCTTCTTCCCTTGACCAAGCCCTTTGACCAACTTATATGTCATATATATCACCATATACACTACATATACACTTCTCTCTACACATTGCTTTTCTTTCCAATTACACATATACATTATCTCTTAACTTCTTTTATCATTCAAATAAACCATACACAATTACCACTTATCACTTACACCTTCAATTCAATAATAACAATATTATCATAACTTCTAGGCACACTTAGGGATATTACAATTAGACATATACATATACATCACATATATATTAAATCCAAATACAACAACTCCTCCAAAACTTTTAAGGTATATCTCGGGATATTACAATTTTGGTCTATCTCATCACAATGACACCAATGTGCCTCTCTAGTGGACGTAGTAATATCTGTGACAACCAGTGTCTCATCCACAATGTATATCAGCAGTAATGACACCAATGTGTCTAACTCATGGGCATAGCAATATCTGTGACACCCAGTGTCTCACCCCATACATATATGCCATGCCAACTACCAAACACAATGTTCTAGTAACTATTTATAATATAAGGCAGCAAACAACATTTCACATTATATTTATATATGCCATTCACCATATGGCTCATTAACATACTAACATTTATCATAATCATCATATTTTATCATTGTTCTTCACTTTATAATCATATATACATTCTTAATACTACATATATAAAAATATTGCCATGCAAGCCATTTACTACACCCGTATAGTGTGAAATAAGGCAATAAACATCAACATACCAACCCCAAGGCCGTGGAATACAATAACCACGCCCGTGGAATTTGAAATAAAGCTGTAAAACATCATTTAAGACCCCACAGTCGTGGCCCCCAAAGGCCACGCCAATGGCATTCATTTCGCTTCTGTTTCCTCACCGTTTTCACATGAAACAGCCCGTCGTCCAATCCCATGACCGTGGCCTTGCATGGCCATACCATGGCATCCAAAAATTACTCTTTTACACCATTTTCAACAACAACACACAAACTAAGAATGATGCAAACCAAAATAAAAGAATGATCCAAGTATATACTTACCTTTTTCTTTTGAAGCTCAAATTGGAGAAGTAACTTCTTTGCACAATAATTTCTTCCAACCTTTCACCTCCTTCTATTGGTTTCACCAATTTAATTCAATCAACACCTATTCAAATAATAGGTTTCAAGGTAATATTAGAACCTCATACAAACACCCTTAAAACCCCTTAGATCAAATTCAAATCTCAAAATTAGTCAAAGCCCTCAAAATCCTAATTCTCATCTTACTCTTCCAAACCTATTTATTCAACCAAATATATTCAATCACTCAGTCAAGTTTAAATTCAACACTTCAATATTAATTAACTTCAATTTAATCATTTAAATAATTATCCAATTTATCATAAATTCTATTCAATAGAAAATTCATCAAGAATTAAAGAAAACTTATTTATTACTTTCCTTAACATCAAAGTTCTCACAAACTCTTGAAAATTCTTGGTTAAACTTGTTGATTGAAGAAATTAGAATAACTTCTTTCTTTCTTGCCCATGGAGTCAGCCAAAGGATAATGAAAAGAAGAAAAGATGAAATTTCTTGTCCCATATCTTTCTACTAACAAAATATAAATATATAATTAATTATTTAATTTAGATATTTATATAAATTATTATTATTATATATATTATCTTTTCTACTTTTAATTTTTTATTTCTTTAACCAATTACATTTAACATTTATATGTTTCATATATATCATTTATATTTAATCTTTTTATATGTGAAGTATATGTTATTTATATATTGTTTATACTTCTATCTCTTTTATCTTAACCATCCTTAATCTCTCATCAATTAATCATCATATTTTCACCATCTATATATATATATATCAACACACACACATAACTCTAACATATTATAGCTATCATCATATTCAAATAAACATCACTTTCTCTCACTAATGATATCATAAATATATGTAAAATTCATAAAAACAAGCTTAGAAATGAACACTTACTTGAATTCCTTGCTAAACCTTCAATATTCACTTAAATCCTCTAAAATCCTTGTGAATTTGATATATATATGAAAAGCTTGCTCTCTTCCTATTTCTCTCTCAACCTCACGTTCAAAAGAGAAGAAGAAGAAGAAGAAGAAAGAAGAAGAATACCCTTATTTTCCCAGCGCAAGCCTTCACTTATCTATTGGTTGCGTCCTCCTTCCCATTCTTTCAAGATTAATACCGATGCATCATTCACACCTATAATGTCATCCGGGGGAGCTGTTTTGCGAGATTCAAATGGTCAATTCATAGCAGCTTGCTTTTTCCCATTACAAGCTACATCTTCTTTGCAGGCAGAACTAAGAGCCATTAAATATGGCTTCGATTGGGGTATGGCGATTGTGAACTCCCCTCTTCACATTGAGACTGACTCTCTGCAAGCTTTTAATCTTATCCAACAACCTCAGAACTCTAACAGAGAGACGCATTCCATATATCTAGCCTTATGCAGTCCATCACTCATGTTTACAGAGAAGGGAATCAAATAGCCAATCAACTCGCGCAAATGGGAAGAATGTTGCATGTATTAGTTGAATATAAAAGCTTTCAAACTTTGCCCTGTAACACCCCGATACCCTATATAAGTACTATGCGTATACCTAGTATACATACAGTAAATATATAAAGTATAAGGATGTCACTTTTCGTTACCTTTTAAAATATTTATAACAGAGTTCAAACCATAATACATTAATTTAAATAACATTTACAAAATCATTATCTTTATTAAAACTTCATTTATACATATAAATACTCTCTCGTCAGAAATACATCATAATTAAAATTTATACATGTATGCATTACCCTCTAGTTGGTCTCGACAAACTTTACTCTTCTTGTGGCATAACAAAAGACTTCATATCTTCCATCTATATACCTGCGCGAATAAACACCCGCGCTAAGCCCGAGAGCTTAGTAGTCCAAATATAAAATATAAACATATAGTATAGAAGTATTGATATATAATGATACATCGATTCAATATATAATTAGTTCTTATCATATCTTCTTTTCTTTTTAATTTTATCTTTAATATATCCTAGCTAATTTCATATATGATGTATATATATACATAATATTATCACCAACCCCAATGCATCACCAATACTCAAAACCAATATATTAATACCCCTACATTATATATATACCACACCAACCATTATTGCAATACACACTTTACATATCATACCAATTATTATTGCAATACACACATTACATATCATATCACTCATTATTGCAATACACAATTTACATATCATACAAATCATAAATCATATTTCCAATAAAGACAACCTTTATCATCAACCACAATTCATTTACATATTACACTTAATAACATTATATTATTCACAATTCACCAAGCATAATTCATTTTTAATACTCACAATCAATATTTCAATACTTGCATTTCACATTGACAATAAAGACAGACTCGGGCCCAAAACACTAATATGTTATTCAAAGTTCAGAGTTACTGCTTTGGTTCATAGTCACAATCATCACGCCCGTAGGCAATGTATATACATGTCTCTCTATCCATGGATAGTGTAACAGACCCAGTCTCTTGGACCATCAACTCAACACATATGAGGAGATCCTCAACCCGGCAAGACTGTTACAAATCATATATCTCATATTCACAATTCTCATAGTGTAACAGACCCAGTCTCTTGGACCATCAACTCAACACATATGAGGAGATCCTCAACCCGGCAAGACTGTTACCTTTCATCATTTCTTAGGCATGCCACCCAAATCCAGAACTCTGAAACTGAATAACATATTAAACAAACAATTCATTTATTATTTCATTATCAATCTCATCATCAATTAGGCCAACATGCCTTATCTCTTTCAATTGAATTATCATAGCCAATCACAATGGCTTCATATCATATCATATCTCAATCCATATGATACATATAGCATCATTGATATCACATTTCAAATCAATTATAACAATATTATCATAACTTCTAGGCACACTTAGGGATATTACAATTAGACATATACATATACATCACATATACATTAAATCCAAATACAACAACTCCTCCAAAACTTTTAAGGTATATCTCGGGATATTACATGCCCAATGTCTTAAAAGGGCTTATTAACACTAAATGTATGGGAATCCCTTTTATAAGATATAAATAATATATAACGAATTGGTTGCTTGATTGGTGTGTCTCCAGACGTCCAGGCTAGTCTTGTGGCTATTGCTGGTACCACCTTTTGAGTTAATCAATTTCGTTTTTTCTTTTTGCTTAAAAAAATAACCAATTTCCCACCCAATTTCCCACCAATCATCTTCTTCCTTCTTTTGATTTTGTCTTCTTCTCTTCATTATTATTATTATTATTATTATTATTATTATTATTATTATTATTATTATTATTATTATTATTATTATTATTATTATTATTATTATTAACTTTTTCTATTCCAATGTATACCCCATGTATATGTGGTGTATATGTTGGGTATATGTACATGTCTTATATATTCTATTTATATTTTTCATATATTTCAAATACATAATATATATATATATATAATATCCATCATGCACCTACATCCATCTCATATTTCTCTACCTCTTACACCAATATATACTCCTGTATTTACCATTCTAAAGCACATCAAAATCATGATATTACATCTCTATTAGATACTCAAATATTTAAACACACACATAAAATACAACATATAAAACATTTATTTAATATACATATGATATGTTTAAAATATACAAAACCAAAGTTCAGAATGTTAAAATTTATACATGTATGCAACACCCTTTGAGTTGATCTCATGGTACACTTAATCTCCAATCTCCAATCACAGTTTCTGATCACATCGATCTGTACTTCTAATATCTGCATGATACACACTACCTCGCTAAGTCTAGGAGCTTAGTGGTACATATTTCGATAACAATATCATTATTTTAAAATCAATGCATGCACTCTATTCACAGCACATCGTAATCTCAATACATACACCATTTATTACCACATTCTTTATCTTATAAACTTTTACATACTGTCATCATGTATAATTCATGTTTCATCCATAATTTATAATATTTACAAACATATCATAAACACATATATTGGGCCTGATAAGTATCTACACAATATTCAAGTTCCAGAAATAATGATTTGGTCCTTCGTGACACTGACATGTCTAGTCCCGAAGGTAAAGTAATATCAATGACACTAATGTGTCTTACTCTAAAGGCAAAGTAGTAATAGTGACACCAGTGTGTCTAGCCTCAAAGGCAAAGTAGTAACGATGACTCTAGTGTATCTAGCCCTGAAGGCAAAATAAACGTTATGACATATCGTTGGCATGCTAAATCAGCGGTACCAACATCAACTTTCCAAAATAAGTAATTGTGTAAGGCTAACACACAACATACACATCACATTATACAATTTCCATCCCATTAATCACTTCCATTGTCTCAATTCTCACACTTTTCAAGTGATCAACTCAAATCATGATCACTTCCAAATTTCATTTTCATGTTCTCATTTCATTTGTTAATTTTTTCTTTATTTCATTATCAATTCCCACATTACGTTGTTCCATAACCATTTTATTTATAATTTCATTCACATTACAAAGCGCAAAACATTGTCATAATCACAAACATATGCACACTATCACATTTTATATATTCTATGTGAATTAAAAATGTGGGAAATAAATATAAAAAGGTGAAAAATAGATAAGGAATGTGGAAAATTTAAGAAGTTGTGATAAAAGAGTGAATATGATGAAATATATTGCTTAGCTACATTCATCATATTTTTCACATTTTTAATTCACATAGAATATATTGCTTAGCTATATTGACAATGTGGCATATTCCCTTATTTTCCACATATTCATAATACATTAAACATAATTTACATTTCAAACACTTTTAATGGTAACATGCCATATATCATATTAAAACAAATACCAAAGTGGCATAACACATTCACAAAATCATAATGTGTTATGCAACCTCAAATATAATTAATATATAAGTTGTCAAAGCATGTACTAACCTTTTAGAGTTCCTAAATCAACTCCAAATCACCTTCTAACCGTTACTTTCCAAAACCCTAAATGCCTCCATTTGGACTCTTAATTTTTTACCCAGTCTAGTTCTATATTTTTAAACAGTCCAAAATAATTTGTTATATTTTTAATAATATTTATTACTTATAATATTTATTTTTAATTAAAATAAAAAATATAAAAAAAAGAAGAAGAAAAGATAAAAAATAAATTAAAAATAAAAATCGGCGATGGAAGAATCGGCGACGAATTGGCCACAAGCCAATTCGCCACAGATTTTTCTATGGCGAAATGGCCACAGGCCAATTCGCCATAAGAAAATCATGTGGCAAATTAGCCTGGCCCACGCCCGAGCCAGCAGCACCCAAGCCCAGAGCCCGCAGATTTTCTTCACCAGCACACTTTCGCACTCCCGGCTCGTGTGCGATTTTGTCAAAATCATATTCTACTTGGTTTTTAATTTTATTTCCTAAAATGTTTTTATTTCTTTAGCCAATTAGTATTAGAATTTTATTTTTTCCTATAAACACCACATTAAAACACACAGAAAAGGACTTTTGATCTTAAAAGAGGATCTGGACCTTTGGAGCTTGAACTAACTTTTGAAATTTAGAACCCTAATTACACTTTTCTAAAACCACAAAATAATAATCTGTTTTCTTAAAATGCTAACAAAATCTATTTTTCTTAGATTTACAGTAGCTTGTTTCTTCTAATTTCGAAATCCTATTTTCTAAATCTCAAACCCTAAAATCTTAATTTTTCAACACCAAAACCTACAACCTTAAAAGCCAGTTTTCAAAATCTTCTGGGGCCCCCTTAACCCCCGCCTGCTAACCGGCTAGCGGGACTGCCGTATAGGCTCGTCGAAGGGGTCAATATGTATTTGTGTATTATAAGTCTTTATGTTTAACTTTCTTTATTATGATTATTTAAATGCAGTAGCTTTATTTAAAATATAAACCTAAATCCTAATTTATTCAAACCATAAATCTTAATTAATTCTATTTTTCGAATCATCACAGTAGCTTGTTCCTTTCAAATATCTAAAGATTTTATGTTATTTTCATAAGCTTCAATCTTATTTACTTAAACCCTAATTGTTAAACATAAAACACAAGAAACCCTAATTGATACATGAACCCTAAAGTTATATACTTACTGTTTTATTTAAATTGGACAAATGTTTATTATATATTTTGATTGATGTTTGATATCTTTAATGAATGATTTATTTATGATGAATGGATGTTTACTTTTATTGATTTGTTTTTATTTCAAAACATTGTAAGAGGTATGTTTCCATTTTTGGGTGCCTTATTAATTAATTTTCATGTAATTTAAATTATCTTCATATTTTGGAATTAATGTAAAGGACACATTTTCACGTTTCGATAGGTGTCCTATTTAGTTTTAGACATGGACGATGTAAGAACATATTTTCATCCTCGGATGGATGTCCATTTATTTATTTTATTTGGATATTGCTTTGATTTTAATATAACGATGATTTATTTTAATTGTTACATGTAGTACGGATAATATCATTATATTTAAGAATTTTATAATATTAAGACCTGCAAAGGAGGTCCGTTCCAATGAACCGAGCATTGTGGGGGTGCTGGGCCATTTCTTACATTCCCCACACGTACCCAACTTTTTGAACCTATTAAGGAGTTGGAAATTCCTTAGGAATCGAGTCATCCACCTCTTTCTTTTTCCCGGCCCGTCCGGGTGGTGATTTCATTTTCTCCGGGCTTAGGCCCATATTCTCTAAGGCCCTGAGCCTAAATAGTACCGAAGTCGCAAGAACCATTTTACTGGGAGTGGGGGAGAAATCTCCGCTCACACTCCACTTGGGTAACTTTGATTATTTCACTCCTACATCGAATAATACGTAGAAATAGGTCACTAGAATCATATTTCTATTTATTTTATTTAAAATCACCACCAATCATACAATTTTTATCCAATTTCCATCAAAAACCCTAATTTCCCTTTATTACCTTATTCATACTGCAACACAACCAACTCATTTCCAACTCTCAACCATAAAATCATTACATACTCATAAAAATAACATCAAAACAACCCATTCAACAACTATAAACATCACCATCAGAAACCCTAATTCCACATAATCAAACATAAACCATAACTTCACTAATCATGCTCACTTTAATCAACTAGTCATCTAATAATCATTTAGCCTTTATATTAACTTCATTACCATCAATTTCAACAATTAAAATCAATCTATCATCAACCCATATTACTACATAATCTAAAATTATGAAAACCAAGCTAAGATGGAAGAAAACTTACCTAATGCTTGATTAAACTTCAAAATCACCTTAAATCCTTTGGAATTCCTGAAAAATATAAAGTATTTGATGAAGAAATCCTCCCTCTCCTTTCTTAAGATTTTGGCCAAACCATGGAGAAGAAGAAGAAGAAGGCCACTTTTTAATTTCTTTCTTCCAAAACACTCATATAATTAATTAATTAATTAATTAATATTTAAATATTAGATATTTTAAGTCTTTCTAACTATAATTAATTTAATTTTTATTTATTTATCTATTTACTTTTACTTTTCTACCTTTTACTTTTGACTTTTTACCTTATTTTGTCCTTTAGTGCAAAATGTATATATCATATATATATATATATTGTGCATACATTATGTATACAATGTATATATTTTTGTGTTTATCATATTTATACCTTGTATCCTTCCCTTCCAACATACTAACTACCCTTCAAATTAATTATTTAACAGTATATGTATATAATGTATATATTTTTGTGTTTGTCATGTTTATACCTTGTATCCTTCCCTTCTAACATACTAACTACCCTTCAAATTATTTATTTAACAGTATTTAAAATCAACGACTATTACAACGTGTAGTTTACTATTTATGTGTATCCTACTCCTGGAACTTATATCACAACTTAACATTTTTATTGTCTCTATTTTTAGGAAAATCATAGGGTATTATTTATATACACATTTTTTCCCACAATTGAATAATTTATATTTCATTTTTTTTCATAGGCACCATGTAGATATTTTTAGAGAACACAGGGTAGAATAAGATATTCAAATTCCACATTGGCCTTAGCCAATAAGGATCTCACACAGATAAATAACAATATCACAATGATTCATATTAAATCATAAGAAAAATAGGAATCATATATGATAGACAAAAGATATATAATAATTTCACAACGATTCACAATAAATTACAAGAAACATAGGAATCATATATGATAGACTATGAGGCCTAAGCTCGAGCACTGTGCCCGGGCCATAGATAATGCTAGCAAAAATACTAAAAATTAGGCTAAGTCTCACAAAAAGTGCTGAGATCACTCTGCTATCATAGGCTACGTTCGGTTCAAGTAAAAATATTTTTGAAGGACGAGTCACCACTTAAATTTATTTTGAAAAAAAAAAGAAAAATTTAAGAAAGACCCTAAGTTGACTCCAGTTATGTCGCAAAAATAAGTATCAGTAGCCTCGAACCAAATGATAGATTTGGGGGCCAAATTTTGGCTTATTTTAAGTAAAAGAAATTTGGACTTTATTTAAATAAAAACTTGTGAAATATTTTTCATGAAATAAAAATTGCAATATGATATGATAAGTTATATTTATACATTCATCCATACATTTATCAAATAAAAGTAAAGATAAAGGCACAATAATTTAATGTTACAATTTAATAATACAAATGTCAGTTATATTCAATTTGATTGTCTAAGATCAAAAATAGAGTAATCATGCCAAGGGTTTGGTTAACAATTCTCATAATTATTCTATAATTTTTATGCTAGAAAATTCCAATAATTAATCTCCCTAATATTTACACATAGACTGCCATGTTCTTTAACAATTATGTTTCCAAAATTACACCATACTAACCTTGGTTAGAATATTAAAATAAAATTTTTATCTCACAAATTTAATGTAAACCATAAATATAGATTTTAGTTTGATCCTATTAATTTTAACTCATCTATTTAAATTATTGTGGACATATATTATTTTTTTGAACTCCATATAGTTTTAGTCACTTAATAAATAATAACTAAATTCTCTTATTCTTTTGTTTTTCTCTAATATTAATATCTAATTAAATCATAGGTTCATATAATAACAAAACTAAATTTTATTTGTAATAAATCCTACACATATGAATATGCTAAGTCATCTTTTTAATTTTCTTCCACAATAAAGAATAACTTTTATTCCATAATAATAATTAAAGTAATTTGTTCATAATAATTTCTCAACACATGCATGTATATTAATTCATTTATATTCACCTCTTACCCTATTTATAAGTATCATATTTTCATACTTCATCTTCATCATTAAGAGCTCATCCTAATTATCATGCACCAAAGAAAGATTTAATTTTGGTTTAGAAATACTCATCTATTTAGGAAAGCAGAATACTTTTAATTGGTAAATTCCTTTGCTCCCTTCTTGATAAATTTCTTCAACTCTTTTCTACTGCAATGTTTGAAATTTTTAAACAGTGATTTTTAAATTATACCGATATTGGACTATATATTATGTTGAGAGTGAACAGGATATTTGAAGTAGATGGAAAAATATGATAGGTTAAGCCTTACAAAGTTGAAAAGTTAAATCCGTATATGGACTTAATAGGTATTTTTGAAAAAGAATATTTAAACGGTAAAATTTTATAGAAATGCCCCTATGACCCTAGAATTGAATTTTATTGAAATTGGGATTAGAAATATGGGTAATAGAGCTATAGATTAATTAAAATAATTATTTTTATGATTTTACAAAATTAAAAGTCAGATTTAAAAATAATTAAAGAAAGTAGGTGTACTGAAGTTTTAGTATGAGCATTACATAGTATAAAAACGCTAACTAATATATATATGAGAGAGTTGATTTTTTTTTCTTCCTCTTCCCCATCCAAACCGACTTCCTCTCCATCACCATTACCATATTTTTGTCTTCTTTCTTTTTCCATCATCATACATGAAAATAAATAAACATTTACTTATAAGTCAAAATTTTTAAGAGAATTCGCTAGTTTATGTGAAAATTGCCAAGATTATTACCATATAACTAAAGGAACAAGAGAAAGGGGGAGGAAGAGCTACTTGAAAGGAGGTTTTTGCTTATATATTGATAATTTACTATTATTTAGTTTTATTTGATTTTTAATGCTTATGGAAATTACTTGAACTATATTGATAGAATTAATTGTAAAAAAAAATTGTATAAAGAGTTCATATGGGACTTTTTGAATAAAGAAATTGATTATTGACTTTAAAGTGTAAGATATCAAATGGGATGTATAATTTTTAGCTTAAAAATTATGTTTAAAACAACTTTGCATTCATAAAAGAATTAATTTAGAGTTTAGGCAAATTTATGGTTTAGAATTGGATATAGAACTAATTACTAAAGAAATTGATTATGAATTCGTTAGTTAGTGGAATTAAGTGTATTTGTGTAGTTTTTAACCTAAAATTATGTTTAAGGAAAATTTTGAACTAGCAAAGTATTGAATTTAGGGTTATAAAAAATTAAGGTTTTGGTAAAGTTTAGAGTTTTGATAGAAAAGTGATTGTTTATTGCATATTTGATAAATATGTTTTAAAAGGAATATATGATTAGTTTAAATTGAAGTATAACTGCACCAAGTGTATTGTTAAAGTTGCAAAACAATTTAATGATGAAGAAAGGGATGGTTATTTTAAAAGAAATGTTTTTGGTTAAAATTGATATTCTAATCATGTAATTGATTAAAAACATAAAGAAGTGTTTACTTAAAAGTAATGTTTTAGCAAAATTGACATAACTGAAAAATTTATTAGAATAAGAAAAATAATTAAAGTGCCCAAATATATTGTTGAAAACTTAGTTATCATATTAAATGGTCAGCTATATGATGGACATCCATAGTATTAGTTGGTTCTTTGTGTCATTAGTGGATACTTTGTGTCACCAATGATAGTGGGCACTAGTGTCATCAGTGGGCCATTGGCCATATTTTCTACATTGGGCATGTACTTACCATTAGTGACCCATTATCCAATTCTAGAATTTTAAAATTAGCATATGAGGGCAAAAAATAAATGAAATTTAATGAAAATGAGTAATGTGTAATGTAAGTAATTACAATAATTGTGTGAAAAAGTGAATGTGAAATGGAACTTTTATCTTAATTAATAATTTTTTAACAACTAACTACAAATGATTATTCCTTTTAAATTAATTTAAATTTTAGAGCTTATTATTAATTAGATAAGTAATTTGAATTTAATTGATTAAATTATTTATTTATTTATTTTATATTCAAAGTTACGACTTTATTTTCATCTACTATAGTATTTATTTTCTTTATATTATAATTTTTGGCAAATTATGAATATACAATCACAACTAAGCAATATTTTAGCGTGTTAGATTTATTTCTAGCGTGCAAATCAGATGGGTAAAACAAATCCAGTAGATTATGATTTTAGAGGTTCAAGTTCAACTATGTCTCAAAAGGTGTTGAATGAATGATTTTGTGTTATGTATTTTGTTTTATTCGCATACCAATGTTTTAAATTTAAATAATAGTTGTATAATTATGATTAATCTAGAGATTTTGTCTACTTTGTAGTTGTGGTTATACTTTGTATATTTGGCTTAGGTTATAACTTTATAGTAAATTATGATAATTATGGAGAATGTTTAATATGCAAATATATTAGTAAAAGTAAAGTTATTTGAGCTAAATTGTGGTTGATTGACGCGGACCCTTAGCAACGATGGCAGCAAACCCAACGTATAACAATGGTAGAGAATTCCTTGAAACTTGATAATCACCTCCTAAGGAACCCAACGCCTATAAAGAGACGCGAACTCACTATGATTGAAGGATTTAGTTGGTAAGAAGAAGGAAAACGCCACAACTCTCATTGATAAGTAAACCTAATTCTTGATGCAAAGAAAGAATTAAAGAATCCACTCTAATCTCTCTCACACGAAAATTCACAAGAAGAACTTGTAGAAGAATTCGAAAATTTTTATTAATTGTTGTATATGAAATTCGGCCTAATAGTGCCCTTAAATAAGGGTTACAAAATTCCTAATTACATATGGAAAATTAAGACTAAAACATTCCTAATTGCATAAGGAAAACATTCCTAATTGCATAAGGAAAACATTAAGTATGGAAACAAAATCCTAATCCACTAAAGAAAATATAAAGTATGAAAACAACCAAATTAATCCCTTCAACATAAGAAACGTCCCACACTATTTGGGCTGTCCATGGGCCTTAAATTACTTTCCAAGGCTTTATATGAACCCCTATGGACCTTTCTTGCACGTTGGATCTTTCTTTAGCTAGCCTTTAGCTTCCACACTAAGCATCATAATCAGCTTTGGTGTGCCTTCTTCAAGCTCTATCTCCATCTTCTTGAATGATAATTCTTGAAGCTCTTTGGAAATCACTTCTTGAATATGCAAAGCCATACTAGCTTGATATCTCTTTGCCTTGCTCCTAGTGATTGGTCCACTTGCTAGCTTCAAGGGATCCTTTCTTGCATCATTCTCCCCCTCTTCAAAAAGATTTGTCCTCAAATCTGCATCATCAAAAGGGGAAAGATCACTTACATTGAAAGTAGCACTAACATTATATGTACCTGGTAAGTCGATCTTGTAGGCATTGTCATTAATCTTCTCTAGCACTTGGAATGGGCCATCTCCCCTTGCTTGCAACTTGTTCTTCCTTTGGTTAGGAAACCTCTCTTTTAGAAAATGCACCCAAACCCAATCTCCTACTTGAAACTTCATCTCACGTCTCCCTCTATTTGCAGAATCAGCATATCTCTTGTTCCTTTTCTCAATATTCGCCCTTGCTTTCTCATGCATCTCTTTCACCAATTTAGCTTTCTTCTCACCATCTAAACTAACAAGCTCATGAGAAGGTAAAGAAACAAGATCCAAAACTGTTAGTGGGTTAAAACCATAAACAAGCTCGAAAGGTGAATATCCTGTAGAAGAATGAATAGCACGATTATAAGCAAACTCAATAAATGGCAAACAATCTTCCCAAGAACTCAAATTCTTACCCACTAAAGCTCTCAACATGGTACCTAAAGTTCTGTTTACTACTTCTGTTTGTCCATCCATTTGAGGATGACAAGTGGTGGAAAATAACAACTTGGTACCTAACTTTCCCCAAAGCACACGCCAAAAGTGAGACAAAGACTTGGTGTCTCTATCAGAAACTATGGATTTTGGTATCCCATGAATTCGAACCACCTCCCTAAAGAAGAGTTCATCCACTAAACTAGCGTCATCACTCTTATGACATGGGATAAAGTGTGCCATCTTACTAAACCTATCAACAACCACAAATATGCTATCTCTCCCCCTCTTAGTCCTTGGTAATCCTAAAACAAAGTCCATACTAATGTCCATCCAAGGAGAACTAGGAACGGGTAATGGCATATACAAACCATGAGGCATAGACTTAGACTTAGCTTGCCTACAAGCCAAACAAGCCTTACAAATCTGAATTACATCCCTTTTCATATTCAGCCAATAAAAGTGTTCATGCAGCATGTCTAAAGTCTTATCAACTCCAAAATGCCCCATCAAACCCCCACAATGTGATTCTAATACTAGAAAATCTCTCATAGAACATCTATGCATGCATAATTTCGAACCCTTAAATAAAAACCCATCATGTCTATAGAAAGAATTTAAAGCACCATGCTCACAAGCATCATAAACATTGCCGAAATCAGAATCACCAACATATAAGTCCTTTATACATTCAAATCCAAGCAATTTAGTACTAAAAACATTAAGTAAAGCGCACTTCCTTGAAAGTGCATCTGCCACTACATTGTCTTTACCTTGCTTGTATTTGATCACATAAGGAAACTTCTCAATCTTCACAACCCATTTTGCATGTCTTTTATTCAACTTGCCTTGCCCTCTAAAATGCTTCAATGATTCATGGTCCGAATGGATCACGAATTCCTTGGGCAGCAAATAATGCTCCCATACTTCCAATGCTCTCACCAAAGCATATAGCTCCTTGTCATAAGTTGAATAATTCAGCTTTGCTTCATTAAGCTTTTCACTAAAGTATGCAATGGGCTTCTTCTCTTGCATCAAAATAGCTCCAATACCTACACCAGAAGCATCACATTCAATTTCAAAAGTAGAATCAAAGTTAGGTAAAACTAAAATGGGTGTAGTAGAAAGCTTCTCTTTCAAAGCATCAAATGCTTCTTGTTGCTCCTTTCCCCAAATGAACCCCACTTCTTTCTTGATTATGCTAGTCAAGGGGGGCTGCCAATGTAGAGAAATTAGGGACAAATCTCCTATAGAAGCTTGCCAATTCGTGAAAATTCCTCACTTTTGTCACACTTGAAGGATTCGGCCACTCTTGGATAGCTTTCACCTTCTCTTGATCAACTTCAATTCCCTGCATACTTACAACAAAACCAAGAAAAACAACCCTATCTAGACAAAAAGAACACTTCTTAAGCTTAGCATAAAGGTTTTGCTCCCTAAAGATTTCAAGCACTTTCCTAACATGTTCAACATGTTCTTCCTCAGTTTTGCTATAAATCAGAATATCATCAAAGTAAACTACCACAAACTTACCTAAATAAGCTCTCAAAACATGGTTCATTAATCTCATGAAAGTACTAGGTGCATTAGATAAACCAAAAGGCATAACTAACCATTCATACAAACCATATTTCGTTTTGAAGGCAGTCTTCCATTCATCTCCAGGCTTCATGCGAATTTGATGATAACCACTCATAAGATCAATCTTTGTGAAATATTTCACCCCATGCAATTCGTCCAACATGTCATCAAGTCTAGGAATGGGATGTCTATACTTCATAGTAATCTTGTTCACAGCCCTACGATCAACACACATCCTCCAAGAACCATCTTTCTTGGGTACTAATAAGACTGGAACAACACAAGGACTAAGGCTCTCGCGAACCAAGCCTTTCTCCAAAAGCTCTTCAACTTGTCTTTGCATCTCATTTGTCTCCATATGATTGCTCCTATATGCTGGCCGGTTTGGAATTGTAGAACCGGGTATGAAGTTAATTTGATGTTCAATCCCTCTTAATGGCGGTAAACCACTAGGAAGGTCTTCAGGAAACACATCCTTAAAATCCTGCAACAAAGACACAAAACTAGAAGGTAAAGAATCAAGAGATTCTTCACTGTCAGCAAGTAACGATTCTTTATACATAATAATGAGTATAGGCTGTCCTACATCTATCTCTCTTACTCTTGCATAAAAAGTATATTTTGCCTTTTCTCCTTGCTTATTTTCTCTCACCAATGGGCCATTTATTTGTTTGCTTACTTTCTTTTGACTCTCGGCCTCTTTTCCCTTTTTGCACTCACTCACTTTATTATTTTCTCTTTCCCTACCCTTAGAATTACCCTTGGGTGTTGAAGAAATATCATTGGCTGAATTTGAACCCCCTTGGTTCATGTTGGCCGAAACTTCTTTCTCCCTCTCTAGCATCCTCTTTTGATCTTCATACACCTCTAGAGGTGATAATGGTGCTAGAACAACCTTCTTTCCTTCATAAGTAAAGGTATACTTATTAGAAAAGCCATCATGTTGTGCCCTTCTATCATGCTGCCATGGTCTTCCTAATAGCAAATGTCCAGCTTGCATTGGCACTACATCACACAAAACCTCATCTTTATACCACCCAATGGAGAATGGTACCTAGACTTGCTTCAACACTTTTACTTCCCCAGCGTCATTGAACCATTGCAACTTGTAAGGATTGGGATGTTTAAAACAAGTTAACCCCAATTTATCCACCTTTGTAGTACTAGCAGCATTGGTACAACTTCCACCATCAATGATAAGTGTACAAACCTTACCATTCACCAAACACCTAGAGTGGAAAAGATTCCCCTTTGATCCAAGCCTTTTTCCTTGACTTGAATATTCAAGGCTCTTCTAGTAACAAGCATCTCTCCATGTTCAGCATTCAAGACTTGATTCTCCCAAGCCTCTTCATCATATTCGGCCCTATACCACATTCGGCCTCCTCTTCTTCTTCATGTTCAGATTCTGATTCAATTTCCCCTTCATGGGTTGCAATCAACCCTCTTATTCGGACATTGAGAAGCAATGTGTCCACTTCCCAAACACTTGTAGCATTTAATTTCCCTACTTGGAGTAGGTCTAGAAGGTGTTTCCTTGGCTATTTTTGCATCCCCATCATTCGGCTTCTTGAAATTAGGATTGTAGGAAGAATTCTTTTGGAAAGAACCCTTGTAATCCCCTTTGTAGGAACCTCCACTCGAACTTGAACCCTTGAAATTTGAAAATTTTCCACTAGATTTAAAGTAGCTAGTTTTTGAAATAGCTATATTCTTCAATCTTCTCTCTATCTTCATGGTCTTTTGAACTAACTCTTCCATTGTGTTGAATTCATACATCTCCAATTCATTGGCTATGTTCAAATTCAATCCCCCAAAGAAATCGTGACATCTTCTTGTCTTCATCTTCATCATTATTTGCCCTAGCCATGATCATCTCCATCTCTTTATGGTACTCTTCCACACTTCTTCCACCTTGAACTAGTCTTGCTAGTCGATTGTACAAATCCCGAATGTAGTGAGATGGTACAAATCGGCTTCTCATTAGTTCTTTCAAGGTTGACCATTCAGGAATAGGCCTCATACCTTTCCCTCTTCTATTAGCTTTCAATTGATCCCACCAAAAGGTAGCATACCCTTTGAACTCTATGGCTGCCAAAACTGATTTCTTCTCTTCGGTGTAGTTATGGCATTCGAAAATCTGCTCAACTTTCCTCTCCCATTCTATGAACTCTTCTGCATTGTTCTTCCCTTCAAAGGAAGGAATCTTTATCTTGATGGAAGTAAGGTCACCATTAGTGGTAGGTTGATTTCCACCTTCATCTTCATCTTCTACCCTTTTGGCTACTTCTAGGGCTTCAAGATTTCCTTGCCCTTCTCTCCTAAGCACTCTTCTAGCTAGCATTATGGGATTTGGATGTGCAGCTGGCTGCCTTGTTGCACTTGCTGAATTTGCTGTGCTTGTCGTGTTGCATTCTCTTGCAATCTAGTATCCATCATCTCCATTCGACCAAGCATTGCTGCCAAAGTCTTATTAAGCCTAGCCAAGCTTTCGGCCATAGCTCCTTCTTTGCTAGTCTCTTCTCCTTTTCCAGCCATGTTAACAAACAAACAAACTCAAAGAAACAAGATTAGTAATAATCGAAATTCACTCAAGTGTTTAGAATTACCTCACTTTTCTTGTCTTCCTTGATTGCACTTCAGAACCAAGCTCACCAATCAACAATTGTCAAGTCGTTCAAGAAACTAGAGCCTAAATCCTAGAACTAGATAAAAAACAAGACAAGTATCCGGAGGCAATGCAAGGTAATTTGCACTACACGATATAGAACTAAGTATCGACACAAGCAAATGATACTTAGCAATGTAATGGAATTAAAAGCTAGATAAAGAAATCAGAAACAATGAAGCCAATAAACAAGACAAATTTGGATATAATGAATAAAAAACAACCCACACTTGGCAAGCTGCTTTATGGACCTAATCAATTCTACCCAAAATGCTAGCTTCTAGACTCTAATTCCCACCTAAAACACTCAAATAATATGAATATTAAGGTCTGATTTTCGAATTCCAAAAGCCCCTCAAAAGGTGAAATTTTTCGCCCAAAAATTTTATTACTTCTCACCCACCTAGATCTGATCCTTAGAACCCAAATAGCAAAAATATCAAACAATTTTTGTTGAGGTGATTTTGTACTCTTTTTTTTTTGCTTCCTCTCACTATCCCCTTGATTCGGGACTTAATTTACTCCCAAGGACTTTTTGAAATCTGGACTTAATTCGCAACCCCAGATTCACTCAAGACCAAATCGAAATCAAACTTGAACACAAACTCTAGCTTTTGCTTTCTTTCAAGAACCCTAATTCTTGGTTTCGAAATTCTCCAAGAATCCTTTCCTAGGTTTCATTTTCACCCTAAGAATACCCTCCTTTAATTCGGCCTTGATCAGAATTGATATATGACTTTTTTTTTTTGAAAATTAAAGACTAGACTCTCTAAGAACCCTAAAACGCAGAAATTTAAAAGACCTAAATTAACAAACCCTAGAAAGACAAAGTAGATAAAAATTACCTTGTAGCAAGGCTCTGATACCAAATGACGCGGACCCTTAGCAACGATGGCAGCAAACACAACGTATAACAATGGTAGAGAATTCCTTGAAACTTGATAATCATCTCCTAAGGTACCCAACGCCTATAAAGAGACGCGAACTCACTATGATTGAAGGATTTAGTTGGTAAGAATAAGGAAAACGCCATAACTCTCGTTGATAAGTAAACCTAATTCTTGATGCAAAGAAAGAATTAAAGAATCCACTCTAATCTCTCTCACACGAAAATTCACAAGAAGAACTTGTAGAAGAATTCAAAAATTTTTATTAATTGCTGTATATGAAATTCGGCCTAATGGTGCCCTTAAATAAGGGTTACAAAATTAATAATTACATATGGAAAATTAAGACTAAAACATTCCTAATTGCATAAGGAAAACATTCCTAATTGCATAAGGAAAATATTCCTAGTTGCATAAGGAAAACATTCCTAATTGCATAAGGAAAACATTAAGTATGGAAACAAAATCCTAATCCACTAAGGAAAATATAAAGTATGGAAACAACCAAACTAATCCCTTCAATATAAGAAATGCCCCATACTATTTGGGCTGTCCATGGGCCTTAAATTACTTCCCAAGGCTTTATATGAACCCCTATAGACCTTTCTTGCACGTTGGACCTTTCTTTAGCTAGCCTTTAGCTTCCACACTAAGCATCATAATCAGTTTTGGTGTGCCTTCTTCAAGCACTATCTCCATCTTCTTGAATGATAATTCTTGAAGCTCTTTGGAAATCTCTTCTTGAATATGCAAAGCCATACTAGCTTGATATCTCTTTGCCTTGCTCCTAGTGATTGGTCCACTTGCTAGCTTCAAGGGATCCTTTCTTGCATCATTGATTGTTGATGAATTGATGAGACTGGAGTGGAAACTAAATAAGAGGATATTATAAGTGTATTCTTCTATAGATTGTGTCTGATTGGAGAAGATATTGGCAATGACGATTTCGGGGGATACTCTACTGAAATCTTTATTATATTATATTTAATGTTTATTAGATATCGAATATAAAGCATATAAGCATTGTGTGGCATCTCTTGAAAGTTCTTAATAGGATTGTTAGAGAGTGTTACATCAACTCTCACTGCTCTCCTTCTTTTAGTTTTTCTAAATATAGGAAGTGCTATTTGTTTGTCCTTTTTTTGTGGTTTTCGATGCAATAGGGAAATGAAAGACTAAATAAAGAAGTAAATAAATGGGCTTACTATTTTGGGATATATGGAAGTAGGAGGTGACTTTTTGTGTGGCTTTAAACTTTGCATTTTTATTTTAGTGGCATTAATTTTCTATTTGTAAAAGTAGGTAGGGTGGGCATTAAATGTTAATCGATCGAATTTTTAGTTAACTAGTCAAAAATTTAGTTCAGTCAACTGATCGCAAGTATTTCAGTTGGTTCAATTAGAATATTTAGTAGAATTTGATTTTTGATCGATTAACAGTTAATCGAATTGATTAATTTGGTTAACCATTGACCGAAAAAAATATTAGAAGACCTCATATATTAAGGCATTTATGGCAACAATAAAAAGGGTAATATTGTAATTTAAATTAAGTTGGCTTCAAAAAGATCATTTCATCTCCTCTAGAGTACTGAGAGGCAAAGGAGACAATGACCTCATCCATTTTCAACTCATTCATAGAGCAAACACTATAAGAATGTATCAAATTACCAATAAAAATTTACTGACAGAAAATTTTTTATTGGTAATACCGATATAATACCTAGAGAAATGATTAAAAAATAAATTTAAAAATACACTAACAGATTATCAATATAATACTGATAAAAAATTACTGATAGAATTTTGCCGACAATAATGACGCCAACAATTACCGACATACTTTACTGATAGAAATACTCTATGTTGGTAAAATTACCGATATAAATATTTTCTATAGGTAAAAATACTTATAAAATTTATTTTCTATAAGTAAAATTACCGAAAAATATATTTTTTATTGGTAATAATGACAATATATTTTTTATAGATAATACCGACAGAATATATTTTATTGGTGAAATTACCGAGAGAAAATATTTTCTATCAGTAATTCAGAGAAAACAAAATTGTCTGTAAGTAAAATTACCGACAGAATATATTTTCTGTAGGTAATACCGACGGAATATATTTTTTGTCGATAATTTTTCGATAAAAATGGTTTTCTCGGTAAATAAATAGTCACAATCTAATTAGTTGGGCAAAAATTTTACCGTCACTATTTGAGACGTTTATCGAGAGAAAATATTTTTCTGTCGATAAAATTACCGGGAGAAAATATTTTATGTCGGTATTGCTTAGAGAATATATTTTTTGTAGGTAAAATTACTGATAGAACATATTTTTTGTAGGTAATACCGACATAATATTTTTCTGTCGGTAATTTTTTGACAAAAAATTATTCTATCGGTAAATAAATAGTCGCAACCTAATTAGTTGGACAAAAATTTTACAGTCATTATTTGAGATAATTACCAATAGAAAATATTTTTCTGTCGGTAAAATTATTGAGAGAAAATATTCTGTCAGTAATACCGAGAGAATATATTTTCTATAGGTAAAATTACCGATAAAAATTTTTTTTATAGTTAATACCAATAAAATATTTTTTCTGTCGGTAATTTTTTGACAGAAAATTATTCTCTCGGTAAATAAATAGTCGCAATCCAATTAGTTAAGCGGGAATTTTATCACCATTATTTAAGATATTTACCGAGAGAAAGTATTTTTCTATTGATAAAATTACTGAGAGAAACTATTTTCTGTCGGTAATACCGAGAGAACATATTTTCTGTAGGTAATATTGACAAAATATTTTTTCTGTTGGTAATTTTATCGATAGATACTGAATTTTCTCGGTAAATTTTTCTATAAAAATATATTTTTTCTCTCCTCTCCCATTTCTACTAATTCTCTCTCATTTTTTTCATTTCTCTTCTCCCTCTATCTATCTCTGTCTGTCCCTTTTTATGTATTTTTTTCTTATTTTTTGCTTGTAGAAGAAGATGATGATGATGATGATGATGATGAAGAAGAAGAATGTATTTATTTTGATTTTTTAATTTTTGATAATTTTTGTAATATATGTTAAATTTTTTTTTTATTTTTAATTTTTATGGATTTGATATTTTATTTTAAATTTGTGAGTGTTGTAATTTAAATTAATTATTTATATTTTGGTTGTGTATTGTTTAATTTTTAAGGTTATTTTAATTAATCATAATATTATTTTAGGGATTTTAAAAATTTTCATAATATATTTAGAAATATTTTTGTATTTAAAAATTTATTTAGAATGTTAGATTTTTTTAAACATATTTTTTTGATTTTTTAAAAAAATATATAAAATTAATTTATTTTTATAAATTTCAAAATAAAAATTATAAAAAAAATTAATTTTTTAAATTTATCTATTTAAACACAATATGTTTTAAGAAATTTTAAAATTTTTTATTATATTTATAGAAATATTTTGGTAAATGAAAATATTTTAGGGTGTTTTATGATTTTTTTAAAAAAATTAGCTAAAATTTATTTATTTTGATAAATTTTAGAATAAAAATAATTTTAAAAAATAATTTTTTTAATTTTTTAATTAAATAGAATATGTTTTAGGAAATTTTAATTTTTTTTATATTTTTAAAAATTTTTTAGTGAATAGAAATATTTTAGGGTGTTAGATTTTTTAGAGCATTTTTTAGGATTTTTTTTTTAAAAATTTTAGGTGAATTTGATTTCAAAATTTTAATTATAAAAATAAACTAATAAAAAATTTATTTTTTTTTATATTTTCTATATAGTACCGATAAAATTTTCTCTCGGTAATATACCAACATAATTTTCTGTCAGTAATTACCGACATAATTTTTTGTCAGCATTGCCAATAAAATTTTATGTCGATTTTAAGAACAGAAATTTTTTTATTTATAATTTACCTATAGATATTTATTTTTATCGATATTTTCATTATCAGTAAAGGAAATAACTACAAAAATTTTATATCGATAAATTTAGGTATAAATAAAAAAATAAAAAATACTGGTAAATTTTTTCATCGGTAGTCTGGTGTACTCTTGTAGTAAAATATATCAAACAAATATATAAAAAAGCTTTTAGATTTAAGAGTGGTTTTGATAAAGTTATCAAGGCCCAGATTTGGGACGCTGCTGGCCAGCGAAGCTTTGTATTCTGGGTGTTCTTTTTGTTAAATGTTTTTTGTATTTTGTGATCTGGCCTCTTTAAGTTGTTGGGTGTTGTTTTTCAAGTTTTTGGTTATTTTTATGACCTTGATTCTTCGTGTATTTTAGAGATTTTGTGTTTTCTTTGGTAAATTTCATTTTAGCTTTTAATTTGTGACCTGGGTTCTCTTATTAAATGCAATAGTGAATGAATAATGACATCTTTTAAATGCCTCCATTAAGTAAGTATTAATATTATTATTATGTGCTGTATAAGAGTATTAATATTATTATTATGTGCTGTATAAGTAGAACTGTTGTTATACATGTACAAATATCTAGCAAATAAGACCCATAATAAGTAGGGTAAAATGAGATATTAAAAAGATATGCATGCTTTAAAAGAAAATTTACTATTCTTTTCTTGTAGTTGTTTTAGTATATATAATAATATAATAATATAATTTTGCAATTATTTCGGTTAAAAGGATATTTTTGTTAAAAAATTCTATTATGAACCGGGTTTATATTCTCACTCATAGACCTAACTAATCACAAACTCTCATTTAAATTATAATATAAAAATTAATTTTAATTTTTAAATGAGAGTTTGTAATTAGCTAGATAGAATATAAAACTGGTCTATATTAGAATTTTCTATCCTTGAAAACCAATATCAAAAAGGCTGGTGGTATCTCTTAACGTCCATCCCTTTGTTATTTTATTGTTATCATATTGTTCACCACCCTATTTTACTAATATAGTTTCACCAATATAATTACAATTTTTAATTTCCAACTAAAGGATTTTTTTATTTATAAAATGCATTATAAAAATAAAAAAAATTGTAAAGATGAATAATGATAAACAGTAATATTTATTTGATACTCTTTAGTATGAGTTTTAAAAAATTATTTATATAAATAATTCTTTTGTCAATTGTAGGGGCTCTTATCAATTTCCTTAAAACAAATTAATTTATTTTCCTAGGACTAATTTACTAAATTCATTATTACAGTTAAACAATAATAATAATAAATAGTAACTAATTCCAACCAAAGTCTATTATCTAGATATTGAAATTCATTTCAATTAAAATATAAAAATAAATATAATACAACTAATGATTTTAAGATAAATTTAATTAGTTTTATATATTAAAAATTTATAAAAAAAAATATCGTATAATATTTTATATTAAAAAGCAATCACTCTATTATTGGACAATTAGTCCAATTATCAATAATTAAATTATAAAAAAATCTTAATTTTATGAATAAATAATTTATATTTAAGATTATTTAA
This sequence comes from Garcia nutans, assembly GCA_947685225.1. Classification (NCBI taxonomy): domain Eukaryota; kingdom Viridiplantae; phylum Streptophyta; class Magnoliopsida; order Malpighiales; family Euphorbiaceae; genus Garcia; species Garcia nutans. Next base: position 28,733,579 of record CANTUV010000009.1, on the reverse strand, counting down.
AAAAATCTATATCTAAGATTATTTAATTTTTCATCTGTTAAAAAAAATTAAAAATAGAGGTTGATATATTAAAATATAATTACAAAAATTTAAAAAAAATGGGAGAAAAGAATAATCGAAGCCAAATCCAAGCAAGCGACTTAAAAGGTAATAAGGGCAAAATTGAAAATATGAGAAAAGGACATAGTTTTTTTTTTTAAAAATTTATGATGTCACAAGGAACAATAAATTTAGTAGTTCGTTTAGTATACATATAATTCCTCCTTTTGCATTCTAATTGGCCAAATGAATCGCTTGACCCACTCTTTCACTTATAAGTTTAACAAAAAGGAAATTTACAAAAAACACCTAAAAAATATTTTTTTTATCAAATTTATGATGGTTGAAAAAATTTTTCATTTTTACATTATCAACAATCTTTATTTGCACAGATATAATATGGAAATGGACAAAGAGCACCACCCGCGCACAAGCTTATATACTGGAGCTGTGTATTGTGTAACAACCTTTTTTATTTATTTGCGGCAATTTTTATATACTATTGTCGTAATTTAAGTTAGCTAATTTTACATACATTTTATACATCCTTTTACATATTTTATTTAACTTATATTTTTTAAAATAATTTTAATATATATTATAAAAAATTATTTAAAAATATTTTTTAATATATAACATAATTCATGCTTTTTATACACATATATACTTAACAATTTTAAAAATATGTGATCTTGTATTTATAAAAATATTAATTTTTAATTATTTATATGCAACATATATTGATATATAGCCATATATATCCGCATAAACCCTGCATTTTTTTTTGTGTATTTCTTTCTTTTTTGTGATTTTTTTTTATTTTTTTGTGTATTTATTTTTGTATTTTTATTTTTTTATCTTTTCTATTTGTTTTTTAAGTATGTTTTATACTGTTTGTATTATTTATACTATTTATTTTTTAGATAAATTTTAAATTATTAAATTAAAAATATTTAATAATTATATATTATTATATGTAATATATACCGATATATAACGAAATATATAATAATTTTATACTCTTATTCTTTTAAAATTTAACAAGTATATATTATTATATATAATATATACTGACATATAATTAGATATATAATAGTTTTATACTTTTATTTTTTTAAAATTTAATTTATATTTATTATTATATATAACATATATCGATATATAACTAATTATATAATAATTTTATATTATTATTATTTTAAAATTTAACAAGCATATATTGTTATATGTAATATATAACTAAATATATATCACTTTTATCTTCTTATTCTTTTAAAATTTAATACGTATATATTGTTACGTGTAACATATATCGACATATAACTAAATATATAATAGTTTTATATTCTTTTAAAATTTAACACTTATATATTATTATATGTAACATATACAGACATATAACTAAATATAAATCACTTTTATACTTTTATTCTTTTGAAATTTACTATGAATATATTATTATATATAATATATACTGATATATAACTAAATATATAATAATTTGTATTATTATTCGTTAAAAATTTAACCAGTATATATTATTATATATAACATATGCTAACATATAATAAAATATATATCACTTTTATATTGTTATTTTTTGAAATTTAACACGAATATTTTATTATATATAATATATATTAACATATATCAATATATATTATTATCCTTTTGTAACATAAGTATATCTTTACTGTTTTATAAAAAAAAAATTAGAATACTATATTTATGTATTATTTTTAAAATCTAATACAAAAGTTCAGAAACACTAATTATTATTTTTTTTTTCGTTTTGTCCTATTGTCATTTGACTTATAATTATTAATTAGAAAATTTACAAAAATAACTTAAAAAACTTAGTTTGCAAAAATACTATAAAAAAATGCTCCAAAAATACTTTTACAAATTTTTTTTTAACATAATTACATCTTTACTGTTTTATAAAAAAAAATTTAGAACACTATATTTATGTATTATTTTTAAAATCTAATACAAAAGTTAAGAAACACTAATTAATTAAAACTTTTTTTTTGTTTTCTTTTTCTCCTATTGTCATTTGACTTATAATTATTAATTAAAAAATTTACAAAAATAACTTAAAAAAGTTAGTTTGCAAAAATACTATAAAAAAATACTCCAAAAATACTTTTACACAATTTTTTTAAAAAAATATGGTGCACGTTTACACTCAAAATACTTGAAGGCTTAAATTACAAAAATCTCAGTCTAAATATAACATATACTGGCATATATTAGTATATACTAACATATATTAACATATATTAATGTATATCAATATATATCGATATATATTAACATATTAAATTTAAATTTAAAAATAATTAATAGGAAATTACAAATTTTAGAAAATATTTGATCAATTATTTTCGTAAAACTGAAAGAAAGAAAATACGACATAGAAGTAATACAACTAAAACTTTTCTTTCATCTTTTATTTCTGTCAGTACATATGATGAAAGCAAACTAAAAAATATATTACATGAAATTCATAACACATTTTTTTTGCTACAAATATTAATAAAAAAGATAAATAAAAGTTGTTACTTATTTAATTAGTTTGTTCAATTTTAGAAGCAACATAATCAAATTTCTTATTATTGAATGCACCTAAAACCAAAAAATACAAAAATTAAAAGAGAAAGGGCAACAACACGGTGTCAACTAATCAATGGATAATTACCACCTAGAATTTTTGAGGCATACCAAACTTAATTCTTGTATTGCACAGAACATCTGGATTGGAAGTGCGATACATTGATACTCAATGATAATGTAAGAGACCTGAAAAGTTCATCACTAAAATTTTTTACTTCACTCGACATTAAATGCCTTCAAAAGCTCATTCAATTACCCAATAAGACGGCAAGTAGCCAGTAAAATTATAACTGTCTAACATGAATTTTAACATACAAAAATAAAAATTCAAAAATTACATATAGGATTGCAAACACACTTTTCAAACCAAATGGTTAGTGAATGAAATAAATAGTCTTGGTTGATTACAGCACAATTTAAAAAGATGATATAATGAAGGGACATACAACAAAACATACCACATTCTTCCAATATTCGTCAGTCAAATTAACAACTCCTAATGGAAAATCAACCTGAAACCATTACACTGATTTCCCATGCTCAGTATACCCAGCCAACATTGCAATCCACAACATCGAATCTCGATTAGGCATTTCATCAAACACCACTCTAGCGTTAAACAAATTACCAAAGTCACGTACATAAAAACCAAAATAGATGCAATAAACAAACTCAAAAGACCAACCATTTTTCCGAACCTCCATAAGCCCGCAAAACAAGGTGGAAGAATAAAGAAGCTATATCACCATTTGCACTTCATCTTATCATCACCATCTTCTTCTATTCTACAGTTCATCAATCACCATCTTCTTTTTATATTTTTACTCAACTCAATAAAATGATTATGCCGAAGACAAAAATAAATCATAAACCATCATGAAATCTTTTTTAACAGCTTATACTAGTAATAACAGGAAATGATGTTCAAATGGTGCAGTCATTGACCGATTGCCATAGGGATTATATAAAATAAAAATAAATAAATAACAAACACTAACAAAGAGGTAGCACCAAGTTGAAATTCAGGGATAACTTAAAAAAGATCATAAATATACCATAAAAATCATTCATCAAACTTAGATTCTAACCAACGAATGTATTGCAAAGCCAAATTAATAGAAACAAAAAAAGAAATTAAGAATTAAAATCTCTTAGCAGAATACATGTGATGAGCAATAAGCAAAATAGATAACGAACCTCGAACTAAACTGAAACTTCGAGAAGACAACGAATATTAATTTTGTTGATGGAGATGAGGAAACGATAATTGGTGATTGAAGTGAGGGTAAAATTGCTTTTGATGATGAGGAATAGGATGAAGAACGATAGAAAGAAAGGAAACAGACGATAAAAAGAAAGGAAGAATAAGTGGTAGAAAAGAAATACTGTATTTTTTAAAAAATAAAACATAAAACAGGGTAAAAATGGGAAACTAAAAGGATAAAAAAGAAAAAAAAATTAATAACAGTAAAATTGAAAATTAAAGTTGAAGTGTAGCATATGGTGTAATTTTCTCTTAAGAAAATTATATTGTATAGTATATTTTTTTAACTTTTTTTAAAAATACCTTATTTTTTAGTATATATTTAATATATTAAATATATAATCAATGTATATTTTTGAAAATAGAATATATATTTAATATACTAAATGCATATAAAAAATATACCTTTAAAAAATATATATTTTTTAAATTGAAAGTTAAAAAAAAAATGTATCTTTGAAATTGAAAAAGAAAAGTGGTATTTTTATAAATATTTTTTATTTTTAGGGTTTTTTTTTAAAAAAAAAACCCCTATATGTTTCCATATTTTAAATTATTGTATAATTTAGGCCTTTTTTACATAGCCCATTTGGTCCCTTTCTCTACTATTTATGTTTAATTAATTTATTTTGTATCTTAAGTTTATGTAATATGTTATGTGAACTATTATTTTGTATCCTAAGCTTTGGGCCTAATTCCACTTCTACATATTTATATTTTATTTAGTCTAATACATTATTTTGATTCATCACAATGTCTTTTAATTTTTTCATATTATCCTGATGGTTTGGGTCTAATTTCCATTTGGCCTGTTTATGGGTTTATTTTGAATTTCCACTATATAGCTTTTAGATTATTATTACTATTACTATTTTTTTTTCTTAAAGTTCTAGTGTGCCCCATAATATGCTCATCTGGTCTTATTTTAATTGGGTTTAGTGGATTTTTTTATAGTAATTATTTATAAGTCTCAATTAAGTTTGTTTTTAAATTTGGACTATGAATACCCATCAAACCCATTTTAATTTCTAATTTATTATTACTATTTCTATAATTCTACTCACATTATTATATTAATTTTGTTTCCAAGAAAATGGATTTACCAAGTGTGAGCCGGACGTCACTCAAACGAAGAAGTCGCCACTCGGTGCAGATCGAGAATACATATCTCAAAAGGCAGGTTGACATAAGGGTCAAACCCATTTCTCTATACTAGGTTTGATAATGACAAACTATTAGTCACTAAATTGAGTAATCTATATATACCACTATTTGCATTTGACAAAGAGCTCTTTTTAAGTATGTAATTCTAATGACAGCTTAATATATAACATGATATAAAACAAACAAGGTGTATGCATGTTCATGGCAAAGATGGTGATGATCATAATTATACACTATTCTTTAACATTCAAAATCCATTTTAAGTCCATGTTTAATTGATAACATGTTTTAAAGCATAATTATGAAGTTAATCATGCCATTCAACTTATCTCATCATTCCACAAAAACCACATGGTTGATCTCAACTTAATAAATCAAATTTGATCCAATTAAACTTATCAAAACTTGATAAAGATGATTTATAGTGTTTAAACCCTAAGGTTCACCGTTTTCAACTTATAATCTTCTAATTTGGTTACATCTCCTTATGCAAAACTTATAAAATGTGTGAAACCAGCTTGATGGATTGATTACCTACCTCAAAAGCAGTGAACACAATGATCTTAGAATTCTTGATATGTGAAACCACTTATAGTCCCTTGTTCTTGATGATTCTTACAACTTTAATCCAATTTATATGAAGAGCTACTCCAATAGATTGATTAAAGCACTTCTTTCCCTTTAACTCTTCACTTTTGACAGGTTGAATTGGGGGGTAAGGGGGTGGGAGGGGTGGTTTAAAGGTGGAAATGGCTACTGGAACTCCAAAGGTTTTGGTTTCTTTTAAGAATAAAGGAGAAATCTTGACAAAAAAGAGGTGAAATCTTAGTATTAAATTAGTAATCTTGGTTGGAACCCCCTCTTTATTAGGTTTAGGATGTATTTATAGGCCTAGGGTTCACTTGGAAGATTTCCTAATTAGTTTAGGGTGTTTATTGAGAAAGTAAATCGGATAGAATTAAAATAAAAAAGAAAAGAATCTTTAAAATATTGAAACTTTATATGCTGCCAAATCTGTCGTAGAACTCCTCTTGCCATGCAACAGTTCTTTGAACCTTTCGTTCGCCAGTCCTTAGACTTCCCTATAATAGTACAAGACTGCCACAAGGAAGTCCTCTCTAGCTTCTCATTTCTCACTTGTTCCTTCAACATTCCACACCATTTTTAGGATCCTTTAAGTTGTGTTCACCACCAGTGAGTTAGGTTTCAATCTACTAATCTATTTCCACAGTTTTATAAATTTAAACAAGAAAATAAATCAAATCAACAGGCTCAATTCGTTCTCATCATTGGGTTTGTCCATTACCCCGATTATTTGGTCAAAATCTAAATGCTAACACTAAGTCCATTTGTGTATGTATTTTCACTTAGACTGAATATACTAGGTGATGCGAACCAAGGTAATGGATGTGATCTCTCATACAAAGGGGATGGAAAGCTAGTAATGCCACCTCGTCCTATCACAAGATCAAGAGCAAGTAAGCTTAAGGCAACCTTGCATTCTTATGTTTAAAGCTTGATTACAAGAGAGATCAAGGAAGAAGCGTGGATCTAGCTTGAAGAGGTGAAATCGAATGAAGGTCCAAGGTTGATTACCTTACTTTGGGTGTGTGAAGATAATCACAAAGAGTAGCCCAATGGGCTAAGCAAGGTAAAACTATCATAAAGAAGAGGAGTATTCCATCTTATTTATCCAGCCATATGAGCTTGGTTTAGCATAGTTAATTATTGTAACTAGGACCAATATAACTAATTTAAATCCAAGACAAGGGCCTTGTTTGGTTACCTTTAAATTAAAGCATTATTTTACTTTAAACAATAGTGGGCATCCAAATACGCCCTTATATTTTAATTAGGGTTAGGACATTTTAGGGTATAAAACCCCTAGTTTTGCATGTAAGACGACATATTGCTTTTTGATTAAAATTTGATGGTTATCTTCCAAGTGAGGTTATATTCTCCATTGGTTACTTCAAGGATATTAGGTTTGTTCTAACTTGTTGCTTGAATTCAATTCTTTTTCCTTATACTCTTTGTTACTAGTTCCTTGCTAAATTAGGGGTGAAGGGTTATCTTTCTCAATTGATTGAATTGGGGTTTGATGATTGAATTGATTTGGAGGTCGTCTAGACTTAGATTCTAGGGGTTGCCACATCATTTGGTATTATAGCTTAGGTTCCAAATCAATTATATATATCTTTAAATTGTTGTTATTCAATGTTATTTATTCAATTGCATAAAAAAATACGAAAAATATTAGGGTTCTTTGTTGGAGGCTGAATCTACCCAACCTAGTTCTCTATTGGGTTTGCTTCTTCCTTATGCAATCTAGGTGTTGTTCTAAACCTATCATAAAGTGAATTCATAATAAATAAAGAAAAGAAAAAAAAGTACTGATTTGCTTTAAATTGATTGCAGCCCTAATTAGTTGAGTTGTTATAATTATCTAGTTGCTCAATTCTTGTTGTAATTAAATTTTTTGAGCATTGTATGGTGAAATTCGTAACAACTATTGGTGGGATTGATGTTGAGTTTATAAGTTAAGAATTTGGTCAAAATTGATGGAATATTTGCAATTAATGGTTAGTACATGCAATTAACTATCTTATTTACATATCTGACATCAATTTGGGATTGATTAGGTGTGATTAGGGTTCTGGTTTGAATTCCATTAGGGAAAACAAACTTCTTTCATTATTGTTCCTATTTTGTCTTATTTTTTTGCATTCTTATTTTTTTCTTTTCTTTGTTTGCTATTCTACTTGTTTCTGTCACATTAGATTGAGTAATTTGAGGAGGAGATTTGTGCCATCCTATTACTACTGTGAGCTACACTAGAAATTACAGAGACTCACACAAGGATCTATGTCAGTAGAAGATTATCACAAGGAGATGGAGATGGCAATGATTTGAGCAAACATTGAAGAGGTCAGAGAAGCTACCATGGCTCAATTGTTGGAAGGTTTAAACAAAGATATTGTAAATATAGTGGAGTTGCATTACTATATACAACTTGAAGAGATTGTGAATATTGCCATAAAGGTGGAGAAACAACTCAAACAAAAAGGAGCTAGCAAACTTATCTATTTAGGTTCCACCTCCAACTGGGGTTTAAAGTGGCCTAAAAAGGAAGAAAAACTAAAGGCAAGGTAAAAGAAGATAAGAATAAAGTTGAGCAAAAAGGTAACACTAAAACTCAATCAACTTCTTCTAATTTTGAAAAGCATACAAACATCAGATGCTTTAGATGTCTTGGCCATGGACATATTGCATCTCAATGTCCAAATAAGAAAGAAATGATGTTGAGGGATGATGGTGTAATTGAATCTGAAAGTGATGATGATTCAGATTCATTGCCTCCTTTGGAGGATTGTAGTGATGTGGAGGCTGAACATGCCTTGATGGTTGAATTACTAGTTAGATGTGTTTTGAGTGCTAAAGTGAAAGAGGAGGGAATTGAGCCAAGAGAGAATATTTTCCATTCTAGATGTGTGATTAATGGTAAGATTTGTAGTCTCATTATTGATGAGGGTAGTTGCACTAATGTGGCTAGCACTACTTTGGTGGAGAAATTAAGGCTGGAGTGTTTGAAATACCCTAGGCCATATAGATTGCAATGGCTTAGTGATTGTGGAGAAATAAGAGTGAATAAACAAGTTCTTATTTCTTTCTATATTAGAAAATATTCTGACAATGTGCTTTGTGATGTAGTACCTATGCATGCAGGCTATTTACTTCTTAAGAGGCCATGGAAATATGATAGAAAGTGGTGCATGATGGATATAGAAATAGAAACTCATACATGATGGGGGATCAACATATTATATTGGCTCCTATGACTCTTTGTAATATCCCGGAATAGACCCTAAGAGTTTTGGAGTTATTGTTGTTGTATTTGGATTTAATGTATATGTGTATATGTGAAATATAAGGATAATATATGTAAGACATATACATATACATCACATATACATGGGATATATATAATGGTGAAGGATAAGTGAGTTGTATATATATTTGTATAACTAAATAATAATAATAATAATAAAGACAAAAAGAAAAGAGAAGAAGAAAATCAAAGAAAGAATATGTGGTGGAGATTTAAAGTATTATTATTATTATTACTATTGTTATTGTTATTGTTATTGTTATTATTATTATTATTATATATATATATATATGGATAAGGACAAAGGAAAGAAGTAGAAACTTCTTCTTCCTTCTACTCCTTCTTCGTCTTCTTCGTTCTTCTTGGCCGAGAGAGAGAGAGAGAGAGAGAGAGAGAGAGAGAGAGAGAGAAAGAGAGAAAGATGTGATTTTCTTACCAAATTTCTTAAGGAATTCAAGAGATTTGATGATAGAGATGAAGATTTGATAAAGGATTCAAGTAAGTATTTATTTCTTTAAATTGATTTTCATTGTTTGAGTTGGGTTTGGTATGGTTGATGTGTGATGATGATGATATTGAAAGATTTAAGTATATATATGTGTTGATTTGGTAATTGGATGATGATAATATGATTATTTGTGAAGATGATGATGAATTGTTGAATAAGGGTTGAGTTTAATGAAATTTGGGGATTTGATAAATTGGTATATGAATGAAGTTTATAATGATGATTGGTGTGTGTTTTGAGTGTTGTTGATGTTTTGGTAAGTTTGTTATGGTTTTTGGGTGTGTTTGATGAAGATTGTTTGAAGTGAGTAATGATAAAAAGATGGATATTGTTGGATGTTGTTGTGTGTTGACCGGAATCTGGGTTTTTAGTCGGACACGCCCAGAGACACGGCCAGTTTGTTAGGCGTGTCGTTGGTTCTGTTTTCTGGAGTTGGTAGCACGAGCAGTGACACGCCCATGTTATTGAGCGTGTCATAGCTACTGTGAGTTTGGAGAATTGACACGGCCATGAGCACGCTCTTGTTGATTGGACGTGTTGATGTTTTTGAGATACAGAATGTATTACACGCCCAGTGACACGCCCGTGGTTATGAGCGTGTCAATGTTTCTGTGTTGTGGAGTTAGGGCACGATCAGGAACACGCCCGTGTTGATGAGCGTGTCATGTGTTGAGTTTGCCCTAATTGATTCTTATTTGTATTACCTCATGTGTATTTCTAAGTGAGTGTGTATGATTACTTTTGGATTAGGTTTTAAGAGATGGAATTGCCCTAATCCAAGTATTGAAAGATCTATGGAAGAGAAGTTATATGGGAGTGAGTTCTTTAGAGGTAAGTACAAAACCCTATTGGATTGCATATAAGTATATTGTTAAAATAAATATTAATATTGTATACGCAATGAAAAGATAAGAGATATGATAATACATTAATACATATAAGATGTGAAGGCATTCAATATATATATGTTATGAAATGTGAAAGATGTGAGGATATGATTTGTATGATGTGTATTCCAATTTATATGGTAATGCAATTGATTGTGCATACTTGAGTAATGAATGATTATGTATATAAATATCAAAGATGAACTATGAAATGTGATAATGTGATATTGTGATGAACTATGAAATGTGATAATGTGATATTGTGGTGAACTATGAAATGTGATATTGTGCTGGAATATGAAATGTAAATTGAGAGGTGATGATGTATAAAGCCATTGTGGTTGGCTATGATATTGAGAATGAGATAAATGAGGCATGTTTTGCCTAAATGATGCCATTGTGGTTGGCTATGATGATGTAAATGATGATGAGAATGAGAATGAAATTGATAATGAAATAATAAATGAATTGTGTGACTAATGTGTTATTCATTTTCAGAGTTTTGTTGTTGGTGGCATGCCTAATAAGTGTAACAATCTCTTGAAGTTAGGTTGGATTGAATCCTTGAAGCCTAATTGAGATGTTACCACCCTTGAAGCTAGGTTGGGTTAGTTCTTGAAGCCAAGTTGGGTAGAAGCTTAGCATGCTTTGCTCCCCTTGAAGCTTGGTTGAACTTAATCCTTGAAGCCTAGTTGGGTATATGATATTGATAAATGTGATAACAAAACCAAAGCATTAACTCTGAACTTTGAATGACATATTAGTGTCTTTTGGGCCCGAGTCTGTCTTTGTTGTTAATGTGATGTATATACAAGTTGAAATAAATGAGTAATGGGATTTATGTTGCCTTTGTTGGAAATGTGAGTTGTGAATGATGAATTGTGGTTAGTGATATGATTATATAACATACATGAATTATTGAAAGGAGATATGGTTTGTGAAGTTATATGCAATATGCGATTATAAAGTATAAAATGATATATATGATATGTATGAGGTGAAATTGGTAAGTATCATAATATGAAGGTTCTATCAATTTATTGAATTATGTTTGATGGTTATGCTATATGTGTATATGTATATCCTCTATAAGGTTAATAGGATTATATGAAGAATGCATTGAAAAAGGGGAAAACAGAGTAAGAAAATGTTAAAACATGAGACTAAACATATGAGGTATGTTTCCTTTATATTGTATATTTTAATGGTTACTTGTACTACTAAGCTTTCGAGCTTAGCGCGGTTATCTTAATCGCGCAGGTATATAGGTGATGAAGCTGGAGATAAGCTACTATGTCACAACGAGGACAAGTGTAGTTCGAGACCAACTAGATGGTGGTGCATGCATGTAATTATACTGTATTTTCATAAGAATGTATTCATTTGTATAGATGAATCTTTGGAAGAAACAATGTAACTTATATTTATGTATTACCATGATAAGAATAACCATTTTGTAAATACTTTCATATGATTTAAATGTATTATGGTTTTAAAAATTAAAGTAAAGAGTTATAATGGTGATGAAAAGTGACATTCTTATACTCTATATACATATTGTATGTGTACCTGGTATATGTACAGTATTTATATGGGGTATCGGGGTGTTACAATTATTTTGGTATCAGAGCTTAGGTTTCGAGATTCTCGGCCTAAGTAAATTTACAAAGAAAAGTTTTAAAAAAAAAATGATGATAAATGAAAATAAAAAGAATGAAAATTTTGATACATGCACATGCATTAACACCTAGGTTGGTCTCGGATGTGGCATAATATGATTTGTAAAATATTTGTGTTACATGAGATGTTTAATATAGTTGATGATATATGTGTATACTATGTTGATGTGAGAAGAAACCATGATTGTTGGCAATGATGTTGGAAATGAATTATAATTGAGGCATAGTGCCTAATTATTTATGAGAAACGAATTACGAAATGTAATGTGAAATATGCATGTTGATGAGACATATGAAAAATGTTATGTCATGTGCAAAATGGAATGTAATATTGATGTTTATGAGTAATATTATGTATGACATAATATGAATTGAAAAATAAAGAAATGGAAAGGAAAATAAAGTTGGAAATGAGTTGAAAATCAAATTAAGATAAGAGTATGTACTCTTTCTTCTATACTTTAAACCTCTTTATAAGAAAGTTTATGTTGAGTTTGCTAGACAGAGGAAATAATGTCGAATTGTGAATATTGAAAGTTATGTTATTTAAATGAAGAGAGTATGGTGGTATATTGAATGAGTTGATGGGTATAGACAAAGTTTGACCATTTATGATTTGAATATGTAAAGTTAAAGTTTTTAAAAGAAAAAGAGATGATGTTGGTTAAATAAGGAAATATAATGGTGTTGTTGCATTGCTGTTTTAAATGCAAACATTGTGATTTTAATGTTAGAAATGTGATACGCTTGAGTGTTGTTAAAGCTCATATTAATGGTGGAAAGATGTGATAATTAGATTTTTGGAAATGAGCTTTAATATTTGTGAAAAGAATATACTTTTGAGGTTGTTTTGTAATGTGTATATATAAGATGTTTTTTTTTAAGTTGATATTAAGAACATAAGATGAGTGAATGGAAGTTTAAGTAAAGTAGTAAGTTGTGAAATTATAGTGTTAATGGAATTTGGGTAAAGACTATTTGAGTATTGATAATCTTAATGTAAGTTAAACCCATGAGCTTGTGGAATGAATATTACTGTATATGAGAGTACTATTAAATTGAATAATGTGATTGATAGTATGAGAATGATTATGCTTGCATTGACAAACCTGAGCAAAGCTAGGTCATGGGATAATATTGACAGTAAGAAATGGGATGGATCAATGTGGATTTAAGAAATTGAGATTTGTCATAATTAGACTTGGAGAGTATAAAGAGATTATTGAGCCCAATGTATATATGAGTGGATGTAATGTACATGTGTATAGATATGTGAGTAATATATATATATATATATATATATCTATGTGTTGAAGAATAAACAAATGGATGTATAGATGGTATACTAATGCTTTTAAAAATATATGTGAGAGAGATGTCACCTTAGTAGCGTGACTAAGATTTTGTGAAGTAATATCATGGTGATAATGTATATGTGTTGGGTTGATAAACAACTTAAGTCATGTCAAAAAGGGATAAAAATGATGTTGTTTACGGAATAGTAAAATGTTAAATTGTGTTGAAAATATGTAAAAGAGGAATTAAATATCATTGTATGATTATGTGTATACATGTATAGAAAATGTGGAATGAGTTTTTGATATGAATGTAATTGTAAAATGTAAGAAATGTGGAAAGTAAATCACATTGTGAATGTGATCTATGGATGTGTTATATAATTGCATATTTGATGTATATTGGAAATGACATTGCATGTAGTAGTGGACCTAAGAGAGATTAGGCCTTGATTGACGTAAAGAGTATGCGATGAAATGAAAATAAGAATAAACTTAAGAAATGTTGGATAGTGAAATGGTTATGGAAATAAGGATTAATTTGGGAAATGGTGGACAGTAATATTGTTATGATAATAACTGAATTTGGCTATCATAAATGTTATGAGCCAAAGTATTTGTGTGAGGAAATGTTCTGTGTATATAAATTTAATAAGAAATTATAAGGGAAAAAGAAAGTATAAAGAATGAAATTTATGTAAGATCTGTATAAGATTGAATGATGTGTGAAGGAGAGGTTAAGGATAATATTGTTGTATATGAGACATGCAAATGGTGATCAAATAATTAAGAGTAAATTGTGTTGAGATAGAGTTGACATATGTTAATTTTGGATGTAGTAAAGTTTGGAGAATGGAGATATTATATTTGTGATGCAACTTAGTAGTATAATTGGAAAGTTGGAAATAAAATAATAGAGGAACAGTATTGATTTATAAGTTTCAGATGTGATCATTAATCTCCTATGGCCATATAGTGTATTTATGGTATTTGGCCGATTAACTTTGTTATCCACAGAATTGAGACTAAGAAAGTATAACTGTAATACTACTTTGGTAAGATTGATAATTATGTTTCTAGAAACATGATTAACGGTTATGATTGATGAAGTGTATTTTATGGTTTTTGTGTTAGCAATTTGGTTATAATTCTGGAAAAGAAAAGACAGAAAGAGAATTGTGGAAATACTTTAAGTTATGAGTAATGTGAGAAAAAGGTAATTATTGTTAATATAGTAATGATTATGTTTATGGTATACGGTGAATAAGTGGATGGGTTTAATATTTGAGTGAGTAAACTATGAATGATAAGCATGGTATGAGATAATTATGAATTTTGGTGGAATTGTATTGAGATAATGAAAGATAAACTATGTGTATATTGAAAGATAAATTAAAGTGGATGGTTATTCATGATAAATTTAGATAAGTGAACTATTGATTTGAATCAAACAAGATTATGATGTTAAGATATTGTGGAGAATAAATCAATTGATCTGGATTTTTGCTATAATTGTGAATTATTATTGAGATTTAATATGTATGGTTGTGCTAAAGGCATAAGAGATAAATAATGATGTATACAATGTAAAATTTTGATAGATGAACGGACATGAATTAATTGAATTATATCAATTTTAATGATGAGAAAAGGGAAGAAGTTGATTTCCTGTAAAGTAAGTTCAAAAGCATTGTATTAATATTGATGTTAAGTGAGAAAATACTAGAGAAGGAATGAAGTGTATGAGAAATAAGAATATTATTATCAATGAAGGTTTGATAAATGTTTGTTTGTAAGGATAATTGTAATGATGGGATAATTAATATTAAGATATAAGTTTATGATCTTGAAAGTTAAAGTTAAGAGAATAGTTATAAAGAGATGAAGTGATAAAATATTTTGAATGTAATAATGGAATGTAACATAAGTATGTTAAAGGATGATTGAATTTTTGCATATAGATAAGGTATTTGAGAGTATAATGAGTTATTTTGAATATTGGATAAGAATGTAATAAGGTATAAAGATTTTTATCGTGACAAGTTGTGGAATTGAATAATATAATTGACTCTAAGGGGGAGAGTGCAAACTATGTGATTTGATGAAAATTTTAAATGGTGTATTGGTAAGAATGGAATGTTATTGTACTGAGTAATTTCGAGGACGAAATTTTTTTTAGGGGGAGAGAATTGTAATATCCCGGAATAGACCCTAAGAGTTTTGGAGTTATTGTTGTTGTATTTGGATTTAATGTATATGTGTATATGTGAAATATAAGGATAATATATGTAAGACATATACATATACATCACATATACATGGGATATATATAATGGTGAAGGATAAGTGAGTTGTATATATATTTGTATAACTAAATAATAATAATAATAATAAAGACAAAAAGAAAAGAGAAGAAGAAAATCAAAGAAAGAATATGTGGTGGAGATTTAAAGTATTATTATTATTATTACTATTGTTATTGTTATTGTTATTGTTATTATTATTATTATTATTATTATTATTATATATATATATATGGATAAGGACAAAGGAAAGAAGTAGAAACTTCTTCTTCCTTCTACTCCTTCTTCGTCTTCTTCGTTCTTCTTGGCCGAGAGAGAGAGAGAGAGAGAGAGAGAGAGAGAGAGAGAAAGAGAGAAAGATGTGATTTTCTTACCAAATTTCTTAAGGAATTCAAGAGATTTGATGATAGAGATGAAGATTTGATAAATGATTCAAGTAAGTATTTATTTCTTTAAATTGATTTTCATTGTTTGAGTTGGGTTTGGTATGGTTGATGTGTGATGATGATGATATTGAAAGATTTAAGTATATATATGTGTTGATTTGGTAATTGGATGATGATAATATGATTATTTGTGAAGATGATGATGAATTGTTGAATAAGGGTTGAGTTTAATGAAATTTGGGGATTTGATAAATTGGTATATGAATGAAGTTTATAATGATGATTGGTGTGTGTTTTGAGTGTTGTTGATGTTTTGGTAAGTTTGTTATGGTTTTTGGGTGTGTTTGATGAAGATTGTTTGAAGTGAGTAATGATAAAAAGATGGATATTGTTGGATGTTGTTGTGTGTTGACCGGAATCTGGGTTTTTAGTCGGACACGCCCAGAGACACGGCCAGTTTGTTAGGCGTGTCGTTGGTTCTGTTTTCTGGAGTTGGTAGCACGAGCAGTGACACGCCCATGTTATTGAGCGTGTCATAGCTACTGTGAGTTTGGAGAATTGACACGGCCATGAGCACGCTCTTGTTGATTGGACGTGTTGATGTTTTTGAGATACAGAATGTATTACACGCCCAGTGACACGCCCGTGGTTATGAGCGTGTCAATGTTTCTGTGTTGTGGAGTTAGGGCACGATCAGGAACACGCCCGTGTTGATGAGCGTGTCATGTGTTGAGTTTGCCCTAATTGATTCTTATTTGTATTACCTCATGTGTATTTCTAAGTGAGTGTGTATGATTACTTTTGGATTAGGTTTTAAGAGATGGAATTGCCCTAATCCAAGTATTGAAAGATCTATGGAAGAGAAGTTATATGGGAGTGAGTTCTTTAGAGGTAAGTACAAAACCCTATTGGATTGCATATAAGTATATTGTTAAAATAAATATTAATATTGTATACGCAATGAAAAGATAAGAGATATGATAATACATTAATACATATAAGATGTGAAGGCATTCAATATATATATGTTATGAAATGTGAAAGATGTGAGGATATGATTTGTATGATGTGTATTCCAATTTATATGGTAATGCAATTGATTGTGCATACTTGAGTAATGAATGATTATGTATATAAATATCAAAGATGAACTATGAAATGTGATAATGTGATATTGTGATGAACTATGAAATGTGATAATGTGATATTGTGGTGAACTATGAAATGTGATATTGTGCTGGAATATGAAATGTAAATTGAGAGGTGATGATGTATAAAGCCATTGTGGTTGGCTATGATATTGAGAATGAGATAAATGAGGCATGTTTTGCCTAAATGATGCCATTGTGGTTGGCTATGATGATGTAAATGATGATGAGAATGAGAATGAAATTGATAATGAAATAATAAATGAATTGTGTGACTAATGTGTTATTCATTTTCAGAGTTTTGTTGTTGGTGGCATGCCTAATAAGTGTAACAATCTCTTGAAGTTAGGTTGGATTGAATCCTTGAAGCCTAATTGAGATGTTACCACCCTTGAAGCTAGGTTGGGTTAGTTCTTGAAGCCAAGTTGGGTAGAAGCTTAGCATGCTTTGCTCCCCTTGAAGCTTGGTTGAACTTAATCCTTGAAGCCTAGTTGGGTATATGATATTGATAAATGTGATAACAAAACCAAAGCATTAACTCTGAACTTTGAATGACATATTAGTGTCTTTTGGGCCCGAGTCTGTCTTTGTTGTTAATGTGATGTATATACAAGTTGAAATAAATGAGTAATGGGATTTATGTTGCCTTTGTTGGAAATGTGAGTTGTGAATGATGAATTGTGGTTAGTGATATGATTATATAACATACATGAATTATTGAAAGGAGATATGGTTTGTGAAGTTATATGCAATATGCGATTATAAAGTATAAAATGATATATATGATATGTATGAGGTGAAATTGGTAAGTATCATAATATGAAGGTTCTATCAATTTATTGAATTATGTTTGATGGTTATGCTATATGTGTATATGTATATCCTCTATAAGGTTAATAGGATTATATGAAGAATGCATTGAAAAAGGGGAAAACAGAGTAAGAAAATGTTAAAACATGAGACTAAACATATGAGGTATGTTTCCTTTATATTGTATATTTTAATGGTTACTTGTACTACTAAGCTTTCGAGCTTAGCGCGGTTATCTTAATCGCGCAGGTATATAGGTGATGAAGCTGGAGATAAGCTACTATGTCACAACGAGGACAAGTGTAGTTCGAGACCAACTAGATGGTGGTGCATGCATGTAATTATACTGTATTTTCATAAGAATGTATTCATTTGTATAGATGAATCTTTGGAAGAAACAATGTAACTTATATTTATGTATTACCATGATAAGAATAACCATTTTGTAAATACTTTCATATGATTTAAATGTATTATGGTTTTAAAAATTAAAGTAAAGAGTTATAATGGTGATGAAAAGTGACATTCTTATACTCTATATACATATTGTATGTGTACCTGGTATATGTACAGTATTTATATGGGGTATCGGGGTGTTACACTCTTCGTGAGGTCTATGAAGACCAAATAAAGCTATTAAGAAGTATGAAAGAGGAGATGCAGAGGGAGGCAGAAAAGATTAAAGGGAAAGAGAGAGATCAAAAGAAGAGATATGGAGCTAAGATAAAAGAGTTTGAGAAAGAAAAGAGTGAGGTCGAGAGAGAGAAAAAAAATAATGGGAAAGGAGGCTACAATTGAAAAACAATTAATGGGCCTAAATGATAGCAAAATAAAAAGAAATAATTTCTATAAAAAGGAAAAGGATGTGAGGATTACTTATGAGAGTCAAAAGTGTAACACCCATAAATTTTAGAGGTTTTTAAATAATTAATTTAGAGGTATATTAAAGTATTGAGAGAGGTATTGGTGTTATATATACCTGATGCATAGTTAGTGTATGCATAGTTTATACCAAAAATATAATGTGTTGGATTTATATTATATAAATAATATATACATGATATATATTTATTATGTATGCATTATTTATATTTCATATATGCATTACATATATATTTCATATACATATACATTAAATATGTGTAACATATAAAGAAAGTATATATAGATAGTGGATAATTATGGATGAGGAAGTGATAATTATAATAATTAAAAAAAACAAAGTCAAAGAAGGAAAGAAAAAAAATACTTGGTGGATATTGAAAGTAAAATAAATAAGTAATTAATTAATTAATATATGTATATTTATAGATGGAAATTGTAAGAAACAAAAATAAAATATTATCTTCTTCCTTCCTCCATGGCGGTGAATGAAATTGAAGAGAAAGAGAGGGAGAAAGATTTTTCTAATAACATCAAATTACATCAAAAGCTTAGGAAATCAAATAGATTTTTGAAAGAAATCAAGAAATCAAGTGTTCCTTTCTTTAAAAGTTTAATTTCTTAGTTTTATGGTTATGTTTGGAATTGCTAGAGAGAGAAAGTGATGTTAAATTGTTAAAATAGATAGAAATGACGCTAAAAGGATGGGTATAAAATGAATTGATGGTTGATTGTTTGAAAAGAACAAAGTTGATGGAATTATGGTTTTTGAATGATTATGTGTAATTAGGATTTTCCATATAGATTAAGATAATTGTTGGAATGGATAAAATTAACGTTATTTCAATATGTATGCAATGATTCTATGGTTAGAAATTAATTATGGGCAAGTTTGGATAAAGTTGGAATTTAAGGTTTGGTTATGTAAAATTAGAGTTTCTATTATGGATGATGTAATTGTTGTAATGAGATGAATAAGTGTTGTTTTAATGTAGACGTTGTGATTTTAAGGTTGGAAATGTGATATGAATAGGTTTTGGTGATGTTCATGGTGATGGTTGTATTATGCAGAATTTGGTTTTTTGAAGGAGAATTCCATAATTGTGAAAGTGAATTGTTTTAGTATTATATTAATGTATAAGTAATGTTTTTAAGATTAAATGTTGAAAATGAGATTGGTAGAATGAAGTTTAAGTAAAGTAGTGAATGGTGAAATTAGAGTATTAGTGAGGTTTTTGATGAGAATTGAATAAATAATGGTAATTTGATAATCAATGAGAATGTAAGTGACTTTAAATAGATAATGTTGCTTTATTGATGGATTATGTATGTGTAGGTTAAAGTGATAAAAGAGGTGGAATTTAGAATTTGGCTTGGGAAAGAAAAAAAGGTTAGTACATATTACTAAACCTTGTATTTTCATTAAATGTAAGTGAGCAATTTGAATGTCTAATATTATTGTAAAATATGGTTTTGCACATAAGCTATGCATTATGGCATAGTTATGTGTTGGGTGTCACATTGGCAATAATCCAATATGGGTTTATATATATAAATATATATAAATGAGATATGTGGTGTGTTGCCCAATGCGGACACATTTGTGGCTTGTAAGAAAATTTTAGAAGTGGGTCACATTATGAATGTGACTTACGGATATTAAATTTGATGAGCTAAAAATATGAAAAGTGATAAAATGTAAAACAATGTGAAAATATGATGTAATGTGAAAGTGATCAAGGATTGAGTTGATCACTTGAAAATGTGAAAAATAGTAAAAGAATATGAAAGATAAGAGGAATCATGTGAAATGCTTGAATTGTGAGATATTAAGCTATTGTAGAATGGTTAATATCCTTGATATGTGTAATTTTGCTTAATAAATGCATAATTTGGCCACATTGAGTATGTGGTAAGAAAATTGATAACATTATTGAAAATGTGTGAAAATAATTGGAAATGATGAAAAAGTGCATAAAGAATGGAAATTGGCATTATTGCCAAAGAATGAGAAAAATGAGAAATCATTTAGTGAATGTATATCACCTTATGTAATATCAATTTTCAGAGTATTGTGTTTGGTGCTACGGTATACCAATGATTTCTCTAGATCTTGAATATTATATAGGGATATTTAGGCCCTATGTGTGTGTTTGTGATACGTTTATGTGTATATGTGTGTTGTGTCTTGGATAATAAAATATGATGAATTGATTGTGATATGAATAAAGATATATGAATGAAAATGTATATGTTGATAGACCCGAGCAGAGCTGAGTCTAAAGACTGAGATGACCTATGCGTAATTGGGTCATGAAATCGATATAGTGTGCATTGGAAATTAAAGAGATATAAACATATATATATATATACATAATGAATTAAATGAGTAATAAGAAAGTGTGCATGTAATATTTATTCTTTATAAATATATAGCACTAAGCTATACAGCTTAGGGCGGTAGTGTGTATCGCGCAGGTCATTAGACGTGTATATCTGGATTGAGGTTGAGACTTGAAGCTCTTCTGCTCCATAAGACCAACTTGGACGGTGTTGCATCCATATATAAGTTGATTTAGGTGTATTTTAATTCTTAATAAACTTTGATGTTAAATACTTGAGTTAAGTAAGACTTCGTAAAATGTTTTAGGTAAATATATATTATGTATAATAAATGATGATTTTGGGTAATGTTATGTATATATATAAGATTAAGAGTGATATTATCTATATATGCATGTATAAATATTTATGGTGAGAAATGTTTTGGATATAAAATCTTGTTAAATAAACTAATGAAATAGTGATTTGGATGATTGGTTGTAAACAATATTTTGAATTATGAATTTGAATATGTACTTACAAATTGGTGATTTGGAGAAATGGTGAAAACTGTATTTTTGGGAATGTTCAATTGTTTATAGGTCGTGTTTTGATTAAATTGCGGAAATATTGAGTTTACATTTAAAATTATGGCAATTTTTCCCCCATAGATTTTCTTTATTTTTTAACAATGTACTACTAGAGTATCTCTTTAACTATTAACATTTATTTATATAATTTGAAATAGAATTTTTATTAAGGAGTTTATCATGACACTATTATATTTTATATGCGCATTATATATATAAGGAATATATATACTGTACGTATAAAAGGTATAAGAGTGTTACATTTATTTTAGTATCAGAGTCTAGGTTTGAGAATCTCAACCTAGGTGGGCTTTGAAAATGAGGAAGGAGAGTTTTAAAATGTGATTTAAGTTTTAATACATGCATATGCATTGGCACCTATGTTGGTCGATGATGTGGCAATGTTCATCCGATATGTCGAATATAAGTTAAAGTGGTGTTTGTGATGCATAAATTTGAGTAGCGCAGCGGGAGTGTCATTCTAGAGATTTTAGATTAAGAATTTCTATAATATTTATCTAAAACTTAAGACTTATATTAATTCAATGAAAATTAAGATTTATATTTATTCAATTGATAAATAAGTAAAATTAAGTAAATAATTTAAGATATGAAATAAACAGCTTGAGAGATGAATATGATGGTTGCTGGAAATTCTGCTTATGTGTTGCAAAGTGATTTTGTCCGAATTTTTAGACTAATTTAGAGATGTTAAATGGGCTTAAAATTTTAATTGAAAGTTTTTCTAAGTGTTATTTATCAAATTTCATAAATTTTAAGGATGATTTACTATTTAATAAAAATAGAAGAACATAAATTTTTTGAGTAATTCCAACAATTCAGAATTTGTAGGATTTGTGAAACGTATTTAAAAACTATAGCAAACGAATCTAGAAAAACTAAAAATTTATATACAAGATTTTATGTATTTCTAGGATATATGGTTAAAAGTTCATAAATTTCTATCAAGATTTATACCTAAAAAAATAGATAAACAGGTACTGCCAGAGAAATTATTGAAGAGACAAAATCTGTGAGTTTGGAAAACTTAATTTTTAAATATAGTAAATAAACTTAGAAAAATCTAAAATTTTAAACACAAGTCCATATATGTGTTTAGTACACATGGCTAAAAGTTTACAATCTTTCATGAAGATTTAATGATGAATGGAAAGTTGAAAATTAAGGTTGACATGGAAGTTAGGAAGTCATGTGGATTTATGAAATTGAGTAATAAATTAAATTTTATATGATAAATGAATGAAGAAAATTATGAAAATTTACATATGAATTGGTCAATGTATGAAGAAGGAATATAGAGTTTTTAATAAATTAAGAACTGTAATGGCCAAGATTTTAAACAGGAAACTTTTTAACTGATATTGATAATTGATAATGTATAGTGATAAAAATAATATAGATAAATGCTATAAGCAGAGAATAGTGAATAGTATATTTTAAAATTTACTGAAAAAATTATTTTTACGGTTTTACCAGATAAAAAATCGAATTAGATTCAAAGGTTAAGAGTGAGGGTGCACCATAGTTAAGATGAGAGTGGCCACACTAGATTAAATTATATATATATATAAGTGGATATGTGTGTCAATGTGGAGAACCTACTCCTTTCTTCTTGCTTCATCATCCACCCCTATCATCATCTTCCTCACCAAAATTCCTCCTTTGACCTTTTTTTCAAAAAATTCAGCTAAAATTTAAGAGGAAATCACATCTAGTTATGGATTTTTAAAAGAATAAGCTAGAAAAGGGGAGATTATGAACAACTGATTAAAGGAAATGAGAGAAGAAGAGGGGTTTTGAAGGAGGTATGTGCTTATGTATTTTAATTTGCAAATATTTGAATTTCTGTGAGTTTTAATGTTTGAATTGATTGATTGAGTTATTTATAATGAATTGTTTCTTGAAAATATTGATTAAATGGATTGATGATTGAAAATTTAATTAAAAGAATTTATGGGTGGTGAGTATGTTTCTTAATTTAGTTTTTATAAGAATTGGGAAGTTTGATGTTGTTTTAGCGATAAGTGATGATTGAATATTTGATTAATTGAAGCGTGATTAAAGTATTTGATATAGACTCTGTATATGTCAAAGAAACTAGTTTTGATTCAATTTTTATCATAGATTTGGATATTTTGTGTTTAAGTGGTTGAGCATACAAAATACAAAACTTTGCTTGACACAACCAGTGACACGACCATGTCACTGGGCGTGTCAACATTACCGTGTTTCAGTGTTGATGACATGACAAGGAACACGCACGTGTCATTGGGCGTATCATAGCTATTGTGATGAAAATTAAATGATACGACCAGTAACACGCCCGTGTTATTGGGCGTGTCATAGCTACTGTGATGAAACTTAAATGACATGACCAGTAACACTCCCATTTTATTGGGCATGTCATGGCTACTGTGATGAAAATTAAATGACACGGCCAATGACACACCCATGTTGTTGGGCATGTCAAAGCTTTTGTAAAATGAGCAAGTGACACGATCATTGACACGCCCATGTCGTTGGGCATTTCACTTGAAGAATTTGCCTAAAGTAGTTCTTTTACTTATCTTTCATCTGTGATTTCGGCCCAAATGACTATAAGGCCTCAAAGTGTAAAATATTTTTGAAATCAACCCTAACAAGTTATGCAATAAATTTTGAATATATGATAAATATGTGTAATACTAAGTGTTGATCAAAGAATTGTTCCATTGAAGTGATATACATAATTCAGTATTAATCAAAACTAATGAATTGCCCAAATCATACTAATTTCAGAACTAGCTTTGGATTAAATGGTTAACCAAAAGAAGTATAGCCATAGTGATAATGGGCACCTTGTGCCATTAATGGACATATTGTGTCATCAGTAATAGTGAGCATAATTGCCATTATATATTCTTGAGATTTGGCATTAAAATTTCTACACTAACCTGTTATCCAAACCTATAATCTGAGTTCAGTATGTAAGGGCATATTTAATGACGTTATCTATATTGAAAATATATGTGAATATGATGTTATGAATAATGGAAGAAATGCAAAATAATAATATAAGTCAATTACTTAAAATCAACTTACTGTGTTACAATGTGAAAGTAATTGGTAATGTATATATTAATGTTTCCAAGTGAAAGTTCTAATGCACGGAATAGAAATGTTATGCTCAAGTTATTTAATTGATCAATAACTTTCTAAGTGTTATAATGATTGAAAGTGTATATAATGATATAAGATACAAAGTGCCCCAAAATATAGTACTAAATTTAAGTGCCAAAAGTTATAGATTGAATGAAATTATCCTATATGTGAAACTAAAAAGTAAGACTTA
This sequence comes from Garcia nutans, assembly GCA_947685225.1. Taxonomy (NCBI): domain Eukaryota; kingdom Viridiplantae; phylum Streptophyta; class Magnoliopsida; order Malpighiales; family Euphorbiaceae; genus Garcia; species Garcia nutans. The sequence goes on along the minus strand of CANTUV010000009.1, from coordinate 28,708,445 downwards.
CTAAAAAATAAAATAAGCATATTATGAGTGATATTAACAAATGAGAAAGTAAGTCTTAAATAAAATGATTCATAAAGAGAAAAGTTGTAATACCGAAAGTATAGTATAACATAATGGCTTTTATAAAGTTAAAGTTATTATTTTGTGTAATCAAAATATTATGTTGGTTTGTTATTGAAAATAGTTAATATATTGAAATATTTCTTAAAACTGAGTGTTATTACTGTATTTCCATAAGTATTTTTCTTTAATATTAAGTGACAAAATATGTTTATACAAGCACTACTAAGCTTTGCTTAGCTTGTTAGAATTATTTTCTGACACGCAGGTATCATGTCATCGGAGCAAGTTTAGCAATGAAATTAAGGATCTTAGAAATTATTTACAGTACATATAGAGATCGTTTGTATATTGTACTCATAATTTATGAAATGTATATATACAATTTAATTTGGCTATTTGAGAGATTGTACAAATTTATAAACATGAAAGGAATATATGTATTTAAAGGACGAAGTTTGGGATTTTAGTGAATGATTATCAAATAAAGCAATGTATTATATAAATTTATTTGATTTGACTAACTTATGATGGTTATCTGATTTATAATTAGTATTTAGATTATTGGAGATATTAGAGATTGGTTTAAATGTTGGATTTATAAGTATTATATTATACAGATTGTATTATTATTTAAATTTTTTTTATTAGTAATACTTTGAAAGGAAACTTTGCTGATGAATTGATTAGAGTACTGACAATATATTAAGTAACATTCTGTGATAGTTCTAATGAGAATTTTCAGGGGATATTACATTTAGTGGTATCAGAGCATGGTTTAGGCATTTCTGGCATGTAAAGTTATAGGAGAAGTGAAATGCAATTGTCTAAGTTATGTGAATTGAATAAGTGGATCTGTGTTTTGATACATTTGATATTTCCTGTGTTTATGGTAGTAGAATCTTTTCTAAGAGTTTATTGAGAATTCATATTGTATTATTTGGAGTACACTAGACCTATTTGTGAAAAAGAAGGATGTGAAAAGAAAATAAAATATGAGTAGTTAAAGAGATATATCAAAGTAACACAGTGGAAGTGTAATAATTTATTAGAATCTGAGAAATGAATTATGATAGATAGATAAATTTCAAGAATGAGAATTGTCATGCTTTAAAATTTTAAGTATTGATTTTCTGCATTAATTGAATATATGAGTGTAAATTGGATTGATTATGATATTATGTGTAGCTTGAACATTTGGAACTAATAGTAATAAGGTTAAATAAGCCTTAATATGAGTAACATTAAATTCAAATATGGATAATATCTATATTTTTGAAAAAGATTTCGAAGAGGTAAGAAATTATGAAAATACCCTTATAGCCTGAAATGAATTCGAGCTGTAATTTAGATGTGAAATATGGATAATGGGGGTTTTAAAGTGTCTAAAGTAATTGTTTTATAATGTTTCAAAGTTAAAAATTGGAGTAATAGTTAATTAAAGAAAGTGAATGCATCGAAACTATTATATAAGTGAGTGTATTGGATAAAAGTCCTAAAGCCTATTTAAAGATTTCTAGTGTCTTCTATTGTCTTCTAAAACGTCACACTTATCATCTTCATCTCCATCTTCATCTCTTTTTCTTTTTATTCCATTTCTCACCATAGAAATCAAGGAGAATTGGTGGTAAAACCAAGTTTTGATGGATTTTAGCTAATTTAAGCTTGATCTATCGAGAAAAACATCATCAAAACAAAATATTGAAAGGAAAAGTGATGAAAGAGTATTTTTTAAGAGGTTAGTGCTTGTATAATACTTATTTTGCTATTTATTGAAATGATTTTGATTTTTATTATGTAAAGAGATTTGTGAATTGATAAAACACTATTACTTGAGAAAGATATTGTGTATTAAATAATTATAAAAAATACGAGTATAAAATTTTATTTCTATGATAGTAAAGTTATTCTTGCAATATGTAAATGTGTATTTATAGATTATTAACTAAAATAATGATTAAATCTATCATTGAATCATTTATGAGTTGATATAAGGTTGTGGAAGAAAATAAAGTTTTGAAAGATTTTAGGGTTATAGAAGTTTAGATTTGAATTTCATTGTGCTTTGAAGGGTTGGATCTTGTTTTTTTAATTTGTTTGAGTTGAATTATTGATAACTTATTGATTAAATCAAGAAAAGAAATTCCTAGAGTAGTATGCATGATAATGTGCATGAGCATACATATACCTGTGCCTTTAAAACTTTGAAAGCAAATTTCAGCAGTGATGTGCATGACCATTCGCATGGTCATGCATCTAGCTATTCATACTTCTGTTCTTTAAAACTTTAAAATAATCCAAGCAGTGATGTGCATGATCACTTGCATGGTCATGCATTTTCCCATGCATATTTCTACCTTCTTATACCTTCACAAAGTAGGGTTTATGGGTGGAATTAGTAGTGAATTATTGAATACATCTTAGAAATAGTTATAATTGATAAAAGATTACTTATAAGATTGAAATGAAATCAATCCATTAAATGATGGAACTTAGATGTGGAGAAAACTTGAGGAAAGTATGGATAAATATAATTGGATATTTGAAATAAGTGTAAGGTTAGAGAAAAGATAAAAGATAATTACAAGCGATTAGTGGATTTCACATTATTCATGAAGAAATAAGATAATTTACAAAGAAAGGTGAGAAGAATGATATATTGATGAATCATTGATGATTTTAAATAGTTTGAAGAGCAAGATAAAGAAAACAAAGAAGTATATATACGAATTGATTGAGTAATGAAAGTAAGAATGTGAGATTTACATAATGTGTACTCATGGAATACATGATAGTAACATTATTTGGTGATTAAAGACAAGTTATAGATTATATATATAAGTGTTAAAGAGTTAACTGATACTAATTGATTACAATAGAAAAAAAAAGGAATTGATAATGTGAAAAGGAAAGATTGTAGTGAGATTTGTAGGTAGTTTAACCCTTCTAACGAAATTATGTATTGTGGATCAAGTTAGAAATATATATATATATATGTGTGTGTGTGTATGTGTATTAAACATAGTGAATATATTATATATGTACATATACTCTTAAAGTGAAAGAATAGTTGTGAATTCTTAATATGTTAAGAAAAGAATTAAACAAGTAAGAGTGGAAATCTATTTAGATTTCATTATTACAGTGGAAACATGGAAGTGATTTGAAAGATAAAGATTGATGAATAAATAAAATTAGTTGAACTAATCAGAAACAAATATAATGTGTATATATGTTCATATGATAAATATGATTGAAATAATTACTCATATCTTATAAATTCACAGTAATAAGCAAATAATTTAAAAAGAAAATTTTCTATACCAGAAGATATTATGATTGAAAATAATTTGAAACAGTAAAATAAATGTATTGCCCGATTATACTGATGTTAAATCTAGTTTCCGAATTAGCTAAAGGGTGAATATTTAAAGTGACAGTGGGCATTTTATGCCATAGTGACAGTGGACACTCTGTGCTATAGAGGACACATTTTATGACCTAGTGATATTGGCTTTTATGCCAACAGTGGACGCTTTACGTCATAGAGGATCTTTGATCCCATTATCATTACAGTGGGCATTCGTGCCATAGTGGGCCTTTGACCATATCATTACAGTGGGCATTCACTTGCCATCAGTGACCCGCTATTCGAAACTAGGATTTAAAGTTCAGTATAAAAGGAAAAAAAGAGATATATCTATAATAGTGGAATGTAATGACACAAATTATATTTAAAAAAAATCTAAAAAGAATTAAAGGCAATTAATGAATTGAACTTGAATAGTATAAGTGTGTAGATCTGAATTTTCTACAGTTCTATAAAAAGATTATTCTAAAAGTATTACATTGAGTAATATCAGACATAAAAAAAATAATAAATAAAAGTTATGTCAATTATTAAAATAATTGATTTTATGTGAGATTTAAGATTAGTTACGAATTAAATGGCTTATTGCCATAACAAGTAAATTTTAAGGACAAAATTTCTTTAGTAAAGGAGAATTGTAATGGTCAAGATTTTAAACATAAAACTTTTTAACTAATATTAATATTTGATAATGTATAGTGATAAAAGTAATATGGATAAATGCTATAAGCAGAGAATAGTGAATAGTATATCTCAAAATTTACTAAAGAAATTATTTTTACAATTTTATGGGACTAAAAATCGAATAAAAATCAAAGGTTAAGAGTGAAGGTGCACCATAGTTAAGATGAGAGTGGCCACACTAGATTAAACTATATATATAAGTGGATATGTGTGTGAACGTGGAGAACCTTCTCCTTTCTTCTTTCTTCATCATCCATGCCTATCATCATCTTCATCACCAAAACTCCTCCTTTCACTTTCTTTTCAAAAATTCAGCTAAAATTTAAGAGGAAATCACATCTAGTTATGCATTTTTAAAAGAATAAGCTAAAAAAGGGGAGATTATCCACAAGTGATAAAAGAAAAAGAGAGAAGAAGAGGGATTTTGAAGGAGGTATATGCTTATGTATTTTAATTTGCAAATATTTGAATTTCTATGAGTTTTAATGTTTGAATTGATTGATTGAGTTATTTATAATGAATTGTTCTTGAAAATATTGATTAAATAGATTGATGCGTGAAAAATTAATTAAAAGAATTTATGGGTGGTGAGTATGATTCTTAATTTAGTTTTTATAAGAATTGGAAAGTTTGATGTTGTTTTAGCCATAAGTGATGATTGAATATTTGATTAATTGAAGTGTGATTAAAGTATTTGATATTGACTCTATCTATGTCAAAGAAACTAGTTTTAATTCAATTTTTATCATATATTTGGATATTTTATATTTAAGTGGTTGAGTGTACGAAATACAAAACTTTGCTTGACACAACCAGTGACATGACCATGTCACTAGGCGTGTGAACGTTGTTGTGTTTCACTGTTGATAACATGACAAGGAACACGCACGTGTCATTGGGCATGTCATAGCTACTGTGATGAAAATTAAATGATACGACCAGTAACACGCTCGTATCATTGGGCGTGTCATAGTTATTGTGATGAAAATTAAATGACATGACTGGTAACATACCTATGTCATTGGGCGTGTTATAACTATTGTGATGAAAATTAAATGACACGACCAATGACCACCCATGTCGTTGGCCGTGTCAAAACTTCTATAAAATGAGCAAGTGACATAGTCATTGACACGCCCATGTCGTTGGACGTGTCACTTGAAGAATTTGCCTAAAGTAGTTCTTTTACTTGTCTTTCATCTGTGATTTCTGCCTAAATGACTATAAGGCCTCAAAGTGTAAAAGATTTTTGAAATCAACCCTAACAAGTAGTGCAATAAATTTTGAATATATGATAAATATGTGTAATACCAAGTGTTGGTCAAAGAATTATTCCATTGAAGTGATATGCATAAGTCAGTGTTAATAAAAACTTATGAATTGCCTAAATCATACTGATTTTAGATCTAGCTTTGGATTGAATGACTAACCAGAGGAAGGATAGCCATAGTGATAGTGGGAACCTCATGCCATTAATGGACATATTGTGTCATCAGTGACAGTGGACATAATTGCCATTATATATTCTTGAGATTTCGCATTAAAATTGCAACTGTAGCCTGTTATCCAAAACTATGATTTGAGTTCAGTATGTAAGGACATATTTAATAAAGTTATCTATATTGAAAATATATGTGAATATGATGTTATGAATAATGGAAGAAATGCAAAATAATAATATAAGTCAATTACTTAAAATGGATTTATTGTGTTACAATGTGAAAGTGATTGGTAATATATAAATATATTAATGTTTCCAAGTGAAAGTTCTAATGCACGGAATAAAAATGTTATGCTCAAGTTATTGAATTGATAATTAACTTTCTAAGTGTTATAATGATTGAAAGTGTATATAATGATATAAGATACAAAGTGCCCAAAAGTATAGTACTCAATTTAAGTGCAAAAAATTATAGATTGAATGAAATTATTCTATATATGAAAATGAAAAGTAAGACTTACTGAAAAATAAAATAAGCGTATTATGAGCAATGTTAACAAATGAGAAAGTAAGTCTTAAATAAAATGATTCATAAAGAGAAAAGTTGCAATACCAAAAGTATATTATAACATGATGACTTTTATAAAGTTAAAGTTATTATTTTGTGTAATCAAAATATTATGTTTGTTTGTTATTGAAAATAGTTAATATATTGAAATATTTCTTAAAACTGAGTGTTATTACTATATTTCCATAAGTATTTTTCTTTAATATTAAGTGACAAAAATATATTTATACAAGCACCACTAAGCTTTGCTTAGCGTGTTAGAATTATTTTTTGACATGCAGTTATCATATCATCGGAGCAAGTTAAGCTGTGGAATTAAGGATCTCAGAAATTATCTACAGTACATATAGAGATCTTTTGTATATTATACTCATAAGTTATGAAATGAATATATACAATTGAATTTGGCTATTTAAGAGATTATACAAATTTATAAACATGAAAGGAATATATGTATTTAGAGGACGGAGTTTGAGATTATAGTGAATGATTATCAAATAAAGCAATGTATTAGATATATATATTTGATTTGATAAACTTATGATGGTTATCTAATTTATAATTAGTATTTGGATTATTGGAGATATTAGAGATTGGTTTAAATGTTGGATTTATAAGTGTTATATTACACATATTGTATTATTATTTAAAAATTTTTTTTAGTAACACTTTGAAAGGAAACTTTGCTGATGAAATGATTGGAGTACTGACAGTATATTGAGTAGCATTCTCTGATAGTTCTAATGAGAATTTCCAGGGAATGTTACAAGAACAAAGAGTTTATAATTAAAATAAATGAAAAAACTAGTTTACGACATCAATTTTGTTTATTATGGAAGTATATAAAAGATTTAGTAAAGTGACTTATAATATTGGTTAAGTTAAGACCTACTATGAGTAAATAAAAATTAAATGCTATTATTTATCATAAATGATTATCTATATTGAGTATTCTCTATGTTATAAATGAATATAAGCAATTAAAGTGTGAAATTTCATAAACAGTTTATTATGTTAATATGAGTTGTGGTGGTTATACATGCAATCTGTGTTTGGTTGCATGAATGTGATGCATTTTTTAATGTTTATGTGGAAGTGGAAGTTATAAGAAAAATAATAAATATGTTTTATGATATTTAAGGTGGATGTAAAAGTTTAATGATGGATACATAATGATCATATATAATAAATGGATTTTGGTTTATCTTATAGAGGAAGTGGACAACTTATGGGTCAAAAAAAGAAGATTGATATAATAATGCATTATTAGTGACTCAAAATAATTTGGGAAAGAAGATAAAAAATAAAGAGGAAAAGAGAAAGAAAAGTGCTGTTGAATGAGAATTGAAGATAAGAAAGATGAGTATTTAATTTAATGAAGATTTAATGCAAGTACATTGAATGGTATTTGGTTGATTAATTTATAGAAATTTATAGTGGAATTAGATTGAGTTTTTGGTATGCTAAATATTATTTATTTGACTTAGACGAATGGAATCAATAAAGAAATACTAAGTAGACTCAAAGATTGCAGTGTAACCAATTCAATTGAAATTGGATGTCCGAAATAGATGTATATATAGAGAAGGAATATGTGTTCATTGTATGTGCGTAGCAAATTGATATGGCATTTTTGTGAAAGTAAGTAGGTTCAAAAAACTGTGGATGAGAAAGTTGATAAGATAATTGACAAATTATGAGTTGAAATGGTTCAAAAATATATATAAGATATTTTGGATGTATATGAAGATATACTATTTTTACTTGAAGTTATTATTTATGCAATGGTAGAGTATGTATGCTTTAATCTAGATGAATTGAGGGTTCTTTCTATTAGTTCAAATTTTTATGATAGTGAGATCTTAATGAAATCATTGTAAATTAATCTAGTATAGTTTAAGTAATTTGTAAAATTATAAAGAAAGAGAGAATTTGATGTTGCAGAAAATTATTGTGGATATCTATAAGGAGAAGAGTACGTGCAAATGCGATGAAAAAAAGGATAAGATGTCTAAGAGATAGATGAAGATAAATTTTTATTATCTAGTAGCACTGATTATACATTGGTAAAGAATTTATAATTTAATGGTGTTGTTAGAATTTGGAATTTCTTTGTATTAATTAAGAATTAGTATAAATATTTGAGAATATGCATAAGGGGGGGGGGGGGGGGGGGGGAGTTGAGATTGATAGGTAGTGCATGGTATTTGATGGTATTTCTCAACAAGTTATCTATAAGGTGATGGAAATGTGAATGATAGTTTTTATTTAAAAAAATCATAAGTCAATTATGCTAACAATTGCATATTTATAATGTTGAAATACGTATGTTTATGAGATTGTAACATAAAAGAAATATTAGAATAAGTAAACAAAAACTATGGTGGTGATAATGATGTAACTGATTGTTATGAGAAGTTTGGATTAATATTTGTAACACCCTTATATTCTATATACATATAACATATAAACCCAGTATATATAAAATAAGTATATACAGTACAAGAATGTCACAATTCAGTTTTAATAAAAAGTTTTCCTATTCTCAAATTAATATCCCAAACATAAAAAAATGTATTTTTAACAAGTAAATAAAATATTCCTTATTAGTTTTAACTTTCCAAAATAAGTATTTTATATAAAAATCTCTGGAAAAAAATTTGTCAGAGCTTTGTCTATAAAACGAATATCCCAAAAAAAATTAACATTACTCAACCTGTAGAAAAATACACTCCTAATAATAATATCAAACATTTCACCCCAACTTCTCAATCTCTTCATATTTTCCTCAAAACATGTAAATATGTACATATATATAAAACTTATATACAATCCCATATCAAAAAATTAGTACCAAAAATTCTTTATAATTTACAATACTCTCAAAAACATAAACATAATATACATAATGATGAAATGTACTATAGAATAGAATGTATACATAGCAACAACTGGCTTTGATCCTGTAGCAGCAAAATCACCTCAAGCTCAACCAACCTCAAGTCTAGACGTGACCAGGTCTAGATGAACTATTCGGATCTACCGGATCAACCCTATCACCTGTGGGATAAATTTCAATCGTGCTAAGCTAAAAACTTAGCGATACATACTTTGATAATAATGAAACTTCAAAAGAAATTACAATGCACTGTGTTTTTTCATGACATCTCACAATGTGATATGCAATTCCACTTTAATTCACATTTATCATTCTTACTAAGCATCACATTAACACATACCAAGTATTGGGCCCAAATATCCTAATACATTATTCAAATCCCAAAGTTAGTATTTTGATTTATTTTGAAACCCAGTGTCTTCTTTGAAGGAAATACAAGTGATGCCCAGCGTCTAGCTTCGGAGGCAAATGATGAGAATAATCTCATAGGCATGCCACCAAACACAGAACTCTGAAATTGAATAACATATTAAGCAACACACAAATAATATATATTTTCATAATCAATTTTCTTATCCCATTGCCTCTTTTACTCATTTTTCTCATTCACAACAATGACGAATCACTTTAATTCATTATATCTTATCACTTTATCACAATATATGTCATTTAGCATTACAATCATATTATCCAAGCATTTTTGGGTTATTCTCACATAATTCACACAAACCACATTCCACTCATTTTAGTCATATTTCCATTCTTTTACGTTATGAACATCAAATGCTTTGCCACTTTATCAATGTAGCTAAATTATGCCTTAAAATTGGAATAAAATACATTCCTTTCATAAACATATTTAACAATGCTACTAGCCATCTTAAAATGGCTTAATCATTCATACATTATGCATTTCATGCTTTAAACACATATCTATGCACTTTTCATGTGAATTCACACATCAAAGTAGCATAGTCTTAATTTCTAAATATAATATAATATGCCATTCTTAATGCATTACAATATAATTCTATCAAATTATGTACTAACCTTTAACCAAGATCACTTCCAAGCTAAATGTACACATTTCCTCTTCACTTCCCTCAAGTGTCCTTTACCATTAGGTATGGACAACTTGATTCTACTCCACACGTAATTAAATATATATGTATATAACACATTAGAATCATATTTTTAGGTGTTTTAACCATCAACTACCAATTTAGCTTCAATTCTTCCAACTTCCCCATTTTTGCTCTAGCCTTCTTTAATTCTAGAACTTCATTCTAATCAATTTTAAATATTAATTTGAATTCATATTTAACCTTAAAATCATATTAGAATATGATTTAAACAATTTAATTTAATTCAATTCACATTAATTCTTTAACAAAGTTCTACCAAAAACCTAAATCACCTTCTTTAATTTTGGAACTTTATTCCAACAACTTCCAAAAGATAATTTAACTTCAAATATATCTTTAAAAATATATTCTAACACATGTTAAACAATTAAATTCAATTTAAACCATTTCTATATAAGAGTCCCAAAGAAACCCACAATTCCTCTTTGCTTCATCTAAACTCTAACTAAACTAATGCAAATCAACCATTTAACTATAAAATCATTGTTTTCTCATTTAATTAGTATCATCCATACTCATTCCAACAATTATAACACACTCAATAAAAAATCCATATATCACATAATCTTAAAATTCCATAAAACTTCCTAAGTTTGGAAGAAACCTTACCTTTTACTTGCAAATTCTCCAAAATCACCCATTGCTTCTTGAAAATTGATGACATCTTGATATAATTAAGGAAACAAAAGCTCCCTCTCTTCATCCATGGAGAAAAACATTTTTGAAGAAGAAGAAAAGGACGAAGAAGAAGAAGAAGTATTTTATTTTTCTTCTTATTTTACTAACCACATATATATATATATATTTAATTAATTAATTAATTAATTATTTAAAAATTCTAATTTCATTCTTTTACTCATAATTAATTTAATTTTGAATTATTTAATTAATTTCTAAATTTTTTTAATCATTTTTCACTATCTAAAAATCATTTTAATTTTGAAATATTTATTTATTTAATTCACACCATCTATCCATAAATATATAATATTTAATTAATTTAAATAATTTCAGCCAATTAATTTATTTCCTTCTTTGACTTTTTTTCTTCTTCTTCTATTATTATTATTATTATTATTATTATTATTATTATTATTATTATTATTATTATTATTATTATTATTATTATTATAATCAACTTTTCCAACACCACTTTATACTTAATATATATATGTGGTATATTCTATGTATATGTATATGTTATATATCGAATGCATATTTTTACTTATATGAATATGTAATGTATATCCCATGTATACATCAAGTATACATTTAGTGTATATTATATATATTGAGTATATAATATATATCCAACATATACAATAAGTATATGATATGTATATAATATGTATATAATAGGTATACATTAGGTATATACAACACATATACCTTCCCAATATTTTAATTAATGTCCAAATATATATTTAATCTATCCAAAAACATGGATATTACAATATTTTTTTAAATGGATTTGTTAACCATGGTAGATAATTTCGAGGATGAAATTAAAGGAGAGAGAATTATAACACCCACAAATTTTAGAGGTTGTTAAATAGTTAATTTAGAGGTAGATTAAAGTATTGAGAGAGGTATTGGTGTTATATATACCTAGTGCATAGTTTATACCAAATATATATTGTGTTGGATTTATATTATATACATAATATATACGTGATATATATTTATTATGCATGCATTATGTATATTTGACATATACATTACATATTTATTACATATACATATCCATTAAATATATGTAACATATAAAGAAAGTATATATAGATAGTGGATAATTATGGATGGGAAAGAGATAATTATAATAATTAGAAAAAAAAAAGTCAAAGGAGGAAAGAAAAATACTTGGTGCATATTTAAAGTAAATTGAATAAGAAATTAATTAATATATATATATATATATATGGATGAAAATTGTAAGAAATAAAAATAAAATATTATCTTCTTCCTTCCATAATGGAGGTGAACGAAATTGAAGAAGAGAAAGAGAGGGAGAAAGATTTTTCTAATAACATCAAAAGCTTAGGAAATCAAATAGATTTTTGAAAGAAATCAAGAAATCAAGTGTTCCTTTCTTTAAAACTTTATTTTCTTAGTTTTATGGTTATGTTCAAAATTGCTAGAGAGAGAAAGTGATTTTAAATTGTTAAAATAGATAGAAGTGATACTAAAAGGATGATTGTATAATGAATTGATGGTTGATTATTTGAAAAGAACAAAGTTGATGGAATTATGGTTTTGGGATGATTATGTGTAATTAGGATTTTCCATATAGATTAAGATAATTGTTGGAATAGATAAAATTAATGTTATTTCAATATGTATGTAATAATTCTATGGTTAGAAATTAATTAGGGCAAGTTTGGACAAAGTTGGATTTAAGGTTTGGTTATGTAAAATTAGGGTTTCTAATATAGATGATGTTATTTGTTGTAATGAGATGAATTAGTGTTGTTTTATAGATGTTGTGATATTAAGAATGAAAATGTGATATGGATAAGTTTTGGTGAAGTTAATGGTGATGGTTGTATTATGTGGAATTTGGTTTTTTGAAGGAGAATTCCATAATTGTGAAAGTGAATTGTTTTAGTATAATATTAATGTATCATTAATGTTTTTAAGATTAAATGTCGAAAATGAGATTGATAGAATGAAGTTTAAGTAAAGTAGTGAATGGTGAAATTAGAGTGTTAATGAGGTTTTGATGAGAATTGAATAAATAATGGTAATTAGATAATCAATAAGCAAGAAGTGACTTTAAATAGATAATTTTGCTCATTGATGGATTATGTATGTGTAGGTTAAAGTCATAAAAGAGGTGGAATTTAGAATTTGGCTTGGGAAGGAAATAAAGGTTAGTACATACTAAACCTTGTATTTTCATTAAATATAAGTGAGCATCATGAATGTTTAATGTTATTGTAAAATATGATTTTGCATATAATCTATGCATTGTGACATAGTTATTTGTTTGGTGTCACATTGGCAATAATCCAATGTGGATATATATATAAATATATATAAATGATATATGTGGTGTGTTGTCCAATGTGGACACATTTGTGTCTTGTGAGAAAATTTGAGAAGTGGCTCACATTGTGTATATGACTTACGGGTATGAAATTTGATGAACTAAAAATATGAAAAGTGATAAAATGTGAAACAATATGAAAATTTGATGTAATGTGAAAGTGATCAAGTGATGCAAGAAAGGACCCCTTGAAGCTAGCAAGTGGACCAATCACTAGGGGCAAGGCAAAGAGATATCAAACTAGCATGGCTTTGCATATTCAAGAAGTGATTTCTAAAGAGCTTCAAGAATTATCATTTAAGAAGATGGAGATGGAGCTGCAAGGAAGGCCTAAATATATCATGGCTCTATAAGCATGCAATGGAAGCCAAGAAGGAGCCTTTAAAGGCTATTTTTAAGCCTAGGCTGAAACTACCAAGGAAGAGTCAAAGCTTGGTCAATCTTATTTCCATGCACATGCATTCACATTCATGGATGCAAGTTGGCCGAATTCCAAGGGAGTTTGTTGCACCCCTTGGCCGAATCTTCATAGTTAGAGGGGATATTTTTGTTATTTTGTGGTCCCCATCCTTTTATTTTAATTAGTTAAGTTGTTTTGACTTTGTCAAATCCTATTCTTGTTGGGTTTTTGGAAGTGTTTTCCCATACAAGCCTAGGATCCTTCTAGAATGTTTTAGTCTTAATTTTCCATATGCAATTAGGAATTTTGTAACCCTTATTTAAGGGCACTATTAGGCCGAATTGGGGACACCATTATTATTAAAGAAATTTTCGAATTCTTCTACAAGTTCTTCTTGTGAATTTTCATGTGAGAGAGATTAGAGTGGATTCTTTAATTCTTTCTTTGCATCAAGAATTAGGTTTACTTATCAACGAGAGTTGTGGCGTTTTCCTTCTTCTTACCAACTAAATCCTTTAACATAGTGAGTTCGCGTCTCTTTATAGGTGTTGGGTTCCTTAGGAGGTGATTATCAAGTTTCAAGGAGTTCTCTACCATTGTTATACGTTGGGTTTGCTGCCATCGTTGCTAAGGGTCCGCATCATTTGGTATCAGAGGCTTGCTACAAGGTAATTTTTATCTACTTTGCCTTTCTAGGGTTTGTTAATTTAGGTCTTTTAAATTTCTACGTTTTAGGGTTCTTAGAGAGTCTAGTCTTTAATTTTCGAAAAAAGAGTCGTATATCAAAATTCGAAAAGCCTGAAGATTGTTCAAAGAGTAATTCGAAACCTAGGAAAAGGAGTCTGATCGAATTTCGAAACCTAGGCCTTGCATCTGAATTGGATTCGAAACCTAGGGAGTTAATCTAATTGAAATTCGAAAATTGTTTTGTGTTGTTGGGTATTCCCTCGATTTGTTTTGTGGGTGAATTCTGTGTTGCGAATTAAGTCCAGATTTCGAAAAGTTCTTGTGAATAAATTAAGTTCCGAATCAAGGAGATAGTGATAGGAAGTAAAAAAAAAAAAGAGTACAAAACCACTTCAACAAAAATTGTTTGATATTCTTGCTATTTGGGTGCTAAAGATCAGATCTAGGTGGGTTAGAAGTAATAAATTTTTTTGGGGCGAAAAATTTCACCTTTTGAGGGGCTTTTGGAATTCGAAAATCATACCTTAATATTCATATTATTTGAGTGTTATAGGTGGGAATTAGAGTCTAAAAGCTAGCGTTTTGGGTAGAATTGATTAGGTCCATAAAGCAGCTTGCCAAGTGTGGGTTGTTTTTGATTCATTATATCCAAATTGGTCTTGTTTATTGGCTTCATTGTTTCTGATTTCTTTATCTAGCTTTTAATTCCATTACATTTCTAAGTATCATTTGCTTGTGTCGATACTTGGTTTTATATCGTGTAGTGCAAATTACCTTGCATTGCCTCCGGATACTTGTCTTGTTTTCTATCTAGTTCTAGGATTTAGGTTCTAGTTTCTTGAACGACTTGACAATTGTTGGTTGGTGAGATTGGTTCTGAAGTGCAATCAAGGAAGACAAGAAAAGTGAGGTAATTCTAAACACTTGAGTGAATTTCGATTATTACTAATCTTGTTTCTTTGAGTTTGTTTGTTTGTTAACATGGCTGGAAAAGGAGAAGAGACTAGCAAAGAAGGAGCTATGGCCAAAAGCTTGGCTAGGCTTAATGAGACTTTGGCAGCAATGCTTGGTCGAATGGAGATGATGGATACTAGATTGCAAGAGAATGCAGCACAACAAGCACAACAAATGCAACAAGTGCAACAAATTCAGCAAGTGCAACAAGGGCAGCCAGCCACACATCCAAATCCCATAATGCGAGCTAGAAGAGTGCTTAGGAGAGAAGGGCAAGGAAATCTTGAAGCCCTAGAAGCAGCCGAAAGGGTAGAAGATGAAGATGAAGGTGGAAATCAACCTACCACTGATGGTGACCTTACTTCCATCAAGATGAAGATTTCTTCCTTTGAAGGGAAGAACAATGCAGAAGAGTTCATAGAATGGGAGAGGAAAGTTGAGCAGATTTTCGAATGCCATAACTACACCGAAGAGAAGAAATCAGTTTTGGCAGCCGTAGAGTTCAAAGAGTATGCTACCTTTTGGTGGGATCAATTGAAAGCTAATAGAAGAGGGAAAGGTATGAGGCCTATTCCTGAATGGTCAACCTTGAAAGAACTAATGAGAAGCCGATTTGTACCATCTCACTACATTCGGGATTTGTACAATCGACTAGCAAGACTAGTTCAAGGTGGAAGAAGTGTGGAAGAGTACCACAAAGAGATGGAGATGATCATGGCTAGGGCAAATACTGATGAAGATGAAGACAAGAAGATGTCACGATTTCTTGGGGGATTGAATTTGAACATAGCCAATGAATTGGAGATGTATGAATTCAACACAATGGAAGAGTTAGTTCAAAAGGCCATGAAGATAGAGAGAAGATTGAAGAATAAAGCTATTTCGAAAACTGGCTACTCTAAAGCTAGTGGAAAATTTTCAAACTTCAAGGGTTCAAGTTCGAGAGGAGGTTCCTACAAAGGGGATTACAAGGGTTCTTTCCAAAATAATTCTTCCTACAATTCTAATTTCAAGAAGCCGAATGATGGGGATGCAAAAACAGCCAAGGAAACACCTTTAAGGCCTACTCCAAGTAGGGAAATTAAATGCCACAAGTGTTTGGGAAGTGGACACATTACTTCTCAATGTCCGAATAAGAGGGTGATGATTGCTACCCATGAAGGGGAAATTGAATCAGAATCTGAACATGAAGAAGAAGAGGAGGCCGAATGTGGTGATAGGGCCAAATATGATGAAGAGGCTTGGGAGAATCAAGTCTTGAATGCTGAACATGGAGAGATGCTTGTTACTAGAAGAGCCTTGAATATTCAAGTCAAGGAAGAAGGCTTGGATCAAAGGGAGAATCTTTTCCACTCTAGGTGTTTGGTGAATGGTAAGGTTTGTACGCTTATCATTGATGGTGGAAGTTGTACCAATGCTTCTAGTACTACAATGGTGGATAAATTGGGGTTAGCTTGTTTTAAACATCCCAATCCTTACAAGTTGCAATGGTTCAATGACGCTGGGGAAGTAAAAGTGTTGAAGCAAGTCAAGGTACCATTCTCCATTGGGTGGTATAAAGATGAGATTTTGTGTGATGTAGTGCCAATGCAAGCTGGACATTTGCCATTAGGAAGACCATGGTAGCATGATAGAAGGGCACAACATGATGGCTTTTCTAATAAGTATACCTTTACTTATGAAGGAAAGAAGGTTGTTCTAGCACCATTATCACCTCAAGAGGTGTATGAAGATCAAAAGAGGATGCTAGAGAGGGAGAAAGAAGTTTCGGCCAACATGAACCAAGGGGGATCTAATTCGGCCAATGATGTTTCTTCAACACCCAAGGGTAATTCTAAGGGTAGGGAGAGAGAAAATAATAAAGTGAGTGAGTGCATGTAACACCCCTATACCACATATACGCACACTACATACTACACCTGTAATATACGTATACCGGATACAGGAATGCTAGGGTATAATTTAAACCAATTTTTCAATTTAGCAATATTATAAGAAAACTTAAAACATTCAAATCATATTATAAAGTACAATAGATAAAACATTTATTCATTATGCAGCGGAAAATGTAGTGGTATTTACATATATAAATACATCAAAATTCATGTTTATAAAACATAAAAATATATACATGTTAAGCAGTTTGTCGCTGATCTTTAAGCCCGTAATCAACACTTCAAAATCTAGACTCAACTCGGTCTAGCTGAACTCTCTGGTTCTACCATGTCACCTGATCTCTTGAAAACTCCTTCAATTTTGAGCTTGGAATATCAAATTTCTCTCTTGCTCTCTTGCTTTAGAGTGTGCCGGTCAAACCACAAAGAAAAGAAGAAGAAAAAGAGTAAATGGCAAAGTCAAACACTTCTCCTCTTTAAACCTCCACCAAGCAAAAATAATATTAAAATAATATTCATAAAATCCTCTTCCACTCATTTAATTTCCATTTAATTTATTTCACTAATTTAAAATAAATAATTATCTTCTTTTGACTTTCATTACCTTGACTTGTATATGTTGTATATATCTCTATATATACAACATATACACTCTCTTTTTTTACTTCTTTTCTCTTTCCATTAAGCATATACACTTAATCCAAATACAACAATAAATATTCCAAAACTTTTAGGGTATACTTTGGGATATTACAATTCTCCCCCTCTAAAAAGAAATTTTGTCCTCGAAATTACCTGATATCAAGTCTAAAAAAGTTGAGGATACTGATCTCGCATCGCTTGCTCACTCTCCCAAGTTGCCTCTTCCTTTACATGATTCTTCCAAAGAACTTTCACAAGTGGCACTTTCTTATTTCTTAACTCTTTCACTTCATGTGCCAAAATAGCAATTGGTTCTTCTTCAAATGTCAGATCCGAACTCACCTCAATAGATTTAACTGATAAAACATGAGTTGGGTCTGATCTGTACCTCCGCAGCATAGAAACATGGAAGACATTGTGAATTCTATCCAACTCAGGCGGCAAGGCAAGTCGATAAGCAACTGGTCCAACTTTTTCTAACACTTCATAAGGTCCAATAAAATGAGGACTTAGCTTCCCTCTGCGGCCAAATCTCAAAATCTTTTTCCAAGGAGACACTTTCAAAAATACTTTATCTCCAACATCAAATTCTATGTCTCTCCTCTTCAAATCTGAATAAGATTTCTGCCGATCTGAAGCTGCTTTCAATCGATCCAAAATTATTTTCACTTTCTCTTCCGTTTCTTTAATCAAATCAGGACCAACCAATTTGCCTTCTCCAACTTCATTCCAACATAGAGGCGTTCTGCATCTTCTACCATACAATGCCTCATAAGGTGCCATTCCAATACTGGATTGATGACTGTTGTTGTAAGCAAATTCCATCAGTGGCAAAAATCTGTTCCAACTTCCAGAGAAATCAATGACACGGCTTCTCAACATATCCTCTATAATTTGTATCACTCTTTCTGACTGCCCATCTGTCTGCGGATGAAAAGCAGTGCTAAAGTGCAATCGAGAACCCAAAGCACCATGTAAACTTTTCCAAAACCTTGAAGTAAACCGAGGATCTCGATCAGACACTAAAGAAATTGGAACTCCATGCTACTTCACTATCTCACTGATATACAACTCAGCCAACTTCTCAAGAGAATAGTCCATCCGAACTGGAAGAAAATGAGCTGTCTTCGCCAACCGATCAACAATCATCCAGATAGCGTCATGATTCTTCTGAGCTAATGGCAAACCAGACACAAAATCCATTGTCACTCTTTTCCATTTCCATTCAGGCATTGATAAAGGTTGAAGCAACCCTGTTGGAACTTGATGCTCAGCTTTCACCCTCTGACAAGTGAGACATTAGGATACAAACTCCGCTATGTCTCTCTTCATACCTGACACCAATAATGTTGCTTCAAATCCTGATACATCTTTGTACTCCCAGGGTTCATAGGAAAAACCGACTGATGTGCTTCTTCTAAAATAGTCCTTCTCAATCTTGCATCATCAGGAACACACAATCTATTCTTGAACCAAAGGCTACCATTATTTCTAATCACCTTCCTAGCTGCGACAGCTGATACAAACAAGGATGCAAGTTGTCTCTGCTAACCAGATACCATCACACTTCTACCATCACCGGTTCTCAAGGTAACACACTTCTTTTGACAGTCTACCACAACTCCATGCTTAGACAACCATTCCATGCCTAAGATCAAATCATATTTCTTAAAAGGCATTTCAATTAAATCACCAAGAAACTCCTCACCTTGCACCACAACTGAACTATCACGATGCACCTTACTCACCACAACACTATGTCCTAAAGGATTTGTCACCAACACATCAAATCCTAAGGACTCTGAATGCAATTCAAACAAAGGCAAGATAGATGCACTTATGTATGAATGAGTAGATCCTGGATCAATCAAAGTAAGAACTAAAATGCCAAATAAAGAAAATGTACCCGCAATAACTGCTGAAGCATCCGGCTGCCTCTGCATCACATACACTAGCTGAGAAGACCTAGCCTCATCTGGCCTACTGCCTCCAGATGTAGAGCCTCCTCTCTGACTAATCCCAAGTCGACCACCTCTACTAACACCTCTGCCACTTCGACCTCCTCTCACACTAGGTCAAGAAACTGCAGAATCTGCCTGCCTATGCTCCTGCATCTCAGGACAATCTCTAATGAAATGGTCAGGCGATCCACATCTGAAACACCTAGCTGATCTACCAATCTTCCAACAAACACCCCCATGTATCCTACCACAATGGACACATGTAGGTGGAGCAGACCTCTGAACCAATGGAGTCGGAGCACTAGCTACAGAAACTGTAGGTCTCGGCCTCTGCCTCTGATACTGAACTGACCTACCCGACTGCCTTTGGCTCCTACTAACTCTCGGAATAAAATTTCCTCGGCCTCTCTTCATAGATGAAGACCCTGCCTCAAACTGGGATCTCCTAACTCTGGTCTCCTCTTCAGTAGCAGCTGTTGCAATAGCCTGTGCTCTCTCAACACTTCTGGCTGCTGCAACCAACTGAGAAAAATCCTGGTACCGAGAACCAGCAACAATACACATAATAAAGGACCTCAATCCCTCCTCAAATCTCCTACACCGATCAACCTTATCAAAAATAATCCCACCGGCATAATGACTCAACCGGATGAACTCTACCTCATACTCTGTCACTGTCAAGTTATCTTGTTTCAGATTCAGAAATTCCATCTTCTTAGCATCCTTATACTCCCTCGGAGTATATTTCTGCTCAAATTCCTGCAGAAAATCACTATAAAACAAAGTCGGTGGATCATCCATAGCATGAGGAACTGTCTCCACCAATCATAAGCATCTTTCTGCAATAAGGATCTAGCATAATCAAATTTCTCTTCAGGAGTGGCTTGCAACTGAATAAATACTCTCTGAACTCTATCTAACCACTGCTCAGCTACTGCAGGATCTGTAGTACCAAAGAAATCTTCAGCCCCAAACTTTCTCAATTTATCATATTGCCTCACCGACACTTGCGGCTGTGGTGGCGGTGGCGGCTGCACTGGAGCTTGCCTCAACAATTTTACCACATGTCTTAGCCAAACGGGAGGAACCTCATCAGCAGCTGATCTCCCTGGCACAGGAGCAGGTGCCTCACTAGCTCTCTCAACCCTAGCTCCATCTCTACCCTCTTCTGGAGCTACACTCTCAACACTACCTTCTAAAGACTGATGTGACTGAGATGCCATCACTACCTATATCTTCAAACACAGCAGAATATAACTCATTAAAGATCAGAGACTGCCAATACCAAAACATGTATCTTATTCAAAAACCAACTTTTAAAATCAAAATTTTCTTTTTCTTACAATTTACCTAGGTTGAGAATCTCAAACCTAGGCTTTGATACCAAAACAATTGTAACACCCCTATACCCCATATACGCACACTACATACTACACCTGTAATATACCTATACCGGATACAGGAATGCTACGGTCTAATTTAAACCAATCTTTCAATTTAGCAATATTATAAGAAAACTTAAAACATTCAAATCATATTATAAAGTAAAAATCATATTATAAAGTACAATAGATAAAACATTTATTCATTATGCAGCGAAAAATATAGTGGTATTTACATATATAAATACATCAAAATTCATGTTTATAAAACATAAAAATATATACATGTTTGGCAGTTTGTCTCTGATCTTTAAGCCCGCAATCAACACTTTAAAATCTAGACTCAACTCGGTCTAGCTGAACTCTCTGGTTCTACCATGTCACCTGCGCGATGAACCACAATCGTGCTAAGCCAACGACTTAGTGGTACAAACCACAATAACAATATGCTTTAATGCAATGTCAATGTCATACATTCAAGCAATAGAGATCATATTCAAAAATGCTATATTACATAACAATACATTTCATTATCTTATATAATTGTTTTACCATTTATGATTCACATTGAAACAAAGACAAGCATGGGCCCAAAAGACACTAATATGTTATTCAAAGTTCAGAGTTACTGCTTTGGTCCATAATCTGAATCATCAAGCCTGTAGGCGATACGTATATATCTATCCATGGATAGTGTAACAGACCCAGTCCCTTGGATCTCAACCCGGCTAGACCCTAGGGCCCCAGTATCTTGGTCCTCAACCCGGCTAGACTGTTACTGTTTTTGAGGCTTACGACCCAGTCTTTTCACCCCAAAAACATCATATTTCACATTTTTCAGCTGGACTCGGCTTACGACCCGATCTTTTCACCTATCCAGCGATTCATAGGCATGCCGCCAAACTCAGAACTCTGAAAATTAAATAATATATTAAGCACACAATCATTTCATTTATCTCTTTATCAATCTCTTTCTCAATTCATTTCTCATTTCATTTCTCATAATTAAAATAGGCAATCATGCCCCAATTATTTCATTTGCATTATCATAGCCAATAACAATGGCTTCACATTTCATCATATCTCAATTCACATTAAATCAATTCATCATTAGAATATACATAACCAAATGCATTGAACATACATTTTGAATGATCATCATATCTTCCACATTATGCAAATCATAGCATTAATCAAATGTATTAACAATGTAATAAATTACTTAACACATTTATAACCAAATGTGTTAAGTCTCAAAGTCATGTAAATGTATGCAACCATGTAAGTTTGTACTTACCTCAAGAACAACTCACACCAATCTATACACTTCCTCTTCCAAAAATTCTTCACTACTAGGGTTAGGGCAATTCAACCTCTTCACAACCTAATTCAAAAGGAATAATACACACTTATTTAAAAAATACACATGAATTCCAATACAATTATTCACCTATTAGTCTCATACTAGACCCATAGATCACAAATTAAAAGCCAACACAACTATATAGGACCCACAGTCATGGCCTCACACCCCCACGGTCGTGGCCTCACAACCCCACAGTTGTGGCCTCACAAACCCCCATGGTCGAGGGTTAGAAAACGAATCTGTCCAATTTGCTAATACCCTCACGGTCGTGGCATCCAAGGACCACGGGCGTGGCATCCAAAATGCTTCTGTTTCACACCAAACTCATGTATTCTATGCTTTCAACTTCATTAAACACAATCATCTTGAAGGTCTACCAAAAATAATTGATCAAACTCAATATTGACATCAATTACCAACTCAAAACCATAACATAAACACAACTCTTACTCTTCCATTCAACTCCAAAATCACAATCAATTAAACCCAACACTCTCAAACACCCCATAATTAAACATACTCATACTATCCACAATCAATCATCAAACTCAAATACAACTTAAAATAAAACAAGAGAATCAAGAAGAAACTTACCAAAGTTGATGAAACTTCTCAAATTTCCAACTTGATCTCTTGAAAACTCCTTCAATTTTGAGCTTGGAGTATCAAATCTCTCTCTTGCTCTCTTGCTTTAGAGTGTACCGGTCAAACCACAAAGAAAAGAAGAAGAAAAAGAGTAAATGGCAAAGTCAAACACTTCTCCTCTTTAAACCTCCACCAAGCAAAAATAATATTAAAATAATATTCATAAAATCCTCTTCCACTCATTTAATTTCCATTTAATTTATTTCACTAATTTAAAATAAATAATTATCTTCTTTTGACTTTCATTACCTTGACTTGTATATGTTGTATATATCACTATATATACAACATATACACTCTCTCTTTTTTACTTCTTTTCTCTTTCCATTAAGCATATACACTTAATCCAAATACAACAATAAATATTCCAAAACTTTTAGGGTATACTTTGGGATATTACAATTCTCCCCCTCTAAAAAGAAATTTCGTCCTCGAAATTACCTGATATCAAGTCTAAAAAAGTTGAGGATACTGATCTCGCATCGTTTGCTCACTCTCCCAAGTTGCCTCTTCCTTTACATGATTCTTCCA
Organism: Garcia nutans; assembly: GCA_947685225.1. Lineage (NCBI taxonomy): Eukaryota > Viridiplantae > Streptophyta > Magnoliopsida > Malpighiales > Euphorbiaceae > Garcia > Garcia nutans. The sequence continues at coordinate 28,684,769 of CANTUV010000009.1, read as the reverse complement.
AAGAACTTTCACAAGTGGCACTTTCTTATTTCTTAACTCTTTCACTTCATGTGCCAAAATAGCAATTGGTTCTTCTTCAAATGTCAGATCCGAACTCACCTCAATAGATTTAACTGATAAAACATGAGATGGGTCTGATCTGTACCTCCGCAGCATAGAAACATGGAAGACATTGTGAATTCTATCCAACTCAGGCGGCAAGGCAAGTCGATAAGCAACTGGTCTAACTCTTTCTAACACTTCGTAAGGTCCAATAAAATGAGGACTTAGCTTCCCTCTGCGGCCAAATCTCAAAATCTTTTTCCAAGGAGACACTTTCAAAAATACTTTATCTCCAACATCAAATTCTATGTCTCTCCTCTTCAAATCTGAATAAGATTTCTGCCGATCTGAAGCTGCTTTCAATCGATCCAGAATTATTTTCACTTTCTCTTCCATTTCTTTAATCAAATCAGGACCAACCAATTTGCCTTCTCCAACTTCATTCCAACATAGTGGCGTTCTGCATCTTCTACCATACAATGCCTCATAAGGTGCCATTCCAATACTGGATTGATGACTGTTGTTGTAAGCAAATTCCATCAGTGGCAAAAATCTGTTCCAACTTCCAGAGAAATCAATGACATGGCTTCTCAACATATCCTCTATAATTTGTATCACTCTTTCTGACTGCCCATCTGTCTGCGGATGAAAAGCAGTGCTAAAGTGCAATCGAGAACCCAAAGCACCATGTAAACTTTTCCAAAACCTTGAAGTAAACCGAGGATCTCGATCAGACACTAAAGAAATTGGAACTCCATGCAACTTCACTATCTCACTGATATACAACTTAGCCAACTTCTCAAGAGAATAGTCCATCCGAACTGGAAGAAAATGAGCTGTCTTCGCCAACCGATCAACAATCATCCAGATAGCGTCATGATTCTTCTGAGCTAATGGCAAACCAGACACAAAATCCATTGTCACTCTTTTCCATTTCCATTCAGGCATTGATAAAGGTTGAAGCAACCCTGTTGGAACTTGATGCTCAGCTTTCACCCTCTGACAAGTGAGACATTAGGATACAAACTCCGCTATGTCTCTCTTCATACCTGACACCAATAATGTTGCTTCAAATCCTGATACATCTTTGTACTCCTAGGGTTCATAGGAAAAATCGACTGATGTGCTTCTTCTAAAATAGTCCTTCTCAATCTTGCATCATCAGGAACACACAATCTATTCTTGAACCAAAGGCTACCATTATCTCTCACATGGAAATCTCAGCTCTCCCCATTTTGGAAATCTGACACAATCTTCTGAATTTTCTCATTAACCAATTGAGCCTCTTTAATCTGATCCAGCAACACCGGTCTCAACTGCAATTGAGCTAACAATGCACCATCATCACATGATTCAAAACTAGCATGCAACGCTCTCAACTCAACAAGCAACGAGAGCGAATAAGCAGTCAAACCTTCTAAAGACTTCCGACTCAAGGCATCCACAACAACATTTGCCTTACCAGGATGATAATCAGTCAAACAGTCATAATCTTTGATCAATTCCAACCATCGTCTCTGTCGAAGATTAAGCTCTCTTTGAACCCCTAAATATTTCAAACTCTTATGATCCGTATAGATAAAACACTTCTCTCCATACAAGTAGTGTCGCCAAATCTTCAATGCAAACACTATGGCTACCAATTTCAAATCATGCGTCGGATAATTAAGCTCATGCGGCTTCAACTGCCGAGAAGCATAAGCTATGACTTTACCCTCTTGCATCAAAACACAACCTAAACCATTATGTGAAGCATCACTGTAAATCACATATGGTTTATCTTCCACAGGCAAAGTAAGAACAGGCGCTTGCGTCAACATTTCCTTCAACTATTCAAAACTAGCTTTACACTGATCTGTCTATACAAATCTAATTCCCTTTCGACGTAATCTGGTGAGTGGAGTAGCTATCAAAGAAAAACCTTTCACAAAGCGTCAATAATAGCCTGCCAAACCCAGAAAACTTCTAACTTCAGTTACAGACTTTGGTGGACTCCAATTCAAAATAGCCTCAACTTTACTCGGATCAACTCTTATACCATTTGCTGAAACTATATGACCCAGAAAAGTCACTTGATCCAGCCAAAACTCACACTTTGACAGCTTAGCATACAATTGCTTCTCTCTCAAGGTCTGCAATACAATCCGCAAATGCTTGTCATGATCTTCTTCATTACGCAAATATACCAAAATATCATCAATGAAAACCACCACAAACTGATCTAGATAGGGCCTAAACACCCTATTCATCAAATCCATGAACGCTGCAGGTGCATTCGTCAATCCAAAAGGCATTACCAAAAATTCATAATGCCCATACCTTGTGTGGAAAGCTGTCTTAGGAATATCTTTAGCTCTGACTCTCAACTGATGGTACCCTGATCTCAAATCAATCTTAGAGAAAACTGCTGCTCCCTTCGAAGAGATCATTAATCCTTAGCAAATGATACTTATTCTTAATAGTCACCTTGTTCAATTGCCTATAATCGATGCACAACCTCAAAGTACCATCCTTCTTCTTTACTAACAAAACAGGAGCTCCCCACGGAGAAACACTAGGGCGAACAAACCCTTTATCTAACAACTCTTGTAAACTGCACCTTCAACTCTCTCAACTCAGCAGGTGCCATTCGATAGGGAGTAATAGAGATGGGAGTGGTACCAGGCAACAAATCGATACCAAATTCAACCTCTCTCTCAGGAGGTAACCCTGGCAACTCCTCCGGAAAAACATCTGGGAATTTCGCAACTGTGGATATACTATCAAGTTGAGAACCTACTATTCTGGTATCCACAACATGAGCAATATAAGCATCACACCCTTTTCTAATCACCTTCCTAGCTGCTACAGCTGATACAAACAAGGATGCAAGTTGTCTCTGCTCACCAGATACCATCACACTTCTACCATCACCGGTTCTCAAGGTAACACACTTCTTTTGACAGTCTACCACAGCTCCATGTTTAGACAACCATTCCATGCCTAAGATCAAATCATATTTCTTAAAAGGCATTTCAATTAAATCACCAAGAAACTCCTCACCTTGCACTACAACTGAACTATCACGATGCACCTTACTCACCCCAACACTATGTCCTAAAGGATTTGTCACCAACACATCAAATCCTAAGGACTCTGAATGCAATTCAAACAAAGGCAAGATAGATGCACTTATGTATGAATGAGTAGATCCTGGATCAATCAAAGCAAGAACTGAAATGCCAAATAAAGAAAATGTACCCGCAATAACTGCTGAAGCATCCGGCTGCCTCTGCATCACATACACTCGCTGAGAAGACCTAGCCTCATCTGGCCTACTGCCTCCGAATGTAGAGCCTACTCTCTGACTAATCCCAAGTCGACCACCTCTACTAACACCTCTGCCACTTCGACCTCCTCTCACACTAGGTCAAGAAACTGCAAAATCTGCCTGCCTATGCTCCTGCATCTCAGGACAATCTCTAATGAAATGGTCAGGCGATCCACATCTGAAACACCTAGCTGATCTACCAATCTTCCAACAAACACCCCCATGTATCCTACCACAATGGACACATGTAGGTGGAGCAGACCTCTGAACCAATGGAGTCGGAGCACTAGCTACAGAAACTGTAGGTCTCGGCCTCTGCCTCTGATACTGAACTGACCTACCCGACTGCCTCTGGCTCCTACTAACTCTCGGAATAAAATTTCCTTGGCCTCTCTTCATAGATGAAGACCCTGCCTCAAACTGGGATCTCCTAACTCTGGTCTCCTCTTCAGTAGCAGCTGTTGCAATAGCTTGTGCTCTCTCAACACTTCTGGCTGCTGCAACCAACTGAGAAAAATCCTGGTACCGAGAACCAGCAACAATACATATAATAAAGGGCCTCAATCCCTCCTCAAATCTCCTACACCGGTCAATCTCATCAGAAATAATCCCACCGGCATAATGACTCAACCGGATGAACTCTACCTCATACTCTGTCACTGTCAAGTTATCTTGTTTCAGATTCAGAAATTCCATCTTCTTAGCATCCTTATACTCCCTCGGAGTATATTTCTGCTCAAATTCCTGTAGAAAATCACTATAAAACAAAGTCGGTGGATCATCCATAGCATGAGGAACTATCTCCACCTGTAACACCCTCATACCCTATATAAGTACTATACATATACCTCGTATACATACAGTAAGTATATAAAGTATAAGAATGTCACTGTTCATTATAATTAAAAATAAAATCCTTACTTCTCAAAAGTATCCAAATATATAGTAACAAAACATTTTAGTCAATATACAATATTAAAAAATTTTACATGCATGCATCACCTTCTAGTTGGTCTCGACAAACTCTTACTCTTCTTGTGGTAAAATGAAAGACTTCAGATCTACCATCTACTCACCTGCGCGATTAACACATCCGCGCTAAGCCCGAGAGCTTAGTAGTACAAATGAATAATATAAACATACAATACAGAAATTCTAACGTATATCCATATACTAACTTTAAGTACTGTTAGTTTCTTATTGTAGTTTCCCTTTTCAATTACACTTTACACATATCTCAACTAATCTCATATATTACATACATGCATACATATCAATAACACCAACCACAATTCCATCACTACTACTCACAAGGAACATATCAATATACATATTACATAACATATTTCATAACATTTCATTTCCAATTAAGGCAACTATAGATTTCATTATTCATTCATTTCACGTTTCATAAACTACATCGAAAATCAAGACAGACCTGGGCCCAGAACACACTAATATGTTATTCAAAGTTCAGAGTTACTGCTTTGATCCATAATCATAATAATCAAGCCCGTAGGCAACATATATCATATCTCTATCCATGGATAGTGTAACAGACCCAGTCTCTAGGACCATCAACCCGACTAATCGAGAAGATCCTCAACCCGGCAAGACTGTTACTTTTCATATATTTCACATTTATAATTCATATAGTGTAACAGACCCAGTCTCTTGGACCATCAACTCAACAACTTGAGGAGATCCTCAACCCGGCTAGACTGTTAACACTTGTAACAGACCCAGTCTCTTGGACCATCAACTCAACAACTTGAGGAGATCCTCAACCCGGCTAGACTGTTACATTTCATATGTTATAGGCATGCCGTCAAATCCAGAACTCTGAAAGTTGAATTAACATATTAGACACAACTCTTTTCATTTATATCTTTGTACATTTCTTTCTCAATTCATTTCATATTCAAAACAGGCAACCATGCCTCAATTATAATTCATTTACATTCTCATAGCCAACACAATGGCTTCACATCTCATTTGATTCATCATAGCCAATCACAATGGCTTCACCTCTTATCATATTTCAATTCACATTATAGCACTTCATCATTCAAGTATACATAAACAATTATATTGAGCAGATATCTTAAATTCATCATCATATAATCAACATGTCTATTTATTTCATTTCAATCATTATTACCAACCACAATTACAATACATTTCATCATTTCTCAAAACACATTAGCACAATTCATCATTACAATATTTATCATAACAAATTGCATTGTACATACCTATTTGAATGATCTTCATATCTTTCACATCATCCAATCATAACCTTAATCAAATTATATTGACAATATAGTAATTCACTTAACACATTTACAAACAAATGTGTTAAGTCTTAATTCATGTAAATAAGTGCAATCATATAAACTTTGTACTTACCTTAAAACCAACTTACACCACTCTATACACCTACTCTTCCAAGAATCCTCAACACTTAGATTAGGGCAATTCAACCTCTTCACAACCTAATCCAAAAGGAATATTAGCAAAATGACCATATGAATAGTAAATTCTGGTTTTAGACTAAATTTTATCCTTATTTTGAAAATTTGTATAAAATAATATACTTGACTAAAAACTCTAAAATTTTTACAGAACTTAATTTTACATCTTAAAATCATTCCTTTAAAATTTCAGATCAAACTGAACACAAAATCTTGGTCAAATAGTTCACCCAAACAGACTGCCCCAATTGCCCTGCATCCTGGCAGCAGTTCTAAACTTTGTGAATTCCATAAATTAAATTCAGTCAACTTGGTTCCAAATTATTTTTCTCAAATACTAGACTCATTAAGCAACAACATATCCAAAATTCAATTGAATATAATGTTTCTACATTTTATTAAAAATCCCGAAATATAGCTGTCTCAGTTAAGGTACCTGCTGGAACAGGTCTAATAAAAATAATCTTTCCAAAATCATAACCATTCCAAAATCGAATCAACATATTTTTCAGTTATTCTAGACTCATATAGGCACAACATATCAAAAATTCACTTCAGGAACATTTTTCTATATTTAATTAAAAATCATACAAGTCACAGCCTTTACTAGTTGTAAAACAGAAAGAAATTCCACTAAACACAACTCTTGCTCTTCAATCACCAACACCAACCTAATTAAATCAAACATACTCCAACATACTACAATAATACAACCCTAATTTCAATTATCAACAATCAAACCTTCATACAACTTCAAATAAACCAAAGAAATCAAGAAAGAGAACTTACTTGGATTCTTAGCCAAATCTTCACTATCCACTTGAAATCCTTAAGTATTTGGTGTAAATAAAAGCAAAATCACCTCCTTCTCTCTCTAGCTTCTCTCTCTCTCTCTCTCCCTCGACCAAAAAGAAGAAGAAGAAGAAGAACACGTTTTTCCTTTTCTTCTCTTCTTATTCTTATCTCAAATATAATAATAATAATAATAATAATAATAATAATAATAATAATAATAATAATAACAATAATAATAAAAACAATAAATCTCTACCACACACTCTCTTCCAACCTTTGACTTTCTTTTCTCTTTTTCTTTTTGTCCTTATCATCATAATTATTAATTAATTAATTATAAAAATATATACATAACTCACTTTCCCTACACCACTTTACATCCCATGTATATGTGATGTATATGTATATATCTTTTATATGGTATTTATATTCCCATATTTCCTTATATATATATCATCTTATAATATTTCCCCTTTTTACTTCCATTAAACATATACATTAACTCCAAATATAACAATAACTCCAAAACTTTTAGGGTATATTTTGGGATATTACACCACCAATCATAAGCATCTTTCTGCAATAAGGATCTAGCATAATCAAATTTCTCTTCAGGAGTGGCTTGCAACTGAATAAATACTCTCTGAACTCTATCTAACCACTGCTCAGCTACTGCAGGATCTGTAGTACCAAAGAAATCTTCAGCCCCAAACTTCCTCAATTTATCATAATGCCTCACCGACACTTGCGGCTGTGGTGGCGGTGGCGGCTGCACTGGAGCTTGCCTCAACAATTCTACCACATGTCTTAGCCAAACGGGAGGAACCTCATCAGCAGCTGATCTCCCTGGCACAGGAGTAGGTGCCTCACTAGCTCTCTCAACCCTAGCTCCATCTCTACCCTCTTCTGGAGCTACACTCTCAACACTACCTTCTAAAGACTGATGTGACTGAGATGCCATCACTACCTATATCTGCAAACACAGTAGAATATACCTCATTAAAGATCAGAGACTGCCAATACCAAAACATGTATCTTATTCAAAAACCAACTTTTAAAATCAAAATTTTCTTTTTCTTACAATTTACCTAGGTTGAGAATCTCAAACCTAGGCTCTGATACCAAAACAATTGTAACACCCCTACACCCCATATACGCACACTACATACTACACCTGTAATATACCTATACCGGATACATGAATGCTACGGTCTAATTTAAACCAATCTTTCAATTTAGCAATATTATAAGAAAACTTAAAACATTCAAATCATATTATAAAGTAAAAATCATATTATAAAGTACAATAGATAAAACATTTATTCATTATGCAGCGAAAAATGTAGTGGTATTTACATATATAAATACATCAAAATTCATGTTTATAAAACATAAAAATATATACATGTTTGGCAGTTTGTCTCTGATCTTTAAGCCCGCAATCAACACTTCAAAATCTAGACTCAACTCGGTCTAGCTGAACTCTCTGGTTCTACCATGTCACCTGCGCGATGAACCACAATCGTGCTAAGCCAACGACTTAGTGGTACAAACCACAATAACAATATGCTTTAATGCAATGTCAATGTCATACATTCAAGCAATAGAGATCATATTCAAAAATGTTATATTACATAACAATACATTTCATTATCTTATATAATTGTTTTACCATTTATGATTCACATTGAAACAAAGACAAGCATGGGCCCAAAAGACACTAATATGTTATTCAAAGTTCAGAGTTACTGCTTTGGTCCATAATCTGAATCATCAAGCCTGTAGGCGATACGTATATATCTATCCATGGATAGTGTAACAGACCCAGTCCCTTGGACCTCAACCCGGCTAGACCCTAGGGCCCCAGTATCTTGGTCCTCAACCCGGCTAGACTGTTACTGTTTTTGAGGCTTACGACCCAGTCTTTTCACCCCAAAAACATCATATTTCACATTTTTCAGCTGGACTCGGCTTACGACCCGATCTTTTCACCTATCCAGCGATTCATAGGCATGCCGCCAAACTCAGAACTCTGAAAATTAAATAACATATTAAGCACACAATTATTTCATTTATCTCTTTATTAATCTCTTTCTCAATTCATTTCTCATTTCATTTCTCATAATTAAACTAGGCAATCATGCCCCCAATTATTTCATTTGCATTATCATAGCCAATAACAATGGCTTCACATTTCATCATATCTCAATTCACATTAAATCAATTCATCATTAGAATATACATAACCAAATGCATTGAACATACATTTTGAATGATCATCATATCTTCCACATTATGCAAATCATAGCATTAATCAAATGTATTAACAATGTAATAAATTACTTAACACATTTATAACCAAATGTGTTAAGTCTCAAAGTCATGTAAATTTATGCAACCATATAAGTTTGTACTTACCTCAAGAACAACTCACACCAATCTATACACTTCCTCTTCCAAAAATTCTTCACTACTAGGGTTAGGGCAATTCAACCTCTTCACAACCTAATTCAAAAGGAATAATACACACTTATTTAAAAAATACACATGAATTCCAATACAATTATTCACCTATTAGTCTCATACTAGACCCATAGATCACAAATTAAAAGCCAACACAACTATCTAGGACCCACGGTTGTGGCATCACACCCCCACTGTGGTGGCCTCACAACCCCACGGTCGTGGCCTCACAAACCCCCACGGTCGTTGGTTAGCAAACGAATCTGTCCAATTTGCTAATACCCCCATGGTCGTGGCATCCAAGGACCACGGTCGTGGCATCCAAAATGCTTCGATTTCGAACCAAACTCATGTATTCTATGCTTTCAACTTCATTAAACACAATCATCTTGAAGGTCTACCAAAAATAATTGATCAAACTCAATATTGACATCAATTACCAACTCAAAACCATAACATAAACACAACTCTTACTCTTCCATTCAACTCCAAAATCACAATCACTAAAACCCAACACTCTCAAACACACCACAATTAAACATACTCATACTATCCACAATCAATCATCAAACTCAAATACAACTTAAAATAAAATAAGAGAATCAAGAAACTTACCAAAGTTGATGAAACTTCTCAAATTTCCAACTTGATCTCTTGAAAACTCCTTCAATTTTGAGCTTGGAATATCAAATCTCTCTCTTGCTCTCTTGCTTTAGAGTGTGCCGGCCAAATCACAAAGAAAAGAAGAAGAAAAAGAGTAAATGGCAAAGTCAAACACTTCTCCTCTTTAAACCTCCACCAAGCAAAAATAATATTAAAATAATATTCATAAAATCCTCTTCCACTCATTTAATTTCCATTTAATTTATTTCACTAATTTAAAATAAATAATTATCTTCTTTTGACTTTCATTACCTTGACTTGTATATGTTGTATATATCACTATATATACAACATATACACTCTCTCTTTTTACTTCTTTTCTCTTTCCATTAAGCATATACACTTAATCCAAATACAACAATAAATATTCCAAAACTTTTGGGATATACTTTGGGATATTACAGTGCAGAAAGGGAAAAGAGCCCTAGAGTCAAAAGAAAGTAAGAAAACAAATAAATGGCCCATTGGTGAGAGAAAATAAGCAAGGAGAAAAAGCAAAACATACTTTTTATGCAAGAGCAAGAGAGATAGATGTAGGGCAGCCTGTACTCATTATTATGTATAAAGAATCGTTACTTGCTGACAGTGAAGAATCTCTTGATTCTTTACCTTCTGGTTTTTTGTCTTTGTTGCAGGATTTTAAGGATGTGTTTCTTGAAGACCTTCCTAGTGGTTTGCTGCCATTAAGAGGGATTGAACATCAAATTGACTTCATACCCGGTTCTGCAATTCCAAACCGGCCAGCATATAGGAGCAATCCTGTGGAGACAAAAGAGATGCAAAGACAAGTTGAAGAGCTTTTGGAGAAAGGCTTGGTTCGCGGTCCTTGTGCCGTTCCAGTCTTATTAGTACCCAAGAAAGATGGTTCTTGGAGGATGTGTGTTGATTGTAGGGCTGTGAACAAGATTACTGTGAAGTATAGACATCCTATTCCTAGACTTGATGACATGTTGGACGAATTGCATGGGGCGAGATATTTCACAAAGATTGATCTTATGAGTGGTTATCATCAAATTCGCTTGAAGGCGGGAGATAAATGGAAGACTGCCTTCAAAATGAAATATGGTTTGTATGAATGGTTAGTTATGCCTTTTGGTTTATCTAATGCACCTAGTACTTTCATGAGATTAATGAACCATGTTTTGAGAGCTTATTTAGGTAAGTTTGTGGTAGTTTACTTTGATGATATTCTGATTTATAGCAAAACTGAGGAAGAACATGTTGAACATGTTAGGAAAGTGCTTGAAATCCTTAGGGAGCAAAACCTTTATGCTAAGCTTAAGAAGTGTTCTTTTTGTCTAGATAGGGTTGTTTTTCTTGGTTTTGTTGTAAGTATGCAGGGAATTGAAGTTGATCAAGAGAAGGTGAAAGCTATCCAAGAGTGGCCGAATCCATCAAGTGTTACAGAAGTGAGGAGTTTTCACGGAATGGCAAGCTTCTATAGGAGATTTGTCCCTAATTTCTCTACATTGGCAGCTCCCTTGACTAGCATAATCAAGAAAGAAGTGGGATTCGTTTGGGGCAAGGAGCAACAAGAAGCATTTGATGCTTTGAAAGAGAAGCTTTCTACTACACCCGTTTTAGCTTTACCTAACTTTGATTCTACTTTTGAAATTGAATGTGATGCTTTTGGTGTAGGTATTGGAGCTGTTTTGATGCAAGAGAAGAAGCCCATTGCATACTTTAGTGAAAAGCTTAATGGAGCAAAGCTGAATTATTCAACTTATGATAAGGAGCTATATGCTTTGGTGAGAGCATTGGAAGTATGGGAGCATTATTTGCTGCCTAAGGAATTCATGATCCATTCAGACCATGAATCATTGAAGCATTTGAGAGGGCAAGGCAAGTTGAATAAAAGACATGCAAAATGGGTTGTGAATATTGAGAAGTTTCCTTATGTGATCAAATACAAGCAAGGTAAAGACAATGTAGTGGCTGATGCACTTTCAAGGAGGTACACTTTACTTAATGTTTTGAGTGCTAAATTGCTTGGATTTGAATGTATAAAGGACTTACATGTTGGTGATTCTAATTTTGGCAATGTTTATGATGCTTGTGAGCATGGTGCTTTTAATTCTTTCTATAGACATGATGGGTTTTTGTTTAAGGGTTCGAAATTATGCATGCCTAGATGTTCTATGAGAGATTTGCTAGTATTAGAATCACATTGTGGGGGTTTGATGGGGGCATTTTGGAGTTGATAAGACTTTAGAAATTCTGAATGAACACTTTTATTGGCCGAATATGAAAAGGGATGTAATTCGGATTTGTAAGGCTTGTTTGGCTTGTAGGCAAGCTAAGTCTAAGTCTATGCCTCATGGTTTGTATATGCCATTACCCGTTCCTAGTTCTCCTTGGATGGACATTAGTATGGACTTTGTTTTAGGATTACCAAGGACTAAGAGGGGGAGAGATAACATATTTGTGGTTGTTGATAGGTTTAGTAAGATGGCACACTTTATCCCATGTCTTAAGAGTGATGATGCTAGTTTAGTGGCTGAACTCTTCTTTAGGGAGGTGGTTCGAATTCATGGGATACCAAAATCCATAGTTTCTGATAGAGACACCAAGTTTTTGTCTTGCTTTTGGCGTGTGCTTTGGGGAAAGTTAGGTACCAAGTTGTTATTTTCCACCACTTGTCATCCTCAAATGGATGGACAAACAGAAGTAGTAAACAGAACTTTAGGTACCATGTTGAGAGCTTTAGTGGGTAAGAATTTGAGTTCTTGGGAAGATTGTTTGCCATTTATTGAGTTTGCTTATAATCGTGCTATTCATTCTTCTACAGGATATTCACCTTTTGAGCTTGTTTATGGTTTTAACCCACTAACAGTTTTGGATCTTGTTTCTTTACCTTCTCATGAGCTTGTTAATTTAGATGGTGAGAAGAAAGCTAAATTGGTGAAAGAGATGCATGAGAAAGCAAGGGTGAATATTGAGAAAAGGAACAAGATATATGCTGATTCTGCAAATAGAGGGAGACGTGAGATGAAGTTTCAAGTAGGAGATTGGGTTTGGGTGCATTTTCGAAAAGAGAGGTTTCCTAACCAAAGAAAGAACAAGTTGCAAGCTAGAGGAGATGGCCCATTCCAAGTGCTGGAGAAGATTAATGACAATGCCTACAAGATCGACTTACCAGGTACGTATAATGTTAGTGCTACTTTCAATGTAAGTGATCTTTCTCCTTTTGATGATGCAGATTTGAGGACAAATCTTTTTGAAGAGGGGGAGAGTGATGCAAGAAAGGACCTTTTTGAAGCTAGCAAGTGGACCAATCACTAGGAGTAAGGCAAAGAGATATGAAGCTAGCATGGCTTTGAATATTCAAGAAGAGATTTCCAAAGAGCTTCAAGAATTATCATTCAAGAAGATGGAGATGGAGCTGCAAGGAAGGCCTAAATATATCATGGTTCTAGAAGCATGCAATGGAAGCCAAGAAGGAGCCTTTGAAGGCTATTTTTAAGCCTAGACCAATGAAGAGTCAAAGCTTGGTCAATCTTATTTCCATGCACATGCATGCACATTCATGGATGCAAGTTGGCCGAATTCCAAGGGAGTTTGTTGCACCCCTTGGCCGAATCTTCATAGTTAGTTAGATGGGATATTTTTATTATTTTGTGGTCCCCATCCTTTTATTTTAATTAGTTAAGTTGATTTGACTTTGTCAAATCCTATTCTTGTTGGGTTTTTGGAAGTGTTTTCCCATACAAGCCTAGGATCCTTCTAGAATGTTTTAGTCTTAATTTTCCATATGCAATTACGAATTTTGTAACCCTTATTTAAGGGCACTATTAGGCCAAATTGGGGACACCATAATTATTAAAGAAAATTTTGAATTGTTCTACAAGTTCTTCTTGTGAATTTTCGTGTGAGAGAGATTAGAGTGGATTCTTTAATTCTTTCTTTGCATCAAGAATTAGGTTTACTTATCAACGAGAGTTGTGGCGTTTTCCTTCTTCTTACCAACTAAATCCTTCAATCATAGTGAGTTCGCATCTCTTTATAGGCGTTGGGTTCCTTAGGAGGTGATTATCAAGTTTCAAGGAGTTCTCTACCATTGTTATAAGTTGGGTTTGCTGCCATCGTTGCTAAGGGTCCGCGTCATCAAGGATTGAGTTGATCACTTGAAAAGTATGAAAATAGTAAAAAATATGAAAAATAAGAGAAATCATGTGAAATGCTTAAATTGTGAGATATTAAGCCATTGTAGAATAGTTGATATCCTTGATATGTGTAATTTTGCTTAATAAATGCATATAATTCGGCAACATTGAGTATGTGGCAAGAAAATTGATAATTGGAAATAATGAAAAAGTGCATAAAGAATGGAAATTGGCATTATTGCCAAAGAATGAGAAAAATGAGAAATTGTTTACTGAATGTATGTCATCTTATGTAATATTAATTTCCAGAGCATTGTGTTTAGTGTTATGGTATACTGATGATTGCCTTCGAGCCAGATGCTAAGCGTCATTATTATTGCCTTTAGGCCAGATGCTGGGTATCACTGTTATATTTCTTTTGGTCCAGATGTTGTGCATCACTATTTGCCTTCGAGCTCGACACTGGGACTAAAAAATTGGTCCAAAGTAATATCTTTAGAACTTGAATATTATATAAGGATATTTGGGCCCTATGTGTGTGTTTGTGATATGTTTATGTGTATATATGTGTTGTGTCATCGATAATAAAATATGATTAATTAATTGTGATATGAATAAAGAGATATGACTGAAAATGCATAGGCTGATAGACCTGGGTAGAGCTGGGTCTAATGACTGAGATGACCTAAGCATAATTAGGTCATGAAATTGATATAGTGTGTATTGGAAATTAAAGAGATATACACACACATATATATACATAATGAATAAAATAAGTAATAAGAAAGTGTGCGTGTAATATTTATTATTTATAAATATATACCACTAAGCTGTAAAGCTTAGCGCAGTAGTGTGTATGCGCAAGTCATTAGAAGTATAGATCCAGATTAAGGTTGAGGCTTGAAGCCCTTCTGCACCACGAGACCAACTTGGATGGTGTTGCATCCACGAGACCATTTATTATTGCATCCATTTTTTGGTGTACTTTAATTAGTAAGCATAATAGCCTTTGAGTTAAATACTTGAATTAAGTAAGACTTTGTAAAATGTTTTAGATAAATATATATTATGTATAATAAATGATGATTTTGAGTAATGTTATGTATATATATAAGATTAAGGGTGATATTATCTATATTTGTATGTATAAATATTTATGGTGAGAAATGTTTTGGATATAAAATCTTGTTAAATAAACTAATGAAATGGTGATTTGGATGATTGGCTGTAAATAATATTTTGAATTATGAATTTGAATATGTGTTTATAAATTGCTGATTTGGAGAATTGGTGAAAACTGTATTTTTAGGAGTGTTAAATTTTGTACAGGTTGTATTTTGATTAAATTGGAGAAATATTGAGTTTACAGATAAAATTTTTGCAATTTTCTTTTTCCCAGAGATTTTCTTTATACATTTGTATTTTTAACAACTTACTATTAGAGTATCTCTTTAACTATTAACATTTATTTATATAATTTGAAATGGAAATTTTATCAAGGAGATTATCATGGCCCTCTTATATTTTATATGCATATTTTACATATAAGGGATATATGTACTGTACGTTTATAAGGTACAAGGGTGTTACAAAAAGTGTCTAATTGTATTTAGGTATAAAGAGACATACTTTTGTGAAGCTGACCTTGATCCTTTTATGCCAAGTATTGTTGTTTCTTTATTGCAGGAATACAAGGATGTTTTCCTTGAAGAGTTGCCTCAAGGATTACCGCCCATAAGAGGCATTGAACATCAAATTTATTTCATTCCTAGATCATAAATTCCTAATCACCCAGCCTATAGAAGTAACCCTAAGGAGACAAAGGAACTTCAAAGGCAAGTTAAAGAGTTGCTAGCAAAGGGGCATATCTGTGAGAGTTTGAGTCCATGTGCTATGCCTGTACTTTTGGTACCTAAGAAGGATGGGAGTTGGCACATGTGTGTGGATTGCAAAGCTGTGAACCACATAACGGTTAAGTATCACCACCCTATACCTAGATTAGATGATATGTTGGATGAATTGCATGGTGCTTTTTTATTTACAAAAATTGATTTAATGAGTGGGTATCACCAAATTAGAATGAAAATTGGTGATGAGTGGAAGAATGCTTTTAAAACTGAACATGGTTTGTATGAGTGGCTGGTTATGCCATTTGGGCCAACTAATGCTCCTGGCATATTCATGAGGTTAATGAATCATGTTTTGCATGAGTTTATTGGCAAATTTGTTATTTACTTTGATGACATATTGATTTATAATAAAAACATAGATGAGCATGTATGTCATCTTGGGGCTATTTTAGATGCACTTATGAAAGAAAAGTTGTATGTTAAGCTTAAAAAGTGCACATTTTTCATGGATAGATTTATATTCTTACGATATGTTGTTAGTTCTAAAGAAATTGAAGTTGATGATGATAAAATAAAGGCAATTGAGGATTGGCCAACCCCTAGGAATGTGAGTTAGGTAAGAAGATTTCATGGACTTACTAGTTTTTATAATAGGTTTCTAATAGATTTAGCTATATAGTAGCTCCTTTAACTGAAATCATTAAAAAGGATGTTGAGTTCAAGTGGGGTGAAGCACAAGAACATGCATTTATTGTGCTAGTAGATAAACTTTGTTCTACACCTATTTTGAGTTCACCTGATTTCAATTCTACTTTTGAAATTGAATGTAATGCTTTCGGGATAGATATTGGTTCTGTTTTGATACAGGATAGGCAACCCTTTTCTTACTTCAGTGAGAAATTGAATGGTGAACAACTCAATTATTCTACTTATGATAAGGATTTGTATGCATTAGTGAGAGCATTAAAAACTTGGCAACATTACTTGTGGCCTAAACAGTTCATGATCCACATTGACCATGAATCAATGAAGCACATTAAAGGTCAAGGTAAATTAAGTAAACGCCATGCAAAGTGGTTGGAGTTTATAGAAATGTTTCCTTATGTGATTCAGTGCAAGCAAGGTAAGGAAAATATTATTGCTGAAGCATTGTCTAGAAGATACACTCTTATTAGTACATTGAGCTCTAAATTGATGGTATTTGTATAAATAAGAGAATTGTATACTTATGATTTTGATTTTGGAAATGTATGTAATGCATGTGAACAATATGCTTTTCAAATGTTTTATAGGCATGATAGATACTTGTTTAGAAAAAATAAGCTTTGTGTACCTAATTGTTCCATGTGTGAAGTGCTTGTGCATGAAGCCTATAATGGAGGTTTAATGGGCCATTTTGACATTGCTAAAACACTTGAAATATTACATAAGCATTTCTATTGGCCTAACATGAAAAAGATGTATAAAGAATATTCTCTAGGTTTGTAGCATGTAAACAAGCTTAATCTAAGACTCAACCACATGGATTGTATACTCCATTACCCGTCCCTAGCCAACCTTGGGTTGATATATCTATGGATTTTGTGTTGGGGCTGCCTATGACAAAAAGAGGGGGTAAAGATAGCATATTTGTTGTAGTTGATGGTTTTAGTATAATGGCACATTTTATTGTATGTCATAAAACCAATGATGCTACACATATTGTTGATTTATTCTTTAGGGATGTAGTACGTTTGCATGGTATCCCTAGGAAAATTGTTTTTGATATAGATACTAAGTTCTTAACTCACTTTTGGCGCGTTCTATGGGGTAAATTGGGCACTAAGTTATTATTTTCTACTTCTTGTCATCCTCAAACAGATGGTCAAACTGAAGTGGTCAATAGAACTTTAGGATCTTTATTGCTTGTTGTGA
This sequence comes from Garcia nutans, assembly GCA_947685225.1. Taxonomy (NCBI): domain Eukaryota; kingdom Viridiplantae; phylum Streptophyta; class Magnoliopsida; order Malpighiales; family Euphorbiaceae; genus Garcia; species Garcia nutans. The sequence goes on along the minus strand of CANTUV010000009.1, from coordinate 28,667,155 downwards.
TTGGTAAGAATTTAAAGACTTGGGAAGATTGCTTGCCATTAGTTGAATTTGCATATAATAGGAGCATTCATTCTTCTACAAGTTATTCTCCATTTGAAGTTTTGTATAGTTTTAACCTACTGACTCCTTTGGATTTGTTACCTTTACTTTTGAATGATATTACTAACTTAAATGGACATAAAAAGGCAGAGCTGGTTAAGTCCATACATGAAAAGACTAAGCAGCACATTGAGATGAAGAATAAGAGCTATTCACAAAAAGCTAATCAAGGGCGCAAGATGGTGAAATTCGAGCCTGAAGGTTTGGGTACATTTCATGAAGGAGATATTTCCTAACCAAAGGAAATCTAAATTGGAACATAGAGGCGATGGATCTTTCCAGGTGTTAGAAATGATTAAAGACAAAGCCTATAAAGTGGATTTTCCTGGTGAGTATTGTGTTTTAGCTACTTTTAACATTGCTGACCTTTCTCCTTATGTTTAAAGCTTGATTACATGAGAGATCAAGGAAGAAGCATGGATCCAACTTGAAGTGGTGAAATCGAATGAAGGTCCAAGGTTGATTACCATACTTTGGGCATGTGAAATAATCACAAAGAGTAGCCTAATGGGCAAAGCAAGGCAAAACTATCATAAAGAAGATGACTATTCCATCTTATTTATCCATCCATATGGGCTCGGTTTAGCATAGTTAATTATTTTAACTAGGCCCAATAAAACTAATTTAAATCTAGATTGTTGTAGTAGAGACAAGGGCCTTGTTTAGTTGCCTTTAAATTAAAGCATTATTTTACATTAAACATTCTGGGCATCCAAACACACCCCTTATATTTTAATTAGGGTCAGCACATTTTAGGGTATAAAAACCCTAGTTTTGCATGTAAGACAACACATTGGTTTTTGATTAAAATTTGATAGTTCTCTTCCAAGTGAGGCTATATTCTCCATTGGTTACTTTAAGGATTGTTTCACTTATCAAGTTTGTTCTAACTTGTGGCATGAATTCAATTCTTTTTCCTTATACTCTTTGTTACTAGTTCCTTGCTGAATTAGGGGTGAAGGGTTATTTTTTTTAATTGATTGAATTGGGGTTTGATGCTTGAATTGATTTGGAGGTCATATAGACTTAGATTCTAAGGGGTGGCCACATCATTTGGCATCAGAGCTTAGGTTCCATATCAATTATATATATCTTTAAATTGCTGTTATTCAATGTTATTTATTCAATAGAATAAAATACAAAAAAATTAGTGTTCTTTGTTAGATTCTGAATATGCCCAACCTAGTTCTCTATTGGGTTTGCTTCTTCCATATGCAATCTAGATGTTGTTCTAAACCTATCATAAAAGTGAATTCATAATAAATAAAATAAGTCGTATGTATGCAAATTGCAACCTTTACTACAAGTGTACTGATTTGCTTTAAAGTTGAGCTTACAAGTCGTATCCTTTATAGCCGTAATCACTTGAGTTGTTATAATTATAAAGTTGCTCAATTCTCGTTATAATTAAATTGTTTGAGCATTATATGGTGAAATTCGTGATAGCTATTGGCGGGATTGATGTTGAGCTTATAAGTTAAGAATTTGGTTAAAATTGCTGGAATCTTTGCTATTGGTTATTAGTACATGAAATTAACTATCTTATTTACATATTTGACAACAATTTGGGGTTGATTAAGTGTGATTAGGGTTCTAATTCAAATTCCATTAGGGAAAATGAACTTCTTTCATTATTGTTCTTATTTTGTCTTTTTTTTTGCACTCTTTATGTCTTTTCTTTGTTTGCTGTCCTACTTGTTTCCATCACATTAGATTGAGTAATTTGAGAAGGAGATTTGTGCTATCCTATTACTACCGCGAGCTGCACCAGAAATTGCAGAGACTCACATAATACATATTTATGGACTTCCAATATATTTTAAAAAGTAAATAAAAATATTTTGCCATAATTTTAGGTGCCCAAATAAAAATAAATATTTTATATAAAAATCTCTAGAAAAAATTTACCATAGTTTTGTCTGTAATTTGGATAATTTTCAAAAATATCAGTTCTCACAACATGTAAGAAAACACACTCCCAAATATTTTCTAACATTTCATACTGTCCAAAACACCTTCATTTTCTTCGAAATACTCACAATACAAATATACATATACATATCCATAAATTCCAAAGTTTAAACCAAACTTAAATAATTTACATCAAATACATATTTACAACATAATGCACCTAAGTAAAAGTTAAGTTTTCAAAATAAACTTATACATGCTTGCAACTGGTCCTGATCTCAATCAACAGAAGAAAACTCCAAAATGAACAGGTCGCAGGATTGAAACCTGGCTCTAATACAAAAATAAATGTAACACCCTTATATACCATATACATACACTACATACACCCGATATAAGTAAATAAGCATATAGAATACAAAAATGCTACAGTTCATCTTATTGTTCCTATTTTGTCTCTTTTTTTGCACTCTTTATTTCTTTTCTTTGTTTACTATCCTACTTGTTTCCATCACATTAGATTGAGTAATTTGAGGAGGAGATTTGTGCCATCCTATTACTACCGTGAGCTGCACCAGAAATTGTAGAGACTCACATAATACATATTTATGGACATCCAATATATTTTACAAAGTAAATAAAAATATTTTACCATAATTCTAGGTGCCAAAATAAAAATAAATATTTTATATAAAAATCTCTGAAAAAAATTCACATAGTTTTATCTGTAATTTGGACAATTTCCAAAAATACCAGTTCTCACAACCTGCAAGAAAACATACTCCCAAATATTTTCTATCATTTCATACTGTTCAAGACACCTTCATTTTCTTCGACATACTCACACACACAAATATGCATATACATATTAATAAATTCCAAAGTTTAAACCAAACTTAAATAATTTACATCAAATACATATTTACAACATAATGTACATAATTAAAAGTTAAGTTTTCAAAATAAACTTATGCATGCTTGCAACTGGTCCTGATCTCAACCTCCAGAAGAAAACTCCAAAATGAGCAGGTCCGAGGATCAAAACCTGGCTCTGATATAAAAATAAATGTAACACCCTTATGCACCATATACGTACAATACATACACCCGATATAAGTAAATATGCATATAGAATACAAAAATACTACAGTTTAGTCTTTTTAAATTTTTTTCTATATATCCATAATATAAATTTATAGACTTCCAATATATTTTAAAATGTAAATAAAAATATTTTTCCATAATTCTAGGTGCCAAAATAAAAATAAATATTTTATATAAAAATCTCTGGAAAAAATTCGCCAAAGTTTTATCTGTAATTTGGACAATTCCCAAAATAGCAGCTCTCTCAACCTGCATGAAAACACACTCCCAAATATTTTCTATCATTTCATACTGTCCAAAACACCTTCATTTTCTTCAAAATACTCACAATACAAATATACATATACATATCCATAAATTTTGAATTTTAAAATAAACTTAAATAATTTACATCAAATACATATTTACAACATAATGTACATAATTAAAAGTTAAGTTTTTAAAATGAACTACTAAATGGTGGCAACTGGTCCCGATCTCAAGCAGTAGAGGAAAACTCCAAAATGAGTTAGAACACTCTACACCTGCTCTGGTCTTACAGGGCTCTCAGTATCAACCCTATCACCTTTGTGATAAACAAATCACGTTAAGCAATACTGCTTAGTAGTACATACTTTGATATAAATAAAGGCTAATAAATAATGCAAAAATGCAATTCGTACATTCAATATTGTTAAATATTCACAATTCACATTCACATGCATTAGGCCCAAATGACCTTATATAATATTCAAGTTCCAAAGATATTGCTTTGGACTCATATATGACACCCAATGTCTGGCCCGTAGGCAAATATCATTGACACTCAATGTCTGGCCTAAAGGCAATATAATAATAATGCCTAGCATCTGGCCTAAAGGCAATAATAATGATGCCCAACATCTAGCCCGAAGGCAATAATTAGTATATCATAATACTAAACACAAAACTCTGGAGTTGATACTATACAAGGTTACATGCATTTATTAAATAATTTTTCACTTGTCTCATTCTTTGGCAAATATGTTGTAATATCTGCACATTTGCTAGAATAAAATAAAATAAAACTTAATGAAATTAAAATCAATAATTTAGGGGATAAATGGAGAGTTGGAAGAGAGAAATATGATATTTATATGTGTTGTATATGTTATATATATAACATACAAAAGTCAAAACTGTATAGTTAAGTAAAAGGGTAATGTTGTAAAATGTGAAAAGTTAAGGTTAAAATATTCAAAATTTAAAATAATTTTGAATGGAAGAAAGAAAATTGAAATTTTAAAATAAATAAATAATTAATTAATTAGAATAATAAAATATTATATATGTGGTTAAAGTGAAGAAAGAAAATTAAAAAGTTAAAATAAGTGTCTTCTTCTTCCTCTCTTCTACTTATAAACACCAATTTTTGAGTGGAATTTCATGAATTAAAAGAATTTTTAGTGATTTTCCAAGAAAATGGTAAGCTTTCTTATTTAATTTTTAAGTTATGTAGGAAAATTGAATTATGTAAGAATTGAACTTTTGATGGGGCATGTTTTAACTTGTTATATGGGTATGTAAGCTATTATTTTGATGAGGAAGTAAAGATTTTATAGTTATTTGGTTGGTTTGCCCAAGTTTGATGGTAGTTTGGATGAAACAGTGGGTGAGTTAGGGTTTTGCAATAGTATTAATAAAGAATTGATGTTTATTTGATTTTATGATTTAAATAATATTTTTAAACGATTTTAATGATAGAAATGAACTTAGAATACCAATTATAATTGGGTAGAATGGATATCTAGAACTAAAGAGAGTAAGGGTTTAGATTTGAAAATTTGAGGGAAATGTGCTAAATTGATTTTTATTAATTAGAATATGTTGTAATATGATTCTAAAACATTTTATATAATTACACTGTGAATAGGCATTCAATAGATTGTATTTGCCCAACTTTAGTGGTGAAGGACATTGTAGAAAGTGGAGGGAAAGTAGTGATTTGGTAGTTTGGAAGTTGCTTAAACAAGGTTAGTACATACTTTGGTATTTAAATTAATTGATTTTGTTGATGTTATGCATAATACATTTCATTATTTGGATGTGATATGTTATTTGAATAATGTGAATGTGTGTGTATGTCATTGTTTGAAGTAACAATGCTTAGTTTGCATTAATTATTGCATGATAAGCAATTGAAAAAAAGGCTAAATGTGATGTGTGTACAAAATGTGTAAAGTGTAAATTGTGCAGTAAAATATGGAAGTAAGCCACATTTGTCTTGAAAGTAGTGATGATGTGGTTTTTTATTCATAAAAATGGAAAAGAATGAGAAATGTAAAATAAAAGAAAATGTGTTTGTATGACACCTTGTATTGGGTATAGTTCCATATTATTGTCGTTGGATTTTTATGCTTTCGGGTGAGACACGCTGGTGTCATGTAATTATTACACCTTTAGGTGAGATGATTATTGGTCCTATTGTGTGTGGATAATTGATATGTTAAATAAATGTGTATGATTATTAAGTGACATTGGAAGTATCATCCATTCATGGCATTGTTTATAGAATGTGATTTAATTATACCAAAGTATGTACCACTAGACAAAATACTTAGCATGAATGAATTTCATTGTGCAAGTGACAGGGCAGATCCGGAGGATCCGGAGAGTGTTGCCAGACCACCTCAGGTCTAGGCTATAGTTAGTTGTCGTAAAGGTTCTAGAGCTTCCACGAACCAGTTGTAGACCCTTAATTTTTGACCTAGTCTGGTCCAATATTTTTTATATAGTCCAAAATAATTTTTATGGTATTTTAATTAAATAATATTTATTTTAGTATTTATTATTTATAATTGTTAATAAAAATAAAAAGGTAATATTAGTAAAGTTAAAAAAATAAATAATAAAAAATAAATAAAAATCGACGATGGAAAAATCGGAGACGAAAAATTTTCGTCGACGAAAGTGAATTGGCTTGGGCCAATTCGCCGCAAGAATTTTCTGCAATGAATTGGCTGGCCCGCTGGCAATTGTGGTGCTAGCCTGCAGTAATCTTTTTGCCAGCATAATTTTTTCAGCACAATTTTTTTTGAAACCGAATTATATTTGGTTTTGATTTCTTTTCCTAAATGGTTTTAATTTCCTTAGACAATTAGAATTAGGTTGGGACTTTTTCCTATAAATACCACATTAAAACACTTCAAAAAGGGATCTGGACTTTGGGAGACCAAACTTAGATCTTTCAAAAAAGAAATTAGGAACCAAACTTGGGACTCTAAAAAATTCTCTCTGCCAAAAGAAAACCCTAGCAAGCAAGAGAAATTCAAGAGACAACAAACAAAGGAGGCAACAAGCAATCATCTCCAGATTGCTTTGCTCAACCAAAATCAAATCTGAAGCAGGCAACAACTTGTTTCAATCTCTTCAAATTTGGTGGAGCCTTTAAACGTAGGTAAATTACTCTAACTTCTATTTATTCAATCATGAAATCATCTTCACCTTTTAAGCCATCATCACACTGCCTTAGTTATTTAATTCTTCCTTCAATTTAGTTTAGGCAGTAGCATGAAATAATTCATACAATACTTAAGGTCTTAATTAAAGTAAATAATATAATCATTCAACACAAATCTTTCATAAACCCTAAGTTATTCAAACCCTAAATCTTAATTAATTTCGTTTCCAAACTTCCAAAGTAGCTATTTTGTTATAATTTCATTCAGTGAGCTATTTTAATCTTTCAACAATAAATTTAGCTTTCTATATTTGCTTTCACCTAAAAATACATAAGTAGTTGATATAGTCAATATTAAAAGCACACTCAACTTTGATCACAGAAAAGCATCAAATTCTGAATTCAAAATCATAATCTATAGAATCAAGATTTCAAACCATAAAACCCTAATATCTTAATCGTAAAACCCTAAAACCTATAATAGCATTAAAACATGTTTTTCAAATCTAAAACCCTAACTACACCTTTCTAAAAACCAAAACAACAATCTGTTTGCTTAAAATCCTAACCAAACCTATTTTTTAAATCACAGTAGCATTATTTTCATGAAAACATCTAAAACCATAAATCTTTAAAACATCCAGTAGCTATGTTATTACTTTAAAAATTTCTCAACTAATTAAACTAGTATATGCAAAACCCTAGTTATTGAACATAAAACCCTAGAAACCCTAATTGATGCATGAACCCCCCAAAGTTAATATATTTACTGTTTTATTTAAATTGGATGAATGTTTTTTATTTTAATTGATGTTTGATTTTTTAATGAATGATTTATTTATGATGAATGATTGTTTACTTTTATTGAGTTATTTTGATTTCAAAATATTGTAAGAGGTATGTTTCCATATTTTTGGGTACCTCATGTCATGAGCATCATGTAATCTATTTTATTTTAAAGTTTTTGGACTAATGTGAAGGACATGTTTCCACCTTTCGGTGGGTGTCCTATTTAGTTTAGACATGGACGATTTAAGGACATGTTTCCATCCTCGGATGGGTATCCATTTATTTGCTTTGTTTGTACATTGCTTTGATTTTAATATAATGATGCTTTATTTTAATTGTTGCATGTAGTATGGATAATATTGTTATACTTAAGAATTTTATAATATTAAGACCTGCAAAGGAGGCCGGTTCCAATGAATCGGGCGTTGCTGGGCCATATCTCACCTTCCCCACACGTACCCAACTTTTCGAGCCCATTAGGGGTTGGGGATTCCTTAGGAATCGAGTCATCAACCCCTTTCTTTTTCCCTGCCCGTCCGGGTGGCAACTCAATTTTCTCCAGACTTAGGCCCATGTTCTCTAAGGCCCCGAGCCTAAACAGTGCCGAAGTCTCAAGAACTATTCCATCGGGAGAGAGAGCGAAAATCCCCGCTCACAGTGGTGACTCCACTGGGGATAAGAGAAGTTGATTCTGCTGGTCTTTATATTATTCTATTCTTTCTTATCATGATATTATCCACTGCATCATATTAGATTGCATCGTGTACGTGAGTTAGGACGCTCGTGTTACCTGTGTTATGTTATGTAAGGGATACCATACTTTCACTCAAGGTATGGAGATCGAGCATGGAATAACCACTCATAGCCTTGTACCATTTGGTATATAATTGCTATGGGAACCTAAGCCTTTTAACTCAAAGACTAAAGCTCTTGTAATTGGCCTAGTTACTTTCCTTAGGTTTTACCCCAAATGCATGTTGTTTGACTATAGTTAATTTATCTTGGTTTAAATCATGGCTTATTTGGTTTGCTCTTTTATAATATGACCTAAGTACATTGTAAGCTCAAAATAAATTTTTCTTTAAAGTCCAAAAGACCAAAGCTATTTTTAAAACTTTTCAAGATAGTCTTTGGATATAAAAATTTTCTAAAAATAAATCAAAAAAATTTTATTTTCTTGTGACCCAAATACTAAGCCCAAAATCCATTTTTTCTAAAATCTTTTTTATAATGGGCTTAGAAACAAAATTACTTTCATCCAACCTTTAAAAGAGCTTACAAATATTTAGGTCAATTATGAAATATCAAAAATCAATTGTAAGCCTAGTTTATACTAAGAATTATTAATCATGGGCTTGTTTTTGGCATGAATCATTAGTTACTTTTTCAAGTGAGAAATCTATTTATAATAAACCTCTTAATTTAGTTTTAATCCAATATAGCATAAAAGCTGCTTTAGTGGGTTGAATGGATTAAAATCTAATTAATGGGAATTATCATAAACTGATTTTCATTTTTGAAAATATAACTATTGGTTGAAACATCCGGGGGACTTAATCGAAAACAAGATACCCCATATTGGTATTTTGTTAACCATATTACCAAGGAAAAGAGACTTACCATTCATGTGTGGAAGTTATAAGATTGGAAGGAACATCCTATTTATCCTTGTTTATTTATTATTTATGCATACATACATACATGCATACATGCATCACATGACATATCATTGATCCTCTTTGGCTCACAGCCCTGGATTATGATAGTTCAAAAGCTTACGACAATCCGACCTACGCCGGAGATGAAGAATCTAGCAACAATTCAAGCACTTGCTCACCAAAAGCAATGGAGCCCGAACAAATTCAAAGAATGGTGGATCACACCCTCAATGCCAAGATGGAAGAAATAAAAGAGGCCCTGGCTGAGACCATGAAGAACCAATTGGCTGTAATTTTAGAAAATAATGCTGAAGCATCTGTTAGCACTAAGAAGCCAAAGGACAAGGGGAAGGCTAAAGTTCATGAAGTGGTTTTTGATGATGATAAGGTGATCATTGATGATGACGATGATTGGGCTCAATACTTCCAAGATCCTCAAGATAAGAAGAAAGAACCGAAGATTATTGAAAGATCAACTATAGAGAAAACTAAAACTTCTGATGTTGAAAAGATGATTGCGGATTTGGAAAAGAAATTTGAAAAGAAGCTAAAAATTGAAGAAATGTCCGAGGTTGATAAATTATTTAAGCTAGACGAAGATGTTCCATACAAATTCAAGATGCCATCCTTTGCAAAGTTTGATGAAACCAAAAATTCTCACCTCCATGTAAAGTAGTATATCACTGCTATGCAGTCTGCCCTAGCTACTAAGGCTCAAACTCTAAGGTACTTTATGCTCTTATTGGACCCTGATATCCAAAATTGGTTCAATACCTTAGATGATGGCACACAAAAGAATTGGGATCTACTATACAAGGCCTTCATCCAACAATATGGATACAACGTCAAGATGAAAGTTACCTTAATGGAAGTTGAGTCCATTAGACAAAGGCCAAATGAAAATTTTGTGGACTATGTGAAAAGATGGAGAAATAAGGCTTCTTTGCTCAAGAAGAGGCCCGATGAATCTGATAAAATAAGGATGATTGTGAGAGGGGTGTTGCCTAGTCTTCGTGAAAGGATGTCTCATATGCTCATCTGTGATTTCAAAAATCTTCTCCAAGCTGGTCTGCAAATTGAAGAATGGGAAAGAGAGAAGAACTATTTTTCAACAAGAAGGAACGAGAAAAGAAACTATCAGACCAACGTATGCAAAAGGCAGTTGGTGTTAATGCTACTAGCCAAGGAACAAGAAGGCAGTTTTCAGAATTGGGGAAACCGATGTCTTAGGTTCTCAATAAGCTTCAAAGGAAGGGATTGTTACAACCCTTAAATCCTCGTCCTTTGCCTAACCCTCTCCCACCTAATTTCGACACTGAGGCATTTTGTCAATTTCATCAAATGTAAGGACACGACATGGATAGATGTGTGAGGTTGAGGCATGAGATCCAAAATTTGATTGATAGTGGAAAGTTGCCCGAACCCAACAAGCCGAACACCAAAGACAATCCATTACCAAGGTTTAATAGAGTACCACCACCGGCAACCTTCATGATTGGAGGAGGTTTGCATGAAGGTTTTGTCATGTCTTCTTTCCAAGATGTGGGTGGAGAAGCAACCAAGGAAGAAGAGGTCTTTAGCAAAATTGAACAAGCTATGGTGGGTAAAGAAGTAGCAATTTGTGTTGTAAATGGGTTTTGGGATTCAAACGATAATGATGATGATCTTGTATCCAAGAAGGAGGAATGGGCCTGGTCCGAGCCCGAAGAAGATGAAGTAATGAATACTAGATCCGGTAAGCCTTATGCAAGGCCATCACCTAAGGAGGTAAAAGTTAATAAAGGAAAGGAAGCTAAAGTAGGGAACAAAGAAGAGGAAGATGATCCTGTGCTCAAGCAATTGAAAAGAACCCAAGCAAGTGTTAGCATTTGAGACTTATTGGCTACTTCTAAAAAGCACCGAGAAACTATGGCCAAGGCCTTGGCCAGCATGCCAATTTCCACCTCCATAACACCGAAGGACCTGATCAACTTCATAAAAATTGAAGGAGTAATGAAATGTGAAGATATTCAAGAGAAGAGTGAAGTTAATATGGGAGCGGTATCTTTCTCAAATGCGGATTTACCGAAAGAGGGAAGGGATCACATCCGTCCTCTCTTTATCAAAGTGAAATCAAAGGAAAAAGGACTCCATGTGTAATGGTTGATGATGGGTCTGCCATAAATGTTTGTCCACTTAAAATATTACCAATGCTAGCCATGTCAACAAGGGATCTAAACCCAACCGAGGTAACCATTCGGGCTTATGACAACACCAAGAGACATGCCAAAGGAACTTTCAAAGCTGCTGTCAAGGTTGGTCCAATTGAATCTATTGTTGAATTTATTGTTTTGGACATACCTGTTACCTTTGCCTTACTCTTGGGATGATCATGGTTTCATCCTCTTGGTGGAGTTCCTTCTACCCTTCATCAAAAAATCAAGTTCCCTAATGGAGATGAGACAGTGGTCATCGAGGCCGAAGATAATGAGGTTGTTAATGCTCTAATGATTGAGAGGCCTCTTAATGGTTTCGAAGTAGCTGCAATTTCTGATGATAAAGTAGTGGATTCTAAGGTCTTGAATATGATGAAGAACATGAGCTACCTTCCTGGAGCTGGTCTTGGAAAGAGCAAGGCCAGTTTGACAAAGCTTCTAGATTTCAAAACTCAAACTTCCAAGAAAGGGTTAGGGTATGATGAAGCCAACAAAGATGTCCAGCCAAAGAAAAAGGAGAAGATGAGCTACCCACCACTCGAAAAAATCTTTGTCAAAGCTCCAGACATGGGACCACTCCAAGGAAAGCCTGAGCCAATCATGTTCTTGGGAAAGTTGATCCCGAGTTTTGAAATTTTTGTTGATGTTGCCGAGCTATTGGAGCAAGTGAAGAAAGAGCTCACCTTGCCAGCCGACAAGGAGCCTAATCTAGAAGAAAAGAAGGAAGCTGTCCTAAAAGCCGAGAAGACTCCGGAGGAGATTGCTTCCCTGGTTGAAGAGAAGTTTGAAGATATTCTACTTTATGATTTTGATTTTAGTTTTAATTTATCTGCTTTGTATTACGAGGATGATGTTTTCTTTTTCAAGATGAATGCAATAAAGTTTGATTTTTCTTACTTGTGTAATGTTTCTTCTGATGGTTGCATACATTCAAATAGTGGTTACATGAGCATCTTTAATATTTATTCTGTTGATACACAGTCATTAAATTTGGAAACAATCGAAAATCCTAAAAACATTAGCATAGCATCCGACCTTACTCCTGATGAGAGAGAGAGATTTGAAAAAATATTCAAAAAATATGAAGAAGTATTTGCTTGGTCTTATGAGGATATGCCTAGAATAGATTGAGACATAGCTGAGCATCTCATTCCTACTTACACTCATATGAAGCTTGTCAAACAAAAGCTTAGGCGTTTGAGGCCAGAATAGGCTGAATTAGTTAAAGAAGAGGTCACTAAACAAATACAGGTAAAGTTCCTTGAAGTGATCGAATATCCAAATTGGCTGGCCAACATAGTACCCGTGCCAAAGAAAGATGGAAGAATTAGGGTCTGTGTGGACTATAGAGATTTAAACAAGGCTTCCCCTAAAGATGATTTTCCTTTACCCCATATAGATGTTCTCATTGATAGTGCAGCCTCTAACGTGCTACATTCATTTGTAGATGGATATTTTGGATACAACCAAGTATTAATAGCCCAAGAGGATAAAGCCAAAACTGCTTTCATTACTACATGGGGTATATTTTGTTATAGGGTGATGTCGTTCGGATTAAAAAATGCTGGAGCAACCTACCAAAGGATGGCCACCACATTATTTCATGACATGATGCACAAAAAAGTCGAAGTATACGTTGATGATATGATGGTGAAATCAGATACAAGGGAACAACACTTCCAAAACTTAGAATTATTCTTCGATAGAGCATTGAAATATAAGCTAAGATTAAACCCAAAGAAGTGTGTGTTTAGGGTTACCTTAGGCAAATTGTTGGGACATGTGATTGGTCTAAATGACATTGAGATTGACCCTGAAAAAGTTAAAGCAATTAGGGATATGCCAGCCCCTAAGACGAAGAGAGAAGTTCAGGGATTTATTTGTAAATTACAGTATGTTAGCAGGTTTATAGCAAAGCTCACCACAATCTGTGAACCTATCTTCAAATTGCTTAAAAAGAATCAGCCGGTCCTATGGAATGAAGAGTGTCAAAAGGCCTTTGAGCGAATAAAGGAATATCTACTAAATCCACCTATTTTGAAACCACCTAAACACGGTAAACCCTTGTTACTATACTTAGCAGTAGAAGAAGAGTCAATAGGAGCCATGCTAGCCCAAGCAGATGAGTCAGGGATTGAGCATGTAGTTTACTATTTGAGTAGAAAGCTCATACCTTATGAAATTAAGTATAGTATCATTGAAAAAATCTGTATAGCTGTGGTTTGGTCTTCTAAGAAGTTGCGGCATTACTTTCAATCTTATAGTGTGCAAGCAATTTCTAGGTTGGATCCAATGAAGTACTTAAGGGAGACACCCTCTTTGATTGGGAAGTATGGGCGATGGTTGATAATTTTGGAAGAATTTGAGATTGAGTATGTAACTAGGAAAACAATCAAAGGTAGAGCAGTGGCAGAATTTCTGGCCCAACAACCATTACAGAATAGCAAAGAGGTAGTCTTGGAATTTTTGGATGAACATTTAAAGGCCATTGAAGTACAAGGATGGAAAATGTATTTTGACGGAGCAGTGAATAGAAAAGGAGCAGGTTTGGGAGTCATACTAGATCGCCCAAAGGGGAACTTATCCCCTTAGCCAAAAAGTTGAAATTCGGAGCAACCAATAATATGGTTGAGTACGAAGCCTGTATCTTTGGTTTGGAATCCCTAATGATTATGAAGGTGGATAAAGTGAAAGTTTTTGGTGATTCATTGCTGGTAATATCCCAAGTAAATGGAGAGTGGGAGTAGAAAGAAGAGAAATTAAAACCATACCACCATTACTTGACCATGATGAAGAAGAACTTTAAGGAGTGCAGGTCTATACACTTGCCAAGAGAAGAAAACCAGATGGCTGATGCCCTAGCCACATTGGCTTCAGTATGGGAAAATCCTGTCAACTTATTCCTCAAGCCTCTGATTTTGACCAGTTCATCAACTCCTTGCTATGAATATGAGACAATCATGGAAACTGATATAGACCATGATGCGTGGTATGATACTATAAGACGATTTTTAGAGGAAAGGGAATACCCATCGGGGGCAACAAAGAAAGAAAGAAGAGCCATAAGGCGGTGGTCCTTGCAATACATCACCTTCCATGGATCGAAGATGGCCTGATGGGGTGCACTTGAGGTGCTTGAGGAAACCTGAAGTGGAGCATATCATGTCAGAAATACACGCGGGAAGCTACGGTCCACACATGAGTGGTTTAGCCCTAGTTAGAAAGATAATTTGACAAGGTTACTACTGGTTGACCATGGAGAGAGATTGTATTGAGTTTGTAAAGAAGTGCCAATTGTAATACCCCCACATTCAATACTTGCACACTACAAACACCACAATGTAGTATACATGCACTAAACATAGGGATGCTACGGATTTTCTTAACATTCAAAAGATTTTAAACGATACCATAATCTTTCAATTGTATACATTATAGAAAAATAGGTAGTTACTTATAATACAAAACAAAATAGATATATAGATACATTTAGTTAATACGCAGCGGAATTTATAAAATATTTACATATATGAAACATTTAAATCCATATTTACAAATGTGCATATATTTACATTATAAATATTACTTTACAAAATTAAAAAGAAGTAGTACATGATTGGCAAATCTCTTCTGATCTTTAAGTTCCCAAAATCAACTCTTCAAGGTCTACTCTCACTCGGTCTCGATGAACTCTCGGGTTCAACTCTATTACCTGCGCGATCAAACACTATCGCGCTAAGCCAACGGCTTAGTAAGACAATTCATGCTAATGTCATGCTTTAGTGCAATGCAATGTCAATTCTCAATCCATATTATACATGTAACATTATATATGCAAAGCTAAAAACATACCTTTACATTTCATAATTCAACATATGTAGACATAACACATTTCAACCATTTTTCATATACCTCATTAGTTACTCATTAAACCATTCATGAACAACACTAAACAAAGACAAGCATGGGCCCAAGACACACTAATATGCCATTCAATTTTCAGAGTTAATGCTTTGGTTTTGTTATCACATTTATCAATATCATATACCCAACTAGGCTTCAAGGATTAGGTTCAACCAAGCTTCAAGGGGAGCAAAGCATGCTAAGCATCAACCCAACTTGGCTTCAAGAACCAACCCAACCTATCTTCAAGGGTGGTAACATCTCAATTAGGCTTCAAGGATTCAATCCAACCTAACTTCAAGAGATTGTTACACTTATTAGGCATGCCACCAACAACAAACTCTGAAAATGGAATAACACATTAGCCACACAAATCATTTATTATTTAATTATCATTTCCATTCTCAACTCTCATCATAGCCAATAACAATGGCCTCATATCACATATAAGTTACCATAGCCAATCACAATGGCATTATATTCCATCACATTTCAAATCACATTACAATACTTCATTTTTCAAATACACAATCATATCCATCACATTATACATATAGCATTATTGATATAAACATAACAAAACACATTACTCATCACATAAGTCACAATACATGAAATATCACATAGTATCATATGCATTACCATTATCATCATATATACGATCAATCACTTTCTTCAAGACCTAATCCAAAAGTAATAGCATATACTTGCTTAGGAATACACAAGAGATAATCCAATTAAGAGTTAACTAGGGCAAACCCTAAACTTGACACGCTCACCCACACGGGCGTGTTCCTGACCGTGCCCTAACTCCACAACACAGAAGCAATTACACGATCAACAACACGGGCGTGTCACTGGGCGTGTAATATCTTCTGCCTCCCCCAAAAATAACAACACGTCCAACATCATGAACGTGCTCCTGGCCGTGCAAATTCTCAAATCTCACAGTAGCTATGACATGTGCAATAACACGGGCGTGTTACTGGTCGTGTCACTCTTACTGCCTCCAACACAATTGACACGCTTAAAAACCATGGGCGTGTTCATGGGCATGTCCGGCCACAATTTCAAAATCCGGCCAAAACAACCAAACACTCAACAACACACTTCTATTCACCAACATCCTCTTCAAACAATCTTCACAAAACATTATCAAAAACCATCTTAAACTTGCAACAACACCAAAAACAAACCAAAACACACATCAAACACAAAACATCAAATCATCTCAAAACCCTAAACACAACACAACATCATCTCCTCCAATCAACTTACTCTTTCCTCTAACTTATTCTTAAAATCCATCATCAAATCAACCAAACACTTCTAAACATCTCACAAACAAACAACTCACTCTTAAAATCATCTATCAAAACCAAATATCATTCAAATAAGCAAAGAAATCAAAAGAGTACTTACCAAAGTTGTTGAATTCCACAAATCTCCAACTTGATCACTTCAATCTTCCTTCAATTTGAGCTTAACTCTTCAAGATCTTCTCTTTGTCTCTTGCTTTCCTTTGTCTATGGAGGAGCCGGCCAAATGGAGAAAGAAGAAGAAATGAACCACAAGAAACAAAGTCAACTCTTCTTTTAATCTCCACCAAGTGTTTCAATTCAAGCAATTACCAAAACACCCTTCATTCATATAATTAACCACTTGTCTCTTATATGCCCAATTAAGTAATTTCACCCATCACAAATGAAAATATCTTCTTGCATTGACTCTCCCTTGACCAACTTATATGTTATATATATTATCATATAAACAACATATAAACTTGTCTCTAAACCCTCTTTCTTTCCCAAAACACATACACATAAGCATTCTCTTCTCAATTCCTTTCTTTATCACCTAATATATACATTCAATCACATTTTAAATCACATTACAACAACAACAACAACAACAACAAAATCAAAACTTCTAGAGCATACATGAGGATATTACACCAATAATGTCAGATGTATGGTAACTTGAATCATATGCCTTTTAAAGAATTGCATTCTATGTCTTCACCCTGGCCCTTCGCCACTTGGGGGATCGGCATTATAGGAGAGATACATCCGACAGCCTCAAATGGTCACCGTTTTATTGTAGCAGCAGTAGATTATTTTTCAAAATGGGTCGAAGCTGAATCCTTCAACAAATTGGAGTCCCGCATAGTGTAATATCAGACAATGGGGTACAGTTTCAAGGAGCAGTTAAGGACTTATTCTTAAATTACCAAATCCATCACCACCGATCCTCTCCTTATAGACCAATAATTAAAAGAAAGCATCATTATATTTGTTCTAACCTTTTATTGCAGGAAAAATGTCTGGCTGAGATGACAGTGACAGGGGTGTTCAAATTGATCCAGCTCGATTGCGTGAGGCGCAGCAAGTTGAATTTACACGTTTATACCATGCTATGAAGAACATAACAGAAACATTGGAGCACATGGATTTGAGGTTGCAAAATGTTGAAAGAGCCACACCGGAGAGTAATGAGAGGCAAAGAGGTGGCAGAAATCAAATGCAACAGCCTGAACATTTGAAAGATGAAAATGAGCTTGAGGATGATAATGCAAGTTTGGTTGGAGGAGCTCTACATAGAGGTGGAGGTAGAGGAGGCCGTGGTACTGGTCGGGGTAGAGGAAGGATGAATAATAATGCTTTCTATGGTAGAAATCATGGTGATGATGAAGTCGTTGATAGGAGCTTGGGAAGCATCAAGCTGAAAATTCCTAACTTTCGTGGTAAATCAGATCCAGAAGCTTATTTGCAATGGGAAAAGCAGGTTGATCTCATATTTGATTGCCATCAATGTACTGAGGAAAAGAAGGTCAAACTTATTGTTACTCAATTTACAGATTATGCTATAGCTTGGTGGGATCAGTTAGTGACTAGTAGAAGAAGGAATTTGGAGTATCCAATTGAGACTTGGGCTGATCTTAAATCGGTCATGAGGAAGAGGTTTGTGCCTAGACATTTCCATAGGGAAATTATACAAAGACTTCAGGTTCTTAAATAAGGTAGTAAAAGTGTTGATGACTACTACAAAGAAATGGAAATGTTAATGACTAGAGCTAATATAGATGAAGACATGGAGACTACTATGGCACGTTTCTTGGCTGGTTTGAATTTGGACATTGTTGATCAGGTTGATTTGTAGCCTTAAGTGGAGTTAGAAGAGATGGTGCATATTGCTGTTAAGGTGGAAAAACAACTCCAAGGAAGACGATCATCAAGGTATCATTCGAAACCTGTTTCTAATTCTATTTCTCCTTGGAATAGGGAAGGAAGGCGTGATTACAAGGAAAGAAACAAGGCTGGCCAAGATAGTGGGAAAGCAAAGGCCAAAACAAGTTCTAAAGACAAATCCAAAGTTGAAGAGCCTAAGCTGTGAAATCGAGATATTAAGTGTTGGAAGTGCCAAGGTGTGGGACATATCAACAAAGAATGTCCAAACAAGAGAGTTATGACTGTAAGAAATGGTAAGATAGTGACTGATGAAGAAGAAGGTGACGATGAGAGTGAAGATGGAGAAAAGCAAGACTTGGAATGTTGTAGTGATGGGAGCATTGAAGAACCAATAAAGGGAGACATGCTGGTTGCTAGGCGTGCTCTTAACACGCAATTGAAGGAGGAAAACCATGAAGAACAACAAGACAACTTGTTCCATACAAGGTGTCACGTTCAAGGCAAGGCTTGTATTGTGATTGTGGATGGTGGAAGCCGTACCAATGTGGTAAGTACACTCTTGGTTGATCGATTGGGGCTGCCTACAAAACCCCACCCCCGACCTTACAAACTTCAGTGGCTGAATGAATGTGGAGAGGTTAAGGTAAATCGACAATCTAACATTTCTTTTTCCATTGGTAAATATTATGATGAGGTGTTGTGTGATGTGGTGCCAATGCATGCTGGAGAGATTTTACTTGGACGTCCATGGCAGTATCATAGGCGAGCTATGCATGATGGATACCTCAATCAGTATTCATTCACTAAGGATGGACGAAAGACAATTTTGACCCCACTCTCTTCAAAAGAAGTGTATGAAGATCAATGTAAAATGGAAAGAATGAGACTTGAATTTGAAAAGAAAGAAAGAGAGAGTGACAAAAAAATGAGTGAAAAAAATCAGATTGCAAATGAAAAGAAAGAGAGAAAAGAAAAATCAAAACAAATTCAGTAGAGAAGGAGAGAAGAATGTGAGTTTGTTAGCTAGTACAAGTGAGGTTAAACATGCTTTTTACACCAATCAGCCTATGTTTGTGCTTTTGTGCAAAGAGGCTCGTTTAGATACTACTGTTTTTAACCATTCTTTGCCTAGTGTGTTTGTTGATCTTTTGTAGGAATATGCGGATTTGTTTCCTGAAGAAATGCCTGATGAATTGCCGCCAATCAGAGGCAGAGAGCATCAAATTGATTTCATTCCGGGAGCTTCCATTCCCAATAGGCCAGCGCATCGAGCTAATCCTTTCGAGACAAAGGAGATACAAAAGCAAGTGGAGGAATTGCTAGCTAAGTGATACGTGAGGAAAAGTTTGAGTCCTTGTTCGATTCCTATTATTCTTGTGCCAAAGAAGGATGGGACGTGGAGGATGTGCGTGGATTGCAGAGCCATCAATAAAATCACTGTAAAGTATCGTCATCCTATTCCTAGACTAGATGATATGCTTGATGAGTTTCATTTAAGTCCTTTTGATGTAGGTGATGCTTTTGATTCGAGGACGAATCCTTTTGAGGAGAGGGGAAATGTTGTAGAACAGCCAGCACACCACAAGGATGAGCAAGAGTTAGGACGTGAGGAACAAGTTGAGGAGATCATCAATCCAATTATTCTGCCACAAGGTCCTATAACTAGATCGCGAGCCAAAAAGATTCAGCAAGCACTAATTTGCCATTTGCAAGATTTGGTGAATTTCGCTAACTATGGTTTGCAAGGAATTACAAGCTTGGAGACAAGACCAAAGGAAGTCAATTACAACTTGCTACAAGTTGAAATTCACGAATGAGGCTTGTCTTAGTTGTTTAGCCCTGTTTTATTATTTAGTTATTTTAAACATGTGTTATTTAGTTATGGTGGGACCACGTTATATTTTTAATGGGTGGTCCTATATGTTTAAGACTGGGGCCTTATTTAATTAAGTATTTCCTTATTGGGTTAGGATTTTATGTTATGAAAAGGCTATAAATATGCCTTGGACGAATTAGGGTAGAGGTTTTTTTTGTTTTAAAGATATGTCCGAGGGTTTGGAGGGTTGTGGATCAGGTTCTATAAAGGTGGCACACAAAGTCGAAAGAGACTGGTGAGCCCATTTTTGATCTAAATAAAGGAAATGGGTGCGCCTCTGCTGACAGCTTAAGCTTTTGGTAGAAATGGTTTGTGTTCTTTCCGGTTAAGCGTGCTGGTGCAGGGTCAGTACCAGGATGGTGACCTTCTGGGAAGTGCTTGGCCCAGCCATGCTGGTGCAGGGTCAGTACCAGAATGGGTGGCCACCTGGGAAGTGCTTGGCCCGGCCGCATCACTTCGTATCAGAGCCTATTATCGGGTCTGGTCCTACTGCTCCAAGTTCGAGGATGAACTTCCTTAAAAGAGGGAGGGAATGATATGTCCGAGGGTTTGGAGGGTTGTGGATCAGGTTCGATAAAGGTGGCACACAAAGTCGAAAGAGACTGGTGAGCCCATGTTTGATCTAAATAAAGGAAATGGGTGCACCTCTGCTGACAGCTTAAGCTTTTGGTAGAAATGGTTAGTGTTCTTTCCGGTTAAGCATGCTGGTGCAGGGTCAGTACCAGGATGGGTGACCTTCTAGGAAGTGCTTGGCCTAGCCGTGCTGGTGCAAGGTCAGTACCAGGAGGAGTGACCTTCTGGGAAGTGCTTAGCCCAGCCGTGCTGGTGCAGGGTCAGTACCAGAATGGGTGTCCACCTGGGAAGTGCTTGGCGCGGCCGCATCAAGCTGCATGGTGCCAGGTATTTTTTTCTAAAATTGATCTTATGTGTGGATATCATCAAATTCGTATGAAACCTGGTGATGAATGGAAAATAACATTTAAAACTAAATATGGTCTATATGAGTGGTTAGTAATGCCTTTTGGGTTGTCTAATGCACCTAGTACTTTTATGAGACTAATGAACCATGTTTTGAGAGCTTATTTGGGCAAATTTGTTGTAGTCCACTTTGATGATATTCTGATTTATAGTAAGACTTTGGATGACCATGTTGAGCATGCTAGGTTAGTTTTGGAAGTATTGAGAAATGAAAACTTATATGCCAAGCTTAAGAAATGCACATTTTGCATAGATAGGCTTGTGTTTTGTAACACCCCTATATCCGGTACATGCACACTACAAACACCACAATGTAATATACATGCATTGAACATAGGGATGCTACGGTTTTCCTTAACATTCAAAACATTTTAAATGATACCATAATCTTTCCCATTATACATTATAGAAAATAAGTCATTAACCTGTAATATAAAACAAAATAGATATAAATACATTTACTTAATATGCAGCGAAATTTATAAAATATTTACATATATGAATACTTCCAAATCCATATTTACAATTATACATATATTTATATTAAAATCAATACTTTACAAAACATAAAGAAATTATACATGATTGGCAGCTCTTCTCTAATCTTTAAGTCCCAAAATAACTCTTCAATGTCTACTCTCACTCGGTCTCGAGGAACTCTCGGGTTCAACTCTGTTACCTTCGCGATCAACACTATCGCGCTAAGCCAACGACTTAGTAGTACAAATTATGCTAACATTATGCTAAAATGCAATGCAATATCATACACATTAATAATAAAACAACATTATAGTTGTAAAGATAATACCACATCTTTATATTTCATAACTCATACTCATATAATCATATTACATTTCAAAGTCCTTTCAAGGATCTCATTATTCAATTATTTTAACATCAATAAACCACATTGAAACAAAGACAAGCATTGGGCCCAAAAGACACTAATATGCAATTCAATTTTCAGAGTTAATGCTTTGGTTTAATCATCACATTTATCAATATCATAATCCCAACTAGGCTTCAAGGATTAGGTTCAACCAAGCTTCAAGGGGAACAAAGCATGCTAAGTATCAACCCAACATGGCTTCAAGAACCAACCCAACCTAGCTTCAAGGGTTGTAACATCTCAATTAGGCTTCAAGGATCAAGTCCAACCTAACTTCAAGAGATTGTTACTAATATTAGGCATGCCACCAACAACAAACTCTGAAAATGGAATAACACATTAGCCACACAATTCATTTATCATTTAATTATCATTTCCATTCTCAATTCTCATCATCATCTAGGCAAACATGCCTTATTTCTTTCAATTGAACCATCATAGCCAATCACAATGGCTTCATATCACATTTGAGTTATCATAGCCAATCACAATGGCTTTATATTCCATCACATCTCAATCTATATTATAGCAATTCATCCTTCAAATACACAAACATTTACATCATATCCTTCACCTTATAAATGTGTCATCATTGATATAAATATAACAAAGTACATTATTCATATAACACATTACCATTCATAAGATTCACAATGCATAAATATAACATTGTTCATATAGTATCATATGCATCATCATTATCATCAAATATGTGTTAAAATCTCAACATTATATGAATGTATGTTCCACACATATTTGTTTAGGTCATTCTTTGTTTTAAAAGTGTTTATTTTGAGGTTTAGGTACAAAAAGACCTTTGAAGAATCAAAGCAATGTGAGAAAAGCCAAGAACCATCACAGTAGCTAACACCCTCAAGGGACACGGCCAAGCTTGTGGCCTTGTCTCTCAACACCAATTCAAGCCGAGGCAGACACGAGCAAGGGACACAGCCGTGTCTCTCCAAAATTTATCCAACACGGCCAAATTTCCTTAGACTTGGCCGTGTCTCCCAAAAATCTTTAGTTTGGCCGTGTCTCTTCCTTGGTTTGGCCGTGTCTCTCAAGAATAAAACCCTAAACATAGCCAAATTTCTTTTGATTGATTTAAAACACATTGTGCACAACCTAACCTCATTCAAATGGATATAATCAATGTCATTAGCACTTATTTTACATGTTCATCACAATATTCACATTAACAACACATTTAATCACTTACCAAAACCACATAACTCACCATACATCAACAATATATCAACATCCACATACTCACCATCTTCAAACCAAAACCAACACCAATTTAATTTTTTTTAACTTACAATCAATTTCAACAATTATAAACACATCTCAAACACACCTAATCATAACATCAACAAATCACAACTCACCTCAAATACAACTTCAAAAATAGCAAAGGAAAACAAGAGAGTACTTACCAAAGTTGATGAATTTCACAAATCTCCAACTTCAATCCTTTGATTCTTCCTTCAATTTGATTTTAGAACTTAGAACACCTCTCTTACTCTCTCTTTCCTTTGGTATAGCCGGCCACCCAAAATGAGAAGAAAAGAAAATAATCACAAGTCAAACTTCTCTTCTTCTTTAAATCTCCACCAAGCAATTCTAACAAAGCAATTACCTAAATGCCCTTTTCTATTTGTTATCACTTCCTTTAAAACTCTTGCCCTCTTTAGTAATTTCACACATCCCAAATTAAAATATCTTCTTCCCTTGACTCTCTATTTGACCAACATATATGTTATATATATTAGCATATATACAACATATACATTCCATTAACACAATCATTTCCTTTGCAAAAACATATATACATTTAATTCAATTTAAAACAACAACAATATTCAAAACTCCTAGGGCATACATTGGGATATTACAATTCTCCCCCTCTAAAAAGAAATTTCGTCCTCGAAATTACCTGATATCAAGTCTGAAACAACTGAGGATATTGATCTCGCATTGATTGCTCACTCTCCCAAGTTGCCTCTTCTCTCCCATGATTCTTCCATAAAACCTTCACTAAAGGCACTTTCTTATTTCTCAATTCTTTCACTTCACGTGCCAAAATAGCAACTGGTTCTTCTTCAAATGTCAGATCTGAACTCACTTCGATAGATTCAATTGGCAAAACATGAGATGGATCCGACCTATATCTCCTCAGCATAGAAACATGGAATACATTATGGATCCTATCCAACTCAGGTGGCAAAGCAAGCCGATAAGCAACTGGCCCAACTCTTCCCAAAACTTCATACGGTCCAATGAAATGAGGACTCAATTTCCCTTTTCGACCAAACCTCAAGATCTTCTTCCAAGGAGACACTTTCAAAAATACCTTATCTCCCACATTATACTCAATGTCTCTCCTCTTCAAATCTGAATAAGATTTCTGACGGTCTGAAGCTACTTTCAACCTATCTCGAATCATTTTCACTTTCTCTTCAGTTTCTTTAACCAAATTAGGACCAATTATCTTACCTTCTCTAAGCTCATTCCAACATAAAGGTGTCCTACACCGTCTACCATACAGTGCTTCGAATGGTGCCATCCCAATGCTTGATTGATGACTATTATTATAAGCAAATTCCACAAGTGGTAAGAATCTATCCCAACCTCCAGAGAAATCAATGACACAGCTTCTCAACATATCCTCGATGATCTGTATCACTCTCTCTGACAGCCCATCTGTCTGAGGATGGAAAGCAGTACTGAAATGCAGTCGAGAACCCAAAGCACCATGTAAACTCTTCCAAAACCTTGAAGTAAACCTGGGGTCTCGATCAGACACTATAGAAGTTGGGACACCATGCAGCTTCACAATCTCATGGATATACAGCTCAGCTAACCTCTCCAAAGAGTAATCCATCCGAACCGGAAGAAAATGAGCTGTCTTAGTCAACCTGTCAACAATCACCCAAATAGCATCATGCTTTCTTTGTGTCAATGGTAGACTAGATACAAAATCCATGGTTACTCTATCCCATTTCCATTCAAGCACTGACAAAGGTTGAAGCAACCCGGTTGGAACTTGATGCTCAGCATTTACCCTCTGACATGTGAGACATTTGGATATAAAATCTGCAATGTCTCTCTTCATACCGGACCACCAGTAATACTGCTTTAAATCATTATACATCTTTGTATTGCCTGGATGCATAGCAAATAATGACTGATGTGCTTCTTCTAAAATGATCCTTCTCAAATTAGCATCATCAGGTACACACAATCTGTTCTTAAACCAAAGACTCCCATCACCTCTCACAATAAAATCTCGATTCTTTCCATTCTGGCAATCTGAAACAATCTTTTGAATCTTCTCATCGACCCATTGAGCCTCTTTAATCTGATCCAACAAAACTGCTTTCAATTGCAACTGTGCCAACAATGCACCATCATCACAAGATACAAAACTAACATGCAATGCTCTCAACTCAACAAGCAACGAGAGCGAATAAACAGTCAAACCTGCTAAAGACTTCCGACTCAAGGCATCAGCAACAACATTTGCCTTACCAGGATGATAATCAATCAAACAGTCGTAGTCTTTAATCAACTCTAACCATCTCCTCTGTCGAAGATTAAGCTCTTTTTGGACACCCAAATATTTCAAACTTTTATGGTCTGTATAGATAAAACACTTCTCCCCATATAGATAATGTCGCCAAATCTTCAATGCAAACACAATGGCTGCCAACTCTAAATCATGGGTCGGATAATTGAGTTCATGCGGTTTCAACTATCGAGAAGCATAAGCTATCACTTTACCTTCTTGCATCAGAACACAACCCAAACCACTATGTGAAGCATCACTGTAAATCACATATGGTTTATCTTCCACAGGTAAAGTAAGAACAGGCGCTTGAGTCAACATTTCTTTCAACTGCTCAAAGCTAGCCTGACACTGATCTGTCCATACAAATCTAACTCCCTTTCGAAGTAATATGGTAAGTGGAGTAGCTATCAAAGAAAATCCTTTTACAAACCGTCGGTAATAGCCTGCCAAACCCAGAAAACTTCTAACTTCAGTCACAGACTTTGGTGGACTCCAATTCAGAATAGCTTCAACTTTACTCGGATCAACTCTAATACCCTCTGCTGAAACTATGTGACCGAGAAAAGTTACTTGGTTCAGCCAAAACTCACACTTCGACAGTTTAGCAAACAAGTGCTTCTCTCTCAAAATTTGCAACACAATTCGCAGATGCTTATCATGCTCCTCTTTATTACGCGAATACACCAAAATATCATCGATGAAAACCACCACAAACTGATCCAAATAGGGCCTAAATACCCTATTCATCAAATCCATAAAAACTGCAGGTGCATTCGTCAAACCAAAAGGCATAACTAGAAACTCATAATGCCCATACCTTGTACGAAAAGCTGTCTTAGGAACATCTTCAGCTCTGACCCTCAACTGATGGTACCCTGATCTCAAATCAATTTTAGAAAACACTGCTGCACCCTTCAATTGATCAAAGAGATCATCAATTCTAGGCAAAGGATATTTATTTTTAATAGTCACCTTGTTCAATTGCCTATAATCAATACACAATCTCATAGTACCATCCTTCTTCTTCACAAACAAAACAGGAGCTCCCCACGATGAAACACTAGGGTGGACAAACACTTTATCCAGCAACTCCTGCAACTGCACCTTCAACTCTCTCAGTTCAGCAGGTGCCATTCTATAAGGAGTAATAGAAATAGGAGTGGTACCAGGCAATAATTCAATACCAAACTCCACCTCTCTCTCAGGAGGCAACCCTGGCAACTCCTCTGGAAACACATCTGGAAACTCTACAGCTGTGGGTATACTATCAATTTGAGAACTCACTACTCTAGTATCCACCACATAAGCAAGATAAGCATCACATCCTTTTCTAATCAATCTCCTAGCTGCAACAGCTGAAAAAAACAAGGATGCTAGCTGTCCCTGCTCATTAGATACTATCACCTCTTTTCCATCACCAGTTCTCAAAGTAACAATTTTCTTTTTACAATCTACCACAGCTCCATGTCTAGATAACCAGTCCATGCCTAGGATCACATTATATTCCTTAAAAGGCATTTCAATTAAATCTCCAAGGAACTCCTCACCTTGCACCATTACTGCACTATCTCGGTGCACCTTACTAACAATCACACTATGCCCTAAAGGATTTGTCACCAATATATCAAATCCTAGGGATTCAGCATGCATATCAGACACAGGCAAAATAGATGCACTAATATATGAATGTATGGATCCGGGATCAATCAAAGCAAGTACTGAAATACCAAATAAAGAAAAAGTACCAGCTATGACTGCCGAAGCATCTGGTTGCCTTTGCATCACATAAATCCTCTGAGAAGATCCAGCCCCCCTCTGGTCTACTTTCCCTGGATGTAGAACCTCCTCTAGAACTAAACCCAGATCTGCCTCCTCTGCTGAAACTTCTGCCTCCTCGACCTCCCCTCACACTAGGTCGAGAAGCTGCAGAATCTACTGACATCTGCTCTTGCCTCTCCGGGCACTCTCTAACAAAATGATCAGGCGATCCACATCTGAAACATACTCCTGCCACACCAGTCCTCCAACAAGTACCACCATGTGGCCTACCACAATGAATGCATATGGGTAGAGTGGATCTCTGAGTCACTAGAGTCGGAGCACTCGCCACTGAAACTGTAGGTCTAGATCTCTGTCTCTGAAACTGTACTGACCTACCAGCTGGTCTCTGACTCCTACTAACCCGAGGAATAAAGCTTCCTTTACCTCTCTTTGCAGATGAAGACCCGGCTTCAAACTGGGGTCTTCTCACCCTGATCTCTTCCTCAGAAGCAGCCGTTGCAATACACTGGGCTCTCTCCACACTCCTAGCTGCTGCCACAAGCTGGGAAAAATCATGATATCTAGATCCAGCCACAAGACACATTATAGAGGGCCTCAATCCCTCCTCAAATCTCCTGCATCTATCAATCTCATCAGATATAATACCCCCAGCATAATGGCTCAACCGGATAAACTCAACCTCATATTCCGTTACGGTCCGGTAATCTTGCTTCAAGCTTAAGAACTCCATTTTCTTCACATCTTTGTACTCCCTTGGAGTGTACTTCAATTCAAACTCTCTTAGGAAATCAGCATAGGACAATGTTGGTGGATCATCCATAGCATGGGGCACGGTCTTCCACCAGTCATATGCATCCTTCTGGAACAATGATCTTGCACAATCAAATCTTTCCTCTGGAGTGGCTTGAAACTGAACAAATATTCTCTATACTTTATCTAGCCACTGTTCAGCAACAGCTGGATCAATAGTACCTAAGAAATCTTCTGCTCCATACTTCGTAATTTATCATACTGTCTCACTGATACCAAAGGCTATGGGGGTGGTGGCGGTGGTTGCACTTGTGCTGGCCTCAAAGCCTCTACCACATGCCTAAGCCAAACTGGTGGAACCTCCTCACTAGCTGGTCTCCCAGACACAGAAGCAGGTACCTCTCCAGCACTATCCACTCTAGCTCCCTCTCTAACCTCATCAGGAGCTACGCTCTCCGCACTACCATCAACTGACTGTCGCAAGTGAGAATCCATCACAACCTATGTCTGCAAACACAGCAGAATATATCTTATTAAAGATCAGAGACTGCCAATCCCAAACATGTATGTTATTCAAAAACCAACTTTTTAAGTCAAAATATTCTTTTTCTTACATTTTACCTAGGTTGAGAATCTCTAACCTAGGCTCTGATACCAAAACAATTGTAACACCCCTATATCCGGTACATGCACACTACAAACACCACAATGTAATATACATGCACTGAACATAGGGATGCTACGGTTTTCCTTAACATTCAAAACATTTTAAATGATACCATAATCTTTCCCATTATACATTATAGAAAATAAGTCATTAACCTGTAATATAAAACAAAATAGATATAAATACATTTACTTAATATGCAGCGGAATTTATAAAATATTTACATATATGAATACTTCCAAATCCATATTTACAATTATACATATATTTATATTAAAATCAATACTTTACAAAACATAAAGAAATTATACATGATTGGCAGCTCTTCTCTGATCTTTAAGTCCCAAAATAACTCTTCAATGTCTACTCTCACTCGGTCTCGAGGAACTCTCGAGTTCAACTCTGTTACCTGCGCGATCAACACTATCGCGCTAAGCCAACGGCTTAGTTGTAATAATTATGCTAACATTATGCTTAAATGCAATGCAATATCATACACATTAATAATAAAACAACATTATAGTTGTAAAGATAATACCACATCTCTATATTTCATAACTCATACTCATTTAATCATATTACATTTCAAAGTCCTTTCAAGGATCTCATTATTCAATT
The DNA here is from genome assembly GCA_947685225.1 of Garcia nutans. Taxonomy (NCBI): domain Eukaryota; kingdom Viridiplantae; phylum Streptophyta; class Magnoliopsida; order Malpighiales; family Euphorbiaceae; genus Garcia; species Garcia nutans. The sequence continues at coordinate 28,637,759 of CANTUV010000009.1, read as the reverse complement.
ATTTTAACATCAATAAACCACATTGGAACAAAGACAAGCATTGGGCCCAAAAGACACTAATATGCAATTCAATTTTCAGAGTTAATGCTTTGGTTTAATCATCACATTTATCAATATCATAATCCCAACTAGGCTTCAAGGATTAGGTTCAACCAAGCTTCAAGGGGAACAAAGCATGCTAAGTATCAACCCAACTTGGCTTCAAGAACCAACCCAACCTAGCTTCAAGGGTTGTAACATCTCAATTAGGCTTCAAGGATCAAGTCCAACCTAACTTCAAGAGATTGTTACTAATATTAGGCATCCACCAACAAAAAACTCTAAAAATGGAATAACACATTGGCCACACAATTCATTATCATTTAATTATCATTTCCATTCCCAATTCTCATCATCATCTAGGCAAACATGCCTTATTTCTTTCAATTGAACCATCATAGCCAATCACAATGGCTTCATATCACATTTGAGTTATCATAGCCAATCACAATGGCTTTATATTCCATCACATCTCAATCTATATTATAGCAATTCATCCTTCAAATACACAAACATTTACATCATATCCTTCACCTTATACATGTGTCATCATTGATATAAATATAACAAAGTACATTATTCATATAACACATTACCATTCACAAGATTCACAATGCATAAACATAACATTGTTCATATAGTATCATATGCATCATCATTATCATCAAATGTGTGTTAAAATCTCAACATTATATGAATGTATGTTCCACACATATTTGTTTAGGTCATTCTTTGTTTTAAAAGTGTTTATTTTGAGGTTTAGGTACAAAAAGACCTTTGAAGAATCAAAGCAATGTGAGAAAAGCCAAGAACCATCACAGTAGCTAACACCCTCAAGGGACACGGCCAAGCTTGTGGCCGTGTCTCTCAATACCAATTCAAGCTGAGGCAGACAAGGGCAAGGGACACAGCTGTGTCTCTCCAAAATTTATCCAACACGGCCAAATTTCCTTAGACATGGCCGTGTCTCCCAAAAATCTTTAGTTTGGCCGTGTCTCTTCCTTGGTTTGGCCGTGTCTCTCAAGAATAAAACCCTAAACATAGCCAAATTTCTTTTGATTGACTTAAAACACATTGTGCACAACCTAACCTCATTCAAATGGATGTAATCAATGTCATTAGCACTTATTTTACATGTTCATCACAATATTCACATTAACAACACATTTAATCACTTACCAAAACCACATAACTCACCATACATCAACAATATATCAACATCCACATACTCACCATCTTCAAACCAAAACCAACACCAATTTAATTTTTTTAACTTACAATCAATTTCAACAATTATAAACACATCTCAAACACACCTAATCATAACATCAACAAATCACAACTCACCTCAAATACAACTTCAAAAATAACAAAGGAAAACAAGAGAGTACTTACCAAAGTTGATGAATTTCACAAATCTCCAACTTTAATCCTTTGATTCTTCCTTCAATTTGATTTTAGAACTTAGAACACCTCTCTTACTCTCTCTTTCCTTTGGTATAGCAGGCCACCCAAAATGAGAAGACAAGAAAATAATCACAAGTCAAACTTCTCTTCTTCTTTAAATCTCCACCAGGCAATTCTAACAAAGCAATTACCTAAATGCCCTTTTCTATTTGTTCTCACTTCCTTTAAAACTCTTGCCCTCTTTGGTAATTTCACACATCCCAAATTAAAATATCTTCTTCCCTTGACTCTCCATTTGACCAACATATATGTTATATATATTAGCATATATACAACATATACATTCCATTAACACAATCATTTCCTTTGAAGCAAACCGTGGATCTCGATCAAACACCAAAGAAATTGGGACTCCATGCAACTTTACTATCTCACTAATATACAGCTCAGCTAGTCTCTCAAGAGAATAGTCCATTTGAACTGGAAGAAAATGAGCTGTCTTTGTCAATCAATCAACAATCACCCAAATAGCATCATGCTTCTTTTGAGTCAATGGCAAACTAGACACAAAATCCATTGTCACTCTCTCCCATTTCCATTCAGGCACTGTTAAAGGTTGAAGTAACCCAGTTGGAACTTGATGTTCAGCTTTTACCCTCTGACACGTGAGACACTTGGATACAAACTCCGCTATGTCTCTCTTCATACCTGACCACCAATAATGCTGCTTCAAATCCTGATACATCTTTGTACTTCCAGGATGCATAGCAAAGACCGATTGGTGTGCTTCCTCTAAAATAATCTTTCTCAAACTAGAATCATCAGGAATATACAACCTATCTTTAAACCAAAGGCTACCATCACTTTTTACATGGAAATATTTACTTTCTCCATTGTGGCAATCTGACACAATCTTTTCAATTTTCTCATCTGCCAATTGAGCCTCTTTAATCTGATCCAACAATATCGGTCTCAACTGCAACTGAGCCAACAATGCACCATCATCACATGGTTTAAAATTAGCATGCAACGCTCTCAACTCAACAAGCAACGAGGGCGAATACACAGTTAAACCTGCCAAAGATTTTTGACTTAAGGCATCTGCAACAATATTCGCCTTACCCGGATTATAATCAATCAAGCAGTCATAGTCTTTTATCAATTCTAACCATCGTCTCTGTCGAAGATTCAACTCCCTCTGAACACCCAAATATTTCAAACTCTTATGATCCGTATAGATAAAACACTTCTCTCCATACAAGTAGTGTCACCAAATCTTCAAAGCAAACACGATAGCTGCCAACTCCAAATCATGCGTCGAATAATTAAGCTCATGCAGCTTCAACTGCTGAGAAGCATAAGCTACAACTTTACCCTCTTGCATCAAAACACATCCTAAACCATTATGCGAAGCATCACTATAAATCACATATGGTTTATCTTCCACAGGTAAAGTAAGAATAGGCGCTTGAGTCAACATTTCTTTCAACTGCTTAAAACTAGCTTGACACTCCGTCCATACAAATCTAACCCCCTTTCGAAGTAATCTGGTGAGTGGAGTAGCTATCAAAGAAAAACCTTTCACAAAACGTCGATAATAGCCTACCAAACCCAGAAAACTTCTAACTTCAGTCACTGACTTTGGTGGACTCCAATTCAAAATAGCTTCAACTTTGCTCGGATCAACTCTAATACCGTCTGCTGAAACTATATGACCGAGAAAAGTCACTTGGTCAAGCCAAAACTCACACTTCGACAGCTTAGCATACAACTGCTTCTCTCTCAAGATCTGCAACACAATCAGCAAATGCTTGTCATGCTCCTCTTCATTACGCGAATACACCAGAATATCATCAATAAAAACCACCACAAACTGATCTAGGTAGGGCCTAAACACCCTGTTCATCAAATCCATGAAAGCTGCAGGTGCATTCGTCAACCCAAAAGGCATTACCAAGAACTCATAATGCCCATACCTTGTGTGAAAAGCTATCTTAGAAACATCTTCAGCCCTAACCCTCAATTGATGGTACCCTAATCTCAAATCAATCTTCGAAAACACTGTTGCTCCCTTCAGTTGATCAAAGAGATCATCAATTCTAGGAAAAGGATACTTATTCTTGATAGTCACTTTGTTCAATTGCCTATAATCAATGCACAACCTTATAGTACCATCCTTCTTCTTCACAAACAAAACAGGAGCTCCCCACGGAGAAACACTAGGGCGAATAAACCCTTTATCCAACAACTCCTGCAACTGCACCTTCAACTCTCTCAACTCAGCAGGTGCCATTCTATAAGGAGTGATAGAGATGGGAGTGATACCAGGCAACAAATAAATACCAAACTCAGCCTCTCTCTCGGGGGGTAACCCTGGAAACTCCTCAGGAAACACATCTGGAAAATCTACAACTGTGGTTATATTATTAAGTTGAGAACCCACTACTCTGGTATCCATAACATGAGCAAGATAAGCATCACACCCTTTTCTAATCAACTTTCTAGCTGCTACAGCTGATACAAACAATGATGCAAGTTGTCTCTGCTCAATAGACACCATCACATTTCTACCATCACTTTTTCTTAAAGTAACACATTTCTTTTGACAGTCTACCATAGCTCCATGCTTAGACAACCAATCCATGCCTAAGATCAAATCATATTCCTTAAAAGGCATTTCAATTAAATCTCCATGAAACTCTTCACCTTGCACTACCACTGCACTATCACGATGTACCTTACTCACCACAATACTATGTCCTAAAGGATTTGTCACCAAAACATCAAATTCTAAGGACTCTGAATGCAATTCAGACACAGGCAATATAGATGCACTTATGTATGAATGAGTAGATACCGGATCAATCAAAGCAAGAACTGGAATATCCAATAAAGAAAATGTACCCGCTATAACTGTTGAAGCATCCGGCTGCCTCTGCATCACATACACTCTCTGAGAAGATCCGGCCTCATCTGGCCTACTGTCTCTGGATGAAGATCCTCCTCTCTGACTAAACCCAGGTCTACCACTGTAATATCCCGAGATATACCTTAAAAGTTTTGGAGGAGTTGTTGTATTTGGATTTAATGTATATGTGATGTATATGTATATGTCTAATTGTAATATCCCTAAGTGTGCCTAGAAGTTATGATAATATTGTTATAATTGATTTGAATGTGTAATTGATAAGTGGTATATTTGTATAGGGTTTGGTTGAATGGTAAAAGTATTTGAGAGAAATGAATATGTGTATTTGCAAAGGAAAGAATTGTATAGAGAGAGATAGTGTATATGTTGGGTATATGGCAATATATATGACATATATGTTGGTCAAAGTGCTTAGTCAAGGGAAGAAGATATTTAAATTGTTGAATGTGAAATTACCAAAATGGGCAAGAGCTTGTAAAGAGAATTAAAATGTGTATGAGGGTAAGATAGTAATTTTCTTTTGGAGGAGTATTTAATGCCTATTGACTTTGTGTTTTCTTCATCATTTCTTCTTCTTTTTCCTTGTGTGGCCGGCTCACCTAAGACAAAGGAAAGCAAGAGAGTAAAAGAAGGGTTTGATGTTCTAAGCTCCAAAGTTGAGAGAGATTCCAAGTAACCAAGTTGGAATTTCAAGGAATTTCATCATTTTGGTAAGATTTCTCTTGTTTGCTTTGGTTCTTTTTGAAGTTGTGTATGGATTGAGTTAGGTTTATGGATAGTATGATTAAGTGTGTTTGTGTATGGTGTGTGTAAAAGTGTTGAAATGGAATTAAAGATAAGAAGCTAGGTTGGTGTTGGTGATGGAAGAGTAAGAGTTGTGTTTAGTGAATTTTTTTCTGTTTTACAATTAGTAAAGGCTGTGACTTGTATGATTTTTAATTAATTATAGAAAAATGTTCTTAAAGTGAATTTTTCATATGTTGTTCCTCTATGAGTCTAGAATGACTGAAAAATATGTTGATTCGATTTTGGAATGGTTATGAGTTTAGAAAGATTATTTTTATTAGACCTGTTCCAGCAGGTACCTTAACTGAGACAGCTATATTTCGGGATTTTTAAAAAAATGTAGAAAAATCATATCCAATTTAATTTTGGATATGTTGTTTCTTAGTGAGTCTAGTATTTGAGAAAAATAATTTGGAACCACGTTGATTGAATTTGATTTATGGAATTCACAAAGTTCAGAACTGCTGCCAGGATGCAGGGCAATTGGGGCAGTCTGGTTAGGTGAACTATTTGACCAAGATTTTGTGTTCAGTTTGATCTGAAATTTTAAAGGAATGATTTTAAGATACAAAACTAAATTCTGTAAAAATTTTAGAATTTTTAGTCAAGTAGATTATTTTATACAATTTTTCAAAATAAGGATAAAATGGAGTCTTAAACCAGAATGTACTATTCATATGGTCATTTTGCTAATATTCCTTTTGGATTAGATTGTGAAGAGGTTGAATTACCCTAACCGTGTCCCTCAAGTGGTGCTGCCCGTGTCCCTCAAAGGTTTTGAAGAGATTGGGTTGCATTAACCTAAATGTGGAGAATTCTTGGAAAGAAAAGAAATGTATAGATTGATGGGACTAGTTCTTGAGGTAAGTACCAATACATATGATTGTATTTAATTACATAATTCGAGGCTTAACACATTTGTTTGCAAATGTGTTAAGTGATCTATTATATTGTTAACATAATTGGACTAAGGTGATGATTGAATGATGTGAAGGATGTGAAGATCATTAACAAGGTAAGCATAAACCCTATTTGATTGTATATCCTTATATGTCTTTGAACATTAACACATTGGGATGAAAGTGTTAAATAAGCTATTATATTGTGAATGTAAATGAAGAATATATATAAAGGATGAAATATGAAATGGGAAAGGTAGGAAGAAATGAGGATCATTCTTAAGGTATGTGCAATTTGTTATGATAAATGCTCTAGTAATGAATGATGTTAATGTGTTTTGAGAAGTGAGAAAATGTTATGTTATATGCATTGTGAATCTTGTGTATGGCAATGTATTATATGAATAATATACTTTGAAATGTGATATCAATGATGCTATATGTATCATATGGATTGAGATATGATATGATATGAAGCCATTGTGATTGGCTATGATAATTCAATTGAAAGAGATAAGGCATGTTGGCCTAATTGATGATGAGATTGATAATGAAATAATAAATGAATTGTTTGTTTAATATGTTATTCAGTTTCAGAGTTCTGGATTTGGGTGGCATGCCTAAGAAATGATGAAAGGTAACAGTCTTGCCGGGTTGAGGATCTCCTCATATGTGTTGAGTTGATGGTCCAAGAGACTGGGTCTGTTACACTATGAGAATTGTGAATATGAGATATATGATTTGTAACAGTCTTGCCGGGTTGAGGATCTCCTCATATGTGTTGAGTTGATGGTCCAAGAGACTGGGTCTGTTACACTATCCATGGATAGAGAGACATGTATATACATTGCCTACGGGCGTGATGATTGTGACTATGAACCAAACCAGTAACTCTGAACTTTGAATAACATATTAGTGTTTTGGGCCCGAGTCTGTCTTTATTGTCAATGTGAAATGCAAGTATTGAAATATTGATTGTGAGTATTAAAAATGAATTATGCTTGGTGAATTGTGAATAATATAATGTTATTAAGTGTAATATGTAAATGAATTGTGGTTGATGATAAAGTTTGTCTTTATTGGAAATATGATTTATGATTTGTATGATATGTAAATTGTGTATTGCAATAATGAGTGATATGATGTGTAATGTGTGTATTGCAATAATGAGTGTATGATATGTAATGTGTGTATTGCAATAATAATTGGTATGATATGTAAAGTGTGTATTGCAATAATGGTTGGTGTGGTATATATATAATGTAGGGGTATTAATATATTGGTTTTGAGTATTAGTGATGCATTGGGGTTGGTGATAATATTATGTATATATATATACATCATATATGAAATTAGCTAGGATATATTAAAGATAAAATTAAAAAGAAAAGAAGATATGATAAGAACTAATTATATATTGAATCGATGTATCATTATATATCAATACTTCTATACTATATGTTTATATTTTATATTTGGACTACTAAGCTCTCGGGCTTAGCGCGGGTGTTTATTCGCGCAGGTATATAGATGAAAGATATGAAGTCTTTTGTTATGCCACAAGAAGAGTAAAGTTTGTCGAGACCAACTAGAGGGTAATGCATACATGTATAAATTTTAATTATGATGTATTTCTGACGAGAGAGTATTTATATGTATAAATGAAGTTTTAATAAAGATAATGATTTTGTAAATGTTATTTAAATTAATGTATTATGGTTTGAACTCTGTTATAAATATTTTAAAAGGTAACGAAAAGTGACATCCTTATACTTTATATATTTACTGTATGTATACTAGGTATATGCATAGTACTTATATAGGGTATCGGGGTGTTACAACCACCTCTACTGAAACCTCTGCCCCCTCGACCACCTCTGCTGACACTGGGTCGAGAAGCTGCAGTATCAGTCTGTCTATCATCCTGCATCTCAGGGCAATCTTTAATAAAATGAGCTGGTGACCCACATCTAAAGCATACTCCTGATCCACCCGTCTTCCAACAAGCACCTCCATGGGTCCTACCACAATGAACACATACAGGTGGAGTAGATCTCTGAACCACTGGAGTCGAAGCACTAGTTATAGAAATTGTAGGTATCGGTCTCTTTCTTTGATATTGAACTGACCTACCAGACTATCTCTGGCTCCTACTGATCCTCGGAATAAAACTTCCTCGGCCCCTCTTCATAGATGAAGATCCTGCCTCAAACTGGGATCTTCTCACTCTAGTCTCCTCCTCAGTAGTAGCTACTGCAATACCTTGTGCTCTCTCAACACTTCTAGCTGCTGCAACTAGCTGAGAGAAATCCTGGTACTGAGAACCAGCAACAATGCACATAATAGAGGGCCTCAATCCCTCCTCAAACCTCCTGCACCAGTCTATTTCATCAGAGATAATCCCCCCGGCATAGTGACTCAACCGGATGAACTCTATCTCATACTCTGTCACTGTCCGGTTGTCTTGTCTCAAATTCAGGAATTCCATCTTCTTAACATCTTTATACTCCCTCGGAGTATATTTATACTCGAACTCCCTCAGAAAATCCCCATAAGATAATGTAGGTGGATCATCCATGGCATGAGGAACCGTCTTCCACCAATCATAAGCATCCTTCTGCAATAAGGATCTAGCATAATCAAATTTCTCATATGGAGTAGCTTGCAACTGGATAAATATCCTCTGCACTTTATCCAACCACTGCTCAGCTACTGCAGGATCTGTAGTGCCCAAGAAATCCTCAGCCCCATACTTTCTCAACTTATCATAATGTCTCACTGGCACTTGAGGCTGGGGTGGTGGTGGTGGCTGCTGCACTGGAGTTCCCCTCAATAGTTCTACCATATGCCTTAACCAACCTGGCGATACCTCATCAGCAGCTGATCTCCCTGGAACAGAAGCAGGGGCCTCACTAGCTCTCTCAACTATAGCTCCATCTCTACCCTCTTCAGGAGCTACACTCTCAGCACTACCTTCTACAGACTGACGTGACTGAGACGCCATCACTACCTATATCTGCAAACACAGCAGAATATACTTCATTAAAGATCAGAGACTGCCAATACCAAAACATGTATCTTGATTAAAAACCATATTTTCAAAATCAAAATATTCTTTTTCTTACAATTAACCTAGGTTGAGAATCTCAAACCTAGGCTCTGATACCAAAACAATTGTAACACCCCTATACCCTGTATACTTACACAGCATGCTATTACGATCGTAATATACGTATACTAAACATAGTAATGCCACGGTTTACTAACAAACGACTCACTTCTTTTAAAATATTATAAGCATACTCAAAACATTTAAGTTATATTATAAAACACAATAGATAAAAAAATGTTTATTCAAAAAGCAGCGGAAAGTATAACAAATATTTACAAATACATATACATCAAAACTCAAGTTTTACAAAACATAAAATATATACATGTTTGGCAGTATGTCTTTGATCTTTAAGCTCCACTCTCAACACCTCAAAATCTAGACTCTACTCGGCCTAGAAGAACTCTCCGGTACTTCCCTGTCACCTGCGCGACGAATCACACTCCCGCTAAGCCAACGACTTAGTGGTACAAACTACAATAATACTATGCTCCAATGCAATGCCAATGTCACACAATAAATTTTCATACACCATTAAAAGGATATTATATTTTAAAACCTTACATTGTTCAATATCATATCAAAACATTCATGTTGCATCTTCATAGTTTCATTACTCAACATAACTTCCCATGCCACATTCATAAACATATTACACATCATGTATCTCATTATTCATTGGTTTCACAATTCAAGAATCATATTAAAAACAAAGACAAGCATGGGCCCATAAGACACTAATATGCCATTCAACTTTCAGAGTTAATGTTTTGGTTTAATTATCACATTTATCATTATCATTATCCCAACTAGGCTTCAAGGATTTAGGTTCAACCAAGCTTCAAGGGGAACAAAGCAAGCTAAGTATCAACCCAACTTGGCTTCAAGAACCAAACCCAACCTAGCTTCAAGGGTTGTAACATCTCAATTAGGCTTCAAGGACTAGACCCAACCAAGCTTCAAGGGGAGTTAAGCATGCTAAACTTCAAACCAACTTGGCTTCAAGGATAAAGCCCAACCTAACTTCAAGAGATTGTTACTATAGGCATGCCACCAACAACAAAACTCTGAAAATGGAATAACACATTAGACACACAATTCATTCATTATTTCATTATAAATTTCATTCTCATTTTCTCATCATCACTTAGGCAACCATGCCTCAATCATCTCATTTGCATCATTATCATTATTGCCAACAACCATGGCTCCTCATCTCATCAATAGAGTATACATAATTAAATGCATTGAATATCATCATCTAGGCAAACATGCCCCACTTATTTCATTTGAATCATCATAACCAATCACATTGGCTTCAAAATTCATCATATCTCAATTCATCATTTAAATGTACACAACCAATTGCATTAATATATATTTTAAATGCTCATCAATCATTCACATTATACACATCATAACATTCGTCAAATGTATTAACAATGTAATCAATTACTTAACATATGTACAACCAAATATGTTAAGTATCAAAATCATGTAAATGTATGCAACCAAGTAGTTTGTACTTACCTTGAAACCAACTCACACCAATCTATACACTTCCTCCTCCAAGAATCCTCAACACTTAGGTTAGGGCAATTCCACTTCTTCACAACCTAAACCAAAGGTAATCATACACACTCACTTAGAAATACATGTAAGATAATAAAGCTAAGAACCAACTAGGGCAAACTTTAACCATGACACGCTCAACAACACGGGCGTGTCCAGGACAATGCCCTAACTCCACAACACAGAAGCTTTGACACGCTCAGAACCACGGGCGTGTCACTGAACGTGTAATACATTCTGTCTCATAGAAACATTGACACGTCCAACAACATGGTCGTGCTCATGGCCGTGTCAATCCTTCACCCACACAGTAGCTATAACACACTCAGTGACATGGGAGTGTCACTGGACATGTAAATGCTACTGCAACACAGAACCATTGACACGCCTAAAGACTTGGCCGTGCTCATGGGCGTGTCAGGCCAAAAATACAGATTCCGGCAACAATAACCTCACATCTAACAATCCTCTTACTTCCACCATTTTCCACTTTAAACAAACTTAACTAAACACACCCAAAAATCATAACAAACTTGCAAAAACACAAAAACAACTCAAAACATACATCAACCACAAATTATAATCATCACCAGAAACCCAAAACACAACCACAACACTTTCTCTTCCAACAAACTTACTCTTTCCTTCAATCCAACCCCAAAATCCAAAAATCAATAGAATCAAACACTCTAAAACACACCACACCACAATCAAACAAACACATATCAACCCCAACCTCAACTCACAAACTCAAAGAAAATCAAAGAATCAAGTGGAAAACTTACCAAAGATGAAGAAACTCTTAAATTTCCAACTTGGTCACTTGAATCTTCCTTCAATCTTGAGTTTGGATGATCAAATCTCTCTCTTGCTCTCTTGCTATGAAGTGCAGGCCAAAAAAAAAGAAAAGGAAAGAAAAGAAAAGGAAAGCAAGTGAACCACGAAGAAGAAAGAAGGAAAGAAGAAAACCAAGAAAACAAAGTCAACTTTCTTCCTCAAAACCCTCTCCACCAAGCAAAATACAATAAAAATATTTAAATATCTTCTTCCACTTCCACTAACTCAAATTTTAATTAATTAATTTAATCAATTTCAAATAATTAATTTTCTTCTTTTGACCATCACATATTGACTTGTATATGTTGTATATATATATATCCATATATACAACATATACACTTTCTCTTTAATTCCTTTCTCTTTCCAAGTTATCATATACCTTAAATCCAAATTCAACAATAATTACTTCAAAACTTTTAAGGCATATTTTGGGATATTACAAATCTCCTATAGAAGCTTGCCAATCTGTGAAAACTCTTCACTTCTGTCACACTTGAAGGATTCGGCCACTCTTCGATAGCTTTCACCTTCTCTTGATCAACTTCAATTCCCTGCATACTTACAACAAAACCAAGAAAAACAACCCTATCTAGACAAAAAGAACACTTCTTAAGCTTAGCATAAAGGTTTTGCTCCCTAAGCACTTTCCTAACATGTTCAACATGTTCTTCCTCAGTTTTGCTATAAATCAAAATATCATCAAAGTAAACTACCACAAACTTACCTAAATAAGCTCTCAAAACATGGTTCATTAATCTAATGAAAGTACTAGGTGCATTTGATAAACCAAAAGGCATAACTAACCATTCATACAAACCATATTTCATTTTGAAGGCACTCTTCCATTCATCTCCAGGCTTCATGCGAATTTGATGATAACACTCATAAGATCAATCTTTGTGAAATATTTCGCCCCATGTAATTCGTCCAACATGCCATCAAGTCTAGGAATGGGATGTCTATACTTCACAGCCCTACAATCAACACACATCCTCCAAGAACCATCTTTCTTGGGTACTAATAAGACTGGAACGGCACAAGGACTAAGGCTCTCGCGAACCAAGCCTTTCTCCAAAAGCTCTTCAACTTGTCTTTGCATCTCTTTTGTCTCCATAGGATTGCTCCTATATGCTGGCCGATTTGGAATTGTAGAACCGGGTATGAAGTCAATTTGATGTTCAATCCCTCTTAATGGTGGCAAACCACTAGGAAGGTCTTCAGGAAATACATCCTCAAAATCCTGCAACAAAGACACAAAACTAGAAGGTAAAGAATCAAGAGATTCTTCACTGTCAGCAAGTAACGATTCTTTATACATAATAATGAGTACAGGCTGCCCTACATCTATCTCTCTTGCTCTTGCATAAAAAGTATGTTTTGCTTTTTCTCCTTGCTTATTTTCTCTCACCAATGGGCCATTTATTTGTTTGCTTACTTTCTTTTGACTCTCGGTCTCTTTTCCCTTTCTGCACTCACTCACTTTATTATTTTCTCTTTCCCTACCCTTAGAATTACCCTTGGGTGTTGAAGAAACATCATTGGCCGAATTTGAACCCCCTTGGTTCTTGCTGGCCGAAACTTCTTTCTCCCACTCTAGCATCCTCTTTTGATCTTCATACACTTCTTGAGGTGATAATGGTGCTAGAACAACCTTTTTTCCTTCATAAGTAAAGGTATACTTATTAGAAAAGCCATCATGTTGTGCCCTTCTATCATACTGCCATGGTCTTCCTAATAGCAAATGTCCAGCTTGCATTGGCACTACATCACACAAAACCTCATCTTTATACCACCCAATGGAGAATGGTACCTTGACTTGCTTCAACACTTTTACTTCCCCAGCATCATTGAACCATTGCAACTTGTAAGGATTGGGATGTTTAAAACAAGCTAACCCCAATTTATCCACCATTTTAGTACTAGCAGCATTGGTACAACTTCCACCATCAATGATAAGTGTACAAACCTTACCATTCACCAAACACCTAGAGTGGAAAAGATTCTCCCTTTGATCCAAGCCTTCTTCCTTGACTTGAATATTCAAGGCTCTTCTAGTAACAAGCATCTCTCCATGTTCAGCATTCAAGACTTGATTCTCCCAAGCCTCTTCATCATATTCGGCCCTATCACCACATTCGGCCTCCTCTTCTTCTTCATGTTCAGATTCTGATTTAATTTCCCCTTCATGGGTTGCAATCATCACCCTCTTATTCGGACATTGAGAAGCAATGTGTCCACTTCCCAAACACTTGTAGCATTTAATTTCCCTACTTGGAGTAGGTCTAGAAGGTGTTTCCTTGGCTGTTTTTGCATCCCCATCATTCGGCTTCTTGAAATTAGGATTGTAGGAAGAATTCTTTTGGAAAGAACCCTTGTAATCCCCTTTGTAGGAACCTCCACTCGAATTTGAACCCTTGAAGTTTGAAAATTTTCCACTAGCTTTAGAGTTGCTAGTTTTCGAAATAGCTTTATTCTTTAATCTTCTCTCTATCTTCATGGCCTTTTGAACTAACTCTTCCATTGTGTTGAATTCATACATCTCCAATTCATTGGCTATGTTCAAATTCAATCCCCCAAGAAATCGTGACATCTTTTTGTCTTCATCTTCATCAATATTTGCCCTAGCCATGATCATCTCCATCTCTTTGTGGTACTCTTCCACACTTCTTCCACCTTGAACTAGTCTTGCTAGTCAATTGTACAAATCTCGAATGTAGTGAGATGGTACAAATCGGCTTCTCATTAGTTCTTTCAAGGTTGACCATTCAAGAATAGGCCTCATACCTTTCCCTCTTCTATTAGCTTTCAATTGATCCCACCAAAAGGTAGCATACCCTTTGAACTCTACGGCTGCCAAAACTGATTTCTTCTCTTCGGTGTAGTTATGGCATTCGAAAATCTGCTTAACTTTCCTCTCCCATTCTATGAACTCTTCTGCATTATTCTTCCCTTCAAAGGAAGGAATCTTCATCTTGATGGAAGTAAGGTCACCATCAGTGGTAGGTTGATTTCCACCTTCATCTTCATCTTCTACCCTTTTGGTTGCTTCTACGGCTTCAAGATTTCCTTGCTCTTCTCTCCTAAGCACTCTTCTAGCTCGCATTATGGGATTTGGATGTGCAGCTGGCTGCCCTTGTTGCACTTGCTGAATTTGTTGCACTTGTTGCATTTGTTGTGCTTGCGGTGCTGCATTCTCTTGCAATCTAGTATCCATCATCTCCATTTGACCAAGCATTGCTGATGTGAGACTGCCTTGCTGGGATTTAATTCCTAAGGAAGCTCAAACTATGAATCGTCTCCAAAACATAAGAACACCAACCAGCACCTTCAACCCAACACCAACTTGTGATGTAAAACTGAAGCTATATGGCTGGAAACCAAAGATTCAAGACCCAACCCCAACTTGTGAAGGAAAAACCTTGAATATAAGTTAAGACCTAGCAAACTTGGTTATTTTTGCAAGGAATTCGTGCAAGTTCTAACTAGAACTCAAAAGAAGGCTAAAAACCTCTCAAAGCTCTCAAAAATGGAGAGAAAACTCAGAATATTCATTAAGTTCAAAGTCTGCCATTACATCTGTTTTTAAAGACTTAAAGAAAGCATAAAACAAGTGAAATGATGGAAAAATACAAATATAATGATGTGGTTACATAAAACAAATTGGGCAGCCATATAGCTTGTCTCCCACTAGCTTTTAAAAGGCATGGGCAGCCATATAGCTTGTCTCCCACTAGCTTTTAAAAGGCATCTTTGACTCCCAATGTGAGTTTCAGCCACTTTTAATATATGGGCATCCAATGGTACGTGAATGGTATGTATTTAGCTCCCAAAGGTATAATGATGGAGGCCAATATGTATTCTAACTCCTTTGGGTCAATTGGCCTCTTGGGTAGATTGCAATTTGGACACTTGCAACCAAACAGCTTCTTTGCTCTTATTTTCTTCAAGTCTTAACATTCCAATTGTATTGAGAACATATAGATGTTTGGAAACTAATCCTTGAAGTTTTCTTGCCATTGATCGAGTAACAGGTCCTTGGAGTTGTATGCTAGCAATCAGATCCTCATCATCCTCTCCCTCTTCAAAAGAATTCATCCTCGAATCTTCATCATCTGCATAGTAAGGAGCAAGATCAGAAACATTAAAAGTTGCACTTACACCATACTCACCTGGTAGATTAATCTTGTAGGCATTATCATTAATCCTTTCGAGTACTTCAAATGGTCCATCACTTCTCGACTGTAATTTTGATTTCCTTTGTGTAGGAAACCTTTCTTTTCGCAAATAAACCCATACCATCACCAGGCTGGAACACCATCTTTTTCCTTCCTTTGTTTACTTTGGTTGCTCTATTCTCATTAATCTTCTCCATTTGTTGCTTGGCCCTTTGATGCATTTGCTTCACCAATTCAGCTTTCTTTTTACCATCAAAACTAGTAAGCTCATTAGTAGGAAGAGGCAACAAATCTAATGGAGTAAGTGGATTAAAACCATAGACAAGCTCAAAGGGTGAAAATCCAGTGGATGAATGCATTGATCTATTATATGCAAATTCAATAAATGGTATGCATTCCTCCTACGTCTTCAAATTTTGTTTAATCATGGTACGAAGAAGAGTACCCACAATCCTATTAACAACTTCTGTCTGCCCATCTATTTGCGGATGGCATGTAGTAGAGAAACAAAGCTTTGTACCTAACTTTCCCCATAGGACTTTCCAAAAATGACTCAAAAATTTTACATCTCGATCACTTACTATGGTCCTAGGAATACCATGCAATCTCACTACTTATCTAAAGAACAAATCAGATATATGGCATGCATCATCAGTTTTATGACATGGAATGAAATGTGCCATTTTAGAAAATCTATCAACCACAACAAACAAACTATCATGACCCTTTTTTGTCCTAGGTAGCCCCAAAATAAAGTCCATAGATAAGTCTACCCAAGGTTCACTAGGTACACTTAAAGGCATATACAAACCATGTGGTCTTACTTTGGACTTTGCTTTCATACATGTCATGCATTTAGCACAAAATTTCTCTACATCTTTCCTCATATTTGGCCAATAAAAATGTTCATTCAGAATTTCTAATGTTTTAGCCACCCCAAAATGTCCCATTGAACCTCCTCCATGTGACTTTCTTATAAGCAATCCTCTTATAGAGCTATTTGGAACACAAAGTCGTTTCTCTCTAAATAAGAAACCATCATGCCTATAAAATTTTTCAAAGGCAGCATTTTCACAAGAGGCATATATTTGTGCAAATTCAGAGTCATGCTTATACAATTCTTTCATATGCTCAAATCCTAGAAGTCTAGCATCAAGCACAGAGATTAGGGCATACCTCCTAGATAAGGCATCAACAACAACATTTTCTTTTCCTTGCTTATATTGAATCACATATGGAAACGCTTCAATAAATTCACTCCATTTGGCATGGTGTTTGTTCATCTTGCTTTGTCCTTTCAAGTATTTTAGTGATTCATGATCACTATGAATAACAAACTCCTTTGGCCAAAGATAATGCTGCCACGTCTCCAACGCCCTAACTAATGCATACATCTCCTTGTCATAAGTAGAGTAATTCAAAGGAGCTCCACTTAGCTTCTCACTAAAGTATGCAATTGGTCTTCTTTCCTGCATCAAAACAGCACCTATACCCACTCCGGAAGCATCACATTCAACTTCAAAAGTCTTAGAAAAATCAGGTAATGCAAGTAATGGTGCAAAACATAATTTTTCTTTCAGTAATCTAAATGCATGCTCCTGTTCCTCATTCCATCTGAACCCTACATTTTTCTTCAGTATTTCATTCAATGGGGCTGCAATTGTGCTAAAATCTCTAACAAACCTCCAATAAAAACTAGCAAGGCCATGAAAACTCCTAGCATCAGTCACGGATTTTGGTGTAGGCCATTCTTTGATGGCTTTTACCTTATCCTCATCAACCTCAATTCCTTTCCCACTCAGTACAAATCCTAAGAAAATGACTTTTTCATGCAGAATGTACATTTCTTTAAATTTGCATACAATTTCTTTTTCCGAAGAACTTCAAGCACACATCTTAAATGCATTAAATGATCATTTAAACTTTGACTACACACTAAAATATCATCAAAATACACAACAACAAACTTTCCAAGAAAAGCACGCAAGACATGATTCATTAATCTCATGAAAGTACTAGGTGCATTGCTTTGTCCAAAAGGCATGACTAACCATTCATACAAACCATATTGAGTCTTAAAAGTTGTTTTCCATTCATCTCCTAATCTCATTCTTATTTGATGATAACCACTTTTAAGATCAATTTTTGAAAATATACATGCACCATGCAATTCATCAAGCATATCATCAAGTCTAGGGATTGGATGTCTATATTTTACAGTGATTTTGTTGACGGCGCGACAATCCACACACATTCGCATTGATCCATCCTTTTTGGGTACCAAAAGTACCGTTACAGCGCATGGACTCATGCTTTCTCTGACATGACCCTTTGCAAGTAATTCTTCCACCTGTTTTTGTAACTCTTTGGCCTCTTGAGGATTGGTTCTATATGCTGGCCGATTTGGAATTACAGCTCTAGGAACAAAATCAATTTGATGTTCTATTCCTCTGATAGGTGGTAGTCTGCTAGATACTTCATCGGGAAAGACATCTTCAAATTCCTGCAACAAAGTCAATGCAACACTAGGAATAGGAGGATCAAGGTCAGTTACATTAAGAAAAGCTCCCTTACATAGTAAGAGTAGCATCACATTATTTGAAGAATAGGCTTGCCTCACATCTTTTCCCCTAGCAACTAAACTTACTTTCTTCTCACAAATCTCATTTTTATTGTAGATTTTTTTCTTTTTCTCATTTTCTTTTTCTTTCTCTTTTTTTATTCTTTGTTTTTCCTCTTGCTCTTTTCTTTCTCTCACTCTCTTTTCAGATTCCTTTTGCATTTTCTCTTCCATGGCAACTTGTATTCGTTTTTGGTCTTCAAAGGCTTCCATCGGTGTCAAAGGTGCAAGCGTCATCTTTCGACCTTTAAAATCAATGAGTACCTATTTTTGAATCCATCATGTATAGCCCTTCTATCATATTGCCATGGCCTCCCAAGCAGAATATGACTAGCATGCATAGGAACAACATCACATAACACTTCATCCTTATACCTCCCAATGGAAAATGTTAGCAGCACTTGCTTAGTCACCCTAACTTCACCACAATCATTAAACCATTGCAACCTATATGGTTTAGGATGTTTTGTAGTAGGGAAATCAAGTTTTTCCACTAGCAGAGTACTAGCCACATTCACGTAACTTCCACTGTCTATTATCATGCTACAAACTCTATCTTTAACTAGACACCTAGTATGAAAGATATTTTCTCTTTGTAGCTCATCACCATCATCTGCCTTTACTTGGGTATTTAAAGCACGCATAACAACTAGAATGTTGCCATGTACAGCATGCTCTACATCACTATCATCACCCATAGGTTGAATGTCATCACTTGAATCATCATTAACAGCCTCATCATCTTCAGATTCTATCTCTCCACTTGGCCTCATCACCATTGCCCTTTTATTTGGACATTGTGCAGCATAATGTCCCTTGCCTAAGCATCTAAAACATTGGATGTCTCTAGTTCTTCCGCTGGAGTTCATTGGTGCCTTACCCTTATCAATCACAATGGGTTTTTCTCCAGCCTTGTTTCCCTCTTTCTTCTCCTTTGAAACAAATTTACTCTCACTAGATTCCCCTTTCTTCCAATTTGGCTTCCATGGAACATTGTTGGTAGAATTCATTCCCATACCCGATCTGGTTGTTTTCTTCTTCTTGAGTTGTTTTTCTACCTTGATTGCCATATTTAACATATCATCAAGCTCCACATAATGATGCAGCTCCACTATGTTGGCAATTTCATCTTTCAGCACATGTAGGAATTGTGCCATAGTTGCTTCCCTTTCTTCTTCTATATTAGCTCGTATCATTGCCATTTCCATTTCTTGAAAATATTCTTCCACACTTTTATTGCTCTGCACCAGCCCTGGTAATCTTTGATGCAACTCTCTATAGTAGTGTTGTGGAACAAATCGATCTCTCATGACCTGTTTCAACTCATCCCAAGTCTGCACTCATCTCATGCCATTTCTTCTTCATTTAGTGAGTAATTGATCCCACCAAACTAATGCATAATCAGTAAACTCTACAACAGCAAGTGTCACTTTCTTTTGCACACTATGGTTGTGGCAATCAAAGATGAGTTCGGTCTTTCTCTCCCATTCCAAATATGCATCTGGATTTGCTTTGCCTTGGAATGATGGAATTTTCATTTTAATTCCATTAACGTTGCTGTCTAGTCTCCCTCTCCCTCTTGCATTTTCCATAGTTTCTTGCCTAATATTTCTGCCACTACCTCTACCACCCATATTACCTCTAATATATCTTGGTCTAATAATATCATCAAGTGCAACAAATTGCTGCCCATCATCATCATCAAGATTATCTTCATCTACATCCTCCAAGTCATTGAAAACTGGCAAATCATTTATTCCAGCGCGCCTACCTCTATTCTGCCCCCTATTTGTGTTTTGCTCCCTATGAAAATTATCTCGTTCATCCCTTCGTAAATTCCTTTGATTTGTAGAGCTTGCTTGCTGCAATTCTTCAATTTGGTTTGAGTGTTTTTCCATCTGTTCTGTAATATCAACAAACAACACATTCATCTTTTGAAATTGAGATTGCAATGCCTTTAGAACATAAGAAGCTTCTGGCTCCTCTTGGGGCTGGTTGCTCACTCGATCACTATCTCATTTTGTTGACATACTGATTGCTGCAAAACAAATGTTAGAAATATTCTCTCACACACTCCCTCACGTGTTTCACTCTAATCTGGTAACACTCAATCTGTGTTTCACTCAAACTTTGGCTTTTACCCTCTAACAATCTCACCACTCTATGCCTTTTTTTTTCACTCACTTCAGCCCCTTCCAAGTTCTAGCAAGAACTTAATATTTCCTCAACTAAATAACTAAATTGCAAGGTTTAAAACACATTACAAGAGTAAAACAAGCTGGAAAAAAAAAACAGAATATCTGATATTTGAAACCTAAGGACGAAAGACACTGAAATTTTAGACAAACATTACTAAAGGGAAGAATTTGACAAAACTGGATTTAGGACAATATATTGAGACAAAATGGAAGAAGAAAAAATGAATTTTTAGGTCTCTTATGAAATGTTTATGTTCTGGACCCAAAAATGGCTAATTAGCGGTAATATATGGACAACCAAGCAAACGAACAAATTTTGACATGAAATTTAATATGTAGGCTTAGCTGAATATCTAAAACATGCCTATAAAATTTGAAAGGATTTGGACATGTTTACATACACGTTCACTTTTGGACACAAAACTAGATAAATTGGCTGCAATATATGGATAACTAGGCAAATGGAGGAATTTTGACTTAAAATTTGATTTCCAAACTAAGTTTAGCATCTGAAACAAGCATATAAAATTTGAGAAGATTTGGTTATGTGCAAACCCAACATCAGTTTCTAACCCACTAGCAAATTTGAGAGATTAGTTGCTGTTTTCTCTTTTTGTTTTGTTTTGTTTTGTTTTGTTTTGTTTTCTATTCTTTCTTTTTTTTTTAATTAATCAAGCAACAACATTAAGGAAGAAGGACTCAAAGAAACAAGAAAGCATACAGCTTGTAGAAATTAAACTAATGGCAGAAAATGACTCAAAGGAAGACTATTTTTTTTAACATAAACAAGAAGGAATGATGCTAAAAACATGATTTGGAGAGCCTAAGCTCTGATACCAAATGATGTGAGCCTGCCTTTCTGGGATTTAATTCCTAAGGAAGCTCAAACTATGGATCGTCTCCAAAACATAAGAACACCAACCAGCACCTTCAACCCAACACCAACTTGTGATGTAAAACTGAAGCTATATGGCTAGAAACCAAAGATTCAAGACCCAACTCCAACTTGTGAAGGAAAAACCTTGAATATAAGTTAAGACCTAGCAAACTTGGTTATTTTTGCAAGGAATTCGTTCAAGTTCTAACCAGAACTCAAAAGAAGGCTAAAAACCTCTCAAAGCTCTCAAAAATGGAGAGAAAACTCAGAATATTCATTAAGTTCAAAGTCTGCCATTACATCTGTTTTTAAAGACTTAAAGAAAGCATAAAACAAGTGAAATGATGGAACAATACAAATATAATGATGTGGTTACATAAAACAAATTGGACAGCCATATAGCTTGTCTCCCACTAGCTTTTAAAAGGCATGGGCAGCCATATAGCTTGTCTCCCACTAGCTTTTAAAAGTCATCTTTGACTCCCAATGTGAGTTTCAGCCACTCTTAATATATGGGCATCCAATGGTACGTGAATGGTATGTATTTAGCTCCCAAAGGTATAATGATGGATGCCAATATGTATTCTAACTCCTTTGGGTCAATTGGCCTCTTAGGTAGATTGCAATTTGGACACGTGCAACCAAACAGCTTCTTTGCTCTTATTTTCTTCAAGTCTTAACGTTCCAATTATATTGAGAACATATAGATGTTTGGAAACTAATCCTTGAAGTTTTCTTACCATTGATCGAGTAACAGGTCCTTGGAGTTGTATGCTAGCAATCAGATCCTCATCAATTGCTGCCAAAGTCTCATTAAGCCTAGCCAAGCTTTCGACCATAGTTCCTTCTTTGCTAGTCTCTTCTCCTTTTCCAGCCATGTTAACAAACAAACAAACTCAAAGAAACAAGATTAGTAATAATCAAAATTCACTCAAGTGTTTAGAATTACCTCACTTTTCTTATCTTCCTTGATTGCACTTCAGAACCAAGCTCACCAACCAACAATTGTCAAGTCGTTCAAGAAACTAGAACCTAAATCCTAGAACTAGATAGAAAACAAGACAAGTATCAGGAGGCAATGCAAGGTAATTTGCACTACACGATATAAAACCAAGTATCGACACAAGCAAATGATACTTAGCAATGTAATTGAATTAAAAGCTAGATAAAAAAATCAGAAACAATGAAGACAATAAACAAGACAAATTTGGATATAATGAATCAAAAACAACCCACACTTAGCAAGCTGCTTTATGGACCTAATCAATTCTACCCAAAATGCTAGCTTCTAGACTCTAATTCCCACCTATAACACTCAAATAACATGAATATTAAGGTCTAATTTTCGAATTCCAAAAGCCCCTCAAAAGGTGAAATTTTTCGCCCAAAAATTTTATTACTTCTCACCCACCTAGATCTGATCCTTAGCACCTAAATAGCAAGAATATCAAACAATTTTTGTTGAGGTGGTTTTGTACTCTCTTTTTTTTTTGCTTCCTCTCACTATCTCCTTGATTCGGGACTTAATTTAATTCCAAGGAATTTTAGAAATCTGGAATTAATTCGCAACCCCATATTCACTTAAGACCAAATCGAAATCAAACTTGAACACAAATTCTAGCTTTTGCTTTCTTTCAAGAACCCTAATTCTTGGTTTCAAAATTCTCCAAGAATCCTTTCCTAGGTTTTGTTTTCACCCTAAGAATACCCTCCTTCAATTCAGCCTTGATCAGAATTGATATATGACTTTTTTTTCGAAAATTAAAGACTAGACTCTCTAAGAACCCTAAAACGCAGAAATTTAAAAGACCTAAATTAACAAACCCTAGAAAGACAAAGTAGATAAAAATTACCTTGTAGCAAGGCTCTGATACCAAATGACGCGGACCCTTAGCAACGATGGCAGCAAACCCAACGTATAACAATGGTAGAGAACTCCTTGAAACTTGATAATCACCTCCTAAGGAACCCAACGCCTATAAAGAGACACAAACTCACTATGATTGAAGGATTTAGTTGGTAAGAAGAAGGAAAACTCCACAACTCTTGTTGATAAGTAAACCTAATTCTTGATGCAAAGAAAGAATTAAAGAATCCACTCTAATCTCTCTCACAGGAAAATTCACAAGAAGAACTTGTAGAAGAATTAAAATTTTTTTATTAATTGTTGTAGTCTGAAATTCGGCCTAATAGTGCCCTTAAATAAGGGTTACAAAATTCCTAATTGCATATGGAAAACTAAAACATTCCTAATTACATAAGGAAAACATTCCTAATTGTATAAGGAAAACATAAAGTATGGAAACAAAATCCTAATCCACTAAGGAAAATATAAAGTATGGAAACAAAATCCTTATCCAATAAGGAAAATATAAAGTATGAAAACAACCAAACTAATCCCTTCAACATAAGAAACGCCCCACACTATTTGGGTTGTCCATAGGCCTTAAATTACTTTCCAAGGCTTTATATGAACCCCCATAGACCTTTCTTGCACGTTGGACCTTTCTTTAGCTAGCCTTTAGCTTCCACACTAAGCATCATAATCAGCTTTGGTGTGCCTTCTTCAAGCTCTATCTCCATCTTCTTGAATGATAATTCTTGAAGCTCTTTGGAAATCTCTTCTTGAATATGCAAAGCCATACTAGCTTGATATCTCTTTGTCTTGCTCCTAGTGATTAGTCCAGTTGCTAGCTTCAAGGGATCCTTTCTTGCATCACATATAAGTTTTCATTTCTCAATACTTCCAAAACTAGCCTAGCATGGTCATCCAAAGTCTTACTATAAATCAGAATATCATCAAAATAGACTACAACAAATTTGCCTAAATAAGCTCTCAAAACATGGTTTATTAGTCTCATAAAAGTACTAGGTGCATTAGACAACCCAAAAGGCATTACTAACCACTCATATAGACCATATTTATTTTTAAATGTTGTGTTCCTTTCATCACCAGGTTTCATACGAATTTGATGATATCCACTAATAAGATCAATTTTAGAAAAATACCTGGCACCATGCAGCTCATCCAACATGTCATCAAGTCGTGGTATAGGATGCCAATACTTTACTGTGATCTTATTTACAGCCCTAAAATCAACACACATTCTCCACGTGCCATCCTTCTTTAGAACCAACAACACAGGAACAACACACGGACTCAAACTCTCTCTAATCAGCCCTTTCTCCAGTAACTCATCTACTTGCTTTTGCATCTCTTTCGTTTCCACGGGATTACTCCGTTAAGCTGGCCTATTTGGGATGGTAAAACCAGGCATGAAGTCTATTTGATGCTCAATTCCTCTTAGCGGTGGCAATCCACTAGGTAATTCATCTGGAAACACATCCTGAAAATTCTGCAACAAAGACACAAAACTAGAAGGCAAACTATCAAGCAAAACATTAGTGTCAGCAAACAAAGTTTCTTTGTATCTAATGAGCAATAATGGCTGCCCAATAGACATTGCAAAATTAACCTCTCTTGCATAAAAAGTTTGTTTTTCTCTCCCTTCTTTCTTATTTTCTCTCACCAATGGGCCATTTATTTGTTTTGTTTCTTTTCTGGCCTCTATTCCCATTTTCTTTGCACTCTCACTCAGCTTATCATGTTCTCTCAAACTCCCTTTAATTTTTGAATTGGTAGCCCCAACATGCCTCTCTGCCTCAATCATCTTTCTTTGATCTTCATACACTTCTAGGGGTGATAATGGAACAAGAGTGACCTGTTTTCCTTCATAGGTAAATGTGCACCTATTAGAAAACCCATCATGTTGCGCTTTTCGATCATATTGCCACGGTCTGCCAAACAACATATGTCCAACTTGTATAGGAACTACATCACAATCAACTTCATCTTTGTACCAGCCTATTGAAAATGGTACCCTCACTCGCTTAGTTACTTTCACCTCACCACTATCATTAAACCACTGCAACTTATAAGGGTTGGGATGCTTCATACATTCTAACCCCAATTTTTCAACCATAATAGTACTTGCAGCATTAGTACAGCTCCCACTATCAATAATAAGTTTGTACCTTATTATTCACTAAGCATCTAGTATGAAAAATATTATCACGCTATACTAGACTTTCCTCTTTCACCTGCATATTCAATGCATGCCTAGCAACTAACAATTCACCACGCTCAGCTAACAAAGTACAATCAACATGCTCATCACTACCAACATTATCATATATAGGAGAATCAAAGTACCCAACATCATCATTATAATTATCACTAGGTTCGGAATCAGACACAACATCACCATCAGCTGTAGCAATCATAACTCTTCTATTTGGACATTGGGATGCAATATGACCATTCCCTAAACACTTAAAACATTTAATCTCCCTACTAGGAGTGGTAGTGTTAGGCGTACCTATTTGCTTGTTTGGACCACTAGATGGCCCTTTTCCACTGGAGGTTGCAGCATTGCTTTTCTGGAATGAATTCTTGAACTCCCCTTTCTCTCCACCCCTATTGGCTGAATTTGCCCCACCACTATATTGGGGTCCTCTATAGGCCGAATTACTCCCAAACACATTTTTTGGTCTCCCACAGCCAAGTTTGGTGGAACTCTTGCTCTTTAACCTCCTCTCTATCTTCATAGCTTTATCAACCATCTCCTCCATGGTATTGTAATCATACATGTCCAACTCACTTGCAATATTCTGATTAAGTCCTCCAAGAAATCTAGACATCATCCGTTGTTCATCTTCCTCAATATTGGCTCTAGCCATGATCATATCCATCTCCTTGTGGTATTCTTCTACACTCTTGCCACCCTGCACCAGTCATGCTAAGCGATTATAAAGATCCCTATAATAATGAGAAGGGATAAAATGCTGCCTCATCAGGTCTCTCAACTCCTCCCATGCGGGTACGACTCTCAACCCCTTGCCTCTTCTAGTGGATTTTAGTTGATCCCACCAGAATGTTGATAACCCTTGAACTCCACAGCTGCAATGTGTGACTTCTTTTCTTCAGAATAATTATGGCACTAAAAATTTTTCTCTACTTTGCACTCCCATTCAATGTATTCTTCAGCATTGTTGTTCCCTCTAAATTCAGGAACCTTCATTTTGATGGAAGTCAAATCATTATCATTGATAGGGTGATTGATAAATTCCAGCTTCTCCTTCTTGAAATCCATAATCAGCCACACGGCCTCTCTCATATGCACCTCTTGGTGCCCTCCTCCTAATTGGCTCTTCTCTCTCTTCAGCTCTTGCTAGTTGTAGAATTCTTTATGGTAGCCTTATTGGAGCAGGTTATTGTGCTTGCATTAATCGTTCCATGGACTGCTGCAAGCTAGCCAACGTATTTGCTATTCTTTCCATATTGTCCTCATTTTCTTGCTTGTATGTCTCAAGATCATCTGCAATATCCCGGACACTCATCTCTTCTTTCTCAACAGCTATGCCTTTATCGCTACTAGAATTGCTACTCATTATCTCACAAAACAAAGAACTCACCTTCGCTAATTCTTCGATTGCACTTCAGAACAAAGGCACACAAATCAATCACCAAGCACGTTCAAGGGAACTAGAACCTAAATCCTAGAATGACACTTAGAAAGAAACTTGACAAATTTGGAGGCAACATAAGAAAATTTTGTGTCACACGATTATATCAACCAGAGTATAGAATCAAACAAATAATATCTAGCAATGTCACGGAATCAAAACGGTAGCTCAAACAAGAAATAGAAACAAAGAGGAAAAAAATTATGACGAATCTGGTCAAAATGTATCAAAACCAACTCACCTTAGCAAGTTAGTTTATGGACCTAATAATTCTACCCAAGAAAGCTAGTATCAAGACTCCCCAAGAATTCAATTTCGAAAAGGAAACTTCCAAATCAAAAAGAAAAACGTAATAAAACAGCCCCTCAATTGACCAAAATTGGTGGCCAAAATTTTAATTACTTTCAACCTGATTCAAAAAGATTCTAATACCTTAAATTACTAGAAAAGCAAAGAATTTTTGTTGAAGTGATTTTGTACTCTTTTTTTTATTAGGATTTGGTCACTATCCTTGGATCACCAATGAAACACAAAGCCTTCAGTCCAATTTATACCCAATTCGGAATAAGAAAAACGTATTTCGAATCAAAAGGCAAGAACACAATTTCAAAATTGAACAAAGAATTCTATAACCCTAATTCAAAAATCCAATTAGAACCCTAACGGAACAACTAAAACAACCCTAGAAAGACAGATAGATAAAGATTTACCTGTAACCTGTCTCTGATACCAAATGACGCGGAACCCTATGGCAATGAAGTCCTCAAACCCCAACGCACGATTGATAGAAGAAAACCAAGAACGAAGGAAAACCACCTTCTAAAGCACCCAATTGCTTAGCAAAGCACGAACACTTATAACGGAAGGATTTAGGAAGCTCGAATTAGAAGAACGCCACAATCAAAATTGATAAGTAAATCTAATTCTTGATGCAATCAGAAGAAAAAGAGAATCCACTCCTATTTTATGATGGCCAAAATTTTCAATAAGAAAATTGATAATATAATTTGTTAAAAAAAGTGTCCTTACAAGAAAAATAAGGCCCTATTTATACTAAAAGGCACACATAAATCTGAAACCCTAATTCTAATGGGAAAAGGAAAGCTACAAAGTCAAAATCCTAACCCATTAAGGAAAATATAAAGTATGGAAACAAATTAATATTTTGAAATAACTAAATAGGAAACCACACATCCTAACCCACTAAGAAAAATATAAAGTATAAAAAAAAGGCCAAACTAAAACCCTTTAAAATAAGAACACGCCCCACACTATTTGGGCTGTCCATGGGCCTTAAATTACTTCCCAAGGCTGTATATGAACCCCCATGGACCTTTCTTGCACGTTGGACCTCTTTAGCTAGCCTTTAGCTTCCATATTAACACTAAGCATCATAATCAGCTTTGGTGTGCCTTCTTCAAGCTCTATTGTGCACTTTTCCATTGCCATTTCAGTCACTTCCTTTGAAATTTGATCTTGAATATGCAATCTCATAGCTTCTCCAAACTTCTTAGCCCTGCTACTAGTCAATGGCCCATTTGGAAGCACCAATGGATCCTTACCTCATGGCTGGTTCGTATCACTATCCACTTTCCATGTCTTCGGTTCAGCTTGGTTTGCCCCTTTAGATGCTTTAATGATTCATGATCTGTATGAATAACAAACTCTTTAGGCAATAAGTAATGTTGCCACACTTGTAAATCTCTTACCAAAGCATACAACTCCTTGTCATAAGTGGAATAATTTAATTGTGCACCATGAAGCTTCTCACTAAAATATGTAATTGGTTTCCCTTCTTGCATCAAAACAGCACCTATGCTCACACTTGAAGCATCACACTCTAATTCGAAGGTCTTATCAAAATCTGGTAAAGCAAGAATTGGAGCAATAGTTAACCTTTCTTTCAACAAATTGAATGCCTTTTCATGAATTTTAGTCCAATTAAACTTTACATCTTTTTTACCAATTCATTTAATGGTGCAGCAATGGAACTAAAATCTTTAACAAACCTTCTATAGAAACTAGCCAAACCATGAAAACTTCTTACCTCACTCACGGTTTTAGGTGCTGGCCAATCTCTTACTGCCTTTACCTTTTCATCATCAACCTCAATACCTTGTGCACTAACCATAAAACCTAAGAATATGATTTTATCACTACAAAACATGCACTTTTTCAAGTTGGTATACATTTTTTTCTTTCTCAAAACATCAAGAACAGCCCTAATATGCTCTACATGCTCATCTACTGATTTACTATAAATGAGTATGTCATCAACATACACAACAACAAATTTACCAAGAAATGCACGCAAAACATGGTTCATTATTCTCATGAATGTACTAGGTGCATTAGATAAACCAAATGGCATAACTAACCACTCATAAAGACCATATTTTGTTTTGAATGCAGTTTTCCACTCATCTCCTTCCTTCATCCTAATTTGATGGTAACCATTTTTTAAATCAATCTTAGTAAAAATGCTGGAACCACTCAACTCATCAAGCATATCATCATGTCTAGGAATTGGATGTCTATACTTCACCGTGATTTTATTGATTGCTCGGGAGTCCACACACATTCTCCATGATCCATCCTTCTTTGGGACTAGTAAAACCGGAACAGCACATGGACTAAGACTTTCACGCTCATGTCCCTTTGCTAGCAACTCCTCCACTTGCCTTTGAAGTTCCTTGGTTTCCTCCGGATTACTTCTATAATCTTGTCGGTTAGGAATTGTTGACCCCGGAATGAAGTCAATTTGATGCCCAATCCTTCTTAAAGGTGGTAAACCTTTAGGTACATCTTCTGGAAAAACATCTCCAAATTCCTATAAAATAGAACTAACACAAATAGGCAAAGAGTTATCAAGGTCAGATGTAGAAATCAAGGTCTCTTTATACCTAAGTACAATCAGACTTCTTTTCTCACAAAAAGCACTCCTTAACTCTTTTTCTTTTGCACAGAAACACTCTCTTTT
Source organism: Garcia nutans (assembly GCA_947685225.1). Lineage (NCBI taxonomy): Eukaryota > Viridiplantae > Streptophyta > Magnoliopsida > Malpighiales > Euphorbiaceae > Garcia > Garcia nutans. The sequence goes on along the minus strand of CANTUV010000009.1, from coordinate 28,607,799 downwards.
ATTTTCTCTCCCTTTCTCTATTTCTCTCACCAATGGGCCATTTTTATCATTCTTTTTCTCACACTTGGCCTCTTGTACTCCATTTTTATTTGTTTTACCCTCACCACCAGAATTCCTTGCAAATGATCTCAAAATCTTTGCTTGATCTTCATACACTTGTTTAGGTGACAATGGAGCAAGAGTGAAATTTAAACCATTTAGGCTAAAAGAATAATGATTCTTAAAGCCATCATGCAAAACTTTTCTATCAAACTGCCATGGATGACCAAGAAGGATATGGCTAGCATGCATAGGCACAACATCGCAACAAACTTCATCTTTGTATCTCCCAAATGCAAAAGAAACTAGAACCTGCTTTGTTACCCTCACCTCTCCACAATCATTCAACCATTGCAGCTTGTAAGGACTAGGATGTTTTGTGCTTGCTAGCCCTAATTTATCTACAAAATCTGCACTAGCAACATTTGCACAACTACCCCCATCAATAATCATGCTGCACACTTTTCCATTCACAATGCAACGAGTATGGAAAATGTTCTCTCTTTGATTACTTTCTTCATCTTTAATTTGCATGTTTAAAGCTCTTCTAATAACCAAAGATTCACCATGGGCAGGATATTCAATGATATGTTCAATTTCCTCTAATGGTGGCATGCTATCATTATCATCATCACTTTCATGTTCACTAGCACTATCAATTTCACCATTATCTTAAATCAACATGATTTTCTTATTTGGACATTGAGATGCTATATGCCTTACTCATAAACACCTAAAGCATTTAATGGTACTATGCTTTTGATTAGAGTTAGATGTTTTAGAGTTACCTTTAGGGTCAGCTGGAACTTGTTTTTCCTTTCCTTTCCAGGCAGCCTCCTTCCCTTTAGGATTATCATCTTTCTTTGGCCATTTTGAAGTGAAATTAGAGCTGGAATTAGAAAATACTTTTGCTGCTCCCTTGATTTTTAGTTGCTTCTGCACTTTCATGGCCATGTGTACCATATCTTCAAGCTCCACATAATGATGTAATTCAATTATGTTCGCAATCTCCCTATTCAGCCCACTCAAAAATCGAGCCATAGTGATTTCTGGATCCTCCTCTATATTAGTTCTACTCATGATCATCTCCATCTCTTTATGGTAATCCTCCACTGACTTGGATCCTTGAGTTAACCGCTGCAATTTTTGGTGAAGCTCCCTATAGTAGTAAGATGATACAAATCTCTTTCTCATCATAGTTTTCATTTCAGCCCAAGTAGTGATGGTTCTTTCTCCATTTCTCCTCTTGGAAATCATCAATTGATCCCACCAAATTAGTGCATAATCTGTGAATTCAACTGCTGCAATTTTAACTTTCTTCATTTCACTATAATTATGACAATCAAATACCAACTCAACTTTTCTTTCCCATTCAAGGTAAGCTTCAGCTTCATTTCTCCCCTTGAATGATGGTATCTTCATTTTTATGGAAGATATGTTACCGTCCCTTTGTTGAGGTCTTTTTTTGCTGCCTTTGCATTATGCTGTCTATATCACCTCTCATGTTGTTTAGGACCAAATCAAACCTTTCAAATTTCCTTTGCATTGCCTCTAACATGAAAGCTATGTAATTTATGGTCATGTCACGTTTTTCACCTCCAGAATTTTACATGGTATAAGAACCTACAAGAAATTGTTAGTAAAGAAAAATTTTCTCACCACACTCCCTTAAATGTTTCGCTCAAGATCAGATTGTCACTCCTCTTGTATTACACTCAAAACTTGGTCATTGTTACCTCTCAATTCTCCTTTTTATCAAGCTGAATTTCAGAACTGAATCCACTTAAATCAAGTAAAACAAGTTTTATTTTAAAGACTCTACAAGGAACCTAATGAACAAAATGACTTCAGCAATTCTAGAAGCAATTTAATTTAAACAACAAGAACTGAAAGTTAACACAAGAAGCAAAAAGTATGCATTAATTAAACTAAAGTAACTATGATTGAGAATTAGCTACTAATGCATACAAAAAATAAGAGGTATATGAAAGAATGAAATTAAGAATATAAAGAAAAACAATTCTGGATATTGAAAAATAGAATTCAAATCTCACCAAAAAGTAATCTGAATATGCAACCTAAAGCTATTGCCAATGCAAGCTATGCTCTAAATATCAGATTTTAAATGCTAAATGGATGCATAATGAGGAGCTTATATAATTTTGATCAAATATAATAAGGTAGCAAGCTATTAATGGTATAAATATGCAAAAAATCTCAAACACTTGTGTAGAAAAATAATGGACAGAAACAGGTATGAATTTTTTTTTCTTTTATGTTGAGGAAGTTGAATTTGGTTCTCTTTTTTTTTTCTTTTGGTATTTTCCTTCTTTTTTTGTTGAATTTTCAGTAAAAAAAGATAGAAATTAAAAAGTTAAACAAAAATCCACAAATTTGAAGAATAAGAATAAGGTGCAACAAGAACAAAAAATGAAGAGACATAGAAACTGAATCTGATTCTTTTTTTTCTTTTTTTTTTGTCTTTAGGATAATTAATACACAAAAGATACCTAGAGATTTATCTTCAAGCCAAAGCTCTGATACCAAATGATGCTTAACCCATGGATCAAATATTACATCTAGAACCCCACATACACATCTAGCATAGAATCTTAGAACTCAAAAACAAATCCTCCCTACCAAACTCATAACTAACCTGTAATTGAGAACTTGGGTGATTAGGATGAAGAAATGAATTGATTTAAACACCACAAGTCAGACTTGATAAGTTAGAACCAATTCATCATGCAACAAGAATAAGAAGAAAACCTCTCAAACTTGAAAACACTTAGATTACAATGATAACAATCTGAAAATTCGTAGTCAGCCCCTTTTGTTCTTTTTCCCCTCCCCATATAGTTGGAAAAGAAGAACTAATGGCTTAACAGTCTAGATTTACATGTATCTAGTCACAACAGCATTAATTATTCATCCACATCAATAATATATTATAAAATACTGCCCATAATTCTGACAACATTGATGGGCAGTGTAACACCCCTATACCCCGTATACGTACACAGCATGCTAATACGATCGTAATATACATATACTGAATATAGGATTTCCATGGTTTACTAAACAAACGACTCATCCCTCTAATAAAAACATGAACAAATTTAAATCATTTAAAAGAAAATAAAGACACAATAAATAAAGTGTTTATTTAAAACGCAGCAGAAAATATAACAAGTATTTTACAAATACTTATACATCAAAATTCAAATTTTACATAACATAAGATATATACATGGTTGGCAATATGTCTTTGATCTATAAGCTCCACTTATCAAAACTTCAAACTCTAGACTCTACTCGGCCTAGAGGAACTCTCCTGTTCTTCCCTGTCACCTGCGCGATGAATCACAATCGCGCTAAGCCAACGGCTTAGTGGTACAACTACAATAACATTATACTTCTATGCAATGTCAATGTCACACATTTCAACAATTAAGACAATATTCACAATTGATATCTTTGTATTGTTCATGAGACTACATTTCATTATTATTCAATTATATCATCACTTATGATTTACGTTGACACAAAGACAAGTATGGGCCCAAACGACACTAATATGTTATTCAAAGTTCAGAGTTACTGCTTTGGTCTATAATCATAATACTCAAGCCCGTAGGCGATACACATATATCTCTATCCATGGATAGCGTAACAGACCCAGTCTCTTGGACCATCAACTCGGCTAAACTCGAGGAGATCCTCAACCCGGCTAGACTGTTACTTGTAACAGACCCAGTCTCTTGGACCTCAACCCGGATAAATCCGAGGAAATCCTCAACCCGGCTAGACTGTTACTTTAATTCACATTTCACATTAATCAACTGGAATCGGCTTACGACCCGGTCTTTTCACCTATCCAGTACTTTATAGGCATGCCGCCAAACCCAGAACTCTGAAGGTTGAATAACACATTAGACACAAAATCTTTTTTTTTTTTTTACATTTCTTTCTCAATTCATTATCATCATTATAGCCAACAACCATGGCTTCATATCTCAATATCATAATAGGCAACCATGCCTCAATCATCTCATTAGCATCATTATAGCCAACAACCATGGCTTCATATCTTATCAAGATAATATACAATATCAATTGCATTAACATACCTTTCATATTTCATCAAATGTTTTAACCCTGTAATCAATTGTTTAGCATATGTATAATCAAATATATTAAGTATCAAATCATATGAGTGTATGCAACAGTGTAGTTTGTACTTACCTTTGGAACAACTCACACCACTCTACAACCTTTCTCTTTCAAGAATTCTCCACCACCTAGGTTAGGGCAATTCAACCTCTTCAATACCTAAACCAAAGGTGATAATACATACTCACTTAGAGATACACATGAGATAATAAGACTAAGAACCTACTAGGGCAAACCCTAAACATGACATGCTCAACAACACGGGCATGTCCCTGACCGTGCCCTAAACTCACAACACAGAAGCTTTGACACACGCAGCACCACGGGCATGTCACTGAACGTGTAGTACATACTGTCTCACAGAAACATTGACGCGTCCAACAACATGGGCGTGTTCATGGGCATGTCAATCCACCAACATCACAGTAGCTATGACACGCTCAGTGACATGGGCGTGTCACTGGACGTGTAAATGCTACTACAACACAGTAGCTGTGACACGCTCAGTGACATGGGCGTGTCACTGCTCGTGTCACCCATCAGAGAACACAGAACCATCGACACGCCTAGAAACCTGGTCGTGCTCATGGGCGACCCAGATTCTGGCAACAACAACAACACAACCAACAAATCACTTCCTTACACCAAAATCCACTTCAAACAAACTTAGCTCCACATACCCAAGAACCATAATAAACATACAAAAACACCAAAAACAACTAAAAACATACATCCAACACAAATAAAAATATTCACCACAAACCCAAAACACAACCACAATACATTCACTTCCAACAACTTACTCTTTCCTTCAATCCTACCCCCAAAATCCAAAATCACTTGAACCAAACACTCTTAAACACATCTTAATCAAACATATTCACATACCATCAACAATCAACCAACAAACTCAAATACATCTTAAAAGAAAATCAAGGAATCAAGAGGAAACTTACCAAGGATGAAGAAACTCTTAAATTTCCAACTTGATCACTTGAAAACTTCCTTAGATCTTGAGTTTAGAAGATCAAATCTCTCTCCCTCTTGCTCTCTCTATGGAATTGCAGGCCAACACAGAAAAAGGAGAAGAAGAGGAAGAAGATACACGAAGAGGAAAGAAGGAAAGAAAAGAAAAGAAAGAAAATAAAGTCAAACACTCTCTCCAACCACTCATTCCTCAAAATCCTCTCCACCAAGAAAAATACAATTAAAATATTCAAATATCTCATTCCACTCACTTAATTTTCCATTTCCATTAATTAACTTAATTAATTAAAATCATTAACTAATCATCTTTGACCTCCACTAACTTGACTTGTATATGTTGTATATATTGCTATATATACAACATATACACTCTCTCTTCACTTCCTTTTTCTTTCCAAATACACATATACATTAAATCCAATTAAAACAACAATTATACCCAAAACTTCTAGGGCACATTTTGGGATATTACAATTCTCCCCCTCTAAAAAGAAATTTCGTCCCCGAAATTACCTGATATCAAGTTTGAAACAACTGAGGATATTGATCTTGCATCGCTTGCTCATTCTCCCAAGTTGACTCTTCTCTACCATGATTCTTCCAAAGAATCTTCACAATTGGCACTTTCTTATGTCTCAACTCTTTCATTCCATATGCCAAAATAGCAACTGGTTCTTCTTCAAATGTCAGATCTGAACTCACCTCAATAGATTCAACTGGTAAAACATGAGATGGGTCTGATCTGTACCTCCTTAGCATAGAAACATGGAAGACATTGTGAATTCTATCCAATTCAGGCGGTAAAGCAAGTCGATACGTAACTGGTCCAACTCTTCCCAATACCTCATAAGGTCCAATAAAATGAGGACTCAGTTTTCCTTTACGACCAAATCTTAAAATCTTTTTCCAAGGAGACACTTTCAAAAATACTTTATCTCTAATATTAAACTCTATGTCTCTCTTCTTCAAATCTGAATAAGGTTTCTGTCAGTCTGAAGCTACTTTTAACCTATCTCGAATCATCTTCACTTTCTCTTCAGTCTCTTTAACCAAATCAGGACCAATTAATTTGCCTTCTCCAAGTTCATTCCAACATAAAGGCGTTCTACATCTTCTACCATACAATGCCTCAAATGGTGCCATTCCAATACTTGATTGATGACTATTGTTATAAGCAAATTCCACAAGTGGCAAAAATCTGTCCCAACTTCCAGAGAAATCAATGACACAACTTCTCAACATATCCTCAATAATCTGTATCACTCTCTCTGACTGCCCATCTGTCTATGGATGAAAAGCAGTACTAAAGTGTAATCGAGAACCTAATGTACCATGCAAACTCTTCCAAAACCTCGAAGTAAACCGAGGATCTCGATCTGACACTAAAGAAATCGGGACTCCATGCAATTTCACTATCTCATTAATATACAGCTCAGCCAGTCTCTCAAGAGAATAGTCCATTCTAATTGAAAGGAAATGAGCTGTCTTTGTCAACCGATCAACAATCACCCAGATAGCATCATGCTTCTTCTGAGTCAATGGCAAATCAGATACAAAATCCATTGTTATTCTCTCCCATTTCCATTAAGGCACTTTTAAAGGTTGAAGCAATCCTGTTGGAACTTGATGCTCAGCTTTCACCCTCTGACATGTGAGACACTTGGATACAAATTCCGTTATCTCTCTCTTCATACAAGCCCACCAATAATGCTGTTTCAAATCATGGTACATCTTTTTACTTCCCGGATGCATAGCAAAGACTGATTGGTGTGCTTCCTCCAAAATAAACTTTCTCAAACTAGCATCATCAGGAACACACAACCTATCTTTAAACCAAAGGCTACCATCATTTCTCACATGGAAATCTCTACTTTCTCCATGTTGGCAATCTGAAACAATCTTCTGAATTTTCTCATCAGCCAATTGAGCCTCTTTAATCTGATCCAACAACACTGGTCTCAACTGCAATTGAGCCAACAATGCACCATCATCGCCTGATTCAAAACTAGCATACAATGCTCTTAATTCAACAAGCAACGAGAGTGAATAAACCGATAAACTTGCCAAAGACTTCCGACTCAAAGCATCAGCAACAACATTCGCTTTACCCGGATGATAATCAATCAAACAGTCGTAGTCTTTAATCAACTCCAACCAACGTCTCTGCCGAAGATTAAGCTCTCTTTGAACTACCAAATATTTTAAACTCTTGTGATCTATATAGATAAAACATTTTTCCCCATACAAATAATGTCGCCAAATCTTCAAAGAAAACACTATAGCCGCCAACTCTAAATCATGAGTCGGATAATTAAGCTCATGCGGCTTCAACTGTCGAGAAGCGTAAGCTACAACTTTACCTTTTTTCATCAAAACACATCCTAAACCATTATGTGAGGCATCACTATAAATCACATATGGTTTATCTTCCACGGGTAGAGTAAGAATAAGCGCTTGAGTCAACATTTCTTTCAACTGCTCAAAGCTAGCTTGACATTGATCTATCCACACAAATCTAACTCCAGCTAGCTTGACATTGATCTGTCCACACAAATCTAACTCCCTTTTCAAAGTAATCTGGTGAGTGGAGTAGCTATTAAAGAAAAACCTTTCACAAAGCGTCGATAATAGCCTGCAAAACCCAGAAAACTTCTAACTTCAGTCACCGACTTTGGTGAACTCCAATTCAAAATAGCTTCAACTTACTTGGATCAACTCTAATACCATCTGCTGAAACTATATGACCAAGAAAAGTCACTTGATCAAGGCAGAACTCACACTTCGACAGCTTAGCAAACAACTGCTTTTCTCTCAAAATCTGTAATACAATTCGCAAATGCTTGTCATGTTCCTCTTCATTACGCGAATACACCAAAATATCATCAATGAAGACCACTACAAACTGATCTAAATAGGGTCTAAACACCCTATTCATCAAATCCATGAAAGCTGCAGGTGCATTCTTCAACCCAAAAGGCATCACCAAGAACTCATAATGCCCATATCTGGTGCGAAAAGCTGACTTAGGAACATCTTCAGCTCTAACTCTCAACTGATGGTACCCTGATCTCAAATCAATCTTGGAAAACACTGCTGCTCCCTTCAATTGATCAAAGATATCATCAATCCTAGGCAAAGGATATTTATTCTTAATAGTCACTTTGTTCAATTGCCTATAATCAATGCATAATCTCATAGTACCATCCTTCTTCTTCACAAATAAAACAGGGGCTCCCCATGGAGAAACACTAGGGCGAATAAACCCTTTATCCAACAACTCCTGCAACTGCACCTTCAACTCTCTCAATTCAGCAGATGCCATTCTATAAGGAGTAATAGAGATGGGAGTGGTACTAGGCAACAACTCGATACCAAACTCAACCTCTCTCTCAGGGGGTAACCCTGGCAACTCCTCAGGAAACACATCTGGAAAATCTGCAACTGTGGGTATACTATCAAGTTGAGAACCCCCTACTCTAATATCCACAACATGAGCAAGATAAGCATCACACCCTTTTCTAATCAACTTCCTAGCTGTTACAGCTGAAACAAACAAGGATGCAAGTTGTCTCTGCTCACTAGCACTACAAAAATATTCGGCATTTTGCTACGGATCTGCGACGGAAGGACAAGTCAGAGGAATTTTGAGAAATTGGTCGCAAATCCGTTGCAAATCCGTCGCAGATCTGAGACAAAAATCATTTCGTCGCAAATAATCGTCGCAAAAGTTGGCGCGAAAACTTGGCGCGAGAGAGAAAACACTAAAAAACCAATTTGCAACGGAGGTCTGCTACCGTCTATTGCTGTCGCAAATTTCACTATAAAAATATTCGGAATATTGCAACGAAAATCTACGACGGACATGTTTCCATCGCAAATTTGCTACGGATCTGCGACGGATTTGCGACAGAAGGACGAGACGGAGGAATTTTGAGAAATTGGTCGCAAATCCGTTGCAAATCCGTCGCAGATCTGCGACGAAAATCATTCCGTCGCAAATAATCGTCGCAAAAGTTGGCGCGGAAACTTGGCGCGAGAGAGACCCGGTATATTTTTTCGCAAAATTTTTTTCCGTCGCAGATTGGTTGCAGAAAATACTAAAAAAAAGTAATTTGCAACGGAGATCAGCTACCGTCTATTGCCGTCGCAAATTTCACTACAAAAATATTCGGCATTTGCGACGGAAATCTGCAATGAAAAATTTCCGTCGCAAATTTGCAACGGATTTGCAACGCATTTGCGACAGAATAACCAGTTAAAGTTGAAATGTAGCAATAAAAAAAAGAGAGAAAAATTCATAGTTAAATTTATTAACTCAAATAATTTATTTGAAGCAAAATAAGCTAACATTTTGAACCCAAAAAAAAAAGAGCTAATATTCAAATATCAACAAAAAAAAAGCCAAATATATCATTTTTTTAAAAAAAATAAAAATGGCGTTCTTTTGTGAGAAGATTAGATGACCTAACCCTAAGTTACTCTATTGGCTCTCTCTTCATTTTCTTGCCGTTCTCCATTTCTATCTAGTCTCTTCCCTCTTAAGTCTTCTCTGTCGCCCCTATTGTTCTTGGTGTTTTGTCCGTCCATCGTCTTTGCTCAGACATCACCGTCATACTTGCTAGTGTTTCAATTTTTTTTTCTGGTTTTCGATTTTCAGGTAAGAAATTGTTCTTGTTCTTTGATTCGAGTAATAATTTTTTGGGTGATTGTTCTTGTCAGATGTGTTTATTGTGATTGTGATTGTTCTTGATTATTTGGTGCTTATTTTAATATTTTATTATTTTAATTTTTTTTTCAGTTTTCTGTATAGGTTCATTTTTTGGTTAATCTTTGCAAGGTTTGCTTATATTCTCTGTTACTGGAATGTCGTTTGTTTCGATTTTGGGAACTTTGCTTCTCCTTCTCATCAAGTTTCTGTTTTAATAAAATAGCAGCCATGAAATCTTGATGGAGTGAGTCTTTGGTGTTTGTGTTTTAAAGAATTGTAGTTTGAGCAACAGTGTTGCTCAGTATTTCCCATGGATTAAACAGTGCAATGCATATGTGGTTTCATGTATTTGTTTTGGTTAATCTAGATATGGCTGTGTGCTGAATGTGTCTGTTATGCTTACCTCAATATATGATTATTTTGTTTCCTATTAATGCTTTATTATGGAATTCCAATGCGTCTGGTTAAAATTATTTAACACGGATTTGTAAGTGGTGCTTTAGGATGTTTAATGTCTCATGAGCATTTTCTAAATTTCTTTTCCTTTCATTTGATGAACTTAGGGCTTGATGTTTAAGTCTCTCTTTATTTATTCTGTGATACTTGTGGTGTTAAAAATGGAACTTAGAAATTTATCTTTTAGGCAATAGCTTTGTAACCTTTGCCATTGTTTTTCTCGATTCAGGGTCCTACAAACTGCTGTTTCAGCGTAGGAGGATCAACTAGTCCAGTAATTGCAGCTGCCTCAGTTCTCCCATCACTGCAATTCATCTTGCAGCAGAACACCTTGCAAAGGGTATGTTTCTTTTAATTGATAACAGAAAAATATCTCCTGTAAGCTTGTTATTTCTAAAAATTTGCATTCAAATGGTTGTTGACAGGAAGAAATTCTTAAATTGATCAAGTGTGTGGAGCAAAGTTCTGGTAACAAATCATCTATAAATCATATCAATCATCAGCACTTAATCCTGCATGCAATAAATATTTAACATAACTCATTTCTAGTGCAGGCAAGCAAATGGAATCAGCTGAAACAGCCACAAATGACCTTTTCCAGGTAGTTATCCCTTTTCTTATACCAGTGCATATAATTCGATTTTTATAAGAAATTGAGCAATAATAAGATTCTTTCTCCCTCATTCTTTTTCGTCTTCATCATCTTCATTAGGTGTGTATGTGGGTGTAATGGTTTGTACTATTGTTTCTCAATGACAGCATGTAATGATTGTTATTTGTATTATCTCACAATATTGATTTAGGTTTTTAGTTTATTTGTTAAATACATTTATTTAGTTGAGTAGTGTATTAAATAAATTTATTTATTAATCAGTTCTTGTATGTGTAGAATTGTTTACAAAATAGTCAATAACTTGGCTGAGCTGGGAGCTATGGTGCTGCCTTAACCAGATCATTTTTTATGAAGAGAATTTTTACCAGTCTTAACTTGAAAAAAAAGTTTGTTTCATTAGTTATTTCTGTTACCTGATTAAGATTATTTTATGCAACATGCAGATATCACCTACATCTGCTAGGGAGAGGGAGCTGCAAACTCAGTTGATTAATCTGCAACAAAGGTATGATACATCAACTAAAAACTAGTAAGTGAAATCATTGTTGCTATTTTGACATGAAGCTGAAACTCATCTAAATTAACAGTATTGGGAGCCTCATTGAGGAATTGCAGAGACAGAAGATAAAAAATGCTAAGGTGTGCATTTATCCTAGTTTTGAAAATTCTGTATATCTCTGTCGTAAAAAAAATTCCTATTTCTATGGAAAATTCTGATCTTATTTCTGGTTCAATATAGTAGCAAATAATATGCAAAATGGAGCACTTGCCCCTTTCTTTGTCCTCCTGTTCGTAAAATATAAATTATTATGAAATAATTTGCAGTGCTTCTTGTTCCCTTCAAGTTTGTTATTCTTTTGCAACTACATTGTTTTGTTGCGCACTCACATTATGTGGTCACAACCTATTTTTAATTTTTTTCACGGATGAGTAGTAGCTTTGCCTCATACAATTATCAACAAGTCAATGTTCATTGTTTCTTAAATTTGTTGATTCAGTATGAAAATGGTGGATCCTATAGTTGTCTGCACATATTATACTGATTTTAGGGAGAGATAATCTACAAGTGCACATATGAACAACACTTGGCATTTCCTCTCAGCGATGAACTTAGATGTCATATACTCAATTGTGTTTGCAGTTAGAAAGACAATTAAATGCTTTGGTCTACAAGTGAAGAGAGTGAGGTTTTTCGAAGAAGAAGATCGTTGGCTGCATGATAATTCTTACGGTGGCAAAAAAAAAAAAGATTGACCATCTTCCAAGCAGTTATATAATGAGGTATGATGGCATCTTATGATTTGTATTTTCTGGTGAACCATATGTGTGAACATGTGGCAGACACCAAAATTTTGAGATGCCATTTCTCCATCTCACATCATGTGCTATATGTTGTAATTTTGAGAAAAGGTACTTCTCTTTTTCCTTTTTTATAAGTGCATTTAAAACTTTTTTGTTTTGATTTTGGTAATTTAATGTAAATGCAAATGTCAGGGACAGGTGATATCTTTTCTTTCCTGCTGATGCTGGACTATAAGAATCTGTTTCCCTGAACAGTTGAGCTATGCAAAACACAATTCAAAAATGTAATTTTCAGTTCACTGTCTGAAGTAACTATCCGCAGTTTTAACTTTTACATGATCTTTGTGCATGTTTACTTTGCAAAGCCTGATATAGCAGGCCAATACCTAAGTTCTCTTACTCTGATTAGATATTCTTTGTTGAATTGAATTTTTAATCACTGGAATATATATAAAAAAATGTTTGGAATTTCATCTTTTAAATTCTACATATTTTTTGAATCAAATCCCTGTAGAATTTGGAAGAATTTGCAAATTAATTTTAAATAATAACGTCGTAAATTTGACTTGATTAAAACTGATCTTAAATATGCCTCCTATAATCTATACTTAGTAGAGATTTTAAAAAAAAATATTTATTTAGTTAAATTAACTGAGATTGAGATATGAATTTTAAATCTTTTTTGAAAGTTTAGGTATAACATGTTAACTTGTTAAATTGAAAGGGAAGGGTTAACATGTTATATTGAAAGAACATGGTTGACATGTTAACTTTTTTTTTTTTTGGGGTTGGGATAATATACGACTTTAAGTGAACATATTATGTATAGAGTTTGCACAAGAGAGAGGAAGATTCATAGCAGTAGCTCATGTGGGGAAAACTGCACATTCAAAGTGCATGCCTATGTTATCAAGTAATGCTAATTTTACCATATATATCTAACTTATATTAGTGCTTTCAGAAGTGCAGCAATCTAGAAGCAGTATTTGGATAGAGTGGTATAAGGAAAGTATGTCTTGGAGGCCTCCACTCTTAACCTCAAGTATGTCTTGCAGACTCAACCAGAATTCAGGCCTCCAATGTCTGAAGTTGTTCAGGATCTGAAAGACGTGATAAGGAGAGAACGCCCCAGCACTATAATTTAATATTGAAGATCTATATTGTTATTTTCAAGATAGATTATTTATAGTAGTGTTCTTAACACTTGTATAGTTAAATTGTAAAATATTTTATTCTATTGAAGATTAATAAAAGAATTATTTTTATCAATGTAATTAGTGTTTTTTTAGATTGTGTTTAAATGTTCCAAATGTATTTATAAAGTTCTCATAAAATTAATTGATAATATAAATAGTTTCAATAAAAATTAATATTAAATTACTACGGATTTGCTATGAATCTGCGACGGATATTTGAAATCTATGACGGAATCTGCGATGACAATCTGCGACGGAATCTGTGACGACAATCTGCGACGGAATCTGCAACGAATTTGCGACGGAAATCTGTGACGGAATCTGAGACGGAAATCTGCGACGAAATCTGCGACAGAATCTGCGACGGCTGCCCTTTACCCGCGAAAATTTAAGCGCGAGATTTGCAACCGCCGAGTGGTTGCAAATCCGTCGCAATCTGCGACGGCCTGTCGCAAATTGAAAATTGCGATGCCTTTTTTACTAACGGATCGTATCGGTCGCAGATCGGTCGCAAAACTTGATTTGCGACGGATCTGCGACGGATTCTGTCCGTCGCAGATAGCGTGTTTTTTTGTAGTGTAGACACCATTACACTTCTACCATCACCGGTTCTCAAAGTGACACACTTCTTTTGACAATCTACCACTGCTCCATGCTTAGACAACCAATCCATGCCTAAGATCAAATCATATTCCTTAAAAGGCATTTCAATTAAATCCCCAAGAAACTCCTGTCCTTGCACTACTACTGCACTATCACGATGAACCTTACTCACCACAACACTATGTCCTAAAGGATTTGTCACCAAGACATCAAATCCTAAGGACTCTGAATGCAATTCAGACACAGGCAAAATGAATGCACTTATGTATGAATGAGTAGATCCTGGATCAATCAAAGCAAGAACTGAAATGCCAAATAAAGAGAATGTTCCCGCTATAGCTGCTGAAGCATCCGGCTGCCTCTGCATCACATAAACTCTCTGAGAAGGTCCGGCCTTAGCTGGCCTACTGCCTCCAGATGTCTATCCTCCTCTCTGACTAAACCCGGGCCGACCACCTCTACTGAAACCTCTGCCCCCTCGACCACTCCTGCTAACAATAGGTCGAGAAGCTGCAGACTCAGCCTGTCTATGCTCCTGCATCTCAGGACACTCCCTAATAAAATGGTCAGGTGATCCACACCTGAAACACACAGCTGATCTACCCATCATCCTGTAAACACCCACATGATTTCTACCACAAATCTCACATGTAGGTGGAGTAGACCTCTGAATTAATGGAGTCGGAGCACTGGCTACAGAAGCTGTAGGTCTCGGTCTCTGTCTCTGATATTGCACTGACCTACCCGGCTGTCTCTGACTCCTACTGATCCTCAGAACAAAACTTCCTCTACCCCTCTTCACAGATGAAGACCCTGCCTCAAACTGGGGTCTTCTTACCCTAGTCTCCTCCTCAGATGCAGCTGTTGCAATGCTTTGCGCTCTCTCAACACTTCTAGCTGCTGCAACAAGCTGAGAGAAATCCTGGTACCGAGAACCAGCCACGATGCACATAATAGAGGGCCTCAATCTCTCCTCAAATCTTCTGCACCAGTCTATTTCATCAGAGATAATCCCCCCAGCATAGCGACTCAACCGGATGTACTCAACTTCATATTCTGTTATCGTCTGGTTGTCTTGCCTCAAACTCAAGAATTCCATCTTCTTAATATCTTTATACTCCCTCGGAGTATATTTCTGCTCGAACTCCCTCAGGAAATCCCCATATGATAATGTAGGTGGATCATCCATTGCATGAGGAACCGTCTTCCACCAATCATAGGCATCTTTCTGCAGGAGGGATCTGGCATAGTCAAACTTCTCATCCGAAGTAGCTTGCAACTGAATGAATATCCTCTGCACTTTATCCAACCACTGCTCAGCCACTGCAGGGTCGGTAGTGCCTAAGAAATCTTCAGCCCCAAATTTTCTCAACTTATCATAATGTCTTACTGACACTTGAGGCTGTGGTGGCGGTAGTGGCTGCACTGGAGCTGGCCTCAATAGTTCTATCACATGCCTAAACCAACCCGATGGTACCTCATCAGCATCGGATCTCCCTGGCATAGGAGCAGGGGCCTCACTAACTCTATCAACTCTAGCTCCAACTCTACCCTCCTTAGGAGCTACACTCTCAGCACTACCTTCTATAGAATGACATGACTGAGATGCCATCACTACCTATATTTGCAAACACAACATAATATACCTCATTAAGATCAAAGTCTGCCATACCAAAACATGTATCTTATATAAAAACCACATTTTAAAACTCAAAATTTCCTTTTTCTTACAGTTGACCTAGGTTGAGAATCTCAAACCTAGGCTCTGATACCAAAATAATTGTAACACCCCTATACCCCGTATACGTACACAGCATGCTAATACGATCGTAATATACGTATACTGAATATAGGATTTCCATGGTTTACTAAACAAACGACTCATCCCTTTAATAAAAACATGAACAAATTTAAATCATTTAAAAGAAAATAAAGACACAATAAATAAAGTGTTTATTTAAAACGCAGCAGAAAATATAACAAGTATTTTACAAATACCTTTCATATTTCATCAAATGTTTTAATCCTGTAATCAATTGTTTAGCATATGTATAATCAAATATATTAAGTATCAAATCATATGAGTGTATGCAACAGTGTAGTTTGTACTTACCTTTGGAACAACTCACACCACTCTACAACCTTTCTCTTTCAAGAATTCTCCACCACCTAGGTTAGGACAATTCAACCTCTTCAATACCTAAACCAAAGGTGATAATACATACTCACTTAGAGATACACATGAGATAGTAAGACTAAGAACCAACTAGGGCAAACCCTAAACATGACACACTCAACAACACTTGCGTGTCCCTGACCGTGTACTAAACTCACAACACAGAAGCTTTGACACGCGCAGCACCACGGGCATGTCACTGAACGTGTAGTACATACTGTCTCACAGAAACATTGACACGTTCAACAACATGGGCGTGTTCATGGGCGTGTCAATCCACCAACATCACAGTAGCTATGACACGCTCAGTGACATGGGCGTGTCACTGGACGTGTAAATGCTACTACAACACAGAAGCTGTGACACGCTCAGTGACATGGGCTTGTCACTGCTTGTGTCACCCATCCAAGAACACAAAACCATCGACACGCCTAGAAACCTGGTCGTGCTCATGGGCGACCCAGATTCTGGCAACAACAACAACACAACCAACAAATCACTTCCTTACACCAAAATCCACTTCAAACAAACTTTTGCTATCCCTTCTTTCAAGTCTTCTTTTTTATTGAAGATAGTTGCTATCCCTTCTTTCAAGTCACTGAGCGTGTCACATTTTTATTGAAGATATGTTGGTATCTTCATTTTTATTGAAGATATGTTGCTATCCCTTCTTTCAAGTCTTCTTGGGCTATTGATCCCTCACTTTCTTCATCATATTCCCTTTCTACCTCATCATCATTCATCATATTTCCTCTCCCTCTATTCTGCCCCCTTCGATTAGTATTATTTTGCTGCCTTTGTATTATGCTGTCTATATCACCTCTCATGTTGTTTATGACAAAATCAAACCTTTCAAATTTCCTTTGCATTGCCTCTAACATGAAGGCTATGTCATTCATGGTCATATCATGTTTTTCACCTCCAGAATTTGACATGGTATAAGAGCTGCAAGAAAATGTTAGTAAAGAAAAATCATGTGGGTGTTTACAAGAGGAGTGACAATATGATCTTGAGTGAAACACTCAAGGGACTGTGGTGAGAAAATTGAAAGAAGGGATAGCAAAAGTTTGTTTGAAGTGGATTTTGGTGTAAGGAAGTGATTTGTTGGTTGTGTTGTTGTTGTTGTTGCCAGAATCTAGGTCGCCCATGAGCATGACCAGGTTTCTAGGCGTGTCGATGGTTCTGTGTTCTTGGATGGGTGACACGAGCAGTGACACGCCCATGTCACTGAGTGTGTCACAGCTTCTGTGTTGTAGTAGCATTTACACGTCCATTGACACGCCCATGTCACTGAGCGTGTCATAGCTACTGTGATGTTGGTGGATTGACACGCCCATGAACACACCCATGTTGTTGAATGTGTTAATGTTTCTGTGAGACAGTATGTACTACACGTTCAGTGACACGCCCGTGGTGCTGCGCGTGTCAAAGCTTCTGTGTTGTGAGTTTAGGGCACGGTCAGGGACACGCAAGTGTTGTTGAGTGTGTCATGTTTAGGGTTTGCCCTAGTTGGTTCTTAGTCTTATTATCTCATGTGTATCTCTAAGTGAGTATGTATTATCACCTTTGGTTTAGGTATTGAAGAGGTTGAATTGTCCTAACCTAGGTGGTGGAGAATTCTTGAAAGAGAAAGGTTGTAGAGTGGTGTGAGTTGTTCCAAAGGTAAGTACAAACTACACTGTTGCATACACTCATATGATTTGATACTTAATATATTTTATTATACATATGCTAAACAATTGATTACAGGGTTAAAACATTTGATGAAATATGAAAGGTATTTGTAAAATACTTGTTATATTTAAGGGGATAAATGATGATGAAGCTTACCTTGAATGGGAAAGAAAAGTTGAGTTGGTGTTTGATTGTCATAATTATAGTGAAATGAAGAAAGTTAAAATTGCAGCAGTTGAATTCACAGATTATGCACTAATTTGGTGGGATCAATTGATGATTTCCAAGAGAAGAAATGGAGAAAGAACCATCACTACTTGGGTTGAAATGAAAACTTTGATGAGAAAGAGATTTGTACCATCTTACTACTATCGAGAGCTTCACCAAAGATTGCAGCGGTTAACTCAAGGATCCATGTCAGTGGAGGATTACCATAAATAGATGGAGATGATCATGAGTAGAACTAATATAGAGGAGGATCCAGAAATCACTATGGCTCGATTTTTGAGTGGGCTGAATCAAGAGATTGCTATCATTATGTGGAGCTTGAAGATACGGTACACATGGCCATAAAAGTGGAGAAGCATTTGAAACTCAAGGGAGCAGCAAAGGGATTTTCTAATTTCACCTCTAGTTTTACTTCAAAATGGCCAAAGAAAGATGATAATCCTAAAGGGAAGGAGGCTGCCTGGAAAGGAAAGGAAAAAAAAGTTCCAGCTGACCCTAAAGGTAACTCTAAAACATCTAACTCTAATTAAAAGCATAGTACCATAAATTGCTTTAGGTGTTTAGGAGTAGGACATATAGCATCTCAATGTCCAAATAAGAAAATCATGTTGATACGAGATAATGGTGAAATTGATAGTGCTAGTGAACATGAAAGTGATGATGATGATGATAATGATAGCATGCCACCATTAGAGGAAATTGAACATATCATTGAATATCCTGCCCATGGCGAATCTTTGGTTATTAGACGATCTTTAAACATGCAAATTAAAGATGAAGAAAGTAATCAAAGAGAGAACATTTTCCATACTCATTGCATTGTGAATGGAAAAGTGTGTAGCATGATCATTGATGGAGGTAGTTGTGCAAATGTTGCTAGTACTGATTTTGTGGATAAATTAGGGTTAGCATGCATAAAACATCCTAGTCCCTACAAGCTGCAATGGTTGAATGATTGTGGAGAGGTGAGCATAACAAAGCAGGTTCTATTTTCTTTTGCAATTGGGAAATACAAAGATGAAGTTTGTTGTAATGTTGTGTCTATGCATGCTAGCCATATCCTTCTTGGTCATCCATGGCAGTTTGATAGAAAAGCTTTGCATGATGGCTTTAAGAATCATTATTCTTTCAGCCTAAATGATTTAAATTTCACTCTTGCTCCATTGTCACCTAAACAAGTGTATGAAGATCAAGTGAAGATTTTGAGATTATTTGAAATGAATTCTAGTGGTGAGGATAAAACAAATAAGAATGGAGTACAAGAGGCCAAGTGTGAGAAAAAGAATGATAAAAATGGCCCACTGGTGAGAGAAAAAGATAAAGGGAGAGAAAATAAAAGAGAGTGTTTCTATGCAAAAGAAAAAGAGTTAAGGAGTTCTTTTTGTGAGAAAAGAAGTCTAGTTGTACTTAGGTACAGAGATACCTTGATTTCTACATCTAACCTTGATAACCCTTTGCCTAGTTGTGTTAGTTCTCTTTTACAGGAATTTGGAGATGTTTTTCCAGAAGATGTACCTAAAGGTTTACCACCTTTAAGAGGAATTGAGCATCACAGTGACTTCATTCCGGGCTCAAAAATTCCTAACAGACCAGCTCATAGAAGTAATTCGAAGGAAACCAAGGAAATTCAAAGGCAAGTGGAGGAGTTGCTAGCAAAGGGACATGTGTATGAAAGTCTTAATCCATGTGCTGTTCCAATTTTACTAGTCCCAAAGAAGGATGGATCATAGAGAATGTGTGTGGACTGCCGATCAATCAATAAAATCACGGTGAAGTATAGACATCCAATTCCTAGACTTAATGATATGCTTGATGAGTTGAGTGGTTCTTGCATTTTTACTAAGATTGATCTGAAAAGTGGTTACCATCAAATTAGGATGAAGGAAGGAGATGAGTGAAAAACTACATTCAAAATAAAATATGGTCTTTATGAGTGGTTAGTTATGCCATTTGATTTATCTAATGCACCTAGTACATTCATGAGATTAATGAACCATGTTTTGCGAGCATATCTTGGTAAATTTATTATTGTGTATTTTGATGACATACTCATTTATAGCAAATCAGTAGATGAGCATGTAGAGCATATCAGGGCTGTTCTTGATGTTTTGAGAAAGGAAAAATTGTATGCCAAAGTGAAAAAGTGCATGTTTTATAGTGATAAAATCATATTCTTAGGTTTTTTGGTTAGTGCACAAGGTATTAAGGTTGATGGTGAAAAGGTAAAGGCAATATGATGGAGGTCCATCAGTCCTTGCCATTCAAGACACTCTTGATATGGGCCTTCATACTCTTTTGGAAGATGACGAAGATGATGTTATTGATCCTAATGGAGAACTCTACTTTGAACCCATACATAACATGAAGATTCAACTCATTTTGAAGCCTTTTAGGCTGTTCCAATCCCTTATATTTGAAGACCAATTTAAAGCCCAACATAATGCACTTAAAGATTGATTTTAGCACATGTTTCCAGCTCATACATGTGGGGGACGTTTGAAGACTTCAATTTCTGTTTTTCAGTTTCATTTTCCATTATTATCTTGCTTTTAATACGCGTTTGATGTTGATTTAATGTAGACAATTTTCTTTGGCTTTAATTGCCTTTATTTAGCTTGTAACTCTTCTTTGTTTCCTTATTTAAAAAGGGAAACGAATTTGGAATAGGAACAGATTATCTTTTGAGTGAATTGAAGTGTTTTAACACATTTGGGTTTTGTTAGTTTCCAAAAACTAATAGGGTTTTATATGTGATCCAAAAACATTCAACCAGTTCCAATTTTGTTGTTGCAATCAACCATTTAACTTCTGAAATTCCAGATTTTAAAGCAAACATAAACACCTTCCTTTTCTCACTAAATAAGCCCTTACACCTTACATTCATCCTAATTTTCGTACAACACTACAAACTATCCATAAAGTATCATTTTCTCTCATTTCTTTCATTCACAAACAACCATCTAAACACCACCACACCATCAGTTGGTATCAGAGACTGGTTTACCCCACTTCATTTCCATTCTCCATGTCTAATCCCCAAAACAAAGACAAACACATCATGACTGACCCACAAGAATTAGCTACTGCATTTGAGGAAATGACGTTAGAGATGGAGTTACTTAAGAAAAAAAAATTAGGCCCTTGAAACAATTATTCAAAATTCCCCTTTGAATACACAAAATCCAAATGAGGAGGAGCCATTTGATGAAGAACCTAATGAAGATGAACAACCAATTGATTTTGGCCTAGGTAGGTTTAGAGGAAGAGGGAGAGGCCCTTTCATGGAGGTTTTGGACGAGAAGAACGAAACATGCCTCCACCTATCCATGGTGGAAGACAGGGGGAATTCTTCAATTACAAGATTGAGTTGCCTGAATTTCATGGAAAAATTGATGCTGATGCCTATCTAGAATGGGTACATTCCATTAAAAGAGCCTTTGAATTGAAGGAGATTTCTGAGGAAAAGAAGATAAAACTTGCTGCCATGAGGTTGAAAGGTTATGCTGCCTTTGGTGGGAAAATTTGCAAAAGCAAAGGGTTAGAGAAGGTAGACTGCGAATCACCCAATGGGACCGGATGAAGGAGGAAATGGATGTGGTGTTTTTACCATCCCATTGTAGACAAAAGATGATTGAGAAGATGTTGAGCCTTAAACAAGGCACCAAATCTGTGGAACAATATACCATGGAGTTTGATGAGTTTTTAATGAAATGTGAAGTGGAAGAGATTGAAGAACTACTCATGGGGCATTTTCTCCACGGACTACATCTTGATATTCAAGACATGGTGAGTTTTTATCCTTATGATTCTCTGATTGAATTGAAAAAATTGGCTCTAAGAAGTGAGGTTAGTTTATCTCATGCTCGCCCAACCCGAAGTTTTTCTAAATCTTCAAACATTCCTTTACCTTACAAATCAAGTCCCAACACCTCACAATCTGCCTCTACAAAGGCTTCCTCTACACCACCACCAAAAATCCCATCAAACACCCAAAACACGTCCACCCTAATCAAGAATGTTCAATCTGCTCCACCAACCAAAAGTGTCTCTAAAAATGTCTTGAAATGTTTTAAATGCCAAGGTTATGTTCATTTTGCTTGTAAATGCCCCACAAGAAAGATAATGATCATAAGGGAAATAGAAGAGGTAAAGGAAGGTTTGTTACTTGCTGACTCCAATGAGGTAGATTCGGTTTTGTATGATGGTGAGGAAGGGGTCCTTGAATGTGAAGCTATGGAGGATGGAGAATGTTTACTTGTGATGAGAGTTCTGAACTTAGAAAGGAGTGAGGAGGATTGGAGGAGGAAATCTTTGTTCCACACTAGATGTTTGACAAATAACAAGCTTTGTGAAGTTGTTATTGCTAGTGGGGCGTGTGAGAATATTGTTTCCAATGAGATGGTCACCAAGTTGGGACTGAAAACTGAGCCAATCGACACCCCTTACAAGTTGACTTGGCTGGATTCTACACATGAGATAAGAGTGACTAAGAAATGCCTTGTCCCATTTTCTATAGGAAAATACGTTGATGAGGTGAGTTGCCATGTTATTCCTATGACAGCTTGTCATTTGTTACTTAGAAGGCCTTCGTTGTATGATAAAGATGTTGAACACCAAGGGAGAGCTAACACTTATACATTGCTCCATGATGGAAAAAAGATATTACTCAAGCCTATGCTACCAGAAAAGAAAAAGAAGAAGAAAGAGGTTGGAGTTGTTAGGTTTTTGTCCGATGATGAGAAGAGTGAAATCACTGAGGAGTTGCCTAGCTTTGTTCCTATGGATGTGGAGGATGAGCCCAAACAGAATCATATTATCCCAAATGAGGTACAATCTTTGATTAGTGAGTTTAAGAGAGTATTCCCAAACACCTTACCCTCGGGTTTACCCCCTCTAAGAACCATACAACACGAGATAAGCTTTGTTCTGGGAGCCCAAATTCCTCACAAACAGTCCTATAGAATGAGCCCTAAAGAGAGTGATGAGTTACAAAAGTAGGTTGATGAATTGTTGAAAAGGGGATTATAAGGGAGAGTGTATCTCCATGTGTTGTGCCAACATTTGTAGTACCAAAAAAAAAAGGAAAATGGAGAATGGTGATTGATTCTAGAGCTGTTAATAAGATCACAATCAAGTATAGATTTCCAATTCCAAGGCTTGATGACATGCTTGATAGATTGCATGGAGCTTCGGTGTTCTCAAAGATTGATTTTGCAAATGGATTCTATCAAATTTGTGTTTAAAGAAGGTGATGAGTGGAAAACAGCATTAAAAACCAATGCGGGGCGGTATGAATGGTTGGTTATGCCAATGGGGTTTTTAAATTCACCTTCCACCTTCATGCGGCTTATGAATGAGGTACTCAAACCTTTTGTCAACAAATTTGTGGTGGTATACTTTGATGATATTTTGATTTTTAGTTGCAATTTACATGAGCATTGTATGCATTTGAGACTTATCTTTGAGGTTTTGGACCGTGAATCATTATATGCTAATGTGGAGAAGTGTCATTTTTGTGATAGCACCATTAGTTTCTTGGGGTATGTTGTGTAGTATGGATCCAGAAAAGGTAAAGGCTATAATTGAATGGCCAATTCCTAGCAATTTGTTTCAAGTTAGAAGCTTTCATGGATTTTGTTCTTTCTATAAAAGATTCATTAAGAATTTCGCCACTATAACAAGCCCAATTACAGATTGCATGAAGAAGGGATTGTTTAAATGGACCCCCCAAGCCACCATTGCCTTTAACACACTAATGAATGCCATGACAAAAGCTCCTGTTTTATCCTTGTAACACCCCATCTTAGCCTACATTTATAGACCAAGATGGACTGTTATCTCCTGGTGGTTGTGTCTTAATATTTTACTTAGCCAATTTTAAGTGCAGATTTTAAAAAAAATTTGCTAGAGTGTCCCCTATAATTGGTGGTCCCAAGTGTCGACAAAACTGATTTTTCTTATTTTTGAAACAAGCACACTCCCAATAATCCACCCTTATAACCTCAACTACAATCCTGCAAGAAGAATTCGCACTTCTATATTCACAACCCAACTCAATTCAAAATCATACAGTTATTATACATTACTAGGTTTACATGTACATCAAGTTATCTCTTTGTATTGTTCAAATAAGTACATGCCAGTTTCTAATACCAAAATACAAAATAAAGAGCACCATCTAAGTTTGTTGATGACCGAAAAATCGCAGGACTTCTCTGCTCGCTACTGGCTCCTTGCTAATAACCTATGAGTTTAAAAGAAACTAAACTCGCTAAGCATTGCTTAGTGGGTACTTTAACCATTGCTGAATATAAATAGTGCAAGGAAGGTTTGTTGAAACACATGTAAAAGTAGAATACTGCATAATTAAACTATTTTCATACAATCATCATATTTATATTTTCTAATTAAGTTAAGATTCACATTCTGTATATAAACAACATGTAATATAACTTCATTATAATTACGAGTTAATATGCTCCACTAGGTAATTATGAATACACCGATCTCGAAATGAGGCCTCATATAGAGTTACGCGTGGTCTTGACCTCACACGAATAATTGTCATGGTCTTGGTCTCACACGATATAGAATAACTGCGTGGTCTTGGTCTCACACGACTAGTTGCCATGATCTTGACCTCACACGATATAACCGCGCGCGCGTAAGTAATATCCCGACCGAAGCCGTTAAGGCAGTACTGCCGATAGGATGGCATGCCAAACCCCCATTCTAGACCGGTTTTACCCATTTACCGAGTAGAGCATATATAACATTTCATATATACCCATTCACTTCGTATATACACCACATATTCTCCATGTATATACAATATATATTTACACAAATATCACATATGCTCACATATGTATCATATGTATTCACATATTTTCCATCTTAATTTATTCTTCATATCATAATTAAACTCAATACTAAAAATAAAATGATAAAACACCCACACCAAGTTTTTGACCAAGTTAATAATGAAAATTTTCCATATGAACAATAAACTCTAGTTCTTGACCCAACTTGATCCTTGTTTTAGAAAATTTGTATAAAATAATCCACTTGGCTAAAAACTCTAAAATTTTTACAGAATTTATTTTTACATCTTAAAATCATTATTTTAAAATTTCAGATCAAACTGGACACAAAATCTTGATCAACTAGTTCACCCAACCAGACTGCTCCAGTTGCCCTGCATCCTGGCAGCAGTTCTGAATTTTATGAATTCTGTAAAATAATTCAATCAAGGTGGTTCCAAATTATTTTTATCAAATACTAGACTTACTAAAAAAAACATATCCAAAATTCAACTCAATATAATTTTTCTATATTTAATTAAAAATCATACAAGTCACAGCATTTTATTAATTGTAAAACAGAAAAATTTTAAAAGGAGTTCCATGGTTAAAGTACCAAACCTTGCTCTTTAATTCCCTTTTGCTTTTCCTATTGTGGCCGAAATTTGTAAGTGGAAAAGAGAGAAATTGGTTCTTCATATCATGATATATGTATATTATATAAGGGAAAAAATGATGATCACCTTATGTGTTGGATAAATCCTTAAAGACCACTTGTCCACCTTTCTCTTTCTTCATTTAATACTCATGCTAAATGGTTACTTTTGATTGGCCAACAAGAGATTTTTATAGTTTTCTTTCCCATTACTTCTTCCCACTTGTCCCTCTCTCCATTGGATACCCTAAAGTTGTCCCGTGTTACCCATACGGTCCCGACACGAAACCGGGCCCACTTTACGTTCCGGTGATTAATCGATTGTAACTTTTAAACCGTGCGTTTTTGGAAAAAATTGAAACCCACGGTTATGACCCGATTAATCTCAAGAATATTCTTCCGGGGTCGGATATGGGCACTATTAAGAACTTCCGACACTTAATTTTTAAGTTTATATAGTTGCCCCTAACTTTTGAGAAATTTCCACTTAGGTCCTTTTGATATCCCTTCCTGACCTTGCTGTCGTTCTTTATTAATATCTTTTTACTCACAACTCCAAATTAAGTAATTCTTATTCCCACTGAAACTACACATCTGGGGCTACATTGTGTAAACATTTCAGGTCGATCCGAGCTATATCTGAATTTTGACAGTCCTTCGAAGTCAAGCCTACTATGCTGTCCTGAGGCAGCTTGCACATTGTCTACTAAATCCATCATATCTTATTCTGTACAACTCAAAATTGGGTAATTTAAAGTTATACATCTATCTAAGACACAAATAAACAATTAAGTCTTCTTTGAGACTCTCTAATTCTGTCATTAACTTGGATGAAATTCGAGCTCAAGTTATAGATCATGTTCTAAACTCCTTTGTTCTAAGCCTAAATCATATCCTCTATGTCTGTTTCTTACCAATCTGGAATTCGGGATGTTACAATCCTTACCCAATTTTACCTTGCCTTTTGAATTGGAGTGTGATGCTAGTGGCTAGGGATTGGGGCTGTGATGAGGATTTGATTGCTAGCATACAACACCAAGGACCTGTTACTCGATCAATGGCAAGAAAACTTCAAGGATTAGTTTCCAAACATCTATATGTTCTCAATACAATTGGAACATTAAGACTTGAAGAAAATAAGAGCAAAGAAGTTGTTTGGTTGCACGTGTCCAAATTGCAATCTACCCAAGAGGCAAATTGACCCAAAGGAGTTAGAATACATATTGGCATCCATCATTATACCTTTGGGAGCTAAATACATACCATTCACGTACCATTGGATGCCCATATATTAAGAGTAGTTGAAACTCACATTGGGAGTCAAAGATACCTTTTAAAAGCTAGTGGGAGACAAGCTATATGGATGCCACCAATGCCTTTTAAAAACTAGTGGGAGACAAGCTATATGGCTGCCCAATTTGTTTTATGTAACCACATCATTATATTTGTATTTTTCCATCATTTCACTTGTTTTATGCTTTCTTTAAGTCTTTAAAAACATATGTAATGGCAGACTTTGAACTGAATGAATATTCTGAGTTTTCTCTCCATTTTTGAGAGGTTTTTAGCCTTCTTTTGAGTTATGGTTAGAACTTGCACAAATTCCTTGCAAAAATAACCAAGTTTGATAGGTCTTAACTTATATTCAAGGTTTTTCCTTCACAAGTTGGGGTTGGGTCTTGAATCTTTGGTTTCCAGCCATATAGCTTCAGTTTTACATCACAAGTTGGTGTTGGGTTGAAGGTGCTGGTTGGTGTTCGTATGTTTTGGAGACGATCCGTAGCTTGAGCTTCCTTAGGAATTAAATCCCAGCAAGGCAGGCTCACATCATTTGGTATCAGAGCTTAGGCTCTGCAAATCAGGTTTTTAGCATCATTCCTTCTTGTTTATGTAAAAAAAAAAATATTGTCTTCCTTTGAGTCATTTTCTGCCATTAGTTTAATTTCTACAAGCTGTATGCTTTCTTGTTTCTTTGAGTCCTTCTTCCTTAATGTTGTTGTTGGATTAATTTAAAAAAAAAAGAAAGAACAGAAAAGAAAAAAAAACAAAACAACAACTAATCTCTCAAATTTGCTAGTGGGTTAGAAACTGAAGTTGGGTTTGCACATAACCAAATCTTCTCAAATTTTATATGCTTGTTTTAGATGCTAAACTTAGCTTGGAAATCAAATTTTAAGTCAAAATTCCTCCATTTGCCTAGTTATCCATATATTGTAGCCAATTTAGCTAGTTTTGTGTCCAAAAGTGAACGTGTATGTAAACATGTCCAAATCCTTTCAAATTTTACAGGCATGTTTTAGATATTCAGCTAAGCCTACATATTAAATTTCATGTTAAAATTCATTCGTTTGCTTGGTTGTCCATATATTACTGCTAGTTAGCCATTTTTGGGTCCAGAGCATAAACATTTCATAAGAGACCTAAAAATTCATTTTTCTTCTTCCATTTTGTCTCAATATATTGTCCTAAATCCAGTTTTGTCAAATTCTTCCCTTTAGTAATGTTTGTCTAAAATTTCAGTGTCTTTCGTCCTTAGGTTTCAAATATCAGATATTCTTTTTTTTTTCCAGCTTGTTTTACTCTTGTTCCATTCTTGAATGTGTTTTAAACCTTGCAATTTAGTTATTTAGTTGAGGAAATATTAAGTTCTTGCTAGAACTTGGAAGGGGCTGAAGTGAGTGAAAAAAGGCATAGAGTGGTGAGATTGTTAGAGGGTAAAAGCCAAAGTTTGAGTAAAACACAGATTGAGTGTTACCAGATTAGAGTGAAACACGTGAGGGAGTGTGTGAGAGAATATTTGTAACATTTGTTTTGCAGCGATGTATGTCAACAAAATGAGATAGTGATCGAGAGAGCAACCAGCCCCAAGAGGAGCCAGAAGATTCTTATGTTCTTAAGGCATTGCAATCTCAATTTCAAAGGATGAATGTGTTGTTTGTTGATATTAGAGAATGAATGGAAAAACACTCAAAGCAAATTGAAGAATTGCAGCAAGCAAGCTCTACAAATCAAAGGAATTTAGGAAGGGATGAACGAGATAATTTTCATAGGGAGCAAAACATAAATAGGGGGCAGAATAGAGGTAGGCGCGCTGGACTAAATGATTTGCCAGTTTTCAATGACTTGGAGGATGTAGATGAAGATAATCTTGATGATGATGATGGGCAGCAATCTGTTGCACTTGATGATGTTATTAGACCAAGATATATGAGAGGTAATATGGGTGGTAGAGGTGGTGGCAGAAATATTAGGCAAGAAACTATGGAAAATGCAAGAGGGAGAGGGAGAGTAGACAGCAACGTTAATGGAATTAAAATGAAAATTCCATCAGTCCAAGGCAAAGCAAATCCATATGCATATTTGGAATGGGAGAGAAAGACCGAACTCATCTTTGATTGCCACAACTATAGTGAGCAAAAGAAGGTGACACTTGTTGTGGTAGAGTTTACTGATTATGCATTATTTTGGTGGGATCAATTACTCACTGAACGAAGAAGAAATGGCATGAGAGGAGTGCGGACTTGGGATGAGTTGAAACAGGTCATGAGAGATCGATTTGTTCCACAACACTACTATAGAGAGTTGCATCAAAGATTACAAGGGCTGGTGCAGGGCAATAAAAGTGTGGAAGAATATTTTCAAGAAATGGAAATGGCTATGATACGAGCTAATATAGAAGAAGAAAGGGAAGCAACTATGGCACGATTCCTACATGGGCTGAAAGATGAAATTGCTGACATAGTGGAGCTGCATCATTATGTGGAGCTTGATGATATGTTAAATATGGCAATCAAGGTAGAAAAACAACTCAAAAAGAAGAAAACAACCAAATCGGGTATGGGAATGAATTCTACCAACAATGTTCCATGGAAGCCAAATTGGAAGAAAGGGGAATCTAGTGAGAGTAAATTTGTTTCAAAGGAGAAGAAAGAGGGAAACAAGGCTGGAGAAAAACCCATTGTGATTGATAAGGGTAAGGCACCAATGAACTCCAGCGGAAGAACTAGAGACATCCAATGTTTTAGATGCTTAGGCAAGGGACATTATGCTGCACAATGTCCAAATAAAAGGGCAATGGTGATGAGGCCAAGTGGAGAGATAGAATCTAAAGATGATGAGGCTATTAATGATGATTCAAGTGATGACATTCAACCTATGGGTGATGATAGTGATGTAGAGCATGCTGTACATGGCAACGTTCTAGTTGTTATGCGTGCTTTAAATACCCAAGTAAAGGCAGATGATGGTGATGAGCTACAAAGAGAAAATATCTTTCATACTAGGTGTCTAGTTAAAGATAGAGTTTGTAGCATGATAATAGACAGTGGAAGTTGCGTGAATGTGGCTAGTACTCTACTAGTGGAAAAACTTGATTTCCCTACTACAAAACATCCTAAGCCATATAGGTTGCAGTGGTTTAATGATTGTGGTGAAGTTAGGGTGACTAAGCAAGTGCCGCTAACATTTTCCATTGGGAGGTATAAGGATGAAGTGTTATTTGATGTTGTTCCTATGCATGCTAGTCATATTCTGCTTGGGAGGCCATGGCAATATGATAGAAGGGCTGTACATGATGGATTCAAAAATAGGTACTCTTTTGATTTTGAAGGTCGAAAGTTGACGCTTGCACCTTTGACACCGATGGAGGCTTTTGAAGACCAAAAATGAATACAGGCTGCCATGGAAGAGAAAATGCAAAAAGAATCTGAAAAGAGAGAGAGAGAAAGAAAAGAGCAAGAGGAAAATCAAAGAATAAAAAAAGAAAAAGAAAAAGAAAATGAGAAAAAGAAAAAAATCTACAATAAAAATGAGAGTTGTGAGAAGAAAGTAAGTTTAGTTGCTAGGGGAAAGATGTGAGGCAAGCCTATTCTTCAAATAATGTGATGCTACTCTTACTATGTAAGGGAGCTTTTCTTAATGTAACTGACCTTGATCCTCCTATTCCTAGTGTTGCATTGACTTTGTTGCAGGAATTTGAAGATGTCTTTCCCGATGAAGTATCTAGCGGACTACCACCTATCAGAGGAATAGAACATCAAATTGATTTTGTTCCTGGAGCTGTAATTCTGAATTGGCCAGTATATAGAACCAATCCTCAAGAGGCCAAAGAGTTACAAAAACATGTGGAAGAATTACTTGCAAAGGGTCATGTCAGAGAGAGCATGAGTCCAAGCGCTGTACCGGTACTTTTGGTACCCAAAAAGGATGGATCAATGCGAATGTGTGTGGATTGTCGCGCCGTCAACAAAATCACTGTAAAGTATAGACATCCAATCCCTAGACTTGATGATATGCTTGATGAATTGCATGGTGCATGTATATTTTCAAAAATTGATCTTAAAAGTGGTTATCATCAAATAAGAATGAGATTAGGAGATGAATGGAAAACAGCTTTTAACTCAATATGGTTTGTATGAATGGTTAGTCATGCCTTTTGGACTAAGCAATGCACCTAGTACTTTCATGAGATTAATGAATCATGTCTTATGTGCTTTTCTTGGAAAGTTTGTTGTTGTGTATTTTGATGATATTTTAGTGTATAGTCAAAGTTTAAATGATCATTTAATGCATTTAAGATGTGTGCTTAAAGTTCTTAGGAAAGAGAAATTGTATGCAAATTTAAAGAAATGTACATTCTGCATGAAAAAAGTCATTTTCTTAGGATTTGTAGTGAGTGGGAAAGGAATTGAGGTTGATGAGGATAAGGTAAAACCCATCAAAGAATGGCCTACACCAAAATTCGTGACTGATGTTAGGAGTTTTCATGGTCTTGCTAGTTTTTATAGGAGGTTTGTTAGAGATTTTAGCACAATTGCAGCCCCATTGAATGAAATAGTGAAGAAAAATGTAGGGTTCAGATGGAATGAGGAACAGGAGCATGCATTTAGATTACTGAAAGAAAAATTATGTTCTGCACCATTACTTGCATTACCTGATTTTTCTAAGACTTTTGAAGTTGAATGTGATGCTTCCAGAGTGGGTATAGGTGCTGTTTTGATGCAGGAAAGAAGACCAATTGCATACTTTAGTGAGAAGCTAAGTGGAGCTCCTTTGAATTACTCTACTTATGACAAGGAGATGTATGCATTAGTTAGGGCGTTGGAGACATGGCAGCATTATCTTTGGCCAAAGGAGTTTGTTATTCATAGTGATCATGAATCACTAAAATACTTGAAAGGACAAAGCAAGCTGAACAAACGCCATGCCAAATGGAGTGAATTTATTGAAGCGTTTCCATATGTGATTCAATATAAGCAAGGAAAAGAAAATGTTGTTGCTGATGCCTTATCTAGGAGGTATGCCCTAAACTCTATGCTTGATGCTAGACTTCTAGGATTTGAGCATATGAAAGAATTGTATAAGCATGACTCTTAATTTGCACAAATATATGCCTTTTGTTAAAATGCTGCCTTTGAAAAATTTTATAGGCATGATGGTTTCTTATTTAGAGAGAAATGACTTTGTGTTCCAAATAGCTCTATAAGATGATTGCATGTAAGAGAGTCACATGGGGGAGGTTTAATGGGACATTAAACATTAGAAATTATGAATGAACATTTTTATTGGCCACATATGAGGAAATATGTAGAGAAATTTTGTGCTAAATACGTGACATGTATGAAAGCAAAGTCCAAAGTAAGACCACATGGTTTGTATATGCCTTTAAGTGTACCTAGTGAACCTTGGGTAGACTTATCTATGGACTTTATTTTGGGCCTACCTAGGACAAAAAAGGGTCATGATAGTTTATTTGTTGTGGTTGATAGATTTTCTAAAATGGCACATTCCATTCCATGTCATAAAACTGATGATGCATGCCATATATCTGATTTGTTCTTTAGAGAAGTAGTGAGATTGCATGGTATTCCTAGGACCATAGTAAGTGATCGAGATATAAAATTTTTGAGTCATTTTTGGAACGTCCTATGGGGAAAATTAGGTACAAAGCTTAGTTTCTCTACTACATGCCATCCGCAAACAGATGGGCAGACGAAAGTTGTTAATAGGACTGTGGGCACTCTTCTTCGTACCATGATTAAACAAAATTTGAAGACATGGGAGGAATGCATACCATTTATTGAATTTGCATATAATATATCAATGCATTCATCCACTGGATTTTCACCCTTTGAGCTTGTCTATGGTTTTAATCCACTTACTCCATTAGATTTGTTGCCTTTTCCTACTAATGAGCTTACTAGTTTTGATGGTAAAAAGAAAGCTGAATTGGTGAAGCAAATGCATCAAAGGGCCAAGCAACAAATGGAGAAGATTAATGAGAATAGAGCAACCAAAGTAAACAAAGGAAGGAAAAAGATGGTGTTCCAGCCTGGTGATCTGGTATGGGCTCATTTGCAAAAAGAAAGGTTTCCTACACAAAGGAAATCAAAATTGCAGCCGAGAAGTGATGGACCATTTGAAGTACTCGAAAGGATTAATGATAATGCCTACAAGATTAATCTACCAGGTGAGTATGGTGTAAGTGAAACTTTTAATGTTTCTGATCTTGCTCCTTACTATGCAGATGATGAAGATTCAAGGATGAATTCTTTTGAAGAGGGAGAGGATGATGAGGATCTGATTGCTAGCATACAACACCAAGGACCTGTTACTCGATCAATGGCAAGAAAACTTCAAGGATTAGTTTCCAAACATCTATATGTTCTCAATACAATTGGAACGTTAAGACTTGAAGAAAATAAGAGCAAAGAAGCTGTTTGGTTGCACGTGTCCAAATTGCAATCTGCCCAAGAGGCCAATTGACCCAAAGAGTTAGAATACATATTGGCATCCATCATTATACCTTTGGGAGCTAAATACATACCATTCACGTACCATTGGATGCCCATATATTAAGAGTGGCTGAAACTCACATTGGGAGTCAAAGATGCCTTTTAAAAGCTAGTGGGAGACAAGCTATATGGTTGCCCATGCCTTTTAAAAGCTAGTGGGAGACAAGCTATATGGCTGTCCAATTTGTTTTATGTAACCACATCATTATATTTGTATTTTTCCATCATTTCACTTGTTTTATGCTTTCTTTAAGTCTTTAAAAACAGATGTAATGGCAGACTTTGAACTGAATGAATATTCTGAGTTTTCTCTCCATTTTTGAGAGGTTTTTAGCCTTCTTTTGAGTTCTGGTTAGAACTTGCACGAATTCCTTGCAAAAATAACCAAGTTTGCTAGGTCTTAACTTATATTCAAGGTTTTTCCTTCACAAGTTGGGGTTGGGTCTTGAATCTTTGGTTTCTAGCCATATAGCTTCAGTTTTACATCACAAGTTGGTGTTGGGTTGAAGGTGCTGGTTGGTGTTCTTTTGTTTTGGAGACGATCTGTGGCTTGAGCTTCCTCAAGAATTAAATCCCAGCAAGGCAGGCTCACATCAGGCTGTTTTGAGTCAAGAAAGAAAGCCTATTGCATTTTTTAGTGAAAAGTTGAATGAAGTTAGGAGAAAGTATTCTGCCTATGACCTTGGATGAGACAAGGCCTAGCTGGACACTTTGGATGAGACAAGACCTATGAATTGGCTAGTAGGAATTTCTATTGGCCAAAGATGTGGAAAGACGTTTCAAGGCTTGTTGAGGGCTGTAATACATGTAAACAATCCAAAATGACATCACAAGCATTTGGTCCATACATGCCTTTGCCAGTTTCGAATGCTTCATGGGAGGATGTAAGTATTGATTTCATAGTTGGGTTGCCACGAACAAGGAGAAATCATGATTCTATTATGGTTGTTGTAGATAAATTTTCTAAAATGGCTCATTTTGTTGCTTGTAACAAAACTAATGATGCATCACATATTCTGAACTTGTATTTTGAAAACATTGTAAAACTCCATGGAATTCCAAGGAGTATTATAAGTGATAGGGATGTAAAGTTTTTGAGTCATTTTTGGAGACATTTATGGGCAAGACTTGGCACGACTCTAAAATTTAGCACGGCATTTCATCCTCAAACTGATGGACAAACCGAGGTGGTCAACTGAAGTCTTGGTAACATTTTGAGAAGTTTGTTGAAGGAAAAGGTGAAGAATTGGGATACTATGTTGGCATATGCAGAGTTTGCTTACAACACTTCCAAGAGTAAGACTACAAATTTTACTCCTTTTGAATTAGTTTATGGAGCAAGCCCTCTTATTCCAATTGATTTGAGCAAAGCACATGCTAGTGTCCCATCCAACCTAAAGGTTGAAGAAAGGGCTGCTGAAATAGTCAAACTTCATACTAAGGCAAAAGAACATATTCAGGGGAAGAATGATGCCTACAAGCATCAATCCAAGCTGAAATCTATTGTTGAATACAAAGAAGGTGATCTTGTGTGGGTGTACTTGAGGAAGGCGAGATTCCCTTCAAAAAGGAAGAATAAGCTAATGCCCAAAGCGGAGGGTCCTTATAAATTCCTAAAGAAGATAAATTAGAATGCCTACAAGATTGAGCTTCCACCATCTTACAAGATTTCCAACACATTCAATGTAAGCGACCTCTCTAAATTTGTTGAAGATTCAATGCAACCTTCTATGCAAGAGGAGACTTCCCAAGAATGGGAAGAATGATGGAGGTCCATCAGTCCTTGCCATTCAAGACACTCTTGATATGGGCCTTCATACTCTTTTGGAAGATGACGAAGATGATGTTGTTGATCCTAATGGAGAACTCTACTTTGAACCCATACATTACATGAAGATTCAACACATTTTGAAGCCTTTTGGGCTGTTCCAAGCCCTTATATTTGAAGACCAATTTAAAGCCCAACATAATGCACTTAAAGATTGATTTTAGCACATGTTTCCAGCTCATACATGTGGGGGACATTTGAAGACTTCAATTTCTGTTTTTCAGTTTCATTTTCCATTATTATCTTGCTTTTAATACGTGCTTGATGTTGATTTAATGTAGGCAGTTTTCTTTGGCTTTAATTGCCTTTATTTAGCTTGTAACTCTTCTTTGTTTCCTTATTTAAAATGGGAAACGAATTTGGAATAGGAACATATTATCTTTTGAGTGAATTGAAGTGTTTTAACACATTTGGGTTTTGTTAGTTTCCAAAAAGTAATAGGGTTTTGTATGTGATCTAAAAACATTCAACCAGTTCCAATTTTGTTGTTACAATCAACCATTTAACTTCTGAAATTCCATATTTTAATGCAAACATAAACACCTTCCTTTTCTCACAAAATAAGCCCTTACACCTTACATTCATCCTAATTTTTGTATAACACTGCAAACTATCCATAAAGTATCATTTTCTTCCATTTCTTTCATTCACAAACAACCATCTAAACACCACCACACCATCACAATAAGAGATTGGCCAGCACCTAAAATAGTGAGTGAAGTAAGAAGTTTTCATGGTTTGGCTAGTTTCTATAGAAGGTTTGTTAAAGATTTTAGTTACATTGCTGCACCATTAAATGAATTGGTAAAAAAAAATATAAAGTTTAATTGGACTAAAATTCATGAAAATGCATTCAATTTGTTGAAAGAAAGGTTAACTATTGCTCCAATTCTTGCTTTACCAGATTTTGATAAAGACCTTTGAATTAGAGTGTGATGCTTTAGGTGTGGGCATAGGTGCTATTTTGATGCAAGAAGGGAAACCAATTGCATATTTTAGTAAGAAAATTCATGGTGCACAATTAAATTATTCCACTTATGACAAGGAGCTGTATACTTTGGTAAGAGCTTTACAAGTGTGGCAACATTACTTATTGCCTAAAGAGTTTGTTATTCATACAGATCATGAATCATTAAAGCATCTAAAGGGGCAAACCAAGCTGAACTGAAGACATGGAAAGTGGATAGAGTTCATTGAGCCATTTTCATATGTGATAAAGTATAAGCATGGCAAAGACAATGTAGTAGCAGATGCACTTTCAAGAAGGTTCAGATTTGAGAACAAATCTTTTTTAGCAAGGAGGGAATGATGAGGAAACTATAAGCAAGTTTGATGAATCTACACAAGGCAGCAAATATGTTGATGATATCATTATGCCAAGTGGACCAATCACAAGATCACAATCAAAGAAACTCCACCATGTGTTCCAACACTTCATTCAAAGGTGGATTAATGAAGAGGGAGACCAACTTGTACTGAATATGAGGGATCATGAAGAGGAAGTTAGAAACTCACCAAGAAGCATGAAAAATATGCCCATAAGTATGGTGATAGGCATTAGCATGAATTTGGAATATAATATTGATGTGGTTTAGTACTAGTGTGACTAGACACATGTGAACCACCACCAAAATGCATGTAGAATCTGCCCATCAATGTTTTCAGAATTATGGGCAGTAATTTAGAATATTTTTTTATTGTGGATGAATAATTGATGCTATTGTGACTAGATACATGTAAACCTAGACTTTTTAGCCATTAGTTCTTCTTTTCCAACTATATAGGGAGGGGAAAAAGAACTCAAAGGGGTTACTACGAATTTTTAGTTTTTGCTGAATGTAATTGATGTGTTGTCAAGTTTGAGAGGTATTTTTCTTATTCTTGTTGCATGAAGAATTGGTTCTAACTTATCAATTCTGACTTGTGGCATTTAAATCAATTCATTTTTTCATCCCAATCACCCAAGTTTTCAATTACAGGTTAGTTGTGGGTTTGGTAAGGAGGATTTGTTTTTGAGTTTTAAGATTCTATGCTAGATGTGTATGTGGGGTTCTAGATGTAATATTTAATCCATGGGTTCCGCATCAGGTTAGCTGTTGTAGAGTTTTATGACTATGCACTAGTGTGGTGGGATGAGTTAGTGAAGAATAGGAGGAGAAATGGGGAGACACCAATATCCACATGGGATGAGATGAAGAGGATAATGAGAAGGAGGTTTGTGCCATCTTACTACTATAGAGAGTTGCACCAGTAGTTACATAAGCTTACATAGGGGTCTAGATCAGTAGAGGATTACCATAAGGAGATGGAAATGCTCATGATTAAGGCTAATATAGTAGAGGGGGAAGAGGTGACCATGGGTAGGTTCATAGGTGGTTTGCATAAGGAGATTGCAAATGTTGTAGAGCTACAACACTATGTAGAGATGGAGGATGTTGTGAATATGGCCATGAAAGTGAAGAGACAACAAAAATAAAGATGGGTAGCCAAGTCTTACTCAAATTCCAACAACAAATGGAAAAAATGATGATAAGTGTAAGGAGAATACATCAGGATCCAAAGAGAAAGGCCATGATGCAAGTAAATTCAAGGATAAGAATAACAACTCACAAAAAGGTACTTATGATTCTTCTTCTAAACCTTCTGGACAAAGAGATATAGTTTTTTTTTAAATGTCAAGGGCGGGGTCACATTGCTTCTGAGTGCCCTAATAGAAAAATAATGTTCTTGATGGGTTGTGAAATTATTTCTGAATCTGAACATGAAAATGATTTTGATGATAGTGAGTTGAGTATGCCATCATTAGAAGATTGTTCTGATATTGAAGAGAATGTTGAATATGCTGAAATGGGTGAAACTTTTGTTGTTAGGCATGTTTTAAGTTCAAAAGTTAAAGAGGAAAGCCTGGAACAAAGAGAAAACCTATTTCATACCAGATGCTTAATAGGTGGTAAAGTTTGTAGCATGATCATAGATAGGGGTAGTTGTGCCAATGTAGCTAGTACCACTTTCGTTGAGAAGCTGGGACTAAAATGTGAGAAACATCCTAAACCCTATAGGCTACAATGGTTGAATGACAGTGGGGAAGTGAAAGTTACTAAGCAAGTTAGGGTTGCATTTTCAATTGGGAAGTACTATGATGGTGTTGTTTGTGATGTTGTACCTATGCAAGCTGGTCATATTTTATTGGGTAGGCCATGGCAATTTGATAGACCTTACATGCATGATGGGTATAGAAACAAGTACACACTTGAGCATGATGGCACTAAATTCACACTTGCTCCTTTATCCCCTAAGGAGGTCTATGAAGATCAATTGAAATTGCAACAGGCTACTTGTAGAAGTTCAGGTAGTGAGCAAAAGAAAAATGAAGAGAGAAAAGAGGCCACTAGAGAAAAGAATAAAGAAAAAGGCCCAAAGGTGAGTGAATGCACAAGTGAGGAAAAAAATATGAGATGTACAGGAGAGAATAAGTTATTGAGTGAAAAGAGAGAGATAAAATTGAAAAGAGGAGAGGTTGAAAAGAAACCTGGTTTATATCCAAAAGAAAGAGAGATAAAGAATGCATACTTATTCAAGAGAGCTTTGATAGTGCTTCGGTATAGGGAAGCTTTGTTTACTCAAATTGACATTAACCCCAATTTGCCTACTGTGCTTGTGAGTTTGTTGCAGGAGTTTAAGGATGTATTTTCTGAAGAAATACTAATGAGGAAACTATAATCAAGCTTGATGAATCTATACATGGCAGCAAATATGTTGATGATATCATTATGCCAAGTGGACCAATCACAAGATCACAATCAAAGAAACTCCAGCATGTGTTTCAACACTTCATTCAAAGGTGGATTAATGAAGAGGGAGACCAAATTATACTGAATATGATGGATCATGAAGAGGAAGTCAGAAACTCACCAAGAAGCATGAAGAATCTGCTTATAAGTATGGTGATGGGCATTAGCACGAATTTGGAATATAATATTGATATTGTTTAGTGCTAGTGTGACTAGACATGTAATATCCCAAAATGTGCCCTAGAAGTTTTAATACAATTGTTGTTTTATTTGGATTAAGGTATTTGTGTTTAATTGGAAAAGAGAAAATAAATGGAGAGAGTGTATATGTTGTGTATATGAAAATATATACAACATATACACAAGTCAATGAGAAAGTCAAAGGAAAAGATTAATCATTGTTAATTGTGTTTAAGGGATTATTTAATTATAAGTGGGATTAGAGTTAGTGGAATGGAAGAAGATATTTGTATTATTTTATATTAAATACTTGGAGGAGAGGATTTTAAGGAAAAAAGGATTTGACTTTGTTTATTTGGTTTGTTTTCTTTTCTCCTTCCTTCGTGGCTCCCTATCTTTCCTTTCCTTCTCTTTTCTTTTCTGTTGTTGTCCGGCCATCAAGAAGCAAGAGAGCAAGAGAGAGATTTGCTCTTCCAAGTTCAAGATTGAAGAAAGTTTTCAAGAGATCAAGTTGGAGGTTTAAGAGTTCTTCATCATTGGTAAGTCTTTTCCACTTGATTCTTTGATTTCTTTGGGTTTGTGAGTTGAAGTTGTGATGGATATGTGTTTGGTTAGATTGTGTGGTGTTTAAGAGTATTTGGTTTAAGTGGTTTTGGATTTTGGGGTTGGATTGAAGAAAAGAGTAAGTTGGTTGGTATAGATTGAGTTGTGGTTGTGTTTAGAGGTTTTGATGATGTTTGTGATTTGTGTTTGATGTGTGTTTAGGCTTGTTTTGGTGTTGTTGCAAGTTTGAGATGGTTTTTGAGTGTGTGTAGTGGAGTTTGTTTGAAGTGGATGTGGGTGGATAGGAGTGAGTTGTTGGTTGTGGTGTTGTTTTGGCCGGAATATGAGTTTTTGGCCTGACACGCCCATGAGCACGTCCAGAGTTTTAGGCGTGTCAATTGTGTTGGAGGCAGTAGGTTTGACACGACCATTAACACGTCCGTGTTATTGAGCGTGTCATAGCTACAGTGAGATTGGAGAGTTTACACGGCCATGAACACGCTCACGTTGTTGGACGTGTTGATATTTTTCAGAGAGGCAGAATGTATTACACGCCCAGTGACACGCCCGTGGTTCTAAGCGTGTAAAAGCTTCTGTGTTGTGGAGTTAGGGCACGGTCAGGGACACGCCCGTGTGGTTGAGCGTGTCATGTTTAGGGTTTGTCCTAGTTAACTCTTAACTTGATTATCTCATGTG
This sequence comes from Garcia nutans, assembly GCA_947685225.1. Classification (NCBI taxonomy): domain Eukaryota; kingdom Viridiplantae; phylum Streptophyta; class Magnoliopsida; order Malpighiales; family Euphorbiaceae; genus Garcia; species Garcia nutans. The sequence continues at coordinate 28,567,355 of CANTUV010000009.1, read as the reverse complement.
TATCCCTAAGCAAGTGTATGTTATTATTTTTGGATTAGTCCTTGAAGAAAGGGATTTGTCTTTGATCTAAGAAGTAAAAGAATCTTGGAAAAGGAAGTGTTTAGAGTTGTGTGAATTGTTATTGAGGTAAGTACAAATATTGCATTATTACATTGCTAATTCATATGAATATTATACTTTGTTATGTATTATCAATGATGTTACATGAATAATGTGAAAGATATGATGATGCAAATGATTATGTATTTGTAATGTGGATTGAGATGTGATGGAATGTAAAGCCATTGTGATTGGCTATAATGACTTTAATGAGGCATGTTTGCCAAATTGATAATGAGAATTGAAAATGGAATTGATGATGAGATAATAAATGAATTGTGTGTCTAATGTGTTATTCTATTTTCAGAGTTTTGTTGTTGGTGGCATGCCTTCTATTAGTAACAATCTCTTGAAGTTAGGTTGGGCTTGATCCTTGAAGCCAAGTTGGGTAGAAGTTTAACATGTTTTACTCCCCTTGAAGCTTGGTTGGGTCTAGTCCTTGAAGCCTAATTGGGATGTTACAACCCTTGAAGCTAGGTTGGGTTGGTTCTTGAAGCCAAGTTGGGTTGATACTTAGCATGCTTTGTTCCCCTTGAAGCTTGGTTGAACCTAATCCTTGAAGCCTAGTTGGGATAATGATAATGATAAATGTGATAACAAAACCAAAGCATTAACTCTGAAAATTGAATAGCATATTAGTGTATTTTGGGCCCATGCTTGTCTTTATTTAAATATGATTCACTAATGGTAAAATAATTGAATAATGAGATCTATGAAGTTGTATTGATTATTAAAATGTATGACATTGCATTACATTAAAGAATAATGCTAGCATACTTTGTACTACTAAGCCGTTGGCTTAGCGCGATAGTGTTAATCACGCAGGTGACAGAGTTGAACCCGAGAGTTCCTCGAGACCGAGTGAGAGTAGACATTGAAGAATTTATTTTGGGACTTAAAGATCAGAGAAGAGCTGACAATCATGTATAACTCCTTTATATTTTGTAAAGTATTGATTTTAATGTAAATATATGTATAATTGTAAATATAGTTTTGAGAGTATTCATATATGTAAATATTTTATAAATTCCGCTGCGCATTAAGTAAATGTATATATATATATATTATTTTATATTATAAGTTAATTAATTATTTTCTATAATGTATAATGAGAAAGATTATGGTATCATTTTAAAATGATTTGAAAGGAAAACCGTAGAATCGCTATGTTCAGTGCACGAATATTACTTTGTGGTGTTTGTAGTGTGCGTGTACCGGATGTAGGGGTGTTACAAGACACATGTGAACCAACACCAAAATCCATGTAGAATCTGCCCATCAATGTTGTCAGAATTATGGGCAGTAATTTATAGTATATTATTGATGTGGATGAACAATTAATGCTATTGTGACTAGATACATATAAACCTAGACTTTTAAGCCATTAGTTCTTCTTTTCCAACTATATAAGGATGGGAAAAAGAACTTAAGAGGGTTACTATGAATTTTCAGATTGTTGAATGTAATTGATGTGTTTTCAAGTTTGAGAGGTTTTCTTCTTATTCTTGTTCCATGAAGAATTGGTTCTAACTTATCAAGTCTAACTTGTGGTATTTAAATCAATTCATTTCTTCATCCCAATCACCCAAGTTCTCAATTACCGGTTAGTTGTGGGTTTGGTAGGGAGGATTTGTTTTTGAGATCTAAGATTCTAAGATAGATGTGTATGTGGGTTCTAGATGTAATATTTGATCCATGGGTTCCACATCATTTGGTATCAGAGCCTATTATCGGGTCTGGTCCCACTGCTCCAAGTTCGAGGATGAACTTTCTTAAAGAGGGAGGGAATGATATGTCCGAGGGTTTGCAGGGTTGTAGATCAGGTTCGACAAAGGTAGCACATAAATTTGAAAGAGACTGGTGAGCCCATGTTTAATCCAAATAAAGGAAATAGGTGCGCCTCTACTGGCAACTTAAGTTTTTGGTAGAAATGGTTAGCGTTCTTTTTGGTTAAGCATGCTGGAGCAGGGTCAGTACCAAGATGGATGACCTCCTGGGAAGTGTTTGGCCTAGCCGCATCAGCGTGCTGGTGCAGGGTCAGTACCAGGATGGGTGCCCTCCTGGGAAGTGCTTGGCCCAGCCGCATCATTTGGTATCAGAGCTTTGGCTTGAAGATAAATCTCTAGGTATTTTTTACGTTTTAATTATCCAAAGGAAAAAAAGAAAAAAGAACTAATGGCTTAAAAGTCTAGGTTTACATGTATTTAGTCACAATAGCATTAATTGTTCATCCACATCAATAATATACTCTAAATTCTGCCCATAATTCTGACAACATTGATGGGCAGATTCTACATGCATTTTGGTGTTGGTTCACATGTGTCTAGTCACACTAGTACTAAACCATATCAATATTATATTCCAAATTCATGCTAATGCCCATCACCATACTTATGGGCATATTCTTCATGCTTTTTGGTGAGTTTCTGACTTCCTCTTCATGATCCATCATATTCAGTACAAGTTGGTCTCCCTCTTCATTAATCCACCTTTGAATGAAGTGTTGAAACACATGCCGGAGTTTCTTTGATTGTGATCTTGTGATTGGTCCACTTGCAATAATGATATCATCAACATATTTGCTGCCATGTGTAGATTCATCAAGCTTGCTTATAGTTTCCTCATCATTTAAATGATGTGGAACCCATGGATCAAATATTACATCTAGAACCCCACATACACTTCTAGCTTAGAATCTTAGAACTCAAAAACAAATCCTCCCTACCAAACCCACAACTAACCTGTAATTGAGAACTTAGGTGATTGGGATAAAGAAATGAATTGATTTAAATGCCACAAGTCAGACTTGATAAGTTAGAACCAATTTTTCATGCAACAAGAATAAGAAGAAAACCTCTCAAACTTGAAAACACATCAATTACATTCAACAATCTGAAAATTCGTAGTAACCCTCTTAAGTTCTTTTTCCCATCCTTATATAGTTGGAAAAAAAGAACTAATGGCTTAAAAGTCTAGGTTTACATGTATCTAGTCACAATAGCATTAATTATTTATCCACATCAATAATATACTCTAAATTACTGCCCATAATTCTGACAAACATTGATGGGCAGATTCTACATGCATTTGGTGTTAGTTCACATGTGTCTAGTCACACTAGCACTAAACCATATCAATATTATATTCCAAATTCGTGCTAATGCCCATCACCATACTTATGGGTAGATTCTTCATGCTTCTTGGTGAGTTTCTGACTTCCTCTTCATGATCCATCATATTCAGTACAAGTTGGTCTCCCTCTTCATTAATCCACCTTTGAATGAAGTGTTGGAACACATGCTGGAGTTTCTTTGATTTTGATCTTGTGATTGGTCCACTTGGCATAATGATATCATGCACATATTTGCTGCCATGTGTAGATTCATCAAGCTTGCTTATAGTTTCCTCATCATTCCCTCCTTACTCAAAAAGATTTGTCCTCAAATCTGAATCTACATCAAAATGAGAAAGATCACTAACATTGAAAGTTGCAGAAACATTATACTCACCTGGTAGATCGATTTTGTAGGCATTGTCAATTATTCATTCTAAAACTTAGAATGGGCCATCTCCCCTTGCATCCAACTTGGATTTCCTCTATTTGGGAAATCTTTTCTTCCTCATATGAACCCATACCCAATCACTAGGTTGGAAAATCACATGTTTCCTTCTTCTATTTGCATTATGGGCAAATGATTCATATTTCTTCTCAAGATGAGCTCGTGCCTTCTCATGTATCTTCTTAACCAACTCCGCTTTCTTTTCACCATCTAAGTTAGTTATTTCATTTAATGGCAAAGGAAACAGATCAAGTGGTGCAAGTGGATTAAAACCATAAACAATTTCAAATGGTGAATATCCTGTAGAAGATTGTATGCTTCTATTATATGCAAACTCTACTAATGGCAAGCAATCTTCCCAAGTTTTTAAATTCTTGCCCACAACAGCACGTAACAAAGACCCTAAAGTCCTATTTACCACTTCTGTTTGTCCATCGGTTTGTGGATGACAAGTTGTAGAGAACAACAATTTAGTACCAAACTTATTCCACAAAACACGCCAAAAATGACTTAAGAACTTCACATCTCTATCACTTACAATTGTTTTAGGAATGCCATGCAACCGAACTACTTCCCCAAAGAACAAATTAGCAATATTTGTTGCATCATCAGTTTTGTGACATGCAATGAAATGAGCCATTTTGCTGAATCTATCAACAATAACAAATATGCTATCTTTCCCTTTTCTAGTCCTAGGCAGCCCCAAAACAAAGTCCATAGATATGTCAATCCAAGGTGCGTTAGGAATAGGTAAAGGAGTATATAACCCATGAGGTAAAGACTTAGATTTTGCTTGTTTACATGCAATACACTTGGCACAAATTCTTTCAACATCCTTTCTCATGTTTGGCCAATAGAAATGTTCATACAGAATGTCTAAAGTCTTAAATACCCCAAAATGTCCCATGAGTCGTCCACTATGTGCCTCACGCACAAGTAATTCCCTTATTGAGCAACTAGGCATGCATAATCTTCCGTCCTTAAATAAGTACCCATCATGCCTATAAAACTTCTGAAATGTAGAATGCTCACATGCTTTATAAACATTTGCAAAGTCAACATCATTGGCATACATATCGTTAATTTGCTCAAAGCCTAATAACTTAGAATTAAGGGTTGAGATTAAGGAATGCCTTCTTGAAAGTGCATATGCTACTACATTGTCTTTGCCACGTTTATACTTTATCACATATGGAAATGGCTCAATGAACTCTATCCACTTTCCATGTCTTCGGTTTAGCTTGGTTCGCCCCTTTAGATGCTTTAATGATTCATGATCTGTATGAATAACAAACTCTTTAGGCAATAAGTAATGTTGCCACACTTATAAAACTCTTACCAAAGCATACAACTCCTTGTCATAAGTGGAATAATTTAATTGTGCATCATGAAGCTTCTTACTAAAATATGCAATTGGTTTCCCTTCTTCCATCAAAACAGCACCTATGCCCACACCTGAAGCATCACACTCTAATTCAAAGGTCTTATCAAAATCCGGTAAAATAAGAATTGGAGCAGTAGTTAACCTTTCTTTCAATAAATTGAATGCCTTCTCATGAATTTTAGTCCAATTAAACATTACATCTTTTTTTACCAATTCATTTAATGGTGCAGCAATGGAACTAAAATCTATAACAAACCTTCTATAGAAACTAGCCAAACCATGAAAACTTCTTACCTCACTCATGGTTTTAGGTGCCAGCCAATCTCTTATTGCCTTTACCATTTCATCATCAACCTCATTTCCTTGTGCACTAACCATAAAACCTAAGAATATGATTTTATCACTACAAAACATGCACTTTTTCATGTTAGCATACAATTTTTCCTTTCTCAAAACATCAAGAACAGCCCTAATATGCTCTACATGCTCATCTACTGATTTGCTATAAATGAGTATGTCATCAAAATACACAACAACAAACTTACCAAGATATGCACGCAGAACATGGTTCATTAATCTCATGAATGTACTAGGTGCATTAGATAAACCAAATGGCATAACTAACCACTCCTAAAGATCATATTTTGTTTTTGAATGCAGTTTTCCACTCATCTCCTTCCTTCATCCTAATTTGATGGTAGCCACTTTTCAAATCAATCTTAGTAAAAATGCAAGAACCACTCAACTCATCAAGCATATCATCAAGTCTAGGAATTTGATGTCTATACTTAACCGTGATTTTATTAATTGCTCAGCAGTCCACGCACATTCTCCATGATCCATCTTTCTTTGGGACTAATAACACCAGAACAGCACATGGACTAAGACTTTCACGCACATGCCCTTTGCTAGCAACTCCTCCACTTGCCTTTAAAGTTCCTTGGTTTCCTCCGGATTACTTCTATAAGCTGGTCAATTAGGAATTGTTGAGCCCAGAATGAAGTCAATTTGATGCTCAATCCTTCTTTAAGATGGTAAACCTTTAGGCACATCTTCTGGAAAAACATCTCCAAATTCCTGTAAAAGAGAACTAACACAACTAAGCAAAGGGTTATGAAGGTCAGATGTAGAAATCAAGGTCTCTTTGTACCTAAGTACAATCAGACTTCTTTTCTCACAAAAAGCACTCCTTAACTCTTTTTCTTTTGCATAGAAACACTCTCTTTTATTTTCTCTCCCTTTCTCTTTCTCTCTCACCAATGGACCATTTTTATCATTCTTTTTCTCACACTTGGCCTCTTGTACTCCACTTTTATTTGTTTTACCCTCACCACCAGAATTCCTTTCAAATGATCTCAAAATCTTTACTTGATCTTCATACACTTGTTAAGGTGACAATGGAGAAAGAGTGAAATTTAAACCATTTAGGCTGAATGAATAATGATTCTTAAAGCCATCATGCAAAGCTTTTCTATCAAACTGCCATGGACGACCAAGAAGGATATGGCTAGCATGCATAGGCACAACATCATAGCAAACTTCATCTTTGTATCTCCCAATTGCAAAAGAAAACAGAACCTGCTTTGTTACTCTCACCTCCCCACAATCATTCAACCATTGTAGCTTGTAGGGGCTAGGATGTTTTGTGCATGCTAACCTTAATATATCTACAAAATCAGTACTATCAACATTTGCACAACTACCCCCATCAATGATCATGCTGCACACTTTTCCATTCACAATGCAACGAGTATGGAAAATGTTCTCTCTTTTATTACTTTCTTCATCTTTAATTTGCATGTTTAAAGCTCTTCTAATAACCAAAGATTCACCATGGGCAGGATATTCAATGATATGTTCAATTTCCTCTAATGGTGGCATGCTATCATTATCATCATCACTTTCATGCTCACTAGCACTATCAATTTCACCATTATCTCGTATCAACATGATTTTCTTATTTGGACATTGAGATGCTATATTCCCTACTCCTAAACACCTAAAGCATTTAATGGTAATATGCTTTTGATTAGAGTTAGAAAGGGAAACACAATATGAAGAGCTTAACTCTTCATTGGGGATGAATTTAGGAAGGGAAACACAAGAGAGAAAGGTGAGATAAGTGAGTTAAGTGAATTAAGAAATAAAATTGGTAAACACAAGGTAAGAGAAAACAAGGCAGACTTGAGTGAAAGAAAAATGAATGTTTATGCTAAAATGAGTGATGTGAAGGAAGCTTTGACAATGAGGCAGCAAATGCTTGTACTTATTTATAAGGGAGTTTTGATTATTTCTCATGAAGTTACCAAAGATTTGCCCAGTGTTGTTGTTGATCTTTTGCAGGAAAATGAGGAACTATTTTCGGAAGAAGTACCTAATGGATTGCCGCCAATTCGAGGCATTGAACATCAAATTAACTTCATTCCAGGTTCAAGCATTCCAAATAGACCTGCATACAGATGTAATCCAGAGGAAACAAAAGAGATCCAAAAGCAAGTAAGTGAGCTTATGGAGGGTATGTATGTGAAAGCATGAGTCCATGTGTTGTTCCTATATTATTAGTGCCTAAAAAGAATGGAACTTAGAGACTGTGTGTTGATTGTCGAGCCATCAACAAAATCACGGTGAAATATAGACACCCTATTCCTAGGCTAGATGATATGTTGGATGAATTGCATGGTTCTTGTGTGTTTTCAAAAATTGATTTAAAATGTGGATATCATCAAATAAGAATGCGTGAAGGTGATGAATGGAAAACAGCTTTCAAAACTAAGCATGGATTATATGAGTGGTTAGTAATGCCTTTTGGTTTAACTAATGCGCCTAGCACTTTCATGAGATTGATGAACCATGTTTTGTGAGATTTTATTGAAAAGTTTGTGGTTGTTTATTTTGATGATATTCTGATCTATAGCAAGACTTTAGATGAGCATGTAGAACATTTGAAATCTATTTTTGATGTGCTTAGAAAGGAAAAGTTATATACTAATTTAAACAAATGCATCTTTTGCACTAATGAAATTACTTTTCTTGGTTTATGTTGTTAATGATAAAGGAATACATGTTGATCAAGAAAAAGTGAAAGTAATTAGAGAATGGCCAAAACCCACTAGTGTCAGTGATGTAAGAAGTTTTTATGGTCTTGCTAGCTTTTATAGGAGATTCATTAAGGATTTCTCTACAATTGTTGCACCTTTGACTGAATGCATTAAGAAAAATGTAAGACTTAAGTGGGGTAAAGAACAAGATGAGGTTTTTAACTTCCTTAAAGATAAACTTTGTTTAGCACCTTTACTTGTTTTGCCTAATTTTTCTAAAACTTTTGAAATTGAGTGTGATGCCAGTGGCACAGCGGTGGAGTCTTAATGCAAGAAGGTAAGCCAATTGCATTCTTTAGTGAGAAATTAAGTGGAGCAAGTTTAAACTACCCTACATATGACAAAGAGTTCTATGTTTTGGTACGAGTTTTTGCTAATACTCTTTCTAGAAGGTATGCTCTAATTTCTAAACTTGACGCAAAATTATTAGGTTTTGAGTACATTAAAAATTTGTATAATTCTGACCTTGATTTTGCTAGTGTTTATGGGGCATGTGAGAAAGGTGGGTTTGACAAATTCTATAGGCATGATGGTTTTCTTTTAAAAGAAAACAAGTTGTGTGTTCCTCAATGTTCAATGAGAGAATTACTTGTGAGGGAGGCACATAGTGGTAGGTTAATGGGACATTTTGGATCTAAAAAGAGTCTAGGTGTGTTAAGTGAGCATTTCTTTTGGTCACCAATGAAAAGAGATGTTGAGAGGATATGTAAGAAATGCATTACATGCAAACAAGCTAAATCTAGAGTAATGCCTCATGAGCTGTATAACCCTCTTCCTATACCTAATGAACCTTGGGTTGATATATCAATGGACTTTGTCTTGGCTTTACCTACGTCTAAAGGGGGAGAGATTCTATTTTTTGTTGTTGTGGACAGGTTTAGCAAGATGGCACATTTCATTCCATGTAACAAAACTGATGATGCAACACATGTTGTGGGGTTGTTCTTCAAAGATATTGTAAGATTACATGGCATCCCAAGAACAATTGTGAGTGATAGAGATGTGAAGTTCCTTAGCTACTTTTGGAAAACACTTTGGAGCAAGTTGGGTACAAGGCTATTGTATTCAACCACTTGTCATCCACAAACAGATGGACAATCAGAAGTGGTAAATAGGATCTTATCAACTCTTTTGAGGGACATAATACAAAAGAATTTGAAGAATTGGGAGGAATGTTTGCCACATGTGGAGTTTGCTTATAATTGCAGAGTGCATGCTACAACAAACCATTCACCATTTAAAGTTGTGTATGGGTTCAATCCATTAACTCCAATGGATTTGCTACCTTTACTATTAGAGAAAGCAAATTTGGATGGTAAACAAAAAGCTGACTTTGTTAAAACTTTGCATGAAAAGGTGCGCACACAAATTGAAAAGAAGACTCTACAATATGAAAAGCAACACAATAAAGGCCGAAAGAAAGTAGTATTCAAACCGGGAGATTTGTTTTGGTTACACTTAAGGAAGGAAAGATTTCCTAGCCAAAGGAAGTCAAAACTAATGCCTAGAGGGGATGGTCCATTTCGAGTCCTTCAAAGAATAAATGACAATGCATATAAGCTGGAATTGCCAAGTGAGTATGGTAATGTTAGTGCAACCTTCAATGTTTCTGATTTGTCTTTGTTTGATGTAGGTGATGAAGGATCAGATTCAAGGATGAATCCTTGCAAGGAGAGGAGGAATGATGAGGAATTACATGCTGATCAAAAATTGGCCAAGCACCAACAGTCCAATGATGACATGAACAAACAATTCAAAGATCCACTAGCCATATATGGAGGACCAATGACAAGGTCTAGAGCTAATAAGTTGAAAGAGGCTTTAATTTCCTTCATGGATCAGATTTGGAAAAAACAAGTTGCTCAAGATTTGTTTAAGGATGATCCATGGATGCAAGAAGAGCTTAAGTTGTTCAACATAATTCAAGCAAGACCTAATCTTGAAGGCTAATCCATGGATCCAAATGACCTTTTATTATTAAAAATGGAAAAAAAGAGTTACAAAAGCTAAGAAAATAATGGTCCAACGTTCACATTGAGTTGGTAAAGTAATGGGGCTATTTATTAGGTGTAATGGGGCTGTAAATTAATATGGGAGTTACAAATGAACTTAATTCTGATGCTCTCTTTGTATATGGCCTTCTTCTATATAAACAAGGCTGATTTCCTTTGTAAAGATACAATTAAAAGATATAAAAGATATTTTTGAGCACTTGTGAGTGTTTTGTCTTAAGTTCTTGCATGAACTTTGGAAAATTATCAAGCTATTCAGTTTGTGGCGTTCAAATTCTAGAATCTTTGTTTTCATCCTTAACTTATCAAACCTTCTTTGTTTATGGCATTTTGAGGAAATCAAAGTGCTATTCTAATTACTTAATCATAATTCCATTGATAAAAGTGATTAGAATAGTTAATCTTACTTCATTCTTGAACGATCCAGATTTTAATTCAACTATTAGAGGGTGTTAATTTGCATTCCATATATATCATAGTTCTTTAACTATTGGGGTGTATGGCTGCTAAATTGATGATTTCCATCAACTCTTCTATGGCCAACATTTGGGAACAATGATGTCTGATATCTTGTTAAAGATAATGCTACTTTCACTATAATGGTTAAAAAATGTATTTTTATTTTTAAGTAATATGGACAGTTTGTTTCACCACCTAAGGCCATGAAACAAACTTATTATTTTTAGTTTTAGTTTTTGACTTTTGAATTTGAAGGGTTTTTTATGTTGTTACTTTTAAATATTTTTGAAAGTGTAAATTTCGGGTTATGTGAAATGGCTTCTAGTAACTTTTTTGCCTTCTTTTTGGTTTGTCTTCTCACATATCAGAGCACCATTTTTGCTCTAATTTTTTTGCTCTTTTTCTTCAATTTTTTAGACCTTATTTTCAACTTTTACCTCCATCCTTTGATTTAAGCTTTCAATTGGTATCAAAGCATTGTTTAGATCTTTATGGGGCTATAAAATGAGGAAGAAAGATGGCTTCAAAGAATTATTGTGGTCCTACACCACCAATTTTTAGTGATGTAAATTATGGAATTTAGGCAATCAAAATAAAGGCATATTTGCAAGCTTTTTGATCTTTGGGGTGTTATAGAAACAAGAAGGGATCCACCACCTCCTAGAGCAAACCCTACTTTGACTCAAATTCGAAATCATAATGAAGAAAAATCTAAAAAATTTAAAGCCTTAACAACTATTCAATCTGCTCTTTCTGATAGCATTTTTATTAGAATTATGGCTATGCAAGTTCTTAACTTGATAAGTGAATTTGAATCCTTGAGAATGAAGGATACCAAATTAGTGGAGTTACACTTCTCAATATTATGGATCAAATCAAGATTCTCAATGAAGAGTTGTGATGAGAGCAAGGGTGGTGGTGCGAGTGAGGTTGGTTGTGTAAGCAAGGATGGCAGTAAGAGCAAGGCTGGCAAAGTAAGCAGAGGTGGCCAACATAGCATGTAGCTAATTTTACCAAGTGGGCCAATTATAAGATCATAGGTCAAGAAGCTTAAATCTACCTTCCAAAGTTTTGTGAGGCGATTCATGGAAGGAAGGCTTAGTGGATAAGCCTTTAACGCTAAGGATATGGAGGAGAAGCAGCCCATAAATTTAACCCAAGCATAAAGGTCTATTATTTAATATGTTTTAAAGCCCAATAGTTATTTAAAAAGTAAGGGTCTTGTTTGTTTTGTGCTAAATTTCAACTTTATTTATTTTATTAGTTCTTGAAACTATGATTAGCCAACCAAATGCAGCTTTGTAACTGTAATTAGGGTTTAGTTATTTATAGCTCTTTTAGGGTTGTAAGATGACAGTTTTGATCATTCTAATTGAATTAAATTTGGCTTAGCCAAATTTCACTTCAAGATCTTCTTCTTGTTGCATCAAGAATTGGAATCAACTATCAAGGTAACTCTTGTGGCTTTCTTTCTAGTACTTCTTTACTACATTTCTAATTGCATGTCATTTAGGGGTTTAGTAGGACAAACAATCATCTAGAGTTCTTGGTATACTAAATTAGTGTGTTAGGATTTTGGATTCTTTATAATCTTGGGGTTTTGCATCATTTTGGTATCAGAGCCTTAGTTCTATCTAAGTTTTATGCTTTCTATTATATTATGTTCCATGTTAATCAATTCTGTGATTTTTATTTTCATTTTAATCAGTTCAAAATTTAGATTTTATTATATTAGTTGTTCAACTTCAAAAAAAAAAGAGAAAATGAAAAAAAATGAAAAATGAAAAAAAGAGGAAAAAATGATGGTAAATAGTTTGGCGGCTACTAGAACAAAATATGGTTGAAGAAGACCTTTTGGATTGAAATTAGGGTTGAAAACTAAAGAGTCAAATTTGGTGGTGGGAGGATCAACTTTGAGAGACCACAACTTTTCATTGCAGAAGAGTTACAGAACGTACAACACCAATTTAGAAATTAATTTTTGAGCCCTACATTTGTCACCTGTTTGACATGTAATGAACCATCCCGGCCCTCAAATCATTCAATTTTAGAGAAAATGAGCCATCTAAAAATTTTTGTGCAATTTTTGGGATTATTGATTCTCCGTCCATCAATTTCCTTCCGTTTGTACACCATATCTTACTTTCCTAATTGATGTAAGATAGTCTGAATCACAGAATCTAGAGTTTATTTTAGGTTTCACATGGGAAAAAACCAAAATTCTTTATTTTAGCTCCCTGTTTTGTTAATTTTATCTCATTCATAGTTTAAGTTTTTATTCTCTACTTTTTTTGTTACTACCATCCATATAAGTGTGACTTTTGCACTCTGCTTACTCTTAGGACTTGCATTCATAAATATAAAATTCATCTATTTATTTTTAAAAAAATTATTAAAAACTATTATCAAATTGCATCTAGATTTTGGTGTTTTCATTTCTTATTAGGCTTTTCACTGTAATTTCTATAGATTACTGCTTGTGACTAACCTGATTAGTTATTTTTTTTATTCTAAAGTGCAACTTCAAGAAGGGAACAAGAGAGGTAAAGGAAAGGGAGTGTGAGCAAATAAGAGGGTAAAAGCCTGATTGGAGTGAAACATGAGTAGAGTGACATATTATCGAGTGTAACATTATCTTGTAATTTTACATCATGTCTGAGGTGGCAGGCAAAAGTGGTGAAATGAGCATGAAAGATGTAGTTTTCATGTTGAAGGCTATGTAGAAGCAATTTGAGAGGTTTAGTTTAGATGTTATGAATTTGAGGATGAGGTTGAGGTGGTTAAGCAATCTCAATAATCAAAAGCTATATCAGCTAGGCGGAGGGACCCTAGGCAATAGACTTATTATGAGTATGGATTTTTACCCCCACTCCCGGTGAAATAGTTCTTGCGACTTCGGCACTATTAGGCTTAGGGCCTTAGATAACATGGTCCTAAACCTAGAGAAAATAGAGTAGCCACCCATATGGGCCGAAAAAGAAGAAAGGGGTGGATGACTTGATTCTTAAGGAATTCCCAACCCCTTATTGGGTTTGAAAAGTTGGGTACACATGGGGAAGGTGAGAAGTGACCAGTACCCCCATAACACACGGTTCATTGGAACTGGCCTCCTTTTTAGGTCTAAATATTATTAAATTCTTAAACATTATGATATTATCCATACTACATGCGATTAATAAAATAAAATATCATATTATTAATTAAAATAAATCAATCAAATATGGGCACCCATACAAGATGAAAATATGCCCTTACAAATGTCCAAATAATAACAAAGAAAATAAAATAGGACACCCACCAAAAGGTGAAAATGTGTCCCTTACAATTGTTCCAAAGTCTTAAAAATAAATTAAACTACATAAAATAAATAAATTAAACAAATAAGGCATCTACAAATGAAAACATGCCTTTTACATCATTAAAACCCAAATAAACAAATGAAGTTCAATTGAATAAAATGAGCAATAAAATAATTAAAATGTATCATCCATCATAAAGCATGTAATAATAAATCAAATAATCTGATCTAGGTTTTAATCTTAAATAAAGCATTAGATATACAAAAAAAAAAAGGAAATTAAGGTTAATCGCAAAAGACTTACAATCCAAAAATAAATATTAACCCCATTGACGAGGGACCGTGTACGGCTTACATGATATGGTTTTGTTGGAAAATTAAGTTTTTTCCTAAACTATGATTTTATAGTTACAAATTAGGGTTTTTTAAACTAGGGTTTTATAGTTTGAATATTGGTTTTATTGGTTTTAAGGTTTGAAAACTGGTTTTACTGGAACGGGCTACTGGACTAAGGTTTTAGTTATTTGAACTTGGTTACTGGATTGTATGAACAAGGCTACTATATGATTATATGAGACATGTTCTTGTAAATCATTACTGTATGTCTAAATGGATAGGCATGCACAGATGATTTAAAAAGGGTTTATATGAGTATTGTGAACTAAAATAATCTATTACCTGTTAACATTAAAAAGCCATATTACTACTGTTGTTTTGAATTAAATGGTTTGCCGGATATAAATTGTTACTCTCAAACAAGGTTACCGGATATTTATAAAAGTGCAAGAACAAAAAAAAAACAATGAAACAAGGATGGATGTATTATTGTAAAATTAAAACAAGCTGAATAAGGGATTGCAAAACTCCATTGTTGGTTCCACTAATATTTATGTTGATCCAAACTTTATATTTGCACCAACAGTTAAATCTCAGTTGAACAGAATGAAGACAGTCGTTCATTGCCCTTTTGGTTTGATGGTGTGATGTTCTGTGTCCCTGGTCACTCAATTGCTAGGGTTTAATGCTTATTGTTTGATTATTGCTGCTTGTTACCACCCCCCACTGCTTGTAATTAAAACCTATATTTATAAGAAAATAATTAGGTTAAGTCTGTTAAACCAGTATTAGTTTTCTACTTAATCACGGTTTCCTTGAGGCATATCGAATTAAAACAATTTGAATTCGTGATAAATCATGACCATGTTGAACTAAAACAATTTGAATTCGAGACTAAAACCTGACCATATTAAACTAAAAATACTTTAATCCGACATGGTCTAGGGTCCATATCGAATTGGCAGCCCTGGTTCAACATGGACAAGGTCCATATCGAGCTAAGGATGCCTAAATTCAATATGGACCATTGTCCATATCAAATTAGGGCATGCCTAATTCAATATGGAGATGGTCCATATCAAATTGGGCAGGCTCAATTCGATATGTTATGGTCCATATCAACCCAATTTTACTTTCAGACCATTTTAGGATTTTAAAACTCGCTTTCGGACTATTTCAAGGTTTTGAAAACTAAACAAACTTATTTAGGCCTTATAAAAATTGAACCAATCAAATTTAGAGCTTAAAATAGGTTTAAGCCGTTAAGAATAGACCGATAAGTACTTAAGCCATCTTTATTTAGGATCAAACTAGCTTAGGGCCAAAATCAAGGGTCTACACTTATGATGAAGAAAATAAAGAGTCCCATGATTAACTTAATGAAAATGAAGATGACACCCAATCTTCAAGGGTTAGGCCTAGAAAAGATAGAAGACTAGGAGGAGATAAGAGGCTAAGAAGGAGAGACAGCAACATTTATTCCATAAAGATAAAGATTTCAATATTTGTAGGAAGGAATGACTGAAACATACCTAGAGTGGGAAAGAAAGGTAGAGGTTATCTTTGCCTATTATGACTATTCAGAGAGAAAAAAGTGAAGTTAGCAACAGTTGAGTTTACAGCTTATGCATCGATATGGTGGGGCCAACTAAAACTTACAAGAAGACAGAAAGGAGAGAGGCCTATTGAGACGTGAGCAAAAATGAAGGTTGTCATGAGGAGGAGATTTGTGCCATCCTACTACTATCGTGAGCTACACCAGAAATTACAGAGACTCACACAAGAGTTTGTGTTAGTAGAAGATTATCACAAAGAGATTGAGATGGCAATGATTTGAGCAAATATTGAAGAGGATAGAGAAGCTACCATGACTCGATTCTTAGCAGGTTTAAATAGAGATATTGCAAATATAGTGGAGTTGCATCACTATATAGACCTTGAGGAGATGGTGAACATGGCCATAAAGGTGGAGAGACAACTCAGACAAAAGGGAACAACAAAGGGTTCCTCCAATTACACCCCAACTTGGACCTCAAGGTGAACAAAGAAAGATGAGAAGACTACATATGATAGGTCTAAGGATAGAGACTCAAGTTCCAAGGTGAAAGGTGTAAGTTTTGAGCAGAGCAATGGAGCCTCTTTCACAAATAAAGGCACCACTATTTTTTCTAATTCTTCTAATAGGTAGAGAAATATTAAGTGTTTTAAATATTTGGGTAATGGACATATTGCTCCACAATATCCCAATAAAAGGACTATGTTTATGAAGAACAATGGGGAAATTAAATACGAATTAGAATCTGACTGTAATTATATGCCTAGTTTGGAGAATTATAGTGATGTTGAAGTTGAGTATGCTGTATGTGATAAATCTTTGGTAGTTAGGCATGCACTTAATGTTCAGGTTAAGGAAGAGAGTATAGAATAGAGGGAAAACATCTTTCATACTACGTGTTTGGTAGGAGAGAAAGTTTGTAACATGATTATATATGGAGGTAGTTATGCAAATATGGCTATTACAACCTTAGTTGATAAGTTAAGGTTGAAGTGTAAAAAACACCCTAAATCATATAGGCTATAGTGGCTGAATAAAGGTAACAAAACAAGTTGTGGTGCCATTCTCTATTTGAAAATATGTTGATGAAGAGTTGTGTGATGTAGTACCCATGTAAGCTGGACATTTACTATTGGGTAGGCCTTGGCAGTTTGATAGGAAAGTAAAACATTAAGTGTATAAGAATAGGTATTCTTTTAGTTTGAAGGGATGATTTTCACTTTAGCACCTTTATCTCCAAAGGAAGTGTATCAAGAACAGATTAAGATGATGAAAACTTAAAATGGAGATTTGGGTAGTGAGTTAACTAAAAGAATAGAGGGACAAGAGGCCAAGAGAGAAAAGAAACAATTATGTGGTCCAATGGGGATGACTGCATAAGTGAGGAAAAGAAAGATGTGCAGGAGAGAACAGTAAGAGGAGAGAAAATAAGAGTGAAAAGAAGCAGAGTTTCTTTGCAAAAGAGAGAGATCTTAAGAGAGCTTATATATTCAGAAGATCACTCATAACAATAAGGTTTAAGGAGATTTTATTGATTATGACTAACCTTAACCCAAATTTGTCTAGTGGTTTTAATTCTTTATTACAGGAATTTGATGATGTCTTTCCTGAAGAGATACCAAAGGGACTCCCTTCCTTGAGAGGTATTGAGCATCAAATTGATTTTGTACCTAGAGCAGTAATTACAAATAGGCCAGCTTATAGAAGTAACCCAGAGGAGACAAAGAAACTTCAAAGGCAAATAGATGAATTCTTGGAGAAGGGGCATGTGAGAGAGAGCCTTAGCCTGTGTTTCATACCAGTGTTGTTCTTACCTAAGAAAGATGGAACATCGAGGATGTGTTTGGATTATCATGCAGTCAACAAAATCACTATAAAGTATTGCCACCTCATTCCTAGATTAGATGACATGTTAGATGAGTTATATGGTGCATGTATTTTCACTAAAATAGATTTGAAAAGTGGATATCATCATATTAGGATGAAACCAGGTGATGTGATGCGGAACCCCAAGATTATAAAGAATCTGAAACCCCAACACACAAATTCAGTATACCAAGAACCCTAGCTGGTTGTTTGTCCTACTAAATCCCTAATTGACATGCAACTAGAAATGTAGATAATTGGACAGAATTAAAGAAAAACTAGAAAGAATGCCACAAGTGTTACCTTGATAAGTTGATTCCAATTCTTGATGCAACAAGAAGAAGAGAACCCTCTCTTGATGAAATTCGGCGAAGCCAAAATAATTGAATAATATGATCACAAAAGTTTCTATCTTACAAACCTAAATGAGATATAAATAGCTAAACTCTAATTAGGGTTATTAAGTAGCGTTTGGTTGGCTAATCAAATTTTAAGAACTAATAAAGTAAATAAAGTTCTAATTTAACACAAAACAAATAGGTCCCTTACTTTTTAAATAAGCATAACTAGTGGGCCTTAATACATATTAAATAATAGGCCCATATACTTGAATTAAATTTATGGGCTGCTTCTCCTCTATATCCTTTCCTTCAAAGGCCTGTCTACCAAACCTTTCTTTCATGAATCTCCTTACAAAGCCTTGGAAGGTAGATTTGAGCTTCTTGGCCTACAATCTTATAATTGGCCCACTTGGTAAAACGAGCTCCATGCCATGTTTGCCTCCTATGCTTGCTCTGCTAGACTTGCTTATACTGTCATCTTTGTTCTCATCAATCCCTCCCTCCTCAAAAAGATTCATCCTCAAATCTGCATCTATATCAAAAGGAGAAAGATCAAAAACATTAAAGGTTGCAGAAACTTGATACTCACCAGGCAAGTCAATTTTATAAGCATTGTCATTAATCTTTTCTAGCACTTGGAAAGGACCATCGCCTCTTGAATCCAACTTTGATTTTCTCATATTGGAAACCTTTCCTTCCTAAAATGCACCCATACCCAATTACCAGGTTCAAAAGTAACAACTTTGCTCCCTCGATTGGCCTGACATGCATAATACTCATTCTTCTTCTCTATATGTTGTCTAGTCTGCCATGTATAGTCTTGACCAACTCAGCCTTCCTCTGTCCATCTAGGTTAGTAATCTCATGTAATGGCAAAGGCATTAATTCCATAGGAGTAAGAGGATCAAACCCATACACAATTTCAAAAGGTGAGAATCCAGTTCATGTTCTCAAACTATGATTATAGGCAAATTCAACTAATGGAAGACACTCTTCTCATGTTCTCAAATCATACCTACCACAGCACACAATAAAGTCCCTAAAGTCCTATTCACCACTTTAGTTTGTCCATCAGTTTATGGATGACAATTAGTAGAAAACAATAATTTAGTACCCAATTTTCCCCACAAAACTCTCCAAAAGTGGCTCAAGAATTTAACATCACGATCAGAGACTATTGTCCTAGGTATACCATACAAATGCACAACATCTCTAAAGAATAAATTAGTTATATTTGTTGCATCATCAGTTTTATGACAAGCTATGAAATGTGCCATTTTGCTAAATCTATCCACAGCAACAAATATGTTGTCTCTACCTTTCTTTGTCATAGGTAAACCTATCACAAAAATCCATAGAAATGTCAACCCAAGGCTCATTAGGAACAGGTAGAGGTGTATACAATCAATGAGACATAGATTTGGACTTAGCTTGCCTGCATACAATATATTTAGAATAAATTCTTTCAACATCCCTATGCACGTGTAGCCAATAAAAATGCTCAAAAAGTATATCCAAAGTCTTATGCACACCAAAATAACCAATCAATCCACCACTATGTGATTCACACACAAGTAATTCCCTTAATGAACATGCAGGTACACATAATTGATTCCCACGAAATAAAATCCATCATGCTTATAAAAGCTTTGAAAAGCAGATGTTCACAAGCAATATAGACATTACCATAATCAGAATCTGTTGCATACATATCTTTAATTTGCTCAAATCCTAACATCTTAGAATTAAGTGTAGTGATTAAAGCATACCTCCTTGATAATGCATTAGGAACAACATTATCTTTACCTTGCTTGTACTGGATCACATAAGGAAATGTCTTAATGAATTCAACCCATTTTGCATGCCTCTTATTCAGCTTCCCTTGCCCTTTCAGGTCCTTAAGTGACTCATGGTCTGTATGGATCACAAATTCTTTTGGAAGCAAGTAATGTTGCCACACGTCTAGTGCTCTCACTAGGGCATATAACTCCTTGTCATAGGTAGAGTACTTCAATTGAGCTCCATTCAACTTCTCACTAAAATATGCTATGGGACATTTTTCCTGCATCAACACAGAACCTATACCAATCCCAGAAGCATCACATTCAAGTTCAAAAGTTTTATCAAAGTTAGGTAAACATAAAATAGGAGCAGAACACAACCTATCTTTTAAAGTATTAAAAGCCCCATTTTGTTAATCCCCCCACTTAAAACCAACATCTTTTTTAATTATTTCAGTCAAAGGAGCTGCAATGGATGTGAAATCTTTCACAAATCTTCTATAAAAACTATCTAACCCATGAAAACTCTTTACCTCAAACATACTCTTAGGCGTAGGCCATTCTTGAATAGCTTTTACCTCAACCCCTTTAGCACTCACAACAAAACCCAAGAAAAGAAGTTTATCAATAAAAAAAAAGTACACTTCTTCAAATTAGCATACAACTTCTCTTTCCTTAGAACCTCCAGAACTAACCTAACATGCATGATATGCTAATCTAGAGACTTGTTGTATATGAGAATGTCATCAAAATACACAACAACAAATTTTCCAAGGAAATTAAGCAAAACATGGTTTATTAGCCTCATAAATGTGCTAGGTGCATTAGTCAAACCAAAAGGCATAACCATCCATTCATATAAACCATATTTTGTTTTAAATGCAGTTTTCCACTCCTCACTTGGTTTCATCCTAATTTGATGATATCCACTTTTTAAATCTATTTTAGTGAAAATACATGCACCATATAACTCATCAAACATGTCATCTAATCTAGGAATGGGATGGCTATACTTTATAGTGATTTTGTTAACTGCACGACAATCCACACACATCCTCCATGTTCCATCTTTCTTGGGTAACAACAACACTGGTACAACACATGGGCTAAGGCTCTCTCTCACACGCCCCTTCTCCAACAATTCATCTACTTGCCTTTGAAGTTCCTTTGTCTCCTCTGGGTTACTTCTATAAGCTGACCTATTTGTAATTACTGCTCTAGGTACAAAATCAATCTGATGCTCAATACCTCTCAAGGGAGGGAGTCCCTTTGCATCTCTTTAGAAAAGATATCATCAAATTCCTGTAACAAAGAATTAAAACCACTAGGCAAATTTGGGTTAAGGTCAGTCATAATCAATAAAATCTCCTTAAACCTTATTGCTATGAGTGATCTTCTGAATATATAAGCTCTCCTAAGATCTCTCTCTTTTGCAAAGAATCTCTGCTTCTTTTCACTCTGATTTTCTCTCCTCTTACTGTTCTCTCCTGCACATCTCTCTTTCTTTACCTCACTTGTCCAGTCACTCCCCATTGGGCCACAATTGTTTCTTTTCTCTCTTAGCCTAATGTCCCTCCATTCTTTTAGTTAACTCACTACCCGAATCCCTATTTGAAGTATTCATCATCTTAATCTATTCTTGATACACTTCCTTTGGAGATAAAGGTGCTAAAGTAAAAATCTTTCCCTTCAAACTAAAAGAATACCTATTCTTGTACCCATCATATGTGACTTTCCTATCAAATTGTCAAGGCCTACCCAATAATAAATGTCCAGCTTGCATGGGTACTACATTACACAACACTTCATCAACATATTTCCAAATAGAAAATGGCACCACAACTTGTTTTGTTACCTTTACTTCACCACTATCATTTAGCCACTATAGCCTATATGGTTTAGGGTGTTTTTCACAGTTCAACCCTAACTTATCAACTAAGGTTGTACTAGCCACATTTGAGCAGCTGCCTCCATCTATAATCATGCTGTAAAATTTCCCTCTTACCAAACACCTAATGATGAGGAAACTATAAGCAAGCTTGATGAATCTACACAAGGCAGCAAATATGTTGATGATATCATTATGCCAAGTGGACTAATCACAAGATCATAATCAAAGAAACTCTGGCATGTGTTCCAACACTTCATTCAAAGGTGGATTAATGAAATGGGAGACCAACTTGTACTGAATATGATGGATCATGAAGAGAAAGTTAAAAACTCACCAATAAGCATGAAAATATGCCCATAAGTATGGTGATGGGCATTAGCACGAATTTGAAATATAAAATTGATGTGGTTTAGTGCTAGTGTGACTAGACACATGTGACTCAACACCCAAATGCATGTAAAATCTGCCCATCAATGTTGTCAGAATTATAGGCAGTAATTTAGAGTATATTATTGATGTGGATGAACAATTAATGCTATTGTGACTAGATACATGTAAACCTAGACTTTTAAGCCATTAGTTCTTCTTTTCCAACTATATAGGGATGGGAAAAAGAACTTAAGAGGGGGACTACGAATTGGCAGATTGTTATCATTGTAATCTAAGTGTTTTCAAGTTTGAGAGGTTTTCTTCTTATTCTTATTGCATGAAGAATTGGTTCTAACTTATCAAGTCTGACTTGTGGCGTTTAAATCAATTCATTTCTTCATCCCAATCACCCAAGTTCTCAATTACAAGTTAGTTGTGGTTTGGTAGGGAGGATTTGTTTTGAGTTCTAAGATTCTATGCTAGATGTGTATGTGGGGTTCTAGATGTAATATTTGATCCATGGGTTCCGCATCATTTGGTATCAGAGCTTTGGCTTGAAGATAAATCTCTAGGTATCTTTTATGTTTTAATTATCCAAAGGAAAAAAAAGAAAAAAAAACGAATCAGATTCAGTTTCTATGTTTCTTCATTTTCTGTTCTTGTTGCATCTTGTTCTTATTCTTCAAATCTGTGGACTTTTGTTTAACTTTTCAATTTCTATCCTTGTTTACTAAAAGTTCAAAAAAAAAAAGGAAAAGATCAAAAGAAAAAAAAAGAGAGAATCAGATTCAACTTCCTCAACATAAAAGAAAAAAAAATTGTACCTGTTTCTGTCCAATATTTTTCTTCACAAGTGTTTAAGTTTTTTTGCATATTTATACCATTAACAGCTTGCTACCTTATTATATTTGATCAAATTACATCAGCTCCTCATTATGCATCCATTTAGCATTTAAAATATGATATTTAGAGCATATCTTGCATTGGGAATAGATTTGGGTTGCATATTCAGATTACTCATTGGAGTGATTTGAATTCTTTTTTTTTTTAGTATCCAGAATTGTTTTTCTTTGTATTCTTAGTTTCATTCTTTCATATACCTTTTGTTTCTTGTATGCATTAAGTAGCTAATTCTCAATCATAGTTACTTTGGTTTGATTAACACAAATACTTTTTGCTTCTTATGTTAACTTTCAGTTCTTGTTGTTTAAAATTAAATTGCTTCTAGAATTGCTGAATTCATTTTGTTCATTAGGTTCCTTGTATAGTCTTTAAAACAAAACTTGTTTTACTTGATTTAAGTGGATTCAATTCTGAAATTCAACTTGATAAAAGAAGAATTGAGAGGTAAAAAGGATTGGTTTGAGTGAAATACAAGAGGAGTGACAATCTGATCTTGAGTGAAACATGTAAGGGAGTGAGGTGAGGAAATTTTCTTTACTAACATTTTCTTGTAGGTTCTTCTTACACCATGTCAAATTCTGGAAGTGAAAAACGTG
Organism: Garcia nutans; assembly: GCA_947685225.1. Lineage (NCBI taxonomy): Eukaryota > Viridiplantae > Streptophyta > Magnoliopsida > Malpighiales > Euphorbiaceae > Garcia > Garcia nutans. The sequence continues at coordinate 28,543,807 of CANTUV010000009.1, read as the reverse complement.
ATATGACCATAAATGACATAGCCTTCATGTTATAGGGAATGCAAAGGAGATTTAAAAGGTTTGATTTGGCCATAAACAACATGAGAGGTGATGTAGACAGCATAATGCAAAGGCAACGGAATGATACTAATCGAAGGGGGCAGAATAGAGGGAGAGGAAACATGATGAATGATGATGAGATAGAGAGGGAAGATGATGAAGAAAGTGAGGAATCAATTGCTCAAAGAAGACCTCAACAAAGGGACAGTAACATATCTTCCATAAAAATGAAGATACCATCATTCAAGGGGAGAAATGATGTTGAAGCTTACCTTGAATGGGAAAGAAAAGTTGAGTTGGTGTTTGATTATCATAATTATAGTGAAATGAAGAAAGTTAAAATTGCAGCAGTTGAATTCACAGATTATGCACTAATTTGGTGGGATCAATTGATGATTTCCAAGAGGAGAAATGGAGAAAGAACCATCACTACTTGGGCTGAAATGAAAATTGTGATGAGAAAGAGATTTGTACCATCTTACTACTATAGGGAGCTTCACCAAAAATTACAGCGGTTAACTCAAGGAGCCATGTCAGTGGAGGATTACCATAAAGAGATGGAGATGATCATGAGTAGAACTAATATAGAGGAGGATCCATAAATCACTATGGCTCAATTTTTGAGTGGGCTGAATAGAGAGATAGCTAACATAATTGAATTACATCATTATGTGGAGCTTGAAGATATGGTACACATGGCCATGAAAGTGGAGAAGCAACTGAAACTCAAGGGAGCAGCAAAGGGATTTTCTAATTCCAGCTCTAGTTTCACTTCAAAATGACCAAAGAAAGATGATAATCCTAAAGGGAAGGAGGCTGCCTGACGCGGACCCTTAGGAACGATGGCAGCAAACCCAACGTATAACAATGGTAGAGAACTCCTTGAAACTTGATAATCACCTCCTAAGGAACCCAACGCCTATAAAGAGATGCGAACTCGCTATGATTGAAGGATTTAGTTGGTAAGAAGAAGGAAAACGCCATAACTCTTGTTGATAAGTAAACCTAATTCTTGATGCAAAGAAAGAATTAAAGAATCCACTCTAATCTCTCTCTCACGAAAATTCACAAGAAGAACTTGTAGAAGAATTTGAAAATTTTTATTAATTGTTGTAGTCTGAAATTCGGCCTAATAGTGTCCTTAAATAAGGGTTACAAAATTCCTAATTGCATATGGAAAACTAAAACATTTCTAATTGCATAAGGAAAACATTCCTAATTGCATAAGGAAAACATTCCTAATTGCATAAGAAAAACATTCCTAATCCACTAAGGAAAATATAAAGTATGGAAACAAAATACTAATCCACTAAGGAAAATATAAAGTATGGAAACAAAATCCTAATCTACTAAGGAAAATATAAAGTATGGAAATAAAATCCTAATCCACTAAGGAAAATATAAAGTATGGAAACAAAATCCTAATCCAATAAGGAAAATATAAAGTATGGAAACAACCAAACTAATCCCTTCAACATAAGAAACGCCCCACACTATTTGGGTTGTCCATGGGCCTTAAATTACTTCCCAAGGCTTTATATGAACCCCCATGGACCTTTCTTGCACGTTGGACCTTTCTTTAGCTAGCCTTTAGCTTCCACACTAAGCATCATAATCAGCTTTGGTGTGCCTTCTTCAAGCTCTATCTCCATTTCTTGAATGATAATTCTTGAAGCTCTTTGGAAATCTCTTCTTCAATATGCAAAGCCATACTAGCCTGATATCTCTTTGCCTTGCTCCTAGTGATTGGTCCACTTGCTAGCTTCAAGGGATCCTTTCTTGCATCATTCTCCCCCTCTTCAAAAAGATTTGTCCTCAAATCTGCATCATCAAAAGGAGAAAGATCACTTACATTGAAAGTAGCACTAACATTATACGTACTTGGTAAGTCGATCTTGTAGGCATTGTCATTAATCTTCTCCAGCACTTGGAATGGGCCATCTCCCCTTGCTTGCAACTTGTTCTTCCTTTGGTTAGGAAACCTCTCTTTTCGAAAATGCACCCAAACCCAATCTCATACTCGAAACTTAATCTCACGTCTCCCTCTATTTGTAGAATCAGCATATCTCTAGTTCCTTTTCTCAATATTCGCCCCATGCAATTCGTCCAACATGTCATCAAGTCTAAGAATGGGATGTCTATACTTCACAGTAATCTTGTTCACAGCCCTACAATCAACACACATCCTCCAAGAACCATCTTTCTTGGGTACTAATAAGACTGGAACGGCACAAGGACTAAGGCTCTCACGAACCAAGCCTTTCTCCAAAGTTCTACAATTCCAAACCGGCCAGCATATAGGAGCAATCCTATTGAGAAAATTTGATGTTCAATCCCTCTTAATGGTGGAAAACCACTAGGAAGGTCTTCAGGAAACACATCCTTAAAATCCTGCAACAAAGATGCAAAACTAGAAGGTAAAGAATCAAGAGATTCTTCACTGTCAGCAAGTAATGATTCTTTATACATAATAATGAGTACAGGCTGCCCTATATCTATCTCTCTTGCTCTTGGATAAAAAGTATGTTTTGCTTTTTCTCCTTGCTTATTTTCTCTCACCAATGGGCCATTTATTTGTTTGCTTACTTTCTTTTGACTCTCGGACTCTTTTCCCTTTCTGCACTCACTCACTTTATTATTTTCTCTCTCCCTACCCTTAGAATTACCCTTGGGTGTTGATGAAACATCATTGGCCGAATTTGAACCCCCTTGGTTCATGTTGGCCGAAACTTCTTTCTCCCTCTCTAGCACCCACTTTTGATCTTCATACACCTCTTGAGGTGATAATGGTGCTAGAACAACCTTCTTTCCTTCATAAGTAAAGGTATACTTATTAGAAAAGCCATCATGTTGTGCCCTTCTATCATGTTGCCATGGTCTTCCTAATAGCAAATGTCCAGCTTGCATTGGCACTACATCACACAAAACCTCATCTTTATACCACCCAATGGAGAATGGTACCTTGACTTGCTTCAACACTTTTACTTCCCCAGCGTCATTGAACCATTGCAACTTGTAAGGATTGGGATGTTTAAAACAAGCTAACCCCAATTTATCCACCATTGTAGTACTAGCAGCATTGGTACAACTTCCACCATTAATGATAAGTGTACAAACCTTACCATTCACCAAACACCTAGAGTGGAAAAGATTCTCCCTTTGATCCAAGCCTTCTTCCTTGACTTGAATATTCAAGGCTCTTCTAGTAACAAGCATCTCTCCATGTTCAGCATTCAAGACTTGATTCTCCCAAACCTCTTCATCATATTCGGCCCTATCACCACATTCGGCCTCCTCTTCTTCTTCATGTTCAGATTCTGATTCAATTTCCCCATCATGGGTAGCAATCATCACCCTTGTAACACCCCTATATCCCGTATACGTACACAGCATGCTTATACGATCGTAATATACGTATACTGAATATAGCAAATGCCACAGTTTAAAAATACACAAGTCATATCTCAAAAAAGAAATAAAACAAATATCAATCGTTTAAAAGAAATTCATAAAATATAATAGATGAAAACGTTTATTAAAACACATCGGAAGTTATAATAAATATTTACAAGTACAAATACATAAAAATTTCAAATTTACAAAACATAGAATATATATACATGATTGGCAGCTTGACTCTCTGATCTTTAAACTCTAGTCCAACTCTTCAAGCATAAACTCAACTAGGTCTAGAAGAATCTTCTGTCTCAACCCTATCAACTCTGTCACCTGCGCGATGAACCACAATCGCGCTGAGCCAACAACTCAGTAGTACAAACCATAATGATACTATGAAATGTCAATATCAATGTCATACATTCAACCAATAAAGATCATACTTATAAATGTTACATTTCATTATTACAATAATTATATCATCATCCATTATACTCATTCAACATAGACACCGATGGGCCCAACAAGTATTTAATACGATATTCAAAGTTCAGAGTTACTGCTTTGGTTCATAATCATAATAATCAATCCCGTAGGCAACATATATATATATATATATATCCATGGATAGTGTAACAGACCCAGTCTCTTGGACCATCAACTCAACAAGCTTGAGGAGATCCTCAACCCGGCAAGACTGTTACCTGTAACAGACCTAGTCTCTTGGACCATCAACCTGACTAAATCAAGGAGATCCTCAACCCGGCAAGACTGTTACCTTTCATATATCTCATATTCATAATTCACATAATGTAACAGACCCAGTCTCTTGGACCTCAATTCAATTCAAATTGAAGAGATCCTCAACCCGGCAAGACTGTTACCATTCATTTTATAGGCATGCCTCCAAACCCAGAACTCTGAAATTGAATAACATATTAAACATACAATTATTTCATTAATCTCTTTATCATTCTCTTTCTCAATTTGTATCTCATAATCAAATAGGCAATCATGCCTCAATAATTTCATTTGTACAACCATGGCCAACAACAATGGCTTCATTATATCTCCATTTACATCAAAGCAATTCATCATTATATTTCCATTTACACCAAAGCAATTCATCATTATACATATAGTACATTTCACAAGATTCACAATGTGCAAAACATAACATTATTCATATATATCAACAATGACATATCAAATGAATGTATGAAACAATGCAAGGTTTGTACTTACTTCAAAAGCAATCCACACAACTCTAAACACTTTCTCTTTCCAAAAGTCCTTCACCAAATGAATTAAGGCAATTCACTTTCTTCACAACCTAAACCAAAACAATGATGAACCACATCAATTCCAATACAATCAATCACTTAATAACCTCATAGTAGACCCATAGATCACCATTACAAACCAACAACTCAACCTCAAAGCCCACGGTCGTGGCCATTCAAGACCCCCACGGGCGTGGGTTAAAGAATGCTTCTGCCCAAAATTATTCAATCCCCCACGGCCATGGCATCAAAGGGCCACGGGCATGGCATCCAAGGTGCTACTGCCTCCCACCAAAACATGTATTCCAAGCTTCTAACTCCATCAAACCCAAAAATCATGAAGACTAACAAAAATAATAAACCAAACTTAACATTAACAACACTTACCAACTCAAAACCCTAATACAATTTCAACACAAACACTTTCAAAACCAATATCAACTTAACTTACTTCCTTCAAACCAAAACCAACACCATAATTAATAAAATCAAACATACTCCAACATACTACAACCAACACACCCCTATTATCAAACATCATCAATCAAACTCATACACCACTTCAAATAAACAAGAGAAATCAAGAGAGAGAACTTACCAAAATAATAAAACTTCTTGGACTTTCACTTAATCACTTGAAAACTCCTTCAATTTTGAGCTTGAACATCAAAACCTACTCTTGCTCTCTCTTGCTTTGGGTGGCCGGCCAACAATGGAGAAAGGAAAGAAGAAGAAATGAAGAAAAGTCAAAATTCTCTTCTCTTTAAATCTCCACCAAGCAATTCAAAATGAAAATTACTTAAATACCCCCCTTTATAAATTCTAACTCCCTTATATTCACTTGTCCTTTTTAGTAATTTCACAATTCACAAATTAAATATCTTCTTCCCTTGACCCACCATTTTGACTAATATATATGTTATATATATTGCCATATATACAACATATACATTCCCTCTAAACAATCTTTTCCTTTCCAATAACACATATACATATGATTCAAATAAAACAACCATCATCTCAAAACTTCTAGGCACACTTTTGGGATATTACAATTCTCCCCCTCTAAAAAGAAAATTCGTCCTCAAAATTACCTGATATTATCTCTGAAACAGTTGAGGATATTGATCTTGCATTGCTTGCTCGCTCTCCCAATTTGCCTCTTCTCATGATTCTTCCATAGAACCTTCACCAATGGCACTTTCTTATTTCTCAACTCTTTCACTTCATGTGCCAAAATAGCAACTGGTTCTTCTTCAAATGTCAGATCCGAACTCACTTCAATGGATTCAACTGGCAAGATATGAGATGGATCCGAACTATACCTTCTCAACATGGAAACATGAAAAACATTATGGATTCTATCCAATTCAGGCTGCAAAGCAAGACGATAGGCAACTGGTCCAATTTTCTCCAAAACTTCATATGGTCCAATAAAACGACTCAGCTTCCCTTTTCGACCAAATCTCAATATCTTTTTCCAAGGAGACACTTCCAAAAATACTTTATCTCCCACATTAAACTCAATGTCTCTCCTCTTTAAATCTGAATAAGATTTTTGTCGGTCTGAAGCTGCTTTCAATCTATTCCGAATCATCTTCACTTTCTCTTCAGTCTCTCTAACCAAATCAGGACCAATTACCTTACCTTCACCAGTTTCATTCCAACATAGAGGCGTTCTACACCTTCTACCATACAATGCCTCAAATGGTGCCATTCCAATACTGGATTGATGACTGTTGTTATAAGCAAATTCCATAAGTGGTAAAAATCTGTCCCAACTTCCAGAAAAATCAATGACACAGCTTCTTAACATATCCTCGATAATCTGTATCTCTCTTTGACTGTCCATCTGTCTGCGGATGGAAAGCAGTGCTAAAATGCAATCGAGAACCCAAAGCACCATGTAAACTCTTCCAATACCTCGAAGTGAACCGGTTATCTCGATCAGACAGTAAAGAAATTGGGACTCCATGCAACTTCACAATTTCATGAATATACAACTCAGCCAACTTCTCAAGAGAATAATCCATCCGAACCGGAAGAAAGTGTGTTGTCTTTGTCAATCTATCAACAATCACCCAAATAGCATCATGTTTCCTCAGCGTCAATGGCAAACCAGATACAAAGTCCATTGTCACCCTCTCCCATTTCCATTCAGGCACTGTTAAAGGTTGAAGCAACCCTGTTGGAACTTGATGCTCCGCTTTTACCTTCTGACAAGTAAGACATTTGGACACAAATTCGGCTATGTCTCTCTTCATACCAGACCACCAATAATGTTGTCTTAAATCATGATACATTTTTGTACTTCCCGGATGCATAGCAAAAACCGATTGATGTGCTTCTTCCAAAATGACCCTTTTCAAACTATCATCATCAGAAACACACAACCTATCCTTGAACCAAAGACTACCATCACTTTTCACATGAAAATCTCGGCTCTCTCCATTTCGACAATCTGAAACAATTTTTTGGATTTTCTCATCAGCCAACTAAGCCTCCTTAATCTGATCTAACAATACTAGCCTCAACTGCAGCTGAGCCAATAATGCACCATCATCACATACTTCGAAATTAGCATGCAATGCTCTCAACTCAACAAGCAACGAGAGCGAATAAACAACCAAACCTGCCAAAGACTTCCGACTTAAGGCATCAGCAACAACATTTGCCTTACCAGGATGATAATCAATCAAACAGTCGTAGTCTTTGATCAATTCCAGCCATCGTCTCTGCCGAAGGTTAAGCTCTCTCTGAACCCCCAAATATTTTAAACTTTTGTGATCCGTATAAATAAAATATTTCTCCCCATATAAGTAATGTCGCCAAATCTTTAAAGCAAACACTATGGCCGCCAACTCCAAATCATGAGTCGGATAGTTAAGCTCATGCGGCTTCAACTGCCGAGAAGCATAAGCTATGACTTTACCCTCTTGCATCAAAACACACCCTAAACCATTATGTGAAGCATCACTGTAAATCACATATGGTTTATCTTCCACGGGTAAAGTAAGAACAGGTGCTTGTGTCAACATTTCTTTCAACTGTTCAAAGCTAGCTTGACACTGATCCGTCCACACAAATCTAACTCCCTTCCGAAGCAATCTAGTGAGTGGAGTAGCTATCAAAGAAAAACCTTTCACAAATCGTCGGTAATAGCCTGCCAAACCCAGAAAACTTCTAACTTCAGTCACTGACTTCGGTGGACTCCAATTTAAAATAGCTTCAACTTTACTTAGATCAACTCTTATACCATCTGCTGAAACTATATGACCCAGAAAAGTCACTTGGTCAAGCCAAAACTCACACTTCGACAGCTTAGCATACAATTGCTTTTCTCTCAAGATCTGCAACGCAATCCGCAAATGCTTGTCATGCTCCTCCTCATTACGCGAATACACCAAAATATCATCAATGAAAACCACCACAAATTGATCCAGATTGGGCCTGAACACCCTATTTATCAAATCCATAAAAACTGCAGGTGCATTCGTCAATCCAAAAGGCATTACTAAAAACTCATAATGCCCATACATGGTGCGAAAAGCTGTCTTAGAAACATCTTCAGCTCTAACCCTCAATTGATGGTACCCTGATCTCAAATCAATCTTGGAAAACACTGCTGCTCCTTTCAATTGATCAAAGAGATCATCAATCCTAGGCAAAGGATATTTATTCTTAATAGTCACTTTGTTCAATTGCCTGTAATCAATGCATAACCTCATGGTACCATCCTTCTTCTTCACAAACAACACAGGAGCTCCCCAAGGAGAAACACTGGGGCGAATAAATCCTTTATCCAACAACTCCTATAACTGCACCTTCAACTCTCTCAATTCAGCAGGTGCCATGCGATAAGGAGTGATAGAGATGGGAGTGGTACCAGGCAACAATTCGATACCAAACTCAACCTCTCTCTCAGGAGGCAACCCTGGCAACTCCTCTGGAAAAACTGCAACTGTGGTTATATCATCAAGTTGAGAACCCCTTACTCTAGTATCCACAACATGAGCAAGGTAAGCATCGCACCCTTTTCTAATCAACCTTCTAGCTGTTACAGCTGATACAAACAAGGATGCAAGCTGTCTCTGCTCACTAGACACCATCACACTTCTACCATCACTATTTCTCAAAGTGACACATTTATTTTGACAATCTACCACAGCTCCATGTCTAGACAACCAATCCATGCCCAAAATCAAATCATACTCTTTAAAAGGCATTTCAATCAAATCTCCAGGAAACTCCTCACCTTGCACAATAACTGTACTATCTCGGTGCACCTTGCTAACAATCACACTATGCCCTAGAGGATTTGTCACCAACACATCAAATCCTAGGGACTCAGAATGCAATTCAGACACAGGCAAAATAGATGCACTAATATATGAATGAGTAGAGCCTGGATCAATTAAAGCAAGAACTGAAATGCCAAATAAAGAGAAATTACCCGCAATAACTGCAGAATCATCGGGTTGTCTTTGTATCACATATACTCGTTGAGAAGGCCCAGCCTCATCGGGTCTACTATCCCTGGATGAAGATCCTCCTCTCTAACTATACCCAGGTCTACCCCCTCTATTGAAACCTCTGCTCCCTCGACCACCTCTGACACTAGGTCGAGAAACTGCAGAATCTACCGGCCTCTGCTCCTGCATCTCCGGACACTCTCTAAAAAAATGATCAGGCGAACCACATCTGAAGCACACAGCTGGTGCACTATTCTTCCAACAAGCACCCCTATGTGTCCCACCACACTGAACACACACAGGTGGAGTGGATCTCTGAACTACTGGAGTCGGAGCACTCGCTGCTGAAACTGTAGGTCTCGATCTCTGTCTCTGAAACTAAACTGACCTACCAGCCTGCCTCTGACTCCGACTAATCTTGGGAACAAAACTTCCCCTACCTCTCTTCACAGATGGAGACCCTGCCTCAAACTAGGGTCTCCTAACCCTGGTCTCCTCCTAGGTAGCAGCTGCTGCAAAACCCTGGGCTCTCTCCACACTCCTAGCTGCTACAACCAGTTGGGAAAAATCCTGGTATCTAGAACCAGCCACAAGACACATAATTGAGGGTCTCAATCCCTCCTCAAATCTTCTACACCGGTCAATCTCATCTGAGATAATCCCCCCGGCATAATGGCTCAACTGGATAAACTCTAGCTCATACTCTGTCACAGTCCGGTGATCTTGCCTCAAAGTTAGGAATTCCATCTTCTTCACATCTTTATACTCCCTCGGAGTATATTTCAACTCAAACTCCCATAGAAAATCACTGTAAGACAATGTAGGTGGATCATCCATAGCATGGGGCACTGTCTTCCACCAATCATATGCATCCTTCTGCAGCAGTTATCTAGCATAATCAAATTTTTCTTCTGGAGTGGCTTGCAACTGAATGAATATCCTTTGTACCTTATCCAGCCACTGCTCAGCTACTGCTGGATCAATAGTACCCAGAAAATCTTCTGCTCCATACTTTCTTAATTTATCGTAATGTCTCACTGGTACCATTGGCTGTGGTGCGGGTGGCGGTGGTTGCACTGGTGCCTGCCTCAATAATTCAACCATATGCCTAAGCCAGACTGGTGAAACCTCCTCACCAGCTGGTCTCCCTGACACAGAAACAGGTGCCTCTCCAGTTCTATCCACTCTAGCTCCATCTCTACCATCATCAGGAGCTACACTCTCAGCGCTACCCTCAACAGATTGACGTGAATGAGGACCCATTATAGCCTATATCTGCAAATACAGTAGAATACACCTCATTAAAGATCAGAGACTGCCAATACCAAACATGTATTTTATTCAAAAACCAACCTTTTTAAAATCAAAATATTATTTTTCTTACAATTGACCTAGGTTGAGAATCTCAAACCTAGGCTCTGATACAAAAATAATTGTAACACCCCTATATCCCGTATACGTACACAGCATGCTTATACGATCGTAATATACGTATACTGAATATAGCAAATGCCACAGTTTAAAAATACACAAGTCATATCTCGAAAAAGAAATAAAAAAAATATCAATCGTTTAAAAGAAATTCATAAAATATAATAGATGAAAATGTTTATTAATACACATCAGAAGTTATAATAAATATTTACAAGTACAAATACATAAAAATTTCAAATTTACAAAACATAGAATATATATACATGATTGGCAGCTTGACTCTCTGATCTTTAAACTCTAGTCCAACTCTTCAAGCATAAACTCAACTAGGTCTAGAAGAATCTTCTGTCTCAACCCTATCAACTCTATCACCTGCGCGATGAACCACAATCGTGCTGAGCCAACAACTCAGTAGTACAAACCATAATGATACTATGCAATGTCAATATCAATGTCATACATTCAACCAATAAAGATCATACTTATAAATGTTACATTTCATTATTACAATAATTATATCATCATCCATTATACTCATTCAACATAGACACCGATGGGCCCAACAAGTATTTAATACGATATTCAAAGTTCAGAGTTACTGCTTTGGTTCATAATCATAATAATCAAGCCCGTAGGCAACATATATATATATATATATCCATGGATAGTGTAACAGACCCAGTCTCTTGGACCATCAACTCACAAGCTTGAGGAGATCCTCAACCCGGCAAGACTGTTAACTGTAACAGACCCAGTCTCTTGGACCATCAACCCGACTAAATCGAGGAGATCCTCAACCCGGCAAGACTGTTACCTTTCATATATCTCATATTCATAATTCACATAATGTAACAGACCCAGTCTCTTGGACCTCAATTCAATTCAAATTGAAGAGATCCTCAACCTGGCAAGACTGTTACCATTCATTTTATAGGCATGCCTCCAAACCCAGAACTCTGAAATTGAATAACATATTAAACATAAAATTATTTCATTAATCTCTTTATCATTCTCTTTCTCAATTTGTATCTCATAATCAAATAGGCAATCATGCCTCAATAATTTCATTTGTACAACCATGGCCAACAACAATGGCTTTATTATATCTCCATTTACATCAAAGCAATTCATCATTATATTTCCATTTACACCAAAGCAATTCATCATTATACATATAGTACATTTCACAAGATTCACAATGTGCAAAACATAACATTATTCATATATATCAACAATGCCATATCAAATGAATGTATGCAACAATGCAAGGTTTGTACTTACTTCAAAAGCAATCCACACAACTCTAAACACTTTCTCTTTCCAAAAGTCCTTCACCAAATTAATTAAGGCAATTCACTTTCTTCACAACCTAAACTAAAACAATGATGAACCACATCAATTCCAATACAATCAATCACTAAATAACCTCATACTAGACCCATAGATCACCATTACAAACCAACAACTCAACCTCAAAGCCCACGGTCATGGCCACTCAAGACCCCCACGGGCGTGGGTTAAAGAATGCTTCTGCCCAAAATTATTCAATCCCCCACGGCCATGGCATCAAAGGGCCACGGGCGTGGCATCCAAGGTGCTACTGCCTCCCACCAAAACATGTATTCCAAGCTTTTAACTCCATCAAACCCAAAAATCATGAAGACTAACAAAAATAATAAACCAAACTTAACATTAACAACACTTACCAACTCAAAACCCTAATACAATTTCAACACAAACACTTTCAAAACCAATATCAACTTAACTTACTTCCTTCAAACCAAAACCAACACCATAATTAATAAAATCAAACATACTCCAACATACTACAACCAACACACCCCTATTATCAAACATCATCAATCAAACTCATACACCACTTCAAATAAACAAGAGAAATCAAGAGAGAGAACTTACCAAAATAATAAAACTTCTTGGACTTTCACTTAATCACTTGAAAACTCCTTCAATTTTGAGCTTGAACATTAAAACCTACTCTTGCTCTCTCTTGCTTTGGGTGGCCGGCCAACAATGGAGAAAGGAAAGAAGAAGAAATGAAGAAAAGTCAAAATTCTCTTCTCTTTAAATCTCCACCAAGTAATTCAAAATGAAAATTACTTAAATACCCCCCTTTATAAATTCTAACTCCCTTATATTCACTTGTCCTTTTTAGTAATTTCACAATTCACAAATTAATATCTTCTTCCCTTGACCCACCATTTTGACTAATATATATGTTATATATATTGCCATATATACAACATATACATTCCCTCTAAACAATCTTTTCCTTTCCAATAACACATATACATATGATTCAAATAAAACAACCATCATCTCAAAACTTCTAGGCACACTTTTGGGATATTACAATTCTCCCCCTCTAAAAAGAAATTTTGTCCTCGAAATTACCTAATATTATCTCTGAAACAGTTGAGGATATTGATCTTGCATTGCTTGCTCGCTCTCCCAAGTTGCCTCTTCTCTCCCATGATTCTTCCATAGAACCTTCACCAATGGCACTTTCTTATTTCTCAACTCTTTTACTTCATTTGCCAAAATAGCAACTGGTTCTTCTTCAAATGTCAGATCCGAACTCACTTCAATGGATTCAACTGGCAAGATATGAGATGAATCCGATCTATACCTTCTCAACATAGAAACTAATCCCTTCAACATAAGAAATGCCCCACACTATTTGGGCTGTCCGTGGGCCTTAAATTACTTCCCAAGGCTTTATATGAACCCCCATGGACCTTTCTTGCACGTTGGACCTTTCTTTAGCTAGCTTTTAGCTTCCACACTAAGCATCATAATCAGCTTTGGTGTGCCTTCTTCAAGCTCTATCTCCATCTTCTTGAATGATAATTCTTGAAGCTCTTTGGAAATCTCTTCTTGAATATGCAAAGCCATACTAGCTTGATATCTCTTTGCCTTGCTCCTAGTGATTGGTCCAGTTGCTAGCTTCAAGGGATCCTTTCTTGAATCACGTGAACTCACTATGATTGAAGGATTTAGTTGGTAAGAAGAAGGAAAATGCCACAACTCTTATTGATAAGTAAACCTAATTCTTGATGCAAAGAAAGAATTAAAGAATCCACTCTAATCTCTCTCACACGAAAATTCACTAGAAGAACTTGTAGATGAATTCAAAAATTTTTATTAATTGTTGTAGTCTAAAATTCGGCCTAATAGTGCCCTTAAATAAGGGTTACAAAATTCCTAATTGCATATGGAAAACTAAAACATTTCTAATTGCATAACGAAAACATTCCTAATTGCATAAGGAAAACATTCCTAATCCACTAAGGAAAATATAAAGTATAGAAACAAAATCCTAATCCACTAAGGAAATATATAAAGTATAATCCTAATCCACTAAGGAAAATATAAAGTATGGAAACAAAATCCTAATCCAATAAGGAAAATATAAAGTATGGAAACAAAATCCTAATCCAATAAGGAAAATATAAAGTATGGAAACAACCAAACTAATCCCTTCAACATAAGAAACGCCCCACACTATTTGGGCTGTCCATGGGCCTTAAATTACTTCCCAAGGCTTTATATGAACCCCCATGGACCTTTCTTGCACGTTGGACCTTCCTTTAGCTAGCCTTTAGGTTCCACACTAAGCATCATAATCAGCTTTGGTGTGCCTTCTTCAAGCTCTATCTCCATCTTCTTGAATGATAATTCTTGAAACTCTTTGCAAATCTCTTCTTGAATATGCAAAGCCATACTAGCTTGATATCTCTTTGCCTTGCTCCTAGTGATTGGTCCACTTGCTAGCTTCAAGGGATCCTTTCTTGCATCACTGCCTGGAAAGGAAAGGAAAAACAAGTTCTAGATGACCCTAAAGGTAACTCTAAAACATCTAACTCTAATCAAAAGCATAGTACCATTAAATGATTTACGTGTTTAGGAGTAGGGCATGTAGCATCTCAATGTCCAAATAAGAAAATCATGTTGATACGAGATAATTGTGAAATTGATAGTGCTAGTGAACATGAAAGTGATGATGATAATGATAGCATGCCACCATTAGAGGAAATTGAACATATCATTGAATATCCTGCCCATGGTGAATCTTTGGTTATTAGAAGAGCTTTAAACATGCAAATTAAAGATGAAGAAAGTAATCAAAGAGAGAACATTTTCCATACTCGTTGCATTGTGAATGGAAAAGTGTGCTGCATGATCATTGATGGGGGTAGTTGTGCAAATGTTGCTAGTACTGATTTTGTAGATAAACTAGGGTTAGCATGCACAAAACATCCTAGCCCTTACAAGCTACAATGGTTGAATGATAGTGGAGAGGTGAAGGTAACAAAGCAGGTTCTGTTTTCTTTTGCAATTGGGAGATACAAAGATGAAGTTTGTTGTGATGTTGTGCCTATGCATGCTAGCCATATCCTTCTTGGTCGTCCATGGTAGTTTGATAGAAAAGCTTTTCATGATGGCTTTAAGAATCATTATTCTTTCAGCCTAAATGGTTTAAATTTCACTCTTGCTCCATTGTCACCTAAACAAGTGTATGAAGATCAAGTAAAGATTTTGAGATCATTTGAAAAGAATTCTAGTGGTGAGGGTAAAACAAATAAAAATGGAGTACAAGAGGCCAAGTGTGAGAAAAAGAATGATAAAAATGGCCCATTGGTGAGAGAAAAAGAGAAAGGGAGAGAAAATAAAAGAGAGTGTTTCTATGCAAAAGAAAAGGAGTTAAGGAGTGCTTTTTATGAGAAAAGAAGTCTGATTGTACTTAGGTACAAAGAGACCTTGATTTCTACATCTGACCTTGATAACTCTTTGCCTAGTTGTGTTAGTTCTCTTTTACAGGAATTTGGAGATGTTTTTCCAGAAGATGTACCCAAAGGTTTACCACCTTTAAGAGGGATTGAGCATTAAATTGACTTCATTCCGAGCTCAACAATTCCTAATCGACCAACTTATAGAAGTAATCCGGAGGAAACCAAGGAACTTCAAAGGCAAGTGGAGGAGTTGCTATCAAAGGGACATGTGCGTGAAAGTCTTAGTCCATGTACTGTTCCGGTTTTACTAGTCCTAAAGAAGGATGAATCATTTGCCCATAAAGCAAATAAAAGAAGGAAACATGTGATTTTCCAACCTGGTGATTGGGTATGGGTTCATGTGAGAAAGAAAAGATTTCCTAAACAAAGAAAATCCAAGTTGGATGCAAGGGGAGATGGCCCATTCCACGTTTTAGAACAAATCAATGACAATGCCTACAAAATTGATTTACCAGGTAAGTATAATATTTCTGCAACTTTCAATGTTAGTGATCTTTCTTCTTTTGATGTAGGTTCAGATTTGAGGACAAATCTTGTTTGAGCAAGGAGGGAATGATGAGGAAACTATAAGCAAGCTTGATGAATCTACACAAGGCAGCAAATATGTTGATGATATCATTATGCCAAGTGGACTAATCACAAGATCACAATCAAAGAAACTCTGGCATGTGTTCCAACACTTCATTCAAAGGTGGATTAATGAAAAGGGAGACCAACTTGTACTGAATATGATGATCATGAAGAGAAAGTCAAAAACTCACCAATAAGCATGAAAATATGCCCATAAGTATGGTGATGGGCATTAGCACGAATTTGGAATATAATATTGATGTGGTTTAGTGCTAGTGTGACTAGACACATGTGATCCAACATCAAAATGCATGTAGAATCTGCCCATCAATGTTGTCAGAATTATGGGCAGTAATTTAGAGTATATTATTGATGTGGATGAACAATTAATGCTATTGTGACTAGATACATGTAAACCTAGACTTTTAAGCCATTAGTTCTTCTTTTCCAACTATATAGGGATGGGAAAAAGAACTTAAGAGGGGGACTACAAATTGGCATATTGTTATCATTGTAATCTAAGTGTTTTCAAGTTTGAGAGGTTTTCTTCTTATTCTTGTTGCATGAAGAATTGGTTCTAACTTATCAAGTCTGACTTGTGTCATTTAAATTAATTCATTTCTTCATCCCAATCACCCAAGTTCTCAATTACAGGTTAGTTGTGGGTTTGGTAAGGAGGATTTGTTTTAAGTTCTAAGATTCTATGCTAGATGTGTATGTGAGGTTCTAGATGTAATATTTGATCCATGGGTTCCACATCACCTAGTGTGAAAGATGTTTTCCCTCTGTTCTATGCTCTCTTCCTTAACCTGAACATTAAGTGCACGCCTAACTACCAAAGATTCATCACAAACAGCATACTCAACCTCAACATCACTACAATCCTCCAAAGTAGGCATAGAATCACAGTTAGATTCGGATTTAGATTCAATTTCTCCATTGTCCCTCATAAGCATAGTCTTTTTATTGGGACATTTTGAAGCAATATGTCCATTACCCAAACATTTAAAACACTTAATATTTCTTTGCCTATTAGAAGAATTAGGAAAATCAGTAGTACCTTTATTTGTGAAAGAGGCTCCTTTGTTCTTTTCAAAGCTTGCACCTTTCATCTTGGAACTTAAGTCTTTATCCTTAGAGATCTCATCTTTAGTCTTCTCATCTTTCTTTGGCCACCTTAAGGTCCATGTTGGGTTGTAATTGGAGGAACTCCTTGCTGTCCCCTTTTGCTTGAGTTGTCTCTCCACCTTCATGGCCATGTTCACCATCTCCTCAAGCTCTATATAGTGATGTAGCTCTACCATATTTGCAGTATCTCTGTTTAGACCTCCCAAGAATCGAGCCATGGTAGCTTCTCTATCCTCTTCAATATTTGCTTGAATCATTGCCATCTCCATCTCTTTGTGATAATCTTCTATCTCCATCTCTTTGTGATAATCTTCTACTGATATAAACCCTTGAGTGAGTCTCTGTAATTTTTTACGTAGCTTACGATAGTAGTAGGATGGCACAAATCTCCTCCTCATGACAGCCTTCATTTCTACCCATGTCTCAATAGGCGTCTCTCCATTTCTTATTCTTGTAAGTTTCAGTTGCCCCCACCATATCGATACATAATCTATAAACTCAACTGTTGTTAGCTTCACCTTCTTTCCCTCTGAGTAGTTATGACAATCAAATATAATTTCCACCTTCCTTTCCCACTCTAGGTATGTTTCAGCATTATTCCTTCCTATAAATGTTGGAATCTTCATCTTTATGAAATTGATGTTGCTATCTCTCCTTCCTGGCCTCCTATCTCCTCCTAGCCTTCTATCTCTTCTAGGCCTAACCCTTAAAGATTGGTTGTCATCTTCATCTTCATCTTCATCAGGTTCATTATGGGACTCTATATCTTTCTCATCATAAGTTTGTTGCTTAGTGTCCCTCCACCTTGTTGATGCAGCTCCTGATTGTTGGGATTGCTTAACCACCTCAACTTCATCCCTCAAATTCATAACATCTAAACTAAACTTCTCAAATTGGTTTTGAATAGCCTTCAACACGAAAACTACATCTTTCATGCTCATTTTGCCACCCTTGCCTGCCTCCTTAAACATGATGTAAAACTAAAAGAAAATTTTAGAGAAAAAAAATCCTCACACTCTCCGTCACGTGTTTACACTCAATAATATATCACTCCACTCGTGTTTCACTCAAATCAAGCTTTTACCCTCTTATTTGCTCACACTCTCTTGCTTTTTTCCTCTTTTATTCCCTTCTTAAAGTTGCACTTTAGAATTTAAAACAACTAATCAGGTTAGTCACAAGTAGCAATCTATAAAAATTACAATGAAAAGCCTAAAAAGAAATGAAAAAACACTCAAGTTCTAGATGCAATTTGATAATCATTGTAATAAAAAAAAAAAAGAGAAAACACACAGATGAAGAATTGTATGTTTGCGAATGCAAGTTCTAAGAGTAACCAAAGTGCAAAAGTCACCCTTATATGCATGGAAGAAGCAAAAGAAATTGAAAAACAATGAAATTAAACTATGAATGCAATAAAATTGACAAAATAGAAAGCTAAATTAAAGAATTTTGATTTTCCCCAAGTGGGAGCCGAAATAAACCCTAGACCTAGTTATTCAACTAACTTACACTAATTAGGAAGGTAAGATATGGTGTAGCTATGAAAGGAAATTAATTGAAATAAGGAAACCCTATACAGTTTTGGAAACAGAATCAAAAATCTCAAAAATAGCGCAAGAATTTTCAGATGGCTTATTCGCCCTAAAATTGAATGATTTGGGGGCCATGATAGGCCGTTACAAGTAAACCCAGTAACAAATGTAGGGCTCAAAAATCAGTTTCTAAATTAGTATTGTGCGTTCTGTAACTCTTCCATAGCGAAACGTTATGGCCTTTCAAAGTTGACCCTTCCACCACAAAAATTGACCCTATATTTTTCAACCCAAAAACATTTCCTTCAACCCTAGCTTTATTCTAGCAGCCACAAAGCTATTTTTTTCTCTTTATTTATTTTTTTCCATTTGTTTATTTTTTCGTTTATTTTTTTAAGCTAACGAACTAATATGCCATAATTGAAATTTTGAATGGATTGAAATAAAAAAAACACAAAATTACAGAATTGATTGAAGTAAAGAAAAGCATATCACAGAAAGCATAAAAATAGCGATAGAACCAAAGCTCTGATACAATATGATACGGAACCCCAAGATTATAAAGAATTCAAAACCCCAACACACAAATTCAGTTTACCAAAAACCCTAGCTGGTTGTTTGTCCTACTAAACCCCTAATTGATATGCAATTAGAAATGTAGATAATTTGACAGAATTAAAAAAGAACTAGAAAGAATGCCACAAGTGTTACCTTGATAAGTTGATTCAAATACTTGATGCAACAAGAAGAAGAGAATCCTCTCTTGATGAAATTCGGCCAACCAAAATAATTGAATAATATGATCACAAAAACTTCTATCTTACAACCCTAAATGAGATATAAATAGTTAAATCCTAATTAGAGTTATTAAGTAGCATTTGGTTGGCTAATCAAATTTTAAGAACTAATAAAGTAAATAAAGTTCTAATTTAACACAAAATAAACAGGTCCCTTCCATTTTAAATAAGCATAACTAGTGGGTCTTAATACATATTAAATAATAGGCCCATATACTTGGATTAAATTTATGGGCTTCTTCTCCTCTATATCCTTAGTGTCAAAGGCCTGTCCACCAAACCTTTCTTCCATGAATCGCCTTACAAAGCCTTGGAATGTAGATTTGAGCTTCTTGGCCTACAATCTTGTAATTAGCCCACTTAGTAAAATGAGCTCCATGCCATGTTGGCCTCCTATGCTTGCTACGCTAGCCTTGCTGATGCGGACCCTTAGCAACGATGGCAGTAAACCCAATGTATAACAATGGTAGAGAACTCCTTGAAACTTGATAATCACCTCCTAAGGAACCCAACGCCTATAAAGAGACGCAAACTTACTATGATTGAAGGATTTAGTTGGTAAGAAGAAGGAAAATGCCACAACTCTCATTGATAAGTAAACCTAATTCTTGATGCAAAGAAAGAATTAAAGAATCCACTCTAATCTCTCTCACACGAAAATTCACAAGAAGAACTTGTAGAAGAATTCAAAAATCTTTTAATAATAATATGTCAAAAAAAGTCCCCTTACAAGAAAAATAAGGCCTTATTTATACTAAAAGGCACACATAAATCCGAAACCCTAATTCTAATGGGAAAAGGAAAGCTACAAAGTCAAAATCCTAACCCATTAAGGAAAATATAAAGTATGGAAACAAAATCCTAATCCACTAAGGAAAATATAAAGTATGGAAACAAAATTCTAATCCACTAAGGAAAATATAAAGTATGGAAACAACCAAACTAAATCCCTTCAACATAAGAACACGCCCCACACTATTTGGGCTGTCCATGGGCCTTAAATTACTTCCCAAGGCTTTATATGACCCCCCCTTGCACGTTGGACCTTTTTAGCTAGCCTTTAGCTTCCACACTAAGCATCATAATCAGCTTTGGTGTTCCTTCTTCAAGCTCTATTATGCACTTTTCCATTGCCATTTCAGTCACTTCCTTTGAAATTTGATCTTGAATATGCAATCCCATAGCTGCTCCAAACTTCTTAGCTTTACTCCTAGTCAATGGCCCATTTGGAAGCACCAATGGATCCTTACCTCTTGTCTGGTTCGTATCATTCTCCCCCTCTTCAAAAAGATTTGTCCTCAAATATGCATCATCATAAGGAGATAAATCAGACACATTAAAAGTAGTACTAACACCATACTCACCTGGCAAGTCTATCTTGTATGCATTATCATTGATCTTTGCCAACACTTGAAATGGACCATCACCACGTGCATCAAGATTATTCTTCCTTTGATTTGGAAACCTCTCCTTTCGGAAGTGTACCTAAACCCAATCTCCTACTTGAAACTTCATCTCACGTCTCCTTCTATTTGCAGAATCAGCATATCTCTTGTTCCTTTTCTCAATATTCGCCCTTGCTTTCTCATGCATCTCTTTCACCAATTTAGCTTTCTTCTCACCATCTAAACTAACAAGCTCATGAGAAGGTAAAGAAACAAGATCCAAAAATGTTAGTGGGTTAAAACCATAAACAAGCTCAAAAGGTGAATATCCTGTAGAAGAATGAATAGCATGATTATAAGCAAACTCAATAAATGGCAAACAATCTTCCCAAGAACTCAAATTCTTACCCACTAAAGCTCTCAACATGGTACCTAAAGTTATGTTTACTACTTCTGTTTGTCCATCCGTTTGAGGATGACAAGTGGTGGAAAATAACAACTTGGTACCTAACTTTCCCCAAAGCACACGCCAAAAGTGAGACAAAAACTTGGTGTCTCTATCAGAAACTATGGATTTTGGTATCCCATGAATTTGAACCACCTCCCTAAAGAAACGTTCGGCCACTAAACTAGCATCATCACTCTTATGACATGGGATAAAGTGTGCCATCTTACTAAACCTATCAACAACCACAAATATGCTATCTCTCCCCCTCTTAGTCCTTGGTAATCCTAAAACAAAGTCCATACTAATGTCCATCCAAGGAGAACTAGGAATGGGTAATGGCATATACAAACCATGAGGCATAGACTTAGACTTAGCTTGCCTACAAGCCAAACAAGCCTTACAAATCCAAATTACGGCTAATAAAAGTGTTTCATTCAGCATGTCTAAAGTCTTATCAACTCCAAAATGCCCCATCAAACCCCCACAATGTGATTCTAAAACTAACAAATCTCTCATAGAACATCTAGGCATGCATAATTTCGAACCCTTAAACAAAAACCCATTATGTCTATAGAAAGAATTAAAAGCACCATGCTCACAAGCATCATAAACATTGCCGAAATCAGAATCACCAATATATAAGTCCTTTATACATTCAAATCCAAGCAATTTAGTACTCAAAACATTAAGTAAAGCGTACCTCCTTGAAAGTGCATCTACCACTACATTGTCTTTACCTTGCTTGTATTTGATCACATAAGGAAACTTCTCAATCTTCACAACCCATTTTGCATGCCTTTTATTCAACTTGCCTTGCCCTCTCAAATGCTTCAATGATTCATGGTCTGAATGGATCACGAATTCCTAGGGCAGCAAATAATGCTCCCATACTTCCAATGCTCTCACCAAAGCATATAGCTCCTTGTCATAAGTTGAATAATTCAGCTTTGCTCCATTAAGCTTTTCACTAAAGTATGCAATGGGCTTCTTCTCTTGCATCAAAACAGCTCCAATACCTACACCAGAAGCATCACATTCAATTTCAAAAGTAGAATCAAAGTTAGGTAAAGCTAAAATGGGTGTAGTAGAAAGCTTCTCTTTCAAAGCATCAAATGCTTCTTGTTGCTCCTTGCCCCAAACGAACCCCACTTCTTTCTTGATTATGCTAGTCAAGGGGGCTGCCAATGTAGAGAAATTAGGGACAAATCTCCTATAGAAGCTTGCCAATCCGTGAAAACTCCTCACTTCTGTCACACTTGAAGGATTCGGCCACTCTTGGATAGCTTTCAGCTTCTCTTGATCAACTTCAATTCCCTGCATACTTAGAACAAAACCAAGAAAAACAACCCTATCTAGACAAAAAGAACACTTCTTAAGCTTAGCATAAAGGTTTTGCTCCCTAAGGATTTCAAGCACTTTCCTAACATGTTTAACATGTTCTTCCTCAATTTTGCTATAAATCAGAATATCATCAAAGTGAACTACTACAAAGTTACCTAAATAAGCTCTCAAAACACGGTTCATTAATCTCATGAAAGTACTAGGTGAATTAGATAAACCAAAAGGCATAACTAACCATTTATACAAACCATATTTCATTTTGAAGGCAGTCTTCCATTCATCTCCAGGCTTCATGCGAATTTGATGATAACCACTCATAAGATCAATCTTTGTGAAATATTTGCCCCATGTAATTCGTCCAACATGTCATCAAGTCTAGGAATGGAATGTCTATACTTCACAGTAATCTTGTTCACAGCCCTACAATCAACACACATCCTCCAAGAACCATCTTTCTTGGGTACTAATAAGACTGGAACGGCACAAGGACAAAGGCTCTCGCGAACCAAGCCTTTCTCTAAAAGCTCTTCAACTTGTCTTTGCATCTCTTTTGTCTCTATAGGATTGCTCCTATATGCTAGCCGATTTGGAATTGTATAACTGGGTATGAAGTCAATTTGATGTTTAATCCCTCTTATTGGCGGCAAACCACTAGGAAGGTCTTCAGGAAACACATCCTTAAAATCCTGCAACAAAGACACAAAACTAGAAGGTAAAGAATCAAGAGATTCTTCACTGTCAGCAAGTAACAATTCTTTATACATAATAATGAGTACAGGCTGCCCTATATCTATCTCTCTTGCTCTTGCATAAAAAGTATGTTTTGCTTTTTCTCCTTGCTTATTTTCTCTCACCAATGGGCCATTTATTTGTTTGCTTACTTTCTTTTGACTCTCGGCCTCTTTTCCCTTTCTGCACTCACTCACTTTATTATTTTCTCTCTCCCTACCCTTAGAATTACCCTTGGATGTTGAAGAAACATCATTGGCCGAATTTGAACCCCCTTGGTTCATGTTGGCCGAAACTTCTTTCTCCCTCTCTAGCATCCTCTTTTGATCTTCATACACCTTTTGAGGTGATAATGGTGCTAGAACAACCTTCTTTCCTTCATAAGTAAAGGTATACTTATTAGAAAAGCCATCATGTTGTGCCCTTCTATCATGCTGCCATGGTCTTCCTAATAGCAAATGTCCAGCTTGCATTGGCACTACATCACACAAAACCTCATCTTTATACCACCCAATGGAGAATGGTACCTTGACTTGCTTCAACACTTTTACTTCCCCAGCGTCATTGAACCATTGCAACTTGTAAGGATTGGGATGTTTAAAACAAGCTAACCCCAATTTATCCACCATTGTGGTACTAGCAGCATTGGTACAACTTCCACCATCAATGATAAGTGTACAAACCTTACCATTCACCAAACACTTAGAGTGGAAAAGATTCTCCCTTTGATCCAAGCCTTCTTCCTTGACTTGAATATTCAAGGCTCTTCTAGTAACAAGCATCTCTCCATGTTCAGCATTCAAGACTTGATTCTCCCAAGCCTCTTCATCATATTTTGCCTTATCACCACATTCGGCCTCCTCTTCTTCTTCATGTTCAGATTTTGATTCAATTTCCCCTTCATGGGTTGCAATCATCACCCTCTTATTCGGACATTAAGAAGCAATGTGTCCACTTCCCAAACACTTGTAGCATTTAATTTCCCTACTTGGAGTAGATCTAGAAGGTGTTTCCTTGGCTGTTTTTATATCCCCATCATTCGGCTTCTTGAAATTAGGATTGTAGGAAGAATTCTTTTGGAAAGAACCCTTGTAATCCCCTTTGTAGGAACCTCCACTCAAACCTGAACCCTTGAAGTTTAAAAAATTTCCA
The DNA here is from genome assembly GCA_947685225.1 of Garcia nutans. Classification (NCBI taxonomy): domain Eukaryota; kingdom Viridiplantae; phylum Streptophyta; class Magnoliopsida; order Malpighiales; family Euphorbiaceae; genus Garcia; species Garcia nutans. The sequence goes on along the minus strand of CANTUV010000009.1, from coordinate 28,519,287 downwards.
CTAGCTTTAGAGTAGCTAGTTTTCGAAATAGCTTTATTCTTCAATCTTCTCTCTATCTTCATGGCCTTTTGAACTAACTCTTCCATTGTGTTGAATTCATACATCTCAAATTCATTGGCTATGTTCAAATTCAATCCCCCAAGAAATTGTGACATCTTCTTGTCTTCATCTTCATCAATATTTGCCCTAGCCATGATCATCTCCATCTCTTTGTGGTACTCTTCCACACTTCTTCCACCTTGAACTAGTCTTGCTAGTCGATTGTACAAATCCTGAATGTAGTGAGATGGTACAAATCAGCTTCTCATTAGTTCTTTCAAGGTTGACCATTCAGGAATAGGCCTCATACCTTTCCCTCTTCTATTAGCTTTCAATTGATCCCACCAAAAGGTAGCATACCCTTTAAACTCTACGGCTGCCAAAACTGATTTCTTCTCTTCGGTGTAGTTATGGCATTTGAAAATCTGCTCAACTTTCCTCTCCCATTCTATGAACTCTTCTGCATTATTCTTCCCTTCAAAGGAAGGAATCTTCATCTTGATGGAAGTAAGGTCACCATTAGTGGTAGGTTGATTTCCACCTTCATCTTCATTTCTACCCTTTCGGCTGCTTCTAGGGCTTCAAGATTTGCTTGCCCTTCTCTCCTAAGCACTCTTCTAGCTCACATTATGGGATTTGGATGTGCGGCTGGCTGCCCTTGTTGCACTTGCTGAATTTGTTGCACTTGTTGCATTTTTTGTGCTTGCTGTGCTGCATTCTCTTGCAATCTAGTATCCATCATCTCCATTCAAACAAGCATTGCTGCCAAAGTCTCATTAAGCCTAGCCAAGCTTTCGGCCATAGCTCCTTCTTTGCTAGTATCTTCTCCTTTTCCAGCCATGTTAACAAACGGACAAACTCAAAGAAACAAGATTAGTAATAATCAAAATTCACTCAAGTGTTTAGAATTACCTCACTTTTCTTGTCTTCCTTGATTGCACTTGAGAACCAAGCTCACCAACCAACAATTGTCAAGTCGTTCAAGAAACTAGAACCTAAATCCTAGAACTAGATAGAAAACAAGACAAGTATCCAGAGGCAATGCAAGGTAACTTGCACTACACGATATAAAACCAAGTATCGACACAAGCAAATGATACTTAGCAATGTAATGGAATTAAAAGCTAGATAAAGAAATCAGAAACAATGAAGCCAATAAACAAGACAAATTTGGATATAATGAATCAAAAACAACCCACACTTGGCAAGCTGCTTGATGGACCTAATCAATTCTACCCAAAATGCTAGATTCTAGACTCTAATTTCCCACCTATAACACTCAAATAATATGAATATTAAGGTCTGATTTTTGAATTCCAAAAGCCCCTCAAAACGTGAAATTTTTTGCCCAAAAAATTTTTATTACTTCTAACCCACCTAGATCTAATCCTTAGCACCCAAATAGCAAGAATATCAAACAATTTTTGTTGAGGTGGTTTTATACTCCTTTTTTTTTTTTTGCTTCCTCTCACTATCCCCTTGATTCGAGACTTAATTTACTCCCAAGAACTTTTCAAAATCTGGACTTAATTCGCAACCCCAGATTCACTCGAAATCAAATCGAAATCAAACTTGAACAAAAACTCTAGCTTTCGCTTTCTTTCAAGAACCCTAATCTTGGTTTTGAATCCAATTCAAATGCAAGGCCTAGGTTTCGAAATTCAATCAGACTCCTTTTCCTAGGTTTCGAATTACTCTTTGAACAATCTTTAGGCTTTTCGAATTTTGATATATGACTCTTTTTTTCGAAAATTAAAGACTAGACTCTCTAAGAACCCTAAAACGCCGAAACTTAAAAGACCTAAATTAACAAACCTTAGAAAGACAAAGTAGATAAAAATTACCTTGTAGCAAGGCTCTGATACCAAATGACGCGGACCCTTAGCAACGATGGCAGCAAACCCAACGTATAAAAATGGTAGAGAACTCCTTGAAACTTGATAATCACCTCCTAAGGAACCCAATGCCTATAAAGAGACGATAACTCACTATGATTGAAGGATTTAGTTGGTAAGAAGAAGGAAAATGCCACAACTCTCGTTGATAAGTAAACCTAATTCTTGATGCAAAGAAAGAATTAAAGAATCCACTCTAATCTCTCTCATACGAAAATTCACAAGAAGAACTTGTAGAAGAATTCAAAAATCTTTTAATAATAATATGTCAAAAAAAGTCCTCTTACAAGAAAAATAAGGCCCTATTTATACTAAAAGGCACACATAAATCCGAAACCCTAATTCTAATGGGAAAAGGAAAGCTACAAAGTCAAAATCCTAACCCATTAAGGAAAATATAAAGTATGGAAACAAAATCCTAATCCACTAAGGAAAATATAAAGTATGGAAACAAAATTCTAATCCACTAAGGAAAATATAAAGTATGGAAACAAAATTCTAATCCACTAAGGAAAATATAAAGTATGGAAACAACCAAACTAAATCCCTTCAACATAAGAACACACCCCACACTATTTGGGCTGTCCATGGGCCTTAAATTACTTCCCAAGGCTTTATATGAACCCCCATGGACCTTTCTTGCACGTTGGACCTCTTTAGCTAGCCTTTAGCTTCCACACTAAGTATCATAATCAGCTTTGGTGTGCCTTCTTCAAGCTCTATTGTGCACTTTTCCATTGCCATTTCAGTCACTTCCTTTGAAATTTTTTATCTTGAATATGCAATCCCATAGCTGCTCCAAACTTCTTAGCTCTGCTCCTAGTCAATGGCCCATTTGGAAGCACCAATGGATCCTTACCTCTTGGCTGGTTCGTATCAATTGCTCATACTGTCATCTTTGTTCGGATCATGATGAGTGGAAAACTACATTTAAAGCAAAACATGGTTTATATAAATCGATGGTTATACCTTTTGGTTTGGCTAATTGAGCTAGCACATTTATGAGGTTAATGAACCATGCTTTGCATAATTTCCTTGGAAAATTTATTGTTATGTATTTTGATGACATTCTCATATACAGCAAGTCTCTAGATGAGCATATCATGCATGTTAGGTTATTTCTAGAGGTTCTAAGAAAAGAGAAGTTGTTTACTAATAGAAGTGTACTTTTTGTATTAATAGACTTATTTTCTTGGGCTTTATTGTGAGTGCTAAGGGGGGTTAACGTAGATTCTAAAAAGGTAAGAATATGTAGCTAAGAATATGTTTAAGGAGTTTTCACGAGTTAGCTAGTTTTTACAGAAGATTTGTGAAAGATTTCTCATCTATTGTAGCTCCTTTAACTGAAATAATGAAAAAGGATGTTTGGTTTAAGTGGGAAGAGGGACAAAATATGGATTTTAATACTTTAAAAGACAGGTTATGTTCTGCTCCTATTTTATGTTTACCTAACTTTGATAAAAATTTTAAACTTGAATGTAATGCTTCTGTGATTGGTATAGGTGCTGTGTTGATGCAGGAAAAATTTTTAATAGAATATTTTAGTGAGAAGTTGAATGGAACTCAATTGAAGTACTCTACCTATGACAAGGAGTTGTATGCCTTAGTAAGAGCACCAGACGTGTGGCAGCATTACCTGCTTCTAAAAGAATTTATAATCCATACAGACCATGAGTCACTTAAGCACCTCAAAGGGAAAAAGAAGCTAAATAAGAGGCATGTAAAATGGGTTGATTTCATTTAGGCATTTCCTTATGTGATCCACTACAAGCAAGGTAATGATAATGTTGTTGCTAATGCATTTTCAAGGACTTATGCTTTAATCACTACACTTAGTTCTAAGTTGTTGGGATTTGAGCAACTTAAGGATATGTATGCAACAGAGTGTAATTTTAGTAATGTATATGTTGCTTGTGAACTTGCTGCTTTTCAAAAATTTTATAGGCATGATGGATTTTTATTTCATGGAAATAGATTATGTGTACCTGTATGTTCATTAAGGGAATTGCTTGTGCATGAGTCACATAGTAGTGGATTGATGGGCCATTTTGGTGTGCATAAGACTTTGGACTTACTTTCTAAGAATTTGTATTGGCCACATATATGTAGGGATGTTGAGAGAATTTATTCTAAATTCATTGCATGTAGGCAAGCTAAGTCCAAATCTATGTCTCATGGATTGTATACACCTCTACCTATTCCTAATGAGCCTTGGGTTGATATTTCTATAGATTTTGTGATAGGTTTACCTAGGACAAAGAAAGGTAGAGAGCATATTTGTTGTTATGGATAGATTTAGCAAAATGGCACATTTCATAGCTTGTCATAAAATCGATGATGCAACAAATATAACTGATTTATTATTTAAAGATGTTGTGCAATTGCATGGCATACCTAGGACAATAGTCTCTAATCATGATGCTAAATTCTTGAGCCACTTTTTGAGAGTTTTGTGGGGAAAGTTGGATACTACGTTATTATTTTGTACTACTTGTCATCCAAACTTATGGACAAACTTAAGTGGTGAATAGAACTTTGGGGACTTTATTACTTGCTGTGGTAGGTAAAAATTTGAGAACATGGGAAGATGGTTTTCCATTAGTTGACTTTGCATATAATGGTAGTTGCATTCTTCCACTGGATTCTCACCTTTTGAAATTGTGTATGGGTTTAATCCTCTTACTCCTATGGATTTAATTCATTTGCCATTACATGAGATTACTAACCTAGATGGACAAAGAAAGGTTGAATTGATCAAGACTATACATGAGAAGGCTAGACAATATAATGAAAAGAAATAAGCATTATGAACATCAAGCCAATAGAGGGCACAAAGTAATTACCTTTGAACCTGGTGATTGCGTATGGGCGCATTTAAGGAAGGAAATGTTTCCTAATCTGAGGAAATCAAAGTTGTATCCAAGAGGCGATGGTCCTTTCCAAGTGCTGGAGAAGATAAGATTAATGACAATGCTTATAAAATTGACTTGCCTAATAGTATCAATTTTCTACAACCTTTAATGTATCTGATCTTTCTCCTTTTGATATGGATGCAGATTCGATGATGAATCTTTTTGAGAAGGGAGGGATTGACATGAGCAAAGTTGGTGGTGCGAGCAAGGTTGGCAGTGTAAGCAAGGCTGGCAGTGAGAGTAAGGATGGCAAAGCAAGCCAAGGTGGCCAACATGGCATGGAGCTCATCTTACCAAGTGGCACAATTACAAGATCGCAGGTCAAGAAGCTTAAATCTACCTTCCAAGGCTTTGTGAGGTGATTCATGGAATAAACGCTCGGTAGACATGCCTTTGATGCTATGGATATGGAGAAGAAGTAGCCCATAAATTTAATCCAAGCATATGGACTTATTATTTAATATGTATTAAGGCCCAATAGTTATACTTATTTAAAAAGTAAGGGCCTTATTTGTTTTGTGTTAAATTTGAATTTTATTTTATTAGTCCTTAAAATTGTAATTAGCCAACCAAACATAACTTTGTAACCCTAATTAGTGTTTAGTTATTTATAGCTCTTTTGGGGTTGAAAGATGATAGTTTTGATCATTCTAATTAAATTATATTTGGCTTAGCCAAAGTTCACTTCAAGAGAGGGTTCATCTTCTTCTTTTGCATCAAGAATTGGAATCAACTTTATCAAGATAACGCTTGTGATGCTCTTTCTAGTTCTTCTTTATTATGTCCAATTATATATGTTTCTAATTGCATGTCAATTAGGGTTTAGTAGGACAAACAATCATCTAGAGTTCTTGATATACTGAATTTGTTTGTTGGGGTTTCCGATTTTGTATAATCTTTGAGTTCCGCATCAAGTTGAGTGATAAGAGAGTGGTGGAGAAGGTTTTAATTTCTTTGCTGGAAAAATTTGAAGCAAAGATTTCTTCTTTGGAGATTTCAAGAGACCTCTCTCAAATTTCACTTTCAGAATTGCTTAATGCTTTGCAAACAACAAAGCAAAGGAAAGCAATTAGGCAAGAAGAATCTATTGTTGAGAATGCTCTTTTGACAGAGATAGAAGGCACGGCTCCTTCAACTAGTGGCACTCAAAAGTAAGGAGATAAGAAGGGGAAAGGAAAAAAAGAGCCACCTTGTCCTCATTGTAAGGACACTCATTTGGAAAAAAATTTTGGTATAGACCAAATGTCCAATGTAGGGCACATAAACAATTTGGTCATGCAAAAAAAATTTATAAGAACGAGGAGGAAAAGAAGGCTCAAGAAGCTCAAGTAGTAGAAGAAGATCACAAAGCTGAGGCAACTATTGTAACACCCCCACATCCAATGCACACATACTACAACTACAACCATGTAGCATAAGTGCACCAAACATAGGGATGCTACGGTTTTCTTCAACATTCAAAACATTTAAATAGATACAATACTATTATCATTATATAATATAGAAAAGTAGATCATTTACTTTTAAAATAAAACACATTAGATATATATATACATACATATAGTTATTTCACAGCGGAAGTCATAAAATATTTACATATTTGAAAACACTTAATTCCATATTTACAAATATACAAATATGTACATTTAATCAATACTTTACAAAATATAAAAAGAGTTATACATGATTGGCAAATCTCCTTTGATCTTTAAGTCTCCAAAAATCAACTCTTCACTGTCTACTCTCACTCGGTTTCGAAGAGCTCTCGGGTTCGATTCTAACAGTTCTATCACCTGCGCGATTAAACACTATCGCGCTAAGCCAAGGGCTTAGTAAGATAATCATGCTAATAATATGACTTCGTGCAATGCAATGTCATTTCTCAAACCATAATATATATATAACATCATATATGCAAAATTTACAATATACTTTCACATTACATATCACATTTTATTATCTTTTCATATACCTCATTAGTATTCATTTAATCATCAATACAAAGCAAAACAAACATCATTCATGACTCACATTAACCATAGACAAGCATGGGCCCAAGACACACTAATATGCCATTCAATTTTCAGAGTTAATGTTTTGGTTCTATCATCACATTTATCAATATCAATATCATAGACCCAACTAGGCTTCAAGGATTAAGTTCAACCAAGCTTCAAGGGGAGCAAAGCATGCTAAGCTTCTACCCAACTTGGCTTCAAGAACTAACCCAACCTAGCTTCAAGGGTGGTAACATCTCAATTAGGCTTCAAGGATTCAATCCAACCTAACTTCAAGAGATTGTTACTATCATTAGGCATGCCACCACTAACATACTCTGAAAATGGAATAACACATTAGCCACACAATTCATTTACATATCAATTATCATTTCCATTCTCAATTCTCATCAACATTTAGGCAAACATGCCTTCATTCTCTTAATATTATCATCATAGCCAATAACAATGGCATTGTCTCATATCATATCTTATTTGAATTATCATTTCATCTTTGATACAACATTTCAAGGTACATTACTCATAAAATACAATACCTTTCACAATGCATAACATAACCTTGTTTAAATCTCAACAATGCAATTAGGGCAAAGAACAATTTATATGATTCATAGCTTTAGGATCTTCCTTATGCATTTGATTAGTTCATTCATTGATTCAAGTGTGTTTAAAGTGTTTAGGGTTAGGTTTAAGAACCAACCCACCTTTGAAGAACCAAAACAATGCAAAAAGAACAAAGAAACAAAACCCTAACCAACTCATTTGATGGACACGGGCAGCACACATGAGGGACACGGCCAAGCTTGTGGCCGTGTCTCTCAATTCAACTTTGGCAGTAGCAAACACGGCTTAGGGACACGGCCGTGTCTCTTCAACCAAAACCCACAGCAGCTCACATGGCTTGGGAACACGGCTGTGTCACCCAAAAATTAATCCAACACATCCAAAATCATATGACTTGGCCGTGTCTCCCAAAACCAAAACCCTACTTCTAATCAACTCTCTTCCAAATGCATTAAAACTCAATATACATCATACCACATGCTTCAAATGAACATCATCAATGTTCTAAACATATATTCATTACAATAATCACTTTAAAACCCATTAAACAAACACCATCTCAAAACCCTAATTAATCACCATCCTTTTTCATCTTTCAAAAACAACATCCATTTAAACATACAATCTTTACAATCAACCCAACACTAATTCCATCTTTTAACTTACAATCAATTTTAACACTTAAAAACATAACACAAACTCATCTCATCATCACACCAACAAAACCTAATTCCTTTCTCACACCACTTCACAAGAATTGAAGACATTAAAGAGAAGATCTTACCTTATATGAAGAAATTCCACCAATCTTTCACCAAATCTCTCAATTCCTTCATCAATTTGAGTATAGCATCAAGAACACTTCCCTTTCCCTTTGTCTTCTACAATGGCCGGCACCAACATGAGAAGAAAAGAAAATGCACAAGTCAACCTCTCTTTCCTTCTTAATCTCCACCATGCATTTCATCCAAACAATTACCAAAATGCCCTCAAACATATAACTAACCTTTTGTCTTATATAAGCCCATATATGTAATTACACACTCAACAATAAAATATCTTCTTCCACTAACCAACACTTTGACTCTCCCTTTGACCATTTTATATGTTATATATATCACAATATACACAACATATAAACTTGGCTCTAAACCCTAAATTCTTTCCCAAAACACTTATACTTTTCTTTCTCAATTTAAACCAACAATCCAATAACAACAACAACAACAACATGCAAAACTTCTAGGGCATAAATGAGGATATTACAATTCTCCCCCTCTAAAAAGAAATTTCGTCCTCGAAATTACCTGAAATCAATTCTGAAACAATTGAGGATATTGCTCTCGCATAGTCTGCTCACTTTCCCATGTTGCTTCTTCTTTTGCATGATTCTTCCAAAGAATCTTCACCAATGGTACTCTCTTGTTCCTCAATTCTTTCACTTCCCGTGCCAAGATAGCAACTGGTTCCTCTTCAAATGACAAGTCTGGGCTCACTTCAATAGATTCAAATGGCAACACATGAGATGGATCTGACCTGTACCTCCTCAACATAGATACATGGAACACATTATGAATACGATCCAACTCAGGTGGCAAAGCAAGCCGATAAGCCACTGGCCCAACTCTTTCCAATACTTCATACGGTCCGATAAAACGAGGACTCAATTTCCCTTTCCGACCGAACCTCAAAATTTTCTTCCAAGGAGATACCTTCAAAAATACCTTATCCCCAACATCAAACTGAATGTCTCTCCTCTTCAGATCTGCATAGGACTTCTGTCGGTCTGAAGCTGCTTTTAACCTGCCCCGAATCAACTTCACTTTTTCTTCAGTTTCTTGAATCAAATCAGGCCCAATCAATTTATCATCACCAAGCTCACTCCAACACAGAGGTGTCCTACACCGTCTGCCATACAATGCCTCGAATGGGGCCATTTCGATGCTGGACTGGTGACTGTTATTATAAGCAAACTCCACAAGAGGTAAAAATCTATCCCAACTTCCAGTGAAATCAATGACACAGCTTCTCAACATATCCTCAATGATCTGTATCACCCTCTCAGACTGTCCATCCGTCTGTGGATGAAAAGCAGTACTGAAGTGTAGTCGAGAACCCAAAGCACCATGCAAACTCTTCCAAAATCTCGAAGTAAACCTGGGATCTCGATCAGACACTAAAGAAGTTGGAACACCATGCAATCTCACAATCTCATGGATGTATAGCTCAGCCAACCTCTCCAAAGAGTAATCCATCCGAACTGGAAGGAAATGAGCTGTCTTAGTTAATCTATCCACAATCACCCATATAGCATCATGTTTCTTTTGTGTCAAAGGCAAACCAGACACAAAGTCCATTGTCACTCTTTCCCACTTCCACTCTGGCACTGACAACGGTTGAAGCAACCCAGTTGGAACTTGATGCTCTGCTTTAACCTTCTGACAAGTGAGACATTTTGATACAAACTCAGCAATGTCTCTCTTCAACCCAATCCACCAATAATGCTGTCTCAAATCATGATACATCTTCGTATTACCCGGATGCATAGCAAATAAAGACTGATGAGCTTCCTCTAAAATGATCCTCTTCAAGTCAGCATTATCGGGTACACACAATCTATTCTTAAACCATAGGCTCCCATCATCCTTCACAACAAAATCTCTAGTCTTTCCACTCTCACAATCTAAAACAATCTTCTGAATCTTCTTATTAGCTAACTGAGCCTCTTTGATCTGATCCAACAAAACAGGCTTCAATTGCAACTGTGCCAATAATGCACCATCATCACAAGGTACAAAACTGGCACGCAATGCTCTCAACTCAACAAGCAACGAGAGCGAGTAAACTGTTAAACCAGCTAAAGACTTCCGACTTAAGGCATCAGCAACAACATTTGCTTTACCTGGATGATAATCTATCAAACAGTCGTAGTCTTTAATCAATTCTAACCATCTCCTCTGCCGAAGGTTGAGCTCTTTCTGGACACCCAAATACTTCAAACTCTTGTGATCAGTGTAAATGAAACATTTCTCTCCAAACAGATAATGGCGCCAAATCTTTAATGCAAAAACAATGGCAGCCAACTCCAAATCATGGGTAGGATAGTTAAGCTCATGCGGTTTCAACTGTCGAGATGCATAAGCTATAACTTTCCCTTCCTGCATCAATACACACCCCAAACCTCTATGTGAAGCATCACTGTAGATCACATAGGGTTGGCCTTCTACAGGTAAAGTGAGAACAGGCGCTTGAGTCAACATATCTTTCAACTGTTCAAAACTAGCCTGACACTGATCTGTCCACAAAAACCTCACTCCCTTACGAAGCAATCTGGTGAGTGGAGTAGCTATCAAAGAAAATCCTTTCACAAACCGCCGGTAATAGCCTGCCAAACCCAGAAAACTTCTAACCTCTGTCACAGACTTGGGTGGACTCCAATTCAAAATGGCTTCAACTTTACTCGGATCAACTCTAATACCTTCTGCTGAAACAATATGTCCGAGAAAAGCTACCTGATCCAACCAGAACTCACACTTCGACAATTTGGCAAATAACTGCTTTTCTTTCAAAATCTGCAACACAATCCGCAGATGCAAATCATGTTCCTCTTCATTCCTCGAATACACCAGAATATCATCGATGAAGACCACTACAAACTGATCCAAATAGGGCCTAAACACCCTATTCATCAAATCCATAAAAGCTGCAGGTGCATTCGTCAGACCAAAAGGCATAACTAAAAATTCATAATGCCCATACCTGGTCCGAAATGCAGTCTTCGGAACATCTTCAGCTCTGACTCTCAGCTGATGGTACCCCGATCTCAGATCAATCTTAGAGAATACTGACGCTCCCTTCAACTGATCAAAGAGATCATCGATTCTAGGCAAAGGATACTTATTTTTAATGGTCACCTTGTTCAATTGCCTATAGTCGATGCACAACCTCATAGTACCATCTTTCTTCTTCACAAACAGCACTGGAGCTCCCCAAGGAGAAACACTGGGGCGAATAAATCCTTTATCCAACAGCTCCTGTAATTGCACTTTCAACTCCCTCAATTCTGCTGGTGCCATTCTGTAAGGAGTAATGGAGATAGGAGTGGTACCCGGCAACAGCTCGATACCGAACTCCACCTCTCTCTCAGGAGGCAATCCTGTCAACTCCTCTGGAAAAACATCAGGGAACTCTGCAACTGTGGCAATGCTATCAATAGGAGAACCCTTCACTCTAGTATCTACCACATGAGCAAGATAGGCTTCACACCCCTTCCTAATCAACCTCCGGGCTGCAACAGCTGAAACAAATAAGGAGGCTAACTGTTCCTGTTCATTAGATACTATCACCTCTCTACCATCACTAGTTCTCAAAGAAACAATTTTCTTTTTACAATCCACCACAGCTCCATGTCGAGATAGCCAATCCATGCCTAAAATCACATCATATTCCTTAAATGGCATCTCAATCAAATCTCCAAGGAACTCCTCACCCTGCACCCTCACTGCACTATCCCGATGCACTTTACTCACCATCACACTATGCCCTAACGGATTTGTCACCAAAACATCAAATCCTAGGGACTCAGCATGCACATCAAACACAGGCAATACAGATGCACTAATATAAGAATGGGTGGAACCCGGATCAATCAAAGCAAGTACTGCAGTATCAAATAAAGAAAAAGCACCAGCTATGACCGCCGATGCATCCGGCTGCCTCTGCATAACATACATCCTCTGGGAAGAACCAACCTCCTCCGGTCTAGTCTCCCTGGATGCAGCACCACCTCTAGAACTGAACCCTGCTCTACCACCTCGGCTGGCACCTCTGCCTCCCCTCACACTGGCTCGAGAAGCGGCAGAATCAACTGACATCTGCCTCTGCCTCTCAGGGCAATCTCTCACAAAGTGATCCGGTGACCCACACCTGAAACATACCCCAGCAACACCAGCTTTCCAACATGGACCACCATGGGGCCTCCCACAATGGATGCAAATAGGTAAGGTGGATCTCTGAACCATAGGGGTTGGAGCACTTGCCACTGAAGCTGCAGGTCTGAATCTTTGTCTCTGGAACTGCACTGATCTACCTGCTGGTCTCTGGCTCCTAATACTCCGAGGAACAAAGCTTCCTCTACCCCTCTTCACTGAAGAAGACCCTGCCTCAAACTGGGGCCTTCTCACCCTAACCTCATCCTCTGAAGCAGCTGCAATCACTTGAGCTCGCTCTACACTTCGAGCTGCTTCCACTAACTGGGAGAAATCATGATATCGAGATCCAGCCACTAAACACATGATCGAGGGCCTCAATCCCTCCTGAAATCGCCGGCATCTATCAATCTCATCAGCAATGATGCCCCCAGCATACTGACTCAGTCGAATAAACTCAACTTCATACTCAGTAACAGTCTTGTTATCTTGCTTCAAGCTCAAGAATTTCATCTTCTTCATATCCTTATACTCCCTAGGAGTATATTTCAACTCGAATTCTCTCAAGAAATCAGCATATGACAAAGTTGGTGGATCATCCATAGAATGTGGCACAGTCTTCCACCAATCGTAGGCATCCTTCTGTAGCAAAGATCTTGCATAGTCAAACTTTTCCTCAGGGGTGGCTTGTAACTGAATAAAGATCCTCTGAACTTTGTCAAGCCACTGTTCTGCCACAGCTGGATCAGTGGTACCAATAAAATCCTCAGCTCCATACTTCCTTAACTTGTCATAGTGCCTCACTGGCACCAAAGACTGAGGGGGTGGTGGCACTGGTTGTACTGGCGCTTGCCTGAAAGTCTCCATCATATGCACAAACCAAGCTGGTGGAACCTCCTCACCAGTTGGTCTCCCCGACCCAGAAGCAGGTGCCTCCCCAGCACTCTCAACTCTAACTCCCTCATCAGGAGCAACACTCTCCTCACTGCCCTCAACTGACTGTCTCAAATGAGAATCCATCAACACCTAATACTGCAAACACAACAGGACACACCTTATTAAAGATCAAAGATTGCCAATCCCAAACATGTATTTTATTTCAAAAACTCACTTTTTAATTCAAAATATTCTTTTTATAACATATTACCTAGGTTGAGAATCTCAAACCTAGGCTCTGATACCAAAACAATTGTAACACCCCCACATCCAATGCACACATACTACAACTACAACCATGTAGCATAAGTGCACCAAACATAGGGATGCTACGGTTTTCTTCAACATTCAAAACATTTAAATAGATACAATACTATTATCATTATATAATATAGAAAAGTAGATCATTTACTTTTAAAATAAAACACATTAGATATATATATACATACATATAGTTATTTCACAGCGGAAGTCATAAAATATTTACATATTTGAAAACACTTAATTCCATATTTACAAATATACAAATATGTACATTTAATCAATACTTTACAAAATATAAAAAGAGTTATACATGATTGGCAAATCTCCTTTGATCTTTAAGTCTCCAAAAATCAACTCTTCACTGTCTACTCTCACTCGGTTTCGAAGAGCTCTCGGGTTCGATTCTAACAGTTCTATCACCTGCGCGATTAAACACTATCGCGCTAAGCCAAGGGCTTAGTAAGATAATCATGCTAATAATATGACTTCGTGCAATGCAATGTCATTTCTCAAACCATAATATATATATAACATCATATATGCAAAATTTACAATATACTTTCACATTACATATCACATTTTATTATCTTTTCATATACCTCATTAGTATTCATTTAATCATCAATACAAAGCAAAACAAACATCATTCATGACTCACATTAACCATAGACAAGCATGGGCCCAAGACACACTAATATGCCATTCAATTTTCAGAGTTAATGTTTTGGTTCTATCATCACATTTATCAATATCAATATCATAGACCCAACTAGGCTTCAAGGATTAAGTTCAACCAAGCTTCAAGGGGAGCAAAGCATGCTAAGCTTCTACCCAACTTGGCTTCAAGAACTAACCCAACCTAGCTTCAAGGGTGGTAACATCTCAATTAGGCTTCAAGGATTCAATCCAACCTAACTTCAAGAGATTTTTACTATCATTAGGCATGCCACCACTAACATACTCTGAAAATGGAATAACACATTAGCCACACAATTCATTTACATATCAATTATCATTTCCATTCTCAATTCTCATCAACATTTAGGCAAACATGCCTTCATTCTCTTAATATTATCATCATAGCCAATAACAATGGCATTGTCTCATATCATATCTTATTTGAATTATCATTTCATCTTTGATACAACATTTCAAGGTACATTACTCATAAAATACAATACCTTTCACAATGCATAACATAACCTTGTTTAAATCTCAACAATGCAATTAGGGCAAAGAACAATTTATATGATTCATAGCTTTAGGATCTTCCTTATGCATTTGATTAGTTCATTCATTGATTCAAGTGTGTTTAAAGTGTTTAGGGTTAGGTTTAAGAACCAACCCACCTTTGAAGAACCAAAACAATGCAAAAAGAACAAAGAAACAAAACCCTAACCAACTCATTTGATGGACACGGGCAGCACACATGAGGGACACGGCCAAGCTTGTGGCCGTGTCTCTCAATTCAACTTTGGCAGTAGCAAACACGGCTTAGGGACACGGCCGTGTCTCTTCAACCAAAACCCACAGCAGCTCACACGGCTTGGGAACACGGCTGTGTCACCCAAAAATTAATCCAACACGTCCAAAATCATATGACTTGGCCGTGTCTCCCAAAACCAAAACCCTACTTCTAATCAACTCTCTTCCAAATGCATTAAAACTCAATATACATCATACCACATGCTTCAAATGAACATCATCAATGTTCTAAACATATATTCATTACAATAATCACTTTAAAACCCATTAAACAAACACCATCTCAAAACCCTAATTAATCACCATCCTTTTTCATCTTTCAAAAACAACATCCATTTAAACATACAATCTTTACAATCAACCCAACACTAATTCCATCTTTTAACTTACAATCAATTTTAACACTTAAAAACATAACACAAACTCATCTCATCATCACACCAACAAAACCTAATTCCTTTCTCACACCACTTCACAAGAATTGAAGACATTAAAGAGAAGATCTTACCTTATATGAAGAAATTCCACCAATCTTTCACCAAATCTCTCAATTCCTTCATCAATTTGAGTATAGCATCAAGAACACTTCCCTTTCCCTTTGTCTTCTACAATGGCCGGCACCAACATGAGAAGAAAAGAAAATGCACAAGTCAACCTCTCTTTCCTTCTTAATCTCCACCATGCTTTTCATCCAAACAATTACCAAAATGCCCTCAAACATATAACTAACCTTTTGTCTTATATAAGCCCATATATGTAATTACACACTCAACAATAAAATATCTTCTTCCACTAACCAACACTTTGACTCTCCCTTTGACCATTTTATATGTTATATATATCACAATATACACAACATATAAACTTGGCTCTAAACCCTAAATTCTTTCCCAAAACACTTATACTTTTCTTTCTCAATTTAAACCAACAATCCAATAACAACAACAACAACAACATGCAAAACTTCTAGGGCATAAATGAGGATATTACAACTATGTTTGTGGC
The DNA here is from genome assembly GCA_947685225.1 of Garcia nutans. Classification (NCBI taxonomy): domain Eukaryota; kingdom Viridiplantae; phylum Streptophyta; class Magnoliopsida; order Malpighiales; family Euphorbiaceae; genus Garcia; species Garcia nutans. The sequence continues at coordinate 28,503,241 of CANTUV010000009.1, read as the reverse complement.
TCTTTGTCAAAGCTCTAGTACAATGCAGATGGAACCTGGTGGATAAACCTACAAACAAGAATGTTATTGGTGTTAAATGGATTTTTAGGACAAGTATAATGCAGATGGTTCAATCCATAAACACAAAGCCATATTGTAAAAGGGTATGCCCAACTAACCGATTTGGATTTTGGAGCTACTTTTGCTCCCGTGTCTAGACTTGATACTATTAAGCTTATTTTAGCTTTAGCAGCTGCAAAAATGGTGGAAAGTATTTCATCTTGATATGAAGTCTGCATTTTTTATGAGGATCAACGAGGGAATGATTCAGCTAAGGTTGGAGGTAACATCAAGAAGGATCTTTTAACCATTCAGAGAGGACCAATGACAAGAGCTAAAAGGATGAAAGAAGCATTAACTTGCTTACTTTAAGACATTTGGAAGGAACAAGCTCATCTAGATTCAATCAAGGGCCTATGTATGCAAGAAGACCTTAACATTGTCAATATGTTTCAAGCATGCTCAAATATGAAAACAATAGTCCAACCCACATTGTTTGAATCAATCTAGCCCATTGAAGAATAAAGGGCCATTCAGCCTTGATTAAGTGTGCATGGATCTTAGGCAGTCATTTTATGTTATTTATTAATTTGAGTTTAGTTTAGTTTATTTACTTAATAAATTCAACATACCAGAGTTAGGGTTTTATTCTTGTTATGTGTGAGTTTTAATGTGTTGTGATTAGTTATCATTTGGGAGTTATAAAATGATGTTGTGATTAGTTGTCATTTGAGAGTTACAAAATGATGTTGTGATTAGTTGTCATTTAGGAGTTACAAAATTAGTTGTCATTTTGGAGTTACAAAATGAGTGCATTTACTTTGGGGTGTGATTAGTTGTCATTTGGGAGTTACAAAATGAGTGCATTTAGCTTGGGGTGTGATTAGTTGTCATTTGGGAGTTACAAAATGAGTACATTTAGTTTGGGGTGTGATTAGTTGTCATTTAGGACTTACAAAATGAGTGCATTTAGTTTGGGGTGTAATTAGTTGTCATCTGGGAGTTACAAAATGAGTGTATTTAATGCATAACAACTCTTTTTAATGAACGTTAGTGGAGATTAAAGGAGAGAACGTATGAGAACTATAATAACAACCTTTTGGGTTTCTTCTACCTTGCTTTGGCTATAAATAATAAATCCAAACTCATTTGCAAAGAATCATTGATGAATGATAATCTGAATTTGCTCTTTAATCTGAATTTGCTCTTTTTTGAGTGTTTTGCTTAAGTTCTTTCATGAACATTGAACTTATCAAACTAATTCAGTTTGTGGCCTTCTCTAACTAATAAAATCTTGTGTTTAATTCTTAACTTACAATAACAATTGGAACTAGTTTTTTCCTAACTTCACTTGAGGAGGTCCTTGGAGTTTGGAATCATCTTAACTGGAGGGTGTTTTCTTGCATTCCATATGTAACATAACTTAATAGTTATTATGGTATATGGTTGCAAAGATAATGATTTCCTATCATTTGGTATCAGAGCCCGATTCAAGTTGAGGATTGCTTATCTTTGTGTTTTTTTTTTTTTTGTTCAAGTATATCACTTCATCTTATTTATCTTTGATTATGTCGAATCTTCTTATTATAATTCTGTCCTTTTAAGTATTCTTCGATTTAAGTTCATACCTCTATGTTGACACAATAAGTTTTGTTATCCCTTCTTTTGTTGTTGCTTTCTTGTGTCAATCTTAAAATTTCAGCACTTTTGTTATTATCATTAAAAAAGAAAAGAAATAAAAACTAAAAAAAATTAGAATTACAAAAGTGCAGAATTCTAGTTCTTAAAATTTTAGAATTGTTTTAAGGCTAAGGGACCTAAAATTTCAGCACTCAGGTTTATTTCCTTGTGTTTAGCTACTTTAAAATTGGCCTTACCTAACATCTTGATCTAGGCTAGTCATTTTCACTCCATTGAATTGCCATAATCTAATTTTGTTTGTTTAGGTTATTAGTTCATCTATGAACCTAAAGTAAAAGCAAGAGAGGAAAAAGGCAAGAGTGGTAAAACTAGCATCGAGAAAAGCCAATTTTTTGTGTAAAACATCAGTGGTGTAATTCATTATTTGAGTGAAACATGTAAGGGAGTGTGTGAGGCTAATCTAACAAACATGATGGGACAAATCAATGATCACCTTGAAAGGCATGATGATGTTCTCAAACCTTTGTAAGGTGAATGAATTCAACGAAGGCAACCAGCCTTTGATCAAGAAGATTATGATGGTGAGGATGATATGGACGATGATCAAATCACTTTGGTTAGTCAAAACATCAATACTAGGAGGCAAGCTAGGAGGGGACATGATAATGATGTAGATTGAAATATTGGTAGCATTAAGATGAAAATTCCTCCATTTCAAAGAGATATTTACTTAGAATGGGAGTGAAAAGTGGAGTTGATCTTCTAATGTCACAAGGTAAAACTTGCTATTGTTGAATTTTATGATTATGCTATTTTTTAGTGGGATCAAATTTGCAAGGAAAGGCATAGAAATGGTGAAAGACCCATTGTGAGTTGGGATTTTCGCCCCACTCCCGGTGGAATGGTTCTTGTGACTTTGGCAGTGTTAGGCTTAGGACCTTAGAGAATACAGACCTAAACTCAGAGAAAATGGAGTCGCCACCAGAATGGGCCAGGAAAAGAAATGGGTGGATGACTCGATTCCTAAGAAATCCCCAACCCCTTAATGGGTTCAAAAAGTTGGGTACGCATGGGGAAGGTGAGAATGACTCAGCACCTCCTCAGCACCCGGTTCATTAGAACCAGCCTCCTTTTCAGGTCTAAATATTATAAAATTCTTAATTAGTGTGATATTATTCATACTACAAGCAATAACTAAAATAAAACATTATTGTATTAAAATCAAAATAATGTTCAAGCGAAACAAATAAATGGACGCCCATTCGAGGATGAAAATATGCCCTTATAACCCAAATAAAATGTCTAAAACTAAATAAGTATGATACCCACCAAAAAGTGGAAACGTATCCTTTTACATTAATCCAAAATCTTCAAGCAATAAATTAAATTATATAATAAAAATCGAGGCATCCACAAAGTGAAAATGAGCCTTTTACAATTTAAGAAATTAAATAAATAATTAATTAATCAAATAAATCATTCAAGCATGATAATTAAAATAAAACATCAAACATAAAGTAAAATAAACCATCCATAATATAACAAATAGCAAACTAAATAAATAATTAAAACTAGGGTTTAAACCACTAAGTAAATAAAATTAGGATTTGAGAAATAAATTTGGGATTTATAGGCTACTGGACATTTAGGGAATTTAGAAAATAAGATTTGGAAATTAGGAATTGGGGTTTAGAAATTTGGTTACTAGATGTTTACTAAATAAGTTTAGAAATTAGGGTTTAGATGTTTAAGGCTTAAAAGTTCCAAATTTTGGACACTAGTTTTAAGAATTAGGGTTTATACCAATTATTCACATCAAACCTTAAGCTACTGGATGTACTAAATGGATTGATTTTTAATTCTATAAAATATACAAATAAGGTATTAACAATTAAATTTCTGTGATTAATATGATAATTAAAGCAAACAAATCAAAATATGAAAAGATAACCTAGCTAATGTATGTTAAAGAAAATTAAATTCAAGACACGAAACCTGCGTTTGAAGGCTCCACTAAATCAGATTGTTGATTCCAAGCTCACTGCCTGCACTAACAGTTGTTTCTAGCCAAGCAAAAATCAAAGACAGTGATTACTGCCTTTGAAGTGTTGATGAATGTTAATTCTTGTTGCTCAGTGTTGGTTTCCTTGCTAAAATTGTCAATCTTCATTTTAGTATTAACAATTATTATTTATAAGCAAAACCTATCACCCCAAAAAATCCTTAAACCTAATTTTAAAGCCTAAGCAATGGCTCAAGTCGACCTGGGCCACCCGACTCAAATGACTCTTATATTCTTTTAATTTATGGACTGAAAAGTTTTAATTTAGGACTAAACAAACTTAATTTAGGGTTTTATAATTTTAATCAATTGAATATATGTCATTTCAAACCGAACTGACTTATTTAAAAGTTATAAAGTAGTTTTAAATCTTTTAAAGTAAGATCAAATTTATTTTGGCATTTTTTAATCAGAATCGTACCAAGCTTAGGGCCAAAATTAAGGGTCTACACCTATCAAGACATGGAGGGAGATAAAGAAAATCATGAGAAAGGGATTTGTCCCAAGTTATTACTATAGAGAGTTGCATCAAAGGCTACAAACTTTGACACAAGGCACTATGATTATTGAGGAGTACCATCAGGAAATGGAAATGGCCATGATAACGGCTAATATGGAAGAGGATTGTGAGGCTACTATGACACAATTTTTTAGTGGACTAAACAAGAAAATTGCTGATCGTTTGGAGTTGTAACATTATGTGGAGATAGAGGACATGTTGAATATGGCTATGAAAATTGAAAGATAACTCAAAGAAAAAGGCACAAGGTATGATTCTAAACCTTTTTCGATTTCTTAATCTTCTTATGTAATATATGTGATCTTGGAGAAATTAAATGAGTATTTAGAGGTGTAGGTTTGTATATACTTAATGTATACCTAATGTATACATAGTATATACATATTATATATATATATTATGTATGTTGGTTATATGTATATATGTTATATACTTGATATATGGTCTATTTAATGTGTACATAGGGTGCACATGATATGTATACATATGGATAAATGCATATATTAAATATACATTACATATTCATAAATATATATATATATACATTACATAAACATGTACATAAAAGTATATGTAATATATAAGTAATATATAGATATATATGACATATGCATATACATATTATATAATTCAAATATAAAATGAAATATAAACATATATGTATAATTAGTGATGGGAAGATGAAAAATGAGTAAATAAATAAAAATAATAAAAGAAAAAGAAAGTCAAAAGAAGAGAGAAACATAAGAGATATGCATATTGATTTGATTGTCTGAAATATAAATGGCATATAAAAAATATATAAATATACATGGAATATATAATACATATATATAAAGTATAAAAATGGTGTTGAAAAAGGTGATAATAATAATAATAATAATAATAATAATAATAATAATAATAATAATAATAATAGAAGAAGAAAGAAAAGTCAAAGAAGGAAATAATGTGATTGTTGAAAATTAAAGGTGGGAAAATAAATATCAAAGTATTTAATTATATTTTAATTCAATTAATATATTATTAATTATATATGTGGCTAGGAAGAAGGGAAATAAAGGGTCTATTTTCTTCTTCTTCTTCTTCTTCTTCTTCTTCTTCTTCTTCTTCAACATGTGCAATTGGAGAGAGGGTGAGAAGAGTGTTAGTTTTTTTTATATACTAAATTTTCAAGGGATTTAAAGAATATTTAAGTTGATTTTGAAGAAAGACAAAGATACCAAGTCAGCATCCTCTCTTTAAAGCTTTAAATTCTTAATTTTATGGTTATGTTTGAATTAGTTAGAGAGATAAAGTTGTCTTTAGTTGCTTAAATTGATAGAATTAAAGCTAAAAGGATGAGTATATTATGATTGGTTGATTGGTTGCTGGAAATAAGAATAAATGATGGAAGTTGTGTTTGATGATGAATACGTGTAATTAGGGTTTCTAATATGATTGATTATAATTATGGTAATGGATGAATTTAGTGTTGTTTTAATATATATGTAATGATTTTATGATTAAAAATTGATTACGACAGAGTTTGGTTAAGTTTAGGGTTATGGACCTATTATGTGTAAATTAGGATTTCTAATATGGATGTTAATGAGATGAATTAGTATTGTTTTAATGTAAATATTATGATTTTAAGGTTAAAAATATGATATGAGTAGGTTTTGGTGAAGTTAATGTTAATAGTTGCAATATGTGAAATTTAAATTTTTGAAAGAGATTTCCAAAATTATGAAAGTGAATTGTTTTAATGTTTTATTAGTGTATAAGTGATGTTTTATAGTTAAATATTAAAAATGAGATTGATAGAATGAAGTTTGAATGAGGTAGTAATAGTGAAAATAATGTTTTGGTGGAATTCTTGGTAGAATTGATATAAATGGTATTTGAATGATTAAAGTAAATTTAAATAGATTGCTTATGCTAAATTGGAACTTATAATGTGGTTTAGGGTTGATTAAAGGAAGTTACAAAATTAAAGAGAGGAAGGGCAATTGGTGAAGTAAGACTTGGAAGGTGTATTGGCATAATTGAGGTTAGTATAGACTTTAATGATTATGTTTAAATTGTATTTGAGTTGGCATAACACATTATGTCTTTGTGACGCGGACCCTTAGCAATGATGGCAGCAAACCCAACGTATAACAATGGTAGAGAACTCCTTGAAACTTGATAATCACCTCCTAAGGAACCCAATGCCTATAAAGAGACGCGAACTCCCTATGATTGAAGGATTTAGTTGGTAAGAAGAAGGAAAACACCACAACTCTTGTTGATAAGTAAACCTAATTCTTGATGCAAAGAAAGAATTAAAAATCCACTCTAATCTCTCTCACATGAAAATTCACAAGAAGAACTTGTAGAAGAATTCAAAAAATTTTATTAATTGTTGTATTTGAAATTCGACCTAATAGTGCCCTTAAATAAGGGTTACAAAATTCCTAATTGCATATGAAAAATTAAGACTAAAACATTCCTAATTGCATAAGGAAAACATTCCTAATTGCATAAGGAAAACATTAAGTATGGAAACAAAATCCTAATCCACTAAGGAAAATATAAAATATGGAAACAAAATCCTAATCCACTAAGGAAAATATAAAGTATGGAAACAACTAAACTAATCCCTTCAACATAAGAAACGCCCCACACTATTTGGGCTGTCCATGGGCCTTAAATTACTTCCCAAGGCTTTATATGAACCCCCATGGACCTTTCTTGCACGTTGGACCTTTCTTTAGCTAGCCTTTAGCTTCCACACTAAGCATCATAATCAGCTTTGGTGTGCCTTCTTCAAGCTCTATCTCCATCTTCTTGAATGATAATTCTTGAAGCTCTTTGGAAATCTCTTCTTGAATATGCAAAGCCATACTAGCTTAATATCTCTTTGCCTTGCTCCTAGTGATTGGTCCACTTGCTAGCTTCATGGGATCCTTTCTTGCATCACTTTGTGAATTTGTTATGCCACTTTGATATGTGTTTTGATAAGATATATGGTATTGTATCATTTAAAAGTAAGTGAAAAGCATGGAATATGGATTTTAAGCCATTATATTATGGTTAAAGTAATTGTTATGTACATTTGTATAAATGTACATTATGTTAAATTTGATATGAAAATGTGGATAATAAAATAGAATAAGAAAATAGGCCACATTGAGTTTGTGACTAAGTAATTTGTCTAATTTGCATGAAAAAAAATATAGAAAATAATTAAGGGATGTGGAAAATATGACGAATTGTAGAAAAGGGGTAAATATCATAAAAATTGATAAACACGATAACAAGATGGAAAATGTGAAATGTGATCGAGAATATGAGAAATAGTTAAGAAATAATTAGAAATGATTTGGAAAGATGAGAATGAACAATATGATAGGTAATGGGGGAAGAAAATATGGAAATAGCTAAATATGTAAAAATTATGAGAAATAAGAAAATGTGATGAAATATAAATGTAATGTGACTGAGAAATACTAAAAATATGAAATATGTGAAAATATGAAAAATTGATAAAATGAGACAATGTGAGTGTTTGTATTTATGATATGTGTAATATTTTATGAATGTGATGATAAGCCATGGAATAATGGCTAGTATTAATGTTGTGTATAATTTGTGAAAATATGAGATAACTAGCTAATGTGACAAATATTTGCATTGCAATGATATTTAAGTATTATATATATATATATATATAATGTGATGTAAACTAGGTATATAAAAGTGAATTATGATAAGAATGTGAACATGAGTCACATTCTAATAAGTAATGTGATGATATGTGCGAGTTATGAGAGGTGCTAATTATGCACTAAAATGTGAAAGTAAGCCACATATTCATTATATGTGATGATGATGTTAAGTATGAGTAGATAATTTGAAAAGGAATATGAAATGTGGAAAAAATAAGAGAAAAGTGGAATATGAGAAATGTGTTTGCATGCTTACCTTATATAAAATCTAGTTCTGAAATATTGTTGTTGGAAATCTATTATGTCCATGGGTGAGACATGCTGGTATCACATATATTATTACATCTACGAGTGAGACATGCTAGTGTCACATATATTATTTTGCCCACTGGTGAGACACGTTGGTGTCACAGATATTTATTACTCCTTCGTGTGAAATACGCTGATATTACAAATGATTGAGATAGCTCAAGAAAATATATCTAGAACTAGACCATTATATAATGACTTTTGGGCCCAATGTGTGTGTTTGTGATATGTTTATATGTATGATAAATTGTATGGTGAATAAATGAATGGTATAAAAATGTATAACTACTAATGTAAGTAGATGAAATATGTAACATGGAAAAGGTAAACGAGTGACATGCTATGCTAATAGTATGATAAGTGATGAGATATGTTTATAAGGATTAATTTAAAAAGAATTATGAAAGAGATATACATATGTGTGTATAATATTTATTATTTTTAGATATGTACCACTAAGCTGTAAAGCTTAGTGCAGTTGTATGAATTGCACAGGTGAGAATTGTTTATTAGAGGGATCCTGGTGGTGGGTGATATTTGGAGATTGGAGAGCTACAAGACCAATGGTGCTGATTACATTTATGTATACTTATGCTATGTATTATGCATTTTGGGTTTTTTTTTTTGTATGTATTAAACACATTAGATAAAGTTTATGTACGTAATTCTTTTGAAAGGGGTTGTGAATATGAAATGTACTTATTGAATATGTAAAGTTATAAAATAATGAGTTTTGAGTGATTTGTTTGAAATAACTGGAGATTTGCACTATAGGTAAATAGTACCTTATCAGGTACTATTTGCTTTTACTATGGATGAATAGTATACTTTATAGTTAGATAAATAATATTCTATCAGTACTATTTTTACTGTAATCATCTGAAGGAATAAGGCTCCTACTCACTTTGATAAGACAAATTTTTCTTTTTCTTTTTCTTTTTCTTTCTCTTTCTCTTTCTTTTTCTCTTTCTCTTTCTCTTTCTCTTTCTCTTTCTCTTTCTCTTTCTCTTTCTCATTCTCTTTTTTCTCTTTCTCTTTCTCTCTCTTCTCTTTCTCTTTCTCTTTCTCTTTCTCTTTCTCTTTCTCTTTCTCTTTCTCTTTCTCTTTCTCTTTCTCTTTCTCTTTCTCTTTCTCTTTCTCTTTTCTCTTTCTCTTTTCTCTTTTCTTTTTTCTTTTCTTTTTTCTTCTTTCTTTTTTCTTGTTTATTTTGCTCTTTCTCTTTCTCTTTCTCTTTCTCTTTCACTTTCTCTTTCTCTTTCTCTTTCTCTTTCTCTTTCTCTTTTTCTTTACAGGAGATAGGCCTCCTATAACAGTCATTTTTATTACTGGGTGCATAATCTGAATCCGAGTCAGAGTCAAATGATGATGATGTCACTGATGAGGTAGATAAAGAGTCAAAAGAAGATGACAGAGATTTTCTCCTTCTAGACTAGGCTTTAGAGTAGGCTTTAGATTTTTTTGACTGGGTTTTAGTGAAGGAACCAGAAGAAGAAGGTTTTATGGTTATGGGCTCAAAAGTTAAGGAAATGAACTCAACCATCTATTCCATAAAGGCTTCATATTCCTCAGAAGATTTTGCTCCTGCTAGGAGGGCTTGATAGTGAGCTTTTTGGGCTTCAAAGGTAGTAGCTTGCTTTGGATCAAAACCACCATGATTTCCTTTAAAGATCTAGTTTTTATTGTGGTTTCAGAAGTGGAACTCCCCAAGGCATTCCACCATTTTACTTCACTTCTTCTTAATACAACAGGTATATTGGTATCTAATTGATATGCAACTGTGAAGTACCATTGGTATACCCAAGGTATTAAGAATTTCATACAAAAGAGAAGGAGTAGAGGACATCTCTTCTCTGAAGGAGTTGGTTTATAATTGGCTGCAAAATACTAGTAAGCTTACAGTGCTTGTAACGATAGTAAATTATCTTCACTGCTACAATAGTATCACCAGTCTATGAACCAGTAAGGAATTTTATCAGTTTCAATGTTAGTGTCAAAATACACTAACCATGAATGGGTATTTGTAGGGTTCTAGATATATTAGGCTTTGGTTCAGGCTTCTACATAATCCCAGTAGTTATATGAAGGGCATACTTTTTTATATGTAAGGAAATTGGCTTTAATTTGCATAGGAGTATGCAAAGGTTTTTTCCATTCAGAAGGATGCCGAATCTTTTTAATTTGGATGGAGGAATGGGATATAATGGTTTTATTTCTCTCATCATAGTTGTATTTTATTTTTACTGAATCAGTGTCCTCAAGAATAGTTAAATAGTATTCTTAGGTTTTTAACAAATCTTATGGTTTAAAAAAATCAATTTTTAGGGTATACAGATTTAATAATATCCCATGGATTCTGATAATTGAATCCATCTTCAATTATTAATTTTGTGTTCCAAAATGATTTTGGAAACCATTTTGATTTTTCAAGAAAATTTGTTGAAACAATTTGAGTTGGTTGTCTGAAAATTTTCAACTCATTTTTAGAAATATTTTGAGATAGATTTTAGAGGAGGAAGACTCTCCTATCTCTATTTTTGGTTTTACAAAAGGAACAAAGGATTGGCCCGTGGCTTCCTATTTGGGAGGTGAGAAGCCCATTTTTTAAAGTGCTTAAAGCACTTCTGCAGCTGAGAGACCCATTACTTTATAGATTTCTTTTGGGTTATGTCATCATTTTATTCAACCATTGAGTCCTAAGATTTTATGGCTTTACTTCTTGGCTTTAAGTTATCTGAATGATTAGATAGGGCTTTAGGAGAAGAGCTTGAGTCTAATTTTACAATTTTTTTAGCTTTATTGACTTTTTTATTCTTATTCCCCATGATTCCTGTGAAGGAATTCATGAGTCAAGAAGTCAGGTATACTATTATTTTCTCCTTAATATATTTTATATCAAAATCAAAAATAATTAATATAGCTTGCCATCTAGCAAAAATATATTTTGAGGCAAGATTTTTAACATCTTTAATCAAAACTTCTTTTGCATGTTTACAAGCAATACGAAGTAAAAAAAATTTTATTTAACAAATCACTTTAAAATTTAGAAATACAAAGTACAATAGTTAATATTTCTTTTTTAATAGTAAAATAGTTTATTTGGATTGGGTTCCAATGTTATGAAGTAAACTGAACTATGATTTCTCTACTCTCTTTTAATTACTTTAACACACCACATACCCTATATTAGAGGCATCAATTTCAACTATTTTAGAAGCTGATGGGTTAGGAATATAGAGACAAAGAATGGTTTTTACTAAGACTTTTACTTGTTGGACTATACCAGTGTGGATTTCAGTCCATGGGCTAGGATTCTTCCTAAGCCTATCATGCAAGGGCTTTATCAATATGTTCAGATTGGGATAAAATTCAATAACATAATGTAAACATCCCAAGAATATTTGTAATTGGAATTTATTTAGAATCTAATTAGGAAACTTATATCTAAAAGCTAAGTTCCTTTCAATAGGTTCGATTATTCCATGTTCTATATAATGTCCTAGAAATATGATCTTAGTATGAAATATGAAAATTTTGGTTTTACTTAATACTAATCCATTTTTTCTTACCACTATAAAAAATGTTTTTAAATATTTAAAATATTCATCCAATGTTTTATTGAATATTAATACATCATCAATATAAACTATACAAAATTTTATATAAAGGTTAAAAACATCATTTATTACTCTTTGAAATCTAAAGGGTGTTTTTTTTAATTTAAAGGGCATCACATTTCATTCGTACTGACTAAATGAAACAATGAATGTTATTTTATATTTGTCTTTAGGATTAATTTTTCAACATTCAGATTTCATATCAAATTTAATAAATATGTTTTCCTAATATAATCTATTTAAAAAATCATTTTTATTTGAAATAGGGTGCCTAATCCATTTTAATACTTTATTTAAATGGTTATAGTTTATTACTAATCTAGGAGCTCATCTTTCAATCTCAGAGGCCTTGTTTACATAGAATACAACACAAGACCATGGGCTTCTAAACTTGCAGATTAATTTTTTATTTTCTAAATCTGTAATTTCTTTTTTATAGTATTCTATTAAATCTGAGGCTATTTGAATGGGCCTAGTTTTAGTTGTAATAGTCTTTTCATCAGAGCCTATTTCACAAGGCAAATTAACCATATGTTATTTCTTGTTCCAAAATGCATTTAACATATCAGCACATAGTTCATTTTTTATTTGGGCCTTAATTTGGTCCATTTTCTTCTTTACTAAGTTAATTTTTAATTTTTCATTTATTTTTTATAAATGATAGGTATTTTTTAAATTATAAAGCTGTTAAGATTTTGCTTTAATTAAGACATTTATTTCTAGTCCAGAAATAAAATGTGCTTTAAGTAAGTTAATTTTTTTTTTAGGTTTTTCTATAAATGAAAATATAATTTTTTTATTTTTGATTTTAAATTTTATACTATCATCTTTTACTGAATATGGAGTAATTAAATTCATACATAGTATTCCTAAGGTTACCATATGATGAATTTCTAAATTTATGTTTTATATGGTTACTGACTTTCTCTCATAGGAAAATGGGTAATCCTGCTAAGAACTTTTCCTTCTAGAATGCTTAGTTGGAATCTTCTCCGAGCATTATCCTAGTTAAGAAAGTTATTTTATAAAATTGAAAATCACTAAGTTTTTTATATCTGAGGTTACTTAGTAATTCTACATTTTCATTAGTAATTCTGCATTTTCATCCTTTAAATGAGTTGAATCTCTTATAAATGAAATAATATAGTCAGAATGAGTATTACCACTGCATCCTGAATAGTTTCACCATATTCATTTAAGATATGGGTTCTATCTTCATGGGTTTTAATGGCATTTAGAATTTCTAAATGTTGTTCATCAATGAGATAATTATCTCACCAACCTTTTAATTGGCCTGTGAAGCCAGCTATAATCAGTTTTGCTATAGTTCTGTCAGAAGTTTTTGTTTGAGTTCTTTAGGCATTAGCAGCCATAGTCATTTGTTGTAGAAGACTAAGGATGTTATTCTCTGATAGATTATCTATATTCCATTCATATACTGCAAAGACATTATATTTATATTGAGACAATATATTAGGTCTTTCTATAATACCAAGGTCTAATGTAGTCATCCTAGGTACTATAAACTGACTGTGGGTTATATGATTTATTTGAGGAGTTACTGTTTTATTAAAAAATTCAAGATCTTCAGTGTCAGGTGTAGAAACCTATCTTGATTCTGAATCTTAGTCTTGTATGACTATACTAATTGTTTTAGATTTTGACTGAGGTATATCTTGAACAACTTCTTTTGACTTAGAAGTTAATTTTACTAAGTTGATCTTTAATTGCTTTTATGAAGTTAGAGTCCTTAGACTGTTTGACTTCTTATTGTCCTGATTTAGAAACCTCAAAAGGTTTAAAGACATGGGTTTTTTATTTTTATCTGAAAATTCTTCTATAAGTTTTATAATTTCTTTACCTTTTATAGATTTTTCTATTCTATTTAACTATTATCCTATACTATGTAAGTGAACATTATAAAAATTATTTTGTTCTAAGACTTACCTATTTGGATCATCATCTGGTACAGTTTTAAAAGGTGTAATTTTTTACTTCATGTCCTTCATACAAAAATATATTGGCAGTTTTAGGTGGATATTCACTTTGTATAATTTTACCATTTGTTTTCCATTATGTTTCTTTATTCCTAGTAGTTATAGGATTTATAGATTTTTTTTATTTTGTGCCTTATAAATTCTTTTAAACCAATAAAAGAATTTTATTCTAACTTAATTTTGCCTTACACTTATATATTTTGTTTTAAATTTTTCAAAATCATGTTCTTTAGTTTTTTTTTTAATTTTTAGTTGTTGTAATTCATCATAAAATTTATCTTCATTAAATTTAAATTCTTTATTTATGACATTTAATTCTCTATCTATGTTTGCTACATTTTCAATTATGGTTGAAGTTGTAGGGGACTCAGGTTTTGTTGGAGATGGTGACTGTTCTCTAAACTGATTTAGATTTAACCTAGAGTTTGGAGCCATAGTGTTATCTTCATTATACAGAGGATGTGGTACTACTATACTATAATCTGTACCTTTCATTTTATGACTAGATTCAAGTATATCTGATGTAGAATACTCGTATTTTATAAATGTTTGCAATACTGGTTTAGGGTTTGGTTCAGGATATGAAGCATATATCATAGAAGGTAACTTTGATGCTCTTCCTATGTCTACTGTTGAAGTAGAGAAGAAGGTATCTGAATGCCTACTGCTTATACTATGTCTAGAAAATTTTAATTTTACCTTATCATCTTCATACTGTTCAATTTGACTAATGTTAGTATTAGCTTTTATAATTTTCTCAAGTTCGGAAGGTGAAACTGCTCCTTCTAAAATCCATTCATCATGAAGGAATATGTCCTTCCACTGTATGGTTTTAGGAATCACAATATTAACTTTACTAAGGTTTGTTTGAAGAAACTTAGTTTATACTATTTTATGTTGCATTTTATACTTAGTTGCAAAAGCTAATACCATCACTTTATACTATATTTTATATATTAATGCTACAGAAATTGATCCTTCTAACATTTTATAATTATGGTTTTAATTTCTAATATTAAACTTTTTAATATATTAGGGTCACTTAAGGATACTATAATATCATGATGTACATCAAATTTAATAGGTCTTTGATTGACATTAGTCTCTACTGATCCTAAGAGAGAGTCCTGAAAGTTTACAAACCTAGCATCTCTGAAAATGACCAATATACTAGTATCTAGGCCTTCTCTAGTTAAAGGTTTTATACCAATTTTTATCAATCCTATATGTATATGCTTATATTTTGTATCTTATGTTGCTTTAAGGTTTTAGGAGATAACAAAGTAATTATTTTAAAAGGTTTACTTAACTGTATATCTCTTTCTTCTATTTTTTATTGTATAATCAGATTTAAAAATATTTATTTTAGATATTTTATAAATTTATTCTTTATCTACTTTAGGTATTTCCCAATCATTTATTGCTTTATGAAAATCTTCTAATATTACTTCGTTTTTGTTTACAATCCTTTTAATTTCTAATGACTTAGAACTGTTAGATTTAGTTGTACTAGCATATTTACATAAAAATATTCTATTTTTTAATTTTTAAAAAATAGTTTAAAAGTGATTTTTAAGATTTTGAAAGCAACCACTGACTTACTGCTGTACAACTCCTATCATTGGCTAACACTGGACTTACTGCATATTCAAATTCCTAGTCAAAGATCTCACCCTTAATGCTACATATCAAAGCTTAAAAATAATTAAAAAAAAACTTCTTTATATAATCTACTACTACCCCAAAAAGTGATAGGTTCTGATACCAATAAAAACTAGATGGATATACATATACCCAAAACTCCAACATTTTACTCCAAATACATTCAACACTTCATATCCATATGTGTGTGTGTGTGTGTGTGTGTTTGTGTTATGTAATTCAATAATTTACAACAATTAATCATTTATTAATTACACATCATTTCATATAATAACATAAAATTCATAAACATCATGAGTTTACCAAAACATAAGTTTACATGATATGCAGTCAAGCTTTGGTCTTGTGGAAAAATACCAATTTCAAGTACAAATCCACTAACGTAGACCTAGTTAGGTCTAGCATAGCTCTCTACCTCTGCCCTGTCCTGCGCGATGAACAAATCTCGCTAAGCTATTAACTTAGTGGCATATACTTTGATAACAAAAGTAATTTTAAAATAAAGCTACATGCTTTTCTTTTCAAACATGAAATGTATTATGTATTAATATATGCATTACTCATACAAATCCTCCAGGTATCATAATCACAAGCGATGGGCCCAAGTAACTCCTACACAGTATTCTAATTCCAAAGATGTTGTATGGTCTATCACAACATCAGGGATCTAAGTGTCATGTCAAACCACCTAAAGGTGCATCTTCTATTAACACCAATGTGTCTAGCCCTAAAAGTAAATAATATCTCATCTCATATCAATGGCATGCTAATCTGATAGCACTAAACATAACTCCTTGGAGTAAGATACTACTGTAAGGCAAACAAACACACACTTTAGCACACTTTGTCCAATTCCATATCTTTTTTCCATATTCACGTATAATTTCTTCATTTCAACTTAATTAATCACGTTTTTAATGATTTTAGTCAAATTTACAATGTGACCTCTTTACCCATATTCTTTGGGCATTTTTCACCCTTTTCTTAAATAACACATATTAATGATTTTAGCCATTTTATAATGGCTTAACATAATGTAATTTATGCATTTTACACATTCTTACAAATAACAATGCACTTTGCATATAAAGACCCAACATCAAAGTAGCTTAGCACATTCGTAATATCAAAATGTGCTAGGCCAAATCAAATGCAAGCGAAATATATAAACTTAAAGTATGTACTTATCTCTAATTATGCCAATTTCACCTTCCAACTCTAACTTCCAACAATGCCCTTCAATTCTTTAAATTCACAACCTCACTTTATTCAATCCCTAACCAAGTTATAAGTTTAAATATAGCATTAGAACCCTACTTTAACATATTTTAATCAAGTAATTTCCAATTACACTCATTCTAACCAAAAATCCTACTAAAACCCTAATTATCTTACTATGTTATTCAAACTTCCACCAAATTCATTCATTTCAATTATCTAACCATAAAATATCTAATTATACATCAAAATAACATTATTACAATCCATTTTAACAATTATTGAAACCTCCCTTAAAATCTCAAATTTCATATAACCACCCTAAAACCCTCACTTCACCAAAATCAACTATTTTTCACCAACCAACCATAAAATTATAACATCCATATCAAAATATCATTAAAACAATTCATTACAACAACTATAAATTTTTTCATCAAAATTCCAAATTTTACATAATCAAAATTTCCAAGAAAACTTCTTAAAATCTAAGAAAGCTTACCTATTACTTATGCTTTCTTCAAAATCTCCTTAATTCCTTTGAATTCATTGCAAAATTTTGAGTGATTAAAGAGAAAATCTCCCCTTACACATCAATGGAGAATTTGGCCCACACTAGAGGAAGAATAAGATTAAGACTAAATTTTGACTTTTAAATTTTCTATCTTCTTTTCTTAACCATATGTATATATATTTATTTACTTGATTAATTAATCAATAATTATAAAATATTATATATTTCATCTTCCACCCAAAAATAATTTAATTTTGAATTATTTTATTATTTTTATTTTATTTTTTAACTTTTAACTTTTTTTACTTTGACTTTTAACTTTTACCTTTTTGTCTTTTATGAAAATGTATATCTTGGGTATATGTTAGGTACATACCATGTATATATTATATATATCCAATATATAACCTATGTATATCTTGTATATATATATTGAGTAAATACTATACATATACCACCTCCATCACTCCAATCATCCTCCTTGCTAACTATTTAATTGTATTAAAATTTATGGGTGCTACATGTTTCAAGCATGTTTAAATATGAAGACAATAATCCAACCCACATTGTTTGAATCAATTAGCCCATTGAAGAATAAAGGCCATTCAACCTTGATTAAGTGTGCATAGATCTTGGGTTGTCATTTTATGTTATTTATTAATTTGGGTTTAGTTTATTTGCTGTATGAATTCAACATATTAGAGTTAGGGTTTTATTCTTATTAGGTGTGAGTTTTAATGTGTTGTGATTAGTTGCCATTTAAGAGTTACAAAATGAGTGCATTTAGTTTGGAGTGTGATTAGTTGTCATTTGGGAGTTACAAAATGAGAGCATTTAATGTATAACAACTCTTTTCAATGAAAGTTAGCAGGGATTAAAGGGGAGAACATGAGAGAGCTATAATAACAGCCATTTAGGTTTCTTCTACCTTGCTTTGGCTATAAATATCAAAGCCAAACTCATTTGTAAAAAAACCATTGATGAATGATAATATGAATTTGCTCTTTGTAAGTGTTTTTGCTTAAGTTCTTTCATGAACTTTGAACTTATCAAACTACTTCAGTTTGTGGCATTCTCTAACCAAAAAAATCTTATGTTTAATTCTTAACTTTTCAAATCATATTTGGTTTGTGGTACTATGGGTTGAATTCAAGTACTAGTTTTATTGGTAAACAATAACAATTAGAACTCATTTTTCCTTAACTTCACTTGAGGAGGCCCTTGGAGTTTGGAATCATCTTGACTAGAGGGTATTTTTTTGCATTCCATATGTAACATAACTTAATAGTTATTAGGGTATATGGTTGCTAAGATGATGATTTCCTATCAATTTTTAAATGGTGTACTTCAAAAGGATAGCTGCTCATGAAGATAAAGTATACAAGTTGAATAAGTTCCTCTATGGCCTTAAGCAAGCTTCAAGAGCCTGCATGGTATAGCGGAGTTGATGATTATTTTTTGCAATAAGGATTCAAGAGGAGCATGAATGAGCACACTCTTTATTCCAAAACTGGTTCAGATGGTAAAATACTCATCATTTCATTATATTTTGAAGATTTGTTGATTATAGTTAAGCATGAACAACTTGTTGAATCATTCACGTCACACATGATGAATGCTTTTGAAATGTTTGACGTGGGCTTGATGAAGTTTTTCTTGGGGATTGTAACACCCCTTCCCGACCTACATGTGTAAGCCGAGTAGAGGCGCCACACTATCCAAATGTTGCTACCAATTTTACTTAGTCAAATTCCGATTTTACAGAAATTTTGCCAGAGGTTCGCCTAGAAATTTGGATCCCAAGTGTCGACAAAACTTGTTTTTCTGATTTTTGAAAACATTTTACATAGACCAATGTGAATAAAATAATTTTCCAATATACTCCCAATGAATCCACCTTATACCCTCAACTACAAACCTGCATGAAGAGTTCACACTTATAATCCAGAATAAAGTAGAGATTTATTATTATTACATACCAACAACGTACAGTATCACATACTGACTCTCAATCTTATATATACATATACATGCCACAACTAGCTAACTCATAATGGAAACTAAAGGCTACTCTGAGGTGCTGCGCTGTGTTGTGCTGCTCGATGCTAATCACCGAAATCTACTGCTCCAAACCTACGAGTCAAGAAAACTCAACTCGCTGAGCATTGTCGCTCAGTGGGTACTTTACCAATAAAAATAAAAGTAGTATATGAAAGTATTCGAAATCAAAGGAAATAATTAAATCCACAATCAACCAACTTTATACCAATAGAAATCGTGATACATTTAGTGTGATATGCTTTCAATAATGTAAAATCATAATTCAAACTCATTGGCATTATATAGTTTAACGAAAAATAATATGTCTTTGATTCAGGCTCTACTGGTATATAGGGAACCATAGTGATAAGGCAGTGGGCCTCCCCACTGTAACATAGGTGGCCCTCACCACCAATATCAGATCACAGGAATGGGCCTCCCCATCCTGGTTAACCAATGGGCCTCCCCATTGGCTTCAGTGGCCTCACCACTGAATAAAATATCATATCACAATAATGAGCAGTACTGCATGCGTTAGTATAGTGCACCATACCCTTATCTACCACTCCCACTATCCAGTAGAGCAAAAATATTAAAATGATTTAATTTAAGTCCCAACTTCATTTTAGAATGATTCAAGAAATCAATTTAAATTCTCATTGTGCTTTGCCATTTATGCCGCGCACCACTTTCTTTGGTCAAACCGTTACTCTTTTTCACATATTTAACATCCAAAATAAACACATTAAACATTTCAAAGTATTCCTCAAAAGATCACAAATTGACCAAATGAATAGTGTTGCGGCGAGAAAAATCGGCAACGCAAAATGGCATGACCAAATGAATAGTAAAATCTGGGTTTTCGTCAAAATTTCAGTCCACTTCAGTCATGCATTTGACCAAGTGAATGATCTTATTTTTCGCTGAAATTTTACAGAAAACTTATTTCATATGTTGACTAATTGCATGTAAAATTTCGTTGAAAAATTCATTCGTTTGCTGCCCCAAACAATTTCCACAAAAATAGTCCAGAAGCTGTCACTTTGGGACCATTTCGGCCCAAAACATTTGAAATGCATAGGATAGTTTATTTTTCTTTTGAAAATCAATATTAAGGCTTCTTTAATAGTAAAGTGAAGATTCAAACACTTCCTTTTAGCAATTTTTGCAAGTTTAACTCAAATCAAACTAATTAAAGTCCAAACAACTTACTAAATCAAATTGCCAAATTTTCTCAAAACATTTGGTTTCAATTAAATTTAACAACCCAATTGCCATAAGAAAACAAGAACATAACTCAAATATTTAATTTAAACTCAATCAATATATTTAAACATCAATTTCAAAACTTCCATAAACCAAAGTTTGTAAGAAAATAGAATTTCTTTTATGGTAAAGCACCAAATCAAAAGTAATTATTCAAAGGTAAAGTACCAAACCTTATTCTTGTACTTCCCCTTAGCTTTTCCTTCTTCTCCTTCCTTAATTCTTTATTTCTCCTTCAATCAATTCAAGATACAACATAAACCTTAGAAATTCAAAATAATAAGTTATCCTCCATTTCTTTGCTCGGGTGTTGCCCGGGCCCCGTTTCTACTGACGATCATTTCATATTTACCCCCTTAACGTCCTCTACCCACTCTTGTTTTTATTTCCTACTTCGGATTCATGTATAATGACCAAAATGTCCCTAGTCAAAATCCCCTATATCTTTCAAACCGTGCGTTTTCTGGAAAAACCGTTACGCATCTTTGTGACCCGGTTTTTCTCTATTTTCCATTTTTGGAATCTGTTATGTGCACTATTAAGAACATCCGGTATGACTTTTGGAAATTACATTTACCTCCCCAAAACTTTTGAAAATTACAGTCACCTCCCCAAAACTTTTTGAAATTACAATCACCTCCCTAACACTTTGCATTTTTCTTCAAGTAGGTCCCAGTGGTCCTATAGCCTTATCTGGGGCCGTTGTCAGGAATTATCTTCTCATTTCCCCTTCTCTCACTGTGCACGTGACTACACTGCATAAATACGATAGGCGGATGTGACAGGGATGGAGGTTGAATAATCTGAATTAGGTAGTTTCCTTACTCAAAGGAAATATGCTCAACAAGAAGTTTTACATGGACGCATAATAAGAAGTTGAAGAAGGAAGATGGTCTGATGGTATTGATGCTATAATTTACAGAAGTTTAGTTAGTAGTTTGCTACATTTTACCGCCACCTGACCTGATTTAATGTATGTATCTAGTCTTCTTTCAAGATTTATGGCTTCTCCAATACAAAATCATTTTGTTGCAGCCAAGAGAGTCCTAAGATATTTGAATGTGACATTTGATCTTGATGTGAAGTTTTTGTAGCAAGATTATTATGTTTTGTATGGTTTTGTTGATAGTGATTGGGGTAGTGATGTCAATGATTACAAAGCACATCTGGTTATTTATTTTCTCTTGGTTCTGGTCCATTTTCATAAAGTATAAAGAAGCAAGAAGTGGTTGTTCAATCATCTACTGAAACTGAATATATTTCAGCTGGTAGTGTTACAAGTCATGTGATTTGGTTAAGAAAGCTTCTTGATGATTTGAATAAAACTCAAGGTGAGGCAACCATCATTTTGTGTGATAGCAAATCTGCTATTACCATTGCTGAAAACCCAATTCAACATGGAAGGAAAAACATTTAGAAATAAAGTGTCATGTTGTGAGGGAAATTGAAAAAAAAAATGAAGTTTTGAAGGTCAAAATTTTCAAATCAGATGAGAATCTTGTTTATTTGATGACGAAAGCCTGCCAAAATCAAGATTTGAGACATTGACATATCAAATTTGTGTTTCTAGTAAAAGTAGCAAGAAGGAGTACTGAAGAGAATGCTACTTTCACTATAATGGCTAAAGCATGTATTTTTGTTTTTAAGTAATGTGGACAGTCTGTTTTACCACCTGAGGCCATAAAACAAATTAATTGTTTTTAGTTTCAGTTTTGGACTTTAGAATTTGAAGGGTTTTTATTTTGTTACTTTTAAATATTTTTGGAAGTCAGGGTTATGTAAATGGCTTATAGTAAAAAGCTAAATAGATTATATATTTGTAATTTGATCTAATGAATTATAAGTGACTTTTTTGCCTTCTTTTTGCTTTGTCTTCTCACATATCAGAGCACCATTTTGCTTTATTTTTTATGTTCTTTTTCTTCCATTTTTCAAATCTTATTTTCAAATTCTACCCTCAATCCTTTGATCTAAAGCTTTCATAACTGCATTTCATGCAGAAAAAGAAAACAAAATGCGAAGCATGATTCATATATGTATTACAGCTATAAAAGTTGCTGATCATACAAGAGTCTAAACCATTTTATGATGTGAAGTAATTCAACAGTGACATGCACAAAGGTTTCTTTGAGTTCAATTTCAACAGTGGCCATATTATCTTACATCAAATATTGGCTTCAAACATTATGGGTTTCAACAAATGGAAGTATTGTTCTCAATCTTGATGGATGGGAATTAGTTTTGCACGATTCTAAAGAGCAAAGTTCAGAACAATTTACACAGTACACATGATTAGGATTGGTTTGAACTTTGAAGTGACTATGTACACAAAAAGCCTTGTTTCCTCAAATGTTGTCTAAGGCCAGGTTTATCTTAACTAGTTGGCTTTCTCCGTTTCATGTTCAATTTCAATTTGTATTGTAAGTAAATGATTTAAATGATAAAGTTGTTTGTTTCTATTATATATGCAATAATGATTGTGTTCCACACTTGATATCAATGATACTAAATATAGGTTAGTTGAAGAATCAAGTAAAAAAAAACTTGATCATATATTTTCTTTTGTACTTAGCAGTGTTTTTAAAATTGGACCGGACCAGTTGGTCAAACCAATTAAACTAAGAACCGAAAGTTGATCCGATTTAAAACACTAAAAGATCGATTTTATAATAAAAAAAAACCAATTAAAACATGCTAAATTAGACTAAACCGACTAAATGCAATCAAATTAGACCGAACTAGTTATGTAAATTTTAAGTTATTTTTAATAAAAATAAGAAAAAAATTAGATTAATTTTTTATATATATTATATTTAAAATGTGATATATTTTTTAATTAATAAAGTATATATTTATTATTTTTAATTTTTTATAATTTTTAGATTTTTTATTAATATATATATAAAAATTTATAATATTATTATATTATTAAATTTAAGTCAAACTGGTTGAATCTATATATCAATTATCATTTTGATTCAGTGTCCAACCCAGTTTAGTCAAACATTGTTGTTTAGTTGTTTTGTTTTACCCATCACTGGCTTGGAGTTTTAAAAGCTGTCCATGTAAGTATGACCATTATACATATAAATGTTAATAAAGAAAATTTTTAGGTAGATCTGGTCCATGACCCTACTCATAGACTAAGTCAATTATAAATCGTGATTTGAAAAAAAAATTAATTTAAATTATTTTTTAAAATGGTATAATTCAAATAATAATTTATAATTTGTCGGATCCATAAATGAGGACATGAACCAAATCCATATAAAAAAATTTTCGCTAATAAAATAAATTTATAATATTATTATATTATTAAATTTAAGTCAAACTGGTTGAATCTATATATAATTATCAATTTGATTTAGTGTCCAACCCAGTTTAGTCAAACATTATTATTTAGTTGTTTTGTTTTACCCATCACTGGCTTGAAGTTTTAAAAGTTGTCCATGTAAGTATTACCATTATACATATAAATGTTAATAAAAAAATTTTTAGATAGATCTAGTCTATGACCTCACTCGTGGATTAAGTCAATCACAAATCTTGATTTAAAAAAATTAATTTAAATTATTTTTTTAAATAATATAATTCAAATTATAATTAATAATTAGTCTGATACATAAATAAAAATATTAACCAAATTTATATAATAATTTTTCCACTAATAAAATAAATGCACTGATATTAGTTTGTCGGTTTTTTTTTTTTTTCTGGTGGTGGAAAGCAAACTTCAAAGATTCTCATCTCCCAATTATAATAATAGTCAAAATTAGATTTAATAGTAAAATAAAACTAGAGCGCGTAACATGAGCAAGTGCTATCAGAAGTTTTACTAGATCAAGTCAAGCAAAGTTTACTATATTATTTGGAGTTTTTAATTCGAAGATTAGTAGTATGCAAATCGAGGGCAGTCATTATTATAAACTTTTCGAGCAGATTACAGTTTTGTCTATGTAGTACGAATCAAAGTCGAGAAACCATGCCCAAACTCCTTCCTCAACTCCCTCTTGAAATCATCATTGACATGCTCTCATGGCTTCCTGTGAAGCCTATTCTACGATTCAAGTATGTAAGCAAGTCATGGTGTTCTTTGATCTCTAATAATCCTAAATTTGCCAAAGCCCACCTTCAATATGCAAAGCTAGATGCTCATGACAATCGCCATAGGCTCATTCTCTCCACCTATCCTTTCCAATCCATAGATCATGAAGCCTGCTGTGATGGCCACGGCTACAATACTGTAAAAAGAGATCTCAGCTATCCACTGGAAAGTCCCGATGATATTGAATTTGTGGGTTCGTGTGATGGCTTGATTTCTGCAGTTTTTGACTCTAACCCACAAATCATTGTTTGGAATCCATCTACAGGAGACTCCAGGGAGTTGCCGGCAACAAGTTCTTTCCCAGATAGACGAGCTCTTTTGTGGGTTTGGATACGATTCATATGTTGATGATTACAAAATAGTCCGAGGAATCATCTCTAGGTCTAGTACTCGAGTTAAAATGGAGGTTTTTTTACTTAAAAGGTCGTGCATGGAGAACAATTCAAGACCTCCATTGTACTGTTTCCTTGCAGGGCTCAGCAACTTATCTAAACGGGATTTTGCATTGGCTAAGCGAAGAAAATGGTTCAAACAAAAGGACTGTAATCGTTTCATTTGATTTGGCAGAGGAGAAATTCCTGGAGATGATAGTAGTGCCAGATGATGTTCCTCAAAATATGGGGTTAAATTTGAAGGCTGTAGGAGAGTTCTTATGTGTTTGAGCTACTACTCACACACTATATTGTGATGCATGGACAGTTAAAGGATACGGGACAAAGGCCTCTTAGCATAGATTGTTCAATTTCAGCAGCGATCCATTGCCTGGAAGTAAATATTTGTTTGACTTATTATGTGCTGCAAAGAATGGTAATATTTTGTTCAATCTTGATGGACGGAATTAGTCTTCTACAATCCTAAACAACAGACTTCAAAACAGCATAGCATACCCAATGATGATGGTGACTGCTTGGTAGAAGGGATTGTATACATAGAGAGTCTTGTTTCCCCAAATCCTTGTGAGGCATTGGCAATGGTTTTTAGTGCTTCTTTCCTGCAAATGTTTTTTACCACCTCTGTTTTGTTTCCATTGTAAGCAAAATAAATTCCATTGATGTTTCTTACTTTACACTATAGCATACGTGATGCTGAACAATGACACCTAATATAAAGGGCAGCACGTACGTGATGCTGAACAATGACACCTAATATAAAGGGCAGCACGGTGCATAAATGCTTCCGCAATGAGCGGGGTCCGTGAAAGGGTCGGACCCATTAGGTCTTTATACGCGGCATTCTCTTACAATTAATTGCAAGAAACCGTTTCCACGACTCGAACTCTTGACCTTAGCTTACACGGCGACAACACTTACCGTTGCGCCAAAACTCCCCTTCTAATGACACCTAATATAATAAATCCAATATGCCAAAATAGATTATATAGAAATCATCCTCATTAAATGAGACCTGTTATGTGCAAGAAATAAATAAATAATATTGTAAAATATAAACCAAAAATTTGTGTATTTTTCCTGCAAACCCTTGTAATTCAATAAGTGACCACAACAAACACACCACACAAACAACAAACTTGATCTGCCTATCGAATTGACACTCTCGTAGGATCTCAAAACAATTCATTTGGGAACATCTTCTTCAGTATTGTAAAACAGAAAGTTTTCGAAAACTTATGCTACACCTTGCTAGCTGCATCGCTGAATAGCATTCTGAAATGATGTATGATATCTGCATTTCGAGCAGGAAAAATAAAAACAAATGTTATGTATGAGTAGATACAGGAGTTGTGAGTCTCTTAAAAGAAAAACAAATCATGTATTTGTTTTATATTTTCTGCACTTTTTCCCATCAGTATCACAGCTATAAAAGCTCGCTATGTTACGTACGTCTAACCATTTTATACTTTCAAAAAAACTTGGGCAGTGTTTTATGTTTTGAGTGCAGGAAATATATCCATCAAGATCGGAAATAAAATTAGAACAACTAATTTAGTTAAAACCAACCTTTGTTGAGGTCACAAAGAAATGGTAGAAATCAAATCAACAACCAAAGAAATGTAACAGCAACCACACGAAAAGAGAAATAAGGCTGGCCAAACACTGACCAATTACCTTCTCCAACTGCAAACAACTTCCTAAGGATTTAAACATAAACTTATCAAACAAACCTCCCTACAATAATCCAACCAGATGATGCCAATAATCTAAGGATAACAGATACTGCCAACAGGTCAATATTTTCTGCTAAGGGCCCTGAAACATTTTTCAAGGGTGCGAAACAGACAAAATTCCATTCCTCCCCCTTGTCGACAAACAGATTCCAAAATACAATTTTAGATGATCCATACACTAACTGAAAAGTGAAAGTTACAATAACTTTTCTCCATAATAATTTAGCAC
Organism: Garcia nutans; assembly: GCA_947685225.1. Lineage (NCBI taxonomy): Eukaryota > Viridiplantae > Streptophyta > Magnoliopsida > Malpighiales > Euphorbiaceae > Garcia > Garcia nutans. The sequence goes on along the minus strand of CANTUV010000009.1, from coordinate 28,476,208 downwards.
CCAGCGGAGATTTCTCCTGAAGCAAGCTGACAAAAACATTCATGCCAAGTGCCCAGAAATCCGACCATACCAAATTTTGATGCCTACACCATCAGACACATTTTAGCAGGTAAGATGTCTTGGTTCTCAATGAACATAGGAATGTCTACATTTCTCAGAAAGCTTTACCTCATATCAACCAATACAATGATCATTTTTTAGATGATTTGGACCAAATATATGAAAACAATTTGTGACTGCCCATATCAAACAACAGATCATTAGTTAACTTTCGATCTGCACTTCCTGTTGGCCCTCATGTATTTCTAGAAACAAGGAGTTCTCAATGTGGATCTCAATTTACTTGAGCAACTTCACATGAACACAGCATACAAATTTCCATGTATAAATCTTATTGCTTATATCTAAATTCCAGTTAATCTGCTTGCCAATATTCAATGCTAACCAGCACTCTATAAACTGAATACCTGCAACTAAACTTTGCATGTGATCAGCAACAGTAGATTAATTGAGCTCTAAATTTCATTTAAGGTCCATAACCAAACCATTTAAAATGCTAGTCACTGCCAATGACTAAACAAGCTCTATGCTTTCTCATTATTGTTGCTGCAAGTGTACTTTGTACATCATTTGTTTTTCATATGCCTTCCTCAACCTTGTGGTTAATATGTCTCCTTGCAGCCAGTTATTCAGTTCATGGATAAGTAGAATGAGTCAATATATGCATATGGTTAAATGGTTCATTTTTCATGAAACAAAAGTAGACGAAAAACTGAGTGAGAAATATAAATCCATTTACATAGCAGTATTTTAGATTTTGTTCCTAAACTTCCAGTTGAAATACTTGATTGCATCAAGAATTCTAAGTATCTAACTATGATCGAGTGGCAAGTCAAAAAATAAAATGCAGAAAGAAACACACAAATAAACCAACGAAAAAGTATCAATAATTTATAATATGTTGACATTTGTTAATCGGCTTCCAATTTCCCACTCAACAGCTTCATAGGAAAGGTATCTCAACACAGTGATTTAAGCATCATTGATGTTTAGAAAAGTTCATTTAAGATGATCAGTGTCTCGGAAGCAAGATAGAAGCAGCAGGATCCCTAAAAGAAGATATTGGATTTTTCCAGAACTGTAGTTAAATTTCAGTTGCCCCCTAACCCCACCTGTTTAGAACTCCTACAACATTTCATTTCTTTTTTACTATATAAGATATCATACATACTCCAGTTTCAAACTATATATATGTCACTTGCCCAAAACTGATGCCAATGGAAAATGGTTCTGTATATTGTTCTAAATATCTTTCCGTAATATGAGTACTAAAGATCATACTTAATTCGCAGTCAGTCGAATCCAACTGAGGCTAAAATTAAAAGAAAAAAAAAATTGACCAAGAATTTTACAGTTCCAATAAGCTTAATAGAAATGATGAATAATTTCTTGGAGTACACTCACCTCAAGTTACCTATTTGAGCGTCGAAGAGCTTCAAATAGGCCACAGCAACTCCTCCACGATGTATGTTGTACAGTGCGCTGACTTAGTGATATAACACGCTGCAAGTGTAGAGGAATTGAAAACAGAACAGCAATATCTATTCAGTGACAAAATAAAAAGATAAATGCATCTCAATCTTTAGATCTCAAAGAAAGTTACTGACAGGATTATCAATGCTCTCAGGAAAAGCATCACTGCTTGCAGCAATAGTAGCATTCGTTGATGGCTTCGATGAATCATTTTCTGCAAATTCCTTATTAACAATGCTGGAGGATTCTCCATCATTATCCTCCGAAGCTGCCACTTTTACTTCCTCAATCCCTTTTGACACGGCGTCTGTTATAACTGAAGGAACTCCAACATTTTCATCCAAAGATGGCAGCACGTTCTCCTCAACTCCTTTAGACATAATATCTGTTGCAATTTCAGATGTGCCATCTTTATCATCAGACGATGGCAGCTTCATTTCCTCATTTCCATCCAAAACTATTTCAGGTACTTCTCCATCAATCCCATCTGAAGTTGATCGTGGTGACATCGTTTCCTTTGTACCATTCAACATCCCATCAGCTGCTAAATTGTTATCTTCAGTTTCTTTTGTTCTCACTTCAATCACATCAGAATTATTTGTTTCCTCACTTGGCGGTTCTACAGTTGGAGACATTTCTTGTTGAAAAGGTACAATAGACTCAACTAACTCAACAATTGAGTTTATCTCGTTATCTACGTCTTTCAAAATCCCTGAATCCTTTACTGGAGAGCTATTCTCTTTAACTTCAGGGTCTCCTTCTATACTGTTATTTCCATCTTGGGATTCTTTAAAGGAATCAGAAATCCCATCAACAATAACTTCTGTCACAGATTCAACTTCAGGTTTGAGTTCTTTAACATCTTTAATTACTGCTCTGTCACCTTCTTCCTCTGTTTCCACTTTCTGTGTTTCTTCAATTTTCCCATTTGAAGATTCTTCCATTGGTTATGACAAACAGAAAATATTAATTGAGCAGATAGAGAAACCTAATTTCCTTTTCTTCTTATGAATATCTGTATAATATAACAAACAGGGTATTAGTTCACCACCATTACTTTCTTATAAAGTATAATAAGGATTAAGATCAAGAATTCCAATATCAGTTTCTTAAAAACAAAGACAAACAAGTCAAAGAATGACATTTGAGTAAATACCCATTAAAGAAAAATAACAAATAATAATCTAAACCGCAGAAAAAGCGAAAAGATCGAAAAAATAATAGTAAAAAAGAAACGAAGTACATTGAGGTTGAAAGGTAGTTGGCGGAGACTGGGAGATAATAAATCAGTTGACAGATAACGTGAAAGCATGTCTGAGAGACTATTTATTGTGCGTGTGTAGGGAGATTTTGGAACCGAAACTATAGAACGGTAGATATATGATATTGTCGGTATGGTTATATGATGCCGTGGCGGTTGGTCTTCAAATATAAACGGCTACACGGCTAATGAAATGAGGGCCCTTTTTAGCACGCCGGTAAAATCCTGATTGCATTTGACCTATTTCAAGTCAAACTTTCAAGTTTCTATAAATTATAATATAGTATTCAAAAGCATATTATCCGCTGCAAATTATTACAGAATTAATATTTATTATATGAATAATAAGAAATATGAATAATAATATATATTAAATATAATTATAATATAATTATAATATATTTTTATATACAAAATATGCAGTAATATCTAAAATATTTATTTACATGCAAAATATAACAACATATTTATAAATATATATTTAAAATTCATCAATAAAACAGTAAACATAAAGTGTGAAAGTAAAAAAAATAATTTATTTAAAAAAATAAAGAAAGATATTTTAATTAAAATCAAGTTGTGTTTCACTTCGCAGATAACATATATTCTATACAATTAGCAAAAATATAATGCTCAATATAAAAGAAAACAAATAATTAAGTCTGTAATTTAAAAAAAAAAAAAACTCCAATTTTTGTTTTTATTATTAAACCAAAATGCTATTAACATCAACTTATTAGAATCCATTAGGAATGACATCGGGTTGAGTATTTTTAAATATTAGACTCATCTCAATCTATTTATCTAGAATATGAATAGTTTATAAATGAGTTTGGATAGGTACATATAGTAATTTTCCTACTCATGATGGATTTGGGTATATACCTTTGGGTACCTGATGAGGACCAGCAAACTCGAGTCCATTCGGCTAAGGATGAAAATACAAAGAAAGACCCTTTAGCCATTCATGGAGTCTCAATAACAAGAGCTAGAGCAAAAAAGATGAATAAAATATTAACTTGCTTAATTGAAGTATTTGGAAGAAACAACCTTAATGTGATGCAGCTAACTTATTATGGGAGGAACAAGAGTTAAAGATTGTAAACTTAATTCAAACATGTTCAAATCATGAAGACAAGATTCCAGACCATTATATTTGAAGCAATAAGCCATATTTGAAGAATAAAAGGGCCATTCTGGGTTGAATAAATCAGTTTGGTTTTTTTTTTTTTGGGGCTTTGTTTATGCATATTTGGGCTTTTATGTTTTAGTTATTTTTAGTGTATTTAGGATGAACAAATTTTGTGTTTAATTTAGTTAGAAATAAGTTAAATTTTACATATTTAAGTCAAGGAGGTTACATAACCAAGTTTTATGGCATTTAGGACATCATTGAATTTGGGAGTTACATTTTCTTTTGTAACTTATGTCTTTCTTAAATCTTGGTACTTAGTCTTATAAATACTAGGTTGAACATCATTATAAGGGCAATTTTTTTTTAGTAATATAATCTATTTGAGTATTTGTGAGTGTCTTGTTTTAAGTTCTTGCATGAACTTTGGAACTTATCAAATTATTTTTAGTTTGTGGCGTTCAACACCTAAAATCTTTGTTTTCTTTTTAACTTATCAAATTTGACAAGTTTGTGGCGTTTTAAAGGATTTAAATTGTTGCTCTAATTGTTTTTTTTTAATTAATATTTCTTGATAAAGCAATTAGAATAGTTTTTCTTACTTCAATCTTGAATTGATTCTGATTTATGGCGTTCAACACCTAAAATCTTTGTTTTCTTTTTAACTTATCAAATTTGACAAGTTTGTGGCGTTTTAAAGGATTTAAATTGTTGCTCTAATTGTTTTTTTTTAATTAATATTTCTTGATAAAGCAATTAGAATAGTTTTTCTTACTTCAATCTTGAATTGATTCTGATTTGTTTCATCTAGTTGGAGGGTGTTAATTTGCATTCTATTTGAATCATAGCTCCTTAGGTATTGGAGTTTATGGATACTAAATTAGTGATTTCCATCATTTGGTATCAGAGTCTGGTTCAGGTTTGAGGTTTTCGTATCCATTTTAACTTGCTTTTCTTATTTTAATTTTTTTATTCATCTTCTTTTGTTCTTTTATTCCATTTGTTTTTGTTCTTCTCAATTGTATTTGTTGGTGCCCTTTTAATTTATCTATTCTTAAAAATCTGCAAATCTAAAAAAAAATCAGAATCAAAATCCAAAAAAAAATCAAAATTAAATTAAAAAAATTACAGATTGCAATTGTAATATTGGGGCTTCAAAGTGCTTCTCTAATTGTTTTTTTTAATCAATATTTCTTGATAAAGCAATTAGAATAGTTTTTCTTACTTCAATCTTGAATTGATCCTGGTTTGATTCATCTAGTTGGAGGGTGATAATTTGCATTTCATTTGAATCATAGCTCCTTAGCTATTAGGGTTTATGGATGCTAAATTAGTAATTTTCATCGGTACTCATTATCCAAACTTGATTATATATTAATTATATTTTATTAATTAATTTTATTTTATTTTAATTATAAAATTATGTAGTATAAATTATTTTAATAAAATTGTGTTAGTATTAAATTTTTATTTATAATTATTTAATTGAAATAATTATAATTTATATTTTAAATTTTATAATATTTTTAAATTTTTGTATAAATTTTATAATATTTTTAATTTTTTATACTTAAACGGGTACGTATAGTAAACAAGTAGTGTTAAATGAGTTTAGGACGAGTATGAGTAATAAAATAATAATTATAATAAAGTCAGATTAGGGTTCGGCTAGCCGAGATTTAAATATGTTCGAATTCGGGTAGGGACTATTTTTATAGGTACTATATCCATTATCACTCCTACAACCCATATAATGTTAAACCAAAGTGTTACTAAAATCAACATACATTTAATAGATTAAAACTTTTAAATTACATAATTTTTAATCTTGATATTTATCCATTACATTTAAGAGGTTGAAATTTGAAATTTATACTATTTATTAATTAAATTTAAAAGTTTCATATGATAGAACACAATTTTAAATTTTTTTCAAGCACTAATAATAATAAAAAGAAATAATATTGAGATGATATGAATCATAATATTTATTTCTAAATAGGCTCAAATTGTCATTGAGTTTTAATATAAAAAAATAACATAAAAACATTATGAAAATATATACTAAACATATTAATTTTTAACAACAATCTATATCAATAAAGGAAAGAAATAATAACATTGAAAAAGAAATTTATGTAAAGGGGATTATGGGTATAGAAAAGACAATATCATATACATGAACTCTAAAAAAAATAAAGGAAAAAGGCAAAGAGAAGTAAAGAAAATGAAAAAGAAAGAAACATGGATAAAATACAAAAGAAAACAAAAGTGATATATATATATATACATATATATATTTGGAAAACCAGTATGACAAAGAATAATATTTTTTAAATTAATTTAAAAAATATCTTAATATATTAGACATATTTTATTATAAATAGTTCAATGTTAAATTATCTTTCTCAACTTAATTTCTATTTTCAACTAAATAATATTTTTAAAATATAAAATGATAAAATTGAGACATGATAGCTTTTTTTTTTCTTTACAACAATTACCAATAAATATCAAATAGTGAAATCAAAAACAATAATTTAATAACTTAACATTGTTCATTTCATTCATATTGGTAATATATACATATATATGTATATATTTATTACAATATTTGACATCACTTTTTTTTTTAGGCAGAATAAAGAGATTTTATTTAAATCTTAAAAATGGAATCCCTGAAGCATCAGAGTTTACAATATTTTTAATATAAACGGGCAAGCTATTGAAACAAGAAAATCTCATGTTTGTCTTCTTAATTCTTCCCAATGTGGCAAGGCTATCCGCTGCAGTATTTCCTTCTTTGTAGATGTGTAAAATTGTTGAACCAGTTTGATGAAGCAGTCTCCGTATTTAATGTATAATAATATTTAATAATATTATCAACTTATCATTATTTATGTAAATATATAATTTACTTGAACTTCAAGATAATGAATCTTATTTTAAAAAAATAATATTTTGATAATGTATTTTGATCAATAAATTTTCTAATTAATTAAAAATATCTTAATATATTAGACATATTCTGTTATATATTTTTATAATATATATATGAAAAGTTTTAATATTACATGCATTTAAATGTATAATAATATTTTTATGTATTAATTATATTAATATATAAATATTTTTATTTAAAATAATAAAAACTATTATAAATTGGTGCATGGTATCGATAAATTTATATGCTTATATTTACAAATATTAATTGATTTAGCAATTCGTTAGCACAAATCTTTTAATTATCCAAACATATAAAACATTTTCTATGTTTTGAATTATAGGCATCCATTTTGTTTTATAAAAATAGTAAATTTTACCAAAAATGTAAATTGATATATTTATTATTATACTCTTTTTAATATAAGATGTATTTGCTAAATGTTTTTAATAAATAATATTAAATGTGAATATAATAAAAAATTAAAATATTAAAAAATTATAATTTACAATAAAAATATATTTATAAATTTGAAACAAACGAAATAATAACTATTGTCATTCTTATATATGTGAAATGTTTAATTTGGCAGCTAATTTTTTTCAATCATATCTATCCATTTAATATTAATCAAAATATTAATAAAAAAATATGATGTATAAATGAGTAATATAAATATTAAATAAATAATAAATATCTCATTTAATTCATTAATTTATATATTTGAATTCAATAATTTATTGGAATTGGAAAGTGATTATACATGTGCACATGACATATATAAAATAAAGCCCCATAAGAAGTAAGGGCAAAATGATAATACAAAAGAGGAACAATGATTATTTTAGAAATCTACTATTTATTATTTGTAGCACTTTTAGTATATATAAGTAGGGGTGGGCAAAATTCGGTTAATTGACCGAAAATTTAGTTCAGTTAACCGAATTTAAAATAATTCTATCTGTTTGGTTCAAGAAGTTACAAAAATTCTATTTTCAATTCAGTTAACAGTTAACCGACCGAACTAAAATTATTTATTGTTTAATATTTTAATTATATTAATTTTTTTACTATAAATATAAACTTTTTTTTTTGCAAAATAAAGTTATTTTTTTAGTTTTTTAATAAGTTTTATTTAGTTATTTAATTATATTAATTTTTTGCTTTAAATAAAACTTTTATTATAAAATTAAAAAAATCTATCGATTCAGTTAATTTGTAACACCTTTATATCTTATAAACGTATAATACACACACTCCCAGTATGTAAGATATGCATATACAGTATAAAAATATCACAATCTAGTTTAATAAAAACTTCTTCCATATTTTCTTATTACTTAAAACATTTATATTTATACAGATATATATGTATCAGAATACGTAATACCTCATATTAATTTATTATTTAAGACACGTTTATAATTTACAGAATATATATACATTAACTCTCAAAACATAATATAATATACATAATGTCAAAATATACTATAAAATAAAATGTGTACATGCTGGCAAAGTGGCACTGATCTTGTTGTAGCATAAACACTTTAAGCTTAATCAATAAAAGCCTAAACTTGATTTGGCCTGGTGGAACTCTCTGGCTCTACCAGATCACCTTGTCACCTGCGCTGTAACACCCCCATATCCAATGCACACACACTACAACCACAACAATGTAGCATAAGTGCACCAAACATAGGGATGCTACAGTTCTTTTAACATTCAAAACACTTTAAACTTGATACAATACCATTATCATTACACATTATAGAAAAGTAGATCATTTACTTATAAAACAAAATATATTAGTTATATATATATATTTAAATATTACACAGCGGAAGTTATAAAATATGTACATATTTACATATTAAACATTTCTTTACAAAATATAAAGAAGTATACATGATTGGCAAGTTTGCTCTGATCTTTAAGCTCCCAAAATGGATTCTTCAAGGTCTACTCTCACTTGGTCTTGATGAACTCTCGGGTTCAATTCTATCAATTCTATTACCTGCGCGATTAAACACTATCGTGCTAAGCCAACGGCTTAGTAAGATAATCATGCAAATGATATGACTTAGTGCAATGCAATGTCATTTCTCAATCCATATTATACATGTAACATCATATATGCAAAACTAACAACATACTTTCCATTTCATAACTCAACATATATAGACATATCACGTTTCAACATCTTATCAAATACCTCATTAGTATTCATTTAATCATTCATAATCAACACTAAGTAAATACAAGCATTGGGCCCAAGACACATTAATATGCCATTCAATTTTCAGAGTTAATGCTTTGGTTTTGTTATCACATTTATCAATATCATATACCCAACTAGGCTTCAAGGATTAAGTTCAACCAAGCTTCAAGGGGAGCAAAGCATGCTAAGCTTCTACCCAACTTGGCTTCAAGAACTAACCCAACCTAGCTTCAAGGGTGGTAACATCTCAATTAGGCTTCAAGGATTCAATCCAACCTAACTTCAAGAGATTGTTACACTTATTAGGCATGCCACCAACAACCAACTCTGAAAATGGAATAACACATTAGCCACACAATTCATTTATTATTCAATTATCATTTTCATTCTCAATTCTCAACAACATTTAGGCAAACATGCCTTATTTCTTTCAATTGCATCATCATAGCCAAACACAATGGCATTGTCTCATATCATGTCTTATTTGAATTATCATTGCATCTTTGATATACATTTCAATGTATATTACTTATGAAACACATTACCATTCACAATGCATAACATAACATTGTTCAATCTCAACAATGCAATTAGGGCAAAGAACAATTGATATGATTCATAGCTTTAGGACCTTACACATGCATTTGATTATATCATTCATTGATTCAAGTGTGTTTAAAGTGTTTAGGGTTAGGTTTAAGGACCAACCTACCTTTGGAGAACCAAAGCAATGCAAGAAGAACCAAGAATTAAAACCCTAACCCACACAATTGAGGGACACGGGCAGCCACTTGAGGGACACGGCCAAGCTTGTGGCCGTGTCACTCAACCCAATTGGACAGTAAGCAACACGGGCAAGGGACACGGCCAAGCTTGTGGCCGTGTCTCTTAAACCAAAACTCACAGTAGCTAACACGGCTTGGGAACACGGCCGTGTCACCCAAAAACTAATCCAACACGCCCAAAATCCCTTGGCTTGGCCGTGTCTCACATTGCTTTTGGCCGTGTCTCCCAAAACACAAACCCTAATATGCACAACTCTCCTCCAAATTGCACTCAAACTCATCAAACACCATATAACATGTTTCAAATGAATGGAATCAATGTTCTAAACACAAATTCTACATGTTTATCACAATAATCACCTCACAAAACATTAATATTACATTAAACACAAACCCTAAAATCCTCATCCTTTTCCATCTTTCAAACTCAACATTCACCACTTCCAACAACAATACCTATTTAAACTCTTAACTTAAAACCAATTCAACACTTGAAAACACAACACAAACACATCTCAAACACACCAAATCACAAAATCAACAAACTCTAATTCACTTTAACACCACTTCAAAATAAGTAAAGAAAACAAGAGAATACTTACCAAATAATGAAATTTTCTTGAAATTCCAACTTGTTTACTTGAAATCTCCTTCAACCTTTGAGCTAAGAACATCAAAATCTTCCTTTGCTCTCTTGTTTTCCTTTGCCTTTGGTGAGCCGGCCAACATCAAGAAGAAGAAGAGATGATGATGAAGAAATCACAAAGTCAAACACTCATTAAATACCCATCCAAAAGAAAATTACTATAATACCCTCATACACATCTTAATTCCCTTTATAATTTCTTGCCCACTTTGGTAATTTCACATGCCCTAAAAAAAAATCTCCTCTTGCATTGACCAACCCTTTTGACCAATGTATATGTTATATATATCATCATATACACAACATATACCATTCTCTCTAAACCCTATTTCCTTTCCCAAAACACTTATACACAAGCATTCTCTTCTCAATTTAAACCAACAACAACAACAACAACAACAACAACATACAAAACTTCTAGGGCATGCATAGGGATATTACAATTCTCCCCCTCTAAAAAGAAATTTCGTCCTCGAAATTACCTGATATCAAAGCTGAAACAACTGAGGATATTGCTCTCGCATGGATTGTTCACTTTCCCAAGTTGCTTCTTCTTTTGCATGATTCTTCCATAGAACCTTCACCAATGGCACTCTCTTGTTTCTCAACTCTTTCACATCATGTGCCAAGATAGCAACTGGTTCCTCTTCAAATGTCAAATCTGGGCTCACTTCAATAGATTCAAATGGCAACACATGAGATGGATCCGACCTATATCTCCTCAACATAGAAACATGGAATACATTATGAATACGATCCAACTCAGGTGGCAAAGCAAGTCGATACGCCACTGGCCCAACTCTTTCTAACACTTCATACGACCCAATGAAACGAGGACTTAATTTTCCTTTCCGACCGAACCTCAAAATCTTCTTCCAAGGAGATACTTTCAAAAACACCTTATCTCCAACATCAAACTGAATGTCTCTCCTTTTCAGATCTGCATAAGACTTCTGTCGGTCTGAAGTTGCTTTTAATCTGCTTCGAATCAACTTTACTTTCTCTTCAGTTTCTTGAATCAAATCAGGCCCAATTATTTTACATTCACCAAGTTCACTCCAACAAAGAGGTGTCCTGCACCGTCTACCATACAATGCTTCAAACGGTGCCATACCAATGCTAGATTGGTGACTGTTGTTGTATGCAAACTCCACAAGAGGTAAAAACCTATCCCAACTTCCAGTGAAATCGATGACACAGCTTCTCAACATATCTTCAATAATCTGTATCACCCTCTCTGACTATCCATCCGTCTGTGGATGAAAAGCAGTGCTGAAGTGCAGTCGAGAACCCAAAGCACTATGCAAACTCTTCCAAAATCTTGAAGTAAACCTGGGATCTCGATCAGACACTAAAGAAGTTGGAACACCATGCAGTTTCACAATCTCATGGATATACAGCTCAGCCAACCTCTCCAAAGAGTAATCCATCCGCACCGGAAGGAAATGAGCTGTCTTAGTCAATCTATCCACAATCACCCATATGGCATCATGCTTCCTTTGTGTCAATGGCAATCCAGACACAAAGTCCATTGTCACTCTTTCCCACTTCCATTCTGGCACTGACATCGGTTGAAGCAACCCGGTTGGAACTTGATGCTCTGCTTTTACCTTCTGACATGTGAGACATTTCGATACAAACTCAGCAATGTCTCTCTTCAACCCAATCCACCAATAATGCTGTCTCAAATCATGATACATCTTCATATTAGCCGGATGCATAGCAAACATCGACTGATGAGCTTCTTCCAAAATGACCCTTTTCAAATCAGCATCATCGGGTACACACAATCTGCTCTTGAACCAGAGACTCCCATCACTCTTCACAATAAAATCTCTACCCTTTCCACTCAGACAATCCGAAACAATCTTCTGTATCTTCTTATCAGCCAACTGAGCTTCTTTAATCTGATCCAACAAAACTGGTTTCAAATGCAACTGTGCCAACAATGCACCATCGTCACAAGGTATAAAACTGACATGCAATGCTCTCAACTCAACAAGCAACGAGAGTGAGTAAACTGTTAAACCAGCTAAAGACTTCCGACTCAAGGCATCAGCAACAACATTTGCTTTACCTGGATGATAATCAATCAAGTAGTCGTAGTCTTTAATCAATTCTAACCATCTCCTTTGACGAAGATTGAGTTCTTTCTGGACACCCAAATACTTCAAACTCTTGTGATCAGTGTAGATGAAACATTTCTCCCCAAACAGATAGTGGCGCCAAATCTTCAATGCAAACACAATGGCAGCCAATTCCAAATCATGGGTTGGATAGTTAAGCTCATACGGTTTCAACTGTCTAGATGCATAAGCTATAACTTTCCCTTCCTGCATCAATACACACCCCAAACCTCTATGTGAAGCATCACTGTAGATCACATATGGTTTGCCTTCAACAGGTAAAGTAAGAACAGGCGCTTGAGTTAACATTTTTCTCAACTGTTCAAAGCTCGCCTGACACTGATCTGTCCACAAAAACCTCACTCCCTTACGAAGCAATCTGGTGAGGGGAGTAGCTATCAAAGAAAACCCTTTCACAAACCGCCGGTAATAGCCTGCCAAACCCAGAAAACTTCTAATCTCTGTCACAGACTTGGGTGGACTCCAATTCAAAATTGCTTCAACTTTGCTCGAATCAACTCTGATGCCTTCTGCAGAAACAATATGTCCGAGAAAAGCTACTTGATCCAACCAGAACTCACACTTCGACAATTTGGCAAATAACTGCTTTTCTCTCAAAATCTGCAACACAATCCGCAGATGCATATCATGTTCCTCTTCATTCCTTGAATACACTAGAATATCATCAATGAAGACCACTACAAACTGATCTAAATAGGGCCTAAACACCCTATTCATCAAATCCATGAAAGCTGCAGGTGCATTCGTCAGACTAAAAGGCATAACTAGAAATTCATAATGCCCATACCTGGTCCGGAAAGCTGTCTTCGGAACATCTTCAGCTCTGACTCTCAGCTGATGGTACCCTGATCTCAGATCAATTTTGGAGAACACAGCTGCACCCTTCAACTGATCAAAGAGATCATCGATTCTAGGCAAAGGATATTTATTCTTAATGGTCACCTTATTCAATTGCCTATAATCGATACACAATCTCATTGTACCATCCTTCTTCCTCACAAATAATACAGGAGCTCCCCAAGGAGAAACACTGGGGCGAATAAATCCTTTGTCCAATAACTCCTGTAATTGCACTTTCAACTCCCTCAATTCTGCTGGTGCCATTCTGTAAGGAGTAATCGAGATAGGAGTGGTACCAGGCAACAATTCGATACCAAACTCCACTTCTCTCTCAGGAGGCAACCCTGGCAACTCCTCTGGAAACACATCAGGGAACTCAGCAACTGTGGCAATGCTATCAATGGGAGAACCCTTCACTCTAGTATCTACCACATGAGCAAGATAGGCTTCACACCCCTTTCTAATCAATCTCCTAGCTGCAACAGCTGAAACAAATAAGGAGGCTAGCTGTTCCTGCTCATTAGATACTATCACCTCTCTACCATCACCCGTTTTCAAAGAAACAATTTTCTTTTTACAATCCACCACAGCTCCATGTCGAGATAGCCAATCCATACCTAAGATCACATCATATTCCTTAAATGGCATCTCAATCAAATCTCCAAGGAATTCCTCACCTTGCACCCTCACTGCACTATCTCGGTGCACCTTACTCACAACCACACTATGCCCTAACGGATTTGTCACCAACACATCAAATCCTAGAGACTCAGCATGCACATCAAATACAGGCAAAACAGATGCACTAATATATGAATGCGTGGAACCCGGATCAATCAAAGCAAGTACTGGAGTATTAAATAAAGAAAAAGTACCAGCTATGACTGCCGATGCATCAGGCTGCCTCTGCATAACATACATCCTCTGGGAAGAACCAACCTCCTCTGGTCTACTCTCCCTGGATGTAGCACCTCCTCTAGAACTGTACCCCGGTCTACCTCCTCGGCTGACACCTCTGCCTCCTCGGCCTCCCCTCGCACTAGGTCGAGAAGCTGCTGTATCAACTGACATCTGCTCTTGCCTCTCAGGGCAATCTCTCACAAAGTGATCAGGTGACCCACACCTGAAACATACCCCTGCAACACCAGCCTTCCAACAAGGACCACCATGCGGCCTACCACAATGGATGCAGATGGGTAAGGTGGATCTCTGAACCATAGGGGTCGGAGCACTCGCCACTGAAGCTGCAGGTCTAAATCTCTGCCTCTGTAACTGCACTGACCTACCCGCTGGTCTCTGGCTCCTACTACTCCGAGGAACAAAACTTCCTCTACCCCTCTTCGCAGAAGAAGACCCTGCCTCGAACTGGGGCCTTCTAACCCTAACCTCTTCTTATGAAGCAACCGCAATACCCTGAGCTCGCTCTACACTTCGAGCTGCTGCCACAAGCTGTGAGAAATCCTGATATCTGGATCCAGCCACTAAGCACATGATCGAGGGCCTCAATCCCTCCTCAAATCGCCGACATCTATCAATCTCATCAGCAATGATACCCCCAGCATACTGACTCAGTCGAATAAACTCAACTTCATACTCAGTAACAGTCTTGCTGTCTTGCTTCAAACTCAAGAACTCCATCTTCTTCATGTCCTTATACTCCCTAGGAGTATACTTCAACTCAAATTCCCTCAGAAAATCGGCATATTACAAGGTTGGTGGATCTTCCATAGAATGTGGCACTGTCTTCCACCAGTCGTAGGCGTCCTTCTGTAGCAAAGATCTTGCATAGTCAAACTTTTCCTCAGGGGTGGCTTGCAACTGAATAAAGATCCTCTGAACTTTATCAAGCCACTGCTCTGCTACAGCTGGGTCAGTAGTACCAAGGAAATCCTCCGCTCCATATTTCCTTAGCTTATCATAATGCCTCACTGGTACTGAAGGTTGAGGGGGTGGTGGCTGTGGTTGCACAGGTGCTTGTCTCATAACTTCCATCATATGTCTAAACCAGGCTGGCAGAACCTCCTCTCCAGCTGGTCTACCCAACACCGAAGCAGGTGCCTCCTCAATACTATCAACTCTAGCTCCCTCAGCAGGAGCAATACTCTCGGCACTACCCTCAATCGACTGTCGTGAGTGAGAATCCATCACAACCTAAGTCTGCAAACACAACATACTACATCTTATTAAAGATCAGAGGTTGCCAATCCCAAACATGTATATTTTTCAAAAACCACTTTTAAAGTCAAAATAGTCTTTTTATTACATTTTACCTAGGTTGAGAATCTCAAACCTAGGCTCTGATACCAAAACAATTGTAACACCCCCATATCCAATGCACACACACTACAACCACAACAATGTAGCATAAGTGCACCAAACATAGGGATGCTACTGTTCTTTTAACATTCAAAACACTTTAAACTTGATACAATACCATTATCATTACACATTATAGAAAAGTAGATCATTTACTTATAAAACAAAACATATTAGTTATATATATATACATTTAAATATTACACAGCGGAAGTTATAAAATATGTACATATTTACATATTAAACATTTCTTTACAAAATATAAAGAAGTATACATGATTGGCAAGTTTGCTCTGATCTTTAAGCTCCCAAAATGGATTCTTCAAGGTCTACTCTCACTTGGTCTTGATGAACTCTCGGGTTCAATTCTATCAATTCTATTACCTGCGCGATTAAACACTATCGCGCTAAGCCAACGGCTTAGTAAGATAATCATGCAAATGATATGACTTAGTGCAATGCAATGTCATTTCTCAATCCATATTATACATGTAACATCATATATGCAAAACTAACAACGTACTTTCCATTTCATAACTCAACATTTATAGACATATCACGTTTCAACATCTTATCAAATACCTCATTAGTATTCATTTAATCATTCATAATCAACACTAAGCAAAGACAAGCATTGGGCCCAAGACACACTAATATGTCATTCAATTTTCAGAGTTAATGCTTTGGTTTTGTTATCACATTTATCAATATCATATACCCAACTAGGCTTCAAGGATTAAGTTCAACCAAGCTTCAAGGGGAGCAAAGCATGCTAAGCTTCTACCCAACTTGGATTCAAGAACTAACCTAACCTAGCTTCAAGGGTGGTAACATCTCAATTAGGCTTCAAGGATTCAATCCAACCTAACTTCAAGAGATTGTTACACTTATTAGGCATGCCACCAACAACCAACTCTGAAAATGGAATAACACATTAGCCACACAATTCATTTATTATTCAATTATCATTTTCATTCTCAATTCTCAACAACATTTAGGCAAACATGCCTTATTTCTTTCAATTGCATCATCATAGCCAAACACAATGGCATTGTCTCATATCATGTCTTATTTGAATTATCATTGCATCTTTGATATACATTTCAATGTATATTACTTATGAAACACATTACCATTCACAATGCATAACATAACATTGTTCAATCTCAACAATGCAATTAGGGCAAAGAACAATTGATATGATTCATAGCTTTAGGACCTTACACATGCATTTGATTATATCATTCATTGATTCAAGTGTGTTTAAAGTGTTTAGGGTTAGGTTTAAGGACCAACCTACCTTTGGAGAACCAAAGCAATGCAAGAAGAACCAAGAATTAAAACCCTAACCCACACAATTGAGGGACACGGGCAGCCACTTGAGGGACACGGCCAAGCTTGTGGCCGTGTCACTCAACCCAATTGGACAGTAAGCAACACGGGCAAGGGACACGGCCAAGCTTGTGGCCGTGTCTCTTAAACCAAAACTCACAGTAGCTAACACGGCTTGGGAACACGGCCGTGTCACCCAAAAACTAATCCAACACGCCCAAAATCCCTTGGCTTGGCCGTGTCTCACATTGCTTTTGGCCGTGTCTCCCAAAACACAAACCCTAATATGCACAACTCTCCTCCAAATTGCACTCAAACTCATCAAACACCATATAACATGTTTCAAATGAATGGAATCAATGTTCTAAACACAAATTCTACATGTTTATCACAATAATCACCTCACAAAACATTAATATTACATTAAACACAAACCCTAAAATCCTCATCCTTTTCCATCTTTCAAACTCAACATTCACCACTTCCAACAACAATACCTATTTAAACTCTTAACTTAAAACCAATTCAACACTTGAAAACACAACACAAACACATCTCAAACACACCAAATCACAAAATCAACAAACTCTAATTCACTTTAACACCACTTCAAAATAAGTAAAGAAAACAAGAGAATACTTACCAAATAATGAAATTTTCTTGAAATTCCAACTTGTTTACTTGAAATCTCCTTCAACCTTTGAGCTAAGAACATCAAAATCTTCCTTTGCTCTCTTGTTTTCCTTTGCCTTTGGTGAGCCGGCCAACATCAAGTAGAAGAAGAGATGATGATGAAGAAATCACAAAGTCAAACACTCATTAAATACCCATCCAAAAGAAAATTACTATAATACCCTCATACACATCTTAATTCCCTTTATAATTTCTTGCCCACTTTGGTAATTTCACATGCCCTAAAAAAAAATCTCCTCTTGCATTGACCAACCCTTTTGACCAATGTATATGTTATATATATCATCATATACACAACATATACCATTCTCTCTAAACCCTATTTCCTTTCCCAAAACACTTATACACAAGCATTCTCTTCTCAATTTAAACCAACAACAACAACAACAACAACATACAAAACTTCTAGGGCATGCATAGGGATATTACATGCGCGATGAATTATATTCACGCTAAGCCAAAGCCTAATGGTGCAAACTTTGATAATAATAATAATATTCAAATACAATGTCAATGCAGAATGTTTATATGCCATGTCATCACATGATATTCAAAACCATTTTTGGATATATTCTTTCATCACTTGACAATTCACACAAACACATACACAAACATGGGCTCAAACAACTAATACATCATTCAATTCTCAGAGTTACTATTTTGGTCCATAATGACACCATGTGTCTAGTCCCGAGGGTAAAATATCAATATATCGGTCCAACTAGGCATGGGCTTACGACCAGTCTTTTCACCCAGCCCAGCTTCGAGGACTTGTTTCTGAAGCTTAAGACCCGGTCTTTTTACCTCAAAAATATTTTCACAATAATGTCAAGCGTCTAGCCCCATAAGCAAATATAGGCATGCCGCTAGACACATAACTCTAAAAATTAAATAACATACTAGGCACACAATTATTTCATATTTCCATTATCGATCTCTTTTTCATTTTCTCATGATCAATCTAGGCACATTGCCTCATTTATCTCATTTATATCAACATCTTCATATAATCATAATGCATCTCATTTTATACAATCTAGCCATCAGCAATGGCTTTACATTTTATTCAATTGAGCCATTAACAATGATTTTTCACAATGTATAATAATTCATACATAGTAATTCACATGTCTTAGCATCATACTCATGAATACTTAATGTATCAAGCACCTTAACACATTTTTCATTCAAAATGTGTTAGGCCAAATGTATTGCAATCACATATTCCATTTATCAAGAGTTTGTACATACCTTAGGAAACACTCCAAAGTAAGCTTTAAAACTCTCTCTAACCTTTTCTTCCAAGTTGCCCTTCAACACTAGGATTGGGCAAACTAATCTCTCTCAATGCCTATACCAAATATAATCATAAATAATCATTTAATATCACATTCTAAGACATTCTCAACATCAAATCATTTAAATAGGAATTACAAATGAAAAATAAAGAAAAGAGTTATTCTCAAGTGATACGCCCAACAACAAGGGCGTGTTATTGACCGTGTCATTAACTCACTCATATAGAAGCATTGACACATCCAATGACATGGGTGTGTCACTTCCCGTGTCATTCATGCTGCCTCATAGAACATTTGACACGTTCAACAATACAGGCATGTTAATGGCCGTGTCAATTATTTTGCCTTACATAAGCTATGACATGCTCAGAGACATGACCGTGTTAATAGTCGTGTCATCAACATCAAACTCAGCACCGTCGATACTGTAATATCCCGGAATATACCCTAAGAGTTTTGGAGTTATTGTTGTTGTATTTGGATTTAATGTATATATATATATGGGAAAATATAAAGATGATATATATAAGACATATACATATACATTTCATATACATGGGATATAATATGGTGTAGGAAAAGTGAATTATATATATATATTTGTATAGTTAATTAATAATAATGATAATAATAAGGACAAAAAGAGAAGAGAAGAAGAAAGTCAAAGAAAGATTATGTGGTGGAGATTTAAAGTATTGTTATTGTTATTATTATTATTATTATTATTATTATTATATATATATATAAGATGAGAACGAAGGAAGGATGGAGAACCTTCCTTCTTCCTCTTCTTCTGTTTCTTCTTCGTGGACAAGAGAGCACGAGAGAAAGAGAGAGAGCACGAGAGAGAAAGAGAGAGATTGATCTTCATCAAATTTCTTAAGGATTTTAAGAGTATTGAAGATGGAGATGAAGATTTGGCAAGCTATACAGGTAAGTACACATTTCTTGAATGAATTTTATTGATATTACATATATATAAGTATATACCTTCTTGTGTGGTTTTCTTTTGGATTGAGGTTATGTTGGGTATGATTGGTGTGTAAAATGATGATAACAAGAGATTGAAGTATGTAAATGTGTGGAATTGATATCTAAGTGATGATGAGTTGAGAAAATTGTGAGGAAAATGATGAAATGTTGAATTAGAGTTTGGTTTAGGTGAATTTCGAAGTATTTGGTCTTTGAATTTTTGGAGGACACGACCAAGTTATGGAAGACACGGCCAAGTTAGGGCAAAATTGGTCGTGTTGGATGAGTTTTGGAGAGACACGGCCACTGGCTTGGCCGTGTCCCTAGCCTGTGTTTGCTACTGTCTTATTTGTGTTGAGAGACACGGCCGTGTCCCTTGCCCGTGTTTGGTACTGGATTGTTGTGTTGAGAGACACGGCCACTGGCTTGGCCGTGTCCACTGCCCGTGTTTGTTACTGCTTGAATTGGATTGAGAGACACGGCCACTGGCTTGGCCGTGTCCTTTGACCGTGTTTGCTACTGGATGTTTGGATTGAGAGACACGGCCACAAGCTTGGCCGTGTCCCTTGAGGGTGTTAGCTTGGGTGTTTGTTATTTGTTCTTCATTCATTGTTGGATCTTCAAAGGTCTTTTATACCTAAACACGCTTAAAACAATAATGATCCAACCAAATGTATATAGAAGATTCTATATTCATGTATAATGTAAATTGTTTTGTATATAACAATGATGATATAGGAAATGTGGAAGATATAATGATCATGGATAAAGGTATGTGCAATGCCATTGATTATGTATTGTTGAGTGATGAATTGATCAATGTGATATGATGATAACGATGATGTTTAAGATACTAAATGAACAATGTTATGTTTTATGTATTGTGAACTTTGTAAATTGTAATGTGTTATGTGAAAGATGTGATGTTGTGATGAAAGATGAAATGAGAATTGAAATCAAATGAAATGAGAAGCCATTGTGATTGGCTATGATGATTCAATTGTGATAAATGAGGCATAGTGCCTAATTGATGAGAATGAAATGAATTGTGAAAGAAATGTATAAAGTTATAAATGGAATGATTTCGTGTCTAATATGTTGATTCAAGTTTCAGAGTTCTGGATTTGGAGGCATGCCTATAAAATGGATGTTAACAGTCTTGCCGGGTTGAGGATCTCTTCATTTTGAGTTGAATTGAGATCCAAGAGACTGGGTCTGTTACATTATGAGAATTGTGAATATGAAATATATGAATGGTAACAGTCTTGCCGGGTTGAGGATCTCCTCGATTTAGTCGGGTTGATGGTCCAAGAGACTGGGTCTGTTACAGGTAACAGTCTTGCCGGGTTGAGGATCTCCTCAAGATGTTGAGTTGATGGTCCAAGAGACTGGGTCTGTTACCCTATCCATGGATAGAGATATACGTGTTTCGCCTACGGGCTTGAGTATATTGATAAGACCAAAGCAGTAACTCTGAACTTTGAATAACATATTAGTGTTTTGTTGGGCCCGAGTCTGTCTTTGTTGTTAATGTGATATGCAAATGTTGAATTAAATATGTAATTAGATCTATGGTTGTCTCCATTGGAAATGTGATTCATGATTAGTATGATGTATAATATGTGTATTGATATAATGATTGTGATTATTAGTGATGGGTTGGAGTTGGTGAAAATGTTATGTGATGTGTAAAATGTATATGAATGTTGAATTTGTGAGCATTGTGTTCGTAAAGGTGTTGAATAGGTTTTCGAATGGTAATTGGTTGAACTAATGTATATGTTTATGTATATGAAATTAGTGAGAACTTATGAAGAATGCATTGAGAAAGGAAAACGTGGTAAGAGAACAATAAAACATAATGCTAAACATATGAGGTATGATAATTTTGTTAAAGTGTATTTTTATTATTTAATTGTACTACTAAGCTCTCGGGCTTAGCACGGATGTTTAATCGCGCAGGTATTTATGCGGTTGATCCGGAAGTCTAGATGTGATGCCACGAGAAGGGTAAGAGTGTCTCGAGACCAACTAGAAGGTGATGCATACATATATGAATTTAATTATGTTTTATTTTTGATAACAATAATGATTCTTATAAATGTTTCTTAAATTAATATAATATTGCTTGAACTTGACTAAAGGTTTTTAAAGTGAAACGAAAAGTGACATTCTTATACTTTACATACGTATTGTATGTATACCTGGTATACGTACAGTATTTATATAGAGTATGGGGGTGTTACAACTATTTTGGTATCAGAGCTTAGGTTCGAGATTCTCGGCCTAAGTGAAATTTAAAAAAAAAATTTTGAAGAGTTTAAATAAGAAGTGAAAAGAAGATTTTTGAAATGAAATTTGTAATACATGCATATGCATTCACATCTAGGTTGGTCTCGAACGTGGCATTATATGATTTGTAATGTAATTGAATTACATGAGATGAATGATAGTGTGTGAATAAAATTTTATATGAAGGTAATAATTGGAAAAAGAAATGATATGAAAATTGGTACAAGATTAATTGATAAATTCAAGAGTGAAAGTTTACTTAAGAAAAAGTAAAATTTGAAGTATTGATTATTGAAAAGTGATTGGAAAATAAAGAAATGAAAAAGGGAATAAAGTTGGAAATGAGTTGAAAATAAAATCAAGACTAGAGTATGTACTCTTTCCTCTATGATTTGAATCTCTTTATGACAAAGTTTATGTTTAGTTTGTTAGAAAGAGGAAATATGGTGAGATTGTTATTATGGAAGGATATGTTATCTAAAGGAAGAGAGTATGGTAGAATATTGAATGAATTAAGTAATATAGATAAAGTGTGATTATTTAAAGTTTGGGGTATATAAAGCTAAGGTTGTGTTTAAAAGAAAAAGAAATGATATGTGTATAGTTTGTACTGTTTTTCTATATGTAAACATTGTGATTTCAATGTTGGAAATGTGAAATGTTTGTATATTGTGAAAGCTCATGGTAACAGTGATAATATATGATAGTTGGATTTTTGAAATGAGCTTAAGACTCGTGAGAATTATATATTTGATGTTGCTTTGTGATAAGTATATAATGTTTTAAAGTTGATGTTAATAAAAGATGAGTTTGGTAAACTGAAGTTTAAGTGAAGTAGTAAGTAGAAAGGTTAAAGTTCTAGTGGAATTTGATAAAGATTATTTGGGTATTGATGGCTTAATGTATATTCAATACATGAGCTATGTGAAATGGATAATATTGCACATGGTAATATTATGAATTGAGTAATGTGACTAATAGTATAAGAATTTATTTTGAAGTCAAAAGAAAGTGAGTAAGTGTGTGAAAATGAGTTACTTTAAGTCATTTGATTGGAAAGGATGAAAATGGATATGAAGATATATTAAATGTATTTAAAGACAAGTGTGAAAGAGATGTCACATTGGGAATGTGACTAAGATTTTTGTGAAATATTATTATGAAAGAGTATATATATATATATGTTGAGTTAATAAATAAAATAAGCTATGTCAAAAGAATGAGAATAATGTTGTTAAATGAAAAGTAATAAATGTTAAAGTTGTATGGATTATATGTAAAAGAAGAATTAAAAATACGTATATAATTATATGTGTACATGAATGGGATATGTAAGATGAATTTCTCGATATGAATGTGATGATAATATGTAAGAAATGTGAGAAGTGAGTCACCTTATGAATGTGTATGTGATATGAATTATATCTTATATAATCGTATGTTTAGTATTATTGAAAATGATATGGTATGTGGTAGCGGACTTAAAATAGATTAGACCTTAATTTACGCAAAGACTATGTGCTGAAATGAAATGAAATGGACTTGGGTAAAATTTGACAGTGAAATTGTTATGGCAATAACTGAATTTGGTTATCATAAATGTTATGGGCTCAAAGTATTTGTGTGAGGAGATGTTCTATGCATATGTGTATAATAAGAGACTGTAAGGGGAAAAAGAAAATATAATGTATGAAGTTTTTAGAAGAGATAAATTGGAAATGGAGTAATGAATGAAATTTGTGTAAGATTTGTATGTGATTGAATGTTGTGCGTAGGAGATGTTAAAGATAATAAATAAGAACATATAATTAAGTGTATACATGTATAGGAGATATGAATTGAGTTTTTCAATATGAATGAAATTATGATATGTAAGAAATATGCATCACATTATGAATGTGATCTATGAATGTATATGTGGTACAATTAGTGAATTAGTGATATGGAGAATGATAGTGTATGTATTAGTGAACCTAATAAATATTAGGTTATGACTTGAACAAATTAGATGAATTTTATGATGGAATTGAGAGTAAGAATAGACTTGTGTAATGTTGGGCAATGAAATTGTTATGGTGATCACTACATTGGATGATCATATGATATCCAGAGTTTCAAAATATCCACTTATGGAAAAATTTTATGTATTTGTATATTATAAGAGATTGTAAGTGGATTAGAAATGAAGTAACAAATAGAAATTGTATAAGAACTGCATATGATTGAATATGTATATAGTAATAGTGCTGAAGCATGAATTAAGTTGATAAGGATCATATAAGTGAGTGCAAATTGGCTGAAACGGAGTTGGAATGTGTTAATTTCTGTTATACTAAAAATGTAAAGAAGGACTATATAAATCTTATAATACACTTTAGCTTTGTATGTGTAAAGATTGAGAATAGAATTATATAAAGAACAGTATTGATTTGAAAGTCCCAGGCTTGAACATTAATCTCTTAAAGCCATGTGTTCTGTTCAGTATATTTGATCGGTTAATTTGTTATCCATGGATTTGGGTCTTGGATAAAATGATTGTAATACAGATTTGATGAGATTGAGATTATGGTTGAGGAGTGTAGTTAAAACTTATGATGGATAAAGTTGTATCTTATTATTTTATTGTTAAGAATTTGGTTACAACTGTGAATAATATGACAAAAAGGTAAACAAAATAAATATACCAATGATAGGAAATGTGAAGAGATATTAAGAAGGGAGAAATTATAATATATGAATGAAAGTTATACTGAATATGTTTATGGTATGTAACTTAAGGTTTAAGGGAATGAACTCAAGGTTTGAGTGAATGAGTTATAGATATAACGTATGATATTGACTGAAAAATGGATTGAAGGAGATTAGAAAATTGAATATAAGTTTGCTCTAATGGAATTAAGTTATATGTATATATATATAAAAAAAAATTGTGAAATTTTGTGAAAGGTTAGATTAATTAATCGTTGATTGGATATGAACAAGATTAGAACGTGGGTATATTGTGATAGATGGATCAATTGATCTGGATTTGGCTAAGATTGTGAATCATTATTAAGATTTAATATGTATAGTTGTACTAAGAATATAAATTTAAATGATATGTATATAATATAATATTTGGACGAATGAATGGACATTGATGAATTGAATTATATCAGCTGTAATTAATGATAAAGGAAAAAGGTTGATTATCTGTTAAGTAAGTTTAAAGAGGTTATATCAATATTAATGTTAAGTGAGATATAATAAAGAAAGATTTAAGTGTAAACAAAATGGAAAGATTGTTACTAATCAAGGTTTGATAAATGGCTATTTTCAAAAGTGATTGTAATGACAAGATAAGCAATAGTATGATATAATTCCATAATTACCAAGGTTAAAGTTGATTGTCTATAAAGGGATGAAGTGATATAAATATCTTGAATGTAATAGATGAATGGAATATATGTATAAACTATAAAATGAGTTGATTATTGTATAAAAGAAAATTCATTGGGAATGTAATGAGCGATCTGGGTGGCTCTGTTGAGGAAGTTATAAGATGAAAATATATTAATTATGATGAGTTATGATTGACTAAAAGGGGGAGAGTAAAAGTTATGTAAGTTGATAAATTAAGATGGTGATTTGTTCCAAATGGGTTGTTAGTGTGCTAGATAATTTCGAGGACGAAATTATTTAAGGGGGAGAGAATTGTAATATCCCGGAATATACCCTAAGAGTTTTGGAGTTATTGTTGTTGTATTTGGATTTAATGTATATATATATATATATATGGGAAAATATAAAGATGATATATATAAGACATATACATATACATTTCATATACATGGGATATAATATGGTGTAGGAAAAGTGAATTATATATATATATATATTTGTATAGTTAATTAATAATAATGATAATAATAAGGACAAAAAGAGAAGAGAAGAAGAAAGTCAAATAAAGATTATGTGGTGGAGATTTAAAGTATTGTTATTGTTATTATTATTATTATTATTATTATTATTATTATTATATATAAGATGAGAACGAAGGAAGGATGGAGAACCTTCCTTCTTCCTCTTCTTCTGTTTCTTCTTCGTGGACAAGAGAGCACGAGAGAAAGAGAGAGAGCACGAGAGAGAAAGAGAGAGATTGATCTTCATCAAATTTCTTAAGGATTTTAAGAGTATTGAAGATGGAGATGAAGATTTGGCAAGCTATACAGGTAAGTACACATTTCTTGAATGAATTTTATTGATATTACATATATATATAAGTATATACCTTCTTGTGTGGTTTTCTTTTGGATTGAGGTTATGTTGGGTATGATTGGTGTGTAAAATGATGATAACAAGAGATTGAAGTATGTAAATGTGTGGAATTGATATCTAAGTGATGATGAGTTGAGAAAATTGTGAGGAAAATGATGAAATGTTGAATTAGAGTTTGGTTTAGGTGAATTTCGAAGTATTTGGTCTTTGAATTTTTGGAGGACACGGCCAAGTTATGGGAGACACAGCCAAGTTAGGGCAAAATTGGTCGTGTTGGATGAGTTTTGGAGAGACACGGCCACTGGCTTGGCCGTGTCCCTAGCCTGTGTTTGCTACTGTCTTATTTGTGTTGAGAGACACGGCCGTGTCCCTTGCCCGTGTTTGGTACTGGATTGTTGTGTTGAGAGACACGGCCACTGGCTTGGCCGTGTCCACTGCCCGTGTTTGTTACTGCTTGAATTGGATTGAGAGACACGGCCACTGGCTTGGCCGTGTCCTTTGACCGTGTTTGCTACTGGATGTTTGGATTGAGAGACACGGCCACAAGCTTGGCCGTGTCCCTTGAGGGTGTTAGCTTGGGTGTTTGTTATTTGTTCTTCATTCATTGTTGGATCTTCAAAGGTCTTTTATACCTAAACACGCTTAAAACAATAATGATCCAACCAAATGTATATAGAAGATTCTATATTCATGTATAATGTAAATTGTTTTGTATATAACAATGATGATATAGGAAATGTGGAAGATATAATGATCATGGATAAAGGTATGTGCAATGCCATTGATTATGTATTGTTGAGTGATGAATTGATCAATGTGATATGATGATAACGATGATGTTTAAGATACTAAATGAACAATGTTATGTTTTATGTATTGTGAACTTTGTAAATTGTAATGTGTTATGTGAAAGATGTGATGTTGTGATGAAAGATGAAATGAGAATTGAAATCAAATGAAATGAGAAGCCATTGTGATTGGCTATGATGATTCAATTGTGATAAATGAGGCATATTGCCTAATTGATGAGAATGAAATGAATTGTGAAAGAAATGTATAAAGTTATAAATGGAATGATTTCGTGTCTAATATGTTGATTCAAGTTTCAGAGTTCTGGATTTGGAGGCATGCCTATAAAATGGATGGTAACAGTCTTGCCGGGTTGAGGATCTCTTCATTTTGAGTTGAATTGAGATCCAAGAGACTGGGTCTGTTACATTATGAGAATTGTGAATATGAAATATATGAATGGTAACAGTCTTGCCGGGTTGAGGATCTCCTCGATTTAGTCGGGTTGATGGTCCAAGAGACTGGGTCTGTTACAGGTAACAGTCTTGCCGGGTTGAGGATCTCCTCAAGATGTTGAGTTGATGGTCCAAGAGACTGGGTCTGTTACCCTATCCATGGATAGAGATATACGTGTTTCGCCTACGGGCTTGAGTATATTGATAAGACCAAAGCAGTAACTCTGAACTTTGAATAACATATTAGTGTTTTGTTGGGCCCGAGTCTGTCTTTGTTGTTAATGTGATATGCAAATGTTGAATTAAATATGTAATTAGATCTATGGTTGTCTCCATTGGAAATGTGATTCATGATTAGTATGATGTATAATATGTGTATTGATATAATGATTGTGATTATTAGTGATGGGTTGGAGTTGGTGAAAATGTTATGTGATGTGTAAAATGTATATGAATGTTGAATTTGTGAGCATTGTGTTCGTAAAAGTGTTGAATAGGTTTTCGAATGGTAATTGGTTGAACTAATGTATATGTTTATGTATATGAAATTAGTGAGAACTTATGAAGAATGCATTGAGAAAGGAAAACGTGGTAAGAGAACAATAAAACATAATGCTAAACATATGAGGTATGATAATTTTGTTAAAGTGTATTTTTATTATTTAATTGTACTACTAAGCTCTCGGGCTTAGCACGAATGTTTAATCGCGCAGGTATTTATGCGGTTGATCCGGAAGTCTAGATGTGATGCCACGAGAAGGGTAAGAGTGTCTCGAGACCAACTAGAAGGTGATGCATACATAAATGAATTTAATTATGTTTTATTTTTTATAACAATAATGATTCTTATAAATGTTTCTTAAATTAATATAATATTGCTTGAACTTGACTAAAGGTTTTTAAAGTGAAACGAAAAGTGACATTCTTATACTTTACATACGTATTGTATGTATACCTGGTATACGTACAGTATTTATATAGAGTATGGGGGTGTTACAGATACGCCCAACGACATGGCCTTGTCACTGGCCGTGTCATGCAAAATCTGCATTTTGAACTCTCAACCAAATGAACACAACCATTCCAAACTCAACAATACAACACCCTAAATCATCATCTTAGCTTATATCCATAATTCTCCCACAAATTTAACATTTATATAACTCCAACATATCATAACTATCATCTTATTCAATCAATCATCACTTTCTCTCACAACTCATTCAAAGAAGAAGAAAGAAAAGAAATCTGTTTTCTTTCAATCCAACCTTACAAATCATCATTAGCTACTTACAACATCTTCATACATATTCAAATAAGCCATCAAAATATACTAATACAAAATTTCCAAAATCCAAATATCATGTTCTTCTATAGAATTTCAAAGAAACTTGCAAAATGATAAAGGAACTTACCAATTGATGAAAAATCCTCAAAATCTTCACCTGAATCCTTGAAATCCCTTCAATTCTTTGATGAATGGAAGAACTCTCCTCTAGACTCTCTCTCCATCAAACTCACGCCAAAGAAGAAGGAAGAAAAGAAAAGACTCTTCTCTTTTCTTTCATCCTTATCTCTCTCTCTATATATTAATTATTCTTTTATATGTGTTGTATATGTTTGGTATATGTATATGTTATATTTATTTTAAATATATTTCAAATATACATTTCACTTAAAATCCTTTAATTTTATTTAAATTATTTATTTAATGTATCCAATTTTAATTTATTTTATTTAATATTAAAAAATTAAAGATATTACAATTCTCTCCCCCTTAAGAGAATTTTGTCTACATGCTATCAACTCTGGAACAATTAAGGATATTGACTCTGCATCATCTGTTCACTCTCCCATGTCGCTTCCTCAGTGTTATGATTCCTCCAAAAAACTTTCACAAGTGGCACTTTCTTATTTCTCAACTCTTTTACTTATTATGCCAAGATAGCTATTGGTTCTTCGAAGCATAGAGACATGAAAAATATTATGTATTCTGTCCAACTCAGGTGGTAAAGCAAGTCTATAGGCCACTGGACCAACTCTCTCCAGTACCTCATATGGTCTTATGAAACTAGGACTCAACTTCCCTTTGCGGTCAAATCTCAAAATTTTCTTCCAATGAGACACTTTCAAAAACACTTTATCTCTTACATCGAACTCTATGTCTCTTCTTTTTAAATCTAAATAGGATTTCTGTCAATCTGAAGCTCAGATGACCCTGAATCACCTTTACTTTCTCTTCTGTTTCTTTAATCAAATCGGGGCAGACTAATTTACCTTTTCCAACCTCATCCCAACACAAAAGTATTCTGTATCTTCTACCATACAAGGCCTCATAAGGTGTTATTCCAGTACTGGACTAACGACTGTTATTATATGAAAACTCAATCAATGACAAGAATCTATCCAAACTTCCACTGACATCAATGATACAACTCCTTAACATATCCTCTAAAATCTGTATCACTCTTTCTGACTGTCCATCTATCTGAGAATGAAAAGCAGTACTAAAATGTAATCGAGAACCCAATACATTATGCAAACTCCTCTAAAATCTGGATGTAAACCGAAAATCTCAGTCTGACACCAAAGAAACTGGGACTCCATGCAACCTCACTATCTCACTGATATATAACTCAGCCAATCTCTCAAGAGAATAATCCATCCGAACTGAAAGAAAATGAGCTGTCTTCGTCGTCCGATCAACTATCACCCAAATTGCATCATGCTTCTTTTGGGTCAAAGGCAGTCCAGTCACAAAGACCATCATTACTCATTCCCATTTCCACTCTGGTACTGATAAATGTTGAAGAAATCTTGAATTTCTGATTATGTGTTGCCTATTGTTTTATTCTTTCTCTCCCTCTCCTTGCTAGTTCTTAAAACTTATATTTATAAGGAACGATTGGTTAAATGTCATGAATCAATATATTTCTTGATTAAGCACGGTGTTCTGAGGCATATTGAATTAAAACAATTTGAATTTTCAGATAAACCGTGACCATGTCGAACTAAAATTAATTGAATTCGAGGCTAAACTTGACCATATCAAATTAAAAACTTCTTAAGTCGACATGGACTAGGGTCCATATCTAGCTGGGGCTTTCCAGTTTGATATGGACACATCCATATCAAACTGGGAAGCCCCAGTTCGACATGGATGCCCATATCAGACTGGACAGGCCCAATTCCATATGCATGGCCCATTATCGAACTAAAATGACTTCTAGACTATTTTTTTAGGTTTAAAAACTCCGTTTCAGACTAAACTGGACTCATTCGGGCTTTTATTAAATTTGGACCAATCAAGATAAAAGCTTAAAGTAAATTTAAGCCATTAAGAATGGATTGATAAGTACTTAGGCCATCTTTAATAAAGACTGAACTAACTTAAGGCCAAAATCAAGGGTCTGCACACAACAAACAATATTTATTATAATATTTTTAATGTATATATAATTTTAAACAATTATATGGTTTAAATTTTATAATGAATTAATGATACACCTAGTGCTTCTCACCTTTAATATTAATAAAATTGAGATAATGAATAATTATGAAATTGTTGTAAAATTGAGAATAAAAATTTTAGATGAACATAAGAAAATAAAGAGTAAAAACTAAATAATTTGAGAAACAATAGAAAAGATAAAGAACTTTTGTATTTCTCACTTTTATTGTACATTAACAAGAATACAACATTCTCTATTCATAAATTTAAAATCTACTTTTAAAATTAAAGAGATGAAAGCCAAAATTCATAGATTTCACCGCTAATTTTAAATGAAATGTTATAATTGTATTAATGTAATCATAAAAAATATGTTAGGAATATGACCAAAAATATCCATTTATCTTTTTGATTCGTAACACTCCCTTATATCTTTATCTATTAAAAATATGTCTCCTTAAAATCTTACTTGGTAAAATCTGATAAAAAAAATGTCTAGTGAAGAAAAAGAGTACAATACTCTTATTAACACTAATGAATTACCTCATCAAAAATCTTGTTAAAAAACCATAAAGCACAAAACTTAAGCAAAGAGGGAAAAAATATAGTGCACATTTCCCTCTCCCTCTTCCAGTATTAATGAAAATTCTAAGTCAATGTAATTCAACTTTGTGAACTAGCTTTTCGAATGTTGTTGAAGGTGATACTTTTATCAATAAATCTACTAAACTATCACTCAAGAAAATTTATGAACATTTATTTCATCTTTCTTCTAAAGTTTAAGTATGAATAGAAATTTGGTGAGATATGCTTGACTCTACTACCTTTGATGTAATCTTCTTTTATTTGAGTAACACATACATCATTATTTTCACACAAAATACTCTTTTCAATTAATGAGAGATCATATGTTTTATGAATATGTTAAATCAATGATTTTAACCACATACATTCGTAACTTGCTTCATAGATTTCTGTATGATTTGAAGAGGTAGCAATAGTGATTTGCTTTGTCAAGCACCCACATTTAATATTACCACCATACATAAACAAATATCTTATTTATGACCATCTTTTTATGGATTAGATAAATATGCAATATCTACAAATCTAATCAATTTGGATTTAATAAATAAATATGTATTTAACACTATTTCAATATTTTTCCTGTTTATGCAAAACTATATCTTGCTAATAAATTGATTAAGAAAGTTATATATTGTAATATCCCAAAGTATACCCTAAAAGTTTTGGAAAAATTATTGTTGTATTTGGATTAAGTGTTGTAACACCCGATACTCCATATAAGTACTATACATATACCTGGTATACATACAGTAAGTATATAAAGTATAAGGATGTCACTTTTCGTTACAATTCAAAAACCTTTAACCGAGTTCAAACCATAATACATTAATTTAAAGAATATTTACCAAATCATTATACTTTTAATGATCTTGCAAATATATAATAATCTTTTCTTTATCATAACTTCATTTATGCATATAAATGCACTCTTGTCAGAAATACATCATAATTAAAAATTATACATGTATGCATTACCCTCTAGTTGGTCTCGATAAACTCTTACTCTTCTCGTGGCATAACGAATGACTTCATATCTTCCACCTAGACACCTGCGCGATTACACATCCGCGCTAAACTCGAGAGCTTAGTAGTACAAATATAACATATAAACATATATTATAGAAATTCTAACATATAATGAAATATCACTTCCATGCACCATTAGTTTCTTATCATGTTTCTTCTTTTGAATTGCACCTTTCATATATCTTGACTAATTTTCATATATTATATATATACATATCATTAGCACCAACCACAATCCATCATTAATACTCACAATCAATATATCAATATACACATTACACATCATACTTCATAACATTGTTTAATTCACAATTCACCAATCATGAGTCACAATTGCCAACAAAGTCAACCATAGATCTCATTACTCATTTATTTCAACATTTGTATATCATATTGACAACAAAGACAGACTCGGGCCCAAAAGACACTAATATGCCATTCAATTTTCAGAGTTAATGCTTTGGTTCAATCATCACATTTATCATTATCCCAACTAGGCTTCAAGGATTTAGGTTCAACCAAGCTTCAAGGGGAAACAAAGCATGCTAAGTATCAACCCAACTTGGCTTCAAGAACCAATCCAACCTAGCTTCAAGGGTTGTAACATCTCAATTAGGCTTCAAGGATTAGACCCAACCAAGCTTCAAGGGGAGTAAAACATGTTAAACTTCAACCCAACTTGGCTTCAAGGATCAAGTCCAACCTAACTTCAAGAGATTGTTACTAATATTAGGCATGCCACCAACAACAAACTCTGAAAATGGAATAACACATTAGCCACATAATTCATTTATTATTTCATTAGCACTTTCATTCTCAATTCTCATCATCATCTAGGCAAACATGCCTCATTTATCTCAATTGAATCATCATAGCCAATCACAATGGCTTCACATCACATTTGAATCCACATTATAGCAATTCATCTTTCAAATACACAATCATTTAAATCATCATATCCTCCACATTTCATATTTCGTCATCAATGACATTAACTAAACCAACATATCATTATTCAATCATATCATCTAGGCATGCTTCAATCATATCATTCATCTCATTATAACTCAAAACATTAGTTTCACATCTCTTTGTATCTCAATTTACATTAAGATAATTCATCATAAAAGTATTTATAATAATAAATTGCATTGTACATACCTTTTTGAATGATCCTCATCTCTTCCACACTATACAGGTCATAATACTAGTCACCTTATAATACTTCATCACTCAAGTATACATAATCAAACACATTAAACATCCATTAAGAATGATCATCATTGATATACACATATATAATTTACCTTATTCTTAGATTTAGAATCCTCAATATACATTTGTTTAGGTCATCTTTGTTTTAAGTATATTCAAAGTGTAGATACAAAAAGACCTTGGAAGGATTCAACATTGTGAGAAAAGCAAGGAACAAATCACAGTAAGGGACACCCTCAAGGGACACGGCCAAGCTTGTGGCCGTGTCTCTCATCACCAAATCAAGCCGAGGCAGACACGGGCAAGGGACACAGCCGTGTCTCTCAACAAAAATCAGGCAGTGGCGAACATGGGCAAGGGACACGGCCGTGTCTCTCCAAAATTCATCCAACACGGCCACATTTTCCTTAGACTTGGCCGTGTCTCCCAAAATTCTATAGTTTTGGTCGTGTCTCATCTTTGGTTTGGCCGTGTCTCACAAAAACAAAACCCTAAACATAGCCACACTTCTTTTGATTGAATAAAAACACATTATGCACAATACCATCTCATTCAAATAGATGTAATCAATGTTATTAACACTTATCTTACATATTCATCACAATATACACATTAACAATACATCAACAATCCCTTTAATCATCTACCATTTCAAAACCCTAAAACCAAACATCACTCTTAACTTATCCTCTTCAAACCAAAACCAACATCAATTCAACCTTTTTAACTTATAATCAATTTCAACACTTATAAACTCATCTCAAACACACCTATTCATAATCTCAACACATCACAACTCACCTCAAACATAACTTCAAAAATAACAAAGATAAACACTTAAATGAAGAAATTTCACAAATCTCCAACTTAATCCTTTGATTCTTCCTTCAATTTGAGCTTAGAACATCACAATCCTCTCTTGCCCTCTTGCTTCCTCTTGTCTTTGGGTGAGCCGGCCAACACAAGAAAGAAAGAAGAAAATCCCCTCAAAAATCAAAGTAAATTTCTCTTTAAATCTCCACCAAGAGTTTCACATTAAGCAATTACCTAAACACCCTCCTTTACTTTGTTTTAACTTCCTTTAAAAGCAATTACCCCTTTTTGTAATTTCACATATCACAAATTAAAATATCTTCTTACCTTGACTCCCCATTTGACCAATTTATATGTTATATATATTACAATATACACAACATATACATTCTCTTAACACACTCATTTCCTTTGTAAAAACATATATACATTTAATTCAAATCAAAACAACAATTGTATCAAAACTTCTAGGCACACTTTGGGATATTACAATTCTCTCCCCCTTAAATAATTTCGTCCTCGAAATTATTCAGTATAGTAGCAATTTATTCTTAACAAAATTTCATCTTAATCCTCATAAAAAGAAACTTGATTAGCCTTCGAGACATAAGACCCCTGCTTAGTCCTTAACTTCAATCCAGGTGGATAACCTATAATCTTATAACAATGTTGAACATTATGTCCAGGAGGATTACAATGTGTACAAACAGGCCGTTTAGAAGCATTGATATTCTGCCTATATCCACCAGACTGAGAATTTTTAGCATTGGCAGCATTCACAATAGGCAAAGATTGAACAACAGAACTTAGATCACCAGGAAAAAGATTCTTAGGATACACAAATTGACGTTCATGTTGAGCAACTAAGACAAAAACCTTAATAAGCGAAGGCAATGGCTCCATTAAAAGAATCTGAGACCTAACTGTGTTATAACTTTCATTCACTCCTCTTAAAAAAAACGTAGAACATAATCAGAAAATTGATAATCTCTAATCTTGTTAACAGCATTACAAACACAATTTACAATCGGTCTCAAATTAATATATTCATCCCAAAGAATTTTCAACTTTGTAAGAACTCAGTTACAGACATCTCACCCTGTCAAAGACCATAAATCTTAATATTAATTATCCCCTCCTTACCATCACTTTCAGAAAAGACATTTATCACTCCTTAATTGATATTTATATTTTTATTTTTCACACTCTTATTTTCTTCCTTAGCATGATCCTCATTTAATAACCAATATAACTCAATTTATACATGTTCATTCACATATTAGAATATTACATTATCATGTATATCTTATACTCCTTGTACAGTTATACACATTAAATCTCAATAATAATTCATAATTTTAACAAAATCCAGATCAATAGATCTATCTGCCACAATATACTAATGTCTCAATCTTGCTTGATTCAAACCAACAATCAACTTATTTTCAAGTTCTAATCTCTTTAGATCCATATTCAACTATTTGAAACTATAATCATTATTACCAAATCACTTCAAATTATCTTAGTACAATTCTCACCAAATTCTCACGATTATTTCACACATATTTTATTCATAGTTCATTCACTTCAACTTTAAGTCTATCCACTTATTCACTTTATACCATAAACATATTTAGTATAACTTTCAACCACATTTTATAATTTCCTTCATATCTCATCTCCTCACACCTCATATCATTACTATATTTGCATAATTATCTTTCTATCACATAGTTCATTGCTTAAATCATTTTCACAATTCCCTTCTCTTTCCATACTTTCCACAATTATAACAAATTTCTAACATAAAAGTTAGATAATACAACTTTACCAATCATAACTCTTAATTCTGTTTCTTAAAACATAATTATTAATCTCACCAAAACTGTACTACAGTCATGTTATTGCAGTCCCAAATCTGTGGATAACAAAACTAACCAGTCAGATATACTAAACAAATCTTATGGCCATAGATGAGTAATGATCACACCTGTGGTTTGTAACTCAATACTGTTCCTCTATTATTTTTGTTTCCAACCTTTCCAATTACAAAACTAAATCATATCACAAAAATTACATATTCATTCTCCAAACTTTTACTACACCAAGAGTTAGTACATTTTAACTCCATTTCAAAATATTTTACTCTTGATTATCAGATCATCATTAGTCTAACTCATACCCAACAATATTATCTTTAACATCTTCTACAGATAACATTTGATCATATACAAATTTTACACAAGTTTCATTCATTACTCCATTTCCAATCTATCTTTTATAACCATTTTCCTATATTATTCTTCCTTATTTCCTTATAATCTCTTATAATACACATATGTATAGAACATTTCCATATATCAATACTTTGAGCCCAAAACATTTTATAATAATTTAATTCAGTTGTTATCATAACAATTTCACCGTCCAATATTACTCAAGTTCATTTTCCTTATCCATTTCATCATATAATCTAGTTCTGCACAAGTCAAGACTTAATCTTTCTTAAATCTGCTACCACATGCAATACCATTTCATTCATATTGAAGAACTCATCTTACTTATTCTATATATGTATACACATAATTATGCAATCTTATTACATTTCTTGTTGACATATCATCTTACAAATTTAATATTCATTACTTTCCTTTGAACATTATCATTCTCATTTGCTTATCCACTTCCCTTTTTATTTCACAACAAATTTTCATACTATCAATCTCATTACCAAATTTGTAGTATTCTCATAAAAATAATAATCCTTCAAATAACTCATATGTTAATTTCATAATTCATTATTTTGTTTTTCTTATTTCGATTACTCTTTTTATATGTTTCTACCAATCTCATACTCATATACTTACACATACACCTCATTTCAACAAATCACAATTCAATGACTTTTTAAAACCTTCATTAAATAATATTCAACATAGCTTCTCAAGCCATATTCCCTTTCAATAATTTACTTATGTATTATATACCTCTCATTTCATGATTATCATCATATATCACATAACATTATATCTTATCTTTTCTGAATATCAACTTTTTTTTTAAAAAAATGCTATATATGTATACATATCACAAAACAACATCAAGACATATAATTTCCACAATTATCAAGCTCATTTCCACAATCTAATGGTCGCATATTACCACCATTTACATGAGCTTTTGCAATATCCAAACATATCACATTTCTAGCATTGAAATTACAATTAATAATACAAACAATACCAATTTATCTTCTTACTTAATCAATATCATCATTTTTTTTTAAATCTTAACTTTACATATCCAAACCTTAAATTGTCACGCTTTGTCTATATCAATCAACTCATTCGATATTTCACCATACTCTCTTCATTATAATAACATATCCATCCATATTACCCTTTCAACAATATTTCCTCTTTCTAATAATCCAACATAAGATTTATTAGTAAGGAATTCAAATTGTAGAGAAAATAGTACATACTTAAATCTTGATTTTATTTTCAAGTCATTTTCAACTTTATTCTCCTTTTCATTTCTTTATACTTCAACACATTTAACAATTTACTTTACTTGAAAAAATTCCCATTCTTTAATGTAGCAATTTAACTTATATAAATTTTCTCGTATCATTACTTTCTCCAATTTTCATTCATGTAAAATTTCATCCACACACTATCATCCATCTCATATAATTCAAATACATTTCAATTCACATAATGCCACATTCAAGACCAACCTAGGTGTTAATGCATATGCACGTATTACAAATTACATTTTCAAACTTTTCCTTTTTGCTTCTATTTAAACTTTTCAAAAATTTTCTTTTTAATTCTACTTAGGCCGAGAATCTCAAACCTAAGCTCTGATACCAAAATAATTGTAACACCCGATACTCCATATAAGTACTATACATATACCTGGTATACATACAGTAAGTATATAAAGTATAAGGATGTCACTTTTCATTACAATTTAAAAACCTTTAACCGAGTTCAAACCATAATACATTAATTTAAAGAATATTTACCAAATCATTATACTTTTAATGATCTTGCAAATATATAATAATCTTTTCTTTATCATAACTTCATTTATGCATATAAATGCACTCTTGTCAGAAATACATCATAATTAAAAATTATACATGTATGCATTACCCTCTAGTTGGTCTCGATAAACTCTTACTCTTCTCGTGGCATAACGAAAGACTTCATATCTTCCACCTAGACACCTGCGCGATTACACATCCGCGCTAAACTCGAGAGCTTAGTAGTACAAATATAACATATAAACATATATTATAGAAATTCTAACATATAATGAAATATCACTTCCATGCACCATTAGTTTCTTATCATGTTTCTTCTTTTGAATTGCACCTTTCATATATCTTGACTAATTTTCATATATTATATATATACATATCATTAGCACCAACCACAATCCATCATTAATACTCACAATCAATATATCAATATACACATTACACATCATACTTCATAACATTGTTTAATTCACAATTCACCAACCATGAGTCACAATTGCCAACAAAGTCAACCATAGATCTCATTACTCATTTATTTCAACATTTGTATATCATATTGACAACAAAGACAGACTCGGGCCCAAAAGACACTAATATGCCATTCAATTTTCAGAGTTAATGCTTTGGTTCAATCATCACATTTATCATTATCCCAACTAGGCTTCAAGGATTTAGGTTCAACCAAGCTTCAAGGGGAAACAAAGCATGCTAAGTATCAACCCAACTTGGCTTCAAGAACCAATCCAACCTAGCTTCAAGGGTTGTAACATCTCAATTAGGCTTCAAGGATTAGACCCAACCAAGCTTCAAGGGGAGTAAAACATGTTAAACTTCAACCCAACTTGGCTTCAAGTATCAAGTCCAACCTAACTTCAAGAGATTGTTACTAATATTAGGCATGCCACCAACAACAAACTCTGAAAATGGAATAACACATTAGCCACATAATTCATTTATTATTTCATTAGCACTTTCATTCTCAATTCTCATCATCATCTAGGCAAACATGCCTCATTTATCTCAATTGAATCATCATAGCCAATCACAATGGCTTCACATCACATTTGAATCCACATTATAGCAATTCATCTTTCAAATACACAATCATTTAAATCATCATATCCTCCACATTTCATATTTCGTCATCAATGACATTAACTAAACCAACATATCATTATTCAATCATATCATCTAGGCATGCTTCAATCATATCATTCATCTCATTATAACTCAAAACATTAGTTTCACATCTCTTTGTATCTCAATTTACATTAAGATAATTCATCATAAAAGTATTTATAATAATAAATTGCATTGTACATACCTTTTTGAATGATCCTCATCTCTTCCACACTATACAGGTCATAATACTAGTCACCTTATAATACTTCATCACTCAAGTATACATAATCAAACACATTAAACATCCATTAAGAATGATCATCATTGATATACACATATATAATTTACCTTATTCTTAGATTTAGAATCCTCAATATACATTTGTTTAGGTCATCTTTGTTTTAAGTATATTCAAAGTGTAGATACAAAAAGACCTTGGAAGGATTCAACATTGTGAGAAAAGCAAGGAACAAATCACAGTAAGGGACACCCTCAAGGGACACGGCCAAGCTTGTGGCCGTGTCTCTCATCACCAAATCAAGCCGAGGCAGACACGGGCAAGGGACACAGCCGTGTCTCTCAACAAAAATCAGGCAGTGGCGAACATGGGCAAGGGACACGGCCGTGTCTCTCCAAAATTCATCCAACACGGCCACATTTTCCTTAGACTTGGCCGTGTCTCCTAAAATTCTATAGTTTTGGCCGTGTCTCATCTTTGGTTTGGCCGTGTCTCACAAAAACAAAACCCTAAACATAGCCACACTTCTTTTGATTGAATAAAAACACATTATGCACAATACCATCTCATTCAAATAGATGTAATCAATGTTATTAACACTTATCTTACATATTCATCACAATATACACATTAACAATACATCAACAATCCCTTTAATCATCTACCATTTCAAAACCCTAAAACCAAACATCACTCTTAACTTATCCTCTTCAAACCAAAACCAACATCAATTCAACATTTTTAACTTATAATCAATTTCAACACTTATAAACTCATCTCAAACACACCTATTCATAATCTCAACACATCACAACTCACCTCAAATATAACTTCAAAAATAACAAAGATAAACAAGAGAGTACTTACCTTAAATGAAGAAATTTCACAAATCTCCAACTTAATCCTTTGATTCTTCCTTCAATTTGAGCTTAGAACATCACAATCCTCTCTTGCCCTCTTGCTTCCTCTTGTCTTTGGGTGAGCTGGCCAACACAAGAAAGAAAGAAGAAAATCCCCTCAAAAATCAAAGTAAATTTCTCTTTAAATCTCCACCAAGAGTTTCACATTAAGCAATTACCTAAACACCCTCCTTTACTTTGTTTTAACTTCCTTTAAAAGCAATTACCTCTTTTTGTAATTTCACATATCACAAATTAAAATATCTTCTTACCTTGACTCCCCATTTGACCAATTTATATGTTATATATATTACAATATACACAACATATACATTCTCTTAACACACTCATTTCCTTTGTAAAAACATATATACATTTAATTCAAATCAAAACAACAATTGTATCAAAACTTCTAGGCACACTTTGGGATATTACAATTCTCTCCCCCTTAAATAATTTCGTCCTCGAAATTATTCAGTACAGTAGCAATTTATTCTTAACAAAATTTCATCTTAATCCTCATAAAAAGAAACTTGATTAGCCTTCGAGACATAAGACCCCTGCTTAGTCCTTAACTTCAATCCAGGTGGATAACCTATAATCTTATAACAATGTTGAACATTATGTCCAGGAGGATTACAATGTGTACAAACAGGCCGTTTAGAAGCATTGATATTCTGCCTATATCCACCAGACTGAGAATTTTTAACATTGGCAGCATTCACAATAGGCAAAGATTGAACAACAGAACTTAGATCACCAGGAAAAAGATTCTTAGGATACACAAATTGACGTTCATGTTGAGCAACTAAGACAAAAACCTTAATAAGCGAAGGCAATGGCTCCATTAAAAGAATCTGAGACCTAACTGTGTTATAACTTTCATTCACTCCTCTTAAAAAAAACGTAGAACATAATCAGAAAATTGATAATCTCTAATCTTGTTAACAGCATTACAAACACAATTTACAATCGGTCTCAAATTAATATATTCATCCCAAAGAATTTTCAACTTTGTAAGAACTCAGTACAAACCCTATATTATTGCATACATTTACATGACATTGGGACTTAACACATTTGGTTGTAAATGTGTTAAGTAATCTATTACATTGTTGATACATTTGATTAATGTTATGATTTGCATAATGTGAAAGATATGATGATCATTCAAAATGTATGTTCAATGCAATTGGTTGTGGATACTTTATGATGAATTGCTTTAAGGTGAATTGAGATATAATGAGATGTGAAACCATTGTGGTTGGTTATAATGATTTAAATGAAATAATTGAGGCATGGTTGCCTAAATGAGTATGAAGAAATGTGAAGCCATTGTTGTTGGCTATAATATTGCAAATGAGAATGGAATTGATAATAAAATAATGAATGAATTGTGTGTCTAATGTGTTATTCCATTTTCAGAGTTTTGTTGTTGGTGGCATGCCTAATAGTAACAATCTCTTGAAGCTAGGTTGGGCTTGATCCTTAAAGCCAAGTTGGGTTGAAGTTTAGCATGCTTAACTCCCCTTGAAGCTTGGTTGGGTCTAGTCCTTGAACCCTAGTTGAGATGTTACAACCCTTGAAGCTAGGTTGGGTTTGGTTCTTGAAGCCAAGTTGGGTTGATACTTAGCATGCTTTGTTCCCCTTGAAGCTTGGTTGAGCCTAATCCTTGAAGCCTAGTTGGGATAATGATAATGATAAATGTGATAATTAAACCAAAACACTAACTCTGAAAGTTGAATGGCATATTAGAGTCTTTTGGGCCCATGCTTGTCTTGTTTCAATGTGATTCATGAATGGTGAAACAATTGAATAAAATAATGGAATGTAGTGTTATGAAAATATTAATATATCATTTATGAATATTGTCTTTATTGTTGAAATGTGTGACATTGGCATTGCATTGAAACATATTATTATAGTGGTTTGTACCACTAAGCCGTTGGCTTAGCGCGATTGTGGTTCATCGCGCAGGTGACAGGGTAGAATCGGAGAGTTTATTTAGACCGAGTCGAGTCTAGACTCTGAAGTGTTGATTGTGAGCTTAAAGATCAGGGACAAACTGCCAAACATGTATAAACTTTATGTTTTGTAAACATTGATTTTGTTGTATATATATATGTATATACCGCTACATTTTCCGCTGCTTGATAAATAAATGTTTTACTTGTTATGTTCCATAATATATATATGAAATGTTTTAAAGTTTTCTCATATTATTATAGAAGAGAAAAATTGGGTTATCTAATGTAAACCGTGGCACTCCTATATTCGGTATACGTATATTACAGGTGTAGCAGTATGTAGTGTGCGTATACGGGGTATAGGGGTGTTACATTTGTTTTGGTATCAGAGCCTAGGTTTGAGATTCTCAACCTAGGTCAATTGTAAGAAAAAGAAAATTTTGATTTTAATATGGTTTTTGAATAAGATACATGTTTTGGTACTGGAAGTCTCTGATCTTTGATGAGGTATATTTTGCTGTGTTTGCAGACATAGGTAGTGATGGCATCTCAATCATGTCAATCCGTAGAAGGTAGTGCTGAGAGTGTAGCTCCTGAAGAGGGTAGAGATGGAGCTAGGGTTGAGAGAGTTTGAGAGGCACCTGCTCCTGTGCCAAAGAGACCAGCTGCTGATGAGGTTCCACCAGTTTAGCTAAGACATGTGGTAGAATTGTTGATGCAAGCTCCA
Organism: Garcia nutans; assembly: GCA_947685225.1. Taxonomy (NCBI): domain Eukaryota; kingdom Viridiplantae; phylum Streptophyta; class Magnoliopsida; order Malpighiales; family Euphorbiaceae; genus Garcia; species Garcia nutans. The sequence goes on along the minus strand of CANTUV010000009.1, from coordinate 28,432,201 downwards.
GTGCAGCAGCCGCCACCGCCACCACAACCACAAGTGCCGGTGAGACATTATGATAAATTGAGGAAGTATGGGGCTGAGGATTTCTTTGGTACTACAGATCCTGCAGTAGCTGAGCAGTGGTTGGATAGAGTGCAGAGGGTATTTATTCAGTTGCAAAGTTTGATTATGCTAGATCTTTATTGCAGAAAGATGCTTATGATTGGTGGAAGACGATTCCTCATGCCATGGATGATCCACCGACTTTATTTTATAGTGATTTTCTACGGGAGTTTAAGCAAAAATATACCCCGAGGGAGTATAAGGATGTTAAGAAGATGGAATTTCTGAATTTGAGACAAGATAACCAGACTGTGACAGAGTATGAGGTAGAATTCATCCGGTTGAGTCACTATGCCGGTAGGATTATTGCAGATGAGATTGACCGGTGTAGGAGATTTGAGGAGGGGTTGAGGCCCTCTATTATGTGTATTGTTGTTGGTTTTCGGTATCAGGATTTTTCTCAATTGGTTGTAGCAGCCAGAAGTGTTGAGAGAGCACAAGCTATTGCAACAGCTGCTACTGAGGAGGAGACCAGAGTTAGGAGGTCCCAGTTTGAGGCAGGGTCTTCATCTATGAAGAGAGGCCGAGGAATTTTTATTTCGAGAGTCAGTAGGAGCCTGAGGCAGTCAGGTAGGTCAGTTCAGTATCAGAGGCAGAGACTGAGACCTACAGTTTCTGTAGCGAGTGCTCCGACTCCAGTGGTTCAAAGATACTCTACCTATATGTGTTCATTGTGGTAGGACACATGGGGGTGCTTGTTGGAAGACGGGTGGATCAGGAGTATGTTTTAGATGTGGGTCACCAGCTCACTTCATCAAAGATTGCCCTGAGCTACAGGAGGATAGACAGACTGATACTGCAGCTTCTCGACCCAGTGTCAGCAGAGGTGGTCGAGGGGGCAGAGGTTTCAGTAGAGGTGGTCGACCCGGGATTAGTCAGAGAGGAGGTTCTACATTCAGAGGCAGTAGGCCAGATGAGGCTGGGCCATCTCAGCGAGTGTATGTGATGCAGAGACAGCTGGATGCTTCAGCAGTTATTGCGGGTACATTTTCTTTGTTTGGCATTTCAGTTCTTGCTTTGATTGATCCAGGATCTACTCATTCATACATAAGTGCATCTATCTTACCTGTGTCTGAATTGCATTCTGAGTCCTTAGGATTTGATGTCTTGGTGACAAATCCTTTAGGACATAGTGTTATGGTGAGTAAGGTGCATTGTGATAGTTCAGTTGTGGTGCAAGGTGAGGAATTTTTGGGTGATTTGATTGAAATGCCTTTTAAAGAGTATGATTTGATCTTAGGCATAGATTGGTTGTCTGTTTAGGTCATTTTGTACTAGTTTTTAGTATAATTTTATGTATTTTAGTTAATGTTTTGATTGATTCTTGTTTTAAGTTTGTTTATTGTGTTTGTTTTTAGGTTTGAGAGCAAAAACACCCTTGGAAGATCAAAACAGTGAAAAACAGAGCAAAAATGAAGAAACAGGAAAGACACACCCAGAGACAAGGCCAAGTCCCTGGCCGTGTCTCACGTAATGAGCAAAACCAAAGAACAGAGCAAGAAAGAGCAAAAATGAAGACAGAAGGTGACACACTCAGGGGACACGGCCAAGCCTCTGGCCGTGTCCCTCCAAAAATGTCAGACAGGGCCAAGTTCACCAAAGCTTGGCCGTGTCACACTCCAAAGAAGAAGAAAGGAAAATCAAGCAGGAGAGGACACACCCAGGGGACATGGTCGTGTCCTTGGCCGTGTCCCTCCAAAAAGCTCAACACGGCCAAGTCACTCCCAACACGGCCGTTTCACTCATTTACATCCAAAGCAAAGAACAATTCTCACAGAAGCAAACACAGGCAAGGGACATGGCCAAGTCACTGGCCGTGTCCCTCCAAAGTTGTCCAACACGGCCGTGTCACTCTCAACTTGGCCGTGTCTCTCATGGACCAAAGACTCAGACACGGCCAAGTCTCCTTTAACTTGGCCGTGTCACCTTAATCTCTATAAAATCGTTCGCACGACAGAAAAAAGGGAGATCTGAAGAGCGGCTAGGGTTTGGAGCAAAAGAAAAGAAAAGAGAAGAGAGGGCTCTCATAACTTGGGATGAGGAGAGAGTGACACTCTCCTTGTCCCTCATCTTCATCCTCCATCTTCATCTTCTCCATCCTCCATTGACAAGCTTCAATTTGGTTCTTTGGGATCAAGTGGGTTACAAGCTCTCAAAGGTTGAAGAAGCTTCATTGAAGGGAGTGGTGACTTGAGAAAGCTCCATTCCATCTTCCAAAGGCACAATCAATTGAAGGATTGGTGACTTGAGAAAGCTCCATCCACATTGCAAAGGGAATCAACCATTGAAGAGACTTGAGTTCTTCATCATACATCAAGTGGAGCTAGGAGGAAGATTAGCAATCCTACTCTTGGCATCTTCTCAAGGGGTTTTTCTATTCTCTCTTTTAATTCAGTTCAATATTGTTTTTGTTGTATTAAGAGATTGATATTGCAATGAACAATTTGTATTTGTTTTATATTGAGTTGAATGAATGTTTTAAATTGATGATGTTGAGCTAAATACCCATGCCTAGGTTTGTAGTATATTTGATTGAATGTCTTGAATTGATATTTCCATTGATGTTCCTTGTTGATTGGTTGATTGCATTGGAATGTATGCTAGGTTGATAGATTAGCTACCTATTTATCTCTAGATATTGAATGAAGGACCGAGAGGTGAAATCCGATATCGGAATTATGCAATCGACTACCCTATGAATGAATTAGAAATATAAGTTCTAGGGTTTCATTAATTTGGTAACGTAAAATAATTGGTTATTGCTAATTCATGAATGTAAGAACTAATGAATTGGTAATTGACTAATTAACCTTAAGGAACAAATTAATTACAAGGTTGTGTTAATGGATAATTGAGAATTGAGCTTTGGTTGAATGGACCTATGACCCTAGGCACTTTCCCAAGAACTGAATTGATCTTGTGCACCCATCACACACATCAAACCCTACGTACGTTAATCTTAGGTTTAAATTGTTATTTTACATTCCAAATAACAAACTCTCACTTTTAATTTAATTGCTTTAATCAAGCTATTACGAACCACACCTTCTTGGGGAAACGACATTGGAGCGATCACCATTGCTACAGCTACCTCGTATACTTGCGAGTGACGCTTTGTAGTAGTACTTAATTCGAGCGCAACATTGTCTAAGCATGGAGCTGTGGTAGACTGTCAAAGGAAGTGTGTTACCTTGAGAACCGGTGATGGTAGAAGTGCGATGGTATCTGGTGAGCAGAGACAACTTGCATCCTTAATTGTGTCAGTTGTTGCAGCTAAGAAGTTGATTAGGAAAGGATGTGATGCTTATCTTGCTCATGTTGTGGATACCAGAGTATAAGTTGAGAGAGTTGAAGGTGCAGTTGTTGCTACTCCTATTTCTGTTACTCCATATCGAATGGCACCTGCTGAGTTGAGAGAGTTGAAGGTGCAGTTGCAGTTGCAGGTGTTGTTGGATAAAAGGTTTATTCGCCCTAGTGTTTCTCCGTGGGGAGCTCCTGTTTTGTTTGTAAAGAAGAAGGATGGTACTTTGAGGTTGTGCATCGATTATAGGCAATTGAATAAGGTAACCATCAAGAATAAGTATCCTTTGCCTAGGATAGATGATCTCTTTGATCAGTTGAAAGGAGCAGCAGTGTTTTCTAAAATTGATTTGAGATCAGGGTACCGTCAGTTAAGGGTCAGAGAGGAAGATGTTCCTAAGACAGCTTTCCGCACAAGGTATGGACATTATGAGTTTTTAGTGATGCCTTTTGGATTGACGAATGCACCTGCAGCTTTCATGGATTTGATGAATAGAGTGTTTAGGCCCTACCTAGATCAGTTTGTGGTGGTCTTCATTGATGATATTTTGGTGTATTCGCGTAATGAAGAGGATCATGACAAGCATCTGCGGATTGTGTTGCAGACTTTGAGAGAGAAGCAATTGTATGCTAAGCTGTCGAAGTGTGAGTTTTGGCTTGATCAAGTAACTTTTCTGGGTCATATAGTTTCAGCATATGGTATAAGAGTTGATCCGAGTAAAGTTGAAGCTATTTTAAATTGGAGTCCACCGAAGTCTGTAACTGAAGTTAGAAGTTTTCTGGGTTTGGCAGGCTATTATCGACGCTTTGTGAAAGGTTTTTCTTTGATAGCTACTCCACTCACCAGATTACTTCGAAAGGGAGTTAGATTTGTGTGGACAGATCAGTGTCAAGCTAGCTTTGAGCAGTTGAAAGAGATGTTGACTCAAGCTCCTGTTCTTGCTTTGCCTGTGGAAGATAAACCGTATGTGATTTACAGTGATGCTTCACATAATGGTTTAGGTTGTGTTTTAATGCAAGAGTGTAAAGTTATAGCTTATGCTTCTCGGCAGTTGAAGCCGCATGAGCTTAATTATCCGACGCATGATTTGGAGTTAGCAGCCATAGTTTTTGCTTTGAAGATTTGGCGACACTACTTGTATGGAGAGAAGTGTTTTATCTACACAGATCATAAGAGTTTGAAATATTTGGGTGTTCAGAGGGAGTTGAATCTTCGACAAAGATGATGGTTGGAGCTGATCAAAGATTACGACTGTATGATTGATTATCATCCTAGTAAGGCAAATGTTGTTGCTGATGCCTTGAGTCGAAAGTCTTTAGCAAGTTTGACTATTTATTCGCTCTCGTTGCTTGTTGAGTTGAGAGCGTTGCATGCTAGTTTTGAATCATGTGATGATGGAGCCTTGTTGGCTCAGTTGCATTTGAGACCGGTGTTGTTGGATCAGATTAAAGAGGCTCAATTGGCTGATAAGAAAATTCAAAAGATTGTTTCAGATTGCCAAAAAGGAGAGAGCCAAAATTTTCTTATGAGAGACGATGGTAGCCTTTGGTTCAAGGATAGATTGTGTGTTCCTGATGATGCTAGTTTGAGAGAGATTATTTTGGAAGAAGCACACCAATCAGTTTTTACTATGCACCTTGGGAGTACTAAAATGTATCATGATTTGAAGCAGCATTATTGGTGGTCAGGTATGAAGAGGGACATTGTGGAATTTGTATCCAAGTGTCTCACTTGTCAAAAGGTGAAAGCTGAGCATCAAGTTCCAACAGGGTTGCTTCAACCTTTATCAGTGCCTGAATGGAAATGGGAACGTGTGACAATGGATTTTATGTCTGGTTTGCCATTGACTCAGAAGAAGCATGATGCTATCTGGGTGATTGTTAATCGATTGATGAAGACAGCACATTTTCTTCCAGTTCGGATGGACTATTCTCTTGAGAAGTTGGCTGAGCTGTATATTAGTGAGATAGTAAAGTTGCATGGAGTTCCAATTTCTTTAGTGTCTGATCGAGATCCTCGGTTTACTTCAAGATTTTGGAAAAGTTTACATGGTGCATTGGGTTCTCGATTGCATTTTAGCACTGCTTTTCATCCGCAGACAGATGGGCAGTCAGAGAGAGTGATACAGATTTTAGAGGACATATTGAGAAGTTGTGTCATTGAATTCTCTGGAAGTTGGGACAGATTTTTGCCATTGATGGAATTTGCTTATAACAATAGTTATCAGTCTAGTATTAAAATAGCAACTTATGAGGCATTGTATGGTAGAAGATGCAGAACGCCTCTATGTTGGAATGAAGTTGGAGAAGGCAAATTGGTTGGTCCCGATTTGATTAAAGAAACGGAAGAGAAAGTAAAAAAAAATTCGGGATCGGTTGAAAGCAGCTTCAGATCGGCAGAAGTCTTATTCAGATTTGAAGAGAAGAGACATAGAGTTTGATGTTGGAGATAAAGTATTTTTTGAAAGTGTCTCCTTGGAAGAAGATTTTGAGATTTGGTCGTAAAGGAAAATTAAGTCCTCGTTTTATTGGACCTTATGAGGTATTGGAAAGAGTTGGACCTGTTGCTTATCTACTCGCTTTGCCGCCTGAGTTGGATAGAATTCACAATGTCTTCCATGTTTCTATGCTGCGGAGGTACAGATCAGATCCATCTCATGTTCTGTCTATTGAATCTATTGAAGTGAGTCCGGATCTAACTTTTGAAGAAGAACCAGTTGCTATTTTGGCACATGAAGTGAAAGAGTTGAGACATAAGAAAGTGCCAATTGTGAAGGTTCTTTGGAAGAATCATGCAAAGGAAGAGGCAACTTGGGAGAGTGAGCAAGCGATGCGAGATCAGTATTCTCAGTTGTTTCAGACTTAAGATCAGGTAATTTCGAGGATGAAATTTCTTTTTAGAGGGGGAGAATTGTAATATCCCAAAGTATACCCTAAAAGTTTTGGAAAAATTATTGTTGTATTTGGATTAAGTGTATATGTTTTAGTGGGAAGAGAAAAGGGAGAGTGTATATGTTGTATATATTGAGATATATACAACATATACAAGTCAAAAGAAGTAAAAAGTCAAAGAAAGAGTTAATTTTTATTAATTAATTATAAGGAAATTAATTAAGGGGAATTTGAGTGAGTAGAAGTGGATGGAGATATTTTGAATATTTTATTGTTTAAATGCTTGGAGGAGAGGGTTTTGAGGAGAGAGTTGTTGAGGGTTGACTTTGTTTTCTTCTTGTTTCTTTCTTCTTCTTCGTGCATCTTCATCTTCTCCTTTTCTTTTCTTTTCTTGTGGCCGGCACTCCATAGCAAGAGAGCAAGAGAGAGATTTGATCTTCCAAAATCAAGATTGAAGGAAGTTTTCAAGTGATCAAGTTGGAAATTTTAAGAGTTTCTTCATCCTTGGTAAGTTTTCCACTTGATTATTTGATTTTCTTTGAGTTTGTGAGTTGAGGTTGTGGTTGATATGTGTTGTTTGATTGTGGTTTGATTTTAGATTTTGAGGTTGGATTGAAGGAAAGAGTAAGTTTGTTGGAAGAGAAAGTGTTGTGGTTGTGTTTTGGGTTTGTGGTGATGATTATGATTTGTGTTTGAAGTATGTTTTGAGTTGTTTTAGTATTTTTGCAAGTTAATTGGTTTATGTATGTGTTTAGTTAAGTTTGTTTGAAGTGGATAATGGTGGAAGAAAGTGGTTTGTTGGATGTAGTGTTGATGTTGCCGGAATCTGCATTTTTGGCCTGACACGCCCATGAGCACGGCCAGGTTGTTTGGCATGTCGTTGGTTCTGTGTTCTTGGATGGGTGACACGAGCAGTGACACGCCCATGTCACTGAGCATGTCACAGCTTCTGTGTTGTAGTAGCATTGACACGATCAGTAACACGCCCGTGTTATTGAACTTGTCATAGCTACTGTGATGTTGGTGGATTGACACGGCCAGTGACACGTCCATTTCACTGAGCGTGTCAAAGCTTCTGTGTTGTGAGTTTAGGGCACGGTCAGGGACACGCCCGTATTGTTGAGCATGTCATGTGTAGAGTTTGCCCTAGTTGGTTCTTAGCCCTATTATCTCATGTGTATCTTTAAGTGAGTGTGTATTATTCCTTTTGAATTAGGTTGTGAAGAGAGTTGAGTTGCTATAATCCTAGTGTTGAGGATTTTTGGAAGAGGAGTTGGCGTTGTGTGAGGTGCACTTGAGGTAAGTACAAACCCTACATTATTGCATACATTTACATGACATTGGGACTTAACACATTTGGTTGTAAATGTGTTAAGTAATCTATTACATTGTTGATACATTTGATTAATGTTATGATTTGCATAATGTGAAAGATATGATGATCATTCAAAATGTATGTTCAATGCAATTGGTTGTGGATACTTTAATGATGAATTGCTTTAAGGTGAATTGAGATATGATGAGATGTGAAACCATTGTGGTTGGTTATAATGATTTAAATGAAATAATTGAGGCATGGTTGCCTAGATGAGTATGAAGAAATGTGAAGCCATTGTTGTTGCCTATAATATTGCAAATGAGAATGGAATTGATAATGAAATAATGAATGAATTGTGTGTCTAATGTGTTATTCCATTTTCAGAGTTTTGTTGCTGGTGGCATGCCTAATAGTAACAATCTCTTGAAGCTAGGTTGGGCTTGATCCTTAAAGCCAAGTTGGGTTGAAGTTTAGCATGCTTAACTCCCCTTGAAGCTTGGTTAGGTCTAGTCCTTGAACCCTAGTTGAGATGTTACAACCCTTGAAGCTAGGTTGGGTTTGGTTCTTGAAGCCAAGTTGGGTTGATACTTAGCATGCTTTGTTCCCCTTGAAGCTTGGTTGAGCCTAATCCTTGAAGCTTAGTTGGGATAATGATAATGATAAATGTGATAATTAAACCAAAACACTAACTCTGAAAGTTGAATGGCATATTAGAGTCTTTTGGGCCCATGCTTGTCTTTGTTTCAATGTGATTCATGAATGGTGAAACAATTGAATAAAATAATGGAATGTAGTGTTATGAAAAATATTAATATATCATTTATGAATATTGTCTTTATTGTTGAAATGTGTGACATTGGCATTGCATTGAAACATATTATTATAGTGGTTTGTACCACTAAGCCGTTGGCTTAGCCCGATTGTGGTTCATCACTCAGGTGACAGGATAGAACCGGAGAGTTCATCTAGACCGAGTCGAGTCTAGACTCTGAAGTGTTGATTGTGGGCTTAAATATCAGAGACGAACTGCCAAACATGTATAAACTTTATATTTTGTAAACATTGATTTTGTTGTATATATATATATATACCGCCACATTTTCCGCTGCTTGATAAATAAATGTTTTACTTGTTATGTTCCATAATATATATATATATATGAAAGGTTTTAAAGTTTTCTCATATTATTGTAGAAGAGAAAAATTGGGTTATCTAATGTAAACCGTGACACTCCTGTATTCGGTAGTATATTACAGGTGTAGCAGTATGTAGTGTGCGTATACGGGGTATAGGGGTGTTACATATATGGTCTTACATAGGTAGTAAAATTTATTAATGCACCAACTGCACTAAGATATGGTACTTCGAGAATAAAAATCTCTTCATTATCTTTTTTAAGAAGAAATGGAATTTTTTTTTACATCAAGAGATTAAACAACCATTGGATAACTTAGTGAATGAGCTTCATCCATATTAAATAGTTTCAACAATTTTTTTTCCTGTATAAGTTGATTGATGCATAAATCCATTTGATAAATGTTTCACTTGTGGACTAAGATAAAATTTTATTTTTCTAAGATCTTTCATTTCACATTCTTTCTTAAAATGTGTTACATCTTCTTCAAACTCTTTAGGAATTCCAAGAATGTTTAAATTATTGACATATACTGTAATAATGCAAATTCAAAATTTTATTTATTTATTTATAAAAGCACATAGATCAATAAGATTATTCACACATTGTTACACCAATAAATATTCATTGAAATGATTATATCATATTCGTCTATATTTTTTTAGCCTATACAAAGATTTTTGTGACTTAATTGAATATTTTTCTTAAGATGACGAATTAAATACTTCAGGCTTTTTTAGTCCTTTAGTGACGTTCATGTAAATATCATTTTTAAGTGATCCATATAGTTAAGCTATCATGACATCCATAAGACACATGTGAAGTCCTTTAGAAATTGCCAAGTTTAGTAAAAAATCTAAGAGTTTTTGTATCTGCTACAAGAAAATATATTTTTTTCATAATTGATTAGGTCTTTGTGAGAAACTTTGAGCAACAAGTCATGCCTTATACCTTATAATCTCATTGTTTTCATTTTGTTTTCATACAAACACCTACTTATAACAAACATATTTTATATTTTTCAAGTGTTAGGTCCAAAATTTTCTCATTTTATATGCAAATTTAATAATGTTTGGATAGTGTCTTTCTATTTTTGTCAATCACTTTGTCAACATTCTTCAACGAAGATCCTCGTTTTCATTTATTATATCAATAGCTAATGCACATGTGCCATTTTTTATTATTAATGATAGTTTTATTTCGACTCCATCTCTCTTGTATGAACAAAACTTATTAAGTTCTCTTTATTTTTAAAATTTTCCATAATTTCATCATTTTAGGTAATTGTTCATCTACTAGAGGCATTGGCTTAATTGTATCTATTATTTATTTCTATGTCATCATATCTTTTACATTTTACATTTTGTACATATATATTTAAAATACAATTAAATACTAAAAAATATATTAATAAATGAAATTAATTTTAAAATTATATTAAAAATATAAATTTTAAAAAAACCATGATAATAAAATATTAAATGTTTCAATAAACAAAATAAATGTAGTATTTAATTACAATGCATAAAATAATGAAAATAATAAAATAAACATCCTAAGAAGCAAGAGGTGCAGGTGGAGGCGGATGCAGACACATGCTATGAAGGATTGAATCCGTCTCTGGACATAAAGCGGTCTTGTAACACCCCTGATAATTCTGTTAAAGAACTATCGGAAGATATTACTCAGTAATTAACAATCATATGTCCAATTCCAATTAAACTTTAAAAATAATCCAATTATAAATTTCAACAAAGTTTCTTTTATAATATTCACAGCTAATTTTTTTTTAACCTAAGACCACCTGGAGAAAAACACTTCTACCTTCCTTTCGGTCATCTCGACATCAACTATACCATTTCGTCAATAATCAACCTCAATCCAAAACGAATATCATATACTTATATCAACATATATATATATAAACATTTTCCAAAATAAAGATGTCATATATGTAATTTTGGAGAAATTAAATAAATATTTTGAGGTATAAAAGCTATATATACATAATGTATACCTAGTGTATGCATAACATATACATATTATATATTAATTATATATGTTGGACATATATATTACATTCTTAGTATATTTAATACACATATAAGGTATATTTAATGTGTATATAGGATACACATTATTTGTGTATATGGGTATTTATATTCATTAAATATACATTACATATACATAGTATATTCATTATATTAATATGTACATAGTGGTATATGTAAAATATAAGTAACATATATAAGACATATACATATATATATAATATACATCACATATATGTAAGGTATAATTTGGTGTTGGAAAAGTAGACAATAATAATAATAATAATAATAATAATAATAATAATAATAATAATAATAATAATAATAATAATAATAATAATAAGAAAAAAAGAAAGTCAAAGAAGGAAGAAAGGTGATTGTTGGAACTATTTATTTAATTATTATATATAAATAATTATGGATGAAAAGTTGTTAAATAAATAAATAAATGAAAAAAAAAGTCAAAAGAAGAGAGAAAAATAAGTGGTTGTTATTAAAAGTAAAATACTTAAATAATTAATTATATTATTATATATGGTTAATAAGTGAAGAAAGAAACAAAAAAAAAATGGGTCTTCTTCTTATTCTTCTCCATCACGTTTGGACACCATAGCCAAAGGAAGTAAAGAGCTCCATTATTTGTTATACCAAATTTCTTAAAGAATTCAAAGGAATTAAGGTGATTTTGAAGATTTACTGAGGATTCAAGTAAGTATTTTCTATTTCAAGCTTGTTTTCTTTAGTTTGAAGGTTATGCAAGATTTGGATAGAGAGTGAAAGTGATTATAAACTGTTAAAATAGATAGAAATGATGTTAAAATAATGAGTAAATGATGAGTTATTGGTTGATTGTTTGAAATGAGCATAAATGATGGGAGTAGGGTTTGGTAATGAAAATGTATAATTAGGGTTTCTAATATGGATAATTATAATTATGGTACTAGATAAATTTAATGTTCTTTTAATATATGTATGGTGATTTTATGGTTGAAAATTTAATATGGGTAAGTTGGGATGAAGTTAGAGTTATGGCCATATTATGTGAAATTTGAGTTTTTATAAGAGATTTCAATAATTGCTAAAATGGTTTGTAATGATGTTATATTAATATATAAATGATGATTATATTGTAAAATGATGGAAACAAATTTAAAATGATGAAGTTTAAATAAGGTAGTAAGTGAGGGAAATTAGGGTTTTAGAGCAATTTTGGGTAGAATGAATATAATTGATGTTTAGTTGATTAAAATGACAAGGAATGTGTTATCAATGGAACATTTTTACTTATAATGTGGTTTAGGATTAAGGAAGGTGAAATGGTAAAATCAAAGTGAAGAATGGCATAGGTGAAGTTGGTGTTGAAAGAGTGAATTGGGCTTGGAGTTAGCATTCCCAAGGTTAGTATATACTTTATTATGCTTGGATTGCATTTAAGTTGGCATAACACATTGTGATTTTGTGAATGTGTTATGTCACATTGATATTTGTTTTGATATGATATATGGTATTGTACCATTTAAAAGTGAGTTAAAACCATGGAATATGAAATACTAAGCCATTGTATTATGGCTAATGCAATTGTGATGTACATAAGATGTGAAAAATGTATATTATGCTAAATATAATGTGGAAACGGGGAAAATAATTATGAAAATGAGTAATGTGATAGATAATGCAAAGGAATATGTGGAAAATAGCTAAAATTGAGAAGAATGTGAATAAGAAATACATGAAAAATATACATATGGTATATAGAATTTGGAAATATGTGAAAATTGGTAAAGATATGAAAATATGATAAGAATGTAAATGATGAGATAAAGAATATGTGCATGTTGTAACATGTTGATAATGTGTGATTGAGAATGATGACAATGTGATAGATTGTGATGTGTATAAATGATGGATAAATGAATGTGTTGTGGTATGTTGATGAGATATATGGTAGTATGTGATATGTATAATGTGATGTGTTGAAACATGAAATTAATATGTACATGTGATGATTTATGATATATGTAATGGTGATCATAAAATGATATGATCATGATACATATGAAAATTCCTAAGAAGGAATGTAAGATGAGAAATATACTAAATAATGAGAAATGAGTTGTGAAAAGACTTGAGCAGAGCTAAGTCTTGATAATGAAAATGAGATTATAAAAATATGATTTGATGAGATGAATAATTATGCGATATGTGTGTTGCTCTGCATAATAACTTGTTCTAGAAAATTGATGTTGGGGATTATATAATGATGAGCCCGAGCAGAGTTGGACCATGACCTGAGCAGAGCTAGGTTATGAGATTGAGGACCCTGGGTGTCACAATGGACCAAATCAATTATTCTAAAACTTGATTATTATGTAGGGAGTAGTTGGACCCAACGTATGATGTTGTGTTGTATTTTATAAAGTGTTGATAATATTGCAATGAAATGATGAGATGAATTAAATGAGTTTAGTTAAACAATGTGCTACGCTAGTAATGTGGCAACCAAATGAAATGATGAATATATGTGTGCGTGGTTGTGATATATTTGTATATGAATTTTGTGATGATGATGTCACGTGACTCATATATATATAAATATATTTGAAGAATTAGAGGACGGATGATGAGTAATTTGTGATAAATAATTATGTGTATATGAAATATAAGGTAAAGAAAATGCAAAAATAATAGTATATGTATTGATAGTATAATGATAAAATATGAATTAAAAAGTATGCATGTATATTATTTAAATTGTTGTATAGTTTTAGTATGTATTACTAAGCTTTCGGGCTTAGCGGTTGTGTGAATCGTGCAGGTAAGGGAATTGCTAAGCAGAGAAATCTGAAGTGTGGTTGGTACTTGGTGATCTAGGGTGCTGTAAGACCAGTTGTGTCAATTGCATACACACGTTGATTTTAAATATTTTGGTTTATGTATATTAATGCATAACATTTGAGTTTCATATTTATTTTAAAGATTGAGATAGTTGTTGTATATTTACTTAAGTAATTATTTAATTGTGATATAAAAGATTTTAAGCTGTGAATTGAAATATTGTTGACGAGTAGAGAATTTGTGAAATTGTTTATATTGAGAGTGTATTTTTCTAATATAGGTTAGGCGCTTGATTTTTAGAAATATTAAAATTACAGACAAAACTCTAATTAAATTTTTTTCAGAGATTTTCTTTATAAATTTGTATTTTAAGAATTTACTACTTAAGTATATATATTATTTATTATTAATTAAATATTGTGATTAAAATGAGAATTTTTATTATGAAATTTTTGTATCACTTCTATATTTTATATGTGTATTATATATATACAAGGTATATATACTGTAATATGGATAAATTTTGATGAAGTTCATGTTGATGGTTGCATTATATGAAATTTGAATTTTTGAAAGAGATTTCCATAATTGTGAAAGTGAATTGTTTTACTGTTATATTAATATATAAGTAATGTTTTTGAGGTTAAATGTTGAACATAAGATTGGTAGAATGAAGTTTAAATAAAGTTATGAATAGTAGAATTAGAGTATTAATGATGTTTTGATTAGAATTAAATAAATAATGATAATTTAATAATTAATGAGCATTTAAGTGACTTTAAATAAGTGATGTTATTTATTATTGAAATATACATATGTAGGTTAAAATGATAAAAGAAGTGGAATTGAGAGTTGGGCTTCGAAAAAAGAAAAGAGGTTAGTATATATATTTATTTACTTGAAATTTTGTTAAATGTGAATTGGCAATATATATGTAGAGTATTTGCAATGTGAAAAAATCACATAGACTATGCAACGTGCCATAGTTATATGATAGAGATATATTGGGCATTTGCTCAATGTAAAACTTAGGTTTATATATGAAAGTATGAGATTTGAAAGATGAATGATTGTAATATAAATATCTCAATGGTTATGTACATAAGGTAGTATTTATGAGATATGTTAAAAATGATTAAAAAATATGAGAATTATAAAATCTGGAAAGAAATTGCAATTGGGTAAAAAGAATGAAATATGCTAAAATTAGTTGGAAAGATGAGAAAGGCAATGTGATAATTTGAGAGATATGTGATGGTAATCATTATTTGCCATGATCACGAGAGATGTTAAAAAGGTGATAAATGTATTAGAAATTTAACTTACTAGTTATATTATGGTTGTGGCTAAAAAGATGATTACATATGTTGCAAATATTGAAAATATGAAAATTAACAATATTTAAATGGTAATGTGAAATGAATATATGTGTGTGTAGCATTGTTTGAAGTAACAATGCTTAATTTTTATTATTTATGGCTTGATAAGCCATTTAAGAATGGCTAAATGTGATATTGGTACAAAATATGAAAAGTGTAAGTTGTGCACTAAAATATGAAAGTAAGCCACATTTGCATTATATATGATGATGATGTTGTTTATGTGTTGAAAAACCGAAAAAGAATGTGAAATGTGGAAAAATAAAAAGAAAAGTGAAATGCGAGAAATATGATTGCATGTATACCTTATATATAGTTTAGTTCCGAAATATTATTATTGGAAATTTATTATATCTTCGGGTGAGATACGCTGGTATCACAGATCTATTATGTCTTCGGGTAAAAAACACTAGTGTTACAAATTTATTATGCCTACGGATGAGACACATTGGTGTCACAGATGGATAAGATAGCCCAAAAAATCTAAGGTTTCTAAAAAAATAATTATTTTGACCCCCCTCAATCAACAAAACAAATAACGATATAATAAAAAGGGTAAATATGTACCTACCAAAATATTAAGGACAAAAATATATTAATTAAAATTTTAAAATATATATATATATTAAGTAATAAAAATATTTAGAATTTAAAAATATATATTTCTAACAATATATTTAAAATTTAAAAATATATTTAAAAATATATAAATTTAAAAATTTAAAAACATATTTAATGTAATATAATAAATTTAAAAAGTTAAAAATAAATTTTAAAATAGATATTTTTAAAATTTTAAAAATATATTCTGACTTAAAATTTTAAATTCTTAAAAATTTATTATTATAATAATAAATAACTTAATAATATAATAAAATTATGATTTAATCCATATAAAGTGATGTGAACCCACAAGAGTAATGCCTTGGAACCCAACACCTTTAAGCTTGGATCAATTGCCTTGAAAAGCTAAATCAAGTTACCAAGAAACCTCAACCTAATTTCAACTAATGTGGAAGAGAATTTTGGTATAATTTTACTCAACTAATGTGAAAAAAGGTTGATTCAACAAGAATCAACACAAGAGAATCCCCTCTTAAGAACACAAGGATTCTAAAATTTCATTTCAATTCATCAAAATCTGCCATTATAATATTCAAAAGATTGTTTAAATATGTCTAGTTGTTGGATGCCCTAGCTAACTTGTTTGGGAGCAAGCTTATGACCATCCTAAGCCTCAAATAGCTAATCCTAAACTATCATTATTCTCAATAGTTAATCCCATACCAACCTTGACTCATTAAACAACAACAAGCCCAATTACAAACATGGAAATAAGTCCCAAATACAAATACGAATAACTCCAGCACATATAAATGTAGCAAAAATAAATATAACTAAAATATAAATGATAAAAACAAAGACACCCAAATGGGCCACTGGGACAATTAGCCCAAATGGTCTTCTTGCACTTGGAAATCTCCTGGACTTGAAGATGATGGACCTAACCAATGGAATCAAATTAATATGGTTATAATTCTCCTTCATACTTCCCCCAACTATAACTTGCTACAATCCCATGTAGCTTGGTTAATTCATTAGGCTTGCATAGGCATGGACAATGGACTTGAGCCAACCAAATCTTTGAACATATAAAATATTGCAAAGCATTATTCTTCATGTCATTGGCTCTCTTATTTAAATTGGCATGATAGTTCACCTCCATATCTCATATCACATCATAAAGTAATGAACCACTGAGATGATTTTAGACAAAATCTTAAAATTCTACAAATGTTGTGTACATTATTTATATAATTCTAAATATATTTTTTAAATTTATATAATTTTAAATATATATTTTTAAAATTATATATTTTTAAATATATTTTTAAAATTTATTGTATTATATTAAATATATTTTTCAATTATTAAATTTATATATTTTAAATTTAAATTTTTAAATATATTTTTTAAAATTTAAAATTTATCTATTTTAATTTTAAAATTTTAAATATATTTTTAAAATTTTAAATTTATATATTTTTAAATTTATTATACTATATTAAATTTATTAAATTTACATATTTTAAATATGTTTTCAAATTTTAGAAATATATATTTTAAATTTTAAATATTGTTATTATTTAATAATATATTCTTTAAATTTTAATTGGTTGCAGGTATAAATTTATCCTTCTTATAATATTGTTATTTATTTTGTTAACAGAATGACCAAAATAGTTATTTTCAAAAATCCTAATTTATTTGCGTCTAAAATTAATTTAGGGATGAATCCATCCTTTCCTATAACTTGAGGAGCAAAAATACACCTTCTCCTTAAAATTTGAAACTCCTTTCAAATTTTGTTTCGACCTTGCAAAAGGATTTCTTAAGTAACATTTCATCAATAGGTTGTGGGATATACACTTTTATTATTAAGAGTGGTGAATCATTTGTGGACCACTATTTATTTTTTAATGTTTCTTGTTATACTCAATGTTTATTCATATAAGCAACTCATTCAAAAGCAACAACCAATAAAGACAAAGTATAATATTGCACATTTAAGATATTATGGTGATCTCAAGTCAAATGACCAATTTCACAACCACTATATTGAGATTATTTTAATGACATTATAATAACAATCCATATAGAATATCTTTATGAGTTAAAACAAAGTGACATAATATGTGCTAGTATATCTGTATTAACAATGTTATGTCTTATTAATATATATCATGACTAGAGATATTTAAATAAAAAAAAATATTGCACAATAGGGATTTCATAATTATAATCTATAAAGTGCTTATGTCTTAGACTTTCATTTACACCTCTTTGGCTTGCATAGAAGGCACACATTCCAATAAATGATCTGATTTAGTTTGAGGTTCTTTAACTTCTTCAAGTTCTATTTTATTTCTATTATTTCTATTCAAGAATAAACTCTTTTTCAAGAAAGATAACATGCTTTGAAGAAAAAAAACTTATGTTTCATAGGGTTATAAAAATAAAATCCAAAAGTCTCCTTCAGATATTCCACAAACATACATTTATTAGATTTCTTCTTAAGCTTATTCAATTCATGTCGATTCATATAATCGAGATAGTCCCAATATAATATCCCAAAATATACCCTAGATGTTTTGGCTTTATTGTTGTTTAAATTGGATTCAATGTATATGTTTATTTGGAAGAGAAAAGGGTTTTTAAAGAGAGTGTATATGTTGTGTATATTAGAATATATACAACATATACACAAGTCATTGGAAAGTCAAAAGGATGATAGTGGAAGAAGATATTTTTGTGTTTTTGAATTTAATAATTAAATAATAAGGAAATTAATTGAGTGGAAGAGATTAAATGGGATTAGTTTAATATTATAATTGCTTGGTTGAGAGGGTTTTAAGAAAAAGGAGGTTGACTTTGTGTTTCTCTTTCTTCTTTCTTTCTTCCTTACCGTGGCTCATCTTCTTCTCCTTCCTTTGCTTTTGTTTTGGCCGGCTAACAAAGAGACAAGAGAACAAGGGAGAGATTTGAACCTCTAAACTCAAGATCTAAGGAAGATTTCAAGAGATCAAGTTGAAAAGTTAAGAGTTTCTTCATCCTTGGTGAGTTCTTCACTTGACTCTTTGATTTCTTTAAGTTTTTGAGTTGAGTTTGTGGATGGTATGTGTTTATGTTTGTTTAAGATGTGTTTAAGAGTGTTTGGGTAACTGATTTCTTATTTTGGGGATGGATTGAAGGAAAGAGTAAGTTGTTGGAAGTGATTGTTTTGTGGTTGTGTTTTAGGTTTTTGGTGATGATTTTGAATTGTGTTAGAAGTATGTTTTTAGTTGTTTTGGTGTATTTGTAAGTTTGTTGTGATTTTTGGGTATGTTGAGATGACTTTGATTGAGGTGGATTTTGGTGAAAGGAAGTTCTTTGTTGATTGTGTTGTTGTTTTTGCCGGAATCTGGGTTTTTGGCCTGACACGCCCAAGGGCACGTCCAGGATTTTGGGCGTGTCGATGGTTATGTATTTTGGATGAGTGACACGAGCAGTGACACGCCCAGGATACTGAGCGTGTCATAGCGTCTGTGTGGTAGTAGGATTGACACGGCCAGTAACACGCCCGTATTATTAAGCATGTCATAGCCACTGTGTTTTTGGGGAATTGACACGGCCATGAGCACACTCATGATGTTGGACGTGTCAATGTTGTTGAGAGGCAGAATGTATTACACACCTAGGAACACGCCCGTGTTGTTGAGCGTGTAAAAGCTTCTATGTTGTGGAGTTAGGGCACGGTCAGGGACACGCCCGTGTTGTTGAGCGTGTCAAGTTTAGAGTTTGCCCTAGTTGGTTCTTAGCCTTATGATCTTATGTGAGTTTCATCTTCCTTTTGGAATAGGTTGTGAAGAAGGTGAATTACCCTAATTCAAGATGTAACACCCCTTCCCGACCTATAATAAGCCGAGGAGGAATGCTACATCAAGATACGAGCTCTGGTTATGTCAGCTTACTTAATGTTCCTTATAAAAATTTTTCAAAAAAAAATTTTGACGGAGTCTCCCTTAAAATTCTAGGTCCCAAGTGTCGACAAAATTGATTTTTCTTATATTTGAAAAACATTTTGTTTCACAATTCAACTCAAGTACACTCCCAATAATCCACCCTTATAACCTCAACTACAATCCTGCAAGAAGAATTCACACTTCTATATTCACAATCCGACTCAATTTAAAACCATACAGTTATTATACATTACTAGATTTATACATATAAATACTCTCTCGTCAGAAATACATCATAATTAAAATTTATACATGTATGCATAACCCTCTAGTTGGTCTCGACAAACTTTACTCTTCTTGTGGCATAACAAAAGACTTCATATCTTCCATCTAAAAACCTGCGCGAATAAACACCCGCGCTAAGCCCGAGAGCTTAGTAGTCCAAATATAAAATATAAACATATAGTATAGAAGTATTGATATGTAATGATACATCGATTCAATATATAATTAGTTCTTATCATATCTTCTTTTCTTTTTAACTTTATCTTTAATATATCCTAGCTAATTTCATATAAGATGTATATATATATATAATATTATCACCAACCCCAATGCATCACCAATACTCAAAACCAATATATTAATACCCCTACATTATATATATACCATACCAACCATTATTGCAATACACACATTACACATCATATCACTCATTATTGCAATACACAATCTACATATCATATAAATCATAAATCATATTTCCAATAAAGACAACCTTTATCATCAACCACAATTCATTTTCCTATTACACTTAATAACATTATATTATTCACAATCCACCAAGCATAATTCATTATTAATACTCACAATCAATATTTCAATACTTGCATTTCACATTGACAATAAAGACAGACTCGGGCCCAAAACACTAATATGTTATTCAAAGTTCAGAGTTACTGCTTTGATCCATAATCACAATAATCAAGCCCGTAGGCAACATATATCATATCTCTATCCATGGAGAGTGTAACAGACCCAGTCTCTTGGACCATCCACCCGACTAATCGAGAAGATCCTCAACCCGGCAAGACTGTTACTTTTCATATATTTCACATTTATAATTCATATAGTGTAACAGACCCAGTCTCTTGGACCATCAACTCAACAACTTGAGGAGATCCTCAACCCGGCTAGACTGTTACATTTCATATGTTATAGGCATGCCGTCAAATCCAGAACTCTGAAAGTTGAATTAACATATTAGACACAACTCTTTTCATTTATATCTTTGTACATTTCTTTCTCAATTCATTTCATTTTCATAACAGGCAACCATGCCTCAATTATAATTCATTTACATTCTCGTAGCCAACACAATGGCTTCACATCTCATTTGATTCATCATAGCCAATCTCAATGGCTTCACCTCTTATCATATTTCAATTCACGTTATAGCACTTCATCATTCAAGTATACATAAACAATTATATTGAGCATATATCTTAAATTCATCATCATATAATCAACATGTCTATTTATTTCATTTCAATCATTATTACCAACCACAATTACAATACATTTCATCATTTCTCAAAACACATTAGCACAATTCATCATTACAATATTTATCATAACAAATTGCATTGTACTTACCTATTTGAATGATCTTCATATCTTTCACATCATCCAATCATAACCTTAATCAAATTATATTGACAATATAGTAATTCACTTAACACATTTACAAACAAATGTGTTAAGTCTTAATTCATGTAAATAAGTGCAATCATATAAACTTTGTACTTACCTTAAAACCAACTTACACCACTCTATACACCTACTCTTCCAAGAATCCTCAACACTTAGATTAGGGCAATTCAACCTCTTCACAACCTAATCCAAAAGGAATATTAGCAAAATGACCATATGAATAGTAAATTCTGGTTTTAGACTAAATTTTATCCTTATTTTGAAAATTTGTATAAAATAATATACTTGACTAAAAACTCTAAAATTTTTACAGAACTTAATTTTACATCTTAAAATCATTCCTTTAAAATTTCAGATCAAACTGAACACAAAATCTTGGTCAAATAGTTCACCCAAACAGACTGCCCCAATTGCCCTGCATCCTGGCAGCAGTTCTAAACTTTGTGAATTCCATAACTTAAATTCAATCAACTTGGTTCCAAATTATTTTTCTCAAATACTAGACTCATTAAGCAACAACATATCCAAAATTCAATTGAATATAATTTTTCTACATTTTATTAAAAATCCCGAAATATAGCTGTCTCAGTTAAGGTACCTGCTGGAACAGATCTAATAAAAATAATCTTTCTAAACTCATAACCTATCCAAAATCGAATCAACATATTTTTCAGTCATTCTAGACTCATAGAGGCACAACATATCAAAAATTCACTTCAAGAACATTTTTCTATAATTAATTAAAAATCATACAAATCACAGCCTTTACTAATTGTAAAACAGAAACAATTTCACTAAACACAAACATACATCAATTATTCCATTTTCCAACTCATATATATATCAAACCCTTACTAACCAATTTAATAATCCATCATCATCCTCACAAATAACCATTTAAATCTACACATATCTTTCAATCTTTCACTATTATCATCTTAACATACTAACTACATCCCATATCAATACAATCAATGGAAATCAATTCAAAGAAATGAATACTTACTTGAGTAGTCTTTGCCAAATCTTCAATCTTCACTTCAATTCTCTTTAAGCCCTTAAAAATTTTGATGTGCATAATTAAAATCTCCTTTCTCTCTTTCTCTCTCTCTCTCTCTCGTAAGAAGAAGAAGAAGAAGGAGACAAGAAGATTTTTCTTCTTTTCTTCATACTTATCCTATATATATATATATAATAATAATAATATTAATTATTTCTAAAAATTCTCCACCACAACCTTCATTCAACCCTTTGACTTTCTTTTCTTCTTTCTCTTTTATAAATATTATTATCATTATTATTAATTAATTAATATTATATATATATATATTCACTTTTCCTACACCACTTTATACATTATGTATATGTGGTGTATATGTGGGTATATGTATATTCCTTTTATATTTCCCATATATTTTCCAAATACCAAATATACATCTCATCCCTCAAATACATCTACCTCTTCATTTCTTTTCTCTTTTCATCAAACATATACATTTAATCCAAATACAACAATAACTCTAAAACTTTTAGGGTATATTTTGGGATATTACACAAGAAGTGAAAGATTATTGGAGGAAGAAGTGTTTAATATTGTGAGGGTTACATTTAAGGTAAGTACAAACATTGCATTGTTTCATACATCCATTTGATGTGGCATTGTTGATACATATATGAATAATTTGACATTTTGTACATTGTGAATCTTGTGGAATGTAATGTGCTATATGTATGATGATGAATTGTCTTGATGTGAATGGAGATGTAATAAAACCATTGTTGTTGGCTATGGTTATGCAAATGAAATTGATAAGGCATGATTGCCTATTTGAGTATGAGATATGATTTGAGAAAGAGATTGATAAAGAGGCAAATGAAATAATTGTATGTTTAATATGTTAATTCAATTTCAGAGTTCTGGATTTGGCGGCATGCCTAATAAATGTGAAAAAGTAACAGTCTAGCCAGGTTGAGGATCTCCTCGATTTAGTCGGGTTGATGGTCCAAGAGACTGGGTCTGTTACAGGTAACAGTCTAGCCGGGTTGAGGATCTCTTCAATTTGAGTTGAATTGAGGTCCAAGAGACTGGGTCTGTTACATTATGAAAATTGTGAATATGAAATATATGAATAGTAACAGTCTAGCCGGGTTGAGGATCTCCTCGATTTAGTCCGGTTGATGGTCCAAGAGACTGGGTCTGTTACAGGTAACAGTCTAGCCAGGTTGAGGATCTCCTCAAGCTTGTTGAGTTGATGGTTCAAGAGACTGGGTCTGTTACCCTATCCATGGATAGAGAGATATGTATATTGCCTGCGGGCTTGATTATTGTGATTATGGACCAAAGCAGCAACTCTGAACTTTGAATATCATCTTAAATACTAGTTTGGGCCCATAGATGTCTATTTTGAATGAGTATAATGGATGATGATATGATTATTAAATTAATGAGATGCAACATTTATAAGTATGATCTTCATTAGTTGAATGCATATTATTGATATATATATATTGCATAATTCCATCATGGTTTGTACCACTGAGTTGTTGGCTCAGCGCGATTGTGGTTCATCGCGCAGGTGATAGGGTTGATAGGTTTGAGACGGAGGATTCTTCTAGACCTAGTTGAGTTTATTCTTGAAGAGTTGGGCTAGAACTTAAAGATCAGAGAGTCAAGCTGCAAATCATGTATATATTCTATGTTTTGTATATTTTGATTTTTACGTATTTGAACTTGTAAAAGTTTGTAATAACTTTCGCTGCGGATTACTAAACGTTTTTATATATAGTGTCTTTTGTATTTCTTTTAAATGTTGAGATTTGTTTCACTTATTTTTAAAGATATGATTTGTGTATTTTTAAACTGTGGCATTTTCTATATTCAGTATACGTATTTTACGATCGTATAAGCATGCTTGGTATGTATACGGGATATAGGGGTGTTACATTTATTTTGGTATCAGAGCCTAGGTTTGAGATTCTCAACCTAGGTCAAGTGTAAGAAAAAGAATATTTTGATTTTGAAAAGTGGGTTTTTGAATAAAATACATGTTTGGTGTCGGCAGTCTCTGATCTTTAACGAGGTGTATTCCGTTGTGTTTGCAGATATAGGTTATAATGGATCCTCATTCGCGTCAATTTGTTGAGGGTAGTGCGGAGAGTGTAGCTCCTGATGATGGAGCTAGAGTGGATAGAACTGGAGAGGTACCTGTTTCTGTGTCTGGGAGACCAGCTGGTGAGGAGGTTCCACCAGTTTGGCTTAGGCATATGGTTGAATTATTGGGGCAGGCACCAGTGCAACCACCGCCACCCCCCACCCCAGCCAATGGTACCAGTGAGACAGTATGATAAATTAAGAAAGTATGGAGCAGAAGATTTTCTGGGTACTATTGATCCAGCGGTAGCTGAGCAGTGGCTGGATAAGGTTCAAAGGATTTTCATTCAGTTGCAAGCCACTCCAACAGAAAAATTTGATTATGCCAGATCACTGTTGCAGAAGGATGCTTATGATTGGTGGAAGACAGTTCCGCATGCTATGGATGATCCGCTAACATTATCCTACAGTGATTTTCTACGAGAGTTTGAGCTGAAATATACTCCGAGGGAGTATAAAGATGTGAAGAAGATGGAGTTTCTGACCTTGAGGCAAGATCATCGGTCTGTTACAGAGTATGAGCTAGAGTTCATCCGGTTGAGCCACTACGCTGGGGGAATTATTTCTGATGAGATCGACCGGTGTAGAAGGTTTGAGGAGGGGTTGAGACCCTCAATTATGTGTCTTGTGGCCGATTCGAGATACCAGGATTTTTCCCAGCTTGTTGCAGCAGCTAGGAGTGTGAAGAGAGCTCAAAATATTGCAGCAGCTGCTACAGAGGAGGAGACCAGGGTTCCCCAGTTTGAGGCAGGGTCTTCATCTGTGAAGAGAGGTAGGGGAAGTTTTGTTCCCAGAATCAGTCGGAGTCAGAGGTAGGCTGGTAGGTCAGTTCAGTTGCAGAGATCGAGATCGAGACATACAGTTTCAGTAGCGAGTGCTCCGACTCCTGTAGTTCAGAGATCCCTTCTACCTGTGTGTGCTCAGTGTGGAGGGTCACATAGAGGTGCTTGTTGGCAGAGTAGTGGTCCAGCTGTGTGCTTCAGATGTGGTTCTCCTGATCATTTTATTAGAGAATGTCCAGAGATGCAAGAGCAGAGGCCGGCAGATTTTGCAGTTTCTCGACCTAGTGTCAGAGGAGGTCGAGGGGGCAGAAGTTTCACCAGAGGGGGTAGACCTGGGTATAGTCGTAGAGGAGGATCTTCATCCAGGGATACTAGGCCATATGAGGCTGGGCCTTCTCAACGAGTATATGTGATGCAAAGACAACCAGATGCTTCTGCAGTCATTGCTGGTAATTTCTCTTTATTTGGCATTTCAGTTCTTGCTTTAATTGATCCAGGCTCAACTCATTCATATATTAGTGCATCTATTTTGCCTGTGTCTGAAATGCACTCTGAGTCCCTAGGATTTGATGTGTTGGTGACAAATCCGTTAGGGCATAGTGTGGTTGTTAGCAAGGTGCACCGGGATAGTGCAGTTGTGGTGTAAGGTGAGGAGTTTTGTGGAGACTTGATTGAAATGCCTTTTAAAGAGTATGACTTGATTTTGGGCATGGACTGGTTGTCTAGGCATGGAGCTGTGGTAGATTGTCAAAAGAAATGTGTTACTTTGAGAACTTTTGATGGTAGGAGTGTAATGGTGTCCAGTGAGCAGAGACAGCTTGCATCCTTGTTTGTATCAGCTGTAACAGCTAGAAGGTTGATTAGAAAAGGGTGTGATGCTTACCTTGCTCATGTTGTGGATACTAGAGTAGGGGGTTCTCAACTTAATGATATTACCACAGTTGCAGATTTTCCAGACGTGTTTCCAGAGAAGTTGCCAGGGTTGCCACCTGAGAGAGAGGTTGAGTTTGGTATCGATTTGTTGCCTGGTACCACTCCCATCTCTATCACTCCTTATCGCATGGCACCTGCTGAATTGAGAGAATTGAAGGTGCAGTTACAGGAGTTGTTGGATAAAGGATTTATTCGCCCCAGTGTTTCTCCTTGGGGAGCTCCTGTATTGTTTGTGAAGAAGAAGGATGGTACCATGAGGTTATGCATTGATTATAGGCAATTGAACAAAGTGACTATTAAGAATAAATATCCTTTGCCTAGGATTGATGATCTCTTTGATCAATTGAAGGGAGCATCAGTGTTTTCCAAGATTGATTTGAGATCAGGGTACCATCAGTTGAAAGTGAGAGCTGAAGATGTTCCTAAGACAGCCTTCCGCACCAGGTATGGGCATTATGAGTTTTTAGTAATGCCTTTTGGGTTGACGAATGCACCTGCAGCTTTCATGGATTTGATGAATAGGGTGTTTAGACCCTATCTGGACCAATTTGTGGTGGTTTTTATTGATGATATCTTGGTGTATTCACGTAATGAGGAGGAACATGACAAGCATTTACGGATTGTGTTGCAGATATTGAGAGAGAAGCAGTTGTATGCTAAATTATCAAAGTGTGAGTTTTGGCTTAACCAAGTGACTTTTCTTGGTCATATTATTTCAGCAGATGGTATTAGAGTTGATCCAAGTAAAATTGAAGCTATTTTGAATTGGAGTCCACCAAAGTCTATGACAGAAGTTAGAAGTTTTCTGGGTTTGGCAGCCTATTATCGACGCTTTGTGAAAGGTTTTTCTTTGATAACCATTCCACTCACCCGATTGCTCCGGAAAGGATTTAGATTTGTGTGGACGGATCAGTGTCAATCTAGCTTTGAGCAGTTGAAAGAGATGTTGACTCAAGCACCTGTTCTTACTTTACCCGTGGAAGATAAACCATATGTGATTTTCAGTGATGCTTCACATAGTGGTTTAGGGTGTGTGTTGATGCAAGAGGGTAAAGTTATAGCTTATGCTTCTCGGCAGTTGAAGCCGCATGAGCTTAACTATCCGACTCATGATTTGGAGTTGGCGGCTATAGTGTTTGCTTTGAAGATTTGGCGCCACTATTTGTATGGAGAGAAATGTTTTATCTATACAGATCACAAAAGTTTGAAATATTTGGGTGTTCAGAAGAAGTTGAATCTCCGGCAAAGACGATGGTTAGAACTGATTAAAGACTACGACTGTTTGATTGATTTGTAACACCCCCACATCCAATGCACACATACTACAACTACAACCATGTAGCATAAGTGCACCAAACATAGGGATGCTACGGTTTTCTTCAACATTCAAAACATTTAAATAGATACAATACTATTATCATTATATAATATAGAAAAATAGATCATTTACTTTTAAAATAAAACACATTAGATATATATATACATACATATAGTTATTTCACAGCGGAAGTCATAAAATATTTACATATTTGAAAACACTTAATTCCATATTTACAAATATACAAATATGTACATTTAATCAATACTTTACAAAATATAAAAAGAGTTATACATGATTGGCAAATCTCCTTTGATCTTTAAGTCTCCAAAAAGCAACTCTTCACTGTCTACTCTCACTCGGTTTCGAAGAGCTCTCGGGTTCGATTCTAACAGTTCTATCACCTGCGCGATTAAACACTATCGCGCTAAGCCAAGGGCTTAGTAAGATAATCATGCTAATAATATGACTTCGTGCAATGCAATGTCATTTCTCAAACCATAATATATATATAACATCATATATGCAAAATTTACAATATACTTTCACATTACATATCACATTTTATTATCTTTTCATATACCTCATTAGTATTCATTTAATCATCAATACAAAGCAAAACAAACATCATTCATGACTCACATTAACCATAGACAAGCATGGGCCCAAGACACACTAATATGCCATTCAATTTTCAGAGTTAATGTTTTGGTTCTATCATCACATTTATCAATATCAATATCATAGACCCAACTAGGCTTCAAGGATTAAGTTCAACCAAGCTTCAAGGGGAGCAAAGCATGCTAAGCTTCTACCCAACTTGGCTTCAAGAACTAACCCAACCTATCTTCAAGGGTGGTAACATCTCAATTAGGCTTCAAGGATTCAATCCAACCTAACTTCAAGAGATTGTTACTATCATTAGGCATGCCACCAATAACATACTCTGAAAATGGAATAACACATTAGCCACACAATTCATTTTCATATCAATTATCATTTCCATTCTCAATTCTCATCAACATTTAGGCAAACATGCCTTCATTCTCTCAATATTATCATCATATAGCATCATTCATCATAGCCAAACACAATGGTATTATCTCATATCATATCTTATTTGAATTATCATTTCATCTTTGATACAACATTTCAAGGTACATTACTCATAAAATACAATACCTTTCACAATGCATAACATAACCTTGTTTAAATCTCAACAATGCCATTAGGGCAAAGAACAACTTATATGATTCATAGCTTTAGGATCTTCCATATGCATTTGATTAGTTCATTCATTGATTCAAGTGTGTTTAAAGTGTTTTAGGGTTAGGTTTAAGAACCAACCCACCTTTGAAGAACCAAAACAATGCAAAAAGAACAAAGAAACAAAACCCTAACCAACTCATTTGATGGACACGGGCAGCACACATGAGGGACACGGCCAAGCTTGTGGCCGTGTCTCTCAATTCAACTTTGGCAGTAGCAAACACGGCTTAGGAACACGGCCGTGTCTCTTCAACCAAAACCCACAGCAGCTCACACGGCTTGGGAACACGGCTGTGTCACCCAAAAATTAATCCAACACGTCCAAAATCATATGACTTGGCCGTGTCTCCCAAAACCAAAACCCTACTTCTAACCAACTCTCTTCCAAATGCATTAAAACTCAATATACATCATACCACATGCTTCAAATGAACATCATCAATGTTCTAAACATATATTCATTACAATAATCACTTTAAAACACATTAATATCACAATTAAACAAACACCATCTCAAAACCCTAATTAATCACCATCCTTTTTCATCTTTCAAAAACAACATCCATTTAAACATACAATCTTTACAATCAACCCAACACTAATTCCATCTTTTAACTTACAATCAATTTTAACACTTAAAAACATAACACAAACTCATCTCATCATCACACCAACAAAACCTAATTCCTTTCTCACACCACTTCAAAAGAATTGAAGACATTAAAGAGAAGATCTTACCTTATATGAAGAAATTCCACCAATCTTTCACCAAATCTCTCAATTCCTTCATCAATTTGAGTATAGCATCAAGAACACTTCCCTTTCCCTTTGTCTTCTACAATGGCCGGCACCAACATGAGAAGAAAAGAAAAATGCACAAGTCAACCTCTCTTTCCTTCTTAATCTCCACCATGCATTTCATCCAAACAATTACCAAAATGCCCTCAAACATATAACTAACCTTTTGTCTTATATAAGCCCATATATGTAATTACACACTCAACAATAAAATATCTTCTTCCACTAACCAACACTTTGACTCTCCCTTTGACCAATGTATATGTTATATATATCACAATATACACAACATATAAACTTGTCTCTAAACCCTAAATTCTTTCCCAAAACACTTATACTTTTCTTTTCTCAAATTAAACCAACAATCCAATAACAACAACAACAACAACAACAACAACAAGCAAAACTTCTAGGGCATAAATGAGGATATTACAATTCTCCCCCTCTAAAAAGAAATTTCGTCCTCGAAATTACCTGAAATCAATTCTGAAACAATTGAGGATATTGCTCTTGTATAGTCTGCTCACTTTCCCATGTTGCTTCTTCTTTTGCATGATTCTTCCAAAGAATCTTCACCAATGGTACTCTCTTGTTCCTCAATTCTTTCACTTCCCGTGCCAAGATAGCAACTGGTTCCTCTTCAAATGACAAGTCTGGGCTCACTTCAATAGATTCAAATGGCAACACATGAGATGGATCTGACCTGTACCTCCTCAACATAGATACATGGAACACATTATGAATACGATCCAACTCAGGTGGCAAAGCAAGTCTATACGCCACTGGCCCAACTCTTTCTAACACTTCATACGGTCCGATGAAACGAGGACTCAATTTTCCTTTTCGACCGAACCTCAAAATCTTCTTCCAAGGAGATACCTTCAAAAATACCTTATCCCCAACATCAAACTGAATGTCTCTCCTCTTCAGATCTGCATAGGACTTCTGTCGGTCTGAAGCTGCTTTCAATCTGCCTCGAATCAACTTCACTTTTTCTTCAGTTTCTTGAATCAAATCAGGCCCAATCAATTTATCATCACCAAGCTCACTCCAACACAGAGGTGTCCTACACCGTCTGCCATACAATGCCTCGAATGGGGCCATTCCGATGCTGGATTGGTGACTGTTGTTATAAGCAAACTCCACAAGAGGTAAGAATCTATCCCAACTTCCAGTGAAATCAATGACACAGCTTCTCAACATATCCTCAATGATCTGTATCACCCTCTCAGACTGTCCATCCATCTGTGGATGAAAAGCAGTACTGAAATGCAGTCGAGAACCCAAAGCACCATGCAAACTCTTCCAAAATCTCGAAGTAAACCTGGGATCTCGATCAGACACTAAAGAAGTTAGAACACCATGCAATCTCACAATCTCATGGATGTATAGCTCAGCCAACCTCTCCAAAGAGTAATCCATCCGAACTGGAAGGAAATGAGCTGTCTTAGTTAATCTATCCACAATCACCCATATAGCATCATGTCTCCTTTGTGTCAAAGGCAACCCAGACACAAAGTCCATTGTCACTCTTTCCCACTTCCACTCTGGCACTGACAACGGTTGAAGCAACCCAGTTGGAACTTGATGCTCTGCTTTAACCTTCTGACAAGTGAGACATTTTGATACAAACTCAGCAATGTCTCTCTTCAACCCAATCCACCAATAATGCTGTCTCAAATCATGATACATCTTCGTATTACCCGGATGCATAGCAAATAAAGACTGATGAGCTTCCTCTAAAATGATCCTCTTCAAGTCAGCATTATCGGGTACACACAATCTATTCTTAAACCATAGGCTCCCATCATTCTTCACAACAAAATCTCTAGTCTTTCCACTCTCACAATCTAAAACAATCTTCTGAATCTTCTTATCAGCTAACTGAGCCTCTTTGATCTGATCCAACAAAACAGGCTTCAATTGCAACTGTGCCAATAATGCACCATCATCACAAGGTACAAAACTGGCACGCAATGCTCTCAACTCAACAAGCAACGAGAGCGAGTAAACTGTTAAACCAGCTAAAGACTTCCGACTTAAGGCATCAGCAACCACATTTGCTTTACCTGGATGATAATCTATCAAACAGTCGTAGTCTTTAATCAATTCTAACCATCTCCTCTGCCGAAGGTTGAGCTCTTTCTGAACACCCAAATACTTCAAACTCTTGTGATCAGTGTAAATGAAACATTTCTCCCCAAACAGATAATGGCGCCAAATCTTTAATGCAAAAACAATGGCAGCCAACTCCAAATCATGGGTAGGATAGTTAAGCTCATGCGGTTTCAACTGTCGAGATGCATAAGCTATAACTTTCCCTTCCTGCATCAATACACACCCCAAACCTCTATGTGAAGCATCACTGTAGATCACATAGGGTTGGCCTTCTACAGGTAAAGTGAGAACAGGCGCTTGAGTCAACAAATCTCTCAACTGTTCAAAGCTAGCCTGACACTGATCTGTCCACAAAAACCTCACTCCCTTACGAAGCAATCTGGTGAGTGGAGTAGCTATCAAGGAAAACCCTTTCACAAACCGCCGGTAATAGCCTGCCAAACCCAAAAAACTTCTAACCTCTGTCACAGACTTGGGTGGACTCCAATTCAAAATGGCTTCAACTTTACTCGGATCAACTCTAATGCCTTCTGCTGAAACAATATGTCCGAGAAAAGCTACCTGATCCAACCAGAACTCACACTTCGACAATTTGGCAAATAGTTGCTTCTCTCTCAAAATCTGCAACACAATCCGCAGATGCAAATCATGTTCCTCTTCATTCCTCGAATACACCAGAATATCATCGATGAAGACCACTACAAACTGATCCAAATAGGGCCTAAACACCCTATTCATCAAATCCATAAAAGCTGCAGGTGCATTGGTCAGACCAAAAGGCATAACTAAAAATTCATAATGCCCATACCTGGTCCGAAATGCAGTCTTCGGAACATCTTCAGCTCTGACTCTCAGCTGATGGTACCCCGATCTCAGATCAATCTTAGAGAATACTGACGCTCCCTTCAACTGATCAAAGAGATCATCGATTCTAGGCAAAGGATACTTATTTTTAATGGTCACCTTGTTCAATTGCCTATAGTCGATGCACAACCTCATAGTACCATCCTTCTTCTTTACAAAGAGCACAGGAGCTCCCCAAGGAGAAACACTGGGGCGAATGAATCCTTTATCCAACAGCTCCTGTAATTGCACTTTCAACTCCCTCAATTCTGCTGGTGCCATTCTGTAAGGAGTAATGGAGATAGGAGTGGTACCCGGCAACAGCTCGATACCGAACTCCACCTCTCTCTCAGGAGGCAATCCTGTCAACTCCTCTGGAAAAACATCAGGGAACTCTGCAACTGTGGCAATGCTATCAATAGGAGAACCCTTCACTCTAGTATCTACCACATGAGCAAGATAGGCTTCACACCCCTTCCTAATCAACCTCCGGGCTGCAACAGCTGAAACAAATAAGGAGGCTAACTGTTCCTGCTCATTAGATACTATCACCTCTCTACCATCACTAGTTCTCAAAGAAACAATTTTCTTTTTACAATCCACCACAGCTCCATGTCGAGATAGCCAATCCATGCCTAAAATCACATCATATTCCTTAAATGGCATCTCAATCAAATCTCCAAGGAACTCCTCACCCTGCACCCTCACTGCACTATCCCGATGCACTTTACTCACAATCACACTATGCCCTAACGGATTTGTCACCAAAACATCAAATCCTAGGGACTCAGCATGCACATCAAACACAGGCAATACAGATGCACTAATATAAGAATGGGTGGAACCCGGATCAATCAAAGCAAGTACTGCAGTATCAAATAAAGAAAAAGTACCAGCTATGACCGCCGATGCATCCGGCTGCCTCTGCATAACATACATCCTCTGGGAAGAACCAACCTCCTCCGGTCTAGTCTCCCTGGATGCAGCACCACCTCTAGAACTGAACCCTGCTCTACCACCTCGGCTGGCACCTCTGCCTCCCCTCACACTGGCTCGAGAAGCGGCAGAATCAACTGACATCTGCCTCTGCCTCTCAGGGCAATCTCTCACAAAGTGATCCGGTGACCCACACCTGAAACATACCCCAGCAACACCAGCTTTCCAACATGGACCACCATGGGGCCTCCCACAATGGATGCAAATAGGTAAGGTGGATCTCTGAACCATAGGGGTTGGAGCACTTGCCACTGAAGCTGCAGGTCTGAATCTTTGTCTCTGGAACTGCACTGATCTACCTGCTGGTCTCTGGCTCCTAATACTCCGAGGAACAAAGCTTCCTCTACCCCTCTTTGCTGAAGAAGACCCTGCCTCAAACTGAGGCCTTCTCACTCTGACCTCTTCCTCTGATGCAGCTGCAATCACTTGAGCTCGCTCTACACTTCGAGCTGCTTCCACTAACTGGGAGAAATCATGATATCGAGATCCAGCCACTAAACACATGATCGAGGGCCTCAATCCCTCCTGAAATCGCCGGCATCTATCAATCTCATCAGCAATGATGCCCCCAGCATACTGACTCAGTCGAATAAACTCAACTTCATACTCAGTAACAGTCTTGTTATCTTGCTTCAAGCTCAAGAATTCCATCTTCTTCATATCCTTATACTCCCTAGGAGTATATTTCAACTCGAATTCCCTCAAGAAATCAGCATATGACAAAGTTGGTGGATCATCCATAGAATGTGGCACAGTCTTCCACCAATCATAGGCATCCTTCTGTAGCAAAGATCTTGCATAGTCAAACTTTTCTTCAGGGGTGGCTTGTAACTGAATAAAGATCCTCTGAACTTTGTCAAGCCACTGTTCTGCCACAGCTGGATCAGTGGTACCAATAAAATCCTCAGCTCCATACTTCCTTAACTTGTCATAGTGCCTCACTGGCACCAAAGACTGAGGGGGTGGTGGCACTGGTTGTACTGGCGCTTGCCTGAAAGTCTCCATCATATGCACAAACCAAGCTGGTGGAACCTCCTCACCAGTTGGTCTCCCCGACCCAGAAGCAGGTGCCTCCCCAGCACTCCCAACTCTAACTCCCTCATCAGGAGCAACACTCTCCTCACTGCCCTCAACTGACTGTCTCAAATGAGAATCCATCAACACCTAATACTGCAAACACAACAGGACACACCTTATTAAAGATCAAAGATTGCCAATCCCAAACATGTATTTTCCTTCAAAAACTCACTTTTTAATTCAAAATATTCTTTTTATTACATTTTACCTAGGTTGAGAATCTCAAACCTAGGCTCTGATACCAAAACAATTGTAACACCCCCACATCCAATGCACACATACTACAACTACAACCATGTAGCATAAGTGCACCAAACATAGGGATGCTACGGTTTTCTTCAACATTCAAAACATTTAAATAGATACAATACTATTATCATTATATAATATAGAAAAATAGATCATTTACTTTTAAAATAAAACACATTAGATATATATATACATACATATAGTTATTTCACAGCGGAAGTCATAAAATATTTACATATTTGAAAACACTTAATTCCATATTTACAAATATACAAATATGTACATTTAATCAATACTTTACAAAATATAAAAAGAGTTATACATGATTGGCAAATCTCCTTTGATCTTTAAGTCTCCAAAAAGCAACTCTTCACTGTCTACTCTCACTCGGTTTCGAAGAGCTCTCGGGTTCGATTCTAACAGTTCTATCACCTGCGCGATTAAACACTATCGCGCTAAGCCAAGGGCTTAGTAAGATAATCATGCTAATAATATGACTTCGTGCAATGCAATGTCATTTCTCAAACCATAATATATATATAACATCATATATGCAAAATTTACAATATACTTTCACATTACATATCACATTTTATTATCTTTTCATATACCTCATTAGTATTCATTTAATCATCAATACAAAGCAAAACAAACATCATTCATGACTCACATTAACCATAGACAAGCATGGGCCCAAGACACACTAATATGCCATTCAATTTTCAGAGTTAATGTTTTGGTTCTATCATCACATTTATCAATATCAATATCATAGACCCAACTAGGCTTCAAGGATTAAGTTCAACCAAGCTTCAAGGGGAGCAAAGCATGCTAAGCTTCTACCCAACTTGGCTTCAAGAACTAACCCAACCTAGCTTCAAGGGTGGTAACATCTCAATTAGGCTTCAAGGATTCAATCCAACCTAACTTCAAGAGATTGTTACTATCATTAGGCATGCCACCAATAACATACTCTGAAAATGGAATAACACATTAGCCACACAATTCATTTTCATATCAATTATCATTTCCATTCTCAATTCTCATCAACATTTAGGCAAACATGCCTTCATTCTCTCAATATTATCATCATATAGCATCATTCATCATAGCCAAACACAATGGTATTATCTCATATCATATCTTATTTGAATTATCATTTCATCTTTGATACAACATTTCAAGGTACATTACTCATAAAATACAATACCTTTCACAATGCATAACATAACCTTGTTTAAATCTCAACAATGCCATTAGGGCAAAGAACAACTTATATGATTCATAGCTTTAGGATCTTCCATATGCATTTGATTAGTTCATTCATTGATTCAAGTGTGTTTAAAGTGTTTTAGGGTTAGGTTTAAGAACCAACCCACCTTTGAAGAACCAAAACAATGCAAAAAGAACAAAGAAACAAAACCCTAACCAACTCATTTGATGGACACGGGCAGCACACATGAGGGACACGGCCAAGCTTGTGGCCGTGTCTCTCAATTCAACTTTGGCAGTAGCAAACACGGCTTAGGAACACGGCCGTGTCTCTTCAACCAAAACCCACAGCAGCTCACACGGCTTGGGAACACGGCTGTGTCACCCAAAAATTAATCCAACACGTCCAAAATCATATGACTTGGCCGTGTCTCCCAAAACCAAAACCCTACTTCTAACCAACTCTCTTCCAAATGCATTAAAACTCAATATACATCATACCACATGCTTCAAATGAACATCATCAATGTTCTAAACATATATTCATTACAATAATCACTTTAAAACACATTAATATCACAATTAAACAAACACCATCTCAAAACCCTAATTAATCACCATCCTTTTTCATCTTTCAAAAACAACATCCATTTAAACATACAATCTTTACAATCAACCCAACACTAATTCCATCTTTTAACTTACAATCAATTTTAACACTTAAAAACATAACACAAACTCATCTCATCATCACACCAACAAAACCTAATTCCTTTCTCACACCACTTCAAAAGAATTGAAGACATTAAAGAGAAGATCTTACCTTATATGAAGAAATTCCACCAATCTTTCACCAAATCTCTCAATTCCTTCATCAATTTGAGTATAGCATCAAGAACACTTCCCTTTCCCTTTGTCTTCTACAATGGCCGGCACCAACATGAGAAGAAAAGAAAAATGCACAAGTCAACCTCTCTTTCCTTCTTAATCTCCACCATGCATTTCATCCAAACAATTACCAAAATGCCCTCAAACATATAACTAACCTTTTGTCTTATATAAGCCCATATATGTAATTACACACTCAACAATAAAATATCTTCTTCCACTAACCAACACTTTGACTCTCCCTTTGACCAATGTATATGTTATATATATCACAATATACACAACATATAAACTTGTCTCTAAACCCTAAATTCTTTCCCAAAACACTTATACTTTTCTTTTCTCAAATTAAACCAACAATCCAATAACAACAACAACAACAACAACAACAACAACAACAAGCAAAACTTCTAGGGCATAAATGAGGATATTACATGATTACCATCCAGGTAAGGCAAATGTTGTTGCTGATGCCTTAAGTCGGAAATCTTTAGCAGGTTTGGTTGTTTATTCGCTCTCGTTGCTTGTTGAGTTGAGAGCGTTGCATGCTAGTTTTGAAGTATGTAATGATGGTGCATTATTAGCTCAGCTGCAGTTGAGACCAGTATTGTTGGATCAGATAAAGGAGGCTCAATTGGCGGATAAGAAAATTCAGAAGATTGTTTCAGATTGCCGAAGTGGAGAGAGCCGAGATTTTCTTGTGAAAAGTGATAGTAGTCTTTGGTTCAAGGATAGGTTGTGTGTTTCTGATGATGATAGTTTGAAAAGGATTATTTTGGAAGAAGCACATCAATCGGTTTTTACTATACATCCGGGGAGTACAAAGATGTACCATGATTTGAGATAGTATTATTGGTGGTCTGGTATGAAGAGAGACATAGCGGAATTTGTGTCCAAATGTCTCACTTGTCAAAGGGTAAAAGCTGAGCATCAAGTTCCAACAGGGTTGCTTCAACCTTTAACAGTGCCTGAATGGAAATGGGAGAGGGTAACAATGGATTTTGTATCAGGGTTGCCATTGACTCAGAGTAAGCATGATGCTATTTGGGTGATTGTGGATCGGTTAACAAAGACAGCTCATTTTCTTTCGGTTCGGATGGATTATTCTCTTGAGAAGTTAGTTGAGCTGTATATCCGTGAGATTGTGAAGTTGCATGGAGTCCCGATTTCTTTAGTGTCGGATCGAGATCCCCGGTTCACTTCAAAGTTCTGGAAGAGTTTACATGGGGCTATGGGTTCTCAATTGCACTTTAGTACTGCATTTCATCCACAGACAAATGGACAGTCAGAGAGAGTGATACAGATTATTGAGGATATGTTGAGAAGCTGTGTCATTGATTTCTCTGGAAGTTGGGACAGATTTTTACCACTTGTGGAATTTGCTTACAACAACAGTCATCAATCCAGTATTGGAATGGCACCATTTGAGGCATTGTATGGTAGACGTTGTAGAACACCTTTATGTTGGAATGAAACTGGTGAAGGTAAGCTAATTGGTCCTGATTTGGTTAGAGAGACTGAAGAGAAAGTGAAGATGATTCGGAATAGATTGAAAACAGCTTCAGACCGACAGAAGTCTTACTCAGATTTGAAGAGGAGAGACATTGAGTATAATGTGGGAGATAAAGTATTTTTGAAAGTGTCTCCTTGGAAGAAAATTTTAAGATTTGGTCGTAAAGGAAAACTGAGTCCTCGTTTTGTTGGACCGTATGAGATATTGGAAAGGGTTGGACCAGTTGCGTATCGACTTGCTTTACCGCCTAAATTGGATAAAATCCATAATGTCTTTCATGTTTCTATGTTAAGAAGGCATAGATCGGATCCATCTCATATCTTGCCAGTGGAATCCATTGAAGTTAGTTCGGATCTGACATTTGAAGAAGAACCAATTGCTATTTTGGCACACGAAGTAAAAGAGTTGAGAAATAAGAGAGTGCCATTGGTGAAGGTTCTATGGAAGAATCATGGTAGAGAAGAGGCAACTTGGGAAAGTGAGCAAGCAATGCGAGATCAATATCCTCAATTGTTTCGGACTTGATATCAGGTAATTTCGAGGACGAAATTTCTTTTTAGAGGGGGAGAATTGTAATATCCTAAAATATACCCTAGATGTTTTGGCTTTATTGTTGTTTAAATTAGATTCAATGTATATGTTTATTTGGAAGAGAAAAGGGTTTTTAAAGAGAGTGTATATGTTGTGTATATTAGAATATATACAACATATACACAAGTCATTGGAAAGTCAAAAGGATGATAGTGGAAGAAGATATTTTTGTGTTTTTGAATTTAATAATTAAATAATAAGGAAATTAATTGAGTGGAAGAGATTAAATGGGATTAGTTTAATATTATAATTGCTTGGTTGAGAGGGTTTTAAGAAAAAGGAGGTTGACTTTGTGTTTCTCTTTCTTCTTTCTTTCTTCCTTGCCGTGGCTCATCTTCTTCTCCTTCCTTTGCTTTTGTTTTGGCCGGCTAACAAAGAGACAAGAGAACAAGGGAGAGATTTGAACCTCTAAACTCAAGATCTAAGGAAGATTTCAAGAGATCAAGTTGAAAAGTTAAGAGTTTCTTCATCCTTGGTGAGTTCTTCACTTGACTCTTTGATTTCTTTGAGTTTTTGAGTTGAGTTTGTGGATGGTATGTGTTTATGTTTGTTTAAGATGGGTTTAAGAGTGTTTGGGTAACTGATTTCTTGTTTTGGGGATGGATTGAAGGAAAGAGTAAGTTGTTGGAAGTGATTGTTTTGTGGTTGTGTTTTAGGTTTTTGGTGATGATTTTGAATTGTGTTAGAAGTATGTTTTTAGTTGTTTTGGTGTATTTGTAAGTTTGTTGTGATTTTTGGGTATGTTGAGATGACTTTGATTGAGGTGGATTTTGGTGAAAGGAAGTTCTTTGTTGATTGTGTTGTTGTTTTTGCCGGAATCTGGGTTTTTGGCCTGACACGCCCAAGGGAACATCCAGGATTTTAGGCGTGTCGATGGTTATGTATTTTGGATGAGTGACACGAGCAGTGACACGCCCAGGATACTGAGCGTGTCATAGCGTCTATGTGGCAGTAGGATTGACACGGCCAGTAACACGCTCGTGTTATTGAGCTTGTCATAGCCACTGTGTTTTTGGGGAATTGACACGGCTATGAGCACGCTCATGATGTTGGACGTGTCAATGTTGTTGAGAGGCAAAATGTATTACACGCCCAGGAACATGCCTGTGTTGTTGAGCGTGTAAAAGCTTTTGTGTTGTGGAGTTAGGGCACGGTCAAGGACACGCCCGTGTTGTTGAGCGTGTCAAGTTTAGAGTTTGCCCTAGTTGGTTCTTAGCCTTATGATCTTATGTGGGTTTCATCTTCCTTTTGGAATAGGTTGTGAAGAAGGTGAATTACCCTAATTCAAGAAGTGAAAGATTATTGGAGGAAGAAGTGTTTAATATTGTGAGGGTTGCATTTAAGGTAAGCACAAACATTGCATTGTTTCATACATCCATTTGATGTGGCATTGTTGATACATATATGAATAATTTGACATTTTGTACATTGTGAATCTTGTGGAATGTAATGTGCTATATGTATGATGATGAATTGTCTTGATGTGAATGGAGATGTAATAAAACCATTGTTGTTGGCTATGGTTATGCAAATGAAATTGATAAGGCGTGATTGCCTATTTGGGTATGAGATATGATTTGAGAAAGAGATTGATAAAGAGGCAAATGAAATAATTGTATGTTTAATATGTTGATTCAATTTCAGAGTTCTGGATTTGGCGGCATGCCTAATAAATGTGAAAAAGTAATAGTCTAGCCGGGTTGAGGATCTCCTCGATTTAGTCGAGTTGATGGTCCAAGAGACTGGGTCTGTTATAGGTAACAGTCTAGCCGGGTTGAGGATCTCTTCAATTTGAGTTGAATTGAGGTCCAAGAGACTGGGTCTGTTACATTATGAAAATTGTGAATATGAAATATATGAATAGTAACAGTCTAGCCGGGTTGAGGATCTCCTCGATTTAGTCGGGTTGATGGTCCAAGAGACTAGGTCTGTTACAGGTAACAGTCTAGCCGGGTTGAGGATATCCTCAAGCTTGTTGAGTTGATGGTCCAAGAGACTGGGTCTGTTACCCTATCCATGGATAGAGAGATATGTATATTGCCTGCGGGCTTGATTATTGTGATTATGGACCAAAGCAGCAACTCTGAACTTTGAATATCATATTAAATACTAGTTTGGGCCCATAGATGTCTATTTTGAATGAGTATAATGGATGATGATATGATTATTGAATTAATGAGATGCAACATTTATAAGTATGATCTTCATTGGTTGAATGCATATTATTGATATATATATATTGCATAATTCCATCATGGTTTGTACCACTGAGTTATTGGCTCAGCGCAATTATAGTTCATCGAGCAGGTGATAGGGTTGATAGGTTTGAGACGGAGGATTCTTCTAGACCTAGTTGAGTTTATGCTTGAAGAGTTGGGCTAGAACTTAAAGATCAGAGAGTCAAGCTGCCAATCATGTATATATTCTATGTTTTGTATATTTTGATTTTTATGTATTTGAACTTGTAAAAGTTTGTAATAACTTCCGCTGCGGATTACTAAACGTTTTTATATATAGTGTCTTTTGTATTTCTTTTAAATGTTGAGATTTGTTTCACTTATTTTTAAAGATATGATTTGTGTATTTTTAAACTATGGCATTTTCTATATTCAGTATACGTATTTTATGATCGTATAAGCATGCTTGGTACGTATACGGGATATAGGGTTGTTACACCCAAATTTTCCTATATAATAATTTGAGCTTTATACTTATCCATATATGATCATATGAAGTTCGGTTGACCAATTTTTCAATGGAATTTATGTACGTAACTATTTCAAGAGCATAACCCCATTACTGTTTAGGAAGGTATATGTCGCTCATCATAGATCGTACTCTCCTTTAGTGTAAATTGGCACTTATATCAAAATGGACTAAATCTAATAATTTTATAAAATGTTATATCTTTCCCTTAAAGGGAGCTTAGGTGTGAACCCTAAATTTTGCAATTAGAATGAAGCATGCATGATAATGAATCCCGCGTATTTCGAATCATATGAATCGAAGTCTGAATAGGCTCAAAATGACCAAAAATTAGAATCACAGGAATTTGCTAGTGTGAGAGCCATATGGCAGCCATGTCGCACAGTCAACGACAACTACTTGTAATGTAGCAGCCACGCTGCTTGGCTTAAATAAATGGTTACAGCACTCTGTGAGATCTCCCATGAGCACTTATCCGATATGTTGAAGAATCAAAATGCATATTTGAATTTGATTCATGCAAAACCACAACCACAATGTCCCATCTCCATTTTGTTTGGTGAACACAGGTTTAAAAAAGCTGCCACTTTACTTTTGTTTCAGAGGGAAAATGTAAAGAAAAACCTCATGTGACTCCAATTTTGAAAATTTCATTAGTCTCGATCCAAATAATGGGTTCGGTTCTAGGTTTTCTTATTTTAAGTAAATAAGTCTTGTCTTTACATAACTAAGATTTACAAAATATATTTCATGATGACAGTTGCAAGATGTATGCTAGTGGTTGAATGCATGAAATCCACATAAACATTTAAAGTAGAAAGGAAGGAACAAAAGTTAAGAATAAATTTTACATTTCAAAATCCAAAATAAGGGGATCATATCTCTAGTCATTATAGTACTAGGATAGACATATATTCTCCAAAGAAAGAAAGCAAACAAAACATAATTAAAGAGCTTGTAAAATAAAGTACAAAAGACATAAATGTAGCAAAGAAATAGACCTAAGGTTATTGAATTCATAGGCTAGATTTCTTGGAGTTAGATTCCAAACAAGCTTGCATATCTTTTGGAATAGGAATCGGAGCCTCATGCAATTCTGACCACTTATGAAAGTGGGAAAGAGGGGTAGGTACCTATTTGTGGGTGACCTAAAGCTAGGGTCTTGGTTGACAGACTCTTGCTTTCTTGTAACTATGGGCCTATGAGTACATGCCTTACACTGTACCGAACCTTCATGATAAGATGATAGCTACTTTCCCTATTGGTTGAGGTGGAGGAGAGAGAATCAATCGATAAGCTCGAGTGATATGACCAGGTATACAGGGCTGAAGGATCACTTTAACTATTTAGAGGTGAGCAAGGCATGTAATTTTATTTTTATTTTTCACATTTATTTTAGTTTCACTTATCTGACTTGCTTGATAGATTGTTTGGTCTTTATTCATGGGTTGATGGGTAGTGTAGTCAAAGTTTATAACCCAAGCTTGGCACTTGTTGATGCATTGGATCCTATTTCAGTCTAGAAGCATCCAAGCATACTACCTGGGTGAGTGCGTCATCGGCCATACCACGGGCATACGGAGGGTTCTAGTTGATCCTCCATCACACATGCGAGGTACCTCTAGAATTATATTGAACCACGCCATGCTATTTGGTATGGCAGCTGAGGATATGATCATCCCAAATATTGATTATGATGATTTCTATAAGACATGACTCATGCCCCCCACCTTGGATCATCATTTAGCAGCAACTCTTGGCATACAACACCCTCTTCTCGAGCGTCAACATAGCCTTTAGGATCTCAGGGAGGTGGTCATTCAGTTGGCATTAGTCATTCAGTTGGTCATTATATGGGTCTAAGTACTGCAAATCTTAGACCTTCATCAACCAATGCTCCTTTAGATAGTAGCATGCCTTCCTATTTTTGGTTGACAAACAATATTGCCTCCATTCATCCGAGTGAGAATGAGGTCAGCCAATACCAAGTCCTAATGGTTCCATATCATCCTCTCCTATAAGGCATGCATAAGGTAGCTATTGGCTAATCTTGCCTATTTCTTATTTATGCCATTCTGCTTTAACTACAAATATTTTATTCTTGCAGATTCTTAAGGATTGGGAGCACCATACTTATAGGATGGCTAAAAGATTGGAGTTTGCACTATCATGGTCACTAAGTCATATTTCGATTCATACAGCTAATGTAGAGGATGAAGATATCTCACACCGGAGGTGCTAGAGATGCTAGTGAGGATGATGGAATCTAGGGCTTTTATCATTTTTATTTTTCTATATTTTCAAAATGCTTTATGGAAATGTATGTTATTTCGAATGCTTATGAATGCTTATGAATTTTTGTTGTTTTCCTCTTTTATTTTGCAGAATTATTTTTTGAAAAGAAATTTTAAAACTTTTGAATAATTTTTGATAATTCCTGAAAGAACTTATTTATTATTTATTATTTGGAGGAAAAAAAATAAAAGTCAGGAGATCAGTGGCCATTGACCGGCTGGTCATCAGTCAACCTAGCAGTGATCGTTGGCATTTTCAATGACTGAAAAATCACTTGGTGATTTCTGCTGGGGCTGCCAATTTTTCTATATGAAGGTTATTCCTACAAGTTTTTAAGGCATAAAATGTTTAGAGCTTTTTTATCTTTTAGTTACTTTTGAGAGATGGAGCCTTTTGTGAGCCACGTTATACATCAATGGCTAAGAAGCTTGGATAAGGTCAACAAAATCAATTTGAGGTGTTATGGAATTGACACAGTTGCTACATAAAGAGGAGTAAAAGTCAATTGGTCTTTCTTGAAGGCTTGTCAAAGGTTATAGGATCCTAAAGCACATGTTTTTAGATTTAAGGTCCGTATGAAAGAACTATACCCCATTTTGAAGAATTCAATGTAATTTTAGGAAGTAAACCTAAGGTTATGTTGGCTATTCTGAGACAGGCACCCAGTTATGGGTTTATGTTTAGAGAGTTATTATCTTTGAATGAAAATCAAGCCAGGATAATGATTGAGAATGAGAAAGTAAACTTGGCAATGATGATAGAAAAATTCACGAAAGTGAAAGACAACAGTGGGGATTGGGAACACCGACTTAGACTGAGGGCTCTGGTTTTTTATGTAACTATCAGTTTTTTATTTTCTGATTCTACATGTTAGGGAGACATTCGAATCACTACCTTAGTGA
This sequence comes from Garcia nutans, assembly GCA_947685225.1. Classification (NCBI taxonomy): domain Eukaryota; kingdom Viridiplantae; phylum Streptophyta; class Magnoliopsida; order Malpighiales; family Euphorbiaceae; genus Garcia; species Garcia nutans. The sequence continues at coordinate 28,387,336 of CANTUV010000009.1, read as the reverse complement.
AATAGATGGAAGATTCTTAGAGCATCGCTGCTTTGATTCTAGCTGAAACTTTGTTAAGTCTTGATCAGGTATATCAAGTGTTTGGGGCTTGGTTAGTTAGTCCCATCATCCTTGAGGTAATTTGAATCATTCTTTCAAAAAAAAATTATGTTTTTCTAGTTTGGTAATTTCTGAGAAGTCTTTCCGAAATAGGTTTGGCTGATGGACTATCTTAAAGTGGTGGAACCTCTTTAAAAATCACCTTATAATCTAGCAAGTTATCGAGCTCACAAGTTTGCATTACAGCTCCAGACAAAAATAGAGTGGACTTCATGGGCTTCCTACATATCTCAATTAGAATTAGGCCATCATAATTCTTTGATATTATATGATGACATAACAAAGAAATTACACAAAATGTTGCTTTAACTAATCTAAGTTATAGGGACTAGTGAGCTCAATATCATTTAAGTTTATAAGAATGGCTACTCCCCATGAAAGGATCTTCTTAAGGATATGTGGACCAGTCTAATTGGGCTAGAACTTACAGTGAGGATCATGTATTAGTGCTCGGATTTCCTTTAACATTAGGTTTTCTTCTTACAACCATTTAACTCGGACTCCTTTACTGAAATGGCGTGCCAATTTCTGTTGGTAACCCTAGATCTTATGGAAGGCATCCATCCTTTTTTCCATAATTGAATTTAGTTGGTTATGGTAGGCTTAAACTCATTCAATCTTGTCAAGATGACTTTCTCTCAATACATGTAGATCAAACTTATACTTTTATCGATAGGACTGCTTCCATACCATATACTAGGAAATATGGTATTGCACTGGTTGGAGTTTGAACAGACGGTCTGTAACCACATAGAACAAATGGTAGATGCTCATACTAGTTCCTATGTTTGTTGACCATCTTCTCGAGAATGGTTTTGATAGTTTTGTTAACAGCTTTAATGACTCCATTGGTTTGCAGTAGATTTCACCTATGATGCTGAATCTTATGCTTCTTTTAGTAGAGTTGGCACTTTTTTGGAAATGGGAGCCATTATCTGAATTTAACCTCATGAGGATTCCAAACTTACAAAGGATTTTGGTTTGGATAAAATGTATAACCTTCTTGGAATTCAAAACATGATAAAAAGTAGCTTCAACCCATCTAGCAAAGTAATCTACTATAATAAGTATGTTCTCATGACCACTTAAGGAGTTGGGACTGATCTCCCCTATCACATTGATACCCCATAAGTGCAAAGGGCCATGGGCTGAAGTTAAACTAGTGGTTGTCTCAAAATCTTTGCACGTATCTAACACTTATGGCATTTATGCATAAACCTTGCACAATCCTAACCCATAGTCATCCAAAGGCTGCTGAGCATGTTTTGGTAGGTTTTCTCTTGCCTTTTAAGGAAAGATTCTAAGTATGAGGGCATTTCAACTTGGTCTCATGGCCAGCCATAGGTGCCTTCTTAGAAGGGAGGGTAAAAGTTTAGATGACTCATATTGCAAAAGAAAGGATAATCTTGAAGCACTAAAAATCACAAATCATATAGTCATGGCTTGGGTGATCATATTTTAAACTTCATTTAAGATAGACTTTCATTGGTTGGTAATCCCGAATTCTAAGGTTTGGACCATCGAGTGTAGTTATTTTCTCAAAGCTCTCCAACTTTCAAGAATGGGATCTCACTTAAGGAGCATGGTTTTCCTAAGTTAAGGGAAATAATAGTGAGGCTTACTTTTTGACAAAGTGGCTCACAAAAGGCAATGGTTGGAATTTTTTTTAAAGTTTTGTGTCCTTTTTCAAGAGAATGTATGCATGGGTGCATGTGAATGCATGCTTCAAAAAAGATTTCATGGTTATGCACATAGGCCAAAGTTATTATGGTTCATACAACCTAAGGTCGAGGTCTACTATCAATACATGAAAAGGGTAAAGGTGGTTTAGTCTCAAAAGGTCTTGTCACACTAAAGCAACGATATACCTAACCACATATGAGTCAGAGAACATCACATGGGTCCAGCAATATGTGCATACTCATTACACCTCAAAATAATTAGGGATTCATTACAAATTGGGTGCTCTTCTCTATCCCTTTTCTTAATTAAGAGTGAGGATGGGTGATACTTCGCTGGCCCAAGGTTATCTTAACAATCTAGACTGAGGCAAAGAGCCTTATCCAATTGTGATGTATGATAAAATGGAAGATTTTGAAAAGGCTAAACAAAGTTGCCTGAAGAAAACTCATTTTGGAAAAAAAAAAAAAAAGATAGTATTCCCTAGTGGTCCCTCGAGCACCTACCTCATTTGTGAAGGAATCAAAAAGCTCATTTGGGTTCAATTCATGAAAATTTGCCTCATTCAGTCCCCATTCATTAGTTAGCACGGGTTTTGAAAGAGTCGCTACTTCAATTTTAGTTTCGAAGGAAACATATAAAGTAAAACCCCTTATGACTTTATTTTTAGAGAAAGGTTCTAGTCTCGATTCCAAAGGATAGGCTCAGTACTAGGTTGTCACTTTTAAGCAAATAAGTCTAGCCTTTACATAAATTAAGATTTGTAAAATAATTTTCATGATGATAATTATAGTATGAACTACAGTTATATTATGCATGAATAATTATCAAATGGATGACATCCATTCACATTTACGAAATAAGAGTAAAGATAAAATATAGTTAAATATTACACTTTAAAACTAAGCATGAGGTGATACCGGCTCTAGTCCTTATGGGTAATGAGAAGGGTACACATCCCCCAAATAAAAGTAAAGACAACAAATGTATAGAGGAAAGGATGAACAATGTGATGCTTGATGGACCTTTGATTGCTAGTAAGCTTGATCATTTAGACTGACATTCTAAATAAGCCTGCATATCATTTTTAGTATATGAATAAAAGTCTTATGTAGTTTTGTCCACTCATGAAAATTGATAAAAGGGGGGTAGGTACCTACGGGTGGGTGACCTAGAGCTATGGTCTTGATTGGCCTAAAGATGAGATCTAGGCTGACCTATAGCTGAGTGCAAACCTAACATTGTTTCTAAGTTTGAAAGGTTGATGTTAACTTACAACTATTTTAAGGTTCAAAAAGGTTTGATTTAGAATTCAATCATGATTTGATTATACATATGAATTGATCTTAATTTAAGTTTAATTCTAGGCTAAATACGAAAACAGTTACATAAAGTCGAATTTAGGGTTTATGAAAATAATTTTGACTCCATTGATTGATTAATTAATTGATTATTAGTTGATTAATCATAACCTATGTTTAATTCTAGGTTAAATCCAAGTGATCTTTACCTAAAGTTGATTTTCGGGTTTAAGAAAACAATTTCAATTTTAATTTTTGCTTAAAACACTTTTAGGGTTTAAAGAAACTTAATCATTTGAATCTTGAATCACAATGAATTAAAAGAATGAGTTTGACTTTTTTCTACCTTCTTGGAGTATGGTTGTCATGGTGGAGGGACTTTCAAAACCTTCTAGCCAGATCAAAGTTCCACTTTAAAGAATGCCTTGATTTCTTTGTTGATGAAGAGATTGGAGTGAAAATGGAGAAAAATAAATAATTTTTAAAGAAAAATTGAAAAAAGACTTAAAGTTGAATTTTTAAGGCTTAAAGGAGCATCTTAGGATGTTGCAAAAGTGGAAAGGGACCTAGTATTTATAGGCACAAAGTCCAAGACATCAGTTATCAGATGGCAGCCTAATGATCATCGAAACTGAGGTCGGTCACCTGAACAAAGGCAGGTCACTAGTCACCAAATCAGTCGCTGGTGATTGTTCCGGTCACTAACCACTAGACTAGTGATCAGACACTGCTCTAGTTGTTTAGTTCATTTTTGTACTAGTTTTTAGTATGATTTTATGTGTGTTTTAGTTAATATTTTGATTAATTTTTGTTTTAAGTGTGTTTAAAGTGTTTGTTTTAGGTTTAGGTGCAAAAACTCCCTTGGATGATCAAAACAATCAAGAAAAATGAAGAAAGAGCATGAATCAAGCAAGACATGGCCAAGCCAAAGCAAGCTTGGCCATGTCCCTCACAAGAATTCCAAGACAGTAGCTGACACACCCAAGAGACACGGCCAAGCCACTGGCCGTGTTTCATCCAAGGAAAAGAAACCAAGAAAGAAAAGAAATAGAGGCAGTACTTGACACACTCACAGACATGGCCATGTCTTTGCCCATGTCTGATCGACATGGCCATGTCACTTGAAGCTTGGCCATGTCTTATTGTCTTGGCCGTGTTTCATCCTAAAATAGAGGCAGTACTTGACACACTCACAGACACGGCCATGTCTTTGCCCATGTCTGACAGACATGGCCATGTCGCTTGAAGCTTGGCCATGTCTCATTGTCTTGGGCGTGTTCCTCAAAGAAATAGAAGGCAGAAGGCGACACTAGCAAATGACATGGCCAAGCCACTGGCCATGTCACATGACATGGCCAGGAGCTTGGCCGTGTCACCACTTGAAAAGAAAGAAAAGAAAGAAGGCAGAAGGCGACACTGGCAAACGACATGGCCAAGCCACTGGCCATGTCACATGACATGGCCATGTCACTTGAAGATTGGCCGTGTCACTCCATGAAACCAAAGAAAAGAACAAAAAGAAAGAAGGTAGAAGGCGACACTGGCAAGCGACATGGCCAGGAGCTTGGCCGTGTCACCACTTGAAAAGAAAGAAAAGAAAGAAGGCAGAAGGCGACACTGGCAAACGACATGGCCATGTAGCTTGAAGCTTGGCCGTGTCACTCCATGAAACCAAAGAAAAGAACAAAAAGAAAGAAGGCAGAAGGCAACACTGGCAAGCGACATGGCCATGCCACTGGCCATGTCACATGACATGGCCATGTCGCTTGAAGCTTGGTCGTGTCACACCTAAAACCTTTGATTTCTTTTGCATGAAGTGGGGAACAAAGTGGGAGACAATGCCTTGTGCTTACCAAAAGTGATATTAAACAAAGAAAAAGTGGGGAACAAAGTGAAATGGTGTGAGTTGGAAGGATGGGTGCTGAGTTTTGAATGAATTAAATAGAGAAGAGGAGGGAAATTGGAGGGAGCTTTTTGTTCTTGGGGAATTTTCTACAAAAACGTGGGGAGAGGGAGAGAGTGACACTCTCCCTTGTCCCTTCATCTTCAACCTCCATTTCTATCCTCTCCACCTTCTCCATCTTCCATTGATAAGATCTTTGAGGTTCTTTGGGATAAATTGGGTTAACAAGCTCTTGAAAGTTGAAGAAGCTTCATTGAAGGGAGTGGTGACTTGAGAAAGCTCCATTCCATCTTCCAAAGGCAAAATCAATTGAAGAGTGGTGACTTGAGAAAGCTCCATTCCATCTTCCAAAGGCAAAATCAATTGAAGAGTTGGTGACTTGAGAAAGCTCCATCCAAAGGTTTGGTGACTTGAGAAAGCTCCATTCCACATTGCAAAGAGGAATCAACCATTGAAGAGGGCTTGAGTTCTTCATCATATATCAAGTGGAGCTAGGAGGAAGACTAGCAATCCTACTCTTGGCATCTTCACAAGGGGTTTTTCTATTCTCTCTTTTAATTCATTTCTATTGTTGTTGTTGTATTAAGAGATTGATATTGCAATGAACAATTTGTACTTGTTTTATATTGAGTTGAATGAATGTTATAAATTGATGATGTTGAGCTAAATACCCATGCCTAGGGTTTGTAGTATATTTGGTTGAATGTTTTGATTTGATATTTCCATTGATATTCCTTGTTGATTGGTTGATTGTATTGTATTAAATGCTAGGTTGATCGATTAGCTACCTATTGATCTTTGAATATTTAATGATGGACCGAGAGGTGAAATCCGATATCGGAACTATATAATCGACCACCCTATGAATGAATTAGAAATATAAATTCTAGTGTTTTGTTAATTTGGTAATGTAAAATAATTGGTCATTGCTAATTCATGAATATGAGAACTAATGGATGGGTAATTGACTAATTAACCTTAAGGAACAAATTAATTTACAAGGTTATGTTAATGGATAATTGAGAATTGAATTTTAATTGAATGGACCTATAACCCTAGGCACCTTCCCAAGAATCGATTTGATCTTGTACACTCATCACACACTTCAACCCTACGCACATTAATTTTAGGTTTAAATTATTCTTGCACCATCTCAACACAACAAACTTCCGCGTTTAAATAAATTGTCAATCAAGCTATTACGAACCACACCTTCTTGGGGAAATGACCTTGAGCCGATCACCCTTGCTACAGCTACCTCGTATACTTGCGAGTGACGCTTTGTAGTAGTACTTAAATAAAGTGCAACACCAGTTACCTGTGGCCCTAGCGGTGACCTGATTTAGACTCGATCATCCTCCAGTCATCCTATTTTGACCTCAGTTTTGGGCTTGTTTTAGGACCGGTTGATGTCTGATTGAAGCGATTCTTAACACGTTGAAATCATATCAGAATGAACTTTGCTATGGGGTGTATAAATCTAGGGTTACAATAGTAATGATTCTTAGGAATCTTTTGCATGCTTCTATTTAATTAAAAAATAGTTTTGTGTTTTATTTCTTTCTATTTGCTATTGTTTATATCAAAACTATCCTTAAAAACTATCATTGGACTATTTATTACATAGAGTAAATAATTTTTATAGCTATGTTATTTGTCTTACTGTGCATATGCCTTTTCTCTTTGTTTCATATAGCTTATTGATTGCCCAATTTTACTTTATTTTAATTGTTATTTATCATTGCTTTCATTTAATTATTTATTGAATTATTACATTATGTGGATTATTTATTTATTTTTAGGTTTGTAATAATCTGTTTTCTCCTTTTTGTATGTGCTATTTATTTTATTTTATTTTGGACATTAAAAGGATTGTAAGGGTATGTTTCTACTAGTGTGAGTGACCATTTTATCTACTGTATTTGGATTGAATGTTTTATTTTTGTAATTATGAATGAAATTAATTTATTTTTATTTATTGCATGGTAGCTTGATAGTATTTTAATAATTTAAAATAAATTAATATTAAAACCTAAAAAGAAAATTGGTTAAAATAAACTAGGCATACCCAACTTTCCAAATTCTGTAGGGTTAGAAATTTCTAAAGAATCAAGTCTACCACCTCTTTTTTTTTCCTCGGCCCATCCAGATGATGACTTCTAATATCTAGACTTAGGCTCATTTTTCCTATGGTTTTGAACCTAACAATATCGAAGTTGCAATAACAATTTCTCCGAAAGTTTGAAGCGAAAATCCCTGCTCACACAATCTTTCCACTATCTCCTTTCACAGACAACACTTGCAAATTTAACCAAACATTATTTACTGCAACACCGATTAATCCTATGCCATATCCTACTGGAGTTCTCCTGACTATTTGTCCAAGGAAAATAGTAGCCCCTAAACTGTAATTCAAGTAGGATAACAATTTGTAAGTACTCTTTAAACTCATCACAATCCTTAGCCTCTAGTAAACTTCCCCCAATTCTATATTGGTTTCTCAAAATTACATTAAAGTCCTCCTACATAACCCAAGGATCTGACATCTGACTCCCAATACAGACAAGTGAATTCTATAACTCTATTCTCTAAAATCTTTCATTGCAACCATAAATCATAGACCATAAGAATAAATTGTTATCCACCTACACTCTATTATGAACTAATTGCTTATTAACCTCCATGGCCATACCTATACCTTGTGTGGATTGAACAACAACCAAAACCTACTCAATTCTATAGCCTGATAATTAGAGATTAAGACCCAATTATTCAGCCTTAACCCCTTAAGCACATTATTACAATTTTCACATCTCACCCTTGTTTCCAAAATGCCCAGAACAACTAGCTTTTGTTTTACAGCCAGAGTCTTAATCTCTAACTGTTTTAATAAGGTCACTTAGACTCATGATATTCTAGGTATAGATCATTTTCCCTTATCTGGGAGTTTTAACATTTTCCCAAGCCTCTTACCATCCCCAATCACACCAATACCCTCCATAGTCATAGGCGCTTTAGATTTATCATCACCATTCTGAAATCAATCTATATTTCTTCCACCTAGCTAGCCATAACATAATTCTCAATTGCCTTAAACCTTATACCTACCTTGAACTCCTAGCCAATCAATTCATCCATTTTTTCATCTTAGTCTATAATTCAAAAGTGTGAAACCTCATTACTTTCATGTCATTAGAGATCCTAGGTGGAATGAATTTCATTTCCCACTCTTCAAACCTCTCTCGATTCTTCGCAAACTGTTTTGCTAGAATCCTCCAACATCCTCAACTCTGCCTGAAAAACGACATCATCACTGGGAGACTCAACCACAAGCCCATGCGCACAACCATCTTCTATCCCTATCATGTTAACCCCTTCCCCCACATCTACAAATGCTAAAATCAACCTAATTCCGTCACCTCTCTCGCCTTCAACCACAACCGACAACAAAATCTTGCTCAAATTGGCCACACCAGACCCAATCAAATCATCTTTCAAAGCAGCAATAGTCATTTAAAACTCTTCTGATCTTCCTCCCCATCTTTTAGGAAATGATGTATGTTAGCAACAAGGCTAACGTGCATTAGGAGAAAATAAAAGGGGCAATGTCCAACGTAAATTCATAAATGTGGATACTAATTAAATATTATTTAATACTTATTGTTAAAATTAATAATTAATATATAGGAACTCTATTTTTTTAAATACAATTATAATAAATATTGTTAAATTTCTCATTCATTCATATTTTTTACATGTAATGGTTAAACAAAAATGAGTTTCTATAAAATTATATGCATTACATATGCCCACATTGTTTAAATTAATTATTTTTATTGAACGTATAATTTTGTTTTAAAAAATCATTGAATTTATATGCTATAAGAAAATATCTAACATAAATGGATTTAAAATTATTTAATTAAACTAAAAAATAATTTATTAATAAAAAATTAAATGGATCATATCCAACCCCATCTCAAATTCATTATAAATTTGGATTGAAACTTTGGTCAAAATAATTCAAATTGAATTTGAGCTGAGTTTAAACAAAATAATTATAATTTAGTTTGAATTTGCCTCTGACTTGATGTAGACCGTCGGATGTAATTAAACAGGATTATTTGTGGTATTGCTTGTGGATTAAAGTTTATACACCGTCTTATGAATTTCCACATTGTCTTTGAAAAATTAAAAACAAGTTATGTAACCGAAAAAATATAAAATAATAAACTTTTTTAGGAAAAGATAAATTTATTATTGAATTTCACCTTACATGTATATACTTTTAGAAAGAATAAAAAGAATAAATAAATCTGGTGAAAGAATAACTCATGAATCAACTTATAAAAGAAAAGATAAAAAACAATATATATTGGAAGAATGGGAAATATATATGTACAATTATTCAGTTCAGAGGAATCTTGATCTCTTGCATTCAGGTGGAAGACTTTGAGGAAATCGTTTGAAGTCAGAGCAATAACTATAGATCATGTACTTCTTATGAACCCATCGTAATCTGTTCCTTCCTGAGGCATCAAGTTCTTGAACTTTCCATGCACTGTCCCGCAAATTAGAATTGGTGGAGGTTGAGGCACAAGATGATCCTGTAGATGATGACCAGACACAAGCATTTGCATTAAAATTTCTGTAAGAGGCAACAAAAGGAGCTTTTGTCCAATCAGTCTTCACTAATCCGCCTCTTGTAGCCCAATCATCAGCATTCCAAAGACTTGAATAAATTCTCATTGGTTGCATGTTGGGAAATGGCACCCCAATTGATTCTAAGTTGTTGAATACTCATATAGGTATGTTATCCACTAAGAACCTGCAATTCATTTAAACAGTAAATTATTATGGTCTACCAAATAATATTATATAGAAATTTTGAAGAGATTGAAAATGATAAAAGTATATAACTTACATGATCTTTTGAGCATTCCAGACAATGGAGTAGGTGTGGAAGGCAACTGTGGGATCAAACCATAGATAGAATTGTTGTTCCCTATTTCCTTTCCCTTGGCTGAATACATTGGTGTGGAGAATGTATGGATCTCCTGAAGAGTTGCCCAAAAACTCAAAATCAACCTCATCATGATTTGGTCCTTGTGAAGATAACTGCATCAGTTTTAAAAAGGCATGAAATTTTATTAGAATTTTACGAAAGCTAAGTAATAACATATATATGGATTAAATCAGTTGTTTAAAAAAAACTCGCATAAATGCGATGACAGTGCCAGCAGAGTTGCCAGGTACTAGTTTGATTTGCATGTCAATTCTGCCGAATAAATACTCATTCTTAGATTGGAAACCAGAGTCAGAGAATTTGTCAAGAGACAAAGTGAGAAGCTGACCACCATTCAGTATCTTAGCTCTTTGATCACCCCAAGTAATGTCAAAATTTTGGTAGAAATTAGCTTATGAAAGTACCATTAAAGAGCATATGAATATAGAAAGCAAAAGCTTTGAAGAGAGAGAACAACATTTTTTTTTTTGTCGACTGAACTATAATATCCAGAAAGAGACAGAGAGAAAGAGAGAGAGAGAGATAAAAGAGTGTTGTGTTGATTATGAAATAGATAAATGGGGTTATATATATACATATAGTTTTAGCCATTGGGCGAGTGAAATAGCTGGCAAATCACAGATTGGCTTACAACGGGAGAAAAGGCTGTTAATGGATGTAATAAAGTGGTGTTGAAAACTGGAGACGCGTTTGCATATTAAAGACAATAATGAAGAAGAAAGTTCATAGGAAATGTACCTGAGAATATAAAAAGGTCAATTTATTTATTTATGCAAATGAAGCTAATAATCCAATTAATGTGAACTCATTTATATATATGTATATATAAATGGCCAGAAGATTTTGGCGAGAAATGACCAGAAATGTATAAAAAGTCTCATTTACCCCTACTTTTTGATTTAGATGGCTTATAAAATGCCTAACATATCCTTCACACATTCTCTCTCCTCCAAACTTAACATAGTAGGCCCTTTACTACTACATTTAGAGGGTATTTCTCAAAACTTAAAAGCTGGTCAAAATTGATTATAAGCAGTTTTTAGATTATAAGTTGTTTATTTAAGTATTTCTGAAAACTTAAATAGTAGATTATAATCTAATTTTAATCAGTTTTTTAAAAGTTGAATTTTGCTACTTTTTTTAAACACTTATTTTTTAAGCAGTTTTGACTAAATAAAAGACCATATTATCCCTATCTAATCTTCAATATTTCAAATTTGCCCACCCTATACACTTTAATTTTTTATTTGTATAATTTATTGATAACACCACCATTATTATTATTATTATTAAATAAATTTTATTATAATTATTATTATTATTGCAAAATAAATTTTGAATTGACATTTAAAAAATCATTTTTATACAATAAATAAACTCAGGGATAGTTTGGTCATTTTGACAGTTTCTGTAATTAAAAACTGATTATAAGCTGATTTTACAGAAACACTTAACTGATTATAAACTGATTATCAGTTGATTATTAACTAGTTTACAGAAATGCTTAACTGCTTATTTTTAATCTGATTATAATCTAAAAATCACTTATTCACAATAAGCTGAAAAACTCCAGTTTTGAGAAACACCCTCTTAATACCACTCCAAATATCATTCTATTTCTCAAGTCATAATTAATCTTCACTTTAATCTCATGTTTTTTTTATTAGTAAAAATTAATCACATTGCCAAATAGAAATAATTTTATGACATTCTTCTTTATTACTTTTCTTCCAATAAAATATTCTATATAATATATCATGTAGTTAAATTTTTATAATTCAATGTCACGTGTATAATAAATTTAATAATTTATAAAATAAATTTATATTATATTAAATAATTAATAATATATTTAATTTAGAGTAATTAACTATATTATAAGTATAAAATAATATAATTAATAATATAATAATTTTAATTTGGAGTAATTGAATATGTTACAAGTATAAATTTATATAATTTTACTATATAATATATTTATTTTGAAGTAATTAACTATGTTATAAGTACAAATTAATATAATTAATGATATAATATATTTAATTTAAAGTAATTAATTATATTATAAATATAAATTAATATAATATAATATATTTATATTTTTAATATGGCTATTAATGTAATTGACTATATTATAAGTATAAATTTATAATAATTAACTATGTAATAAGTTTATTTTAGAGTAATTGACTATGGTACAAATATAAATTAATATAATTGACAACAGAATATATTTAATTCAGAGTAGTTAATTATGTTACAAGTATAAATTAATGTAATTCAGTATCTTATTGGTTTAATTTGAAATAAATTGATATAATTAATCATGTTATAAGTATAAATTTATGTAATTCACTATATAATATATTTATTTTTGAAGTAATTGACCATATGGTAGGTTTAATTTAGAGTAATTGATTATGTTGCAAAGATAAAATAATATAAATGAATATATAATAAGTTTAATTTGGAGTAAATTAATGTAAAGTTTAAAGTTATATAATTGACTATATAATAGATTTATTTTAGAGTAATTGACAATGTTACAAGTATAAATTAATATAATTGATAACATAATAGGTTTAATTTGACGTAATTAACTATATTACAAGTATAAACCAATATAATTAACTATATAATAAGTTTAATTTGAAGTAATTGATTATATTACAAGTATAAATTTATGTAATTTTACTATATAATAAGTTTATTTTGGAGTAGTTATCTATATTATAAGTATAAATTAATATAATTGACAATATAATATATTTAATTTAAAATAATTGATTATGTTACAAATATAAATTAAAGTAATTTTGCTATATTATATATTTAATTTGGAGTAAATTGATGTAATTGACTATGCTATAAATATAAATTTATGCAATTCATTATATAATGAGTTTAATTTAAAGCATTTGGCTATATTAATGTAATTAATAATATATAGATTTATTTTGGAGTAATTGACAAATTAAATAGTAATAAATAAATTTTTTACTTTGATTTGATTTTATTAATTTAATTAATTATATATAATTAAATAATTTTATTTTTACAATTAAATATTATATAATTTCTAATTTTTTTTTAAATTAATATATAAAACTTCATTTACCATAATGTACCACATATCTCTTATTGTAGTACTGATCTATAGTTAGAAATTTTGGTTAGCAAATTTATTTTTAATAATGAAATATATTATGTATATAAATTAATTATTCTTGACCCTTCTTTACTCTATATTTGTAAATCGATTTTTCATTGAAATTACAATTTATTTATGGAAATTTTATGTATAAATAAATAGTCATCATATTAAATTTTAAATAATTTTTTAAAAAAACTTGGAATTTTTTTTTAAAATTTACATATTCATTTCCATATTTTTAATAAGAGAAACAAAATGTATCTAAAAGTTCTAAAATCATGCATGGGAGGCTATAATTATAATCTAATATTTAACTTGATAAATTTGTAAATGTAGCCTACACTCGTAGAAATTTCATGCTATAGATAATTAACATAATAATTAACATAATTTTAAGAGTGAATGCGAATATTTAGTTTTTATTAACATTAAAATTTTTAATTTAATTGTTAAATTTGCTAAATTTTTTAGAATTTTGGCTTAATACATACATTACCCCTCAAACTTAACACATTTGGTCATTTTGTTCCCCATACTATTCGAGTAACTATTTTGCCTCTCAAACTTGATTTTTTCATAACAAATTGACTCTTATCTTAATATATCTAGATTTTTAATGGCGCGTAAATTACAATCACCTTAAAATTAGGAATTTCAATCGTCCCCTCATTAACTCCGACCAACAAATAAAAGTTTCCGGCGAAACATGAAATTTTCCGATCGTTGAAGATTTTAGAAAAAAAAAAATTATCTTCTTCTTCTTTGTTCTTCTTCTTCTTCTTCTTCTTTTTAAATCTATCCATTTGCAAAATTTCTGGCAGAACATAAAGTTGAAGAAAAAAAAATCGGCCAACGAATAAAATTTTTTGGCAAAACATGAAATTTTTTATCGTTGAAGATTCAGCAAAATTTAGTTTTCTTCTTCTTCTTCTCAAATCTGTCCATTTTCTTGAGAAAAAATAAAAATATTGATAAAAATTTTAGATTATTGAAGAAATTTTAGATCTATCAATTCTTCTTCTTCTTCTTCTTCTTCTTCTTCTTCTTCTTCTTTTTCTTCGTCGTCGTCGTCGCCGTCATCATCGTCGTCGTTGTCATTAGATTTTTAGATTAAAAAAATTAGATTCAAAACACATATTTTGAATCAGATTCTACATAAAAAAAATTAAAAATTTTCCAGCGCCAATTACTGTAATTTCGGCAAAAAGCTTTGTTCATAGTTAAGGGCATTATTGTAATTTTACTATATATGTAAAAAATTTCTTAAGTTATTAAAGGGTATATTTTATAATATAAATATACTATTTTAATCATTTTCAAGCACCTTCTAAGAGTAAAATATAAACATCAACGATTAAGGGATAATGTGTTATAAAAAAATTAAGTTTGATGGTCAAATTGTTATGAAAAAGAAGTTTGAGGGACAAAATAGTTACTCAAATAGTATGAAAGATAAAATGACCAAATGTACTAAGTTCGAAGGATAATATATATATTAAGCCTAAAAATTTTTCAATACTTAATTTTTTATACATAAATAATATCGGTATTAAGTTTGATTTGTATCATATCTATCTAAATTAATCTAAAATTTAAATTATACGTGTTATATTATAGGTTTAATTTAGAGTAGAATTAATTAAATTATATTTTACAAGCTAGTATTGACTAAATAATTATATTTAGAGTAGAATTAATTATATTTAGAGTATCTTTTTTGGTGTCTTTTGAGCTTATTTTGTTGAGAATCCATACAGCCGACCCCAACTTGTTTGGGATTAAGGCTTAGTTGTTGTTGTTGTTGTTGTTACAAGCTAGTATTGACTAAATAATTAAGAGTTATTATTCAATTATGAAAGATAATTACATCTAACTAATTATAAAATATAAATTAATTGGGCCATTAGACATATATCATGTGACTTAAAAAAATTATAGAATATTTTAAAAAATATAATATATCATATATTTTGTTTTTGTAATTGAAAACTACAGATTTTCAACGTATATAATTGAATATTAGTATCCGGAGAGAGATAAAATTTTTTGTTTTAGAGCCAAAACTATTTATTCAAATTACTTTAATAATTAGTGAGTTTTGAAGACAGTGTAATGGAAAGTCAAAATATATTGAGAAATGAAAAAGTCCACCTCGACAAATATAAACAATTAATTACTGTTGTTTAGAAGGAAAAATCAATATTAAGGACATCAACGTAATTTTATTTTTCTGGCTAAATTCTGTCAAATGATTTTTGGCCAACAAGCTTTTTCCATATGTATATTGGCAACATAACTACATGTTCCGTCCTTTTTTGCTTGTGAATTTATTTATTAAAAGCAGCGTTATTCTATCTGTGTAAGTTTCTCACACTTTTATGTTACTTTTGAAGAAGCTAGTTGGATCTCAAGTTTAGAATATTCTTAATTTTTCATCATTAAACTTTTTTTTAATTCTCTAAAAATATTCTAACTTTTATATGAGGGCATATATATATATATATACATTGAATTTTTCTTAGTATCTCTCATTGGACCCTAATATATATTTTTTTAATATAAATAAATTTTTATTAATAAATTAAAAAATATATTTATAAGATATAAATAAAATTATATAATTTTAAAATATACTGAATGTATATAGCTAATGAAGTTTTTAAATTTTTTTAAACTTCTTTGATGCAAACAATAAATAATAATAATATACAACAGATAATTTAACTATTAATGAAAAACTTATTACATCTCACCTACCATTATAGCAAATCTCCATATGAAAATGACATATAATTTTTAAAAAATAAATAATAAAATTTTAAATTTTATTCAATTTTATTTTAAAAGATAGCGAAATACGAAAAGAAAAATAATTGCTAAGTTTTATATTTGTATTTATCTAAAAATTATTTTAAAAATAAACCATTAAATAAAAATGATAGAAATTAAAAAAAGAACACAAAATTAAGTAATAAATTAGAAGTCAAAGTGAAAAAAAAGGACGGATCTGCCTCTCGTACCGCAATCTCTCTATCAAATTAAGAAGAAAGAAAAAATTATAAAAACTCTAGAGAGAAAAAACAAAAAAAAGCGACTAGGGTTTGGAAAACTGTTGCTAGACTCTAATATTTTGTATTCATTTGCACTTTTTTTTTATAAAAAGAAAAAAATTGATTTGAACTTTGACACATTTTTTCTCATTATAGATAATTTGCACCATTCCAAATTATAAGAAACAAACAGAACCTAAGCCTCTCATACATCTTTAACAAACCAAAATTTATAAAAGCATTCCATTCTTTCAATTTTTTTTTTAATAAAAATCTTTTATTTTTGGAAATTTTAAAAAAAATTCTCTTCTCCTTCGTCACTGTTGCTCACAAGCATGATGTTTACCCTCCAATCAGATAAACTGAAACAGCTCAAAGACATTTTCCGGCTATTCAACGTGGATTCCACGGTAGCTGCTCTTCTTTTATCTCTGGATCTGAAATCAACTGGCGACCATATCCATGTTTTATTAGCAAATATGGGTGCAAATGGAAATGGGTATGTCCTGATATGAATGAAGAAATATTGATTAATCAAGAACAATTAGTGGAGGTTTTATTCGATCATTTGACGGAGACGGTAATGGGTATATAACTGTAGCTGAGCTTGCTGGCTCCATGGCTAAAATGGGTTAACCATTAACGTATCGAGAGTTATGGGAGATGATGAGAGAAGATGATACAAACGGTGATGTGGTTATTAGTTTTACTGAGTTTGATAAAGTGGTGGCTAAATTTGCTGTTGATCTTCTTGGTCTGGCCTTCCATAGGTCAGTTTATATATATATTTATATAAAATATGAAGGAAAAAAAGAAAGAAAGAAAGAGAAATAGAACTTTTGAAATTATTTTTATGGATTTTATTTTCTTAAGAATGATCTTAGAATTCTTTAATTAATATTTAATATCGATATTTGATCTGTTGAAGGGTATTTGGTTTTGGATGACGAAGATGAAGATGAAAATGAACAGCACTGTCAGATGGTGAAAAAATGAATCTCACGAAGCCAGCTCCTAAATAGTAGGTTTAATTACACAAATAGTCTTCCAACTTTACCTTTACATCACTAAAATTTTTGAACTTTATTTTATTTTTTCCTAATAAAATTCTTTACACTATTTTTCCATCAAGCCACATTTTGTCATGTGGCAAAAAAATAAAATTTAATTTTCTCTTACATAATAAATTAACAGATAAGAGTTTATTAGAGTAATTTCTTTGATTATAATATTGCAAATTTATTAGCCTTTGAATATAAAAGCTCAATCTCACACCCCCTTCAATCAATTTCTTATCTCCTTGGTATATTTTATTTTCACATTTAATTTTACAGCCCATTCTAAAATTATAAATAGTCTCATTAAACTTTAATTTTTATACTGTTAATTCAAAATATATTATTAATGAAAATTAAACTGTGAAATAAAACATGATTGTCATATTGCTCTATGATAACAAAAAAAGATTTCAGAGATTTTATTAGATAAAATTAAAAGTCCAAAGATTTTATATTTATAAAATAAAGTTTAATGATTTTAATAGGATAAGGATAAAAGTTTAAGGATGATTTATGTAATTATTTCTAAAAAATAAGTGGCATCTTAACTTTCGTTGTGTAGATCCAAATTGATATGTTTTTGACAAAAAAAAAAGGTACAAATGAATTAAAAAAATATTAATATTTAATGTGAGATACTATAAATAGTTTAAGGCATATATATATATATATATATATATATTCTATGTTTATATTTATGTGTGTGATAAGTGGAGGTGACGTCTCAATTCGAATTATTCAAATTCATGAATTAATCTATCTAGTTTATATATAATCTTTTAATCTCATTTAAAATATAACTAGTTTAATATATAGATATATATAATTAATATATCAAATCTAAACTAATTCAAATAATATAAATTTAACATACAAATTGTTGTTAAGGCATATTTAATTAATAACATAAAAAAATATAACATTGTTTAAAAATATAAAAATTATGAAAATGGAATTAAACATTGGATTTAGATATAAAAAGATGATTTGCTATTGGTTTAATTTTGGCTATTTCCATATTAATTAGAATTTTACTATTTAAAAATATTAGATATGTTAAGCAAGAATCACAAAAGATTTATATATTTAATTCCCAAGATTATATAAATATACATACTCAAATTGTAATCACATCATATAAACAATGAATTAAATTATTAAATCACACTATAAATACCTCTCGTAGATTCTCAAGTTTTCCTCAAAAATAAATTCACTTAGAATCAAGGAAGAGATGATTTTCAATTTAATTTTGAAGAGAAGTGATTTCAATTCTCTTTTCTTACGTTCTTATAAAAACCATATAAAACCTCCATTTATTTTCTTTTTATTCAAACAGTTACCACTTGGTAACTGTCTGTAGTGGGTTGTGGTAACTGCTAAGGCAGTTACCAACACTCCCCTTCTTTTTTATTTTTTAATTAAATTAAATTAATTGGGTGAGCCCCATCATGGGTGCCCATCAATCTATATCTCTCACTCACACATGATGAGACCATCTCTTTTTAATTTCCACAAGATTCATATTATAGTAAATATACCGTGTGACTATGCATATTTCGAGAGCACTATAACTATATATCTATTAGGAGGATATAACATCTCAAAAATCGGTCAAATAGAGTATGGAATACCCTAGATCATTTACCACATTTCGTCTCTAATGATCTCATTTATATAAATAAATATTATTGTATTCATAATTATATTTTTCTTTACATAAAAAGATAAACATAATTAGTCGACCAATAAATACATAATAATAATGTGATAATTCAAACATGATCTTCCTCTTTTCTCAATTCTCATAATTTTATTTAACTTGTTTTTTCAGAAATATCCCATTACACTGAATCATTCATAATCATTTGACAACATTCTAATATAGCAATCATTAGATAAAATTTTGAAAAATAAATTAAAGTATTAAGGGTATTTTTTAATGAGATTTTACTTCATAAAATCTAGGGTTTCATACAATGTTAAAGTTGAGATCAAAACTTTTATTACCCTTATGGTAAAAAAATTTTGCACATGTGGTATGAATCACATGTTACGACATTATCCTCCTTTCATATGGAGAGCATGCCTTTCACTTCATATAAATGTCGTACAGATTTTAATAGACACACATAATATCTAATATGAGTTCACTTTCATACTTTTCAATTCATAAGAAGTCTACTCTGGCAAAAAAAAAAAAAACAGATATTTTATGAATTTTAGCAATTCATTATTTTTTTATCATAAGTCTATATTAAACATATTATGACTTTCTTCCTTTAGTTACTTAAATGACGACATAAAGTATTTCAAGCTTGGCTCTCTATTATCACCAAGATAATAAGCTTAAAACCGTCTCATCTCTATTCCTACAGAGCAATAGAGGCAATTGCCTGTGTGAGAAGGCCAATCTTTTATTTGTCTGACATGCTTTTCAAATAATAATGTATATATGTACAAAACAAATATACACTTATTTATGTATGCTCCATATTAAATGAAATTTGAGCATTAAAAGAAATATTATTAATTAATAATGACAAAAGCATATGTGAACATTATTCATATAGCTTATTTATAAGTACAATCAATATCTATGCAAACCCAATGCTTTAACATGCCTATAATATGCATCTCTTGGTATGGGTTTTGTAAATGGATATGCAACCATATCATACGTAGATATGTACTTCATGCTCACTTCATTCTTTGCCACCATGTCTCGCACAAAATTATACTTGATAACTATATGCTTCGTTTTTCCATGATATTTGGGATTTTTTGTATATGTTATTACCGCTTGACTATCACAATATACTTTTACTGGTTCAATAGCACTATTAATCACTCCCAAATGATTCATGAACCTTTTCAACCAAACGGCTTCTTGCACTGTAGTTGAAAATGCTACAAACTCAGCCTCCATTGTGGACAATGCTATGCACGATTGTTTCTTACTACTCCAAGATATAGCTCCACCATTTAGTAAGAAAGTATATCCAGAGGTAGACTTTCTTTTATCTAAATCTCCTCCCCAATCAGCATCTGTGTAGCCTCTCAAATGTAACTCACTTCCTTAGTAACATAGTGAGTAATCAACTATTCCTTTTAGATATCTCAAGATTCTCTTTACTGCTCTTCAATGTGCTTGTCCTAGGTTAGATTGATATTTACTCACAAGCCTAACAACATAACAAATATCGGGTCTTGTG
Organism: Garcia nutans; assembly: GCA_947685225.1. Taxonomy (NCBI): domain Eukaryota; kingdom Viridiplantae; phylum Streptophyta; class Magnoliopsida; order Malpighiales; family Euphorbiaceae; genus Garcia; species Garcia nutans. The sequence goes on along the minus strand of CANTUV010000009.1, from coordinate 28,366,850 downwards.
CACATTATGGCGTACATGAGACTTCCAATAGCACTAGAATAAGGAACCTTACTTATTTGTTCCTTTTCATTTTGAGTCTTAGGACATAAGGCTTGGCTTAAGGTCTCTCCTTTTGATATAGGGGTATCTATAGGCTTGCAATCTTGCATATGAAATCATTCAAGAATTTTCTTAATATATGGTTCTTGTGAAAGAGACACTAATTTTCTTGAACGATCTCTTATAATATTAACTCCAAGAATATATGCAGCTTTACCCATATCTTTCATTTCAAAGTGAGATGATAACCAATCTTTGATTTTATTCACAAACCGCTTTATCATTTCGAGCTATAAGTATATCATCTACATATAATGATAATATTACAAATTTCTCATTGGATCTCTTCGTATATATACTGTGGTCTTCATCAATCATTTTAAAATCATACGAGACTATGGCATTATGAAATTGAATATAGCACTGTCTAGAAAACTGCTTAAGGCCATATATTGACTTTAAAAGTCTACACACTTTATGCTTCTGGCCTTCTTTAATGAAACATGTTGGTTGTTCCATATATATTTCTTCTTCCAACTCTCCATTGAGAAAAGTAGCCTTTACATCCATTTGATGTAACTCAAGATACATGCTTGCAACAATAGCTAGAATTAGTCGAATTGAAGTAAATCTCACAACAAGGGAGAAGGTTTCTTCATAATCAATTTCTTCTTGCTATGTATACCTTTTTGCGACTAAACGAGCCTTATAATGTTCAATACTACCATCAGCTTTACATTTGATTTTGAGAACCCATTTGTTCCCAATAGCTTTACGTCCTTTTGGCAAATCAACAAATCCCAAACTTGATTTGATTTCATAGACTCCATCTCTTCTTTCATAGCTTTAATCCATTTTTCCTTTGTAGGGCATTTAAGAGTCTCATTCACATTTTTAGGCTCTTCTTCATCTTATGGAGTAACTAAGAAAATTCTTCCTTCAATCTCAAAAATGTCGACGAGAAATACTTTTCCTATTTGTTCAACGTATTTGAGATTGATCAAAGTTACTCCCACTCGGACCGACATGCAAAATTGGATCTACTACAGGTAACATTTGAGTATCTGAAACGGATTCATTTATTCTCATGTCACTTCCACTCGGATGTAGCATATCTAATTAATCTCTATTAGTGGAAACAGTATGGTCCATAGTTTCATATAGAGATAAGTCCTTACCTATCTCACCCTTCTTTGGAAAATTATTTTCTAAGAATGTGACATCTCGTGATTCAAACTCGGTGATGCTACTACTATCTTGTTCACCTATAAACACGTATCCTTTTGATTGTTCAGAATATCTTATAAAGATACATTTCTTCCTCCTTGGACCTAATTTTTCATATTTATGTGAAGGTTCATGTACATAGGCTGCACAACCCCATGGTCTTGGTACATTCAGGTCAGGTTTACGTTTTGTCCATAACTCATATGGTGTAGTGGTAACTGATTTGGAGGGCACTCAGGTAAGAATATATGTGGCTGTCAATAATGCATCACCCCAAAAGGTAATGGGCAATTTTGCTTGTGCCATCATCGATCTCACCATTTCAAGTAAGGTCCTATTTCTTCTTTCGGTAACACCATTTTATTGTGGTGTTGCTTGAATAGTCAATTGATGTTCTATTCTCATTTCATCACAAAAAACTTCTAAACTGATCAGATAGATATTCACGGCCCCTATCAGTTCTTAAAACTTTTATTTTTTTTTATTTAATTGATTCTCAACAAGACTTTTGTATTTCTAAAAATAACTTAAAGCTTCATATTTGTGAGATATGAAACAAACATAGCCATATCGCGTGAAATCATCTATAAATGTGATGAAATAAACAGCCCCATGTCTAGTCCTCACATTCATTGGACCACAAATGTTAGAGTGGATTAATTGTAATGGAAATTCAGCTCTTAATGCTTTTCCAAATAGTTTTCGAGCAGTTTTTCCAGTTAGACAATGCTCACAAGTAGACAACATTACTTTTTCTAATCGTCCTAGCAAGCCTTCTCTTGCTAGTATGTTCATAGGTTGTTGGCCAATGTGGCTAAGTCTAACATGCCATAAATTCACATCATTTTTATTAGCATTAGAAGATGTAAATAAGGAAAAATATATATTACTAGAATAATAATCCACCTCAAGCATAATACAACTATTAAGAAAATATCCATGTCCATAGTGACTTGTTCCCAAAGACAAGTCAACGCATTTTTAGTAAAATTCAAATTAAATCCTAACTTAAGTAATATCAACACAGAAACTAAATTTCGATGAATAGCCGGAGCAAACAACACATCATGTAAAAACAGGATTCGACCTCCACGCATGACTAACTTGCATGTTCCAATCCCTTTGACTTCAACTCTTGAGTTGTTTCCTACATATATCCATTTAGCTCCATATGGAATTCACTGAAATTCCACGAAGGCACTATTGTCCTTCGCTACATGGTTTATGGCTGCTAAGTCTATAGTCCATAATGGATGAGATTCAGTTAGAAAAATAGAACTAGAAATAGTAATTGCACATTCTTGTGCAAAAATAATGTGTTACCTTCTTTGGCTAGCTAAATTGTGAGCAAAATGTCCATTTTTGCTATATTTATAGCACTTGACTTTTGCTATATTCTTCTTTTTGATAAGATGTTTTTTCTTTTCATGTTGGTAGAACTTTCTCCTTTTGTTAGCTTGAGCATTTCCTTTGTTCTCCCCTTATTGGTATTCACCGTGGAATTTACGTTTACATCCTCTCCCACCTTTTGAGCTAGAACCAATCATATACACATCAATATTAAGCATATTAGCATTGAGGCGATCCTCTTCTAGCTCCAAATATCTCATGGCATCTTCTAAAGTTTTGATGCCTTCATTGTGGGTTAGGTGAATTTTTGATATTCCCAACTCAAGGGCAAAGAGAGGATAACAACTTGAATTGAGAATTAGCTACTTAATGCATACAAGAAATAAGGGATATATAAAAGAATGAAACTAAGAGTACAAAAAAAAAATTTTGGATATTGAAAAAAATAGAATTCAAATGCCCCAATGAACAATCTGAATATGCAACCTAAATCTATTCCCAATGTAAGCTATGCTCTAAATATTAACTTTTAAATGCTAAATCAATGTACAATGAGGAACTGATGCAATTTGATCAAATATAATAAGATAGAGAACTGTTAATGGCATAAATAAACAAAAACTCTTATACACTTGTGTAGAAAAATACTGGATAGAAACAAATACGAATTTTTTTCTTTTTATATATGTTGAGGAAGTTGAATCTGATTCTTTTTTTCTTGTTTTTTTCTTTTGATATTTTTCTTCTTTTTTTTTAAACTTTCAATAAACAAGAATAGCAAATGAAAAGATAAAAACAGAGATTTGAAGAATAAGAACAGAAAATAAAGAGACTTAGAAACTGAATCTGGTTCTTTTTTTTTCTTTTGATCTTTTAGTCTTTTTTTTTTGTCTTTTAAACTTTTAGTAAACAAGAATAAAAAAAATGATAAGATAAGAATACATAATCTAAAGAATAAGAACAAGGTGCAACAAAAATAGAAAAATGAGGTGACTTAGATGATAAATAAGAACAAGAAAGTAGCTAAGATAATTAAAGCAGAAAAGATATCTAGAGATTTATCTTCAAGCCAAAGCTCTGATACCAAATGATACGGAACCCATGAATCAAATATTACATTTAGAACCCCACATATTCATATAGCATAGAATCTTAGATCTCAAAAATAAATCCTCCCTACTAAACCCACAACTAACATGTAATTGAGAACTTGGGTGATTGAGATAAAGTAAATGAATTGATTTAAAACGCCACAAGTCAGACTTGATAAGTTAGAACCAATTCTTCACGCAACAAGAATAAGAAGAAAACCTCTTAAACTTGAAAACACATAAATTACAATCAACATAAACTGAAAATTCGTATCTGCCCCTTAAGTCCTTTCCACCCCTCTCTATATAGCTGGAAATGAACAATTAATGGCTTAGAAATCTAGGCTCACATGTATCTAGTCATACTAGCATTAATTATTTATCCACATCAATATTATATTCTAACTTGGGGCCCATAATTCTGATAATATTGATGGGCAGATTCTATATGCTTTTTGGTGTTGGTTCATATGTGTCTAGTCACACTAGCACTAAACCACATTAATATTATATTGTAAATTCGTGTTAATGCCCATCAACATATTTATAGGTGGTTTCTTCATGTTTTTTGGTGAGTTTCTGACTTCCTCTTCATGATTCTTCATATTCAGTACAAGTTGGTCTCCCTCTTCATTAATCTAACTTTGAATGAAGTGTTAGAATACATGCTAGAGTTTCTTTGATTGTGATCTTGTGATTGGTCCACTTGGCATAATGATATTATCAACATATTTGCTGACTTGTGTAGATTCATTAAGCTTACTTATAGTTTCCTCATCAGAAAGCTGAGATCCATCTACTTGAGGGAGAGTGAATAACAAAACACAAGAAAGCTAAGCCTTTTGGGTTGAAAGTTGTGTTCTTAAATCTCCAAAACTCAGATCCAAAATAGAAACACCAGTATGGAGCTCTAGAGAGCCCAAAAACTAAAGATTAATGGGTGTTTATAATGGGGGGAGTTGGTTGCTGTAGCCTCCATCAAGAAACAAAATACACAAGAAAAATGAGACAGAACAATGAAAGCTAAGAACAAAATGGTAGCCCCAAATCTAGGCAAGACCGAAGAACGACAGAGCAAACTCTGATACTTCAGAGAGAGAAACTTCAGAGAGAGAGAGAGAAACTTAACAATTCATATAATTTTACTTAAGTTCCTAAATACTGTAACATTATGTTTAGAACAAATGAAGTTAGATTGTAGAATTCATTTATAAATGAATTTTTGAAATTCATTTATAAATGAATTCTAATGTTTAGTATGATGCAACTTAAAACATATAATTCAATTGAATTTCATATAATTTTATTTGGAATAAATTCTGAATTAAAAAGTTTATTTGCCATATTTTTAAATATAACCTTATTATGATAATATTATATTTAAAGTTTATATTCAAATAATGTCAAAATAAATTTATCTTTTAATTTATTGCTATAAGTTAATAATAATATATTTTTTATTAGATAATTATTGTATATAAATATTTTATTTTTAATATTAAAAAAATATATTTTTAAGTTTATATGAATTTAATTAATTGAAACTATTATAATTTTATTTTAATAAATTTTATTCAAAATAATGAATTTTTTTAAAAATAATTTTAGATAAAAATATTTAAATTTAAAAATTTTTATTTATTGAACTATCATTAAAAATAAAAATATAATAAAATATTAAAATAAAAATATAACTATTGATGAAACTAAAAGGATAAATATCAAAATTAGATATTTGGCTTTGAAAAATTAAAAATCAATGACATAATTTTTTTAAAAATTTAAAATAGGAGAAATAATAAATTTTATAAAATTGATATAGCGAAAAAGAGAAAAAATTAAAAAAGTACAGTAGAAGAAAGAGGAATAGGTCTATTAAGGGTAATTTTATATAAAAAAATAAGTTCATTAAATTTGTAGAATTCATTTGTAAATTTCATCCTTTTTAATAGAATTCGGTTCTCACTAATTGAATTATATAGATTTAAATTTATAAAATTAAAATGAATAAAAGAATTCATCCTAAATTAATAATTTTTAGAATTAAAATAAATTTTATAAAATTTTGTGGAATTTATTTATTTCAAAATAAGGTGTGAATGTGTAAATTAAAAATGGAGTTAAAAATATAAATAAAATCCCAAGCTCAAATCGTTTGGAAATGGAAATGCTGCCCAGTTGCAATTGTCCCAATCCAACCTCTCTTCATTTACCTCCTTTCCGTTCTCTTCACACAATAAAATCCAAATCTTTTTCCATTGCCAAATACTGAACTCACTCCATCTGTTCCGTCACTCTCCTCCGCACTAGCTATTGCAACCACAAAGAGCAAGAAAATTACCATTCCAGCAAGAACACATGCTCCTCACACCCTAACTACAATCGTTCTTCGTTTGACCAATTTTGATCTTCTATTGACAGTAACTCCTTTGCTAACCAAAACCCAGAAGCCCAAGACCAAGAACAAGAGCAGAAAAAAGAAGAAAAACAAGAGACCCAAATAAAAAAACCCAAAAGACTTTTCACAAATATGTGGTGGGTAGATTTAAAAGCATCATTGGGCCAACGAATCAACGTTGAAGGGATTATTTCTTCGGTGTCAGTGTTCGTCGAAGAGCAGCATTTGGCTCTTCCTCACATAGCAGTGCGTGATAAGGTACATTGATTGGGCAGAGCTGCATAGAAGAGGTTTTAAAGGTGCTGTGTTTGATAAGGATAACACAATCACAGTGCCTTATTCTTTGACATTGTGGGGTCCTCTTGGATAGAACAGTGCAAATCAGTTTTTGGCAATGATCTCGCTGTGTATAGTAACTCTGGTGGTAATTTTGGCACGGCTCTTTGTAATCTTATCTTGTCACTTGTTAGGTGCTAAAGTTGCTGTTTATTGATAATCTTTTTGCATATTATGTTATTGGGACAATGAGTTAGGCCTGTATGAATATGACCATGATTGTTCGAAACCCAAGGCACTGAGAAGGCCATCGGGATCAAAGTCATAAGGCATAGTAAGTGTTTGGCTCCCAATTTAAGGTCCAATCCTAAAGTAAAAGGTTTATACTTCTATGATTCACATTTTAATTCATTATGAAAAACTTAGAGAATGCTTAATGTTCTGGCTCACTGATTTTTATCATTTTCTTGCTAAACAGACCAATTATAGTACCCTTGCTGCCCCTCAAAATATCTAATTTATGTAATATTGATTTGGTTATATGCTAATTACACTACAGGGTTGAAGAAACCGGCTGGAGCAGCTGAAGAAATTGAAAAGCACTTTGGCTGTAAATCCTCGCAACTTATAATGGTATTTATATAGATCATGAACTTCTTAAATGATTGACTTGGTTTTTCAGTTTGTTTTAGATGGATAATGAGATTGTGTTTGTGGCAGGTGGGTGATCGACCTTTCACTGATGTTGTTTATGGGAACCAAAATGGCTTTTTGACTATATTAACTGAGCTATTGAGTCTTACTGAGGAGCCATTCATTGTTAGGCAGGTTGGTTTTTCTCACGTTCTTGTGCATGAATGTCATTATCTTTGATGAAAAGTGATGAATTATTTTGCCTTGTTTCTTTTGCTCTTATGGTACTTGCTCTACAAGGTTTCAACTCAGAAAAAGGAAGTTTAGCAGGAGCACTTACTATTACCTCTAAATTCCCAAAATTCTGGGGTTTTTGTTTATGTTGCTTCTCAAGATAATATAATTAGTGCAAATCTTCATTATTCATTCATGAATTTACGTGACCACTGAATCTAGTTCTCCTTATTTCCTTGCTGCCCTTGAATCTTCCTATGCCCTAGTCACATTCATCTTGGTTGAGTGGCTTCTAGAATGTTATCAAGATTTTGGTTCTTTGAACTTATATTATGGCTCAACGTTGTAGTAGTCAAAAGTGCAATAACTTTAGGTGTTGGATTTCCCCATATTGCTTAAAGGATTGGGTACCAAATGTTACATGTCCAACAAAAGACGACTGCCATTTCAGACTAAAGGTGTTTTTAATCCTTTTTTCTTCTTCCTGTTGCGTGCTACATGGTGTTAGCAGATATGTAAAATTGAAATTTTTGTTTTGCTAATATGTTAGTAGGTTCTATGAGATTTAAATTGAATGCACCAGCAAAGCTTTTAACAGGAAATGTCTGTCCAATTGGGAACCGTCAACTTCAACCTTCATTTGATTTGACAATAGCTTCATTTGTTGGTTGCTGGAGTATTGGTAATTGCTTTGGTTTATGCAGAGCATTGTAGTCAAAAGCACACCAGGCACTCGCCTTGGCGCAAAAGCCAGGCGCAATTTACCTTGAGCGCTTTTAGGATTCAAAAGCCAGGCGCCTTTAATTAGGTGTTGGCTTTTTGAGCCTAAGCAGGGTTTTTTTATAGAAACTAAGAAGCGCGAAAGCGCATGTATTTTTTTTTCCTAAATTCACGTAGTAAATTATTTTTCCCTTATTAATAACGTATATTTAAGTAATTAATTATTTTAGGAAGGTAGGAAATCTGAAGTCTTTTAGAAAATTTAAATTCTTTTAGGAAATCTAAAGTCTTTTAGGAAATTTAAAGTGTTTTAGGAAATCTAAAAGTCTTTAGGTTTTTTTAAATTTTAATTTCATTCAAAATCAAAAAGCTTATCCAAATATTTATTAAAAAAAAAACTTGTCAAAATAGAAAACTAAAAGTCTAATACAACAAAAAGAATTCAAAATCAAAATCAAAGTGATAAAAAACTAGTACGCACAAGAGACAACTTTTTTACATCATGAGTAGTTCCCAAGCAATGAACCATGAAGATAAAGACAAATACGTACCAATCTATGAAGGTTTTTTTATTAAATTTTAATTAGTTTAGTATGTTTGCTTACACATACATTATTTTGGCTTTGACTTTAACTTATATAAAACTTGTTTTTGTTTGATTTTAGCTTTGTTGCTTGTTTAATTTTTGCTTTCACTTTTTAGTATTTTTTTAATGTTAAATTAATATAGCTTCTAATATATTTTACTATAAAGATGTTATATATGCTATTACTAGTAATTAGTATTTTACAAAAACTTTTCATCTTACTTCAGTTAGGCCATCGTTTTTTTTGCGCCTTGCGCGCCTAACGCTTTTAACTACCTTGATGCAGAGGGGTTGAACATGAAAAAAAGCAAGGAAAAACGGAAACTTGGAGAAGTTCCATCTTTGTAAATGCAATAGAAAAAGGGAAAATGAAAAACAGGGTTACAGTGATTCACTTAGAAACTAATAACAAGGGAACAAGTGAAGACAATACATTAACTAACATGTCATGAATTTAATATATTCTGTAAAGTGGAAATAAAATTTCGGAAATGGAGAAAGTAAGAAAGCACGCATAAGAGGTAAAAGGGGTTTGGAAAGCCTTTAGACAAAGAGAGAGAAGGTAGAACATGGGAGAGGCACATGGTAATAAACAAATGATTTCCACCATTTTAGACTAGGATGCCTTCTAATAATAAAAGCCTGCACAAAAGCACATCCGATTACTTAATTTTTTAGCAAAAGACTTAAGGGAAATAGTTTCTCTTAAATTTTGAAGATTGAACCACATGTTTTACTCCTAAAATGATTGGGCCTTTCTCAAAGGCTGTTTATGGAAATGTAAAGGGACTGGTAAATATAGTATAGTGCTTGGCCTAACTGCCTCTTTCCCTAGCCAGGATCCTGTCCTAGGGATAAAAGTTGATCATCATTGTTATTGTCTGAATTGAGGCAGGTATATCCTTCACCTTTGAGATTTGTAATATGTGTAGCTGAATATGTTATGAAGATGGTTCATTATGTCATTTCCTTTCAAGGTTCATTTGGATGGTGAAATTGTGTTATGGTTATGGAAAAAGGATCGTGTCACAGGGCGATTGACTAGGAAATCCAAGTCAATTGGCTTTTTTGTAGTTAAGCTCACCAAAGGGATCTCAAACCTTAAGCTCATTAAAGGGAGCTTTAAACCTTGGACATTGTTAAGAGAGTTCTGTACCTCTATAGTTCTTTTAGATAAATTATGCTTAGATTTTTATTATTCATAAAGTCCTTCAAATAAGACAAGTTTTATTACAAAAATAGGAAAATCATATTATAAACTTCCTAAACTCTATTTTTGGTTTCCTAAATAAATAAATCTATTATAGGAAACAACCTAACATTAAATAGGAAATAATCCAATAGTAAATAAAAATTCTAATTAATTAAAATTGGAAATATAGGAACGTAAAATAATAAAAATCAGGTATCATATCTAGAATAGATATGGCCTACAAATGTATCAAAACATTACTCCCTTCTTAAAGAAAGAGCTTGTCCTCAAGCTCGAAATTTGGATGAATTAGTTTGAAAAGAGTGCACTCTCCTCCTCTATATCTAGTTCATGAATATCTACCAACTCTAGCCAAAATAGCTTCTTACACTGATGCGCAGTTATGTCCAATTCATCACCATTACAACACAAACCCTTCGCCCTCCATTTTGCCATTTCTACACTTAATAATTTGTTGTTATTTTTGGAGGAATCACACATTTTGTTAGGCTCTAATACTAATTTGTTATGGTAATGGAAAAAGGATCGTGTCACATGGCGATTGATTGGGAAATCCAAGTCAATTGATTTTTCCTTAGTTAAGCTTATCAAAGGAAGCTTAAAGTTTAAGCTCATCAAAGGGAGTTTTAAACCTTGGACCTCATTAAGAGAGAGCCCTATACTCCTATAATTCTTTTCGATAAGTTCTGATTAGATTTTTATTATTCATAAAGTCCTTTAAATATGACAAGACTTGTTAAAAAAAAAAGTGAAAAATCATAAAGTCCTCCAATCTGAAAACTGCCAAAAGAAGGTGAAAAAGAAAAAGATCTACATAACCTGCAGAAATCATAAAAGTCTTTCAACCATGGCCAAACACTAAGTTGCCAACCCAATTCTTGCAGGGCACAAGAGCTTTCCGTTACCATCCAACCAATCAAAGCTACACACGTTGCAGACCTGTTATACTGAGTCCCTGCGATTAAAATCAATAAAACTATAGTTGCTTTAATCTAACCAATGAAAAGGGAGACGTTGATAAAGAAAGCAACAACTATCTCATCTTATGAAGAATATAAATAGCTGTTATCAAGTTGGAAAAGAAAACCAAAAGGTTGGAATGCTGTTTATTACAGAAGCAAGGAAACAATAGACTGTCTAATGATGGAACACAAAAAGATATCAGCCTTTAAAGGACAAGAAAGGAAAAAAAATATGATCGAGTTATATATGATCAGGAAGAAACAAAAATGATTATGTTGGGACAGAAAATGTGTTTTCATCACCAACGGCTGGGATAGCTAGTGGTGATGGTAAGATCTTAATGGTATGAATACAGTGAGCAGTAGGGTAAGTGGGGACAAGGAGGCAGAGATGTGATGGAAGGTAAGATCTATAATTGCTGGCACTGATTCTCAGTGTTGGTGCCAATTTCACAGTTCATTGTGGTTGGCTGGGGTTGAGATGTGAACTAGATAGATGCTGTAATATAATTTAAAGGGAAGAAAATTTTCAATTCCAAGCTTTTCGGATAAGGTTTTGCAATTCCATTGCCAAAGCATTTTCCAAAAGGAGAGAGAGAATTTTCCTGTCCCAATTACATACGCCGAGTAGTAACCTTAGAGAAAATTTTATATTATTAATGTGTTGTTTTTAAGAGAAAAAAATTCCATCGTTAATGCCTTATGTTTCTCAGACATCCTCCCGATCCTTCATTATCACTCACTGCACTGAACAGTGTGTTTGCCAGCAATTAATTGTTCTTGATCATCATTTAATGCTTGATTTAGCATCCGGTATATTAGATCTAGAGAACATTTTGCATTGTGTTGTATGAAGTTACCTTAAGATTCCATGGAAAGTAAAATCAAGTTAATGAATATTGAGATGACAGCTGTAACTTATGAAGTAAGTTTATTTATGTTGCTTTACCTTAAAGAGAATATTTGTCTGCTTAAGGACATGAAAGTATATAATAGTGATCAAAATGTTGGTGAAACCATAGTGGAGTTTCCAATCCTAGTAATACTTGTACTTTTATGTTGGTATTTTTAAGTTGCTCAAGTTCATTTCAATTTTTGTTTGATGATAGTGGAAATATCATTCATATGTGAGGAAACTAGAAGTGTCACTTACCAACTATTGGCTTCGAAGAGGATTGAAACCAGGCAGCCACAGTCTACTGCCAAATTCCACACAATGTATAAAAGATGTATAACCTCTGTAAAAAGCAAAAAGTACGTGCATAGCTGCTGTTTTTCTTGTCGATTTCATTTTTCTGAAAAATGGAGTCATGTCTTATGTTTTGGCATAGAACTTTAATATTTGACCACAATCTGAATCTGAAATCTCAGAAGAGGTGTAGAGTAGAAATCTGATTTTGTATCGAGTCTTCATAGAATGGCTAACTAACACTAATTAGAGCATATTCATTGTAGCTTTGAGGAAGCCAGTCACATATAAATATTAAAATACAATTTGTACTGTTCTTTGGAACCTGAAAATGTTTCTAAATGATAACATTGTTAATATGAATGGATTAAAATCTGAAACTATATAATTGCTTCATGTTCTGTATATAACCAATGGACTTGTGTAGGGAAATCAACGTATATGAAGAATTTTCACAATTTTGAAATAGCAAGGCATGCAACATTTTTAAATTTCTGATGATGATGATTATTGTTTCATGTCAGAGGCAGGGAGATTTCATGGTGATGCTAATTGCATTCTCTTCAAGAAGTGACTGTCCAATATTTTTTTTTTTCGATTGGTTAAAAAATATTTAGTATCTTGTCAAAAACTTGTTACCTATCATAGTAACCTAAACAAAAACTAATAATTTTTTTTTCTCTTGTAAGTTACTATTTTTTCCTCTCTTAATTATTCTCTCTCTTAACCAATTTCGTATTGGTATATTCGTTAAAACTAAGATTTTTTTAAGATGCAAACTTTTTGCTTAATACAAAATGATTGCATTTGAAATGCAAGATTATTTAGCAAAATTTAAAAACAAATCATCAAATACATTAATCATTTTCTTGAACATACCCACAACCAAACAAAACAATATCTAAAATCTCCAACTCAAAGAAATTATAAAATAATAAAATATAACATAATTTTTTTTGGTCAATAATGTCATTTACTGCCAAAAAGAATATTTACAAAATTCAATTTTGTAATTGTGCTATTCTCTACTATCCTCTATCTACACAAATCAATGTGACTCGGAACCCTATGTCAATGAAAGTCTCAAATTCCAACGCACGATTGATAGAAGAAAACCAAGAATGAAGGAAAAACCACCTTCTAAAGCACCCAATTGCTTAGCAAAGCACGAACACTTATAACGGAAGGATTTAGGAAGCTCGAATTAGAAGAACGCCACAATCGAAATTGATAAGTAAAACTAATTCTTGATGCAATCAGAAGAAAAAGAGAATCCACTCCTGTTCTATGATGGCCGAAATTTCAATAAGAAAATTGAGAATATAATTTTTCAAAAAGCGTCATTACAAGAAAAATAAGGCCTTATTTATACTAAAAGACACACATAAATCCGAAACCCTAATTTTAATGGGAAAAGGAAAGCTACAAAATCAAATTCCTAACCCATTAAGGAAAATATAAAGTATGGAAACAAATTAATATTCTAAAATAACTAAATAGGAAACCACACATCCTAACTCACTAAGAAAAATATAAAGTATAAAAAAAACGGCCAAACTAAAACCCTTTAAAATAAGAACACGCCCCACATTATTTGGGCTGTCCATGAGCCTTAAATTACTTTCCAAGGCTGTATATGAACCCCTATGGACCTTTCTTGCACGTTGGACCTCTTTAGCTAGCCTTTAGCTTCCATATTCACACTAAGCATCATAATCAGATTTGGTGTGCCTTCTTCAAGCTCTATTGTGCACTTTTCCATTGCCTATTTATACTAAAAGACACACATAAATCCGAAACCCTAATTCTAATGGGAAAAGAAAAGCTACAAAGTCAAAATCCTAACCCATTAAGGAAAATATAAAGTATGGAAATAAATTAATATTCTGAAATAACTAAATAGGAAACCACACATCCTAACCCACTAAGGAAAATATAAAGTATAAAAAAAGGGCCAAACTAAAACCCTTTAAAATAAGAACACGCCCCACACTATTTGGGCTGTCCATGGGCCTTAATTTACTTCCCAAGGCTGTATATGAACCCCCATGGACATTTCTTGCACGTTGGACCTCTTTAGCTAGCCTTTAACTTCCATATTCACACTAAGCATCATAATCAGCTTTGGTGTGCCTTCTTCAAGCTCTATTGTGCACTTTTTCATTGCCATTTCAGTCACTTCCTTTGAATTTTGATCTTGAATATGCAATCCCATAGCTGTTCCAAACTTCTTAGCTCTGCTCCTAGTCAATGGCCCATTTGGAAGCACCGATGGATCCTTACCTCGTGACTGGTTTGTATCAATCTCCCCCTCTTCAAAAAGATTTGTCCTCAAATCTGCATCATCATAAGGAGATAAATCAAACACATTAAAAGTAGTACTAACACCATACTCACCAGGCAAGTCTATCTTGTATGCATTATCATTGATCTTTGCCAACACTTGAAATGGACCATCACTACGTGCATCAAGCTTATTCTTCCTTTGATTTGAAAACCTCTCCTTTCTGAAGTGTACCCAAACCCAATCCCCAGGAGCAAACACTATCTTCTTGTGTCCTCTATTCGCTCCATATTAATTCGAGCTTTCTCATGCATAGCCTTCACCAATTCTGCTTTCTTGTCTCCATCTAAACTAACAAGCTCATGTGAAGGTAAAGGAATAAGATTAAGTACAGTTAATGGGTTAAAACCATAAACAAGCTCAAATGGTGAACAACCTGTAGAAGAATGAATAGAACGATTATAAGCAAACTTAATAAAAGGTAAACAATCTTCACAAGCAGCCAAATTCTTTCCCACTATAGCTCTCAACAATGTACCAAGTGTACGATTAACTACCTCTGTTTGCCCATCTGTTTGTGGATGACAAGTAGTAGAAAACAAAAGCTTAGTTCCTAATCTACCCCATAAAACTCTCCAAAAATGGGACCAAAACTTAGCATCTTTATCAGACACAATAGTCCTAAGCACCCCATGTAGTCGAACTACTTCTCTAAAGAACAAATCAGCTACAACAATCGCATCATCAGCTTTATGACAAGGAATAAAATGTGCCATCTTACTAAACCTGTCAACAACTACAAAAATGCTATCCCTACCTTTTCTAGTTCTATGCAATCCAAGCACAAAATCCATGCTAATATCAATCCAAGGTGAACTAGGTACAGGTAAAGGCATATATAGACCATGAGGCATAGACTTAGATTTCGTCTGTCTACAAGAAATACAAGCAGAACACAATCTCTCAACATCCTTACGCATAGACGGCCAATAAAAATGCTCAAACAAGATATCATAAGTCTTAGCTACCCCAAAATGTCCCATCAATCCCCCACAATGAGATTCTAACACAAGCAAATCACGCATGGAACATTTAGGCACACATAATTTATTTCCCTTAAACAAGTATCCTTCATGCCTATAAAATGAATTAAAAGCTCCATGTTCACATGCAACATACACATTGCCAAAATCAACATCACCTACATATAAGTCCTTAACGTACTCAAAACCAAGCAATTTAGAACTCAACACAGATAGTAATGTATATCTTCTAAACAACGCATCAGCCACTATATTATCCTTTCCTTGCTTGTATTTAACAACATAAGGGAATTGTTCTATAAATTCTATCCACTTACCATGCCTCTTGTTCAACTTACCTTGTCCCTTCAAGTGTTTGAGGGACTCATGATCCGTATGTATCACGAACTCCTTTGGAAGGAGGTAGTGCTGCCACACGTCCAATGCTCTCACCAAGACATACAACTCCTTATCATAAGTGGAATAGTTCAATTGTGCACCATTGAGTTTCTCACTAAAATAGGCTATGGGCTTTTTCTCTTGCATCAATACAGCTCCAATACTTACACCAGAAGCATCACACTCAATCTCAAATGTACTCTCAAAATTAGGTAATGATAAAATAGGAGTGGATGTCAACTTCCCTTTCAGGCAGTCGAAGGCTTTTTGTTGCTCCTCTCCCCATTGGAACCCAACTTTCTTTTTGATTATGCTAGTTAACGGTGCTGCAATAGTAGAAAAGTTCTTTACAAACCTCCTATAGAAACTAGCCAATCCATGAAAGCTCCTCACGTCTGTCACACTCTTTGGAGTAGGCCACTCCTTTATAGCTTTCACTTTCTCTTCATCTACTTCAACACCCTGCGCACTCACAACAAAACCAAGAAACACAAGCCTATCTATACAAAATGTGCATTTCTTAAGCTTGGCATATAAGTTTTCATTTCTCAATACTTCCAAAACTAGCCTAGCATGCTCAACATGGTCATCCAAAGTCTTACTATAAATCAGAATATCATCAAAATAGACTACAACAAATTTGCCCAAATAAGCTCTCAAAACATGGTTCATTAGTCTCATAAAAATACTAGGTGCATTAGACAACCCAAAAGGCATTACTAACCACTCATATAGACCATATTTAGTTTTAAATGCTGTTTTCCATTCATCACCAGGTTTCATACGAATTTGATGATATCCACTCATAAGATTAATTTTAGAAAAATACCTGGCACCATGCAGCTCATCCAACATGTCATCAAGTCGTGGTATAGGATGCCGATACTTCACTGTGATCTTATTTACAGCCCTACAATCAACACACATTCTCCACGTGCCATCCTTCTTTGGAACCAACAACACAGGAACAACACACAGACTCAAACTCTCTCTAATCAGCCCTTTCTCCAGTAACTCATCTACTTGCTTTTGCATCTCTTTCGTTTCCACGGGATTACTCCGGTAAGCTGGTCTATTTGAGATGGTAGAACCAGGCACAAAGTCTATTTGATGCTCAATTCCTCTTAGCGGTGGCAATCCACTAGGTAATTCATCTGGGAACACATCCTGAAAATCCTGCAACAAAGACACAAAACTAGAAGAAAAACTATCAAGCGAAACATTAGTGTCAGCAAACAAAGTTTCTTTGTATCTAATGAGCAATAATGGCTGCCCAATAGACATTGCAAAATTAACCTCGCTCGCTCTTGCATAAAAAGTTTGTTTTGCTCTCCTTTCTTATTTTCTCTCACCAATGGGCCATTTATTTGTTTTGTTTCTTTTCTGGTCTCTTTTCCCATTTTCTTTCACTCTCACTCACCTTATCATGTTCTCTCAAACTCCCTTTAATTTTTGAATTGGTAGCCCCAACTTGCCTCTCTGCCTCAATCATCTTTTTTTGATCTTCATACACTTCTAGGGGTGATAATGGAACAAGAGTGACCTGTTTTCCTTCATAGGTAAATGTGTACCTATTGGAAAACCCATCATGTTGCGCTCTCCGATCATATTGCCACGGTCTGCCCAACAATATATGTCCAGCTTGCATAGGAACTACATCACAATCAACTTCATCTTTGTACCAGCCTATTGAAAATGATACCCTCACTCGCTTAGTTACTTTCACCTCACCACTATCATTAAACCACTGTAACTTATAAGGATTGGGATGCTTCATACATTCTAACCCCAATTTTTCAACAATAGTAGTACTTGCAGCATTAGTACAGCTCCCACTATCAATAATAAGTGTACAAACCTTATTATTCACTAAGCATCTAGTATGAAAAATATTATCACGCAGTGCTAGACTTTCCTCTTTCACTTGCATATTCAATGCACGCCTAGCAACTAACAATTCACCACGCTCAGCTAACAAAGTACAATCAACATGCTCATCACTACCAACATCATCATATATAGGAGAATCAAAGTTCCCAACATTATCATTATCATTATCACTAGGTTCAGAATCAGACACATCACCATCAGCTGTAGCAATCATAACTCTTCTATTTGGACATTGGGATGCAATATGACCATTCCCTAAACACTTAAAACATTTAATCTCCCTACTAGGAGTGGTAGTGTTGGACATACCTGTTTGCTTGTTTGGACCACTAGATGGCCCTTTTCCACTGGAGGTTGCAGCATTACTTTTCTGGAATGAATTCTTGAACTCCCCTTTCTCTCTACCCCTATTGGCTGAATTTGCCCCACCACTATATTGGGGTCCTCTATAGGCCGAATTACTCCTAAACATATTTTGTGGTCTCCCATAACCAAGTTTGGTGGAACTCTTGCTCTTTAACCTCCTCTCTATCTTCATAGCTTTATCAACCATCTCCTCCATGGTATTGTAATCATACATGTCCAACTCACTTGCAATATTCTGATTAAGTCCTCCAAGAAATCTAGACATCATCCGTTGTTCATCTTCCTCAATATTGGCTCTAGCCATGAGGGATAAAACGCTGCCTCATCAGGTCTCTCAACTCCTCCCATGCGGGTACGGCTCTCAACCCCTTGCCTCTTCTAGTGAATTTTAGTTGATCCCACCATAATGTTGCATAACCCTTGAACTCCACAGCTGCAATGTGTGACTTCTTTTCTTCAGAATAATTATGGCACTCAAAAATTTGCTCTACTTTGCGCTCCCATTCAATGTATTCTTCAGCATTGTTATTCCCTCTAAATTCAGGAACCTTCATTTTGATGGAAGTCAAATCATTATCATTGATAGGTGCTTGATAAATTCCAGCTTCTCCTTCTTCAAATCCATAATCAGCCATACGGCCTCTCTCATATGCACCTCTTGGTGCCCTCCTCCTAATTGGCTCTTCTCTCTCTTCAGCTCTTGCTGGTTGTAGAATTCTCTGTGGTAGCCTTATTGGAGCAGGTTGTTGTGCTTGCATTAAGCGTTCCATGGACTACTGCAAGCTAGCCAACGTATTTGCTATTCTTTCCATATTGTCCTCATTTGCTTGCTTGTACGTCTCAAGATCATCTGTAATATCCCGGATACTCATCTCTTCTTTCTCAACAGCTATGTCTTTATCTCTACTAGAATTGCTACTCATTATCTCACAAAACAAAGAACTCACCTTTGCTAATTCTTCGATTGCACTTCAGAACAAAGGCTCACAAATCAATCACCAAGCACGTTCAAGGGAACTAGAACCTAAATCCTAGAATGACACCTAGAAAGAAACTTGACAAATTTGGAGGCAACACAAGAAAATTTTGTGTCACATGATTATATCAACCAGAGTATAGAATCAAACAAATAATAGTCTAGCAATGTCACGGAATCAAAACGGTAGCTCAAACAAGAAATAGAAACAAAGAGGCAAAAAATTATGACGAATCTGGTCAAAATGTATCAAAACTAACTCACCTTAGCAAGTTAGTTTATGGATCTAATAATTCTACCCAAGAAAGCTAGTATCAAGACTTCCCAAGAATTCAATTTCGAAAAGGAAACTTCCAAATCAGCAAGAAAAACGTAATAAAACAGCCCCTCAATTGACCGAAATTGGTGGCCAAAATTTTAATTACTTTCAACCTGATTCAAAACGATTCTAATACCTTAAATTACTAGAAAAGCAAAGAATTTTTGTTGAAGTGATTTTGTACTCTTTTTTTTATTTTAGGATCTGGTCACTATCCTTGGATCACCAACGAAACACAAAGCTTTTAGTCCAATTTATACCCAATTCGGAATAAGAAAAACGTATTTCGAATCAAAAGGCAAGAACACAATTTCGAAATTGAACAAAGAATTCTATAACCCTAATTCGAAAATCCAATTAGAACCCTAACGGAACAACTAAAACAACCCTAGAAAGACAGATAGATAAAGATTTACCTGTAATTGGCTCTGATACCAAATGACGCGGAACCCTATGGCAATGAAGGTCTCAAACCCCAACGCACGATTGATAGAAGAAAACCAAGAACGAAGGAAAAACCACCTTCTAAATCACCCAATTGCTTAGCAAAGCACGAACACTTATAACGGAAGGATTTAGGAAGCTCGAATTAGAAGAACGCCACAATCGAAATTGATAAGTAAATCTAATTCTTGATGCAATCAGAAGAAAAAGAGAATCCACTCCTGTTCTATGATGGCCGAAATTTCAATAAGAAAATTGAGAATATAATTTTTCAAAAAGCGTCATTACAAGAAAAATAAGGCCCTATTTATACTAAAAGGCACACATAAATCCGAAACCCTAATTCTAATGGGAAAAGGAAAGCTACAAAGTCAAAATCCTAACCCATTAAGGAAAATATAAAGTATGGAAACAAATTAATATTCTGAAATAACTAAATAGGAAACCACACATCCTAACCCATTAAGGAAAATATAAAGTATAAAAAAAGGCCAAACTAAAACCTTTTAAAATAAGAACACGCACCACACTATTTGGGCTGTCCATGGGCCTTAAATTACTTCCTAAGATTGTATATGAACCCCCATGGACCTTTCTTGCACGTTGGACCTCTTTAGCTAGCTTTTAGCTTTCATATTCACATTAAACATCATAATCAGCTTTGGTGTGCCTTCTTCAAGCTTTATTATGCACTTTTCCATTGCCATTTCAGTCACTTCCTTTGAAATTTGATCTTGAATATGCAATCCCATAGCTGCTCCAAACTTCTTAGCTCTGCTCATAGTCAATGGCGCATTTGGAAGCACCAATGGATCCTTACCTCGTGGCTGGTTTGTATCACAATGCCTTCCGTTTAACCCCAAAACCAGTCCAATCACTCTTAGGCCTAGCAATTTTAGCTTCCGACAATTGCATCCAAATAAACAAATCAATCCCCTGTAATCTTCAACAATCCCAGCTATTGCAATTCTCACGCCGGCTGCATCCATCAGATCAAGCCTACACAACAACTATTTGTAGCAACTCACACCCACCCTTCAGACACAAACCAATCAAGCAGATGCATCAATTGGCCAGCAACAACTTCAATAAATCTTACATAATTTATCTATGAAAAGGCTAATTAATTCAATAATTGCATTTAAAATGCAAGATTGTTTGGCAAAATTTTAAAAAAAATCATCAAATACACTAATCATTCTTTTGAACAAATTGTAAATGCTATGCTTTGTTTTAAAGAAAAAATAATGTAGCAAACTCAACCCCTAGAAGCAATATCATATGCAACAAGAAAAACCAGCAATGTTAGAAGGAAAAACAGAGCTTTGCAAGTTTTATAATTCAAAATGATTTTTGGAAGCCAGCATATCTGATTTCTTTCATTGATGTATATATATATATATATATAATCTTACAATAGCAAATGAAAAGCTTAATTCAAAATACTAATGATTAAGTTGTCAATTCTTTAAAACAAAAATAATAGTTAAAATTTCAAAACTTAAATTTGCATTACGAAACTAAATGGTTGATTGTAAATATGTTCCCTTCAAAATGAACAATATCAAGCCCTTACTCATTTTCCATATACAAATTCAGCTTCCATATTCCAATAGAATACTCAGAATTCAACACTCCTCCTTGAGTTTGCTATTGGATACTTCAAGCTTCCATTTCAATGCATTAATTCTTGCTGTTGACAGAGGTTTGGTCAAGAGATCAATAAGCTAGTCATTTGAAGAACAATAAACAATCTCAACTTCTTTGTTTTTTGCTGCGTCTTTGACGGAATGAAACTTAACATTGATGTGCTTTGTACTACCATATTGCATAGGATTCTCAACAATGGCTATTGCTGATTTATTGTCACAAAATCTTGGTTGGATTTAATTGTTCCATTCCCAAATCTTTCAACATCTTTCTAAGCCAAATGACATGATTTGCAGCATCTGCCAATGACACATATTTCGCCTCTACTGTAGATTGTGCCACCACTTCCTGTTTTCTTAAGTTCCAACAAATTGCACTTCCAACAAACAAGAGCACATAGACTGAGGTACTCTTCATATCATTAACACAACTTCCCCAATCACTACTAACATAACCAATTAGTTTTGCATCCTGAGTTTTAGCATATAAAATGCCATCAATTGCGGTACCCTTTAAATATTTCACCCTTTTTGCAACACCCATATGAGCATTGCTTGGTGAGCTCATAAATTTTGAAAGTGAGCTTGCAGGAAACATCATATCAGTTCTGGTAGCAATTAAATAAAGCAGGCTACCCACTACGCTCCTATAAATAGTTGGAGCTTCAATATTATCACCATCCTCTTTTGACAGCTTTTTCATTTTGAGCTAAAGGTGTTCCAACATACTTACAAGAATGAAGTTTAAATTTTTTGAGAACATCAAGAGCATATTTCTCTTGTGAAATGTAGATACTAGAATTTGATTATTGAATTTGAATTCCCAAAAAATAAGATAATTCCTAGATCAGACATTTCAAAAATATCTTCCATTTCCTTTTTAAACTTCATTAGATGCTCCACTTTACTACCCATTACTGCAAGATCATCTACATATAAAAAGATTAATTGAATATCATCATCCAAATTCTTGAAATATAGTGTAAACTCATTCTCACTCCTCCCAAATCGTTACTTTATCAAGTGAGAATCAATTTTGCAATACCAAGTCCTTGGACTTGAAAACCAACTAGCTGATCTATAAATCTCCTTCTGAAGCTCACCATTTAGGAAGGCAGATTTAACATAAAGGTGATAAACTTTCCAGCCCTTGCTAGCTGCAAGTACAAGGAGAAGCTTAATGGTGTCATGCCTAGCAACAGGAGCAAATGTGTCTCCATAATCAACACCTGACACTTGTGCATATCTCTTCACTACCAACCTGGCCTTATGCTTGTAGACTAAACTATCATGATTAAATTTGGTTCTAAAAACCCATTTAATACTAATAGAGTGCTTATTAGGAGGCAAGTCTGGCAATTCCCAGGTTTGATTTTTTTTTATCATATTAATCTCAGCCTTCATTGCTTCTGTCCATTGAGGATACTTTGAAGCCTCATTAAAATTTGTTGGTTCAACCATGACTTAAGGCCTTGTCTTAATTACAATTGAATTAGTTATATCCCTAACATTAAACTCCGTGGCAGCATCTATCAGTTCAGAATCACCTTCTAATTTTGAATGAGAGGAAGCTTTATAGCTATGGACCTTCTAATTTTTCCAGTCCTATAGGCATTTTCATTAAAGTTAACTTCTCTGCTCATAATAATTTTCTCCTCAGCCAAATCATAAATCCTATATCCTTTAGATTTTGTTGAATAGCCAATAAATATCCCCTTTGCTACCCTTGCAACTAATTTGGTTCTTTTAACGACAGGAATATGAAGATAACAAATTGAGCCAAAACATTTTGAGATGGTGAATATGTGGTTTGACCCCTGTCCAAGCTTCAATTGGAGTCAATCCATTTATAACACTTGTAACCAACTTGTTTAATAGATAAACTGAGGTTGAAGCAACTTCTGCCTAAAATATTGGAGGTGGCTTCTTTTCAAACCCTACAAAGTTGGTTCTTAGGCTATTCTAGGGAATAAGAGTGGTTGGCCAATTTCTGGGGCATTCTAGAACTTTCAAGGCTTATGTAGGAAGGTTGGCCAGCTATGGGCAGGCATAATCTTCCAAACTTGCCTACAAACTTTGCCAAAAGAGGTAACGGGCCTACAACTCATCCATTTTGCAATTAGTTGCTGGGGTCTTCCATCTTTTATCCCAAGGTGCTAAAATTCTCCTCAAGGTTCTAGGGAATTTCACTAAGCTTGTTGGTGTGTTTCTTTATCCTTGGGCTTGGTTGACCTATCGTGGCATGTCTACTATGTTGGCCTGTATGGATGGCACCAAGAAGGAAAGAGAGGGAAGGGGGGGGGGGGGGGGGGGGTTGAATTGGTATTTAGGGTGTGCAATGAGAAAGTATAAAGTTCTACGAGAGACAAGGAAGAGAAAGATGGAGATAAGATAGTTATAGTAGAAAAGGAGATTAGAAGAATAGAAAAGTAAAAGTACCTCAAATTCATAAAAAGAAGTGGTGATCTAGGTCTTCTCTAGGGTATTCGTGGTGAGTGAAGAAGTAACTACACATAGCAAATTCTCACACTTAACTGAGCTACCAACTATAATTTTGTTTTATCTCATTGAGTGACTGGCCCTTGACAATTGTGACTTTGGGAAGTTTGATATCATATTGGTGATATTGGCCTTCGACAGTGTGTGATTATAGTGTGATTATAATGCTTGAATTGGTGACATCCAATGATGCCAGTAAGTGTTTCCATGTACATTAAGCAATATGATTGTTGAGAATCTCTTGATAAATAACGACAATGAATCCAAGCTCAAAAAATTGATGTTGAGGAGATTTGCTCATGTCTATTGCTAGTGATGATGGCTTGGCTAAAGTTGGATAAGCAAGTGATAACATTGATTCCTTAGTTATTGATAGTGATGGTTTCTAGGTGCTAATCTTATTTTTTTATTCATCAAAAGGTAGGATTGTACATTGGCCAGTTGGGTAGGGTTATACACAGGTCGAGCCAAGTATGGCTGAACATTTATCAAGCCGGGTAGGCTATACATGGGTTAAGCCAAGCCTCCCTTGGAGCTGGCTCGAGAATGAGTTAACACTGTTAGGCCTACAACATAACCATGGCTTAAGCAGCTTGAATCCACTCAAGACACTCAGGTTGTCAGGCTACTTTGACAGGTTGCAAGAATGAAATTTCAAAAAAAAAAAAAAAACTAGGCGTTTTTGGAATTTTTAGAAACATAAATGTTTAAAAATGGAACTTAGAAATCTAATTCCATAAAAATAAAATCAAAACAACAAATAAAAGAAAGAAGAAAAGAACAACAGATAGAAAAAAAAACATAAATTCAAAAATTAAAATGGAATATAAATTAAAATGAAATCTAATTAAAAAACCAAAATAGAAAATAAAAAATGAATAAAACATCAAAAAAATAAAACAAAACAAAAATTAAAAAATTCAAATAGTTAAGTTATTTAAATAACATATGTTTCAAATTAAACAAAGAAAAAGAAAATGAAACAAAAATTTAAAAAAAGGAAAATAAATAAAAAACGTAAAACAAAAAATGAAACTAAGACTAATGGGGAGAACATTGCCACACAATATCAAGATACATGTTTAAGGTAGAGATGGATATTTAAGAGTTGTAAAGGAAGAAGAGTGAGGCAGCTGTGAGCTAAGAAGTAATGCTATAGAAATGATAGGGTTAGAGAGGTGAGATATAAGAGAATCGAGATAGGTGAGAAAGAAGAAGAGCAAAGGCAGTATGGGAAGAGAACTGAAGGCCGAAGGTTAGAGTTAGTGTGATGATATGTTATCCAGTTGTCCAAAATGATGCCATTTTGGATAAACACTAAAAAAAACATTTGGACATAATGAATTTAAAAATATATAATCTCAAGTAAGGTCATAATCTTGTTATTTTTTAACTAACCCATTATCCAACTAGAAAAAATATAAATGCAACTTGAAGCCCGACTTGGTTTGTAAAAAAGTTTATTTGGACTGAATTAATATGTTTAAGCTAAGTTGATCATAGTTTTCATTATGCAACCCTACTGACGGGGGGAGAGAAGAGAGGGGAGGGGGCAGATAGAAACATAGACAAAGAAAGAGGGACTTACTTTTTGAGCAATGAGAGGCATGCTTTTTTTGGGTTGGTGTGTGTTAAATTATGCTAAATTAATTGTAATTCAGATTGATAAGTTACCTCTTGATGACACCACAAGAAATAGTTTGATAGCTCCACCGTCAAATACAAATCACTAATTGGAAATACACTATCTTTCACAAGCTAATTTATAATATTTGTGTTGGGAAATTGAGGTGATTACCACTCTATTCCCTTAGACCAGATTAGTAAGAGAGCGAAAATAAATGCGGAATAATAACACAGAATTTGATAACGGAGTTCGGCCAATTATGCCTACGTCTCCGGAGCTGCTGCAGACTTCTATTAAGGAGAAAATACAATGTGTTTACAAACACTCACAACCCTCACTCAATTATGAACAAGAATTTTTCCTCACAAAATTCTCTCAAAGACACTCTCTTCTCTTTACTTCTTCAATTTTTAAGTTGTATACTCCAAATGAGGGAGATGGGTTTATATAGGCTTCAAAAAACATGGGTTGGTGAAATTAGTCAATAAATTAGGCACCTCCATTTTGACAATTACCTAAATTAGGCACATCCATTTTTGACTTTGACAATTCCCCAAATTAGGCACCTCCACTTTTGACAATGTCCTAAATTAGGCACCTCCATTTTTTACAATGTCCTAAATTAGGCACCTCCATTTTTGACTAAAAAATAGTTGGTGCCTACTTCTTTGACAATCTCCCACTTGAAGACCGATTTCAATCTGTCTTCACATCTTGATCAATGCAACAGCTCTTCTACGACCTTGATACTAGTGTAGGCCAACTGAAGCTGAGCACAACTTCAGTTTATCAATATTCACCGTCTTCGTCAACATGTCTGCCGGATTTTGAGTTCCACTAATCTTCTCAAGTTTCAAAATCCCATCTTCCAGAAGTGACCTGATAAAGTGATACCGCAACTGTATGTGCTTTGTTCTGGCATGAAAAGACGGATTCTTCGCTAGATGTATGGCACTCTGACTGTCACAATACAAGACATTATTTTCTTGCTTCTTGCCCAACTCCTCCAAGAAACCTTGGAACCAAACCATTTCTTTGCTGGCTTCCGTGACAGCGACATATTCTGCTTCAGTTGTGAAGAGAGCAACTATCTTCTGTAATTGAGAGACCCAGCTCACTGCGGTACCTCCTAGAGTATAGACATACCCTGTAGTGCTCTTTCTAACGTCAACATTTCCAGCTAAGTCAGCATCCACATAACCTGCTAGTGTCGTATCTCCACTTTTAAAACAAAGCGCCTTATTTGTGGTACCTCGAAGATATCTGAGAATCCATTTGACTGCTTCCCAGTGTGCCTTGCCTGGATTATTCATGTACCTGCTAACAGCTCCCACTGCTTGAACAATATCTGGTCTGGTACAAACCATGGCATACATCAAACTCCCAATTGCTGAGGCATATGGCACCTTCGTCATGTGTGCACGTTCCTCCTCCGTCTTCGGTGACTGTTCTTTGGAGAGTCTGAAATGAACACCTAAAGGTGTGCTCACTGATTTAGCATCTTGCATGTTGAATCTGGCTAGTACTTTGGTTATGTACTCAGCCTGTGATAACATCAAAGTCCCCGACTTCATGTCTCTCTTGATCCTCATTCCAAGAATCTGCTTTGCAGCACCCAGATCTTTCATTGCAAACTGTTTTAACAATTTCTGTTTTAAATTTTTAATCTCTTGCATGTCTGAACCTACAACGAGCATATCATCGACGTATAACAATAAAATAATAAAGCTATTGTCAAACTTTTTGATGTAGCAACAATGATCTGCTTGGCATCTTGTGAAACCGCCGCTGCTCATAAAACTATCAAACTTTCTGTACCACTGTCTAGGAGCTTGTTTCAGACCATATAAACTCTTCTTCAACTTGCACACTAGATTTTTCTTGTCTGCCTTAATGAAGCCTTCTGGTTGCTTCATGTAGATCTCTTCCTCCAAATCTCCATGAAGGAATGCTGTCTTTACATCTAATTGTTCAAGATGTAAATTTTCTGCGGCTACAATTTTCAATACCAGTCTGATTGTCGTAAGCTTCACGACTGGAGAGAAAATTTCAGTATAGTCAATACATTCCTTTTGTTGAAAACCTTTTACAACCAATCTTGCTTTGTAGCGTTTACTTCCATCATGCTCTTCTTTGATCCTGTAAATCCACTTGTTGTGGAGTGCTTTCTTGCCTTGTGGTAGTTCAGCTAATTCCCATGTATGATTTGACATGAGTGAGTCCATCTCATCTTTCATGGCAGACTCCCACTTGATTGAATCCTCTACTTGTATTGCTTCATCGTAGCACTCTGGTTCACCATTGTCTGTCAGCAACAAGTAATGCAAAGAAGGCGAGTAACGTTGGATTGATCTTGTAATTCTGGAGGAGCGCCTCAATTCCGGCGTGCTTGGCTCCTCTACTTCAGGACTATTCTGAACATCATTTCCAGAAATATCCTCGAACTCAGCAAATTCCTTATTTTCAACATCTATCTTAGAGCTATTTGATTCTGCATTTAATCTGTCTTTGTACATCACATTTTCATTGAATATGACATCCCAGCTTCTAATGATCTTGTGATTTTCATAATCCCAAAACCGATAACCGAACTCATCACCACCATATCCAACAAAGACACATTTGTTTGACTTGGCATCCAATTTACTTCTTCCAGCAGAATCTATATGTAGGTAAGAGATACAACCAAACACTCTTAAGTGTGAAAGGTTTACCTCTTTTTTGCTCCATGCTTCCTCTGGTATTCCACCATCCAGAGGTACTGAAGGCCCACGGTTGATTAGGTAGGCAGCGGTGTTGACAGCTTCAGCCCATAAATTCTTGGGCAAGTCAGCATGTATCCTCATGCTTCTGGCACGTTCATTCAGAGTTCTGTTCATGCGCTCAGCTACGCCATTCTGTTGCGGTGTCATGGGAACTGTTTTCTCCATCTTGATTCCGCTGTTTGCGCAAAATTCTCTGAATCTTCTATCTCTGTACTCTCCTTCATTGTCAGACCTCAATCGTTTGACTTTCAAACCAATTTCATTTTCTACCATGGCCTTCCATTTTCTGAATGTATCAAAGACTTCTGATTTCTTATTAAGAAAATACACCCATACCTTTCTTGTTGAATCGTCAATGAATGTGATGTAATACCATGAGCCTGCAAGAGATGGAATTGGAGACGGTCCCCATACATCGGTATGGACCAACTCTAATTTTTCTGCTTTGGGTGTCTTGCCAATCTTTGAAAAACTGACCTTCTTTTGTTTTCCAAAGATACAATCTTCACATAGGCCGACATTGATACTTTTCAGTTCCGGCAACTTTCCTTTTGACAAAAGCGTCTTCATCCCTTTCTCGCTCATATGACCAAGCCTTTGGTGCCATATGTTTGATTTTTCATCTGCATCTGCTACTGAAATAACATTCTCTAAGTTTGAGGTTACATAGAGAGTGCCAGTTTTCTTACCACGAGCAATGACAAGTGCTCCTTTGGTAATCTTCCATTCACCGCTTTTGAAGGTTGTACCATAACCATCTTCATCAAGTTGTCCTACAGAGAGCAAATTCCTTTTAAGACCAGGAATATGTCTTACTCCTTGCAGCTTCCAGGTATTCCCGTTTGACAACTTTAATCGGACATCCCCTTTTCCTACGATCTTTAATGTTTCATCATCAGCTAGATGAACCTTCCCGAAATCACCACTGACATAGTTGTCCATGATTTCTTGGCATGGAGTGGCGTGAAAAGATACCCCAGAATCTAAAATCCATGATTCAATTGGACTGTTGACACTTAGAATCATGGCATCACCTGTTTCCTCGGTCACATTTGCAGATCCCTGTGAACCACTATCTTTCTTTGGCGCTCGGCAATCTTTCTTAAAATGACCCTTCTTGCCGCAGTTATAACACTTGAAATCTTTCTTCCCCAATCTAGATTTGTCTCTTCTAGATTTTGATCTGCCACGATTTGAACTTTTTTCTAAAGTTCTCCCTCTAGATTCTGTGTGTAAAGCTGAAGAGGTAGATGCTTCACCCAATTCTCTTCGTTGAATTTCTTCACTCAACACCAGATCCCGAACATCATCGAATTTTAATTTGGTTTTTTCCGATGAGCTGCTGACCGCTGTAACGGTAGCATTCCAACTATCTGGTAGAGATGATAAGAGAATTAAAGCCCGAATTTCAGCATCAAATTCAATTTCTACTGAACTCAACTGGGTTGTGATTGTGTTGAATTCATTCAGATGTTGGGCTACTGATGCCCCTTCTGCCATTTGCAAATTGAATAACCGCTTCATCAAATGAACTTTGTTTGAAGCTGATGGCTTTTCATACATGTTGGAGAGAGCCGCCATTAGACCTGCTGTGGTCTTTTCTTTGGCGATGTTGAAAGCAACATTTCGTGATAATGTCAATCGAATAACTCCAAGGGCTTGTCTGTCGAGAAGATTCCATTCTTCATCTTTCATGCCTTCTGGCTTTATTCCTGAGAGAGGTTGATATAACTTTTTCTGGTACAAATAATCTTCAATCTGCATCTTCCAGAAGCCAAAGTCCGCACCGTCGAACTTTTCAATTCTCACTTTTCCTTCATCTGCAGCCATCGCTCCTACTCGAATCTGGACACCTTTGGATCGTTTCTGACTGTTTCTGCAAACCACTGTGTACTAGGACACCTTTGTCGACAAATCAGAACTGCCGACAAAATTTCACTATTCACGAAATTCACTATTCATGTGAATAGTAATCTTGTAAAAAATTGACAGAATTTATCACCCAAAGCTCTGATACCAGTTTTTGGAAAATTGAGGTGATTACCACTCTATTCCCTTAGACCAGATTAGTAAGAGAGCGAAAATAAATGCGGAATAATAACACAGAATTTGATAACGGAGTTCGGCCAATTATGCCTACGTCTCCGGAGCTGCTGCAGACTTCTATTAAGGAGAAAATACAATGTGTTTACAAACACTCACAACCCTCACTCAATTATGAACAAGAATTTTTCCTCACAAAATTCTCTCAAAGACACTCTCTTCTCTTTACTTCTTCAATTTTTAAGTTGTATACTCCAAATGAGGGAGATGAGTTTATATAGGCTTCAAAAAACATGGGTTGGTGAAATTAGTCAATAAATTAGGCACCTCCATTTTGACAATTACCTAAATTAGGCACCTCCATTTTTGACTTTGACAATTCCCCAAATTAGGCACCTCCACTTTTGACAATGTCCTAAATTAGGCACCTCCATTTTTTACAATGTCCTAAATTAGGCACCTCCATTTTTGACTAAAAAAATAGTTGGTGCCTACTTCTTTGACAATTTGTATCTAAAATTTCTTTCTAAAATTTCATGAATTGAAAAAACCTTTATCAGTTTCTCTCTTGATATATATATATAGAAGACAAGAGTTACCTTTTGAATGGTTGCAACACTTGGCATGGTAACCGTTCTTTTGGTTGCAAGTCTTAGTATGAATGGTTGCAACTCTTGGCATGGCTACAACTCTCCTAAGAGTTGTAACTCTTTAATGTTGGATCCAAGTCAACCTATCATGGGCGACTTGATTTATCATCTATTTCCAAATCTCCCACTTGCACATCATGTATAAGACCCATATTATGAGGTTTTCTACAATCAAGGCAACGATTTTGTACTAGCAAATAGATTGTGCAACCTGGTCAGTATACTTGAACTTTGAGATCATATACTATGTGTGAGCAAGTCGAATGGGAGTCGCCACTTGGTGCAAACAAAGTAGGTTGATATAAGGGTCAACTCGATTGTCTGTATAGAATTCAATGATGGCAAACTAGTAGTCACTAGACCAAGTAGATCTACATGCACCACTTTTTGCATTTGCTGAGAAGCCTTTTTAAAGATGAAATTCTAATGACAATTGTGTATATATATATATATATATATAATAACAAGATTAGCTCAGCTGGCTACCTGTTGTTACTCTCAATTGAGAGGGCAAGGGTTCGATCCCCATAAAAACCGTATTTCGGGGGTCGAGCTTTTTAAAAGAAAAAAAAAATATAATAACAAGATATATAAACAAACAATTATGAATACATATTCATGGCAAATATAAATCATTATAAAAGCTCAAATTCATAATATAAGCCTAATATGGAATAAGGAAGAGAACTTAATTAAGGATCATCTTAAAGATATCATATTCATCATGCTTTTATAATTAAACCATAACAAAATATGCACAAAAGAATAATTATTACCCTAATCATGCTAACTATGTTATCTCATCTTTCCAAGTAAACATCATTATCAATCGAGAATATATCAAACAAACTTATTAGATTTGATAAAGAAAGATTTATAAGTTTTAAAACCCTAAGGATTTCTAAGTTGGATTCACATACTTTAAGTTTGAATTGATTTCCATGCTTAAAGCTCATAAAACAAGCAAAGTAAACTTGAAGGATTGAATTACCAACCTCAAAGGCAGTGATCACAACAACTTTTCATGTTTGATGGACTAAACTACAATATTCTTCTTGCTTTTTTATGATTCCCATAACTTGAAGGAGTTTAGGTGAGAGATAGCCCCAAGAATTGCCAATGAACACTTATTCTTCATTTGGTTATGAACTAAATTGGATTTGATCGAGTTTTTATGGTGTGAAGCTTCTGAAGTTCTAGGAAGGATGAAAGCTTTGGTTACTCTTTATTACTTAATAAGTATATTTTTCTAAAAGTTGTTGGAGGATAATTCAAAAGTTTCCTTAAGAGGTATCTATAGGCCTAGGGTTGATTTAAAAAGCATTTTAATCAGTTAATGGTGTATATTGAGGAAACACATCGGGTAGAATCAAAATAGAAAAGGAAAGAATCCATAAAATCTTTAAACCTTAATCTACTGCTTGTTCTATCTCAAAACATCCGCGTGGAAGTTTCGACTATTTGTATATATGTTCTGTGCAATCTGGCAAATCCCTATGCAGAAATCGACACGAAACTTTTATTAGCTAGAAAACTTCCATATGGACCTTTACAACATTCACACAAATAGTTAGCTAGGGTTTGTCCACTTTCCTTGCTTCTAAGTCATCCTTTAACACGTTGATCCAAATTTTTTTGAGATTTGTGGGTTGAGTTCACTACCTTTGGGCTGATTTTCAATTCATAAACCTTACTCTTCCATTTCATGATTTTAAACAAGGAAATAAACTAAACTAAAAGAATCAATAAGTCTCATCATCAGGTTTCTTCGTTGCTCAAATCATTTGGTTAAAACTGGATGCTAATACTATACATCTGTTAGGAATAACATAGTAGCATCAACCCTAAATAAGATTATAAAGCTAGTAATTCATAACATTCACAGTACCCAACACTTATCTCTTCACCATGACATTTCTAATCCCTCAAGAACATGATCCACAAACATTATTCATGTATCCATAATCAAGTCAAACTAATTTCACCCAACGAGATTGGTTGACAACATTTGTCAAAGTCTTCCTTTTTCATTCGAAGTTTATGATTTGTACTTAGCTGCTTTTTCAGTCATGTTTCATAGATCGAATCATCTATAATCATAGGCAACATACTAAGTTAGCAAACACTCAGCACAAATGACAAGCAACAAGAAAAAGTATGAGGATACTATTGTGAGGTAAAGTTTTAACCTTAAGGTCTCACACAATGGAGAAGTAGAGATCCATTCTCCCACTACCTTCTTGGCTGAGTAAACACACATGGTATGAATCATGTGCTACAATGTTTATCTTTCTTTGGATATCATCTAAAACATTGTATAGATCTTAGTTAAGTTGCTACCTAGCACCTATATAACTAGAATTCTCTAAGTTCATTTCTAATTTGAAGGTTATAATCGAGAACTCACACCTAGCTTATCATAGGCTGGTTAGATATGGGCAATCTAAATCAGTTGTTATTCATCAATACAACTTTATCTTATTTCATCTGAAACAGATTCTTGCGCAATAGTTGAACATGCTATAAATTCAGCTTCTATTGTGGATAAAGTTATGCAAGTTTGCTTCTTATTTCTCCAAGATATAGTGCCTTTGTTAAGTAAGAAGGTAACTAAAGTATCTTGCATTGATCACGGTCTCATCCCCAATTGACATCTGAATAACCAACTAGACAGAAATTTGAGCCTTGATAACATAAGTAATAGTGATGCGAACCACCAGTATACTAAACCGGAGACCCCCTCGCCTTTGTGCATGATATCAATCCCTTGGAATATGAAATTTGATTCTTGCCAAGTCCACAACCAAAATTTAACTTATGGAAGAGAACCTTAGAATTAACCTATCACAAAGTAATTAACTTTATAAGTAGCAACCTTGATCCAAGCAAGAACCAAAAGACAAGAGACAACAATCTCTCAAGAATTTTGAAATTCTATTATCAAAATGGCCAGCCCCCTATTTAGAGTAAATAATAGTTTAAATAGTATTTACAATCAACAAAGCCCTGGGCTAAGTTGTTTGGTAACATGTACAACCCTAACCTTAAGCTACTACACCAAAATAATCAACCATTGGGCCTAAACACAAGTTGCCCATAATACAAAAGTTCATGGAGTCAAAATATAATAATAAACCTCCAAAAAATGAATTAAACATGCAAAAATGAAATAAGTGTTCCAAATGCAAAAATCAGTCAGTAGAGTTTATGGTGGCTGTTGTGACCACACGAAAGACCGCTAAATTAGAGTAGTGACCGCACAACTTGTTGGGTGACCCCTTGACATTCAGTGCCTCTAAGTTTCCCAGGTCTGATGCTGCTACCAAGTTGATAAACTTACCTAGGTCTCTGCTATGTCCATATGGCTCCATATGTGAATCTATGAAACTCTAAACAAAAGCTTGTAAAGCTTTTTTTTTTTTTTTATATATATCTTCTTGGCTCTTTGTCTTGTGATTGGTCCACTAGGAATCATTAAGCTTTGTGTTCCAAGGCTTCCATTCATGGGCTTCGTAGCCATGCTTGCATCATTTCCTCCCTCAAAAAGATTTGTCCTTGAATCTGAATACAATTCAAAATGAGATAGGTCAAAAACATTTTAGAAGCAAATATATTATACTCACCAGGAAGGTCTATCTTGTAGGTGTTGTCATTATCTTCTCTAGAATTTGGAATGGTCCATCACCTCTTGGATCAAGCTTAGATTTCCTGTGGTTTGGAAACCTTTCCTTCCTCATATGCACCCACATCCAATCTCCTGGTTCAAAGATCACAACTTTTGACTTGAGCACGGGCACCTAAGCCCATGAAAAGAAACTTTGAAGATTCAAAACTAAGCATGATGTTGAATTCAAGGGCTGAAATATTAATTATTGAAGCATTACAGGTGAAAGATCATAAAAGAAGCATATTTTCTATAATTATGCTCCTAAGGGAGACACATTAGTGTTAGAGATATGATTACGCTATGGGTGAGACACTGGGTGTCACAGATATTAATGCCCATTAATGAGACACATTGGTGTCAGTACTGTTGTTGAGATAGACCAAACTAATATTTTTGGAACTAGGTTATCATATAAGGATATTTGGGCCTAGTGCATATGTTGATGTTTATGTTTTTTTTTTTTTAATTAAAGTAAAGATACTTTATGTGACATTAAAACATGATGCATATTCAAAATATGTCATTATGTTATTATTTGTTATTATTAAAGTATGTAACGGTAGGCAAAATACTTAATGCGATTTGTCCATTGCACAGGTAGCAGGTGAGAGACGCTTAGCCTAGAAGATTATTGGTTTGCCACTAGACCAGTGCCACAACAAAGCATGTAAATATGTATTTTGATTAATCATATAATGTTTGTATGAACTATATTATATGTAAAGAGGTTGAAACTTGATATGCATATAAATATTTAAATACATTATATATATACAGAATCATGAAGCTTTTAATTAAATTTGGGTTGTGAGAATGATATTGGAGAAATTGATAAATGAATAAGAAATTTGTAAATATGTATACATATTTTTAAAGCGTAAATTTTTATGCACGTTGAGTATGTTTTTTTTGGATTACTCAAATTACAGACAAAACCTAATGGCTTTCACAGTGACATTCTTGAATTTTGTATACATATATTACATATGCGGAGTGTATGTATTGTATGTATATGGAGTGTAATGGTGTTATATTTGTAACTAGGTTTAGGGTTAATTATCAGAGGCTATAAATACATCTTATTTTAGATTGTATTAGGAGTTTTTGATGGATTAAATAAATTATGAGAACTTTTGTTCTTTGAATAGATTTTTCTTTTATTTCTTAGTTCCCATTGAATCAAGGTTTCTCTATTTTTAGAGTTAACTACTTTGTTAATAGGTTAATTCCAAGGTTCTCTTCCACAGGTTAGATTTGGATTGCCGACTTGGCAAGGATCAGATTTCATCTTCTAGTGGATTGATATCACGCGCAAAGGCGAGTGCATCTTCGGTTTAGTATACCAGTGGTTCGCATCAGTTTGGTATCAGAGCTTCAACTTGAGATCAGGTTCCACCATACTATCTATCTTAATTAAAATCTATTCTTGTTGTTCTTGATCATCTTATTAAAAAAAATAATTGTCTTCAATCCTTTATCTTCGCTTTCATTGTGATTTGAGTTCTTTAATTCCCAAAGTTTAGTTCTTCAATTGATTTCTTGTGATTTGTTTGTTTTAATTCAATTCAAAAAAGAGAAAAAAATCATTATTAAATCAAAATCTTCATCAAAGGTTGTTTAGTTGTATTGTAGTTGTCAAAGTTAGATTTTTTTTTTCTTTCCAAACCATAGAAACTATAAATTGGCTAAAAAAGTTGAAAATCCTAGAAATTTTTTGTACCCTAGTTTGCTCTATTTGTAATGGTCGCACATCCTTCTTCGCAATTGTATAATTGTCCTAGCGGTCACCCTTCTCACAGCTCAACCCATCATGAAGCATACTGTCTAAAGTTGAAGTGTAGCCAAGAGAGTCTTGCGGTCGCACCTCTGACCACGGGCAATTCTGTAAAATTGGTTGTTTAAAAAAAAAAGAGAAGTGTAAGCACGAGTGACCTGAGCGAAAATTATATTTGAGTGAAACACGTAAGGGAGTGAAGTGAAGATTTATTTTCTTGTTTTACTAACTTATTTTGTGCAGCTTGACAATTGTTCTAAGATAGAGGAAAACCTAAAAATTTCAAAGGTTATGTAGATTCTTTTTAGGCTATGTTGGATGAGGTGCAATCCCTAGAAAAAAAGCTTGGAAAAATGTCTAAAAGAATGAATTAGATTGAGGATTCATTGATGAAGAAGTATACTAAATGGGTTTCGAAGGAGAAATCTTTTTAGGAGTGTTGTGAAGAACTTTTGACTCTAATTAAAGAAGAAAAAGCATACCAACTTTCATCGATGGAGTCAAACATTGAAGATGGAGTTGAACAAGAATTAATGTATGTTGAGGTTAGCCAAGACAAATATGCACTTCCATTGGAACTTCCTAGTGAAGAACCTATGCTATCTTTGGAAGAAGAAGAAGATTTGAACAAGAAGAATTAGAAGAAAATTTAGAAGAGTGCTTGATTCAAAACCATGTGGTTGAGGAGGAGAAAGAAGTGCAACAAGTGGAGGTAGAGGAAGCTGAAGATTTGAGTCAAATTCAAGTGCACCAAGTTGAAGATGTTCATAAATTTGCTCTTGATGAACTTCCCCATATTGATGCTCTTATGTTATTAATAACCTCTCCAATAGATTTTGTTGTGCCCAATG
Organism: Garcia nutans; assembly: GCA_947685225.1. Taxonomy (NCBI): domain Eukaryota; kingdom Viridiplantae; phylum Streptophyta; class Magnoliopsida; order Malpighiales; family Euphorbiaceae; genus Garcia; species Garcia nutans. The sequence continues at coordinate 28,329,707 of CANTUV010000009.1, read as the reverse complement.
ATTTCTTTGATGATGTTTCAGCATGATTTCAAGTTCACCATGTACTTCACATTCTTGGTGTTTATAAAGAAGCAAGACAACAACCATGTTCAAGATTGATTACCCTTCCTCAACACTTTAAGGCTAGAGGACGAGTTCATACCAATAAGGGAATGATGGCCTTACCTAGAGAAGCTCCATTCTCCTGTAATACCTTGATGCATGATTCGAGGGTGAATCGTTTTAAGAGAAGGAGAGAATGATGTGAGCATAGGCACCCAAGCCTATGAAAAGAAACTTTGAAGATTCAAAACTAAGCATGATGCTGAATTCAAGTGCTGGAATATTAATTATTGAAGCATTAGAGGTCAAAGATCATAAAAGAAGCATATTTTGACATTTGGAGAATTGATTGAGATTTCAGCAACCTTAAAGCTCTAGAATAAACAAGTGACCTTCATAAAGTTTTTAGAGGAGATATCATTCCAGAATGGTCTTATTGGTATAAATTTCAGTTCATTTAGGCCTCTTATTGATTTAGGACTGGAAACTAAATCAAAATCCAGATTGTGGCAGGTTTTCTGTCCGAACCAGTTTAAGTCAAATGGCCATAACTTGTGATTCTCAAGTCCAAATTGAGTGATTCAAAAGCCCATATTTATGTAAACTTCTAGAGATACAATTCTTATGAAGTTACCAAGCCCAGATTTAGACTTTAGCAGATAGATGATTGGCTTCCAAGTTTCCATACAAAATTTAGTTTAATTTAGTTTCCTTATTTAGTTAGGATTTAATTAAGTTAATAAATTTTATTTTAATTCTCTTGTAACTAGGTCTAAGGTTAATTATTAGAGGCTATAAATACGTCTTATTTTAGATTGTATTAGGACTTTTTGATAAATTAATAAAATTATGAGAACTTTTGTTCTTTGAAGGGATTTATCGCTTATTTCTTGGTTCCTATTGAATCAAGGTTTCCTTATTTTCAGAGTTAGCCACTTTGTTAATAGGTTAATTCTAAGATTCTCTTCCATAGGTTGGCTTTGGGTTGTAGGCTTGGCAAGGATCAGATTTCATCTTCCAAAGGATTCATATCACATGTAAAGGAGAGTGGGTCTCCGATTTAGTATACCAATGGTTCGCATCAACTTTCCTTTCTTTTTTTGGTTTGGCATGAATAATATTGGTTCCTTTTTTCAATATGCAACCTTGCTTTCTCATGTATGATTCTAACTAGGTGAGCCTTCTTTTATCCATATATACTCACAAGCTTATTCAAAGGTAAAGGTAGCAAATCCAATGGAGTAAGCGGGTTAAAACCATAAATAATTTCAAAAGTGAAAAACCTACAGAAGAATGAATGCTTCTATTGTATGTAAACTCAACTAAGGGCAAACAATCTTTCCAAGTTTTTAAATTCCTGCTTGTAATCTCTTAACAAAGCTCTTAAGGTCTTATTTACTACCTCAGTTTACCCATCAGTTTATGGGTGACAAGTACTAGAAAACAACAATTTAGTCCTAAAATTTCCCCACAAAACTCACTAAAAATGGCTAAAAAAATTTCATATCCTTATCCGAGACTATTGTTTTAGGTATACCATGCAAATGCACCACATCCTTAAAGAATAACTCAACAATGCGAATAACATCATTAGTTTTATGACATGCGATAAAATGTGTTGTTTCAGTAAACCTGTCAACAATTACAGATATGATATCTTTCCCTTTCTTAGTCCTAAGCAAACCCATCATAAACTCCATTGACAAATTAACCCATGTTGTAGTAGGTATAAGCAAAAGTGTGTACAAATCATATGGTAGAACCTTAGACTTAGCTTGTCTACATGCAAGACACCTAACATGACATCTTTCAATATCCTTTCTTATGTTTGGCCAAAAAAAATTCTCTTGGAAAAATTGTAAGGTCTTAGCCATCCCAAAGTACCCCATCAATGCTCCATCATAGGATTCTTTCACAAGTACTTCTCTCAATAAACACTTAGGTATGCAGAGTTTCTTTTCTTTTAATAAAAATCTTTCATGTCTATAATATTTTTGAAATGCAACCTTTTCACATGCTTTATAGACATTAGAAAGATTAGAAACTTTTGCATATAAATCTTTGATGTTCAAATCCTATGAATTTAGAAGACAAGGTAGATATTAGAGTGGGCCTTCTAGATAAAGCATTTGCTACCACATTCTCCTTACCTTGCTTGTTTTCTATAACATATGGGAAGGTTTCAATCACATTAAGCATGCCTTTTGTTCAACTTCCCTTATCCCCTTCAAATGCTTGAGTGATTCATGATCATTATAGATCACACACTCCTTGGGTAGTAGATAGTGTTGCCACACATCCAATGCCCTCACCAAAGCATGCAACTCCTTGCCATAAATGGAGTAATTAAGTTGCGCTCCATTTAACTTCTCACTGAAATATACATTTGGTTGCTTTTGTTGCAATGAAATAACACCAATACCTACTTCAAAGATCCTTGTCTTGGATGCTAACTGTCGAGCTTCTATGAGTGGGACTTTGGATTTCTCTAAGAAGACGATCTTCAAGACCAGAGATCCTAGACAAGTATACTATTGTACAAGCAAAAGAACATATCTTTTCTTTGGTTTCGTCAATAATAAGTAAAGTTTTTGAGAGTTCAAGTAAGGACATGCTATATAAAAGAGTCTTCTTCACGACGATTGGTTGTTTTGTTGTCCAAGCCAAGTAGAGTAGGTTGCTGCTTTCATGGTGGCGAGTCACTATTACTTATGGCTTGATCTGGGAGGGGCTTTTGTAGTGATGCATACGTGCCTATTTCAAAGCTCGATTGATGGGAAGAGACCAAAATGTACATACAAAGATAGCACTAGTTGGAAAATAGGCAGGCTCCATGCAATGAATTTGTTTTTGAATCACTTTGCACTTGAAGAACATAAACTTTTCATTTCATTGATACCGAATGAGGCGATGCTAGTAATTTCATTTGGTATGGTTATAGACGATGGTAATAAATGAAAATGCTTCGGTGGTTGGTCTTAGAAAGAGGAGTAGGTCTATTGTATAGAAGAGGAAAGCCGGTCTATGGCCTACTATTTCCCTGGACAAACTTGATAGAAAGCTTGCATTTGGTTTAAAGAGTGCTACTTTTTTGGTCGCTTTGTCTTGTGATTCTTGTTCCTGAGATGGAGTAACTTTACCTTTAGGTATATTATTTTCTCTCCATTTGTAGTAACTCTAAATTGCCTCTTAGTCCCAATGTTAATTTGTGCTTTTTTAAAGGTGAATAAGCACAGCTTAATAGCCCCCTCTACTGTGTTGGCTAACTTAGCAGGAGGGCTAGGAGCCCTCCCCTTCATTACAAGATTTCATTCTGTGAGAAAGAACATTTCTTACTCTCAAGCTGGGAAAAAAAAGCCTTTAAGATATTGAAGGTACTATGAAGAAATAGTAGTGACAAGCCATAAGAGATTTTATCTTCTTCGGAATAACCTAATATTCTTGCAAGCCCGCACCACTCTCTAAGGAAAGCATAGAAAGAGGTGGGCCGGAAAGGGCTCGTTGGACCAGCCATGGAACTAGCTCACAAAAAGAGTTCAAGAGCTGAGGATTCGGATTCACTTCTTGAAGAAGGAATAATAAACGCAAGGGAAATGCTTGGTTTAGGAGTAAGCATCGGGTGATAGTCTAATTAGGATTCTGCAGGAATTGTCTTTTCTTAATCTAAAGGGTCACACCTGAGAATCATATCATAAAAAAGACATTGACTAGTCTTAAAAGAATTCTCATTCAGTAGCTATGAATGATCCCCTGCCAATAACTTGACTTTGATTTCACTCTGACTTGCCTAAATATATTAATTATGTCATCTAAGGATCAAGATAGATGGCTTTTGTATTGATCAAAGGAGCGGGTTAGGAGAGAGTTCAGTCTCAAGCTAAGTCTCAGTCTCGAACTAGAATGACTCCTAGCATCGCTTTTTCAGTAAGAATAAGTACTAGGCTAACAGATTTGAATTTGTCTACCCAACTTGTTGAATATAACTACGAACCTAAAAAATGTCTTTCAACTATTTGTGGTAAGGAAATCTAATATTCTTCTACTTAGTTAGCGGGAATGAAAACTCTTCCTTCCTATAAAGGTAGTTTTATAAGGTTTGTGAAAGCAGCATGCTACAGTTAGTTGCTACTCATCCTATGCTTATTTGCTTATAGCTCTTAGTTGTGATTCATTTTATTTGAATCCTTATTGCATGAAGGAGGAATATAAGAGCAAGAAGGCTAACTACTATCCTAGTCTCCTATAAAGGCTTTATTCCTTTAGGTCTTCTTGCCATATCAAAAAAGAGAGGGAGAAGAAACTAGCATATAGGAGTTGGATCCAAGCTAAGAACTAAGGATAGTTATATGCTTAACACATGCAAATCATAGAAATACCATTCATAAGGATAATGAGGTTTTGATCCCTATTGTTAACTTTTAGTGATCCAGTAGATGGAAAGCTAGCAGCAGTCTCAACTAGAGAAGTTAGAACTCTGATACAAGCATGCGTACCAACTAATACCAATAAGTGGAGTTAATGCTATATAGTCCTTTCCTTAGTAGGGGTTGTTAGCCAAACCCTTGGCTTAATTAACTCTATTTTGATCTTAGGCAATCAAATTGAATAGGACTAATATTTGTACCAATTAAGTTGCATTTTATAGCACTTTATTTTTTGAAGAAAAAACATGTAGCCTGGTCGGACCAAGGAGTGGTCTGACTGGACTGAATGTTCAACTCAAGCAGAGAAGCTCACGGTCATCAGCACTCTTAGATTTTCAGAGCATTGAGCTCAATCCATCCAGATTGGTATATGATATGACAAGATTAAGCCTCAGCTGCCAAGAATGACCACGAGCTGAGGGGACGAAGCCCAAGAAAAAACATCTAGTAGAGTTCACGTCCAATGTCACTCCCAATTGATGAATGAATTATATGTCATGATCGGACTATCGAGCGTTCAAACCATATCAAGCCTGAGCCAAATCCTTAGGACTTCTAGTAGAGTTCACGGTCACTAGTACTCTCAAAATTTCAGTATACATGATACGACCAGACCTAATGTAGTCTGACTAGACCGAGCTAGAGATAAACATCCAATAGAGTTTTAGTAGAGTTTGCGATCACTGGTACTCACAAAATCTTAGCATACCATGATAGATTCAATCGGACCAAGTGTATTCCGACCGTTATAGTGAAACGAAATTCAAAAATTATAGTCGTTAGTTATCCACTCAATTAGTGGATGCCAAGTGTACTAGCCGTTGAAGAATTTTTATCAAAAAATGAAGAGTACGACCGAACCAGCACTTAGTCCGATCGTACTGAGCCCTATCCGACCAGACCAATGGAAGTCCGACTGTAAAGTTGCTCTGAACAATGATTAAAGTGAGAGATAAGAATCAAACATATTAGCACCCACCTCAAATGGCTACTTGAAGACTTGAAGGCTATAAATACTGTTGTCCCAAGATGACAACCAATAGGGGGGTGAATTAGTTGTTTGCAAAAAGTAATGGAAAATTAAAAATTTAAAACAAGTTAAAGCAAGAGAAGAGTAGAGAAGAATGAACACAAAGAATTTATAGTGGTTTAGATTACCTCAATCCTACATCCACTTCCTTAACAAACTTGTTAAGGTTATACTAACCTTGAGTTCTTACAAGCTCAACTCTAACTTGGTATTTTTACAGGCTCACACCCAACTTTTATAATGGCTTGAGTATTAACCTCACAATATAGCAAGAGTTTTCCCAGGCTAAAACTTAAATATTTCAAAGCTCACACTCAAACTTACAATAGTTTTTAATGCTCACACCCAACACTCAATGAATACAAGTAGAGATTTTGTTGCAAGGAAATGGAAGTTGTTTTGCTTAGTTATTATAATCACAAATCTTCTTTGAAAAATGAAGTTTCATGGGGGTATTTATAGCCTTCAATTCTTTAACTAGCCGTTTGAGGTTGGTGTCAATATGTTTGATTATTGTCTCCCACTTTGCTTATTGTCCAGAGTAAAGTCATGGTCAGACTAGCAAAAGTCTTGTCGCACTTCACTAATGCTGATCGGACTTCCTAAGGTCCGATCATAATATTTGAAATTCTGATAGATGCTCCTCCAACGGTTGGTCTAGGTGGCATCCACTAATTGAGTAGAGGTGTAACAACTTTAGATTTGATGGATTTTCAAAAGGTCTGGTCGGGATTGCATCTTGTCCAATTAGACTTTTAGTGGTATGTTCAAATTCTAGGAGTACTCTTGGCTGTGGACCTTACTGGACATTTGTGAATAATTTTCTGTTACAATGGTCCGGTCGGAATTTAATGAAGTTCAATCAGACTTTTCATGGTACTTTGAGAAAATGGGAGTACCCTTGGCCGTGAACCTTACTGGATGAATTTGCCAATTTTTCCTCCAAACGCACGGTTGAACTTGGGCATGGTCCAAGCAGACTTCATATGGTACGGTGGGATTTTGGTAAAACTTTTGACCGTGATCTATTATGTGTAAATTTCTTATTTCAACTGGTCTTGAGTCTGGTCGAGCTAAGCAATGGTCCAATCAGGTTATTTGAATTTTCTCCAAAAATTAAGTTCTTGCAAAGTGTGACTTGGTGCAAAAGTTAGTTTTATTCAATTTTATTGCCTAAGATAAAAAATAGAGTAGTTTGGCTAACAATCTTCCCTTTTTCAACTTTGTCAACTAAATTGAATTGATAAGGAAGCTAAAGAATTTGTATGACTTTAAGAGTGTGATAAAAAAGGTTTAGTTTATTTCATACTTCCCATACTCCCCTTTAATGTATGATTTTATTCAATTTTGTTTATTAATTATTTGTCAATTCAAAATAGATATCCCCTTTGATAAAGGCAAAACAAATAGACTTAAGGAAGGAATGCATTAAAGAAATAGACATATAAAGAAAGAGTGCATGGTCTTATTACTTAAAATGCCATAAGATCAGCATGCTCAAGAAACACGAATTTTTCCCAACCTAGAGTTTGGAGACAACCTATGACACAAAAACCCCTAAGAACGAAATGGTCTTGAAAACCCCCAAATCAAGTAGTGACCAGCTTAAGCTTAATTCAATAATATTGGTTTGTTTCTTCGCGTAATTCTACAAAATAAGATTAAGAACTTGAATAATTAAGAATATCCAAACCCGAAATTGAAATGCCTAAGAACAAAGAAAATAGGAATTCAATTGGTTATGCCAAGAAAAACTCCTAAGCAAATCAACAAACACCTTAGAGCATAAAACACAAAAGACAGCTATAAAAAAACTCTCTTTATTTAAGATATTGGTCTAAATACAAAAGTTGGTCATGAACACAAAGAAATCAGCCTTCATATGTAAGCTTTACAAAAGACATAAAAACACACAATTAAATGAGATTACATTAATTTACTTGAAACTCCCATGAGTAGTGGTTGACTGCATTGAATGAGTTATAATTGCTTGAGGTTTCATTTAGAGAGAATTCAATGCTATTTGAAGGGCATAAATGTGTTTATAGAAAAAGAATGCAATATGATTTAAACTAACCTAAAAGACTTAGAATAAATAATAGAAATCAACCCTTTTACAAGGTTTATTTAAGCCTTACACTTATGATTCAAATCAGGTCCAAATAAGCCCAATCCATGTTATTTAACCTAATTAAAGTTACTAACTTTGGCTCCTCAAAGCTTCCATAATTTGTTTTTCTATAAATGGATAGCCCATCTTCAACATGTTTCTGAGTGAAGTTGTAAAGTGACTCCTTAACCTTCTTAGCTCGAGAGCTTGTTATCGGTCCATTGAGATTTTCCATAATTGGAACTGAATTCACGTCATTCCCTCCTTCCTCTAGAGGATTCATCCTCGAATCAAAATCTGCATCAAAAGTAGAAAGATCAGTAACATTAAAAGAAGCAAAAACACCATACTCACCAGGAAGATCAATTTTATAGGCATTGTCATTGATCTTCTTAACCATTTGGAATGGACCATCTTCCCTGGTGTCCAACTTGGATTTCCTTTTAGAAGAAAATCGTTCTTTGTGCAAATGAACCCATACCCAATCACCAGGTTCAAATTGCACAATCCTTTTTCCCTTATTCTTTTGAGATGCATAGTGCTCATTTATTTTTGCAATTTCCCTTTGCGCCTTCTCATGAATGGAGTTAACCAATTTAGCCTTCTTAGCTCCATATGTACTATAATTTCTTTTAATGGAAAAGGAAGCAAATCCAATGGATTTAGAGGGTTAAATCCATAAATGATTTCAAAAGGTGAAAAACTTGTGGAAGAATGTACACTGCGATTATATGCAAATTCTACAAATGGTAGCCAATCCTCCTGTGATTTAACATTCTTTTGAACATAAGCATGCAACAAAGTACCTAAAGTAAGATTTACAGCCTCAGTTTGCCCATCCGTTTATGGATGATAAGCGGTGGCAACTTAGTCCCAAGTTTGAACCATAAAATGCGCCAAAAATGGCTCAAAATTTAACATCCCTATCAAATACAATTATCTTAAGGATTTCATGCAATTTCACAACATGATTAAAGAATATATCAGCAATGTTTATAGCATCATTAGTTTTGTGACAAGCAATGAAATGTGTCATTTTAGAAAATCTATCCACAATGACAAAAATAGCATCTCCACATGTTTTAGTCCTTGGTCGCCCTAATATAAAATCCATGGACAAATCTACCCAAGGATGAGTAGGAATTGGCAATAGAGTGTATAAGCCATGTGGTTGCACTCTTGATTTAGCTTGCCTACATGCAATACATCTAGAACACACTCTCTCAACATCCCTTTTCATGTTTGGCCAAAAGAAGTGTTCATGCAGAATATGGAATGTCTTTTCAATGCCGAAATGGCATATGAGACCCCCAGCATGAGCCTCGTGTACAAGCAATTCTCTAATAGAACTAATGGGCACACACAATTTTCCATTTTTAAACAAATAGCCCTCATGTCAATATAAGTCATTGAAAGCAACATTTTCTCAAGCACCATACATATTTGCAAAGTCATGATCATTCGCATACAAATCCTTAATATGCTTACAGCCTAATAATTTAGAAATAAGAGTTGAAATTAATGCATACCTTCTTGAAAGTTCATTTGCCACAATATTTTCTTTGCCTTGCTTGTATTGAATCACATATGGAAATGACTTGATGAATTCCACCTAGTTTGCATGTCGCTTGTTCAATTTCCTTTGGCCTTTCAAATGCCTTAAGGATTCATGATCCGTATGGATTACAAATTCTTTAGGCCATAATTAATGTTGCCAAGTTTCTAATGCTCTTACCAGTGCATATAGCTCCTTGTCACACGTGGAGTAGTTCAATTGCACCCCATTTAGCTTTTCGCTAAAATATGTAATAGGCCTCTTATCCTGCATCAAAATAGCACCTATACCAATCCCGGAGGCATCACATTCAATTTCAAATTTTTATCAAAATTGGGCAGCAGTAATAATGGAGCAGAACATAATTTTTCCTTCAACATGTTGAATTCACACTCTTGCTCTCTTCCCCACACAAAACCATTGTTCTTTTTCATAATTTTTTGTTAATGGTACGACTATAGTGCTAAAATCTTTAACAAACTCCTATAGAAGCGTGCTAATCCATGAAAAATCCTAACTTCACTAACATTTTTAGGATTAGGCCAATCTTTTATTGCTTTTATTTTCTCCTCATCAACCTCAATCCCATTCGCACTCATTACATATCCCAAAAAGACCATTTTATTTGTACAAAATGTGCACCTTTTGAAATTAGCATACAATTATGAATCATGTAATGCCACAAAACCATCCCTTAAAATGTCTGACATGTTCTTCAACTGACTTACTATAAGCCAAAATATCATCAAAGTACATAACCACAAATTTTCCAATGAACTTTCACAACACATGATTCATCAACCTCTTGAAAATTCTAGGTGCATTTATTAATCCAAAAAGTTATTACCATACATTCATATAAACCATGTTTTGTTTTAAATGCTATTTTTTATTCATCTCCAAGTTTCATATGAATTTGATGATACTCACTTTTTAGATCAATTTTAGAAAATACACATGCACCATGCAATTCATCTAACAGGTCATCAAGTAGAGGTATAGGGTGTTTATATTTTACCGTAATTTTGTTGACCGCATGACAATAAATGCACATCTTCCAACTTCTATCTTTCTTAGGTGCCAACAAAATAGGAACCACACATAGGCTCATGCTTTCCCTAACATGTCCCTTTTCAAGTAGCTCCTCAACTTGTCTTTGTAGCTCCTTTGACTCTTTAGGATTACTCCTATATGCTGGTCAGTTTAGTATGGCAGCCCTGAGTATGAAGTCTATTTGATATTCTATCCCTCTCAAAGGTGGTAAACCTTGAGGTAGATCATCGGGAAAGATATCCTCAAATTCCTGCAAAAGATTCATAACAAAACTTGGAAGAGAAGGATTAAGGTCCTTAGTTGACAAATAAGCTTCTTTGTACATGAGCACAAAGATTGGCTTATTAGACACCAAAGCTCTCTTCACATCTCGTCTTTGCAAATAAGCTCACCTCTTTCTCCTCATTTTCTTTTTGGCCATTTTCCTCTCCTTTTTCTTTCCTCTAATTTTTCCACTCATTTTCTTTTCTCTCGGTTTCTTTTCGCTCATTTTCTCTTTCATTTTCTTTTTCTTTTCCTTCAACCTCTTTCTTTTGTACTATGTTTTGCAATTGAATTTAATCTTCATACACTTTTCTAGGAGTAAGAGGTACAAGAGTAATTTTTCTATCATCGTTTTCAAATGAGTACCTATTTGTAAACCCATCATGTCCTACTCTCCTATCATATTTCCAAGGTCTCCCCAATAATAAATGGCTAGCATGCATAGGTATTACATCACATACAATGATACGAGCATGGATAGATAATCAAAGAAAATTAAGAAGATTTTACAAGTATAATAATTTTTGGAGATTCAAAGGCAGATATGAAAAAATAATATAGACTTTTTCACGAGATGCTTCATCAAATTCCTGCAAAAGAAAATTGCAAAGACTAGATAAATAATTGTTATTATTATGAGAACCCAAACATAAGTTTGTCTCATCTTCTATTTGCTCCATATCTGCCTTTGAATCTCTAAAAATTGTAATTGAGTCAGAGGATATTTTTGATTAATAAAATTTTGGCTTTGCCATTTTTATCAAGGAGAGTGTTTAACTTATTCTTGTTGCATCAAGAATTGAGTAAACTTATCAAGGTGTGTACTTTTTGGCATTTATTCTTTCTTACTTATTTATGTCCTTTGATCTAAGTTTCTATTTGTATGTCAATTAGGGTTTAATAGGACAAAAAATCATCTAGGGTTCTTGGGGGTACTGAATTGTGTGTTGGAGTTTTAGATTTTTTATAATCTTGGGGTTCTGCATCATTCAAGTTCATCATGATACTTTCCAATTGAAAGTGGTACTATTACTTGCTTGTTCACCTTAACCTCACTAGCATTATTCAACCATTGAAGCTTGTAAGGCTTAGGATGCATCATGGTCTTCAAACCCAATCTATCCAATAAAAGAGTACTAGCAATATTAACACAACTACCCCCATCTATGATCATACTACAAATCTTACCATTGACAAGATATCAAGTATGAAGATGTTTTCCCTTTGTACTCTTATTCCCTCATCATCTTCTTTCAGTTGTGCATTAATTGCACACCTAATTACAAACAATCTACCTTCCATAGGCATTTTACAATCACTAAAATCTTCTAATGGAGGCATCTCATCCTTAATGTCACTCTCATCATCAGTTTCAACCTCACCCCCTTGTATAACCATTACCCTTTTATTTGGGCATTGGGATGCAATATGACCATACCTTAAACATTTAAAACATTTCACATCTCTATTTCTAAGAGTTGTAGTATTAAGGGTACCTTTATTTTTCACCTAAGATGGCTCCTTTTGCTTTGACTTGTCTTCTGTTTTGAATGAGGTACCCTTTTCTTCTTTCTTGTAGTTTGACTTCCACGGGCTTGTATTAGTCTAATATGTATTGGCTTGCCTAAATCCTCCCTTTTGCTTCAATTGCTTCTCCACTTTAATAGCTACGTGTACCATCTCTTCAAGCTCTACATAGTGATGTAATTCCACTATATCTGCAATATTTTTATTTTGGCCACATAAGAATCTTGCCATTGTTGTCTCACGATCCTTTTCAATATTGGCACGTATCATTGCAATCTCCATCTCCTTAAAATAGTCTTCAACACTCCTTGTCCCTTTAGTGAGGGATTGCAATTTTTGTTGCAAGTCCCTATAGTAGTGGGATGGGACAAATCATTTCCTCATGACTTGCTTCATCTCCTCCCATGTGGAAACAAGTCTTTCTCTATTTCTTTGCCTACTCAAAATTAGTTAATCCCACCAAACAACGTCATAATCACTAAATTCTAGTGCTTCCAACTTTACTTTCTTCTCTTCGGAGTAGTTATGACATTCAAATATGAGCTCTACCTTGCGTTCCCACTCCATATAGACATCATGATCATTTTTCCCTTGAAAATGAGGGATTTTCATCTTGATGCTACCTATATTTTGATCCACATCATTTCTGCCCCTTCCTCCAAAGTTTTAGCCCTCATTGATCATAGTGACTTGATCATCAAATTCTTCATCAAACTCCTCTTCAAATGATGGTGTTGGTAGTCTCGTTGTTCTTGAACTTATTTGAGCAGCCCCTTTTTGCAAGACATTGATTTCACCTTGTTGCTTTTCTAACTTGTTATTCAAATTGCCAAGCATGATTTGCATCCTGTCAAATTGTTGTTGTATTGCTCTGAGAAGGAATGTTTGGTCTTGCTTTTCAGTTCCACTCTCTTTAGGCTCCATATTTTAAATTTGGAATTCAATAAAAAAATCCACACAAAAACACCTCTCTTGTGTTTCACTCAAATTAGGCTTTTACCCTTATGGCACACACTCTTGCCTTTTACTACTCAAGCAATCTTTTTTTGGTTTTATACCAAAGGGTTAGTCAATTCACACAAGGATAATTCAAAGCAAAAATCAATGTATTAGAATGCACAAAGACTTCCTAAGAATGTGTCTAGATGCAAGCAACATAAACAAGAACAAATGTGCACACACTTGATGAAGGCTAAGTGTATGTTGTTTTTTATGCAATTAGGCAGCAAAAGAATCAAGTTTACTACCTTTTAATGTATAATATGCAAATTGGCACAAAATAAAGAAATGAAAACTTAAGAATGCAAACAAAATGATGAATTGAAAAATAATGAAAGAAACTTGAAATTTCCTAATGGAACCTCAAATTATCACACATAACACCTATAATAATGAAAACAAAAGGTTCTATAAGCTTCTAAACTTGATTGAAGTAAGATAGAAACAGCAGCTCAAAATTAACACAATTAGCTTTAGAATTGTAATAACAACTTCAGAATTGTTTACTCTTTAAAAAAAAAAACAAATCAATATATACTAACATGAACAAATGTAATTAGTTGGTATAACTCAAAATGACAATATATGATATTAGAATGAACAATTACAAGAAAGATACATAGCACAATCCTTATAATTCAAAATAGATATGCATTTCAATTCTGATACCAAATGACACAGAAACCCCCTAAGAACGAAATGGTCTTGAAAACCCCCAAATCAAATAGTAACAAGCCCAAGCTTAATTCAGCAATATTGGTTTGTTTCTTCACCCAATTGTATAAAATAAGATTAAGAACTTGAATAATTCAGAATATCCACTAATTGAATTGCACAAGAAGAAAGAAAATAGGAATTCAAATGATTATGCCAAGAAAAACTTCTAAGCAAATGAACAAACACCTTAGAGCATAAACACAAAAGATAGCTATAAAAAACTCTCTTTATTAAAGATATTGATTTGAATACAAAAGTTGGTTCTGAATGCAAAAAAATCAGCCTCTATAGATAGGCTTTACAAAAGACATAAAAACACACAATTAAATGAGATTACAATAATTTCCTTGAAACTCCCATGAGCAGTGGTTAATTGCATTGAATGAGTTGTAATTGCTGGAGGATTCAGTTGGAGAGAATTCAATGCTATTTAAAGAGCATAAATGTGTTTCTAGAAAAAGAATGCAATCTGATTTAAACTAACCTAAAAGCTTTAGAATAAATAATAGAAATTAACACTTTTATAAGGTTTATTTAAGCCTTACAATTAGGAATCAAATCAGGTCCAAATCAACCAAAATCCATGTTATTTAACCCAAGTAAAGTTACTAACTTGGGCTCCTCAAAGCTTCCACAATTTGTTTTTCCATAAATGGACAACCCATCTTTAACATTTTTCTGAGTGAAGTTATAAAGTGACTCCTTAAGCTTCTTATCTCGAGATCTTGTTATCAATCCATTGAGATTTCTCATAATTGGAACTGAATTCGCATCAACCTCTAACATCATTTTCAATTCCTAAGGACTCAAGGGTCAAGGTAGAAAAGAGACATTTTGGTTCAATAATTTTATCTTTAAAGATATCATACCTTTGTCTCTCATCATCCTTGAATCTTATCTTGTGTCTCCTTCTTGGTACTTCTTCTTATTGGGAAGAGGCAACAAATCCTTTCCCCTTCTCACTTCTAGAAGGTTTTCTTTTGTGTTCTGAGGGTGCCATTTGAATAGTGAATCAAAAGAGAAATGAAGAAGACTTGAGAGATTTGAGTGTTTTGAGAGTATTAGTGTTTAGAGTTTGATAGAAAGTTGTAAAATCTAATATTCAGGGGAGGGGGGTATTTATAGTGTTTTGGTTGAAAACTAGCCGTTTATATTTATTGCAGAGGTGAAGTGCACATTTTCAATGATTTTCAATGGCTAGAAAATTTTGAATCAAGGAATAAAGTCCTATCAGACTCTTATGGGTCTGGTGGTGAAATTCAAAACTTATGTAAAGTCCAGTGGAATAGGAGTAAATCAGAACGGGATTTTAATTTGAGCACAATAGTAAAAAAATTTTAAATTATGCCGGTTGAACCACTGAAGGTATGATCATACTTCCACAAAGGATTAAGGGTCAAGATTTTTAAAGAAGTAAGGTTGGACTAATGTGTGGTCCGATCTGGAAATTTTAAAAATTAAGAATTTTAAGGGAAATTTATGTATTTCATTTTAGAGCTCTAAAATATGATTAAAAAAATAGGTATGAGTGTAGACTTAGCTTGTGTAAAGTGAATATTTTCAAGCAATTCTATTACAACTATTGAATTGTTTTTAATTCAAGGTATTTCCATCTATCATTCCTATGTGGAGTTTTATAAAATTTGATCTTTCTTCATTTATGGGTTTTGTAAAGATATCAACAAGTTGATTTTGAGTGTCTATGAATTCTAAGACAACATTTTGATTTTGATCATTGTCTCTCAAAAAATGATGCCAATGTCTATGTGTTTTGACCTAGAATGTTAGATTGGGTTTTTGGAACAGTTAATGGCACCAGTGTTATCACATTTAATGGGAATGTGATCAAGAGCTTTACCATAATCTAGCAATTTTTGCTTCATCCATAAAACTTGTATGCAATAGAAACATGTGGCAACATATTCAACTTCCGCGGTAGATAGAGCAACCGACACTTGTTTCTTACTAAACCAAGAAACTAGGCAATTACTAAGAAAATGTCATGCATCGGTCGTGATTTTCCTTTCCAATAGGCTGCCAGCATAATCCGCATCCAAAAAACCTAAAATGTCAAATGATGCGTTTCTAGGATACCAAAGTCCTAAGTGCAATGTTCCACTTAAATATTTTTAAATCCTTTTAGTTGTATTCAAATGTGATTCTTTAGGACATGATTGAAATCTAGCACACAAGCAAACATTATACATTATATTGGGTCTAGAAGCAGTTAAGTAAAGAAGTGATCCGATGATACCTCGATATTTCTTCTCATCAACTTTCTTACCACTTTTTTCTTTGTCCAACTTTAAGGATGTACTCATTTGAGTCTTGCTTTCTTTGCAACCATCCATGTCGAACTTCTTGAGAAGTTTCTTTGTATATTTTGATTGGTTGATGAAGATACCATCCTTGCATTGTTTGACTTGTAGACCAAGAAAGAATTTGAGTTCACCCATCATGCTCATTTTAAATTCCCTAGTCATACAAGAAGCAAACTCTTTGCACAAAGATTCATTAGTAGCACCAAATATAATGTCATCAACATAAATTTATACAATTAAAATGTTATGCAATTTTCTTTTAAAAAATAGTGTAGTGTCAACTTTACCTTTTGTAAAACCATTTTCCAATAGATAAGCACTAAGTCTATCATACCAAGCTCTTGGAGCTTGTTTCAATTCATATAGTGCCTTGGTTAATTTAAAGACATGATTTGGGAATTTATAATTTTCAAAATAAGGGGGTTGTTCAACATAGACTTCTTCATTAATAAAGCCATTCAAAAATGCACTTTTGGCATCCATTTGAAAAAGTTTAAAATTCATATGGCATGCAAATGCAAGTAAAATTCTAATAACTTTTAATATAGCAACGGAAGCAAATGTCTCATCATAGTCAATGCCTTCCTCTTGTTTATAGCCTTTAGCTATCAATCTAGCTTTATTTTTTAGTAATGAGACCATCTTCATCAAGTTTGTTTCTCTATATACCCACTTACAACCAATAATTGGATGATCCTTGGGTCTAGGAACAAGTTCCAAACTTTATTTCTCTTAAATTGGTTGAGTTCATCTCTCCCAACATTCATCACTAAGAGCCTCCTCAATAGTCTTTGATTCAATTTGAGTAACAAATGCAACATTAAATTCTAAGTATTTAAGTTTGGATCTAGTAGTTAATCCCTTCGAAAGGTCACCAATGATAAGTTCTTTTGGATGATTATTTTGATATTGCCAATCTTTGGATAACACTTGAGTCTTTTCTTATTCTTCAATTTGTTCTAGCTTATCATTGTCTTCCTGTGGATATTTATTTTTTTCAAGCTCTTCAAATATTCCTACAAAATCATCAAGAACACTATCTTTCCCATGATCAAGCTTAGAAGATTCATCAAAGATAACATGCATTAATTCTTCAACTATTAGAGTTCTTTTATTAAATACTTTATATGCCTTACTAGAAAATGAATACCCTAAGAATATATCTTCATCCGATTTGGATGAAAATTTTCCATGGTTGTCGTTAGTATTTAATATGAAGCATTTGCATCCAAATACTCTAAGGTATGAAATTTTGGGTTTTCTTCCATTCCATAGGTCATAAGAAGTTTTATTTATCAAGGGTCTTTTGAACACATGATTTGCAATATAACAAACGGTATTGACGGCTTCTGCCCAAAGTACTCAGTGAGCATTGTTCTTGCCATTTCTACCAAAGTTTTATTTTTTCTTTCAACCACATCATTTTGTTGTGGTGTCCTAGGAGCTAAAAAATTATGTAATATTGAAATTCTTTGCCATGAACACTTCTAATAGATGTGATCAAATAGCCTTTTTCATTTTAAAGTCTTTTTGCAAAAATTTTGAAATGATTAAAAGCTTTATTCTTTTGATCTAAGAAATTAACCCATGTAAACCTTGAATAATCATTAATAAGCACAAATGCATAGAATTTACCACCTAAACAAGCAACTCTATTTGGTCTAAATAAGGCTAAATGAATTAATTCTAGA
Source organism: Garcia nutans (assembly GCA_947685225.1). Taxonomy (NCBI): domain Eukaryota; kingdom Viridiplantae; phylum Streptophyta; class Magnoliopsida; order Malpighiales; family Euphorbiaceae; genus Garcia; species Garcia nutans. Next base: position 28,311,974 of record CANTUV010000009.1, on the reverse strand, counting down.
GGTCTAGATGTGCTTACAAAATTCTTAGTTTTGAAGGAGCTTTTGTGTTATTTTCCAAATTGACAATGTTCATAAATTTTATCTTTATTAAATTTTATTCTAAGGAGTCCATCCACAAGTTCTTCTATATTAGACAATGTAATTGATCTATATTAGCATGTTCTAATCTTCTATGCCAAAGCCAAGCATCATTATTAATAGTGACTAAACATTCAAAGGCATTATTTGAGTGTAGGTCAATTTTATAAGAGTTGCCAATTCTAGTTCCATTGAATGCAAGTTCGCCACTAAAAGAAATAATTTTGCATCATTTAGAGTTAAAATTGACATCATATCCTTTGTCATACAATTGAATAACACTAAGCAAATTATGTTTCAACCCATCTAACAACCATACATCATCAATCATGTTCTTCCCTAGCATACCAATAGAACCAATGCCTATAATTTTTCCTTTACCATTATTTCTAAATGTCATATTACCTCTTTGGTTGTAGGTAAAAGTTTTGAAAAGTTTTACATTACCGGCCATGTGCCTTGAGCATCCACTATCTATAAACCAAACACTTTCAATAAGAGTAGATTTTAGGCATACCTACAAGACAATAAGGTTTATCTTCTTTTAGGTACCCAAATGAACTTGGGCCCTTAGGAGTTAGATATAGAAAGATCCTCCAATTTGAGGTGAGCCTTTCTAATGTAACAAAATATACTTTTATGTTCAAATTTCATGCAATATTGGTATTGATACAAGGCTTTATGTTTTTGCATTCTTTTTCTATTAAATCTTGAATAATTAAATTTACAGTAGCAAGTGTGTATGGGATATGATTGTTTATGTGCATACTTATGGTTGTGTTCATGCCTTATGTACATATATGCATAATTTGCTCTTGGAAACTTAAATCTAGAGCTTAGTGAGCCTAGTGTTATCTTTTAGGATTTTTAGGCTTAGTGTGTGCATGTATATTTTCTTACAACTTCAACACTAAAGGTTTGAGTTGTAGAGGCTTTAATAAATGTTGGTATATTGGATGAAGTAGTAGTAAAGCCATTAAACCCTAGCCATACTTAGAGGAAGGTGTCCTTTGAATACTAATCAATGCATCTAAGGCTTCCTTACCTTTATGAAACTTAGAAATAGAGTTTTTTAGTTCATTTATTTCTCCTTTTAAAATATCATTTTCTTTGGAAATTTTCTCTAAGCTAGATGAATTTCTAGACATTTCATCAATGGATTTTAACAATTTTTTATTTGATGTCTTTAATTCTAAATTAGAATTTTTAAAGAAACAAAGTCTTTTTCTAGCTTGAAGCAGTTTTCTTTATAAAATTTCATCATGGAGAAATATTTTTGGGCTCTTAAGTTCATATGCTCAACCAAATCACCACCATCCAAAGGCATCATCAACATTATCATTATATGCATTAGCATTAAGGATTGAGTAACTACCTCATTGGTGTGATCATCATCTCTAATAGCCATGAGACATAGATTTGTAATGCATTGCTCTTCCTCTATTTCTTCTTCACTTGAGGATTCATCATTTCATGTGGCTTTGAGAGATTTTTTCTTTTCTTTGTCCCATTTCTTCACTCGGGGATTCATCATCCCATGTGGTTTTGGATGAATTACCTTTATTTGCTTGCCTTCTCCTCTTTCTTTTCCATTCACTTACTCTTTTGGATAGCATGGCCATTTCTTCAGCATTATCACTATCTTCTTCACTTGAGCTCTTAACATCTTTGGTGACTTTGAGAGCAATTGCTTTCCTTTTATCCTTTTTCACCTTTGTGATCTTCTTTTTTGGTGTACAATTCAAAGGTGAGAAATTTTTTTGACTAGCTCAACTCCTTCACTATCAAGAAACAAGTACATCTTATGTTTACAATAAGAGTAATCTGTTCCATCAAAATAAGGTTTAAGATGTTAATTGAGATTTTCATGAGATGAAGGGGTTGAAGTATTAGAAGTTGCTGCCATGGTGGATCAAATTTCACAATTAAGCTTCTTGAAATTTTGAGACTCTGATACTAAATGTTGTCCCAAGATGGCAACCAAGAGGGGGGAGGGGTGAATTAGTTGTTTAAAGAAAGTGATGACAAATTAAAATTTTAAAACAAGAGAAGAGTAGAGAAGAATGAACATAAAGAATTTATAGTGGTTCATATTACTTCAATCCTACATCCACTTCCTTAACAAACTTGTTATTGTTCCACTAACCTTGAGTTTTTACAAGGTCAACTCTAACTTGGTGTTTTCACAAGCTCACATCTAACTTTTACAATGGTTTGAGTATTAACCTCATAACCCAATAAGAGTTTTCCTAGGCTCACTCTAAAACCTAAGTATTTCAAAGCTCACACTCAAACTTATAATGGTGTTTAATACTCACACCCAACACTCAATGAATATAAGTAGAGATTTTGATGCAAGGAAATGAAAGTTATTTTGCTTAGCTATTATAATCACAAATCTTCTTTGAAAAATGAAGTTTTATAGGGTATTTATAGCCTTCAAGCCTTCAACTAGCAGTTTGAGGTGGGTGTTAACATGTTTGATTCTTGTCTCACACTTTGCTTATTGTCCAGAGTAAAGTTATGGTCAGACTAGTAAAGGCCCGATCGCACTTCAGTAAGTCCGATTGGACTTCCTGAGGTCCGACCATAATATTTGAAATTCTGACAGATGCTCCTCCAATGGTTGGTCCAGGTGGCATCCAATGATTGAGTGGAGGTGTAATGGCTTTACATTTGAGGGGTATTCAAAAGGTCCGGTTGGCACTGGATCTGGTCCAATCAAACTTTTAGCAGTATGCTCAAATTCTGGGAGTACTCTTGGCCGTGAACCTTACTAGACATTTATGAATAATTTTCTGTTACAATGGTTCGGTCAAAATTTAATGAGGTTCGGTCAAACTTTTCATGGTACTCTAAGAAAATGGGAGTACCCTTGGCCGTGAACCTTACTGGATGAATTTGCCAATTTTCCTCCAAAGGTGCAGTCGGAATTGGGCATGGTCCGAATGGATTTCACGTGGTACGGTGAGATTTTAGGAGTACTTTTGACCGTGATCTATTCTGTGTAAATTTCTTATTTCAACTAGCCTTGAGTGCAGTTGGGCTAATCAATGGTCCAATTGAGCTATTTGAATTTTCTCCAAAAATTAAGTTCTTATAAAGTGTAACTTGGTATAAATGTTAGTTTTATTCAATTTGATTGCATAAGATAAAAAATAGAGTAGTTTGGCTAAAAAATACTATAAGAAACCTCATTTTTCAGTAGAATTGTAATTGTAATAGCCAAGTTTAATAACTTTTATTACTTTGCATCAAAATTTCTATTTGTATTCATTGAGTGTTGGGTGTGAACATTAAATATCATTGTAAATTTGAGTGTGATCTTTAAAATACTTACGTTTTAGAGCAAGCCTAGGAAAAATCTTATTGGGGTTGTGAGGAAGTTACTCAAGCCTTGTAAAAGTTTGGTGTGAGCTTATAAAAAAACCAAGTTAGAGTTGAGCTTGTAAAAACTCAAGATTTGTGGAATCTTAACAAATTGTTAAGGAAGTAGATGTAGAATTGAGATAATATAAACCACTATAAACTCTTTGTGTTTGTTCTACTCTACTCTAATCTTCTCTTGCCTTGTTTACTTTTAAATTTTTAATTTGCCATCACTTCATCAAAATAACCAATTCACCTCTTTCTTGGTTGTCATCTTGGGACAACAGGGGTTATCCCTAAACAAAATATCAATTCGAGCCTCTACTCCCATAAAGTTGGATAGTGAAGTTTAAGTGCTAAAGTCAAAGAGAAGTTTCTTATTTTTGTGATAGCAGTTATAGTTGCAATAAGTACTTTAAGGTTTAATAAAGAAAAATCCAACCTTGCTAAAGCAAATTAGGAAAAAAAAAACCTTATTTTAGCTATGAGCCATAGCATAGGGACTCTTAGTTGGTCATAGAAATGAGAGAGTAAAGAGTTAAAAGTTTTCGCTAGTGACACTTTAAGAGATAGGGCAAGTGGTCTATGACTATCCTTTCTTTGTTGCCAGCTTTCATAGTAAAAAAAGAAGTCGCTTTCCGAGTTTAATATGAAATACGTTACTAGAAAATCTCTAGGATGGATTCGTTGAAATATTTGTTTGAGAAACCTAGTTTAATGGGTAGAATGACACCCTAGTTAACCGTACTATCTAAGTTTGATCTGAAATATGTTATTAGAAAATCCATCAAGGGACACAGTGGCTGATTATTGTGCAGAATTTCTAACAGAAGCCCACGGAGCGGTGGAGTTGGACTTTGATCTTCCGGATGAGGAGATTCTTAAGATAGATGTTCAGCGAGGGTGGAAAATGGATTTTGATGGTACAACAAATCAAAAGGAATAAGGAATTGGGATAGTATTATTAGCTCTTGATGATGTTTCCCATTGCAGTGAAGTTTCATTTTCCAGCGACAAACAACATGGCAGAATATGAAGCATGCATCAGAGGAATGGAAGCTTTGCAATCCTATTCCTATGGACTTTGCCACAGATTCAATAGCAGTTGAGTCATGAACAATTGCCTATAGTAGCAGCAACTGGAAAAACTCCTATTTTATTTACCGGACATTCTATTAATAAGTCAATTTCCAGTGATTGAACTACCTTTAGAGTCGAGCTAACTACAATAATGGAACTTGCAGCAGAGTGGATCAGTCCCAAACCAAAGATGTGAAAGAAGAAAAGCAAGTCCCAGAAGATAAAGAAAAGCCTAAGGCAAGTGCTTTGTTTTAGATCAGTGAATAAACTGAGCTGATAAGATGATAGACCAAAAATCCTTTGTTTATCAATAGATTCAAAAACTATAAAATGTGAAGGCTCTGGAAGAGATATGGTTTGAGACCAGTTTCCAGATATCAAACCCCTATTAGTATAATAAGCTTATCCGACCAAAGCTGAGGGTCTACAAGAGTGGATCATAGACCTTTGCATGAATTTTCTTTAGTTAAAAAGTGAGGGTCTGCAAGAATGCCAGCCTGACTAGACGACTAATGCCTTCTTCGATACGACCTCCTACTCTCTTAGAAGTTTAGAAGTCAAAATCAGCAATGGGCCTATTTTAATAAGAATAAAAACTGCATAAGCAATAGCAGCACTTGTCATTAGCTTCTTCTCTATCTTTGACTGTAATCCTTGAGCTAAAGTTCATTCAAAAGTGCACAAGATGAGTTGAAAAGCTTGAGATAAGGCAATGTAAATTTCCAACGACCATAGGGTAAGAGCCGCTTCTTTCTTATGAGGGAACACGCTTGCTGTAATATCCATAGTTTTGGATAAGTTAAATAAATATTTTGAGGTTAATTAAAAAATAGGGAAAGATGTATATATTATATATACCTAATGTATACCTAGTGTATACAAAATATATATACCTCACATATACTTATTACATATGTTGAATTCATAACACATATATATGTATGATATACCCATAATATATACATGATGTACACATAAAATACACATTACATATACATGTAAGTAAAAATATACAAAACTTATATCTAAGGTATAAATGACATATACATATACGTGACATATAAAAGACATATACATATACATATTTATGGGTGGAAGATGGAATAATAAACAAATAAATAAATAAATAAATGAAAATTCAAAGAAGGAGAATAAATATGTGGATGGAAAAAAGATTAAAAAGATTAAAATATTTAAATAAATGATTAAATAGTTAATATGTATGGATGAAAATGAAAGAAGAAAATGAAAAAGCTTCATCTTCTTCTTCTAAGCATGGGGAACAAAATTATAGAGAGAAAATAAGAGGTTTTTCTCATCCAAAACACCAAAATTCATGGAGATTTCAAATGTTTGAAAGAGATTTTGAAGAAAAATCAAGAAATTAGGTAAGTTTTCTATTATATAAGCTTTGTTTTCTTCCATTTTAAGATGAATTAGAGTTAATGTGGTGGATATATGATGATCATGTGATAAATTGATGGTGGATTGATTGAAATAGACAAGTTGGTAAATTTAGGGTTATGGGTGGATTTAATTGTTGTAATGAAGTGATTTAATGTTGTTTGAATATATATATGGTGATTTTATGGTTGAAATTGACTATGGCTAAGCTTTGATGGAGTTAGGTTTTATGGCAAGTGTATGTGAAATTAGGGTTTGTGAAGAGAATGTTTATAATTATTGAATTTTAAGTGTTTTGATGTTGTTTTGATATATAAGTAGTGATTTTATGGTTAAATATTGGATATGAGTAGGGTTGGATAAAGTTTAAATAAAGTAGAAAATGGTGAAAGTAGAGTTTTGTTGATATTCTAGCAAAATTTGCATAAATAATGATGGTTTGATATAAATGAAGCATGGAAGTAATATTATTTGAATAATTATGTTTATTGTATGAATTATATGTGTTTAGGCCAAGTTAGTGTAAGTGGTGAAGTGTATGTTTTGTTGGAAGTAAAGCTTGGAAAGAGATTTTGGAGCAAAAGGAGGTTAGTACATATATTGGTTATTGAAAATTCATAATTGGTGTATCTCATTTTGGTATACTTTAAAGAATAATAATATTCTTTAAAAGTGATATCGTGTATAGTTATATTAAAATGGTGATTTGTGCCTTGCATTGAAATTAAAAACTAATGTGTAATGGTAAATGTTAATGAATTGTTCATATATTGTAAATGTGCATGTGAGTTACATTATTAATATGACTAAGAGTTTTGACAAATGTGGTTGTTAAATGTGGAAAAATGGTTATAGAGTATGGAAATTATGAAAAGAATATATTTTCCTTAAATATGATTGTAAAATATGAGAAATTTATATGTATGGAGTAAATTGTGAAAAGTATGGAAAATGTATTAGAACTATGGAAAAATATGAAAATTGAATGAAGAACATGGAAAAATGTGAAATTGTGGAAAAGATATATATAAGATGATAAGAATGAGGAATGATAGCATGACTATGGTAATGTGATGAACATGGATAAAATGGTAATATTTGTGCAATGTGTTGTGGAAATGAATTGTTATATGTATATGCCTTATGTAATGTGATGTGTGACATGTATATGTATACGCAGTGTGAAAATTGTGAAATGTGTTAAAATGTGATAATGGAATGAGAATATGTAATAGAGGTGTGACAATATGTATGTGTTTGTGCTTATGAAATGCTTTTTATACATATATATGTGTAATTAAGTGAAAATGGATATGTTTGAGATATGTGATAAAATGTGTGGAAATGTGTCACATTATGGATGTGACTCATGATAATGTAATGTGAATGTGAAATGGTAATGTGTTCAATGTGTATTGCGAAATGTTTATGAAAGAATAGTGTTTAATGTGTATTTTGGAATATTTATGAAAGAATAGTGTTGGCATATTCAAGTCGGCTTGCCAACAGTATGTCATGTTGTTTGTTTATGCCTTTGACCGAGAGATATTGGTGTTGAGAATATTAATGAGAAGGAGATGACCTTTGGGTGATGATAGACACTGTCTTTGATGTCAATAAGAGGCGGCCTTCGGGTGCATTATGTGACACTTGCCTTCAGTGTCGAGAGAGGGCGGCCTATGGGTGATTTATATGACACTTGCCCTCGATGTCAATAGAGTCGGCCTACAGGTGATTATATGACACTAGCCTCGGTGTCAATAGAGGCGGCCTATAGGTGATTTTATGACACTAGCCTCGGTGTAAATAGAGGCAGACTACTAGTGATTATATGACACTAGCCTCAGTGTTCATAGAGGCGGCCTTCGGATGATTTATATGACACTTGCCCCTATGTCAAGATGGATTGAATTGTTATTTCAGAAATTTGAGTATTATACAAGAACTAGTTGGGCCCAACTTGTGGATGTGTGTGTAAATATGTGTGAGTTGTTGTGGTTGTGTTATGCTTCTATGGTTTATTAAACCATGATTATTGTTGAGGGTCACATTAATAGCCGAGTACATATATGGAGTGTTGTGAGATGACATAATGTGTTACATGCCATTAAAGTATAATTGAGACCAACAGTGTAATGGTGATGTGTTGGTGACTGTTGTAAGATAGAGAATATAATATTTAAGTAATGCATATTTCATTGTGAACTAATTGCCATGATTTAAATATTTGTTGTTATTAAAATATATATACCACTAAGCTATATGCTTAGCGTGGTAGTTTGTATCGTGCAGTATTAAAAGTGCAGACTAGAATGATTGGGATTGGAGATAAAGTGTACAACGAGACCAACTTGGAGGATGTTGCATCCATGTATTATTTGAGTATTGTGTAATTTCGGCCTTGCATATTCAACATGTTTTGGGAAAACATTATGCATATATATGAGTATTTATTATAAGTATTGTTGAGTAAAATGTAAATTTGTTAGGTATATTGGCTATATTTGAGAATGTTTCAGTATTTTTAATGACACAATAAATATTTATTAACTCTCAAGAAGTTGGAATATTATTGGAGATAATATTTATAAGTATAGGGAGTGTAATAATTTTATTTGCAGGTTAGGTTATTTGTTGTTTAGGATTTATTGAAAATACAGATAAAATTTTGGCAAATTTTTTTTTAGAGATTTTTCTTTAAAGTCAATCTTTTTTATATTTAAATTACTTATGTTTACAATTATATATTTATTAAAGTATTTTTAAGGATTAAAACATTTTCTTATAATTATGGGAAATCTTTCAAATGATAAAGATATTAACATTCTTATATTTTGTATACATATTTTTTATATACCGAGTGTATGTACTGTACGTATATAGGATATAAGAGTGTTACACTTGCATAACCAATTTACATTGCCTTAGCTCAGTAATTCTTTGATTCTTTAATAATATATATTGATATTTTTTCCATCTCAACTAATATATATTGCTATATATAACATATATGAACATATAAGAATATATATTATTTTGTATATATATATATTTTATTGAAAATCAACTGATATATGTTATATGTAACATATATGAATATATGACAACATATATTAGTTTTTTATTTAATATTTTATTGCAAATCAACTAATATATATTGTTATATGTAACATATATCAGCATATATTAGTTTATATATTTGACATTTTATTGCAAATCAACTGACATATATTGTTATATGTAACATATATCAACATTTATTAGTTTGTATATTAATATTTTATTATAAAAATATCAACATATATTAGTTTGTATATTGATATTTTATTACAAATCAACTGATATATGTTGTTATATGTAACATATATGAACATATAATGACATATATTAGTTTATATATTTAATATTTTATTGCAAATTAATTGATATATGTTATTATATGTAACATATATAAATGTATAACAATAAATATTAGTTTGTATATTTGATATTTTATTTCAAATCAACTGAAATATATTATTATATGTAATATATATGAACATATATCAATATATATCTATTTTATACGGATATTTCTTTTACAATCAACTGATATATATTGTTATATGTATATATATATAACAATATATCAGTTGTATACTGATATTTTTTTTTGCAAATAAACTAATATAGATTGTTATATGAAATATATATGACTATAAATTTTAAATAATTTTAAAAAAATATAATTTTATAATATTATGTTAAAAATATTTTATAATTTATAAATATTATGTTATATTTTAAAAAATATTTCTTAAAATTTTTTATAATATATGTTATTTTAAAATATAAATTAAATAAAATATATAAACATATATGTGCAAATATAATTTAAAATTAATTAACATAAATTATATTTAAGCTAATTAATTATTTTTTAATTATATAAAATCTTAAAATATTAATAAAAGAGGAAGAAAAATGAAAAAAAAAAGATAAAAAGAGAGATTTTTTTAAGGTCCATAGAGTTCTAACGAAAAAAAAGTACAATGAAGATTTTTTTTTTTATCATTGTACAATGAAGATTGAAAAAGTGAAAAAAAGTGAAAAAAAAGTCATTAATATATTTTAATTCTTAGGTACAACTACAAGCTATCGTATTTCAGCTAAAAAGTGAAAAAAATGGTCCATACCGTATTCTGTAAAGAAAAGTTAAAAGTAATGTACGTAGATGTTAAATTTTTTTGAAGGACTGTAAAATTGAAAATGACTTTACTTTTAGGTTATTTTTATAAATATCCCTAAATTTTATGCCATAATACAAAATATATAGTTCAATAAATGACTTGAAAGGTGTTGTGCCAAACATAAACAATAAAATTTCCAAAATTTGCGTTTTTAATTATCAACTTTGAAAATTCATATCTTTCTCTATAAAATTTAAAATTTCATGTTCTTTGTATCGTTATAAAACTCTTGCATCATACTTTAATAATGTGTAATTATATGTATAAATTATGAAAATGTCTTAAATATTCCACTCCAATAATATTCATGTTTATACAAAACACAAATCTTATTTCATAATTCAATATTATCGACAAAAAATCAATAGAGGATCATCAAATAAACTTTGATACCAATACTAAATTATGAGGAAACAATTTTAATTTTAATTGAATTACTTACATCTTGATGAGATGTGAAGAAATTATGAACATATTCAATGAAAATACAAGGTATTAGTAGAATTAGTTGGTAAAAAAAGATAAGAACAACATATGCCTCTACCTATAGTGCGGCCTATAGCCCCACCCTCTCCTCTACCTATTGTAACATTTAACTTCATAATCAATTTTACATTATTAATATAGCCACATTTAATTGACAATTCATTCTTTATATAAACATTTTTTTTTCAAATTCACACCTCATACTACAACTCACAGTATTCACATAATAAATAAATATTCACACATATACAAACCATACACACATTGGGCCCAAATAATAGAGATATTATTATAGTCTATTGCAACACTAGGGATCTAAGAATCTCATCTGTCCTCTGTTGACATCTTTATGTCTAGCCGTAAAGGCAAATAACATTATCAATAGTGACACCTAGTGTCTAGCATATAGGCACATCATAACATAGGTGACCCCAGCGTCTAGCCCGAAAGCAAATTTTAACATATGTATTTTTGCTAAAATAAAATTTAATTAATTTAAATAAATAATTTGGAGGGTTGGAAGTTGGAGAATAGAAGAATGTATATGTAAAAAATATAGGTATAATATAAATAACATATAAAGTCAAAGTGAATAGAAAAACCAAAGGGTAAAATAGTAAAAGGGTAAAATAAAAGTTAAAAAATAATAATAATAGAAATTAATTAAATAATTCAAAAAGAAAATATTAATGAATGTAAGAAAGAAATTAGAGTTTTAGATTAATTAATTAATTAATTAATATATATATGGTTAATACTAAAAAAGAAAGAAAAAGCAAAATATCATATTTATCATCTTCCTCCTACCTTCTTCTTCTAGGCTGAATTTCTCCATGGAAAGAGGGTAATTTTTCTTCATCCAAACATCAAGAATTGAAAATAATTTCAAGGATTAATAGAAGTTTTGGTGGTTTTTCCAATTAATTAGTAAGTATTTTCTTGGATTAATGGAATTCTTTTGAAATTGTGAATATGGAATATATGAGTTTTTGGTGGAGTATGATATTATTGTTCAAATAGCATTAAATGATGTTATTTTAATGAGAAGAGAATGATTTTGTAGTTAAATGGTTGATTTGCTTAGGTTTATGGGAAGTTTGAATGGGTTAGTGGTGAAATTAAGGTTTTGGAAGAACCTAGTTAAATAATTGATGTTCATTTAATTTCATTATTTAAATCATGTTATTAATTGATTTTAATGATGGAAATGAACTTAGATTGCCAATTAGTATTGGTTAGAATGTTGTTCCAAAATCAAAGAGACTTAGGGCCAAAGTTTAAAAATTGGTGAAAATGTTATTTAATTAGTGCTTAATGGTTAAAATGCTTTAAAATGTGATTCTAAATAATTGTAAGCATTCACATTTTGAATAGGCATTGGGCAAAAGCAAGTTGTCCATACCAAGTGGTGAGGGACACTTGAGGGAAGTGAAGGAAAGTGGTGATTTTTAGCTTGGAAATAGCTTAAACCAAGGTTAGTATATGCTTTGATAAAAATGTATTGAAATGTATGAGTATGTCATGTTACATTGCACATTGGCATTGGCACTATGTTACTTTAATGTGTGAAGTCACATATAGTTATGTGTTTAATGGTATTGATTGTATAATGCATGAGTAGTTAAGCCATTTTAAGTAGGCTAATTGCACTGTTAACTATGTTTATGAAAAGAAGGAGTTTATACCAATTTTAGGGCATAAATCGGTCACAATGGGAAGTGGCAAAGAAATTAATACTTAAGATAAAATAGTATGAAAATATGGTAAATTGATGGAAAAAGTGCAAAAAGAATGGAAAGTGGCATAATTGCCAATGTAGGAGAAAGTATGAATATATATGATATGTGTGTAACCTTATATAATATTTTGTTCCAGAATTTTGTATTTGACGGCATGCCTATGATTTGCCTTCAAGCTAGACTCTAGGCATTATTGATTTATGGTTTGCCTTTGGACTAGATGCTGGGTGTAAATTATATATGATTTGTCTTCGGGCTAGAGGTTGGGCATCATTTGTATTGCCTTCGGGCTAGATACTGGGTTTCAAAATAATCCAAAACATCATCTTTGAAACTTGAGTATTTTATAAGGTTTTTTGGCCCAATCCATGTGAATGTATTATTTGATGATTTCAAATGAAAACGTAAATGATTTAAAATGGAATTGTATGTCACATTGTTAGACTTAAGAGAAAAGCATTATGCATTGTCTTTCTTCAATTTGTACTTTTATCAAAGTATGTACCACTAGGCAGAAAGCTTAGCACGATTTGTTCATCATGCAGTTGACAAAGTTGATACAGAGAGCCCTACAGAACTTGAGCTGGTCTAGGGTTTCAGACTTACTTAAAGTTTGGTAGATAGCCATGGACCAGAGCTAGCTGCATCCATTTAAATGTTTAATTCTGTGAGACTTGTTTAATGATGTACATTATGTTTGTACAATTATAGATGATGTAAATTATATAAGTTTTTTTTAACCAAATGTTATAAATTGGTAACTATGATATGTTGATAAATATCTATATATGTGTTGAAAAATTATTTTGGAGATTTTGGGAGAACTGGTTGAATGAAAATATTTGGAAGTGTATTTTCTTTACAGGTTGAGTTGATTGATTTTTGGAAAAGTCCAAAATACAGAAAGAACTCTGATAAATTTTTTTCTAAAAATTTTCCTTTAAATTTTGTATTTAATAATTAAATTACTAATGTATATACTTATTTTCTTACTAAATTATGTTTTTTAAGGTTATAACTATTTTTTTCTTGTATTTATGAAGATTTTTAAATGAAAGGAACTAGGACATTGTTGTATTCTATATACGTATTATACATATACGGAATATATATATATTGTGCATATATAGGGTATAAGAGTTTTACACAAATCATATCAATAACACCAAAAATAATTTTCTGAAATAAGATACTATACAAGGCAATACACATTCCATATACCTTATTACTTTAACATAACCGATTCCATCATTATTTATTTTTCAACACTTTCTCATCACTTTACTTAATTTCCACATTTCATACCCAATTTTGATTTCCAAGTGATCATACCATACTATGATCACTTTCATATCACATTTCCAATTATTTCATAACCATTTCTCATATTCTCAAATCACATATCACATTTTTCATTTTATTATTGTATTTCATCAATTTCCCAAATTTCCACATTTGCACATTTTACATCACATTACACAATCATGGGTCACATTCACAATGTGACCCATTCTCACATATCATTTCCATGCTCTTATTATTTCATAATCAATTTCCATATTTTCAATCACATTACACATTGCATGGTATATTTTCACAACTTTAATTACATTTTATCATTTTCCATATTTTTCACTCACATTATCAATTTCTTTTTATAATTTCTACATTTTAGCTATTTCCACTTTATTTTTCATATTACTCATCACATTTTACCTTTCTCATCTTCTCCTTTCATTTTAAAAATATTTCACATTTAATACATTAAGTCCATAACCATTGCAATAGCCATTCTACAATGGCTCAACATATCGTATTTCATGCTTTTCACACACTTTTACTTAAACCCATGCACTTGTCATATAAAAACCAATAACAAAGTGACATAACACATTCACACAGTCATAATGTGTTATGCAACAACAATATTACTAAAACAATATTTATTAAATTGTGTACTAACCTCAATTATACCAAATGCCAAGCCTTAATCACCCTCCAACTTTAACTTCTCCATTTGCCCTTCTTTACTTCAACTAAGCAAGTCTGCTCTTCTCATTTCTAAACCATATTATAAATATTAAAATAGCATTAGTATCTCATTCTAAGCCATTTTAAATCAATTAGCAACATTTACAACCATCCTTTCTCAAAAACCCACCAAGCACCCTTACTACCTCCTTTAAACTACCATCCAACCTATCCATTTCTATCATCCAACCATAAAAATCATTAATAATACATCAATATAACATCAAAGCAATGCATTTCCACAATTATAAATATCTCCTTTAAAAATCCTAAATGCACATAATCTACCCATAACCCTAACTTCACCAAAATCAATTCATATGCAACTTCCAACCATAAAATCATCATATACATACCAAAACAACTTCAAGACAACCCATTTTAATAATTAAAAACACCCTCATCGCAACTTCAAATCACGCATATACATAAAACTCATAGGAAACTTCTTAAATTGGGAAGCGCTCTTACCTTTTGATGGAAAATCTTTAAAATCACCATAATTTCTTGAAACTTTGATAAAATCTTAATGTAATAAGAAAGCAAAAGCTCTCCCTTTTCCAACTATGGTGGAATCCTAAGGTGAGGAAGAAGAAGATGGAAAATTCTTTTTATTTTCTTTTCTTTTTCTTAACTATTCATATATAATAATAATAATAATAATAATAATAATAATAATAATAATAATAATAATTTAATTAATTAATTAAAATCCTAATTTTCCTCTTCCACTTAAAAATAGTTTTAATTTTGAATTATTTTTATTTACTTATTATTAATTAATTACAAAATATCATACTTTTCCATCATCTTCCACTATCTAAAATTATTTTTAATTTTAATTTATTTTATTCATTATTCATTATTATTTTATTATTATTTTTTAACTTTTACTATTTACTATTTGCTTTTACTCTTTAACTTTGTCTTTTAGTGCCACATGTATATATCATGTATATGTAAGGTATATTTTATGTATACATCAAGTATACAATATGTTTTTATCTTGTATATATTATGTATATATCTTATATTTCTCTCATCCAATATGTTACTACTCTCAAAATTAATTATTTAACAATATTTAAAATCATTGGTTGTTACAATTCACTATTCTAGTTAAGGATGAGTATTTGATAGTGAGCGGCAAATGAAGGCCCTAGAATTTAAGAAACTAGAGTAAAACAATGGATATGAGCATAACTGAATATGCTAAGAGATTTAATCACCTAAGTATGTACATGCTCTAGTACCATATTATGAACTTTGGTTTAAAATGTACAAAACCAAAGTTCATAATGTCAAAAATTTATACATATAAGCAACATCCTCTGTGTTGGTCTTGTGGAATTCTTAATCTCCAAACTTCAACCATAATCCTAATCATGTCGGTCTGCATTTCTAACACCTGTGTGATACACACTACCGTGCTAAGCTTACAAGCTTAGTAGTACATATATAAAAATAACAATAAATATTATACACATATTTATTTTACTTTCTCTCAATTTATAGCGTTCAATATTTTTGTAAAAACTTTGTTAATTTTAATTTTACACATTATACATAAATATATCACAACATTATAACATATAAGCATATTTACATACTCATCAACTCAGTTTCTCTATATAATTACTAAGTCCAATGTACATACATTATCAAATTTATTATCATTCTCATATTGTAAATTTCTCACATGATTATCTTATTTATAATAACTTTCTCATGATCTCTTTCTCTTTGAGCATGATGTTCATCATTTTATTCATAATACTACATAACGAACACAATCACACCATTTCATTCGCAACACAATACATATATACACGTAGATATATTACAAACACAGACACATTAGGCCCAAATAACCTTATATAGTATTTCGATTCTAGAGATATTGTCATGGTCTATCACGACACCGGGGATCTAAGTGTCACAGTCGTCCCCTGTTGACACCTCTGTTCTAGCCCCAAAGGCAAATAATAGTGACGCCCAGCGTCTAACCTGAAGGCAAATAATAGTGACCCCAACTTCTAGCCCGAAGACAAATAATATAGTACCAAAAATAATTCTCTGGAACAAGATACTATATAAGGCGAACACACATTTAATTTCACATTTTCATTGAAACACCTTTAATTTAATTGTTTCTAATATTTGCCACATATTTTATCATCTTTTTAGCCACAATCACAATGTGAGTTGTAAATCACATTTTTACAGCTCTCATGATCATGTTAAACTATGACACTATCACATGTTATATATTCATCTTTCAACATATTTTCATATCTCAACTTATATCATGGTTTCCACAAACCATCATCATATATAATGCAAATGTGGCTCACTTCCACATTTTAGTGTGCAACTAGCACTTTTCACATTTTACACAACCTCACATATAGCCATTTTTAATGGCTTATCATGCCATAATCAAAACAAATCAAGCATTTCACATAATTTTACACATAACACCTTGATAGCCATTCTACAATGGCCCATTATTCACATCACATGCATTAAAAACTCTTTTTCTTATAAAATACACGTACCCTTTATCAACTCAAAATAATGTAAGTAACATAACACATTCTCCAATTCACAATATGTTACACCAATTACATTATTGTTCTCATAATAATGATTATGATAGCATGTACTAACCTTATTTCCCTTTTTCAAGCCTTAACTTGATAAAACTTTATACTCTTCCACTTCTTTCAATATAGCCTACACACATATAATCCAACATTAATTGCATTACCCATTTAAATTCACATTACAACCCATTGTATATCAAATCACCATTATCCAACCCAATCTCATTAAAATTCCATTAAAAGTATAAATTCATCACTTACTACTTTATCCAAACTTCAACTAACTCACTCATATCCAACATTTAACCATAAAATCATTTCTTACATATCAAAACAACAACAAATTAGCTCAATTCAATAATTATAAACATTTTCTTCAAAAACCCTAATTTGACATACTTGCTACCTTATTCAAACTTCAACATTTCAAATTCATTTCTACCATTCTACCATAGAATCATCATTTATATATCAATATAACATCATTACAAATCATTTTAGCAATTATTGAAATCTCCTATAAAAACTCAAATTTCATATAATATATCCATAACCCTAAATTTATCACCTTTGTACAAACTTGCCCATAATCAATTTCTAACCATAAAATCATCATATATATATATATATCAAAATAACATTAAATCACTTCATTACAATAATTAAATCCACCCATACCAAAACCCCAATTTGGACATAACTTTAAATTCACCAATTATACCAATTCAATTATTTAATCACTAAATCACCATATAATAATCATATACTCATCATTTAAACTTCTTTAACATTTATTCTAGCAATTAAATATACATTCTCTCTATAAACATTCAAAAGATAATCTTAAAATCTCAAAACAAGCTTTGAAAGAATTACTTACTTGATTTCCTCAATAAATCTTCAAAACCTTCTTAAATCCTCTTAAAATATCTTATGAATTTGATATACAGAAGAAAATTATGATCTCCCCACTCCCTTTCCAAAGCTCACATTCAAAAATAGAGAAGAAGAAGAAGAAGAAATGCTCCTTTTAAATTCCCATCCTTATCTTTATAAATAAAATATTATATATTAATTAATTAAATTACCTCTCCACCAATCATCTTTCTTCCTTATTTGATTTTTCTTTCTTCTCTCATTATTATTATTATTATTATTATTATTATTATTATTATTATTATTATTATTATTATTATTATTATTATTATTTTATTATTTTATTATTATCATCATCATCATCATCAACTTTCCATACACCAATTTATACTTCATGTTTATGTATTGTATATCTTATGTATATTTATATGTCTTATATATTCAATTTATATTTCACATATATTTCAAGTATCCATATAATATATATTACATCTATTATACATTTAATTATTTATTTAACTTACTTTTAATATCCACTAAGCACTTCTTCCTTATTTTAACTTTCTTTTCTTTCTTATTTATTTATTTATCATCTTACATCATAAATTGTACATATATATACCATTTATGTGTTGTATATATTTAATGTATATGTATATGTCATATATATGTTACTTTTATGTTACAAATACTTTTATGTATATGTTTAATGTATATAATATTATGTAAATTAATGTATATTTAATATATACATTTACCCACATGTATATATATCATATGTACCCTATGTAAACTACAAACATACCATATACATATATTATATATATATATCAAGTATATAATATATATACATATAACCAACATACATTATATATAATATGTATATACTATGTATACACTAGGTATACATTAGGTATATATAACTCTTATATCTCCAAATACTTATTAATTTCTCCAAGCAACAGATATTACAAATTTACCATTTCAAAGAAGAAAGAATTAGTTTTGGAAGTGAAAATTTAAAGTTTGTTAACTCTATAGGCTAAAGGTAGTAAGGTGTAAATGGTTAACACCTCGATCATAAGTAATTGAGATTTTGTCCTGTAATAAATGGAAATTTTTGAAAATTATGATTAAATGGAAATTTTGAAAGGAAACTTAGAAACAAAAATTTGAGATTGGGTAGAACCTATATGTTGGCAAGAAATAAGTTAATATCCATATGCACGGAAATATAATTAACAATCTATAAATTAAATTTTTCTTTGATAAAGGGAATTTGAGAATAATATATATATAAATAAAAATAAATAGACAAAATAATAAATAAAATTTAATAGCTTTAATAAAAAAATTTAACAAAGAATCACCAAAGACTAGAAGTTAAATTTGGAATTTTAGTAATTAATTGGACATGAGGTAGTACGATAGTATGTTAGCATGTTAGAAAGTTAGCCAAATTCCTTGAAGGGGAACCATGCAACTTTGCATGCATGGCTTAGAGGAAGAATTGGGCGAGGCTATATATTATAGCCAACCAATTGAAACATGGTTAAATGGTAGAGTATGAGACACTATAAACACCCAATATTAGCTTATAGAATTCGATTGAGGGGATAAATGGGTTAAGTAATCTGATGCCATATAAATGTACAAGCTTTACACATGTTAAGTGGTGGCAGCAAAGGCTTGAGGAATTTCCAAGTGCCTAGTGACTAAGAAAGTGAGAGACGAGTTGTAAGAAGGAAAAAAATGAAAAAAAGGGGATGAAGGAAGCTAGAAATTTTCAATTGCAATGTGAAAGAGAGGAATGGTTAAAGGAATCAAGGAAAAATCTAGCTTTTGTATTTCCTTGAACATGTAGGAGCTATAATATTAAGAATTAGTTTAGAGAGTAAAAGGAAGGAAAACCACACTGAATTTGCAGCTAGGAACCGAGGAAGAAGAGGAAGGAAGCAAGTAAGAATTTTGAAAAAAATTTCTTAGATTTAAATCATCTTCTTCTCTTGTATTTTCATCATATAATCTGAATAGAAATTAGAAATGAAAAGTAAACAAAATATTCTTCAACTTTTCATAGGTTTTTGTTTGAAATTTAAGAAGGAAGTATTCAAGTGAATTAAGAGAGAAGTTTTAGTAAGTAACTTGCTAAAGCTTCAAGTTAGAGGCTGTACTAGTTTAGGAATGTTTAAAATAAAAAAGAAACAAGTAGTAAGCTAAATTGGTTTGAAAATTGCCATTAAATGTGCATAAGTGACGCGGACCCTTAGCAACGATGACAGTAACAATGGTAGAGAACTCCTTGAAACTTGATAATCATCTCATAAGGAACCCAACGCCTATAAAGAGATGCGAACTCACTATGATTGAAGGATTTAGTTGGTAAGAAGAAGGAAAATGCCACAACTCTTGTTGATAAGTAAACCTATTTCTTGATGCAAAGAAAGAATTAAAGAATCCACTCTAATCTCTCTCACACGAAAATTCACAAGAAGAACTTGTAGAAGAATTCAAAATTTTTTATTAATTATTGTTTTGAAATTCGGCCTAATAGTGCCCTTAAATAAGGGTTACAAAATTCCTAATTGCATATGGAAAATTAAGACTAAAACATTCCTAATTGCATAAGGAAAACATTCATAATTGCATAAGGAAAACATTTCTAATTGCACAAGGAAACAATTCCTAATTGCATAAGGAAAACATTCCTAATTGCATAAGGAAAACATTAAGCATGGAAACAAAATCCTAATCCACTAAGGAAAATATAAAGTATGGAAACAAAATCCTAATCCACTAAGGAAAATATAAAGTATGGAAACAACCAAACTAATCCCTTCAACATAAGAAATGCCCCACACTATTTGGGCTGTCCATGGGCCTTAAATTACTTCCCAAGGCTTTATATGAACCCCCATGGACCTGTCTTGCACGTTGGACCTTTCTTTAGCTAGCCTTTAGCTTCCACACTAAGCATCATAATCAGCTTTGGTATGCCTTCTTCAAGCTCTATCTCCATCTTCTTGAATGATAATTCTTGAAGCTCTTTGGAAATCTCTTCTTGAATATGCAAAGCCATACTAGCTTGATATCTCTTTGCCTTGCTCCTAGTGATTGGTCCACTTGCTAGCTTCAAGGGATCCTTTCTTGCATCATTCTCTCCCTCTTCAAAAAGATTTGTCCTCAAATCTGCATCATCAAAAGGAGAAAGATCACTTACATTGAAAGTAGCACTAACATTATACGTACCTGGTAAGTCGATCTTGTAGGCATTGTCATTAATCTTCTCCAGCACTTGGAATGGGCCATCTCCCCTTGCTTGCAACTTGTTTTTCCTTTGGTTAGGAAACCTCTCTTTTCGAAAATGCACCCAAACCCAATCTCCTACTTGAAACTTCATCTCACGTCTCCCTCTATTTGCAGAATCAGCATATCTCTTGTTCCTTTTCTCAATATTCGCCCTTGCTTTCTCATGCATCTCTTTCACCAATTTAGCTTTCTTCTCACCATCTAAACTAACAAGCTCATGAGAAGGTAAAGAAATAAGATCCAAAACTGTTAGTGGGTTAAACCATAAACAAGCTCAAAAGGTGAATATCCTGTAGAAGAATGAATAGCACGATTATAAGCAAACTGTTGTGCTCAAATTAACTCTACCACAAAGCGTCACTCGCAAGTATACGAGGTAGCTGTAGCAAAGGTGATCGCCCCAAGGTCGTCTCACAAGGAAGCTAAAGTGGCTAGTTGATTATCAGATTATAAATAAAAAGTAATAAAGAAATTTAAATTGCTAAATAATGAAGAAGTTTGATTAAAGTTTAAAACGAATAAAAGTAAACTAGAACTGATGTATTGATTCACAGGATAGAAAGGTCTAGGTTTTGCACTTCTCTGCTACTTATATGCATGAACGGTTATTCCTCTTAACTAATTTAATTTCAAAGATTAAATCTCAAACAACTCAATTAATCGAGTAAAGGAAATAAGCTCTCGCATTCAAACCTCATTCAACTAATCTTGTTACAATTGAAATAATCTTTTTAATAGGTTATATCTCTAATTCACCTAAGTCCTTAATTGAATTGTTCCAGCATTAGAATTCATCTCTCAATCCATCATCTAATACCTAAAACACATAATTGGTGGCCAATCAATTATATATTAACAATATTCCATTCAATCAAGGCTAAAGAAATTATTAGCTAAGAGAATAACCAATTCATACAATCATAGCAGATCCATACAAACCCTAGACTAGATCAAATTAGTTAATGCAATCAAACATACTCATCTCATTAATGTTCAAAGAAATCAAATTAGACATGATAATATCCATAAATATAATTCCAATGAAAATAAAGAGAATAAGTTTGAGAACAAAACCAAATTACAAACTCCTTGAAGCTTCTGAAGAATCTCTTGTTCAAATCTTGCAAGAAGGATGTATCAATGGCTAGAACAATCTAATCTAAGCTAGATAAAACAAAGTGTAATCAAAAATCAAAGAAAAACAAAGTTATCAAAACCCTAATTTCTTGAACGGCTCAATTCTCTCTCAAAATCGCCAACAGTCCCTAAAACCCTAGCTTTTCTTTTCTTTTTATATGAAACGTCCACTTTAAAATTCGCTGCGTGTTTGGTTCATGAGGGACATGGCCAGGTCAGAAGTGACTTGGCCATGTGAGTGCTCTTTGGAGGGACACGACCACTGACTTGGCCGTGTCCCTTGCATGTGTCACCTACTGCTTGCCTTTTCTTCTTTTCTTCTTTGTTGAGTGACACGGCCAGCTGAAGCTTGACTTGGCCGTGTTGGGCTATTTTGCAGGGACACGGCCAGTGACTTGGCCGTGTCCCTTGCCCGTGTCTGCTTCTGTGAAGATTTGCTAGTGAGACACGGCCAGGTGAAGGTGACTTGACCGTGTTGGGCTTCTTTGGAGGGACACGGCCACTGACTTAGCCGTGTCCCTTGCATGTGTCTGCTACTGGGACTTGCTCTTCCTTTTTTAACTTGGTATGGGACATGGCCAATGACTTGGCCGTGTCCTCTGCCTGTGTCAGCCACTGCCCCTTTCTCCTTCAATTTGTTTCCTTGCCTGTTTTAACCTAACACCAAACTCAAAAAAAACTTTAAACAAGAAATAAATAGACAATAACCAACAAAACACAAACACATACTAAAAACTAGATAAAAAATAACATAAACACTGAAATAAACTAAAATACCAAAATTAATAAAAACACAAAACAAACCGATAAAAACTAACAAAATACCTAAATAAAATAATAATTATCATAATAAACAAGACACAAATCTATAACAAAAACTAATAAAACAACTACCCCACACTTAAAACTATGCTTGTCCTCAAGCAAATTCACATGGCATAAATTAAAAACTCAAACATCCTTAACTATAATTCCAGCATATAGATGAAATACTTCAAGACATCAGACATAAATAATTGCAATTTCCTTCAATCAAGATTTTCTTAACTCATTCATTAATCCAGACATACAAATCTTATCTCTCATCTATGTGTTTCACTCGATTTCAAAAGTTAATCACTCAAACCACTCATGATTGCATACTACCATAAACTTGCTTAATTATCCAATCTCCCTCACTGATTTTCTCAAGAAATAATCCGAAGGTCTTTCATTTGGATGTAATGGGGCTAAGGTAAAGGTGTGAGAAAAGACATTTAGGCTGGAGCATCAAGAAATGGAGTATCTAAATTAGACACTACTCTTGCTTAAGAAACTCACAACTCCCTCAAATGGCATACTCACCAATCCATTAATACTTCACATACTTGCATAAATACATGAGTCAACATTCCTCTTTTGATAACCAATGCTAGAACATATATGAATTTTGCATATATATATATAACTTTTCTTTTATTTTCTTTCTCTTTTTTTAATATATATATATACACAAAATTAAGAATTGCATGGAACATCTAGCTTAAAATGTAGAGGAAAAGAATAATGACTCTTAATCAAATACAATGTGCAAAGTATGCATTTCAACCCGAAATATCAATACCAATTTTTTTTTACTTACCCCACACTTTGAAATAAACTACCCTATTGTCAAATCATAAAACTCCATTCCTTAATGCATAGGTATGATGATAATAAGAACATGTTAAGTTGAGAATTGTGTTGATCAAACAAGAAATGGTCAATGGCTCAACTTGGCTCACTAAGGAAATCAATATTAAGGGAAGTCTTTTTAAGCTAAAGGGGCTAACCTAATTTGCCTTCATCATTTTAAAACTTGAGATTAAATCATAATGTGAGTTCAATTAGTATGCAAAAGCAAACTCTAGAGATGCCAAATCATGAAGGTGCACACTTAAGAAAAGAAAATCAACTGATAATAATATCAAATTATGAGGCTCAAAACTCACACAGGTGGGTTCATAAAGATTTATATGTCATGAATTGCAGAATGTGAAAATTGATCCTGAATGAATTCAAATGCTCATTTCTATGCTGATACTAAAGTCTCAACTACAATGCTAGAATCACAGAAAAGATCAATAAATTTTCAACAATTATGCCATGCACAACACAATAAAACACACCAAGACAAACAAAACAGGAATTAAGGAACATCTAAAAGATTACCCCACACTTTAGAATTTCCATTGTCCTCAAAGGAAAACAAGAATAATAAAGAGAAAGAGAAAGTACAACCTATCTTCCATCGTACCCTGGCGAGGCAAAACCCTAACTTTTCATCACAAACACAAATGGTCAAAAACAAGATACAAGAGAGCTTAAGGGTTTCCATTTATTTAAACTAAACATAAAATCAAAATTGCTAAATATAAAATTATAACTATGAAAAAGAAATTCAAACTAATGGGTTGCCTCCCATTAAGCGCTTCTTTAATGTCATAAAGCTGGACATCATGCAAGACTAGGAATCGTGGATCAAAGTAGTGTCAATGATCCTCACTTCATGAAATCCTTCTTTATATGGTTTAACTCTATGTCTATTTGCTTTAAAAATCTTATTAGTTCTAGAGTTAAGCAATTCAATGGCACCAGAAGGACATACCTTAATTACCTCGAAAGGACCACTCCATCGAGATTTGTGTTTACCTGAAAACAGACGGAGTCGAGAATTAAAAAGTAAAACTTTCATACCTGGACTCAATGTCTGTCGCCCAATAAATCTGTCATGAAGTGCTTTAGTGTAATCCTTATAATTCCTTGAGCTCTCATATGCCTTTGGGTTAAGGCACTTTTGGGACTCCCCCACTGGTTTAGCCTCCTCTTCTAAGGTCAGTGTCAGTCCCACTTTATCTGAGGAACCTGTATGCAAGAAATCATCTAAAACAACTGCATCGACACAATTAATTAAAGAACAATTCTCATATAAAGCAGTTGTAGGAATGGGAGAAGTGTTAAAAATAGAAAATTCTACAGTTTGTCCTAAGACAGTCATTGACAACTTACCATTTTTAACATCTATTAAGGTGTTGGTAGTAGCCATGAAAGGCCTACCCAGTAAAATAGTGTGTGCTGATGGTGCAGAATTACTCCCTTCCATGTCAAGAACTATGAAATCTACAGGCACTGTTAACCCACCAACCTTAATTAACACATCTTCTATAACTCCTTTTGGGAATCTAAAAGATCTATCAGCTAATTGCAACATCATTTTGGTTGATTTGAGTTCCCCTAGTTCTAATTCTTTATACATAGAATAAGGCATCAAATTCACACTAGCTCCTAGATCACACATGCCCTCAGTCCCCTTTCCATTCCCCATAGAAAGTTGAATTATAAAGCTACCAGGATCCTTTAGTTTGGGAGGTAGTTTATGCTGCAGAACAACACTAGCTACCTCGAAAACTATCACCTTTTCGTTTGGCTCATACCTCTTTTTCTTGGTGATAAGGTCTTTGAAGAACTTGGCATAAGCCGGCATATTCTTTACTGCTTCAAGTAAGGGTAAGTTAATACTTACCTTAGACAGCATGTTGAAGATATTAGAAAATTGCTTATCTTTTTGATCATCTTTCAACCTGCTAGGGAATGGTATAGGAGGCCGGTACGGATTGCTTGCCTTATGTAAATCTGCTGAAGGTGATTTCTCCACTGATATAACTCCATCACCTTTGTTCTCTGGTTCTCCTTCCTCCTTGTTCTCTTGGTCACCTGCATTCACAAAATCATTTTCAACATTATTGTTAATTTTCTTACCACTCCTAAGAACAGTCACTGTATGTGCCTGCTCAGGTTGACTTGGGAATTTCCCCTTCTGTTGAATCTGCATCTGTTGTGCAAGTTGTCCTACTTGAGTCTCCACTTTTTTAAAGGATGCTTCTAATGAGTCCAGCCTCTTATTAGTCATCTCTTGATTTTGAACACTGACTTTGATGAAAGCTTGTAAACTTTCCTCCAAGCTCTCTATCTTAGACTGCCCTTGATTTGAGGATTGGCCCTGCTGTTGGTTCTGTCTTTGGAGCAAATGGAAAGGCTGCTGAGAATTATTTATTGCCCAAGAAAAATTTGGGTGATTCCTCCAATCAGGATTGTATGAATTTGAATAAGGATCATTCCGAGCTCTTGGTTTAAATCCCCCCATGGCATTGACTTGCTCAGCTTCATTCCCATATGATTCATATGCAGAGGGGCAACTGTTTGCTCCATGCCCTAGTGTCCCACAGATTCCACACACTTCTTGAGTAGATGAAGAAATATTGTTCTTCATGTTTAGCATCTGAACCTGCCTTGTCAATTCAGTTATTTGACTAACCATTTCACTATTGGCTTCCAATTGATTAACCCCTTTACTTCTTCCCCTTACACTCTTTTGTTGAGAATTAGCTCCCAACATCTCAAAGATCTCATAAGTCTCATCAGCTGTCTTTTCTCCCATAGCTCCCCCAGCTGCATTATCGACAGTGTTCTGAAATTGCTGGTGAGACCATCATAGAAAAACTGGTTCAGAAGTTGAAGTGGGTAGTGATGATGTGGACACTGGATCAATAGCATCTTAAATCTATCCCAAGCCTCATTAAATGGTTCTCCTTCAAATTGAGAGAATGTGGCAATCTTCCCTCTCAACTCAGCTGTCTTTTGGTGTGTATAGAACTTGCCCATGAACTTGTTATAAACTTGCTCCCAAGTTGTCAGTGAATTTTCAGGCAACATCATAAGCCAGCTCTTTGCCCTATCCTTCAAAGTATAAGGGAAACATCTCATCCTCAACTGATCTTCTGTTAGTCCTCCCAAAGGAAAAGTGTTGAGGGTGGAGTAGAAATCCCTAATAAAGTTCAAAGGATCTTCATTTGGAACTCCATAAAATGATGGCAGCATATTTTAGTGAATGTTCTTCAACTCATAATTCCTTGCTGCATCTATCAGTCTTATGCAAGAAGTGGAAGTTCCAATGACAGGTCTAGCAAAATCTCTCATGGTTCTTTGTCTTTCTTCAGCCATTTTAACTGATTGTGCAGAATCTGACTCAAATTCAGAAGTGTCCTCCTCTGTAGTATCAAATCCTGAGTACAATTCAAACTCTTCCCTGCTCCTTTTCACTCTCTGAATTTTTGGAATGAATGGATATAGCTCTCCTTCGAGTGATCTCCTGCCTTGCATAAACAAAAATTTTCTAGAAAAAGAAAAAATTAAAAGCAAAAGACAAAATAAAATAAAATGAAAATAGTGAGAAATAATCTAAAAAATATATATATATTTTTAATAAACAATTACGCCAATTAGCCTCCCCGGCAACGGCGCCAAAAACTTGTTGCGCTCAAATTAACTCTACCACAAAGCGTCACTCGCAAGTATACGAGGTAGCTGTAGCAAAGGTGATTGCCCCAAGGTCGTCTCACAAGGAAGCTAAAGTGGCTAATTGATTATCAGATTATAAATAAAAAGTAATAAAGAAATTTAAATTGCTAAATAATGAAGAAGTTTGATTAAAGTTTAAAACGAATAAAAGTAAACTAGAACTGATGTATTGATTCACTGGATAGAAAGGTCTAGGATTTGCACTTCTCTGCTACTTATATGCATGAACGGTTATTCCTCTTAACTAATTTAATTTCAAAGATTAAATCTCAAACAACTCAATTAATCGAGTCAAGGAAATAAGCTCTCGCATTCAAACCTCATTCAACTAATCCTGTTACAATTGAAATAATCTTTTTAATAGGTTATATCTCTAATTCACCTAAGTCCTTAATTGAATTGTTCCAGCATTAGACTTCATCTCTCAATCCATCATCTAATACCTAAAACACATAATTGGTGGCCAATCAATTATATATTAACAATATTCCATTCAATCAAGGCTAAAGAAATTATTAGCTAAGAGAATAACCAATTCATACAATCATAGCAGATCCATACAAACCCTAGACTAGATCAAATTAGTTCATAATGCAATCAAACATACTCATCTCATTAATGTTCAAAGAAATCAAATTAGACATGATAATATCCATAAATATAATTCCAATGAAAATAAAGAGAATAAGTTTGAGAACAAAACCAAATTACAAACTCCTTGAAGCTTCTGAAGAATCTCTTGTTCAAATCTTGCAAGAAGGATGTATCAATGGCTAGAACAATCTAATCTAAGCTGATAAAACAAAGTGTAATAAAAAATCAAAGAAAAACAAAGTTATCAAAACCCTAATTTCTTGAACTGCTCAATTCTCTCTCAAAATCGCCAACAGTCCCTAAAACCCTAGCTTTTCTTTTCTTTTTATATGAAACGTCCGCTTTAAAATTCGCTGCGTATTTGGTTCATGAGGGACACAGCCATGTCAGAAGTGACTTGGCCGTGTGAGTGCTCTTTGGAGGGACACGACCACTGACTTGGCCGTGTCCCTTGCATGTGTCACCTACTGCTTGCCTTTTCTTCTTTTCTTCTTTGTTGAGTGACACGACCAGCTGAAGCTTGACTTGGCTGTGTTGGGATATTTTGGAGGGACACGGTCAGTGACTTGGCCATGTCCCTTACCTGTGTCTGCTTCCGTGAAGATTTGCTTCTCTTTTCCATTGGAACCAAGTGAGACATGGCCAAGTGAAGGTGACTTGGCCGTGTTGGGCTTCTTTGGAGGGACACGGCCAAGTCAACCAACAAAACACAAACACATACTAAAAACTAGATCAAAAATAACATAAACACTGAAATAAACTAAAATACCAAAATTAATAAAAACACAAAACAAACCGATAAAAACTAACAAAATACCTAAATAAAACAATAATTATCATAATAAACAAGACACAAATCTATAACAAAAACTAATAAAACACAAACTCAATAAATGGCAAACAATCTTCCCAAGAACTCAAATTTTTACCCACTAAAGCTCTCAACATGGTACCTAAAGTTCTGTTTACTACTTCTGTTTGTCCATCCGTTTGAGGATGATAAGTGGTGGAAAATAACAACTTGGTACCTAACTTTCCCCAAAGCACACGCCAAAAGTGAGACAAAAACTTGGTGTCTCTATCAGAAACTATGGATTTTGGTATCCCATGAAAAACTTCTCAATCTTCATAACCCATTTTGCATGTCTTTTATTCAACTTGCCTTGCCCTCTCAAATGCTTCAATGATTCATGGTCTGAATGGATCACGAATTCCTTGGGCAACAAATAATGCTCCCATACTTCCAATGCTCTCACCAAAGCAAATAGATCCTTGTCATAAGTTGAATAATTCAGCTTTGCTCCATTAAGCTTTTCACTAAAGTATGTAATGGGCTTCTTCTCTTGCATCAAAACAGCCCCAATACCTACACCAGAAGCATCACATTCAATTTCA
The DNA here is from genome assembly GCA_947685225.1 of Garcia nutans. Lineage (NCBI taxonomy): Eukaryota > Viridiplantae > Streptophyta > Magnoliopsida > Malpighiales > Euphorbiaceae > Garcia > Garcia nutans. The sequence goes on along the minus strand of CANTUV010000009.1, from coordinate 28,282,265 downwards.
AAAGTAGAATCAAAGTTAGGTAAAGCTAAAACGGGTGTAGTAGAAAGCTTCTCTTTCAAAGTATCAAATGCTTCTTGTTGCTCCTTGCCCCAAACGAATCCCACTTCTTTCTTGATTATGCTAGTCAAGGGGGCTGCCAATGTAGAGAAATTAGGGACAAATCTCCTATAGAAGCTTGCCAATCCGTGAAAACTCCTCACTTCTATCACACTTGAAGGATTCGGCCACTCTTGGATAGCTTTCACCTTCTCTTGATCAACTTCAATTCCCTGTATACTTACAACAAAACCAAGAAAAACAACCCTATCTAGGCAAAAAGAACACTTCTTAAGCTTAGCATAAAGGTTTTGCTCCCTAAGGATTTCAAGCACATTCCTAACATGCTTAACATGTTCTTCCTCAGTTTTGCTATAAATCAGAATATCATCAAAGTAAACTACCACAAACTTACCTAAATAAGCTCTCAAACATGGTTCATTAATCTCATAAAAGTACTAGGTGCATTAGATAAACCAAAAGGCATAACTAACCATTCATACAAACCATATTTTGTTTTGAAGGCAGTCTTCCATTCATCTCCAGGCTTCATGCGAATTTGATGATATCCACTCATAAGATCAATCTTTGTGAAATATCTCGCCCCATGCAATTCGTCCAACATGTCATCAAGTCTAGGAATGAGATGTCTATACTTCACAGTAATCTTGTTCACAGCCCTACAATCAACACACATCCTCCAAGAACCATCTTTCTTGGGTACTAATAAGACTGGAACGGCACAAGGACTAAGGCTCTCATGAACCAAGCCTTTCTCCAAAAGCTCTTCAACTTGTCTTTGCATCTCTTTTGTCTCCATAGGATTGCTCCTATATGCTGGCCGGTTTGGAATTGTAGAACCGGGTATGAAGTCAATTTGATGTTCAATCCCTCTTAATGGCAGCAAACCACTAGGAAGGTCTTCAGAAAACACATCCTTAAAATCCTGCAACAAAGACACAAAACTAGAAGGTAAAGAATCAAGAGATTCTTCACTGTCAGCAAGTAACGATTCTTTATACATAATAATGAGTACAAGCTGCCCTACATCTATCTCTCTTGCTCTTGCATAAAAAGAATATTTTGCTTTTTCTCCTTGCTTATTTTCTCTCACCAATGGGCCATTTATTTGTTTTCTTACTTTCTTTTGACTCTCGGCCTCTTTTCCCTTTCTGCACTCACTCACTTTATTATTTTCACTCTCCCTACTCTTAGAATTACCCTTGGGTGTTGAAGAAACATCATTGGCGGAATTTGAACCCCTTTGGTTCTTGCTGGCCGAAACTTCTTTCTCCCTCTCTAGCATCCTCTTTTGATCTTCATACACCTCTTGAGGTGATAATGGTTCTAGAACAACCTTCTTTCCTTCATAAGTAAGGGTATACTTATTAGAAAAGCCATCATGTTGTGCCCTTCTATCATGCTGCCATGGTCTTCCTAATAGCAAATGTCCAGCTTGCATTGGCACTACATCACACAAAACCTCATCTTTATACCACCCAATGGAGAATGGTACCTTGACTTGCTTCAACACTTTTACTTCCCCAGCGTCATTGAACCATTGCAACTTGTAAGGATTGGGATGTTTAAAACAAGCTAACCCCAATTTATCCACCATTGTAGTACTAGCAGCATTGGTACAGCTTCTACCATCAATGATAAGTGTACAAAGCTTACCATTCACCAAACACCTAGAGTGGAAAAGATTCTCCCTTTGATCCAAGCCTTCTTCCTTGACTTGAATATTCAAGGCTCTTCTAGTAACAAGCATCTCTCCATGTTCAGCATTCAAGAATTGATTCTCACAAGCCTCTTCATCATATTCGGCCCTATCACCACATTCGGCCTCCTCTTCTTCTTCATGTTCAGATTCTGATTCAATTTCCCCTTCATGGATAGCAATCATCACCCTCTTATTCGGACATTGAGAAGCAATGTGTCCACTTCCCAAACACTTGTAGCATTTAATTTCCCTACTTGGAGTAGGTCTAGAAGGTATTTCCTTGGCTATTTTTGCATCCCCATCATTCGGCTTCTTGAAATTAGGATTGTAGGAAGAATTCTTTTGGAAAGAACCCTTGTAATCCCCTTTGTAGGAACCTCCACTCGAACTTGAACCCTTGAAGTTTGAAAAATTTCCACTAGCTTTAGTGTAGCTAGTTTTTGAAATAGCTTTATTCTTCAATATTCTCTCTATCTTCATGGCCTTTTGAACTAACTCTTCCATTGTGTTGAATTCATACATCTCCAATTCATTGGCTATGTTCAAATTCAATCCCCCAAGAAATCGTGACATCTTCTTGTCTTCATCTTCATCAATATTTGCCCTAGCCATGATCATCTCCATCTCTTTGTGGTACTCTTCCACACTTCTTCCACCTTGAACTAGTCTTGCTAGTCGATTGTACAAATCCCGAATGTAGTGAGATGGTACAAATCGGCTTCTCATTAGTTCTTTCAAGGTTGACCATTCAGGAATAGGCCTCATACCTTTCCCTCTTTTATTAGCTTTCAATTGATCCCACCAAAAGGTAGCATACCCTTTGAACTCTACGGCTGCCAAAACTGATTTCTTCTTTTCGGTGTAGTTATGGCATTCGAAAATCTACTCAACTTTCCTCTCCCGTTCTATGAACTCTTCTGCATTGTTCTTCCCTTCAAAGGAAGGAATCTTCATCTTGATGGAAGTAAGGTCACCATCAGTGGTAGGTTAATTTCCACCTTCATCTTCATCTTCTACCCTTTTGGCTGCTTCTAGGCTTCAAGATTTCCTTGCCCTTCTCTCCTAAGCACTCTTCTAGCTCGCATTATGGGATTTGGATGTGAGGCTGGCTGCCCTTGTTGCACTTGCTGAATTTGATGTGCTTGTCGTGCTGCATTCTCTTGCAATCTAGTATCCATCATCTCCATTCGACCAAGCATTGCTGCCAAAGTCTGATTAAGCCTAGCCAAGCTTTCGGCCATAGCTTCTTCTTTGCTAGTCTCTTCTCCTTTTCCAGCCATGTTAACAAACAAACAAACTCAAAGAAACAAGATTAGTAATAATCAAAATTCACTCAAGTGTTTAGAATTACCTCACTTTTCTTATCTTCCTTGATTGCACTTCAGAACCAAGCTCACCAAGCAATAATTGTCAAGTCGTTCAAGAAACTAGAACCTAAATCCTAGAACTAGATAGAAAACAAGACAAGTATCCGGAGGTAATGCAAGGTAATTTGCACTACATGATATAGAACCAAGTATTGACACAAGCAAATGGTACTTAGCAATGTAATGGAATTAAAAGCTAGATAAAGAAATCAGAAACAATGAAGCCAATAAACAAGACAAATTTGGATATAATGAATCAAAAACAACCCACACTTGGCAAGCTGCTTTATGGACCTAATCAATTCTACCCAAAATGCTAGCTTCTAAACTCTAATTCCGACCTAATCAATTCTACCCAAAATGCTAGCTTCTAGACGCGAACTCACTATGATTGAAGGATTTAGTTGGTAAGAAGAAGGAAAATGCCACAGCTCTTGTTGATAAGTAAACCTAATTCTTGATGCAAAGAAAGAATTAAAGAATCCACTCTAATCTCTCTCACACGAAAATTCACAAGAAGAACTTGTAGAAGAATTCGAAAACTTGTAGAAGAATTCAAAAATTTTTATTAATTTTTGTTTTGAAATTCGGCCTAATAGTTCCCTTAAATAAGGGTTACAAAATTCGGAATTGCATATGGAAAATTAAGACTAAAACATTCCTAATTGCATAAGGAAAACATTCCTAATTGCATAAGGAAAACATTAAGTATGGAAAAAAAATCATAATCCACTAAGGAAAATATAAAGTATGGAGACAAAAAAATCATAATCCACTAAGGAAAATATAAAGTATGGAGACAAAATCCTAATCCACTAAGGAAAATATAAAGTATGGAAACAACCAAACTAATCCCTTCAACATAAGAAACGCCCCACACTATTTGGGCTGTCCATGGGCCTTAAATTACTTCCCAAGGCTTTATATGAACCCCCATGGACCTTTCTTGCATGTTGGACCTTTCTTTAGCTAGCCTTTAGCTTCTACACTAAGCATCATAATCAGCTTTGGTGTGCCTTCTTCAAGCTCTATCTCCATCTTCTTGAATGATAATTCTTGAAGCTCTTTGGAAATCTCTTCTTGAATATTCAAAGCCATACTAGCTTGATATCTCTTTTCCTTGCTCCTAGTGATTGGTCCACTTGCTAGCTTCAAGGGATCCTTTCTTGCATCAATAAGTGGTTGTTAATTCAGAAGCAAGAAAAAAAACCCGAAGTTTTGGCCTGAAAATAGAGTTGATTTGCATGGTTTGAGTAGCATGTATTTGCATGAAGAAGATCTAAAATTAGAAGTCAAAGAAGCTAAAGGTTTTGACTATTAATTAACGTGGAAAAAAAGAGAGAATATAAATGAGGTGAAGAAGAAGAAATAAATTAATGTGAATTAATAATAGACAAAACACTACATTATGACCCTAAAATTGAAACTAATAGATGTTATCTTAATTTAACAGATATGACTAGATGTCAAATCATATATATTGAAACCAAATATATATATCTATGCTGTAATACCCTTATACCCTATATATATATACAATACACACACTTCTTATATGTAAAATACATATATAGAATACAATAACTTCACCTTAATTTATAGTAGAAAATTAATTCCCTTGATATAAAAAATAAATATAATTTATAGCAAGGTAATTTATAAGGAAAAATATATATTTAAGTTTAGTAATTTTAATAAATTTTTTTATAAAATCTCTGGAGAAAATTCATCAGATTTTTGTTTGTAAATTGAACATTTTCCAAAAATCAATCAAAACACAATCTGCAAAAAATGTTGATAGATCAGATTAAGGAGGCTCAGTTGGCTGATGAGAAAATCCAAAAGATTGTTTCAGATTGTCAAAAAGGAGAGAGCCGAGATTTTCTTGTGAAAGGTGATGGTAGTCTTTGGTTTAAGGACAGATTATGTGTACCTGATGATGCTAATTTGAGAAGGATTATTTTAGAAGAAGCACACCAGTCAGTTTTTGCTATGCATCCAGGCAATACGAAGATGTACCATGATTTGAAACAATACTACTGGTGGTCTGGTTTGAAGAGAGACATAGCGGAGTTTGTGTCCAAATGTCTCACTTGTCAGAGGGTGAAAGCTGAACATCAAGTTCCAACAGGGTTGCTTCAACCGTTATCAGTGCCTGAATGGAAATGGGAAAGAGTAACAATGGATTTTGTATCTGGTTTGCCATTGACTCAGAGAAAACATGATGCTATTTGGGCGATTGTTGATAGGTTGACAAAGACAGCTCATTTTCTTCCAGTCAGAATGGACTATTCCCTTGAGAGGCTGGCTGAGCTATATATCAATGAAATAGTGAAGTTGCATGGAATCCCAATTTCTTTAGTGTCTGATCGAGATCCTTGATTTACTTCAAGGTTTTGGAAGAGTTTACATGGTGCTTTGGGTTCTCGATTGCACTTTAGTACTGCTTTTCATCCACAGACAGATGGGCAGTCAGAGAGAGTGATATAGATTATTGAGGATATGTTGAGAAGTTGTGTCATTGATTTCTCTGGAAGTTGGGACAGATTTTTGCCACTTGTGGAATTTGCTTACAACAACAGTCATCAATCCAGTATAGGTATGGCACCATTTGAGGCACCATATGGTAGAAGATGCAGAACGCCTTTATGTTGGAATGAAATTGGAGAGGGCAAGTTAATTGGTCCTGATCTGGTGAAAGAGACTGAAGAGAAAGTAAAGATAATTCGGAATAGATTGAAAGCAGCTTCAGACCGACAAAAGTCTTATTCAGATTTGAAGAGGAGAGACATTGAGTTTAATGTGGGAGATAAAGTTTTTCTTAAAGTGTCTCCTTGGAAAAAGATTTTGAGATTTGGTCGGAGAGGAAAGCTGAGTCCTCGTTTCATTGGACCATATGAAGTTTTGGAAAGAGTTGGGCTAGTTGCTTATTGTCTTGCTTTGCCACCTGAATTGGATAGAATCCATAATGTATTCCATGTTTCTATGTTGAGGAGATATAGATCGGATCCATCTCATATCTTGCCAGTTGAATCCATTGAAGTGAGTTCGGATCTGACATTTGAAGAAGAACCAGTTGCTATTTTGGCACATGAAGTGAAAGAGTTAAGGAATAAGAAAGTGCCATTGGTTAAGGTTCTGTGGAAGAATCATGGTAGAGAAGAGGCAACTTGGGAGAGCGAACAAGCTATGCAAGATCAGTATCCTCAGTTGTTTCAGATTTGATATCAGGTAATTTCGAGGACGAAATTTCTTTTTAGAGGGGAAGAATTGTAATATCCCAATGTATACCCTAGAAGTTTTGATTTGAATTAAAAAGTATATGTATATGTTAATTTGAAAGAGAAAGGAATTTAAAAGAAAATGTATATGTTGTGTATATGGCAATATATATAACATATATACAAGTCAAATGGATGGTCAAAGGAAGAAGATATTTAATTTTTGATTTGTGAAATTACTAAAAAGGGCAAGTGAATAAAAAGGGGTTAAGATATATAGAAGAGGGTAATAAGGTAATTTTCTTTTAAATTGCATGGTGGAGATTTAAAGAGATGAGAAGGTTGACTTTGTCTCTTTCATTTGTCTATTTTCTTCTTTTTCCCTTTAGTTGGCCGGCCCTCCAAAGCAAATGAGCAAGAGTGAGTTTTGTTTGTTCCAAATTCAAGAATTGAAGGAGTTTTCAAGGGATTAAGTGGAAATTCAAGAAGTTTTATTATTTTGGTAAGTTTCTCTTGATTTCTCTTGTTTATTTGAAGTGGTGTATGAGTTTGATTGTTGATGTTTGATAATAGGGTTGTGTTGATTGTAGTATGTTGAAGTATGTTTGATTTAATTAATTTTGGTGTTGGTTTTGGTTTGAAGGAAGTAAGTTAAGTTGATGTTGGTTTTGATAGTGTTTGTGTTGAAATTGTATTAGGGTTTTGAGTTGGTAAGTGTTGTTAATGTTAAGTTTGGTTTATTATTTTTGTTAGTCTTCATGATTTTTTGGGTTTGATGGAGTTAGAAGCTTGGAATACATGTTTTGGTGGGAGGTAGTAGCATTTGGGATGCCACGCCCGTGGCCTTGATTGCCATGGCCGTGGAGGTTTGGTGTAAAGGAGGCAGAGGTGGTTTCTAACCCACGCCCGTGGGGGTTGGGGTGGCCACGGCCGTGGGCTATAATATGTGATGTTGGGTTATTATTTGTGATCTAAAGGTCTATGATGAGGTTAACAAGTGATAAATTGTATTGGAATTCATGTATTGTATCATTTTGGACTAGGTTTTGGAGGAAGGTGATTTGCCCTAATTTGAGAAGTGAAGAGTTCTTGGAAAAAAGAAGTGTATAGAGTTGTTTAAGTGGTGCTTAAGGTAAGTACAAACTACATTATTGCATACATTCATATGATGTTGAGATTGAACATACATTTGATGATATTGATAATGCATATAAATAATGTTATGTTGTGTATAATGTGGGACATAATGTGGACATTGATGATGCATATGAATACTTTTATGATGAATTTCTTTGATATGAATGGAAATATAATGATGAATTGCTTTGATGTTGATGTAATTGATATTGTATATTATAATGATGAAAATGAAAAGAATTGAGAAAGTAATGTTTAAAGAGATAAATGAACGGACCTATCTGCCTCCTGTGGAACCATGCGGACCCAGTGGGCTGGGTAACCAAACTTGGACTACCGACTTGGTTGGGGGAAGGTTCGATACAGTCAGTATTACGTACCTATCTGCCTCCTGCGGAACCATGCGGACCCAGTGGGCTGGGCAACCGAACTTGGACTACCGACCTGGTTGGGGGAAGGTTCGTTACTGATAGTCTTATACGTGCCTATCTGCCTCCTGCGGACCCCTGGGATTGGCAGTGGCCTGAGGCCCAGTGGGCAACCGACCTGGTTGGGGGAAGGTTCATATATGAAGCCATGGTTGTTGACTATAATGATGAACTTTGAATATCATATTAAATACTTGTTGGGCCCATAGGTGTCTATGTTGAATGAGTATAATGGATGATGATATAATTATTGAAATAATGAAATGTAACATTCATAAGTATGATCTTTATTGGTTGAATGTATGACATTGATATTGACAGTGCATAATATCATTATGGTTTGTACTACTGAGTTGTTGGCTCAGCGCGATTGTGGTTCATCGCGCAGGTGATAGAGTTGATAGGGTTGAGACAAAGGATTCTTCTAGACCTAGTTGAGTTTATGCTTGAAGAGTTGGACTAGAGCTTAAAGATCAGAGAGTCAAGCTGCCAATCATGTATATATTCTATGGTTTGTAAATTTTGATTTTTATGTTATAACTTCCGCTGTGTAATAATAAACGTTTTCATCTATTATATTTTATGAATTTCTTTTAAACGATTAATATTTGTTTTATTTCTTTTTCGAGATATGACTTGTGTATTTTTAAACTGTGGCATTTTCTATATTCAGTATACGTATATTACGATCGTATAAGCATGCTGTGTATGTATACGGGATATAAGGGTGTTACAAAAGGTCTCCTATAGACATTGTTTTGATCATTTATGTATATATATATTTAGGTTAATTTTATGGGCTTTAAGTTAATTTATCTTTAAATTGTGTTTAAAGTTTATTTGAAGTGTTTGATTTAGATGGAAGCTCAAAAGAATGAATTGAACGATCAAAAAAGTGGAAAAGCATGTGACACAACCAAGAGACACTGCCAAGCCATTGGTCGTGTCCCTCATCCAAGGCAACACACATGACATGGCTTGAGTTGACAAGCCACTGGCCGTGTCCTTCAGAACAAATTAGCAGAAGCAGACATTGGGAGAAGACACGGCTAAGCCACTGGCTGTGCCTCACTTGGTGAAGCCAAGAGTGAAACTAAAGAAGCAAAGATAGACATGAACACACCCAAGAGACACGACCAAGCCATTGGCCGTATCACATGACATGGCCAAGGCCTTGGCTGTGTGTCATCCAAAGAACAAAGCAAGGATGGAAGCATAGTGGAGAACACACTCAAGAAACACGGCCAAGCCATTGACTGTGTCCCATGATACGGCCAGGGCCTTGGCCGTGTCCCACATGAAAAAGAAAGGAGAATTTGAGCCAGCCATGGACACGGCCACATGACTTGGCCATGTCCATAAGAAAATGAGTGACATGGCCAAGCTTGAAATGACTTGGCCGTGTCTTGTGAAAATTCTTTCAATCATTTTGTAAAAATTGGGGGACAAGATGGGGGTCAATAGGTGATATCTTTTAAAAAGAAATAATAAAAGATCAAAAAGTTTGCCTAATTTATGGAAAAAATTATAAACAAAGAAAATGGTGCGAGACAAAGTGTGGTGTGTGAGTTGGCAACAGATGGATGTTTCTTAAAAAAATTAAAAGAAGATGAGAGTGGAGTAGTATATACACGTTGGCTATTTTTAAAGAAGGGTGCTGAGTTTTGTTCTTGATTTTCAAAAGAGGAGAGACGCCATTCTCTCTTCATCTCCATTCCCATTTCTTCCATAGACAAGAGCCAATCAATATTGGGGATTAAATTGAGTGAGCAAGATTCTTAGACAATTAGGGTTTAAAGAAAGCTTGATTGGAGTTGAAGCTTGAGAAAGTTAGATTCATCCTTCAAGAGGAAAGCCATTGATTTAGGGAGCTTGAAAGATGTTCATCATACATCAAGGTGGAAGCTAGAAGGAAGACAAGTAGTCCAACTTTTAGCATCTACAAGGGGGGTTTTCATATTCTCTCTTTTGATTCATTTCTATATTGTTGTTGTTTTATTATGAACATTAATATTACAATGTATAATTTTGATTTGATGAATATGGAGATGGATATGTGTTTTAATTTGATGATGAGCTAATTCACTCATGCCTTGGGTTGTAGTAGATTTAATTAGATGACTTGATTTGATAATTCCATTAGTATACCTTGTTGTTGGTTGATTGCATTGGATTGAATGTTAGGTTGATAGATTGGCCACCTATTAATCACTTAATATGAAACGATGGAGCGAGAGGTGAAATTCAATATTGGAACTATGTAATCTACTACCCTAAGAATGAATTAGAAATATAAGTTCTAGGGTTTATTAATTTGCAAATTCAAAACAATTGGTTGTTGTTAATTCATGAATGTGAAAACTAATGAATTGGTAATTTCTAATTAAACTCAAGGAACAAATTAAAATACAAGGTTATACTAATGGATTATTTGAGAATTAAGCTTTGATTAAATTGATCTACAGCCCTAGGCACCATTCCTAGAATTGATTGGATCTTACACAACTACCACTCATTTAACTTTTAAATTAAAATCGTTTTTCACCATTCCAACACATCACACTCTCGCCTTTTAATTTACTTGTCAATCAAACTATTGCAAACAATTCCTTCCTTGTGAGATGACCTTGGGGCGATCACCGTTACTGCAATTACCTTGTATACTTGCGAGTGTAACTTGTAGTAGTAATTAGTCGAGCGCAATCGACACCGAGGATTTAAGTGTCATATAATATCTCCCATAGGTGTGTCCCCTATTGACACTAGTGTGCCTAGCACCAAGGAGACATAAAATTATCTTCACATATCAATGACATGCCAAACTGGCAGTACCAAATAAAATTCCCTGAAACAAGATATTATATAAGACAAACATACATCACGATGCATTATCACTTTTTCCATAATCATTTTTCCATTCTTCATTCTCATCACATTTTTCATATCTTTTCACAATATCCACACTTTCTAATCATATAAAACATGTTTCTTAGCCACATTCACAATATGGCCTATTTTCACATTCCTCATGCATAACACACACTTTTGTCAAATTGTGCATAACATAAACATTTGCCATAATACAATGGCTTATCATAACACATATCATGCATTACACTCACTTTTATTGATAACAATGCAATCACATATGCATACCAAAATCAAAGTAGCTTAGCACATTCTTAAAATTACAATGTGCTAGGCCAAACCAAATGCAATCAATACAAAGCTATCAAAGTATGTACTAACCTTTAAAATGCCAAAATCCAAAGCCAATTCACAACCCAAGCCTTACTTCACAAGCCCTTCCTCTATTTAATTCGACAGTACCACCTTACTCAATCCTAAATCAAATTATAAATAAAAATATATCATTAACATCATATTCCTACCCAATAAAAAAATCAATTATACCATTTCTACTCAAATTCTACCAAAACCCTAATTTCACAACCACTTCTTTCAAAATTCATCCAAACCCAACCATTTCAACCATCTATAAAATCATTACATGTGCATCCACACAACTTTGAAACAACCCATATTATCAATTATTGAAACCTCCATCCAAAGTACAAAAATCACATATCCATGAAATTAAAGAAAATCTTCTTAAAACCAAAGAGAAATTACCTATTACATGTTAATTCTTTAAAACTACTTTAATTTCCTTGAAATCGTTAAGAGATTTGGTATGGAGAATGAAATAAAATCTCCCTTGTTCATCAATAGAGAATTCAGACAAGGTTAAAGGAAGAAGAAGAAGAAGAAGAAGAAGAAGAAGAAGAAGAAGAAGAAGAAGAAGAAGAAGAAATTTTGACTTTTAATTTCTTTCTTAACCACATATATATATTAAATAAATAAATAATTAATTATTAAATAGGATACTTATCATCTTCCATCCAAAAAAAATTTAATCTTCATTTTTTGAACTTTTTACTTTTGACTTTTTAACTTTTTGTTTTTAGTGAAATTTATAATATAGTTATATTTTACATATACACTAAGTATATATTAGTCATATTCTTCTTGCAACCAATTAATTAACCCTTCTATATTATTTATTGAATTTTGTTTAATAAAACTACGGGTGATACAAATTCTACCTTCGTAGGAAAAAGGGTTCAACTAAATTTTAAAAGGGACGAGGACTTTTAGAAGTTGCAAGCTATGAATTAACTTCAGAGAAAAGGTGAGGAAATAAATCATGCTAATTCCCTATTTAAATCATGTTTCAAGATATGTTTCAAATGTGTTTTGATTTGATGTTATGTTTTATTAAAAGTATAAGCTTGACCCTTGAACCTCATGTTTGAATTGAGCAACTTAAATTCTATATTGTTTTGTACATTAAATCTTATGCATTTTCAAGTCTCATGTTTGTGAATTAAGTCAGTTTAAGTTACTTCAAGTTAAATATTCAAGTTTTATGTTCAAGTGCAAACTTCATGATTTATCTGCAAGCCATGTTTCAAACAAGCTTCTTCCATGTTTAAATTTAAAAATACTTTGTTTTAAGATGACATTATGTTTTTAATGCAAGTTATTATATATTCATGTTTCAAGAAATTATGTTTTGCAAGAAAGATTATCATGGTTTCAAGTTGTTATGTCATGAGCAATATCCTTACTAATGGAGGTTAAACTAGAGAGTGTGCACTATTAAAACTAATAGATAGGAGCATGCATTCGTGCTTCACTCGTAATAGAGCCATGGTTTTTGGGCATGCGTTCTAATCAAACATGTGACTATACAAGTGTAAGTGTGGACCCAATGTGAGTCCTTTTACATGTTAAAAGTGCAAGAAACAAGTTACATGCAAGTGCAAGCGAATGACAAGTATTTTTATAAGCCGATCAAGTTGCTTTTGATTTTTTCTATGTTAAGTTTTATTTATCCTTTACATGAGTTACACGAGATTTACTTTCAATCAAGTATCATCAAGAGATTTACTTTCAACCAAGCATCTTCATGAAAGTTATGTGTTTTCAAATTCTATATTAGATTACTCTCACATCAGATATGGTTTATTTTCTCACTGAAATGAAAGCTCACTTCATAATAATAGTTAGGCTAAATAATTATAAAGTCCCTAAGGTTTTACATATTACACTAGTCAGTTCCTATATTTTCAACATCTAATTTTTGTATCCTTCTATTTTCAAAAATTAAACTGTTTAGTCATTCTGTTAATATTTTCATCCTAAAAATATTAGTCAATTACTTTAATAATCCCCTGACTATCATTTCTTAGCTTCCCTTATAATTTTTGGTATATACCTTATTGTGGCCTGACGAATGGGATGAACATACCTTTGAGATGGCTCACCATTATGAGGCTTTTCTATTGACAACACTGGGACAACTGTCCTTTGAGTGTGGGGAAAGGCACCATTGTGGTAGAAGATAGATTTCCTGCAAGACTTTCCTATTTATGCATGATCTAATTTTATGTTAGTATTGCATTATGATGCATATATTGTTGGGTGACTGTACCCAAATAATTTTAATTTATGTATATGAACGATGATTTTGCCCCCACTTTAGGTGGAATGATCCTTGCAACTTTAGCATTGTTAGGCTCTGGGCTTTAGAGAGCACGTGCTTAAGCCCGAAGAATTAGAGTCGCCACCCAAATGGGCCAGGAAGATAGAAAGGATGGATTACTCAATTTCTAAGGAATTCCCAACTCCTACTGGGTTTAGAAAGTTAAGTACGCATGGGGAAGATGAGAATGACCCAGCACCCTCACAATGCCCAACTGGCCTCCTTATCAGGTCTAAATATTATTGAATTCTTAAATTATTATAATATTATCTATACTACATGTAATTATTGAAATAAAAAATCATCATATTATAAATCAAACCAAACTAATAAAACAGGCACCCATACTAGATGGAAACATGCCCTTACAAACATTCAAAATCCATAAAAAGAAATAAAATAGGACACCCACCAAAAGATGAAAACATTTCCCTTACAATAGTCCTAGAGTCCATAATATAAGTTAAATTACATAAACTTAATAAATAAGGCACCTATAAATTGGAAAAATGCCTTTTACATCTTTCTTAAAATCTAAACAATAATAAGTATGATTCAATCGTCCATCATAAACAATAATAAATAATCAAAACTCACCATCAATCATGAAACAGATAATAATAAATCAAGATTAAATTAATAAAATTAGGGTTCCATCATCCATAATAAGAAAATAATCAAACAAATAGTTAATCATCACACAAACAATTGTAAACTAGGGCTAAGCCAATGAATTTAGGGTTTTATGGTTCCAATTATAAAATTATAATTTTTTTTTATAAAATTCAGGTTTTCTTTACAAATTAGGGCTTTATTTACAAATTAGGGTTTTACATGCAAAGTTAGGGTTTTTAACCTAAAACTAGGGTTTTGGAATGAACTTAGGGTTTTCGACTTAAAACTAGGTTTTTGATTATCAAGTTAGAGTCTTGTTGTACAATTAGGGTTTTAGATTTAGAAAAATAAGGTTAAAACATGCAATGGATGGTTTTGGTTGGCTGACTGGATGACACTTCTAAAATTAAATTAATACACAAGTGAACGATGAACTTAAATGACATCAAAGAATGAGGATGATCAATAAAAATATAGAATTAGTTAGTAAATCATACATGCGTTGTTGTCTCCGCCAAGATGATTATGTTGTACTAAGCTTACTATCTGAATTGCACTGTTATTTGGGAAAGCCTGGATTAATAAAAGTCCTTGGTTGGTGCTTCAATGATCGAAAGACCAATTAGTGTTTTGGCTACTGTCTCTCTTTTGCTTTCTGTTTCTATACTTTTGCCTTTTCTAATCTCTGTGTGTTTTCTAATTTTCACTCTTTTTTTTAATTACTTTCGACTCTCTTTTAATTGCCTCTATGTTCTATCACTAATTGTGGCTGCCTCTAGTTGTTAATTATGGTTTTCTACTTATAAGCAACAATTAGAGAGACACTAAGCTCATTAATCCTAATAAAAAAAACTCTTTGCTTATCCGAATGCATTTAAACTTAAACCCAATTAGGACACTTAAAAACTAAATTAAGCCAGTATTAAGGGACTCATGGTGAATTGGCCTTGGCCAATTCATCATGAACTTGCCTTTCGTCATCGGACCGACTTAGTTTGGGCTTTTAATTTCAGACCGAATTTAGTTTGGGCTTTTAAAATTAGACCAAACTAGGTTTAAATTGGATTGGATTTATCTTAGCCAATTTAATTAGGACTAAACTCATTCAGGGAAAAAATTAAGAGTCTACAGTCTTATCCCCTATTTGAACGATCTTAAATTTATTAAAAGAGTGAAAATCAATTTGTCTTGATAGGTTTTGGCTGATCTTGGATACTTTGATAAATTTGGGCTGGTTCAAAAAACCTAGATGCTTTAACAAATTCAAGTTGGCTTGGATGCTTTAACAAATTCAAGTTGGTTTAGGTGCTTTAAATAAACCCAAGCTGATTTAGAAAATTTGGATGCTTTAACAAATTCAAGTTGGTTTAGGTGCTTTAAATAAACCTAAGCTGATCTAGAAAATTTTGATGCTTTAAAAAATTTGAGTTGCTTCAGGTGCTTTAAATAAAATCGAGCTGATTTGGAAAATTTGGATGCTTTAACAAATCCAAGTTGCTTCAGGTGCTTTAATAAACCCGAGCTGATACGAAAAATCTAGATGCTTTAACAAATTCAAATTGGTTTGGGTGCTTTAAACAAACCCAATCTCATTTGGGAAATCTAGATGCTTTAACAAATCCAAATTGCTTTGGTGATCTTGAACTAGTTTAGGATTTTAAAATTGGTCAAAAATTAATTTAGGCTTTTAAAATTGGATTGAATTTAATTTGGGCTTTTAAAATTGGATTAAACTCATTCAGGGTCGAAAATTAAGGGTCTACAGTCTTACCCTTGCTTGAACAATCTTAAATTTATTTAGAGAGTGAAAGCAATATGCTTCTGATAAACTTAAACTGAACATGGATGCTTTAACAAATTCAGGTTAACTTGAGTGCTTTAAAATTAATTTGATCTTAGCTAGGAACTTCAAATAAACCTGAGCTTGTTTGGATGCTTTAACAAATCTAAAATGGTTCGGGCGCTTCAAATAAACTCGAGATGGTTTGGATACTTTAACAAATACGAATTGGTTTGGGTGCTTCAAATGAACCCGAGCTAGTTTGGATAATCCAAAATCTTATAACGGATGCTTTAATAAATTTGCAAAACTGTGTTGTCAGGATAATATAGGCTGGAGGATTTGATGTTTTACTAAATCCATAAAACTGTGCCGTCAAGATATTTTAACAAATCCAATATAGGTTGAAGGTTTGGATATTTCAACAAATCCATAAAATTGCATCGTCAAGATATTTCAAACAATCCAATATTGGCTATAGAGGTTGATACGAACCAGCCACGAGGTAAGGATCCATTGGTGCTTCCAAATGGGCCATTGACTAGGAGCAGAGCTAAGAAGTTTGGAGCAGCTATGGGATTGCATATTCAAGATCAAATTTCAAAGGAAGTGACTGAAATGGCAATGGAAAAGTGCACAATAGAGCTTGAAGAAGGCACACCAAAGCTGATTATGATGTTTAGTGTGAATATGGAAGCTAAAGGCTAGTTAAAGAGGTCCAACGTGCAAGAAAGGTCCATGGGGGGGGTTCATATACAGCCTTGGGAAGTAATTTAAGGCCCATGGATAGCCCAAATAGTGTGGGGCGTGTTCTTATTTTAAAGGGTTTTAGTTGAACATTTTTTTATATACTTTATATTTTCCTTAGTGGGTTAGGATGTGTGGTTTCCTATTTAGTTATTTCAAAATATTAATTTTGTTTTCATACTTTATATTTTCCTTAATGGGTTAGGATTTTGACTTTGTAGCTTTCCTTTTCCCATTAGAATTAGGGTTTCGGATTTATGTGTGCCTTTTAGTATAAATAGGGCCTTATTTTTCTTGTAAGGACACTTTTTGACAAATTATATTATCAATTTTCTTATTGAAAATTTTGGCCATCATAGAATAGGAGTGGATTCTCTTTTTCTTCTGATTGCATCAAGAATTAGATTTACTTATCAATTTTGATTGTGGCGTTCTTCTAATTCGAGCTTCCTAAATCCTTCCGTTATAAGTGTTTGTGCTTTGCTAAGCAATTGGGTGCTTTAGAAGGTGGTTTTCCTTCGTTCTTGGTTTTCTTCTATCAATCGTGTGTTGGGGTTTGAGGCCTTCATTGCCATAGGATTCTGCGTCATTTGGTATCAGAGCCAATTACAGGTAAATCTTTATCTATCTGTCTTTCCAGGGTTGTTTTAGTTGTTCCATTAGGATTCTAATTGGATTTTTGAATTAGGGTTATAGAATTCCTTGTTCAATTTTGAAATTGTGTTCTTGCCTTTTGATTCGAAATACATTTTTCTTATTTCGAATTGGGTATAAATTGGATTGAAGGTTTTGTGTTTCGTTGGTGATCCAAGGATAGTGACCATATCCTAAAAAAAAAGAAGATATGATGGTGATGTTGTGTCTGATTCTGAACCTAGTGATAATGATAATGATGATGTTGGGAACTTTGATTCTCCTATATATAATGATGTTGGTAGTGATGAGCATGTTGATTGTACTTTGTTAGCTGAGCGTGGTGAATTGTTAGTTGCTAGGCGTGCATTGAATATGCAGGTGAAAGAGGAAAGTCTAGTACAACGTGATAATATTTTTCATACTAGATGCTTAGTGAATAATAAGGTTTGTACACTTATTATTGATAATGGGAGTTGTACTAATGCTGCAAGTACTACTATGGTTGAAAAATTGGGGTTAGAATGTACGAAGCATCCCAATCCTTATAAGTTGCAGTGGTTTAATGATAGTGGTGAGGTGAAAGTAACTAAGCGAGTGAGGGTACCATTTTCAATAGGCTGGTACAAAGATGAAGTTGATTCTGATGTAGTTCCTATGCAAGCTAGACATATGTCATTGGGCAAACCATGGCAATATGATCGGAGAGCATAACATGATGGATTTTCTAATAGGTACACATTTACCTATGAAGGAAAATAGGTCACTCTTGTTCCATTATCACCCCTAGAAGTGTATGAAGATCAAAGAAAGATGATTGAGGCAAGGAGGCAAGTTGGGGCTACCAATTCAAAAATTAAAGGGAGTTTAAGAGAACATGATAAGGTGAGTGAGAGTGAAAAGAAAATGGGAAAAGAGGCCAGAAAAGAAACAAAACAAATAAGTGCCCATTTGTGAGAGAAAATAAGAAAGAAGGGAGAGCAAAACAAACTTTTTATGCAAGAGCGAGAGAGGTTAATTTTGCAATGTCTATTGGGCAGCCATTATTGCTCATTAGATACAAAGAAACTTTGTTTGCTGACACTAATGTTTCGCTTGATAGTTTGCCTTCTAGTTTTGTGTCTTTGTTGCAGGATTTTCAGGATGTGTTTCCAGATGAATTACCTAGTGGATTGCCACCGCTAAGAGGAATTGAGCATCAAATAGACTTCGTGCCTGGTTCTACCATCCCAAATAGACCAGCTTACCGGAGTTGATACAGAACCTCCAAGAATAAGCCTGAGAACTCCTTGATGTCGAACCCCCAAAACATTAAATTGAAAACCCCTAGTCGAATTCGGTACAACCTCCAAAGAATAAAGGTTAGATTTCAGATTTCTTTGAATTGATCAGAGATCTAAGATGTCGAAACAAACTAGTTCCCAAAATCCTAGATTCGAAACACTCCACAAGAAAGTTGATCAAACTACTTGAATGTTTCTTAAGCATGTATTCAAGCAAGAACACAAAGATAAAAGCAAAACGGCTTTAGGTTATTAATTCGTCCAAAAACCAAAAATTGATGTCTTACAACCCTAAATGAGATATAAGTAGCTAAACCCTAATTAGGGTTATTAAGTAGCATTTGGTTTTCTAATCAAATTTTAAGAAATAATAAAGTAAACAAAGTTCTAATTTAATACAAAACAAACAGGGCCCTTACTTTTTAAATAAGCATAACTAGTGGGCCTTAATACATATTAACTACAAGCCTCATTCGTGAATTTCAACTTGTAGTAAGTTGTAATTGACTTCCTTTGGTCTTGTCTCCAAGCTTGTAATTCCTTGCAAACCATAGTTAGCCAAATTCACCAAATCTTGCAAATGGCAAATTAGTGCTTGCTGAATCTTTTTGGCTCGCGATCTAGTTATAGGACCTTGTGGCAGAATAATTGGATTGATGATCTCCTCAACTTGTTCCTTACGTCCTAACTCTTGCTCATCCTTGCGGTGTGCTAGTTGTTCCACAACATTTCCCCTCTCCTCAAAAGGATTCGTCCTCAAATCAAAAGCATCACCTACATCAAAAGGACTTAAAACAATTAAATTAACAAAGCACTTACATTATACTCACCTGGCAAATCCACTTTATATGCATTGTCATTAATCCTTTCAAGTATCTGAAAAGGACCATCTCCTCGTAGGTTTAACTTGGACTTTCTTTGGTGTGGAAACCGTTCTTTGCGAAAATGAACCCAAACCCAATCACCAGGCTGAAAAATCATTGGCTTCCTTCCTTTATTCACTCGAGAAGCTACTTTAGCATTTTTCCTTTCAGTCCTTTCCTTAACCTGTTTATGTAACTTCTTCACAAAATCTGCCTTTGAGCTAGCATCAACACTCACAAAATCATTAGATGGCAAGGGCAAAATATCCAAAGGAGTAAGCGGATTAAAACCATAAACAATTTCAAATGAAGAACAATTAGTAGTGCTATGAACAACCCTATTATAAGCAAACTCTACAAATGGTAAACAATCCTCCCACATCCTAATATTCTTTTCTACCATTGCCCTAAGCAAAGTAATCAATGTTCGATTCACAAACTCAGTTTGACCATCGGTTTAAGGATGGCAAGTAGTAGAAAACAACAACTTAGTCCCCAATTTTCCCCATAAAACATGCCAGAAATGACTCAAAAACTTAACATCTCTATCACTAACAATGCTTTTGGGTATGCCATGCAAACGAACAACCTCTTTAAAGAACAAATCAGCAATCAATTTAGCATCATCAGTTTTATGACATGGTATAAAATGAGCCATTTTACTAAATCTATCAACCACAACAAATATACTATCACAACCTCTCCTAATTTTAGGTAATCCAAGCACAAAATCCATAGAAAAATTAGTCTAAGGTCCATTAGGAACAGGTAATGGCGTGTACAAACCATGCGGTTTCACCCTAGACTTAGCTTCTCTACATGTTATGCAATGTCACAAACTTTATGCACATCATGTTTCATATCAGGCCAATAAAAATGTTCTATCAACACATCATAGGTCTTACTTACCTTAAAATGACCCATCAAACCTCCTCCATGTGCTTCCTTAACTAACAACTCTCTCATGGAACACTTAGGAATACACAATCTATTTCTCTTAAACAAGAAACCATCAAACAAATGAAAGTCTTTTGAAACAGCCACATCTCCACATGAATTATATATGTCATCAAAATCCACATCACTAACATATAATTCCTTAATATGCTCAAAACCCAATAATCTAGCACTAAGAGAATTAAGTAAAACATACCTTCGCGACAACGCATCAGCCACTACATTCTCTTTACCTCGCTTGTATTTAATCACATATGGAAATGTTTCTATGAATTCCACCCATTTGGCATGTCTATGATTCAGCTTATCTTGACCTTTCAAATGCTTTAAACTTTCATGATCAGTATGTATCACAAACTCTTTTTACCACAAATAATGCTGCCATGTATGCAAAGCTCGAAACAATGCATATAACTCCTTATCATATGTCAGATACTTCAAAGCCGCTCCACTTAGTTTTTCGCTAAAGTACATCAATGGCCTTTGATCCTATATCAAAACAGCTCCAATTCCTATGCCACTTGCATCACATTCAATCTCAAAAGTCTTATCAAAATTAGGCAAAGCAAGCAAGGGTGCATTACACAATTTATCCTTAAGTTCATTAAATGCATGTTCTTGTGCATCTCCCTAAACAAAACCGACATTTTTCTTAACTAACTCATTCAAAGGTGCAGCTATAGTACTGAAATTTCTAATGAATCTCCTATAGAAACCAGCAAGTCCATGAAAACTCCTCACCTCACTAGCATTCTTAGGTTTCGGCCAGTCCCTAATAGCCTTTACCTTTTCCTCATCAACCTCAATACCTTGACTAGACACCACAAAACCAAGAAAATGAAACTTATCCATGCAAAAACTACACTTCTTAAGGTTAGCATACAACTTCTTACGCCTAAGAATGTCTAACACAAGATGCACATGTATGACATGATCATCCAAACACTTAGAGTAAACAAGAATATCATCAAAGTAAACAACAACAAATTTACCCAAGTGCTCACGCAACACATGATTCATCAAACGCATGAATGTGCTAGGTGCATTAGTAAGACCAAACGGCATAACCAACCACTCATACAACCCATATTTAGTCTTAAATGCTATTTTCCACTCATCACCCACACTCATTCGAATTTGATAATAACCAGATTTCAAATCAATTTTCGTGAACAAACAAGAACCATGTAACTCATCAAGCATATCATCTAGTCTAGGAATAGGATGACGATACTTTACAGTGATTTTATTGATGGCTCTGCAATCCATGTGCATCCTCCACATCCCATCCTTCTTTGGCACAAGAAGAACAGGAACCGAACAAGGACTCAAACTTTCCCTCACGTATCCCTTAGCTAGCAATTCCTCCACTTGCTTTTGTATCTCCTTTGTCTCGAAAGGATTAGCTCGATACGCTGGCCTATTGGGAATGGAAGCTCCCGGAATGAAATCAATTTAATGCTCTATGCCTCTGATTGGCGGCAATTCATCAAGCATTTCTTCGGGAAACAAATTTGCATATTCCTGCAAAAGTTCAACAAACACACTAGGCAAAGATTGGTTAAAAACAGTAGTATCTAAACGAGCCTCTTTGCACAAAAGCACAAACATAGGTTGATTGGTGTAAAAAGCATGTTTAACCTCACTTGTACTAGCAAACAAACTCACATTCTTCTCTCCATCTCTATTTTTCTCAAACTAAATTTGTTTTGATTTTTCTTTTCTCTCTTTCTTTTCATTTGCAATCTGATTTTTTTTTCAATCATTTTTTTGTCACTCTCTCTTTCTTTCTTTTCAAATTCAAGTCTCATTCTTTCCATTTTACATTGATCTTCATACACTTCTTTTAAAGAGAGTGGGGTCAGAATTGTCTTTCGTCCATCCTTAGTGAATGAATACCGATTGAAGTATCCATCATGCACAGCTCGCCTATCATATTGCCATGGACGTCCAAGTAAAATCTCTCCAGCATGCATTGGCACCACATCACACAACACCTCATCATGATATTTACCAATGGAAAAAGAAATGTTAGATTGTCAATTTACCTTAACCTCTCCACATTCATTCAGCCACTGAAGTTTGTAAGGTTGGGGGTGAGGTTTTGTAGGCAGCCCCAATCGATCAACCAAGAGTGTACTTACCACATTGGTATAGCTTCCACCATCCACAATCACAATACAAGCCTTGCCTTGAATGTGACACCTTGTATGGAACAAGTTGTCTCGTTGTTCTTCATGGTTTTCCTCCTTCAATTGCATGTTAAGAGCATGCCTAGCAACCAGCAAGTCTCCCTTTATTGGTTCTTCAATGCTCCCATCACTACAACATTCCAAGTCTTGCTTTTCTCCATCTTCACTCTCATCGTCACCTTCTTCTTCATCAGTCACTATCTCACCATTTCTTACAGTCATAACTCTCTTGTTTGGACATTCTTTGCTGATATGTCCCACACCTTGGCACTTCCAACACTTAATATCTCGATTTCGCAGCTTAAGCTCTTTAACTTTGGATTTGTCTTTAGAACTTGTTTCGGCCTTTGCTTTCCCACTATCTTGACCAGCCTTGTTTCTTTCCTTGTAATCACGCCTTCCTTCCCTATTCCAAGGAGAAATAGAATTAGAAACAGGTTTCGAATGATACCTTGATGGTCGTCTTCCTTGGAGTTGTTTTTCCACCTTGACGGCAATATGCACCATCTCTTCTAACTCCACATAAGGCTGCAAATCAACTTGATCAGCAATGTCTGAATTCAAACCAGCCAAGAAACGTGCCATAGTAGTCTCCATGTCTTCATCTATATTAGCTCTAGTCATTAACATCTCCATTTCTTTGTAGTAGTCATCAACACTTTTACTTCCTTGCTTGAGAACCTGAAGTCCCTGCATGATTTCGCTATGGAAATGTCTAGGCACAAACCTCTTCTTCATGACCAATTTAAGATCAGCCCAAGTCTTAATAGGATACTCCAAATTCCTTCTTCTACTAGTCACTAACTGATCCCACCAAGCTATAGCATAATCTGTAAATTGAGTAACAATAAGCTTGACCTTCTTTTCCTCAGTACATCGATGGCAATCAAATATGAGATCAACCTGCTTTTCCCATTGCAAATAAGCTTCTGGATCTGATTTACCATGAAAATTAGGAATTTTCAGCTTGATGCTTCCCAAGCTCCTATCAACGACTTCATCATCACCATGATTTCTACCATAGAAAGCATTATGATTCATCCTTCCTCTACCTCGACCAGTACCACGCCTCCTCTGCCTCCACCTCTATGTAGAGCTCCTCCAACCAGACTTGCATTATCATCCTCAAGCTCATTTTCATCTTCCAAATGTTTAGGCTGTTGCATTTGATTTCTGCCACCTCTTTGCCTCTCATTGCGCTCCGGTGTGGCTCTTTCAACATTTTGCAACCTCAAATCCATGCGCTCCAATATTTCTGTTATGTTCTCCATAACACGATATAAACGTGTAAATTTAGCTTGCTGCACCTCACGCAATCGAGCTGGATTAATTTGAACACCCCTGTCACTGTCATCTCGGCCAGACATTTTTCCTGCAATAAAAGGTTAGAACAAAACAAATAAAAGGCTTCACAACACTCCCTCACGTGTTTACACTCAATAGATGGGGTTGGTCACTCGTGTTCCACTCAATATAATGTATTCACTCACGGCTTAGCTCACACCTCTCAAGCTAATTTCTTTTATGCTCTTAGGTGAATCACACTTTATGAAACAACTCAAATAGCCTTCCGTATGTAGTATCCCAAGTCTGAAATTTTGAATGAATCACTAATGCAATTCGAATCAAAACAGCCCCTCAATGGTGAAAATTTCGTGACCATAAATTATATTGATTCTAATCTATCCAGATTCGACCCTTATCACCTAAATAACAAGGAGAATGAAAAAAAATTTTTGAAGTGGTTTTGTACTTTTTTTTTTGCTCCCTCTCTAATACGAACCAGCCAAGAGGTAAGGATCCATTGGTGCTTCCAAATGGGCCATTGACTAAGAGCAGAGCTAAGAAGTTTGGAGCAGCTATGGGATTGCATATTCAAGATCAAATTTCAAAGGAAGTGACTGAAATGACAATGGAAAAGTGCACAATAGAGCTTGAAGAAGGCACACCAAAGCTGATTATGATGCTTAGTGTGGAAGCTAAAGGCTAGCTAAAGGGGTCCAACGTGCAAGAAAGGTCCAACGTGCAAGAAAGGTCCAACGTGCAAGAAAGGTCCATGGGGGTTCATATAAAGCCTTGGGAATAATTTAAGGCCCATGGATAGCCCAAATAGTGTGGGGCGTGCTCTTATGTTGAAGAGATTTAGTTTGGTTGTTTCCATACTTTATATTTTCCTTAGTGGATTAGGATTTTGTTTCCATACTTTATATTTTCCTTAGCGGATTAGGATTTTGTTTCCATACTTTATATTTTCCTTAGTGGATTAGGATTTTGTTTCCATACTTTATATTTTCCTTAATGGGTTAGGATTTTGACTTTGTAGCTTTCCTTTTCCCATTAGAATTAGGGTTTTGGATTTATGTGTGCCTTTTAGTATAAATAGGGCCTTATTTTTCTTGTAAGGGGACTTTTTTTTGACATATTATTATTAAAGATTTTTGAATTCTTCTACAAGTTCTTCTTGTGAATTTTCGTATGAGATATTAGAGTGGATTCTTTAATTCTTTCTTTGCATCAAGAATTAGGTTTACTTATCAACGAGAGTTGTGGCGTTTTCCTTCTTCTTACCAACTAATTCCTTCAATCATAGTGAGTTCGTGTCTCTTTACAGGCGTTGGGTTCCTTAGGAGGTGATTATCAAGTTTCAAGGAGTTCTCTACCATTGTTATACGTTGGGTTTGCTGCCATCGTTGCTAAGGGTCCGCGTCCTTTGGTATCAGAGCCTTGCTACAAGGTAATTTTTATCTACTTTGTCTTTCTAGGGTTTGTTAATTTAGGTCTTTTAAGTTTCCATGTTTTAGGGTTCTTAGAGAGTCTAGTCTTTAATTTTTGAAAAAAGAGTCATATATCAAAATTCGAAAAGCCTAAAGATTGTTCAAAGAGTAATTCGAAACCTAGGAAAAGGAGTCTGATTGAATTTTGAAACCTAGGCCTTGCATATGAATTGAATTCAAAACCAAGATTAGGGTTCTTGAAAGAAAGCAAAAGCTAGAGTTTTTGTTCAAGTTTGATTTCAATTTGATTTTGAGTGAATCTGGGGTTGCGAATTAAGTCCAGATTTCGAAAAGTTCTTGGGAGTAAATTAAGTCCCGAATCAAGGGGATAGTGAGAGGAAGCAAAAAAAAAAAAAAGAGTACAAACCACCTCAACAAAAATTGTTTGATATTCTTGGTATTTGGGTGCTAAGGATCAGATCTAGGTGGGTTAGAAGTAATAAAATTTTTTTGGCGAAAAATTTCACCTTTTGAGGGGCTTTTGGAATTCGAAAATCAGACCTTAATATTCATGTTATTTGAGTGTTATAGGTGGGAATTAGAGTCTAGAAGCTAGCGTTTTGGGTAGAATTGATTAGGTCCATAAAGCAGCTTGCCAAGTGTGGGTTGTTTTCGATTCATTATATCCAAATTTGTCTTGTTTATTGGCTTCATTGTTTCTGATTTCTTTATCTAGCTTTTAATTCTATTACATTGCTAAGTATCATTTGCTTGTGTCGATACTTGGTTTTATATCGTGTAGTGCAAATTACCTTGCATTGCCTCCGGATACTTGTCTTGTTTTCTATCTAGTTCTAGGATTTAGGTTCTAGTTTCTTGAACGACTTGACAATTGTTGGTTGGTGAGCTTGGTTCTGAAGTGCAATCAAGGAAGACAAGAAAAGTGAGGTAATTCTAAACACTTGAGTGAATTTTGATTATTACTAATCTTGTTTCTTTGAGTTTGTTTGTTTGTTAACATGGCTAGAAAAGTAAAAGAGACTAGCAAGGAAGGAGCTATGGCCGAAAGCTTAGCTAGGCTTAATGAGACTTTGGCAGCAATGCTTGGTCGAATGGAGATGATGAATGCTAGATTGCATGAGAATGCAGCACGACAAGTGCAACAAGGGCAGTCAGCCGCACATCCAAATCCCATAATGCGAGCTAGAAGAGTGCTTAGGAGAGAAGGGCAAGGAAATCTTGAAGCCCTAGAAGCAGTCGAAAGGGTAGAAGATGAAGATGAAGGTGGAAATCAACCTACCACTGATGGTGACCTTACTTCCATCAAGATGAAGATTCCTTCCTTTGAAGGGAAGAACAATGCAGAAGAGTTCATAGAATGGGAGAGGAAAGTTGAGCAGATTTTCGAATGTCATAACTACACCGAAGAGAAGAAATCAGTTTTGGCAGCCGTAGAGTTCAAAGGGTATGCTACCTTTTGGTGGGATCAATTGAAAGCTAATAGAAGAGGGAAAGGTATGAGGCCTATTCCTGAATGGTCAACCTTGAAAGAACTAATGAGAAGCCGATTTGTACCATCTCACTACATTTGGGATTTGTACAATCGACTAGCAAGACTAGTTCAAGGTGGAAGAAGTGTGGAAGAGTACCACAAAGAGATGGAGATGATCATGGCTAGGGCAAATATTGATGAAGATGAAGACAAGAAGATGTCATGATTTCTTGGGGGATTGAATTTGAACATAGCCAATGAATTAGAGATGTATGAATTCAACACAATGGAAGAGTTAGTTCAAAAGGCCATGAATATAGAGAAAAGATTGAAGAATAAAGCTATTTCGAAAACTGGCTACTCTAAAGCTAGTGGAAAATTTTCAAACTTCAAGGGTTCAAGTTCGAGTAGAGGTTCCTACAAAGGGGATTACAAGGGTTCTTTCCAAAAGAATTCTTCCTACAATCCTAATTTCAAGAAGCCGAATGATGGGGATGCAAAAACAGCCAAGGAAACACCTTCTAGACCTACTCCAAGTAGGGAAATTAAATGCTACAATTGTTTGGGAAGTGGACACATTGCTTCTCAATGTCCGAATAAGAGGGTGATGATTGCTACCCATGAAGGGGAATATGATGAAGAGGCATGGAAGAATCAAGTATTGAATCGTGAACACGGAGAGATGCTTGTTACTAGAAGAGCCTTGAATATTCAAGTCAAGGAAGAAGGCTTGGATCAAAGGGAGAATCTTTTCCACTCTAGGTGTTTGGTGAATGGTAAGGTTTGTACACTTATCATTGATGGTGGAAGTTGTACCAATGCTGCTAGTACTACAATGGTGGATAAATTGGGGTTAGCTTGTTTTAAACATCCCAAGCCTTACAAGTTGCAATGGTTCAATGACGCTGGGGAAGTAAAAGTGTTGAAGCAAGTCAAGGTACCATTGTCCATCGGGTGGTATAAAGATGAGGTTTTGTGTGATGTAATGCCAATGCAAGATGGACATTTGCTATTAGGAAGACCATGGCAGCATGATAGAAGAGCACAACATGATGGCTTTTCTAATAAGTATACCTTTACTTATGAAGGAAAGAAGGCTGTTCTAGCACCATTATCACCTCAAGAGGTGTATGAAGATCAAAAGAGGATGCTAGAGAGGGAGAAAGAAGTTTCGGCCAACATGAACCAAGGGGGTTCAAATTCGGCCAATGATGTTTCTTCAACACCCAATGGTAATTCTAAGGGTAGGGAGAGAGAAAATAATAAAGTGTGTGAGTGCAGAAAGGGAAAAGAGGCCGAGAGTCAAAATAAAGTAAGCAAACAAATAAATGGCCCATTGGTGAGAGAAAATAAGCAAGGAGAAAAAGCAAAACATACTTTTTATGCAAGAGCAAGAGAGATAGATGTAGGGCAGCTTGTACTCATTATTATGTATAAAGAATCATTACTTGCTGACAGTGAAGAATCTCTTGATTCTTTACCTTCTAGTTTTGTGTCTTTGTTGCAGGATTTTAAGGATGTGTTTCCTGAAGACCTTCCTAGTGGTTTGCCGCCATTAAGAGGGATTGAACATCAAATTGACTTCATACCCGGTTCTACAATTCCAAACCGGCCAGCATATAGGAGCAATCCTATGGAGACAAAAGAGATGCAAAGACAAATTGAAGAGCTTTTGGAGAAAGGCTTGGTTCACGAGAGCCTTAGTCCTTGTGTTGTTCCAATCTTATTAGTACCCAAGAAAGATGGTTCTTGGAGGATGTGTGTTGATTGTAGGGCTGTGAACAAGATTACTGTGAAGTATGGACATCCCATTCGTAGACTTGATGACATGTTGGACGAATTGCATGGTGCGAAATATTTCCCAAAGATTGATCTTATGAGTGGTTATCATCAAATTCGCATGAAGCCTGGAGATGAATGGAAGACTGCCTTCAAAATGAAATATGGTTTGTATGAATGGTTAGTTATGCCTTTTGGTTTATCTAATGCACCTAGTACTTTCATGAGATTAATGAACCATGTTTTGAGAGCTTATTTAGGTAAGTTTGTAGTAGTTTTCTTTGATGATATTCTGATTTATAGCAAAACTGAGGAAGAACATGTTAAACATGTTAGGAAAGTGCTTGAAATCCTTAGGGAGCAAAACCTTTATGCTAAGCTTAAAAAGTGTTCTTTTTGTCTAGATAGGGTTGTTTTTCTTGGTTTTGTTGTAAGTATGCAGGGAATTGAAGTTGATCAAGAGAAGGTGAAAGCTATCCAAGAGTGGCCGAATCCTTCAAGTGTGACAGAAGTGAGGAGTTTTCACGGATTGGAAACCTCCACTCGAACTTGAACCCTTGAAGTTATGAATTCGAAAATTTTTATTAATTATTGTATATGAAATTCGGCCTAATAGTGCCCTTAAATAAGGGTTACAAAATTCCTAATTGCATATGGAAAATTAAGACTAAAACATTCCTAATTGCATAAGGAAAACATTCCTAATTGCATAAGGAAAACATTCCTAATTGCATAAGAAAAACATTAAGTATGGAAACAAAATCCTAATCCACTAAGGAAAATATAAAGTATGGAAACAACCAAACTAATCCCTTCAACAGAAGAAATGCCCCACACTATTTGGGCTATCCATGGGCCTTAAATTACTTCCCAAGGCTTTATATGAACCCCCATGGACCTTTCTTGCACATTGGACCTTTCTTTAGCTAGCCTTTAGCTTCCACACTAAGCATCATAATCAGCTTTGGTGTGCCTTCTTCAAGCCCTATCTCCATCTTCTTGAATGATAATTCTTGAAGCTCTTTGGAAATCTCTTCTTGAATATGCAAAGCCATACTAGCTTGATATCTCTTTGCCTTGCTCCTAGTGATTGGTCCACTTGCTAGCTTCAAGGGATCCTTTCTTGCATCAGGAGATTTGTCCCTAATTTCTCTACATTGGCAGCCCCCTTGACTAGCATAATCAAGAAAGAAGTGGGGTTCGTTTGGGGAAAGGAGCAACAAGAAGCATTTGATGCTTTGAAAGAGAAGCTTTCTATTACACCCATTTTAGCTTTACCTAACTTTTATTCTACTTTTGAAATAGAATGTGATGCTTCTGGTGTAGGTATTGGAGCTGTTTTGATGATAGAGAAGAAACCCATTGCATACTTTAGTGAAAAGCTTAATGGAGCAAAGCTGAGTTATTCAACTTATGACAAGGAGCTATATGCTTTGGTGAGAGCATTGGAAGTATGGGAGCATTATTTGCTGCCCAAGGAATTCGTGATCCATTCGGACCATGAATCATTGAAGCATTTAAGAGGGCAAGGCAAGTTGAATAAAAGACATGCAAAATGGGTTGTGAAGATTGAGAAGTTTCCTTATGTGATCAAATACAAGCAAGGTAAAGATAATGTATTGGCAGATGCACTTTCAAGGAGGTACGCTTTACTTAATGTTTTGAGTACTAAATTGCTTGGATTTGAATGTATAAAGGACTTATATGTTGGTGATTCTGATTTCGGCAATGTTTATGATGCTTGTGAGCATGGTGCTTTTAATTCTTTCTATAGACATGATGGGTTTTTGTTTAAGGGTTCGAAATTATGCATGCCTACATGTTCTATGAGAGATTTGTTAGTATTAGAATCACATTGTGGGGGTTTGATGGGGCATTTTGGAGTTGATAAGACTTTAGACATGCTGAATGAACACTTTTATTGGCCGAATATGAAAAGGGATGTAATTCGGATTTGTAAGGCTTGTTTGGCTTGTAGGCAAGCTAAGTCTAAGTCTATGCCTCATGGTTTGTATATGCCATTACCCGTTCCTAGTTCTCCTTGGATGGACATTAGTATGGACTTTGTTTTAGGATTACCAAGGACTAAGAGGGGGAGAGATAGCATATTTGTGGTTGTTGATAGGTTTAGTAAGATGGCACACTTTATCCCATGTCATAAGAGTGATGATGCTAGTTTAGTGGCCGAACTCTTCTTTAGGGAGGTGGTTCGAATTCATGGGATACCAAAATCCATAGTTTCTGATAGAGACACCAAGTTTTTATCTCACTTTTGGCGTGTGCTTTGGGGAAAGTTAGGTACCAAGTTGTTATTTTCCACCACTTGTCATCCTCAAACGGATGGACAAACAGAAGTAGTAAACAGAACTTTAGGTACCATGTTGAGAGCTTTAGTGGGTAAGAATTTGAGTTCTTGGGAAGATTGTTTGCCATTTATTGAGTTTGCTTATAATCGTGCTATTCATTCTTCTATAGGATATTCACCTTTTGAGCTTGTTTATGGTTTTAACCCACTAACAGTTTTGGATCTTGTTTCTTTACCTTCTCATGAGCTTGTTAGTTTAGATGGTGAGAAGAAAGCTAAATTGGTGAAAGAGATGCATGAGAAAGCAAGGGCGAATATTGAGAAAAGGAACAAGAGATATGCTAATTCTGCAAATAGAGGGAGACGTGAGATGAAGTTTCAAGTAGGAGATTGGGTTTGGGTACACATCCAAAAGGAGAGGTTTCCAAATCAAAGGAAGAATAAGCTTAGTGCACGTGGTGATGGTCCATTTCAAGTGTTGGCAAAGATCAATGATAATGCATATAAGATAGACTTGCCTGGTGAGTATGGTGTTAGTACTAATTTTAATGTGTCTGATTTATCTCCTTATGATGATGCAGATTTGAGGACAAATCTTTTTGAAGAGGGGGTGAATGATACGAACCAGCCAAGAGGTAAGGATCCATTGGTGCTTCCAAATGGGCCATTGACTAAGAGCAGAGCTAAGAAGTTTGGAGCAGCTATGGGATTGCATATTCAAGATCAAATTTCAAAGGAAGTGACTGAAATGGCAATGGAAAAGTGCACAATAGAGCTTAAAGAAGGCACACCGAAGCTGATTATGATGCTTAGTTTGGAAGCTAAAGGCTAGCTAAAGAGGTCCAACGTGCAAGAAAGGTCCAACATGCAAGAAAGGTCCATGGGGGTTCATATAAAGCCTTGGGAAGTAATTTAAGGCCCATGGAAAGCCCAAATAGTGTGGGGCGTGTTCTTATATTGAAGGGATTTAGTTTGGTTGTTTCCATACTTTATATTTTCCTTAGTGGATTAGGATTTTGTTTCCATACTTTATATTTTCCTTAGTGGATTAGGATTTTGTTTCCATACTTTATATTTTCCTTAATGGGTTAGGATTTTGACTTTGTAGCTTTCCTTTTCCCATTAGAATTAGGGTTTCGGATTTATGTGTGCCTTTTAGTATAAATAGGGCCTTATTTTTCTTGTAAGGGGACTTTTTTTTGACATATTATTATTAAAGATTTTTTTAATTCTTCTACAAGTTCTTCTTGTGAATTTTTGTGTGAGAGAGATTAGAGTGGATTCTTTAATTCTTTCTTTGCATCAAGAATTAGGTTTACTTATCAACGAGAGTTGTGGCGTTTTCCTTCTTCTTACCAACTAAATCCTTCAATCATAGTGAGTTTGCGTCTCTTTATAGGCGTTGGGTTCCTTAGGAGGTGATTATCAAGTTTCAAGGAGTTTTCTACCATTGTTATACGTTGGGTTTGCTGCCATCATTGCTAAGGGTCCGCGTCACTCTCACTATCTCTCTTGATGGGGCGACCTTAGTTCACACCACACAAAACTTTTACCCAATTAGGTAACAAGAACAAGATCAAATTTAGAGCACTTTGTTTGAAACTCGAAATTGAATCAGAATGAATAATTAAGAACAAGATTCGAATTTAGCACACTTTGTTGAATTTTGAATTCAAATCAGAATGATGAACAAGACCAAGATTAGAATTTAAAACACCTTTTCTTGAATTTTGAATTTTGGGTTTTATAATAATTTTTTTTTGAATTTTTGAATTTGAAAGAAAACGAAAACGATTCAAGGAACAAACAACTTAGACGATCAAGAAACAAAGAAAGTGATTCAAGAATCAAGAACAAAGAAATAGAACGAAAATAACAAGAGAAGAAACGAAAATGAAAATAACCCACAAAGAAAACAATTCAGAGGAACAAGGAAACAAAAGAACGAATTCAACAATTCAAGATCAAAGTAACGAAAACGAATTTGATAGGGATAAAACCTGATCTAGAGTGTAGGCTTTGATACCAAATGATACGAAACCTCCAAGAATAAGCTTGAGAACTCCTTGATGTCGAACCCCCAAAACATTAACTTGAAAACCCCTAGTCGAATTCGGTACAACCTCCAAAGAATACAGGTTAGATTTCAGATTTCTTTGAATTGATCAGAGATCCAAGATGTTGAAACAAACTAGTTCCCAAAATCCCAGATTCGAAACACTCCACAAGAAAGTTGATCAAACTACTTGAATGTTTCTTAAGCATGTATTCAAGTAAGAACACAAAGATAAAAGCAAAACGGCTTTAGGTTATTAATTCGTCCAAAAACCAAAAACTGATGTCTTACAACCCTAAATGAGATATAAATAGCTAAACCCTAATTAGGGTTATTAAGTAGCATTTGGTTTTCTAATCAAATTTTAAGAAATAATAAAGTAAACAAAGTTCTAATTTAATACAAAACAAACAGGGCCCTTACTTTTTAAATAAGCATAACTAGTGGGCCTTAATACATACAAGCCTCATTCGTGAATTTCAACTTGTAGCAAGTTGTAATTGACTTCCTTTGGTCTTGTCTCCAAGCTTGTCATTCCTTGCAAACCATAGTTAGCCAAATTCACCAAATCTTGCAAACGGCAAATTAGTGCTTACTGAATCTTTTTGGCTCGCGATCTAGTTATAGGACCTTGTGGCAGAATAATTGGATTGATGATCTCCTCAACTTGTTCCTCACGTTCTAACTCTTGCTCATCCTTGTGGTGTGCTGGTTGTTCCACAACAGGAGAAATCCCGTGGAAACGAAAGAGATGCAAAAGCAAGTATATGAGTTACTGGAGAAAGGGCTGATGAGAGAGAGTTTGAGTCCGTGCGCTGTTCCTGTGTTGTTGGTTCCAAAGAAGGATGGAACGTGGAGAATGTGTGTTGATTGTAGGGCTGTAAATAAGATCATAGTGAAGTATCGGCATCCTATACCACGACTTGATGACATGTTGGATGAGCTGCATGGTGCTAGGTATTTTTCTAAAATTGATCTTATTAGTGGATATCATAAAATTCGTATGAAACCTGGTGATGAATGGAAAACAACATTTAAAACTAAATATGGTCTATATGAGTGGTTAGTAATGCCTTTTGGGTTGTCTAATACACCTAGTACTTTTATGAGACTAATGAACCATGTTTTGAGAGCTTATTTGGGCAAATTTGTTGTAGTCTATTTTGATGATATTCTGATTTAAAGAAAGACTTTGGATGACCATGTTGAGCATGCTAGGCTAGTTTTGGAAGTATTGAGAAATGAAAACTTATATGCCAAGCTTAAGAAATGCACATTTTGCATAGATAGGCTTGTGTTTCTTGGTTTTGTTGTGAGTGCGTAGGGCGTTGAAGTAGATGAAGAGAAAGTGAAAGCTATAAAGGAGTGGCCTACTCCAAAGAGTGTGACGGACATGAGGAGCTTTCATGGATTGGCTAGTTTCTATAGGAGGTTCATGAAGAACTTTTCTACTATTGCAGCACCGTTAACTAGCATAATCAAAAAGGAAGTTGGGTTCCAATGGGGAGAGGAGCAATAAAAAGCCTTCGACTGCCTGAAAGGGAAGTTGACATCCGCTCCTATTTTATCATTACCTAATTTTGAGTGTACATTTGAGATTAAGTGTGATGCTTCTGGTGTAGGTATTGGAGCTGTATTGATGCAAGAGAAAAAGCCCATAGCCTATTTTAGTGAGAAACTCAATGGTGCACAATTGAACTATTCCACTTATGATAAGGAGTTGTATGCCTTGGTGAGAGCATTGGATATGTGGCAACACTACCTCCTTCCAAAGGAGTTCGTGATACATACGGATCATGAGTCCCTCAAACTGTAACACCCCCACATCCAATACACGCACACTACAACACCACAATGTAGCATACGTGCACCGAACATAGGAATGCTACGGTTTTCATCAATATTTAAAACATTTTAAAAGATATCATCACCCTTCTCATTATGCATTTTAGAAATTAAGTAATTAACTTGTAATATAAAAAAAATAGATACATCGATACAATTAGTTAATACGCAGCGAAATTTAGAAAATATTTACATATATAAAAACACTTGAGTACATATTTACAAATATCCATATTTTTACATTATAAACATTACTTTACAAAATATAAAGAAGTATACATGATTGGCAATTCTCTTCTGATCTTTAAGTTCCCAAAATCAACTCTTCAATGTCTACTCTCACTCGGTCTCGAAGAGCTCTCGGGTTCAACTCTATCAACTCTATCACCTGCGCGATTAAACACTATCGCGCTAAGCCAAGGGCTTAGTAAGATAGTTCATGCTAAAATGCAATGTCACAAATCAATTACATACATCAATCAAAAGCATATTATCTATTCAATATGTTGCTTTGTTCAATGTCACATCAACATTCATATAATAGCACCATTCATTATACTCATTTAAATTTATCATTATAGCCAACAACTATGACTTTATATACGTACCCTTCCCCAACCAGGTCGGTTGCCCTCCAATCCCAAGGGTCCGCAGGAGGCAGATAGGCACGTATAACATTATCAGTAACATACCTTTCCCCATCCAGGTCGGTTGTCCAAGTTCGGTTGCCCATTCCAATGGGTCCGCATGGTTCCGCAGGAGGCAAATAGTTACATATAATACTGACTATATCGAACCTTCCTCCTACCAGATCGGTAGTCCAAGATCGGTTGCCCAACCCACTGGGTCCGCATGGTTCCGCAGGAGACGGATAGGTCCGTTCATCAAACTTATCAATACTTTTTCAATTCATTTCATTTTCACAAGCAAGTTAAGCAATCATGCTTCAACGTCTCACATTACAACAAAACAATTTTCTCATAACATCATATCATTCACACTTCATTTCATCATTATATACAATATTCATTACATTATCTAAACACTCACATTATTATTCAATCCTATCATCAATGCATGCTTCAATCATATTTCATTTGAATCATTATAACATCTTTGGTATAACATTTCAAGGTACATTACTCATGAAACACATTACCATTCACAATGCATAACATAACATTGTTCAATCTCAACTATGCAATTAGGGCAAAGAACAATTTATATGATTCATAGCTTTAGGTTCTTCCATATGCATTTGTTTAGGTCATTCATTGTTTAAGTGTGTTTAGGTTTAGATTTAGGTACCAACTTACCTTTGAAGAACCAAAACAATGCAAAAAGAACAAAGAATAAAAACCCTAACCAACACAATTGAGAGACACGGGCAGCTCACTTGAGGGACACGGCCAAGCTTGTGGCCGTGTCTCTCAACCTCACTTGACAGTAGCAAACACGGGCATAGGACACGGCCAAGCTTGTGGCCGTGTCTCCCGACACCAACATCCAGTAGTGAACACGGCTAAGGGACACGGCCGTGTCTCTCAAAAACCAATCTAACACTCCCAAATTTTCATGACTTGGCCGTGTCACCCAACACCAAAACCCTAAAATGCACAACTCTCCTCTAATTGCACTTCAACTCATCATACACAATATAGCATGGTTCAAATGAATGAAATCAATGTTCTAAACACAAATTCAACACAAGAATCACTTCACAAAACATTCATAATACATTTAAACACAAACCATTCCAAAACCCTAACTCCAACTTCACTCTTGACTCTCCACTAACATCCTCCACAAATCTTACCATATTCACAACCAAACCAACACCAATTCCATCTTTTAACTTTAAATCAATTCTAACACTTGCAAACACATATCAAACACACCAAATCACAAAATCAACCAAACCCTAATTCACATCCAACACCACTTCAAAATAACCAAAGAAAACAAGAGATTTCTTACCTTAAATGAAGAAATTCCACAATTCCTCAACTTGATTTCTTGAAATCTCCTTCAACTTTTGAGCTAAAAACATCAAAACCTTGCTTGGTTCTCTTGTCTTCCTTTGTCTATGGTGAGCCGGCCAACACAAGAAGAAGAAGAAGAAATGATGATGAAGAAAACACAAAGTCAACATTCATTAAATACCCATCCAAAAGAAAATTACTATAACACCCTCATACACATTTTAATTCCCTTAATTATCTCTTGCCCACTTTGGTAATTTCACACTTAACAATATAAATATCTTCTTCCCTTGACCAAGCCCTTTGACCAACTTATATGTTATATATATCATCATATACACAACATATAAACTTGTCTCTACACAATGCTTTCTTTTCCAACAATACACATATACATTATCTCTCAACTTTTTTTATCATTCACATAAACGATACACAATTACCACTTATTACTTACACATTCAATTCATTAATAACAATATTATCATAACTTCTAGGCACACTTAGGTATATTACAATTCTCCCCCTCTAAAAAGAAAATTTCATCCTCGAAATTACCTGAAATCAAAGCTGAAACAACTGAGGATATTGCTCTGGCATGGTTTGTTCACTTTCCCAAGTTGCTTCTTCTTTTGCATGATTCTTCCAAAGAATCTTCACCAATGGCATTCTCTTGTTCCTCAATTCTTTCACATCACGTGCCAAGATAGCAACTGGTTCCTCTTCAAATGTCAAATCTGGGCTCACTTCGATAGACTCAAATGGCAACACATGAGATGGATCTGACCTGTACCTCCTCAACATAGAAACATGGAATACATTATGAATACGATCCAACTCAGGTGGCAAAGCAAGTCGATACGCAACTGGCCCAACTCTTTCCAAAACTTCATACGGTCCAATGAATCGAGGACTCAGTTTCCCTTTCCGACCAAATCTCAAAATCTTCTTCCAAGGAGATACTTTCAAAAATACCTTATCTCCAACATCAAACTGAATGTCTCTCCTTTTCAGATCTGCATAAGACTTTTGTCGGTTTGAAGCTGCTTTTAACCTACCTCGAATCAGCTTCACTTTTTCCTCAGTTTCTTGAATCAAATCAGGCCCAATTATTTTACCTTCACCAAGTTCACTCTAACAAAGAGGTGTCCTGCACTGTCTACCATACAATGCTTCGAACGGTGCCATACCAATGCTAGATTGGTGACTGTTGTTGTAAGCAAACTCCACAAGAGGTAAGAATCTATCCCAACTTCCAGTGAAATCGATGACACAGCTTCTCAACATATCCTCAATAATCTGTATCACCCTCTCTGACTGTCCATCCGTCTGTGGATGAAAAGCAGTACTGAAGTGTAGTCGAGAACCGAAAGCACTATGTAAACTCTTCCAAAATCTTGAAGTAAACCGGGGATCTCGATCAGACACTAGAGAAGTTGGAACACCATGTAATTTCACAATCTCATGGATATACAGCTCAGCCAACCTCTCCAAAGAGTAATCCATCCGCACCGGAAGGAAATGAGCTGTTTTAGTCAATCTATCCACAATCACCCATATGGCATCATGTTTCCTTTGTGTCAATGGCAAACCAGACACAAAATCCATTGTCACTCTTTCCCACTTCCATTCAGGCACTGACAACGGTTGAAGCAACCCGGTTGGAACCTGATGCTCTGCTTTAACCTTCTGACAAGTGAGACATTTCGATACAAACTCAACAATGTCTCTCTTCAACCCAATCCACCAGTAATGCTGTCTCAAATCATGATACATCTTTGTATTGCCCGGATGCATAGCAAACACTGACTGATGTGCTTCTTCCAAAATAATCCTCTTCAAATCAGCATCATTGGGTACACACAATCTATTCTTAAACCAGAGACTCCCATCACTCTTCACAATAAATTCTCTACTCTTTCATCATGACAATCTGAAA
Organism: Garcia nutans; assembly: GCA_947685225.1. Taxonomy (NCBI): domain Eukaryota; kingdom Viridiplantae; phylum Streptophyta; class Magnoliopsida; order Malpighiales; family Euphorbiaceae; genus Garcia; species Garcia nutans. The sequence continues at coordinate 28,243,623 of CANTUV010000009.1, read as the reverse complement.
TAATCTTCTGAATCTTCGTATCAGTCAACTGAGCCTCTTTGATTTGATCCAATAAAATTGGTTTCAAATGCAATTGTGCCAACAGTGCACCATCATCACAAGATACAAAGTTAGCACGCAATGCTCTCAACTCAACAAGCAACGAGAGCGAGTACACAGTTAAGCCAGCTAAAGACTTCCGACTCAAGGCATCAGCAACAACATTTGCTTTACCTGGATGATAATCAATCAAGCAGTCGTAGTCTTTAATCAATTCCAACCATCTCCTCTGTCGAAGATTGAGCTCCTTCTGAACTCCTAAATACTTCAAACTCTTGTGATCAGTGTATATAAAACATTTCTCCCCAAACAGATAGTGGCGCCAAATCTTCAATGCAAAAATAATGGCTGCCAATTCCAAATCATGGGTTGGATAGTTAAGCTCATGCGGTTTCAACTGTCGAGATGCATAAGCTATAACTTTACCTTCCTGCATCAGCACACATCCCAAACCACTATGTGAAGCATCACTGAAAATCACATATGGTTTGCCTTCCACAGGTAAAGTAAGAACAGGCGCTTGAGTCAACAATTCTCTCAACTGCTCAAAACTAGCCTGACACTGATCCGTCCACACAAATCTCACTCCCTTACCAAGCAATCTGGTGAGTGGAGTAGCTATCAAAGAAAAACCTTTCACAAACCGTCGGTAATAGCCTGCCAAACCCAGAAAACTTCTCACTTCTGTCACAGACTTGGGTGGACTCCAATTCATAATAGCTTCAACTTTACTCGGATCAACTCTAATGCCTTCTGCTGAAACAATATGCCCGAGAAAAGCGACTTGATCCAACCAGAACTCACACTTCGACAATTTAGCAAACAATTGCTTCTCTCTCAAAATCTGCAACACAATCCGCAGATGCATATCATGTTCCCCTTTATTCCGCGAATACACTAATATATCATCGATGAAGACCACTACAAACTGATCCAGATAGGGCCTAAACACCCTATTCATCAAATCCATAAAAGCCGCAGATGCATTCGTCAGACCAAAAGGCATAACTAGAAACTCATAATGCCCATACCTGGTCCGAAAAGCAGTCTTAGGAACATCTTCACTTCTTACCCTCAGCTGATGGTACCCAGATCTCAAATCAATTTTAGAAAACACAGCTGCACCCTTCAATTGATCAAAGAGATCATCGATTCTAGGCAAAGGATATTTATTCTTAATGGTCACCTTATTCAATTGCCTATAATCGATACACAATCTCATAGTACCATCCTTCTTCTTCACAAATAGCACAGGAGCTCCCCACGGAGAAACACTGGGGCGAGTAAATCCTTTATCCAACAACTCCTGCAACTGTACCTTCAGCTCCCTCAACTCTGCTGGTGCCATTCTATAAGGAGTAATGGAGATAGGAGTGGTACCAGGCAACAATTCGATACCAAACTCCACCTCTCTCTCAGGAGGCAATCCTGGCAACTCCTCTGGAAATACATCTGGGAACTCTGCAACTGTGGCAATGCTATCAATAGGAGAACCTCTTACTCTAGTATCTACCACATGAGCAAGATAGGCATCACACCCCTTCCTAATCAACCTCCTGGCTGCAACAGCTGAAACAAATAAGGAGGCTAACTGTTCCTGCTCATTAGATACTATCACCTCTCTACCATCACCAGCTCTCAAAGAAACAATTTTCTTTTTACAATCCACCACAGCTCCATGTCGAGATAGCCAATCCATGCCTAAGATCACATCATATTCCTTAAATGGCATCTCAATCAAATCCCCAAGGAACACCTCTCCCTGCACCACTACTGCACTATCCTTGTGCACTTTGCTAACAATCACACTATGCCCTAAAGGATTCGTCACTAACACATCAAATCCTAGGGACTCAGCATGTACATCAGATACAGGCAAAACAGATGCACTAATATATGAATGCGTGGAACCCGGATCAATCAAAGCAAGTACTGAAGTATTAAATAAAGAAAAAGTACCAGCTATGACTACCGATGCATCTGGCAGCCTCTGCATAACATACATCCTCTAGGAAGATCCAACCTCCTCTGGTCTACTCTCCCTGGATGTAGCACCTCCTCTAGAACTGAACCCTGGTCTGCCTCCTCGGCTAACACCTCTACCTCCTCAGCCTCCCCTCACATTAGGTCGAAAAGCTGTAGTATCAACTGACATCTGCTCTTGCCTCTCAGGGCAATCTCTCACAAAGTGGTCAGGTGATCCACATCTGAAGCATACAGCTGGTCCACCACTCTTCCAACAAACACCTCTATGATAACCCCCTCACTGAGCACATCTAGGTGGAGCGGATCTCTGAGTCATAGGGGTCGGAGCACTTGCCACTGAAGCTGCAGGTCTAAATCTCTGTCTCTGGAACTGCACAGACCTACCAGCTGGCCTCTGGCTCCTACTACTCCGAGGAATAAAGCTTCCTCTACCTCTCTTTGCAAAAGAAGACCCTGCCTCGAACTGGGGCCTTCTCACTCTGACCTCTTCCTCTGAAGCAGCTGCAATACCTTGAGCCCGCTCTACACTCCGAGCTGCTGCCACTAGCTGAGAAAAATCATGATATCTGGATCCAGCTACCAGACACATGATAGAGGGCCTCAACCCCTCCTCAAATCTTCGGCATCTATCTATCTCATCAGCTATGATGCCCCCAGCATATTGGCTCAGTCGAATAAACTCAACCTCATACTCAGTTACAGTCTTGCTGTCTTGCTTCAAGCTTAAGAACTCCATCTTCTTCATGTCTTTATACTCCCTAGGAGTATACTTCAACTCAAATTCTCTCAGAAAATCTGCATATGACAAGGTTGGTGGATCTTCCATAGAATGTGGCACTGTTTTCCACCAATCGTAAGCGTCCTTCTGTAGCAAAGATCTTACATAATCAAACTTTTCCTCTGGGGTGGCTTGCAATTGAATAAAGATCCTCTGTACTTTATCAAGCCATTGCTCCGCTACAGCTGGGTCAACTGTACCAAGGAAATCCTCCGCTCCATACTTCCTTAGTTTGTCATAATGCCTCACTGGCACTAAAGGCTGAGGGGGTGGTGGCTGTTGCACTGGTGCTTGTCTCATCACTTCCATCATATGTCTAAACCAAGCTGGTGGAACCTCATCACCAGCTGGCCTTCCCGACACCGAAGTAGGTGCCTCCCCAACACTATCAACTCTAGCTCCCTCAGCAGGAGCAACGCTCTCCTCACTACCCTCAACCGACTGTCTCAAATGAGGATCCATCAACACCTAACACTGCAAACACAGCAGATTACATCTTATTAAAGATCAGAGCTTGCTAATCCCAAACATGTATTTTATTTCAAAACCAACTTTTTAAGTAAAAATATTCTTTTTCTTACATTTTACCTAGGTTGAGAATCTCAAAACCTAGGCTCTGATACCAAAACAATTGTAACACCACCACATCCAATACACGCACACTACAACACCACAATGTAGCATACGTGCACCGAACATAGGAATGCTACGGTTTTCATCAATATTTAAAACATTTTAAAAGATATCATCACCCTTCTCATTATGCATTTTAGAAATTAAGTAATTAACTTGTAATATAAACAAAATAGATATATCGATACAATTAGTTAATACGCAGCGGAATTTAGAAAATATTTACATATATAAAAACACTTGAGTACATATTTACAAATATCCATATTTTTACATTATAAACATTACTTTACAAAATATAAAGAAGTATACATGATTGGCAATTCTCTTCTGATCTTTAAGTTCCCAAAATCAACTCTTCAATGTCTACTCTCACTCGGTCTCGAAGAGCTCTCGGGTTCAACTCTATCAACTCTATCACCTGCGCGATTAAACACTATCGCGCTAAGCCAAGGGCTTAGTAAGATAGTTCATGCTAAAATGCAATGTCACAAATCAATTACATACATCAATCAAAAGCATATTATCTATTCAATATGTTGCTTTGTTCAATGTCACATCAACATTCATATAATAGCACCATTCATTATACTCATTTAAATTTATCATTATAGCCAACAACTATGACTTTATATACGTACCCTTCCCCAACCAGGTCGGTTGCCCTCCAATCCCAAGGGTCCGCAGGAGGCAGATAGGCACGTATAACATTATCAGTAACATACCTTTCCCCATCCAGGTCGGTTGTCCAAGTTCGGTTGCCCATTCCAATGGGTCCGCAGGAGGCAAATAGGTACATATAATACTGACTATATCGAACCTTCCTCCTACCAGATCGGTAGTCCAAGATCGGTTGCCCAACCCACTGGGTCCGCATGGTTCCGCAGGAGACGGATAGGTCCGTTCATCAAACTTATCAATACTTTTTCAATTCATTTCATTTTCACAAGCAAGTTAAGCAATCATGCTTCAACATCTCACATTACAACAAAACAATTTTCTCATAACATCATATCATTCACACTTCATTTCATCATTATATACAATATTCATTACATTATCTAAACACTCACATTATTATTCAATCATATCATCAATGCATGCTTCAATCATATTTCATTTGAATCATTATAACATCTTTGGTATAACATTTCAAGGTACATTACTCATGAAACACATTACCATTCACAATGCATAACATAACATTGTTCAATCTCAACTATGCAATTAGGGCAAAGAACAATTTATATGATTCATAGCTTTAGGTTCTTCCATATGCATTTGTTTAGGTCATTCATTGTTTAAGTGTGTTTAGGTTTAGATTTAGGTACCAACTTACCTTTGAAGAACCAAAACAATGCAAAAAGAACAAAGAATAAAAACCCTAACCAACACAATTGAGAGACACGGGCAGCTCACTTGAGGGACACGGCCAAGCTTGTGGCCGTGTCTCTCAACCTCACTTGACAGTAGCAAACACGGGCATAGGACACGGCCAAGCTTGTGGCCGTGTCTCCCGACACCAACATCCAGTAGTGAACACGGCTAAGGGACACGGTCGTGTCTCTCAAAAACCAATCTAACACTCCCAAATTTTCATGACTTGGCCGTGTCACCCAACACCAAAACCCTAAAATGCACAACTCTCCTCTAATTGCACTTCAACTCATCATACACAATATAGCATGGTTCAAATGAATGAAATCAATGTTCTAAACACAAATTCAACACAAGAATCACTTCACAAAACATTCATAATACATTTAAACACAAACCATTCCAAAACCCTAACTCCAACTTCACTCTTGACTCTCCACTAACATCCTCCACAAATCTTACCATATTCACAACCAAACCAACACCAATTCCATCTTTTAACTTTAAATCAATTCTAACACTTGCAAACACATATCAAACACACCAAATCACAAAATCAACCAAACCCTAATTCACATCCAACACCACTTCAAAATAACCAAAGAAAACAAGAGATTTCTTACCTTAAATGAAGAAATTCCACAATTCCTCAACTTGATTTCTTGAAATCTCCTTCAACTTTTGAGCTAAAAACATCAAAACCTTGCTTGGTTCTCTTGTCTTCCTTTGTCTATGGTGAGCCGGCCAACACAAGAAGAAGAAGAAGAAATGATGATGAAGAAAACACAAAGTCAACATTCATTAAATACCCATCCAAAAGAAAATTACTATAACACCCTCATACACATTTTAATTCCCTTAATTATCTCTTGCCCACTTTGGTAATTTCACACTTAACAATATAAATATCTTCTTCCCTTGACCAAGCCCTTTGACCAACTTATATGTTATATATATCATCATATACACAACATATAAACTTGTCTCTACACAATGCTTTCTTTTCCAACAATACACATGTACATTATCTCTCAACTTCTTTTATCATTCACATAAACCATACACAATTACCACTTATCACTTACACATTCAATTCATTAATAACAATATTATCATAACTTCTAGGCACACTTAGGTATATTACACAAACACTTGAAGGGACAAGGTAAGTTGAACAAGAGGCATGGTAAGTGGATAGAATTTATAGAACAATTCCCTTATGTTGTTAAATACAAGCAAGGAAAGGATAATATAGTGGCTGATGCGTTGTCTAGAAGATATATATTACTATCTGTGTTGAGTTCTAAATTGCTTGGTTTTGAGTACGTTAAGGACTTATATGTAGGTGATGTTGAATTTGGCAATGTGTATGTTGCATGTGAACATGGAGCTTTTAATTCATTTTATAGGCATGATGGATACTTGTTTAAGGGAAATAAATTATGTGTGCCTAAATGTTCCATGCGTGATTTGCTTGTGTTAGAATCTCATTGTGGGGGGATTGATGGGACATTTTGGGGTAGCTAAGACTTATGATATCTTGTTTGAGCATTTTTATTGGCCGTCTATGCGTAAGGATGTTGAGAGATTGTGTTTTGCTTATATTGCTTATAGACAGGCAAAATCTAAGTCTATGCCTCATGGTCTATATATGCCTTTACCTGTACCTAGTTCACCTTGGATTGATATTAGCATGGATTTTGTGCTTGGATTGCCTAGAACTAGAAAAGGTAGGGATAGCATTTTTGTAGTTGTTAACAGGTTTAGTAAGATGGCACATTTTATTCCTTGTCATAAAGCTGATGATGCGATTTTTGTAGCTGATTTGTTCTTTAGAGAAGTGGTTCGACTACATGGGGTGCCTAGGACTATTGTGTCTGATAGAGATGCTAAGTTTTTGTCCCATTTTTGGAGAGTTTTGTGGGGTAGATTAGGAACTAAGTTTTTGTTTTCTACTACTTGTCATCCATAAACAAATGGGCAAACAGAGGTAGTTAATCGTACACTTGGTACATTGTTGAGAGCTATAGTGGGAAAGAATTTGGTTTCTTGGGAAGATTGTTTACCTTTTATTGAGTTTGCTTATAATCGTTCTATTCATTCTTCTGCAGGTTATTCGCCATTTGAGCTTGTTTATGGTTTTAACCCATTAACTGTACTTGATCTTATTCCTATACCTTCACATGAGCTTGTTAGTTTAGATGGAGATAGGAAAGCAGAATTGGTGAAGGCTATGCATGAGAAAGCTCGAGTTAATATGGAGAAAAAGAACAAGTCATATGTTGATTGAGTGAATAGAGGACGCAAGAAGATAGTGTTTGCTCCTGGGGATTGGGTTTGGGTACACTTCCGAAAGGAGAGGTTTCCAAATCAAAGGAAGAATAAGCTTGATGCACTTGGTGATGGTCCATTTCAAGTGTTGGCAAAGATCAATGATAATGCATACAAGATAGACTTGCCTGGTAAGTATGGTGTTATTACTACTTTTAATGTGTCTGATTTATCTCCTTATGATGATGCAGATCTGAGGACAAATTTTTTTAAAGAGGGGGAGAATGATACGAACCAGCCACGAGGTAAGGATCCATTGGTGCTTCCAAATGGGCCATTGACTAGGAGCAGAGCTAAGAAGTTTGGAGCAGCTATGGGATTGCATATTCAAGATCAAATTTCAAAGGAAGTACTGAAATGGCAATAGAAAAGTGCATAATTGAGCTTGAAGAAGGCACACCAAAGCTGATTATGATGTTTAGTGTGAATATGGAAGCTAAAGGCTAAAGAGGTCCAACATGCAAGAAAGGTCCATGGGGGGTTCATATACAGCCATGGGAAGTAATTTAAGGCCCATGGATAGCCCAAATAGTGTGGGGCGTGTTCTTATTTTAAAGGGTTTTAGTTGAACATTTTTTTTATATACTTTATATTTTCTTTAGTGGGTTAGGATGTGTGGTTTCCTGTTTAGTTATTTTAAAATATTAATTTTGTTTCCATACTTTATATTTTCCTTAATGGGTTAGGATTTTGGCTTTGTAGCTTTCCTTTTCCCATTAGAATTAGGGTTTCGAATTTATGTGTGCCTTTTAGTATAAATAGGGCCTTATTTTTCTTGTAAGGACACTTTTTGACAAATTATATTATCAATTTTCTTATTGAAAATTTCGGCCATCATAGAATAGGAGTGGATTCTCTTTTTCTTCTGATTGCATCAAGAGTTAGATTTACTTATCAATTTCGATTGTGGCGTTCTTCTAATTCGAGCTTCCTAAATCCTTCCGTTATATGTGTTCGTGCTTTGCTAAGCAATTGGGTGCTTTAGAAGGTGGTTTTCCTTCGTTCTTGGTGTTCTTCTATCAATCGTGCGTTGGGGTTTGAGGCCTTCATTGCCATAGGGTTCCGCGTCAGAGGTTTGGATACAACAAATTTGTGAAACTGCACTATCAGGATACTTTAACAAATCCAATATATGCTGGAGATTTAGATACTTCAACAATCCATTCAGGTTTCACATAGATAGAAACTTGATTATGAATACTTTATCATGAACTTGCTTTTTGGCATTGGACCAGCTCAGTTTGGGCTTTTAATTTCTGACCGAACTTAGTTTGGGCTTTTTAAATTGGGCCAAACTATTTTTTAGCTTTTAAAATTGGACTAGACTAGGTTTAAGCTTTTAAAATTGGATTGGATTTATCTTGGCTCCTTTTAATTGGAACCAAACTCTTCAGGACCAAAATTAAGGTCTACAATTATAACTAATGGCACTTTTGGATTAATTAACTATGCCAATGGGCTCCTACCCTATATTTATGCAATTTTTTTTGCCTCATTATAGGTTTTTTTAGGGACCTTTTAATTTTCTAACAACTAACTGTGCTACTATGGAGCCATTTTTAGTCATTTTTTGTACCTATGGACCACCCGTTTGGACAAAGTGGACAAAATAAATCTAGGAAGATATGCTATTGCATCAGCCATCTCTTTGAAAGGGGTAAAACTGGACAAAGATTTCATTTAGGCCTGTTTGAAATTTTGGGATCTTACGGACCATGTGTTCATGTTTAGAGCCATGATAAATGAGATGTGTCCTACTTTTGAGGAATTTAGTATTATACTAGGATGTAATACTAAGGCTAAGCTGGCGATTCTTGAGCATCGTGCTAGCTATTTTCATGCTTTTCAGAGGTTGTTTTATTTGAGTGAGACTGAGGCTACCCTTATGGTGAGGGATGATAAAGTGAAATTGTGTGCCCTTATTGCTAAGTTTTGGGAGATTACTGAGGACTGGTGAGGCAAAGACTATAATTGTGGGCTTTGGCATTTTGCCTAACCAATGAGTTTCTATTTAGAGGGGAGCTAGGCTAGGGTCTGATTGACTCGGTTCCACTGATTCTGCAAATGGAGGACTCACATTCTATTGCCATACTTTTACTGGCCAAGATAATTATTAGTCTTGACAAGACCTATAGAGCTCTGGGGATTGGTCTATGACTCTTGCTCTCCTTTGGGTAAATTATTATTATTATTTTCATTATTATTATTAACTTGCTTCTTTATTGGTAGGTTTGGCTAAAGGATCATCTTTGCATTGTTGCTATGCCGGCTAGACTTCTTTATTCTCTATTTGCTTATAGAGGCAAGCAAATCCTTATTCGCCATGTTTTAGAGAGGGCATGGACCTCTTGGTTACTGGAGCTTGGCCCGAACGAGGTTTTGTGGTATTATCCTTAGTATCACATTCACTCTTTTATGGCGATGAGCTTTGGCTAAAGGATTGTTTGCTTGCTTGGTTTGTCTATCTTGACATTTTACCAGGAGAACTGGATTCTTAGGCAAATGGGTCATTCTCAAAGTGTTCCACCTGATGGTACAACTCATTTTCCTACAGTTATTACTCTTGCTTCTGCCCGAGCCATCTAGAATGGCAAAGCTTAAGGGTTTCTTATTGTACAACTGTGAATACTCGAATTTTGAGGCTCGAAAAGCCGGTTTACTCAGACTGCAAATGACCGGGCCGGACCAGGGGTTCACGAAAAAAGTTCACCGAAAGTATGTCTTCATGGTACTTGAAATGTCCGGAGCGACGCAAGGATCACGGATATGGTCTCGAAATAATTTTTGGAAGTTCGCAGCTCCCAGAAAATCAGTTTGAACAAAAAGTGCGCATTTCGGTGCATTTTGGGGTGAACCACCGGGGCCGGCGGTCCGACCGCCAACCGGTGTCCTTTTCCCGTTTTTTCGGCGAGCCGTCCGGTCCGACCGCTGACCACGGCCGTTCGACCGCCGTCCAGCCCAAAATTTGTCTATAAAATGATGCTAAATTTTCCGAAAAAGGGTTCAGTTTTTCTCGGGTGGGCCTCGTGCTGTCGAATTCTCTATTTTCTCACGCTTAAGAACTCTGATTTGACTCTTATTTGTAACTTCTAATCTTGTGTTACACAAAGCAAGGATTATATTCCAAGAAAACAAGATCTGGAAATTAGAAGTGGGAAAATTGTGAACAAGGTAATATCCTAATTCATTATTTTTTAATTCGAGCATATCTTAAGCATTCCACCTTCTTCTTAATTTCTTTTGGTACAAAGTACTTAAATTCCACAATTAAAATCAACATTTTGGCACGAAGCCTAAATTGCATCCTTTTGGTACAAAGTACCTAAATTTCACAATTAAAATCAATTTTTTTGGCCAAAGGCCTAAATTGCACTATTTTAGTACAAAGTACCTAAATTTCACAATTTTGCACTAAGTGCTAAAACTCAAAATTTTGGCAAAAAGCCCGACAATGCACGGAGCATACACACACACATGCATGAAGCATAATCTTTATCGCCTTTAAATAGGCTTTTCCGAACTACATGGGCTTTGATCTCTCATAAAAACGAGAGTATGTAGGCATATTTGGGATTCACCCCAAATAGCAAGTCCACAATTTACTAACAATCTGTTCTTCTTCCTTCTTGTTTTCTTTTTAGATTCAATTCTTATTTGGCAAATTAATCAAATACATGACATAGTCCCCGAATCCTCCTTGGGTTCGTAGATTAGAAACCTTTACATTGGATGCATTAATTAGAGTCAAACAAGGGTTTTCTTAGTTTTTCCCTTTGAACAGAAAAAAATGAGTGGCGACTCCTAACAACACGTGAACGTTCATCCGAATCCTTTTCAGGTGGAAACCGAGGTTCACAATTTGGCGACTCCACTGGGGACCATAAAAAATGATTTATGGGATTCTAGTGGACTACTATTGCTTATTTGATTAATTTTACACTAGGGACCATGAAAATGATTTATGGGATCCTAGTAGACTACTATTGTTTATTTGATTAACTTGCCCTTCTTTAGGGTATTTTTATTTATTTTGCAGGGTACCTTAGCAATGGTTGTCCTTTCTTTAAGGACATTAGAATTGAAAATTGACTAAAAGAATCTTTCTGGGGACCATAAAAAATAATAATAAAAAAAATAATAATAAAAATAATTTATGGGATCCTAGTAGACCATTATTATTCATTTAACTAATTTGCCCTTCTTTAGGGTACTTTTATTTGTTTTGCAGGGTCCCTTAGCAATATATATCCCCTCCTTGGGATATTGGGTTGAAAATTGACAAAAGGAATCTTTTTTCTTTAATGGACCCCTTGTTTGATTAATTGTGCATTTATTTTGTCATTCAGAGAATCTTTTTCTCTTGCATCATATGGGGGAATCCTTTTCCTCCATTGCATAAAAAATTATTTTCAAATGAATTTCTTCTCTTTCTATTCAAAATGCTGAGTCTGGATAGCAAGTAGCGCTGACCAGTAGGTTTCCTTGATTATGCCGGCGGACAGCCAAAGCGTCCTCCCTGTTGTCGCAAACCATTCCAATCCTTTTGGAGTGGCCCATGAGTAATCGTACTGTTGGACCCACGTGAAACTCCTTGTTTCACATGTGGTTAGGTATATCTTACTCAAGACTCAAGGGTCCCTACTATAAGCCATTTCTCTATTTTCATGAACAATAGAACCTTCCCTTAGGTTGTATGTACCCAATGATAGTGCCACATTCCATTAAAATGAATTATGATGTGATGAGGTGCATTCATGCAACATGACAACATTATTTTGGGGGAAAATCTTTTGGGGAAAACTTTTGATGTATATAACTGGACCAAGAGTTTTTCCTATCCTACACACTACCCTGATCTCTTGCCCTTAACCTTTTCAGGTATCCACCATCCGTGTTCCTTCACCCACACAAGCTACACCAACTCCAACTGTGCAATCACCCACAAGTCCTGCTACCCCAATTTCACCAACTGCTCCAATTACTCAAATGGCTACTATTGAACAGATTAAGGCCTTGCTAGATGGACAGGTTAAAGAAATTGAAGCTAGAATGCAAGAGAGAATTGATGAAGCTTTGGCTGCCCAAAGGGTAGCCATCCTGGCTGAATTGGGAGGGGCACCAAAGACAGCCTCTACTCTTGGAAATTTAGGGAAAGAACCTATTGTGGGGCAAACTAGTACCCCCATGACTGCTCAGAACAATACCCCTGTCATCAATTTGGAGGATCCACCCTCTAAGAATGAAACTGATGAACTGAAAAAGAAGCTTGAATTGCTTGAAAGGTCAATCACTGCCATGAAAACTCATAAAGAGGTGGTAGACATGGATTCCTTATCCTTGTTTCCCCAAGCTAGATTGCCTCCAAAATTCAAGATGCCTGGGATGGACAGATTTGATGGGACCACTTTCCCTAAAACCCATTTGAAGATGTATGTGGGGGCCTTGAGCCCTTGGGGTTTAAATGACGAGCTCTTTGCTCAACTCTTTCAACAATCCTTGATTGGGGCTGCCCTTAAGTGGTTTGTGAGCCTTGATCGTGCCAAGATTAAGACCTGGGAAGACATCTACAATGCATTTAACACTCAATACCACTACAATATTGAGGTAGATGTCACTAGAAGGGAGCTTGAGACCACTAAACAAAATAACAATGAACCCTTCTCCTCGTTCCTTACGAGGTGGAGGGCGAAGGCTGCCCAAATGATCAATCGCCCTTCAGAACAGGAACAGATTGATATTATAATCAGAAATTTAAGGCCTACATATCAAGCTCAACTGCAAACCCAATACCTACCTACTTTCAAATCGCTCATTGCGACTGCAACTAAGGTAGAAGACTTGATACAGTTGGGTAAAATAGTAGATGAGGGAACTACTTCAAAGTATAAAAAATAGGGCCAAATTGCTTCCTCAAGCAAGGTCAATGAAGTGGCCAATATTGCCCCTGCGAATCCTTTACGCGTGGGCAATCTTGGGCAGAGAAATCAGCCAAGAAGGCAATATACCGACCTTGGGGTGCCTCTTCATCTAGTGTTTAAAAAGTCCGTGGAAGGGAAGTATTTGAAGCCTTTGGACCCAAGGCCACCTCCAAACCCATTACCCTCTAGTTATAAGGCCAATGAGTACTGTGAATATCATCAAGGAAAAGGGCATAGAACAGATGCTTGCTGGACTCTGAAAAACTGCATCCAAGATTTGGTGGATAGGGGTGACATCATTCCTCTCAGAAGTCAACCGAACATTAATACTAACCCTTTGCCTAATCATTCCATCCACGCCATCACTGTGGAAGAAGAGTTGTTTGATCCTTTCAAACTTCTCTTAGAAATGAATGAAGTGTGTGTGTTGGATTTGAATGACCTTGCTGAAGAGGTCGACGCTTTAACAAGAAGCAGAAGGCAATATCAGCCACTCGACTTGGGAAAAGCCCCTACAACCTCAAATCCCCCCCATAAGAAGACACCAAAGCCAAAAGAAGACCCTGTCCTCACTCAACTTAAACAAACTCAAGGTAAGGTGTCAATTTGGGAGCTCCTTGCTTCCTCATTCCCACACCGTCAGGCTCTCAGCGAAGCTTTAAGTCAACTTGATACATCAGTGGACACAAGCCCAGAAGCTGTGGTGGCCACTTTGACTCAATCAACCAAGGCATTGAGTATCCGATTTTCTGATACAGACCTACCAGAAGATGGCAGTAAAAACAATGATGCTCTATACATCACCATACAAACTGGGGGAAAGACTGTGCCCATGGTTCTCATTGATAATGGGTCAGCCTTAAATGTATGTCCCTTGAAGGTAGCAAGCTGTCTGGGGTTGGAGGCTACAGATCTTACACCTTCTGATCAGATTGTTAGAGCATATGATAACACTCGAAGAGAAATTTTGGGTGTTGCCACTCTGGAAATTGCTATTGGGCCGGTGAAAATGAGAGTGCCCTTCCAAGTCATTGATGTACCTGCGAGCTTTAATCTCCTCCTTGGAAGGCCGTGGATTCATTAGAATAATGCTGTCCCTTCTTCATTACATCAAAAACTTAAGTTCCCTTTTGAAGGAAAAATCATCACTATCAAAGGTGACACCTGTGAAATCAACAAGAGAACCATGGATCAGTCTCTCTTTGAGGTTGTTCCTGGCGAAACCGCCATGACCTTGATTGGTTTCCATTATGATACAGTCTAATGCATTGAAGGAGAAAAACCCAAAGGGCCATTTATCTTATATGATTTTGGGGAGGTCCAAATCAATTGCCTAGTGGGAATGATGCTAAGGGTAGGTCTACTGCCCGGAATGGAAATGATAAAGTCTGGGAGGAAAACGCCTGTAGTGCGGCCATGGGAAGAACCTGAGAATAAGGGAACTTTTGGCCTGGGGTACAAACCCACAGATGAGGAGGTAGAAGAGTTTGAGCATGGAGGGAAGAAGAGGAAGAATTGGGAGGCAAGAAGCCTCAAAATGCGCCCTTATTTTAGAACTCTGAATGGTCACTTCTGTAAACCTGGAAAAGCAGTTCCTTACTGTGGTTTTCAGGAACCATTCTATTCTCCTATGACTGGAAAGAAGCTACCGAGTTTTGAGATGTTCAATGATGTTTTGACCATAAAGGAAGAAGAACCAGAACCTATAACTGACTCACAAGTGGAGGATTTCATGCAGCCTAGTCTCTTTGATGAGGTTGCTATGATAACCAATGTCGAAGACAAAAGGGACCTCACGAAGCTGATCAAGACCACAGAGGGACCACTGATGAACTGGTATGCCGAGGAGGGACAAGCTGCTGTAGTCAAATCTAGTCCTGTGTCATACCCTGAACCTGAGTCTTGTACTGAGTCAAATTCTGAGTCAAACACTGAGTCAGAGTCTAGTTCTGAGTCTTTCTTAGCTTCAGGAATAGAAAACCCTGATGTCGGATATGATGCAACTCTGGGGGATGACTCCGCCATTATTAATGAAACTGTTCAAGTTCTTGGTTACCCTGTGTCTTTTGCTTTCCAAGTATTATCTAGCAAAAATGATATAGATGAAATAAAAGAAATAAATGAAAAAATAATGATTGGCAAAGAAAATGAATATACATACATTGCATATGATTGTGTGAATAAAGAACAGGTTGTTGAGTGCATCAGAAGATATGTCGACTGCTTCATGTGGAAGGCAAGTGATGTCACGGGAATAGACCCAGCCATAGCAGTTCATAAGATTCCACTATACCCAGATGCGAAGCCGGTTAAGCAAAAGTTGAGAAGAATGAAGCCTGAATGGTCTTTGAAAATTAAAGAGGAGGTTGCCAAGCAACTGGACAATAAGTTCGTAGAACCAATTGCCTACCCTTCCTGGTTAGCAAACATCGTGCCAGTCCCGAAGAAAGATGGAAAGGTCAGGATGTGTGTTGACTATAGAGATTTGAATAAGGCCTGTCCCAAGGATGATTTTCCACTACCACACATCGATTTGCTGATAGACAGGATGGCTGGGCATACGATGGTTTCCATGACTGACCTCGCGGTTGGGTACAATAAGATCCTAGTACACCCACCAGACAAAGAGAAGACAACTTTCATTACAGAATGGGGCACTTTCTGCTACAGGGTTATGCCTTTTGGGTTGATAAATGCAGGGGCTACCTACCAAAGGATGGCGACAACAGTCTTTCATGACATGATTCACAAAGAAGTAGAAGTGTATGTTGATGATATGATTGTTAAGTCAAAATCTCCAGAAGAACACGTTGAAGCACTTGAGAAGTTCTTCCTTAGACTTCGCAAGTACAATTTGAAGCTTAATCCTGCAAAGTGCCTATTTGGAGCAACATCGGGCTTATTTTTGGGGCATTTGGTCAGCAAGAGAGGAATAGAAGTTGATCCAGCAAAGTCAAAGGCTATTCTGAAAATGCCTCCGCCAAGAACAAAAAAAGAGATTCGAGGCTTGCTAGGTAGATTACAGTATATCAGTCGATTCATATCGCAATTGGCAGAGACTTGTGGTCCAATCTTTAAGCTACTAAGGAAAGGTGCTTCACAAGAATGGAATGAAGACTGCCAAAAGGCCTTCGACAAGATCAAAGAATACTTGTTAAGTCCACCAATTCTGCAACCTCCCAGAATGGGAAAGCCTCTACTCTTGTATTTGTCTGTAATAGATAAAGCCATGGGTGCAATGCTAGCTCAAGAAGCCGAAGGTACAAAGGTGAAAAATGCAATTTACTACCTCAGCAAAAGGATGCTGGACTATGAGTTAAAGTATAACAAGATTGAGAAGTTGTGTTTAGCATTGTATTGGGCTTACACAAAGTTACAACACTACTTGTCTTCTTACACTACTTGTGTCATCGCAGAACAGAGTCCCTTGAAATTCCTTATGGAGAGGCCTGTTTTGGACAGCAAAATGGCAAAGTGGGTGTCAACATTGGCAGCTTTTGACTTAAAATTCGTTCAGAGGAAAGCTGTGAAAGGTGGGGCAATAGCTGACCAGTTAGCAGAATTACCCATAAAAGATGAGCTGCGAGAAATGAATTTCCCTGACGAAGACCTCTTGAATGTGGAAAGGAGTATTTGGGAGATGTATTTTGATGGGGCATCCAATTATCATGGAAATGGAATTGGGATTGTGTTCAAAACTCCTTGTGGAGAATACATTCCATTTGCAGTTAAACTTGACTTTAGCTGCACAAACAATGAAGCAGAATATGAAGCTTGCATCAATGGACTTGAAGCCGCCCTGGAATTAGGGATTAAGAACCTAAAGGTCTACGGTGATTCTATTTTAATAGTATCACAAGCTTTAAGGAAATGGAAGATAAGAGAAGAGCGTTTGGTTCCTTACCTACAACGCCTTGCACAACAATTCGATGATCTGTCCTTCGAATATCTCCCAAGAGCAAAGAATCAGTTTGCTGATGCCCTGGCTACTTTAGCTTCCATGATCAATATCAAGGAGGGGAAAGCCATTCATCCATTGAAAGTTTAACTTCAGAAGCAACCTGCCCACGTAATGCATTTGGCCGATGGTAAACCATGGTTTTGGGATATCAAGAGTTATCTCAAGGATGGAAGTTATCTGGAGGGATCATCAAAGGTTGATCAGAGGGCCATAAGGCAGCTAGCCACAGGGTACATTCTTAATGGAGATATCCTCTACAAGAGGAGTTGGAATGGAATGCACCTAAGGTGTGTGAATGAAGCAGAGGCTAAGCAGATAATGAAAATGGTACATGGTGGCGAATCAGGACCACACATGTATGGGATCGCCTTGGCTCAAAAAATTGCCAATCTAGGATATTATTGGTCCACCATGAATGCAGACTGCGTGGCATTTGTGCAAGAATGCCATCAGTGTCAGATATTTGCTAAGATGCAGAAGCAACTTCTCCATGGCCCTTCGCTACTTGGGGAATAGATATAATTGGCAAAATACATCCAAAAGCCTCAAATGGACATCAGTTTATCTTGGTAGCAGTGGATTACTTCACAAAGTGGGTTGAAGCAGCTTCCTATGCAGAATTAGACGCCAAAAAGGCAGCACAGTTTGTCCGAACCAACATCCTTTGTCGGTACGGAATGCCGTTTGAAATTATCACTGATAATGGAACTCATTTCCAAGCAGAATTTGCTAAGCTCTTGAAGGATAAGAATGTCCAGCATCATAAGTCCTCTCCTTATAGACCTCAAACAAATGGAGCTGTAGAAGCAGCGAACAAGTCTATAAAGGTGATCATACAAAAAATGATCAAGGAACATAGGCGTTGGCATGAGAAGTTACCGCTGGCTTTGTGGGGATATAGAACATCAATTAGAACTCCTACTGGGGCAACCCCGTATTCCCTGGTGTACGGAATGGAAGCAGTACTCCCCATTGAACTGGAAGTTCAATCGGCGAGGATAATTCAAGAAAGTCAGATAAACGAAGCTGAATGGATCAACAATTATCATCATCAGTTGTTGGGTTTGGATGAAAAAAGACTTCAAGCTCTACATCATATTCAAGGGTATCAGAGGCGAATGGCTAGACATTTCAACAAAAAGGTCAAAGATCAAAAGTTGGAAGAAGGTTGTTTGGTTCTAAAAGAGATCAGAACACCTGTTATAGATCCTCGTGGGAAGTTTCGTCCTCATTGGGCGGGACCCTACATTTTAAAGAAAATACTTTCCGGCGGAGCCGTCATCTTGTCTGATTTGGATGGTCTGGAGTTCACAAACCCATGCAATCTGGATAAGCTAAAGAAATATTATGTATAATCATGCATTGTAAGGAACTACATTAGACCTGATTCTCGCAAGCTAATTCGAAATATGTAGGCAGCTCTCCTTGAGCACGGTCTAAATAATAATAAAAATCATCAATTCATTTTTCTTTTGCTAATATTATAATAAAAAATGAATAAATAAAAATGAATAAATGAATAAATAATAATAAATAAATAAATAAATAAAAAATTCCCGCTAAGTTGAAAACCCGCAATGGGCGGCTTAGGCAAGAATGGGAAAGAGCTCGCTAAGTTGAAAATCCGAAAGGACGGCTTAGGCAAAAATTAGAGCAAATAAATAAAGTAGATAATGCTTGGAAAGCAAACAGAAAAGTCATTCATTAAGAATCATTCATTACAAAAAAAGAATCTTTCATTACAAAAAAGGTCGGTCATTACAAAAAAAAAAAAAGAGTCAGTCGGTTCATCAAAAGAGTCAGACTACATGTCCTATACATTCAAGGAATTAAAAAAGGTACAAACAACCCAAAAAGCAGACAATGGAGTCACCCTGGGATCTAAATCCTATGCCTCCTACGCGGGGCAGAGTCTTCGGTATCTTCCTTAGTTCCGGAGCTCTCTGCGACATCTATCTTCTCCTCGCTAAGAGGAATCACCTCCTCTCCCTCCAGCTCCTGCAGCAAGGCATACCTCCTGGGTTTTTCAACGGGCCAAACTTCAGCTATAAACCAGGTCCTATACTCTGGAGTAGGCTGAACAAGGGAAGGCTCAGCAAAAGGCCTGATCATCTGATGGTCTCTGACCCAAGTCTGTAGAACAACTCGAGTAACTCCAGGAGTAATAGGAGAAGCAATGGTAAGCCCAACAGGAAGGGGAACCCTCTGAATAATCCCCATCTGTCTGAGGACCCGAGAAGCACTATACCATGTGCTATGAGTGAAACCAAGGAGATAGACATGGTTGTGCATTGTATTTGCCTCCATGAAGCGAGGAATTCTGTACCAAGGGATGAACCATAGCAATTCTTCTGGTCCAAGCTCAAACAGCCAGATAGCCCACTTAGCCATGGAAGGGAAAGAAATCTGGATTCTCCTAGTGCGGTACTGAGAAGGGTTATAAGTCAAGGCGTTGGGAGCAGCAACCACTCGGAGATGGTCTCTCAGCCAAAACTGAAAAAATAGATCCTTTCTATTTACAAGGAAAAAGAGAGATGATGAATTAAGATAAAACAACAGGTATAACAAGATTACTTGAAGAATGATCGGGGTAACAGTCCAATTTTCAAACCCGAGTGCAGTTCTGTCCAGGCTTTGAATAGTCTCAGCCAGAATCGTACCGCCAATACAATTAAGCTCTTCCATCTGCCTAACCATGGGGCAAAGCTTCAAATCTCCAAAGCCAGGATCACGGTTGAAAAGAAACCCGGCTAACAGGCAGAAAACAAAAGCTCGCATTTTGTGTTTTAGTTGAACTTCATCTTCAAAATCAGTGGTCAGGAATTCATCAATCAGAGGAAGTAGCATCGCCTTACTCCCATCCATAATCATAGCTTGAGCTTGAGGCCTTGTAAAATTAAAAAGCCTCTGAAAGGACCCCACATAGCCGATTTGAACCTCATGCCTTACAAGAGGGGCATTTGGATCACATCCAACAATTGAACAGAATTCCTCAAAAAGAGGACACATCTCTTCCATCCGAGCACCAAATCTGAAAACGTGTGCTTGAGGATCCCAAAATCTGATGCAAGCATGCAAAAAATCCCAATCCACAGCTACACCTCTTAGGGTAGTAACAGCTTTCAATCCGTACCTTCCCATGTTGATCCTTTCAACGTTATGGAGGCTTTTGGTCCAGTTATGCATCACGTGGTTAAAAAGAGGGTTCATTTTTAAGAGAAAAATAAAATCTCGCAGTAAAAATCTGATTTCTGGTCTGAAAATGCGTTTCAACCTCGCTCTTTATATAGCCATGGCCCACACGGCGGCTCGGCCGCCGGCCACCCCGGTTGACCCGCCGGCCACCAAGTTTCGACTCCTGTTTTTTTTTGATGTTTTGTAAAATTTTTGTGTTTTGGCCCTGTTTAGACTCTTTTAGGTACTATTTTTAGGTTATTTCAGGGATTTATTTTTTTTTGAAAAAAAAATTATAAAAAAAAAACGAACATCATACATACATATTTGCTGTTAATACTAACAAATTAATGCAGGTTTGTACTTAAGTTCAAATAACAAGCGAAAAACATGGAAAGTACAAAGTACAGAGCAAGAATAATTCAAATACAACGAATATAATCCAAGGCAAATATGAAAAATCAGCGCCGGCTTCTCCGTCTTTGCGGCCTGATCTGCCTCTCATAAGCAGCATCAGTCCAAGCACCTGTTAGCTCATCCGAGAAAGCAGTGATCAGTGCCGCCATTTCAGCAACTAGGCCCTCAGGTACCTGTAAAAAAGACAATCACAATCAATTTCTAGAGAATTTTATGAATCCTTTTCATGAAAAATTCTAAAAGAATATACCTGAGTGACGTGAACAAGTCTCTGATAGGGTGCACTCTCAGCACTAATTGGTCGAGTCACCCAACCACCAGGTGCATGATAACGAACAACATATGGCAGCCTCAAGTCGGCTAAAGCAGGGTCCAATTCACCGGTAGCCGCAAGGACGGATGAGGGTGGCCTCAAATGTGATGAACTGCTGCTTGCTCCAGTATGTGATGGTCCAGCCCTGAAAGCAGAAGCCTCAGCCCTAGAGGAAGAAGGTCTGTCAGCTCGCCAGCTGGAGGAGGGACGGTCTCCCGGAGTGCCAGAGGTGGGAGCCGAAGAATGGGACGACCGATGGGGTGGTATAGAATCAAACCGTGTCCCAATGTGTGGCATCAGTCGCTGAAGACAATAGAGATCGTAATCCTCCTCATCCGGGGCATAGGCTGATTCGATGGGATCACCCTCATATTGGGACGCTGTAACAGGCAGAAGCGACATAGATAGCATATCATCAGGAGGGTCCAGAGGAGCTACACGGAAATCGGCAATCTGGAAAGTCACTCTCTCAGCAAGATAATACCGTCGATACTCTGGATGGGGAAGTATGAATCGACGGTGAGTCAGGAACTGTGATCGCTGAAAGCTGTGATCTTGAGCAATCCACTCTGCCAGCCGGCTAGACATTGCTGTAAATACAACCTGTAAAAATTTATTGTGTTAGTGAATCATTTTCTCTAATACAATAAATGGGGGAAGGGGATAAAGTATTTACCGAGTTCATAGAGCAGTTGTCAAATAACGATCTCAGCTCTCTGATGGGAAGCTTCCTCTTTGGTGCTTCTACCCTCTCTTTATACCATCTCCAAGCAATGGGAGAAAGAGGATCCGCAGGGGAAAGTGGCTCCCGAAGAAAAGGGGCGACACTAGGAAAGTACTCGTAAGCCCAAGTCTGAAAAAATGAAGAAGATATCAGAGTCAATGTATGTAAGAAAAATGAAATGTTCTTTACATTACCTCCCAGAAGTAGTACAAGCCGCATGGGGCAATACGAGTGTAGCAGAGATCTGACATGTCGTCGTACAACCTACTCAGCATCATGCCAGCCCAATCATATGTCGGAAGTCGTGTTAGGTCAAGAAGACTCTTCAGCACATTGAAACTCACTGCGTCCTTCCTGTTTGCTAAGAAGGAGCTAGCAAACAGAAGGATCAGGGTAAATCTGGCCACCTGATCAGCAGAAAGGTCGCCTATCTCATAGCTGGTATAGATGGCTGGCGCCTGCTCTATAAGCCACCTTCACTGAATGCAGCGAGGTGCCTGGTGTCGATGATAGTCAACCCTGATCAAAGTGACCATGTCAGACGAAGAAATGTCATGCCGCCAGTCATCATAATACTCCACCATCTCAACACCGAAGGGAATCCCAGAAATAATAAAAAAGTCGGTAGGCGTCATTGTCATCTCCCCCCAAGCAAAATGGAAGGTATCAGTAGTAGGCCACCATCGCTCGGCCAGCGCGCAAATCAAATCTCTGTGAATGTCTCTACCCGCATCTATGGTCCTCAAACGGTGGAGGAAGGCAGGTCTGATAAGATCCCCCACCGGATGCCCGGCATCGAAGATGTAAGCAGGAATAGTGCTCATGGGTCTTTCCGCGAGAGATATCCTAATCGAAGTGTCCTAGAAAAGCAGAGAGAGAAATTTTCTAATTCATTATTGCGTATATTTTGAGGGGCAAAAAAAAATAAAATTAAGTTCTATCCCCAGCCGGGTGTGACCTCCTAGAGGAATATTTATAAGTTCTTTACTAGAAATAATTACTGATGGCAGAACATAATAAAGCATGGTATTACTCTTGATTCATTATTAGTACATGTAAAGGAAGGATCCCTAAAATTTGTTTCTAAGTTCCTTACTAGAAATAAATAAATTTCCTAAGTATGCACACTAGGTGAGTAAGGGAGAAGGCACTTACCTCATAGCAACCGGTCCGGGAGCTGTGCTTTTCCTCCTCAAGTAAAAGATTACAGGGAGGGAGTGGGATCTCGAAGTCTTCAAAGCCAGTGAAATCCATCGTCAAAGGAAAGTTTTAAGGAAAGGAAAAAAGAAGAAAGAATGAAAGCAAATGAAAATTGAATTGAAATGAACCTATTTATAAGGAAAAGGCAAAAATGCGGGTCTTTTTGCACCTCGCCCAAAATTCTCGTTTCTGATGACCACTGAGCTCCATAAATCATTTTTTGGACCCCAGTGGGGGGCAATTGTGAATACTCGAATTTTGAGGCTCGAAAAGCCGATTTACTCAGACTGCAAATGACCGGGCCGGACCGGGGGTCCACGGCAAAAGTTCACCGAAAGTATGTCTTCATGGTACTTGAAATGTCCGGAGCGACGCAAGGATCACGGATATGGTCTCGGAATAATTTTTGGAAGTTCGTAGCTCCCAGAAAATCAGTTTGAACAAAAAGTGCGCATTTCGGTGCCGTTTTGGGGTGAACCGCCGGGAGGTGTCCTTTTCCCGTTTTTACGGCGAGCCGTCCGGTCCGACCGCTTCCAGCCCGAAATTTGTCTATAAAATGATGCTAAATTTTCAGAAAAAGGGTTCGGTTTTTCTCGGGTGGGCCTCGTGCTGTCGAATTCTCTATTTTCCCACGCTTAAGAACTCTGATTTGACTCTTATTTGTAACTTCTAATCTTGTGTTACACAAAGCAAGGATTATATTCCAAGAAAACAAGATCTGGAACTTAGAAGTGGGAAAATTGTGAACAAGGTAATATCCTAATTCATTATTTTTTAATTCGAGCATATCTTAAGCATTCCACCTTCTTAATTTCTTTTGGTACAAAGTACTTAAATTCCACAATTAAAATCAACATTTTGGCACGAAGCCTAAATTGCATCCTTTTGGTACAAAGTACCTAAATTTCACAATTAAAATCAATTTTTTTTTGCTAAAGGCCTAAATTGCACTATTTTAGTATAAAGTACCTAAATTTCACAATTTTGCACTAAGTGCTATAACTCAAAATTTTGGCAAAAAGCCCGACAATGCACGGAGCATACACACACACATGCATGAAGCATAATCTTTATCGCCTTTAAATAGGCTTTTCCGAACTACATGGGCTTTGATCTCTCATAAAAACGAGAGTATGTAGGCATATTTGGGATTCACCCCAAATAGCAAGTCCACAATTTACTAACAATCTGTTCTTCTTCCTTCCTGTTTTCTTTTTAGATTCAATTCTTATTTGGCAAATTAATCAAATACATGACATAGTCCCCGAATCCTCCTTGGGTTCGTAGATTAGAAACCTTTACATTGGATACATTAATTGGAGTCAAACAAGGGTTTTCTTTGTTTTTCCCTTTGAACAGAAAAAACTGAGTGGCGACTCCTAACAACACGTGAACGTTCATCCGAATCCTTTTCGGGTGGAAACCGAGGTTCACAGCAGCCATCTAGGTAACAGGCATAGTTAATGGTTACAAAGGTTGGTTTATCACCTTGGTTTGGCCTAAAGAAATAATACAATGACTGGTTTTGATTAATGAGTTGTAGGTGGGGCCTACTGAAGAGACTGCCTAGGTTTTAGGGTTTATTATTGGTAGACTATTTAGGAAAACCCCTAGCTTAGCCAGTAAGATTCATTTTTTTTTTATTTTGGTCATAAAGGATTTTCATGTAATAATGAAAACCTATTATGAGCATTATGGAATAAAAAGTTTTATTTTATTATATGTTGCATGGAGTGAATGTATGTTGTATGATGATTTGGACCGAACCTAAAGAGGGCTTCCAACGTATCTCTTTACTGCTTTTGCTCTAACTTTTGCCTGAGCCTCTTTTTCAAGTTTTCAGCTTGTCGAGCTTTTTTTTTTTCTGAGAATCAGGTCCATGTAGTTCTGTTACACAAATATTAATGCAATCAGACAAAATATCTTTTTTAGTTGATCCATGTTGGATGAACTTGAAAACTCAATGCGTCTAAATTTGAAAGTATTGTTGATGTTCCTGATAAAATCTTCTTAAGCAGGTATGGTCCTATCATATTTGGCTTGAACTTCCCTCTGGGTTTTGGAGCCCTAATTTCTTTTAACTCTAATTGCCCTTCTTACAATCCTCGATCTCTAACCCTTTTGTCATAGTGTCTAGCTATCTTCTGCTAATATCCTTGCAACTTATATAGCGTATCCATTCTTTTCTTCTTGATAGCATTTAGTTAGTCATGACGGGCCCTAGCCCATTTAGCTTCATTGATTTGACTTTTATGGAGCTTTCGAGCTGACTGAACTTCCACTTATATTGGAAGTACTACTTCCATATCATATATTAGAGAAGGGAGTTGCCCCAGTTAGTGTTCTGATTAAAGTTCTATAACCCCAAAGAGAATAAGGTGAGTGTTCATACAAACTCTTATGACTTTTGCATCATCTTTTGTAGTATGTTCTTTATGGTTTTGTTTACAGCTTTGATGGCTCCATTAGTCTGAGGTCAATAAGGAGAAGATATGTGATGTTGTATCTTATATCTTTCCATTAACTAAACCACCTGCTTTTGGAAGTAAGACCCATTGTCTGAAGCAATCTCGAATGGAATCCTATACTGACAAATGATGTTGGCATGGATGAAATGGGTCACTTTCTTAGTAATGAGAATAGAGCAGTAGGCTACTTCCACCCATTTCATGAAATAATCTATGGCTACAAGTATGTACTCATGACCATTAGAAGATTTAAGGTTAATCTTTCTAATTACATTGATTCCCCATGTTATAAATGGCTAGGGGGTTGTAGTGGGATGCAATGGGATTAGAGGCTACTTTTGAAGCTTAGCATATATTCGACAACTGTCACACTTTTTTATGAAATTTGCACAATCCTCTCTCATGGTGAGCCAATAGTATCCCAGATTAGTGATTTTTCTAGCCAAGGCAATCCCATTCATGTTGGGGTTCTACTCATCACCATGAACCCATTCCATTATCTAATGCGCTTTAAAATCATCCACACATCTGAGGTGAATATTGTTCCAGGAGTGTTGATATGATGCATCATCATTTAGGATTTATTGACTAGCCAGTTACCTTAAAGTTTTTCATTTTGTTTTTGAGGCCTGTTTGAGATACTCATCCTTTGGAATGAAATAGAAAATGTCCCAGAACCATGGTTTCTTATCTAATAGCTAAACAATGGTACAACATGCTGGCTGGGATTTCACATCAATGGTGATGGGATGAATTACCATCTCCTTCCCCATACTGGTTATAGATGCAAGGTGGCCACAACATCAACAAATTGATTCCTAGTTCAAAGTCGATAATTGAATGAAACCTCTTCCAATTGATGTGCTAGGTTGTCCAAGCATCGATGGTAAGGAGCCAAATGCTCTTCTCTTATTTTCCACTTCCCTAATTATTGAGACACAGTAAGGGCAGAATCTCCATACACCTTTAAGTTCTTGACATTCAACTTTAAGGTTGTTTCCAACTCAGTAATGCATGTCTCATATTCTGCCTCATTGTTTATGACTTCAAAAGCTAACTTAATTATCAATGGGATATGCTCTTCTTCTGGGTTGATGAAGACAATACCAGTACCATAACCTTTATTGTTGGATGCACCATTGAAGTACATGACCCACACCTCTTTATACTTAGGATATCTTCACTTGGGAATTTTAGCTCCTCAACTTTGTCCTGAACTGGTACTACAGCCAATTGATCAGTCATGATACTACCTTTGATTATCTTGCAGGCTATAAATTTGAGGTCAAAGGTAGCCAAAACTGCTATCCATTGGGCCATTTTGCTATCCAAAACTGATCTTTCCATAAGGAATTTCAAGGGGCTATGATTTGTAATTATTTGTGTGGTGTAAGAAGTAATGGTATAATTTCTAACATACCCATACCAGAGCCAAGCACAATCTTTCAATCTGATTGTATTTAAGCTCATAGGCTAATAACCTTTTAGTAAGGTAAAAAATAGCAAACTACTTTCTTAAGCCTTCCTTATGTTGAGTAAGCATGGCTCCGATTGCTTCTTTAGTTACTAAAAGATAAAGAAGTAAAGGTTCACCAAGCCTTAGAGGTTGCCAAACTGATGGTGACAAATGGTATTTCTTGATTTTCTCAAATGCATTGACATTGGTCATTCCATTTGGTTGGGGCATCTTCTTAAGTAATTTGAAGATGGGCCCACATACATCAACCATTTGAAAAATGAAATGACTGATGCATTGCAGACAGCCTAAAAATCCCTCAATTTCCTTTTTCTATCTTAGGTTTTGGCATCTCTAGAATTGCTTTAAATTTAGCTGGGTCAACCTTGATTTCTCGAGAACTGACCAGTCCCAAAAATATGCCAGAAGCTGCCTCAGACACACACTTGGCAAGATTGAGTTTCAAGTTATGCTAACGGAGTCTAAGAAAGAACCATCTTAAAGCCTCTACGTGCTTCTCAAGTTTCTTTGACTTAATGACCATATCATCCACATTGGCCATTCTTTGATAGGTTACCCCAGCATTTTTGAGACCAATGGGCATGACCCTATAATAGTAAGTGCCCCACTCTACAATGATGAACGTCTTTTCTCTATTCAGAGGATGAATTAGGATTTGGTTATACCCAACAGAGAGGTTAGTTAATGAAACCACCTTGAACCTAGCCAATTTGTGACCAGGAGGTCAATATGAGTTGAGGGAAGTCATCTTTTGGACATGCCTTATTGAGATCTCTGTAATCCAAACACATGCAAACTTTCCCATCCTTCTTTAGTACTAGAATAATATTGGCTAACATTATTAGCTCTATGAACTTATTTTCCAGTAGCTTGGCTATTTCTTCCCTGATCTTTAAGGACCATTGTTATTTGAGCCAACAAATTTTCTACTTAGCTGGCTTCATGTGATCAAATATATGGATCTTATGAACTACTATAAAAGGGTCCAATCTTGTCATATCAATTACTTCCCATGCAAAGCAATCTTGTAATTCTTTGAGAAGCGCCTTCAAATCTTGTTTATGAATGAATGAGGATGCAATGTATGTGTTTCTTGGCACTTTTCCTCAATTTATTATTTCTTTATCTTCATTAATTTCATTAATATTGAATATTTCATAATGCTCACTAGGAGAAAAAGGGAAGTAAATGGAAACCTTGGAACTTTTATTAATGATGAAATGATTACAAGGTTTATCATTACAGATAGACTCAAGATCAGATGACTCAGAGTAGTCAAATTCTAAAATGACATACTCAGATTCTAAACTAGTAGATTCAGACTCAGACTTGGACTTGATGTCAAAAATTGACTTGGTTCATGAACTGAATTTGAAGTCAAATTTGATTCTTTGCTTGGTATTTGACATAGGCTTGGAATCTGACTAGATGACTAACTTTGAAATAGACTGGAGATCTTACTCTATTACAGGTGGAGTAGACTTTAATGATGGATCATCGTTTTCCTCAAAATACTAGTTGTTGAGTATTTTTGTAGCTAACTGGATTAGGTGGCTAAAATCTAATTCTACTCCCTCTTCTATTATAGCTACTTGAAATAAACAGGGCTCAATGTTGTCCTCAAAATATTCTCTCATCTCCGAGGCAACCTCACTATCTTTTAAGCTAAGCCTGACATCAAAGAAAATTTCAAAACCCGAGGGTTACCTTATTAGTGATGGGATTCAACCATGGATCAGGAAATTAATAATAAAGGGAATATGCTCCTTCTTTAACCAAGTATCCATTTAAGGTTTTAAAGTAAGGTTTCATGGACCAGCCAAATACATCTCCCATTTTCTTGCATTGGGTTCTTTACTTAGCTCTATCTTCCATTTCTGCTATATCCTTTTGGGTAGGTTTGTAGCCTAAGCCAAATGGTGGCTAAACTGAGGGGTAATAGAGAAACTAAAAAATTCCTTATTGGTTCTTACCCAATCCCAATCTTGGAAAATAATTCATAAGCTTGAGGATATTGGCAACTACTGGGTTACCGTACAAATTAAAATTAAAGGGACAAGTTCTTTACTTGCCTCTTCTTCTATGAACTAGATTGAATCAAAAGTGAACCCTGATAGAGCTATGGCTGAAGGTTCTAGTTGAATCTCTAAAATTGGCACTTGAGGTGGAAGGTGTAACACTCCCATACTCTATATAAGTACTATACATATACCTAGTATATATACAATACGTATATAAAGTATAAGAATGTCACTTCTAGTTTCAATTTAAAAACCTTTATCTGAGTTCAAGAAGTATTGCATTAATTTAAAGAAACATTTACAAAAAACATTATTCTTATAAATATACAACATAATTAAAATCACAAAATGTATGCATCACCTTCTAGTTGGTCTCGAGACACTCTTACCCTTCTCGTGGCATAACAGCTGAACTTCCAGATCAACCGCATAACCACCTGCGCGATTACAAATCCGCGCTAAGCCCGAGAGCTTAGTAGTACAAATAAATATTAAAATATACTTTACAAAAGAATCATACCTTATATTTTTAGCATCATGTTTTATTGTTCTCTTACCACGTTTTCCTTTCTCAATGCATTCTTCATATATTCCCCACTAGTCTCATACATTATATACATATTATTTACATAGAACATTCACAATACGATACTTACCATTTCTATCTCATATACATATACATATACATCCTTTTAACAAATCGCCATTCAATGACTTATTCAACCCTTTATGAAAACCAATCTCACAAATTCCACATTCATATACATTTTACACATCATACCACATTTTCATAACTCATATCTCAACAAAGCTCCTCAATATATCAATACATGTATTACAAAATCATACTTCACAACATCATTTTATTTACAATTCATCAATCACGAATCACATTTCCAATAAAGGCAGCCATAGATCTCATTACTCATTTATTTCAACATTTGAATATCACATTGACAACAAAGACATACTCGGGCCCAAAAGACACTAATATGTTATTCAAAGTGCAGAGTTACTGCATTGGTCCATAATCACAATAATCAAGCCCGTAGGCAATATATCTCATATCTCTATCCATGGATAGCGTAACAGACCCAGTCTCTTGGATCATCAACTCGGCTAAACTCGAGGAGATCCTCAACCCGGCTAGACTGTTACTACAATTCACATTTCACATTTTATCAAGTAACAGACCCAGTCTCTTGGATCTCAATTCATCTCAATTCAAAGAGATCCTCAACCCGGCAAGACTGTTACTTTTCATATATTTCGTATCAATAATTCACATAGTGTAACAGACCCAGTCTCTTGGACCTCAATTCACTCAAATTGAAGAGATCCTCAACCCGGCAAGACTGTTACATTTTCACATTTTCTAGGCATGCCGCCAAATCCAGAACTCTGAAAATTGAATCAACATATTAGACAAAACACAATTGAATCAACATTTTCATTTCATACTCAAATGAATTATCATAGCCAATAACAATGACTTCACATCTCATTTGAATCGCTATAGCCAATCACAATGGCTTCATATTTCATTTGAATCACTATAGCCAACCACAATGGCTTCATATCTCAATTGAATCATCATAGCCAATAACAATGGCTTCACATCTCATTTGAGTGATCATAGCCAATCACAATGGCCTCATATCATACCATGTCTCAACTTATATTATAATATTTCATTATTCAATTGTACATAATCAATTACTTCATCATATCCTTCACAATATATATATATATATCATCATTGCAATTCACAAGATTCACAATGCATAAGACATAACATTGTTCATATAGTATCATATGCATCATCATTATCATCAAATCATATTGATCAATTCATCACTCAAGTATACATAATCAATGGCATTGCACATACTTTTTCAATGATCATTATATCTTCCACATTTCCTATATCATCATTGATATACACATAACAATTTACATTATTCATAGATTTAGAATCTTCCATATACATTTGGTTGGATCATTATTGTTTTAAGTGTGTTTAGATACAAAAGACATTTGAAGATCCAACAATGTATGACTTGTTTAGAATAAATATCATTAGCCAACACATTCAAGGGACACGGCCAAGCTTGTGGCCGTGTCTCTCAACACCAATTCAGACAGTAGCAAACACGGGCAATGGACACGGCCAAGCCAGTGGCCGTGTCTCTCAACACAAAAATCCAGTAGCAGACACGGGCAAGGGACACGGTCGTGTCTGTCAACACAACATAGGCAGTGGCAAACACGGTCAAGGGACACGGCCAAGCTAGTGGCTGTGTCTCTCCAAAATCATCCAACACGGCCAAGTTTGCCCTAACTTGGCCATGTCTCTCATATCTTGGCCGTGTCCTTCAATGATTTAAAGACCAAATACTTCAAAATTCATCCAAGCCCTTTAAAATTCACACCACAACCCTCTTAACCATCATCTTTGTTAATATTTATCAATTTCCTATCACTTTAACATTTATATAACTTCATTATATCATCATAATAACCAATATATATATATACATCACTATAATCAATTACGCAAAGTACCAAATTCATTTATACTAAACTCTAACTCCACAATTCATCATCATCCTCACAAATACCCCAACTTATCATCATCTTCCACACCAACCATATCAAAACTAACTTCAATTAAAAGAAATCAAAACAAGGAGATAAAAACTCACATATATGTAATCAATAAAATCAACTCAAGAAATGAGTACTTACTTGAATAGCTTGCCAAACCTTCAACTCCACTTGCAAATCTCTTGATATCCTTAATCTTTGGTGTAATTAGAAGCAAAACCACCTTTCTCTCTCTAGCTTCTCTCTCTCCATATCTCTCTCTCTCTCACGAAGAAGAAAAGACGAAGAAGAAGAAGAAGAAAGAAAGAATGAACTCTCTTCTTCCTCTCGTTCTTATCTCACTTATATATATATATAATAATAATAATAATAATAATAATAACAATAACAATAATAATAATAATAATAATAATAATAATAATAATTCCTCCAATAATCTCCACCACATATACTTCCTTTGACTTTCTTCTTCTCTTCTTTTTGTCCTTATTATCTTTATTATTATAATTAATTATATATATAT
Source organism: Garcia nutans (assembly GCA_947685225.1). Lineage (NCBI taxonomy): Eukaryota > Viridiplantae > Streptophyta > Magnoliopsida > Malpighiales > Euphorbiaceae > Garcia > Garcia nutans. The sequence continues at coordinate 28,211,676 of CANTUV010000009.1, read as the reverse complement.
AACTCACTTTTCCTACTCCCAATTTATCTCTCATGTATATGTGATGTATATGTATATGTCTTTTATATTGTAGTTATATTTCCCAAATATACATATACCTTAAGTCCAAATACAACAATAACTCCAAAACTTTTAAGGCATATCTTGGGATATTACAGAAGGTCTAACTTTTCCACTCGGGTCCCCTTTTATAGTAACCACTCCATATTTATATGGAAACTTGAGCTTTTGGTGGAGGAAAGAGGATTTCATGTTGTACAGGGCCAACTTTTACTCTGATGTTTGCTACCTCAGAACTTCCCTTTTTGTATTATCATAAGCTCTCACAAATATTATCAAAAGGTCATAAGCTCGGACATCTCAATTCCTAGACAACTTGCAACTTTGAGTGGGCAAACATTTAGTGTTGAACCATTATCTGTCTACCAATACCATTGGCACTATCTTTCCTCTAACCAAAACTGTGATGTAGAGAGCATGGTTATGACGATTTTCACCCAAGAGGTCCTTGTCTACAAAAGAGATGGCAGCTGACTTTGTCATAGATGCAACTGGAGCTTCAAGGGCAGTTTCAATTGGCATCTGAATCTGACTCAAAGTCTTACACAGAGCTTGGCAATGAGGATAGCTGGATTGAAGGAGGACCAAAATAGAAAGACTGGCTAGGGACTTCTGGAGTTGTTTCAATATAGGATCTTCTTTAGGATTAGGGGTAAAATTTGCTTCTGGTGGTGGCATTGCTTTTGGTAGTGGTACTAATTGTGATAAGTCCTAGAGAGGTTGTGTAACCCTCCCGCTTCTTATCATTGCATTGACCTCATCAATAAAGTCATTCAAGTCCAACATATAATAATAATCATGGATTAGAGAGGTGGGATCCTATTCATCATCAACTAATGAGGTGATGGTATTAATGTTTTGATGAGTTGGCAATGGGTTAATGGTGATGTTGGGTTACCTTGGAGGCAAAATGAATCCATTTTCAATGAGATCTTGGATCCAATATTTAAGGTTTCTGCACACATCTATTTTATGACCCGTACTTTGGTGGTACTCACAGTATTCATTGACATTCCAGTTTTTGGGAAGTGGATTAGGAGTAGGCTTAGGATCAAGGGGCTAAATAAACTGGGCCTCCAAAGCCTTCTTATACACCAAGCTGAGGTCATGCCCAAGTTAATGAATATTCTTTGTTGTTGAATCTTTTCCAAATGGAGCTATGGTTGTGGAGTGATACTGGCTACCACCAACTTTATGATTAGCAGTCTATGGGACACTGTAATTTGGATTCTTTCTAAACCTTGAGGAAGAGGCCATCTCATCCTTAATTTGGTTAGTATGCATAATATCTTTAATCTTGTTGGAAGTGACAATAAGAGCTTTGATGGTAGGCAAGTATTGAGTTTGTAGATGACTTGGTAAATGGGCAACAGATTTTTGACAATGATGTCAATTTGCTCTTGTTCTAAAGGACGGTTTACCATTTGCGTTGCCTTTCCTTTCCACCTCGTAAGGAAGGAGGAGAAGGATTATTTTTGGTTTTGCTTAATGGTTTTAAGATCCCTTCTTGTAATATCCACTTCAATATTATAGTGGTATTATTTGGTAAAGGCATTACAAATATCATCCCATGTCTGGTGCTTCTTATCAAGGTCTATAAACCATATAACAGTAGTACTTATAAGAGACCTTAACAGTTGAGCAAGAAGTCATAGTTGAGTTCCATGGGTTTAAGGGCCTCTATGTACATCTTAAGGTGGGTCTTAATGCACATGGTTCCATCAAACTTATACATCTCAGGCATTTTAAACTTGGGTGGCAAACGAGCCTCAGGATATGAGGTCAGGGACTCGAAGTCAAGAGTTTCATCTCGGTATTTGAAATTTTCAATCCTCTTCTCCATTGCTTCCAATTTTTCCATGACATGGTGGGTTTCAGGGTACTCTGCCCTTTAAAAAGGATTTGCAGAGGAGCCAGGTGGAGGAACTTTGGGTTGCTTAGCTGCAGTCCCCTACTAGGTAAGGTCAACAATGGGTGTAGTTTGGTTAGATAATGAAGAGGCATTTTGCTGCTTTCTATGCAGCATATTTTAAACCTCAATTATGATAGAGTTGTACTGTGCACTAAATGAATCAACCAGTGTCTTGTTGAAATCAGTTTGCTGACTAACAAGTATGTTCTTAAAACTTTCCTCTTGCTTCTTAAGGATGGTCTCTACAAAGGCTTACATGTCATGGGATTCAGTAGTTTGAGCCATGGGTACCTTGAGGGAAGGAAAAGAAGGAGAGGTTAGTGTTTTGAATAGGGTTTACATTTTATGATGCAGGGCTTTAGACAATTGCTTACTTTATCATGTTCTTGGGCTTTGGGCAAAGTGTACATGTCATATTGTGCTTGATTCATGGAGAAGGAAAAGAAGTTTTAAGGTAAAACTAGGGATTCTGGGTGATCCACATATTTTGTTTTAACATTTTGTTTTTTTTTCTTTATATTTTATGAAAAAAAGACAAGGATCATATTTTGATGAAGTCAAATGGGTAAGTTAAGGTTCCCTTTATTGTTGGGTAACTAGGCTATTGTAATTTTTTTTGTCTTTGGGATGAGCCAAGCCGTTGTGGCTTAGGCCTGAGTTTGGTTGAATTTTATCTAATTGGATAAATCGATGTGTGAAAATAAATCAATATCATTTGGGTAGTTTATTTTGAGAAAAATTTTATAGGAATGTTTCCTTAAAATTCATAGGGATGGAGTGCATGAAATGATGCATGTGTGCATGAATTAAAATCATTTTATGAAGATGGTATAGGATTATGGTGCATGCCACTTATGGGTAGGATCTATGCCCTTTAAATGCAAAATGTGGTTTAGTTTGAAGGTCCCATCATAATAGAATAGCTATATACCTGACCACATGATAAATAATGAATATGGCATGGGTCCAATAGCATGTGCATATCTGTTACACCTTAAAAGGATTGAGAATTCATCGCGAGTTGGATGCTTTTGCTATTCCCCAACATACCTAATAAAGGTTGCTAGGTGGATGCTACTTGCTACCCAGGGCTTTCCTAAAACTAAAGGGTAAGAAACCCTTATGCATGATGAAGGAGAAAATGTAATGTCTGAAAATTTGAAGCCATAATTTTCTGTATTAAGTGTATATATAAGTGCATATCGGACTGATTATGATATTATATGTAGTTTGAGTATTTAGAATTGGTAGAAATAAGGTTGGATAAGCCTTAATAAGCGGAAAAAAATTAGGATATGCATTTAATTGGTATTTTAAAAAAGGATCTAAAGTGAAAAAATTATAAAAATACCCATGTAGCCTTAAAACAAAATTCTATAGTAATTCGGATATGAAATATGGATAATGGGGCTTTAAAATAGTTAGAGTGATTATTTTTACAATTTTGCAGAATGAAAAATCGAATTAAGAAGCAATTAAAGAATATAGATGTACCAAAGCAAAGGTATGTGTAATGTATGGAATGGAAACCTTTAGATATTATATAAAAGTAAGTTTGACTCCATTTTATTCTTCCTCCTTCCATAAAAAACATGACCATCAACACTTCCATCACCATCTTCTCCTTTCTTCTTCTTTCTTCATTCTTTAACTTAGAAATCATGGAAACTTTAGAGATAAATCATATTTTTGGTGGAAGTTAGATACTTTAAGTATGATTTATCAAGGAAACCACTACTAATTAAAAGGATTGAAAGGATAAGTCATGGAAGAGCAATTTTTCAAGAGGTTAGTTGTAATATCCTCATTTTAGTGCACATTGAAGTAATTGATATGAAAGATTTAATAGGTATGATGGGTAGAGAGAAATATAAGATGAGTATATTGTGGATATGAGATATACATATGTTATATACTTAAAATATACATTAGATATATATAACATATACATATACATAAAATATACCACATATATATATTAAGTATAAGGTGGTGTTGGAAAAGTGTATGATGATGATGATGATGATAATAGTAGTAGTAGTAGTAGAGGGAAAGAAAGTCAAAGAAGGAAATAAAGTAATTGGTGGAAATTAAAGGTGGTAAGGTATTTAATTATTTAATTAAAAAATCAAAATTAAAGTAATTTTTAGTGATAGTAAAAAATTATGAAATTCTACTAATTTATAAATTAATTAATTATATTATTATATATATATATGGTTAAGAGAAAAGAAAGAAAGTAAATTAAAAATAATAATAATAAATGTAATTATGGATAGGAAGAATGAAAAAAATCTAATAATTTAAATAATTAAATATTATGTAAATATTTAAATTAATGAGGGGCAAAATTGAAAAGAAAATCTATAAAAGGCATCATCTTCTTCATCATACCTGTATCCCACCATCAATACAATCACTTCATCTTCTTTCTTCATTTTCTACATGAAAAACCATGACTCCTTTGAAAGTAATTCAAGATTTTGATAGGATTTAGTTAGATTGTGCATTGATTTCTCAAGGAAATCATCAAAGAACCAAAGGAATTGGAAAAAGAGACTGGAAGAGCCACTTTGAAAGAGGTTAGTACTTGTATATTTAATAATTTGTTATTATTTGGATTTTATTTGATTCTTTATGCTTATAAAGGTTTATTAAACTTTAATATTTGAATTAATTATGATAGATTTCACTACTTGAATTATTTGAGAAAAAATTGAATATGGAGTTAAATGAGGAAAGAATTGAGTATGGATTAATTTGTAGTTGTGATTAAGTGTGTTAGTGAGGATTTAAACATAAAATTATGCTTAAATGAACTTTTGAATTATTAAAAAGTTAGTTTAAGGTTATGGGATAAATATGTGTAAATTAGGATTTTAAATCAGATGTTTATAATTATGGTAATGGATGGATTTAATGTTGTTTTAATACATATATAATGATTTTATAGTTAGAAATTGATTGTGGGCAAGTTTGTACAAAGGTGATAAATTTAGTGTAATATCCCAAAATGTACCCTAGAAGTATTGGAGTAATTATTGTTATTATTGGATTAAGTGTATTTATTTTATTGGAAAGAGAGTTGAGGTTAGAGTAATGTGTATATGTTGTATATATTGTGATATACTTAACATATACAAATATTTGTTTGAAGGGTATAAAGGTAATTATTTTGAAATTGAGTTAGTGGATTAAGATGGGTGGATGGTGATGTTTGAGATTATTTTATTTTTTATTTGTGTGGAGGAGAATGTTTTGAGGAGAGAGAGGGTTAATGTTTGACTTTTCTTTCTTTTCCTTTTCTTCCTTCTTCCTCTCTTCTCGTGTCTCTCATTTTCCTTTTCTTCTTCTTTCTTTGCTTTGGACGGCAGCAGCAAGAGAACAAGAGAGAGGGAGAGATTTGACCTTCCAAGCTCAAGATTGAAGAAGTTTTCAAGAGATCAAGGAGGAATTTAAGAGTTTTCTTCATTCTTGGTAAGTTTCCTCTTGATTCCCTTGTTTTCTTTGAGTTTGTGTTGTGGGTTTGGTGATTTATGGTTGTTGGTATGGATATGTTTGAGTGTGTTGTGTTTAAGAGTGTTGGGTTTACTTGATTTTTGATTCTTGGGTTGGATTGAAGAAAAGAGTAAGATTGAAAGGAAGAATAAGTTTGTTGGTTAAGATTGAGTTGTGGTTGTGTTTAGAGTTTTTGATGATGTTGTGATTTGGTGTTGGATGTGTATTTTGAGTTGTGTTGGTGTTTTTGCAAGGTTGTTATGGTTTTGGGTGTGTCTAGTTGAGTTTTGTTGAAGTGGAAGATGGTGGAAGATTGTTGTTTGTTGGTTGGATTGTTGTTTTGGCCGGAATCTGGGTTTTTGGCCTGACACGCTCAGGAGCACGTCTAGGTCTTTAGGCGTGTCAATTGTGTTGGATGGCAGTAGGTGTGACACGGCCATTAACACGCCCGTGTTAGTGAGCGTGTCATAGCTACTGTGATTTTGGGGAATTGACACGGCCAGGAACACGTTCATGATGTTGGACGTGTCGATACTTCTGAGAGACAGTAGGTATTACACGCCCAGTGACACGCCCGTGGTCCTGAACGTGTAAATGCTTCTGTGTTGTGGAGTTAGGGCACGGTCAGGGACACGCCCATGTGGGTGAGCGTGTCCAGTTTAGAGTTTGCCCTAATTGATTCTTAGCCTTATGATCTTATGTGAGTTTCCTCATTGTTCTGAATTAGGTTGTGAAGAAGGTGAATTGCCTTAATTATTTGGTGAAGGACTTGTTAAGAGGAAGTGTTTAGAATTGTGTGGATTTCTTTTGAGGTAAGTACAAACCTTGCATTATAACATACATTCATGTGATTTTGGAACTTATACATTTGAGTGTGAATGTACTAAGTAATTTCATTGTATTGTTGATATGTTTGAATAATGTTACGTTTTATACAATATGAACCTCATGAAATGTAATATGGTATATATATGTGTTACGAAAATGAAAGATGTGATGATAAGATGATGTGTAAAGCCATTGTGATTGGCTATATTGATTCAAATGAGGCATGTTTGCCTAGTTGATTGTGGAATGAGAAATGAATTGAGAAAAAGTTTGATAAAGAGATATATGAAATGGTTGTGTGCCTAATATGTTTATTCAAATTTCAGAGTACTGGTTTTGGTGGCATGCCTATATAAAGGTAACAGTCTAGCCGGGTTGAGGATCTCTTCAATTGAATTGAATTGATGGTCCAAGAGACTGGGTCTGTTACACTAAATGAAATGTGAAAATGAAATTTATGAAAAGTAACAGTCTAGCCGGGTTGAGGATCTCCTCGATTAGTCGGGTTGATGGTCCAAGAGACTGGGTCTATTACTAGTAACAGTCTAGCCGGGTTGAGGATCTCCTCATGTTAATGGGTTGATGGTCCAAGAGACTGGGTCTGTTACACTATCCATGGATAGAGATATGATATATATATCGCCTACGGGCTTAATCATTGTGATTATAAACCAAAGCAGTAACTCTGAACTTTGAATATCATATTAAATGCTTGTTGGGCCCATGTGTGTCTATGTTAAATGTGTGAGTAATGGATGATGATACAATTATTGAAATAATGAAATGTAACATCCATAAAATAAAGTGTATTGAGTATGATCTATATTGTTTGAATGTATGACATAGCATAATATCATTATAGTTTGTTCTACTGAGCTGTTGGCTCAGCGCGATTGTGGTTCATCGCGCAGGTGACAGGATTAAACCCGAGAGTTCCTCTAGACCTAGTGAGTCTAGGCGTTGAAGAGTTGATTTTTGGACTTAAAGATCAGAGAAGAGCTGCCACTCATGTATATATTTTATATTTGTAACTTTTGATTTTGATGCAAATGTATTGGGAAACATTTGTTATATTTTCCGCTGCGTTTTAAATAAACTTTCTATCTATTTCGTTTTATAAACTCATTTAAAAGTTTTGAATTTGTTCATAGTATATAAGAGTCATGTCATGTGTGTTTTGTAACCGTGACATTTCTATATTCAGTATACGTATATTACGATCGTATTAGCATGCTGTGTACGTATACGGGGTATAGGGGTGTTACAATCGTATTAGCATATATATACCATATTACATTTCATGAGGTTCATATTGTATAAAACGTAACATTATTCAAACATATCAACAATACAATGAAATTACTTAGTACATTCACACTCAAATGTATAAGTTCCAAAATCACATGAATGTATGTTATAATGCAAGGTTTGTACTTACCTCAAAAGAAATCCACACAATTCTAAACACTTCCTCTTAACAAGTCCTTCACCAAATAATTAAGGCAATTCACCTTCTTCACAACCTAATTAAGAACAATGAGGAAACTCACATAAGATCATAAGGCTAAGAATCAATTAGGGCAAACTCTAAACTGGACACGCTCACCCACATGGGCGTGTCCCTGACCGTGCCCTAACTCCACAACACAGAAGCATTTACACGTTCAGGACCACGGGCGTGTCACTGGGCGTGTAATACCTACTGTCTCTCAGAAGTATCGACACGTCCAACATCATGAACGTGTTCCTGGCCGTGTCAATTCCCCAAAATCACAGTAGCTATGACACGCTCACTAACACGGGCGTGTTAATGGCCGTGTCACACCTACTGCCATCCAACACAATTGACACGCCTAAAGACCTGGACGTGCTCCTGAGCGTGTCAGGCCAAAAACCCAGATTCCGGCCAAAACAACAATCCAACCAACAAACAACAATCTTCCACCATCTTCCACTTCAACAAAACTCAACTAGACACACCCAAAACCATAACAACCTTGCAAAAACACCAACACAACTCAAAATACACATCCAACACCAAATCACAACATCATCAAAAACTCTAAACACAACCACAACTCAATCTTAACCAACAAACTTATTCTTCCTTTCAATCTTACTCTTTTCTTCAATCCAACCCAAGAATCAAAAATCAAGTAAACCCAACACTCTTAAACACAACACACTCAAACATATCCATACCAACAACCATAAATCACCAAACCCACAACACAAACTCAAAGAAAACAAGGGAATCAAGAGGAAACTTACCAAGAATGAAGAAAACTCTTAAATTCCTCCTTGATCTCTTGAAAACTTCTTCAATCTTGAGCTTGGAAGGTCAAATCTCTCCCTCTCTCTTGTTCTCTTGCTGCTGCCGTCCAAAGCAAAGAAAGAAGAAGAAAAGGAAAATGAGAGACACGAGAAGAGAGGAAGAAGGAAGAAAAGGAAAAGAAAGAAAAGTCAAACATTAACCCTCTCTCTCCTCAAAACATTCTCCTCCACACAAATAAAAAATAAAATAATCTCAAACATCACCATCCACCAATCTTAATCCACTAACTCAATTTCAAAATAATTACCTTTATACCCTTCAAACAAATATTTGTATATGTTAAGTATATCACAATATATACAACATATACACATTACTCTAACCTCAACTCTCTTTCCAATAAAATAAATACACTTAATCCAATAATAACAATAATTACTCCAATACTTCTAGGGTACATTTTGGGATATTACATTTAGGGTTACGGACATATTATGTGAAATTTGAGTTTTTGTAGGAGATTTTAATAATTGCTAAAATAGTTTGTAATGATGTTATATTGATAAATAAATGATGATTCTATGGTAAAATGATGGAAAAAATTTAAAATGTTGAAGTTTAAATAAGGTAGTAATGGTGAAAATAGTATTTTGGAGAAATTTTAGGTGGAATTGATGTAAATGGTATTTGAATGACTAAAGTGTATTTAAATGAATTGCTAATGCTATGTTTGAACTTATAATATGGTTTAGGATTAAGTAATGTGAGGTTGTGAAATCATAGTGAAGAAAGGAATTGATGAAATTTGAATTAGAGGGTGGAATTGACTTGGAAATTGACAAATTAAGATTAGTACATACTTTACTGAATTATGTTTGAATTGTATTTGAGTTGGCATAACACATTGTAACTTTATGAATGTGTTATGCCACTTTGATAATTGTTTTGATAAGATATATAGTATTTTAACATTTAAAAGTAAATGAAAAGCATGGAATATGAATGTTAAACTATTATATTATGGCTAAAGTAATTATTATGTACATTTTGTATGAAATGGACATTATGTTAAATGTGATGTAAAAATGTGAAAAATAAAATAGAATAAAGAAATAGGCCACAATGTGATTGAGGCTAAGTAATGTGTCTAATTTGAATGAAAAACATGGAAAATAGTTAAGGAATAGGGGAAATATGAGGAATTGTAGAAAAATAATAAATATTATAAAAATTGATAAAATATGATAATAAGATGGAAAATATGAAATTTAATCAAGAATATGAGAAATGGTTAAAAAATAATTATAAATACTGTAGAAGTGTGAAATATGCTAGAAATGATTTGGAAAGATGAGAATGAATAATATGATAGGTAATGAGGAAGAAAACATGGAAATAGCTAAATATGTGAAAATTATGAGAAATTAGAAAAATGTGATGAAATATAAAATGTAATGTGATTGACAAATAAGAAAATGTGATGAAATATAAAATGTAATGTGATTGAGAAATACTAAAAATATAAAATATGAGAAAATATGAAAAATTGATAAAATGAGACAATGTGTGTGCTTGCATTTATGATATGTGTAATATTTTTATGAATGCGATGATAAGCCATGGAATTATGGCTAGTATTAATGTTGTGTATAAGTTGTGAGATTATGAGATAACTATTGCTAATGTAATAAATATTCATATTGCATTGGTATTTATGTAATATATATATATAATGTGATGTAAACTAGGTATATGAAAGTGAATTGTGATAAGAATATAAACATGGGTCACATTTTGATAAGTAAGGTGATGATGTGTGCGAGTTATGAAAAGTGCTAACTATAAACTAAAATGTGGAAGTAAGCCACATTTTTATTATATGTGATGATGATGTTAAGTATGAGTAGAGAATTTTTAAAAAAATATGAAATGTGGAAAAACAAGAGAAAATGGAATATGAGAAAGGTGTTTGCATGATTACCTTATATAGAGTCTAGTTTCGGGATATTGTTGTTGGACATTATCATGTCTTAGGGTGAGATACGCTAGTGTCACATATTTATTATACCTTTGGGTGAGACACACCGATGTCACAAATTTATTACACCTTCGGGTGGGGCACACTAGTGCCACAGATTTATTACCCCTTCGGGTGAGACACACTGGTGTCATAAAATGAATGAGATAGCCCAAGATAATATTTTTGAAACTAGACCTTTATATAAGGACTTTTGGGCCCAATGTGTGTGTTTGTGATATGTTTATATATATATATGTGTGGTGTTGTGGATTGCAATACCCTTATACCCTATATACATGTAATACATATTCTCCGTATATATATAATACATATACAGAATACAAGAATGTCACCATCTCAATCTTTTCAATTTTTTCATAATTCCACGAAAGATATTTTAAACCTTAAAATGTACTTTAACAAATAAACAAAAATACCAATTAATAATAAATTATCAAAATACAAATTTTAATGAAAAATCTCTGAAAAAAATTTTCAGAGTTTTATCTATATTTTGGATGTTCTCAAAAATCAATTTTCACAACCTGCCTGAAAATTTACACTCCCAAATAATTTTTAACCAACCAATTCTCCCAAAATCTTCAGTATTTCTCAAAATACTCAAACATATATATATATATATATCAATATTTAACATATTTCCCAATTCTTAATATTTAGTCCAAACATTTTAATTTTACATCATTTATATATATATAAACAAAATGTACATAAATATGTCAAATTACCCAAAATAAAATAATTACATGTGTGCAGCTAGCTCTAGTTTGTGGCAACTAATAAAACTTTAAGAAAAACTCAGAAACCTTAGACTTGCTAGGGTCCAGTAGGGCTCTCAGCACTAGCCCTATTACCTGCGCGATAAACAAAATTGCTCTAAGCACTTTGTCTAATGGTATATACTTTAATAATAAAATAAATTAAAATAAAATGATGTATATTTCTTTTTCATTAAATCTAGCGATACAACATGAAATATGCTTTTAATTTATTTACATTATCTTTTCAAATTATCACTTAATATAATCACATGCATTGGGCCCAAAAGACCATATATAATATTCAGGTTCTAGTGATAATGTTTTGAATTATTTTTTACACCTAGTATCTAGCTCAAAAGCAAATAATAATAACACCTAGCATCTAGCCCAAAGGCAAAATACATAATGGTGAAGCCCAACGTCTAGCCAGAGGCAAATCAAATATCAGTAACGCCCAACGTTTAGCCCAAAGTCAATCATAGGTATGCTACCAAACACAAATCTCTGGAAAATGATATTATATAAGGTTTCACACATAACATATACAATTTCATACTTTTCTCATACGTTGGTAATTATGCCAATTTCCACTCTTTTTGCACTTTTTCCATCTTTTTATCACATTTCCAATCACAAACTTTATATTCCATTTTATTTTCATAATGTAGCCAATATAAAATTATAACTTGACATGCAATACTTTTTCATACAAACACATTCCATAATGTCATTAGCAATCCTAAAATGACTTAAATATCCTTACATTATGCAATCCATGCCTTTAAACATATAGCTAAGCACTTTGTATGTCACTTCACACATCAAAGTAGCAAAGCATCAAAACGAACATACCATTTAATATGCCAATTACAATGAATTACAATTCCCTTGTATCAAAGTACGTACTAACCTTGTTTAAGTAGCTTTCAAGCTACTAAATCACCACTTTTCCATCACTTTCTACAATGCCCTTCACCTCTAAAGTTGGGCAAATATAGTCTAATCAATGTCTATTTAAATTGTAAGTATAAATTATGTATTAGAATCATATTTCTACATACTCTAACTAATAAAAACCAATTTAGCACATTTCCCTCAAAATTTAAAATTTTAACCCTAACTTTCTTTAATTCTAGATATCAATTCTACTTAATTCTAATCGGTATTCTAAGTTCATTTCTATCTTTAAAATCATTAATAATATCATTTAAATCATAAAATCAAATAAACATCAATTATTTATTAATACTATTCTAAAACCCTAACTTTGTTACTAAACCTTCCAAACTCCATCTATACTTAACCAAATCAACTATCCAACCATATAATCTTTTTATCCTCATCAAAATAACACCTCATACACCCATTTCAATAGTTATCTCATCTCCCATCAAAATCGTAAAATTTATATATTCTTAAAACTCATTAAAATCAAGCTTAAAGTAGAAATTTCTTACCTAAACCTTGATTAATCTTCAAAAATACCTTGAATCCTTTGAAATCTTTGTGAAATTTGGTGTTTAGGATGAAGAAAACCTCCCCTTATTTCTCTTAAAATTTGGCTTCCATGGTTGGAAGAAGAAGAAGAAGAGTTTTCTTCTTCTTTTTTTTCCTAACATTTCAAATTTTACCCCTCACTTATATACATATTTACTAAATAATAAAATATTAAAATAATGTGATATTTTTTCCTATCCATAATTATCTTAATTTAAATTAATTATATTTAATTATTTTATTTTATTTTTGTAATATCCCAAATTTTTAAAATTCCTAATTTTTGGAAATTTGATAAAATAAATTATAAGTTAATTGAATAAATTAAATAAATGATTTTAAATAAAAAATGAAAATATTTTAAGTGAAAAAGTAAAACGTGTATGTGATATATATGTAAATATACATACCATATACAAATCAATTTTAAAAGTCAAAGTTTATTTTAAAAATTTTAAAAGTAAATTATATTATTAATAGAAGATGATATTTTGATATTATAATTAAATAATAATATATATAAACGTGGTGGTAATTACAAGTGAAAAATATAATGTTGAAATTAAAAGTGGGTGGAGAGAGATATTTATTTAGTCTTCTTCTTCTTCTTCTTTCTTCCTTAGCTGATTTTCATGGTTGTGCAAGAGAGGATTTTTGCTTCTTCTAAGCTTCCTAAAGTGAAGGATTTTAAGGGTTTCAAAGGAAGATTGGGTGATTCCCATTTGAGTTGGTAAGTTTCTAACTTGTTTTTCTTGAATATTCTTAAAGATACGAAGTTTGACTTTGTTATGTTTGTATGTTTTAATAGTTGGAATTGGTATGTATGAAGTTGTTTTGAATAGTTAACTATGATTTTAAGGTTGGATTGAAGAAATAGTTAAGTTTGAGTCGAGTTTGGTGTAGAAAGAGAGAGTTAGGGTCATGTAACTTTTGAGTTGTGAATTTATGATTTTTAATTGTGTAATTTGATTTCAATTGAGTTACTTTGATGCATAACCAAGTATTTTAAAGTTAAATGATAGATTTGGTTGAGTTTGAATAGAGTTGGAAATGGAAAGGGATTGTTCAAAGTATGAGCAAAGAATGATAACTTTGGATATGTGATTATTTTATGTTGATATCAGGATTTTGGCCTGACATGCCCAGTGACACGGCCATGTCATTGGGTGTGTCGATGATTCTATTTTTAGTATTAGTGACACATCCAGTGACATGGGCATGTTGCTGCCCATGCCAAACATATTGTATTACAATAGTTTCTGTATAGTGGACAGAGGGCACGGTCATTGACACGCCCATATCATTGAGCGTGTCATTTGTAGATTTTGCCCAAGATAGCTCTTTTCCTTAGTTTTCTTCAATGGTTCTTATCTTTGTGTTGAAAGATCATGTATATGTATTTTAATGTGGAAAGTTTAAGATTTGGAAATGCCTTTAAGTGTGATACTAAGTGATTATTTATAATCATATTTGGTTAAGTTTGAGTTGAGTTTGGTGCAGAAAGAGAGAGTTAGGGTCATGTAACTTTTGAGTTGTGAATTCAAGGTTTTAACTTATGTAATTTGATTTGAATTGAGTTACTTTGATGCATAACCAAGTATTTTAATGTTAAATGATGGATTTGGTTGAGTTTGAATATAGTTGGAAATGGAAAGGGATTGTTCAAAGTATGAGCAAAGAATGATAACTTTGGATATGTGATTATTTTATGTTGATATCAGGATTTTGGCCTGACACACCCAGTGACACGACCATTTTATTAGGTGTGTCGACGATTCTATTTTTAGTATTAGTGACACGTGCAGTGACACACTCATGTCACTGAGCATGTCAAATCTACAGTAATGCAATATATTTGGCACGGGCAGTGACATGCTCATGTCACTTGATGAGTCAAAGCTTTTATGTAGTGGGCAGAGGGCACGGTCATTGACACGCCTATCTCTATGAACGTGTCATTTGTAGATTTTGCCAAAGATATCTCTTTTCTTTATTTTTCTTCAGTGGTTCTTATCTTTGTGTTGAGAGATCATGTATATGTATTTTAATGTGGAAAGTTTAAGATTTAGAAATGCCTTTAAGTGTGATAATAAGTGATTATTTATAATCACATTTGGTTTAGGCATTGAGGAGATTTGATTTGCATAATCCAATTGTTCAAGGATATCTTGGAAGAGAAGGTTGAAGGTGGTGTTTGAGCTTATTTTTTGTTGCTCTTAATGGTAAGTACAAACTTTGAATAAATCGGTTATGTTTGCATGACATTTGGGCTTAACACATTTTGGTTGGAAAATGTGTTAAGTTACTTGATACATTGAATATGCATGAGTAATGTGCTATGACATGTGTAATGTCATATTTGTATTAAATGCATTGTGAAAGCCTATTGTTAATGGCTAAATGGTGTAAAATATAAAAATGACCCAAAGTGTTTGGGTAATGTGATTTTGATATGAAATGTACTACATTGTGATCATATATTGAGATATGATGAAATGTAATAAATTAAAATGAAATGACATTGAGAAAAATGAGAAAATGAGGCAATATGCTTAAAAGAGGCAATGTGCCTAGTTTGATTATGGAAAAATGAGAAATAAATTGATAATGGAATTATGAAATAATTATGTGCCTAGTATATTATTCAATTTTCAGAGTTCTGTGTTTGGCCACATGCCTATGAGGTTGTCCACATTATTTGCCTTTGGGGATAACTTTTGAGCAATTATTTGATTTGCCTTTGGGGCTAGATGTTTGGCATCACTGTGATATGATCTACCTTCAGTGCTAGCTTTTGAGCAATTATTATGATATGCCTTCGGGGCTAGCTTTTGAGAAATTACTTGATTTGCCTTTGGGGTTAGACACATGGTGTCAACTTGGACCAAAACAGTAACTCTGAGATTTGAATACATATTAGATCCTTTGGGCCCATGCTTATGTTTGTTTTTATATGAATTGTGAATTGTGCATTGTGAAACAATTGAGCAATATGGTATAATGAAATGATATGAGATATGATATTCATATGCATTGGCATTGCATTTCAACTTTATTGTTATCAAAGTTTGTACCACTAGGCTTTTGGCTTAGTGCAATTGTAATTCATCGCGTAGGTGACAAGAGAGATCCGGTAGAGCTGGAGAGTTCATCTAGACTGAGTCGGGTCTAGATTTGAGATCTTGAGTGTAGTGTTGATTGTTGGACATCAAGATCAGAGACACTGCCAGCATGTAAATATTTTATATTTTCATATATTTTGACATCATGTATATTATATTATGTTATGATTTTTTTTTATTAACTATGTATATATTTTTAAGGTAATTTTATTGGTTTTAAGTTAATTTTTCTTTTAATTTGTGTTTAAAGATTGCTTGAAGTGTTTTCTTTAGGTTGAAGTGCAAAACAATGGAGATTCAATTCAATTTGATGGATGAAGTTTGGAGAAAAGCATGTGACACAGCCAAGACACTTTATGGCTTGCTCGTGTCCCTCATCAAGGGCAAGAAAGACAAGGAACAAGCAAGACACGGCCAAGACAACTTGGCTTGGCCGTGTCCATCAAGAAGTTTAGGCAGTAGAGAACACAAGCAAGAGACACGGCCAAGCCACTGGCCGTGTCATGTGGCTTGGCCGTGTTCCAAATGAGGAACAAAGGAAGAAAGAAAGGAAGCAAACATATAGAAAAGGACACTTTCAAGAGACACAACCAAGCCACTAGCCGTGTGACATAACATAGCCAGGGCTTGGCCGTGTCACACCTGGAAAAGAAAAGAAGGAAAAGAATGTAGTCATGGACACGACCTAATGGCTAGGCCATGTCCAGTGAAAGTTTGAGTGACATGGCCAAGTCACTCATGACCTGGCCGTGTCTCATGACGCGGAACCCTATGGCAATGAAGGCCTCAAACCCAATGCACGATTGATAGAATAAAACCAAGAATGAAGGAAAAACCACCTTCTAAAGCACCCAATTGCTTAGCAAAGCATGAACACTTATAACGGAAGGATTTAGGAAGCTCGCATTAGAAGAACGCCACAATCGAAATTGATAAGTAAATCTAATTCTTGATGCAATCAAAAGAAAAAGAGAATCCACTCCTGTTCTATGATGGCCGAAATTTTCAATAAGAAAATTGAGAATATAATTTGTCATAAAGTGTGCTTACAAGAAAAATAAGGCCATATTTATACTAAAAGGCCAATAAAATCTGAATCCCTAATTCTAATGGGAAAAGGAAAGCTACAAAGTCAAAATCCTAACCCACTAAGGAAAATATAAAGTATGGAAACAAATTAATATCCTGAAATAACTAAATAGGAAACCACACATCCTAACCCACTAAGGAAAATATAAAGTATAAAAAAAAGGCCAAACTAAAACCCTTCAAAATAAGAACACACCCCACACTATTTGGGCTGTCCATGGGCCTTAAATTACTTCCCAAGGCTGTATATGAACCCCCATGGACCTTTCTTGCACGTTGGACCTCTTTAGCTAGCCTTTAGCTTCCATATTCACACTAAGCATCATAATCAGCTTTGGTGTGCCTTCTTCAAACTCTATTGTGCACTTTTCCATTGCCATTTCAATCACTTCCTTTGAAATTTGATCTTGAATATGCAATCCCATAGCTACTCTAAACTTCTTAGCTCTGCTTCTAGTCAATGGCCTTTTTGGAAGCACCAATGGATCCTTACCTCGTGGCTGGTTCGTATCATTCTCCCCCTCTTTAAAAAGATTTGTCCTCAAATCTGCATCATCATAAGGAGATAAATCAGACACATTAAAAGTAGTACTAACACCATACTCACCAGGCAAGTCTATCTTATATGCATTATCATTGATCTTTGCCAACACTTGAAATGGACCATCACCACGTGCTTCAAGCTTATTCTTCCTTTGATTTGGAAACCTCTCCTTTCGGAAGTGTACCCAAACCCAATCCCCAGGAGCAAACACTATCTTCTTGCGTCCTCTATTCACTCGATCAGCATAGGACTAGTTCTTTTTCTCCATATTAACTCGAGCTTTCTCATGCATAGCCTTCACCAATTCTACTTTCCTGTCTCCATCTAAACTAACAAGCTCATGTGAAGGTAAAGGAATAAGATCAAGTACAATTAATGGGTTAAAACCATAAACAAGCTCAAATGGCTAATAACCTGTAGAAGAATGAATAGAACGATTATAAGCAAACTCAAAAAAAGGTAAACAATATTCCCAAGCAACCAAATTCTTTCCCACTATAGCTCTCAACAATGTACCAAGTGTACGATTAACTACCTTTGTTTGCCCATCTGTTTGTGGATGATAAGTAGTAGAAAACAAAAGCTTATTTCCTAATCTACCCCATAAAACTCTCCAAAAATGGGACAAAAACTTAGCATCTCGATCAGACACAATAGTTCTAGGCACCCCATGTAGTCGAACCACTTCTCTAAAGAACAATTCAGCTACAACAATCGCATCATCAACTTTATGACAAGGAATAAAATGTGCCATCTTACTAAACCTATAAACAACTTTAAAAATGCTATCCCTACCTTTTCTAGTTCTAAGCAATCCAAGCATAAAATCCATGCTAATATCAATCCAAGGTGAACTAGGTACAGGTAAAGGCATATATAGACCATGAGGCATAGACTTAGATTTTGCCTGTCTATAAGCAATACAAGCAGAACACAATCTCTCAACATCCTTACGCATAGACGGCCAATAAAAATGCTCAAATAAGATATCATAAGTCTTAGCTACCCCAAAATATCCCATCAATCCCCCACAATGAGATTCTAACACAAGCAAATCACGCATGGAACATTTAGGCACACATAATTTATTTCCCTTAAACAAGTATCCATCATGCCTATAAAATGAATTAAAAGCTCCATGTTCACATGCAACATACACATTGCCAAATTCAACATCACCTACATATAAGTCCTTAACGTACTCAAAACCAAGCAATTTAGAACTCAACACAGATAGTAATGTATATCTTCTAGACAACACATTAGCCACTATATTATCCTTTCCTTGCTTGTATTTACCAACATAAGGGAATTGTTCTATAAATTCTATCCACTTACCATGCCTCTTGTTCAACTTACCTTGTCCCTTCAAGTGTTTGAGGGACTCATGATCCGTATGTATCACCAACTCCTTTGGAAGGAGATAGTGCTGCCACACGTCCAATGCTCTCACCAAGGCATACAACTCCTTATCATAAGTGGAATAGTTTAATTGTGCACCATTGAGTTTCTCACTAAAATAGGCTATGGGCTTTTTCTCTTGCATCAATACAGCTCCAATACCTACACCAGAAGCATCACACTCAATCTCAAATGTACTCTCAAAATTAGGTAGTGATAAAATAGGAGCGGATGTCAACTTCCCTTTCAGGCAGTCGAAGGCTTTTTGTTGCTCCTCTCCCCATTGGAACCCAACTTCCTTTTTGATTATGCTAGTTAACGGTGCTGCAATAGTAGAAAAGTCCTTCATAAACCTCCTATAGAAACTAGCCAATCCATGAAAGCTCCTCACGTCCGTCACACTCTTTGGAGTAGGCCACTCCTTTATAGCTTTCACTTTCTCTTCATCTACTTCAACGCCCTGTGCACTCACAACAAAACCAAGAAACACAAGCCTATCTATACAAAATGTGCATTTCTTAAGCTTGGCATATAAGTTTTCATTTCTCAATACTTCCAAAACTAGCCTAGCATGCTTAACATGGTCATCCAAAGTCTTACTATAAATCAGAATATCATCAAAATAGACTACAACAAATTTGCCCAAATAAGCTCTCAAAATATGGTTCATTAGTCTCATAAAAGTACTAGGTGCATTAGACAACCCAAAAGGCATTACTAAACACTCATATAGACCATATTTAGTTTTAAATGTTGTTTTCCATTCATCACCAGGTTTCATACGAATTTGATGATATCCACTCATAAGATCAACTTTAGAAAAATACCTGGCACCATGCAGCTCATCCAACATGTCATTAAGTCGTGGTATAGGATGCTGATACTTCACTGTGATTTTATTTACAGCCCTACAATCAACACACATTCTCCACGTGCCATCCTTCTTTCGAACCAACAACACAGGAACAGCACACGGACTCAAACTCTCTCTAATCAGCCCTTTCTCCAGTAACTCATCTACTTGCTTTTGCATCTCTTTCATTTCCATGGGATTACTCCTGTAAGCTGGTCTATTTGGGATGGTAGAACCAGGCACAAAGTCTATTTGATGCTCAATTCCTCTTAGCGGTGGCAATCCAATTGGTAATTCATCTGGAAACACATCCTGAAAATCCTGCAACAAAGATACAAAACTAGAAGGCAAACTATCAAGCGAAACATTAGTGTCAGCAAACAAAGTTTCTTTGTATCTAATGAGCAATAATGGCTGCCCAATAGACATTGCAAAATTAGCCTCTCTCGCTCTTGCATAAAAAGTTTGTTTTTGCTCTTCCTTCTTTCTTATTTTCTCTCACCAATGGGCCATTTATTTGTTTTGTTTCTTTTCTGGCCTCTTTTCCCATTTGCTTTTCACTCTCACTCACCTTATCATATTCTCTCAAACTCCCTTTAATTTTTGAATTGGTAGCCCCAACTTGCCTCTCTGCCTCAATCATCTTTCTTTGATCTTCATACACTTCTAGGGGTGATAATGGAACAAGAGTGACATGTTTTCCTTCATAGGTAAATGTGTACCTATTAGAAAACCCACCATGTTGCGCTCTTCGATCATATTGCCACGGTCTTCCCAACAACATATGTCCAGCTTGCATAGGAACTACATCACAATCAACTTCCTCTTTGTACCAGCCTATTGAAAATGGTACCCTCACTCGCTTAGTTACTTTCACCTCACCACTATCATTAAACCACTGCAACTTATAAGGATTGGGATGCTTCATACATTATAACCCCAATTTTTCAACCATAGTAGTACTTGCAGCATTAGTACAGCTCCCACTATCAATAATAAGTGTACAAACCTTATTATTCACTAAGCATCTAGTATGAAAAATATTATCACGCTGTACTAGACTTTCCTCTTTCACCTGCATATTCAATGCACGCCTAGCAACTAACAATTCACCACGTTCATCTAACAAAGTACAATCAACATGCTCATCACTACCAACATCATCATATATAGGAGAATCAAAGTTTCCAACATCATCATTATCATTATCAGTAGGTTCAGAATCAGACACAACATCACCATCAGCTGTCGCAATCATAACTCTTCTATTTGGACATTGGGATGCAATATGCCCATTCCCTAAACACTTAAAACATTTAATCTCCCTACTAGGAGTGGTAGTGTTAGGCGTACTTGTTTGCTTGTTTGGACCACTAGATGGCCCTTTTCCACTGGAGGTTGCAGCATTGCTTTTCTAGAATGAATTCTTGAACTCCCCTTTCTCTCCACCCCTATTGGCTGAATTTGCCCCACCACTATATTGGGGTCCTCTATAGACCGAATTACTCCCAAACACATTTTGTGGTCTCCCATAGCCAAGTTTAGTGGAACTCTTGCTCTTTAACCTCCTCTCTATCTTCATAGCTTCATCAACCATCTCCTGCATGGTACTGTAATCATACATGTCCAACTCACTTGCAATATTCTGATTAAGTCGTCCAAGAAATCTAGACATCATCCGTTGTTCATCTTCCTCAATATTGGCTCTAGCCATGATCATCTCCATCTCCTTGTGGTATTCTTCTACACTCTTACCACCTTGCACCAGTCGTGCTAAGCGATTATAAAGATCCCTATAATAATGAGAAGGGATAAAATGCTGCCTCATCAGGTCTCTCAACTCCTCCCATGCGGGTACGGCTCTCAATCCCTTGCCTCTTCTAGTGGATTTTAATTGATCCCACCAGAATGTTGCATAACCCTTGAACTCCACTGCTGCAATGTGTGACTTCTTTTCTTCAGAATAATTATGGCACTCAAAAATTTGCTCTACTTTGTGCTCCCATTCAATGTATTCTTCAGCATTGTTGTTCCCTCTAAATTCAGGAACCTTCATTTTGATGGAAGTCAAATCATTATCATTGATAGGTGCTTGATAAATTGCAGCTTCTCCTTCTTCAAATCCATAATCAGCCACACGGCCTCTTGGTGCCCTCCTCCTAACTGGCTCTTCTCTCTCTTCAGCTCTTGCTGGTTGTAGAATTCTCTGTGGTAGCCTTATTGGAGCAGGTTGTTGTGCTTGTATTAAGCGTTCCATGGACTGCTGCAAGCTAGCTAGCATATTTGCTATTCTTTCCATATTGTCCTCATTTGCTTGCTTGTACGTCTCAAGATCATCTGCAATATCCTGGATACTCATCTCTTCTTTCTTAACAAACTATGCCTTTATCTCTACTAGAATTGCTACTCATTATCTCACAAAACAAAGAACTCACCTTCGTTAATTCTTCGATTGCACTTCAGAACAAAGGCTCACAAATCAATCACCAAGCATGTTCAAGGGAACTAGAACCTAAATCCTAGAATGACACCTAGAAAGAAACTTGACAAATTTGGAGGCAACACAAGAAAATTGTGTCACACGATTATATCAACCAGAGTATAGAATCAAACAAATAATACTCTAGCAATGTCATGTAATCAAAACGGTAGCTCAAACAAGAAATAGAAACAAAGAGGTCAAAAATTATGATGAATATGGTCAAAATGTACCAAAACCAACTCACCTTAGCAAGTTAGTTTATGGACCTAATAATTCTACCCAAGAAAGCTAGTATCAAGACTCCTCAAGAATTCAATTTCGAAAAGGAAACTTCCAAATCAGCAAGAAAAAATGTAATAAAACAGCCCCTCAATTGACCGAAATTGGTGGCCAAAATTTTGATTGCTTTCAACCTGATTTAAAACGATTCTAATACCTTAAATTACTAGAAAAGCAAAGAAATTTTGTTGAAGTGATTTTGTACTCATTTTTTTTTTAGGATCTGGTTACTATCCTTGGATCACCAACGAAACACAAATCCTTCCGTCCAATTTATACCCAATTTGGAATAAGAAAAATGTATTTTGAATCAAAAGGCAAGAACACAATTTCAAAATTAAACAAAGAATTCTATAACCCAATTCGAAAATCCAATTAGAACCCTAACAGAACAACTAAAACAACCCTAGAAAGACAGATAGATAAAGATTTACCTGTAATTGGCTTTGATACCAAATGATGCGAAACCCTATGGCAATGAAGGCCTCAAACCCCAACGCATGATTGATAGAAGAAAACCAAGAACGAAGGAAAAACCACCTTCTAAAGCACCCAATTGCTTAGCAAAGCACGAACACTTATAACGGAAGGATTTAGGAAGCTCGAATTAGAAGAACGCCACAATCGAAATTGATAAGTAAATCTAATTCTTGATGGAATCAAAAGAAAAAGAGAATCCACTCCTGTTCTATGATGGCCGAAATTTTCAATAAGAAAATTGAGAATATAATTTGTCATAAAGTGTGCTTACAACAAAAATAAGGCCATATTTATACTAAAAGGCCAATAAAATCCGAATCCCTAATTCTAATCGGAAAAAGAAAGCTACAAAGTCAAAATCCTAACCCACTAAGGAAAATATAAAGTATGGAAACAAATTAATATTCTGAAATAACTAAATAGGAAACCACACATCCTAAACCACTAAGGAAAATATAAAGTATAAAAAAAGGGCCAAACTAAAACCCTTCAAAATAAGAACACGCCCCACACTATTTGGGCTGTCCATGGGCCTTAAATTACTTCCCAAGGCTGTATATGAACCCCCATAGACCTTTCTTGCACGTTGGACCTCTTTAGTTAGCCTTTAGCTTCCATATTCACACTAAGCATCATAATCAGCTTTGGTGTGCCTTCTTCAAGCTCTATTGTGCACTTGTCCATTGCCATTTCAGTCACTTCCTTTGAAATTTGATCTTGAATATGCAATCCCATAGCTTCTCCAAACTTCTTAGCTCTGCTCCTAGTCAATGGCCCATTTGGAAGCACCAATGGATCCTTACCTCGTGGCTGGTTCATATCATCTCATGTGGCTTCTTTCAATAATTTTGCACGAGTGAAGGGACAAGTGGGAGACAGCATGCATCATCTTTTGAAAAGAAATATTAAAAATGAGTAAAAGATGGATGATTTTATGGGATTAAATATTAAACAAAGAACAAGGAGGAGACAAGATAAGTGAGTGGAGTTGGAAACATTCTTTTATGTCTTAAAATATTGAAAAGAATGGAAGCGGAGGGAAATGGAATATACATACATGATGGTCAATTGGGAGTGGCTATCTTGTTCTTAGTTTTAGGCTTGATTCTTAGTTTTAGTCTTATTCTTGGGTTTTTTTGGACAAGACACCATCCTCATCCTCCATTTTCATCTTCCACTTCTTCCGTAGATAAGACTTTAAAACAATTCTTTGGATTAAATTGAGTGAACAAGCTTTCAAGAAGGTTAACGTATAAAGAAGACTTGATTGAAGAGTGCAAGCTTGATAGAGTTACCACTCTGCCTTCCAAGAAGAGAGCCATTGATTGAAGAGGGCTTGAAAGTTCTTCATCATAATCAAAGTGGAGCTAGGAGGAAGATAAGAAGTTCAACTCTTGGCATCTAAAAGGGAATTTTATATTCTCTCTTTTGATTCATTTCTAGATTATTATTGTTTGTTAAGAACATTAATATTTCAATGGAAAATTGTGATTTGATTTATATTGAGATGAATATTTGTTTTAAAATGATGATGATGAGCTAAATACTTATGCTTGAATGACTTGATTTGATAATTCCATTAATATACCTTTTTATTAGTTGATTGCATTGGACTTAAAGTTAGATTGATATATTGGCCACCTATTGATCACTTAATATTGAATGACATACCGATAGGTGAAATTTGTTATCAAAACTATGTAATTAACCACCCTAAGAATGAATTAAAAATATAAGTTTTAGGGTTTTATTAATTTGCAATTTCAAAATAATTTGTTGTTATTAATTCATGAATGTGAAAACTAATGAATTGTAATTACTAATTAAACTCAATAAACAAATTAAAATACAAGGTTATATTAATGGATAATTTGAGAATTAAGCTTTGATTAAATTAATCTACAACCCTAGGCACCATTTCAACAACATACAATATTTAATTCTTTGCTTTAAATCGAACTATTGCAAAATAATTCTTTCCTTGTGAGACGACCTTGGGGAAATTACCATTGCTACAACTACCTCGTATACTTGCGAGTGTCGCTTTGCAGTAGTGTTAATTAGAGAACAATAAGTTTTTGATGCCACTATCGGGGATGGCAATTTTTGTTAGTAGTTTGATTCTCTTATTTTAATTATTAATTATTTAAAGTGTTTCTTTTTGAATTGCCTAGGTGATTTATACAAGGACGAAAGTCCTAAGAAAATGAACTTGTTCCAAATATAGACGATATTCATAGACTTCCAAGAACCGAGGGAGTGGATCCTTTGGGACAAGAAGGAGAAGAAATCGAAGGGCAATTTGAGGAGAACATGGAGGTAGAAATGGGTGACGTAGAGGAACCACATATGAAGGAGTTTGCCTGACCGATCATTGGAGTAACCACATCATATAACTGGTTGAGCAATGCAGTAAGAAATTATGGACTCAAAAATACTCATTATAGTATGCTGCCATGTTTCCATGGATTGCCAAATGAAGATCCTCTCAACTTAATTCGAGATTTTTACACAACCTTGCATGCATTCCCTTTGCAAGCATTGACAGAGGATGAACTTAAAATGAGATGTTTTCATACAGTTTGAAGGATAGGGCAAAGACATAGTTGATGACTAAACTGGAGAATTCCCTAACCACATGGACCGAAGTGTACAATAAATTCATGGGAAAATTCTATTCATGCTAGAAAACTAAGGAGCTTAGGGGGAGTATTGCAACTTTCACCCAATTTGATGGAGAACCATTCCATGAGGCATGGGATCGCTTCAAATCTTTATTGTTTTAATGCCCTCATCATTATTATCCACAACAATTGCTAAATTAATTCTTTTATGATGGGCTAACTCAACAATGTCAAAATACAGTAGATAATGCTGTAGGAGGGGCAATGGGTAAGAAAACAACTGCTGAAATGATTGCATTGTTTGAAATGTTGGGAGAAATTTCTCAATAAAAGAGTATTGGGGAAAGGAGAAGAGGATCATATAAATTGAATGCAAACTCAAAAATGGCAAGGCAAATTGTCGAGTTGACAAGGCAAGTGAAATTGTTGAATGCTAGAGGAAACTTATCTGTGCCAAGCCAAGAATCATCTGCATCATGTGGTATGGTATGCCGCAATGCAAATGTATGTCCTTCAAACTTTAACCAATTCAACGAAGGGTAAGAGCAAGCTTTTGCTTTTGAAGGGTTGCAACAAAGGGGTAGAAATGATCCATACTCAAATTCTTATAATCTCGGTTGGACAAATCACCTTAATTTTTCATGGAAGAACCAACAACAATCTCTACCTCAACATTCCTACCAACCTTATCAAAGGAGGCCCTAATTTCAAGGGCAAAGTTCAACTCATGAGCAAGTTAAGAAATCTTCACTTGAAGACAATTTGAATGCTTTCATTCAAATAAGCACCCAAAATCAAGAGGTGAACAACAAACAGTTTGACTCTTTGGAAGCCTCACTTAAGAAGGTAGAAACTCAAGTAGGTCAATTGGCTAATCAACTGAAAGCTAATCAAAAAGGAAAATTTCCAAGTCAACCGGAGCAAGCCAAAGCAATCACAGGTTTAAGAAGTGGTAAGGTATTTGATAATAAAATTAGTGAAAATAAAATTGATGATTCTTTGGATGTAGGTACAATGCAAGAGAATGGTGAGGAAATGCAAGAAGGCAAAGCTCAACCAAGTAAGCCAAAGGAAGTTGGTGAGGAGGCATCAGTTGCACCAAAGCTACATAAATCTCCAAATCCGTACAGACCGCCAATTCCTTTTCCAAATAGGTTAAAAAATGAGAAGCATCATAAGAAATTTCCTAAAATTTATAATATGCTCTCAAAGGTAAGTATTAACTTCCCCTTACTTGAGGTGATTAAAAACATGCCATCTTATGCCAAATTCTTTAAGGAGCTTAACACGAAAAAAGAAAAGGTATGAGTTGGATGAGAAGGTTATTGTTGTCCCAAGATGGCAACCAAGAGGGGGGGGGGGTGAATTGGTTGGTTTGAAGAATGATAGCAAATTCAAACTTCAAACTTCAAAACTCAATGAATAAGAAATGTAGAAGATATAGAAGAAAGTTAAGCAGAGGATGGAACAAAGAACATAAAGATTTATAGTGGTTCAAATTTTAATCCTACATCTACTTCCTTAAAAACTTGTTAAGGTTCTACTAGTCTTGAGTTTTTACAAGCTTAACTCTAACTTGGTATTTTCACAAGCTCACACCAAACTTTACAATGGTTTGAGATCACACACCTCACAACCCTTACAAGAGTTTTTCCCAGGCTTACTCTCACAACCTAAGTGTTTCCAAGCTCACATTCAAACTTAAAATGGTGTTTAATGTTCACACCCAACACTCAATCAATATAAAATGCAATTTTTGATCTAAAGCTAATAATTATGTTCAAGTAGGCTATTACAATCACAACAACTATCAAAAATGAAGTTACATATGGTATTTATAGTCTTCAAGTCATAAACTAGCCGTTTGAGGAGTGGTCCAACATGTTTGATTCATGTCTTCCACTAATTCTTTGGCCAGAGCAATTTTATGGTCGGACTAGGTAAGGTCCGGTCAGGATTCCTTGATCCCGGTCGGGAAACACTATGGTCTGGTTGGAATATTTGAACTTTTGCTTAATGAACTTCTAACGATTGGTCCACGTAGCTTCCACTAATTGAGTGGAGGTTCAACGGCTTTTGACTTGTGAATTACTTAAACATCCCGTTTGGACTACATAAGGGTCCGGTTGAAATAATGGTAGTTCGGCCAAAAACTGAGAGTGCTTCTGGTCGGGAACTCTACTGGATGATTTTAGGAAAAAAAATAGTGATACGAACAAAGCTGACAGTATGAGCAAGGCTAGCAGAGTAAGCATAGGAGGCCAACATGGCATGGAGTTCATTTTACCAAGTGGGTCAATTACAAGATTGTAGGCCAAGAAGCTCAAATCTACCTTCCAAGGCTTTGTAAGGCGATTCATGGAAGAAAGGTTTGGTGGACAGGCCTTTGATGCTAAGGATATAGAGGAGAAGCAGCCCATAAATTTAATCCAAGTATATAGGCCTATTATTTAATATTTATTAAGGCCCACTAGTTATGCTTATTTAAAAAGTAAGGGACCTATTTTTTATGTTAAATTAAAACTTTGTTTACTTTATTACTTCTTAAAATTTGATTAGCCAACCATATGCTACTTAATAACCCTAATTAGGGTTTAGCTATTTATATCTCATTTAAGGTTGTAAGACAAAAGTTTTGGTGATCATATTATTCAATTATTTTGGCTTGACCGAATTTCATCAAGAGAGGGTTATCTTATTCTTTTTGCATCAAGAATTGGAATCAACTTATCAAGGTAACACTTGTGGCATTTTTTCTAGTTCTTCTTTAATTCAGTCCAATTATCTATGTTTCTAGTTGCATGTTAATTAAGGATTTAGTAGGACAAACAACCAATTAGGGTTCTTGGTATACTGAATTTATGTGTTGGGGTTTCAGATTCTTTATAATCTTGGGGTTCTACATCATTTGGTATCAGAGCTTTGTCTCTATCTTTGTTTTTTTGATTTCTATGATATGCTTTTCTTTACTTCAATCAATTATGTACTTTTGTATTTTTTTTATTTAATCCATTCAAAATTTCAATTTTATCATATTAGTTCGTTAGTTTAAAAAACAAAAAAAGAGGAAAGAAGGAAACGAAAAAAAAGGAAAAGAAAAAAAAATAAAAAAACAAAGAGAAAAAAATAGCTTGGCGGCTGCTAAAACAAAGCTAGGGTTGAAGGAGATCTTTTTGGGTTGAAATTAGGGTTGAAAAATATAAGGTCAATTTTGGTGGTGGAAGGGTCAACTTTGAAAGGCCATAACTTTTTGCTACGGAAGAGTTACGGAACGCATAATACCAATTTAGAAACTGATTTTCGAGCCCTACATATGTTATGAGGTTTGCTTGTAATGGCTTGTCGGACCCCCAAATCATTCAATTTTAGGGCAAATGGGCCATCTAAAAATTCTTGCACGATTTTTGGGATTTTTGATGCTGTTTCCAAAACTGTTTAGGGTTTTCTTGTTTCAATAAATTTCCTTTCATATCTTACCTTCCTAATTAGTGTAAGTTAGTTGAATAACTAGGTCTAGGGTTTATTTTGACTCCCACTTGGGGAAAATCGAAATTCTTTAATTTAGCTTCCTGTTTTGTCAAATTTATTGCATTCATAGTTTAATTTCCTTGTTTTCAATTTCTTTTGCTTCTGCCAAGCATATAAGGGTGACTTTTGCACTTTGGTCACTCTTAGGACTTGCATTCACAAATATACAATTCTTCATTTGTGTGTTTTCTCTTTTTTTTTTTATTACAACGATTATCAAATTGCATCCAGAACTTAAGTGTTTTTTTTGTTTCTTTTTAGGTTTTTCATTAAAATTTTTATAGATTGCTACTTGGGACTAACCTAATTAGTTATTTTAAAACTCAGAAGTGCAACTTTAAGAAGGGAACAAGAGAGGGTAAAAGCAAGAGAGTGTGAGAAAATAAGAGGGTAAAAGCCTGATTTGAGTGAAACACGAGTGGAGTGATATATTATTGAGTGTAAACATGCGAGGGAGAGTGTGAGGATTTTTTTTTCTTTCTCTAAAATTTTCTTTTAGTTTTACATCATGTCTGAGGAGGCAGACAAAGGTGGTGAAATGAGCATGAAAGATGTAGTTTGCATGTTGAAGGCTATGCAAAACCAATTTGAGAAGTTTAGTTTAGATGTTATGAATTTGAGGGATGAAGTTAAGGTGGTTAAGCAATCCCAACAATCAGGAGCTGCATCAACAAGGCAGAGAGACACTAGACAATAAACTTATGATGACAAAGATATAGAGTCCCATGATGAACCTGATGAAGATGAAGATGACAACCAATCTTCAATGGTTAGGCCTAGAAGAGATAGAAGGCCAATAGGAGATATGAGGCCAGGAAGGAGAGATAGCAACATCAATTCCATAAAGATGAAGATTCCAATATTTATGGGAAGGAATGATGCTGAAACATACCTAGAGTGGGAAAGGAAGGTAGAGCTTATATTTGATTGTCATAACTACTCAGAGGGAAAGAAGGTGAAGTTAGCAGCAATTGAGTTTACAAATTATGCATCGATATGGTAGGGGCAACTGAAACTTACAAGAAGAAGAAATGGAGAGAGGCCTATTGAGACATGGGCAAAAATGAAGGCTGTCATGAGGAGGAGATTTGTGCCATCCTACTACTATCATGAGCTACATCAAAAATTATAGAGACTCACTCAAGGGTCTATGTCAGGAAAAGATTATCACAAAGAAATGGAGATGGCAATGATTCGAGCAAATATTGAAGAGGATAGAGAAGCTACCGTGGTTCTATTCTTGGGAGGTCTAAATAGAGATATTGCAAATATGGTAGAGATACATCACTATATAGAGCTTGAGGAGATGGTGAACATGGCCATGAAGGTGGAGAGACAACTCAAGCAAAAGGAGCCAGCAAGGAGTTCCTCCAATTACAACCCAACATGGACTTTAAGGTGGCCAAAGAAAGATGAGAAGACTAAAGATGAGATGTTTAAGGATAAAGACTTGAGTTCCAAGGTGAAAGGTGCAAGCTTTGAAAAGAGCAAAGGAGCCTCTTCCACAAATAAAGGTACTACTATTTTCCTAATTTTTCTAATAGGCAAAGAAATATTAAATGTTTTAAATGCTTGGATAATGGACATATTGCTTCATAATGTCCTAATAAAAAGACTATTCTTGTGAGGGACAATGGAGAAATTGAATCTGAATTCGAATCTGACTGTGCTTCTATGCCTAGTTTGGAGGATTGTAGTGATGTTGAGGTTGAGTATGTTGTTGTGGTGAATCTTTGATAGTTAGCTGGGCACTTAATATTCAGGTTAAGGAAGAGAGCATAGAATAGAGGGAAAACATCTTTCACACTAGGTGTTTGGTAGGAGGGAAAGTTTGCAATGAGATTATAGATGGAGGCAGCTGTGCAAATGTGGCTAGTACAACCTTAGTTGATAAGTTAGGGTTGGAGTATGAAAAACACCCTAAACCATATAGGCTATAGTGGCTAAATGATAGTGGTGAAGTAAAGGTAACAAAACAAGTTGTGGTGCCATTTTCTATTGGGAAATATGTTGATGAAGTGTTGTGTGATGTAGTACCCATGCAAGCTGGACATTTATTATTGGGTAGGCCTTGGCAGTTTGATAGGAAAGTCACACATGATGGGTACAAGAATAAGTATTCTTTTTGTTTGAAGGGGAATATTTTCACTTTAGCACCTTTATCCCCAAAGAAAATGTATCAAGAACAGATTAAGATGATGAATACTTCAAATACGGATTCAGGTAGAGAGTTAACTAAAAGAATGGAGGGACATGAGGCTAAGAGAGAAAAGAAACAATTATGTGGCCTAATGGGGAGTGACTGCACAAGTGAGGTTGACGCGGACCCTTAGCAATGATGGTAGCAAACCCAACGTATAACAATGGTAGAGAACTCCTTGAAAATTGATAATCACCTCCTAAGGAACCCAACGCCTATAAAGAGACGCGAACTCACTATGATTGAAGGATTTAGTTGGTAAGAAGAAGGAAAACACCACAACTCTTGTTGATAAGTAAACCTAATTCTTGATGCAAAGAAAGAATTAAAGAATCCACTCTATTCTCTCTCACATGAAAATTCACAAGAAGAACTTGTAGAAGAATTTCTAAATTTTTTTATTAATTGTTGTATATGAAATTCGGCCTAATAGTGCCCTTAAATAAGGGTTACAAAATTCCTAATTGCATATGGAAAATTAAGACTAAAACATTCCTAATTGCATAAGGAAAACATTCCTAATTGCATAAGGAAAACAATAATTGCATAAGGAAAACATTCCTAATTGCACAAGGAAAACATTCCTAATTGCATAAGGAAAACATTAAGTATGGAAACAAAATCCTAATCCACTAAGGAAAATATAAAGTATGGAAACAAAATCCTAATCCACTAAGAAAAATATAAAGTATGGAAATAACCAAACTAATCCCTTCAACATAAGAAACGCCCCACACTATTTGGGCTGTCCATGGGCCTTAAATTACTTCCCAAGGCTTTATATGAACCTCCATGGACCTTTCTTGCATGTTGGACCTTTCTTTAGCTAGCCTTTAGCTTCCACACTAAGCATCATAATCAGCTTTGGTGTGCCTTCTTCAAGCTCTATTGTGCACTTTTCCATTGCCATTTCAGTCACTTCCTTTGAAATTCGATCTTGAATATGCAATCCCATAGCTGCTCCAAACTTCTTAGCTCTGCTCCTAGTTAATGGCCCATTTGGAAGCACCAATGGATCCTTACCTCTTGGCTGGTTCGTATCATTTCTCACAAAAAGCACTCCTTATCTCCATCTTCTTGAATGATAATTCTTGAAGCTCTTTGGAAATCTCTTCTTGAATATGCAAAGCCATACTAGCTTGATATCTCTTTGCCTTGCTCCTAGTGATTGGTCCACTTGCTAGCTTCAAGGGATCCTTTCTTGCATCATTCTCCCCCTCTTCAAAAAGATTTGTCCTCAAATCTACATCATCAAAAGGAGAAAGATCACTTACATTGAAAGTAGTACTAACATTATACGTACTTGGTAAGTCGATCTTGTAGGCATTGTCATTAATCTTCTCCAGCACTTGGAATGGGCCATCTCCCCTTGCTTGCAACTTGTTCTTCCTTTGATTAGGAAACCTCTCTTTTCGAAAATGCACCCAAACCCAATCTCCTACTTGAAACTTAATCTCACGCCTCCCTCTATTTGCAGAATCAGCATATCTCTTGTTCCTTTTCTCAATATTCGCCCTTGCTTTCTCATGCATCTCTTTCACCAATTTAGCTTTCTTCTCACCATCTAAACTAACAAGCTCACGAGAAGGTAAAGAAACAAGATCCAAAACTGTTAGTGGGTTAAAACCATAAACAAGCTCAAAAGGTGAATATCCTGTAGAAGAATGAATAGCACGATTATAAGCAAACTCAATAAATGGCAAACAATCTTCCTAAGAACTCAAATTCTTACCCACTAAAGCTCTCAACATGGTACCTAAAGTTCTGTTTACTACTTCTATTTGTCCATCCATTTGAGGATGACAAGTGGTGGAAAATAACAACTTGGTACCTAACTTTCCCCAAAGCACACGCCAAAAGTGAGACAAAAACTTGGTGTCTCTATCAGAAACTATGGATTTTGGTATCCCATGAATTCGAACCACATCCCTAAAGAAGAGTTCAGCCACTAAACTAGCATCATCACTCTTATGACATGGGATAAAGTGTGCCATCTTACTAAACCTATCAACAATCACAAATATGCTATCTCTCCCCCTCTTAGTCCTTGGTAATCCTAAAACAAAGTACATACTAATGTCCATCCAAGGAGAACTAGGAACGGGTAATGGCATATACAAACCATGAGGCATAGATTTAGACTTAGCTTGCCTACAAGCCAAACAAGCCTTACAAATTCGAATTACATCCCTTTTCATATTTCGCCAATAAAAGTATTCATTCAGCATGTCTAAAGTCTTATCAACTCCAAAATGCCCCATCAAACCCCCACAATGTGATTCTAATACTAGCAAATCTCTCATAGAACATCTAGGCATGCATAATTTTGAACCCTTAAATAAAAACCCATCATATCTATAGAAAGAATTAAAAGCACCATGCTCACAAGCATCATAAACATTGCCAAAATCAGAATCACCAACATATAAGTCCTTTATACATTCAAATCCAACCAATTTAGTACTCAAAACATTAAGTAAAGCGTACCTCCTTGAAAGTGCATCTGCCACTACATTGTCTTTACCTTGCTTGTATTTGATCACATAAGGAAACTTCTCAATCTTTACAACCCATTTTGCATGTCTTTTATTCAACTTGCCTTGCCCTCTCAAATGCTTCAATGATTCATGGTCTAAATGGATCACGAATTCCTTGGGCAGCAAATAATGCTCCCATACTTCCAATGCTCTCACCAAAGCATATAACTCCTTGTCATAAGTTGAATAATTCAGCTTTGCTCCATTAAGCTTTTCACTAAAGTTTGCAATGGGCTTCTTCTCCTGCATCAAAACAGCTCCAATACCTACACCAGAAGCATCACATTCAATTTCAAAAGTAGAATCAAAGTTAGGTAAAGCTAAAAAGGGTGTAGTAGAAAGCTTCTCTTTCACAGCATCAAATGCTTCTTGTTGCTCCTTGCCCCAAACGAATCCCACTTCTTTCTTGATTATGCTAGTCAAGGGGGCTGCCAATGTAGAGAAATTAGGGACAAGTCTCCTATAGAAGCTTGCCAATCCGTGAAAACTCCTCACTTCTGTCACACTTGAAGGATTCGGCCACTCTTGGATAGCTTTCACCTTCTCTTGATCAACTTCAATTCCCTGCATACTTACATCAAAACCAAGAAAAACAACCCTATCTAGACAAAAAGAACACTTCTTAAGCTTAGCATAAAGGTTTTGCTCCCTAAGGATTTCAAGCACTTTCCTAACATGTTTAACATGTTCTTCCTCAGTTTTGCTATAAATTAGAATATCATCAAAGTAAACTACCACAAACTTACCTAAATAAGCTCTCAAAACATGGTTCATTAATCTCATGAAAGTACTAGGTGCATTAGATAAACCAAAAGGCATAACTAACCATTCATACAAACCATATTTCGTTTTGAAGGCAGTCTTCCATTCATCTCCAGGCTTCATGTGAATTTGATGATAACCACTCATAAGATCAATCTTTGTGAAATATTTCGCCCCATGCAATTCGTCCAACATGTCATCAAGTCTAGGAATGGGATGTCTATACTTCACAGTAATCTTGTTCATAGCCCTACAATCAACACACATCCTCTAAGAACCATCTTTCTTGGGTACTAATAAGACTGGAACGGCACAATGACTAAGGCTCTCGCGAACCAAGCCTTTCTCCAAAAGCTCTTCAACTTGTCTTTGCATCTCTTTTGTCTCCATAGGATTGCTCCTATATGCTGGCCGGTTTAGAATTGTAGAACCGGGTATGAAGTCAATTTGATGTTCAATCCCTCTTAATGGTGGGAAACCACTAGGAAGGTCTTCAGGAAACACATCCTTAAAATCCTGCAACAAAGACACAAAACTAGAAGGTAAAGAATCAAGAGATTCTTCACTGCCAGCAAGTAACGATTCTTTATACATAATAATGAGTACAGGCTGCCCTACATCTATCTCTCTTGCTCTTGCATAAAAAGTATGTTTTGCTTTTTCTCCTTGCTTATTTTCTCTCACCAATGGGCCATTTATTTGTTTACTTTCTTTTGACTCTTGGCCTCTTTTCCCTTTCTGCACTCACTCACTTTATTATTTTCTCTTTACCTACCCTTAGAATTACCCTTGGGTGTTGAAGAAACATTATTGGCCGAATTTGAATCCCCTTGGTTCATGTTGGCTGAAACTTCTTTCTCCCTCTCTAGCATCCTCTTCTAATCTTCATACACCTCTTGAGGTGATAATGGTGCTAGAACAACCTTCTTTCCTTCATAAGTAAAGGTATACTTATTAGAAAAGCCATTATGTTGTGCCCTTCTATCATGCTGCCATGGTCTTCCTAATAGCAAATGTCTAGCTTGCATTGGCACTACATCACACAAAACCTCATCTTTATACCACCCAATGGAGAATGGTACCTTGACTTGCTTCAACACTTTTACTTCCCCAGCGTCATTGAACCATTTCAACTTGTAAGGATTAGGATGTTTAAAACAAGTTAACCCCAATTTATCCACCATTGTAGTACTAGCAGCATTGGTACAACTTCCACCATCAATGATAAGTGTACAAACCTTACCATTCACCAAACACCTAGAGTGGAAAAGATTCTCCCTTTGATCCAAGCCTTCTTCCTTGACTTGAATATTCAAGGCTCTTCTAGTAACAAGCATGTCTCCATGTTCAGCATTCAAGACTTGATTCTCCCAAGCCTCTTCATCATATTCAGCCCTATCACCACATTCGGCCTCCTCTTCTTCTTCATGTTCAGATTCTAATTCAATTTCCCCTTCATGGGTTGCAATCATCACCCTCTTATTCGGACATTGAGAAGCAATGTGTCCACTTCCCAAACACTTGTAGCATTTAATTTCCCTACTTGGAGTAGGTCTAGAAGGTGTTTCCTTGGCTGTTTTTGCATCCCCATCATTCGGCTTCATTGTAGGAAGAATTCTTTTGGAAAGAACCCTAGTAATCCCCTTTGTAGGAACCTCCACTCGAACTTGAACCCTTGAAGTTTGAAAAATTTCCACTAGCTTTAGAGTAGCTAGTTTTCGAAATAGCTTTATTCTTCAATCTTCTCTCTATCTTCATGGCCTTTTGAACTAACTCTTCCATTGTGTTGAATTCATACATCTCCAATTCATTGGCTATGTTCAAATTCAATCCCCCAAGAAATCATGACATCTTCTTGTCTTCATCTTCATCAATATTTGCCCTAGCCATGATCATCTCCATCTCTTTGTGGTACTCTTCCACATTTCTTCCACCTTGAACTAGTCTTGCTAGTCAATTGTACAAATCCCAAATGTAGTGAGATGGTACAAATCGGCTTCTCATTAGTTCTTTCAAGGTTGACCATTCAGGAATAGGCCTCATACCTTTCCCTCTTCTATTAGCTTTCAATTGATCCCACCAAAAGGTAGCATACCCTTTGAACTCTATGGCTGCCAAAACTAATTTCTTCTCTTCGGTGTAGTTATGGCATTCGAAAATCTGCTCAACTTTCCTCTCTCATTCTATGAACTCTTCTGCATTGTTCTTCCCTTCAAAGGAAGGAATCTTCATCTTGATGGAAGTAAGGTCACCATCAGTGGTAGGTTAATTTCCACCTTCATCTTCATCTTCTACCCTTTCCGCTGCTTCTAGGGCTTCAAGATTTCCTTGCCCTTCTCTCCTAAGCACTCTTCTAGCTCGCATTATGGGATTTGGATGTGCAGCTGGCTGCCCTTGCTGCACTTGCTGAATTTGTTGTGCTTGTCGTGCTGCATTCTCTTGCAATCTAGTATCCATCGTCTCCATTCGACCAAGCATTGGTGCCAAAGTCTCATTAAGCCTAGCCAAGCTTTTGGCCATAGCTCCTTCTTTGCTAGTCTCTTCTCCTTTTCCAGCCATGTTAACAAACAAACAAACTCAAAGAAACAAGATTAGTAATAATCGAAATTCACTCAAGTGTTTAGAATTACCTCACTTTTCTTGTCTTCCTTGATTGCACTTCAGAACCAAGCTCACCAACCAACAATTGTCAAGTCGTTCAAGAAACTAGAACCTAAATCCTAGAACTAGATAGAAAACAAGACAAGTATCTGGAGGCAATGCAAGGTAATTTGCACTACACATATAGAACCAAGTATCGACACAAGAAAATGATACTTAGCAATGTAATGGAATTAAAAGCTAGATAAAGAAATCAGAAACAATGAAGCCAATAAACAAGACAAATTTGGATATAATGAATCAAAAACAACCCACACTTGGCAAGCTGCTTTATGGACCTAATCAATTCTACCCAAAACGCTAGCTTCTAGACTCTAATTCCCACCTATAACACTCAAATAATATGAATATTAAGGTCTGATTTTCGAATTCCAAAAGCCCCTCAAAAGGTGAAATTTTTCGCCCAAAAATTTTATTACTTCTCACCCACCTAGATCTGATCCTTAGCACCCAAATAGCAAGAATATCAAACAATTTTTGCTGAGGTGGTTTTGTACACTTTTTTTTTTGCTTCCTCTCACTATCCCCTTGATTCGGGACTTAATTTACTTCCAAGGACTTTTCGAAATTTGGACTTAATTCGCAACCCCAGATTCACTCAAGACCAAATCGAAATCAAACTCGAACACAAACTCTAGCTTTTGCTTTCTTTCAAGAACCCTAATTCTTGGTTTCAAAATTCTCCAAGAATCCTTTCCTAGGTTTCGTTTTCACCCTAAGAATACCCTCCTTCAATTCGGCCTTGATCAAAATTGATATATGACTTTTTTTTGAAAATTAAAGACTAGACTCTCTAAGAACCCTAAAACGCAGAAATTTAAAAGACCTAAATTAACAAACCCTAGAA
The DNA here is from genome assembly GCA_947685225.1 of Garcia nutans. NCBI lineage: Eukaryota > Viridiplantae > Streptophyta > Magnoliopsida > Malpighiales > Euphorbiaceae > Garcia > Garcia nutans. The sequence goes on along the minus strand of CANTUV010000009.1, from coordinate 28,173,395 downwards.
AGAAAAAGTAGATAAAAATTACCTTGTAGCAAGGCTCTGATACCAAATGACGCGGACCCTTAGCAATGATGGCATCAAACCCAACGTATAACAATGGTAGAGAACTCCTTGAAACTTGATAATCACCTCCTAAGGAACCCAACGCCTATAAAGAGATGCGAACTCACTACGATTGAAGGATTTAGTTGGCAAGAAGAAGGAAAATGCCACAACTCTTGTTGATAAGTAAACCTAATTCTTGATGCAAAGAAAGAATTAAAGAATCCACTCTAATCTCTCTCACACAAAAATTCACAAGAAGAACTTGTAGAAGAATTAGAAAATTTTTTATTAATTGTTGTATATGAAATTTGGCCTAATAGTGCCCTTAAATAAGGGTTACAAAATTCCTAATTGCATATGGAAAATTAAGACTAAAACATTCCTAATTGCATAAGAAAAACATTCCTAATTGCATAAGGAAAACATTCCTAATTGCACAAGGAAAACATTCCTAATTGCATAAGGAAAACATTAAGTATGGAAACAAAATCCTAATCCACTAAGGAAAATATAAAGTATGAAAACAAAATCCTAATCCACTAAGGAAAATATAAAGTATGGAAACAACCAAACTAATCCCTTCAAAATAAGAAACGCCCCACACTATTTGGGCTGTCCATGGGCCTTAAATTACTTCCCAAGGCTTTATATGAACCCCCATGGACCTTTCTTGCATGTTGGACCTTTCTTTAGCTAGCCTTTAGCTTCCACACTAAGCATCATAATCAGCTTTGGTGTGCCTTCTTCAAGCTCTATTGCGCACTTTTCCATTGCCATTTCAGTCACTTCCTTTGAAATTTGATCTTGAATATGCTATCCCATAGCTGCTCCAAACTTCTTAGCTCTGCTCCTAGTCAATGGCCCATTTGGAAGCACCAATGGATCCTTACCTCTTGGTTGGTTCGTATCATTTCTCACAAAAGGCACTCCTTATCTCCATCTTCTTGAATGATAATTCTTGAAGCTCTTTGGAAATCTCTTCTTGAATATGCAAAGCCATACTAACTTGATATCTCTTTGCCTTGCTCCTAGTGATTGGTCCACTTGCTAGCTTCAAGGGATCCTTTCTTGCATCAGAGGTAAAGAAAGAGAGATGTTCAGGAGAGAACAATAAGAGGAGAGAAAATAAGAGTGAAAAGAAGCAGAGTTTCTTTGTAAAAGAGAGAGATCTTAAAAGTGCTTATATAGGCAGAAGATCACTCATAGCAATAAGGTTTAAGGAGAGTTTATTGATTATGATTGACCTTAACCCAAATTTGCCTAGTGGTTTTATTTCTTTGTTACAGGAATTTGATGAAGTCTTTCCTGAAGAGATGCCAAAGGGACTTCCCTCCTTGAGGGATATTGAGCATCAAATTGATTTTATACCTGGAGCAGTAATCCCAAATAGACCAGCTTATAGAGGTAACCCAAAGGAGACAAAGGAACTTCAAAGGCAAGTAGATGAATTGTTGGAGAAGGGGCATGTGAGAGAGAGCCTTAGCCCATGTACTGACCAGTGTTGTTGGTACCCAAGAAAGATGGAACATGGAGGATGTGTGTGGATTGTCGTGCAGTCAACAAAATCACTGTAAAGTGCTGTGTTGATGTAGGAAAAATGTCCCATAGTATATTTTAGTGAGAAGTTGAATGGAGCTTAATTGAAGTACTCTATCTATGATAAGGAGTTATAAGCCCTAGTGAGAGCACTAGACGTGTGGCAACATTACTTGCTTCCAAAAGAATTTGTGATCCATACAGACCATGAGTCACTTAAGCACCTGAAAGGGCAAGGGAAGCTGAATAAGAGGCATGCAAAATGGGTTGAATTCATTGAGACATTTCCTTATGTGATCCACTACAAGCAAGGTAAAGATAATGTTGTTGTTGATGCATTATCAAGGAGGTATGCTTTAATCACTACACTTAGTTCTAAGATGTTAGGATTTGAGCAACTTAAAGATATGTATGCAACAGATTCTAATTTTGGTAATGTCTATGTTGCTTGTGAACATGCTGCTTTTTAAAGATTTTATAAGCATGAAGGATTTTTTATTTTGTGGGAATTGATTATGTGTACCTTCATGTTCATTATGCGTGAATCACATAGTGGTGGATTGATGGGTCATTTTGGTGTGCATAAGACTTTGGATATACATTCTGAGCATTTTTATTGGCCACACATTCATAGGGATGCTGAAAGAATTTGTTCTAAATGTATTGCATATAGGCAAGCTAAGTCCAAATCTATACCTCATGGATTGTATACACCTCTACCTGTTCCTAATGAGCCTTGGGTTGACATTTCTATGGATTTTATGGTAGGTTTACCTAGGACACAGAAAGGTAGAGAATGTATTTGTTGTTGTGGATAGATTTAGCAAAATGGCACATTTCATAGCTTTTCATTAAAATGATGATGCAACAAATATAGTTAATTTATTCTTTAGAGATGTTGTGCGTTTTCATGGTATACCTAGGACAATAGTCTTTGATCGTGATGTTAAATTCTTGAGCCACTTTTGGAGAGTTTTATGGGGAAAGTTGGGTACTAAGTTATTATTTTCAACTACTTGTCATCCACAAACTGATGGACAAACTGAAGTGGTGAATAGGACTTTAGGGACTTTATTGCGTGTTGTGGTAGGTAAGAATTTGAGAACATGGGAAGAGTGTCTTCCATTAGTTGAATTTTATTATAATTGTAGTTTGCATTCTTCCACTGGATTCTCACCTTTTGAAATTGTGTATGGGTTTAATCCTCTTACCCCTATGGATTTAATGCCTTTGCCATTACATGAGATTACTAACCTAGATGAATAGAGGAAGGCTGAGTTGGTCAAGACTATACATGAGTAGGCTAGACAACACATTGAGAAGAAGAATGAGCATTATGCATGTCAGGCTAATTAAGGCACAAAGTTGTTACTTTTGAACCTGGTGATTGGGTATGGGTGCATTTAAGGAAGGAAAGGTTTCCCAATATGAGAAAATCAAAGTTGGATCCAAGAGGCGATGGTCCTTTCCAAGTGTTAGAAAAGATTAATGACAATGCTTATAAAATTGACTTGCCTGATGAGTATCAAGTTTCTATAACCTTTAATGTTTTTGATCTTTCTCCTTTTGATATGGATGCAGAATCGAGGATGAATCTTTTTGAGGAGGGAGGGATTGATGCGAACAAAGATGACAGTATTAGCAAGGCTAGCGGAGCAAGCATAGGAAGCCAACATGGCATAGAGCTCATTTTACCAAGTGGGCCAATTACAAGATTGCAGGCCAAGAAGCTCAAATCTACCATCCAAGGCTTTGTAAGGCGATTCATGGAAGAAAGGTTTGGTGGGCATGCCTTTGACTCTAAGGATATAGAGAAGAAGCAGCCCATAAATTTAATCCAAGTATATGGGCCTATTATTTAATATGTATTAAGACCCACTAGTTATGCTTATTTAAAAAGTAAGGGACATGTTTATTTTGTGTTAAATTAGAACTTTGTTTACTTTATTAGCTCTTAAAATTTGATTAGCCAACCATACGCTACTTAATAACCCTAATTAGGGTTTAGCTATTTATATCTCATTTAGGGTTGTAAGACAAAAGTTTTGGCGATCATATTATTCAATTATTTTGGCTTGGCCGAATTTCATCAAGAGAGAGTTCTCTTCTTATTGCATCAAGAATTGGAATCAACTTATCAAGATAACACTTGTGGCGTTCTTTCTAGTTCTTCTTTAATTCTATCCAATTATCTACGTTTATAGTTGCATGTCAATTAGGGGTTTAGTAGGACAAACAACCAGCTAGGATTCTTGGTATACTGAATTTGTGTATTGGGGTTTTGGATTCATTATAATCTTGGGGTTCCACATCAACTGGCTTGACAGTCCGGTCAAAATATCATGCAGTCCGATCGGACTGCTCTTGGTATGGTGAGATTTTGAGAGTATTTTGAACTGTGAATCTCTCTATGTGTTTTGTAACTTTTCATCCAATAGTCTGGTCATACTTCTTGGTGGTAAGGTCAAAATTTGTAAGGTACGGTGAGATTTAGAGCATACCTCTAACCCTGAAACCTTCTGAGTAAATTTTCTCAACTCGGCATTGAAGGTCTGGTCGGGATTTTTTATGGTCTGATTAAACTTTTGATATTTTCTTCAAAAATATATGTTCCTATAAAATGTCACTTGATACGGGCATTAGATTAATTCAATTTGATTGCCTAAGATCAAAAATAAATTAATTGGGCCAACAGTGATAGTCTTGAAAGTAACAAGTGTTGTTTTTACCTCCTAAGCTAAACGATCCTGGGAGCTTCATAGTTAACATTTCTTTGGGGAATGGGAAAGAAACCATTGACATGTATGATTTAGGAGATAGCATAAACTTGATGCCATACTCCATTTACTTGAAACTAGAGCTAGGGAAACTCAAACCAACTAAAATGGTGTTGCAACTTGCAGATAGAACTCTTAGATGCCCTAAGAAGATCATAGAAGATGTTCTAGTTAAGGTAAGTAGTTTGATTGTTCCCATCAATTTCATTGTCTTAGATATGGGGAAAGAAATACCTAGGGATTCTAAACATATAATTTTGTTAGAAAGGCCTTTTATGGCTATAACTAATACATTGATTGATGTTGAAAATGGAAAATTAACCATGACCATTTTGGGACAAACTGTAGAATTCTCAATTTTTAACACTTTCCCTATTCCCACTACTGCTTTGTACGAAGACTGTTCTTTTATCGATTTTACTGATCTTACTATTCAAGAAGTTTTCTTGCAGGAAAGTGGAGAAGACAAGCTAGAGAGGGCCTTAACTTTGGGTAAAGAAGCTGAGATTTCTAATGAAGAGATTGAGGAATGCAAGTCCATGTTGGACAATGAAAGCGTTGAAGAAGAATTTGAACTTGAAGAAGAGGAGATTCAATGAAAAGGGGTTGAACTTAAGAAACTCCCAAAGCATTTGAAGTATATCTTTCTTAGGGAGAATAACTCTCAACCGGTGATAATCTCTGCTACTCTTGAGAGTGATGAAGAAGATAAGCTTGTAAAAATGTTGAAAAAATTCAAGAAAGCTATAGGTTGGGGGTTGAGTGATATCAAGGGTATTCATCCCTCTATGTGTATGCACAAGATTGTTTTAGAGAAAGAGGCTAAACTGGTGAGAGAGTCTCAAAGGAGGCTTAACCCTAACATGATCGAAGTAGTAAAAAGGAAGTTCCAAAATTGCTTGATGAAGGGGTGATTTATCCCATTATTGATAGTGAGTGGGTTAGTCCCATTCACGTTGTGCCTAAGAAAGTAGGTTTGACTGTGGTCCAAAATGCAAAAGGAGAGTTGGTATCTACACGAACATTAACCGGGTGATGAATGTGCATAGATTATAGGAAATTAAATAATGTCACCAAGAAAGATCACTTTCCTTTACCATTTATTGATCAAATGCTTGATAGATTATCTGGACATGCTTTTTACTATTTTCTTGATGGTCTTTCAGGTTACTATCAAGTCCCTATAGCACCGGAAGATCAACCAAAGATAACTTTCACTTGTCCCTTTGGGACATTTGCCTTTTGGAGGATGCCATTTGGACTACGCAATGCTCCAGGAACATTTCAAAGATGTATGCTTTCCATTTTCTCTGATATGTTGGACAAGTGCATTGAGGTATTATGGTTTTATTCTCTGTCTTTGGTAATTTTTTAATGATTATTTGCATAAATTGACTCTTGTACTTGACAGATGTATTGAATGTAACCTTACCTTGAGTTGGAAAAAGTGTCACTTTATGGTTGATCATGACATTATTTTGGGACATGTTGTTTCCCATAAAGGGATTGAGGTAGACAAACCTAAGGTTGATTTAATCATAAATCTACCACCACCCACATCTATTAAGGAATTAAAATTTTTTTGGGACATGCTGGATTCTATAGAAGATTCATAAAAGATTTTTCCAAAATTTCACACCCTTTGTGTCATTTACTTGGAAAAGATGTCACATTTGTTTTTTATGATAAGTGCTTAGAAGCTTTTGAAATTTTAAAAGAAAAATTAACTTCTGCCCTTATAATTGTTGCCCCAAATTAGGATTTGTCATTTGAAATCATGTGTGATGCATCAAATTATGCCATTGGAGCTGTTTTGGGCCAAAGAGTGAACAAATTGATGTGTGTAATTTATTATGCAAGTTTATCTTTAAATGATGCACAAGTGAATTACACAACCACTGAAAGGGAAATGTTAGATGTGGTATTTGCACTGGACAAATTTAGATCTTACTTGATAGGTTCTAAAGTCATAGTATTTTCTGACCAATGACCTTGAAATACTTATTGACCAAACCATAAGCTAAACCTAGGCTCATTAGGTGGGTATTGATGTTGCAAGAATTCAATGTTGAAATCTAAGATATAAAAGGAAGTGAGAATGTAGTAACCGACCATCTTTCTAGATTGAACTCTCATGATAATGATGCAAAAATTGCTTGTGAAAATGCTTTTGAAAAATTTTTAGATGAACACTTGTTTACTTTAATGCAAGCACCATGATATGCAAATATTGCTAACTATCTTTCTTGTGGTGTTGTGAGAAGGATTTGAATTTCCAGGCAAAGAAGAGGTTCCTGCATACATGTAAGTACTATTTTTGGGATGAGCCATATTTGTTCAGAATTTACAGGGATGAAATCATATGAAGATGTGTGCTGAATGAAGAATGAATACAAGTGCTGCAATTTTGCCACAACATGTATTGCAGGGGGGCATTTTGGAGGAAAGAATATCACCAAGAAAGTTCTTCAAAGCAGTTTGTATTGGCCTACTCTTTTTAAGGATGCTTATAATTTTTGTATAAGATGTGATAAATGCCAAAGAGTAGGGAACATTAGCAAAAGGAATGAAATACCTCTCAATATTTTTATTATAGTTAAAATTTTTGATGTATGGGGAATAGACTTCATGGGGCCATTTTCCAAATCATTTAGCTTTGAATATATCCCTCTTGTAGTGGATTATGTGTCTAAGTAGGTTGAGGCTATCCCCACTAGGACTAATGAAGCTAATGTTGTTTTGAAATTCTTGAAAGAGAATATTTTTACAGGTTCGAAACCCCAAAGGCAATAGTGAGTGATGGAGGAAGCCATTTTTGTAACAAATGGTTCAAAAATTTGTTGACCAAGATGGGCATCTGACACAAAGTGGCAACTCCATACCACCCCCAAACATTAGGACAAGCCGAGATCTCCAATAAATAAATTAAGGGGATCTTGGAAAAGACGGTGAGCACAACAAGAAAGGATTGGTCAATCTGACTTCTGGAAGCAATGTAGGCTTATAGGACAACTTTTAAAATACCATTGGGAATGAGTCCATATAGGTTGGTCTTTGGCAACCTACCGGTGGAATTGGAGCACAAGGCTTATTAGGCAATAAATACCACAAATATGGACTTAGAAGGAGCAAAGGAGCAAAGAATGTTACAAATTTTCGAGCTTGATGAGCTTAGGAATGAAGCCTATGAGAGTTCAAGGATCTATAAGGAAAAGACAAAAGTTATGCATGATAGGATGATCCTTAGAAGGACTTTCAAACCGGGAATGAAAGTCCTCCTATTCAATTAAAGAATGCAATTTTTTTCCAAAAAATTGAAGTCTCATTGGAGTATACTTTTTCAAATAATTCAAACATTCCCATATGGGGTTGTTGAGTTACTCAATTTGAAAACCAATGAGACATTTAAGGTAAATGGACAAAGGGTGAAACCCTATTTTGAAGAAACTGATATTGCAAAACTGTTGAAGGTCTGGTGTTTATCGACAAGTGATGCAACAATGTCTAGCTACATGACATTAAAGAAGCACTCTATGGGAGGCAACCCTTCGATTTGTATTTCTTTTTATAATTAAAATTTTCATGTTTTGCAATTTAAATTTAAATTTTGCTTTTGGTTTGTAATAAAGAGTATGGAATGGGTGCTTTGATCGATTTTTATTTTGATGGTGTTTCAGGGAAAAGATACGAAGAGAAATAACATTGATTTGGGTGACATGGTCTAAAACCTTTGTTTTTATTTAAAAAAATACAAGCAAAAATGGTAGTGGTGGACACTGCCACTTAACACGGCCAAGCCATTAGTCGAGTCAAGCAAAACCCAAAAAAATGTCAAAAAATGGCAGGGCATGGACACAGCCTAATGGCTTAGTCGTGTCTAGTGAAAGTTCGAGTGACATGGCCAAGTCACTCATGATCTGGTTGTGTCTCATATGGCTTCTTTCAATAATTTTGCCTGAGTTAAGGGATAAGTGGGAGAAAACATACATCATCTTTTGAAAAGAAATATTAAAATGAGTAAAAGATGGATGATTTTATGTGATTAAATATTAAACAAAGAAAAAGGAGGAGACAAGATAAGTGAGTGGAGTTGGAAACATTCTTTTGTGTCTTAAAATATTGAAAAGAATGGAAGTGGAGGAAAATGGAATATACATACACGTTGGTCAATTGGGAGTGGCTATCTTGTTCTTAGCTTTAGGCTTGGTTCTTAGTTTTAGTCTTGTTCTTGGGTTTTTTGGACAAGACACCATCCTCATCCTCTATTTCCATCTTCCACTTCTTCCGTAGACAAGACTTAAAATAATTCTTGGGATTAAATTGAGTGAACAAGCTTTCAAGATGGTTAGGGTTTGAAGAAGACTTGATTGAAGAGTACAAGCTTCATAGAGTTACCACTCCACTTTTCAAGAAGAGAGCCATTGATTGAAGAGGGCTTGGAAGTTCTTCATCATAATCAAAGTGGAGCTAGGAGGAAGACAAGAAGTTCAACTCTTGGCATCTATAAGGGGGGTTTTATATTATCTCTTTGATTCATTTCTAAATTATTGTTGTTTGTTAAGAACATTAATATTTCAATAGACAATTGTGATTTGATTTATATTGAGATGAATATTTGTTTTAAATTGATGATGATGAGCTAAATTACTCATGCCTAGGGTTTGTAGTTGATTTAATTGAATGACTTGATTTGAATAATTCCATTAATATACCTTGTTATTGGTTGATTTCATTAGACTTAAAGTTAGATTGATAGATTGGCCACCTATTGATCACTTAATATTGAACGATGGATCGAGATATGAAATTCGAAATCGAAACTATGTAATTAACCACCCTAAGAATGAATTAGAAATATAAGTTCTAAGGTTTTATTAATTTGTAATTTCAAAATAATTTGTTGTTGTTAATTCATGAATGTGAAAACTAATGAATTGGTAATTATTAATTAAACTCAAGGGAAAAAATTAAAATATAAGGTTATATTAATGGATAATTTGAGAATTAAGCTTTGATTAAATTGATCTACAACTCTAGGCACCATTTCTAGAATTGAATTAATCTTGCATAATCACTATTTGTTTACCTTTAAATTTTAATATGTTCCACCATTTCAACAACATACACTTGAATATTTAATACTTTGCTTTAAATTGAACTATTGCAAAACAATTCCTTCCTTGTAAGATGACTTTAGGGCAATCACCGTTGCTACAAATACCTCGTATACTTGCGAGTGTCTCTTTGTAGTAGTGTTAATTAGAGCGCAACATGTATATATATATATATATATTGTAAACTATAAAGAATATTTTGGATCAAATTTTTTAATGGGGGGAATTGTATGTGTTTTTGATAAGTAATATTTTAATTGCTATTTATATATATTTTAAAATATTTAAGATTTAAAAATTGAAAAAGTAGAGTTTTATTAAAATGGGTTGTAACATTTTTGTACCATATATGCGTATGGTACATATGTTGGGTGTATATATTGTACGTATATAGGATATAAGGGTGTTACAATTTTATTTAACTTTTAACCTAACTTTATCTTTTTCTAAAAGTGAGTATTTTAGGTAGATGTTATGTGTACATTATGTGTACAATGTATATGTTAAATAGTTATCATATATACATAATGTGTCCAATGTATATTTTCTTTATATCTTACATATACATTTTACATTTTCATACTTCCAAAACTTTATTTAACCTTGTAAATTATTTATTTAATTTTTATTTTAATATTTTAACAAAGTTATGAATGTTATAACTCTCTCTCCCTTACGTAAGCAATTTTATACTCGAAATTACCTAATATCAATTCTGAAAGAGTTGATAATACTAGCTCTGCATAACTTACTCACTCTTCCATGTCGCTTCCCCAGTAGAATGGTTCCTCCATAATACTTTAACCGATGGCACCTTCTTATTCCTTAACTCTTTTACCTCCCTTGCTAAAATAGCCATTGACTCTTCTTCATAGGTCAAATTTGAACTCACCTCAATCGACTCAACTGATAAGATATGAGATGGATCTGATATATATTTCCAAAGCATCAAGACATGAAAGATGTTGTGTACCTTGTTTAACTCAGGCGGCAAAGCCAGTCTATAAGCCACTGATCCCACTCTTTCTAGTACCTTATATGGACCAATGAAATGAGGACTCAACTTTTCTTTCCATTAAAATCTCAAAATCTTCTTTCAAGGAGACACCTTCGGGAATATCTTATCCCCCACACTAAACTTTATATCTTTTCTCTTCAAGTTTGTTTATAATTTCTGTCGGTCTGAAGCTGCTTTCAAATGATCTCAAACTATTTTCACTTTCTCTTTTGTTTCTTTGATTAAGTCGGGACTTACCAGTTTACCTTCTCCAAATTCATCCCAACATAACAATGTCATACACTTCCTGCCATACAAAGCCTCATAAGGAGTCATTCTAATATTAGACTGGAAGCTATTGTTGTATGCAAACTCAACGAAAGATAAGTGTCTATCCTAACTCCCAGTAAACTCGATAACACAATTCCTCAACATGTCCTCCAAGGCTTGTATTACTCTCTCTGACTATCCATCTGTCTGTGGATGGAAAGTAGAAATGAAAAGTAACCAAGAACCCAAGGCATCCTGCAAACTCTTCCAAAATCTGGATGTAAATCTTGGATCTTGATCTGAAACAATAGAAACTGGGACTCCAAGTAATCTTACCACTCATTAATGTACAAATTAGCTAGCCTATATGGTGACTAATCCATCCTAACTGGAAGAAAATGAGATGACTTTATTAATCTATCCACTATTACTCAAATTGCATCATGCTTCCTCTGGGTCAAAGTGTAACACCCTTATACAATATATAAGTATAATACATAAAACTGGTATATGTAATATATGCATAGACAATATGAGAATGTCACAGTTTCCAGTCTTATCAAATTTTTATAAATTCAAGAAAATATTTTACAACTTAAATATACATTAATAAATAAATAAATAAAAATATTCAATAATAATTCAAAGCATAATTTAATGAAAAATTTTTGGAAAAATTCTCCAGAGTTTTATCTATAATTCGGATAAATTCAAAACAACGAGCACACAACCTGCATAAAAATTTTTTACTTCCAAAACATTAATAATTTCATTCATTCTCTAAACTCACTACTTAATTAATACATAATTAAAATCTCAACACTTATATACACACTGTCATCTTAAATCTTTACAAACCAATACAAGTATTATGAGTTAATTTACATAAACCAAAATACTTAAATCATAAATATACATGTATGCATTTGGCATGGTTGGTCTTGCTGCAATCTAGATCACCAAGCATCTATCACAATATCAGTTCCACTAATCAATAATGCTCTTACCTGTGCAATTTACACAACCGTGCTAAGCTTTATAGCTTAGTGGTACATATCTATAAATAATAAATATTATACATACACATTCTTACTTTTTATTTTATTCCTGAGATATATACATATGTTTATCTTTTTATTCTCCAATCGCAACTATCAAATCTAGTACACATAATATATATTTCATGACCCAATTATGCTTAGGTCAATACTGTCTCTAGACCAAGCTCTACTTAGGTCTATCAATATATATATCTTAAATAAATATTATAAACATCATAAATCATTTTACAATACAAACATCATATTCCATTACCCACTGCACAATATACATATACAAATAAACATATCACATACACAACATGGGGCCTAAGTAATATAGTATTCCTATTCTAGAGATATTGCCATGATCTATCGCGACACCGAGGATCTAACTGTCCCAACTGTCCCCTATTGACACCCTTGTGTCTAGCCCCGAAGATAAATAATAGTGATGCCTAGCGTCTAGCCCGAAGGCAAACAATAATGATGTCCAACATATGGCCAGAAGGTAATTAATAGTAACGACTAGCGTCTAGCCCAAAAGCAAATCCTATAGCACCAAAAACAATTCTCTGAAACAAAATACTATATAAGGAAAACACACATTTCATTCCACATTACCATTTAAATATCATTAATTTTCATATTTCAAAATTTTGCAACATATTTTATCATCTTTCTAGCCACAACCACAATGTGACTAGTAAATCACATTTCTAGTACATTAATCATATTTTTCATATCTCTTGTGATCATGTCAAACTATGATCATAATCACATGTCTCATATAGGTATCAAATTTTGATATTTTTTCTCATTTAATAATTATTATCTACATTTCATATTCTTTTTTTCATATTTTTTTACTCATAAACCAAACCATCATGGCATTCAAATCAAATGTGGCTCACTTCCATATTTTAGTGCACAACTTACATTTTTCACATTTTATACAAACATCACATTACACATTACATATAACACATTCTAATACATTTTATCATAGTATCTCAACACATTTATTTATTTATTATCTATACACATCATAAATTTATTATTATGCACGTTTGTCACATTTTATCAATTTTCATCATATTTATTCTTCTACCATAATTTTCCTCATTTTTCATATTCTTTATCTATTATTCATATTTTTATATTTTCTCCCTTTTTAAATATTTGTCATTCATCAAATTTCATATCCATGAGTCACATTGTAAATGTGACTCATTTCTACATTTTCTCACAAGTTATAAATTTATCCATTTTGGATATCATACACATATATATATATATATATCAATCAATATTGGACTTTTGCCAATGTGATACCCCTCATATAACTATGCTGCATTACATACATTATATGCAAATCAATATTAAAAAAAATAGCATTATACATATATAATGCCCATTTATATTTTAATGAAAACACAAAATTTAGTAATATGTACTAACCTCTTTTCTCTTTCCCAAGCCAAACTCTCAATTCCATTTCTTTTATCACTTTAACCTATGCATGCATAATCCCATAATAAGCAACATTACTCATTTAAAATCACTTACATGCTCATTGATTATTAAATTACCATTGTTTATTCAATTCTCATTAAAACCTCATTAATACTCTAATTTCACCATCATTACTTTATTTAAACTTCATTTTACCAATTTCATTTTCAACATTTAACCTTAAAAACATTACTTATACATTAATATAACACTAAAATAATTCACTTTCATAATTATGGAAATCTCTTTCAAAAATTCAAATTCACATAATGCAACCATTAATATGAACTTTACCAAAACTTATCCATTCCAGCCTTAAAATCAACACATTACAAATTTCAACATAGCATTAGAAATTCATTTCAAAACACTTTAATTATTCATATACCATTTACATCAATTCTACATAATACACCAACATTTATATCAATTTTATATAATATTTCACCAAAATACTATTTTCACCATTACTACCTTATTCAAACTTCAACATGTCAATCTCATTTCCATCATTCAACTATATAATCATCCATAATACATCTATATAACATCAAAACAATATATTACCACAATTAAAAACACATTCTCCACAAATCCTAATTTCACATAATATGGTCATAACCTTAACTTCATCCAAACTTAACCATATTCAATTTCTCACCATAAAATCATTACACATACATCCATACAACTTTAAAAAAATTCATGTTAACAATTATTAAAACCTCATTTAAATTTCCAATTTTTACATATTAACCCTAAAATCTTAACTTCATCAAATCCTACTTATATTCAATTTTGAACCATAAAATCATTATATATATATTAATCTAACTTCAAAATAATCCATATTATCAATTATAAACATTACCATTAAAATTCCAAAATTTACATAATCTTATATTTCAAGAAAACTCACTTAAAAAGAAAGATAACTTACCTAAAGTTTGAAAATTCTTCAGAATTACCCAAAATCCTTTAGAATCTTTGTGAAGTTTGATGGATTGAAGAAAATAAAAGATTTCCTTTCTTTGGCCATGGTGGGCAACGTGTGATGAGAAGAACAAGAAGAAGAAGAAGAAAAAGACATGGACTTTTATTTTTCTATCTTTCTTTCTCATCCACATGAATATATATATATAATTAAGTAATTATTAATTTCTTAAGACATTTTTAGTTTATTTTTTTCTATTTTACTTTCTTCCTTTTCTCTTAACCATATATAATAATATAATTTTTTAATTATTAGAATCCCATAATTTTCCACTATCACCAAAAATTAGTTTAATTTTGAATTATTTAATTAAATAATTAAATATCTTACTACCTTTAATTTTAACCAATTACTTTATTTCCTTCTTTGAGTTTCTTTCTATTATTATTATTATTATTATTATTATTATTATTATTATTATTATTATTATTATTATTATTATTATTATTATTATTATTATTATTATCATCATCATCATCATCATCATTATCATCATCATCAACTTTTCTAACACCACTTTATACTTAATATATGTATGTGGTATATTTTATGTATATGTATATGTCATATATATGTTACTTATATGTTACATATACATTTATGTATATGTTTATGTAATGTATTTATATTATGCATATATATAGTATATTTAATATTTATATATATTATGAGTACCCTATGTACATATTAAGTATACCATATATATATATTATGTATATACTATGTATATACTAGCTATACATTAGGTATATACAATACCTATACATCCAAATACTTTTTTTTTTTAAATTTTCCAAGATCACGGATATTATAATTCTCTCATTCTTAAATAATTTTGTCCTCGAAATTACTCACTATGATAATTAAATTTCACTTAAATTAATTATCAATCTCCACTTTCTATGTTATTAACTTCCAAATTATTGCCCCAATTTATCATCATCACTAACCACATAATCTTTTATTTTTCCCCTAACAAATATTCTTAATAAATTTTATAATTATCATTGTAAAGATCAATATTAAATTTTAATTCTTTACTTATAGACAATGTATATATAATTTCTATTTTCCAAAAGTATAATCAATTTTTAAATCCATACTTTCTCTCATTAATCAATTACAAGTAAATACCTATCATCAAGTATTTATGTAACATTAACTAAACATTTGTAATATACACATCAACTCAGAATTCTAATAAAAAAAAACTCTACTATATCAATATAATATCACGCACATGCCTTTCAAATTATTTCTGTCATTAGCTTTCAAATTCTTTGATTCACACATTTACTTCTTTATCTTACTCTCTCCGCTATCTAAAATCATTAATAACTCCTCCATTTGTCATACCTTTTATCTCATTTCTCCAATTGTATTTTCCCCTTTTACATTAATGTAAAATCCTCTGATCAAGTACAATTATCTTTTCTTTATTCTCCAACTATGCAATTATTTAATTATCAATTACATATGTCAATCTTTTCTCATATAAATATTACTTTTCAAACTCATCCAATAAATTGATCTCATTAATATCTTGAAAATCTGATATCAATTACATATACTCCCACAATTTACTCATTCTATTGCGATTAATTTCATCCATTTAAATCAAATGATTCATGTCTTAATTAATCAACCAAATACCGTTTATAAAATAAATTAAAATCCATTTATTATGAAATCATTATATAACCATCATTAAATTTTTACATCCACATTAAATATCCAAAAATATGTTTATCACTTTTCTCATAATATCCACTTCCACATAACACATTAATAAATACATACCAGTTAGGCAACCAATTATAGATTGCACACATAACCTTAACTCGCTTTAATTTAGTAAACCGTTTATATAAATTCATATTTTAATTGCTCATAATAAGGAACAACATTTAAATTTTTATTCACTCATACTAAAATTTAACTAACTCAATACTATTTATCACTTTGATAAATCCTCAATATACTTTCACAATAAATAAATTTGCTAACATATATTAATTCTTTCTTTAATTTTAATTTTGAACTCTTTGTTATAATTTATTAAAAACTCCACATCCCTTCTTCATACATCTACTAATCCATAGGTAAATTTACATAATTTTCTTCAATTATTTGTCACATAAAATTAATTAATTACTCACCTCCACAAATCCGCATGACTTCACTACTTTCATGCCAATCTCAAATTTCCATTTTTCATTCCTCACCAAATCTTCACAAAAGATTATAAACTTTTAACCATTTGCGCTTGACCATATATGGACTTATATTTAAAATTTTAGATTTTTCCAAGTTGATTTACTATATTTAAACATTAAGTTTTCCAAACCCACAAAATATGTTTCTTTGATAATTATGCTGGCAGTACTTATTCAACCATTTGTTTCATGTATCAAACCTTGATAACAAATTATGAACTTTTAACCATATGAGTTAATTTACATAAACCAAAATGTTTAAATCATAAATATACATGTATGCAAATGGCATGGTTGTTCTTATGGCAGTCTAAATCACCAAGCACCTACTATAGTCTGGGTTCTACATATCCGCAATGCTCTTACTAGTGTGATTTACACAACCGCGCTAAGTTTTATAGCTTAGTGGTACATATTTATAAATAATAAACATTATACATATACCTTCCTACTTTTTATTTTATTCCTGAGGTATATACATATGTTTATCTTTTTATTCTCCAATCTCAACTATCAAATCTAGTACACATAATATCAATTTCATGATCCAATTCTGCTTAGGTTAATACCGTCTCTAGACCCAGCTCTACTTAGGTCTATCTACATATATTTCTTCAATAAATATTATAAACATCATAAATTATTTTATAATCCAAACATCATATTCCATTATCCACTAGACAATATACATATAAAAATAAACATATCACATACACACGCATTAGGCCCAAGTAACCCTATACAATATTTTAGTTCCAGAGATATGGCCATGGTCTATCGCGACACCGAAAATCTAAGTGTCGCAATCGTCCCCTGTTGACACCTTTGTGTCTAGCCCCGAAGTCAAATAATAGTAATGACCAACGTCTAGACCGAAGGAAAATAATAGTGATTCCCAATAGAAAAAGATTGAAGCCGCGGTATTTATTTCACTCAAGATTAGGTCTCTAGCCCGAAGATAATTAATAGTGACGCCCAACGTCTAGCCCAAAAGCAAATCATATAGCATCAAAAATAATTCTCTGGAATAGGATACTATACAAGGCAAACACACATTTCATTCCACTTTACCATTTAAATTTCATTAATTTCCATATTTCAAAATTTTGCAACATATTTCATCATCTTTCTAGCCACAACCACAATGTTACTAGTAAAACACATTTCTAGTACATTTATCATATTTTTCATATCTCTTGTGATCATGTCATGTCAAACTATGATCATAATCACATGTCTCATATAGGTATCAAATTTCCATATTTTTTCTCATTTTATAATTATTATCTACATTTCACATTCTTTTTTTATATTTTTTTACTCATAAACCAAACCATCATCACATTCAAATCAAATATGGCTCACTTCCACATTTTAGTGCACAACTTGCACTTTCCACATTTTATACAAACATCACATTACACATCACATATAACACATTCCAATACATTTTATCATCATATCTCAACACATTCATTTATTTATTATTTTTACACATCATAAATTCAATATTATGCACATTTGTCATATTTTATCAATTTCCATCATATTTATTTTTCTACCACAAATTTCCTTATTTTCCATATTCTTTATCTATTTTTCATATTTTTTCATTCATCAAATTTCATATCCATGAGTTACATTCACAATGTGACTCATTTTTATATTTTCTCACAAGTCATAATTATATACATTTTTTATATCATACCATATATATATATATATCAATCTATATTGTACTTTTGCCAATGTGATACCCCTCATATAACTATGCTGCATTACATAGATTATATGCAAATCAATATTAAAAAAAAATAGCAATATACATATATAATGCCCATTTATATTTTAATGAAAACACAAAATTTAGTAATATGTACTAACCTCTTTTCTCTTTCCCAAGCCAAACTCTCAATTCCATTTCTTTTATCACTTTAACCTATGCATGCATAATCCCATAATAAGCAACATTACTCATTTAAAGTCACTTACATGCTCATTGATTATTAAATTACCATTGTTTATTCAATTCTCATTAAAACCTCATTAATACTCTAATTTCACCATTCATTATTTTATTTTATCTTCATTCTACCAATTTCATTTTCAACATTTAACCTTAAAAACATTACTTATACATTAATATAACACTAAAATAATTCGCTTTCATAATTATGGAAATCTCTTTCAAAAATTCAAATTCACATAATGCAACCATTAATATGAACTTCACCAAAACTTATCCATATTACATTTCCAGCCTTAAAATCAACACATTACAAATTTCAACATAGCATTAGAAATTCATTTTAATACACTTTAATTATTCATATACCATTTATATCAATTCTACATAATATTTCACCAAAATACTATTTTCACAATTACTACCTTATTCAAACTTCAACATGTCAATCTCATTTCCATCATTCAACTATATAATCATCCATAATGCATCTATATAACATTAAAACAATGTATTACCACAATTAAAAACACATTCTCCACAAATCCTAATTTCACATAATAAGGCCATAACCTTAACTTCATCCAAACTTAACCATATTCAATTTCTCACCATAAAATCATTACACATACTTCCATACAACTTTAAAAAAATTCATATTAACTATTAAAAAAACCTCATTTAAATTTTCAATTTTCACATATTAACCCTAAAATATTAACTTCATCAAATCCTACTCATATTCAACTTTTAACCATAAAATCATTATATATATATATCAAACTAACTTCAAAATAATCCATATTAACAATTATAAACATTACCATCAAAATTACAAAATTTACATAATCCTATATTTCAAGAAAACTCACTTAAAAAGAAAGATAACTTACCTAAAGCTTGAAAATTCTTCAAATTACCCAAAATCTTTTAGAATCTTTGTGAAATTTGATAGATTGAAGAAAAGAAAAGCTTTTCTTTCTTTGGCTATGGTGGGCAACGTGTGATGAGAAGAAGAAGAAAAAATGGACATTTATTTTTCTATCTTTCTTTATCATCCACATGAATATATATATATATTTAATTAAGTAATTATTAATTTATTAAGCCATTTTTAGTTTCTTCCTATCAAAATCATTTTAATTTTAATTTTAATTTTTTTCTATTTTACTTTCTTTCTTTTCTCTTAACCATTTATATAATAATATAATTTATTAATTATTAGAATCCTATAATTTTCCACTATCACTAAAAATTACTTTAATTTTGAATTATTTAATTAAATAATTAAATATCTTACTACCTTTAATTTCCACCAATTTCTTTATTTCCTTCTTTGTCTTTCTTTCCCTCTATTATTATTATTATTATTATTATTATTATTATTATTATTATTATTATTATCATCATCATCATCATCATCATCATCATCATCATCATCATCATCATCATCAACTTTTCCGACATCACTTTATAATTAACATATGTATATGGCATATTTTATCTATATGTATATGTCATTTATATGTTACATATACTTTTGTGTATATGTTTATGTAATGTATTTATATTATGTATATATATTATGTGTACCCTATTTACACATTAAGTATACTATATATATATATTATATATATAATATATACATATACCGAACATACAATATATATATATTATATATATGCTATGTATACACTAGATATACATTAGGTATATACAACACTTATACCTCCAAATACTTTTTTTAATTTTTCCAAGATCATGAATGTTACACAAAGGCAGTCCAGTCATAAAATCCATGGTCACTCTCTCTCACTTCTACACAGGAACTGATAATGGTTGTAGCAACCCTAAAGGAACCTGGTACTCAGCTTTCACTCTCTGACAAATGGAGCATATAGATACAAATTCTATTATGTCCTTCTTCATCCCTGACCACCAATAGTATAGTTTCAAGTCTTGATACATCTTGGTACTTCCAGGTGAATAAAATAAGATGATTAATGTGCCTCCTTTAAAATTCTCTTTCTCAATTCTATATCATCAAGAATATACAATCTATCTCTATACCACACATTGTCATCATCTCTCACATAAAAATCCCTGCTCTCCCCATTTTGGCAGTTCTCCACAATCTTCTGAATTCTTACATTCGTCTTTTGTGCCTCTTTAATCTAATCAAACAATAATGGCCTCAACTGTAACTAAGCTATAAGTGTTCCATCATCACAAACCTCAAATCTTACACATAATGCTCTCAACTCAACAAGCAATGAGAATGAATGCGTAGTCAAACTTACCATGGACTTCCAACTTAAGGCATTTGCAACTACATTTGCCTTGCTGGGGTGGTAATCAATCAAGTAGTCATAATCCTTTATCAATTCCAACCACCATCTTTGCCTAAGATTCATCTATTTCTAAACACCCAAATACGTAAAACTTTTATGATCAGTGTAGATAAAACAGTCTCATCATATAAATGATGTCGCCAAATCTTCAGTGCAAACACAATGGCTACCAACTCCAAATCATGAGTCGAATAATTTAACTCATGAGACTTCAACTATCTAGAGGCATATGCAATAACTCTACCTTCTTGCATCAACACACAAGCCAAATAACTATGTGAAGCATCACTGTATATCACATATGGCTTGCCTTCTACAGGTAGAGTAAGGATTGGAGCTTGAGTCAACATGTCTTTTAACTGCTCAATGCTCGCATGACATCGATTGGTCTACGCAAATTTCACATCTTTCCGAATTAATTTGGTGAGTGGCATAGCTATCATAGAAAAATCAATTACAAACTGATGATAATAACCTGCCAATCCCAAAAAATTCCTTACTTCTGGCACATTCTTTGGTGGACTCCAATTCAAGATTGCCTCCACCTTGCTTGGATCAACTCTAATACTTTTTGCTGAAACAACATGTTCGAGAAAGGTCACTTGATCAAACCAAAACTCACATTTAGATAACTTGGCATATAACTATTTCTCTCTCAATGTCTATAGTACAACCCACAGATGCCTATAATGTTCTTCCTTGCTATGAGAATATACCAAAATATCATCAATAAATACCACCACAAACTGATCCAAGTACGGTCTGAATACTCGATTCATCAAATCCATGAATGTTATTGGTGTATTTGTCAACCCAAAAGGCATTACTAAAAACTCATAGTGGCCATATCTCGAGCTAAATGCCATAAACACCATACTAAAAACTAGATAAAAAATGACATAAACACTGAAATAAACTAAACTTCCAAAATTAACAAAAACACTAAATAAACCAATTTAAACTAACAAAATACCTAAATAAAACAATAATTATCATAATAAACAGGACACAAATCTATAACAAAAACTAATAAAACAACTACCCCACGCTTAAAACTTTGCTTGTCCTCAAGCAAATTCACATGGCATAAATTAAAAAATCAAATAACCTTAACTATAATTCCAACATATAAGATGAAATACTTTAAGACATCAGACATAAATAATTTCAATTTCCTTCAATCAAGATTTTCTTAACTCATTAATTAATCCAGACATACAAACCTTATCTCTCTTCTAAGTGTTTCACTCGATTTCAAAGGTTAATCACTCAAACCACTCATGACTGCATACTACCATAAACTTGCTTAATTATCCAATCTCCCTCACTAATTTTCTCAAGAAATAATCCGAAGGTCTTTCATTTGGATGTAATGGGGCTAAGGTAAAGGTGTGAGAAAAGACATTTAAGCTGGAGCATCAAGAAATGGAGTATATAAATTAGACAATACTCTTGCTAAGAAACTCACAACTCCCTCAAATGGCATACTCACAATCCATTAATACTTCACATACTTGCATACTCAAAGAAAAATACATGAGTCGACATTCCTCTTTTGATAACCAATGCTAGAACATATAAGAATTTTGTATACATATGTATATACTTTTTTTTTTATTTTCTCTCTTTTTTATTATATCATATACATTTTTTTAATATATATATATATACAAAATATGAATTTTGCATAGAACATCTAGCTTAAAATGTAGAGGAAAAGAATAATCGACTCTTAATCCAATACAATGTGCACAGTATGCATTTCAACCCCAAATAGCAATATTATATTTTATTTTATTTTATTTTATTTTACTTGCTTACCCCACACTTTGAAATAAACCACCCTATTGTCATATCATAAAACTCCATTCCTTAATGCAGGTATGATGATAATAAGAGAATGCTAAGTTGAGAATTGTGTTGATCAAACAAGAAAAGGTCAAAGGCTCAACTTGGCTCACTAAGGAATTTAATATTAAGGGAGGTCTTTTTAAGCTAAAGGGCTAACCTAATTTGCCTTCATCATTTTAAAACTTGAGATTAAATCATAATGTGAGTTCAATTAGTATGCAAAAGCAAACTCTAGAGATGCAAAATCATGAAGGTGCACACTTAAGAAAAGAAAATCAACTGATAATAATATCAAATTATGAGGCTCAAAACTCACACAGGTGGGTTCTCAAAGATTTATATGTCATGAATTGCAGAATGTGAAAATTGATCCTGAATGAATTCAAATGCTAATCTCTATGCTGATACTAAAGTTTCAACTATAATGCTAAAATCACAGAAAAGATCAATAAGATTTCAACAATTATGCCATGCAAAACACACAATAAAACACACCAAGGCAAACAAAACAAAAAGAAAGCTAAAAGATTACCCCACACTTTAGAATTTACATTGTCCTCAATGGAAAACAAGAATAATAAAGAGAAAGAATTAAGTACAACATGTCTTCCATCATCCCCTAGTGAGGCAAAACTCTACCTTTTTATCACAAACACAAATGTTCAAAAACAAGATGCAAGAGAGCTTTAGGGTTTCCATTTATTTAAACTAAACATAAAATCAAAATTGCAAAATATAAAATTATAACTATGAAAAAAAAAGAAATTCAAACTAATGGGTTGCCTCCCATTTAGCGCTTCTTTAATGTCATATAGCTAGACATCATGCAAGACTAGGAATCGTGGATCAAAGTACTGTCAATGATCCTCACTTCATGAAATCCTTCATTGTATAGTTTAACTCTATGTCTATTTGCTTAAAAAATCTTATTGGTTCTAGAGTTAAGTAATTCAATGGCACCAGAAGGACATACCTTAGTTACCTCAAAAGGACCACTCCATCGAGATTTGAGTTTACCTTGAAATAGACTGAATCGAGAATTAAAAAGTAAAACTTTCATACCTGGGCTCAATGTCTGTCGCACAATAAATCTGTCATGAATTGCCTTAGTGCGATCCTTGTAAACTCTTGATCTCTCATATGCCTTTGGGTTAAAGCACCTTTGGGTCTCCCTCACTGATTTAGCCCCCTCTTCTAAGGTCAGTTTCAGCTCCAATTTATCTGATGAACTTGTCTGCAAGAAAGCATCTGAAACAACTGCTTCAACACAATTAATTAAAGAACATTCCTCATATAAAGCAGTTGTAGGAATGGGAGAAGTGTTAAAAATAGAAAAATCAACAGTTTGACCCAAGACAGTCATTGATAGTTTACCATTTTTAACATCTATTAAGGTGTTAGTAGTAGCCATGAAAGGCCTACCCAGCAAAATAGTGTGTGCTGATGGTGCAGGGTTACTCCCTTCCATGTCAAGAACTATGAAATCCACAGGTACTATTAACCCTCCAACCTTAACTAACACATCTTCTACAACCCCTTTCGGAAATCTAAGAGATCTATCAGCTAATTGCAACACCATTTTGGTTGGTTTAAGTGCCCCTAGTTCTAATTCTTGATACACAGAATAAGGCATCAAATTCACACTAGCTCCTAGATCACACATGCCCTCAGTCCCCTTTCCATTTCCCACAGTAATTTGAATTATAAAGCTTCCAGGATCCTTTAGTTTAGGAGGTAGTTTATGCTGCAGAATAGCACTAGCTACCTCGAAAACTATCACCTTTTCATTCGGCTCATACCTCTTTTTCTTGGTGATCAGCTCTTTGAAAATTTTTGCATAAGCCGGCATATTCTTTACTGCTTCAAGTAAGGGTAAGTTAATACTTACCTTAGACAGCATGTTGAAGATGTTAGAAAATTGCTTATCTTTTTTATCATCATCCTTCAACCTGCTGGGGAATGGTATAGGAGGCCGGTATGGATTGCTTGCCTTATGTAAATCTGCTGAAGGGGACTTCTCCATTGATTTATCTCCAGCACCTTTGTTCTTTGGATCTCCTTCCTTCTTGTTCCCTTGGTCACCTGCATTCACAGAGTCATTTTCAACATTAGTGTTAATTACCTTACCACTTCTAAGAACAGTCACTGATTGTGCCTGCTCAGGTTGACTTGAGAATTTCCCCTTCTGTTGAATCTGCATTTGTTGTGCCAATTGCCCTACTTGGGTCTCCACTTTTTTAAAAGATGCTTCTAAGGAATCCAACCTCTTATTGGTCATCTCTTGATTTTTTGCACTGACTTGGATAAAAGCTTGTAAACTTTCCTCCAAGCTCTCTATCTTAGACTGCCCTTGATTTGAGGATTGACCCTGCTGTTGGTTCTATCTCTGGAGGAAATGGAAAGGCTGCTGAGAATTATTTGTTGCCCAAGAAAAATTTGGGTGATTCCTCCAACCAGAATTGTATGAATTTGAATAAGGATCATTCCGAGCTCTTGGTTGAAATCCCCCCATGATTGACTTGCTCAACTTCATTCCCATATGATTCAAACGCAGAGGGGCAACTGTTTGCTCCATGCCCTAAAGTTCCACAGATTCCACACACTTCTTGAGCAAATGAAGAAATGTTGTTCTTCATGTTTAGCATCTGAACCTGCCTTGTCAAATCAACTATTTTACTGACCATCTCACTATTGGCCTCCAGTTGATTCACCCCTTTACTTCTTCCCCTTACACTCTTCTGTGAGAATTAGCTCCCAACATCTCAAAGATCTCATAAGTTTCATCAGCTGTCTTTTCTCCCATAGCTCCCCCAGCTGCATTATCAACAGTGTTCTGAAATTGCTGGGTGAGACCATCATAGAAAAACTGATTCAGAAGTTGAAGTGGGTAGTGATGATGTGGACACTGGATCAATAACATCTTGAATCTGTCCCAAGCCTCATGAAATGGTTCTCCCTCAAATTGAGAGAATGTAGCAATCTTTCCTCTCAATTCAGCTGTCTTTTGATGAGAGTAAAACTTTCCCATGAACTTGTTGTAAACTTGCTCCCAAGTTGTCAAAGAGTTTTCGGGCAACATCATAAGCCAGCTCTTTGCCCTATCCTTCAAAGTATATGGGAAACACTGCATCCTCAACTGATCCTCTGTTAATCCTCCCAATGGAAAAGTGTTGAGGGTGGAGTAGAAATCCCGAATAAAGTTCAAAGGATCTTCATTTGGAACTCCATAAAATGATGGCAGCATGTTATAGTGAATGTTCTTCAACTCATAATTTATTGCTGCATCTGTCAGTCTTATGCAAGAAGTGGAAGTTCCAATGACAAGTCTAGCAAAATCTCTCATGGTTCTTTGTCTTTCTTCTCCCATGTTAACTGATTGTGCAGTATCTGACTCAAATTCAGAAGTGTCCTCCTCTGTATCAAATCCGGTGTAGGGCTCAAACTCTTCTCTGCTCCTTTTCACTCTCTGAATTTCTGGAATAAATGGATGTAGCTCTCCTTCGAGTGATCTCCTGCCTTGCATAAATAGAATTTCTAGAAAAAGAAATTATTAAAAGCAAAAGACAAAATATAATCAAAAGGAAATAATGAAAAATAATCTAAAGTATCTATACTAATAAACAATTTTGCCAATTAGCCTCCCCGGCAGCGGCGCCAAAAACTTGTTGCGCTCAAATTAACTCTACCACAAAGCGTCACTCGCAAGTATACGAGGTAGCTATAGCAAAGGTGATTGCCCCAAGGTCGTCTCACAAGGAAGCTAAAGTGGCTAATTGATTATCAGATTATAAATAAAAAGTAATGAAGAAATTGAAATTGCTAACAACTAATGAAAAAGATTGATTGAAGTTTAAAACGAATAAAAGTAAATTAAGCTGATGTTTTGATTCACTTGATAGAAAGGTCTAGGGTTTGCACTTCTCTACTACTTATATGTATGAACGGTTATTCCTCTTAACTAATTTAATTTAAAAGATTAAAGTTCAAACAACTTAATTAATCGAGTCAAGGAAATAAGCTCTCGCATTCAAACCTTTTTCAACTAATCTTGTTATAATTGAAATAATCTTTTTAATAGGTTATATCTCTAATTCACCTAAGTCCTTAATTGAATTGTTCCAATATTAGACTTCATCTCTCAATCCATCATCTAATACCTAAAACACATAATTGGTGGCCAATCAATTATATATTAACAATATTTCATTCAATCAAGGCTAAAGAAATTATTAGCTAAGAGAATAACCAATTCATACAATTATAGCAGATCCATACAAACCCTAGACTAGATCAAATTAGTTCATCATGCTATCAAACTTACTCATCTCATTAATATTCAAAGAAATCTAATCAGACATGATAATATCCATAAATACAATTTCAATGTAAATAAAGAGAATAAGTTCGAGAACAAAACCAAGTTACAAACTCCTTGAAGCTTCTGAAGAATATCTTGTTCAAATCTTGCAAGAAGGATGTATCAATGGCTAGAACAATCTAATCTAAGCTAGATAAAACAAAGTGTAATCAAAAATCAAAGAAATACTAAGTTATCAAAACCCTAATCTCTTTGACGGCTCAATCTGCTCTCAAAATCGTCCATTCTCAAAACCCTAGCTTCTTTTTTTCCTTTTATATGAAAGATCCGCTTTAAAATCCGCTACGGCTTTGGTTCATGAGAGACACAGCCAAGTTGGATGTGACTTGGCCGTGTGGGTGGTCTTTGGAGGGACACGGCCAGTGACTTGGCCGTGTCCCTTGCATGTGTCACCTACTGTGAGAATTCCTTCTTCTTTTCTTCTTTGGTTGAGTGACACGGCCAGTTGGAGGTTGACTTGGCCGTGTTGGACCCTTTTGGAGGGACACAGCCAGTGACTTGGCCGTGTCCCTTGCCTGTGTTTGCTTCTGTGTGAGTTGCTTCTTCTTTGCCTTTGGAACTAAGTGAGACACGGCCAAGTTGGAGTGACTTGGCCGTGTTGGAGCCTTTTTAGAGGGACACAGCCACTGACTTGGCCATGTCCCTTGCTTGTGTCCTTCTCTGTGACTTGCTCTTCTTCTTTAACTTGGTATGGGACACGGCCAGTGACTTGGCCGTGTCCTCTTCCTATGTCAGCTACTGTCCATTTTTCCTTCAGTCTTGGTTCCTTGGCTTTTTAACCTAAAACAAAACTTCAAAACAAACTTTAAACAAAAAGAAAATAAACAATAACCAACAAAAACATAAACACCATATAAAAACTAGATCAAAAACGACATAAACACTGAAATAAACTAAAACTACCAAAATTAACAAAAACACTAAATAAACCAATTTAAACTAACAAAATACCTAAATAAAACAATAATTATCATAATAAACAGGACACAAATCTATAACAAAAACTAATAAAACACTTGTCGTAATAGTTTCACCATCTGCCACACCCAGACTGACGGAACCTCTTCAATTGCTAGTCTAGCTAATACTGATGTCTCCCTAGCAATCTTGGCACTGGCTCCAACAACATTGTCATTAGGGGCAGCACTCTCTACACTCCCCTCTCTTGACTGGTGCATCTTAGACACCATATCCAACTATATCTATAATCACAAAAAATTTTGCCACATTAGAGACTAGTTCAAATGCCAGTGCAATACATGTATGACATATTAAAATTATATTCAAAATTCCCTTTCTCTCTCTTAAAAGTCCACCTAGGTCGTGAATCTTAAACCTAGGCTATGATACCAAAATAAATTTAATACCCTTATACCCTATATACGTGCAATACATATTCCCCATATATATATAATACATATACAGAATATGAGAATGTCACCATTTCAATCTTTTCAAAATTTTCATTATTCCATGAAAGATATTTTAAACCTTAAAATGTACTTTAACAAATAAACAAAAATACCAATTAATAATAAATTATCAAAATACAATTTTTATTGAAAAATCTCTGAAAAAAAATTGGCCAGAGTTTTGTCTATATTTTGGATGTTCCCAAAAATCAATTTTCACAACCTGCATGAAAATTTACACTCCCAATAATTTTCAACCAACAAATTATCCCAAAATCTCCAGCATTTCTCAAAATACTCAAACAGATATATATATCAATATTTAACATATTTCCCAATTCTCAACATTTAGTCCAAACATTTTAAGTTTACATCATATATATATATATATATAACATATTGTACATAAATATGTCAAATTACCCAAAATAAAATAATTACATGTGTGCAGCTGGCTTTGGTATGTGACAACTAATAAAACTTCAAGAAAAACTCAAAAACCTTAGACTTGTTCAAGTCCAGTAGGGCTTTCAGTACTAACCCTGTGACCTGCGCGATAAACAAAATCGCTAAGCATTTTGCCTAGTGGTACATACTTTGATAATAAAATAAATAAAAGTAAAACAAGGTATATTGCTTTTTCATTAAAACTAGCAATGCAACATGAAATTTCCTTTTAATTTATTTACATTATCTTTTCAAATTATAACTTAATACAATCACATGCATTGGGCCAAAAGACCATATATAATATTTAGGTTCTAGAGATAATATTTTGGACTATTTTAGATATCCAGTGTCTAGCTCGAAGGTAAATAATAATGACGTCTAGCGTCTAGCTCGAAGGCAAATTACATAATGGTGACACTCAATGTCTAGCCCAAAGGCAAATCAAATATCAACAGTGCCCAACGTCTAGCCTGAAGACAATTATAAGCATGCCACAAAACACAAATCTTTGAAAAATGATATTATATAAGGTTTCGCACATAACACATAATTTCATGCTTTTCTCATACTTTAGCAATTATGTCAATTTCCATTCTTTTTTATAATTTTTCTATCTTTTTATCACATTTCCAATCACAAACTTCATATTTCATTTTATTTTCATAATGTAGCCAATATAAATTATAATTTGACATGTAACACTTTTCATACAAACACATTCCATAAAACATATAGCTAAGCACTTTGTATGTGACTTCACACATTAAAGTAGAAAAGCATCAAATTCAACTTACCATGTAATATACCAATTACAATGCATTATGATACCTCTGTATCAAAGTACATACTAACCTTAGTTAAGTAAGTTCCAAGCTACCAAATCACTACTTTCCTACCACTTTCTATAATGCCCTTCACCACTAAAGTTGGGAAAATACAATCTACTCAATTTCTATTCAAAATGTCTATAATGCCCTTCACCACTAAAGTTGGGAAAATAAAATCTACTCAATTTCTATTCAAAATGTAAGTATATATTATGTATTAGAATCATATTTCTACACATTTTAACTAATAAAAACCAATTTAGCACATTTTCCTCAAATTTTCAAATTTTAATCCTAATTATCTTTAATTCTAGTTATACATTCTACTCAATTCTTTGGTATTCTAAGTTCATTTCTATCATTAAAATCATTCAATAACATCATTTAAATTATAAAAATAAAATTAGCATCAATTCTTTATTAATACTATTCCAAAACCCTAACTTTGTTACTAACCCTTCTAAACTCCATCTATACTTAACCAAATCAACTATCCAACCATATAATATTTGTCTCCTCATCAAAATAACACATTATGTACCCATTTCAATAATTATCTCATCTCCCATCAAAATCTCAAAATTTACATATTTTTAAAACTCATTAAAACCAAGCTTAAAGTAGAAATTACTTACATAAACCTTGATTAATCGTTAAAAATACCTTGAATCCTTTGAAATCTTTGTGAAATGTGGTGTTTAGGATGAACAAACCACCCCTTATTTCTCTTAAAATTCGGCCTTCATGGTTAGAATGTAACACCATTATACCCTATATATGTATAATACATACATTCCGTATATGTAAAATATACGTATAAAGTATAAGAATGTCAAAAATTGATTTAATAAAAAAAAATTTATTCTCAATTTAAATTTTTAAACAATTAAAATGTATTATTTTTTATATGTAAATAAAATGTTCATAATTAATTTTAGGTATCCAAAATAAGTGTTTTATATAGAAATTTCTGAAATAAAATTTGCCAGAGTTTTATTTGTAAGTTAAACATCCCAAAAATCAACATTTACTCATTCTGCATAAAAACACACTGCCAATAAAAACAATTCAACATTTCACCTCAACTTCTCAATTTCTCCTCATTTTTCTCAAAACATTTAAGTATGTACATATATATATATATTTATAAAATATATATACAATCCATTATCATAAAAGTAGTCCAAAAATTCTTTATATTCTACAATACTCCCAAAACATAAACATAATATACATAATTATATCATGTTTTATAAAATGAAATGTATACATGAGAGTTGCTGGCTTTGATCCTATGGCAGCAAAACTCACTTCAAACACTACCGACCTTAAGCCTAAACCTAACTAGGTCTAGATGAATTCTTTGAATCTACCGGACCAACTCTGCCACCTGTGCGATGAATTACAATTGCACTAAATTAAAAACTTAGCGGTACATACTTTGATAATAATAATAAAACTTTAATACAATGACAATGCATAATACTTTTGCATGTTATTTCACAATGTGGCATACAATTCCACTTTAAAACATAATCTTTAATCTTTTTATAATTCCCATTAACACATACACAAGCATGGGCCCAAATAAACTAATATATTATTCAAATCTTAGATTTACTGTTTTGGTCGATATTGATAGCCAATTTGTAGCCCCGAAGGCAAATCATATATCAGTGACGCCTAGTGTCTAGCCTCAAAGGCAAATTATATATCGGTGATGCCTAGGGTCAAGCTCTGAAGGCAAATCATATATCAATGACGCCTAGCGTCTAGCCCGGAAGGCAAATAATGAGGATAACCTCATAGGCATGCCACCAAACACAGAACTCTGAAAATTGAATAACATACTAGACACACAATTAATACATACTTTTCATAATCAATGTTCTTATCACATTGACTCTTTTACTCACTTTTCTCATTGCCTCTTTTTACCATTTATCATATTGTCTCTTTTCTCCTACTTTCCAATCACTTTATACAATTATGGGTCACATTTACAAGTAACCCATTTTCACATATCATCTTCAAGGCTCACATTTCATTTGTCAATTTCTCATTAATTCATAACAATGCCATATCACTTTATCAAAATGTATGTCAGTTAGCATTTCATTTATATTACCCAAACATTTTTGCTCATTTACACATAATGCACCTAAATCACATTTTACTCATTTTATCCAATAATAATGGCTTTTCACAATGCATATAATACATACTCATCACTTCACATGTCATATCACAATATGTATGAATGTTCAAATAGTCAAGTAGCTTAACACATTTTTTATCCAAAATGTGTTAAGCTGAATCAAATGCAAATACATTTAAATTATCAAGATTATGTACGTACCTCAACTTAACACTCAAATTCAAGCTAAAGTATTACTTTAACTTCTAATTCCACAATGCCCTTCAACACTTAGGTTGGGCAACTTGCTTCCACCTAATGTCTATTCAAAATGTGAGTAAATACAATTATTGACGACTACATTTTAAGGCATTTTAACTATAAAACCTTAATTTAGCCTCACACCAATTACTTTCCAAAAACAATTTGCCTTACCTTACTTTAACTTTAGAATTCCATTTTAATCAGCTGGTATTTTAAGTTTATTTTTATCATTAAAAACATATTAACACAAGTTTTAACCAATTAAATCTAACAAACACATATTCTTTAACAAAATCCTAAAATATGCCCTAAGTCTCTTCATTTCAACCATTTCCAATTATCAATTTCAGTCCATTTTCATTATTTAAATAATTAAACAACATGATTTAAATAATGAAACTAATTGAACAAGCATTCTTTAACAAAGCCCTTTTCCATAACCCTAAACCTTACTAACCAATTCCAACTTCAACTTAACCCAAGTTAATCAATTATTCAACCATAAAATTATTGTTTACTCATCAAATAAACATCATAAATGCAATTCCAACAATTATAACATGCTACATCAACTACCCAAACTTCACATAACCCTAAATTTTCACAACTTGTCCATATCAACCAACCAACCAATATTCTACCATACTCACCTAATTTTAATATCATTTCTACCCATTTTAACAATTAAACAACATTTTCTTTGTCTAGCAATCTAAACATAATCATCAAATAAAAGAAAACAAAGCTTTAGAGAAGAGGTACTTACTTGAATCTTTGATAAATCTTCAAAATCCTCTTAATTCTCTTGAATTTTCTTGTAAAATTGAACAAATACTATGAGAAAATCTTTCTTTTTCCTCATCTTTCTCTATATACGTCCATGGCTAAAAAACAATGAACAGACTTTTCTTTCTTGTTCTTTCTTATTTCCTATCCATAAGTATAGATACATTAATTAATTAATTTCTTTTTAATCCTCCACCACATGTTTTCTTTCTTCTTTGACTTTCTTTTCTTTTTTATTTATTTATTTTATCATCATTGTAATATCCTCATTTATGCCCTAGAAGTTTTGCATATTGTTGTTGTTGTTATTGTTGTTGTTATTGTTATATATTGGATTGAATGTATATGATGGGATAAGAAAAGAAATTGGGAGGAGAATGCTTGTGTATATGTGTATTGGGAAAGATTTAGGGTTTAGAGAGAATGGTATATGTTGTGTATATGATGATATATATAACATATAAATTGGTCAAATGAAGAGTCAAAGTGTTGGTTAAGTGGAAGAAGATATTTTTGTGTTAAGTGTGTAATTACATATAAGGGCTTAGATAAGACAAAAAGTTAGTTATATGATGGAGGGCATTTTGGTATTTACTTGGATAAGAATACTTGGTGGAGATTAAAAGCAAAAAAATTGACTTTGTGTCTTCATCATTTTCTTCTTTCTTCATGAAGTGGCCGGCTCTCCATTAACTAAAGGGAAAGATAAGTGTTCTTGATGCTAGAAGTGAATTGAAGAAGTAATCCAAGGTTTTGACAAAGGATTGGTGGAAATTCTTCTTCTAGAGTAAGTATTCTCTTGTTTTCTTTGTTTATTTGGAAGTTTTGTTGGAAGTGAATAAGGGTTTGGTGATTTTGTGATTTGGTGGGTTTGAGATGTGTTGTGTTGTGTTTTCAAGTGTTTAATTGATTTTAAGTTATGAGTTTAATTTAAGGTAAGTTTTCTCTTGTTACCCTTGTTATTTTGAAGTTATGCTTGAGTTGAGTTGTGGTTTGATGATGATTTAAATGATATATGAGGCCATTGTGATTGGCTATGAGGATTGTAATGAAATAAGACATGATATGAGACAATGCCATTGTGTTTGGCTATGATGAATGATGCTATATGAGATATAATGTGATTCAATGGAGATAAATGAGACATGTTTGCCTAAATGATAATGAGAATTGAGAATGAAATCTAAATGAATTGTGTGGCTAATGTGTTATTCCATTTTCAGAGTTTGTTGTTGGTGGCATGCCTAATAAGTGTAACAATCTCTTGAAGTTAGGTTGGATTGTATCCTTGAAGCCTAATTGAGATGTTACAACCCTTGAAGCTAGGTTGGGTTGGTTCTTGAAGCCAAGTTGGGTTGAAGCTTAGCATGCTTTGCTCCCCTTGAAGCTTGGTTGAACCTAATCCTTGAAGCCTAGTTGGGTATATGATATTGATAAATGTGATAACAAACCAAAGCATTAACTCTGAAAATTGAATTGCATATTAGTGTGTCTTGGGCCCATGCTTGTCTTTGTTTAGTGTTGGTTATGGATTGTTTAATGATTAGTTAATGAAGTATGAGAAAAGATATTGAAATGTGATATGCATATATTTATATGTTGAATTATGAAATGTAAAGGTATGATGTTAGCTTTGCATATAAATGGTTACATGTATAATATGAATTGAGAATTGACATTGTATTGTATTAAAGCTTACCAATAGCATGTTTTATCTTACTAAG
This sequence comes from Garcia nutans, assembly GCA_947685225.1. Taxonomy (NCBI): domain Eukaryota; kingdom Viridiplantae; phylum Streptophyta; class Magnoliopsida; order Malpighiales; family Euphorbiaceae; genus Garcia; species Garcia nutans. Next base: position 28,138,751 of record CANTUV010000009.1, on the reverse strand, counting down.
CCGTTGGCTTAGCGCGATAGTGTTTAATCGCGCAGGTAATAGAGTTGATAGAGTTGAACCCGGTAGTTCTTCAAGACCAAGGGAGAGTAGACCTTGAGGAACCCATTTTTGGGAACTTAAAGATCAAAGCAGACTTGCCAATCATGTATACTTCTTTATATTTTGTAAAGAAATGTTTAATGTGTAAATATGTAATTATTTTATAACTTCCGCTGTGTAATATTTATATATATATATATACATAACTAATATGTTTTGTTTTATAAGTAAATGATCTATTTTTCTATAATGTATGATGATAAGGGTATTGTATCAAGTTTTAAAGTGTTCTAAATGTTAAGAGAAATGTAGCATTCCTATGTTTGGTGCACATATGCTGCATTGTTGTGGTTGTGGTGTGTGTGTGCATTGGATATGGGGGTGTTACAATTGTTTTGGTATCAGAGCCTAGGTTTGAGATTCTCAACCTAGGTAAAATGTAAGAAAAAGAATATTTTTACTTAAAAAGTAAATTTTTGAATAACATACATATTTATGATTGGCAGTCTTTGATCTTTAATAAGATTTAATCTGCTGTGTTTGTAGATATAGGTAGTAATGGATCCCCACTCACGGCAATCAATTGAGGGAAGTGCGGAGAGTGTTGCTCCTGAGGAGGGAGCTAGGATTGATAGTGTTGAGGAGGCACCTGCTTCGGTGTTGGGTAGACCAGTTGGTGAGGATGTTCCGCCAGCTTGGTTCAGGAATATGATGGAAGTTATGAGACCAGCACCTGTGCAACCAGTGCCACCACCCCCTCAGCCTTCAGTATCAGTGAGGCACTATGATAAACTAAGGAAGTATGGAGCGGAGGATTTCCTTGGTACTACTGACCCAGCTGTAGCAGAGCATTGGCTTGACAAAGTTCAGAGGATTTTTATTCAGTTGCAAGCCACCCCTGAGGAAAAGTTTGACTATGCAAGATCTTTGCTACAAAAGGATGCATATAGTTGGTGGAAGACAGTGCCCCATTCTATGGATGATCCACTAACTTTGTCATATGCTGACTTTCTGAGAGAATTTGAATTGAAGTATACTCCAAGGGAGTATAAGGATGGGAAGAAAAGAGAGTTTTTAGATTTGAAGCAGGATCACCGGACCGTGACGGAGTATGAGGTTGAATTTATCCGGTTGAGTGAATATGCTGGGGGTATTATAGTTGATGAGATAGATAGATGCAGGAGGTTTGAGGAGGGATTGCGGCCTTCTCTTATGTGTCATGTGGCTGGTTCAAGATATATTGATTTTTCCCAGCTTGTGGCAGCAGCTCGTAGTGTGGAGAGAGCTCAGGTTATTGCAACTGCTTCAGAGGAAGAGACTAGAGTTAGGAGGCCCCAGTTCGAGGCAGGGTCTTCTTTTGCGAAGAGGGGTAGAGGAAGTTTTGTTCCTCGGAGTAGTAGAAGCCAGAGACCAGTGGGTAGGTCAGTGCAGTCACAGAGACAGAGATTTAGACCTGCAGCTTCAGTGGCGAGTGCTCCAACCCCTATGGTTCAGAGATCCACCTTACCCATCTGCATCCATTGTGGTAGGCCGCATGGTGGTCCTTGTTGGAAGGCTGGTGTTGCAGGGGTATGCTTCAGGTGTGGATCACCTGATCACTTTGTGAGAGATTGCCCTGAGAGGCAAGAGCAGGTGTCAGTTGATACTGCAGCTTCTCGGCCCAGTGTGAGGGGAGGTCGAGGAAGCAGGGGCTTTGGCAGAGGAGGCAGAGTTGGGTTCAGTTCCAGAGGAGGTTCTGCATCCAGAGAGAATAGACCAGAGGAGGTTGGTTCTTCCCAGAGGATGTATGTTATGCAGAGGCAGCCAGATGCATCGGCAATCATAGCTGGTACTTTTTCTTTATTTGATACTTCAGTACTTGCTTTGATAGATCCAGGTTCCACCCATTCTTATATTAGTGCATCTATTTTGCCTGTTTTTGATGTGCATGCTGAGTCCCTAGGATTTGATGTGTTAGTGACAAATCCGTTAGGGCATAGTGTGGTTGTGAGTAAGGTGCACCGAGATAGTGCAGTGAGGGTGCAAGGTGAGGAGTTCCTTGGAGACTTGATTGAGATGCCATTTAAGGAATATGATGTGATCTTAGGAATGGATTGGCTATCTCGACATGGAGCTGTGGTGGATTGTAAAAAGAAAATTGTTTCTTTGAGGACTGTTGATGGTAGAGAAGTGTTAGTATCTAATGAGCAGGAACAGCTAGCCTCCCTATTTGTTTCAGCTGTTGCAGTTAGGAGATTGATTAGAAAGGGGTGTGAAGCCTATCTTGCTCATGTGGTGGATACTAGAGTGAAGGGTTCTCCCATTGATAGCATTGCCACAGTTGCTGAATTTCCGGATGTTTTTCCAGATGAGTTGCCAGGATTGCCTCCTGAGAGAGAGGTGGAGTTCGGTATCGAATTGTTGCCTGGTACCACTCCTATCTCGATTACTCCTTACAGAATGGCACCAGTAGAATTAAGGGAGTTGAAAGTACAATTACAGGAGTTAGTGGACAAAGGATTTATTCGCCCCAGTGTTTCTAATTGGGGAGCTCCTGTGCTATTTGTGAAGAAGAAAGATGGTACCTTGAGGTTGTGTATCGATTATAGGCAATTGAATAAGGTGACTATTAAAAATAAATATCCTTTGCCTAGAATTGATGATCTCTTTGATCAGTTAAAGGGTGCAGCTGTGTTTTCTAAAATTGATTTGAGATCTGGGTACCATCAGCTAAGAGTCAGAGCTGAGGATGTTCCGAAGACAGCTTTTCGGACCAGGTATGGGCATTATGAGTTTTTAGTTATGCCTTTTGGTCTGACGAATGCACCTGCAGCTTTTATGGATTTAATGAATAGGGTGTTTAGACCCTATCTGGATCAGTTTGTAGTGGTCTTCATCGATGACATTCTGGTGTATTCGCAGAATGAAGAGGAACATGATATGCATCTGCGGATTGTGTTGCAGACTTTGAGAGAGAAGCAGTTGTTTGCCAAATTATCGAAGTGTGAGTTCTGGTTGAATCAAGTAGCTTTTCTTGGACACATTGTTTCAGCAGAAGGCATTAGAGTTGATCCGAGTAAAGTTGAAGCTATATTGAATTGGAGTCCACCCAAGTCTGTGATAGAGATTAGAAGTTTTCTGGGTTTGGCAGGCTATTACCGGCGGTTTGTGAAAGGGTTTTCTTTGATAGCTACTCCACTCACCAGATTGCTTCGTAAGGGAGTGAGGTTTTTGTGGACGGATCAGTGTCAGGCGAGCTTTGAGCAGTTGAGAGATATGTTAACTCAAGCGCCTGTTCTTACTTTACCTGTTGAAGGCAGACCATATGTGATTTTCAGTGATGCTTCACATAGAGGTTTGGGGTGTGTATTGATGCAGGAAGGAAAAGTTATAGCTTATACATCTCGACAGTTAAAACCGCATGAGCTTAACTATCCAACCCATGATTTGGAATTGGCTGCCATTGTATTTGCATTGAAAATTTGGCGTCACTATCTATTTGGGGAGAAATGTTTCATCTACACTGATCACAAGAGTTTGAAGTATTTGGGTGTCCAGAAAGAGCTCAATCTTCGTCAGAGGAGATGGTTAGAATTGATTAAAGACTACGACTGCTTGATTGATTATCATCCAGGTAAAGCAAATGTTGTTGCTGATGCCTTGAGTCGGAAGTCTGTAGCTGGTTTAACTGTGTATTCGCTCTCGTTGCTAGTTGAGTTGAGAGCATTGCATGTCAATTTTGTACCTTGTGATGATGGTGCATTGTTGGCACAGTTGCAATTGAAGCCAGTTTTGCTAGATCAGATTAAAGAGGCTCAGATGACGGATATGAAGATTCAGAAGATTATTTCAGATTGCAAAAATGGAAAATCTAGAGATTTTGTTGTGAAAAGTGATGGGAGTCTCTGGTTCAAGAGCAGATTGTGTGTACCCGATGATGCTGTTTTGAAAAAGGTCATTTTGGAAGAAGCTCATCAGTCGATGTTTGCTATGCATCCGGGTAATACGAAGATGTATCATGATTTGAGACAGCATTATTGGTGGATTGGGTTGAAAAGAGACATTGCTGAGTTTGTATCGAAATGTCTCACTTGTCAGAAGGTTAAAGCAGAGCACCAAGTTCCAACCGGGTTGTTGCAACCGTTGTCAGTGCCAGAATGGAAGTGGGATAGAGTGACGATCGATTTTGTGTCTGGTTTGCCATTGACACAAAAGAAGCATGATGCCATATGGGTGATTGTGGATAGATTGACTAAGACAGCTCATTTCCTTCCAGTGCGGATGGATTACTCTTTGGAGAGGTTGGCTGAGCTGTATATCCATGAGATTGTAAAGTTGCATGGTGTTCCAACTTCTTTAGTGTCTGATAGAGACCCCAGGTTTACTTCAAGGTTTTGGAAGAGTTTGCTTACAACAACAGTCACCAATCCAGCATTGGTATGGCACCATTTGAAGCATTGTATGGTAGACGGTGCAGGACACCTCTTTGTTGGAATGAACTTGGTGAAGGTAAAATAATTGGCCCTGATTTGATTCAAGAAACGGAAGAGAAAGTAAAGTTGATTCGAGGTAGATTAAAAGCAGCTTCAGACCGACAGAAGTCTTATGCAGATCTGAAAAGGAGAGACATAGAGTTTAATGTTGGAGATAAGGTATTTTTGAAAGTATCTCCTTGGAAGAAGATTTTGAGGTTCGGTCGGAAAGGGAAATTGAGTCCTCGTTTCATTGGGCCGTATGAAGTGTTAGAAAGAGTTGGGCCAGTGGCATATCGACTTGCTTTGCCACCTGAGTTGGATCGTATTCATAATGTGTTTCACGTTTCTATGTTGAGGAGATATAGGTCGGATCCATCTCATGTGTTGCCATTTGAATCTATTGAAGTGAGCCCAGACTTGACTTTTGAAGAGGAACCAGTTGCTATCTTGGCACGAGAAGTGAAAGAGTTGAGGAACAAGAGTGTACCATTGGTGAAAGTGCTATGGAAGAATCATGGAAAAGAAGAAGCAACTTGGGAAAGTGAGCAACTTATGCAAGAACAGTACCCGCAATTGTTTCAGTTTTGATATCAGGTAATTTCGAGGACGAAATTTCTTTTTAGAGGGGGAGAATTGTAATATCCTCATTTATGCCCTAGAAGTTTTGCATATTGTTGTTGTTGTTATTGTTGTTGTTATTGTTATATATTGGATTGAATGTATATGATGGGATAAGAAAAGAAATTGGGAGGAGAATGCTTGTGTATATGTGTATTGGGAAAGATTTAGGGTTTAGAGAGAATGGTATATGTTGTGTATATGATGATATATATAACATATAAATTGGTCAAATGAAGAGTCAAAGTGTTGGTTAAGTGGAAGAAGATATTTTTGTGTTAAGTGTGTAATTACATATAAGGGCTTAGATAAGACAAAAAGTTAGTTATATGATGGAGGGCATTTTGGTATTTACTTGGATAAGAATACTTGGTGGAGATTAAAAGCAAAAAAATTGACTTTGTGTCTTCATCATTTTCTTCTTTCTTCATGAAGTGGCCGGCTCTCCATTAACTAAAGGGAAAGATAAGTGTTCTTGATGCTAGAAGTGAATTGAAGAAGTAATCCAAGGTTTTGACAAAGGATTGGTGGAAATTCTTCTTCTAGAGTAAGTATTCTCTTGTTTTCTTTGTTTATTTGGAAGTTTTGTTGGAAGTGAATAAGGGTTTGGTGATTTTGTGATTTGGTGGGTTTGAGATGTGTTGTGTTGTGTTTTCAAGTGTTTAATTGATTTTAAGTTATGAGTTTAATTTAAGGTAAGTTTTCTCTTGTTACCCTTGTTATTTTGAAGTTATGCTTGAGTTGAGTTGTGGTTTGATGATGATTTAAATGATATATGAGGCCATTGTGATTGGCTATGAGGATTGTAATGAAATAAGACATGATATGAGACAATGCCATTGTGTTTGGCTATGATGAATGATGCTATATGAGATATAATGTGATTCAATGGAGATAAATGAGACATGTTTGCCTAAATGATAATGAGAATTGAGAATGAAATCTAAATGAATTGTGTGGCTAATGTGTTATTCCATTTTCAGAGTTTGTTGTTGGTGGCATGCCTAATAAGTGTAACAATCTCTTGAAGTTAGGTTGGATTGTATCCTTGAAGCCTAATTGAGATGTTACAACCCTTGAAGCTAGGTTGGGTTGGTTCTTGAAGCCAAGTTGGGTTGAAGCTTAGCATGCTTTGCTCCCCTTGAAGCTTGGTTGAACCTAATCCTTGAAGCCTAGTTGGGTATATGATATTGATAAATGTGATAACAAACCAAAGCATTAACTCTGAAAATTGAATTGCATATTAGTGTGTCTTGGGCCCATGCTTGTCTTTGTTTAGTGTTGGTTATGGATTGTTTAATGATTAGTTAATGAAGTATGAGAAAAGATATTGAAATGTGATATGCATATATTTATATGTTGAATTATGAAATGTAAAGGTATGATGTTAGCTTTGCATATAAATGGTTACATGTATAATATGAATTGAGAATTGACATTGTATTGTATTAAAGCATACCAATAGCATGTTTTATCTTACTAAGCCGTTGGCTTAGCGCGATAGTGTTTAATCGCGCAGGTAATAGAGTTGATAGAGTTGAACCCGGTAGTTCTTCAAGACCAAGGGAGAGTAGACCTTGAGGAACCCATTTTTGGGAACTTAAAGATCAAAGCAGACTTGCCAATCATGTATACTTCTTTATATTTTGTAAAGAAATGTTTAATGTGTAAATATGTAATTATTTTATAACTTCCGCTGTGTAATATTTATATATATATATATACATAACTAATATGTTTTGTTTTATAAGTAAATGATCTATTTTTCTATAATGTATGATGATAAGGGTATTGTATCAAGTTTTAAAGTGTTCTAAATGTTAAGAGAAATGTAGCATTCCTATGTTTGGTGCACATATGCTGCATTGTTGTGGTTGTGGTGTGTGTGTGCATTGGATATGGGGGTGTTACAATCATCATCATCATCATCACCCCCACCACTTTTTCCACCACCAATTTATATTTGATATATATGTGTAGTATGTGTTATGTATATGTATATGTCATATATTTTACTAATATTTTACATATACCATTATGTACACACACATATATATAATGTATATGCCATGTATATATAATGTATATTTAATGTATATAAATACATATATGCACATATAACATGTATGCTATATGCATATCAAACATACTTTATATGTATTATATATATATCAAGTATATAATATATATATATAAATATATATATATATCCAACATGTGCAATTGATAAATAATATGTATATACTAAGTATACACTAGGTATACATTAGGTATATACAACACCTATACCTCCAAATACTTATTTAATTTCTCCAAAATGATGGATATTACATGGAAGAAGAAGAAGATGAGTTTTCTTCTTTTATTTCCGACATTTCCAATTTTACCCCTCACTTATATACATATTTACTAAATAATTAAAAATTAAATAATGTGATATTGTTTCCTATCCATAATTATCTTGATTTTAATTTAAATTAATTATATTTAATTAATTAATTATTTTATTTTATTTTATTTAACGTTTAACCTAACTTTATCTTTTTTCTAAAAGTGTGTATGTTAGGGACATATCATGTGTACATTATGTGTCTAATGCATATGTTAGGTAGATATAATGTGTACATTATGTGTCCAATATATATTTCTTTATATCTTACATATACATTTTACATTTTCATACTTTCAATACTTTATTTAGCCTTCTAAATTATTTATTTAATTTTTATTAATTTTTATTTTAATATTTTAACAAAGTTATGGATGTTACATGATGGTGCGGTGGTGTTTAGATGGTTGTTTGTGAATGAAAGAAATGGGAGAAAATGATACTTTACGGATGGTTTGTGGTGTTGTACAAAAATTAGGATGAATGTAAGGTGTAAGGGCTTATTTTGTGAAAAAAAGGAAGGTGTTTATGTTTGCTTTAAAATCTGGAATTTCAGAAGTTAAATGGTTGATTGTAACAATAAAAATGGAACTGGTTGAATGTTTTTGGATCATATACAAAACCCTATTAGTTTTTGGAAACTAACAAAACCCAAATGTGTTAAAACACTTCAATTCACTCAAAAGATAATCTGTTCCTATTCCAAATTCGTTTCCCTTTTTAAATAAGGAAACAAAGAAGAGTTACAAGCTAAATAAAGGCAATTAAAGCCAAAGAAAACTGCCTACATTAAATCAACATCAAACACGTATTAAAAGCAAGATAATAATGAAAAATGAAACTAAAAAACAGAAATTGAAGTCTTCAAATGTCCCCCACATGTATGAGCTGGAAACATGTGCTAAAATCAATCTTTAAGTGCATTATGTTGGGCTTTAAATTGGCCTTCAAATATAAGGGCTTGGAACAACCCAAAAGGCTTCAGAATGAGTTGAATCTTCATGTTATGTATGGGTTCAAAGTAGAGTTCTCCATTAGGATCAACAACATCATCTTCGTCATCTTCCAAAAGAGTATGAAGGCCCATATTAAGAGTGTCTTGAATGGCATGGACTGATGGACCTCCATCATTCTCCCTTTTTGGGAAGTCTCCTCTTGCATAGAAGGTTGCATTGAATCTTCAACAAATTTAGAGAGGTCGCTTACATTGAATGTGTTGGAAATCTTGTAAGATGGTGGAAGCTCAATCTTGTAGGCATTCTGATTTATCTTCTTTAGGACTTTATAAGGATCCTCCGCTTTGGGTATTAGCTTATTCTTCCTTTTTAAAGGGAATCTCGCCTTCCTCAAGTACACCCACACAAGATCACCTTCTTTGTATTCAACAATAGATTTCAGCTTGGATTGACGCTTGTAGGCATCATTCTTCCTCTGAATATGTTCTTTTGCCTTAGTATTAAGTTTGACTATTTCAATAGCCCTTTCTTCAGCCTTTAGGTTGGATGGGACACAAGCATGTGCTTTGCTCAAATCAATTGGAATAAGAGGGTTAGCGCCATAATCTAATTCAAAATGAGTAAAATTTGCAGTCTTACTCTTGGAACTTTTGTAAGCAAACTCTGCATGTGCCAACATAGTATCCTAATTCTTCACCTTTTCCTTCAGCAAACTTCTCAAAATGTTACCAAGGCTTCGGTTGACCACCTCGGTTTGTCCGTCAGTTTGAGGATGAAATGTCGTGCTAAATTTCAGTGTCGTGCCAAGTCTTGCCCATAAATGTCTCCAAGAATGACTCAAAAACTTTACATCCCTATCACTTATAATACTCCTTGGAATTCCGTCGAGTTTTACAATGTTTTCAAAATACAATTTCAGAATATGTGATGCATTATTAGTTTTGTTACAAGCAACAAAATGAGCCATTTTAGAAAATCTATCTACAACAACCATAATAGAATCATGATTTCTCCTTGTTCGTGGCAACCCAACTATGAAATCAATTTTTACATCTTCCCATGGAGCATTCGGAACTGGCAAAGGCATGTATGGACCATGTGCTTGTGATGTCATTTTGGATTGTTTACATGTATTACAGCCCTTAACAAGCCTTGAAACGTCTTTCCACATCTTTGGCTAATAGAAATTCCTACTAGCCAATTCATAGGTCTTGTCTCGTCCAAAGTGTCCAGCTAGGCTTCCCCATGGACTTCTTTTAAAATTGCTTCCCTTAAAGAACTATGAGGAACATAAACAGCATCAAGCTTGAAAAGATAACCATCATGAATAGTGAAATCCCTAAATGTACCATCTTTCCTAACTCTTTCCCAAATCTGACCGAAATCCCTGTCATTCTCAAACAAAGTTCTCACATCATCAAATCCTGTTACATGAGCATGCATGGTACTAAGAACCTCAAATCTCCTAGACAATGTATCAGCCGCAACATTACTTGGACCATCTCTATACTTCACAACAAAATCAAAGGATTGCATATATTTAACCCAAGATGCATGTCTTCTACTCAACTTAGCTTGGCTTTGAATATATTTAAGTGCTTGGTGGTCAGTATACATCATGAATGAATTTGCCAACAAATATGCACTCCCATGTCTAAGTGCACGCACCAAAGCATAAAACTCAAGGTCATAGGCAGAATACTTTCTCCTAACATCATTCAATTTTTCACTAAAAAATGCAATAGGTTTTCCTTCTTGACTCAAAACAGCCCCAATCCCTACCCCAATTGCATCATGATGCAAGAAAGGATCCCTTGAAGCTAGCAAGTGGACTAATCACTAGGAGCAAGGCAAAGAGATATCAAGCTAGTATGGCTTTGCATATTCAAGAAGAGATTTCCAAAGAGCTTCAAGAATTATCATTCAAGAAGATGGAGATAGAGCTTGAAGAAGGCACACCAAAGCTGATTATGATGCTTAGTGTGGAAGCTAAAGGCTAGCTAAAGAAAGGTCCAACGTGCAAGAAAGGTCCATGGGGGTTCATATAAAGCCTTGGGAAGTAATTTAAGGCCCATGGACAGCCCAAATAGTGTGGGGCGTTTCTTATGTTGAAGGAATTAGTTTGGTTGTTTCCATACTTTATATTTTCCTTAGTGGATTAGGATTTTGTTTCCATACTTTATATTTTCCTTAGTGGATTAGGATTTTGTTTCCATACTTAATGTTTTCCTTATGCAATTAGGAATGTTTCCCTTATGCAATTAGGAATGTTTTAGTCTTAATTTTCCATATGCAATTAGGAATTTTGTAACCCTTATTTAAGGGCACTATTAGGCCGAATTTCATATACAACAATTAATAAAAAAATTTTGAATTCTTCTACAAGTTCTTCTTGTGAATTTTTGTGTGAGAGAGATTAGAGTGGATTCTTTAATTCTTTCTTTGCATCAAGAATTAGGTTTACTTATCAATAAGAGTTGTGGCGTTTTCCTTCTTCTTACCAACTAAATCCTTCAATCATAGTGAGTTTGCATCTCTTTATAGGCGTTGGGTTCCTTAGGAGGTGATTATCAAGTTTCAAGGAGTTCTCCACCATTGTTATATGTTGGGTTTGCTACCATCATTGCTAAGGGTCCTCGTCATTTGGTATCAGAGCCTTGCTACAAGGTAATTTTTATCTACTTTGTCTTTCTAGGGTTTGTTAATTTAGGTCTTTTAAATTTCTGCGTTTTAGGGTTCTTAGAGAGTCTAGTCTTTAATTTTCAAAAAAAGTCATATATCAATTCTGATCAAGGCCGAATTGAAGGAGGGTATTCTTAGGGTGAAAACAAAACCTAGGAAAGGATTCTTGGAGAATTTTGAAACCAAGAATTAGGGTTCTTGAAAGAAAGCAAAAGCTAGAGTTTGTGTTCAAGTTTGATTTCGATTTAGTCTTGAGTGAATTTGGGATTGCGAATTAAGTCCAGATTTTGAAAAGTCATTGGAAGTAAATTAAGTCCCGAATCAAGGGGATAGTGAGAGGAAGCAAAAAAAAAAGAGTACAAAACCACCTCAACAAAAATTGTTTGATATTCTTGCTATTTGGGTGCTAAGGATCAGATCTAGGTGGGTGAGAAGTAATAAAATTTTTGGGCGAAAAATTTCACCTTTTGAGGGGCTTTTGGAATTCGAAAATTAGACCTTAATATTCATATTATTTGAGTGTTATAGGTACGAATTAGAGTCTAGAAGCTAGCATTTTGGGTAGAATTGATTAGGTCCATAAAGCAGCTTGCCAAGTGTGGGCTGTTTTTGATTCATTATATCCAAATTTGTCTTGTTTATTGGCTTCATTGTTTCTAATTTCTTTATCTAGCTTTTAATTCCAGTACATTGTTAAGTATCATTTTCTTATGCCGATACTTGGTTCTATATCATGTAGTGCAAATTACCTTACATTGCCTCCGGATACTTGTCTTGTTTTCTATCTAGTTCTAGGATTTAGGTTCTAGTTTCTTGAACGACTTGACAATTGTTGGTTGGTGAGCTTGGTTCTGAAGTGCAATCAAGGAAGACAAGAAAAGTGAGGTAATTCTAAACACTTGAGTGAATTTTGATTATTACTAATCTTGTTTCTTTAAGTTTGTTTGTTTGTTAACATGGCTGGAAAAGGAGAAGAGACTAGCAAAGAAGGAGCTATGGCCGAAAGCTTGGCTAGGCTTAATGAGACTTTGGCAGCAATGCTTGGTCGAATGGAGATGATGGATACTAGATTGCAAGAGAATGCAGCACGACAAGCACAACAAATTCAGCAAGTGCAACAAGGGCAGCCAGCCGCACATCCAAATCCCATAATGCTAGCTAGAAGAGTGCTTAGGAGAGAAGGGCAAGGAAATCTTGAAGCACTAGAAGCAGCCGAAAGGGTAGAAGATGAAGATGAAGGTGGAAATCAACCTACCACTGATGGTGACCTTACTTCCATCAAGATGAAGATTCCTTCCTTTGAAGGGAAGAACAATGCAGAAGAGTTCATAGAATGGGAGAGGAAAGTTGAGCAAATTTTTGAATGCCATAACTACACCGAAGAGAAGAAATCAGTTTTGGCAGCCGTAGAGTTCAAAGGGTATGCTACCTTTTGGTGGGATCAATTGAAAGCTAATAGAAGAGGGAAAGGTATGAGGCCTATTCCTGAATGGTCAACCTTGAAAGAACTAATGAGAAGCCGATTTGTACCATCTCACTACATTCGGGATTTGTACAATCGACTAGCAAGACTAGTTCAAGGTGGAAGAAGTGTGGAAGAGTACCGCAAATAGATGGAGATGATCATGGCTAGGGCAAATATTGATGAAGATGAAGACAAGAAGATGTCATGATTTCTTGGGGGATTGAATTTGAACATAGCCAATGAATTGGAGATGTATGAATTCAACACAATGGAAGAGTTAGTTCAAAAGGCCATGAAGTTAGAGAGAAGATTGAAGAATAAAGCTATTTCGAAAACTAGTTACTCTAAAGGTAGTGAAAGTTTTTCAAACTTTAAGGGTTCAAGTTCGAGTGGAGATTCCTACAAAGGGGATTACAAGGGTTCTTTCCAAAAGAATTCTTCCTACAATCCTAATTTCAAGAAGCCGAATGATGGGGATGCAAAAATAGCCAAGGAAACACCTTCTAGACCTACTCCAAGTAGGGAAATTAAATGCTATAAGTGTTTGGGAAGTGGACACATTGCTTCTCAATGTCCGAATAAGAGGGTGATGATTGCAACCCACGAAGGGGAAATTGAATCAGAATCTGAACATGAAGAAGAGGAGGAGGCCGAATGTGGTAATAGGGTCGAATATGATGAAGAGGCTTGGGAGAATCAAGTATTGAATGCTGAACATGGAGAGATGCTTGTTACTAGAAGAGCCTTTAATATTCAAGTCAAGGAAGAAGGCTTGGATCAAAGGGAGAATCTTTTCCACTCTAGGTGTTTGGTGAATGGTAAGGTTTGTACACTTATCATTGATGGTGGAAGTTGTACCAATGCTGCTAGTACTACAATGGTGGATAAATTGGGGTTAGCTTGTTTTAAACATCCCAATCCTTACAAGTTGCAATGGTTCAATGACGCTGGGGAAGTAAAAGTGTTGAAGCAAGTCAAGGTACCATTCTCCATTGGGTGGTATAAAGATGAGGTTTTGTGTGATGTAGTGCCAATGCAAGCTGGACATTTGCTATTAGGAAGACCATGGCAGCATGATAGAAGGGCACAACATGATGGCTTTTCTAATAAGTATACCTTTACTTATGAAGGAAAGAAGGTTGTTCTAGCACCATTATCACCTCAAGAGGTGTATGAAGATGAAAAGAGGATGCTAGAGAGGGAGAAAGAAGTTTCGGCCAGCAAGAACCAAGCGGGTTCAAATTTGGCTAATGATGTTTATTCAACACTCAAGGGTAATTCTAAGGGTAGGGAAAGAGAAAATAATAAAGTGAGTGAGTGCAAAAAGGGAAAAGAGGTCGAGAGTCAAAAGAAAGTAAGCAAACAAATAAATGGCCCATTGGTGAGAGAAAATAAGCAAGGAGAAAAAGCAAAACATACTTTTTATGCAAGAGCAAGAGAGATAGATGTAGGACAGCCTGTACTCATTATTATGTATAAAGAATCGTTACTTGCTGACAGTGAAGAATCTCTTGATTCTTTACCTTCTAGTTTTGTCTCTTTGTTGCAGGATTTTGAGGATGTGTTTCCTGAAGACCTTCCTAGTGGTTTGCCACCATTAAGAGGGATTGAACATCAAATTGACTTCATACCCGGTTCTACAATTCCAAATCGGCCAGCATATAGGAGCAATCCTATGGAGACAAAAGAGATGCAAAGACAAGTTGAAGAGCTTTTGGAGAAAGGCTTGGTTCGCGAGAGCCTTAGTCCTTATGCCGTTCCGGTCTTCTTAGTACCCAAGAAAGATGGTTCTTGAAGGATGTGTGTTGATTGTAGGCCTGTGAACAAGATTACTGTGAAGTATAGACATCCCATTCCTAGACTTGATGACATGTTGGACGAATTGCATGGGGCGAAATATTTCACAAAGATTAATCTTATGAGTGGTTATCATCAAATTCGCATGAAGCTTGGAGATGAATGGAAGACTGCCTTCAAAACGAAATATGGTTTGTATGAATGGTTAGTTATGCCTTTTGGTTTATCTAATGCACCTAGTACTTTCATGAGATTAATGAACCATGTTTTGAGAGCTTATTTAGGTAAGTTTGTGGTAGTTTACTTTGACGATATTCTGATTTATAGCAAAACTGAGGAAGAACATGTTAAACATGTTAGGAAAGTGCTTGAAATCCGTAAGGAGCAAAACCTTTATGCTAAGCTTAAGAAGTGTTCTTCTTGTCTAGATAGGGTTGTTTTTCTTAGTTTTGTTGTAAGTATGTAGGGAATTGAAGTTGATCAAGAGAAGGTGAAAGCTATCCAAGAGTGGCCGAATCCTTCAAGTGTGACAGAAGTGAGGAGTTTTCACAGATTGGCAAGCTTCTATAGGAGATTTGTCCCTAATTTCTCTACATTGGTAGCCCCCTTGACTAGCATAATCAAGAAAGAAGTGGGATTTGTTTGGGGCAAGGAGCAATAAGAAGCACTTGAAGTAAATTGTTACTGAAATTATTATAATGTCAACTAAAACTTACAAAAATTTGATGTAAATTTTAGTAAAAAATTATGTAATTTTGAATGATTATTATGGTAGTTTGACCAAAAATTTAGTATGTCAAATTCTGATATTTTATTTCTCAAATTTCAAAAATTGCACTCTAACTATTATAATTTAAACTAAAATTTTCAGAAAGTTGATATAAATTATGTAAGTTTTCATATATTTTTTATAGTTTTGAATGATAATTTTGATAGTTTGACTAAAAATTCTAGTAAGTTAAATTCTGGTATTTTATTTATCAAATCTCAAAATTTTTAATCAAATTATCAAAATTTTAATTGAAAGTTTTAGAAAATTAGTGTAAATTATGTAAGTTTTAGTAGGCATTATGTGATTTTGAATAATCATTCTAATAGTTTGATCAAAATTCTAGTTGGTCAAATTTTGATATTTTATTTCTCAAATTTTAGAAATCGTATTCTAACTATCAAAATTTGAACTAAAAATTTCAGAAAGTTGATAAAAATTATGAAGCTTCAGTATAGTTTTTGTAATTTTGAATGATAATTCTTGTAGTTTGACTAAATATTCTAGTAAGTCAAATTATGTTATTTTATTTCTCAAATTTCAGAATTTTTAATCAAATTATCATAATTTTAATGAAAAATTTTAGAAAAAATGATATAAATTGTGTATGTTTCAGTAGACATTCTATATCTTTGAATGGTCATTCCGGTAGTTTGACCAAAATTCTATAGGTCAAATTCTAGCATTTTATTTCTCAAATTTCAAAAATTCAACTCAAATTTTCAGAATTTAAAGTAAAACTTTCATAATATTGATGTAAATCATGTAAGGTTTAGTAGACTTTTTATAATTTTAAATAACAATTTTGGTAGTTTGATAAAAAAAATTTAGCAGGTAAAATTTTAGTATTTTATTTATCAAATTTCTGAAATCTCACTCAAATTATTAAAATTGTAACTAAAAGTTTTAAAAAATTGATGTAGTTTCAGTATATTTTTTGTAATTTTAAATGATAATTCTGGTAGTTTTACCAAAATTCTAGTAGGGGAATTTGTGGTATTTTGTTTATCAAATTCCATAAATATTACTCAAACTATCAGAATTTGAACTAAAAATTTTAAAAATTTGATGTAAATTATGTAAATTTCAGTAGACTATTATAATTTTGAATGATAATTCTGGTAGTTTGACCAAAATTTTAGTAGGTAAATTTTTGATGTTTTGTTTATCAAATTCCAAAAATATCACTCAAACTACTAGAATTTGATATAAAAGTTTTAAAAAATTGATGTAAATTATATAAATTTCAGTATATTTTTTGTAATTTTGAATGATAATTCTGGCAGTTTGACCAAAATTCTAGTAGGTCAATTTGTTGCATTTTGTTTATCAAATTTCATAAATCTCACTCGAACTATCACAATTTGAAATAAAATTTTGAAAAATTTAATGTAAATTATGTAAGTTTACTTTTTGTAATTTTGAATAATAATTCTGGTAATTTGACCAAAATTTTAGTAGGTCAATTTTTGATGTTTTATTTATCAAATTTTAAAAATCTCACTCAAACTATCAGAATTTGATCTAAAAATTTCAAAAAATTGATGTAAATTATGTAAGTTTCAGTAGATTTTCTATAATTTTGAATGATACTTCCGGTAGTTTGACTAAAATTCTAGTAGGTCAATTTCTAGTATTTTATTTTTGAAATTTCTGAAATCTCACTCAAAATATCAAAATTCAAACTAAAAGTTTCAGATTTTTTTGTAAATTATGTTAGTTTTAATAGACTTTCTGTAATTTTGAATTACAATTTCGGTAGTTTGACTAAAAATTCTAGTAAGTAAAATTCTGAATAAACAAAATTACTTTATATTGCATATTATGATGTCATCACTAAAATTCAGGTAAGTCGTATTATGTTTGTTTGAATTTTAAACTTTAGAATCATCTATCAAATCATTTTATCTCAAAATTACAGAATGTAAAAAATCTTTAATTTATATGAATGTTCTGAAAATTTATCTATAATTTATTTATTGACTTTTTTCATGTTACTGTTGGTAGAATTTTGCTATTAAAAGAAAATAATACTTCCTTCAATGAATTTTTATATATTATCTAATTCAATATATTATAAGTTATCATGATTATCAAGAATATGTTTCAAATAAAAATGAAATAAAAAAATTAGAAGAGATTAATTTGTTGTGTGAAAAAAAAAGCACAAAAATTTTCATAATAAAGAATATTTCTCATTTAATAAAATTTCTTGTCATTCTGTAATAAAAATGACATATTTACACTCAATCTGAAATTGCTGCTTAATTACAAAATTATTTTTTGTATTAAATTAATTAATTTTTTGTCTCTTATGCTCAAGATCTGCTCAAAATGAAAGTAATATGGAAAAAAATATCTTATCTGCAAGGGATTGTCAAGCCAATGCCTCACTGGGTGTCTTAAATCTCAAGCCAATACTTTTACAAATTCATTATAATTTATTTTATTCAATGTTTTATACATTTTCAGTATTACATTTATTTTTTGTTATAGGAATGTAAATGCATAAACGGAAATATTGAAGAAATTAATATAAACATAATATAAATAAATAATATGAATATTCAAAGATATTATGTTTGTCAAATATATCGATACAACATTCGGCATATAAAAAATGTATAAAAATATATCCAAAACATCTAAAAATTTATAGATAAATCATATGCAGTCGACATACCAAAAAATATATATGATAATAATATCCAAAAAGAGCTACAAATCTATATACCTATCATCTATAGGATCCTAATTAGAAGGTGGATCGTCAAGAAAAGGATGAGAGTTCGATGGAGGCTGAGAGTTTCTCATTAGTGCCTCCATATGGGTCATCATCTCGCAACGCTCCTCCCTCCTCTGAATCACATTCGCGACGCTACTCCCTCTCCTGCAAATCTGCCAAAGATTGTCGTAGAGTTTGTAGCTCGTCCTGAAGTGCTTTATCAACTAGTTGAGAAGTATTGATAATATCAATACATTATATATATGCACCCCGTACTCCACAATATGCAAGCACTACAAATCCAATATTGCAGGGAAGACCCAACAAGCTTCCATGTACCCATCCGCCTTCTTCAAGCATCTCAATTTTAAATAGTTATATGGAATAGAATACATACCTAGTAATAAAAGAGAAACAATTGCAGCAACAATAACAGAACAAAAGGCTATAAAAGTTTAACAGAAGCAGGAGTAGTAGAAGCAACTGCAGACCAAATTAATCATGAAAAGAAATTAGTCTTTTTTTTTATCAAATTAGTTTTTTTATTAAACAAACAAACAATACATTCAAAATCATACTAGCATTTTTCTGATCTTATAAAATGACCTTAATACTAAAAGGGTAGGCAAATAATTACCAAAGTAAAACAAGTAACTAGACCATTAGGCTCCAATTTTTTCTTTCCAATCATTTTCATATATTTTGTATAATTTCATAGATTTTGGATTCAATTATAGCTTTTTCTTCTACAACATCTTCCTAAAGTGAGGCCCCCCTCACAATGAAGTAAGATCTCTTAACATTTTTATTAACTATTAGAAACTAAAATAATCCATGATGGTACTAGTTAATAATCTGTAAGAGACAGAGAAACAAAGTTCTCTTAGCATTTAACTCTAATCTGAATTATTTTCTACGGTAAAAAAGATGTGAAAGTCTAAGAAGAAAAAGAAAGGTTTTATATTCAAAATGCAAAACAAGCATTGCAAGCAGAAACTATAGTTGAATTGCTCACATATACAAAAGAATCTACAAGGAGGAAGAGGAAGGGTGAAGATAAGTTTAACACCCATGAAAACTAACAAAAAATTTTTAAAAAAAATTATTTCATTTTTTTCTTTCTTTCAATGAGTGTTTTGTCTATTTGCAAGTCCACGACCATACAAAACTCCATCATATTTCTCAAGTAAGCCAATTTCCAAATTTCTTGTTCTTCTTCTATAGCATTATTTAAATCCAAATTTCTCACTCTTTCTTCTACTCTACACCCATTATCTCTTCCACTATACAAACTCTAAATATTTAGAGTGTAATATCCCTAAGTACACCCTAAAAGTTTTGGAATCATTATTGTTGTATTTAGTTTAATGTGTATGTTTGATGGAAAGAGAAAAGAAGTAAAGAGAAAGTGTATATGTTGGATATATATAGATATATATATATAACATATACATAATGTATAAATGGGTGTAGGAATATAAGTGTATATGATTAATAATAATAATAATAATAAAAGAAAAAGAAGAAAGGAAGTCAAAGGGAAAGATATGTGGTGAAGGATTTTTATATTATTTATTTTATTATTATTATATATATATATGATAAGTATGGGAAAAGAAGAGAAAAATCTTCTTTTCTTCTTCTTCTTCTTGAACGAGAGAGAGAGAGAGAGAGAGAGAGAGAGGTGTGATTTTATCTTCATACACATCAAATTCTTAAGGGCTTTAAGAGAATTGAAGGTGGAGATTGAGGATTTGGCAAAATATTCAAGTAAGTATTCATTTTCTTGTATTGATTTCTATTGATTGAGGTTATATTTGTTATGGTTGGTGTGTGAAGATGATGATAATGAAAGATTGAAATATATAGATATGTTGAATTGGTATCTAGATGATGATAATTTGGGTTATTTGTGAGGATGATGATGAATTGTTGAAATTGTTGAGTAAGGGTTTAGTATAAATGAATTGAGAATTTGAGTAGATGATTCATGGTGATGTATATAATGATAATTATTATGATATATTGAAGTTATATAAGTGTTAAATTGATAGGTAATTGATGAATATAACCAAGATGTTGATTAAGGGTGATGAAGTATGAGTTTTGAAGTGTTTGTGTTTTCATGGATGAGAGTTCGAAATGTATGATTTTTGCCTGACACGGGCAGTGACACGGCCATGTTGTTGGGCGTGTCAATGGTACTGAGTTTGACGTTTGTGACACGACCATTAACACGGCCATGTTACTGAGCGTGTCATAGTTACTGTGAGAAAAAGTAATTGACACGGCCATGAACACGCCCGTGTTGTTGGGCGTGTCAATGTTTCTGTGAGGCAGAATGAGTGACACGTCCATTAACACGACCGTGTTACTAAGCGTGTCAAAGCTTCTGTATTGTTGGTTTAGGGCACGATCAGGGACATGCCCGTGTTGGTGAGCATGTCATGTGTAGAGTTTGCCCTAATTAGTTATCCTTCTTATTTTCTTATATGTATAATTATCTTTGGATTAGGTTTTGAAGAGATTGTGTTGCCTTAACCTAATTGTTGAGAATTCTTGGAAGAGGAAGTGTATAGATTGATGGGAGTTGTTCTTGAGGTAAGTACAAACGTACTTGGATGTATTCTTTTACATGATTGTGAGACTTAACACATTTAGTTATAAATGTGTTAAGTAATTTACTATATTGTTAATACAATGTGACTAATGTTATGATTTGTATAGTGTGAAAGATATGATGATCATTCAAAAAGGTATGTGCAATGCAATTTGTTATGATAAATACTTTATTAATGAATTCAAAATATATTATGTATATTCTATTGATGAGTTGTTTTAATGTGAATTGAGGTATGATATGATGCAAAACTATTGTGATTGGTTATGATGATTCAAATGAAATAAGTGGGGCATGTTTGCCTAAATGAAGATGTTTAATGCAATTGATGATATATATTCTCTTGATGAGATGTGGAGCCATGGTTGTTGGCTATGATGATGCAAATGAAATTATTAAGGCATGATTACCTATGTGTTTATGAGATATAAATTGAGAAAGAGAATGGTAAAGAAGTGAATGAATTGATTGTATGTTTAATATGTTATTCAATTTCAGAGTTCTGGATTTGGCGGCATGCCTATAAAATATGAAAAGTAACAGTCTTGCCGGGTTGAGGATCTCCTCGATATAGTCGGGTTGATGGTCCAAGAGACTGGGTCTGTTACAGGTAACAGTCTTGCCGGGTTGATGATCTCTTCAATTTGAGTTGAATTGAGGTCCAAGAGACTGGGTCTGTTGCACTATGTGAATTATGGATATGAAATATATGAACAGTAACAGTCTAGCCGGGTTGAGGATCTCCTTGGTTTATCCGGGTTGAGGTCCAAGAGACTGGGTCTGTTACAGGTAACAGTCTAGCCGGGTTGATGATTTCCTCGAGTTTAGCTGGGTTGAGGTCCAAGAGACTGGGTCTGTTACCCTATCCATGGATAGAGATATATACATATTGCCTACGGGCTTGATGATTATGATATGGACCAAAGCAGTAACTCTGAACTTTGAATAACATATTAGTTTTTTTTCGGGCCCATGCTTGTCTTTGTTTAAATGTGATTTATGAAATGTGAAATGGATGAATAATGAGACCTATGTTTGCCTTCGTTGGAAATGTGATTCATGACTGGTGAATTGTGAATAATTAATTAATTGAATAAAATAAAATAATGTAATGTTATGAAGTATGATATGTAATAGGTATATTGATATATTCATTGTGAGTATTAGTGATGGAATTGTGGTTGGTGTTAATGATATGCATATATGAATATAATATATGAGATTAATAGAGATATATGAAAGGTGTAATTGAAAGGGAAACCATGATGAGAAATTAATGGTACATGAAGTTAATATATTTATATATATGTTAGAAATTATGTAATGTATGTTTATATTATTTATTTGTACTACTAAGCTCTCGGGCTTAGCGCGGTTGTGTAATCGCGCAGGTGAGTAGGTGGTAGATCTGAAGTCTTTCGTTATTCCATGAGAAGAGTTTGAGTTGTCGAGACCAACTAGAAGGTGATGCATACATGTATAAGTTAATTATGCAGTATTTCTGACAAGAATGTATTCATATGTTTAAATGAAGTTTTGATAAAGATAAGATTAGTATATATATATATATATATAAGATCATTGAAAGTATAATGATTTTGTGAATGTTCTTTATATTAATGTAATCTTGTTTGAACTCAGTTAAAGGTTTTTAAATTGTATAAAAAAATGACATTCTTATACTTTATATACGTACTGTATGCATACCTGGTATATGTATAGTATTTATATAAGGTATGGGGGTATTACAATTATTTTGGTATCAGAGCTTAGGTTCGAAATTCTCGGCCTAAGTGAAATTAAAAAGAAAAAGTTTTGAAAAGCTTAAATAAAATTAAAAAGGAAAAGTTTTGAAATGAAATTTGTAATACATGTATATGCATTAACACCTAGGTTGGTCTCGTATGTGGCACTATGTGAATTGTAATGTGTTTGAATTAAATGAGATGGATGATAGTGTGTGAATGAGGTTTTACATGAAGGGAAAATTAAAAAAAAATGATATGGAAACATTTATACAAGTTTAATTGATAAATTAAAGAATGAGAATTTATTCAAGTAAAGTAAATTGTTAAATATGTTTGGTGTATAAAGAAATGAATAGGAGAATAAAGTTGGAAATGAGTTAAAAGCAAAATCAAGATTAAACTATGTACTCTTTCCTTTACATTTTGAATCTCTTTCTAATAAACCTTATGTTTGGATTACTAGAAAGAGGAAATATTGTTGAATTATTAATATGGATAGATATGTTATTAAAATGAAGAGAGTATGGTGGAATATTGAGTAAGTTAATTGGTATAGGCAAAATGTGATTATTTAAGATTTGGGTATATAAAGTTAAGATTTTTAAAAGAAAAAGAGACGATGTCGGTTAAGTAAGGAGATATAATGATGTTGTATGCATTGTTGTATTAATGCAAACATGAGAAATATGATAGGCTTAAGTGTTGTTAAAGCTCATGTTAATGGTGGTAATATGTGACATTTGGATTTTTGAAATGAGCTTTAACAATTGTGAAAGTTATATGTTTTGATGTTGCTTTGTTGTATATATATAAGATGTTTTTAAAGTTGATATTAAGAAAAATGAGATTAGTAAATTAAAGTTTAGGTAAAGTAGTAATCTGGGAATTTAGAGTTTTAATGGAATGTTGATAAAGATTTTTTTTTTGATATTGATGGTTTAATGTATATTCAATACATGAGCTATGTGAAATGTATAATATTGCACATGAAAGTATTATGAATTGAGTAATGTGATTGATAGTATGAGAATTTGTTTTGAAATAAAAAGAAAATGATTGAATGAGTAAAAATGAGTTACTTTAAGTTATTTGATTTGAAAGGGTAAAAATGGATATAGAGGTATATTAAATATTTGTAAAAAATATATATATATATATTATATTGTCACATTGGAAATGTGACTAAGATTTCTGTGAAATATCATTATGATTAGAGTAAACATATATATGTTGAGTTGATAAATAATTTAAGTCATGTCAAAAGAATGAGAATGATACTGTTCAAAGAAAAGTAATAAATGTTAAATTTGTATGGATTGTATGTAAAAGAAAAATTATATATATATATAATTATGTTTATACATGTATAGGATATGTGAAATGAGTTTTCAATATGATTGTAAATGAAGTATATATGAAATGTGGAAGGTAAATCACATTATAAATGTGCTCTATGAATGTGTATGTGGCATAACTACTCGTTTAATGATATTAAGAATGATATTGCATATATTAGTGAATCTAAGAGAGATTAAGTCTTGAATTATGTAAAGCTAGGTGGATTATGTGACGGAATTAAGAGTGGAATGGACTTGTGTAATACTGGACAGTGGAAATTATTATAATGATCACTGAACTTGATGATCATATAATATTTTGAGTTCCAAGGTATTTACATGCGGAAATGTTCTATGTATATAAGTATAATAAAAGAGAAAAAAAATGAAAGGAAGAAGGGAAGTATAATATATACAAATTTTAAAAAAGATAGATTAAAAATGGAGTAGCAAATGGAAATTGTGTTAAATTTGCATATGATTGAATATATATATATAAGAATGTTAAAACATGAATTAAGCTTATGTTGATCATATAATTGAGTACAAATTGGGTTGAAACGGAATTGGAATGTGTTAACTTTTGGTGTAGCCAAAGTTTAGAATTGAATATGTAATTCTTGCGATACAACTTAGCATGGTAATTGGAAAAGTTCGAAGCAAAATAATAGAAGAACAGTAATGACTTATAAGTCACAGGCTTGATTATTAATCTCTTAAGGCCATATGTTTTGTTTAGTATATCTGGTCGGTTAGTTTTGTTATTCACATATTTGGGACTGAGATAATATGACTGTAATACAGATTTGTTTAGAAGTATATTTAAGAGTTATGATGAGTAAAGTTGTACCTTATCATGTAATGTTAGAAATTTGGTTATAATTATGAAAGTAAGGAGAGAAAAGAGAATTATGAAAATATTTTGAGTTATGGATAACGTGATATAAAGGTAATTATTGTAAAAATAGTAATGGTATGAAAGGTAAGGAGATATTAAATGGGAGAAATTCCAAAAGATGACTGAAAATTATACTGAATATGTTTATGGTATAAACTGAATAAGTGAATGGACTTAAGGTTTAAGTGAATGAACTATAAATAGTAAATATGGTATGAGGTTATCATGAGAATTGGTGGAAATTATACTAAGATAATAGAAAATAAACTATGTATATAATGAAAGATAATTTGAAGTGATTCGTTATCATGATAATTTGACTGAATATGGATCGAATGAGATCAGGAATTGAATATAAGTTGCCCTAATGGAATTAGGTTATATTTATATATATGTATATTGTGAAATTTCATGATAAGCTTAAATAAATTAATTGTTGGTTTGAATTGAACAAGATTGTAACGTGGGTATATATTGCGACAAACAGATCAATTGATCTAGATTTCGCTAAGATTACAAATTATTGTTGAGATTTTAGATGTACAGTTGTGCTAGGAGTATAAGATTTAAGTGATAATGTATATGAGATAATATTTGGATATATGAATGGACATGAATGAATTGAGTTATATCAGTTGTAAATGGTGATAAAAGGGAAAAGGTTGAATACCTGTAAAGTAAGTTTAAAGTCATTGTACTAATATTTATGTTAAGTGAGAAACATGTTAAAGAAGGAATTAAGTGTATGAAAAATAAGGATATTATTATCAATTAAGGTTTGTTAAATGTCTATTTTGAAAGTGATTGTAATGACGGGATAATCAATATTAAGATTTAGCTCAATGATTTTTTTAGGGATAAATTAAAAGAGTAATTATAAAGAGATGAAGTAGTAAAATATCTTGAAGATAATGATTAGATGAAGTATAAGTATATTATAAGATGATTTGATTTTTATATAAAGGTAAATTCATTGGGAATGTGAGGAATTATCTTGATTGCTTTGTTAAGAAAGTAATAAGATAGATATACAAATATAATGATGAATTATGAAATTTAGAGAAGATAATTGACTCTAAGGGGGAGAGTAAAAGTTATGTGATTTGCTGATATAATAACTTAAGAATATATGTAACTTTATATGTAAGTTAAGATATTATTGTGTTAAGAATGGATTGTTATTGTACTAGATAATTTCGAGGATGAAATTATTTAAGGGGGAGAGAATTGTAATATCCCTAAGTACACCCTAAAAGTTTTGGAATCATTATTGTTGTATTTAGATTTAATGTGTATGTTTGATGGAAAGAGAAAAGAAGTAAAGAGAAAGTGTATATGTTGGATATATATAGATATATATATAACATATACATAGTGTATAAATGGGTGTAGGAGTATAAGTGTATATGATTAACAATAATAATAATAAAAGAAAAAGAAGAAAGGAAGTCAAAGGGAAAGATATGTGGTGAAGGATTTTTATATTATTTATTTTATTATTATTATTATATATATATATATGATAAGTATGGGAAAAGAAGAGAAAAATCTTCTTTTCTTCTTCTTCTTCTTGAACGAGAGAGAGAGAGAGAGAGAGAGAGAGAGAGAGAGAGAGAAAGAGAGAGAGAGAGAGAGAGAGAGAGAGAGAGAGAGGTGTGATTTTATCTTCATACACATCAAATTCTTAAGGGCTTTAAGAGAATTGAAGGTGGAGATTGAGGATTTGGCAAAATATTCAAGTAAGTATTCATTTTCTTGTATTGATTTCTATTGATTGAGGTTATATTTGTTATGGTTGGTGTGTGAAGATGATGATAATGAAAGATTGAAATATATAGATATGTTGAATTGGTATCTAGATGATGATAATTTGGGTTATTTGTGAGGATGACGATGAATTGTTGAAATTGTTGAGTAAGGGTTTAGTATAAATGAATTGAGAATTTGAGTAGATGATTCATGGTGATGTATATAATGATAATTATTATGATATATTGAAGTTATATAAGTGTTAAATTGATAGGTAATTGATGAATATAACCAAGATGTTGATTAAGGGTGATGAAGTATGAGTTTTGAAGTGTTTGTGTTTTCATGGATGAGAGTTCGAAATGTATGATTTTTGCCTGACACGGGCAGTGACACGGCCATGTTGTTGGGCGTGTCAACGGTACTGAGTTTGACGTTTGTGACACGACCATTAACACGGCCATGTTACTGAGCATGTCATAGTTACTGTGAGAAAAAGTAATTGACACGACCATCAATGTTTCTGTGAGGCAGAATGAGTGACCCGTCCATTAACACGACCGTGTTACTAAGCGTGTCAAAGCTTCTATATTGTTGGTTTAGGGCACGATCAGGGACACGCCCGTGTTGGTGAGCGTGTCATGTGTAGAGTTTGCCCTAATTAGTTATCCTTCTTATTTTCTTATATGTATAATTATCTTTGGATTAGGTTTTGAAGAGATTGTGTTGCCTTAACCTAATTGTTGAGATTTCTTGGAAGAGGAAGTGTATAGATTGATGGGAGTTGTTCTTGAGGTAAGTACAAACGTACTTGGATGTATTCTTTTACATGATTGTGAGACTTAACACATTTAGTTATAAATGTGTTAAGTAATTTACTACATTGTTAATACATTGTGACTAATGTTATGATTTGCATAGTGTGAAAGATATGATGATCATTCAAAAAGGTATGTGCAATGCAATTTGTTATGATAAATACTTTATTGATGAATTCAAAATATATTATGTATATTCTATTGATGAGTTGTTTTAATGTGAATTGAGGTATGATATGATGCAAAACTATTGTGATTGGTTATGATGATTCAAATGAAATAAGTGGGGCATGTTTGCCTAAATGAAGATGTTTAATGCAATTGATGATATATATTCTCTTGATGAGATGTGGAGCCATGGTTGTTGGCTATGATGATGCAAATGAAATTATTAAGGCATGATTACCTATGTGTTTATGAGATATAAATTGAGAAAGAGAATGGTAAAGAAGTGAATGAATTGATTGTATGTTTAATATGTTATTCAATTTCAGAGTTCTGGATTTGGCGGCATGCCTATAAAATATGAAAAGTAACAGTCTTGCCGGGTTGAGGATCTCCTCGATATAGTCGGGTTGATGGTCCAAGAGACTGGGTCTGTTACAGGTAACAGTCTTGCCGGGTTGATGATCTCTTCAATTTGAGTTGAATTGAGGTCCAAGAGACTGGGTCTGTTGCACTATGTGAATTATGGATATGAAATATATGAACAGTAACAGTCTAGCCGGGTTGAGGATCTCCTTGGTTTATCCGGGTTGAGGTCCAAGAGACTGGGTCTGTTACAGGTAACAGTCTAGCCGGGTTGATGATTTCCTCGAGTTTAGCTGGGTTGAGGTCCAAGAGACTGGGTCTGTTACCCTATCCATGGATAGAGATATATACATATTGCCTACGGGCTTGATAATTATGATATGGACCAAAGTAGTAACTCTGAACTTTGATTAACATATTAGTTTCTTTTCGGGCCCATGCTTGTCTTTGTTTAAATGTGATTTATGAAATGTGAAATGGATGAATAATGAGACCTATGTTTGCCTTCGTTGGAAATGTGATTCATGACTGGTGAATTGTGAATAATTAATTAATTGAATAAAATAAAATAATGTAATGTTATGAAGTATGATATGTAATAGGTATATTGATATATTCATTGTGAGTATTAGTGATGGAATTGTGGTTGGTGTTAATGATATGCATATATGAATATAATATATGAGATTAATAGAGATATATGAAAGGTGTAATTGAAAGGGAAACCATGATGAGAAATTAATGGTACATGAAGTTAATATATTTATATATATGTTAGAAATTATGTAATGTATGTTTATATTATTTATTTGTACTACTAAGCTCTCGGGCTTAGCGCGGTTGTATAATCACGCAGGTGAGTAGGTGGTAGATCTGAAGTCTTTCGTTATGCCATGAGAAGAGTTTGAGTTGTCGAGACCAACTAGAAGGTGATGCATACATGTTTAAGTTAATTATGCAGTATTTCTGACAAGAATGTATTCATATGTATAAATGAAGTTTTGATAAAGATAAGATTAGTATATATATATATATAAGATCATTGAAAGTATAATGATTTTGTGAATGTTCTTTATATTAATGTAATATTGTTTGAACTCAGTTAAAGGTTTTTAAATTGTATAAAAAAAATGATATTCTTATACTTTATATACGTACTGTATGCATACCCGGTATATGTATAGTATTTATATAAGGTATGGGGGTGTTACATAGAGTAACTCTTAAATGGAAATTAACAATGCAAAAATAACATCAATTTTTTAAGCATAATTTATCGATAATGGAAATATACCTGACAATTATTAACTTGAGTTGGCATCCATTGCTATTTGGAAAATTTTTTTAGAGGTAGATCCTATGTACTTAGTCCCTCTTATAAATTTTGACTTGATTCATTCACTACCATAAATTAATAACAATTATAATAATAAGAAAATAATATAATATAATAGTAAATATTAATAATATGAATGAGTAATGGAACTAATGGTAATAAAAATATTAATTTTTAGTAATATGGTGGATAAATAATAATTGTTGACATAAAAGCCCAAAGCACAAATGCATTTACTATTTAAAAAAAGAAGGGAAAATGTAGGACAAAGAAGAGTAGGAGCAGAACGACTCATTCCTGCAATAGCTAACTTGTAACAAAGATTCAAAAAAAAAAAACAAATGGCTATTCCCAAATGGAAAAGGTACTTACAAATAAGTTCATAACAAGAGTCCAACTTGAGCTCCAAAGACTAAAACAAAGCCACAGTGAACATTCTGCATATTCAATTTTTAAAACTCAAGTCAGTTAAACTAATGTTTAACAGTTTCATTGCCGGCATGACACCTTTTCCTCCATTTTTCCCTCTTTAGAGCCACATTTACTGTGAGATGCTCGTAATTTAGATCCCACCTTAAACTTGCAACAAAATTATTACTAATTCACTGTCTAAGAATGGATATACCATAGAAAACCATTAAGGTACTTCTCTGTCTATTAATTTCTGAAGTTCAAGCCTCAAGCATTTCATTCCACCTTGTGAATGTTAAATTTGAATGATAAACTGAACACTTACATATGCAAGCAATTTTTACATGCAATATACACACATAGTTGACTGATACCAGGACAATTATTGGACAGAAACCTTCACAGCGAATGATATTTAAACACTCCAAAAGAAGATACGACTCAGTTTCAATGTAAGCATCAGCAGCATTAACACACCCAAACATAAACAATTTCCTATCCATCTAATGATGAATTATACCATAAAAGAACATGATAGTTGTTATACTTGGACTTATCCATGGTTTTAAATAGTGTATCGCTCATTTCATAATAGGATTTTAGCCCACCATTATGTTATTTTCGCTTCTCTATAAATGATATGCCAATATCTAAAAATTTTCAATTTAGAAAGGAAATTTTAGAAAAATAAAATGGTAAAAAAAATATTAAATGAGAAACATCAATGATAGATCTACCTTATAAGGTTATTAAGACATATTACAGAATATATCCATAGTGTTGGACCAGTAAAGGAGTAACAAAATTTAGAAAAGAAAAAACAAATTAAGATATTGTATTTGAAATTATCCTTTTTTAGTATTTCAAATTTATAGTCAAATTAATTCTCATCTGCAATTACATATCTATCTGACCAAAGAACCCGATGAGGGAAAAAATTTAAGAAATTAAAACTACATTGCTTCCATTTACCACTAATTTTAAATTTTGAAAAAAAAAGGAACACTATGGATTGTTCAAATTTTCAAATTTATTATCTCAGAAATTGAATCTAACAAGTGAAAATAAACTGGAACCTATCCAAAAAAAATTGACAAAAAAATTCCAAAGAAATATTAAGAAAAACATAATAATAAAAAGAACGAACCAGAGTTGAGGTCAGTCTCCATGGTCTGAATTGTGGCAATCTGCGTCTGCTCCTCCACTGACATCTTGGCTGCCTGATCTTCCACATCTGAAAAATTCATTTCACTCCATTCAATGACGATGCTTCCGTTTCTAGGTTTTATACTTAACTTATAGAGAGAAAGAGAGAGAGATACCGTTCATTTGAGAGCGCAGAGTCTTCATGTATTGCAAGTAATCCTCCATCTTCTTCAGTAGATTCTTAGAAAGAGATGAAAATTGAGAGGTCTTTTTCCTTTTAGCTGACTTCTTTGAGCTACAAAATCCCAAATAAAAAAGTTACAACTTTTCACATCTTAACAACAAACCCAAATAAATGAAGCATGAGATATAAATACTTAGCTCGGTAAATCTTACCTCGGCTGCTTCAAAAATACTTTCTGAAATTTAAATTAAAACAAAGTAAATAAAAAATTAATAAAAGCATATAACATCAGCCCATCAAATTTTAGCAACGAAGATGATAATCTAGAATGGTAGTCTGAAACAGCAATGGTAGGTCCTTCTCTACTAGATTTGCGATGAAGAAGATGCTGAGCTGGTTGGTCGACGATGGTGGTGAGTGGTGCTACGCAACGATGAAAATATGATAATCGAGCTGGGTTAACGATGACAGTAACTAGTGAGAAGTAGAGGTTAGGAGAGGGGTGGCCGCCTGCAATGAAGATGATGTGAGCAGAATAAGGATTTATAAAAATCCTAGAAAGAGAATGACAAACATTAGAGAAAGGGAAAGAGGCAAGATTAGGGTTTTCATTTTTAACTTTTATGTCATAAGTTAATAATAAAGTGAACCCAATCTCACAGTAAACACTTTTTATATCAATGACTAAAACTTTTCAACTAATTCAATGATTTTTAATCTTTTTTACAAAAATAGAGTTAGGTGACTCTATTTCAAATGGAGTCACCCTAGCACTATCCAAGTTTAGGCAGCAAAGTGTGGATCTATCTAGAATATGTCATTTTCGTACCAACTATATTTCATCGCGCGGATAGAAAATATATATTTTTTATTCTTACTTTTTAGTTATATATTTTTTCTATTAAATTAGAATAGTGTATGTGCAATTCTACATTTATTT
Source organism: Garcia nutans (assembly GCA_947685225.1). Lineage (NCBI taxonomy): Eukaryota > Viridiplantae > Streptophyta > Magnoliopsida > Malpighiales > Euphorbiaceae > Garcia > Garcia nutans. The sequence continues at coordinate 28,107,139 of CANTUV010000009.1, read as the reverse complement.
TCAATTAATGTATATACATATAATAATTTTAAAAATTTTATAATAATTTTAAATAAAAAGATATAAAAAATTAATAATCATAAATATTTTTTAATTAGTGTATTTATATAATAATTTTGAAATCTTTTAATAACTTTAAGTAAAAAAAATATGAAAAATTAATAATCATAAATATTTTTCTAAAAATAAATCATCCTGTATAAATTATGTCAATTCAACAAAAAATAGTGCTCCTCCAAATATAATTATTCAAAAAATTAATTTATATTATTAATAATATTTAATTTTTACATGATATATGACAACTAATTATTACCTATATGAATATTATAATTCTATTTAAACTCTACAAATAATAATAAATTAAATATTTTACAAATTATTTTACATTATTATATAAATAAATAATTATTAGATAAATTTTAGATAAATATCCAATTAATTATTTAAAAATTTAAATTATATTATTAGGTAATAACTAATTATTATTAATAATATTAAATAAAATATTATAACATTATTTGAACTCTCTAAATAAATATTTATAAAAACTAATTAATTATCTATTCTAATAAATAATAATTTAATTTAATATTTAAAAACTATTAATATTATGTTATGTTGCACAATATTGGGCCAGTATTATCTGTTTTAATATTATATATATAATATTTAAACTCTCCAAATAATAATAAATTTAATATTTTAAAAATTAATTTATATTATTAGATAAATAACTAATTATTAGATAAAAATTAAATAATTATCATATTAATTATTTAAAATTTTAGTTTATATTATTAGATAATAACTAATTATTATCAATAGTAAATAGGATATGCTAATCTAGTTTGAAATCTCTAGTAAATATATATAAAAATTATTTAATTATATATTCTAATAAATAATAATTTAATTTTATATTTCAAAAACATTATTACTATGCCACATGGCATAATATTATATCAGTGTAATCTATTTTAGTATTATATATAGATTTGATAAAATTAGTAATTAAGTTTAGGGAATTCATAATAAAAATACCTCCTAAATTTGTATTAGTCTATTTTAAACCTCATTCACCTTAAATAAATTTTTTTAATATTTATACCCCTTGCCTTAAGGGAAAAAATGCTATTAATTATTATGTTGGCTCAGCTCATTATTTTTCTCCCTCTTGTTCTTATTTGCTTTCACCAATCACTCTTCACACTCTTGCATTTATCCTATATGTCTGCTGCATTATCAATCTCACCAATAGATCCGCTACTTTATCTCTCTCTGATAAAAACTCACAAAATTAACTACTTTCTTTTTTAATTTTTTGAAGTGATATTGAAATTTCTGCGACAAATAGTAAGTTCAAAAATTTTTTTCTTCTACTATTTTGATGAACATAGATGCATTTAGTTTTTGTATAAATGGATTTTGTATAAATAATGGTTGTTTGGATGCATGCATTTACATGTTTTGTTGATGCAATGCATTGTGAGTGTCAATAACACGATCGTGTCTTGGAATAAAATGTCCATGTACATTTGTTATGACATACATATATAATAACACATCGATATGGATTGAGTCGTTCGTACATCCAAGCACGTATTTGTATTCATTTTACCTATGTATACAAACAAGACAATGAAATTAAATAATGAGAATTAAATCTCCTTATTTCTCCTCCATAAAGGGTAAAGCCCTAATCCATTCAAAACACAATATATATCTGATTTAATATAATGCAATACTTTATACAAATTATGAAGAAAATCTGACAGCATTTTTTCTAAGTTCTCTAAGTACACTACGTCAAATGAAATAAATATTCATAATTTTGAATTTTTGAATATTTACTATATTTGGTATGCACCCAGAGAACAAATTAAGAGAAATACTATGAATTTTCTATAAAACTTGTATACTACTATGTCTCATATTAATGTTAAATGGCAAATAGATAAATATTATTGTTTCTAAACTGTCCAAACAAAATAATTCAGTGAGTTCTCACTTTTTTTTTAAAAAAAAAAAATAAGTAACCCACCAAACAAATACTAATATTTATTTTTAAATTATTCAAAATTTAAAATAAAAAATTTAAAATAAATGCATTTACAATCGGTATTTAAGTAGCGCATCATTTTATGGAATTTCATATGCATAAGAAGCATTGCTATTGAGATATTTGTAATTACTATTCGTTATATATTATGAAATTTCATAGACCTACATTTATATTCTTTAGATATTTTTAATTACTATTTATTATATTTTATGAAATCTCATATGCCTAAATATATACTCTAAAATATTTATAAATATTATTTATTACATCTAATTAAAATTTTATAAGGTTAAATGGCATTATTATATATATATATATATGTAATTATTATCTATTACATCTAATTAAATTTTATATTCCTAAATATATACGCTTTGAATATATTTTACTTATTATTTATTTAATATTATTTTTTTATATTCCGCTAAATATTTGTACATTGAATTTGTAGTTAATTATATATTATATTATACCAATAACAATCGAGATACTAATTTATTTTCATTATTTACTACATCTTAGTCAAAGTTCTTGACAAACAAGTTAATTATTTTTACTATATAATTTATAATATTATTGTTGCAAATATTAAAAGAGTACTAGAAATGAAATGATTTTTTTTCTTGTAATTTGAAAAAACACAAAATATTATTTGTGTTATAATTAAATGTAATTATCCAAATTTTTACTAAATTTTATTTATATATAGTAAAAAATTTTGTTGATTAATCCACTTATCACATACTCTAATTATTTTTTCGCAATTTTAAAACTATTAATTTATTTAACTTTTTATTTTTATATCAATTAAATTTTTAATCAAAATATTCTTTTAATTATACTTTAAATATCAGAAAAGTATAAATAAAAATTAAATTATCATTTTCTAGTGGATTTACACGTTTTATATTTTTTTCAAATTCATAATAAAATAATATGAATTTCATTATATCGCTTTTAATTATTATGTTTGAATTATCGATTTATTATTAAATATCGCTTTTGTTTTTACTTAAATTATAAATATACATATTTTCATTTAAATATATAAAAATAAAAAAATAAATATATAAAAAAACATAAATATATATATAATAAACCAAGTACAAATACAATATAAAATATTAATAAAAAATTCATTAAAATTACACAATTTTGTATTATTAAGCATATATACAACCAATATTTATTTGTTTAACTACAACCTATGCAACAATCACAAAAAAAAAATACTTTTAATTAATAATATAATCAAACTTTTTAATTCATAAAACTAATTCATAAAAATTGTAATTATAACAAAAATTACTAAAACATCATAAAAAAACTTTAAAGAAATCCAAACCCTAAATTATTTCTTTTTACTAAAATATTTACAAAAATTATAACATAAATTTAAAATTTATCTACAATATTTATTATTTTATATAAAAAATTAATTCTTCATATGTAATGTAATTCTAAAATTTTTGGCAATAACTCAAATTTTTTCAAAAGTACACAAATATCTTAATATAAATCCAACACACTAAAATATTTTTAATAAATTTTTTTTTAAAATATAACTAAAGTTATAAATATATCTAAAACATATTTTATGACCATTAAAAAATTAATTTTTTTATATTTTTTCATTTTAAAATTTTTTAAATTAAATCTAATTTACTAAAAAAAATTATAAATTTTAAAAAATCCTAACAATATAACAACCTAAAATATTTATATTTACAAAAAATTTCCAAAAAAATTACAAAATATTTTAAATATGTCTATAATTTTATTTTGTTATTTTTAATTCTATTTATATGTCTAAAATTTTATTTTATTTTATTTTGTTATTTTATTTCTATTTATATTTTATTTATATATTCTAAAGTTATATTTATATGTCTAAAACCTTAAAAATTAAATTACTTTTAATTCTATAATTTATAAATTTTTTTCTTTTTACCTAATTTAATTATATAAATATTATACAAAATCTAAAACCCTAAAATATAAATATCAAATTAAAAATAATTTCTAAATACATCTTACAAATTTTGATATTACATAAAATATTATCTAATTTTTTTATTTATTCCAAAAATCTCAAAAAATTTTACTTTTAAAAATATAATAAAAAAATCCTACAAAAATATAAAAATCAAAAAATGAAAATATCCTAAAATATATATTCTAACCTAAAATATATTTTAAAATACCCTACAAATTCAAACAACCAACAAATAAAAATCAATAATATACCTAAACTACAACACTCTTAATAATCTCAACACACAATACAAATTTTATTATAAATAAAAATATTAAAATCAATAACAATATTTAACAAAAAAAAATTTAAAATTTCATATAAATACCTATTTCTTTCTTTCTTTCTTTCTTTCTTCTTCTTCTTCTTCTTCGACGAGCAAAACTAGTGTCTCACAGAGATGGCAGAGAACGAGCTGAGCAGAGAGGGAGAAGGGGCAAAGAGGGAGCTGAGCGGAGAGGGAGATGATCGGCGATCGAAAAATTGGGGGAAGGGGGAAATGATATATTTTACACTTTTACCGACAGATTTAAGTGTCCGTCGGTAAAATTACCGGCGGATAAAATTATATGTCAGTAAATGTAAATGCGTAGTTGATTATTTGATATCCAATTACCAACAGACGTGTGGTTCTATTGGTATTAGCGAGAGAAGACAAGTTCTCTCGGTAAACAGCTATAAAAAGATGGCAAAAATCCTATCATTTTACTATTTATTTACTAAGAGAATATGTATTCTCTTGCTAATACTGACAGAAATATGCTTCTATCGGTAAATGTATTGACTAATTATTTGACATTTATTATAACTTTACCGACATATAATATTTTTATCGGTATTAGTGAGAGAATAAATATTCTTTCGCTAAATGAATACTAGAATGACATGATTTTTGCCGTTGTTCTTCTATTCATTTTAGGAGAGAATATTTTTCTCTCGGTAATATCGACAGAAAAAGTGTCTGTTGATAAATATTACCGATATAAATTTATATGTCGGTAAATATGTTGACTAATTATTGACTATTCTTCTATTCAATTACCAACATATAATATTTCTGTCGGTATTAGCAAGAGAATAAATATTATCTTGCTAAATGAATACTAGAATGACGGGATTTTTGCCGCCGTTCTTCTATTCATTTACCAAGAGAATATTTTCTCTTGCTAATACAGACAGAAAATATGTCTGTTGGTAAATATTACTGATAAAAATATTATTTGTCAGTAAATGTGTTGACTAATTATTGACCATTTTTCTATTCATTTATCGACAGATAATATTTCTGTTTGTATTAGTGAGAGAATAACTATTCTATCGCCAAATGAATACTAGAATGACGAAATTTTTGCCGCATTCTTCTATTCATTTACCTAGAGAACATTTTTCTCTTGCTAATACCGATAAAAAAATATTTTTGTTGGTAAATATTACAGACATAAAGTATCTTTGTCGATAAATTTGTTAGCTAATACCGACAGAAAAATCATCTCTCTGTAAATAAATAGAAGAATGGCCAAAAAATGCCAAGAGAAAATATTGTCTCTTGCTAATACCGATAGAAATATTTTTCTCTCGATAAAATTTAGCGAGAGAAAGCTTTTTAGATTGATATTAACGAAAAATATTTTTTCGGTCGGAAAAATTTTATCGGTATATTTATCCGTCATTATCTGGCGCCATAATTATCTATAAAATTTTCGTCAGTGAATTATTCTGTCGGTATGTTTTTCATTATTTTTTTATCATTTTCTCTCAGTATTCTCTCGGTATTACCAACAAATTAAATTCTCTTGGTAAATTTTCATCGGTAATCTGCTACATTTTTGTAGTGATGTTTAGTTATTAAAGGCCATGCTAAACTTGTATGGTACACATATAAATTACTTATTGCCATGTCTAAATAGACACAATCATGTTATAAGTATTATGATATATAATTTACATACTAATATTTTTAATTTAGAACAGTCACGTTTAATTATATGCCACATATATAATATACATACTCTCATGTCTAATTATGAAGTGACCATATTTAATTATTATGGCACACATATAAATTATCAATTCAATTACTAATTGTGTGTGTGTGTGTATTACCATGAATCATTGTTTTTGGAGATGAAAATCCTTACTAGCTTATTGTATGGTGGAAATTATATTGCAAAACATGTGAATATGTTGGTGGGGTGGGTCAAATTTTGATAGTGAATATAGCATCTGTGTTTTTATTAAAAAATTATTAAATAAATAATTTAGAAGGAATATGTTAGAGAAAGAATATGACTAATATATACTTAATGTATATATGAAATATATCTAAAGTATAAATTTCGCTAAAAAAACAAAAATTAGGTAAAAGTTGAAAAGGAAAAAGTAAAAAGGATAAAAAGTTAAAAAGTTAAAAAATATAAATTAAAATAATTTTGGGTGGAAGAGGTTAAATATTAAATATTATTTATTTATTTAATAAATATATATATTAGTGGTTAAGAAGAATCAAAAGTCAACATTATCATTTTTCTTCTTCTTCTTCTTCTCCCAAGTGAGTTGAATTCTCCACTGATGAACAAGGGAGTTTTTCATCATCTCCCACACCAAATTTTACAAGGATTTCAAAGAATCCAAAGTAATTTTGAAGTTTTATCAACATTAGGTAAGGTTTCTTTTCAATTTAAGGAGTTTTTTTAATTGATGAATATGTGAAAATTGGACTTTGGATAGCGGTTTCAATAATTGTTAAAATGGGTTGTTAAGAAGTTATTTTGATGTAGATATTATGATTTTAAGGTTGGTTGGTGAAAATAATGGGTTTTGTTGAAGTTTGGAAGAGGTAGTAGTGAATTAGGGTTTTGGGTGGAATTTTGGATAAAATAAATGTAATTGATATTTAATAGAATAAAATGGGTTAGATGAGATACTAATGATATATTTGGGCTAATAATTTGGTTTAAGAGTGAGTAAGGTGAACTTGCAAAATCAAAGAGAGGAAGGATATTGGAGAAGTTAGGGTTTGGAATCATTGGATATGGCATTTTTAATGTTAGTATACTTTGATTACTTGTATTTTAATTGCATTTAGTTTGGCCTAGCACAAAGTGATTTTATGAATGTGCTAAGCTACTTTAATGTTGGTTTTTTAATATGTAAATGCATTTCTTTCAGTAAAAATGTGTGAATTGCATAAAATATAGCTTGCTAAGCCATTGTAGAATGGCTACTGACATTGGTATGTACCATTTGTGAAAATGTGAAAAAAATGCATAAGAAATATGGGAAGAGAGTCACATTGTAAATGTGACTAAGAAGAGGGGAAATGTGATTGAGTTTTGTTAAATATATGGAAATTATAAATAATATTGGAAAATGAAATGAAAATGGATAAAATATGATAATGTTTATGTGTTGTATGTCCTCCTTATATAATATCATGTTTCAGAAAAGTATATTTGGCACTGTTGAATTGGCATGTCATTGATATGTAATAAAATTTGATGTGCCTTCAGGCTAGACACATTGGTATCATTATTATTACTGTGTCTTCGGTCTAGACATGCTGGTGTCAATAGGGGATGCGCCTTAGGGCATATGTGACACTTAGATTCCCGGTGTCACTATTGGCTAAATCAATAATTTTGAAATTTGAATATTGTATAGGAACTTTTGGGCCCAATGTGTATGATTGTGGTGACTTTTATGTGCATTAAGCATGCTACATTTCATGAAATAAGGAAAGTATTTAATGCATTGTCTTAAAAATTACTTTTGTTATCAAAGTATATACCGCTAAGCTAGTAGCTTAGCACGATTTATTTCATAGCGCAGGTGACGGAGTAGAGACAGAGAGCCCTGCTAGACTTAACCAGGCCTAGCTTAGAGTTAGTTTGGAAGTTAAAGCTTTTTGTCATGAGACCGAGCTATAGGTGCAACATTACATGTACAGTTTACTTTTAATATATTTTGGTTTTATATACATTGTATGTATAATGTTTGTATTAAGTAATGTTTTTTATAAGTTTTGTAAATCTTAACCACATTTATTGGGTATTTGAGTATGTTTATATATATAATGATGGATTTCCAAGATTGATTTGAGAAGTTTGGGTGGATGGTTGGAGTTTGGATAAATGTATATTTTTGGAAGTGTAATTTCTTACAGGTTGTGTCCTTGTTGATTTTGGAAAACGTTGAAATTACAAATAATACTCAGATAAATTTTTTTCAGAGATTTTTTTAAAATATTTTATTTTGACATTTAATTATTTACATATATATTTGTTAATCTATTAAATTATTTTTAAAGTTAATTTATTTTGCTAAGAATTAAAAAGGATTTTCTAATAATAATTTTGGTGACCTCTTTGTATTCTACATATGTATTTTACATACTGAGATACATGTATTATATATATGTATGATATAAGGGTGTTACAGTGAATAAAGACACTAATTATATTGACTTGGAGAAAATGCCTCCACTTATTGAAAATGAAGCAAGTATCGGTTTAAAATTTATCTTTGGATTGCCAAGAACACCAATATATGATGTTTGTTAGACAAATGATCTTAATTTTGATCCTTGACAACTCAAATGGATGATCTATTTAACTTGTGTTTGAGAAAGCTTGTTGCAGGATTAGGTTGCTTCAATTAAAGGTGAACAGAACAAGTATAGCGGTCGCACCTCAACTGAATACGACCGCTCCATGCAATTACAGAATGAAACCTTGTCACAGTAGGTTTCGCGGTCAGAAGTTCGACCATAGTCGCGACCGCTCATACATAATAGCGACCGTCCTAATATTTGCCCGACCGCTACTCAAGGAACTTAAATCATTACAATCACAGTAAGGTTCGCGGTGACAAGAACGGTGAATGATTCGACCTCGCTTACCAATTTAGCGACCGCTCATTTATAGTCGCGACCGCCCAACAATTCAAGAAGAAATTGCTCAAAGAGACAGTAGTGTTCGCGTCCTCAGGTGCGTCCAGAAGTTCGACGCGAGAATATGAGTTCGACTGCGAAAAGCTACTAAGGGCGACCGCGAGATTCAAATTATGGCGGACATCTCTTTTGCCCTGTCAGAAAATGACACGTGACATGACCGTTGTAATCCCACTTCAGTATTCAAAAAAGGGCGACCGCACTTTGTGATGCGCGACCGTCCCGACAAACACAGCATGGGCAAGAAACGGTCCGACAAAAACATCATGGGCAAGATTCCTGCTGTAGAGCACTAAAATTCGACCGTTGAACTTTTTCAAAAGTAGCGACCGTCCCTGGTTAAAAGGACGACCGCGTGAAGCATGAGAGTGACCATCCTTGTATGAAGGGCGACCGCTAAGTGCTTCGGACAGTTTAAGTAAAGAAGGTCTAATCTGCCAAGACTTTATTCTAAACAGCAATAACGGCTAGTAAGACCACATTGGCTATAAATACAATGTTTCCATGAGAAAACAAAAAAGAATAACATTATTAAGAAAAGATTTTCATAGCCAAGCAACAAATTTCCTTTTGCTTAAACTTGTATTTGAATTGTTATGAATGTTAGGTGTTAGCATTGAAAACACCATTGTATAAGTTTGAGTGTAAGCTTGGGAAACACTTAGGTTGAGAGAGTGAGCCTTGTAAAACTCTTGTGTGGGTTGTAAGTGTGAGCCTAAGAAAAACACTTGTAAAGTTGGAAGTGAGCTTGTGAAAACTTCAAAGACTAGTGGAACCTTAACAAGTTGTTAAGGAAGTGGATGTAGGATTGAAGTAAATCCGAACCACTATAAATCTTGTGTGTTCTTACCTTCCTCCATTACTCAACCAACTCTCTATTCCGCATTTCTTGTTTGTTGAGTTTTTTAAATTGTCATTATTTCTTGACGAAACCAATTCACCCCCCCCCCTCTTGGTTGCCATCTTGGGACAACAATTGGTATCAGAGCCCTGAGATTTCTTAAACTTAATTGTGAAATCTGATCCACAATGGCAACTTCTTCTTCATCAAGCTCTCATGGAAATCTTAACTCTATTCTTAGACCTTACTTTGATGGAACGGATTACTCATACTGGAAACACAAAATGTATTTGTTTCTAGACAGTGAAGGGATTGAACTATGGGATTTCGTGGAAAATGAGTGGAAATCTCCTACTCATGAGGTTGACGGTATTCAAGTTCCACTTCCCAAAGCTCAATGGTCAACTAGCAATATCAGAGATCGATTCAAGAACAATAGAGCTGCTTCCATCTTGATGAACTCCATTTCAAGAGAAGAAGGTGGAAGAGTTCAACATTTAACTTGTGCACATTGTATTTGGAAAACACTTGAAAACTACCATGAAGGTACAACTCAAGTAAGATTTACCAAGAAACAAATGCATGTTCATGAGTATGAGCTATTCAAGATGAAACCAAATGAAAATGTCACCGACATGACAAATCGCTTGCTTGCTATTGTCAATGAACTGAAGAAGTATGGCAAGGTATATGATCAAGGTGATGTAAACAGTAAGATCTTGAGAGCCCTAAGAGCTAGAAAGAACTTTGAATCCAAAGTATCATCCATAGAAGAAGCTCATGATCTCAGCACATTAAGAACCGACGAGCTAGTTGGTAAATTACTCACTTTTGAGCTGCACAGTGAAAAAGAAGAAGATCAAGGTGAGAAAGAAAAGAGAAAACCAATTGCACTCAAAGCAATCAAAGAAGTTGAGAGCTCAAACAATGAAGGTACTGATGATGAAGATGAAATGGCAATGTTCTCAAAAAGAATGAATGAATGGAAAAGGAAGAAAAGATTACAAGCAAACAAAGGTACACCTCCTAAATTCTCCTTCAAAGATAAAGAAAAGAAAAATGAGGTAAAATGCTATGAATGTGGAAAAACCGGTCACATCAAGTCGGATTGCTACAAATTAAAGAACAAAAGGAAATGGGATAAAGAAAAGAAAAAGTCTCTCAAAGCCACATGGGATGACTCTTCCTCAAGTGAAGAAGAAGAAGAGGAAGGAATTGCAAATCTTTGTCTCATGGCTATTGAAGATGACTCCAATGAGGTAAGTACTCAATCTTTTGATCTTGTAGCACATGATGATATAAGTGATATAAATGATAGTGATTTGATTGAGCACATGAATTCTAAAATAGAAAAATATTTCTCTAAAATGATGCTCTATAAAGAGAAAAACTCTAAGTTAGAAAAGGATTTTATATGCTTAAAGAACTCTACCTTAGAATTGAAAACCTCAAATGAACACTTAATGAATACAATAGGAGAATTAAATAAAAGCTCACATGACTTAGAAAAGGTGATTAAAGAAAATGAGACATTGAAGCATGAACTAAAAGAACTAAAAGAATCAATTTCCAGATTTCATAAAGGAAAGGAAGCATTGAACACATTAATTAATAATCAAAGATCACCTTCCTTGAAATATGGATTAGGATTCAATGGCTCAACCAACATTGCACCTAGTAAACCAACTTTTGTGAAAGCATCTACAACTAAAATTTCTGATGTTCATATCAAAGATGCTTGCACCAAGTCTAAAAGAACTTCTTACGGTTCACTAGGAGATAAAGCCAAAAACAATTATGCATTGTTGTTTACTAAACTTGTACAAAAGAAATCACATACTTGTAGTTGTATGTATAATCCAAAAAGAAAAATGCAGAAGCATAGGATACCATGGCAATGCACATATTGCATGAAATTTGGTCACAAAAATTTCTATTGTTATATAAGAAAAGCTCATCTAAATTTAGAAGGCACTCTTTCTACTAACCATCAAGGACCCAACTATATGTGGGTACCTAAAAAAGGATGACCACAATTGGCTTGCAGGTATGCCTAAAATCTACTACCAATGAAAGCACATGGCTTGTGGATAGTGGATGCTCAAGGCATATGACTGGAAATGCAAAGCTCTTTACAAGTATTACCTATAAACATGGAGGTAACGTAACTTTTGGAAACAATGCTAAAGGTAAAATTCTTGGTGTTGGCTCCATTGGTTCTATTGGTAAGGATTTAATTGAAGATGTATGGCTTGTTGATGGTTTGAAACATAACTTGCTAAGTGTTAGTCAACTTTGTGATAAAGCATACTTTGTTAAGTTTGATTCCAAGGAATGCAAAATCACAAATTCAAATGATGTTATCATATTTAAGGGTACTAGAACAAACAACACTTACAATGTAAGCATACATTCTGATCATACATGTTTAATGTCCACTAATAATGATGCATGGTTATGGCATAGAAGACTAGGACATGCTGGTATGGATCAATTGAAATATATTTGTAATGAGAATTTAGTTGATGGCTTACCTAAGATAAAATATGATAAAGATAGGATTTGTGAACCTTGTCAACATGGTAAGCAACATAAAAGCTCATTTAAAACAAAGAATGTTATAAGCACCTCTAGACCTTTAGAGCTCATTCATTTAGACTTGTTTGGACCAAATAGAGTTACAAGCTTAGGAGGCAAATCATATGCATTTGTTCTTGTTGATGACTACTCTAGATTCACATGGGTTAATTTCTTAGCTCAAAAGAATGAAGCCTTTAATTACTTCAAAACCTTTGCAAAAAGAGTTCAAAATGAAAAAGGATATGTGATCACATCTATTAGAAGTGATCATGGCAAAGAATTTGAAAATGAAAACTTTGAAAACTTTTGCAATGAAATTGGCATTTCACACAATTTTTCTGCTCCTAGAACTCCACAGCAAAATGGTGTAGTTGAAAGGAAAAATAGAACTTTAATTGAAATGGCTAGAACAATGCTCAATGAATATGATTTACCATCTTATTTTTGGGCGGAAGCCGTTAATACAGCTTGTTACATTGCAAATCGTGTTTATAAAAGGCATTTAACTAATAAAACTTCTTATGAGCTATGGAATGGAAGAATACCCAGAATTGGATATTTTAGAGTATTTGGATGCAAATGCTTCATATTGAATACCAAGGATAATCTTGGAAAATTCTCATCCAAATCAGATGAAGGCATATTCTTAGGATATTCATCATATAGCAAAGCATATAGAGTATTTAATATGAAAACTCTAGTTATAGAAGAATCAATGCATGTTGTATTTGATGAATCATCTAAACTTGATCAAAAGAAAGGTATTACTTTCAATGACCCTGCAGGCACTCTTGAACCTCTTGAATCTATTGATGCTCCAAAGATCAATCAACTTGAAGAAAAGGCTCAAGATCTACCTAAGGATTGGCAATACAAGAAAGATCATCCAAAGGAACTCATCATTGGAGAAACATCAAAGGGAGTAACTACTAGATCTAAAATTAATCATGTTGATGTTAATGTTGCTTTTGTTTCTCAAATTGAACCAAAAACTATTGAGGAAGCTTTAAATGATGAAAATTGGATAATTGCAATGCAAGATGAACTTAATCAATTTGAAAGAAATAATGTTTGGCAACTTACTCCTAGACCTATAGATCATTCTATAATAGGATGCAAATGGGTTTATAGGAATAAGTTTGATGAAAATGGTCACATCATTAGAAATAAAGCAAGATTGGTAGCCAAAGGTTATAATCAAGAAGAAGGTATTGACTATGATGAAACCTTTGCCCCCGTAGCTAGATTGGAAGCTATTAGAATATTACTTGCTTTTGCATGTCATATGAATTTTAAGCTTTATCAAATGGATGTTAAAAGTGCATTTCTAAACGGACTCATAAATGAAGAAGTTTATGTTGAACAACCTCCTGGTTTTGAAAACTACAAATTTCCTGATCATGTTTTCAAACTTACCAAAGCTTTATATGGATTAAAGCAAGCACCTAGAGCTTGGTATGATAAACTTAGTGCATATTTGCTTGAAAATGGTTTTTCAAAAGGAAAAGTAGACACAACTCTTTTTGTTAAAAAGAATAAGCACAACATTTTGATTGTACAAATTTATGTGGATGACATAATATTTGGAGCTACTAATGAAGCCCTGTGCAAAGAATTTGCTTCTTGTATGACTAGGGAATTTGAAATGAGCATGATGGGTGAACTCAAGTTTTTCCTTGGACTGCAAGTCAAGCAATGTAAAGATGGGATCTTCATCAACCAATCCAAATATACAAAAGAACTCATCAAGAAATTTGGAATGGATGGCTGCAAAACTAGCAAAACTCCTATGAGCACATCATTGAAATTAGGTAAAGATGATAATGGTAAAGCTGTAGATGAGAAGAAATATCGAGGTATCATCGGATCACTACTTTACTTAACTGCTTCTAGGCCTGATATAATGTATAGTGTATGTCTTTGTGCTAGATTTCAAACTAGTCCTAAAGAATCACACTTGAATGCCACTAAGAGAATCTTGAAATATTTGAGCGGTACAATACATTTAGGACTTTGGTATCCTAAAAACACATCATTTCATATTATAGGATTTTCAGATGCAGATTATGCTGGTAGTATATTAGATAGGAAAAGCACAACAGGAGCATGTCACTTTCTTGGTAATTGTCTAGTTTCTTGGCATAGTAAGAAACAAGCATCAGTTGCTTTATCCACAACGGAAGCTGAATATGTTGCAGCATGTTTTTGTTGCACACAAGTATTATGGATGAAACAACAATTGCTTGACTATGGTAAAATGTTTAACAATATCTCCATTAAATGTGACAACACTAGTGCTATCAATTTGTCTAAGAATCCTATCCAACATTCTAGATCCAAACACATAGATATTAGACATCATTTCTTAAGAGAAAATGTACAAAATCAGAATATAACCTTAGAATTCATAGATACAGAAAATCAACTTGCTGATGTCTTTACAAAACCCTTGAATGAAGATAGACTTAACTTCATCAAACTCAATTTAGGAATGATTGATGGAATCACTTTGAGTTAATTAGAATTTTTTTGCCTTAAAATAAAGTTTCTATGTGCATGAAATTAATTTTTCTTAACACACTTAGAATATCTTCCATCTTTCCTTGAATCTTTTATTTTTGAGTATGTAGCGGTCGCTCCAGTGTTCTTTCGCGCTCGCTACTTCGTCTGCTAGTTTCATTCAATAAAATTCTCTGAGCGCGGTCGAGAAAATTTGTGCGCGATCGCACCAATTTGAATAGTTTCGACCGTTACAGATGTTTTTCTTCACTCGCGAGCGTACTGATCATAATAATGGTCGCTGTACACCATTCCGCGATCGCACCTTGTTAAATCTGCGACCGCACCCTGTACACTCTGCTCGAAAATTTATAACCGTTGGCTATGTGACAGGTCGCAACTCTTAACTCTCAACAGTCATAAACGGCTATTTCTTTACTTCATCTATTTAAAAGTGTTTTGCAACAGTTTATCTGATATTTTGCCTATCAAAGCACACAAACTTACTTCTGAAACCCTAAAAAACTTCTACATCTCAATCACCCTCTGTTTTCCAGTTTACTTCTACTCTTTCTAATCTAATGGCTCCCAAAAGAAAAACCACTTCCAAAATTAAGGGTCAAGCTAAGAGAGTTCCAGGAATCACCATTAGAGAACCTGTTGTTGAACCTCCATCTCCTCCACAATCAAAAAGGGGTGAGAAAATTCACAAACCTCATCACCAAACCACTGAGGAAGACATTAGGTATGCCATGCTAAAGAAGAAGAAGGTTGAAGGCACCAAATCACCTTTTGGTGGGATGCTGTCTGCCTTGGGCATCAAGGACGAAATTGAAGGATTGTTGGATGTCCTTGGATGGAGAAATTTTGTCTTTCCAGAAGAGGTAGGTTACTCTAGTCTAAGTAAGGAGTTTCTAATGTCATTCCAGATAGAGAAGAGTGCAAACTCTGCACTAGGGTGGTATGGGGTTAGGTTCAAACTCTTTGATCAGTATCAATTCTTAACCCTTGAAGATTTTGGCAGAATTTGGAACTTCCCTTCTGAAGGTATAACCTCCTACAATGACCAAATCTTCTCAAACCCAACCCTTTCTGATTTCTGGCGAGAAATTTCCATTGAAACTTCCTTTGAAAAGGAATCTAAAGCCAGGCACATCAAATCTCTCACCCACTGGATGCTCCATAGGATTATCACCTATACCATTCACCAAAGAGCAGATGGGAATGAGAAAGTAACCAAGAGAGACCTTATCTTTCTCTATGCTTTCACCCACAACATCAAAATGAACACAACCAAGTTCTTGATTGATACCTTTTATCATCATGCTGTTACAAGAACTGGTACCTTCTTCCTATCCTCTCAAGTTACTCAAATAGCTAGGCACCTAAACCTTCTGAATGATTTGAACTTAGCCACTTTGAGGAACCCTTTCACTCTAGCCTCCAATGCTATCACAATGGATTACTTAGAGCATGCTGGTTGTGTAAGGAAGATAGAAGGGTCATATGTATACTGCTATGGCAAGAAAGGAGTTATGGATAAACAAAAGAAAAGGCCAAGGTATACAATTGAGGAAGAGGGAGATTCTGTAGAAGTTGCAGTAGAACTACCTTCAAAAGCTGCTTCATCAAAAGCTGCTCATGAAACTGCTTCATCCTCCACACAACTCATCCTCCAAGCTATCAAAACTCTCTCCAGGAAACTCACTAAGTTCAAGAAAAGTGTTTCCAAGAGATTCCAGCACTTAAACAAGAGGATAGACCTTATATCCCACATGCACCATGATCTTTATGACATGCAAGGCAAATTGGACTTGCCTCAATGCAATCTTGAAGATTGGGATATAAGTGATCACACCCAAAGCGTTGCTGAAGAAGAAGAGTCCATTAGCACTAGCTCTGCCTCTGTTGCACCTCAAGATAAAGGGAAAACTCCTTTAGTTGAAGAAGAGTTAGACATAGATGATGACTCAGAATAAGCTTAGCTTTAATTTGTTTTTGTTTGCACTTTCATATGTTTACTGCTTATGTTTCATGTCTTGTACTTTCCTCCACTTTCATATATATAATGTTTATATTCCCTTTCATTGTTTGCACTTTTATATGCTTGTTTTGCTTAACATTTGTTTCATTTTGCCTATGCCAATGGGGGAGAACAATACCAAAATGGAATGAACCAAGTAACAGTATACAAAAATGGGAAAACAAGAATAAGAACAATAATGTTGAATATTTGCAATAGGGGAGAAATGTTTATGGGGGAGAAATGTTTGCATCAAACAATAACCTTTGCACCAAGATAAACTATTAATCACAATGCTCTTAACGATGATTGTTGCATATGTTAAGGGGGAGTATTTTAGACTTATTATTTTTCTCATCATTCCATTTGAATTGTCAAAGTCAAAATGGGGGAGATTGTTAGACAAATGATCTTAATTTTGATCCTTGACAACTCAAATGGATGATCTATTTAACTTGTGTTTGAGAAAGCTTGTTGCAGGATTAGGTTGCTTCAATTAAAGGTGAACAGAACAAGTATAGCGGTCGCACCTCAACTGAATACGACCGCTCCATGCAATTACAGAATGAAACCTTGTCACAGTAGGTTTCGCGGTCAGAAGTTCGACCATAGTCGCGACCGCTCATACATAATAGCGACCGTCCTAATATTTGCCCGACCGCTACTCAAGGAACTTAAATCATTACAATCACAGTAAGGTTCGCGGTGACAAGAACGGTGAATGATTCGACCTCGCTTACCAATTTAGCGACCGCTCATTTATAGTCGCGACCGCCCAACAATTCAAGAAGAAATTGCTCAAAGAGACAGTAGTGTTCGCGTCCTCAGGTGCGTCCAGAAGTTCGACGCGAGATATGAGTTCGACCGCGAAAAGCTACTAAGGGCGACCGCGAGATTCAAATTATGGCGGACATCTCTTTTGCCCTGTCAGAAAATGACACGTGACATGACCGTTGTAATCCCACTTCAGTATTCAAAAAAGGGCGACCGCACTTTGTGATGCGCGACCGTCCCGACAAACACAGCATGGGCAAGAAACGGTCCGACAAAAACATCATGGGCAAGATTCCTGCTGTAGAGCACTAAAATTCGACCGTTGAACTTTTTCAAAAGTAGCGACCGTCCCTGGTTAAAAGGACGACCGCGTGAAGCATGAGAGTGACCATCCTTGTATGAAGGGCGACCGCTAAGTGCTTCGGACAGTTTAAGTAAAGAAGGTCTAATCTGCCAAGACTTTATTCTAAACAGCAATAACGGCTAGTAAGACCACATTGGCTATAAATACAATGTTTCCATGAGAAAACAAAAAAGAATAACATTATTAAGAAAAGATTTTCATAGCCAAGCAACAAATTTCCTTTTGCTTAAACTTGTATTTGAATTGTTATGAATGTTAGGTGTTAGCATTGAAAACACCATTGTATAAGTTTGAGTGTAAGCTTGGGAAACACTTAGGTTGAGAGAGTGAGCCTTGTAAAACTCTTGTGTGGGTTGTAAGTGTGAGCCTAAGAAAAACACTTGTAAAGTTGGAAGTGAGCTTGTGAAAACTTCAAAGACTAGTGGAACCTTAACAAGTTGTTAAGGAAGTGGATGTAGGATTGAAGTAAATCCGAACCACTATAAATCTTGTGTGTTCTTACCTTCCTCCATTACTCAACCAACTCTCTATTCCGCATTTCTTGTTTGTTGAGTTTTTTAAATTGTCATTATTTCTTGACGAAACCAATTCACCCCCCCCCCTCTTGGTTGCCATCTTGGGACAACAATGTTGTTGATAATTAATTAGTTAAAATGTTCATTTTCATTTCTAGTAAAAATAGAGTAAAACATCCTTTATGATACGAGCATGGGTAGATAATCAAAGAAGATCAAACAGATTTTACAAGTATAATAATTTTAAAGATTCAAAGTTAAATATAGAGAATTCAAGGGCTAGTGTAACATATGTAATTTTAATATACCTAAAAATAAATAATATAAGGGAATAATTAAGTGTGTTGGAAAAGAAATATACATAAAATATACTTAAGAGATGCATAATATATATATTGAATACATAATATATACACTGGATACATAATATATACATTATATATCAATATATATACACACATTGATATATGCATAAGTTGAAAATAAATAAATAAATAAAAGTCAAAAGTAAGATGGAAATATTTAGGGATGGAAACTTAAGAAAATATCTAATTATTTAATAATTAAAGTATATAAAGGAGGGTTAAAGAAGGAAATTCATTAAAATCAAAAGTCATCTTCCTCTTCTTCCACCATTGATGGTCAAATTTTTCGTGTTGCTCTCTTGTATCCGACTTCACCATCATATCATCAGCATATACTTCAACTTCTTTGTGCATCATGTCATGAAATAGTGTGGTGGCCATCCTTTGGTAGGTTGGTCCGGCATTATTTAAGCCGAAAGGCATCAGCCTATAACAAAATATACCCCATGTAGTAATGAAGGCAGTTTTGGCTTTATCCTCTTGGGCCATTAACACTTGATTCTATCCGGAAAATCTATCTATAAATGAGTGTAGCACGCTAGAGGCTGCACTATCAATGAGAACATCTATATGAAGTAAAGGAAAATCATCCTTAGGGGAAGCCTTGTTTAAATCTCTATATTCCACACAGACCCTTATCCTTCCATCTTTCTTTGGCACGGGTACTATATTGGCTAACCAATCTGGGTATTCTATCACTTCAAGGAACTTTACTTGTATTTGCTTAGTGACCTCTTCTTTAACCAATTCAGCCCACTCAGGTCTTAATCGCCTAAGCTTTTGTTTGACAGGTTTAATGTGAGTGTAAGTAGGAATATGATGCTCGGCTATGTCTCGATCTATCCCCGGCATATCTTCATAAGACCAAGCAAACACTTCTTCATATTTTTTGAATATTTTTTCAAATATTTCTCTCTCATTAGGAGTAAGGTCGGATGCTATGCTAATGTTTTTAGGATTTTTAGTTGTTCCCAAATTTAATGATTGCGTGTTAACAGAATTAATATTAAAGATGCTCATGTAATTGCTATTTGAATGTATGCAACCATCAGGAGAAACATCACACAAGTAAGCAAAATCAGACTTTATTGCATTCATTTTGGAAAAGAAAACATCATCATCCTCATACAAAGCAGACAAATTAAAATCAAAATCAAAATCATTGTCAGAATCATAAAGCAGGATGTCTTCAAACTTTTCTTCAACCAGGGCAGCAATCTCTTCCGGAGTCTTCTCGGATTTTAGGAGCTTCATTCTTCTCTTTTGGATTGGATTCTTTATTGGTTGACAAGGTGAGCTCTTTCTTCACTTGCTCCACTAGCTCAGCAACATCTCCAAAAATTTCAAAACCTGGAATTAACTTACCTATGAACATGATTGGCTCAGGCCTTCCTTGGAGTGGTCCCATATCTGGAGCTTTGACAAAGATCTCTTCAAGTGGTGGGAATCTCATCTTCTCACTCTTCTTTGGCTGGACACCATTGGCTTCATCATATCCCAACCCCTTCTTGGAAGCTTGAGTTCTAAAATCTGGCAATTTTGTCAAACCGGCCTTACCCTTTCCAAGACTAGCTCCGGGAAGGTAGTTTGTAACACCCCTTCCCAGCCTACATGTGTAAGCCGAGTAGAGGCGCCACACTATCCTAATATTACTACCAATTTTACTTAGTCAAATTTAGTTCCGGTTTTTATAGAAATTTTGCCAGAGGTTCGCCTAGAAATTGGGTCCCAAGTGTCGACAAAACTGGTTTTTCTGATTTTTGAAAACATTTTTACACAAACCAATGTGAACACAATCAGTTTCAATACACTCCCAATGAATCCACCATATACCCTCAACTACAAACCTGCAAGAAAAGTTCACACTTCTAATACAAAATAAAGTAGAGATTTATTCTTATTACATACTACTAATGTACAGTATAACATAGTAATTCTCAATCTTATATATACATATACATGCCACAACTAGCTAACTCATAATGGAAACTAGGAGATCTATCCTGAGCTGCTGTGGGTCTGGTTGTCGCTTTCCAAGATTTAGCTATTGCTCCGAACCTACGAGTCAAGAAAAACTTAACTCGCTGAGCAATGTCGCTCAGTGGGTACTTTACCGATGAAAATATAGTTAAAACACGAAAGCATTTGAAATAAAAGGAAATAATTAAATCAATAATCAACCAATACTAAACCAATGGTAGTTATTGTACATGCAGTGTAAATATGCTTTCAACAAATGTAAAAACCATAATTCAAACTCATTTTGCATTGCATGGTTTAAAAAAAATAATAACCAGACTTTGGCTCTACTGGTATAGGGAACCATAGCGATAAGGCAGTGGCCCTCACCACTGTAACATAGGTGGCCCTCACCACCATTATCATATCACAGGAATGGCCCTCACCATCCTAGTTATAACCAATGGCCCTCACCATTGGCCCCCAATGGCCCTCACCATTGAGTTCAGATCATATCAATTCAATCACAATATCAAGCAGTATTGCATAAGTTAGTATAGTGCACCATACCCTTATCTATCACTCCCAACTACCCAGTAGAGTAAAAAGGTTAAAATGATTCAATTTAAGTCTCAAACTTCATTTTAGAATGACTTGAGAAATCATTTTAAATTCCCATCGCGCTTTGCCATTTACGCCGCGCACCACATTCTTTAGTCAAACCATTACCCTTTTTCACATATTTAACATCCATAATAAACATATCAAACATTTCAAAGCATTCCTCAAAAGATCACAAATTGACCAAATGAATACTGTCGCGGCGCGTAAAATCGGCAACGCAAATGGCATGACCATATGAATAGTAAAATCTGGGTTTTCGTCAAATTTTCAGTCCACTTCAGTCATGCATTTGACCAGGTAAATGATCTTATTTTTGACTGAAATTTTACAGGAAACTTATTTCATATGTTGACTAATTACACGTAGAATTTCGTTGAAAAATTCATTCATTTGCTACCTCAAAACAACTGTCACAAAAAGAGTCCAGAAAACTGCTATTTTGGGACCATTTCGGCCTAAACATATGAAATACATGGGATAGTGTATTTTTCTTTTACAAATCAATATGAAGGCTTCTTTAATGATAAAGAGAAGATTCAAACACTTCCCTTTGATAACTTTTGCATGTTTAACTTAAATCAAACTAATTAAAGTTCATCAAATCAACTTGCCAAATTTTTCTCAAAACATTTGGTTTAAATTAAATTTAAACAACTCAATTGCCATAAGAAACCAAGAACATAACTCAAACATTTAATTTAAACTCAATCAATACATTTAAGCATCAACATCAAAAATTCCATAACCCAAAAGTTTGTAAGAAAAATAAAATTTCTTTTATGGTAAAGTACCAAACATTATTCTTTTAATTCCCTTTTGCTTTTGCTTCTTCTCCTTCTTTAATCTTTGTTTCTCCTTCAAGAAATTCAAGAACACAACCTTAAACATAAACCTTAGCAATTTAGAACAATAAGCTATCCTCCAATTCTTTTCAAACTAAATCCTAATCTAACCTTATTAAACCTTAGAACCCTTGATTCTTCCATTTAATTAATCAATATCATCACTACTTAAAATTTTCCCAAATCCACCATAAGAACCCTAATTTCCAATCTTCCAATAGATATATAAATACTTAAAATTGATACTAGAATTGAAATCTACATACTTTAAAACCTTAAAACTCACCTTGAACTTGAATCAAGCTTGACAAAAATTTGAAACTCTTTGGTGTTCTTTCTATGGTGGCCGAATTTTTGGGAGAGTTTGTGGGAGAGAGATTTTGCTCCTCTTGTTATGATATATATAGTGGAAATGATGTCCACTTTTGGGTTGGATGAATGGTTTACGACCATTTGTCCACACCTTTTTCTTTCTTCTTTTTTTAACTTTTAAATGGCTAAATATGATTGGCCATTAGAAGATTTTTATATTCTTCTTTCCAATTAAGTCCTCCAACTTGTCCCTCTTCCCATTTGGTACCCCAACTCGTTCTATGTCACCCATATGGTATCTACATGGAACCAGGCCCATTTTACGCTCCGGTGATCAATTGATCGTAACTTTTAAACCGTACAGTTCCACGAGGCAAACTACATATGGTTTTGATTCTCTCGACCTCTACTTTCTATTTTTAAGGTCTATTTTAGGTTTCCAAGTCTGTTTGAAAAATTACCAATAAGCGCTCGACTTTTTACAAAATTACCTTTAGGTCCTTTCTTTGCTTGGGTTTTGCCCGGGCTCCGTTTCTACTGACGATCATTTCATATTTATCCCCTCGACATCCTCTACGCACTCATATTTATTTCCTACTTTGGATTCCTGTATATTTTAATTAATAATGACCATAATGGCCCTAGTCTACATGTTTTTGTTTCTCTTTAACGGGACGTTTCCTGGAAAAACCGTTACACGTCGTTGCGACCCGATTTTTCTCTACTCTCCATTTTTGGAGTCTGTTATGTGCACTATTAAGAATCTCCAGTACAACTTTTGAAAATTACAGTCACCTCCTAAAACTTTTTGGAAATTACAGTCACCTCCCCAAAACTTTACATTTTTTTCAATTAGGTCCCTTTGGTCCTGCGACCTTCTCTAGGAACCGCCATCAGAGATGACCTCTCCAGATCCTTTCTCTTGCCATGCACATGACTACTAAACATAAATACAGTAGGCGGATGTGACATAGTTCATACTCTTCATCATATTCAAGACTTTGGAGTCCACTACTTCATCGTCAGAAATTACAACCACTTGAAAACCATTGAGAGGCCTCCAACCATTAGAGCATTAACAATCTCATTATCTTCAGCTTCAATGACCACTGTCTCATTTCCATTGGGGAATTTGATTTTTTGATGAAGGGTGGAAGGAACTCCACCAAGAGGATGAAACCATGGTCGCCCCAAGAGTAAGGCAAAGGTAACTGGTATGTCTAAAACAACAAACTCAACAATAGATTCAATTGGACCGACCTTGACAGCAGCTTTGAAAGTCCCTTTAGCATGCCTCTTAGTGTTGTCATAAGCACGAATCGTTACCTCAGTTGGGTTTAGATCTCTTGTTGACATGGCTAGCTTTGGCAATATCTTAAGTGGACAAACATTTATGGCGGACCCATCATAGACAATTACACATGGAGTCCTCTTCCCCTTGACTTCTATTTTGATAAAGAGAGGGCGGATGTGGTCTATCCCCTCCTCCGATAAGTCCGCATCTAAAAAAGAAACTGCTCCCATACTAACTTCACTCTTTTCTTGGATCTCCTCACATTTCATTACTTCCCCAATTTTTATGAAGTTGATCAACTCCTCTGGTGTTTTGGAGGTAGAAATTGGCATGCTAGCTAAGGCTTTGGCCATAGTTTCTCAGTGCCTTTTAAAAGTAGCTAATAAGTCCCAAATGCTAACACTTGCTTGGGTTCTTTTCAATTGCTTGAGCACAGCATCATATTCTTCTATTTCAACTTCCTTCCCCTTATTAGTTTCTATCTCCTTTGGTGGTGGCCTTGCGTAAGGCTTACTGGATCTAGTATTCATCACCTCATCTTCTTCGGGCTCGGACCAAGCCCACTCCTCCTTCTTGGATACAATATCATCATCACTGTCACTTGAATCCCAAAACCCATTGACAACACAAATTGCTACTTCTCCACCCATCATAGCTTGTTCAATTTTGACAAATTCCTCTTCTTCTTTGGTTGCTTTCTCATCCACATCTTGAAAAGAAGACATGACAAAGTCCTCATGTAAACCTCCTCCAATCATGAAGGTCGCCGGTGGTGGTATCCTATTGAATTTTGGCAATGGGTTGTCTTTGGTGTTTGGCTTATTGGGCTCGGGTAGCTTCCCATTATCAATTAGATTTTAAATCTCATGTCTCAACCTTACACATCTATCCATGTCATGTCCTTGCATTTGGTGAAATAGACAAAATGCTTTGGTGTCAAAGTTAGGTGGGAGAGGGTTAGGCAAAGGACGAGGATTTAAGGGTTGTAGCAATCCTTTTCTTTGAAGCTTGTTGAGAACACAAGACATCGGTTTTCCCAATTTTAAAAATTGTCTCCTTGTTCATTAGTTAGTAGCATTAACACCGACGGCCTTTTGCATGCTTTGGCTACCAGGTTGATAGCTCCCTTTCTCGTTCCTTTTTGTTGCAAAGCGGCTTTTCTCCCTTTCCCATTCTTCAATTTGCAAACCAGCTTGAAGAAGGTCTTTGAAATCATGGATGAGTGTATGAGACATCCTCTCACGAAGACTAGGCAACACTCCTCTCACAATCATCCTTATTTGATCAGATTCATTGGGCCTCTTCTTGAGTAAAGCGGCCTTGTTTCTCCACCTTTTCACATAGTCCACAAAATTCTCATTTGGCCTTTGCCCAATGGACTCCACTTCCATCAAGGTAACTTCCAACTCAACATTATATCCATATTGTTGGATGAAGGCTTTATAAAGTAGATCCTAACTCTTTTGTGTTCCATCATCTAAGGTATTGAACCAATTTTGGACAACAGGGTCCAATGATAGCATAAAGTACATTAGGGTTTGAGCCTTAGTAGCTCGGGCAGATTGCATGGCAGTGATATACTGCTTCACATGAAGATGGGGATTTCCGGTGCCATTGTACTTAGCAAAGGAAGGCATCTTGAACTTGTATGGAACCTCTTCATCTTGTTCAAATAGTTTGTCAATCTCAAACATCTCTTCGATTTTCAGCTTCTTCTCAAATTTCTTTTCTAAATCAGCAATCATCCTTTCAACATCAGATGTCTCGGTCTTTTCAATAGTTACCTTCTCAATAGCCTTCGGTTCTTTCTTCTTCTCTTGAACATCTTGGTAGTATTGAGCCCAATCATCATCATCATCAATTATCACCTTTTCATCATAAAAAACCACTTCACTAACTTTGGTCTTCCCTTTGTCCTTTGGTTTCTTATTGCTAACAGATGCATTGGCATGGTTTTCTAAGATTGCAGTCAA
This sequence comes from Garcia nutans, assembly GCA_947685225.1. Taxonomy (NCBI): domain Eukaryota; kingdom Viridiplantae; phylum Streptophyta; class Magnoliopsida; order Malpighiales; family Euphorbiaceae; genus Garcia; species Garcia nutans. The sequence continues at coordinate 28,081,126 of CANTUV010000009.1, read as the reverse complement.
TTGGTTCTTCATGGTCTCACCTAGGGCCTCTTTGATTTCTTCCATCTTGGCATTGAGAGCCTCATCCACCATCCTTTGAATTTGCTCGGGCTCTATTATTTTAGGTGAGCAAGTGATTGAGTCGTTGCTAGATACTTCATCTCCGGCGTAGGTCAGATTGTTGTAAGCTTTATAACTATCATAATCCAGGGCTGTGAGCCAGAGAGGATCAATGATATGAGATGCAAATGTATGCATGTATGCATGTATGCACAAACAATCAACAAATAAGGATAAATAGGACGTTCCTTCCAACCTTATAACATCCACACACGAATGGCAAGTCCCTTTTCCTAGGTATATGGTTAACAAAATACCAACATGGGGTATCTTATTTTCGAATGATTCCCTCGGACGTTTCAACCAATAGTTATATTTTTGAAAATGGAAGTCCATTCATAGTAATTCCCATTAATTAGGTTTTAATCCATTCAACCAACTATAGTAGCTTTTATGCTATATTGGATTAAAACTAAATTATGAGGTTTATTATAAATAGATTTCTCACTTGAAAAATGTAACTAATGATTCATGCCAAAAACAAGCCCATAGTTAATTTATTCTTAGTGTAAACTAGGCCCACAATTGATTTTTGGTATTTCATAATTGACCTAAATATTTTTGCAAGCTATTTGTAAGAAAAGATTGGGTAAAACATAGTTTTGTTTCGAAGCTCATTGTAAAAGATTTTAGAAAAATGGATTTTGGGCTTAGTATTTGGGCCATGGGCTAAAGAATTTTTGATTTGTTTTTAGAAAAGTCTTATATCCAAAGACCATCTTGAAAAATTTTGAAAATAGTTTTGGCCTTTTGAATTTTAAAGAAAAATTTATTTTGAGCTTACAATATACTAAGGTCATATTAGAAAAAGAAAAAACCAAATAAGCCATGATTTAGACTAAGATAAACTAACCATAGTCAAACAACATGCATTTGGGGTAAAACCTAAGGAAAGTAACTAGGCCAATTACATGAGCTTTAGTCTTTGGGTTAAAAAGCTTAGGTTCCCATAGCAAGTATCTACCAAATGGTACAAGGCTATGAGTGGTTATGCCATGCTCGATCTCCATACCTTGAGTGAAAGTATGGTATCCCTTACATAACATAACACGGGTAACACGGGCGTCCTAACTCATGTACACGATGCAATCTAAGATGATGTAATGGATAATATCATTATAAGAAAGAATAGAATAATATAAAGACCAACAGAATCAACTTCTCTTATCCCCAGTGGAGTCGCCACTGTGAGCGGGGATTTTCGCCTCCACTCTCGGTGGAATAGTTCTTGCGACTTCGGCACTGTTTAGGCTCGGGGCCTTAGAGAACACGGACCTAAGTTCGGAGAAAATGGAGTCGCCACCCGGACGGGCCGGGAAAAAGAAAGGGGTGGATGACTCGATTCCTAAGGAATCTCTTACCCCCTAATGGGTTCAAAAAGTTGGGTACGTGTGGGGAAGGTGAGAAATGGCCCAACACCCCCACAATGCCCGGTTCATTGGAACCGGCCTCCTTTACAGGTCTTAATATTATAAAATTCTTAAATATAACAATATTATCCATATTACATAAAATAATTAAAAGAAAGCATCAATATATTAAAATCAAAGCAAGGTCCAAGCAAAACAAATAAATGGACACCCATCCGAAGATGGAAACATGTCCTTACATCACATGCCTAAATAGGACACCCACCAAAAGGTAGAAACATGCCCTTTACATAGGTTCTAAAATAGAAAAGCAAATTAAATTACATGATGTTTAACTAATGAGGTACCCACCAAGTGGAAACATACCTCTTACAACTTTTGGAAGTCTAAATAAATTGATAAAAGTAAATAACCATTCATAATAAGTAAATCATTCATCAAAGGTATTTAAATATCAATAAAAAGTAAACATCCAGCCATGAAAAATAAAATAAACTATGTATTGAACTTAAATAAATTAAAGCATATAAAATAAATCAAAGCATAATAAAATATAGAATTGAATAAAGCAAATAAAAAAGTCCAAATTATAGCTACTATTTCCATTTAGGGTTCTTTATCTCATGTGTGAAGGTTTTGGAAATTTCATGAATTTAAGCTACAGTGACTTTTATGGAATTAAAATAGATTAAAGATTTTATGTTTTTAAAAGGTTGGTAAGACACTTTGATTAAACAAATTAAGGTTTGAATGGTGAAATCATGAAACTAGGGTTTTAGACACTTTAAAATACTTTGATTTATGATTTTCAGTTATTAGGTTTCTAAGCTACTGTGTAAATTTAATCTATTTTATGGTTTTATGGTTTTTAATGTTTTAAAAGGATTAGGGTTCATAAAAATTAGGATTTAAAGTTTTAAAAGGATTAGGGTTCATTATTTTGAATTTTGGAAGTTGAATTTGGGTTTAGTATTTTTGGAATTTATGGTTACGGGTGATGCATTTAACTTTTAGGATTAAAAATCAATTTGATACTTTTATGTGATTTTATGAAAATAAACCAAAAAAATTAAAGTTTTATAAATAGAAAAGATTTATAATTGGAAAAAGTGTTTTTAGGGGTTTATTTTTGTGAGAAACAGAACATGTTTTAAGATTTTATAAATTTAGAAAACAAATTTTGGTTTTGGGGTTTTGAAGAAATAAAACTAATAATTTTAAATTCTTTGGGAAATAAAGCAACGAATTAATATTTTTAACTTTAGAAAAACTAAATTAAAGTTGAAAGGTTTTTTAATTTTGAATAACACTATTTCCTAATTTTAGCTACTGTGTAAAAACAATTAAAGAAAATCAATTAACACATACCTTCTTTTGATGATTCCTCCAAAAAAAATTCTTCTTGGATGAACTAGCTCCAAAGACAAACCTTTTTTGCCTTTGAATTGCTTAAATCGTGGTGCTGCTCCTTTAAAAATCAATTGAATTCAATTATTGCTTTTCCACTTCACCTTCGGATTCAAATTCTCAAAGCTCACTGTGAAATTTTTCCTCCCCCTTTTTGGCCTCCTTTGGTCCTTATTTATAGAGGTCTTTCTATGTATATTCCTAATTAGTTAAGGTAAGTAATATTAATAAAAAAAGAAACCAAAACCTAATTGAATTAGGGTTCGAAAAATTTGCGTCGGAAAATTTGCGCTGCCGAAAAAAATTGCCGCAGGAAAAAATGCGCTGGTGAAAAAAGGATTGGGGCGTCACCAGCAAGAAATTCCTGCAGGCGAAATAGAACAGTTATTTCAACCCCAGGAATTTCTTGCGGGCAAAATAGCCCACGGGCCCATGCGACTATGTTTTTCATCTCCGATTTTTCCGACTTTGATTTTTATTTTTATTTTTTGATTTTGATTTGTTTATTTTTATTTTTTATTAAAAAAAATTAGATTCTAAAGCAAAAATTATTTAACAAAAATCATTTTGGACCAATTAGACAACAAAAATAATTTTGGACTAAATAAACATATTGGACCGGATTTGGTCAAATATTAAGGGTCTACAACTCCATATGTGATGGTTAATGATGGGTTTGCCATAAATGTTTGCACACTTAAAATTTTGCCAAAGCTTGTTATGTCGACAAGAGATTTAAGCCCAACCGAGGTAACTATTAGGGCTTATGACAAGACCAAGAGGCATCCTGAGGGGACCTTCAAAGCTGTTGTGAAGGTTGGTCCAATTGAGTCTATGGTAGAATTTGTGGTTTTGGACATACCCATTACTTTAGCTCTGCTTTTGGGACAACCATGATTTCATCCTCTTGGCGGAGTTCCTTCCACCCTTCATCAAAAGATCAAGTTCCCTAACGGAGATGAGATGGTGGTCATAGAGGTAGAAAATAATGAGGTGGTCAATGCTTTAATGATTAAGAGACCTCTCAACGGTTTCCAAGTAGTCACAATTTCTAATGATGGAATTGTGGACTCCAAGGTCTTAAACATGATGAAGAGTATGAGCTATCTTCCTGGTGCTGGTCTTAGAAAGGGTAAGGCCAGTGTGACAAAGCTTTCAAACTTCAAGACTCAAGATTCGAAGAAAGGGTTGGGATATGAAGAAGCTAGCAAAGATGTTCTACTAAAGAAGAATGAGAAGATGAGCTTTCCACCACTTGAAGAAATTTTTATCAAAGCTCTAGACATGGGACCACTCCAAGGGAAGCCTGAGCCAGTAATGTTCACGGGAAAGTTGATCCCGGGTTTTGAGATTTTTTCTGATGTTGCCAAACTGGTGGAACAAGTGAAGAAAGAGCTCATCTTGCCAACTGCCCAATCCAGAAGGAAAGAAGGAAGTTGTCCTAAAAACCGAGAAGACTCCCAAGGAGATTGCTGCTCTAATTGAAGAAAAGTTTGAAGATGATTTGTTTTATTATTATGAGAATAGTGATTTTGATTTTGATTTTAATTTATCTGCTTTGTATGAGGATGATGATATTTTCTTTTCCAAAATAAATGCAATAAAGTCTGATTTTGCTTACTTGTGTGATGTTTCTCCTGATGGTTGCATATATCCAAATAGTGGTTACATGAATATTTTTAATATTAACTTTGTTGACATACAATCATTAAATTTGGGAACAAACGATAATCCTAAAAATATTAGCATAGCATCCGACCTTACTCCTGATGAGAGAGAGAGATTTGAAAAAATATTTAAAATATATGAAGTTTTTGCTTGGTCTTATGAGGATATGCCTGGAATAGATCGAGACATAGTCGAACATCTGATTCCCACTTATACTCACATAAAACCTGTCAAACAAAAGCTCAGGCGATTAAGACCTGAATGGGCTAAATCAGTTAAAGAAGAGGTCACTAAAAATAATTTTTGTGTTATTTTTTAATAATATTTATTACTTATAGTATTTATTTTTAATTAAAATAAAAAATAAATAAAAAAGAAGAAAAGATAAAAATAAATTGAAAATAGAAATGGGTGACGAATTGGCTTTGGCCAATTCGTTGTAGGAAAAACCTATGACAAATTGGCCCATGGCCATTTCGGCCCGCGCCCCGCAACAATTCTTGCCAGCGTAATTTTTGCCAACACAATTTTTTTTAAACCCTATTCTACATGGTTTTGGTTTTTAATTTTATTTCCTAAATGATTTTTATTTTCTTAACCAATTAGTATTAGGTTTTGATTTTTCTTATAAATACCACATCAAAATACACAGAAAAGGGGGGACTTATAGCAATTATTGGGGACTTTTAGCAATTATTCAAACTTTTGGACTTTGGACTTTTTTGGACTTTGGATCTTTTGGAGAAGGAGATCGGACTTTTGGGATTAGGACTTTTGGAATTTTATTCAAGAACTATCCGAATTCCTTTCGGCAGGGAATTGGCAATCTCAAGCTTGAAGGATCAAGAGGCAGCAAATAATAAACACTCCATCAAAGGCAGTCCACACTGTCTTTGTTATTGTTCAACCAACAATGGAGGTTTGAATTTCTACTTACTTATTTATGGATAGTCGTATGGGCTCGACGAAGGGGTCAATATTTATTTGTGAATTATAAGCCTTTATGTTTAACTCCCTTTATTTAAAAACCCTAATTTGGTTATTAAAATTCTAAAAACCTAAATTTATAAATTTATTACTTTATTTAATTTTAAATTTAATTATGCAGTTTATTATATGTTTTGATGATTGATTTATTTAATTTCAATATTTGATTTGTTTATCATGGATGGATGATTTCTTTATTATTATTATTATTATTATTATTATTATTTGTTAAAATTGTAAGAGGTATGTTTCCATGATTGGGTACCTCATTAATTAATCTTTATGCTATTTAATTTATTTTCATATTTTGGAATTAATGTAAATGACATGTTTCCATCTTTCGGTGGGTGTCCTATTTAGTTTTAGACCTAGACGATGTAAGGACATGTTTCATCCTCGGATGGATGTCCTGTAGACCCTTAATTTTTGACCTAGTCCGGTCCAATATATCTTATTTAGTCCAAAATAATTTTCGTGTTATCTTAATTAAATAATATTTTTTTAGTAATTATTTTTTATAATTATAGTAATAAAAAATAATTAAAAATAAAAATAAAAATCGGCGATGAAAAAATTAGCAATGAAAAATTTGTGGCCGAAAGTGTTGGACGAAATGGCCTGGCGCACCCGACGCTTGCATCTCGCTCACAAAATCGAAATTTCCTCGCAGCCAACCGTTGCAAATTTTGCCAGCGAAATTTTTTCAACGCAAATTTTTTTAAAACCAAATTCTATTAGGTTTCGGTTTCGGTTTCTTTTCTTAAAGAATTTTAGTTTTCTTAAACAATTAGGATTAATCATATAAATTTTCCTATAAATAGCACTAAAAAAACACAAAAACTAGGGAGGAATTTTTGGAGGGGACTTGGCAGTAAAACGATCGAACTTTTGAGAGGAATAAGCAAGCAAGCAATCAATCCATCAAAGGCAGCCATCTTGCCTTTGTCTTTGTTCATCCAGAAAATAACTTTTTAGTGGAACCAACTACGCAGGTTTGATCCTTAATCATTAACTATTCATAGCTTTTTTTTCTTTGATTCATACTAATATACATACAAAACTTTAATCTTTGAACATGTAATAATTTTTTTCTTTTGTTTCCAAAAACCTTAAATGATTTCTTCTATTTCTAAATACCTTAAAAACCCTAATAATTATAAAAATCTTAAATCGTTCCTTCTGTTTTTCCTAAAACTCAAGAACCCTAATTCTGTTTCTTCTAAAACTTAAGAACCCTAATTCTGTTTCTTCCAAAACTTAAGAACCATAATTTGTTTCTTCTAAACCTTAAAACCATAGATTTTTCCTTCTATTTCCAAAAACCCTAAAAAAATACATTTCTGTTTCTAAAAAAACCTTAAATCGTTTTTCCTATTTCCAAGAGCTTTTGAAAACCCTAAACTGTTTTCTTCAAATTCTTTTCCAAAATTTCCAAATGTTGTGTTAAATATCCAAACTCTAAACTCACTTCACAGTTTTTAAAAAATCACAATTACTTCATAAAACTCTTAACTATTTTCTTTAATTCCAAAACCAAAAATAGTAAACCCCAAACTATTAAACCTAAACCCTAAGTTTTCTTAAACCCTAATTCCCCTAAAACTATAAACCCTAATTTTTCTAAACCCTAATCCTTAAAACCTTAAAATCTTATAAACCTAAATATTAAAACTTAACACAGTAAGCCTAAAAATAACAATCCAGTAACCAAGAACTATAAACCTAATGTTTTAATATTCTAAAACCCTAATTTCATAATGTTACCCCTAAACTCTAATTTGATTCATGAAACCCTAATTCACTCTAATTTTTCAAAACCTTTATAGTAGGTTAAACAAATACTAAAATACTAAAATTCCAAAACCCTAATATATTAATTAAAGAATTTTAAATAGAAACAGTAACCCTAATTTATGTCTTTACTTGCTTTACTTAATTATGAAGTTTATTATATGCTTTGATTTATTTAAGTTCAATGCTTGATTTATTTAATTTATTACGGATGGATGTTTACTTTCTATTTTGATTGATGTTTAATATCTTTGATGAATGATTTATTTATGATGAGTGGTTATTTACTTTTATCGATTTCCAAATGTTGTAAAAGGTATGTTTCCACTTTATGGGTACCTCATTAATTAAGTTCTATGTAATTTAAATTGCTTTTATATTTTAGACCAATGTAAAGGACATGTTTCTACCTCATGGTGGGTATCCTAATTAGTTTAGACATGGATGATGTAAGGACATGTTTCCATCCTCGGATGGGTGTCCGTTTATTTATTTTGCTTGGACATTACTTTAATTTTAATAAAATGATGCTTTTTTCAATTATTGTGTGTAATATGGATAATATTGTTATATTTAAGAATTTTATAATATTAAGACCTATAAAGGAGGCCGGTTCCAATAAACCGGGCGTTGTGGGGGTGCTAGGCCATTTCTCACCTTCCCCATACGTACCCAACTTTCCGAACCCATTAGGGGGTTGGGGATTCCTTAGGAATCGATTCATCCACCCCTTTCTTTTTTCCCAGCCTGTCCGGGTGGCGACTCCATTTTCTCCGGACTTGTGTCCATGTTCTCTAAGGCCCTGAGCCTAAACAGTGCCAAAGTCACAAGAACTATTCCACCGGGAGTGGGGGCGAAAATCTCCCCTCACAGTGGCGACTCCACTAGGGATAAGAGAAGTTGGTTCCGTTGGTCTTTGTATTATTCTATTCTTTCTTATAATGATATTATCCATTGCATCATATTAGATTGCATCGTGTGTGTGAGTTAGGACACCCGTGTTACCCGTGTTATGTTATGTAAGGGATACCATACTTTCACTCAAGGTATGGAGATCGAGCATGGCATAACCACTCATAGCCTCGTACCATTTGGTATATACTTTCTATGGGAACCTAAGCCTTTTAACCCAAAGACTAAAGCTCATGTAATTGGCCTAGTTACTTTCCTTAGGATTTACCCTAAATGTATGTTGTTTGACTATGGTTAATTTATCTTGGTTTAAATCATGGCTTATTTTGTTTGTTCTTTTTCTAATATGACGTAAGTACATTGTATGCTCAAAATAAAATTTTTTGTAAAGTCCAAAAGACCAAAACTATTTTCAAAACTTTTCAAAATGATCTTTGGACATAAAACTTTTGTAAAAATAAATCAAAAATTCTTTTGCTCATGACCCAAATGCTAAAGCTCAAAATCTATTTTTTTTTCTAAAATTTCTTTTAATTGGCTTAGCAACAAAATTATTTTCACCCAAAAGAGCTTACAAATATTTAAGTCAATTACAGAATACCAAAAATCAACTGTGAGCCTAGTTTATACTAAGAATAAATTAATGATGGGCTTGTTTTTGACATGAATCATTAGTTACTTTTTCAAGAGAGAAATCTATCTATAATAAACCTCTTAATTTAGTTTTAATCCAATATAGCATAAAAGCTACTTTAGTTGGTTGAATGGATTAAAACCTAATTAATGGGAATTATCATGAACTGATTTCCATTTTTGAAAATATAACTATTGGTTGAAACATCTGAGAGAAATATTCGAAAATAAGATACCCCATGTTGGTATTTTGTTAACCATATTACCTAGGAAAAGAGACTCGCCATTCATGTGTGGATGTTATAAGGTTAGAAGGAACGTCCTATTTGTCCTTATTTGTTGATTGTTTATGCATACATGCATACATGCATACATTTGCATCTCATATCATTGATCCTTTCTGGCTCACATCCCTGGATTATGACAGTTCAAAAGCTTACGACAATCCGACCTACGCCAGAAGTAAAGAATCTAGCAACGACTCAATCTCTTTTTCACCAAAAACAATGGAGCCTGAACAAATTCAAAGAATGGTGGATGAAGCCCTTAATGACAAGATGGAAGAAATAAAAGAGGCCCTAGCTGAGACTGTGAAGAACCAATTGGTTGCAATTTATCCTCTCCATCTTCCCCATCTTTAACCTTTAAGAGCTTGTTAACCCAATTTATCCCAAAGAACCTCAAAGATTTTGTCAATGGAAGATGGAGAAGATGGAGAGGATAGAAATGGAGGATGAAGATTAAGGGACAAGGAGAGTGTCACTCTCTCCTCTCCCAAATTGTGTATCCTCCCTCTTTCTCTTTTCTTTTCTCTCTTTCCAAACCCTAGCCGTCTCCCCCTCTTTTCTCTCTTTCTTATGAAAGAACTTAAATAGATATTAAGGGTGACACGGCCAAGCTTGATTTGGCTTGGCCATGTCTCCCATTTTTCTTTGGGACACGAAAAAGCTTGCTAGCCATGTCCTTCACTGCCTTCTTCTTTCTTTCTTTCTTTTCTTTGTTCTCAAGAGGTGACACGGCCAAGCTTGTGGCCGTGTCATGTGACATGGCCAATGGCTTGGCCGTGTCATATGGGTGTGTCACCTACTGCTTCTTCATTTTGCTTCTTCCTTGCTCGTCTTTTGCTCTTCGGCATGAGATGGGACACGGCCAAGCTCCTGGCCGTGTCATGTGACACGGCTTGCCTATGTCAGCTTCTGCTCTTCTTTTCTTTTATTTCTTTGGTTTCTTTGGTTTTGTTCTTTAAGTGAGACACGACCCGTGTCTTGGCCGTGTCAAGCTCCGCCATCATCATTCTTAGAGGGACACGGCCAAGCTTGATTTGGCTTGGCCATGTCTTGCTTGATTCATGCTCTTTCTTCATTATTTTGATCTTACAAGGGAGTTTTTACACTTTACCCTAAAACAAACACTTAAAACAAACTTTAAACAAAAATTAAATGAAACATTAACTAAAAACACATAAAATCACACTAAAAATAAGTACAAAAATGATCTAAACACGACTCCATTTTCTCCAGGTTTAGGCCCGTGTCCTCTAAGGCCCTGAGCCTAAACAGTGCCGAAGTCGCAAGAACCATTCCACTGGGAGTAGGGGTAAAAAATCCCTGCACATAGGAGTATATGCTAAATCCACCTGTTTTGAAACCACCTAAACCTTATAAACCTTTGTTATTATACTTAACAGTAGAGGAAGAGTCTATAAGAGCTATGCTAGCCCAAGGAGATAAGTCAGGGGTTGAGCACGCAGTCTACTATTTGAGTAGAAAGCTCCTATCTTATGAAATTAAGTATAGTATCATTGAAAAGACCTGTATAGTTGTGGCTTGGTCTTCTAAGAAGTTGTGGCATTATTTCAATCTTATAGTGTGTAAGTAATTTTCAGGTTGGATCCAGTGAATTACTTAAGGGAGGCACCCTCTTTAATCGAGAAATATGGTCAATGGTTGATAATTTTAGAAGAATTTGAGATTGAGTATGTAACTAAAAAAATAATCAAAGGTAGAGTGGTGGCAGAATTCCTGGCCCAGCAACCATTGCTAGATGGCAAAGAGGTAGTCTTGGAATTTTCTGATGAGCATTTAGATGCCATAGAAGTACGAGGATGGAAGATGTATTTCGATGGAGCAGTGAATGGGAAAGGAGCAGGTTTGGGAGTCATACTAGAATCACCCGAAGGAGAGCTTATCCCTTTAGCTAAGAAGTCAAAGTTCAGGGCAACCAATAATATGGTAGAGTATAAGCATGTATTTTTGGTTTGAAAACCCTGATGATTATGAAGGTGGATAAGGTGTAAGTCATTGGCGATTCATTGCTAGTAGTATCCCAAGTAAATGGAGAGTGGGAGTTAAAAGAAGAGAAGCTAAAATCATACCACCAATACTTGACCTTGATGAAGAAGAATTTTAAGGAGTGCAGGTTTACACACCTACCAAGAGAAGAAAACCATATGGATGATGCCCTAACCACATTGGCTTCAGTATGGGAAAATCCTATCAACTTAGTCCTTAATCCTCTGGTTTTGAAAATTTCATCAACTCCTTGCTATGAATATGAGAATCATAGAGCTTATACAGATCATGATGCATGGTATGACACTATAAGATGGTTTTTAGAGGATAAAGAATACCCGTTGGGGGCAACAAAGGAAGAAAAAAGAGCCAAAAGGTGACGGTCCTTACAATACATCACCTTTCATGGAGAATTGTATCGAAGATGGCCTGATGGGGTGCACTTGAGATGCTTGAGGAAGCCTGAAGTTGAGCATATCATGTTGGAAATATACACGGAAAGTTATGGTCCACACATGAGTGGTTTAGCCCTAGTTAAGAAGATAATTCAACAAGGTTACTACTGGTTGACAATGGAGAGAGATTGTATTGAGTTTGTGAAGAATTGCCAAGAATGTCAGATGTATGGTAATTTGAATGACATGCCTCCTGAAGAATTGCATTATATGTCTTCACCCTAGCCCTGCGCAACTTAGGTGATTGACATTATAGGAGAGATACATCCGACAACATTAAATGGTCACCGTTTCAGTATAATAGTAGTGGATTATTTTTCAAGGTGGGTCGAGGCTGAATCTTTCAATAAGCTGGGGGGCAAGGAAAATGGCTAGATTTATTGAAAAGAATCTCTTCTGTAGGTATAGGGTCCACACAGTGTGATATCGGACAATGGGGTACAGTTTTAAGAAGCAGTTAGGGACTTATTCTCGAAATACCAAACCCATCATCACCGATCCTCCCCTTATAGACCAAAGGCTAATGGTGTAGTAGAGGCAACAAATAAGATAATTAATTAGATCATGTCCAAGATGATAAAGACATACAGGGATTGGTCGGAGATGCTTCCCTTTGCTTTGTGGGGATACAGAACAAGTGTGCAAACGCCGACTGGAATGACACCGTTCTCCTTGGTTTATGGGATGGAAGCAGTATTGCCAATTGAGATAGAGATCAAGTCATTAAAAGTGGTCTTGGAAGCTGAACTGCCTGAGACGAAGTGGGTAGTGAGCAGATACACACAGTTAGCTTTATTAGAAGAGAGGAGGTTAAAAGTACTATATCATCTCCAGTTGTATCAAAGGAAGATAACTCTAGCCCACAATAGAAGGGTTAAGATCATAAAGTTCAGAGTCGGTGACTTAGTGTTGAAGCAATGTAAGCCTAATTTCTCTTATCGAAGAGGAAAATTTAGGCCTAGTTGGGAAGAACCATATCTTTTAAAGAAAGTCATGAACAAGGGTGTAGTAATGTTATCAGACATGGATGGGAATGAGTTTAGTGAGCCGGTGAACATGGATAGGTTGAAGAGGTTTTATGTAAAAAAAGAAGAAGAAGAGAGCTTGCTAGGTTAAAAACCCAAAAGGGCTACCTAGGCAAAAGTTAGAGAGGTCCACTAGTTTTGAAAACCCAAAAGGGCGAGCTAGGCAACAATTAGGGCTAAGCAAGAGAAAATTGTCAATTAGAAAACCCGAAAGGGCTAGTTGAGGAGAGGAGTAATCTTGTGTATGTTGGCTTTATGTTTGGTTGTTCTAAAATTTAATAAAATAGAGTCAATATTAAAATTATTCTATGTGCTTTTTTTCAAGTATTTAACCAAATATGGTAAAATAAATAACACGATAGCAAAAAAGTGATGACAAATTATAAAAGAAAAAGAAACATCTCTTATTATTATTTTCATTATTTTTTATCCTAACAATATTCTCTCTAAAGAAATTGACAAATGTAAAATCTATGGCAGACGATAAGTGTAGTGTGCAGGCCAGCTTTACTTCAGCAGATCCAAGAAGGCTTTAGTCATACAAGACATGCCTAAGTCAGGAGTAAACTCAAAACCTCGAGTCTCGGCTCCATACTGACGGTCTAGCCGGCGAGGATCATAGCAAGTACCTCGACAATGAGAAGCGAGAGGAACATACATCAAATACTTTCGAATGGTGATACGAGAAATCTTCCAACAAGGTACTAACCAATGGATGTTGACTGCAGTAAGTGAGAGGATCCAGTCAACCTAGTCGGCATACGAAGAAGCAGGATGGAGTAGTTGTATACCCTTAATTTTTTATCCAGACCAGTCCAAAGATTTTAAAACAGTCTGAAATAATTTTTATGGTATATATTATTTATTTTGATTTATTTTACTTATTATTTATTTATAAAAATTTATTATTTATTATTTATTTTAATATAATATTTATTTTACTTTTCATTTATCATTTATTTATTTTTAAAATATATGTAAATAAAAAATATAAAAAATAAAAAAATAAAAAATCGGCGAAGGCAGAATCGGCGATGAAAGTCGCTAGCGCGACGAATTGGCTTGGGCCAATTTGCCACAAGAGTGCCTGCGACGAATTGGCCACGGCCAATTCGCTGAAGGAGTGCCTGTGGTGTTCAATTTTGCCGCACCCAGCAGCAGCTCGCCCCTAGCTCGCCCCCAGCTCGCCCAGTGCCAGTTCGCCCTAGCCCACATGCAGCTTTTGCCAAAAACTTATTTTACTTAGTTTTTTTATTTTATTTCCAAAATAGTTTTTAATTTTCTTAGCATACTAGGGTTTTTTATTTTAATTGCCTATAAATACCACATTAAAAAAACACAGGAGAGAGGATTTTGACTCAAGAATTATTTGGACTCTTCTGAGCAATTTACTCAGAATCTTGGACTTGTGAAGGAGCAAGAGGCAGCAAACAATAAACAATTCATAAAAAGGTAGCACACACTGTCTTTGTTATTGTTCAACCAGAATTAAAAATTATGGTGGAACCAACAATAGAGGTTTGAGTTTCTATTAACTTTTTCATATTTACAGTAGCCTCATTACTTAGTTTGATCAATTATTTAAACATACAATAGATGGTTTTTTAATTGAGCGCATTGATCAATTATTTTTTATTTATCATCTATTCTCTATTTATAACCCTAAAAATTATTTTTCAAAACCCTAATTTCATAATACCCATTAAACTAAATCTCTGAAGCCTAAAACCTAATTGCATTTTTCTAATACCACAAAACAATAACCTGTTTTCTTAAAACCATAATCAATTCTATTTTTCTAAAATTCACAGTAGCCTATTCTTTCCAAATACTTAACTTTTAATCCTATTTTCATGAGCTTCAATTTTATTTACTTAAACCCTAAACCTTAACATTATTTTCATAAAACTTTCAAAACTCTAAATCCAAAACATCGATTCTTTATATTCAAACCCTAATTTATTTCAAACCTAATCTTTAACTCAACATGTTCATCCATCCAATAGACATGTTATTTCTTTTGTATTAAATGTTCCTTGGTTGACTAATCTAGTAATTAAAAAAACCCTAATTGTTAAACATAAAACCTATGAAACCCTAATGTTATTTAAGAAACATTAATTGATGCATAAATCCTAAATTTATATACTTACTACTTTATTTAAATTAGATGAATGGTTATTATATATTTTGATTGATGTTTCATGTCCTTGATGAATAATTTACTTATGATGAATGATTGGTTATTTTTATTGATTTGCTTTGTCTTCAAAATATTGTAAGAGATATGTTTTCATGTTTTGGCTACGTCATATTGTAAGCATCATGTAATTTAATTAATTTTAAAAGTTTTGGATCAATGTAAAGGACATGTTTTAACCTTTCGATGGGTGTCCTTTTTAGTTTTAGATATTAAACGATGTAAGTACATGTTTCCATCCTCGGATGGGTGTCCATTTATTTATTTTGTTTGAAAATTGTTGTGATTTTAACAAAGTATTTATTTATTCTTATGATCGCATGTAGTATGGATAATATCGTAATATTTAAGAATTTTAAAATATTAAGACCTACAAAGGAGGCCGGTTCTAATGAACCAGGCGTTGTGGGGTGCTGGGCCATTTCTCACCTTCCCCACAGATACCCAACTTTTCAAACCCATTAGGGGTTGGGGATTCCTTAAGAATTAAGTCATCCACCCCTTTCTTTTTTTCCCAGCCAGTCTAGGTGGCAACTCCATTTTTTCCAGGTTTAGGCTCGTGTTCTCTAAGGCCTGAGCCCAACAGTGTCAAACTCGCAAGAACCATTCCATTGGGAGTGGGGGCGAAAATCTCCGCTATGGCAATTCCACTAGGGATAAGAGAAGATGATTTCATTGGTCTTTATATTATTCTATTCTTTCTTATCATGATATTATCCATTGCATCACTTAGATTGCATCGTGTGCTTAAGTTAGGATGCTCGTGTTACTCGAGTTGTGTTATGTAAGGGATACCATACTTTCACTCAAGGTATGGAGATCGAGCATGGCATAACCACTCATAGCCTTGTACTTTTTGGTATATACTTGCTATGGGAACCTAAGCCTTTAAATCCAAAGACTAAAGCTCATGTAATTGGCCTAATTACTTTCCTTAGGTTTTTACCCCAAATGCTTATTGTTTGACTATGGTTAATTTATCTTAACTTAAATCATGGCTTATTTGGTTTGTTCTTTTTCTAATATGACCTAAGTACATTGTAAGCTCAAAATAAATTTTTCTTTAAAGTTCAAAAGACCAAAGCTATTTTCAAAACTTTTTAAGATGGTCTTTGGACATAAAAGCTTTCTTAAAAAAAATCAAAAATTCTTTTCTCATGACTCAAAAACAAAGTCAAAAATCCATTTTTTTTCTTTTTACAAAACCGTGTTTGCATTTCATCCAACCTTTAAAAGAACATACAAATTATTTAGGTCAATTATGAAAATACCAAAAATCAATATGAGCGTAGTTTATACTAAGAATTATTAACCATGGCTTGTTTTTGGCATAAATCATTAGTTACTTTTTCAAGTGAGAAATCTATTTATAATAAACCTCTTAATTTAGTTTTAATCCAACATAGCATAAAAGCTACTTTAGTTGGTTGAATGGATTAAAACCTAACTAATGGAAATTATCATGATCTGATTTCCATTTTTAAAATATAACTATTGATTGAAACATCTGAGAGAATTTTTCAAAAACAAGATACCCCATGTTGGTATTTTGTTAACCATATTCCTAGAAAAAGAGACTCGCCATCCGTTTGTGAAAGTTATAAGGTTGGAAGAGATGTTCTACTTATCTTTGTCTATTGTTTGTACATACATGCATACATACATTTGCATCTCATATCATTGATCCTCTCTGGCTCACAGCCTTAGATTATGACAGTTCAAAAGCCTACGACAACCTCACTTACGCCGGTGATGAAGAATTCAACAGCCACTCAATCACTTTTTCACCAAAAGCAATGCAGCCCGAACAAATTCAAAGAATGGCAGATGATGCCCTCAATGCTAAAATGGAAGAATTAAAGGGGACCCTAGCTGAGATCATGAAGAATCAAATGGTTACAATGTTTGGGAACACTACGAAAGCATCTACAAGCACCAAGAAAGACTAAGGGAAGGCTAAGGTTGGTGAAGTGGATTTTGATGATGACAAGGTAGTCATTGATGATGATGATGATGACTGAGTTCAATACTTCCAAGATCCTCAAGATAAGAAGAAAGAGCCAAAGTTGTTGAAAGATCAGGTGTGGAAAAGACTAAAACTTCAGATGTTGAGAAGATGATTGTTGACTTGGAAAAGAAGTTTGAAAAGAAGCTGAAAATCAAAGAAATGTCTGAGGTTGACAAATTGTTTGAGCTAGATGAAGAAGTTCCATACAAGTTTAAGATGCCATCCTTTGCCAAGCTTGATGAAACTGGAAATCCTCACCTCCACATGAAGAAATATATCACTACTATGCAGTCTACTCGAGCTACTAAAGCTCAAACTCTAAGGTACTTTATGCTCTCATTAGATCCTGTGGTCCAAAATTTGTTCAATACCTTAGATGATGGCACTCCAAAAAGCTGGGATCTGCTATACAAGGCCTTCATCCAACAATATGGATACAATGCTGACAAAGGCCGAATGAGAACTTCATGGACTATATGAAGAGGTGGAGGAATAAGGTTGCATTGCTTAAGAGAAGGCCTGATGAATCCAATCAAATTAGAATGATTGTGAGAGGAGTGTTACCTAGCCTTCACAAAAGGATGTCTCATACACTCATTTGGGATTTTAAGGACCTTTTGCAAGCTGGTCTATACATTGAAGATTGGGAAAGAGAGAAGAATCGCTTTTCAACAAGGAATGAGAAAGGAAACTACCAGTATGATAACTAAAGCATGTAAAAGGTCATTGATGTTAATGCTACTGGCCAAGGAGGAAGAAGGCAATTTTCAAAATTGAGGAAGCCGCTGTCTTGGGTCCTCAATAAGCTACAAAAGATGGGATTGTTACAACCCTTAAATCCTCATCCTTTGCCTAACCCTCTCCCACCTAATTTTGACACTAAGGCATTTTATCAATTTCATCAAATGCAAGGGCAAGACACGGATAGATATGTAAGGTTAAGGCATGAGATCCAAAATTTGATTGATAGTGGGAAGCTGCCCGAGCCCAATAAGCCAAACACTAAAGATAATCCACTGCCAAGGTTCAATAGAGTACCACTACTGGCGACCTTCATGATTGGAGGAGGTTTGCGTGAAATTTTTGTCATGTCTTCTTTTCAAGATGTGGATGGAGAAGCAAGCAATGAAGAAGTGGTGTTTAGCAAAATTGTACAAACTGTAATTGGAAAAGAACTAGCAATCTGTGTTGTGAATGAGTTTTGGGATTCAAGTAATAGTGATGATGATCTTAATCCCAAGAAGGAGGAATGGATTTGGTCTGAGTCTGAAGAAGATGAAGTGATGAACACTAGATCTGGTAAGCCTTATGCAAGGCCATTACCTAAGGAAGTAGAAGCTAATAAAGGAAAGGAAACTAAAGCTGGGAACAAAGAAGAGGAAGATGACATTGTGCTTAAGCAGTTAAAAAGAACCCTAGCAAGTGTTAACATTTGGGACCTATTAACCACTTCTAAGAAGCACTGTGAAACTATGGCCAATGCCTTGGCTAGCATGCCAATATTCACCTCTATAACACCAGAGGGCTGGTTAACTTCGTGAAAGTTGAAGGAGTGATGAAGTGTGAAGATATTCAAAAGAAGAGCGAAGTTGACATGGGAATGGTATCTTTCTCAGATGCAGATTTACCAAAAGAGGGGAGAGATCACATCCGCCCTCTCTTTATCAAAGTAGAAGTCAAAGAAAAAAGGCCAACATGTGTAATGGTTGATGATGGGTCTACCATAAATGTTTAGCCACTTAAAATTTTGCCAAAGCTAGCTATGTCAACAAGGGATCTAAGCCCAACCGAGGTAACCATTAGGGCTGATGACAATACCAAGAGACACGCTGAAGGGACATTCAAAGTTGTTGTGAAGGTTGGTCCAATTGAATCTATGGTAGAATTTGTGGTTCTAGACATATTTGTTACTTTTTCTCTACATTTGGGATGACCATGGTTTCAACCTCTTGGTGGAGTTACTTCCACCCTTCATTAAAAGATCAAATTCCCTAACATAGAAGAGACAGTGGTCATCGAGGCTAAAGATAATGAGGTGGTCAATGCTCTAATGATTGAGAGGCCTTTCAATGGTTTCCAAGTAGCTACAATTTCTGATGATGAAGTAGTGGACTCTAAGGTCTTGAACATGATGAAAAACATGAGCTACCATCCTGGTGCTGGTCTTGGAAAGGGCAAGACCGGTATGACAAAGTTTCTAGATTTCAAGACTCAAACTTCCAAGAAAGGGTTAGGGTATGAAGAAGCTAGTAAAGATGTTCATCCAAAGAAGAATGAGAAGATGATCTTCCCACCACTTGAAGAGATCTTTATCAAAGCTCCAGACATGGGACCACTCCAAGGAAAGCCTGAGCCAATCATGTTCATGGGAAAGTTGATCCCGGGTTTTAAAATTTTTGATGATGTTGCCGAGTTAGTGGAACAAGTGAAGAAAGAGCTCACCATTCCAGCCAACAAGGAACCCAATCTGGAAAGGGAGAGGGAAGTTGTCCTAAAAGCTGAAAAGACTCTAGAGGAGATTGCTACCCTAGTTGAAGAGAAGTTTGAAGATGTTCTGCTTTATGATTTTGAGAATAATGATTTTGATTTTGATTTTAATTTGTCTGCTTTGTATGAGGATGATGATGTTTTCTTTAAATCTGGGTTACATGAGCATCTTTAATATTAACTCTGTCGATACATAATCATTAAATTTGGGAACAACTAAAAATCCTAAAAACATTAGCATAACATCGGACCTTACTCCTGATGAGAGAGAGAGATTTGAAAAAATATTTAAAAAATATGAAGTTTTTACTTGGTCTTATGAGGATATGCCTAGAATAGATAAAGACATAGCTGAACATCTGATTCCCACTTATACTCACATGAAACCTGTTAAACAAAAGCTCAAGCGATTAAGACCTGAATGGGCTGAATCAGTTAAAGAAGAGGTCACTAAAAAAATATAAGTAAAGCTCCTTGAAGTGATAGATTATCTAGATTGGCTAGCCAACATAGTGCCCCTTCCAAAGAAAGATGGAAGAATTAGGGTCTATGTGGACTATAGAGACTTAAACAAGGCTTCCCCTAATTATGATTTTCCTTTACCCTGTATAGATGTCCTAATTGATAGTGCAACCTCTAGCATGCTACACTCATTTGTAGATGGATTTTTTGGATATAACCAAGTGTTAATGGCCCAAGAAGATAAAACCAAAACTTCCTTCATTACTATATGGAGTATATTTTGTTATAGGGTAATGTCGTTTTGGTTAAAGAATGCTGGAGCAACCTATCAAAGGATGGGCACCACATTTTTCATGATATGATGCATAAGAAGTCAAAGTGTATGTTGATGATATGATGGTGAAGTCGAATACAAGGGAACAACACTTCCAAAACTTAGAATTATTCTTTGAGATTATAGTAAAGTATAAGCTAAGGTTAAACCTGGAGAAGTGTGTGTTTAGGAATACCTCAGGCAAGTTGTTGGGACATATGATTAGTTTAAATGATATTGAGATTGACCCTGATAAGGTTAAGGCAATTAGGGATATGCCATCCCCTAAGATGGAGAGAAAAGTTCGGGGGTTTATTGGCAGATTACAATACATTAGCAGGTTTATAGCAAAGCTCACCACAATCTATGAACCTATCTTCAAATTGCTTAAACAGAATCAGCCAGTCATGTGAAATGAAGAGTGTCAAAAGGCATTTGAGCGCATAAAGGAGTATCTGCTAAATTCACCTATTTTGAAACTACCTAAACCCGGTAAACCCTTGTTACTATACCTAGCAGTAGAAGAAGAGTCAATAGGAGCCATGCTAGCCCAAGCAGATGAGTTAGGGATTGAGCACGCGGTCTATTATTTGAGTAGAAAGCTCCTACCTTATGAAATTAAGTATAGTATCATTGAAAAGACCTATATAGCTGTGGTTTGGTCTTCTAAAAAGTTATGACATTACTTTCAATCTTATAGTGTGCAAGCAATTTCTAGGTTGGATCTGGTGAAGTGCTTAAGGGAGACACATTCTTTGATCGGGAAGTATGGGCAATGGTTGATAATATTGGAAGAATTTGAGATTAAGTATGTAACCAGGAAAATAATCATAGGTAGAGCGGTGGTAGAATTCCTGGCCCAACAACCCTTACCGGATAGCAAAGAGGTAGTCTTGGAATTTCCTGATGAACATTTAAAGGCCATAGAAGTACATGGATGGAAAATGTATTTCGACGAAATAGTGAATAGGAAAGGAGCAGGTTTGGGAGTCAAACTAGAATAACCCAAAGGGAAGCTTATCCCTTTAGCCAAGAAGTTGAAGTTTAGGGCAACCAATAATATGGTGGAGTATGAAGCATGTATTTTTAGTTTGGAAACCCTGATGATTATGAAGGTGGATAAGGTGCAAGTCTTTGGCGATTCATTACTAGCAGTATCCCAAGTAAATTGAGAGTGGGAGTTAAAAGAAGAGAAGCTAAAACCATACCACCATTACTTGACAATAATGAAGAACTTTAAGGAGTACAGGTTTATGCACCTACCAAGAGAAGAAAATCAGATGGCTGATACCCTAGCCACATTGGCTTCGGTATGGGAAAATCCTGTCAACTTATTCCTTAAGCCTCTGATTTTGACCAGTTCATTAACTCCTTGCCATGAATATGAGATAATCATAGAAACTAATACATACCATGATGCATAGTATGACACTATAAGACGATTTTTAGAGGAGAAGAAATACCCATTGGGGGCAACAAAGAAAGAAAGAAGAGCCATAAGGTGATGGTTCTTACAATACATCACCTTTCATGGAGAATTATATCGAAGATGGTCTGATGGGGGTGCGCTTGAGATGCTTAAGGAAGCCTGAAGTGGAGCATATCATGTCGGAAATATATGCGGGAAGTTGCGGTCCACACATGAGTGGTTTAGCCTTAGCTAAGAAGATAATTTGACAAGGCTACTACTGGTTGACAATAGAGAGAGATTGTATTGAGTTTGTGAAGAAGTGCCAGCAATGTCTAATGTATGGTAATTTGAATCACATGCCTCTTGAAGAATTGCATTCTATGTCTTCACCCTGGCCCTTCGTAATTTGGGAGATTGACATTATAGGAGAGATACATCTGACAACTTCAAATGGTCACTATTTTATTGTAGTAGAGGTAGATTATTTTTCAAAATGGGTTGAAGCCAAATCTTTCAACAAACTGAGGGCAAGGCAAATGGCTAGATTTATTGAAAAGAATCTCATCTGCAGGTATAGGGCCTTGCACAGTGTGATATCAAACAATGGGGTACAGTTTTAAGGTGCAGTTAAGGACTTATTCTCGAAATACCAAATCCATCATCAATAATCATCCCATTATAGACCAAAGGCTAATGGTGCAGTATAAGTAAAAAATAAGATAAGCAGATTCTGTCCAAGATGATAAAGACATACAGGGATTGGTCAGAGATGCTTTTGCTTTGTGGGGATACAAAACAAGTGTGTGAATGTTGACTGGAATGACACTGTTCTCTTTAGTTTATAGGATGAAAGCAGTGTTGCCAATTGAAATTGAGATCAAGTCTTTGAGAGTGGTCTTGGAAGCTAAACTGCCTGAGACGGAGTGGGTAGTAAGCAAGTACACACAATTTAAGCTAGATGTTTCATGCAATTTTATATTTTGTATATATATGTATTAAAAAAATGAATGATAAAAATAAAATAAAATAAAATAAAGAGAAAATAAAAAGAAAATAAAAGAGAAGATATATATATATACAGAATTCATATATTTTCTAGCATTAGTCATCAAAAGAGGAATGTTGACTCATGTATTTTTCTTTAAGTATGCAAGTATGTGAAAGTATTAAGGGTTAGTGATATGCCATTTGAAAGAGTTATGAGTTTCTTAGCAGGAGTATTGTCTAATTTAGATACTCCATTTCTTGATGTTCCAGCTTAAATATCTTTTCTCACACCTTCACCTTAGCCCCATTACATCCAAATAAAAGACCTTCGAATTATTTCTTGAGAAAATCAGTGAGAGAGATTGGATAATTAAGCAAGTCTATGGTAGTATGCAGTCATGAGTGGTTTGAGTGAATTAACCTTTGAAATCGAGTGAAACACTTAGATGAGAGATGAGATTTGTATGTCTGGATTAATGAATGAGTTAAGAAGATCTTGATTGAAGGAAATTGCAATTATTTATGGCTGAGTCTTAAAGGATTTCATTTTATATACTGGAATTATAGTTAAGGTTGTTTGAGTTTTTAATTTATGCCATGTGAATTTGCTTGAGGACAAGCAAAGTTTTAAGTGTGGGGTAGTTGTTTTATTAGTTTTTGTCATAGATTTGTATCTTATTTATTACGATGATTATTGTTTTCTTTAGGTATTTTGGTAGTTTTAAAATGTTTATTTAGTGTTTTCATTAATTTTGGTAGTTTTAATTTATTTAAGTGTTTATGTTATTTTTGTCCTAGTTTTTAGTGTGTGTTTGTGTATTATTAGTTAATGTTTATTTGATTCTTGTTTAAAGTGTGTTTCAAGTGTTTGTGTTAGGTTAATATGCAAGGAACCATATTAAGGGCAAAACCAAGGATTAAGAGAGGAAGAAAACAATGGACAGTAGCTGACACATGCAAAGGACATGGCCAAGCTTGTGGCCGTGTTTCCATACCAAGCTAAGGAGGAAGCCAACAGATCAATAGCTGACACACTCAAGGGACACGCCCAAGCTTGTGGCCGTGTCCCTCCAAACTTGTCAAACATGGCCAAGCTTGCTCCAAACTGGCCGTGTCACTCAACCACTCCAAAGAAGAAAAGAAGAAAATCACACAGAAGCGAACACACTCAAGGGACACGGCCAAGCCTGTGTCCGTGTCCCTCCAAGAACCTCAAACACGGTCAAGCTTGTCTAAGCTTGGCCGTGTCACTCATGGATTAAACAAAGAAAGAAAAAGCGGAGTTTTAAGCGAGCTTTCGTATAAATTATACGATTAGGGTTTTCAAGTGGAGAGCTATTTTTGTGTTTTATTGAGAGTTTGAGTTTTGTTCAGTCATCAAAGAAAATAAGTTAGGGTTTGATATTTGTTTTCTTTGATATTTTGATTACACTTTGATTAAACTAGTCTAGATTAAATTTGTTTTAGCCATTGATACATTCTTCGAGCAAATTCTGAACAAGAGATTCTTCAAGAGCTAAGAAGTTTGTAATTTGGTTTTGTTCTCGAACTTTATCTCTTTAATTTCATTGGAATTGTATTCATGAATATTATTATGTCTAAATTGATTTCTTTGAATTTTAATGAGATGAGTATGTTTGATAGCATTATAAACTAATTTGATCTAATCTAGGGTTTGTATGGATCTGCTATGATTGTATGAATTGGTTATTACTCTTAACTTAACTATTTCTTTAGCCTTGATTGAATTGATTATTGTTAATATATAATTGATTGGCCACCAATTATGTGTTTTAGGTATTAGATGAAGGATTGAGAGATGAAGTCTAATGCTGGAACAATTCAATTAGGGACTTAGGTGAATTAGAGATATAACCTAAGAAACATGATTATTTCAATTGTAACAAGATTATTTGAGAGAGGTTTAAATGCGAGAGCTTATTTCCTTGATTCGATTAATTAAGTTGCTTGAGATTTAATCTTTGAAATTAAATTGGTTAAGAGGAATAACCGTTCATACATATAAGTAGTAGAGAAGTGTAAACCCTAGACCATTCTATTAAGTGAATCAATACATCAGCTTAGTTTACTTTTATTGTTTTAAACTTCAATCGATCTTCTTTATTAGTTGTTAGCAATTTAAATTTATTCATTACTTGTTATTTATAATCTGAGAATCAATTAGCTAATCTAGCTTCCTTGTGAGACGACCTTGGGGCGATCACCTTTGCTACAGCTACCTCTTATACTTTCGAGTGACCGTTGCTGGGGAAGCTAATTGGCGTAATTGTTTATTAGTCATAGATACTTTAGATTATTTTTCATTGTTTACTGGTGATTTTATTTGTCTTTTGCTTTTAATAATTCTTTTGTTCTAGAAATTCTGTTTATGCAAGGCAGGAGATCACTAGGTGGAGAACTATACCTAGTTATTCTAGAAATTCAAAGAGTGAAAAGGAGCATAGAAGAGTTTGAACTGTACACCGGATTTGATACTACAGAGGAGGACACTTCTAATTTTGAGTCGGATACTGCACAATCTGTCAATATGGGAGAAGAAAGACAAAGAAGTATGAGAGATTTTGCTAGACCGGTCATTGGAACTTCCACCTCTTGCATAAGATTAACAGATGCAGCAAGAAATTATGAGTTGAAGAACATTCATTACAACATGCTGCCATCATTCTATGGAGTTCCAAATGAAGATCATTTGAACTTTATCCGGGATTTCTACTCCACCCTCAACACTTTTCCATTGGGAGGACTAACAGAGGATCAGTTGAGGATGAGATGTTTTCCATATACATTGAAGGATAGGGCAAAGAGCTGGCTTATGATGTTGCCCAAAAATTCTTTGACAACTTGGGAGCAAGTTTATAACAAAATTATGGGCAAGTTTTACTCACATCAGAAGACAGCTGAGTTGAGAGGGAAAATAGCTACATTCACTCAATTTGATGGAGAGCCATTTCATGAGGCTTGGGAGAGATTTAAGATGTTATTGATCCAATGTCCACATCATCACTACCCACTTCAACTTCTGAATCAGTTTTTCTATGATGATCTAACCCAGCAATTTCAGAACACTGTTGTAACGCAGCTGGGGGAGCTATGGGAGAAAAGATAGCTGATGAAACTTATTAAATTTTTGAAATGTTGGGAGCTAATTATCAACAGAAGAGTGTAAGAGGAAGAAGTAAAGGGGTGAATCAATTGGAAGCCAATAGTGAGATGGTCAATCAGATAGCTGAATTGACAAGGCAAGTGCAGATGCTAAAAATGAAAAATAATACTTCTTTATTCACTCAAGAAGTTTGTGGAATTTGTGGAATTTTCGGGCATGGAGCAAATATATGCCCCTCTGCATATGAGTCTTATGGTAATGAAGCTGAACAAGTCAATGCTAAGGGGGGATTTCAACCAAGGGCCCGGAATGATCCTTACTCCAATACTTACAATCCTGGTTGGCGGAATCATCCTAATTTTTCCTGGACAACAAATAATTCTCAACAGCCTTTCCATTTGCTCCAGAGACAGAACCAACTACAAGGTCAATCCTCAAATCAAGGGCAGTCTAAGATAGAGAGTTTGGAGGAAAGTTTACAAGCTTTTATTCAAGTCAGTGCTAAAAATCAAGAGATGACCAACAAGAGGCTGGATTCATTAGAAGCATCTTTTAAGAAAGTGGAGACTCAAGTAGGACAACTTGCACAACAGATGCAGATTCAACAAAAAGGGAAATTTCCAAGTCAACTTGAGCAAGCACAATCAGTGACTGTTCTTAGAAGTGGCAAGGTAATTAACAATAATGTTGAAAATAATTCTGTGAATGCAGGTGACCAAGAGAACAAGAAGGAAGGAGAACCAGAGAACAAAGGTGCTGGAGAAAGATCAATGGAGAAATCCCCTTCAGCAGATTTACACAAGGCAAGCGATCCATACCGGCCACCTATACCATTCCCCAGCAGGTTGAAGAATGATAAACAAGATAAGCAATTTTCTAACATCTTCAACATGCTGTCTAAGGTAAGTATTAACTTACCCTTACTTGAAGCAATAAAGAACATGCCGGCTTATGCCAAATTCTTCAAAGAACTTATCACCAAGAAAAAAAGGTATGATCTGAATGAAAAGGTGATAGTTTCAGAGGTAGCTAGTGCTGTTCTGCAGCATAAACTACCTCCCAAGCTAAAGGATCATGGTAGCTTTATAATTCAAATTACTATGGGGAATGGAAAGGGGATAGATGGCATGTGTGATCTAGGAGCCAGTGTAAATTTGATGCCTTATTCTGTATATCAAGAATTAGAACTAGGGTAACTTAAACCAACCAAAATGGTGTTGCAATTAGCTGATAGATCTCTTAGATTTCCGAAAGGGGTTATAGAAGATGTGTTAGTTAAGGTTGGAGGGTTGATAGTACCTGTGGATTTTATAGTTCTTGACATGGAAGGAAGTAACCCTACACCATCAGCACACACTATTTTGCTAGGTAGGCCTTTTATGGCTACTACCAACACCTTAATAGATGTTAAAAATGGTAAATTATCAATGACTGTCTTGGGACAAACGGTTGAATTTTCTATTTTTAACACTTCTCCCATTCCTACAACTGCTTTATATGAGGATTGTTCTTTAATTGATTGTGTTGATGCAGTTGTTTCAGATGTTTTCTTGTAGACAGGTTCCTCGGATAAATTGGAGGTGGCACTGACTTTAGATCGTGGTTTGGATATTTGTGATTTAGAAATAGTCAGTTGCCTTGAGACATTAGAGAGTGCTGAAATAGAGGAACTTAAGGAGGACCCAGTATTTGAACTTCCCTCCATCCAAAAGGAAGAGAAGAATCCTTCACTAGAGTTAGAGCTAAAAGAGTTACCTAAGAATCTGAAATATGCATTTTTAGGAGATCACAATACCTTACCTGTGATAATATCTAGTGAACTTAGTGAAGGGGAGGAGATGAGGTCGGTGAATGAGCTTAAAAGATTGAAAAAGCCAATAGGATGGGGATTGAGTGACATCAAAGGTATTAGCCCTTCAATGTGCATGCATAGAATCACCATGGAAGAGGGGGCTAAACTAGTGAGGGAGACCCAAAGGTGCCTTAACCCAAAGGCATATGAGAGCTCGAGGATTTACAAGGATCGCACTAAAGCACTTCATGACAGAATTATAGTGCGAAAGACTTTGAGTCCAGGTATGAAAGTTTTACTTTTTAATTCTCGACTCCATCTGTTTCTAGGTAAACTCAAGTCTCGATGGAGTGGTCCTTTCGAGATAACTCAGGTGTGTCCTTCTGGTGCCATTGAATTGCTTAACTCTCGAACAAATAAGACTTTTAAAGTAAATGGATAGAGAGTTAAACCATACAATGAAGGGTTTCAAGAAGTGAGGATCATTGACAGCACTTTGATCCACGATCCCTAAGTCTTGCCGTGATGTCCAGCTATATGACATTAAAGAAGCGCTAAATGGGAGGCAACCCATCAGTTTGCATTTCTTTTTCATAGTTGTAATTTTAAATTTAGCAATTTTGATTTTATGTTTGGTTTAAATAAATGAAATGGGTGCTTTGATCGGTTTTTATTTTTCTAATGTGTTTCAGGGTGGATCAAAGAAGAGTTTGCAATTTATTTAAGATTTGGTGATATAAAATAAAAAAATAAAAAAAAAGTTAAAAATCACAGTAGGTGACATGGCCAACAAGCTTGGCCGTGTCCCTTGGCCGTGTCACATGGGACACGGCCAAGCTTCACAAAAAAATTTCCATTTCTTTTATTTTTATAAAAAATTTTCACAGTAGGTGACACGGCCAACAAGCTTGGCCGTGTCACATGGGACACGGCCAAGCTTCACCCAAATTCACTTTGTTTTATTTTTTGCAACTCTTCTTTATAGTAGGTGACACACCCATGGGACACAGCCAAGTTACTAGCCGTGTCCCTCAAAACACACTAGACACAGCCAAGCTCAACCAAGCTTGGCCGTGTCTCTTCACTTTTGCATTTTAAAAACACGATTTTTGCACTGTTTGTCCATTCAATCCCTAGTTTTTTTTCTGGTTTCCTCTCTCGCTCTCGATTCCTCTCTCACCAAAACTCCATAATTTGTGTTTCAAAGCTTCAAAACCTCCATTAAATCTCAATTTTCTTCACCAAAACTAAAATTAATCTGTTAAGACTTCTTCTTCTCTCACAAAAGATCAATTGAATCAGTTTTAATTTCAAATTTCTTTCAGATTTTGCAAGATGACAAGAACGAAGATGGTTTCCCACTGCAAGAAGAAGAGACCTACAACTGAAGGTGCATCTTCATCTTCATCGGTTTCAACTTTAAAGAGAGCAAATCTTTTGGCTCGGGGTTTCTTCCCGACGAGGTATGACAGTGATGAATCCCTTATTGCTCTTAATATTAGGGATAATTTTTATCGGTATGTTCAAAATCTTGGGTGGGAGAACCTAGTCTCCTTGCGACCTTTGCAATTTTAAGAGCTTACTTTGGAGTTCTTAACATCTCGTAATGTTGAAAGGGATGCAAAGAAAATTTGATCTAGGTTGAATTTTAAATTGCTTGGGAAATCATTTGTGATTAGCATTGAACAATTGAATGATATATTTGGTTTCCATCAACAAGGTGAGAGGTCGGTACCTAAGGAATTTAAGCAGCAATTTGCTTGGGGAGCATTGGGCTCGGGTACTTATGTGGCCAAATCGGCCAAGGCGACTAACTTGAGCAATCCCGCTTTGAGGTATTTGCATCGTTTTATGTCTTGCTGATTTTTTGCTAGGAAGGAAAGCCCGGGTGTAGTGGAACTGAGTGAATTATTTTTCTTAGATTGTGCGTGTAATGTAGTGCCTATAAGTTCCGGCTATTGGTTAGCCAATGTTTTTGATAGTGTGGCAAGCAAGAAAAAGGGGGTTATCTGTATTGGAGGATTGGTTACCACATTGGCCATAGCCCTTCTTGATGATTTTGACCCGAGTACCCTTCGCATGACTAGGATTACGGGTAATGACTCATTGGATTTGTCCACACTAGAGAAGATGCATATGGTGGTGCACAGGAGAGGGGCTTATATGATGGCTTCAACTGAGCCAGAAGTCCCGGGGGACAGACAAAAGAGAGCACGAGTTTAGAAGGGGTCCGACTCAGATTCTCTTGATTTGGAAGAAGATGCTCCGGCCTCGGATAATCAAGAGATACTTAATAGGATTGAGGCATTGGAGGGCAAGGTAGACCGTAACCATGCTGCGGTCTTGCAATAGTTGGATCAAATTAATAGCAACCTTGCTAAGATTTTGAGTCTCCATCCCTCGGCTGCATCATCTTCACATCCTCCTTCACCATAGATCACTTTGTTTCTAATCTTTTAAGAGAGTTCCTTAGTTTCTTGTGTTTAGTTATTGCATATTTTTGCTATTTTTCATTTTTGTTTTTAATGTTAACATTTTATATTTTGGATATTTTATTTTATATATTGTATTTTGATTTTGAACATTTGTGTTTTTGATGAAAAGTTAGGGTTTTGCCTCACCAGGGTACGTTGGAAAACAGGTTGTACCTTAACTCTTTTTCTTTATTATTCTTGTTTTCCATTGAGGACAATGTAATTTATAAGTGTGGGGTACTCTTAAGCTTTTCTTTAATTCTTGTTTTGTTTGTCGTTGTGTGTTATATTGTGTGTTGTGCATGGCATAATTGTTGAAAATTTATTGACTTTTCTGTGATTCTAGCATTATATTTGAGCCTTTAGTATCAGCATAGAGATTAGCATTTGAATTCATTATTAGCATTTGAATTCATTCATGATCAATTTTCACATTCTGCAATTCATGACATATAAATCTTTGAGAACCCACCCTTTGTGAGTTCTGAGCCTCATAGATTGAATGTTATTGTCAATTGAATTTCTTTTCTTAAGTGTGCACCTTCATGATTTTGCATCTCTAGAGCTTGCTTTTGCATACTAATTGAACTCACATTATGATTTAATCTCAAGTTTTAAAATGATGAAGGCAAATTAGGTTAGCCCTTTAGCTTAAAAAGACCTCCCTTGATTATGAATT
Organism: Garcia nutans; assembly: GCA_947685225.1. Taxonomy (NCBI): domain Eukaryota; kingdom Viridiplantae; phylum Streptophyta; class Magnoliopsida; order Malpighiales; family Euphorbiaceae; genus Garcia; species Garcia nutans. The sequence goes on along the minus strand of CANTUV010000009.1, from coordinate 28,050,551 downwards.
CCTTAGTGAGCCAGGTTGAGCCTTTGACCTTTTCTTGTTTGATCAACACAATTCACAACTCAAATTTTTCTTATTATCATCATACCTGCATTAAGGAATGGAGTTCTTATGATATGACAATAGGGTGGTTTAATTCAAAAGTGTGGGGTAAAAAAAAATTTGTATTGCTATTTGGGGCTGAAATGCATACTTTGCTCATTGTATTTGACTAAGAGTCACTTATTCTTTTCCTCTGCATTTTAAGCTAGATGTTTCATGCAATTTTATATTTTGTAAATATATGTATTAAAAAAATGAATGATAAAAATAAAATAAAATAAAATAAAAGAGAAAATAAAAGAAAATAAAAAAGAAGATATATATATATATATTTTCTAGCATTAGTCATCAAAAGAGGAATGTCGACTCATGTATTTTTCTTTAAGTATGCAAGTATGTGAAAGTATTAAGGGTTAGTGATATGCCATTTGAAGGAGTTATGAGTTTCTTAGTAAGAGTATTGTCTAATTTAGATACTCCATTTCTTGATGTTCCAGCTTAAATGTCTTTTCTCACACCTTCACCTTAGCCCCATTAAATCCAAATAAAAGACCTTCGGATTATTTCTTGAGAAAATCAGTGAGAGAGATTGGATAATTAAGCAAGTCTATGGTAGTATGCAGTCATGAGTGGTTTGAGTGAATTAACCTTTGAAATCGAGTGAAACACTTAGATGAGAGATGAGATTTGTATGTCTGGATTAATGAATGAGTTAAGAAGATCTTGATTGAAGGAAATTGCAATTATTTATGGCTGAGTCTTAAAGGATTTCATTTTATAAACTGGAATTATAGTTAAGGTTGTTTGAGTTTTTAATTTATGCCATGTGAATTTGCTTGAGGACAAGCAAAGTTTTAAGTGTGGGGTAGCTGTTTTATTAGTTTTTGTCATAGATTTGTATCTTATTTATTACGATGATTATTGTTTTCTTTAGGTATTTTGGTAGTTTTAAAATGTTTATTTAGTGTTTTCATTAATTTTGGTAGTTTTAATTTATTTAAGTGTTTATGTTATTTTTGTCCTAGTTTTTAGTGTGTGTTTGTGTGTTGTTAGTTAATGTTTATTTGATTCTTGTTTAAAGTGTGTTTCAAGTGTTTGTGTTAGGTTAATATGCAAGGAACCATATTAAGGGCAAAACCAAGGATTAAGAGAGGAAGAAAACAATGGACAGTAGCTGGAACATGCCATACCAAGCTAAGGAGGAAGCCAACAGATCAGTAGCTGACACACTCAAGGGACACACCCAAGCTTGTGGCCGTGTCCCTCCAAACTTGTCAAACATGGCCAAGCTTGCTCCAAACTGGCTGTGTCACTCAACCACTCCAAAGAAGAAAAGAAGAAAATCACACAGAAGCGAACACACTCAAGGGACACGACCAAGCCTATGGCCGTGTCCCTCCAAGAACCTCAAACACGGTCAAGCTTGTCTAAGCTTGGCCGTGTCACTCATGGATTAAACGAAGAAAGAAAAAGTGGAGTTTTAAGGGAGGTTTCGTATAAATTATACGATTAGGGTTTTCAAGTGGAGAGCTGTTTTTGTGTTTTGTTGAGAGTTTGAGTTTTGTTCAGCCATCAAAGAAAATAAGTTAGGGTTTGATATTTGGTTTCTTTGATATTTTGATTACACTTTGATTAAACTAGTCTAAATTAAATTTGTTTTAGCCATTGATACATTTTTCGAGCAAATTTTGAACAAGAGATTCTTCAAGAGTTCAGAAGTTTGTAATTTGGTTTTGTTCTCGAACTTTATCTCTTTAATTTCATTGGAATTGTATTCATGAATATTATTATGTCTAAATTGATTTCTCTGAATTTTAATGAGATGAGTATATTTGATAGCATTATGAACTAATTTGATCTAGTCTAGGGTTTGTATGGATATGCTATGATTGTATGAATTGGTTATTAATCTTAACTTAACTATTTCTTTAGCCTTGATTGAATGGATTATTGTTAATATATAATTGATTGGCCACCAATTATGTGTTTTAGGTATTAGATGAAGGATTGAGAGATGAATTCTAATGCTGAAACAATTCAATTAGGGACTTAGGTGAATTAGAGATATAACCTAAGAAATAGGATTATTTCAATTGTAACAAGATTATTTGAGAGAGGTTTGAATGCGAAAGCTTATTTCCTTGATTCGATTAATTAAGTTGCTTGCGATTTAATCTTTGAAATTAAATTGGTTAAGAGGAATAACCGTTCATACATATAAGTAGTAGAGAAGTGCAAACCCTAGACCATTCTATTAAGTGAATCAATACATCAGCTTAGTTTACTTTTATTGTTTTAAACTTCAATCGATCTTCTTTATTAGTTGTTAGCAATTTAAATTTATTCATTACTTGTTATTTATAATCTGATAATCAATTAGCTAATCTAGCTTCCTTGTGAGATGACTTTGGAGAGATCACCTTTGCTACAGCTACCTCGTATACTTGCGAGTGACGCTCTATAGTAGAGTTAATTCGAGCGCAACATGCCTGCGGTGTGCAATTTTGCCGCACCCAGCAGAAGCCCACCCCTAGCTCGCGCCCAGCTCGCCCAGTGCCAGTTCGTCCTAGCCCACATGCAGTTTTTGCCAAAAACTTATTTTACTTAGTTTTTTTATTTTATTTCCAAAACAGTTTTTAATTTTCTTAATATACTAGGGTTTTTTTTATTTTAATTGCCTATAAATACCACATTAAAAAAACACAGGAGAGAGGATTTTGACTCAAGAATTATTTGGACTCTTCTTAGCAATTTACTCAGAATCTTGGACTTGTGAAGGAGCAAGAGGCAGCAAACAACAAACAATTCATAAAAAGGTAGCACACACTGTCTTCATTATTGTTAAACCAGAATTAAAAATTATGGTGGAACCAACAACAGAGGTTTGAGTTTCTATTAACTTTTTCATATTTACAGTAGCCTCATTACTTAGTTTGATCAATTATTTAAACATACAATAGATGGTTTTTTAATTGAGCACATTGATCAATTATTTTTTATTTATCATCTATTCTCTATTTAAAACCCTAAAAATTATTTTTCAAAACCCTAATTTCTTAATACCCATTAAACTAAATCTCTGAAGCCTAAAACCTAATTGCATTTTTCTAATGCCACAAAACAATAACCTATTTTCTTAAAACCATAATCAATTCTATTTTTCTAAAATTCACAGTAGCCTATTCTTTCCAAATACTTAACTTTTAATCCTATTTTCATGAGCTTCAATTTTATTTACTTAGACCCTAAACCTTAACATTATTTTCATAAAACTTTCAAAACTCTAAATCCAAAACATCCATTCTTTATATTCAAACCCTAAATTATTTCAAACCTAATCTTTAACTCAACATGTTCATTGATCCAATAGACATGTTATTTCTTTTGTATTAAATATTCCTTGGTTGACTAATCTAGTAATTAAAAAAATCCTAATTGTTAAACATAAAACCTATGAAACCCTAATGTTATTTAAGAAACATTAATTGATGCATAAATCCTAAATTTATATACTTACTACTTTATTTAAATTAGATGAATGGTTATTATATATTTTGATTGATGTTTCATGTCCTTGATGAATAATTTACTTATGATGAATGATTGGTTATTTTTATTGATTTGCTTTGTCTTCAAAATATTGTAAGAGATATGTTTTCATGTTTTGGGTACGTCATATTGTAAGCATCATGTAATTTAATTAATTTTAAAAGTTTTGGATCATTGTAAAGGATATGTTTTAACCTTTCGATGGGTGTCCTTTTTAGTTTTAGATATTAAACGACGTAAGTACATGTTTCCATCCTCGGATGGGTGTCCATTTATTTGTTTTGTTTGGACATTGTTGTGATTTTAACAAAGTATTTATTTATTCTTATGATTGCATGTAGTATGGATAATATCGTAATATTTAAGAATTTTATAATATTAAGACCTGTAAAGGAGGCCGGTTCTAATGAACCAGGCGTTGTGGGGTGCTGGGCCATTTCTCACCTTCCCCACACGTACCCAACTTTTCAAACCCATTAGAGGGTTAGGGATTCCTTAAGAATTAAGTCATCCACCTCTTTCTTTTTTTCCCAGCCAGTCTAGGTGGTAACTCCATTTTTTTTGGGTAATATAATGCTGTTGGTCTGGGTCGTTATTGATGATGGGATTGTACACGTTTTGCTCTATCTTTAGATGTCGCTTGAAGCCCAGCATGATATAGAGGAGGAGGTCAAGTCTCAGGCCTCCCGAACTGTAGAAATGCGGGTATCAGAGATACCTGCATCTGAGCAACCACCAACAGATGCTCCTATTCCCAACGAAATGTTGCAACAAATGGCTGACGTATTACGGCAGATAGCCGGTGTTGCCCCAGCACCACCACCAGTGCCAGCACCCGTACTAGTACCTGCTGTAGGAGGGGAAAGGAAACCCCCGATCGGAAAGATAAGAAAGTATGGGGCGAAGGTGTTTGGGGCCCGAAGGGACAATGATTCTTCTACAGCCGAATATTGGCTGGAAGGAACAGTACGAGCCTTAGATCAATTACATTGTACGCTAGAAGAGCGAGTGGCATGTGCTACTTCCTTATTAGTGGAAGAAGCATATATATGGTGGGACACAGTTCACCAACGAGTTCCACCGGAACAGAGGACATGGGATTTCTTTGTGAATGAGTTCAAGAGGAAGTTTATATTGGAGGCATACCTAGATGCCAAGAAAAAGGAGTTTCTACACTTAAAGCAAGGTCGATTGACCGTTGCCAAATACGAGAGGGAATTTACCAGGCTGAGAAGGTATGCCAAGAGGACAATTGAAGACGAACATGATAGGTGTAAACAATTCCAGGATGGTTTGAATAATGAGATTAGGATGCAACTAATTGCTACTAATATCAATGAATTTTTTGAGTTGGTCACTAGGGCTCTGGAAGTAGAGCAATGTCAGTCTGATGAGCAGAATAGAAGACAGAAGATGAAACAGAAGAGAGGTACCCAAAACTATTCGGGAAACTAGCAATCATCAATGAAGCGCTTCCGACGTAGGGGTTCCACGGGAGGTGATCAACGCCGGGGTTACAGTTAGGGATCGAATCGCAATGGCCTAAGTCAAGCCACCTCAGTCGCTAGTACCGGACGATCCGGAAGAGGGCAAGGAAGAGGATTCAACCGAAGCGGAGGTAACTTTTCTACCGGTCTGAGAGGTAATGAAGGCTAAAATACTAATCCACGCTGGGATCAATGCGGACGCTGCCACATGGGAGAATGTTGGGGTCGAACATTTGCATGCTACATATGTGGATTTTTAGACCACCTTATGCGAGACTGTCCCCAGCGAATGCAGAATCTACCTAGGGAGACTGAGGGATCGCAAGCGGCAGCAGGGCAAAGCCGAGGCAGAGGTAGGAGCAAAAATTCATCACGTGTGCAGTCTGAGATGGTGAATTGATCAGCAGTGAGGGCTCCTGCTAGAATGTATGCCATGAGGGGGCGAGAAGATGAAGAAGTGCTAGACGTGATTGTAGGTCAGTTGTCTATGTTTGGAGTTCCGCTTTACGTTTTAATAGATCCAGGTTCTTCACACTCATATATATGCACGAAAAAGGAAAAACTTGGAAACCTAAAGGTAGAATTAGAGGAAGAGGGAATATTAGTTACTAGCCCATTAGGGAGTGAGGTGATTGCAAGGAAGGTAGTGAAAGATTGCCCCGTGGAGATACACGGACGTATCTTTTGGGGAGACTTATTTGAATTACCATTTCAAGAATTCGACGCTATTCTTGGAATAGATTGGTTGGCCAAACACGATGCACTGGTTCACTGTAAACGAAAGAGAGTTACTCTGCATACTAAAAAACGGCGACGAAGTGACCATAGTGGGAAAGAGGAAGGACTATCTAACTAACATTATTTCTGTTATGACGGCTAAGAAGTTAGTGCAAAAAGGCTGCGAGGCATACCTGTTATGCGCATTAGAAGCGAAAGAAGAGGCACCGAAGCTACAGGATATACCTACTATTTGCAATTTCCCCGATGTATTTCCTGACGATTTACTAGGATTACCACCTAAACGAGAGGTGGAATTCACCATAGACGTGTATCCGGGAGCTGCACCAGTATCCATCGCACCTTACCGAATGGCGCCAGCAGAGCTAAAAGAATTAAAGGTACAGCTACAGGAACTTTTAGACAAGAGGTTTATTAGGTCAAGCATGTCACCATGGGGAGCGCCAGTACACGTCAACTCAATAAGGTTGTGTGTGGATTATCGTCAACTCAGTAAGCTAACCATCAAGAACAAGTATCCACAACCTCGCATAGACGATTTGTTTAATCAACTCAAAGGTGCAGGAGTCTTTTCAAAAATTGATCTACGATTGGGTTATAATCAATTGGGGATCAAAGACGAAGACATACCAAAAACCGCATTCAGAATTCGCTATGGACATTATGAATTCATTGTTATGCCTTTTGGATTAATGAACACACCCGCAGTATTCATGGATTTGATGAACAGAATCTTCCACCCGTATTTGGATCAGTTCGTGGTTGTATTCATTGACGACATATTGGTGTATTCAAAGAATAGAGAGGACCATGATGTTTTCCACGTTTCAATGCTAAGGAGGTATCATTCAGATCCAACCCACATCATACAAGCTCAAGACATCGAGATTCAGCCCGACCTGACATACGAGGAAGAGCCGGTAGATATCCTAGCACGGGAAATCAAAGAGTTGCGGAATAAGAAGATTCCATTGGTCAAAGTGCTTTGGAGGAATCACAAAGTAGAAGAAGCTACATGGGAACGCGAAGAAACTATGAGGAAGCAGTACCCATATTTATTTCCACCTGATGGGCTTCGGGACGATGCCTAAATTAACGAGGGAGGAACTGTCACATCCGCACACCGCATTTATGCATAGTAGTCACATGCACAGTGAGAGAAGAGGGAAAGGAGAAGATAATTCCTGACAACGGCCCCAGATAAGGCTATAGGATCAATGGGACCTAATTGAAAAAAATGTAAACTTTTTGGGAGGTGACTGTAATTTCCAAAAAGTTTTGGGGAGTTAACTGTAATTTCCAAAAGTTGTACTGGAGGTTCTTAATAGTGCACATAACAGACTCCAAAAATGGAGAGTAGAGAAAAATCGGGTCACAACGACGCGTAACGGTTTTTCCAGGAAATGCCCCGTTAGAAAGAAACAAAGACATGTAGACTAGGGGCATTTTGGTCATTTTAATTAAAATTTATACATGAATCCAAAGTAGAAAATAAACATAAGTGTGAGTAGGGGACGTCGAGGGGTTGAATATGAAATGATCATCAGAAGAAACGGAGCCGGGCAAAACCCGAGTAAAGAAAGGACCTAAAGGGAATTTTGTAAAAAGTCAAGGGCTTATTGGTAATTTTTCAAAATGATTTGGAAACCTAAAATAGACTTCAAAAATAGAAAGTAGAGGTCGAGAGGATCAAAACCATATGTAGTTTTCCTCGTGGAACTATACGGTTTAAAAGTTACGATCGATTAATCGCTGGAGGATATTTTGGTCTTTTCACACCTTAGACCATAAAATTTCAGCACAAGGAGGTGGAGGGGCCAAAATATAATTAAAAGAAAGTCCAAGGGCTTGGGTTTAAAATAAATAAAAGAAAGAGACAAATGGACTAATGGAAATTAGCCATTTAGCTTTTATAAAAAGAAGAAAAGAAAATGAGGTGGACAAATGGCCCTAAGGCATTTATCCAACCCCAAAGTGAGCATCATTTCTCCAATATATATATCATAGCAAGAAGAACAAAACTCTCTCTCTCACCTCCAAACTTTCGGCCACCATAGGAAGAACACCAAGGAATTCCAAATTTTGTCAAGTTTGATTCAAGTTCAAGGTGAGTTTTAAGGTTTTCAAGTATGTAGAATTCAATTCTTGTATCAATTTTAAGTATTTATATATATATTGGAAGATTGGAAATTAGGGTTCTTATGGTGGAATTGGGGAAAATTTAAGTAGTGATGATATTGATTAATTAAATGGAAGAATCAAGGTTTCTAAGGTTTAATAAGGTTAGATTAGGATTTAATTTGAAAAGAAATGGAGGATAGCTTATTGTTCTAAATTGCTAAGGTTTATGTTTAAGGTTGTGTTCTTGAATTTCTTGAAGGAGAAACAAAGATTAAGGAAGGAGAAGAAGGAAAAGCAAAGGGGAATTAAAAGAATAAGGTTTGGTACTTTACCATAAAAGAAATTTTATTCTTCTTACAAACTTTGGTTTATGGAATTTTTGATGTTGATGCTTAAATGTATTGATTCAGTTTAAATTAAATGTTTGAGTTATGTTCTTGGTTTCTTTATGGCAATTGAGCTGTTTAAATTTAATTTAAACCAAATGTTTTGAGAAAAATTTTGCAAGTGGATTTGATGAAGTTTAATTAGTTTGATTTAAGTTAAACATGCAAAAGTTATCAAAGGGAAGTGTTTGAATCTTCACTTTATCATTAAAGAAGCCTTCATATTGATTTGTAAAAAGAAAAATACACTGTCCCATGTATTTCATATGTTTGGGCCGAAATGGTCCCAAAATGGCAGCTTTCTGGACTCTTTTTGTGACAGTTGTTTGAGGTAGCAAATGAATGAATTTTTCAATGAAATTTTACGTGTAATTAGTCAACATATGAAATAAGTTTCCTGTAAAATTTCAGCCAAAAATAAGATCATTTACCTGGTCAAATGCATGACTGAAACGGACTAAAATTTTGACAAAAATTCAGATTTTACTATTCATTTGGTCATGCCATTTTGCGTTGTTGATTTTACGTGCTGTGACACTATTCATTTGGTCAATTTGTGACTCTTTGAGAAATTCTTTGAAATGTTTGATATGTTTATTGTTGATGTTAAATATGTGAAAAAGGGTAATGGTTTGACTAAAGAATGTGGTGTGCGGCGTAAATGGCAAAGTGCAACGGAAATTAAAATAATTTCTCTAGTCATTCTAAAATGAAGTTTGAGACTTAAATTGAATCATTTTAATCTTTATGCTCTTCTGGGTAGTTGGGAGTGGTAGATAAGGGTATGGTTCACTATACTATCTTATGCAGTACTGCTTGATATTGTGATTGAATTGATATGATCCGAACTCAATGGTGAGGGCCATTGGGGGCCAATGGTGAGGGCCATTGCTTATAACCAGGATGGTGAGGGCCATTCCTGTGATTTGATATCGGTGGTGAGGGCCACCTATGTTACAGTGGTGAGGGCCACTTCCTTATCGCTATGGTTCCCTATATTCCAGTAGAGCAAAAGTTCGGTTATTATTTTTTTTAAACTATGTAATGCAAAATGAGTTTGAATTATGGTTTTTACATTTGTTGAAAGCATATTTACACTGCATGTACAATAACTACCATTGGTTTAGTATTGGTTGATTATTGATTTAATTATTTCCTTTTATTTCAAATGCTTTCATGTTTTAACTATATTTTCATCGGTAAAATACCCACTGAGCGACATTGCTCAGCGAGTTAAGTTTTCCTTGACTCGTAGGTTCGGAGCAGTAGCTAAATCTTGGAAAGCGACGACCATACCCACAGCATCTCAGAGTAGATCTCCTAGTTTCCATTATGAGTTAGCTAGTTGTGGCATGTATATGTATAAATAAGATTGAGAATTACTATGTTATACTGTACGTTAGTAGTATGTAATAATAATAAACCTCTACTTTATTTTGTATTAGAAGTGTGAACTCTTCTTGCAGGTTTGTAGTTGAGGGTATAAGGTGGATTCATTAGGAGTGTATTGAAACTGATTGTGTTCACATTGGTTTATGTAAAAATGTTTTCAAAAATCAGAAAAACCAGTTTTGTCGACACTTGGGACCCAATTTCTAGGTGAACCTCTGGCAAAATTTTTGTAAAAACTGGAACTAAATTTGACTAAGTAAAATTGGCAGTAATATTAGGATAGTGTGGCGCCTCTACTCGGCTTACACATGTAGGCCGGGAAGGGGTGTTACAATTCTTGGTATCAGAGCTCCGGTTAGTCGGTTCTGGGTAGAGCTTTATCGTAATATACATGCCACCTAGGGTAATATAATGCTATTGGTCTGGGTCGTTATTGATGATGGGATTGTATTCGTTTTGCTCTATCTTTAGATGTCGCGAGTAGCGTAGCATGATATAGAGGAGGAGGTCAAGTCTCAGGCCTCCCGAACTGTAGAAACGTGGGTATCAGAGATACCTGCATCTGAGCAACCACCAGAAGATGCTCCTATTCCCAACAAAATGTTGCAACAAATGGCTGCCGTATTACGGCAGATAGCCAGTGTTGCCCCAGCACCACCAACAGTGCCAGCACCCGTACTAGTACCTGCTGTAGGAGGGGAAAGGAAACCCCCGATCGAAAAGATAAGAAAGTATGGGGAGAAGGAGTTTGGGGCCCGAAGGGACGATGATTCTTCTACAGCCGAATATTGGCTGGAAGGAACAGTATGAGCCTTAGATCAATTACAGTGTACGCCAGAAGAGCGAGTGGTATGTGCTACTTCCTTATTAGTGGAAGAAGCATATATATGGTGGGACACAGTTCACCAACGAGTTCCATCGGAACAGAGGACATGGGATTTCTTTGTGAATCAGTTCAAGAGGAAGTTTATATCGGAGGCATACCTAGATGCCAAGAAAAAGGAGTTTCTACACTTAAAGCAAGGTCAATTGACCGTTGCCGAATACGAGAGGGAATTTACCAGGCCGAGTAGGTATGCCAAGAAGACAATTGAAGACAAACATGATAGGTGTAAACAATTCCAGGATGGTTTGAATAATGAGATTAGGATGCAGCTAATTGCTGCTAATATCAAGGAATTTTTCGAGTTGGTCACTAGGGCTCTGGAAATAGAGCAATGTCAGTCTGACGAGCAGAATAGAAGACAAAAGATGAAACAGAAGAGAGGTACCCAAAACTATTCGGGAAACTACCAATCATCAAGGAAGCGATTCCGAGGCAGTGGTTCCACGGGAGGCGGTCAACGCCGGGGTTACAGTCAGGGATCGAATCGCAATGGCCTAAGTCAAGCCACCTCAGTTGCTAGTACCGGACGATCTGGAATAGGGCAAGGAAGAGGATTCAACCGAAATCGAGGTAAATTTTCTTCCAGTCTGAGAGGTAATGAAGGCAAAAATACTAATCCACGCTGTGATCAATGCGGATGCCGCCACATGGGAGAATGTTGGGGTCAAACATTTACATGCTACATATGTGGATCTTTAGAGCACCTTATGCGAGAGTGTCCCCAGCGAATGCAGAATCTAACTAGGGAGACTGAGGGATCACAAGCTACAGCAGGTCAAAGCTGAGGCAGAGGTAGGAGCAGAAATCCGTCACGTGTGCAGTCTGAGACGGTGAATCGATCAGAAGAGAGGGCTCCTGCTAGAATGTATGCCATGAGGGGGCGAGAAGATGAAGAAGCGCTAGACGTGATTGCAGGTCAGTTGTCTATGTTTGGAGTTCCGCTTTACGTTTTAATAGATCCGGGTTCTTCACACTCATATATATGCACGAAAAATGAAAAACTTGAAAACCTAAAGGTAGAATTAGAGGAAGAGGGAATATTAGTTACTAGCCCATTAGGGAGTGAGGTGATTACAAGGAAGGTAGTGAAAGATTTCCCCGTAGAGATACACAGACGTATCTTTTGGGGAGACTTATTTGAATTACCATTTCAAGAATTCGACGCTATTCTTGGAATGGATTGGTTGGCCAAACACGATGCACTGGTTCACTGTAAATGACAGAGAGTTACTCTGCATACTGCAGACGGCGACGAAGTGACCTTAGTGGGAAAGAGGAAGGACTATCTAACAAACATTATTTCTGCTATGACGGCTAAGAAGTTAGTGCAAAAAGGCTATGAGGCATACCTGTTATGAGCGTTAGAAGCGAAAGAAGAGGCACCGAAGCTACAAGATATACCTACTATTTGCAATTTTCCTGATGTATTTCCTGATGATTTACCCTGATTACCACCTAAATGAGAGGTGGAATTCACCATAGACGTGTACCCGGGAGCTGCACCAGTATCCATAGCACCTTACCGAATGGCGCCAGCGGAGCTAAAATAATTAAAGGTACAGCTACATGAACTTTTAGACAAGGGGTTTATTAGGTCAAGCGTGTCACCATGGGGAGCGCCAGTATTGTTTGTGAAAAAGAAAGACGGATCCCTAAGGTTGTGTGTAGATTATCGTCAACTCAATAAGCTAACCATCAAGAACAAGTATCCACTACCTCGCATAGACGATTTGTTTGATCATCTCAAAGGTGCTGGAGTCTTTTCAAAAATCGATCTACGATCGGGTTATCATCAATTGGGGATCAAAGATGAAGACATACCAAAAACCGCATTCAGAACTCGCTATGGACATTATGAATTCATTGTTATGCCTTTCGGATTAATGAACGCACCCGCAGTATTCATGGATCTGATGAACAGAATCTTCCACCCGTATTTGGATCAGTTCGTGGTTGTATTCATTGATGACATATTGGTGTATTCAAAGAATAGAGAGGACCATGATGTTTTCCACGTTTCAATGCTAAGGAGGTATCATTCAGATCCAACCCACGTCATACAAGCTGAAGACATCGAGATTCAGCTCGACCTGACATACGAGGAAGAGCCGGTAGAAATCCTAGCACGGGAAATCAAAGAGTTGCGGAATAAGAAGATTCCATTGGTCAAAGTGCTTTGGAGGAATCACATGTTAGTGTATGTGCCCTAGGCCATTTATTTGGATCTTTATGTTATACATTCATTATTAATAAATGAGGTTTTATTATCATTATTGTTTGTTTACATGTTACACAATTTTGATATTTGTCCCTGGTTTATTATTGTTATAGAGATAAAAAAAATAATTCTTAACCAGTATGAACATTGATTTGATAATCATCAGATGGTTATGTGTATAGTGATACAAATCAATTTCATAGATACTTGTTAGAGAACAATGTATTGGATAGACCCATCATGAGATTACTACATGGGTTAGTGTCATAAGTAAATCTCATGATAGTTATGTATTAATTCTTTGACTTGAGATTGTCATAGTTTCCAATATAAGGACTATTATATTTTGACATGATCAAACATTATCCGTAACTGGATAGTAATAAAGGTTATGTTCATATATGATAGAAATTATGTAGAGGATAATGAACAATCAAGATAGAATTTGTCCCTCTCTTTGAGAGAGATATCTTTTGGGCCCCTCGATAAGTGAGACTGTGAAATGCATGGCCGTGCTCAAATGAATTGATAGTGTGATCAATTTCATTTGTTTTTATCAGTCTACTTGGAGATCGAGTAATCATAAGTTTGGACAATATAAGTATGACGTTGACCATGACTTATGTTCAAGCTAGATATCGTGTGACAAAGGGATTAATGCATATACTATTATTAGGCAAATTGGACATTCCTTATATTAATTGGGTAGTTGTAACGCCTTGCTAGAGGCCAATTATGACTTGTTGATTTAATAGAGATTAAATTGACTGCCAATTAATATGGGCCTATCGGGTCACACACAAGAATGCGTTTTGGGCTGGATATAATATTAATAATATTAATATTAGATATTAATATTTATTATTATTATTATTTTCATTTATATATATATTATTAGATAATATATTCAGAATCCTAATTAGATTTGGATTCTGAATTTGACTTACCTTATCCAATTATATATATTATTAGATAATATATTCAGAATCCTAATTAGACTTGGATTCTGAATTTGACTTTCCGTATCCAATTTTGAATTGGATTCTGGAGTGATTATATTCACTCCAGACGTTAAGTCTTCTCAGAGGTAACAATAAAAACAAAGAGGAACGAAAAAGGTAACTCTAATACGTTTTTAGAGAAAACGTTTTTCCAGCCTTCGCCGTTGCAGAGAGCTAGCACTCCAAACGGTAGCATTCGTGTGGATACGCGATAGAGGGTGTTTCGCGATCGAGGCATCTCTTCCAAACTGTGATTTCGAATCATCAACATGTTAGTTCTTTGAACACTTTTGTCGAATTAAACGAACAGCATGGATCCTGGTGGGAAATCAGAGATCAAATATTTTTCCGCTGCGTGTTTTTGTTTGCAGTGATCTCCTATGATTTTCTCACAGTGGTATCAGAGCCACTTGTTGTTTTCGTTTAAGTCGAAAATGCCATGTTGATATGATTATGGTGATATATATTGTTTACGTATGGCATGTTAACTATAAAACTCTAATTCGTTTTTCATATGATGAGAAAGGATTGGTTTTTGGTTTCGTTTCTGTAAAACCCTAATTCGTTTTTCATATGATGAGAAAGGATTGGTGTTTTTAATTTCGTTTTCATGAGATGATCACGTATATATGATTGGTTGATTAAAATGATTTTCATATGATGAAAACGATTAAGTTTATATGTGATATAAACATTTGGTAATGATTCTGTAATGGGTTGTACATATTCGAAATAAAACAGTAAGAAGGTTAATGAGATTAACGTTTCTGTTTTAGGGTTTCGCCAAAGAAAAATGCTAGCCGGTTAGCGGGACCGCCGTATGTTCGCGCCCTATAGTTCGTTACCGCGACATTAAGAATGTCAATATATTTGTTTCTATTTAACATGTTGGTGATGAATATGTTATGTTTGTTTGATGTCTTGGCATGGTGCATAGCATGGCCTTATGACCTATGTGATTGGTTTATTCATATCTTTATTTTGGGTAAATACGGCCTGCGTATCGTTTATTTTGTTGTAATTTATTTTACTAGTAGTTAGATTTTCTTTTATTGTAATATATGAAGATTCAAGCTACAATGTTTGTGATGGAGATTCATACCAAGGAGAAGATGGTTCCATGGTGATGGAAGCACAAGCTCAAGTTTTGAAGATATGTAATATTGCAAGTGTTGTAATAGATAGGTTTTTCACCTAGGGTTGCCTTTATGATCTTCATTTGGTCTCTTGAAGATCATATTTAGTTTGGCCATGCTATGTCACGTTTACATATTTTGTCATTTGGTATATGATGCTTATGTGATAAATTATATATATGCATATAGGATGCTAAAATATAATGATATGTAATGCAAGACATGATAATAATTTAGTTGAACCCTCATTAATAATTTAAGTCTAAATGCCATCCACGTTTTGAACACCTATCAAAACTAAGATTGTATTAAAGTAGGTATTGCCAAAGCAATATGCTTTAAACATTCCTAGCTAAGTAGGATGAGTAATAGTGCTACTCATATGTTTTAAAATTGGTTAGACTTAATTAGGCTATCAAAATGGTTTTGGGCCTAAGGCATTAGATGGAATTCAACATGCTATGACATATGATGTCAATATTCCATAATTACTAAGAGTTACATAAGATGTAATTGGTAAAGATGTTACCTACCTAAATAACTTGATTTTAAGCGTCACGCCAAAGCTGAGTTTAGAATTAAGTGAAATACGGATCTTAGCCTACTAAAATATTTCTTTAGAGGGTTATATTTTTAGTAGGAGTTTAAATAATTTTAACCTCATTATTAATTAAAATTTGACTTTGCATATTTATCAACAGATGGCTGCTAATAACAATTCCACCTTATCACTGCGATCTATCCTTGAGAAGGAAAAACTGAAAGAATGTGGGACTAATTTTGTTGACTGGTTTAGGAACCTGAGAATTGTTCTCAAACAAGAGAAAAAGTCCTACGTGCTTGATGAAACTATCCCTGACCCACCTCCTGCCGATGCTTCTAATGCTGCTAAGAGTAAGCATAAGAAGCATGTGGATGATTCCAATGACATAGGATGTCTTATGTTGGCTACTATGTGTCCAGGACTTCAGAAGGATCTGGAACACTTAGAGGCTTATGAGATGAGTGTGCATCTCAAACAAGCTTTCCAACAATAGGCTAGGCAAGATAGGTTTAACACCGCTGTTGCATTATTTGACTGCAAAATGTCTGAAGGTGAATCTGTTAGTGCTCATGTTTTGAAGATGAAAGGCTATCTAGATCACCTTGCTAGACTTGGATATCCCCTGAGTTTAGAACTCTCCATGGATTTGATCCTACATTCATTGCCTAGCAGTTTCTCACAGTTTGTCATGAACTATAACATGAATGACATGGAGAAATCCATTCCTGAGCTACATGGTATGCTCAAAACTGCTGAGGGGAATATCAAAAAGCCTACCCAAATATTGAATGTCAATATTAAACAAATGAAAAAGAAAGCCAAAGATACTAAAGGCAAGGGTAAGGCAAAAGGTGCTAAAGGGTCCAAGGGACAAGCTAAACCAAAACCTGTACCTAAGGCTAAAGTTCCTAAGGAAGGGACTTGTTTCCATTGCAACAAGCCTGGGCATTGGAAGAGAAATTGTCAACTCTATTTGGATGAGTTAAAGAAGTTGAAGGGTAGTGCGACTACATCTTCAGGTATTTATGTTATAGAAATTAATTTATCTATTCCTTCTTCCTGGGTATTAGATACCGGATGTGGATCTCATATTTGTACAAATATGCAGGGACTCAAAAGGAGTAGGATGCTGAAGAAGGGCGAAGTGGACCTACGTGTTGGCAATAGAGCAAGAGTTGCTGCTATAGCTGTAGGAACTTATGAGCTTGTTATGCCCAATGGGTTTTTGTTAATTTTGAACAATTGCTTTTATGTTCCTACTATGAGTAGGAATCTTATTTCAGTATCTGTTTTGGATGATGAAGGTTATTCATTTTTGATTAAGAATAAGAAATGTTCTATTTTTGATAAAAATGATCTGCTTTATGGTATTGCAAATTCTTATAATGGCCTTTATATCCTTAATCTTGATGATTCTAATGGTAATTATATCTATAACATAACTTCTAAGAGAACTAAGCCAAATGAGTTAAACCCTAATTATTTATGGCATTGTCGCCTTAGCCATATAAATGAGAAACGCATTTCTAAGCTCCATCAAGATGGATTATTAGATTCATTTGATTTTGAATCATTTGAAACATGTGAGTCTTGTTTGCTTGGTAAGATGACAAAGGATCCTTTTACTGGTCATAGTGAAAGGGCTAATGATTTATTGGGCTTGATACATATAGATGTATGTGGTCCTTTTAGCATTAGTGCCAGAGGAGGATTTCGATACTTCATTACTTTTACTGATGATTTCAGTAGGTATGGCTATGTCTACCTAATGAAACATAAGCATGAGTCTTTTGAAATGTTTAGAACTTTTCAAAATGAAGTACAAAATCAACTTGGTAAAACAATTAAACTACTTCGATCAGATCGAGGTGGTGAATATTTGAGCCAAGAGTTTGATGATCATCTAAGGGATTGTGGAATTGTTTCACAACTGACTCCTCCAGGAACTCCACAGTGGAATGGAGTTTCTGAAAGGAGAAATCGAACTCTATTAGATATGGTTCGATCAATGATGAGTCAAGCGGATCTTCCTTTATCTTTTTGGGGTTATGCCTTAGAGACAGCTGCATTCATTCTGAACCGTGTACCATCTAAGGCGGTTGAAAAGACACCATATGAGATATGGACAGGTAAGACACCTAGTTTGTCTTTTCTTAAGATTTGGGGTTGTGAAGCTTATGTGAAAAGACCAGTTTCAGATAAGTTAGCTCCAAAGTCTATCAAATGTAATTTTGTGGGGTATCCTAAGGAAACTAAAGGATACTATTTCTATACTCCTTCAGAGAACAAAGTGTTTGTTGCTCGAAATGGGATCTTTTTGGAAAGGGAATTTCTTTCTAAGAGAACTAGTGGGAGTATAGTAGAACTTGAGGAAACTCAAGTACCACAAGAAATCATTGAGCCGTCTATAGAGCCTATTTCAGAACCACAAATAGTTGTGGAGTCTGAAGATGTAACACAAATCCCTCGCAGGTCTGATAGGACACGTCGTCATCCAGAGAGATATGGATTTCTTGTGACTGATGATAGTGAAGTAATGCTCATAGATCAAGATGAGCCTACTACCTATCAAGAAGCTGTGTCAGGTCCAGATTCAGACAAATGGCTTGGAGCCATGAAATCTGAGATGCAATCTATGTTTGACAACCAAGTTTGGTCTTTAATTGATCCTCCAGAGGGTATTAAGACTATTGGTTGCAAATGGGTTTTCAAGAAGAAAACTGACATGGATGGGAATGTGCAGACCTATAAAGCAAGGCTTGTTGCAAAAAGGTTTCAAGCAAACTCATGGTATAGACTATGATGAAACCTTTTCACCAGTTGCTATGCTTAAGTCTGTTAGAATTCTCATTGCCATTGCAGCATACTATGATTATGAGATATGGCAAATGGATGTCAAAACTGCTTTCCTTAATGGAAACTTGCTTGAGGATGTGTATATGACACAACCTGAGGGTTTTGTAAATCCTGAGATTTCTACAAAGGTTTGCAAGCTTCAAAAATCCATTTATGGATTGAAGCAAGCATCTCGAAGCTGGAATCTTCGTTTTGATGAAACAGTTAAGAACTTTGGTTTCATCAAGAATGAAGATGAACCTTGTGTCTACAAGATGGTTAGTGGGAGTGCAGTAGTGTTTTTAGTCTTATATGTGGATGACATATTACTCATTAGGAATGATATCCCTACCTTGCAAAAGGTTAAGACTTGGTTAGGGAATTCTTTCTCAATGAAAGACTTAGGTGAGGCTGCCTATATCCTTGGTATAAAGATCTATAGAGATAGATCTAGAAGGATAATTGGCCTGAGTCAAAGTACATACATAGATAAAGTGTTGAAGAGGTTCAACATGCAAGATTCCAAAAAGGGATTCTTGCCTATGTCTCATGGCATTCATCTCAGCAAGAGTCAATGTCCTATGACATCTGATGAGCGAGATCGAATGAATAAGATTCCTTATGCTTCTGCTATAGGATCTATTATGTATGCCATGCTATGTACTAGACCAGATGTCTCATATCCATTAAGCGCAACTAGTAGATTTCAAGCTGATCCTGGTGAAGGTCACTGGACAGCTGTCAAGAATATTCTTAAGTACCTTCGAAGGACTAAAGATGTATTCTTGGTTTATGGAGGTTTGGAAGATGAGCTAGTTGTAAATGGTTACACAGATGCTAGTTTCCAAACTGACATAGATGATTTTAGATCGCAGTTAGGTTTTACATTCACATTGAATGGTGGAGCTGTTAGTTGGAAGAGCTCAAAACAAAGCACTGTGGCTGATTCTACAACAGAGGCTGAGTATATAGCAGCATCAGATGCAGCTAAGGAAGCAGTCTGGTTGAAGAAATTCATCACTGAGCTAGGAGTGGTGCCTAGCATTGCAAATCCTGTGGACATTTATTGTGACAACAATGGTGCCATAGCACAGGCAAAAGAGCCTAGATCTCATCAAAGGTCTAAGCATATACTCAGGCGTTTTCACCTCATTCGAGACATTATCGATAGAAGAGATATCAAGATATGCAAAGTTGACACAAATGATAACATAGCAGATCCATTAACAAAGCCTCTCTCACGGGTCAAGCATGATCAGCACACTAGATCTATGGGTCTTAGAAATTTGTAGGCCTAGTGCAAGTGGGAGATTGTTAGTGTATGTGCCCTAGGCCATTTATTTGGATCTTTATGTTATACATTCATTATTAATAAATGAGGTTTTATTATCATTATTGTTTGTTTGCATGTTACACAATTTTGATATTTGTCCCTGGTTTATTATTGTTATAGAGATAAAAAAAAATAATTCTTAACCAGTATGAACATTGATTTGATAATCATCAGATGGTTATGTGTATAGTGATACAAATCAATTTCATAGATACTTGTTAGAGAACAATGTATTGGATAGACCCATCATGAGATTACTACATGGGTTAGTGTCATAAGTAAATCTCATGATAGTTATGTATTAATTCTTTGACTTGAGATTGTCATAGTTTCCAATATAAGGACTATTATATTTTGACATGATCAAACATTATCCGTAACTGGATAGTAATAAAGGTTATGTTCATATATGATAGAAATTATGTAGAGGATAATGAACAATCAAGATAGAATTTGTCCCTCTCTTTGAGAGAGATATCTTTTGGGCCCCTCGATAAGTGAGACTGTGAAATGCATGGCCGTGCTCAAATGAATTGATAGTGTGATCAATTTCATTTGTTTTTATCAGTCTACTTGGAGATCGAGTAATCATAAGTTTGGACAATATAAGTATGACGTTGACCATGACTTATGTTCAAGCTAGATATCGTGTGACAAAGGGATTAATGAATATACTATTATTAGGCAAATTGGACATTCCTTATATTAATTGGGTAGTTGTAACGCCTTGCTAGAGGCCAATTATGACTTGTTGATTTAATAGAGATTAAATTGACTGCCAATTAATATGGGCCTATCGGGTCACACACAAGAATGCGTTTTGGGCTGGATATAATATTAATAATATTAATATTAGATATTAATATTTATTATTATTATTATTTTCATTTATATATATATTATTAGATAATATATTCAGAATCCTAATTAGATTTGGATTCTGAATTTGACTTACCTTATCCAATTATATATATTATTAGATAATATATTCAGAATCCTAATTAGACTTGGATTCTGAATTTGACTTTCCGTATCCAATTTTGAATTGGATTCTGGAGTGATTATATTCACTCCAGACGTTAAGTCTTCTTAGAGGTAACAATAAAAACAAAGAGGAACGAAAAAGGTAACTCTAATACGTTTTTAGAGAAAACGTTTTTCCAGCCTTCGCCGTTGCAGAGAGCTAGCACTCCAAACGGTAGCATTCGTGTGGATACGCGATAGAGGGTGTTTCGCGATCGAGGCATCTCTTCCAAACTGTGATTTCGAATCATCAACAGGTTAGTTCTTTGAACACTTTTGTCGAATTAAACGAACAGCATGGATCCTGGTGGGAAATCAGAGATCAAATATTTTTCCGCTGCGTGTTTTTGTTTGCAGTGATCTCCTATGATTTTCTAACATCACAAAGTAGAAGAAGCTACATGGGAATGCGAAGAAACTATGAGGAAGTAGTACCCATATTTATTTCCACCTGATGGGCTTCGGGACGAATCCTAAATTAACGAGGGAGGAACTGTCACATTCGCCCACCGCATTTATGCATAGTAGTCATGTGCACAGTGAGAGAAGGGGGAAAGGAGAAGATAATTCCTGACAACGGCCCCAGATAAGGCTATAGGATCAATGGGACCTAATTGAAAAAAATGTAAAGTTTTGGGGGGGTGACTGTAATTTTTAAAAAGTTTTGGGGAGGTAACTGTAATTTCTAAAAGTTGTACTGGAGGTTCTTAATAGTGCACATAACATACTCCAAAAATGGAGATTAGAGAAAAATCGGGTCGCAACGACGAGTAACGGTTTTTCCGGGAAACGCCCCGTTAGAGAGAAACAAAGACATGCAGACTAGGGGCATTTTGGTCATTTTAATTAAGATTTATACATGAATCCAAAGTAGAAAATAAACATAAGAGTGAGTAGAGGACTTTGAGGGGTTGAATATGAAACGATCATCAGAAGAAACGAAGCTGGGCAAAACCCGAGTAAAGAAAGGACCTAAAGGGAATTTTGTAAAAAGTCAAGGGCTTATTGGTAATTTTTCAAAATGATTTGGAAACCTAAAATAGACTTTAAAAATAGAAAGTAGAGGTCGAGAGGATCAAAACCATATGTAGTTTGCCTCGTGAAACTGTACGGTTTAAAAGTTACGATCGATTAATCGTTGGAGGGTATTTCGGTCTTTTCACACCTTAGACCATAAAATTTCAGCACAAAGAGGTGGAGGGGCCAAAATATAATTAAAAGAAAGTCCAAGAGCTTGGGTTTTAAATAAATAAAAGAAAGAGACAAATGGACTAATGGAAATTAGCCATTTAGCCTTTATAAAAAGAAGAAAAGAAAAAGAGGTGGACAAATGGCCCTAAGGCATTTATCCAACCCAAAAGTGAGCATCATTTCTCCTATATATATATCATAGCAAGAAGAACAAAACTCTCTCTCTCACCTCCAAACTTTCGGCCACCATAGGAAGAACACCAAGGAATTCCAAATTTTGTCAAGTTTGATTCAAGTTCAAGGTGAGTTTTAAGGTTTTCAAGTATGTAGAATTCAATTCTAGTATCAATTTTAAGTATTTATATATCTATTGGAAGATTGGAAATTAGTGTTCTTATGGTGGAATTGGGGAAAATTTAAGTAGTGATGATATTGATTAATTAAATGGAAGAATCAAGGTTTCTAAGGTTTAATAAGGTTAGATTAGGATTTAATTTGAAAAGAAATGGAGGATAGCTTATTGTTCTAAATTGCTAAGGTTTATGTTTAAGGTTGTGTTCTTGAATTTCTTGAAGGGAAACAAAGATTAAGGAAGGAGAAGAAGGAAAAGCAAAGGGGAATTAAAAGAATAAGGTTTGGTACTTTACCATAAAAAAAATTTTATTCTTCTTACAAACTTTGGTTTATGAAATTTTTGATGTTGATGCTTAAATGTATTGATTCAGTTTAAATTAAATGTTTGAGTTATGTTCTTGGTTTCTTATGGCAATTGAATTGTTTAAATTTAATTAAAACCAAATGTTTTGAGAAAAATTTGGCAAGTTGATTTGATGAACTTTAATTAGTTTGATTTAAGTTAAACATGCAAAAGTTATCAAAGGGAAGTGTTTGAATCTTCACTTTATCATTAAAGAAGCCTTCATATTGATTTGTAAAAGAAAAATACACTATCCCATGTATTTCATATGTTTGGGCCGAATTGGTCCCAAAATGGCGGCTTTCTAGACTCTTTTTGTGACAGTTGTTTGAGGTAGAAAATGAATGAATTTTTCAACGAAATTTTACGTGTAATTAGTCAACATATGAAATAAGTATCCTGTAAAATTTCAGCTAAAAATAAGATCATTTACCTTGTCAAATGCATGACTGAAATGGACTGAAAGTTTGACAAAAATCCAGATTTTACTATTCATTTGGTCATGCCGTTTTGCATTGCCGATTTTACGTGCCGCGACACTATTCATTTGATCAATTTGTGACTCTTTGAGGAATGCTTTGAAATGTTTGAAATGTTTATTGTTGATGTTAAATATGTGAAAAAGGGTAATGGTTTGACTAAAGAATGTGGTGTGCGGCGTAAATGGCAAAGTGCAACGGAAATTAAAATAATTTCTCGAGTCATTCTAAAATGAAGTTTGAGACTTAAATTGAATCATTTTAATCTTTATGCTCTACTGGGTAGTTGGGAGTGGTAGATAAAAGTATGGTGCACTATACTAACTTATGCAATACTGCTTGATATTGTGATTGAATTGATATGATTTGAACTCAATGGTGAGGGCCATTGGGGGCCAATGGTGAGGGCCATTGCTTATAACCAGGATGGTGAGGGCCATTCCTATGATTTGATATCGGTTGTGAGGGCCACCTATGTTACAGTGGTGAGGGCCACTGCCTTATCGCTATGGTTCCCTATATTCTAGTAGAGCCAAAGTCCGGTTATTATTATTTTATTTAAACTATGTAATGCAAAATGAGTTTGAATTATGGTTTTTACATTTGTTGAAAGCATATTTATACTGCATGTACAATAACTACCATTGGTTTAGTATTGGTTGATTATTGATTTAATTATTTTATTTTATTTCAAATGCTTTCATGTTTTAACTATATTTTCATCGGTAAAGTACCTACTGAGCGACATTGCTCAGCGAGTTAAGTTTTCCTTAACTCATAGGTTCGGAGCAGTAGCTAAATCTTGGAAAGCGACGACCAGACCCACAGCATCTCAGAGTAGATCTCCTAGTTTCCATTATGAATTAGCTAGTTGTGGCATGTATATGTATAAATAAGATTGAGAATTACTATGTTATACTGTACGTTAGTAGTATGTAATAATAATAAACCTCTACTTTATTTTGTATTAGAAGTGTGAACTCTTCTTGCAGGTTTGTAGTTGAGGGTATAAGGTGGATTCATTGGGAGTGTATTGAAACTGATTGTGTTCACATTGGTTTATGTAAAAATGTTTTCAAAAAATCAAAAAAACCAGTTTTGTCGACACTTGGGACCCAATTTTTAGGCGAACCTCTGGCAAAATTTCCTAAACTCGTACGTTTTTAGCAAGGAGCTAGTAGTGAGCAGAGAAGTCCTGCAATCTATCGATCATCAACAAACTTAGGTGGTGCTCTTCATTTTGTATTTTGGTATTGGAAACTGGCATGTAGTTATTTGAACAATACAAAGAGATAACTTGATGTAGCATATAAATCTAGTAATGTATAATAACTGTATGGTTTTAAATTGAGTTGGGTTGTGAATATAGAAGTGTGAATTCTTCTTGCAGGATTGTAGTTGAGGTTATTAAGGGATTCATCGCTTACATACCTTGTTGGAAAGAAACCCCTAGCTAGAAGAGTCACTCTCCTTGAAGATGAAGAAGATGAAGATGGAGCTGAAGTTGGAGGTTGCCTCCTATTGTGGTGGGACACCATCTTTGTTCTAGGCATATTGATAGTTTTAGCGAAAATTGAAGCTTTAACAGATTTAATTGGTTTTTGATGAGAAAAGAAGAAGATTGAATGGGTTTAATTTGGTTTTGGTTAAGAAAAATGGAGAATTTAGTGGTATTTTGGAGCTTTTAGAAAACAAACATGGAGGTTTTGGAGAGAAGGAGCCGAGAAAAAGAGAAAGGAAAAAGGATAACTAGGGATTTAAAATGAAAGAAAAGGGCTGAAATCGTGTTTTTAAGCTTATAAATAAAGGTGACACGGCCAAGCTTGATTTAGCTTGGCCATGTTTGAAACTTTTTCAGCCCTTTTCTTTCATTTTGAAACATGGCAAGCGGCTTGGCCGTGTCCCTTGAACGTGTTTGCTACTGTGAAAGAAGAAATTACAAAACAAAGAAAGGAACACGGTATAGGCTTGGCCGTGTCTGTGTGACACGGTCAAGAACACGGCCAAGCCTTTTGACTGTGTCTGAGCTTGTGTGTTTTGGGGTTGCTTGACACGGCCAGTGGCTTGGCCATGTCAAGTGGCAGTGTTCTTCACTGCCATTTTGGCTTTTTTTTTTGTTGTGCCACCAAATCTAAAAGAAATGCAATCTTCTTCCTTGCTTAACCCTGAAACACATTAAAAAAATAAAATTCGATTAAAGCACCCATTCCATTTTATGTAAAACCAAACATGAAATTAAAATTGCTAAATATGAAATTGTAACTATGAAAAGAAATGCAAACTGATGGGTTGCCTCCCATTTAGCGCTTCTTTAATGTCGTGTAGCTGGACATTACTGCAAGACTTAAGGATCATAGATCAAAGTACTATCGACGATCCTTACTTCTTGGAACCCCTCATTATATGGTTTAACTCTCTGTCCATTTACTTTAAAAGTTTCATTCTTTTGAGAGTTAAGCAATTCTATAGCACCAGAAGGATATACCTGAGTTATCTCAAAAGGACCACTCCATCGAGACTTTAGTTTTCCTGGAAACAGTCGGAGATGAGAATTAAAAAGCAAAACCTTCATACCCGGGCTCAATGTCTTTCGTACTAAAATTCTATCATGAAGTTCTTTAGTGCGGTCCTTATAAATCCTAGAACTCTCATATGCCTCGTTCCTTAGTTCATCTAACTCTGAAATTTGCAGAAAATGTTCTCTCTTTGCCTTGTCCAAATCTAAATTCAGAGTCTTAATTGCCCAATACACCTTGTGCTCTAACTCCACTGGTAAATGACAAGCCTTACCAAAAACCAATCGGTATGGACTCATACCCAAGGGAGTCTTGAAAGCAGTTCGATATTCCCACAATGCACCATTCAATCTACTTGCCCAATCCTTCCTTGAAGAGTTGACTTTTTTTTCTAGAAATCCTTTGATTTGCTTGTTGGATGTATCGACTTCTCCTTATGTCTGTGGATGGTATGGGGTCACCACCTTATGTTTCACACCCGACTTGTGCAATAATTTCTCACAAAGTTTGTTGCAGAAATGACTTCTCCCATCACTGACTATCACTCTTGGCTTGCCAAATCTACTAAGAATGTATTCCTTCACAAATTTAACAACCACATTAGCATCATTAGTTCAGGTAGGGATTGCCTCCACCATTTTTGAAACATAATCAACAACAACTAAAATGTACTCATAACCAAAAGATTTGGGAAAAGGACCCATGAAGTCTATTCCCCAAACATCAAACAATTCAACCACAATATAAGATTGAAGGGGCATTTCATTCCTCCTCCCAATATTACCTACTCTTTGACAGCGGTCACAATGCTTACAATATTCTTGAGCATCTTTGAATAGAATAGGCCAGTAAAATCCACTTTGAAGCACTTTTTCTGCAGTCTTTCTCCCTCCAAAATGACCACCACAGTGAAGGTCATGACAAAATTGAAGAACACTTAGTTGTTCTTCCTCAGATACACACCTAAGAACTATCTCATCTTTGCATATCCGGAATAGGTAAGGTTCATCCCAAAAATAGAATTTACTCAAGTGTAAAAACCTTTTCTTTTCCTGAAATGACATGTTAGAGCGCAAAATACCACAAGCAAGATAGTTAGCAATATCTGCAAACCAAGGTGAATTCATTACCGCAAACAACTGCTCATCAGGAAATGCTTCTAGATTTTTATGAATGCTATCATATGCAAGATTTTCACCAAAGAAAGGTAATCTAGATAAATGATAAGCTACAACATTTTCACTTCCCTTAGTATCTTTGATTTGAAAATCAAATTCTTGCAATAATAACACCCATCTAATTAAACGAGGTTTAGCATGTTGTTTTGTCAAGAGATATTTTAGAGCTGCATGATCTAAATGCATAATAATTTTAGACCCAATCAAATATGCTCTAAACTTATCTAAGGCAAAAACAGCAGCTAGCATTTCTTTTTCAGTTGTTGTGTAATTAACTTGTGCACTATTTAGGGTCAAGCTAGCATAATAGATCACTCTCAAAAATTTCTCAACCCTTTGCCCAAGGATAGCTCCTACTGCATGATTGGAGGCATCACACATAATTTCAAAAGGTAATGACCAAACAGGAGCTACAATTACCGGTGCACTGGTCAATTTTTCCTTAAGGTAATTAAAAGCTTGCATGCATTGTGCAGTAAATTCAAATGAACATCTTTCCAAAGCAAATGACACAATGGTTGGCTTATTTTAGAAAAATCTTTAATAAACCTCCGGCAAAAACCTGCATGCCCTAGAAAGCTTCTTATTCCCTTAACAGAGGTAGGTGGGGGTAACTTAGCAATCAACTCTACCTTAGCTTTATCCACCTCAATCCCTTTACTAGACACAACATGGCCTAATACAATGCCGTGAGTAACCATGAAATGACTCTTTTCCCAACTCAAAGTGAGGTTACATTCAATGCATCTCTCAAGCACAAGAAAAAGTTTACTGAGGCAATTATCAAAAGAGTCACCAAAAACAGAAAAATCGTCCATAAATACCTCAATAAAATCATCTATCATGTCCGTGAAAATAGACATCATGCATCTTTGAAAAGTTGTAGGATGCACAAGCCAAAGGGCATACGGCGAAATGCATAAGTTCCAAAAGGGCAAGTAAAAGTGGTCTTGGATTGATCCTCTGGTGATATCGGCACTTGATAATAACCTGAAAGTCCATCCAAAAAGCAATAATGTGAGTGTCCAGAAAGTTTATCCAGCATTTGATCAATAAAAAGAAGAGGGAAATGATCTTTCTTTGTGGCATTGTTCAACTTCCTATAGTCGATACACATTCTCCACCCAGTGGTAGTCCTAGTAGGAACCAATTTATTCTTTTCATTTTTTACCACAGTGATTCCTAATTTCTTAGGCACTACATGTACTAGGCTAACCCACTCACTATTGGCTATCGGGTATATCACTCCTTCATCAAGCAATTTAAGCACTTCCTTCTTAACCACTTCACTCATGTTTGGGTTAAGGTGCCTTTGGGTCTCTCTCACAGGTTTAGCTCCATCTTCTAAGATAATTCTATGCATGCACATTGAAGGGCTAATACCTTTGATATCACTCAACCCCCATCCTATTGCTCTTTTCAATCTTTTTAATTCACTCACCAACCTCATCTCTTCCCTTTCACTAAGTTCGCTAGAAATTATCACTGGTAAGGTGTTGTGATCTCCTAAAAACACATATTTTAGATTTTTAGGCAACTCTTTTAGCTCTAACTCAAGTGAAGGGTTATTCTCTTCTTTTTGGATGGAGGGGAGCTCAAATGCTGGGTCCTCCTTAAGTTCTTTTATTCAGCACTTTCTATTATCTCAAGGAAACTGGCTATTTCTGAGTCAAAAATATCCAAGCCACGATCTAAGGTCAGTGCCAGCTCTAATTTATCCGAAGAACTTGTTTGCAAGAAAACATCTGAAACAACTGCATCAATACAATCAATCAAAGAGCAATCCTCATATAATGCAATTGTAGGAATGGAAGAAGTGTTAAAAATAGAAAATTCAACCGTTTGTCCCAAGAAAGTCATTGACAATTTACCATTTTTAACATCAATCAAGGTGTTGGTCGTAGCCATAAAAGGCCTACCCAGTAGAATAGTGTGTGTAGATGGTGTAGGGCTATTTCCTTCCATGTCAAGAACTATAAAATCCACAGGCACTATCAACCCACCAACCTTAACGAACACATCTTCTATAACTCCTTTTCGGAATCTAAGAGATCTATCAGCTAATTGCAAGACCATTTTGGTAAGTTTAAGTTCCCCAAGATCTAATTCAAGATACACACAATAAGGCATCAAATTAACACTGGCTCCTAAGTTACACATGCCATCAGTCCCCTTTCCATTACCTATAGTAATTTTAATTATGAAAATGCCAGGATCCTTTAGCTTTGGAGGTAGTTTATGTTGCAGAATAGCACTAGCTACCTCTGATACTATCACCTTTTCATTTGGCACATACCTCTTTTTCTTGGTGTTCAATTCCTTGAAGAATTTGGCATAAGCCGGCATGTTCTTTATTGCTTCAAGTAAAGGTAAGTTAATACTTACCTTAGACAGCATGTTTAAGATGTCTAAAAATTGCTTATCTTGTTTATCATTCTTCAACCTGCTGGGGAATGGTATAGGTGGCCGGTAAGGATTACTTGCCTTGTGTAAATCTGCCGAAGGAGATTTCTCCATTGATTTTTCTCCAGCACCCTTGTCCTCTGGTTCTCCTTCCTTTTTGTTCTCTTGATCACCTGCGTTCACAAAAGTATTTTTAACATCATTATTTATTACCTTGCCACTTCTAAGAACAGTCACTGCTTGTGCCTGCTCATGTTGACTTAGAAATTTTCCTTTTTGTTGAATCTGCATCTGCTGTTCAAGTTGTCCCACTTGGGTCTCCACTTTCTTGAAAGTTGCTTCCAATGAATCTAACCTTTTATTATTCATCTCTTGATTCTTGGTACTGACTTGGATAAAAGCATGTAAACTATCCTCTAAACTCTCTCTCTTAGGCTGCCCTTGATTTGAAGATTGTCCCGGCTGTTGATTTTGTCTCTGGAGCAAATGGAAATGTTGTTGAGAATTATTTGTTGCCCAGGAAAACTTTGGATGATTCCGCCAACAAGGATTGTAAGTGTTTGAGAAAGGATCATTCCGGGCGCTTTGTTGATATCCCCCCATAGCATTAACTTGCTCAGCCTCATTTCCATAAGACTCATATGCAGAGGGCATATATTTGCTCCGTGCCCAAAAGTTCCACAAATTCGACACACTTCTTGAGTGGATGAAGAAGTATTATTCTTCATGTTCATCATCTGCACTTACCTTGTCAATTCAGCTATCTGATTGAGCATCTCACTGTTGGCTTCCAATTGATTTACCCCTTTACTTCTTCCTCTTACACTTTTCTATTGAGAATTAGCTCCCAGCATTTCAAAGATTTCATAAGTCTCATCTACTATCTTTTCTCCCATAGCTCTCCCAGCTGCATTATCAACAGTATTCTAAAATTGTTGGGCTAGACCATCGTAGAAAAACTAATTCAGCAGTTGAAGTGGGTAGTGATGGTGTGGACACTGGATTAATAACATCTTAAACCTGTCCCAAGCCTCATGAAATGGCCCTCCTTCAAATTGAGCAAATGTAGCTATTTTTCCTCTTAATTCAGCTGTCTTGATGTGAGTAAAATTTGCCCATAAACTTGTTATAGACTTGCTCCCAAGTAATTAAACAATTTTTAGGCAACATCATAAGCCAGTTCTTTGCCCTATCCTTTAATGTGTACGGAAAACACCTCATCCTCAACTGGTCTTCTATTAGTCCTCCCAATGGAAATGTGTTGAGGGTGGAGTAGAAATCCCGGATAAAATTCAAAGGATCTTCATTCGGAACTCCATAGAAAGATGGCAGCATATTGTAATGGATATTCTTCAACTCATAATTTCTTGCTGCATCTGTCAATCTTATACATGAGGTGGAAGTCCCAATGACAGGTGTGGTAAAATCGCTCATAGTTCTTTGCCTTTCGTCTCCCATATTGGTAGATTGTGCAGTATCCGACTCAAAATCAAAAATTTCCTCCTCCGTATCAAACCGGGTATACAATTCAAACTCTTCTCTGCTCCTTTTCACTCTCTGAATTTCTGGAATAATTGGTTAAAGCTCTCCTCCCAGTGATCTCCTGCCTTGCATAAATAAAATTTCTAAAAAAAGGAATTATTAAAAGCAAAAGAAAAATAAAATGTAAACAATGAAAAATAATTTAAAATATTTATGCCTAATAAACAATTACGCCAATTATGTTCCCCGGCAGCGGCGCCAAAAACTTGTTGAGCTCTAATAAACACTACTAGAACTACACTCACAAGTATACGAGGTTGCTGTAGTATTTTGGTGAACACCTCAAGGTCGTCTCACAAGGAAGCCAGATAAGCTAATTATTTATCAATTCGTAAATAAAAAATATCAATAAAATTAAATTGCTAAACAACTAATGAAAATAGAACGAGTTGAATTTAAAACAATGAAAGTAAACTGAACAGATATATTGATTCACTTAATAGAAAGGTCTAGGGTTTTGATGAGAGTGATTTTATACTAGTTTTTAGTATGATTTTAATGTGTTTTTAGTTAATGTTTCAT
Organism: Garcia nutans; assembly: GCA_947685225.1. Classification (NCBI taxonomy): domain Eukaryota; kingdom Viridiplantae; phylum Streptophyta; class Magnoliopsida; order Malpighiales; family Euphorbiaceae; genus Garcia; species Garcia nutans. The sequence goes on along the minus strand of CANTUV010000009.1, from coordinate 28,019,335 downwards.
TTGATTTTTGTTTAAAGTTTGTTTTAAGTGTTTGTTTTAGGTTAAAGTGGAAAAACTCCCTTGGATGATAAAAACAAGCAAGAAAGATCATGAATCAAGCAAGACATGGCAAAGACAAATCAAGCTTGGTCGTGTCCCTCAAGAAAATTGAATGGCAGTACTTGACACAGGCAAGTGACACGCCCAAGCCAGTGGCCGTGTCACATGACATGACCACAAGCTTGGCTGTGTCCCATCCCTAGCCAAAGAACCAAGCAAGAAAGGAAAGAAAAGAGAAGCAGTAGCTGACACACCCAGGTGACACGCCCAAGCCAGTGGCTGTGTCACATGACACGACCATAAGCTTGGCTGTGTCACCCATTGGAAGCAAAGAGAAGAGTTGGCAAAATGAAGAAATAGAAAGGGACACACCCACATGACACGGCCAAGCCACTGGCCATGTCACATGACACGGCTAGGAGCTTGGCCATGTCACCTAGAGGAAAAGAAGGAAATAATGGGGCAGAAGGTGACACGACCAGCAAGCTTGGCCGTGTCCCAAAGAAAAACAAGAGACATGGCCAAGCCACTCTTGGCATGGCCGTGTCACTCTATAAAAAGATGATTCTTCTGCTCGAGTTTGAGGAACAAGTGGGGGACAACCAATTACTTTTACCAAAAGAAATACTAAACAAAGAGAGAGTGGTGTGAGTTGGGAAGCATGGCTTGAGCTTTGGAGGGAAATAAAAAGAGAAGAAGAGGGAGTTTTGAAAAAGAGGCTTCTGCACAGGGCTGGAGGTTTTGTGCAGAAAACAGAGAACAGAGGCAAAGAAGAGAGGTTTGAGAGGAGGATGCTGGGCATACACGTTTTGGGCAAGGAGGGAGTGACACTTTCCTTGACTCTTCATCTTCATCCTCCACTTCCATCCTCTCCAGCATCTCTATCTTCCATTGGCAGCTCCTGGAGATTCAAGAAGCTACATTGAAAGGGGTTTTTCTATTTTCTCCTTTTATGTATTTTAATGTTATTATTGTTGTTGTTGTATTAAGTGTATTGAACATGAACTAAATCATTCTCTATCTAGATATTGAAGAACCCTAGCTTATTTGTATGATTGAATGATTTTAATTGATTGAGTTGTTTTATTCTTATGATGCTTAATGATTATTGCCAATTGATGATTGCATGCTTATTGATTGGATGTCATTTATTAACTTGAGAAAGCTTGATATGAATTGATATGTCATAAGGGTTGAGGATTGATTGGGGTGTTAGAGATAGACCTACAAGATCCTTTGGTTTATTGTTCCTTGTTCTTAATGCAAGACCTACTTAATTGTGTCTGAGAAGAGATTTTGGCACTCTACTTAGTGATTAGGGATTAATTCACTCGAGAGAGGTTTTAGTCTAAGTTAGAGGAATGCCAATTCAACTCTATCATGTGATGTAATTGAGGCTAGGGGGATTCAATATCTAGATAGTATCATTATCATCAATCCTTTTTACACAACACACAATTTATCTTTATGCTCATTTATTTAATTTAATTGTCTTTAATTATAAAACTTCACACAAATATTAATTTGCTAAACAACAGTTAAGCTTTGCACTAGTGCTTGGCCTTGTCCTCAGTGGAACGATAACTCACTCACTACTTTATTACTTGGGCGACCCGTGCACTTGCAGTTTTGCTATAGCCATAGCCGGCGTGCACCAAGTTTTTGGCGCCACTGCTGGAGACAATGGTTTCAATACTAGTAATATAATTAAGACTGTTGATTTAGTTTTATTTTTTTTTATCAAGAATGTTTGTTTGTTTTCTTTGAATTGTTTGTGTGTTTTTCTTTGAATCGTGTGTTTGTTTTCTGTAAACTTGTTTGTTTATTGTATTTGAATTTGTTTGTTTGTTTGTTTTCTTTAAATTGCTGAGTGCCTTATGTAAAGATGCAATTTTCAAGTCACGGGGGAGTTTATGATAGGGACTATAATTCTAACATGGTATGTACAGCATGTGGCAATGCAGGACATAGTGCCAATACATGTTCATTTGATTTCGAACGATACCAAGATTGGCACGAGGAAGAATATGGCTACTAAAGTTTCCAGCAAATGGGTGGTAATGACACATATTCCAATTCTTATAATCCAAGCTGGGAAAGCCACTAAAATTTTTCTTGGGAAAATCAGCAGTACATTCCACCTCAACAATTTTTTCAGCCTTGCCAAAGAAGTTCTTACTTTTAAGAACAATTTTCAAACCAAGACCACCTTAAGGAACCTACATTGGAGGATAAGTTAAATGCCTATATTCAAAGACACATGCTAAATCAAGATCACCTTAAGGAACCCACTTTGGAGGAAAGATTGAATGCATTCATTCAAAATAGCCCACAAAATGTAGATCAACCTAAGAAACTTACTTTGGAGGAGAGAGTGAATGCCTTCATTCAAGATATCGAAAAATTTCAATGCGATCAATACATAATGGAAGATAAGTTGAGGTCTAAATTTTTGCAAGAAACACAAAAGAGGTTGGACGCTCTAACTGGGCAGCTGGCACATCAACTCCAGGCATACCAAAAGGAAGAATTTCCTAGCCAATTGGAGCAAATTGAGGTAATCACAAATTTGAGAATGAACTGGTAATATATAACAATTTTTGTGATTTCTTTGATTCAGAGACTAATCAGGAAGACAATGGCGAGGACATATAATCCAACATGGAGGAGCCAAGCCAATCAACGGAGGAGGAAAATTTGGAGGCATCAACCTCACCCAAGTTGCATGAAACCTCTGATCCTTATAGGCCATCAAGTCCATCAACAGGTAACCTGAAGGATGAGAAGCATGGTATGCAACTTTCTGACATCTATGACATGCACTCCCAAGGAGATATTGAAAACAAGTTTGAGATGGGTATGCCCTTAGAAGAAGAACATGAAATGCCCAATTTAGAACTTGAGGAGTGTAAACTAATTTTAAATGCTGAGGTTGTTGAGAGGGGACTTGACATTGTTAAAGTAGATGAAAAAAATGATCCAACCAACTTTGGTTAAATTTCAAAAATCCCGAAAAGTCATCCCTTCTACTTTTGGTAGTAAGGAAGAGCGGAAATCTGATATGCCCATGTTGCACAAAGACAAAACTTATTACCAAGTTCCTATAGTACTGGAGGATCACCCGGAGGCAACCTTCACATGTCCCTTTGGGACAATTTCTCTTCAAAGAATAATATTTAAGGGTTGCCATACATTGGGCGCACTTCAATGTTGCATGCTGACCATCCTCTCAATCATGAATTCAAATTGCATTATGGGTGGAAGGAGCCCTACATATCGCATATGGGAGCGATGGAAATCAGGTTTCCTCTAAACTCTCTTTTAGTTTATGCATGCTCACATTGAGGACAATGTGAAATTTTAAGTGTGGGGTGCATATTGTGTTTTGTTTTTTTAATTTTGTGTTTTGTGTTTTTAATTTTAATTTATTTTTATGATAGTTTAGTTAATATTTTTCATGTTTTTTTTAAATAAATGAATTTTGGATGGAAAGTTGAATTTTTGAAGCATGAACTTGAGAATTGAGTAGAATTGGTGCTTATTGTCAATTTTGTTGGTTTTTCTTTGCATTACCATCAACCTAGTGAGGAATTGAGCCATCATCTTATTATTCTTGTTGTGTGTGGACATCTTTGATTGATCACTTGCTAGAACTTGCTTTGACATACATTTTAAGACTATATAAAAATTTCAATTTGGCATCAAGATGATTAAGGAAATTAGGTGAACCCACTTTGACTTAAAAAGACCAACCCTATTTTTAACATTAGTTAACCAATTTTGAGCCTATTTCGTTTCTCCTCTTCTTTATTTTTTGCAACACTACCAACCTTGAACCTTGTTGTTTTAACTCTTACCCTTTCATTAGGTCAAGAGCATTTTAAGAGTGTTTATGATCAAGTGTTGTGTTGAATTAAGTGTGGAGTTAAATTTAGTAGGCTTAAGATTGCAAAGCTTAAAAAAATCAAATCAAATAAAAAGAAGAAAAATAAGAATAATTGTTGTTATTGTTGAAAGGGTTGGAATATGTTTGGAATAATCATTGCAAGATGTAATAAGTGAGTTCCCTTGAAAAATTCTGTCAATGTCAAGGGGTAGATAAGAGGAAGGTGTTTTGGGATCGTTGGGCTATATATATATGATCGGTTACTTCATTCTTGAAGTGCTCTTGAACTTAATGATTAAGCTCACATTTCCTAAATGCCATGCCTTTACCCTAACCCCATTACAACCCAATAAAAGACCTTTTGATTGATGCTTGATTGTAATTAAGTGGTGGAGATTTGATAGATAAGCAAGCCTATAGCGATAATCTTTCATTGATTGTTATGAATGTAAACACCACCTTGATCAAACACTTTTAAAAGTTGGTGAGGGAGTGACAACGTAGGTTATGCATGGAAAGCCACTTAATTGCATTGGTATCAATTTTGTTTGATTTGATGTTGATTGCGGATTCAGGGATAGGGAAGTCTTGATACATTTTTATAACTCTTGAACTTGATAAAAATTTTGTGTTTAGTTTGTTTTCATTTTAGCCTTGCTTGGGGACAAGCAAGGAATTTAAGTGTGGGGTGTTTGATGAGAGTGATTTTATACTAGTTTTTAGTATGATTTTAATGTGTTTTTAGTTAATGTTTCATTTGATTTTTGTTTAAAGTTTGTTTTAAGTGTTTGTTTTAGGTTTAAGTGGAAAAACTCCCTTGGATGATAAAACCAAGCAAGAAAGAGCATGAATCAAGCAAGACATGGCCAAGCCAAATCAAGCTTAGCCATGTCGCTTAAGAAAATTGAATGGCAGTACCTGACACAGGCAAGTGACACGCCCAAGCCAGTGGCCGTGTCACATGACACGGCCACAAGCTTGGCCGTGTCCCATCCCTAGCCAAAGAACCAAGCAAGAAAGGAAAGAAAAGAGAAGCAGTAGCTGACACACCCAGGTGACACGCCCAAGCCAGTGGTCGTGTCACATGACACGACCACAAGCTTGGCCGTGTCACCCAATGGAAGCAAAGAGAAGAGTTGGCAAAATGAAGAAACAGAAAGGGACACACCCACATGACACGGCTAAGCCACTGGCCATGTCACATGACACGGCCAGGAGCTTGGCCATGTCACCTAGAGGAAAAGAAGGAAAGAATGGGGCAGAAGGTGACACGGCCAGCAAGCTTGGCCATGTCCCAAAGAAAAACAAGAGACACGGCCAAGCCACTCTTGGTTTGGCAGTGTCACCCTATAAAAAGATGATTCTTCTGCTCGAGTTTGAGGAACAAGTGGGGGACAACCAATTACTTTTGTCAAAAGAAATACTAAACAAAGAGAGAGTAGGGAACAAGAGAGAGCGGTGTGAGCTGGTGTGAGTTGGGAAGCATGGCTTGAGCTTTGGAGGGAAATAAAAAGAGAAGAAGAGGGAGTTTTGAAAAAGAGGCTTCTGCTGAGGGCTGGAGGTTTTGTGCAGAAAACAGAGAACAGAGGCAAAGAAGAGAGGTTTGAGAGGAGGAGGCTGGGCATACACGTTTTGGGCAAGGAGGGAGTGACACTTTCCTTGACTCTTCATCTTCATCCTCCATTTCCATCCTCTTCAGCATCTCTATCTTCCATTGGCAGCTCCTGGAGATTCAAGAAGCTACATTGAAAGGGGTTTTTTTATTTTCTCCTTTTATGTATTTTAATGTTATTGTTGTTGTTGTTGTTGTATTAAGTGTATTGAACATGAACTAAATCATTCTCTATCTAGATATTGAAGAACCCTAGCTTATTTGTATGATTGAATGATTTTAATTGATTGAGTTGTTTTATTCTTATGATGCTTAATGATTATTGCCAATTGATGATAGCATGCTTATTGATTGGTTGCCATTTTCATATTATTGACTTGAGAAAGCTTGATATGAATTGATTACTCATAAGGGTTGAGCATTGATTGGGGTGCTAGAGATGGACCTACAAGATCCTTTGGTTTATAGTTCCTTGTTCTTAATGCAAGACCTACTTAATTGTATTTCAGAAGAGATTCCGGCACTCTACTTGGTGATTAGGGATTAATTCACTCGAGAGAGGTTTTAGTCTAAGTTAGAGGAATGCCAATTCAACTCTATCATGTGATGTAATTGAGGCTAGGGGGATTCAATATCTGGATAGTATCATTATCATCAATCCTTTTTACACAACACACAATTTATCTTTATGCTCATTTATTTAATTTAATTTTCTTTAATTATAAAACTTCACACAAATATTAATTTGCTAAACAACAGTTAAGCTTTGCACTAGTGCTTGGCCTTGTCCTCAGTGGAATGATAACTCACTACTTTATTACTTGGGCGACCCGTGCACTTGCGGTATTGCTATAGGCATAGCCGGCACGCACCATGTTTGCACTTCTCTACTAACGTATATGTTTGAACGGCTATTCCTCTCATCCAATTTAATTTCAAAGATTAGATTTCAAGCAACTTAATTAATCAAATCAAGGAAATAAGCTCTCGCATTCAAACCTCTTTCAAATAATCTTGTTACAATTGAAATGACCTTTTTCTTAGGTTTATATTTCTAATTCACCTAAGTCCCTAATTGAATTGTTCTAGCATTAGACTTCATTTCTCAATCCTTCATCTAAATACCTCAAACACATAATTGGTGGCCAATCAATTATATATTAAATTTAATCCATTCAATTAAGGATAAATGAAATAATTCAGTTAAGAGCAATAACCATTTCATACAATCATAGTAGATCCATACAAACCCTAGACTAGATCAAAATTAGTTCATAATGATGCTATCAAACAAATTCATCTCATTAAAATTCAAAGAAATTAATTTAGACATTAGAGAATTCATGAATACAATTCCAATGAAACTTAAGAGATAGAGTTTGAGAACAAAACCAAATTACAAACTTGCTTTGGCTTCTGAAGAATCTCTTGCTCAGATTTTTGCTAAAAGAATAATGCAATGGCTAAAACTAATTTGATCTAGAGTGTTTGCATGAAAGTGAAATCAAAATTCAAAAGAAAAGTGAAGAATAACTGAAAAGTTTGTGTTGGACGGCTGCGAGAGTGCAACCTCTTTCTCTTGCCCTAATATTCTTATTTATACAAAACCCTCACTCAAAATCTGCATTTCCTTTCTTTCCTTAGCCCCATGGAATGACACGGCCAAGCTTGTGGCTGTGTCATGTGACAAGGCCAGTGGCTTGGCCGTGTCACCTGGGTGTGTCATCTTCTGTTTCTCCTTTGGTCTTCTTTGTTCTTTGAAGAAGAGAGTGACATGGCCAAGCTCCTGGCTGTGTCATGTGACATGGCCAGTGGCTTGGCCGTGTCACCTATTGATTATCTTCTTTCTTTGCTCTTCTTTCTTGGCTTAATATGGGACACGACCAAGCTCATGACACGGCCAGTGGCTTGGCCGTGTCAGCTTCTGCCAAATTTTCCTTTCTTTCTTGGTTCCCTTGGTTTTGCCCTTTAGGTGAGACACGGCCAGTGGCTTGGCCGTGTCTCCTGCCTGTGTCATGATCTGCCAAAAATTTCCTTGAGGTGACACGGCCAAACTTGATTTGACTTGGCCATGTCTTGCTGCTTCATACTCGTCTTTCTTTGTTTTGATCTTCCAAGGGAGTTTATTGCACATTAACCTAAAACAAACACTTGAAACAAACTTTAAATAAGAATCAAATGAAACATTAACCAAAAACACATAAACATCACAGTAAAAACTAGTACAAAAATGACATAAACATTGGGATAAATTAAAACTACCAAAATTGATGAAATCACTAAATAAACAGATTAAAACTACCAAAATGCATGAAGAAAACACTAATCATCATAATAAATAAGTTACAATTCTATGACAAAAACTAATAAAACATTGGCGACTAGCAGCTAACTCTTCTTTGCAGTTTCTTATTTTACTCCTCAAGCATCTACTGTGAGTCAGAAAGAGAAAGGTAAGAGTATACATAATCATGCATACATATAGCATAAATCATCAAGGAGTAGGATAACCTACCAGATAACTTATATCAACACCTGGTGGATGAGATTGCATCTCTGGTTGATAAGAATGAGCAAATGGAGGAGCGATAGAGGAAGGTCTAGCCTCACAACCAAATAAGCCAGTAGCATGCAATAATAATTAAAATAGTCAAAACAAGTTAAGAAAGGAGTAATTGCAATGGCAAAATGGTAAAAGTTTACCTGAGAGGTGCTAGCCCCGGGATGAGGGATGGACCCTCCTCCCTCTCCATGATACTCCTCTTCATCACTATCCTCCTTTTCCTTGGGAATTTCCTGAATGCCAATAGAAGATACATCAAAGTTCAAGAGCCCTACTCGAATAAACTAGGTATACGATGCACCTGGTGGATAGAGAAAGGTTTTAATACCATAACCATATCGGGCTAACCACCATGCATTCTCTGGCATTGATGTGATATTTAAAGTATACTCTGGGCAATTTATCAAAATCCTCTGTCACTCGAGACTGAGGAACAACTCATACACCCTCTCCCCGAAAAACCAACCACTAGACACAGGGCCAGCAATAACTCGGCGGGTATGCTGAAAAGGCAATGCGACATTCATGGAAGAAGTCCAATTCGTCCGCTCTTCTGTGTTCCACCAAGCCAAATTGACCTACAAAATGGCATAAGGTAAGTGAACTTTTATATAAATTTTAAAGTATACTAATACTATTTTACCTAGCCCTAGGTTAAGCAACTCAAGAGATAGCGCTGGGTGTGCACATGGTGAGAGCCAGGAACTGCTACATGATCTAAAAACTAAAAATTCAACCTCGGATACCCTAATCTCTCTCAAAAAATGCCAGGAACCCTCACAAGATTATGCTATATGCCCATACCTGCAACAACAATGAAAATCAAATTCATATAAGTATAAGAATGGAATCGACAATGGTGGAAGAAGAGTACCTTGATAACCACCATGAAACCAACAAAAGACTTCTTATTCCTACAAATCTTGTCTAGTCCATGATAGAGACAGTCAAGGCCAGCTTCACCCCATCCATAAAGCGGTACCATACTCATATCAGTAAGGGCCCTTAACACCGACAAATGGATGGCAGATTCCATGCTGCATAAAATGGTCGACCCAAGCAAATATAGTAAAAATTCTCGAGCATATTGTTTGGTTGTTTCTCTATGAACCCATCCATCATAGTTCATCTAATAACTCAGAATCGGCTAAATTTTTATCTTGAAGGGCTCTTTTAATGATGGTTCCATACCGATTAACTGTTGAATCTCTTCGTATGTCAGAATATCGTTGGTAAGAGGGACTGAAAGGCCATATTACTGGATACCAGTTATGGTTATAAAATCGATTGGGCCAATGGTCATCTCTACTACAGGTAGGTGAAAAGTATGGGTCATGTCCATCTACTACTCCGACAATGCTTGAACTACACTCCTGTCTATTGGATACTCCTCAGATGGTAATTGCAAGATGAAGCTTTCAAAACCGCACTCTCGGATAATCCATTTTACCCAAGAGGGTGCTACGTCATACCATTGTCGGGCTTTATAGATACACTCTCCGCCCCGGACAACACAGCGATCACGCTAACACAAGTCGGTAAGTCAACATGAGGTAAGTCTATCATCCTACCAATATCACTGATTCATAGGCTAAAATTACTCGTTATGTTCTATTTTAATTAATTAATTAATTAATTAAATTATTAATAATAGTTCACTAATTAATTTATTTTTAATATTTCTTAACCTTTAGTACTATTAATAATTAATAATTAAAAACTAAAAACTAATAAAAAATAAAAAAATAAAATGAAATGAAATAATACATATTTGTGATATTAAAATATTAAGTTGCAATGTTACCTTAGTTTTTTGACTTGAACTGCGATGAAGCTGCATTCTAGCTAGTAGATTTACAGTACCATTTTCATGACGTCGAATAAATTCTATCAACTCAGCATTGGATCGAGGCCCTGATCTCAAAGCAAGCATCCTTTTCATTTGCTGATCAACTCTCTGTTTACTATAAAAATATGTAAATATTTTGTGAATAAATGTAAGGGTACATGAGTATTGAAAAAATGAAATGTTTATATAGGCAAAGTACAAAGGAAAAAGACAAAAGGCAAAAGGGAAAAACAGTACTTCCTGTAAAAAAAAGTCAATATCACTGTTGATAAATAATGAATAAATAGTTAGTGAATAGTGAGTAAATAGTAAATTCAATTTAATTATTCAGATATTTACGTGTCTAAAAATATTTTCATACTTTTAAAATATTTTTCTACGCATGGGACAAAAGGATATAGGTATGGTAAAAAAATAGCTAATTTTTTTGCAAATTTCTTTAATATCCTACTGACTACAATTTTTTTTTTGCAGATAATCTAAATTATTTTTTAGTCCAGAACTCATCTCGGGTCTAGAACCCAAATTATTTTTTAGTCCAGAACTTAGCTCGGGTCCAGAACCTAAATTATTTTTTAAGTTCAGAACTTACCTCGGGTCTAGAATTCAAATTATTTTTTAGTTCAGAACTTATCCCGAATCCATAACCCAAATTATTTTTTAAGTCTAGGACTTAACTCGGGTCCAGAACCCAAATTATTTTTAAGTCCATAACTTATCTCGAGTCCAGAACCCAAATTATTTTTTAGTCCAGAACTTACCATGGGTCCAGAATCTAAATTATTTTTTAAGTCCAAAACTTATCTCGGGTCCAGAACCCAAATTATTTTTTAGTCCAGAACTTATCTCGGGTCCAGAACCCAAATTATTTTTTAGTCCAGAACTTATCTCGGGTCCAGAGCCCAAATTATTTTTGAGTCCAGAACTTACTCCGAGTCCAGAATCTAAATTATTTTTTAGTTCAGAACTTACCCCGGGTCCATAACCCAAATTATTTTTTAAGTCCAGGACTTAAATCAGGTCCAGAACCTAAATTAATTTTAAGTCTAGAACTTATCTCGAGTCCAAAATCCAAATTATTTTTTAGTCCAGAACTTACCACGGGTCCAGAATCTAAATTATTTTTTAAGTCCAAAACTTATCTCGGGTCCAGAACCCAAATTATTTTTTAGTCTAGAACTTACCCCGGGTCCAGAACCAAATTATTTTTTAGTCTAGAACTTACCCCGGGTCCATAACTCAAATTATTTTTGAGTCCATAACTTACCCTGGGTTTAGAACCCAAATTATTTTTTAAGTCCAGAACTTACCTCGGATCCATAATTCAAAATATTTTTTAGACCAAAGCTCACCTCGGGTCCAGACCTAAATTATTTTTTAGTCCAGAACTCAAACCAACCTTGAGTACGGAGTCCAGTCTGGCTCTAAATCCAGTCAAAAATCACATTACTTTTCACTCTCTTTTGTTGTAGTCTCAGATCGCTCAAGCAGGGGGCAAATTGCAAACCCTGAATTTTTGATCTAGTTCAGTCCAAAGATTTTAAAATAGTCTAAAATTATTTTTGTGGTATATGTTATTTATTTTAATATTTATTATTTAGTTTGATTTATTTTACTTATTATTTATTATATTTATTATTATATTTATTTAATTTATTATTTAATTTATTATTTATTTTAATATAATATTTATTTTACTTATCATTTATCATTTATTTATTTTTAATATATATAAATAAAAATATAAAAAAAATAAAAATCGGCGACGGCAGAATCGGCGACGAAAGTCACTAGCGACGAATTGGCTTGGGCCAATTCGCCGTAGGAGTGCCTGCGACGAATTGGTCATAGGCCAATTTACCCCAAGAAAAACCTGTGGCAAAATTGCGGCCCAAGTGCAATTTTACTCGTGCCCAGTAGCAGCTCGCCCCCAACTTGCTCAGCGCCAGTCTCGCTCGGGCCCGCACACAGTTTTTGCTGAAACCTTATTTTGCTTGGTTTTTTATTTTATTTTCAAAATAGTTTTTAATTTTCTTACCATGCTAGAGTTTTTTATTTTAATTGCCTATAAATACCACATTAAAAAAATGCAAGAGAGAGGATTTTGACTTAAAAATTATTCGGACTCTTCTTAGCAATTTACTTAGAATCTTAGACTTGTGAAGGAGCAAGAGGCAGCAAACAACAAATAATTCATTAAAACATAGTACACACTATCTTTGTTATTGTTCAACTAGAATTAAAAATTATGGTGGAACCAACAACGGAAGTTTGAGTTTCTATTAACTTGTTCATATTTATAGTATCCTCATTTTTAGTTTAATTAATTATTTAAACATACAATAGAAGGTTTTTTATTTGAGCACACTGATCAATTGTTTTATTTATCATCTAGTCTCTATTTAAAACCCTAAAAATTATTTTTCAAAACCCTAATTTCTTAATACCCATTAAACTAAATATCTGAAGCCTAAAACCCTAATTGCTTTTTTCTAATGCCACAAAACAATAATCTGTTTTCTTAAAACCATAATCAATTCTATTTTTTTAAAATTCACAGTAGCCTATTCTTTCCAAATACTTAACTTTTAATCCTATTTCAATTTTATTTACTTAAACCCTAAATCGTAACATTGTTTTCATAAAACTTCCAAAACCCTAAATACAAAACATCCATTCTTTAGATTCAAACCCTATTTTATTTTAAACCTAATCTTTAACTCAACATGTTCCTCCATCCAATAGACATATTATTTCTTTTGTATTAAATATTCCTTGGTTGAGTAATCCAGCAATTAGAAAAACCCTAATTGTTAAACATAAAACCTATGAAACCCTAATGTTATTTACAAAACACTAATTGATGCATAAACTCTAAAGTTATATGCTTACTGCTTTATTTAAATTAGATGAATGTTTATTATATATTTTGATTGATGTTTCATATCCTTGATGAATAATTTACTTATGATGAATGGTTGGTTATTTTTATTGATTTTCTTTCTCTTCAAAATATTGTAAGAGGTATGTTTTCATGTTTTGGGTACCTCATATTGTGAGCATCTTGTAATTTAACTAATTTTAAAACTTTTGGATCAATGTAAAGGATATGTTTCCACCTTTCTGTGGGTGTCCTATTTAGTTTTAGATATTAAATGATATAAGGATATGTTTCCATCCTCGGATGGGTGTCCATTTATTTATTTTGTTTGGATATTGTTGTGATTTTAATAAAGTATTTATTTATTCTTATGATCATATGTAGTATGGATAATATCATAATATTTAAGAATTTTATAATATTAAGACCTGCAAAGGAGGCTGGTTCTAATGAACCGGGAGTTGTGGGGGGTGCTAGGCCATTTCTCACCTTCCCCACACGTACCTAACTTTTTAAACCCATTAGGGGGTTGGGATTCCTTAGGAATCTAATCATCCATCCCTTTCTTTTTTTTTTCCCAGCCTATCTGGGTGTCGACTCTATTTTCTCTGGGTTTAGGCTCGTGTTTGGACTAATTAGGGCTGTTTGCTAGTTTCGAAAACCCATAAGGGCAGACTAGGGAAAAAATTAGAGCAATAAAAAAAGGGGCCTAAATTGAAAACCCAAAAGGGTGGTTTAGGTAGTTACTTGAAGCAACAACGAACTCCCGACCAATCTCCTTGATGATCCTGATTTAAATTGGTCCAATCCAACTAAAGTCTTAGGTAAGATCACGGGTGTTAGAGGGAATTTTCGCCCCCACTCCATGTGGAATAGTTCTTACAACTTCTGCACTGTTTAGGCTCAGGGCCTAGAGAACACAGGCCTAAGCTTGGAGAAAATGGAGTTTCCACTCGGACGGGCCAGAAAAAAGAAAGGGGTGGATAACTCGATTCTTAAGGAATCCCCAACCCACTAATGAGTTCGAAAAGTTAGGTATGTGTGGGGAAAGTGAGAAATGGCCCAGCACCCTCACAACGTCCTGTTCATTGGAACCGGCCTTATTTACAAGTCTTAATATTATAAAATTCTTAAATATAACAATATTATCCATACTACATACAACAATTAAAATAAAGCGTCATTATATTAAAATCAAAGCAAAGTCCATACAAAATAAAAAAAATGGACACCCATCCGAGAATGGAAACATGTCCTTACATCATCCATGTCTAAAACTAAATAGGACACCCACCGAAAGGTGAAAACATGTCCTTTACATTGGTCCAAAAACTTTAAAATAAAATAGATTACATGATGCTAACAACATGAGGTGTCCAAAACATGGAAACATACCTCTTACAATTTTTGAAAACAAAAAACAAATTAATAACAATAACAATCACTCATCGTAAATAAATTATTCATCAAACATACAAACTAAAGATATAAATAAACATGTTCTTAACTTAAATAAAGCAAATAAAGATATAAATTTAGGGTTTTAGAACTTTAATAACCAAATTAGGATTTTTTGAAAAACAAGACTAGGGCTTTATAACTTAGAAACTAGGGTTTTGGTTTTCAAAACTTAGCACACTGGATATTAAGATATTATTTATGGTTTGAAACCTTGATTTTGCATATTATGATTTTGAATTTAAGATTAGGTGCTTTACAGTGATAAAAGTTAAGTGTGCTTTTAATATTGACTATAATAACTTCTTAAGTATTTTTAGGTGAAATAAACATAGAAAGCCAAATTAATGATTGAAATATTAAAATAACTCAGTGAATAAAATTATTAAAAAAAGCTACTATGAAGGTGAAAACAAAATTAATTAAAATTTAGGGTTTGAATAACTTAGGGTTTAAGAAATTAGATTTGTGTTTTGAATGATTATTTTATTTACTTTAAATAAAACCTTAGGTATTGTATGAATTAATTTATGCTACTGTATAAACTAAATTAAAGGAAGAATTTAATAACTTCGGCAGTGTGATGGTGGCTTGAAAGATGAAGATAATTAATGATTTAATAAACTGAATTTAGAGCAATTAACCTACGTTTGAAGGATCCACCAAATTGAAGAGATTGAACCAAGCTGCTGCCTGCTTGAGTGCTTATTTTCTTGCCAAACCCTGCTACCTTGAATTGGACAGTGTTTGATTTACTTTGAGGTGCTAGATTTTTGTTTGATTGTTCAAAGGTTTAAAAGTTTAAGCTTTTTGAGTCTCAACTTCAAAAATTCTCATCCGTTGCTAGGGTTTTTTGTCTCCCTTTTTTCTTTTGTTCCTGTTCTCTAAGTCCCTAGTTTATTTAAAAAATTGCCTCCTCAATCTGTTGCTTTTAATGCTAGTATTTATAGGAAAACAAAAGACCTAATCCTATTTTAATAAGGAAATACCAACTGTTTAGGAAAAAAATACAAAACCGTGTGAAATAAGGTTTGGTAAAAAAAATTGGCAGCACGCGTGGGCTGCTAGGCCTGTGAGGCTGTGCTGGCAAAAATTGCTGCGAGGATCGGGCTGGGTGGACTGCGCCGTAGGTCCAGGCCAGCAGCGAAGTCATTGTCGCGCGTAGCTCGCCTATTCGTCCGATTTTTTTATTTTTTATATATTTTTTATTTTTATCATTAAAAATATCTATTAAATATCATTAGTAATTAAAATAATTAAAATACCACAAAAATTATTTTGGACTATCGGATTGGACTGGGTCAAAAATTAAGGGTCTACAGTTTGCCCCCTGCTTGAATGATCTGAGACTTTCAGTAGAAGAGAGTGAAAGGCAACATGACTTTGAATAGATTTTCGATGAGGATGGGTACTTGGATTTGATTTGGGTACTTGAACCTGAGATTGGGTACTTAGACCCATGACTGGATTAGGTACTTGGACCCAAGACTTAATTGGGTACTTGGACCCGTGACTGAATTGGGTACTTGGACCCATGACTGAATTGGGTACTTGGACCCGTGATTGGGTATGTGGACCCAAGAATAAATTGGGTACTTAGACCCATGACTGAATTAGGTATTTGGACCCATGATTGGGTACTTGGACCTGAGACTGAATTTGATTTGTGTACTTGGACCCGAGACTGGGTACTTAGACTCGAGATTGAATTTGATTCGGGTACTTGGACCTGAGACTGGGTACTTGGACACAAGACTGAATTTTATTTTGGTACTTGGACCCGAGACTAGGTTGGGTACTTGGACCCGTGATTAGGTACTTGGACTCGAGATTTAATTGGGTACTTAGACCCATGAGTGAATTGGGTACTTGGACCCGTGATTGGGTACTTGGACCCGAGACTGAATTGGATTTGGGTACTATAGACCCTTAATTTTTGACCTAGTCCTATCCAATATATTTTATTTAGTCTAAATAATTTTTGTGTTATCTTAATTAAATAATATTTATTTTAGTATTTATTTTTTATAATTATAGTAATAAAAATAAATAAATAAAAATAAAAATAAAAATCGGAGTGTTTGATGAAATGGCCTTGGGCCATTCCGCCCGCAGGAGCTTCTTGCGGGCGAAATGGCCTGGTAGCCCATACCCCGCAATTTTCCACGCAATCCCTCACAGCTCTCGCAGCCCGTCGCAATTTTCGCCAGCAAAATTTTTTCGAAGAAATTTTTTCCGAAACTAAATTTTATTTGGTTTCGGTTTTCTTTTCCTAATTAAGCATAGTTTCCTTAAACAATTGGAATGAAGCTTCCAAAATCTCCTATAAATAACACTAAAAAGACACAAAAATGGGGGAGGAATTTTTGGAGAAGGAACGATCGGACTTGGGGAAAAAAAACTTTAAAAATTGATTGGATTTAGCAGTAAAGCAATCGGACATTTTAGAGGAGAATAAGCAAGCAAGAAATCAAGCCATCAAAAGCAGCAATCTTGCCTTTGTCTTCGTTCATCCAAGAAGCAATTTTTTTTGGAACCAACGAACGAAGGTTTAAATCTCTAATTTCTTTTTATTTTCTTATAGTAGCTTTGTTTTTTTTTATTCATAAGATTATACACACAAAACCTTGATCTATAAATATGTGGTAACATTGATCTTCATTTCAAAAACCCTAAAAAGTATTCTTATGTTTCCAAAAACCTTAAGAACCCTAAAAAACACTTTTTTGTTTCTTCTAAACCTTTAAACCCTTAATTTATTTCTTCTATGTCCAAAAGACCTTAATTCGTTACTTTTCTATTTCCAAAAACCTTAAACCGTTTTGCTTATTTCCAAAAACTTTATAAAACTCTAAACTGTTTTCACAAATCTTAAAACCAAACATATTTTCCAAGACACCAAAAACCCTAAATCATTTTATTAATTTCCAAAACCCTAATCTTTATTCCAAAAGTTAGTAGCCTTATTTTTTTTAAGCATTAAAAGCTTTAACCCTAATTAATCCTTCTTTCCAAAATCACACAGTAAGCATTATTCTTTTAAAAATAACATTAGTTTCTTCCAATTTCAAAACCATATTTTTTTAAATTCTAAACCCTAAAATCTTATTTTTCAACACCAAAACCTACAATCCTATAAGCTAGTTTCTAAAATTTTATGGGCGCTGCCCCCTTGACCCCCACCCGCTAACCGGCTAGCGGGACCGCCATATGGGCTCATCGAAGGGGTCAATATTCATTTGTGTATTATGAGTCCACATATTTAACTTTCCTTTTTCTAAAGCCCTAATTTAGTAATTAAAATTCTAAAATCCTATTTTAAGATGCGACCTAAATTATATATTGATTACTTTATTTAATTTTAGATTTGATTATGTAGTTCATTATATGCTTTGATTTATTTAATTTCAATGCTTGATTTATTTAATTTATCATGGATGAATGTTTGTTATATATTTTGATTGGTGTTTAATATCTTTTATGAATGATTTATTTATGATGAATGGTTATTTACTTTTATCGATTTATTTTGGATTTCCAAATGTTGTAAGAGGTATGTTTCCACTTTGTGGGTACCTCATTAATTAAGTTCTATGTAATTTAAATTGCTTTTATATTTTGGACCAACGTAAAGGATATGTTTCTACCTTTTGGTGGGTGTCCTATTAGTTTAGACATGGATGATGTAAGGACATGTTTCCATCCTCGGATGGGTATCCATTTATTTGCTTTGTTTGGACATTGCTTTGATTTTAATATAACGATGCTTTATTTCAATTGTTGCATGTAATATGGATAATATTGTTATATTTAAGAATTTTATAATATTAAGACTTGTAAAGGAGGGCGGTTCAAATGAACCGGGTGTTGTGGGGGTGCTGGGCCATTTCTCACCTTCCCCACACGTACCCAACTTTTCGAACCCATTAGGGGGTTGGGGATTCCTTAGGAATCGAGTCATCCACTGCTTTTTTTTTCGGCCCGTCTGGGTGGCGACTCCATTTTCTCTGGACTTAGGTTCGTGTTCTCTAAGGCCCTAAGCCTAAACAGTGCCGAAGTCGCAAGAACCATTATACTCTTGCCCCCTGTGTAGGCTTAAACCCATGATTTTTTCTACGTGGCTTTGGTTGATGTTTGTCTTATCTGGCTCTTCAAACAAGCTCGTATTTCTTCTTTCAAAAAATGACTGGAGCTTCCTCAAGCAATGGGGCCTTCCATGCCCCCTGATTCCATTCCCGCTTCATGTTTGCTTCATGGAGTATTGCTGCTTACTTTTGACAAGAAAATGGAGTGTGATATGCTCGTATATGCATGATATGCATGGATAATGCTTACAGTGGTTCCATTCACTCAGACTGAGGTTATTAGCTGAAATGTTCTCATTGGTTCCTTTCAGATGCTCGTTCAAGTCTTGCATTGGAATGACAGAAAGCTTTGCATTTATGGCTTTTATCTTCAAGATGTTGAGAAAATGAGTGGTGGAGACCCCAAGCTGCAGAGTCAGGGATACATCCATTTCAAACTATATTTCAGCATGTCATTTGGTTGCTTCTTCATGACCTTGCCAATAATCATTTCCTTTGCCCAATGTGTTCCTTGAGGTTTGATAGTTCAACATACTCCCCTTAACTTGAATTTTTTTTTTGAATTTTCAAATTTGAATTTTGATTTTGAAATCAAATGTTGGCTTTGCCAAATTAATGTCAATTTATCTCAGGACTTGATTTTTCAAATTAACATATCTATAACATGACAACCCTAGTTAGTCTACTAAACTCGGGAATCATTTCTATTTAAGCAAGAATTGTTGCACTTCAGATAGGCACGTACACATTACTTGGCCAAAGGTCTCATTGAGTTTAAATATTGTCTATCTCATATGCATGCTTATTCAAACTATCTCCACTAATAGGCTCTACCTACCAAGAGAGATCAACAAGTCTTTGATAGGTTGGTCTATAAGGGACACATGTTTAAGTGAAGACCGTTTTGAGATTGGAGTTGATGTGACACAATGGACAAACCCTCACACTACAAACTGCTTGTTTGAATTTTAGGCAGTCAGAAGCAATCTTGCTAGACTCCAAATTCCTTCTATCTTCTTTGCATTATCTGGATCTTGATTGGGATAGTCTTTTTACATTCTCTTTATTTTTCTTACTCTTCCCTTTCTTTGAGTATTTTGTCCTTCTTCTCTACAGGATTGTTAAGTATAGAAATTTCAAGAACTGGATGGTCTTTCTCCTTTTTCTCTGATTTTGATCAAATCTTTAGTTGGATTGGACCAATTCAAGTCAAACTGTCCTTATAAGCCAAATGGAAGCATTTTGCTGCCTTAGGTATAAGAGAACTTAGTTAGTTTTCTGAACTGTTTTGGGTTTTATTTTTTTTTTCTTTTTCTTTCTTTTTCTTTTCTTTTTCTTTTCTTTTTTTTTGTTTTTGTTGTTTTCTTTTTCTTTTTTTCTTTTCTTTTTTGTGTTCCAGCTCTAACAGAGTTGTCTTGTTTGTACCAACTTGTTTTTCTAATAATGGATGAGTGGAGTGGTATTAATCTGCTTCAGTCTTGACTTTATCTGTGATATTTGGTCTAATTCAGGTGAACTTCAACTACCTTTATCGTCTTGAGAACTTCAACTATCCTCATAGTCTTGACCATTCATTCCTTTCTTTGATCTTCTTGTCTCTTCACCTTAGTGATCATAAGACTTGTCAAAAGTGTAACAACAGCTCAGGGCAGGTTGTTGGGGTTTGTAAGCCAATGAAAAGAAAGCTAAAATTTTATGAAGGCTCAAAGGGACAACTAGGGATTGATATTTATTTGGGTTCATACTAGTTGTTGGCTCATCAAAAAATGCCTAGATCATCTCTCCCTTAAATAAGCAGAGTTCAATTTTACCTCAAAAGTTTGTCAAAGCATGTTCTAAGACTGACTAGGGCCTAGACAAAAGTCATTATACAGGAGCCCTCTCTAAGTAAGCATACGCAGCTCAATTCTATAGAGCAATTCCCTCATCTAGTAAAGTCATTCAAATCATGGTGCATAGACACATTAATTTATGAACATCAAGCTAGATTCCTCATCGGTTGAGCACCAAAATGAGCAAAGACCAACAAAAATTTTAATGAAAGTAATTTATTCAAACAAACATAATTTGAAAAATATAATTGTTCTAAATAAGTATTAAAGAAAGCTAAATAAAATAAAAAGAGCAACACTTCAGGCTAAGGAAGGTTCGTTGAGATGGAGTCGAAGATACTTCATTTATTTAGGCATATCAAGGGCAAGAATTTTTTTTTTCATCATCAAGGATCATTGCTTCATCATCCACAGTTAGTCCAAGCTTACTTAGTAGTACATCCTCTTTAGTATCTTCTCTATCCATATCATGGCAAGATAACAAAATAAAACTCTTCATGAAGGTTGCTAGCGATGGTGCCCGTCCAAATTTAGACAGAGGATTATTCTTACTGTTAAGCTTATCAAGCTTAGACAGCTTTTGATTGTTAATCAAATTTTGGATCTCGTGCCTTAATTGAACACATTTATCTATCTTGTGACCTTGAGTCTAATGAAATTGACAAAAAACTTTGGTATCAAAGTTTGGAGGTAGAGGATTCGGCAAGGGTCGAGGAGCTAATGGTTGTAGCAAATCCATCCTCATTAGATTCTCTAACATTTTCAATAAAGGTTCCCTTAAGACTAAAAATTTATGCTTCTTTGTTGGTTCAGTTGTTGCATTTTTCTCAACAAATCCTCTCTTCCTTTTATTTTGCTCATTGGGGTGGTAGCTGCCCTTATTGCCCCAGTTAGACAGCACATGGTTTGACTGGTCTTGAAGAATAGGAATTGATCCCTCATTTTTCATTTGATCTTTATCAATAGACATGTTACTTGTTAATGTTGCCTTTTCCTTCTTCTTTATGTCAATGGGAGATGCCTCGTTAGCATTGTTGATGATCTCCTGAATATGAATCAACTGGGTCCTCATAATTTCAACCAATTGATCTCGTAACTCAGCCATCCTAGCTTCGACAACTTTATCGATTATATTCTTTAGCTGGTTTGCATCCATCCTTCCAATGAAGCACTTGAATCAAAATCAATGTTGTAGGTAGTATTATTGTATGCTTTTGAACTGTCATAATTCAGGGCTGTGAGCAAGAAAGGAACACAAACAAACAAGGATAAATAGGACGTTCCTTCCCACCTTATAACTTTCACACACGAATGGCGAGTCTTTTTTCCTAGGTATATGGTTAACAAAATACCAACATGGGATATCTTATTTTCAAATAATTCCCTTGGACGTTTCAACCAATAGTTATATTGTCAAAAATGGAAATCAGTCCATGATAATTTTCATTAATTAGGTCTTAATCCATTTAACCAACTAAAGTAGCTTTTATGCTATATTGGATTAAAACTAAATTAAGAGGTTTATTATAAATAGATTTCTCACTTGAAAAAGTGACTAGTGATTCATGCTAAAAACAAGCCCATGATTAATAACTCTTAGTACAAACTAGGCTCACAATTGATTTTTGGGATTTTTATAATTGACCTAAATAATTTGTAAGCTCTTTTAAAGGTTGGATGAAAATAATTTTGTTTCTGAGACCATTGTAAAAAATTTTTAAGAAAAAATGGACTTTTGACTTTGTATTTGAGTCATGAGAAAAGAATTTTTGATTTGTTTTTAGAAAAGTTTTATGTCCAAAGACCATCTTGAAAAGTTTTGAAAACAGCTTTGGTCTTTTGGATTTTAAAGAAAAATTTATTTGAGCTTACAAATGTACTTAGGTCATATTAAAAAAAGAACAAACCAAATAAGTCATGATTTAAGCCAAGATAAATTAACCATAGTCAAACAACAAGCATTTGGGGTAAAAACCTAAGGAAAGTAACTAGGCCAATTACATGAGTTTTAGTCTTTGGCTTGAAAAGGCTTAGATTCCCATAGCAAGTATATACCAAAAGGTACAAGGCTATGAGTGGTTATGCCATGCTCGATCTCCATACCTTGAGTGAAAGTGGGCGTCCTAACTTACGCACACGATGCAATCTAAATGATGCAATGGATAATATCATGATAAGAAAGAATAGAATAATATAAAGACCAATGGAATCAACTTCTCTTATCCCCAGTGGAGTCGCCACTGTGATCAGAAATTTTTGCCCCACTCTCAGTGGAATGGTTCTTGCGATTTCGACACTGTTTAGGCTCAGGGCCTAGAGAACACGGGCCTAAGCCTTGAGAAAATGTAGTTGCCACTCGGATGGGCCGTGTAATATCCCAAACTATACCCTAAAATTTTTGAAATAATTATTGTTGAAATTGGATTAAATGATATAAAGTATATAATTGTATATATGTTTAAGTTGGAAGATAAGAAAGGAAAGAGGAGTCTGTATATGTTGTATATATGGAGATATATATAACATATACAAGTCAACATTTAATTAAGGTCAAAAGAAATATTTAATTTTATTTGAATTAATTGAAATGGAAATTTGAGTTAAGTGGAGGTGGATATTTATAAATATTATATTATTAAAATTGCTTGGTTGAAATTTAAAGAGAAGGTTGGGTGGTTAAGAGTGGTTAGCAAGTTGACTTTGCTCTTCTTTCTTCATCTTCTTTTTCTTCTTTCCTTGTTTGGCCGACTATCACCATAGCAAGAGAGGAAAGAGAGATTTTGCTCATCCAAACTCAAGATTGAAGGGTGTTTCAAGTGATCAAGTTGGAATTTTAAGGGTTTTCATCACTTTTGGTAAGTTTTCCACTTGATTCCTTGGTTTTCTTTTAAGTTTGTGTTTTGAGTTTGGTGTTTGATTGTTGATGGCATGTGTATATTTGATTTTGGTGTATTTGAGAGTGTTTGGTCTTATTGGTGTTGATTTTGGGATTGGTTTGAAGGAAAGGTTAAGTTTGGTGTTGGAAGAGCAAGTGTTGTGTTTTGTCTATGTGATGGTTTTGATTGGTGTTTGAGTTTGTATTGAGTTGTTTTGGTGTTTTTGCAAGTTTATTATGGTTTATTGATGTGTTTGGTTGAGTTTGTTTGGAGTGAAAGATGGTGAAAGAAAGTGGTTTGTTGGATGTGGTGTTATTGTTGCCGGAATAAGGATTTTTGGCCTGACACACCCATGAGCACGGCCAAGTCTTTGGACATGTCAATGGTTCTGTTTTCTAGATGGGTGACATGACCAGTGACAAGCCCATGTCACTGATCATGTCACAGCTTCTGTGTTGTAGTAGCATTGACATGGCCAGTGACACGCCCATGTCACTGAGCGTGTCATAGCTACTGTGTTGTTGGTGGATTGACATGTCCAGTGATATGCCCATGTTATTGATCATGTCATAGCCACTGTGTTGAGGGAGGATTGACAAGGCCAGTGACACGCCCATGTCACTGAGCGTGTCAAAGCTTCTGTGTTGTGAGTTTAGGGCACGGTCAAGGACACACCCGTGTTGTTGAGCGTGTCATGTGTAGAGTTTGCCCTAGTTGGTTCTTAGCCTTATTATCTCATGTGTATCTTTAAGTGAGTGTGTATTATCCCTTTTGGATTAGGTTTTGAATAGATTGAGTTGCCCTAATCCAAGTGTTAAAGGATTCATAGAAGAGGAGTTTTGTGTAGTGTGAGTTGCTCTTGAGGTAAGTGCAAGTCTATATGGTTGCATATATTTACATGACATTGGGACTTAACACATTTGGTTGTAAACGTGTTAAGTAATCTATTACATTATTGATACATTTGATTAATGCTATGAATTACATAATGTGAAAGATATGATGATCATTCAAAATGTATGTCCAATGTAATTGGTTATATATACTCTAATGATGAGATGTGAAGCCATTGTTGTTGGCTATAATGATGCAAATGAAATAATTGGGGCATGGTTGCCTAGATGATTATGAAGAAATGAGAATGGAATTGATAATAAAATAATGAAAGAATTGTGTGCCTAATGTGTTATTCACTTTGCAGAGTTTTGTTGTTGGTGGCATGCCTAAGAGTAACAATCCCTTGAAGCTGGGTTGGGCTTGATCCTTGAAGCCAAGTTGGGTTAAAGTTTAGCATGCTTAACTCCCCTTGAAGCTTGGTTGGGTCTAGTCCTTAAAGCCTAGTTGGGATGTTACAAACCCTTGAAGCTGGGTTGGGCTTGGTCCTTGAAGCCAAGTTGGGTTGATGCCTAGCATGCTTCGCTCCCCTTGAAGCTTGGTTGGGCCTAATCCTTGAAGTCTAGTTGGGATGATAAATGTGAAAATCGAACCAAAACATTAACTCTGAAAGTTGAATGATATATTAGTTTCTTTTGGGCCCACGCTTGTCTTTGTTTAAATGTGAATCATGAATGATGAAACAAACGAATAACAAGAATTAATGTAAGGTTTTGAAATATGATATCCTTATGGATTGTTTATAATATTTTAATGTATGACATTGGCATTACATTAAAGCATATTGTTATTATGGTTTTTACCACTAAGCCGTAGGCTTAGCGATTGTGGTTCATCGCGCAGGTGTCAGGGTAGAACCGGAGAGTTAAGATAGACTGAGTCGAGTCTAAGCTTGTGATCCTTGTGAAGTGTTAATTGTTGTGGACTTCAAGATCGGAGACTAACTGCCAAGCATGTATAATTCTATATTTTTGAAATTATGGATTTTGATGTATATACACATGTATATTGCACTACATTTTCCACTGCTTAATAAATAATTGTTTTATCTATTATGTTTTATAATATATCTTAATTGTTTTAAGTTTTCTTATATTGATAATAGAAAGATTGGATTACTTCAAAATAGACCGTGGCATTCCTGTATCCGGTATACGTATATTACAGATGTGGTTGAATGTAGTGTACGTGCATGGGGTATAGGGGTGTTATAACTTTTTTGGTATCAGAGCTTGGGTTTGAGATTCTCAACCTAGGTGATTTGTAAGAAAAAGAAAATTTTGATTTTAAAAAAAATATGGTTTTTGAATAAGATACATGCTTTGGCACTGGCAATTTCTGATCTTTGATAGGGTATTATGCTGTGTTTACAGATATAGGTAGTGATGGCATCTCAGTCACGTCAGTCAATAGAGGGTAGTGCTGAGAGTGTAGCTCCTGAAAAGGGTAGAGCTGGAGCTAGGGTTGAGAGAGCTGGAGAGGCACCTGTTCCTGTGCCAGAGAGACCAGCTACTGATGAGATTCCACCAGTTTGGTTACGGCATGTGGTGGAATTGCTGAGGCAAGCTCCAGTGCAGCAGCCGCCACCTCAACCACAGCCGCAAGTACCGGTGAGGCAGTATGATAAATTGAGGAAGTATGGGGTTGAGGATTTCTTTGGTACTATAGATCCTGCAGTAGCTGAACAGTGATTGAATAGAGTTCAGAGGGTATTCATCCAGTTGCAAGCCACTCCTGAAGAGAAGTTTGATTATGCTAGATCCCTTATGCAGAAAGATGCTTATAATTGGTGGAAGACGGTTCCTCATGCGATGGATGATCCACCGACCTTGTCTTATAGTGATTTTCTGTGGGAGTTTGAGCAGAAATATACTCCGAGGGAGTATAAGGATGCAAAGAAGATGGAGTTTTCGAATTTGAGACAAGATAACCGGACAGTGACAGAGTATGAGATTGAATATATCCGGTTGAGTCATTATGCAGGTGGAATTATTTCAGATGAGATTGACCGGTGTAAGAGATTTGAAGAGGGATTGAGGCCCTCTATTATGTGTATTGTTGCTGGTTCTCAATATCAAGATTTTTCTCAATTGGTTGCTGTGAGCGGGGATTTTCACCCCTACTCCCGATGGAATGGTTCTTGCGGCTTCAGCACTGTTTAGGCTCGGGGCCTTAGATAACACGGACCTAAGTCTGGAGAAAATGGAGTCGCCACCTGGACGGGTTGGGAAAAAAGAAAGGGGTGGATGACTCGATTCCTAAGGAATCCCTAACCCCTTAATGGGTTCGGAAAGTTGGGTACATGTGGGGAAGGTGAGAAATGGCCCAACACCCCCACAACTCCCAGTTCATTGGAACCGGCCTCCTTTACAGGTCTTAATATTATAAGATTCTTAAATATAACAATATTATCCATACTACACACAATAAAAAGAAAGCATCATTATATTAAAATCAAAGCAATGTCCAAACAAAACAAAACAAATAAATGGACACCCATCCAAGGATAGAAACGTGTCCTTACATCACATGCCTAGATAGGACACCCACCAAAATGTAGAAACATGCCCTATACATAAGTTCTAAAATAGAAAAGCAAATTAAATTACATGATGTTTAACTAAAGAGGTACCCACCAAGTGGAAACATACCTCTTACAACTTTTGGAAGTCTAAATTGATTGATAAAAGTAAATAATCATCCATAATAAATAAATCATTCATTAAAAGTATTTAATAAAATAAACATCCATCCATGATAAATTAAATAAATCAAGTATTGAAATTAAATATATTAAAGCATAAGAGATAAATCAAGGTAAAATCAAATATGGAATTGAATAAAGCAAATAAATGTTCAATTATAGCTACTATGAATTTTTATGGAATTAAAATAAATTAGGGTTTTAAGTTTTAAAAGGTTGGTAAGACTCTTTGATTAACCAAATTAAGGTTTGAATTGTAACACCCCATCTTAGCCTACGTTTATAGACCAAGATGGACTGTTATCTCAAGGTGGTTGTGTCTTAATATTTTACTTAGCCAATTTTAAGTGCAGATTTTAAAAAGTTTTGCCATAACCTCCCCTAAAAATGGAGGTCCCAAGTGTCGCCAAAACTGATTTTTTTTTATTTTTGAAAACAATTTTGATCTCAATCAAACAATCGCAACACTCCTCAAACACTTCTATATTCATCACCCTTATATCCTCCACCAAATCCTGCACTAAAACTTTACACTTCTATACTTGCATACATAAGTGCTAAATCCAAATAAGATTTACTAGATTACTAGCAGTGTACGTGTTCTAGCTTTTCAGTATAATACATTTATTTGCTAGATCATACAAGCTTATGTACATGCCATATTGCTACAATCAATCATATCCAAACTTCTACCTAAAGTAGTAGTCAAGGCCAGCTGCACAGGACAGGCTACAATCTCGTCTCCTCGTTTAACCTACGAGTTTAGAAGGAAACTAAACTCGCTAAGCAATTGCTTAGTGGGTACTTAAATCATTTCAATAAATAAATAAAATGAAAGAATGATTTGAACATACATTTATATACTTTAAATAATTGAAAGGAATAAATACAAAACACAGAAAATAAAAAGGCTTGACTGAATAATTTGAATTTAAATCATTTTTCTTGCTTTTATCATTTTGGTTGCTCTACTGGTTTAACAGAACATCAACGGATAAGGCACGGGTCATGATAAATATATCTCATCATGGTGAGATATTACAGGATGATATGCGTCATGGTGCATATTTCATCATCCTTAATCATAATTCTTGCACATGTGCTAATAGCCAGTGTTCATTGAATCATTGATCATGTCATTGTAATCATCGGCCTTCAGCCGGAATATCATGTCATGTCATGAGCAGTACTGCAATAATAATATGATGCATCATACCATTATCTCAAGGGTTCTGTCATAACCAAGTAGAGCATAAACAATTTATTAATTAATTTGATCATGATATTCAATAAGCCATGATTTTTCCATAATGCATGTATTGTCGGAATAGCTTGTCATGATGCCTTTCTGATCATTTCCAATTCTCCTTCATGTCATTTTATATTATTTAACATCAATCCATATCATAATATTCAAGTTTTAACACATTTAGAAAAATGACCAAATGAATAGTGGCGCGGCGCATAAAATCGGCAACACAATGGCGCGCGACAACTGAATGGTAAAATCTGTTTTTACTGCTGAAAATCAGTCAACTTTGGCAACAGTTTTGACCAAGTAAAAAAACTTATTTTTGGCTGAATTTTTTCAGGAAAACACTTTCATAAGATAACTAAATTCATGTAAAATTTCGTCGAAAAATTTCTTCGTTTACTCCTTCAACGAACTGCCCAAAATGAAAGCTACAGAATGGTGCCCAAAAGGGACCATTCGGCCCAATTTTCAAAACTTGAGGGGAATTCATTTTTTTCTTGCAAAATTGATTTTTAGACTCCTTTTGTGATACCATTGAAGGACTAAGGGTCCCTCTTTCAAAAATCAAACCAAAGGGGTGATTAAAAGTTCATCAAATTTTATGAATAACTGAGCAAATTTAGCTAGTTTGTTTTGTTTTCATTCTTTTCACAATCAATTGATTACAAATAGTTCAAGAGCACTTTCCCACATATTTACCACACATAATGGCATCTTTTCAAAGCAATTTCAAAAGTTCCATAATGCAAAACATATGAATTAATTGAAAAGGGCAATGATTTAAGTACCAAACCTTGTTTATTTGCTTTGTTCCTTGCTTGTCCTATTCTTTCTTCCCTTCTTCTTCTTTATCCCTTTGATTTCCTATAATTTTCATAACTTCCATAATAAGAACATTATAAAAACCATATGTTCAAGCCTTGATTCTTGCTATCTAAAGCTACTAATTACCATTTATTCATCACTTCTATATGAAAGGATCATTTAATCTAATTTCTCTTCACTTTCTTAACTTTTCCATATTCTTCCCAATCTTTCTTTTGATGATAACTTAAGAAACATCAACTAAATGAATAAATTGATACTAGAATTGAATTCCTTGCCCTAAAATTAGGCTTTTCCCTTTGAAAATCCAAGTTGAAAGTGTGAAAAATCTTCCTCTTCTCCTTCTTTGTTGGTTCGGCCTAGCTCTTCTAAAATGGAGGAGTTCTTCTTTTTTTTTTTTCTTAAATGTTCATCCTCTCCCTTTTATACTTATGATTATTTATTTATTTAATTAATTTCATTTTGAAGGGTTAAGATTTAACCACCACAAAAGTGTCTTTAACTAGGATGGTGTCATGTGTCCCTCCTTGGAAAATTACCAAAATGGTCCTTAAATTATCATACATGTCCCACTTGGAGAGTTAAGATTTAACCACCACAAAAGTGTCTTTAACTAGGATGGTGTTGTAACACCCTCATGTAATATCCCTATGCATGCCCTAGAAGTTTTGTTGTTGTTGTTGTTGGTTTGAATTGAGAAATGGGAAGAGAATGTTTTTGTATGGTGGTTGGGAAAGAAAAGAGGGTTTAGAGATAATTGTATATGTTGCTTATATGGTGATATATATAACATATAAAGTGGTCAAAATGGAAAGTCAAGGAAAGAGGATATTTTTGTGTTGGTTGTGAATTACTTAAATGGGTATAGATATGACAAAAGCTTAGTTAAATGGATGAGGGTATTATAGTAATTTTCTTTTGGATGGGTATTTAATGCCTATTGACTTTGTGTTTCTTCATCATTTCTTCTTCTTCTTCTTGTTGTGTGGCCGGCTCATCAAAGAGAGAAGAGAGCAAGAGAACAAGTGATGGTTTTGATGATTTCAAGTTCAAAGTGAAGGAAGTTTTCAAAGTTACAAGTTGGAGTTTCAAGGAATTTCACTATTTGGTAAGTTTCTCTTGTTTGATCTTGTTATTTTTGGAAGTTATACTTGAGTTGAGCTGTGATTTGATGATGAGATGATTATAGTTGTTTATGGTGTGAATTTAAGTGTTGAGATTGCTTGTTAGATAAGAAGCTAGGTTGGTATTGGTGATGGAAGAGTAAGAGTTGTGTTTAGTGAAAATTTTTCTGTTTTACAATTAGTAAAGGCTGTGACTTGTATGATTTTTAATTAATTATAGAAAAATGTTCTTAAAGTAAATTTTTTATATGTTGTGCCTCTATGAGTCTAGAATGACTGAAAAATATGTTGATTCGATTTTGGAATGGTTATGAGTTTAGAAAGATTATTTTTATTAGACCTGTTCCAGCAGGTACCTTAACTGAGACAGCTATATTTCGGGATTTTTAATAAAATGTAGAAAAATCATATCCAATTGAATTTTGGATATGTTTTTTCTTAGTGAGTCTAGTATTTGAGAAAAATAATTTGGAACCACGTTGATTGAATTTGATTTATGGAATTCACAAAGTTCAGAACTGCTGCCAGGATGCAGGGCAATTGGGGCAGTCTGGTTAGGTGAACTATTTGACCAAGATTTTGTGTTCAGTTTGATCTGAAATTTTAAAGGAATGATTTTAAGATACAAAAATAAATTCTGTAAAAATTTTAGAATTTTTAGTCAAGTAGATTATTTTATACAATTTTTCAAAATAAGGATAAAATGGAGTCTAAAACCAGAATGTACTATTCATATGGTCATTTTGCTAATATTCCTTTTGGATTAGGTTGTGAAGAGGTTGAATTGTCCTAATTGCATTGTTGAGATTGAATAATGTTATGTTATGCATTGTGAATGGTAATGTGTTTCATGAGTAATGCACATTGAAATGTTATACCAAAGATGTTATAGTGATTCAAATGAAATATGATTGAAGCATGCATTGATGATAGGATTGAATAATAATGTGAGATGTTGAGGCATGATTGCTTAACTTGCTTGTGAAAAAGAAATGAATTGAAAAAGTATTGATAAGTTTAATGAACGGACCTATCCGTCTCCTGCGGAACCATGCGGACCCAGTGGGTTGGGCAACCGATCTTGGACTACCGATCTGGTAGGAGGAAGGTTCGATATAGTCAGTATTATACGTACCTATTTGCCTCCTGCGGAACCATGCGGACCCATTGGAATGGGCAACCGAACTTGGACAACCGACCTGGATGGGGAAAGGTATGTTACTGATAATGTTATACGTGCCTATTTGCCTCCTGCGGACCCTTGGGTTTGGAGGGCAACCGACCTGGTTGGGAAAGGGTATGTATATAAAGTCATAGTTGTTGGCTATAATGATAAATTTAAATGAGTATAATGAATGGTGCTATTATATGAATATTGATGTGACATTGAACAAAGCAACATATTGAATAAATAATATGCTTTTGATTGATATATATAATTAATTTGTGACATTGCATTTTAGCATGAATTATCTTACTAAGCCCTTGGCTTAGCGCGATAGTGTTTAATCGCGCAGGTAATAGAGCTGATAGAGTCGAACCCGAGAGTTCATCAAGACCAAGTGAGAGTAGACCTTGAAGAGTTGATTTTGGGAACTTAAAGATCAGAAGAGAATTGCCAATCATGTATACTTCTTTATATTTTGTAAAGTAATGATTATAATGTAAAAATATGGATATTTTTAAATATGTACTCAAGTGTTTGTAAATATGTACATATTTTATAACTTCCGCTGTGTAATATTTAAATGTATATATATATATAACTAATATGTTTTGTTTTATAAGTAAATGACCTACTTTTCTATAATATATAATGATAAGAGTATTGTATCAAGTTTAAAGTGTTTTGAATGTTAAGAAAACCGTAGCATCCCTATGTTTGATGCACTTATGCTACATTGTTGTGGTTGTAGTGTGTGGTCATTGGATATGGGAGTGTTACAAATCCTTTTTGCAGGTTGTAGTTGAGGGTATAAGGGGGGATTTATTGGAAGTGTACTGAGAATGATTTTGTTTGCATTGGTTTGTGTAAAATGTTTAAAAAAAAAAACTAGTTTTGTCGACACTTGGGACTTAATTTTTAAGCGAAACTATGGCAAAATTTCTATTAAAATTGGAACTAAAATTTGACTAAGTAAAATTGGTAGCAACATTAGGTTAGTGTGGCGCCTCTACTCAGCTTACACATGTAGGTCGGGAAGGGGTGTTACAATTGTTTTGGTATCAGAGCCTAGGTTTGAGATTCTCAGCCTAGGTAAAATGTAATAAAAAGAATATTTTACTTAAAAAGTTGGTTTTGAAATAATATACATGTTTGGGATTGGCAACCTCTGATCTTTAATAAGATGTAGTATGTTGTGTTTGCAGACTTAGGTTGTGATGGATTCTCACTCACGTCAGTCGATTGAGGGTAGTGCCGAGAGTATCGCTCCTGCTGAGGGAGCTAGAGTTGATAGTGTTGAGGAGGCAGCTGCTTCGGTGTCGGGTAGACCAGCTGGAGAGGAGGTTCCGCCAGCCTGGTTTAGACATATGATGGAAGTTATGAGGCAAGCACCAGTGCAACCAGTGCCACCACCCCCTCAGCCTTTGGTATCTGTGAGGCACTATGATAAACTAAGGAAGTATGGAGCGGAGGATTTCCTTGGTACTACTGATCCAGCTGTAGCAGAGCAGTGGCTTGACAAAGTACAGAGGATCTTTATTCAGTTACTAGCCACCCCTGAGGAAAAATTTGACTATGCAAGATCTTTGCTACAGAAGGACGCCTACGATTGGTGGAAGACGGTGCCCCATTCTATGGATGATCCTCCGACACTGTCTTACACTGATTTTCTGAGGGAATTTGAGTTGAAGTATACTCCTAGGGAGTATAAAGATGGGAAGAAAAGAGAGTTTCTAGATTTGAAGCAAGATCATCGGACCGTAACTGAGTATGAAGTTGAGTTTATTCGATTGAGTCAGTATGCTGGGGGTATCATTGTTGATGAG
This sequence comes from Garcia nutans, assembly GCA_947685225.1. Classification (NCBI taxonomy): domain Eukaryota; kingdom Viridiplantae; phylum Streptophyta; class Magnoliopsida; order Malpighiales; family Euphorbiaceae; genus Garcia; species Garcia nutans. Next base: position 27,986,461 of record CANTUV010000009.1, on the reverse strand, counting down.
ATTGATAGATGCAGGAGGTTTGAGGAGGGATTGAGGCCCTCGATCATGTGCTTAGTGGCTGGATCCAGATATCAGGATTTCTCACAGCTTGTGACAGCAGCTCGAAGTGTAGAGCGAGCTCAAGTTATTGCAGCTGCTTCAGAAGAAGAGGTTAGGGTTAGAAGGCCCCAGTTCGAGGCAGGGTCTTCCTCTGCGAAGAGGGGTAGAGGAAGTTTTGTTCCTCGGAGTAGTAGGAGCCAGAGACCAGCTGGTAGGTCTGTGCAGTTCCAGAGACAGAGATTTAGACCTGCAGCTTCAGTGGCAAGTGCTCTGATCCCTATGACTCAGAGATCCGCTCCACCTAGATGTGCTCAGTGTGGGGGTTATCATAGAGGTGTTTGTTGGAAGAGTGGTGGACCAGCTGTATGCTTCAGGTGTGGATCACCTGACCACTTTGTGAGAGACTGTCCTGAGAGGCAGGAGCAGATGCCAGTTGATTCTGCTGCTTCTCGAGCTAGTGTGAGGGGAGGCAGAGGAGGCAGAGGTGCCAGCTGGGGAGGTAGACCAGGATTCAGTGCTAGAGGAGGTGCTACATCCAGGGAGGGTAGACCAGAGGAGGTTGGATCTTCCTAGAGGATGTATGTTATGCAGAGGCAGCCAGATACATCGGCAGTCATAGCTGGTACTTTTTCTTTATTTAATACTCCAGTACTTGCTTTGATTGATCCGGGTTCCACGCATTCATATATTAGTGCATCTGTTTTGCATGTATTTGATGTGCATGCTGAGTCCCTAGGATTTGATGTGTTGGTGACAAATCCGTTAGGGCATAGTGTGGTTGTGAGTAAGGTGCATAGAGATAGTGCAGTAGTGGTGCAGGGTGAGGAGTTCCTTGGGGATTTGATTGAGATGCCATTTAAGGAATATGACGTGATCTTAGGTATGGATTGGCTATCTCGACATGGAGCTGTGGTGGATTGTAAAAAGAAAATTGTTTCTTTGAGAACGGGTGATGGTAGAGAGGTGATAGTATCTAATGAGCAGGAACAGCTAGCCTCCTTATTTGTTTCAGCTGTTACAGCCAGGAGGTTGATTAGAAAGGGGTGTGAAGCCTATCTTGCTCATGTGGTAGATACTAGAGTGAAGGGTTCTTCCATTGATAGTATTGCCACAGTTGCAGAGTTCCCTGATGTTTTTCCAGAGGAGTTGCCAGGATTGCCTCCTGAGAGAGAGGTGGAGTTTGGTATTGATGTAATATCCTCATATATGCCCTAGAAGTCTTGGTTATGATGTTTTTATTGTTGTTGTTGTTATATTGGATTGTATATATATGATAATTGCAAGAGAAAAGAAATTGGGAAAGAAAATAGGGTTTAGAGAGAATGGTATATGTTGTGTAAATGTTGATATATATAACATATAAATGGGTCAAAGGAAGAGTCAAAGGAAAAGAGATATTTTTGTGTTGAGTGTGTAATTACTTAAATGGGCTTATATGAGACAAAAGGTGAGTTATATGGTTAAGGGTATTGAGGTAATTTACCTTTAGAAATCTCTTGGTGGAGATTAAAAGATGGAAAAGTATTTGACTTGTGGCTATTTTGTTTTCTTTTCATTTTGGGGGCCGGTGATTGAAGGAGAGAAAGAGGAAGAGAAGTGTTCTTGATGCTAGAGTTCAATTGAAGAGGCAATCAAAGAGTTTGGTTAGAGATTTGTGAAATTTCTTCATCTAAGGTAAGAAATCTCTTGTTTTTCCTTTGTAAATTTTGAAGTTATGTTTAAAGTGAAGTGTGATTTGTTGATGTAATGATTTGGTGTATTTGATATGTGTTTGCAAGTGTTAGAATTGATTTAAAGTAAAAAAATTGGAATTGGTGTTGGTTTGGTTGTGATTATGGAAAAATAAATGAAGATTGATAGTGGAAAATCAAGAGTAAAGTTTGAGTTAGGATTTTGAGATGGTTTGTGTTCAAATGTGTTGTTTAAGTGGTTATTGTGATGAATATGTGTTATGACATGAGTTATATCCATTTGAGTGAGTTTGTGTTGGGAATTATATGTTAAAATGCATTTGGAAGAGGGTTGGTTACATTTAGGGTTTATGCATGAGAGACACGTAATTTGGGGCGGTCGCTATTATTCAAGTGCGGTCGCGACTTAGGTTGGGCTTCTGGCCGCGAAACCTACTGTAATAATGTTTTATCTTTTGATTGTGAGGTGCGGTCGCGACTTAGGTCGGGCTTCTGGCCGCGAAACCTACTGTAATAAGGTTTTATCTTGTAATTGTATGGGGCGGTCGTATTCAGGTGAGGCGCGACTGCTAGAAAGGTTCTGTTCACCTTATTGGAAGCAATCTAATCCTACAACAAGATTTTCATATACATGTTAAAATAGATCATCCATTTGAGTTGTCAAGGATCAAAATAGATATCATTTGTCTAACATCATTGTTGAATCATGAAATGTGAGATGATATGGAATTGATAATGCATATGATATTACATGAATAAGGTTATGTATTGTGTATTGTGAGGCTTGTGAATGGTGATGTGTATTATGAATAATGTACTTTGAAATGTGATACTAATAATGCTATATACACAATATGAATTGAGATATGAAATGCTATAAAGCCATTGTGATTGGCTATGATGATATAATTGAATGATGTATGGCATGTTTGCCTAATTGATGAGAAAGATTGATAAAGAGTTTGAAATAAGTGTATGTTTAATATGATATTCAGTTTCAGAGTTCTGGTTTTTTTTGGAGGCATGCCTATTTAGTGAAAGTTAACAGTCTTGCCGGGTTGAGGATCTCTTCAAATTGAGTTGAATTGAGGTCCAAGAGACTGGGTCTGTTACACTGTGATAATTGATATTACGAAATATTAGATTTGTAACAGTCTTGCTGGGTTGAGGATCTCCTCGAGTTAGATGAGTTGATGATCCACGAGACTGGGTCTGTTACACTATCCATGGATAGAGATATATATGTATATGTTGCCTACGGGCGTGATAATGGTGTTTATGAACTGAAGCAGTAACTCTGAATTCTGAATATCGTATTAAATACTTGATGGGCCCATAGGTGTCTAGGTTTTATGTATAACATAAATGTTGTTCTAATGTAATGAAATGTTAATATTACTTATATGATGAAACGGACTATTCACGGAATATTGTTTGTTGAGTATGATCTTTACTAATTGTGTGTGTATCATTGATGTTGATTTATTAATACAAATGTGAAACATTGCATTGCACTAAAGCATAACATTAGCATGAATTGTCTTACTAGGCCCTTGGCTTAGCGCGATAGTGTTTAATCGCGCAGGTAATAGAGTTGAACCCGAGAGCTCTTCTAGACCGAGTGAGAGTAGACATTGAAGAGTTGATTTTGGGAACTTAAAGATCAGAGGAGATTTGCCAATCACGTATAACTCTTTTATATTTTGTAAAGATTTTGTTTATATTGTAAATATATATATATGTAATGATAAATAAGTACTCAAATGTTTTCATATGTGTAAATATTTTATAACTTCCGCTGTGTACTACTCAAATGTATTAATATATCTATAATGTATATTGAGAAAGATGATGGTATTATATAAAAATGTTTTGAATGTTGATGAAAAGCCGTAGCACTTCTATATTCGGTGCACATATGCTACATTGTGGTGTTGTAGTGTGTGTGTACTGAATGTGGGGGTGTTACAATTGAATTGTTGCCTGGTACCACTCCTATCTCTATTACTCCTTACAGAATGGCACCAGCAGAATTGAGGGAGTTGAAAGTGCAATTACAGGAGTTGTTGGACAAAGGATTTATTCGCCCCATTGTTTCTCCTTGGGGAGCTCCTGTGCTATTTGTGAAGAAGAAAGATGGTACTATGAGGTTATGTATCGATTATAGGCAATTGAACAAGGTGACTATTAAAAATAAATATCCTTTGCCTAGAATCGATGATCTCTTTGATCAATTGAAAGGTGCAGCTGTGTTTTCTAAAATTGATTTGAGATCTGGGTACCATCAGCTGAGAGTCAGAGCTGAGGATGTTCCGAAGACCGCCTTTCGGACCAGGTATGGGCATTATGAATTTCTAGTTATGCCTTTTGGTCTAACGAATGCACCTGCAGCTTTTATGGATTTGATGAATAGGGTGTTTAGGCCCTATTTGGATCAGTTTGTAGTGGTCTTCATTGATGATATAGTAGTGTATTCGCGGAATGAAGAGGAACATGATATGCATCTGCGGATTGTGTTGCAGATTTTGAGAGAGAAGCAGTTATTTGCCAAATTGTCGAAGTGTGAGTTCTGGTTGGATCAAGTTGCTTTTCTCGGACATATTGTTTCAGCGGAAGGCATTAGAGTTGATCCAAGTAAAGTTGAAGCTATTCTGAATTGGAGTCCACCCAAGTCTGTGACAGAGATTAGAAGTTTTCTGGGTTTGGCAGGCTATTACCGACGGTTTGTGAAAGGGTTTTCTTTGATAGCTACTCCACTCACCAGATTACTTCGAAAGGGAGTGAGATTTGTGTGGACAGATCAGTGTCAGGCTAGTTTTGAGCAGTTGAGAGAGTTGTTGACTCAAGCGCCTGTTCTTACTTTACCTGTTGAAGGCAAACCATATGTGATCTACAGTGATGCTTCACATAGAGGTTTGGGGTGTGTATTGATGCAGGAAGGGAAAGTTATAGCTTATGCATCTCGACAGTTGAAACCGCATGAGCTTAACTATCCGACCTATGATTTGGAATTGGCTGCCATTGTGTTTGCATTGAAGATTTGGCGCCACTATCTGTTTGGGGAGAAATGTTTCATCTACACTGATCACAAGAGTTTGAAGTATTTGGGTGTCCAGAAAGAACTCAATCTTCGTCAGAGGAGATGGTTAGAATTGATTAAAGACTACGACTACTTGATTGACTATCATCCAGGTAAAGCAAATGTTGTTGCTGATGCCTTGAGTCGGAAGTCTTTAGCTGGTTTAACAGTTTACTCGCTCTCGTTGCTTGTTGAGTTGAGAGCATTGCATGCCAGTTTTGTACCTTGTGTTGATGGTGCATTATTTGCACAGTTGCAATTGAAGCCGATTTTGTTAGATCAGATCAAAGAAGCTCAGTTGGCTGATAAGAAGATTCAGAAGATTATTTCAGATTGTAAGAATGGGAAGACAAGAGATTTTGTTGTGAAAGATGATGGGAGTCTCTGGTTTAAAAACCGATTGTGTGTACCCGATGATGCTGAATTGAAAAGAGTCATTTTAGAAGAAGCACATCAGTCAGTGTTTGCTATGCATCCGGGTAATACGAAGATGTATCATGATTTGAGACAGCATTATTGGTGGATTGGTTTGAAGAGAGACATTGCAGATTTTGTGTCGAAATGTCTCACTTGTCAGAAGGTTAAAGCAGAGCATCAAGTTCCAACCGGGTTGCTTCAACCATTGTCAGTGCCAGAATGGAAGTGGGAAAGAGTGACAATGGATTTTGTGTCTGGTTTGCCATTGACACAAAAGAAGCATGATGCTATATGGGTGATTGTGGATGGATTGACTAAGACAGCTCATTTCCTTCCGGTTCGAATGGATTACTCTTTGGAGAGATTGGCTGAGCTGTATATCCATGAGATTGTGAAACTGCATGGTATTCCAACTTCTTTAGTGTCTGATCGAGATCCCAGGTTTACTTCCAGATTTTGGAAGAGTTTGCATAGTGCTTTAGGTTCTCGACTGCACTTCAGCACTGCTTTTCATCCACAGACGGATGGACAGTCAGAGAAGGTGATACAGATTCTTGAAGACATGTTGAGAAGTTGTGTCATTGATTTCACTGGAAGTTGGGATAGATTTTTACCTCTTGTGGAGTTTGCATACAACAACAGTCACCAATCCAGCATTGGTATGGCACCGTTTGAAGCATTGTATGGCAGACGGTGTAGGACACCTCTTTGTTGGAATGAGCTTGGAGATAATAAGTTGATTGGTCCTGATTTGATTCAAGAAACTGAAGAAAAAGTAAAGTTGATTCGAGGCAGGTTAAAAGCAGCTTCAGACCGACAGAAATCTTATGCAGATCTGAAAAGGAGAGATATAGAGTTTAATGTTGGAGATAAGGTATTTCTGAAAGTGTCTCCTTGGAAGAAGATTTTGAGGTTCGGTCGGAAAGGAAAATTGAGTCCTCGTTTCATTGGGCCGTATGAAGTGTTAGAAAGAGTTGGGCCAGTGGCGTATCGACTTGCTTTGCCACCTGAGTTGGATCGTATTCATAATGTATTCCATGTTTCTATGTTGAGGAGATATAGATCGGATCCATCTCATGTGTTGCCATTTGAGTCTATCGAAGTGAGCCCAGATTTGACATTTGAAGAGGAACCAGTTGCTATCTTGGCACATGATGTGAAAGAATTGAGAAACAAGCAAGTGCCATTGGTGAAGATTCTTTGGAAGAATCATGCAAAAGAAGAAGCGACTTGGGAGAGTGAACAATCCATGCGAGAGCAATATCCACAGTTGTTTCAGCTTTGATATCAGGTAATTTCGAGGATGAAATTTTCTTTTTAGAGGGGGAGAATTGTAATATCCCTATGCATGCCCTAGAAGTTTTGTTGTTGTTGTTGTTGGTTTGAATTGAGAAATGGGAAGAGAATGTTTTTGTATGGTGGTTGGGAAAGAAAAGAGGGTTTAGAGATAATTGTATATGTTGCTTATATGGTGATATATATAACATATAAAGTGGTCAAAATGGAAAGTCAAGGAAAGAGGATATTTTTGTGTTGGTTGTGAATTACTTAAATGGGTATAGATATGACAAAAGCTTAGTTAAATGGATGAGGGTATTATAGTAATTTTCTTTTGGATGGGTATTTAATGCCTATTGACTTTGTGTTTCTTCATCATTTCTTCTTCTTCTTGTTGTTGTGTGGCCGGCTCATCAAAGAGAGAAGAGAGCAAGAGAACAAGTGATGGTTTTGATGATTTCAAGTTCAAAGTGAAGGAAGTTTTCAAAGTTACAAGTTGGAGTTTCAAGGAATTTCATTATTTGGTAAGTTTGCTCTTGTTTACTCTTGTTATTTTTGAAGTTATGCTTGAGTTGAGTTGTGATTTGATGATGGTATGATTAAGTTGCTTATGGTGTGATTTTAAGTATTGATTTTGCTTGATAGATGAGAAGTTGGGTTGGTGTTGGTGATGGAAGAGTAAGAGTTGTGTTTAGTGAAATTGTTTCTGTTTTACAATTAGTAAAGGCTGTGATTTGTATGATTTTTAATTAATTATAGAAAAATGTTCTTGAAGTGAATTTTTGATATTTTGTGCCTCTATGAGTCTAGAATGACTGAAAAATATGTTGATTCGATTTTGGATAGGTTATGAGTTTAGAAAGATTATTTTTATTAGACCTGTTCCAGCAGGTACCTTAACTGAAACAGCTCTATTTCGGGATTTTTAATAAAATGTAGAAAAATCATATTCAATTGAATTTTGGATATGTTGTTGCTTAGTGAGTCTAGTATTTGAGAAAAATAATTTGGAACCACGTTGATTGAATTTGATTTATGAAATTCACAAAGTTCAGAACTGCTGCCAGGATGCAGGGCAATTGGGGCAGTCTGGTTAGGTGAACTATTTGACCAAGATTTTGTGTTCAGTTTGATCTGAAATTTTAAAGGAATTATTTTAAGATACAAAACTAAATTCTGTAAAAATTTTAGAATTTTTAGTCAAGTAGATTATTTTATACAATTTTTCAAAATAAGGATAAAATGGAGTCTAAAACCAGAATGTACTATTCATATGGTCATTTTGCTAATATTCCTTTTGGATTAGGTTGTGAAGAGGTTGAATTGTCCTAATTGCATTGTTGAGATTGAATAATGTTATGTTATGCATTGTGAATGGTAATGTGTTTCATGAGTAATGCACATTGAAATGTTATACCAAAGATGTTATAGTGATTCAAATGAAATATGATTGAAGCATGCATTAATGATAGGATTGAATAATAATGTGAGATGTTGAGGCATTGTAATATCCCAAAATATACCCCAAAAGTTTTGGAGTTATTGTTGTATTTGGATTTAAGGCATATGTTTTATGGAAATAGAAAGATAGATAAATTAATTAAAAGGAAATAGTATAAGGAATGGATGTACATAGAGGATAATATGTATACATATGGTATTTGGGAAATATAAATGCAATATATATATATAAGACATATACATAATGTATAAAGTGGTGTAGGGAAGAGTAAGTTTATATAGTTAAATAATAATAATAATAATAAAAGAAAGAAGGAAAGAAAGTCAGAAGGAGTAAGAAGATATTTTGGAAATAACAATATTATATTATTATTATTATTATTATATATATATAAGAGATAAGAACAAAGAAAGAAAAGATTCTTTCTTTCTTCTTCTTCTTCTTCTTCGTGGATGAGAGAAAGAGAAAGAGAGAGAGAGAGAGAGAGAGAGAGAGATGTGATTTTTGATCTTCACATCAAATTGCTTAAGGATTTTAAGAAGATTGAAGATGAAGTTTGAAGATTTGGCAAGAAATTCAAGTAAGTCATCTTTTGATTTCTTGGTTTAATTGAAGTTGTGTTTGAGTTTGATATATTGTTTAAGAGTGTGTTGTTTGATTTTGATATGTTTAAGAGTATGCGAGTAAATTGATTATGGATTTTAAGGATGGATTGAAGAAAAGAGTAAGTGTGTTGAAAGAAATGGTGCTGTAATTGTGTTTAAGGTTTGTAATGATGTTTGTGATTTGTGATTGATGTATGTGGGAGTTGTTTTGATGTTTTGTAAGTTTAAAATGGTTTTTGGGTATGTTTTGGTAAGTTTGTTGGAAGTGGATGTTGGTGATAAGGGGTGTTTTGTTGGGTGTCTTGTTGTTTTGGCCGGAATCTGGATTTTTGGCCTGACATGCCCATGAGCACGTCCAGGTTCTTAGGCGTGTCAATTATGTTGGTGGCAGTAGGTTCGACAGGACCAGTAACACACCCGTGTTGGTGAGCGTGTCATAGCTACTGTGAGATTTGAGAATTTACACGGCCATGAGCACGCTCATGTTGTTGGACGTGTCGATGTTTTGTGTGAGGCAGAATGTATTACACGCCCGGTGACACGCCCGTGGTATTGAGCGTGTCAAAGCTTCTGTATTGTTGGTTTAGGGCACGATCAAGGACACGCCCGTGTTGGTGAGCGTGTCATGTGTGTGGAGTTTGCCCTAGTTGATTCTTCCCTATATTATCTTATGTGTATCTCTAAGTAAGTATGTATGATCACTTTTGGGATTAGGTGTTGAAGAGATTGAGTTGCTTTAATCCAAGTACTGAAGGATTTATGAAAGAAAGAGTAGATGGATGTGAGTTTCTCTTGAGGTAAGTACAAAACTTCATTTGATTTCATATATTTATATGATTTAGGACCTTAACACCTTCAGCTATAAATGTGTTAATGTGTTATAGTGTTGATGTATATATATATGGATAATGTATATGCTATGGAAGGTGAAAGATGTGATGATATAATTTGTATGATGTGAAAGTAATGTTATGATTGATGTATGCCTAGATAATGTTCAATGCCATTGAGTGATGATAGAAATGATATGATAGATTTGCCTAATTGATGTTTAATGTAATTGCTGTTATACATGTATACTTGAATAATAAAGTGTATTATTGTGAATAAGAATGTGATATGAAGCCATTGTGATTGGCTATGATGAATCAAATATGATATGAAGCCATTGTGATTGGCCATGATGAATCAAATGAGATGTGAAGCCATTGTGATTGGCTATAATGATAATTGAGAATGATATTGATAAAGAAATAATAAATGAATTGTGTGACTAATGTGTTATTCCATTTTCAGAGTTTGTTGTTGGTGGCATGCCTATTAGTAACAATCTCTTGAAGTTAGGTTGGATTGATCCTTGAAGCCAAGTTGGGTTGAAGTTTAACATGTTTTACTCCCCTTGAAGCTTGGTTGGGTCAAATCCTTGAAGCCTAATTGAGATGTTACAACCCTTGAAGCTAGGTTGGATTGGTTCTTGAAGCCAAGTTGGGTTGATACTTAGCATGCTTTGTTCCCCTTGAAGCTTGGTTGAGCCTAATCCTTGAAGCCTAGTTGGGATAATGATAAATGTGATAATTAAACCAAAGCATTAACTCTGAAAATTGAATGGCATATTAGTGTGTTGTTTGGGCCCGAGTCTGTCTTTGTTGTCAATGTGATATTCAAATGTTGAAATAAATGAATAATGGGATTTATGGCTGACTTTGTTGAAAGTGTGATTCATGATTAACGAATTGTGAATAAAATGATGTTATGAAGTATGATTTTGTAATGTATGTAATAATATATTGAAAGTGAATATGGCTTGAGGAGCTTTGTTGAGATATGATTTTATGAAAATATAGTATGATGTGTAAAATGTATATGAATGTGGAATTTGTGAGTATTGTTTTCATGAAGGTTTGGAAAGGTCATTGAATGGTGATTTATTGAAATGATGTATATGTTTATGTATATGAGATAGAAAGGGTAAGTATCGTGTTGTGAATGTTCCATGTAAATATGTATATAATTTATGAGATTTGTGGGAATATATGAAGGATACATTGAGAAAGGAAAACGGGGTAAAACAACAATAAAACATGATGCTAAAAATATGAGGTATGATTCTTTGGTAAAGCATATATTTTATATTTTATATTTATTTGTACTTCTAAGCTCTCGGGCTTAGCGCGGTTGTGTAATCGCGCAGGTGATTATGCGATTGATCTGGAAGTTCAGCTGTTATGCCACGAGAAGGGTAAGAGTGTCTCGAGACCAACTAGAAGGTGATGCATACATATGTGATTTTAATTATGTTGTATTTTTATAAGAATCATGAAATTTGTAAATGTTCTTTAAATTAATGTAATATTGCTTGAATTTGGATAAAGGTTTTAAAATAATTGAAACGAAAAGTAACATTCTTATACTTTATATACGTATTGTATGTATACCAGGTATATGTATAGTACTTATATAGAGCATGGGGGTGTTACAATTATTTTGGTATCAGAGCTTAGGTTCGAGATTCTCGGCCTAAGTGAAATTAAAAAGAAAATTTTTGAAGAGTTTAAATAGAATTAAAAAGAAGAGTTTTGAAATGCAATTAGTAATACAAGCATATGCATTCACATCTAGGTTGGTCTCGAACGTGACATTATGTGATTGGTGATGTATCTGAATTACAAGAGATAGATGATAGTGCGTAAATGAGGTTTTATATGAAAGCAAATTTTAAAATGTTGATAATTGAAAAGTGATTGTGACATGAAGAAATGATATGGAATTTAAAAAAAAAATATTTGATTATTGATATGTGTTTGACATATAAAGAAATAGCTAGAAGAATAAAGTTGGGAATGAGTTAAAAACAAAATTGAGATTAAAGTATATAATCTTTTCTCTATTATTTGAACCTCTTTCTAATAAACTTTATGTTTGGATTTCTAGAAAGAGGAAATATTGTTGGATGGGTAATATGGAAAGATATATTATTTAAATGAAAAGAGTACAGTGAATTATTGAATGAGTTGATTGGTATAGACTAAGTGTGAGAATTTAAGGTGTGGATATGAAAAGTTAAGGTTTTGTTTAAAAAAAAAATGATGTTGGTTAAGTACAAAGAGATATTGGTGTTGTTTATACTATTATTTTAATGCAAACATGATGATTTCAATGATAGAAATGTGATATGTTTGAATATTGTAGAAGCTCATGTAAATGGTGGTAATATGTGACATTTAGATTTTTGGAATGAGCTTAGTAATTGTGAAACATATATGTTTTGATGTTGCTTTGTGGTATATATATATATATAAGATGTTTTAAAGTTGATATTAAGAGAATGAGATGAATAAATTGAAATTTAAGAAAATTAGTAAGTTGAAAATTTATAGTTTTAATGGAATGTGAATAAAGATCATTTAGATATTGATAGTTTAATGTGTTTAATACATGAGATATATGAAATGAATAGTAGTGCACATGAAAGTATTAAGAATTGGGGGATGAGATTGATAGTAGGAAAATTTGGTTTGAAATAAAAGAAAAGGAATTGAGCAAATGAAAATGAGTTACTTTAGGTAATTTGATTGAAAAGGATGAAAATGAATATGGAAGATATGTTAAAGATATTTGAAAACAAATGTGAGAGAGATATCACATTAGAAATGTGATTAAGCTCCTTGTGAAATGATATTATAAGTCGAGTGTATATATTTATTGAAGTTAATGAATAACTTAAGTTAGGTTAAAAGAATGAGAATGATAATAGTCAAAGGAAAGTGATAAATATTCAATTTGTATAAACTATATGCAAAAGAGAAATTTAATAAATTGAATAATTATGTGTATATATAAAGAGGATATGTGAAATGAACTTTTTGACATGAATGAAATGATTATATGTAAGAAAGGTGGGAAGTGAGTCACATTATAAGCGTGACCTATGAATGTGTATATAATATGTTTATTATTTTATACCATTACATGTTTAATGGTATTAGAAATGAGAATGGACTTGGGTAATATTGAACAGTGAAATTGTTATGTCAATAACTAAATGAGGCTATCATAAGACGTTTTGGAACTCAAAGTAATTGTGCGTGGAAATGTTTTATGTATAAGTGTAGTATAAGAAATTGTAAGGAAAGAATATGGTATTTGAAATTTTTAGAAGAAATGGATTGGAAATGTAGTAATGAAGGAAACTTGTGTAAGATTTGTATCTGATTGAAGGTTGGGTGTAGAAATGATAAAGATAATATTATTGAACATGAGTTAGGTTAATAACGACCATATAATAAAAAACAAACTGTTTTGAGATGGAATTTAAAATGTGTTAACTCTTAGTGTAATAAAAGTTTGGAAAATATATATATATAATTTTTGTGATACAATTTAGCATTATAATCGTAAAGGCTGGAAATCGAATAATAGAAGAACAATATTGATTTATAAACCCCAAGCGTGATTGTTAATATATTATGGTCATATGATTTGGTTAGTGTGATTAGTTGATTAGTTTTATTATCTTCAGATTTAGAACTAAGATGATATAACTGTAGTACAGTTTTGGTGAGATTGATAACTATGTTTCCAAAAACATGGTTAAAAGATATGATTGGTGAAGTTATATCTTATAATTTCTATGTTAAAAATTTAATTATAATTATGTGAAGTGAAGAAATAATAAAAGGGAAGAAATTGTAAATATGATTGAAACATGTTTAGATGATATGATTCAATAATGAGATGTTCAATATAGTTGATGATATATGTGTATACTATTTTGATGTGATGAGAACCATGATTTTTGACAATGATGTTGGAAATAAATTATAATTGAGGTATAATGCCTAATTGATTATGAAAAATGAATTGTGAAAAGATAAATGAGCGGACTTATCTGCCTCTTGCGGAAACATGCAGACCCATTGTGTTGGGCAACCGAACTTGGACTACCGACCTGGTTGGGGAAAAGTTCGTTTATGAAGCCATAGTTGTTGGCTATATTGATAAACTTTGAATGAGTATGAGAGATGAGGATATAATTATAATAATAATGAAATGTATATTTATAAGCATGATTCTTATTGATTGAATATATGAAGTTGAAAAGACTAGAATTTGAATATAAGTTTGACCTAATGGAATTAGGTTCTATTATTATATATATATATTGTGAAATCCAATGATAAATTTCAATAAGTTAATTGTTGGTTTGAATCAAATAAGGTTGAAATGTAAGTATTTTGTGATGGATAGATCGATTGATTTAGAATTCGCTAAAGTTGCGCGTCAATATTGAGATTTAATACGTGCAGTTGTATTGGAAATGTAAAATTTAAATGGTAATGTGTATGATGTAATATTTTGGCTTATGAATGAACATAAATAAATTGAATTATATCAATTGTACATGGTGAGAAAAAGGGAAATGTTGTTCACCTGTTAAGTAAATTTAAAAGTATTGTATTAATATTTATATTAAGTGAGAAACAAGCTTAAGAAAGTAAGGATATTGTTATCCATTGAGGCTTGGTAAATGTTATTTTGAAAGTGATTGTAAGAATGGAATAATCAATGTTAAGATATTAATTAATGACTTTTGAGGTTAAAGTTAAGAGAATATCGATAAAGAGTTAAAATGATAATCTAACTCTAATACAAAGATAAAATTCATTGGAGATGTAATGAGTTATATTGATTGCTTTGTTGAGAAAGTAATAAGATATAAAGATATATATATATATATATGTATATATATATACCCATACAATGGTGAATTATGAATTTTAGAGAAGAGGATTAACTCTAAAGGGGGAGAGTAGAAGTTATGTGATTTGATGAAATCATAATATAAGAATACGATTAATATTATATGAAATTTAGATGGTGTTTTGTTAAGAATGAATTGATACTACACTGAATAATTTCGAGGACGAAATTATATAAGGGGGAGAGAATTGTAATATCCCAAAATATACCCCAAAAGTTTTGGAGTTATTGTTGTATTTGGATTTAAGGTATATGTTTTATGGAAATAGAAAGATAGATAAATTAATTAGAAGGAAATAGTATAAGGAATGGATGTACATAGAGGATAATATGTATACATATGGTATTTAGGAAATATAAATGCAATATATATATATAAGACATATACATAATGTATAAAGTGGTGTAGGGAAGAGTAAGTTTATATAGTTAAATAATAATAATAATAATAAAAGAAAGAAGGAAAGAAAGTCAAAAGGAGTAAGAAGATATTTTGGAAATAATAATAATATTATATTATTATTATTATTATTATTATTATATATAAGAGATAAGAACAAAGAAAGAAAAGATTCTTTCTTTCTTCTTCTTCTTCTTCTTCGTGGATGAGAGAAAGAGAAAGAGAGAGAGAGAGAGAGAGAGATGTGATTTTTGATCTTCACATCAAATTGCTTAAGGATTTTAAGAAGATTGAAGATGAAGTTTGAAGATTTGGCAAGAAATTCAAGTAAGTCATCTTTTGATTTCTTGGTTTAATTGAAGTTGTGTTTGAGTTTGATAGATTGTTTAAGAGTGTGTTGTTTGATTTTGATATGTTTAAGAGTATGTGAGTAAATTGATTATGGATTTTAAGGATGGATTGAAGAAAAGAGTAAGTGTGTTGAAAGAGATGGTGTTGTAATTGTGTTTAAGGTTTGTAATGATGTTTGTGATTTGTGATTGATGTATGTGGGAGTTGTTTTGATGTTTTGTAAGTTTAAAATGGTTTTTGGGTATGTTTTGGTAAGTTTGTTGGAAGTGGATGTTGGTGATAAGGGGTGTTTTGTTGGGTGTCTTGTTGTTTTGGCCGGAATCTGGATTTTTGGCCTGACACGCCCATGAGCACGTCCAGGTTCTTAGGCGTGTCAATTATGTTGGTGGCAGTAGGTTCGACAGGACCAGTAACACACCCGTGTTGGTGAGCGTGTCATAGCTACTGTGAGATTTGAGAATTTACACGGCCATGAGCACGCTCATGTTGTTGGACGTGTCGATGTTTTGTGTGAGGCAGAATGTATTACACGCCCGGTGACACGCCCGTGGTATTGAGCGTGTCAAAGCTTCTGTATTGTTGGTTTAGGGCACGATCAAGGACACGCCCGTGTTGGTGAGCGTGTCATGTGTGTGGAGTTTGCCCTAGTTGATTCTTACCTATATTATCTTATGTGTATCTCTAAGTAAGTATGTATGATCACTTTTGGGATTAGGTGTTGAAGAGATTGAGTTGCTTTAATCCAAGTACTGAAGGATTTATGAAAGAAAGAGTAGATGGATGTGAGTTTCTCTTGAGGTAAGTACAAAACTTCATTTGATTTCATATATTTATATGATTTAGGACCTTAACACCTTCAGCTATAAATGTGTTATAGTGTTATAGTGTTGATGTATATATATATGGATAATGTATATGTTATGGAAGGTGAAAGATGTGATGATATAATTTGTATGATGTGAAAGTAATGTTATGATTGATGTATGCCTAGATAATGTTCAATGCCATTGAGTGATGATAGAAATGATATGATAGATTTGCCTAATTGATGTTTAATGTAATTGATGTTATACATGTATACTTGAATAATAAAGTGTATTATTGTGAATAAGAATGTGATATGAAGCCATTGTGATTGGCTATGATGAATCAAATGTGATATGAAGCCATTGTGATTGGCCATGATAAATCAAATGAGATGTGAAGCCATTGTGATTGGCTATAATGATAATTGAGAATGATATTGATAAAGAAATAATAAATGAATTGTGTGACTAATGTGTTATTCCATTTTCAGAGTTTGTTGTTGGTGGCATGCCTATTAGTAACAATCTCTTGAAGTTAGGTTGGATTGATCCTTGAAGCCAAGTTGGGTTGAAGTTTAACATGTTTTACTCCCCTTGAAGCTTGGTTGGGTCAAATCCTTGAAGCCTAATTGAGATGTTACAACCCTTGAAGCTAGGTTGGATTGGTTCTTGAAGCCAAGTTGGGTTGATACTTAGCATGCTTTGTTCCCCTTGAAGCTTGGTTGAGCCTAATCCTTGAAGCCTAGTTGGGATAATGATAAATGTGATAATTAAACCAAAGCATTAACTCTGAAAATTGAATGGCATATTAGTGTGTTGTTTGGGCCCGAGTCTGTCTTTGTTGTCAATGTGATATTCAAATGTTGAAATAAATGAATAATGGGATTTATGGCTGACTTTGTTGAAAGTGTGATTCATGATTAACGAATTGTGAATAAAATGATGTTATGAAGTATGATTTTGTAATGTATGTAATAATATATTGAAAGTGAATATGGCTTGAGGAGCTTTGTTGAGATATGATTTTATGAAAATATAGTATGATGTGTAAAATGTATATGAATGTGGAATTTGTGAGTATTGTTTTCATGAAGGTTTGGAAAGGTCATTGAATGGTGATTTATTGAAATGATGTATATGTTTATGTATATGAGATAGAAAGGGTAAGTATCGTGTTGTGAATGTTCCATGTAAATATGTGTATAATTTATGAGATTTGTGGGAATATATGAAGGATACATTGAGAAAGGAAAACGGGGTAAAAGAACAATAAAACATGATGCTAAAAATATGAGGTATGATTCTTTGGTAAAGCATATATTTTATATTTTATATTTATTTGTACTTCTAAGCTCTCGGGCTTAGCGCGGTTGTGTAATCGCGCAGGTGATTATGCGATTGATCTGGAAGTTCAGCTGTTATGCCACGAGAAGGGTAAGAGTGTCTCGAGACCAACTAGAAGGTGATGCATACATATGTGATTTTAATTATGTTGTATTTTTATAAGAATCATGAAATTTGTAAATGTTCTTTAAATTAATGTAATATTGCTTGAATTTGGATAAAGGTTTTAAAATAATTAAAACGAAAAGTAACATTCTTATACTTTATATAGGTATTGTATGTATACCAGGTATATGTATAGTACTTATATAGAGCATAGGGGTGTTACAGGCATGATTGCTTAACTTGCTTGTGAAAAAGAAATGAATTGAAAAAGTATTGATAAGTTTAATGAATGGACCTATACGTCTCCTGCGGAACCATGCGGACCCAGTGGGTTGGGCAACCGATCTTGGACTACCGATCTGGTAGGAGGAAGGTTCGATATAGTCAGTATTATACGTACCTATTTGCCTCCTGCGGAACCATGCGGACCCATTGGAATGGGCAACCGAACTTGGACAACCGACCTGGATGGGGAAAGGTATGTTACTGATAATGTTATACGTGCCTATTTGCCTCCTGCGGACCCTTGGGATTGGAGGGCAACCGACCTGGTTGGGAAAGGGTACGTATATAAAGTCATAGTTGTTGGCTATAATGATAAATTTAAATGAGTATAATGAATGGTGCTATTATATGAATATTGATGTGACATTGAACAAAGCAACATATTGAATAAATAATATGCTTTTGATTGATATATATAATTAATTTGTGACATTGCATTTTAGCATGAATTATCTTACTAAGCCCTTGGCTTAGCGCGATAGTGTTTAATCGCGTAGGTAATAGAGCTGATAGAGTCGAACCCGAGAGTTCATCAAGACCAAGTGAGAGTAGACCTTGAAGAGTTGATTTTGGGAACTTAAAGATCAGAAGAGAATTGCCAATCATGTATACTTCTCTATATTTTGTAAAGTAATGATTATAATGTAAAAATATGGATATTTTTAAATATGTACTCAAGTGTTTGTAAATATGTACATATTTTATAACTTCCGCTGTGTAATATTTAAATGTATATATATATATATAACTAATATGTTTTGTTTTATAAGTAAATGACCTACTTTTCTATAATGTATAATGATAAGGGTATTGTATCAAGTTTAAAGTGTTTTGAATGTTAAGAAAACCGTAGCATCCCTATGTTTGATGCACTTATGCTACATTGTTGTGGTTGTAGTGTGTGGGCATTGGATATGGGAGTGTTACAAATCCTTTTTGCAGGTTGTAGTTGAGGGTATAAGGGGGGATTTATTGGAAGTGTACTGAGAATGATTTTGTTTGCATTGGTTTGTGTAAAATGTTTAAAAAAAAAAAACTAGTTTTGTCGACACTTGGAACTCAATTTTTAGGCGAAACTATGGCAAAATTTCTATTAAAATTGGAACTAAAATTTGACTAAGTAAAATTGGTAGCAACATTAGGTTAGTGTGGCGCCTCTACTCAGCTTACACATGTAGGTCGGGAAGGGGTGTTACACCTCACATCTGGTACAAGCACACTACAAACACCACAATGTAATATACGTGCACTGAACATAGGGATGCTACGGTTTTCTTTAACCATCAAATCATTTTTAAAGATACCATAAACTTTATCATTATACATTATAGAAAATAAGTAATTAACTTGTAATATAAAACAAAATAGATATAAATACATTTACTTAATACGCAGTGGAATTTATAAAATAGTTACATATATTCACATTATAAACAATACTTTACAAAATATTAAGAAGTTATACATGATTGGCAGCTTTTCTCTGATCTTTAAGTCCCAAAATAAACTCTTCAATGACTACTCTCACTCGGTCTCGAGGAACTCTCGGGTTCAACTCTGTTACCTGCGCGATCAACACTATCGCGCTAAGCCAACGGCTTAGTAGTACAAAGTATACTAACATTATGCTTTAACATGATATAATATCAAAATTAATCTCATACATCATTTAAAAGAATAACACAATTCCACATCGTACTTTGATCAATGTCATAACAACATTCATATTATATCTTCATAATTCTATTAATTTCACCATTCAAGAATCACATTAAATACCAAGACAAGCATGGGCCCAAGAACACTAATATGCCATTCAACTTTCAGAGTTAGTGTTTGGGTTAAATTATCACATTTATCATTATCCCAACTAGGCTTCAAGGATTTAGGTTCAACCAAGCTTCAAGGGGAACAAAGCATGCTAAGTATCAACCCAACTTGGCTTCAAGAACCAACCCAACCTAGCTTCAAGGGTTGTAACATCTCAATTAGGCTTCAAGGATCAAATCCAACCTAACTTCAAGAGATTGTTACTATTATTAGGCATGCCACCAACAACAAACTCTGAAAATAGAATAACACATTAGCCACACAATTCATTGATTATTTCCTCATCAATATCATTTTCAATTCTCATCATCATTTAGGCAAACATGCCTCACATATCTCAATTGAAGTATCATAGCCAATCACAATGGCTTCATATCACATTTGAATCATCATGGCCAATTACAATGGCTTCACATCTCAATATTCAAATTTACCATAATCAATTCATTACACATCATCATATAGGCATCATCATATAGGCATACATGCCTCAATTATCTCAATTCACATTTCATATTTCATCATTGATATATACCTAACAATTTACATTATTCATAGATTTAGAATCTTCCACCTACATTTGTTTGGATCATTTTTGTTTTAAGTGTGTTTAAAATGTTTATTTTTATGTTTAGGTGCAAGAAGACCTTTGAAGAATCAAAACAATGTAAGAAGAGCAAGAAACAATCACAGTAGCTAACACACTCAAGGGACACGGCCAAGCTTGTGGCCGTGTCTCTCAACCAAAAGCTCCAACACGGCCAAGACTCCCCTTGCTTGGCCGTGTCTCTCAACCAAAATTGATCCAACACGGCCAAATTTCCTTAAACTTGGCCGTGTCTCCCAAAAATCTTTAGTCTTGCCCGTGTCTCTTCTTTAGTTTGGCCCTGTCTCTCATGAAGGAAAACCCTAAACATGGCCAAGTCTCTTTTTATTGAATTAAAACACATTATGCACAACATAACCTCATTCAAATGGATATAATCAATGTCATTAACACTTATTTTACATATTCATCACAATATCCACATTAACAATACATTTAATCACTTACCATTTCAAAACCCTAAAATCAACATCACTCTTATTCTTTCAATATCAACATCCACTTAACTTACCATCTTCAAACCAAAACCAACACCAATTCAATCTTTTTAACTTACACTCAATTTCAACACTTATAAACACATCTCAAACACACCAAATCATAATATCAACAAATCATAATTCACCTCAAACACAACTTCAAAATAACAAAGGAAAACAAGAGAGTACTTACCAAAATTGAGGAAATTCCACAAATCTCCAACTTAATCCTTTAATTCTTCCTTCAATTTGATTGTAGAATTTAGAACACCTCTCTTGCTCTCTCTTTCCTTTGGCAGCCGGCCACAGACATGAGAAGAAAAGAAAATGAAAACAAGTCAAACTTCTTTTCTTCTTTAAATCTCCACCAAGCAATTCTAACCAAGCAATAACCTAAATGCCCTCATCCATTTAACTTACCTTCTTACACTTATATGCCCATTTAAGTAATTTCACATATCACAAATAAAATATCTTCTTCCATTGACTCCTCATTTTGACCAACATATATGTTATATATATTACCATATACCCAACATATACACTTTCTCTCTACACATTACTTTCCTTTTTAAACAATACCTAAACATTCTCTTTTCTATTACTTTTCTTATCAACATAACATATACACATAATTCAAACAAACAACAATATATCCAAACTTCTAGGGCACACATTGGGATATTACAATTCTCCCCCTCTAAAAAGAAATTTCGTCCTCGAAATTACCTGATATCAAGTCCGAAACAACTGAGGATACTGATCTCGCATGGTTTGTTCACTTTCCCAAGTTGCCTCTTCTTTTGCATGATTCTTCCTCAAAATCTTCACAAGTGGCACTTTCTTATTTCTTAATTCTTTCACATCACGTGCCAAAATAGCAATTGGTTCTTCTTCAAATGTCAGATCTGGACTCACTTCAATAGATTCAATTGGCAAAACATGAGATGGATCCGACCTGTATCTCCTCAACATTGAAACATGGAATACATTATGGATCCTGTCCAACTCAGGTGGCAAGGCAAGCCGATAAGTAACTGGTCCAATTCTTTCTAAAACTTCATACGGTCCAATGAAACGAGGACTCAATTTCCCTTTCCGACCAAACCTCAAAATCTTCTTCCAAGGAGACACTTTCAAAAATACCTTATCTCCCACATTATACTCAATGTCTCTCCTCTTCAAATCTGAATAAGTCTTCTGTCGATCTGAAGCTGTTTTCAACCTATCTCGAATCATTATCACTTTCTCTTCAGTTTCTTTAACCAGATCAGGACCAATTATCTTACTTTCTCCAAGTTCATTCCAACATAAAGGTGTCCTACACCGTCTACCATATAGTGCTTCGAATGGTGCCATACCAACGCTGGATTGATGACTGTTATTGTAAGCAAATTCCACAAGTGGTAAGAATCTATCCCAACCTCCAGAGAAATCAATGACACAGCTTCTCAACATATCCTTGATAATCTGTATCACTCTCTTTGACTGTCCATCTGTCTGCGGATGGAAAGCAGTACTGAAGTGTAATCGAGAACCCAAAGCACCATGTAAACTCTTCCAAAATCTTGAAGTAAATCGGGGATCTCGATCAGACACTATAGAAATTGGGACACCATGCAACTTCACAATCTCATGGATATACAGCTCAGCTAACCTCTCCAAAGAGTAATCCATCCGAACTGGAAGAAAATGAGCTGTCTTAGTCAACCTGTCAACAATCACCCAAATAGCATCATGCTTTCTTTGTGACAATGGTAGACCAGATACAAAATCCATGGTTACTCTATCCCATTTCCATTCAGGCACTGCTAAAGGTTGAAGCAACCCGGTTGGAACTTGATGCTCAGCTTTTACCCTCTGACATGTGAGACATTTGGATACAAACTCCGCAATGTCTCTCTTCATACCGAACCACCAGTAATACTGCTTCAAATCAGGATACATCTTTGTATTGCCCAGATGCATAGCAAATACTGACTGATGGGCTTCTTCTAAAATAATTCTTCTCAAATTAGCATCATCAGGTACACACAATCTGTTCTTAAACCAAAGACTCCCATCACTTCTCACAATAAAATCTCGGCTCTTTCCATTTTGGCAATCTGAAATAATCTTTTGAATCTTCTCATCAGCCAATTGAGCCTCTTTAATCTGATCCAACAAAACGGGTTTCAATTGCAACTGTGCCAACAATGCACCATCATCACAAGATACAAAACTGGCATGCAAAGCTCTCAACTCAACAAGCAACGAGAGCGAGTAAACAGTCAAACCTGCTAAAGACTTCCGACTCAAGGCATCAACAACAACATTTGCTTTACCAGGATGATAATCAATCAAACAATCGTAGTCTTTAATCAACTCCAACCATCTCCTCTGTCGAAGATTAAGCTCTTTTTGGACACCCAAATATTTCAAACTTTTATGGTCTATATAGATAAAACACTTCTCCCCATACAGATAATGTCTCCAAATCTTCAATGCAAACACAATGGCTGCCAACTCTAAATCATGGGTCGGATAATTGAGTTCATGCGGTTTCAATTGTCGGGAAGCATAAGCTATAACTTTACCTTCTTGCATCAGCACACAACCCAAACCACTATGTGAAGCATCACTGTAAATCACATATGGTTTATCTTCCACAGGTAAAGTAAGAACAGGCGCTTGAGTCAACATTTCTCTCAACTGTTCAAAACTAGCCTGACACTGATCTGTCCACACAAATCTAACTCCCTTTCGAAGTAATCTTGTAAGTGGAGTAGCTATCAAAGAAAATCCTTTCACAAACCATCGGTAATAGCCTGCCAAACCCAGAAAACTTCTAACTTCAGTCACAGACTTTGGTGGACTCCAATTCAAAATAGCTTCAACTTTACACGGATCAACTCTAATACCCTCTGCTGAAACTATATGACCGAGAAAAGTTACTTGGTCAAGCCAAAACTCACACTTCGATAGTTTAGCAAACAATTGCTTCTCTCTCAAAATTTGCAACACAATCCGCAGATGCTTATCATGTTCCTCCTCATTACGCGAATACACCAAAATATCATCAATAAAAACTACCACAAACTGATCCAAATAGGGTCTAAACACCCTATTCATCAAATCCATAAAAGCTGTAGGTGCATTCGTCAGACCAAAAGGCATAACTAGAAACTCATAATGCCCATACCTTGTACGAAAGGCTGTCTTAGGAACATCCTCAGCTCTGACCCTCAACTGATGGTACCCTGATCTCAAATCGATCTTGGAAAACACTGCTGCACCCTTCAATTGATAAAAAAGATCATCAATTCTAGGCAAAGGATATTTATTTTTAATAGTCACCTAGTTCAATTGCCTATAATCGATACACAATCTCATAGTACCATCTTTCTTTTTCACAAACAAAACAGGAGCTCCCCACGGTGAAACACTAGGGCGAACAAACCCTTTATCCAACAACTCCTGCAACTGCACCTTTAACTCTCTCAGTTCAACTGGTGCCATTCTATAAGGAGTAATAGAGATAGGAGTGGTACCAGGCAATAATTCAATACCAAACTCCACCTCTCTCTCAGGAGGCAACCCTAGCAACTCCTTTGGAAACACATCTGTAAACTCTGCAACTGTGGGTATACTATTAATTTGAGAACCCTTTACTCTAGTATCCATCACATGAGCAAGATAAGCGTCACACCCCTTTCTAATCAATCTCCTAGCTGCAACAGCTGAAACAAACAAGGATGCTAACTGTCCCTGCTCACTAGATACTATCACCTCTCTTCCATCACCAATTCTCAAAGCAATAATTTTCTTTTTACAATCTACCACGGCTCCATGTCTAGATAACCAGTCCATACCTAGGATCACATCATATTCCTTAAAAGGCATTTCAATTAGATCTCCAAGGAACTCCTCACCTTGCACCACTACTGCACTATCTCGGTGCACTTTACTAACAATCACACTATGTCCTAAAGGATTTGTCACAAATAGATCAAATCCTAGGGATTCAGCATGCACATCAGACATAGGCAAAACAGATGCACTAATATATGAATGTGTGGATCCGGGATCAATCAAAGCAAGTACTGAAATACCAAATAAAGAAAAAGTACCAGCTATGACTGCCGAAGCATCTGGTCGCCTCTACATCACATAAATCCTCTGAGAAGATCCAGCCTCCTCTGGTCTACTCTCTCTGGATGTAGAACCTCCTCTAGAACTGAACCCAGATCTACCTCCTCTACTAAAACTCCTGTCTCCTCGACCTCCCCTCACACTAGATCGAGAAAGCTGCAGAATCAATCGGCATCTGCTCCTGCCTGCCAGGACAATCTCTAACAAAATGATCAGGCGATCCACATCTGAAACATACCCCTGCCACACCCGTCCTCCAACAAGTACCACCATGTGGCCTGCCACAATGAATGCATATGGGTAGAGTGGATCTCTGAGTCACTGGGGTTGGAGCACTCGCCACTGAAACTGTAGGTCTAGATCTCTGTCTCTGAAACTGTACTGACCTACCAGCTGGCCTCTGACTCCTACTAACCCGAGGAATGAAGCTTCCTTTACCTCTCTTTACAGATGAAGACCCTGCCTCAAACTGGGGTCTTCTCACCCTAATCTCTTCCTCAGAAGCAGCCACTGCAATATTCTGAGCTCTCTCCACACTCCTAGCTGCTGCCACAAGCTGGGAAAAATCATGATATCTAGATCCAGCCACAAGACACATAATAGAGGGCCTCAATCCCTCCTCAAATCTCCTGCATCTATCAATCTCATCAGATATAATACCCCCAGCATAATGGCTCAACCGTATAAACTCAACCTGTAACACCCCCACATTCAATACACACACACTACAACACCACAAAGTAGCATATGTGCACCGAACATAGGAATGCTACGGTTTTTCTTCAACATTTAAAACATTTTAAATGATGCTATCATCTTTATCAATATACATTATAGATAGTAAGTAATCAATTGGTAATATAAACAAAATAGATATATAAATACATTTAAGTAGTACACAGCGGAAGTTATAAAATTATTTACATATAGGAAACATTTGAATACATATTTACCATTATACATATATGTACATTATAAACAAAACTTTACAAAATACAAAAGAGTTATACATGATTGGCAAATCTCCTCTGATCTTTAAGTTCCCAAAATCAACTCTTCAATGTCTACTCTCACTCAGTCTCGAAGAGCTCTCGAGTTCGATTCTAACAGTTCTATCACCTGCGCGATTAAACACTATCGCGCTAAGCCAAGGGCTTAGTAAGATAAAATATGCAATAGATATGTTTAGATGCAATACAATGTCAATTCTAATTCATCTCATACATGTAACAATATAGATGAAAAGTTAACATCACCCTTTGCATATCAAAAATCATAATCATATAAACATACCACATTTCAACATCTTTCATTAGTTAATCAAGTTATCATTCATGACTCAAATTAACCAAAGACAAGCATGGGCCCAAGACACACTAATATGCTATTCAATTTTCAGAGTTAATGTTTTGGTTCTATCATCATATTAATCAATATCACAAACCCAACTAGGCTTCAAGGATTAAGTTCAACCAAGCTTCAAGGGGAGCAAAGCATGCTAAGCTTCAACCCAACTTGGCTTCAAGAACTAACCCAACCTAGCTTCAAGGGTGGTAACATCTCAATTAGGCTTCAAGGATTCAATCCAACCTAACTTCAAGAGATTGTTACACTCATTAGGCATGCCACCAACAACAACCTCTGAAAATGGAATAACACATTAGCCACACAATTCATTTAGATTTCATTCTCAATTCTCATTATCATTTAGGCAAACATGCCTCATTTATCTCCATTGAATCACCTTAGCCACTAACAATGGCTTCACATTTCATTTCACAATATAACACTTTCATTACTCAAGTGTATATTTATCTCATCCATGATCACATTATATCTCACATAGCATCATTCATAAATATCAACATTTCATTCCACATTACTCATGAAACACATTACCATTCACAATGCATAACATAACATTATTCAATCTCAACAATGCAAGAGCAATTTATATTATTCATAGCTTTAGGATCATCCACAAGTGTTTGATTAAGTCATTCCTTAGTTTAAGTATGTTTATGTTTAGGTTTAGAAACCAAACTACCTTTGAAGAATCCAAACCATGCAAAAAGAACAAAGAAATCAAACAATGTCCAATTCATATAAGGGACACGCCCAGCTCACTTGAAGGACACGCCCAGCCTACTTGATGGACACGCCCGTGTCTCTAAAAATAAAAGAGACAGTAGCCAACACAAATAAATGACACGGCCGTGTCTCAACTTTGCTTTTGGCCGTGTCACCCAAAACCAAAACCAACCCTTCTCAAATGTACTCAAACACAATATTCATCATATAACTTGTATCAAATGAACATAATCAATTTTCTAAACACATATTCATCACAAGAATTACTTCACAACACATTAATATAACAATTAAACACAACCCATCTCAAAACACTAAAATCACCATCCTTCTCCACCTTTCAAAATCAACATTTACCACTTCCAACAACAACACCTAATTAAACTCATAACTTAAAATCAATTTAACACTTAAAAACACATCATAAACACTTCTCCTCATCAAATCATCACACCCTAATTAACTTTCATTACCACTTCAAAAGAAAGAAAGAAATCAAAGGAAAGATCTTACCTTAGTCAAAAACTTCTTGAATCAACACTTGAACACTTAATCTTCCTTCAATTTTGAACTCAACTCATCAAGAACCTCTCTTCACCACTTGCTTCCCTTTGTCAATGGAGGAGCCGGCCACTTCATGAAAGAGAGAAGAAAATGATGAAGAAGCAAAGTCAATTTTGCTTTTAATCTCCACCAAGTGATTTAATCCAAGCAATTACCAAAATGCCCTCAAACATATAACTAACCTTTTGTCTTATATAAGCCCATATATGTAATTACACACTCAACACAAAAATATCTTCTTCCACTAACCAACACCTTGACTCTCCCTTTGACCCATTTATATGTTATATATATTATCATATACACAACATATACCATTCTCTCTAAACCCTATTTTCTTTCCAAAACACAAACACACAAGCATTCTCCTCCCAATTTCTTTTCTTAGCACAATATAAACATTCAATCCAATTAGTATAACAACAACAACAACAATATGCAAAACTTCTAGGGCATAAATGAGGATATTACACAACCTCATATTCCGTTACGGTCCGGTGATCTTGCTTCAAGCTTAGAAACTCAATTTTCTTCACATCTTTATACTCCCTCGGAGTATACTTCAATTCAAACTCTCTTAGAAAATCAGCATAGGACAATGTTGGTGGATCATCCATAACATGGGGCACTGTCTTCCACCAATCATATGCGTCCTTCTGCAACAATGATCTTGCATAATCAAATCTTTCCTCTAGAGTGGCTTGCAACCGAACAAATATTCTCTGTACTTTATCTAGCCACTGCTCAGCTACAACTGGATCAATAGTACCCAAGAAATCTTCTGCTCCATACTTCCGTAATTTGTCATAATGCCTCATTGATACAAAAGGCTGTAGGGGTGGTGGCGGTGGTTGCACTGGTGCTGGCCTCAAAGCCTCTACCACATGCCTAAGCTAAACTGGTGGAACCTCCTCACCAGCTGGTCTCCCTGACACAGAAGCAGGTACCTCTCCAGCACTATCCACTCTAGCTCCCTCACTAACCTCATCAGGAGCTACGCTCTCCACACTACCCTCTACTGACTATTGCAAGTGAGAATCCATCACAACCGATGTCTGCAAACACAGCAGAATACATCTTATTAAAGATCAGAGACTGCCAATCCCAAACATGTATATTATTCAAAAACAAACTTTTTAAGTCAAAATACTATTTTTCGTACATTTTACGTAGGTTGAGAATCTCAAACCTAGGCTCTGATACCAAAACAATTGTAACACCCTCACATCCGGTACAAGCACACTACAAACACCACAATGTAATATACGTGCACTGAACATAGGGATGCTACGGTTTTCTTTAACCATCAAATCATTTTTAAATATACCATAAACTTTATCATTATACATTATAGAAAATAAGTAATTAACTTGTAATATAAAACAAAATAGATATAAATACATTTACTTAATACGCAGCGGAATTTATAAAATACTTACATATATTCACATTATAAACAATACTTTACAAAATATTAAGAAGTTATACATGATTGGTAGCTTTTCTCTGATCTTTAAGTCCCAAAATAAACTCTTCAATGTCTACTCTCACTCGGTCTCGAGGAACTCTCGGGTTCAACTCTGTTACCTGCGCGATCAACACTATCGCGCTAAGCCAACGGCTTAGTAGTACAAAGTATACTAACATTATGCTTTAACATGATATAATATCACAATTAATCTCATACATCATTTAAAAGAATAACACAATTCCACATCCTACTTTGATCAATGTCATAACAACATTCATATTATATCTTCATAATTCCATTAATTTCACCATTCAAGAATCACATTAAATACAAAGACAAGCATGGGCCCAAGAACACTAATATGCCATTCAACTTTCAGAGTTAGTGTTTTGGTTAAATTATCACATTTATCATTATCCCAACTAGGCTTCAAGGATTTAGGTTCAACCAAGCTTCAAGGGGATCAAAGCATGCTAATTATCAACCCAACTTGGCATCAAGAACCAACCCAACCTAGCTTCAAGGGTTGTAACATCTCAATTAGGCTTCAAGGATCAAATCCAACCTAACTTCAAGAGATTGTTACTATTATTAGGCATGCCACCAACAACAAACTCTGAAAATAGAATAACACATTAGCCACACAATTCATTGATTATTTCCTCATCAATATCATTTTCAATTCTCATCATCATTTAGGCAAACATGCCTCACATATCTCAATTGAAGTATCATAGCCAATCACAATGGCTTCATATCACATTTGAATCATCATGGCCAATTACAATGGCTTCACATCTCAATATTCAAATTTACCATAATCAATTCATTACACATCATCATATAGGCATCATCATATAGGCATACATGCCTCAATTATCTCAATTCACATTTCATATTTCATCGTTGATATATACCTAACAATTTACATTATTCATAAATTTAGAATCTTCCACCTACATTTGTTTGGATCATTTTTGTTTTAAGTGTGATTAAAATGTTTATTTTTATGTTTAGGTGCAAGAAGACCTTTGAAGAATCAAAACAATGCAAGAAGAGCAAGGAACAATCACAGTAGCTAACACACTCAAGGGACACGGCCAAGCTTGTGGCCGTGTCTCTCAACCAAAAGCTCCAACACGGCCAAGACTCCCCTAGCTGGGCCGTGTCTCTCAACCAAAATTTATCCAACATGGCCAAATTTCCTTAAACTTGGCCGTGTCTCCCAAAAATCGTTAGTCTTTCCCGTGTCTCTTCTTTAGTTTGGCCTTGTCTCTCATGAAGGAAAACCCTAAACATGGCCAAGTCTCTTTTTATTGAATTAAAACACATTATGCACAACATAACCTCATTCAAATGGATATAATCAATGTCATTAACACTTATTTTACATATTCATCACAATATTCACATTAACAATACATTTAATCACTTACCATTTCAAAACCCTAAAATCAACATCACTCTTATTCTTTCAATATCAACATCCACTTAACTTACCATCTTCAAACCAAAACCAACACCAATTCAATCTTTTTAACTTACACTCAATTTCAACACTTATAAACACATCTCAAACACACCAAATCATAATATCAACAAATCATAATTCACCTCAAACACAACTTTAAAATTACAAAGGAAAAACAAGAGAGTACTTACCAAAATTGAGGAAATTCCACAAATCTCCAACTTAATCCTTTAATTCTTCCTTCAATTTGATTATAGAATTTAGAACACCTCTCTTGCTCTCTCTTTCCTTTGGCAGTCGGCCACACACATGAGAAGAAAAGAAAATGAAAACAAGTCAAACTTCTTTTCTTCTTTAAATCTCCACCAAGCAATTCTAACCAAGCAATTACCTAAATGCCCTCATCCATTTAACTTACCTTCTTACACTTATATGCCCATTTAAGTAATTTCACATATCACAAATAAAATATCTTCTTCCCTTGACTCCTCATTTTGACCAACATATATGTTATATATATTACCATATACCCAACATATACACTTTCTCTCTACACATTACTTTCCTTTTTAAACAATACCTAAACATTCTCTTTTCTATTACTTTTCTTATCAACATAACATATACACATAATTCAAACAAACAACAATATATCCAAACTTCTAGGGCACACATTGGGATATTACAGGTGTCATGTGTCCCTCCTTGGAAAATTACCAAAATGGTCCTTAAATTATCATACAGGTCCCACTTGGAGGGTTAAGATTTAACCACCACAAAAGTGTCTTTAATTAGGATGGTATCATGTGTCCCTCCTTGGAAAATTACCAAAATGGTCCTTAAATTATCATACATGTCCCACTTGGAGGGTTAAGATTTAACCACCACAAAAGTGTCTTTAATTAGGATGGTTTCATGTGTCCCTCCTTGGAAAATTACCAAAATGGCCCTTAAATTATCATACATGTCCCACTTGGTGCTTGGGTGAGAGTGAAAAGACCAAAATACCCTTCAATTGAAGGTTTTGCCTTTTCTTCCTAACCGGATGGTTTTACGACGCGTAAAACATACCATTCTCCTCCTTTCAACCTCTAGTTTCCATTTTCGACATTCATTCTTGATTTTGAACTAATTTATAAAAATTACGCACATGCCCTTGACTTTTGTAAAAATTCCCTTTAGGTCCTTACGTGACTCGAGTTTCCACTTAGGTTCGTTCTTCAACATCGATCACTGCGGAGTCCTTCCATTTACTTTGGATACCTTTATGTGTCTTGTTTTTCAGTGTATAAATTAGTATCACAAGAATGACGAAAATACCCTTGGTCGAGAATCCACTGTATCTCTCAAACTGTGCATTTTCGGGAAAAACCGTGGTGTTCCGTTTCGGCCCAATTTTTCTCTACTTTTCATCCTTAGAGTCTGTTATGGGCACTATTAAGGACCTTCAGAACAACTTTTGTTAATTACAAAACTTTACAATCTTTTCAGTTAGGTCCTTTTTGTCCTATAGAGCTTCCTTTCACTTCGTGTTCTTTGGTGATTACTCGGGATGGCTCCTCTTACTGTACGCGGATGTACTGTACATATGTACAAATTGGGTCGTGACATTTCTTCCCCTCTAAAATTTAGGCTTCGTCTCGAAGCCGATCGGGTGTAAAATTTAGGCTTCCATCCTCATTATTCCTTCTCTTTCCCAAATTATCTCTTCCATTCTATGGTTCCTTCGCCGCACTTTAACTGGAGGAATTCTCTTATTTATTAATCCTTTAACTTTTTGTGCTAAAATTTCTATTGGTTATTCTTCATAATTTAGGTCAGATTGGACTCTGATGTTTTGTATCTTTATATCATGTGGGAAGTTCAAACGATATTGCCTTATCATTGAAACGTGAAAAACATTATATATTTTGTTCAGTTCTGGTAATAGAGTTAACCGATAGGCTATTGATCTATGCGTTCGATGATCTCGTATAGTCCAATAAGCCTAAGGCTTAATTTACTTTTCTGCTTAAATCTTAATACCTTCTTTCATGGGAAAGTCTTAAGAAAAACCTTGTCTTCCACTTAGAGTTCTATGTCCCTTCGTTTCAAGTCCGCATATGATTTTGCTCCTACCTACCCGCATATGATTTTATCTTGTCTTTACTTAATTTCGTCCAACACTCTGGTGTTCTATGTTTTCTTTCGTATATTTCTTTATAGGGCGTCACCGTATGCTGAATTAATAGTCGTTGTTATATGCATATTCAATTAAACTCAAATACCTATTCCAGCCACCCTTAAATTTTATAACACATACTCTTAATATGTCCTCCCAAAATTTGGATTACTCTTTCAAATCATCCATCTGTTTACAGGTGAAAGGCAGTGCTATAATTTGTTTGTGTTTCAGAAACTGTTTGCGACTTCTTCCATAAATTCATGTTGAACTGTGGACCTCTGCCTAAAATGATAGACGTTGGAATCCTGTGTAATCGTACAATTTCCTCGGCGTACATTTCCACCAACTTATCTATTGAATAATCCATTTGTAAAAGTAGAAAATGAGCTAACATAGTTAGGCAGTCAATGATTATCCGAACAACGTCATGCCGGCCTCGTGTCATTAATATTTCTATGACGAAATCCATAGTGATATGTTCCCATTTCCATACCAGAGTGGGAATTAGTTGTAACAGTCCCGATAGGATTTGATGTTTCGCTTTTACTTGTTGACATATTAAACATTTGGTCATAAAATCAACAATATCTCTCTTCATTCCAGGCTACCCTTAAAACTTCTTTAGATATTGATACATTTGTAACTCCTGGATGCATTGCGTAGAGACTACTATATGCTTTTCAAAAAAAAAATTCTTTCTTATGTCTCCCATTGTTAGTATCATTACTCTATTGTCATAATACAAACTACTGTTCTTAGAAATTTAGAATTTTATATCCTTTTCTCCTTGCACTTGCTTGATCCATTTTTGTATTTCATTTTTCTTTTGCATTTGATGAATTTCTTGAAAAGAAACATAGTTTATGCTTGCATTTCTACTACTAGTACTTCCTCTTCCATTGGTCTTAAACTGATCTTTATAGCACCTAAGGCTGGTATCGATTTTCCAACAAGTGCGTCGGCCACCACGTTAGCTTTTCCTAGATGATAATTTATAACTTAGCTGTTGTTTCCAAAACTTGGGTTTACTTTCTTTACCATAAATTGAGATCCTCTTGGTTTGGCGGATATTTTAAACTTTTGCGTCTATATAAATATAACACTTTTCTCCATATAAATCATATCTCCAAATCTTGAAAGCCAATACGATAACTGCTAATTCCAAACAGTGTGTTGGGTTATTATTATTATTATTATTTCTTATGGTTTAAATCATCAAAAGACTTATGCAACTATTTTATCCTTTTGCATAAGCATATAACCTTAACCGATGTGTGAAGCATCACTATATATCACAAATTCTTTGCTGGACACGGGCCGTTTGGGCATTGAAGCATTCGTTAACTTTTCCTTTAGTTTCTCAAAGTTCCTCTAACACTTATCAGTCCATTGGAGTTTGGCATTCCTTTGAAACAACCTTGTCATTGGGATGATAATAATGGAAAACCCTTTTATAAAACATTAATAGTACCCAGCCAGTCCTAAGAAGATTCTTACTTCTATTACTATCTTTGGTGTTTTCCATTCCAAAATGGCTTTTGTTTTCTTAAGTCCTACTTTAATACCTTATGCTAATATGGCGTGTTCTAAGAATGTCACTTTTTCCAATCAAAACTCGCATTTGTCATGTTTGACGTACAACTGCTTCTCTCACAACATTTGCAATACTATGCAAAAGTATCGATCGTATTCTTCTTTGTTCCTTAAATAAATGAAGGTGTCATCTATGAACACCATTTACAAATTGGTCAAAGTATGGATGAAAGATATGATTCATTAAATCCATGAATACTGCTGACACATTTGTGGGCTCAAAAGGCATTACAAGGAACTTATAATGTCGGTATCGAGTTCTAGATGTAGTCTTTTGATTGTCTTTTCCTTTGATCCGTAGCTGCTGATATCCCAGTCGTGATCTATTTTTTTTTAAAAGACCTTGGTTCCTTTAAGTTGGTCGAATACATCGTCGATGGACAGTAATGGATATTTATCCTTAATCGTAAGCTCATTCAACTACTTATGGTTCACATATGACCTTAAGGATTTATCTTTCTTCTTGACGAAGAGTACTGGCGTGCCCCATGAAGAAATACTTGGCCGTATAAGACCCTTGTCGAGTAGCTCCTATAATTGCATTTTCATTTCTTTGGGTTCCGCTGGTACCATTTGGTATGAGGCAACCGACACCGATGCAGTTCCCGGATATACATTTATAGTGAATCCTACTTTTCTCTTAGGTGATAATTCGGGTAGCTCGTCTAAAGAAACATCGAGAAAATCACGCATTGTTGATACCTCTTGAATCTTTATCACATTCTTCTTTGCTTCCATAGTGCTTACCAAGTGTGCCTCACATCCGTTTGTATGGAACGCCTTGTTGTAACTGCTGTTGTTGCATTGTTTAGGTAATCAGCTCTCTTTCCTACTGTCGTCACTTCCTCCTTGTGGAGAGTATGAAGTGTTACTCTCTTTCTTCTTATAATCGACCACTATTTTATGCCTTGTTAGCCAATCCAATACCAACATTACGTCAAATTCTCGGAATGGTAACTCTATTAAAATTTTTGGAAATGCATTTTCATGTAACTCTATAGAACATTCTTTAATCACTTTCCTTTCCCCTGCTTTGGCCTCGGCCAAAAGCGGGTAGTGATTTTTCTGTCGGTGTGGGTGCATTCACTTGTCTTTCTGGCAGTTTACCCTAACACGATCTGGTGCCCCGCATTCCCAGCGTCCATCTGTTAAATACCAGCATTCACTCTTATGTCTTCATCCACAGTGTTTGCATAGAGGAGTAATATATCCTTCAAATCTATATTTCTTTCCAATCCTCCAGTAATTTTTGAATTGTTACTTTTTCCTTTTTCCTTTACCTAGTCCTTGGGTTGTTATTACTTTCATTCTTTCCTTTTTAATCTGATTTTAATTCTGTACTTTCTACCTCTTTGGTTCTTAATTTCTCTCTTTCTCTTCTCTCTCTCTTTTTTTTTTCATCATTTCCTGAATTCATAAATCTCATATATCTTCTTCTTATAATTTCTTAATTTTGGTGATTACATTGGGGCATTTTCAAGAGGAATCACAATACAGTGTTTTGATTAGATTTCGTCTAGTTTCTACTCATATGGTCCGTCACCTACCTTATTAAGACTTCACGGGATGGTCACCCATCATCATTGGTCGAGCACATTTAACTCCGGTTTCCTGCTAAATTTCAACACGACGGTGTTAGGTCAGCAGTATCTTCTTAGTGCGCTTACTTCATCTGCTTATGTGAATATTGTACATGGGGTTATTGTACATATTCTCTAGTGGCCGGACATGAGAATTTCTCATATACTTATTTCTGTTCACTCATCTTTGTTATCTAAGTTCTATCTATTTTATCTCTTACCGTCTTGTCTTAACATTTTACGTACTTTTCTTTTATCCTCTTATTCTGTTCCTCTTTTTATTCCATTCTTCAAATTTCATTTTCTCATATACATTTTCATTTTTACATTCATATACGCCTATCTAACCTTCTCCTGGAACCCCCTTATAAGGACCCCGGTATACTGGCTATGGATGTCTGGCGCCTTGAACCTCGGCCGGATCCTTGGATTTGCGATCGCCGGCTTTACTGTGCAAAACTATCTTCACTTCTAAACTTCTTCCCAACTTATCGAAATCTTCCTAAGCTTTAAGTTTGTACTCCTTTTGGTGTCTACTTCTCTAATCTATGTATACGCTCTCAATACCTAAAACTTTCACAACTAATCTTGAAAATTCAAACACGTCTATGACTACTCATTGTACTTTAATTCCATTATTTAATCCTTCCAAAACCTTTGACGTCTTTCTTGCTTTGTTCTATCATTTTCTTTGCATACTCACTGAGGCGGGTGAACTCTCTATCATACTCAGATACTGTCATTCTTCCTTGCTGTAGATATATAAACTCATTTCTCCTTGCGTTTAAGTATGTTTTACCAAGTGTATGTTTCTTCTACCTAAAGGGACATGGCATAAATAAATCTTTTTTCTAGCGTGCATCTCAGTTGTTCCAATGCTCTACTGGTACTGTCCAAAAAGTACTCAACTTCTTCAAATCCTTCTTCCCTACTAGCCTTAAATTCTTTAGCCCCATATTTCCTTAACTTCTTGATTGGGGACTTCCTTTCTCTTTTGGTAGCAACAGGTACCATCTTGCCGTTTATTGCAACGGTACTGTCATCTATCTTAAATAAACTTCGGGGCCTTCTACAGCCACCATTGCAGGTCGCGGCATAAGTCCGAGACCCATTTCTACATTTATGGTTACAAAAGCGTGTGATTCCTTCTC
Organism: Garcia nutans; assembly: GCA_947685225.1. NCBI lineage: Eukaryota > Viridiplantae > Streptophyta > Magnoliopsida > Malpighiales > Euphorbiaceae > Garcia > Garcia nutans. The sequence continues at coordinate 27,949,707 of CANTUV010000009.1, read as the reverse complement.
TTGATCTATAACTCTTTGTGATTCTGCCTCCTGCAACCTTATACCGTATACATATATCGTGATAAAGATTAGCAGCTGGCTTGACTCAACACATTAACTTTCCTATATGGCATGTGCGTAATCACTATTAGATTTTCCTTTATCACATGTACCTCATATACTTATGTATTTATAATATTCTTTCTACTATACCGACATTTCGTACCTAAATGATATATGCTCTAATTTCTTATCTGCTATAGGATATCCCATTTTACATTAGTAATGGCCACTCCCAACATAAAATGTGTATCCTCCTATATTGAATTTCCCAGGACCAACTAAACCTGGCTCTGATACCACTAAATGTAACACCCCATCTTAGCCTACGTTTATAGACCAAGATGGACTGTTATCTCAAGGTGGTTGTGTCTTAATATTTTACTTAGCCAATTTTAAGTGCAGATTTTAAAAAGTTTTGCCATAACCTCCCCTAAAAATGGAGGTCCCAAGGGTCACCAAAACTGATTTTTTTTTATTTTTGAAAACAATTTTGATCTCAATCAAATAATCGCAACACTCCTCAAACACTTCTATATTCATCACCCTTATATCCTCCACCAAATCCTGCACTAAAACTTTACACTTCTATACTTGCATACATAAGTGCTAAATCCAAATAAGATTTACTAGATTACTAGCAGTGTACGTGTTCTAGCTTTTCAGTATAATACATTTATTTGCTAGATCATACAAGCTTATGTACATGCCATAGTGCTACAATCAATCATATCCAAACTCCTACCCAAAGTAGTAGTCAAGGCCAGCTGCGCAAGATAGGCTGCAATCTTGTCTCCTCGTTTAACCTACGAGTTTAGAAGGAAACTAAACTCGCTAAGCAATTGCTTAGTGGGTACTTAAATCATTGGAATAAATAAATAAAATGAAAGAATGATTTGAACATACATTTATATACTTTAAATAATTGAAAGGAATAAATACAAAACACAGAAAAATAAAAAGGCTTGACTGAATAATTTGAATTTAAATCATTTTTCTTGCTTTTATCATTTTGGTTGCTCTACTGGTTTAATAGAACATCAACGGATAAGGCATGGGTCATGATAAATATATCTCGTCATGGTGAGATATTATAGGATGATATGCATCATGGTGCATATTTCATCATCCTTCATCATAATTCTTGCACATGTGCTAATAGCCAGTGTTCATTGAATCATTGATCATGTCATTGTAATCATCGGCCTTCAGCCGAAATATCATGTCATGTCATGAGCAGTGCTGCAATAATAGTATGATGCATCATACCCTTATCTCAAGGGTTCTGTCATAACCAAGTAGAGCATAAACAATTTATTAATTAATTTGATCATGATATTCAATAAGCCATAATTTTTCCATAATGCATGTATTGTCGGAATAGCTTGTCATGATGCCTTTCTGATCATTTCCAATTCTCCTTCATCTCATTTTATATGATTTAACATCAATTCATATCATAATATTTAACACATTTAGAAAAATGACCAAATGAATAGTGGCACGGCGCATAAAATCGGCAACACAATGGCGCGCGACAACTAAATGGTAAAATCTGTTTTTACTGCTGAAAATAGTCAACTTTGGCAACAGTTTTGACTAAGTAAACAGACTTATTTTTGGCTGAATTTTTTCAGGAAAACACTTTCATAAGTTAACTAAATGCATGTAAAATTTTGTCAAAAAATTCCGTCGTTTGCTCCTTCAACGAACTGCCCAAAATGAAAGCTGCAGAATGGTGCCCAAAAGGGACCATTCGGCCCAATTTTCAAAACTTGAGGGGAATTCATTTTTTTCTTGCAAAATTGATTTTTAAACTCCTTCTGTGATACCATTGAAGGACTAAGGGTCCCTCTTTCAAAAATCAAACCAAAGGGGTGATTAAAAGTTCATCAAAGTTTATGAATAACTGAGCAAATTTAGCTAGTTTGTTTTGTTTTCATTCTTTTCACAATCAATTGATTACAAATAGTTCAAGAGCACTTTCTCACACATTTACCACACATAATGGCATCATTTCAAAGCAATTTCAAAATTTCCATAATGCAAAACATATGAATTAATTGAAAAGGGCAATGATTTAAGTACCAAACCTTGTTTATTTGCTTTGTTCCTTGCTTGTCCTATTCTTTCTTCCCTTCTTCTTCTTTATCCCTTTGATTTCCTATAATTTTCATAACTTCCATAATAAGAACATTATAAAAACCATATGTTCAAGCCTTGATTCTTGCTATCTAAAGCTACTAATTACCATTTATTCATCACTTCTACATGTATGGATCATTTAATCTAATTTCTCTTCACTTTCTTAACTTTTCCATATTCTTCCCAATCTTTCTTTTGATGATAACTTAAGAAACATCAACTAAATGAATAAATTGATACTAGAATTGAATTCCTTACCCTAAAATTAGGCTTTTCCCTTTGAAAATCCAAGTTGAAAGTGTGAAAAATCTTCCTCTTCTCCTTCTTTGGTGGTTCGGCCTAGCTCTTCTAAAATGGAGGAGTTCTTTTTTTTTTTCATAAATGTTCATCCTCTCCCTTTTATACTTATAATTTTTTATTTATTTAATTAATTTCATTTTGGAGGGTTAAGAGTTAACCACCACAAAAGTGTCTTTAACTAGGATGGTGTCATGTGTCCCTCCTTGGAAAATTACCAAAATGGTCCTTAAATTATCATACATGTCCCACTTGGAGGGTTAAGATTTAACCACCACAAAAGTGTCTTTAACTAGGATGGTGTCATGTGTCCCTCCTTGGAAAATTACCAAAATGGTCCTTAAATTATCATACATGTCCCAATTGGAGGGTTAAGATTTAACCACAACAAAAGTGTCTTTAATTAGGATGGTGTCATGTGTCCCTCCTTGGAAAATTACCAAAATGGTCCTTAAATTGTCATACATGTCCCACTTGGTGCTTGGGTGAGAGTGAAAAGACCAAAATACCCTTCAATTGAAGGTTTTGCCTTTTCTTCCTAACCGGGTGGTTTTACGACGCGTAAAAGGTACCATTCTCCTCCTTTCAACCTCTAGTTTCCATTTCCGACATTCATTCTTGATTTTGAACTAATTTATAAAAATTACGCTCATGCCCTTGACTTTTGTAAAAATTCCCCTTAGGTCCTTACGTGACTCGAGTCTCCACTTTGGTTCATTCTTCAAACTCGATCACTGCGAAGTCCTTTCATTTACTTTGGATACATTTACATGTCTTGTTTTCCAGTGTATAAATTATTATCATAAAAATGACGAAAATACCCTTGGTCAGGAATCCACTGTATCTCTCAAACTGTGCATTTTTGGGATAAACCGTGGCGTTCCGTTTCGACCCGATTTTTCTCTACTTTTTATCCTTAGAGTCTGTTATGGGCACTATTAAGGACCTTCAGAACAACTTTTGTTAATTACGGCCACCTCCACAAAACTTTACAATCTTTTCAGTTAGGTCCTTTTTGTCCTATAGAGCTTCCTTTCACTTCGTGTTCTTTGGTGATTACTCAGGATGGCTCCTCTTACTATACGCGGATGTACTGTACACGGATGTACTGTACATATGTACAAATTGGATTGTGACATGAATGGTGAAATCATGAAACTAGGGTTTTAGCCACTTTAAAATACTTTAATTTGTGATTTTTGGTTATTGAATTTTAAGCTACTGTGTGATTTTTGAGTTTTTATATTTTTATGTTTTTTTATATTTTAAAAGGATTAGGGTTCATAAAAATTAGGGTTTAAGATTTTAAAAGGATTAGGGTTCATTATTTTAGGTTTAAAAGTTGAATTTTTGGATTTTAGGGTTTTGAAATTTGGGTCTCGGGTAATGAATTATTTTTAGGGTTTTAGAAATTAATTTGATATTTTATGAAGTTTTATGAATTTAAACAAATGGATTGAAGTTTTTATAAGTAGAAAAGATGTTTTTTAAGGCTTTTTGAATGAAATAGAACCTACTTTAAAATCTTAAAAGAAACAAAATTTGATTTTGGTTTTTTGAAAAATATGTTCAATTAGTGTTTTAAGGTCTTTAAGAAGAAAAAATAACAATTTTAAGTCTTTTAAGAAAAGAAGGTCATGTTTTAGTGTTTTAACTTTGGAAAAATTAAATTAAAGTTCTAAAGTTTTTTATTTAAAAAAACCCTAATTCCATAATTTAGCTACTGTGTAACATAAATCGATTAAGGAAAATCACTTACCTTCTTTTGTTGATTCTTCCAAAAATAATTCTTCTTGGATGAACTATCTCCAAAGACAAGCCTTTGTTGCCTTTGAATTGCTTAATTCGTGCTGCTACTCCCTTAAAAATCAGTTGAATTGAATTATTGCTTTTCCTTCCTTGATTTGGTTTCCAATCCCAAGCTCACTGTGAAAATTTTTCCTCCCCCAATTTGGTTCCATTGGTACTTATTTATAATGGTTTTTAGGTTGTTTATTCCTAATTAATTAAGGTAAGTAATATTAATAGAAAAAAAGAAATTAAAACCTAATTGGATTAGGTTTCAAAAAAAAATTGCATTGAAAAATTTTGCGCTGGTGAAAATTGTGGCAGCCGGGCCCGTGGCTGGGGCCAGTGGGCGTGCTAGCCCGCAGCTGCCCACAGGAAATTCCAGCGGGAAGTTATTTCACCCGCAGGCCTGCGGATGAACTGCTGCTGGCCCGACGGGCCCGCGCGACCACTTTTTTCTGCCGATTTTTTTTCGACTTTGATTTTATTTTAATTTTAATTTTAATTTGTTTATTTTCATTTTTTATTAATAAAAATTAGATACTAAGGTAAAAATTATTTAATTAAAATTATTTTGGACCAATTAGACAAGAAAAATCATTTTAAACCAAATAAAACACAATGGACCGGATTTGGTCAAAAATTAAGGGTCTACAGTTTGCCCCCTGCTTGAATGATCTGAAACTTTAGTGAAAGAGAGTGAAAAGCAATAAGACTTAATTTTTGATATGGCGACTTGTTTTGGGTTCTGGACCCGAGGATAATTCTAGGTTCTGGACCTAAGGAAAATTTGGGTTCTGGACCCAGATTCGAGTTCTGGACTCGAGGATAATTTTAGGTTTTGGAACTAAGGAAAATTTGGGTTCTGGACCCGGATTCGAGTTCTGGACTCGAGGATAATTCTAGGTTCTGGACTTGAGGAAAATTTGGGTTCTAGACTCGAGGATAATTCTAGGTTCTGGAGCTAAGGAAAATTTGGGTTCTGGACCCGGATTTGAGTTCTGGACTCGAGGATAATTCTAGGTTCTGGACCTAAGGATAATTTAGGTTCTGGACCCGGTTCGAGTTCTGGACTCAAGGGAGATTCTAGGTTCTGGACCTAAGGATAATTTGGATTCTCGATCCTAAATCGGATTTGGATACTCGATCCTAAACTGGATTTGGATACTCGATCCTAACTGGATTTGGATACTCGATCCTAAATCGAATTTGGATACTCGATCCCTAAACTAGATTTGGATACTCGATCCTAAATTGGATTTGGATACTCGATCCTAAATTGGCTTTGGATACTCAATCCTAAACTGGATTGGGACACTCGATCCTAACTGGATTTGGATACTCGATCCTAAATTTGATTGGGATACTCGATCCTAAATGGATTTGGATACTCGATCCTAAATTGGATTTGGATACTCGATCCAAAATTTGATTGGGATACTCGATCCTAACTTGATTTGGATACTCGATCCTAAACTTGATTGGGATACTCGATCCTAACCTGGGTACTTTGACTTGAGATTTGAATTGATTTTGATTTAATTTGGGTACTTGGACCCGAGATTAGATTTGATTTGGGTACTTGGACCCGAGAATGGGTACTTAGACCCGAGAATGAATTTGACTAACCTTTTATCAGTTGAGAAGTCTGACTGCTTCGGCTGTTCTATGCATTGTGATTCTTCACCCTCAGAATGGATCTTCATCCTTGGAGATTGGGTCTTCACCCTTGAAAATGAATCTTCATCTTTTGACATCGGTCTTCACCCTTGCAAATGGATCTTCATCCTTTGAGATTGGGTCTTTACCCTTGAAAATGGATCTTTATCCATTGGAGGTCGGGTCTTTACCCTGACTTTAGATCTTTTAGCTGGATTGGTCTTTTGTCTTTTGCATCTTCATTCCTTTGAGAGTTCTAATGTTCCACTCTTTTGTTCTTCCTTTTTGCAAAGATTTAGCTATTTTTAATTGAACCTTATATTCTCTCCTTGCCCCCCTGCGTAGCAAAATATTTGCAAGTGAGTTTGAAAATATTTGGTATATAAACTCAAAATTTGAAAAGGAGAAACTTTGCCCCCTGTGTAGGCTCAAACCAAATATTTTATCCATGCAAGCTTTGATGTTTTTGCCGTCTAATTCTTCGCACAAGCATATATTTCTTCTCTTTGCAAATTTACTGGAGCTTTCTCAAGCAATGGGCTTTCCATGCCCCTTTGATTTGACATCTTCTTTTGATTCTTCTCTTCACAGAGTGTTTGCTGTTCACTTTGATAAAAAAAATATACAATACAAGACAAGAAAGTGTGATGTGATATGCTCATGTATGCATGATATGCATGAATAATACTTACAGTTGTTCCATCGACTCACAGACCGAGGCGATCAGCAGAAGTATTCTCATTGACTTATTTTCGACGCCCGTTCAAGTCTTGCATTGGAATGATCTAAAGCTTTTGCCTTTGTGGCTTTTATCTTCAAGATGTTGAAACAATGAGTGGTGGAGGTCCCAAGTTGTAGAGTCAGGGATTCATCTATTTTGAACTATATTTTAGCATGTCAGTTGGTAGTTTCTTCATAACATTGCCAATAATAATTTTCTTTGCTTAATGTGTCCTTTGGAGGTTCAACATACTTCCCTTAACTTGAAGGCTTTTCATGACAAAACATTTTTTATTTGAATTTTTGAATTTTAATTTTGAAATCAAATGTTGGCTTTGCCAAATCGATGTCAATGTACCTCAGGATTTGATTTTTCAAATTAATATATCTATAACATGACAACCCTAGTTACCGTACTAAACTCGGGAATCATTTCTATTTAAACAAGAACTGTTGCACTTCAGATAGGCACATACACATTGCTTGGCCACTGGTCTCATTGAGTTTAAACACTGTCTATCTCATATGCATGCTTATTCAAACTATCTCCACTAATAGTCTCTACCTACCAAGAGAGATCAACAGGTCTTTGATAGGCTTGAAATGGGGTCTATAAGGGACATGGGTTAAATAAAGGCCATTTTGAGATAGGAGCTGGTGTGACACAATGGACAAACCCTCACACTATAAATTTTTTGTTTGAATTTTAGGCAGCTTGGTGGCAATCTTGCTAGACTCCAAATTCTTCTTGGAATTAATCTGGATCTTGATCAGGACAGTCTTTGCTCTTGCAAAAAGTTTAAGACCCAAATTCATTTCTTTTCTTCTTTTCCATTTTCTTTCATTTCATTTTTCTTACTCCTCCCTTTCTTTGATCATTTTGTTATTTTGTCCTTCTTCCTTGTAGGACTGTCAATTACAGAACTTTTAAGCACTAAATGGTCTTTCTCCTTTTCCTTTGGTTTTGATCGAATCTTTGGTTGGGTTGGACCAATTCAAGTCAAATCGTCCTTATAAACCAAATGGAAGCCTTTTGTTGTCTTAGGTAAAAGAGAACTCAGTTGGCTTTTTGAACCATTTTGGGTTTTCTTTTTCTTTTTCTTTTCTTTTCTTTTTCTCTTTTTTTTTCTTTTTCTTTTTCTTTTCTTTTGTCTTACTTTTTTCTTCTTTTTCTTTTTTCTTCTTTTTTCTTCTTTTCTTCTTTCTCCTTTTTTTTTTGCTTGGTTCTAGCTCTAAAAGAGTCGTCTCGTTTATACTAGGTTGAGCTTCCAATAATGGATGAGTGGAGTAATATAAATCTTCTTTAATAGGGATAAATCATTTGTTACTCTGATATTGATGTTGATATATTAGAGATATTAGGAAAACTTCAACTACCCTTATGGTTTTGAGAACATCAACTATCCTTATGATCTTGAGAACTTCAATTATCTTCATGGTCTTGAAACTTCAACTATCCTCATGATCTTGACTAAGCATTGCTTTCTTTGATCTTCTTGCCTATTCATCTTAGCAATCATAAGACTTGTCAAAAGTATCACAACAGCTCAGGGTAGGTTATTGGGATTTGTAAGCCAATAAAAAGAAAGCTAAAATTTTATGAAAGCTCAAAGGGACAACTAGGGATTGATATTTAATTGGGTGGATACTAGTTGTTGGCTAACCAAACAATGCCTAGATTATTTCTCTCTTAAATAAGCAGAGTTCAATTTTGCCTCAAAAGTTTGTCAAAGCATGTTCTAAGACTGACTAAGACCTAGACAAAGATAATTATGCAGGAGCCCTCTCTATGTAAGCATACACAACTCAATGCTATAGAGTAATTCCCTTATCTAGTAAAGTCATTCGAGTCATGATGCCTAGACACATTAATTTATAAACATCAAGCTAAATTCCTCATTGGTTGAGCATCAAAATGAGCAAAGACCAATAAAAATTTATGATAAAAATAATTTATTCAAACAAATTTAAATTTAAAAAACACAATAGTTCCAAAATATTAAAGAAAGTAAGATTGAAAAGCAACATTCAAGCTAAGGAAAGTTCATTGAGTTAGGCTTCTTTTCCTTTCACATCTTCAATATCCCCATCTTGAAAGGATGATAAAACAAAATCATCTTCCAATCCTTTTCCCACCATGAAGGCTACTAGTGGAGGTACTCTATTGAACCTTGGTAATGGATTATCTTTGGTGTTGGGCTTATCCGGCTCGGGTAGTTTGCCATTATCAATTAAGTTTTAGATCTTATGTTTCAATCTCACACATCTATCCGTGTCATGTCCTTGCATTTGGTGAAATTGACAAAATGCTTTGGTGTCAAAATTTGGTGGGAGAGGATTAGGCAAAGGACGAGGATTTAAGGGTTGGAGCAGTCCCTTTCTTTGAAGCTTGTTGAGAACCCAGGACATTGGTTTTCCCAATTTCAAAAATTGTCTCCTTGTTCCTTGGTTAGTAGCATTAACACCGACAGCCTTTTGCATGCTTTGGCTACCAGGTTGATAGCTCCCTTTCTCATTCCTTTTCATTGCAAATCGGCTCTTCTCCCTGTCCCATTCTTCAATTTGCAAACCAGCTTGGAGAAGATCTTTGAAGTCCCTTATAAGGGTGTGAGACATCCTTTCGCGTAAATTGGGCAGGACACCTCTCACGATCATCCTTATTTGATCAGATTCATTGGGCCTTTTCTTGAGCAAAGCAGCCTTGTTTCTCCATCTCTTGACATAATCTACAAAATTCTCATTCAGTCTTTGCCTAATGGACTCCACTTCCATCAAGGTAACTTCCAACTCAACATTATATCCATATTGTTGGATGAAGGCTTTGTAAAGTAGATCTCAGCTCTTTTGTGTTCCATCATCTAAGGTATTGAACCAATTTTGGACAACAGGGTCCAATGAGAGCATAAAGTATCTTAGGGTTTGAGCCTTAGAAGCTCGGGCAGATTGCATGGCAATGATATATTGCTTTACGTGGAGATGAGGATTTCCGGTGCCATTGTACTTAGCAAAGGAAGGCATCTTGAACTTGTATGGGATCTCTTCATCTAGCTCAAATAATTTGTCAACTTCAGACATTTCTTCAGTTTTCAACTTTTTCTCAAATTTCTTTTCTAAATCAGCAATCATCTTTTCAATATCAGATGTCTCGATCTTTTCAATAGTTTCCTTCTCAACAACCTTTAGCTCCTTTTTGTCTTGAGGATCTTGGTAGTATTGGGCCCAATCATCATCATCAATGACCACCTTTTCATCATCAAAAGCTACTTCATTAATTTTAGTCTTCCCTTTATCCTTTGGTTTCTTAGTGCTAGCAGATGACTCGGCATGGTTTTCTAAGATTGCAGTCAATTGGTTCTTCATGGTCTCAGCTAGGGCCTCTTTGATTTCTTCCATCTTGGCATTGAGGGCCTCATCCACCATCCTTTGAATTTGTTCGGGCTCCATTGTTTTTAGTAAGCAAGTGATTGAGTCGTTGCTAGATACTTCATCTCCGGCGTAGGTCGGATTGTCGTAAGCTTTTGAACTTTCGTAATCCAGGGCTGTGAGCCAGAGAGGATCATTGATATGAGATGCAAATGTATGCATGTATGCACAAACAATCAACAGATAAGGACAAATTAGGACATTCCTTCCAACCTTATATCATCCACACACGAATGGTGAGTCTCTTTTCCTAGGTATATGGTTAACAAAATACCAACATAGGGTACCTTGCTTTCAAATAATTCCCTCGGACGTTTCAACCAATAGTTATATTTTCAAAAATGGAAATCAATTCATGATAATTCCCATTAATTAGGTTTTAATCCATTCAACCAACTAAAGTAACTTTTATGCTATATTGGATTAAAATGAAATTAAGAGGCTTATTATAAATAGACTTCTCACTTGAAAAGAGGTAACTAGTGGCTCATGCCAAAAACAAGCCCATAGTTAATTTATTCTTAGTGTAAACTAGGCCCACAATTGATTTTTGGTATTTCATAATTGACCTAAATATTTTTGCAAGAACTTTGTAAGAAAATTTTGGGTGAAAATAGTTTCGTTTCTAAGCCCATTGTAAAAGATTTTTGAAAAATGGATTTTGGGCTTAGTATTTGGGCCATGGGCCAAAGAATTTTTTATTTGAAAAAGTCTTATGTCCAAAGACCATTTTGAAAAGTTTTGAAAAATAGCTTTGGTCTTTTGGATTTTAAATAAAAATTTATTTTGAGCTTACAATATACTTAGGTTATATTAGAAAAAGAACAAACCAAATAAGCCATAATTTAAGCCAAGATAAATCAACCATAGTCAAACAACATGCATTTGGGGTAAAACATAAGGAAAGTAACTAGGCCAATTACATGAGCTTTAGTCTTTGGGTTAAAAGGCTTAGGTTCCCATAGCAAGTATATACCAAACGGTACGAGGCTATGAGTGGTTATGCCATGCTCGATCTCCATACCTTGAGTGAAAGTATGGTATCCCTTGCATAACACAACACGGGCATCCTAACTCATGCACACGATGCAAACTAATATGATGCAATGCATAATATCATTATAAGAAAGAATAGAATAATATAAAGACCAATGGAATCAACTTCTCTTATCCCCAGTGGAGTCGCCACTGTGAGCGAGGATTTTTGCCCCCACTCCTGGTGGAATGGTTCTTGCGACTTCGGCACTGTTTAGGCTCAGGGCCTTAGAGAACACGGACCTAAGTCCTGAGAAAATGGAGTCGCCACTCGGACGGGCCGGAAAAAAAAAGAAAGGGGTGGATGACTCGATTCCTAAGGAATCCCCAACCCCTTAATGGGTTCGGAAAGTTGGGTACGTGTGGGGAAGGTGAGAAATGGCCAAGCACCCCCACAATGCCCGGTTCATTGGAACCGGCCTCATTTACAAGTCTTAATATTATAAGATTCTTAAATATAACAATATTATCCATACTACACACAATAAAAAGAAAGCGTCATTATATTAAAATCAAAGCAATGTCCAAACAAAACAAAACAAATAAATGGACACCCATCCAAGGATGGAAACGTGTCCTTACATCACATGCCTAGATAGGACACCCACCAAAAGGTAGAAACATGTCCTTTACATAAGTTATAAAATAGAAAAGCAAATTAAATTACATGATGTTTAACTAATGAGGTACCAACCAAGTGGAAACATACCTCTTATAACTTTTGGAAGTCTAAATTGATTGATAAAAGTAAATAATCATCCATAATAAATAAATCATTCATTAAAAGTATTTAATAAAATAAACATCCATCCATGATAAATTAAATAAATCAAGTATTGAAATTAAATAGATTAAAGCATAAGAGATAAATCAAGGTAAAATCAAATATGGAATTGAATAAAGCAAATAAAAGTTCAATTATAGCTACTGTGAATTTTCATTGAATTAAAATAAATTAGGGTTTTAAGTTTTAAAAGGTTGGTAATACTCTTTGATTAACCAAATTATGGTTTGAATGGTGAAATCATGAAACTAGAGTTTTAGACACTTTAAAATACTTTAATTTGTGATTTTTGGTTATTGAATTTTAAGCTACTGTGTGATTTTTGAGTTTTTATGTTTTTATATTTTTTTTATATTTTAAAAGGATTAGGGTTCATAAAAATTAGGGTTTAAGATTTTAAAAGGATTAGGGTTCATTATTTTAGGTTTAAAAGTTGAATTTTGGATTTTAGGGTTTTGAAATTTGGGTCTCGGGTAATGAATTATTTTTAGGGTTTTAGAAATTAATTTGATATTTTATGAAGTTTTATGAATTTAAACAAATGGATTGAAGTTTTTATAAGTAGAAAAGATGTTTTTTAAGGCTTTTTGAATGAAATAGAACCTACTTTAAAATCTTAAAAGAAACAGAATTTGGTTTTGGTTTTGTTGAAAAATATTTTCAATTAGTGTTTTAAGGTCTTTAAGAAGAAAAAATAACAATTTTAAGTCTTTTAAGAAAAGAAGGTCACGTTTTAGTGTTTTAACTTTGGAAAAATTAAATTAAAGTTCTAAAGTTTTTTATTTAAAAAAAACCATAATTCCATAATTTAGCTACTGTGTAACATAAATCAATTAAGGAAAATCACTTACCTTCTTTTGTTGATTCTTCCAAAAATAATTCTTCTTGGATGAACTAGCTCCAAAGACAACCCTTTGTTGCCTTTGAATTGCTTAATTCGTGCTGCTACTCCCTTAAAAATCAGTTGAATTGAATTATTGCTTTTCCTTCCTTGATTTGGTTTCCAATCCCAAGCTCACAGTGAAAATTTTTCCTCCCCCAATTTGGTTCCATTGGTCCTTATTTATAATGGTTTTTAGGTTGTTTATTCCTAATTAATTAAGGTAAGTAGTATTAATAAAAAAAAGAAATTAAAACCTAATTGGATTAGGTTTCAAAAAAAAATTGCGTTGAAAAATTTTGAGCTGGCAAAAACTGTGGCAGCCGGGCCCGTGGCTGGGGCCAGTGGGTGTGCCAACTCGTAGCCGCCCGCAGGAAATTCCTGCGAGAAGTTATTTCGCCCGCAGGAATTTCCTGCGGGTGAACTGCTGCTGGCCCGACGGGCCCGCGCGACCACTTTTTGCTGCCGATTTTTTTTTCGACTTTGATTTTATTTTTATTTTTAATTTTTAATTTTTATTTATTTATTTTCATTTTTTATTAATAAAAATTAGATACTAAGGTAAAAATTATTTAATTAAAATTATTTTGGACCAATTAGACAGGAAAAATCATTTTAAACCAAATAAAACACAATGGACTGGATTAGGTAAAAAATTAAGGGTCTACAGTTGCAGCAGCTAGAAGTGTTGAGAGAGCACAGGGTATTGCAGTAGCTGCTAATGAGGAGGAGACTAGAGTTAGGAGACCCTAGTTTGAGGCAGGGTCTTCATCTGTGAAGAGAGGCCAAGGAAGTTTTGTTCCAAGGATCAGTAGGAGCCAGAGGTAGTCTGGTAGGTCAGTTCAGTATCAGAGACAGAGACCGAGACCTACAGTTTTTGTAGCTAGCACTCCGACTCCAATTGTTTAGAGATCCATTCCATCTACATGTGTTCATTGTGGTAGGTCACATGGGGGTGCTTGCTGGAAGACGGGTGGATCAGGAGTATGTTTTAGATGTGGGTGACCAGCTCATTTCATCAAAGATTGCGCTGAGCTATAGGAGGATAGACAGACTGATACTGTAGCTTCTCGACCTAGTGTTAGCAGAGGAGGTCGACGGGGGAGAGGTTTTAGTAGAGGTGGGATCAGTCAGAGAGAAGGCTCTACATCCGGAGGTAGTAGGCCAGATGAGGCTAGATCATCTCAGCGAGTGTATGTGATGCAGAGGCAGCCTGATGCTTCAGCAGTTATTATGGGTACATTTTCTTTATTTGGCATTTCAGTTCTTGCTTTGATTGATCCAGGATCTACTCATTCATACATAAGTGCATCTATCTTGCCTATGACTGAATTGCATTATGAGTCCCTAGGATTTGATGTGTTGGTGACAAATCCTTTAGGGCATAGTGTGGTTGTTAGCAAGGTGCACCGAGATAGTTCAGTTGTGGTGCAAGGTGAGGAGTTTCTTAGTGATTTGATTGAAATGCCTTTTAAGAAGTATGATTTGATCTTAGGTATGGATTGGTTGTCTAAGCATGGAGCTGTGGTAGACTGTCAAAAGAAGTGTGTTACCCTGAGAACCAGTGATGGTAGAAGTGTAATGGTATCTAGTGAGCAGAGACAACTTGCATCCATGTTTGTTTCAGCTATTGCAGCTAGGAGGTTGATTCGAAAGGGATGTGAGGCTTATCTTGCTCATGTTGTAGATACTAGGGTATTGGGTTCTCAACTTGATAGTATACCCACAGTTATTGAATTTTCAGATGTGTTTCCTAAGGAGTTGCCAGGGTTACCCCCTGAGAGAGATGTTAAGTTTGGTATTGATTTGTTTCCTGGTACCACTCCCATCTCTATTACTCCCTATCGAATGGCACCTGCTGAGTTGAGAGAGTTGAAGGTGCAGTTGCAGGAGTTGTTGGATAAAGGGTTTGTTCACCCTAGTGTGTCTCCGTGGGGAGCTCCTATGAAGAAGAAGGATGGTACTTTGAGATTGTGCATTGATTATAGGCAATTGAATAAAGTGACTATCAAGAATAAGTATCCTTTACCTAGAATAGATGATCTCTTTGATCAATTAAAGGGAGCAGCAGTGTTTTCCAAGATTGATTTGAGATTAGGGTACCATCAGTTGAGGGTCAGAGCTGAAGATGTTCCTAAGATAGCTTTCCACACAAGGTATTGGCATTATGAGTTCTTAGTGATGCCTTTTGGATTGACGAATGCACCAGCAGTTTTCATGGATTTGATGAATAGGTTGTTTAGGCCTTATCTAGAACGGTTTGTGGTGGTCTTTATTGATGATATTTTGGTGTATTCGCATAATAAGGAGGAGCATGATAAGCATCTACGGATTGTGTTGCAGATCTTGAGAGAGAAGCAATTGTATGCTAAGCAGTCGAAATGTGAGTTTTGGCTTGATCAAGTGACTTTTCTCGGTCATTTAATTTCAAAAGATGGCATTAGAGTTGATCCGAGTAAAGTTGAGGCCATTTTGAATTGGAGTTCACCGAAGTCAGTGACTGAAGTTAGAAGTTTTCTGGGTTTGGTAGGCTATTATCGACGGTTTGTGAAAGGTTTTTCTTTGATAGCTACTCCACTCACCAGATTACTTCAAAAGAGAGTTAGATTTGTGTGGACAGATCATTGTCAAGCAAGTTTTGAGCAGTTGAAAGAGATGTTGACTCAAGCTCCTGTTCTTCCTTTGCTTGTGGAAGATAAACCATATGTGATTTACAGTGATGCTCACATAGTGGTTTAGGATGTGTTTTGATGCAAGAGGGTAAAGTCATAGCTTATGCTTCTCGACAATTGAAGCCGCATGAGTTGAATTATCCAACGCATGATTTGGAGTTAGCAGCTATAGTATTTGCTTTGAAGATTTGGCGATACTACTTGTATGGGGAGAAGTGTTTCATCTATACAGATCACAAGAGTTTGAAATATTTGGGGGTTCAAAGAGAGCTGAATCTTCGACAGAGACGGTGGTTGGAGTTGATCAAATACTACACCTGTTTGATTGATTATCATCCTAGTAAGGTGAATGTTGTTGCAGATGCTTTGAGTCGGAAGTCTTTGACAGGTTTGACTGCTTATTCACTCTCATTGCTTGTTGAGTTGAGAGCACTACATGCTAGTTTTAAGCCTTGTAATGATGGAGCTTTGTTAGCTCATTTGCAATTGAGACCGGTGTTGTTGGATCAGATTAAAGAGGCTCAGTTGGCTGATGAGACAATTCAGAAAGTTGTGTCGGAATGCCAAAAAGGGGAGAGCCAAAATTTTCTTATGAGAGATGATGGTAGCCTTTGGTTCAAGGATAGATTGTGTGTTCCTGATGATACAAGATTGAGAAAGATTATTTTAGAGGAAGAACATCAATCAGTTTTTGCTATGCACCCTGGGAGTACCAAGATGTATCATGATTTGAAGCAGCACTATTGGTGGTCAGGTATGAAGAGGGACATAGCGAAATTTGTATCCAAGTGTCTCACTTGTCAGAGAGTGAAGGCTAAGCACCAAGTTCCAATAGGGTTGCTCCAACCTTTATCAGTGCCTGAGTGGAAATGGGAACATGTGACAATAGATTTTGTGACTGGTTTGCCGTTGACTCAGAAGAAGCATGATGCCATCTGGGTGATTGTTGATCGATTGACAAAGATAGCTCATTTTCTTCCAGTTCAAATGGACTATTCTCTGGAGAAGTTGGCTAAGCTGTATATTAGTGAGATTGTGAGATTGCATGGAGTCCCAATTTCTTTAGTGTCTGATCGAGATCCCTGGTTCACTTCAAGGTTTTGGAAGAATTTGCATGGTGCTTTGAGTTCTCGATTACACTTTAGCACTGCTTTTCATCCGCAGACATATGGGCAATTAGAGAGAGTGATACGGATTTTAGAGGACATGTTAAGAAGTTGTGTCATTGATTTTTTGGGGAGTTGGGACAGATTTTTGCCATTAATGAAATTTGCTTACAACAACAGTCATCAGTCTAGTATTAAAATGGCACCTTATGAGGCATTGTATGGTAGAATATGGTGAAAGAAAGAGGTTTGTTGGATGTGGTGTTGTTGCCGGAATCAGAATTTTTGGCCTGACATGCCCATGAGCACGGCTAAGTCTTTGGGCGTGTCAATGGTTCTGTTTTCTGGATGGGTGACATGACAAGTGACACGCCCATGTCACTGAGTGTGTCACAGCTTCTGTGTTGTAGTAGCATTAACACGGCCATGTCACTGAGCGTGTCATAGCTACTGTGTTGTTGGTGGATTAACATGTCCAGTGACACACCCATGTCACTGAGCGTGTCATAGCCACTGTGTTGTGGGAGGATTGAAACGGCCAGTGATACGCCCATGTCACTGAGCGTGTCAAAGCTTCTATGTTGTGAGTTTAGGGCACGATCAGGGACACGCCCATGTTGTTGAGCGTGTCATGTGTAGAGTTTGCCCTAGTTGGTTCTTAGCCTTATTATCTCATGTGTATCTTTAAGTGAGTGTGTATTATCCCTTTTGGATTAGGTTTTGAATAGATTGAGTTGCCCTAATCCAAGTGTTAAAGGATTCATGGAAGAGGAGTTTTGTGTAGTGTGAGTTGCTCTTGAGGTAAGTGCAAGTCTATATGGTTGCATATATTTACATGACATTGGGACTTAACATATTTGGTTGTAAATGTGTTAAGTAATCTATTACATTGTTGATACATTTGATTAATGCTATGAATTGCATAATGTGAAAGATATGATGATCATTCAAAATGTATGTCCAATACAATTGGTTATATTTACTCAAATGATGAGATGTGAAGCCATTGTTGTTGGCTATAATAATGCAAATGAAATAATTGGGGCATGGTTGCCTAGATGATTATGAAGAAATGAGAATGGAATTGATAATAAAATAATGAAAGAATTGTGTGCCTAATGTGTTATTCACTTTGCAAAGTTTTGTTGTTGGTGGCATGCCTAATAGTAACAATCCCTTGAAGCTGGGTTGGGCTTGATCCTTAAAGCCAAGTTGGGTTGAATTTTAGCATGATTAACTCCTCTTGAAGCTTGGTTGGGTCTAGTCCTTGAAGCCTAGTTGGGATGTTACAAACCCTTGAAGCTGGGTTGGGTTTGGTCCTTAAAGCCAAGTTGGGTTGATGCCTAGCAGGCTTCGCTCCCCTTGAAGCTTGATTGGGCCTAATCCTTGAAGCCTAGTTGGGATGATAAATGTGAAAATTGAACCAAAACATTAACTTTGAAAGTTGAATGATATATTAGTTTCTTTTAGACCCATGCTTGTCTTTATTTAAATGTGAATCATGAATGGTGAAACAAACGAATAATAAGATTTCCTTATGATATCCTTATGGCTTGTTTATAATATTTGAATGTATGACATTGGCATTACATTAAAGCATATTGTTATTATGGTTTGTACCACTAAGTCGTAGGCTTAGCGCGATTGTGGTTCATCGCACAGGTGTCAGGGTAGCACTGGTGAGTTCAGCTAGACCGAGTTGAGTCTAGGCTTGTGATCCTTGTGAAGTGTTGATTGTTGTGGACTTCAAGATCAGAGATGAACTGCCAAGCATGTATAATTCTATATTTTTGAAATTATGGATTTTGATGTATATACATATGTATATTGCACTACATTTTCCGCTGCTTAATAAATAAATGTTTTATCTATTTATAATATATCTTAAATGTTTTAAGTTTTCTTATATTGATAATAGAAAGATTGGTTTACTTCAAAATAGACCATGGCATTCCTGTATCCGATATACGTATGTTACAGATGTTTGTTGAATGTAGTATACGTTTATGGGGTATAAGGGTGTTACAGGCCGGGAAAAAGAAAGTGGTGGATGACTCGATTCCTAAGGAATCCCCAACCCCCTAATGGGTTTGAAAAGTTGGGTACGTGTGGGGAAGGTGAGAAATGGCCTAGTACCCCCACAATGCCTAGTTCATTAGATCTGACCTCCTTTGCAGGTCTTAATATTATAAAATTCTTAAATATAACAATATTATCCATACTACATGCAACAATTAAAATAAAGCACCATTATATTAAAATCAAAGCATTGTCCAAACAAAACAAAAAAAAAAATTGGACACCCGTCCGAGAATGGAAACATATCCTTACATCATCCATGTATAAAACTAAATAGGACACCCACCAAAAGGTGGAAACGTATCCTTTACATTGGTCCAAAAATTTTAAAATAAAATAAATTACATGATGCTCATGATATGAGGTATCCAAAACATAGAAATATACCTCTTACAATTTTTGAAACCAAAACAAATTAATAAAAATAACAATCACTCATCGTAAATAAATTGTTCATCAAACATATAAATTAAAGATATAAATAAACTATTAATCAAGACATATAATAAACATGTTCTTAACTTAAATAAAGTAAATAGAGATACAAATTTAGGGTTTTAGAACTTTAATAACCAAATTAGGGTTTTTTAGGGTTTTTTGAAAAACAAGACTAGGGCTTTTAACTTAGAAACTAGGATTTTGGTTTTCGAAACTTAGCACACTGGATATTAAGATATTATTTATGGTTTGAAACCTTGATTTTGCTGATTATGATTTTGAATTTAGGATTAGGTGCTTTATATTGATCAAAGTTAAGTGTAATTTTAATATTGACTATAATAACTACTTAAGTATTTTTAGGTGAAACAAACAAAGAAAGCCAAATTAATTATTGAAAGATTAAAATAACTCAGTGAATAAAATTATAAAAAAAGCTACTGTGAAGGTTTGAAAATAGAATTAATTAAAATTTAGGGTTTGAATAACTTAGGGTTTAAGAAATTAGATTTGTGTTTTGAATGATTATATTATTTACTATAATTAAAAACTTAGGTATTGTATGAATTAATTTATGCTACTGTGTAAACTAAATTAAAGGAAGAATTTAATAACTTAGGTAGTGTGATGATGGCTTGAAAGATGAAGATGATTAATGCTTTAATAAACTGAATTTAGAGAAATTTACCTATGTTTGAAGGATCCACCAAATTGAAGAGATTGAACCAAGTTGCTGCCTACTTCAGTGCTTATTTTGTGGCTGAACTCTGCTGCCTTGAATTGGACAATGTTTGATTTATTTTGAGTTAAGGTTTAAAAGTTTAAGCTTTCTGAGTCTCAGCTTCAAAAATTCTCGTCTGTTGCTAGAGTTTTCTATCTCCCTTTTTTCTTTTGTTCCCATTCTCCAAGTCCTTAGTTTGTTTAAAAAATCGGCTCCCCAATCTACTGTGTTTAATTCTAGTATTTATAGGAAAACAAAAGACCTAATCCTATTTTAATAAGGAAATAACAATTGTTTAGGAAAAAATACAAAATCATGTGAAATAAGGTTTGGTAAAAAAATTGGCAGCACGTGCGGGCTGCTTCGCCTGCGAGGCTGCACTGGCAAAAATTACTACGAGGATCGGGCTGGGTGGACTAGGGCTGCTTGCTGGCATGTGCAAAAATTGGCAAGCAATGATTTCGCCATAGGTCCAGGCCTGCGACGAAGTCATTGCCGCGTAGTAGCGTGGTGTCACCGCCAATTTGTCTGATTTTTTATTTTTTATATTTTTTAATTTTTATCATTAAAAATAACTATTAAATATTATTAGCAATTAGAATAATTAAAATACCATAAAAATTATTTTGGACTATCGGATTGGACTGAGGTCAAAAAATAAGGGTCTACAACGGGTATCGGTGACAAGCCTCCTTCCATTTGGTCCATGATATCCAATACTCATGGATCGATATCATCATCAGAAGAAACAAGCAAGAATTGGCCTAGCAAGCAGAGACAGAACATGCATCCCCAAGTTTTGGTAGGAGCCAAGTGAGAAATGCAAAAGTCAATCAAGAGACCAAGCAGAAATTTTTCACCTCTCGTCAACTGTAGAACTTCGGGCTTTGAAAGTTGAAACAATAATTGCATTTTTTATTGAGTTTTGGAAGTCAATATAGGCAATTCCATTCATTGATTTCTTGGATATCCAAGGATGGCCTCAAACTCTTCAATCATGGGACATATCTCAAAGTCATTTAGCTTAAATGTCCTAGAATTCACATTTCAAAAGGAAACTATGGCATGTAAAAAAGAATGGTCCAATTTAATATTTTTAAAGCACTTCAAAATATTGATCTGAGACTAAGATATTTGTTCCCAATGAATGGCTTTCATATTTTTAAATAAACCTTTTATTTTTTTCAAATTGAGTTCTGTCATTGTTAAAGATTAAAGGAAAATTAAAATTGTTGAAAGGAATTTTGATGCTGAAACTAAAATTCGTAGAGAATTTTCTGGCTTCTATATGGGGTCATAGCATTGAAGGAGAATTTATATAGGGAGATTGGTTATACCAAAGTTGACAAGGAATGGCTTGAGACCGAGATGAGCAAAGATAGAAAATCAACGATGAAATGGTTTTTGAGTTGCCGCGTTACTTTTGGTTTTGTGAATCAGTGCTACTTTAGGATTCTAAATTGTGAGAGGAAGGACTTATGTATATACTGTAATAATAATAATTATGATAATGATAATACAAAATGATAAAAAAAAATTTGAAAGTCAAAAGTTGTAGTAAAAGTTCATATTATAATTATTAGCGTCATTGTTATTATTATTATCATTATCATTATTAATAATAATACAATATTTTCTCAATTAATATAATAATTATGGATCACTGAGAAGGGGGTGGTCCATGATCAAACAAAGCCCTGAAAAAGTGATCGCCTATTGGAGGAGGAGACATATCATCTGTCCTGATTCCACCTGGAGAAGGAGCACCTGAACCTCTATTACCCTGGAAATCAGGTCTGTAATGGTCCTCATCTGAAGTAGACGAAGGGATCTCATGGTCATTAGTTTGGGGCCCCCTAGAAGATAAAGCACCAGGATCCCTCGTTTCCTAGAACTGAAAGTCTCAAAAGTTTTGCACTGACTAATGGTACAATTTTTCAAAATGGGCAACTTATTGGTGACTAGCAGCTAACTCCTCTTGCAGTCTCTTATTTTGTTCCTCAAGCATCCGCTGTGAGTCAAAAAGGGAAAGGATAAGAGCATACATATAGCATAAAATCATCAAGGAACAAGTTGATCTACTAGGTAACTCATATCAATGCCTTGTGGATGAGATGTCATCTCTGGTTGATAAGAAAGAGCAAATGGAGCGGCAGAGGAAGGTCCAGCCTCGTGACCAAATGAGCCAGTAGCCTACAATAATCATTAAAATAAGCAAAAAAAAATTGAAGAAGGAGTAATTACAATGGCAAAATGGTAAAAGTTTACCTAAGAGGTGCTAGCCCCAGGATGGGGGATGGACCCTCCTCCCTCTCCATCGTACTCCTCTTCATCACTATCCTCAGGATCTTCCCGGACACCAACAGGAGATACATCAAAGTTCAAAAGCCCTGTTCCAATAAACTGGGTATATGACTCACCCGGTGGATAGAGAAAGGTTTCAACATCATAACCATTCTGTGCTAACCACTAAGCACTCTCTGACATTAATGTGATACTTAAAGTATACGCCGGGAAATTCATTAGGATCCTTCATTGCTCAGGACCAAGGAACCACTCATACACCCTCTCCCCGAGAAACCAGCCACTAGACATAGGACCAGCAGTGACTCGGCGGGTATGCTGGAAAGGCAGTGTGGCATTCATAGAAGGAGTCCAATTCATCCACTCTTCAGCCTTCCACTAAGCCAAATCAACCTGCAAGATGACAAAAGGTAAGTAACCTTTTGCAAAAATTTTAAAGTATACTAATATTATTTTACCTATCCCCAGGTTAAGCAACTCAAGTGATAGCGTTGGGTGTGCACATGTTGAGAGCCAGGAACTGCTGCATGATCTAATAACCAAAAATTCAACCTCGGATACCCGACTCTCTCTCAAAAAATGCCAGGCATCCTCACAAGATTATGCTCATATGTCATACCTGCAACAACAATGAAAATCAAATTCATACAAGTCTAAGAATGGAATTGACAATGGTGGAGAGAGTACCTCGACAATCACCATGAAACCAATGAAAGACTTCTTATTCTTGCAAATCTTTTCTAGTCCATGATAAAGACAGGCAAGGCCAGCTTCACCCCGGCCGTAAAGCGATACCATATCCATATCAGTAAGGGCCCTCATGGATGGCAGACTCGGTACTGCATAAAATAGTCGACCCAAGCAAATACAGCAAAAATCCCCAAGAATATTGCTCAGTTATTTCTCTAAGAACCTGTCCATCATAGCTCATCCAATCCGAATCGGCTCAATTTTTATCTTGAAGGGCTCTTTTAGTGACGGTTCCATACCGATTAACTGTTAAATTTCTTCGTGTATTAGAATATCATTGGTAAGAGGGACCGAAAGGCCATAGTACCGGATACTAGTTATAGCTGTAAAATCGACTGAGCCAATGGTCATCTCTCCTACAGGTAGGTGAAAAGTATGGCTCGTGTTCATCCATTGCTCCGATAATGCATGAACTACACTCTTGTCTATCGGACACTCCTCAGATGATAATTGCAAGATAAAACTTTCAAAACCGCACTCTCGGATGATCCATTTTACCCGAGAGGGTGCTATGACATACCATTGCCGGGCTTTATTAACACACCCTCTGTCCTGGACAATGTTGCGATTACGTTAACACCGAGCCAGGTAAGCCAACACAATGTAAGTATATCATCCTATCAATACTACTTATTCATAGCCTAAAATTACTCATTATGTTATATTTTAATTTATTTATTTATTATATTTTTAATAATAGTCCATTAATTAATTTATTTTTAGTATTCCCTAATCTTTAGTACTATTAATAATTAAAAACTAAAAACTAAAATATAATATAATAAAAATATAATAAAATAATAATAAAAATAAAAAAATAAAATAATGAATGCGTATTTGTGTTGTTAAAATATTAAGTTGTAGAATTACCTTAGTTTTTTTACTTGAACTGCAATGAAGTTGCATCCCAGCTAGTAGATTGATAGTTCCGTTTCCATGTTGTCGAATAAAATCTAACAGCTCAGCATTGGATTGAGTTTCAGATCTCAATGTATGTACTCTCTCCATTTTTTTTATATACTCTCTCCTCACTCAAAATATAAAAATATATGTAAGTATCACTAATTTGTGATTGAGATTGAAAGATGAAGTGAATGCAAAATGAAACCGAGAGCCTTTATACAGGCAAATGAAAAAGGAAAAAAAACAAGAAAGAAATAGTAAATCCGTGAAAAAGAGTCAATATCACTGTTGATAAATAGTGAATAAATAGTTATTAATAGCGTTTAAATAGTATTTAAACATAAAATTCAATTATTCAATTCAATTATTCAGCTATTTACGTGTCTAAAAATATTTTTGCACTTTTAAAATATTTTTCCATGCAGGGAGCAAGAGAGTATAGGTATGGTAAAAAATAGTTATTTTTTTTGCAAATTTTTTATTAATATCCTACTGACTATAATTATTTATTGCAGATAATTTAAATTATTTTTTAGTCCAGAACGCACGTCAGGTTCAGAATCCAAATTATTTTTGAGTCCATAACTCACATCAGGTCAAGAATCCAAAATATGTTTTAGTCTAGAACTCACCCCGGGTCTAGAATCCAAATTATTTTTTAGTCTAAAACTCACCTCGGATCCCAAACCCAAATTATTTTTGAGTTCAGAACTCAACTCTGGTCCAGAACTCAAAATATTTTTAGAGTCCAAAACTCACTCCGAGTCCAAAATTTAAATTATTTTTGAGTCCAGAACTCATCTCTGGTCCAAAACTCAAATTATTTTTGAGTGTAGAACTCACCTCGAGTCCAGAACCCAAATTATTTTTGAGTCCAGAACTCACCCCGGGTTCAGAATCCAAATTATTTTTGAGTCTAGAACTCATCTCGGGTCCAGAACTCACCTTGGATCCAGAACCAAAATTATTTTTTAAGTCTAGAACTTACCTCGGGTCCATAACCCAAATTATTTTTTAAGTCCAGAACTTAACTCGGGTCTAGAACCTAAATTATTTTTAAGTCCAAAACTTATTTCGGGTCCAGAATCTAAATTATTTTTGAGTCTAGAACTTACCCTGGGTCCAAAATCTAAATTATTTTTTAAGTCAAGAACTTACCTCTGGTCTAGAACCTATATTATTTTTTAGTCTAGAACTCACCTCGGGTCCCGAATCCAAATTATTTTTGAGTCCAGAACTCACCTCGGGTCTAGAGCCCAAAATATTTTTTGAGTCTAAAACTCACCCCGGTCCAGAATTTAAATTATTTTTTAGTCCAGAACTCACCTCAGGTCTAGAACCCAAATTATTTTTTAGTCCAGAACTCACATCGAGTCCAGAACCCAAATTATTTTTGAGTCCATAACTTATTTCGGGCCAAGAACCTAAATGATTTTCGAGTCCAGAACTCACCTTGAGTCCAGAACCAAAATTATTTTTAAGTCCAGAACTCAAACCAACCTCAGGTACGGAGTCCAGTCTAGCTCTAAACCCAGTAAAAATCACATTTTTTTTCACTCTCTTTTGCTGTAATCTCAAATCGTTCAAGCAGGGGGCAAACTGTAGACTCTTAATTTTTGATCCAGTCCAGTCTAAAGATTTTAAAATAGTCCAAAAAAAATTTTATGTATATATTATTTATTTTAATATTTATTATTTATTTTAATAATATAATACTTATTTTTCTTATTATTTATTATTTATTTATAACATTTATTTTATTTAATATGTATTATTTATTTTGATAATAGAATATTTATTTTACTTATTATTTATTATTTATTTTAATGTAATATTTATTTTACTTTTTATTTATTATTTATTTTATTTTAATAATATTTATTATTTATATTTAATATATATATAAATAAAAAAATAAAAAAGAAATTGACGATGAAAGAATCGGCGACGAAAGCTGCGGTGACGAATTGGCTTGGGTCAATTCGCCGTAAGCTTTGCCCCAACCCGTTGAATCCTCGCACAGCAGCCTGTCTCGATTGCTAGCCCGCAGCGCCCGCATGCCAAGCAGACCACACGTTAGCCTTGCTATCCAGCAGCAATTCTCGCAGGCCCATCAACAAGCCAGCATGCCAGTCTCTCCTAGCAGCCCGCGTGCACTGCCCATTTTTACCAAAACCTTATTTTACTCAGTTTGAATTTTATTTTCTTAATATTTTTTAATTTCCTTAACATATTGGGTTTTTTCTTTTAATTGCCTATAAATACCAGATTAAAAACACACAGAAAGGGGGTTGGATGGAAGAATTATTTGGACTTTTTCTTAGCAATTGATCCAGGGACTAGACTTTGAAAATTTAAAAGCAACAATCAAGCAACAAAAAAGCAAGAATAAGAAATCAAGGCAGTAAGCAATCTTCTGCCTTGGTGTTAAGATCGGCCAAGAATTTCATCAATAGTTTTTGGTGGAGCCTTCAAACGTAGATATGTCTCTTTAATTTTATTTGTTAAAATTAATTATCATCACATTAGCTCACTCTCTTCAAACATCTAAGTTTGTAGCCTTGTTTTCATAAGCTTTAATCTATTTAATTCAAAACCCTAATCACTCTTTAAAACCTAAATCTTAAATCCTATTTTCTTAAAGTTTAAAAACCCTACTATTTTCTTAAAACTTAAGACCTTAGTTAAAATTCTATTTCTTTATAAATTACACAGTAGCCCTAGTTTTTTTTAAAGAAGAATAATAATTCTATTTTCTTAAAGCTCAAACCCCTAGTTTCTATGTTCATTACTTAGATGTATATTTATGAGATATGTTGATGGATGATTTATTTCATGTCTCAATGGATGATTTATTCTTACTTGATTTTATTAGAATGCTTTGATTTATTTTTAGTTTCTAGATATTATAAGAGGTATGTTTTCATAATTAGGTACCTCAAATTGTTAAATATCATGTAATTCGATTTATCTTTAAGCTTTGGACCTATATAAAGGATACGTTTCCACCAATTGGTGGGTATCCTATTTTCTTTTGGACATTGGACAATTGTAAAGGCATGTTTCTATTCTTGGATGGGTGCCTATTTATTTGTTTTGTTTGGACCTTGCCATGATTTTTAAAAAAGTATTTATTTATTCTATTGATCGCATGTAGTATGGATAATATTATGTTAATTAAGAATTTTCTAATATTGAGATCTGAAAAGGAGGTCGGTTCCAATGAACCGGACGTTATGGGGGTGCTGGGTCATTCTCACCTATCTCACATGTACCCAACTTTTCGAACCCATTAGGGGGTTGGGGATTTCTCAGGAATCGAGTCATCCACCCCTTTCTTTTTCCCAGTTCGTCCAGATGGCGACACCATTTTCT
This sequence comes from Garcia nutans, assembly GCA_947685225.1. NCBI lineage: Eukaryota > Viridiplantae > Streptophyta > Magnoliopsida > Malpighiales > Euphorbiaceae > Garcia > Garcia nutans. The sequence goes on along the minus strand of CANTUV010000009.1, from coordinate 27,922,589 downwards.
CCTAGCTTAGGCCCGAATTCTCTAAGACCTCGAGCCTAACAGTGCCAAAGTTACAAGAACCATTCCACGTGAGAGTAGGGGCAAACCCCCCCCCCCCCCCACTCACACACGGACCAGCACCATATGCATTTCATGTATACTGTAACACCCTTATACCCTATATACGTACAATACATATTTTCAGCATATGTAAAATACGTATATACGGTATAAAAATGTCACAAACAGGTTTAATAAAAAATTTTCACATTTCCAATTTAAAATTTCAAATTCTAAATATATAAAAATTAAATAGAATATAAATATTCTTTACTTTTTATAAGAACCCAAAATAAAATAATATGTATAAAAATCTCTGGGAAAAATTCGCTAGAGTTTTGTCTGTATTTTGGACATCCTAAAATTTATTAAAACACAACCTGCAAAAAGAAAACACTCCCAAATAATTTCCAATCACCATCTCAACCATACTTCTCAATTTCACTAATTTTCTCAAATATTTATGTATATAGATATATGTATAATTTAAAACACACTTACTCTCCCATTTCAAATACATTGAGCTAAACATTCTTTATAATATACAATACGTAAAATTCAAAACATAATATATTATGCATAAAACTCAAAAATGTATGATAACATAAAAATATATACATGCTGCTGGCAATGTTTCTAATCTCAATAGCAATTCAACAATCTCAACTACAAGTCTAGACCCGACCTGATCTAGAAGAACTCTCTGGCTCAACTGGGTCTACCCTGTCACCTACGCGATGGAAACAATCGCGCTAAGTCGAAGCCTAGTGGTACAAACTTTTATAATAACAATATAACTCAATGCAATACCAAATGCACAAATCATATAGATGTCACATCAATCCACTTTCTTATATATTTCAAATATTTCATAATTCACATTAAAACTCATGCAAGAAAGGATCCCTTGAAGCTAGCAAGTGGACCAATCACTAGGAGCAAGGCAAAGAGATATCAAGCTAGTATGGCTTTGCATATTCAAGATGAGATTTCCAAAGAGCTTCAAGAATTATCATTCAAGAAGATGGAGATAGAGCTTGAAGAAGGCACACCAAAGCTGATTATGATGCTTAGTGTGAAAATGGAAGCTAAAGGCTAGCTAAAGAGGTCCAACGTGTAAGAAAGGTCCATGGGGATTCATATAAAGCCTTGGGAAGTAATTTAAGGCCTTAGTAAGATGATGGAAGTGATTGGAAGAAAAGCTTGGAGTGCAGCCAGTTTCACACGTACCTGTGAGATTTCTGAAGCCCTGTGAGAATAGCTGGATGGACCCACTACTTAAAGATTATTAATTCTGTTTAATGGGCCACGTTTTATATCATTATGTAAGGCTTAAAAATAGGATTTTGTTTTCATACTTTATATTTTCCTTATGCAATTAGGAATGTTTTTCCTTATGCAATTAGGAATGTTTTATTAATTTTGAATTTATAAGATTTAATTACCAAAATACCATTTTCTTTTAAAAAGTGTTGACTTTTATATGTTATGTATATTTTGCATATGTATCACATATATATTCCACTTTTTCATTTAAAATCCCTTCATTTTTCATTTAAAACCATTAATTTAATTTATCCTTTTAAATTATAATTTATTTTATCCAATTTTCCAAAAATTAGAAATTTTCAAAAATTTTAGGATGTTACAATTCTCTCCCCCTAAAACAACTTTCATCCTCTAAATTACCTGTCCTCAAGTCTGGAACAAATGGGGAAACTGACTCTATATCGCCTTCTCACTTTTCCAGGTCGCCTCCTCAGTGGCATGATTCCTCCAAAGGACTTTCACATGTGGCACCCTCTTATTCCTCAATTCTTTAACCTCTCGTGCCAAATCGCCACTAGTTCTTCCTCGTAAGTCAAATATGGACTCACCTCAATGGACTCCACTGACAAGATTTGAGATGGGTCAGACCTACATCTCCGAAGCATCGAGACATGAAAAATATTATGTATTTGATCTAATTCAGGCAGCAAAGCTAGTCTATAAGCCACTAGACCAACTCTCTCCAACACCTCATATGGTCCTATGAAACGAGGACTCAACTTTCCTTTGCAGCCAAATCTCAAAACCTTCTTCCATGGAGACACCTTCAGAAACACTTTATGTCCTACACTGAACTCTATGTCTCTTCTCTTTAAATCTGAATAGGATTTTTGTCGGTCTGAAGCTGCTTTCAAATGACCCTGAATCACCTTCACTTTCTCCTCTGTTTCCTTAATCAAATCGGGACCAACCAGTTTAGCTTCTCCAACTTCATCCCAACACAAAGGTGTCCTGCATCTCCTGCCATATAAAGCCTCATAAAGAGTCATCCCAATACTCGACTGATGACAGTTGTTATAAGCAAACTCAATTAACGGCAAAAATCTATCCCAATTCCCGGTAAAATCAATGATACAGCTCCTCAACATATCCTCCAGAATCTATATCACTCTCTCTGACTGTCCATCTGTCGGAGGATGGAAAGCAGTACTAAAATGCACTCGAGAACCAAAAGCATCATGCAAACTCTTCCAAAATCTCAAAGTAAACCGGGGATCTCGATCCGACACCAAAGAAACTGAGACTCTATGTAACCTGACTATCTCGTTGATATACAGCTCGGCCAACCTCTCAAGAGAATAATTCATCCAAACTGAAAGAAAATGTGCTGTCTTCGTCGTCCGATCAACTATCACCCAAATTGCATCATGCTTCTTCTGAGTCAAAGGTAGTCCAGTCACAAAATCCATTGTCACTCACTCCCATTTCCACTCTAGCACTGATAAAGGTTGGAGCAACCCTGAAGGAACTTGGTGCTCAGCCTTCACTTTCTGGCAAGTGAGACATCTAGATACAAACTCTGCTATGTCCCTCTTCATTCCTGACCACCAATAATGTCACTTCAAGTCTTGATACATCTTGGTACTCCCAGGGTGCATAGCAAAAAGTGACTGATGTGCTTCCTCTAATATCATTCTTTTCAATTCTGCATCATCAGGAATACACAATCTATCTCTGTACCATAGACTGCCATCATCCCTCACATAAAAGTCTTGACTCTCCCCCTTCTGACAAACTCCACAATTTTCTGAATTCTCTTATCTGCCAACTGAGCCTCCCTAATATGATCCAACAAGATTGGCCTCAACTGCAACTAAACCATCAAAGCACCATCATCAGAAGATTCAAATCTAGCATGCAACACTCTCAACTCAACAAGCAACGAGAGCGAATAAGCAGTCAAACCTAGCAAAGATTTTTTACTCAAGGCATTAGCAACAACATTTGCCTTACCAGGATGATAATCAATCAAATAGTCATAGTCTTTAATCAACTCTAACTACCGTCTCTGCCAAAGATTCAGCTCTCTCTGAACACCCAGGTATTTCAATCTCTTGTAATCCGTATAAATAAAACACTTTTCCCCATACAAGTAATGCTGCCAAATCTTCAAGGCAAAAACTATTACTGCTAATTTCAAATCATGCGTCGAATAATTCAGCTCATGCAGTTTCAACTATCGCGAAGCATAATCAATGACTCTACCCTCCTGCATCAGAACACAACCTAAACCACTATGTGAAGCATCACTGTATATCACATATGGTTTACCTTCCACAGGCAGGGTAAGGATAGGAGCATGAGTCAACATCTCCCTCAGCTGCTCAAAACTTGCCTGACACCGATCTATCCACACAAATTTAACTCCTTTCCAAAGTAATCTGGTGAGTGGTGTAGCTATTATAGAAAAATCCTTCACAAATCGACGATAATAGCCTGCCAATCCTAGAAAACTTCTAACCTCTGTCATAGTCTTTAGTGGACTCCAATTCAAAATAGCTTCAACTTTACTCGAATCAATTCTAATACCCTCTGCTGAAACCACATGACCAAGAAAAGCTACCTGATCGAGCCATAACTCACACTTAGACAGCTTAGCATACAACTGCTTCTCTCTCAGAGTCTGCAATACGATCCACAAATGCCTATCATGATCTTCCTCATTACGCGAACAAACCAAAATGTCATCAATGAAGACTACCACAAACTGATCCAAAAATGGTCTGAATACCCTATTCATCAAATCCATAAAAGCTACTGGTGCATTCGTCAATCCAAAGGGCATCACTAGAAACTCATAATGCCCATACCTCATACGAAAATTTGTCTTGGGTATATCCATATCTCTGACTCTCAACTGATGGTACCCTGATCTCAGATCAATCTTAGAGAATACTGCTGCTCCCTTCAACTGATCAAAGAGATCATCTATCCGAGGCAAAGGATGCTTGTTCTTGGTAGTCACCTTACTTAACTGCCTATAATCAATACTCAATCTCATGGTGACATCCTTCTTCTTCATAAATAATACAGGCGCTCCCCACAGGGACACACTAGGGTGGATAAACACTTTATACAATAACTTCTGCAATTGCACCTTCAACTCTCTCAACTCAGCAGGTGCCATCCGATAAGGGGTAATAGAGATACGAGTGGTACCAGGCAGCAAATCGATACCAAAATCCACTTCTCTCTCAGGAGGTACCCCTGGCAACTCATCAGGGAAAGCATCTGGAAACTCGGCAACTGTGGGTATACTTTCAAGCAGAGATCCCACTACTCTAGTATCTACAACATGAGCAAGATAAACCTCACATCCGTTTCGAATCATCCTCCCAGCTAAAACAACTAAAACAAACATAGATGAAAGATACCTTTACTCACCAGATACTATCACATCCCTACCATCACGTGTTCTCAAAGTAACACATTTCTTCTGATAGTCTACCACAACCCCATGCTTGGATAACCAATCCATGCCTAAAATTAGATCATATTCCCTAAAAGGCATCTCAATCAGGTCACCGAGAAACTCCTCATCGTGAATAACAACTGGACTATCTCGATGCACCCTGCTCACCACAACACTATGCCCTAAAGGATTTGTCACCAAGATATCAAATCCTAGGGACTCAGAATGCAATTCAGTCACAGGCAAGGTAGATGCACTTATGTATGAATGCGTATATCCAGGATCTAATAGAGCAAGGACTAAAATACCAAATAAAGAAAATGTACCCGCAATGATGGCTGAAGCATCCGGTTGCCTCTGCATCACATAAAACTACTGAGATGGCCCAGCCTCATCTAGCCTACTGCCTCCGGATGTAAAGCCTCCTCTCTGACTAAACCCAGGTTGACCACCTCTACTAAAACCTCTGCCACCACAACCCCCTCTGACACTGGGTCAAGAAGATGCAGTATCTACCTGCCTAAACTCTGGTGGCTCGGGACAATCTCTGATAAAATGGTCTGACGACCCACATTTAAAACACACTCTCGAAGCACCTCTCCACTACCAGACACCTCCGTGTACTCTGCCACAATGAATGAAAGTAGGTGGAGTAGGTCTCTGAACCATTGGAGTCGAAGCACTAGCCACTGAAACTGTAGGTCTCTGTCTTTGTCTCTGCTGCTGTACTGACATGCCAAACTGCCCCCGACTCCTACTAAAGCTCTGAAAATATCCCCCTTGGCCTCTCTTCACTGATGAAGACCCTGCCTCACTCTAGGGTCTCCTAACTTTGGTCTCCTCAACCCTGGCAGCTGCTGCAAGACTCTGTACCCTCTCAACACCCCTGGCAGCTGCAACTAACTGGGAAAAATCCTGATACTGAGAGCCTGTAATGATGCACATGATAGAGGGTCTCAGTCCCTCCTCAAGCCTCTTGCACCTATCAAACTCGTCATAAATGATCCCACTAGCATAGTGACTCAACCGGATAAACTCAATCTCATACTAGGTCACTGTCCTGGTATCCTATCTTAGACTCAGGAACTCCATCTTCTTTGCATCTTTATACTCTCTCGGAGTATACTTCTGCTCAAATTTCCATAGGAAATCATCATAGGTCAGGACTAGTGGATCATCTAGAGCATGTGGAACCGTCTTCCACCAATCATATGCATCTCTCAGCAGAAGAGATCTGGCATAATCAAACTTCTCTTCTGGACTAGCCTGTAACTAAATAAATATCCTCTAAACCCGGTTTAGCCACTGCTCTGCTACTGCAGGGTTTGTAGTACCAACAAATTCCTCAGCTCCATACTTTCTCAGTTTATCATACTGCCTCATTAGCAACTGCGGCTGCAGCTGTGGCTGTGGCTGCTGTGGAACTGGAGCCTACCTCAACAACTCTACCATATGCCATACCCAGCCAGGCAAAATCTCATCAGCTGCTGGTCTCACAGGTACAAAAATAGATGCCTCACCAGCAGATACAACTCTAGCTCCTTCTCTACACCCTCAGCAGCCTGATGCGGCCGAGATGCCATAACTATCTATATCTGCAAACAAAGTAGAAAATACTATATCAGAGATCAGAAACTGCCAGTGCCAATGCATGTATTACAATAAAAACTATTTTTCAAATCCCCCATTTTCTCTCTCTATCATCCCACCTAGGTCGAGAACCTCAAACCTAAGCTTTGATACCAAACAAATGTAATACTCTTATACCCAATATACATATAATACATATTTCCAGCATATGTAAAATATGTATATACGGTACAAAAATGTTACAAACCGGTTTAATAAAAAATTTTCTCATTTTCAATTAAAATTTTCAAATTCTAAATATATAAAAATTAAATAGAATATAAATATTCTTTACTTGTTATAAGAACCCAAAATAAATAATATGTATAAAAATCTTTGGAAAAAATTTGCCATAGTTTTGTCTGTATTTTGGACATCCCAAAATTTATCAAAACACAACCTGCAAAAAGAAAACACTCCCAAATAATTTCCAATCACCAACTCAACCATACTTCTAAATTTCACCAATTTTCTCAAACATTTATGTATATGGATATATATATAATTTAAAACACACTTACTCTCCCATTTCAAATACATTGAGCCAAACATTCTTTATAATATACAATATGTAAAATACAAAACATAATATATTATGCATAAAACTAAAAAATGTACGATAACATAAAAATATATACATGTTGCTGGCAGTGTTTCTAATCTCGATAGCAACTCAACAATCTCAACTATAAGTCTAAACCTGACCTGGTCTAGAAGAACTCTCTGGCTCAATAGGGTCTACCCTGTCACCTGCGCAATGGAAACAATCGCACTAAGCCAAAGCCTTGTGGTACAAACTTTGATAACAATAATATAACTCATTGCAATACCAAATGCACAATGCATATAGATGTCACATCAATCCACTTTCTTATATATTTTAAATATTTCATAATTCACATTAAAACAAAGACAAGCATGGGCCCAAAAAGGATCTAATATGCTATTCAAATTTCAGAGTTATTGCTTTGGTCCATAATGACACCATGTGTCTAGCCTGTAGGCAATATATCCATGGATAATGTAACAGCCCTGGTCTCTTGAACCTTTACCCGGCTAGACCCTTAGGCCTCAGTATCTTGGTCCTCAACCCGGCTAGACTGCTACAGTTTTTTAGGCTTACGACCCAGTCTTTTCACCCCCAAAAACATCATATTTATCAGCTGGCCTGGCTTACGACCCAGTCTTTTCACCATTCCAGCATATAGCTCGTAGGCAATCATAGGCATGTCACCAAACCCAGAACTTTGAAAATTGAATAATATACTAGGCACACAATTTATTCATATTTCTCATTATTAATCTCTTTCTCATTTTTACATATTCAATCTAGGCACATTGCCTTATTTTCACATTTTTTTTCTCACTTTTCTCATTTTTCACATCTTTCTCATTTTTCTCACTTTTCTAACTTTTCTCATTTTTATCAATATCAATTCATTTCATTATTACACATATCTCATTTTTGCATTCACAACACATTACCCAATTACTTTGGGTATTTTCACATAATATGCGTATTTCACATGTTACACAAATTAGCCATTATCAATGGCTTTTCACAATGCATTTAACACATATATGACATTACAAATGTCATAGCACATTATTCATACACAATCAATGAACCAAGTAACTGAACACATTTTCCAACCAAAATGTGTTAAACCCAAATGCCATGCAAATATAAATAATATATTCAAAGTTTGTACATACCTCCACTAGCAACCCAAAGCAAGCTAAAAACAACCTTCAATCCAATCTTTCCAACTTGCCCTTCACCACTTGGATGAAGCAAATCAACCTCCCTCAATGCCTAAACCAAATGTGATAGCAAATAATCATTTAGCATAACATTTAATGGCATTTCCAACATTAAACCATAATTACACATCACTCCTACAAATTTTAAAAAATTTAGCCTTTCCTCACTTCAACATTAGAATTTCATTCTACTATGATTAAATTAGTGTTTTAAGTTTATTTATATTATTAAAAACATATTTTAATACATTTAAATCATTTACTTTATAAAAATACACTCTTATACACAAAATCTCAAAAATGGCATAACCTTCCCCCATTGAAGGTTTTCCATTCCAACATAATCCATTACTCATTCCAAGCTTATATTTATCACTTTTAACACTAAACAACATGCTTAAACAAATAAAATCACACAATTCAACCACTTTGGAAAATCACTTTTCCAAAACCCTAAATCTCCACTTCCATTCTCAAACTCCAACGCAACATCACCAAATCCAATATTTGACTTTAAAATACTTGTTTATGAATAAAAACTACTCATTTAGAACCAATTTGCACAATTAAAGTTCATGTTTTCAAAACCCCAAAAATCCATAATCCTAAATTCTCTCTCTTCACCATTCTTTAACCAAACTCCATCATCTCTTCAATCTAACCTTAGAATCATTGTTAACTACCCAAAATAACATCATACACACCAATTCCAACAATTATAACATCCTACATAAAAATCCAAATTCTCACATAATCCAAATTTCCAAGGAATTTAAAGAAAAGAGATGGAAACTTACTAATTTTTGTGGAAATCTCCAAAAATTCACTTGAAACTTGTTAATTTGTTCAATTTATGGAGTATGAAAGAATCAAATTCTTGGTCTATCTCCCATGGAATTTTCGGCCAAAGGAAAGAGAAGAAGAAGAAGATGATGACTTTTAATATTTCTTTTCATTTCATCTTTTTTTAAACCATATATATATTGAAATAATTTAATATTTAATATTTAATTATTTTTTAATATATTAAAAGTCCTAATTTCCCTCTTCCATTCAAAAATAATTTGTTTTTGAATTATTTTATTAATTTTGAATTTATAAGATTTAATTACCAAAATACCCTTTTCTTTTAAAAAGTGTTGACTTTTATATGTTATGTATATTTTGCATATATATCACATATATATTCCACTTTTTCATTTAAAATCCCATCATTTTTCATTTAAAACCATTAATTTAATTTATTCTTTTAAATAATAATTTATTTTATCCAATTTTCAAAAATTAGAAATTTTCAAAAATTTTAGGATGTTACATATACACTTTAAACATTTTTACAAATTTTTAAGATTGTAATTATATTTATAAACATATTATATTTATAAACATCTAATTGATGTAAATTATAAAGATTTTCTTTGGTGTTAAATGTTGGAAATTAAAAAATGGGGCATATAAGTATTTATATATATGTTGATAGATGTACATTTTATAAAGTGTTGGTGGATTTGAGCTAAGTCGCCTGGGCCGCCTGGACACAAATTAATCTTGTATATTTTAGTTTATGGACTGAAAAGTTTTAAATTGGGCTGAACAAATTTAATTTGGGATTTTATAATTTTAATCAATTGAATTTATGCCTTTTGAAATTGGGCCGACTTATTTAAAAGTTATAAACCGGTTTAAATCTTTTAAAGTTGGATCAAATTTATTTTGGCATTCTTTAAACAAGATCGTATCAACTTAGGGCCAAAATTAAGGGTCTATAGTTTGCCTCTTGCTTGAATGATCTTGGATTGATTTAGAGAGTGAAAAGCAACATGACTATTGAATTGATTTTGGCAAAAATGAATTGGGCTCTAGACCCAATGTTGGATTTGGGCTCTGGGATCGAATTTGTAATATCCCAAAATATACCTTAAAAGTTTTGGAGTTATTATTGTATTTGTTTATTTGGAAAGAGGATAGAAGTGAAGAGAGTGTGTATGTTATATGTATTGCAATATATATATAAGACATATAAATATACCAACATATACCTCACATATGCATAAGGTATAAATTGGTGTTGGAAAGGTGAATTTATATAATCAATAATAATAAAAGAAAAAAAAAAGAGAAGAAAGTCAAAAGATGGATTGTGTGGTAGAGGATTTTTGGAGATGATTATTATTATTATTATTATTATTATTATTATTATTATTGTTGTTGTTGTTGTTGTTGTTGTTATTGTTATTGTTGTTATTATTATTATTATTATTATTATATATATATAGGATAAGAATGAAGGAAAGAAAGAGAACCTTCTACCTTCTTCTTCTTCCTCGTCTTCTTCTTCTGTTTCTTCTTCTTGGACGAGAGAGAGAGAGAGAGAGAGAGAGAGAGAGAGAGAGATATGTGATTTATATACCAAATTTCTTAAGGATTTCAAGAGGATTGAAGATAGAGATGAAGAATTAACAAAGGATTCAAGTAAGTATTCATTTCTTTGAGTTGATTTTCATTGGTTGAGTTTGGATTTGATATGGTTGGTATGTGATGAGGATGATATTGAAAGATTGAGGTATATATGTGTGTTAAATTGGTAATAAGATGATGATAGTATGATGATTTGTGAAGTTGATGATGAATTGTTGAATAAGAGTTTAGTTTAATGAGTAGGGGATTTGATTAATTGATGCATGGATGATGTTTATAATGATGATTGGTATGTGTTTTGAGTGGTATTGGTGTTTTTGGTAAGTTTGTTATGGTTTTGGGTGTGTTTGGTTGAGTTTGATTAAAGTAAAAGATGAGGAAAAATGGTTGTTTATGGGTTGAGTTGTTGTTTTGGCCGGATTCTGGATTTTTGGCCTGACACGCCCAGGGACACGACCAGATTGTTAGGCGTGTCACAAGTTCTGTGTGACAGTAGAATTGACACGGCCAGTAACACGCCCGTGTTATTGAGCGTGTCATAGCTACTGTGAGTTTGGGGAATTGACACGGCCATGAACACGTTCATGTTGTTGGACGTGTTAATATGTTTGAGATACAGAAGGTATTACACGCCCAGTGACACGCCCGTGGTTATGAGCGTGTCAATGTTTCTGTGTTGAGAAGTTAGGGCACGACCAGGAACACGCCCGTGTTGGTGAGCGTGTCATGTGTAGAGTTTGCCCTAGTTGATTCTTATTTATATTATCTCATGTGTATCTCTAAGTAAGTGTGTATGCTCACTTTTGGATTAGGCTTTTAAGAGATTGAATTGCCCCTAATCCAAGTATTGAAGGATTCATGGAAGAGAAGTTTAAATGGGCGTGAAGTTCTTTGGAGGTAAGTACTAAATCTTATTTGATTATATTATTGATAAATATATATTAATAATGTATAGGCTATGAAATATGAAAGATATGAATGTATAATGAAATATATGAAATGTGAAAGCATTCAATGTATATATGTGTTATGAAAGGTGAAAGATGTAATGAGATGATTTGTAGGATGTGAATGATATAATGTGTATTCAAAAGATATGATAATGATGATACATATGATACTATATGGACAATGTTATGTTTTATGCATTGTTAATCTTGTGAATTGTATTGTGCTATATGTATATTGATGATGCATACGAATAATGATATGTTGTGTACAATGTGGGATATCATGTGATCATTGATGATGAATTACCTTAATGTTATGATTGAGGCTTGTTTGCCTAATTGATGATATAAATGTACACTTGAATAATGAAGTGTTATATTGGGAAATGAGATATGAAGCCATTGTGATTGGCTTTGATAATTCAATTGAGAATGAAATGAGAATGAAAAGATTTGTTGTCTAATATGTTGATTCAAATTTCAGAGTTCTGGATTTGGCGGCATGCCTAGAAAATATGAAAAAGGTAACAGTCTTGCCGGGTTGAGGATCTCTTCAATTTGAGTGAATTGAGGTCCAAGAGACTGGGTCTGTTACACTATATGAATCATTGATATGAAATATATGAAAAGTAACAGTCTTGCCGGGTTGAGGATCTTCTCGATTTAGTCGGGTTGATGGTCCAAGAGACTGGGTCTGTTACTAGTAACAGTCTTGCCGGGTTGAGGATCTCCTCAAGTTATTGAGTTGATGGTCCAAGAGACTGGGTCTGTTACACTATCCATGGATAGAGATATGAGATATATTGCCTACGGGCTTGATTATTGTGATTATAGACCAAAGCAGTAACTCTGAACTTTGAATAACATATTAGTGTGTTGTTTGGGCCCGAGTCTGTCTTTGTTGTCAATGTGATATTCAAATGTTGAAATATGTGATATTCAAATGTTGAAAGATATGACTAAAGAGATCTATTGCTGCCTCATTGGAAATGTGATTCATGGTTGATGAATTGTGAATAAAATGATGTTATGAAATGTGATTTTGTAATATGTGTATTGATATATTGAAAATGTTGTATGATGTGTAAAATGTATGTACATGTGGAATTTGTGAGAATTGTTTCCATGAAAGTTTGGATATGCCAAAGAAGGATGATTTGTTGAAATGATGTATATGTATATGTATATGTGATAGAAATGGTAAGTATTGTATTGTGAATGTTTTATATAAATATGTGTATAATTTCTGAGTTTAGTGGAATTATATGAAGAAAGTTTTGAGAAAGGAAAAAAATGGGATAAGCGAGCAATAGAACATAATGCTAAGAACATGAGGTATGATTATTTTGGTAAAGTATATTTTAATGTTTATTTGTCTTACTAAGCTTTCTAGCTTAGCGCGGTTTTGTAATCGCGCAGGCATTTATGCGGATGATCTGGAAGCCTAGTTGCTTTGCCACGAGAAGGGTAAGAGTGTCTCGAGACCAACTAGAAGGTGATGCATACATGTATGATTTTAATTATGCTTTATTTTTGATAAGAATAATGATTCCTATAAATGTTTCTTAAATTAATATAATATCGCTTGAACTCGGATAAAGATTTTTAAATAGAAACTAAAAGTGACATTCTTATGCTTTATATACGCATTGTATGTATACCAGGTATATGTATAGTGCTTATATGGAGTATGGGGATGTTACAGAATTGGATTTGGTTCGGGCTTTGAACTCGGATTGAGTTTTGGACTCAAAAAATAATTTTGGGTTCTGGACACTAATTGAGTTCTCAACTCAAAAAATAATTTTGGATTCTAGAACCTATTTGAGTTCTAGACTAAAAACATATTTGGGTTTTGGACCCGAGGTGGTTTGGGTTATGGACACATATTGAGTTTTGGACTTAAAAAATATTTAGGTTCTCGGCTAGAGATGGTTTGGATTCTAGACCCGGATTAAGTTTTGGACTTGAAAATGATTTGGGTTTCTGGACCAGAGCTTTTTTGGGTTCTGTTCCCAAATTAATTTGGATTCTAGACCCTGATTTAATTTTATTCTTGACCCGATGCTAGATTTGAGTAATCAACCCAAAACTATATTAGGGTTCTTGACCCGAGACTAGATGCTTTAATAAAAAAAATAGATCAGTTTCAGCTCTTCTAGCTTGGTTGACCTTTTATCACTTGAGAATTATGGCTTTGTTGTAGCCTATAGTTCCAATCTTTAATGGATTCTACTGACCATTTGTCATCTGCAAGTTTTGGCTTTCTTATAGCCATATGTTCCATTCTTTAATGGATATTGCTGACCTTTTGTCAATCGGGAGTTCTGTCTTTCTTCTAACTATTTGTTCCATTCTTTAATGGATTATGGGTCTTTACTCTTAAAAAATAGATCTTTATCCTTTGAAGATTGGGTCTTTGCCCTTCAAGATGGATCTTTATCCTTTGGAGATTGGGTCTTTACCCTTCAAAAATAGATCTTTATCCTTTGGAGATTGGGTCTTTACCCTTCATGATGGATCTTTATCCTTTGGAGATTGGGTCTTTACCCTTCAAAAATGGATCTTTATCCTTTGGAGATTGGGTCTTGACCCTTCATGATGGATCTTTATCCTTCGGAGATTGGGACTTTACACTTCAAAAATGGATCTTTATGTAACACCCCCACATCCAATGCACACACACTACAACTACAACCATGTAGCATAAGTGCACCAAACATAGGGATGCTACGGTTTTCTTCAACATTCAAAACATTTAAATAGATACAATACTATTATCATTATATAATATAGAAAAGTAGATCATTTACTTTTAAAATAAAACACATTAGATATATATATACATACATATAGTTATTTCACAGCGGAAGTCATAAAATTTTTACATATTTGAAAACACTTAATTCCATATTTACAAATATACAAATATGTACATTTAATCAATACTTTACAAAATATAAAAAGAGTTATACATGATTGGCAAATCCCCTTTGATCTTTAAGTCTCCAAAATCAACTCTTCAATGTCTACCCTCACTCGGTCTCGAAGAGCTCTCGGGTTCGATTCTAACAGTTCTATCACCTGCGCGATTAAACACTATCGCGCTAAGCCAAGGGCTTAGTAAGATAATCATGCTAATGATATGACTTCGTGCAATGCAATATCATTTCTCAAACCATAATATATATGTAACATCATATATGCAAAATTAACAATATACTTTCACATTACATATCACATTTTATTATCTTTTCATATACCTCATTAGTATTCATTTAATCATCAATACAAAGCAAAACAAACATCATTCATGACTCACATTAACCATAGACAAGCATGGGCCCAAGACACACTAATATGCCATTCAATTTTCAGAGTTAATGTTTTGGTTCTATCATCACATTTATCAATATCAATATCATAGACCCAACTAGGCTTCAAGGATTAAGTTCAACCAAGCTTCAAGGGGAGCAAAGCATGCTAAGCTTCTACCCAACTTGGCTTCAAGAACTAACCCAACCTAGCTTCAAGGGTGGTAACATCTCAATTAGGCTTCAAGGATTCAATCCAACCTAACTTCAAGAGATTGTTACTATCATTAGGCATGCCACCAATAACATACTCTGAAAATGGAATAACACATTAGCCACACAATTCATTTACATATCAATTATCATTTCCATTCTCAATTCTCATCAACATTTAGGCAAACATGCCTTCATTCTCTTAATATTATCATCATAGCCAATAACAATGGCCTCACATTTCATTTCACAATATAACACTTCATTATTCAAGTGTATACTTATCTCATCCATGATCACATTATATCTCATATAGCATCATTCATCATAGCCAAACACAATGGCATTGTCTCATATCATATCTTATTTGAATTATCATTTCATCTTTGATACAACATTTCAAGGTACATTACTCATAAAATACAATACCTTTCACAATGCATAACATAACCTTGTTTAAATCTCAACAATGCAATTAGGGCAAAGAACAACTTATATGATTCATAGCTTTAGGATCTTCCATATGCATTTGATTAGTTCATTCATTGATTCAAGTGTGTTTAAAGTGTTTTAGGGTTAGGTTTAAGAACCAACCCACCTTTGAAGAACCAAAACAATGCAAAAAGAACAAAGAAACAAAACCCTAACCAACTCATTTGATGGACACGGGCAGCACACATGAGGGACACGGCCAAGCTTGTGGCCGTGTCTCTCAATTCAACTTTGGCAGTAGCAAACACGGCTTAGGGACACGGCCGTGTCTCTTCAACCAAAACTCACAGTAGCTCACACGGCTGTGTCACCCAAAAATTAATCCAACACGTCCAAAATCATATGACTTGGCCGTGTCTCACATGGCCTTTGGCCGTGTCTCCCAAAACCAAAACCCTAATTGTAACCAACTCTCTTCCAAATGCATTAAAACTCAATATACATCATACCACTATCAATCTTCACTTATTTTTCCATAATCACAACCAAACCAACACAACCTCCAATTTTTAACTTACAATCAACTCTAACACTTATAAACACACATCAACACACTAAATCATCATCTCAACAATTCTCAATACACCTTAACCACAATTTCCAAATTAATAAAAGAAAACAAGAAATTACTTACCTAAAGTGAAGAAATTCCACAAATCTTCAACTTGATTCTTCAATTCTCCCTTCAATCTTGATCTTACTATCAAGAACACTTCTCCTTCCCTTTTGCTAATGGAGAGCCGGCCACTACCATCAAGAGGAAGAGAAAATGATCAAGAATCACAAAGTCAATCTTCCTTTTAATCTCCACCACAAAATTTCCAAAAGTAAATTACCTCAAGGCCCTTAACCATATAACTAACCTTTTGTCTTATATGAGCCCATATATGAACTTTCACACTCAACAAGAAAATATCTTCTTCCACTAACCAACACTTAGACTCTCCCTTTGACCATTTTATATGTTATATATATCACAATATACACAACATATAAACTTGTCTCTAAACCCTAAATTCTTTCCCAAAACACTTATACTTTTCTTTCTCAATTTAAACCAACAATCCAATAACAACAACAACAACAACATGCAAAACTTCTAGGGCATAAATGAGGATATTACAATTCTCCCCCTCTAAAAAGAAATTTCGTCCTCGAAATTACCTGATATCAAGGCCGAAACAGCTGAGGATATTGCTTTCGCATGGTTTGCTCATTCTCCCAAGTTGCTTCTTCTTTTGCATGATTCTTCCAAAGAATTTTCACTAATGGCACTCTTTTGTTCCTCAATTCTTTCACTTCCCGTGCCAAGATAGCAACTGGTTCCTCTTCAAATGTCAAGTCTGGGCTCACTTCAATAGATTCAAATGGCAACACATGAGATGGATCCGACCTGTACCTTCTCAACATAGAAACATGAAACACATTATGAATACGATCCAACTCAGGTGGCAAAGCAAGCCGATAAGCCACTGGCCCAACTCTTTCCAATACTTCATACGGTCCAATGAAACGAGGACTTAATTTCCCTTTCCGACCGAACCTCAAAATTTTCTTCCAAGGAGATACCTTCAAAAATACCTTATCCCCAACATCAAACTGAATGTCTCTCCTCTTCAGATCTGCATAGGACTTCTGTCGGTCTGAAGCTGCTTTTAACCTGCCCCGAATCAACTTCACTTTCTCTTCAGTTTCTTGAATCAAATCAGGCCCAATCAACTTGCTATCACCAAGTTCACTCCAACAAAGAGGTGTTCTGCACCGTCTGCCATACAATGCCTCGAATGGGGCCATTCCGATGCTGGATTGGTGACTGTTGTTGTAAGCAAACTCCACAAGAGGTAAGAATCTATCCCAACTTCCAGAGAAATCGATGACACAGCTTCTCAACATATCCTCAACAATCTGTATCACCCTCTCAGACTGTCCATCCGTCTGTGGATGAAAAGCAGTACTGAAGTGTAGTCGAGAACCCAAAGCTCTGTGCAAACTCTTCCAAAATCTTGAAGTAAACCTGGGATCTCGATCAGACACCAAAGAAGTTGGAACACCATGCAATTTCACAATCTCCTGGATGTACAGCTCAGCCAACCTCTCCAAAGAATAATCCATCCGAACTGGGAGGAAATGAGTTGTCTTAGTCAATCTATCCACAATCACCCATATGGCATCATGTTTCTTTTGTGTCAAAGGCAAACCAGACACAAAGTCCATGGTCACTCTATCCCACTTCCATTCTGGCACTGACAACGGTTGAAGCAACCCAGTTGGAACTTGATGCTCTGCTTTAACCTTCTGACAAGTGAGACATTTCGATACAAACTCAGCAATGTCTCTCTTCAACCCAATCCACCAATAATGCTGTCTCAAATCATGATACATCTTCGTATTACCCGGATGCATAACAAATAAAGACTGATGAGCTTCCTCTAAAATGATCCTCTTCAAGTCAGCATTATCGGGTACACACAATCTATTCTTAAACCATAGGCTCCCATCATCCTTCACAACAAAATCTCTAGTCTTTCCACTCTCACAATCTAAAACAATCTTCTGAATCTTCTTATCAGCTAACTGAGCCTCTTTGATCTGATCCAACAAAACAGGCTTCAATTGTAACTGTGCCAATAATGCACCATCATCACAAGGTACAAAACTGGCACGCAATGCTCTCAACTCAACAAGCAACGAGAGCGAGTAAACTGTTAAACCAGCTAAAGACTTCCGACTCAAGGCATCAGCAACCACATTTGCTTTACCTGGATGATAATCTATCAAACAGTCGTAGTCTTTAATCAATTCTAACCATCTCCTCTGCCGAAGGTTGAGCTCTTTCTGAACACCCAAATACTTCAAACTCTTATGATCAGTGTAAATGAAACATTTCTCCCCAAACAGATAATGGCGCCAAATCTTTAATGCAAAAACAATGGCAGCCAACTCCAAATCATGGGTAGGATAGTTAAGCTCATGCGGTTTCAACTGTCGAGATGCATAAGCTATAACTTTCCCTTCCTGCATCAATACACACCCCAAACCTCTATGTGAAGCATCACTGTAGATCACATAGGGTTGGCCTTCTACAGGTAAAGTGAGAACAGGCGCTTGAGTCAACAAATCTCTCAACTGTTCAAAACTAGCCTGACACTGATCTGTCCACAAAAACCTCACTCCCTTACGAAGCAATCTGGTGAGTGGAGTAGCTATCAAAGAAAATCCTTTCACAAACCGCCGGTAATAGCCTGCCAAACCCAGAAAACTTCTAACCTCTGTCACAGACTTGGGTGGACTCCAATTCAAAATGGCTTCAACTTTACTCGGATCAACTCTAATGCCTTCTGCTGAAACAATATGTCCGAGAAAAGCTACCTGATCCAACCAGAACTCACACTTCGACAATTTGGCAAATAGTTGCTTCTCTCTCAAAATCTGCAACACAATCCGCAGATGCAAATCATGTTCCTCTTCATTCCTCGAATACACCAGAATATCATCGATGAAGACCACTACAAACTGATCCAAATAGGGCCTAAACACCCTATTCATCAAATCCATAAAAGCTGCAGGTGCATTCGTCAGACCAAAAGGCATAACTAAAAATTCATAATGCCCATACCTGGTCCGAAATGCAGTCTTCGGAACATCTTCAGCTCTGACTCTCAGCTGATGGTACCCAGATCTCAAATCAATTTTAGAAAACACAGCTGCATCCTTCAATTGATCAAAGAGATCATCGATTCTAGGCAAAGGATATTTATTCTTAATTGTCACCTTGTTCAATTGCCTATAGTCGATACATAACCTCATGGTACCATCTTTCTTCTTCACAAACAGCACTGGAGCTCCCCAAGGAGAAACACTGGGGCGAATAAATCCCTTATCCAACAGCTCCTGTAATTGCACTTTTAACTCTCTTAGTTCTGCTGGTGCCATTCTGTAAGGAGTAATCGAGATAGGAGTGGTACCAGGCAACAATTCAATACCAAACTCCACCTCTCTCTCAGGCGGCAATCCTGGCAACTCCTCAGGAAAAACATCAGGGAACTCTGCAACTGTGGCAATGCTATCAATAGGAGAACTTCTTACTCTAGTATCTATCACATGAGCAAGATAAGCTTCACATCCCTTTCTAATCAATCTCCTGGCTGCAACAGCTGAAACAAATAAGGAGGCTAACTGTTCCTGCTCATTAGATACTATCACCTCTCTACCATCACTAGTTCTCAAAGAAACAATCTTCTTTTTACAATCCACCACAGCTCCATGTCGAGATAGCCAATCCATGCCTAAAATCACATCATATTCCTTAAATGGCATCTCAATCAAATCCCCAAGGAACTCCTCACCCTGCACCCTCACTGCACTATCCCGATGCACTT
The DNA here is from genome assembly GCA_947685225.1 of Garcia nutans. Lineage (NCBI taxonomy): Eukaryota > Viridiplantae > Streptophyta > Magnoliopsida > Malpighiales > Euphorbiaceae > Garcia > Garcia nutans. The sequence goes on along the minus strand of CANTUV010000009.1, from coordinate 27,902,650 downwards.
TACTCACAATCACACTATGCCCTAACGGATTTGTCACCAAAACATCAAATCCTAGGGACTCAGCATGCACATCAAACACAGGCAATATAGATGCACTAATATAAGAATGGGTGGAACCCGGATCAATCAAAGCAAGTACTGCAGTATCAAATAAAGAAAAAGTACCAGCTATGACCGCCGATGCATCCGGCTGTCTCTGCATAACATACATCCTCTGGGAAGAACCAACCTCCTCCGGTCTAGTTTCCCTGGATGTAGCACCACCTCTAGAACTGAACCCTGCTCTACCACCTCGGCTGGCACCTCTGCCTCCTCTACCTCCCCTCACACTGGCTCGAGAAGCGGCAGAATCAACTGGCATAAACTCCCGTCTCTCCGGACAGTCTCTCACAAAGTTATCCGGTGACCCACACCTGAAACAAACCCCTGCAACACCAGCCTTCCAACAAGGACCACCATGTGGCCTCCCACAATGGATGCAGATAGGTAAGGTGGATCTCTGAACCATAGGGGTCGGAGCACTTGCCACTGAAGCTGCAGGTCTATATCTTTGCCTTTGGAACTGCACTGATCTACCTGCTGGTCTCTGGCTCCTACTACTCCGAGGAACAAAGCTTCCTCTACCCCTCTTTGCTGAAGAAGACCCTGCCTCAAACTGAGGCCTTCTCACTCTGACCTCTTCCTCTGATGCAGCTGCAATCACTTGAGCCCTTTCTACATCTCGAGCTGCTGCCACTAGCTGGGAGAAATCGTGATATCTAGACCCGGCCACTAAGCACATGATAGAGGGTCTCAATCCCTCCTGAAACCTCCGGCATCTATCTATCTCATCAGCAATAATGCCACCAGCATAATGACTCAATCTAATAAACTCAACCTCATATTCAGTTACAGTCTTGCTATCTTGCTTCAAGCTCAAGAACTCCATCTTCTTCATATCCTTATACTCCCTTGGAGTATACTTCAACTCAAATTCTCTCAAGAAATCAGTGTAAGACAGTGTTGGAGGATCATCCATAGAATGGGGCACCGTCTTCCACCAATCGTAGGCATCCTTCTGAAGCAAAGATCTTGCATAGTCAAACTTTTCCTCTGAGGTGGCTTGCAACTGAACAAATACTCTCTGAACTCTGTCAAGCCACTGTTCTGCCACAGCTGGATCAACTGTTCCTAAGAAATCCTCCGCTCCATATTTCCTCAGTTTATCATAATGCCTTACTGGTACTGAAGGCTGAGGGGGTGGTGGCTGTGGTTGCACAGGTGCTTGTCTCATAGCTTCCATCATATTCCTAAACCAGGCTGGCGGAACCTCATCACCTACTGGTCTACCCGACCCAGAAACAGGTGCCTCACCAGCACTATCAACCCTAGCTCCATCCTCAGGAGCAACACTCTCCTCACTACCCTCAACCGATTGTCTCAAATGAGGATCCATCAACACCTACACTGCAAACACAAAAAAGGACACACCTTATTAAAGATCAGAGGTTGCCAATCCCAAACATATGTGTTATTTAAAACCACTTTTTAAGTAAAAATATTCTTTTTATTACATTTTACCTAGGTTGAGAATCTCAAACCTAGGCTCTGATACCAAAACAATTGTAACACCCCCACATCCAATGCACACACACTACAACTACAACCATGTAGCATAAGTGCACCAAACATAGGGATGCTACGGTTTTCTTCAACATTCAAAACATTTAAATAGATACAATACTATTATCATTATATAATATAGAAAAGTAGATCATTTACTTTTAAAATAAAACACATTAGATATATATATACATACATATAGTTATTTCACAGCGGAAGTCATAAAATTTTTACATATTTGAAAACACTTAATTCCATATTTACAAATATACAAATATGTACATTTAATCAATACTTTACAAAATATAAAAAGAGTTATACATGATTGGCAAATCCCCTTTGATCTTTAAGTCTCCAAAATCAACTCTTCAATGTCTACCCTCACTCGGTCTCGAAGAGCTCTCGGGTTCGATTCTAACAGTTCTATCACCTGCGCGATTAAACACTATCGCGCTAAGCCAAGGGCTTAGTAAGATAATCATGCTAATGATATGACTTCGTGCAATGCAATATCATTTCTCAAACCATAATATATATGTAACATCATATATGCAAAATTAACAATATACTTTCACATTACATATCACATTTTATTATCTTTTCATATACCTCATTAGTATTCATTTAATCATCAATACAAAGCAAAACAAACATCATTCATGACTCACATTAACCATAGACAAGCATGGGCCCAAGACACACTAATATGCCATTCAATTTTCAGAGTTAATGTTTTGGTTCTATCATCACATTTATCAATATCAATATCATAGACCCAACTAGGCTTCAAGGATTAAGTTCAACCAAGCTTCAAGGGGAGCAAAGCATGCTAAGCTTCTACCCAACTTGGCTTCAAGAACTAACCCAACCTAGCTTCAAGGGTGGTAACATCTCAATTAGGCTTCAAGGATTCAATCCAACCTAACTTCAAGAGATTGTTACTATCATTAGGCATGCCACCAATAACATACTCTGAAAATGGAATAACACATTAGCCACACAATTCATTTACATATCAATTATCATTTCCATTCTCAATTCTCATCAACATTTAGGCAAACATGCCTTCATTCTCTTAATATTATCATCATAGCCAATAACAATGGCCTCACATTTCATTTCACAATATAACACTTCATTATTCAAGTGTATACTTATCTCATCCATGATCACATTATATCTCATATAGCATCATTCATCATAGCCAAACACAATGGCATTGTCTCATATCATATCTTATTTGAATTATCATTTCATCTTTGATACAACATTTCAAGGTACATTACTCATAAAATACAATACCTTTCACAATGCATAACATAACCTTGTTTAAATCTCAACAATGCAATTAGGGCAAAGAACAACTTATATGATTCATAGCTTTAGGATCTTCCATATGCATTTGATTAGTTCATTCATTGATTCAAGTGTGTTTAAAGTGTTTTAGGGTTAGGTTTAAGAACCAACCCACCTTTGAAGAACCAAAACAATGCAAAAAGAACAAAGAAACAAAACCCTAACCAACTCATTTGATGGACACGGGCAGCACACATGAGGGACACGGCCAAGCTTGTGGCCGTGTCTCTCAATTCAACTTTGGCAGTAGCAAACACGGCTTAGGGACACGGCCGTGTCTCTTCAACCAAAACTCACAGTAGCTCACACGGCTGTGTCACCCAAAAATTAATCCAACACGTCCAAAATCATATGACTTGGCCGTGTCTCACATGGCCTTTGGCCGTGTCTCCCAAAACCAAAACCCTAATTGTAACCAACTCTCTTCCAAATGCATTAAAACTCAATATACATCATACCACTATCAATCTTCACTTATTTTTCCATAATCACAACCAAACCAACACAACCTCCAATTTTTAACTTACAATCAACTCTAACACTTATAAACACACATCAACACACTAAATCATCATCTCAACAATTCTCAATACACCTTAACCACAATTTCCAAATTAATAAAAGAAAACAAGAAATTACTTACCTAAAGTGAAGAAATTCCACAAATCTTCAACTTGATTCTTCAATTCTCCCTTCAATCTTGATCTTACTATCAAGAACACTTCTCCTTCCCTTTTGCTAATGGAGAGCCGGCCACTACCATCAAGAGGAAGAGAAAATGATCAAGAATCACAAAGTCAATCTTCCTTTTAATCTCCACCACAAAATTTCCAAAAGTAAATTACCTCAAGGCCCTTAACCATATAACTAACCTTTTGTCTTATATGAGCCCATATATGAACTTTCACACTCAACAAGAAAATATCTTCTTCCACTAACCAACACTTAGACTCTCCCTTTGACCATTTTATATGTTATATATATCACAATATACACAACATATAAACTTGTCTCTAAACCCTAAATTCTTTCCCAAAACACTTATACTTTTCTTTCTCAATTTAAACCAACAATCCAATAACAACAACAACAACAACATGCAAAACTTCTAGGGCATAAATGAGGATATTACACTTTATCCTTTGGAGATTTGGGTCTTTACCCTTCAAGATGGAACTTTATCCTTTGGAGATTCGGTCTTTACCATGTATTGACTTCAACTCTTCTAGCTGGACTGATCTTTTGTCTTTTGCATCTTCATTCTTTTGGAGTTCTTACTTTCTTCTTGTCCCATTCTTTTTGTTCTTCCATTTGCGAAAAAGTTAGCTATTTTTTAGCTAGCCCTTATATCCTCTCTTTTTTTGCCCCCTGTGTGGCAAAATATTGAAGTGTATCTAAAAATATTTTGTATACACATAAAATCAAGAATTAAAAAGAGGAAGTTTTGCCTCCTATGTAATCTTAAACTGATGATCTTATTCCCATGCAGGCTCGGATTGATGTTTGCATTTTGTTTGGTCCCTTGCACAAGTATGCATCTTCATTTCTGCAAAGTGACTGGATCTTTCTCATGTGATGGGCCTTCCATGCCCCCTGATTTCATATTTGCTTCTGATTATTTACTTCACAGGGTGTCTACTGTTTACTTTGATAGAGAAATAGACAATAAAAGTGTGATGTGACATGCTTATGTATGCATGGTATGCATGGATGATACTTATATTGGTTCCATTGACTCATAGATCGAGGTGATAAATCAAAAAACTCCCACTGGTTTTTTCTATATGCTTGTTCAAGTCTTGCATTAGAATAATAGAAGACTTCACATTTATAGCTTTTATTTTCCAAGATGAACACAGTATTAGTAACCAGAGCCCCAGGAGGGTAGAGGCATGAGAGACATCCATTTCAACACATTCAGTTGCTAACTTCTTCATGACCTTACAAATAATCTTTTCATTAGCTCACATTTGCCCAATATGTCCTTCAAGGTTTGGCAGTGCAACATACTTCCCTATGCTCGAAAGCCTAATTTTTTTTTTGAAATCAAATGTTGGGTTTGCCAAATCAATGTCCATGTACCTCAGGACTCGAATTTTCCAAATTAACCAATCTATAACATCATAACCCTAGTTACCGTACTAAACTCAGAAATCATTTCTATTTCAGCAAGAACTATTGCAATTTAGATAGGCACATACACATTATTTTGCCAAAGGTCATATTGAGTTTAACTATTGTCTACCTCATATGCATGCTTATTCAAACAATCTCCACTAATAGACTCTACCTACCAAAAGAGATCAATAGGTCTTTAATAGGCTTAAAACGGGGTCTATAAGGGATACAAGTTAAATGAAGGCCATTTTAAAATTAGTTTCAAATTGGAGCTAATGTGATACAACTGACAAAGCCTCGTACTATAAACTTCTTATTGTCGTTAGGGGTAATATTAACCTTTGGGCACCATTTCCTTCTGACTTCATGAAAATACAAAGCTTGAATGCCCTTTCATCTTCTTGGAATAAATCTGGATCCAATCAGGATGATCTTGATCTTTTCCTTCTAAAAACTCAATATCACCATTTTCTTCCTCTTCCTTTCCCTCCTTCTTCCTTTTGGAATATCAAGTTTAAGACTTTCAAAATTGCAAATTTGGAACTGTGATAAGATGGTTATTCTCTTATTGAGTCTTTAGTTGGGCTGGACCAAATCAAGTCAATTTGTTCTCATAGACTAAGTAGAAGTCTATTACAGTTGTAGGTAACGAGAACTCCGTTCGATTTCTGAATTGCCCCTCTTTGGGTTTTATTTTTCTCTTTTTCTTCTTTTTTCTTTTCTTTTTTTTCTTTTTTAATTCTTTTTTTCTCTTTTTTGTGCTATTTTATCCTAACTCTAAGAAAGTTGCCTTATATGCATCATCTTATGCTTCTAGCTATGAATGGGGTAAGATGAGTCCACTTTAGTGTGGATGAATTCTTTTTTGCTTTGATGTCATTCTTTGATATTAGGTCTAGTTTAGGTGACCTTCAACTATCCCTATAGTCTTGGCTGTATATCCTTTTCTTTGGTCTTCTTTCCCTTTCATTCTTTAGTGATCATCAGACTTGCAATAAGTATCACAACATCTCAGGGTAGGTTGTTGAGTTTCACAAGCCAATAAAAAGCAAGCTAAAATTTTATAAAGGCTCAAAGGGACAACTAGGCATTGATGTTCAATTGGGTGGATACTAGTTGTTGGCTTACCAAATAATGCCTAGTTCATTTCTCCCTTAAATAAGCAAAGTTCAATTTCACCTCAAAAATTTATCAAAGAATGTTCTAAGATTGACTAGGACCTAGACAAAGGTATTTATGTAGGAGCCCTCTCTAAGTAAGCATACACAGTTCAATGCTATAGAATAATTCCCTTACCTAATAAAGTCATTCAGATTATGATGCATAGATATACTAATTTATGAATATCAAGCTAGACTCATCATCGGTTGAATGCCCAAATGAACAAAGACCACCAAAATTTAAAGAAAATAATTTATTCAAATAATCTTAATTTGAAAAACTTAATTGTTCTAGAGAACATTAAAGAAACAAAATGAAATTAAAACTAAATGAGCTAAAGGAAGTTCATTGAGTTGAAGTCAAAAAATGCTTCATCTACATGGACATGTCAGGGGCAATGGTCATCACCTCCTCATCCATAATTCCTCCATCCTCTTCTTGAAATGATGATAAGACAAAACTTTTCATCAATCCTCCCACTATTATGAAGGTCGCTGGCGGTGGCACGCTTTCAAATTTAGGCAAAGGATTACTTTTGGTATTGTGCTTGTTAGGTTCAGGCAGCTTTCCACTATTAATCAAATTTTGGATCTCATGTTTTAGTCCCAAGCATTTGTCTGTCTCATGTCCCTGTGTTTGATGAAATTGACAAAAGGCTTTAATATCAATTTTTTGGGGTAAAGGATTTGGCAAAGGGTAAGGGGCCAATGGTTGTAACAACCCTTTCTTTTGTAGCTTAATAAAGACCCAAGACAAAGGTTTCCCAAGATCTAAAAATTGTCTTCAATTTACTTGACCAGTTGTATTCACATCTACTGCATTCTATGTACTGTGGCTACTAGACTGATAATTCTCCCTCTCATTCTTTCTTCCAAAAAATGGCTCTTTTCTCGTTCCTATTCTTCTATTTGTAAGCCAGCTTGAAGAAGATCTTTGAAATCTATGATGATTGTGTGAGACATCCATTCACGAAGACTAGGCAGTACCCCTCTTACTATCATTCTAATCTGATCTAACTCGTCGGGCCTTTTCTTGAGCAAAGCAGTCTTGTTTCTCCACCTCTTCACATAGTCAACAAAGTTTTCATTTGATTTCTGCCTTATCAATTCAACTTCCATCAAAGTGACCTCCAACTTGGCATTGTACCTATATTGTTGGATGAAGGCCTTGTACAACAAATCCCAACTCTTTTGGGTACTATTCTCTAAGGTGTTGAACCAATTCTGCACAATCGGATCCAATAAAAGCATGAAGTACCTTAGAGTTTGAACCTTAGTAGCTCGGGCAGACTGCATGGCTGTGATGAATTACTTCACATGGAGATGAGGATTTCCCATTCCATCAAACTTGGCAAATGATGACATCTTGAACTTATAAGGGACCTCATCATCTTGTTCAAATAGCTTATCCACCTCCGAATCTCTTTGGTTTTCAGCTTCTTCTAAAACTTCTTCTCCACGTCTATAATCATCTTTTCCACATTAGAAGTCTCAGTCTTTTTGATAGTTACCTTCTCCACAACCTTTGGCTCCTTCATCTTATCTTGAGGATCTTGAAAGTATTGAGCCCAATATTCATCATTACCCATAACCATCTTGTCATCTTCAAAGGCCACTTCACCAACCTTAGCCTTTCCTTTATCTTTCTGCTTCTTGGTACTAGCAGATGCTTCAGCAGTGTTCCCAAATATTGCCGCCACTTGGCTTCTCATGGTCTCATCCAAGACCCCCTTTAGCTCTTCCATCTTGGTGTTGACTGCATTGTCTATCTTCTTCTAAATTTATTCAGGTTCCATTGCTCTTGGTGAGAAGCTAACTGAGTCATTGCTGGATTCTATGTCACTGGCATAGGTCAAATTGTCGTAAGCTCTTAAACTACTATACTCTAGGGCTACAAGCTAGAAAGGATCAATGATATGAGCTGCAATGCAGGCATGCATGTATACATGATGCACCAGTAACAAACAAACAAACTCAACATAGTAAAAAAAAACCTTCCAACCTTATAACTTCCACACATGAATGGCAAGTCTCTTTTCCTAGGTATATAGCCAACAAAATACCAACATGAGATATATTATTTTCAAAAAATTCACTTGGATGAATAACCAGCAGTTGTATTTTCAAATTAGAAGTCAATCCATGATAACTTCCATTAATTAAGTCTTATCCATTGGAACAACTAAAAAATAGTTTTTATGCTATATTGGATTAAAACTAAATTAAAAGGCTTATCATAAATAGATTTTCCCTTTTGAAAAAGCAACCAATAATTCATGCCACAAACAAGCCCATGATCAATAAGTCTTAGTGTGAACTAGGCCCACAATTGATTTTAAGTATTCCATAATTGACCTAAATATTTATAAACCCATTTAAAAGTTTTGCTTTGAAATAGTTTTGTTTCAAAGCCCATTGCAAAAATTTGTTTCGAAAAATAAATTTTGGGCTTTGAACTTGGGCCATGAGGTAAAAAGAATTTTTGATCCATATTGAAAAAAAGGTTTTATGTACAAAGACCATCTTTGAAAAATATTTGGAAATGATTTTGCTCTTTTGGACGTTTGAAAATTATTTTAGGCTTACAGTATATTTAGGTCATTAGAAAAGGACAAACCAAATAGGCCATGATTTCAACTAAGATATATCAAACATAGTCAAAGAGCAAGCATTTGGGTATAAACCTAAGGAAAGTAACTAGGCCAACTATATGGGCTTTAGTGTTTAGGTTGAAAAGGCTTAGGCTCCCATAGCAAGTATATACCAAAAGGCACGAGGTTATGAGTTGTTATGCCATGCTCGATGTCCATACCTTGAGTGAAAGTATGGTATCCATTACATAACACAACACGGGTAATACGGGCATCCTAACTTACATACACAATGCAATCTAAAATAATGCAATGGATAATATCATAATAAGAAAGAATAAAATAATATAAAGACCAATGAAATTAACTTCTCTTATCCCCAGTGGAGTCGACACTGTAAGCGGGAATTTTTGTCCCCACTCCCATGTGGAATGGTTCTTGCGACTTCGGCACTGTTAGGCTCAGGACCTTAGAGAACTAGGGCTTAAACCCAGAGAAAATGGAGTTGCCATCTGGACGGCCTGGAAAAGGAAAGGGGTGGATAACTTGATTCCTAAGGAATCCCTAACCCCCTAATGGGTTTGGAAAGTTGGGTACACATGGGGAGAGTGAGAAGTGGCCTAGTACCCCCATAATGCCCGGCTCAATAGAATCGGCCTCATTTCAGGTATAAATATTTTTAAATTTATAAAGATTATGATATCATCCATATTACACATAATTTAAAATAAATAAATACTCATTGTATTAAAACCAAAACAAGTTCAAACAAAATAATAAATGGGCATGGAAACATGCCCTTACCAATGTCCAAATGTCCATAAAGAAAATAAAATAGGATACCCAACAAAAGATTGAAATGTGTCCCTTATAATTGTCCCAAAATCTATAAAATAAACTAAACTACATAAGCAAAACAAATAAGGCACCCACAAGTGGAAACATGCCTTTTATATCCTTAAAAATAGACAAATAAATAAATATAGTTTAATCATTTAAAATAAGATACGTAATCCAAGCATAGTTTAAACATCACAATAATAATAATAATAAATTAGGATTTAATAAAAGAAAATTAAAGTTAACCACAAAGAATTAAAATTCACAAATAAATATTGACCCAATTGATGAGGGATCATGTATGACAGTCCCGCTAGCTGGTTCGTGGGCGAGGGTCAAGGCGGTAGCACCCCCAAAAGGTAGACAATTTACATGATATGGTTTTGTTAGAAAATTAGGGTTTCTATGTAAAATAGGATTTTATATTTATATAAATTAAGGTTTTTAGGGTTTTAGAAAACAATCATGGTTTTAGGATTTTATAAAAATATGATTAGGGTTTTGGTTTTAGAAAATAGATTTAAGATTTTACTTTTAGAAAACATAATTAGGGTTTTTGGTTTTAGAAAAATATGATTAGGGTTTTGGATAGAATTTATGACTTACAAATGAAGGTTAGGGTTTTGTTCTTAAATTTAGCTACTGTAAGTAAGTTCACAAATTGACGATCACTATTTATTATTTTTGCTAGATTACTATCTATGTTATTCATATTGCAATTGTAAACTTTAACAAAATAATTATTACTGGATGAAAATTATTATTTTTAATGAGGATTTCTACTGGATATCTCAGACAATTGCAAGACATTAAATGAAATAATAATCAATGTGACCACTGTAACCTTAAATGAATTGATTAATAAAAAACTAAACCTCCGTTTGCTGGCTACATCAAATTGTATACTGATCCAAACCTCCTGCTTACACTAGTATTAAAGTCTCAATTGAGCAAAGTGAAGATAGTTTGCTACTGCCTTCCGTTTTATTAAGTTTCTCTATATCTTTGAATTTTTTTTGGCAGTGCTGCTACTGTTTCTTTTAATCCTTTGTTGCTTTTCTTTTTTGCCATCTGATTGATTGTTGCTTGATCCTTGTTGCCTATTGCCTGTTTTTCTGATCTTTCTTGCTCTTTTGATTGTTGTTGCTCTTTTGTTGATTAATCTGCCTTGCTGATTAATGTTACTTATTCATTGTTACTAGCGTTAAAACATATTATTTATAGGTAAACCATCACAAAAACCATAAACCTAATCTATGTAATCCATCTTTAAAATGAATTCTCGCCTAATTAGGAAACCAGCTAGCCAAAAAGTTAAAATAGTTTATGACCATGTCTATTCGATGTGCCAGATCAACATGGGCTAAGGCCATGTTGCCCATGTTGATCTGGGCAACCAGATTGACATGACCCTTTGACTCATGTTGACCTGGGCAACTAGGTCGACATTAGCCCCGGTTGATGTTGACCTTTGCCCTCCAGGTCGACATGAGCAATGGCTCAAGTCGCCTAAACCTAAAAGTTTTAATTTAGGCTGAAAAAATTTAATTTAGAATTTTATAATTTTAATCAATTGAATTTATGCCTTTTGAAATTGGACCGACTTATTTAAAAGTTATAAACTAGGTTTAAATCTTCTAAAGTCAGATCAAATTTATTTTGGCATTCTTTAATCAGGATTGCATTAACTTAGAGCCAAAATTAAGGGTCTACACTGCTAGAAATGTGACTAAGGCTCAGGGGATTGCTATTGCAGCAAGAGGAGAGAGTAAAGACAGGAGACCTCAGTCAGAGGTACGGTCTTCATCATCTAGGAGGGGCCAAGGGAGTTTTTTTATAGAGATCTAGTAGAGGCCAGGGGTAGCCTGGCAGGGGTTCTCAGTAGCAGAGATAAAGATAGGGACCTGCTGTTTCAGTGGCTAGTACTCCAATCCCAGTTACACAGAGATCTCCTCCAACCACATGTGCTTAGTGTGGTCGAATTCACAGGGGTTTTTAGGAGTATTAGTCTATCATCAGCCAGTTGTTTTAGATGTTGGTCCCATTACCATTTTATTAGAGATTGTCCAGAGCCACCAGCGAATAGACCGACAGAGATAATAGTTTCCATCTCCAATAATAGAGGGTTCTCAACTGGATAGTATACCTACAGTAGCAGAGTTTTTAAATGTGTTCTCTAATGATTTACTAGGGTTACCTCCACAGAGAGGTGGAGTTTGGTATGAATTTGATACCTGGTACCACTCCCATCTCTATTACTCCTTATTGGATGCACCTATTGAATTAAAGGAGTTGAAGGTGTAGTTGTAAAAGCTGCATGATAAAGGCTTCATATGCCCTAGTGTATCACTGTAGTGAGCACCGATGTTATTTGTGAAGAAGAAGAATGGCACTTTGAGATTGTGCATTGATTATCGATATTTGAATAAAGTGACCATCAAGAATAAATACAATTTCCCTTGCATTGATGATCTCTTTGATCAGTTGAAGGGGGTCGCAGTGTTTTCAAAGATTGATTTGAGATTAGGGTATCATTAGTTGAGGGTTAGGGATGCAGATGTGCCTAAAACTGTATTCCACACAAGATATGGCCATTATGAGTTCTTGGTAATGGCTTTTGGGTTGACAAATACACCAGCTACATTTATGGATTTGATGAATCAGGTGTTTAGGCCATACTTGGATAAGTTTATGATGGTGTTCATTGATGATTTCTTGGTATACTCTCACAGTAAAGAAGAGCATGACAAACATTTATGAATTGTGTTGCAAAACTTGAGGGAGAAACAATTGTATGCCAAATTGTCCAAGTGTGAACTTTGGTTAGATCAAGTGACTTTCCTCGAGCATGTTATTTTAGCAAAGGTTATAGAAGTTGATCCGAGTAAAGTTGAGGCAATTTTAAATTGGAGTCTACCAAAGAATATGACTGAGATTAGAAGTTTTCTTGGATTGTCTAGTTAGTACCATCGATTTGTGAATGGATTTTCTATGATAGCTTTGCCACTTACTAGATTACTTTAGAAGGATGTGAAGTTTTTATGGATGGACCGATGTCAGGTGGGCTTTGAGCAATTGAGAGATATGTAGACTCAAATTCCTGTTCTTACTCTATCGGTGGAAGGTAAACCATATGTGATATATAATGATGCTTCACATAATGGTTTAGGTTGCATTTGATGTAGGAGAGTAAAGTTATTACTTATGCCTCTAGGCAATTAAAACCTCATGAGATAAATTATCCGACCCATGATTTGGAGTTGGCGGCTATTATATTTGCATTGAAGATTTGAAGACACCACTTGTATAGAGAGAAGTGTTTTATTTACACTGATCACAAGAATTTGACATATCTGGGTGTCCAGAAAGAGTTGAATCTTTCTCGGAGGCAATGGTTAGAGTTGATAAAGGATTATGATTGTCTAATTGATTATCATCCTGGCAAGGCAAATCTAGTTACAGATGCCTTAAGTCGAAAGTCTATAGCAAGGTTGACTGCTTATGCTCTCGTGTTGCTTGTTGAGTTAAGAGCATTGCATGCCATATTTGAAGTTTGTGATGATGATACTCTTATGGCTCGTTTGTAGGTAGGCCATTACTAATTGATCAGATTAAAGAAGTGCAGAAGTTAGATGTGAATCTCCAGAAGATTTTTAAGAATTGTAAAAAGGGGGAGAGCAAAGATTTTCAAGTGAGAGATGATGGCAGCTTATGGTACATAGATAGATTATGTGTTCCTGAGGATATAGATTTGAAAAAAAAGATTTTAGAGGAAGCACATCAATCGACTTATGCCATGCACCCTTGAAGTACCAAGATGTATCAGGATGTAAAGATGCATTATTGTTGGTTCGGTATAAAGAAGAACATAGCAGAGTTTGTTTCTAGATGTCTCACATGTCAGAGGGTAAAGGCTAAACATTAAGTTCCTTCAGGATTATTGCAGCCTTTATCAGTACCTGAATGGAAGAGGGAGCGAGTGACTATGGATTTTGTGTTAGGGCTTCCTTTAAACCATAAGAAACATGATATAATCTAGGTGATTGTGGATAGGATGATGAAGTCAGATCACATTCTTCTAGTTGGGATGGACTACTCCCTTGATAGGTTTGTTGAGCTGTATATCAGTGAGATAGTAAGATTGCATGGAGTCCTAGTTCATTACTATCGGACCGAGATCCCAGGTTCTCATCCTAGTTTTGGAAGAGTTTGCAAGGTGCTTTGGGTACTCAATTGCATTTTAGTACTGCATTCTATCCACATACAGATGGATAATCTGAGAGGGTGATACATGTATTAGAGTATATATTGAGAAGTTGTATCATTGAGTTTTTAGGGAGCTGGGTTAGGCACTTATCTTTCATTGAGTTTGCATACAATAACAATTTTCAGTCCAGCAATGGGATGGCATTGTATGAGGCCTTGTATGGCATGAAATGTAGGACACCATTGTGTTGGGGTGAGTTTAGAGAATGAAAGCTAGTAGATCCCAATTTAATCAAGGAAACAGAGGAAAAGGTTAAAGTAATTTGGGATAGATTGAAAGTAGCTTTAGATCAACAGAAATCCTACTTAGATTTGAAGAGAAAAGATATAGAGTTCTATGTGAAGCGAATTCTGAGATTTGGTTGAAAGGAAAGTTAATTCCTCGATTCATCAAACCATATGAGGTAATTGAGAGAGTAGGACTAGTGGTCTACAAACTAGCTTGGCCACCTGAACTAGAAAAGATTCATAATGTCTTCGATATCTCTATGATTTGGAGGTATAGATCGAATCCATCTCATGTTTTATTAGTCTATTGAGGTGCATCCAGATCTAACCTATGAAGAAGAATCAATGACAATCTTAGCACGTGAGATAAAGGAGTTGAGAAACAAGAAGGTACGATTAGTTAAAGTTCTTTCGAAGAATCATTTCACTAAGGAGGTAACCTGGGAGAGTAAGCAAACGATGTGGAGTCAGTATCCTCAACTATTTCAGAACTGATGCTAGGTAATTTTGAGGATGAAATTACTTAAAGGGGAGAGGGTTGCAGCATCCATTAATTTACTAAAATTAAATAATATTAAATTAAATTAATAAGTTAGAGGGTTAAATAAGGTGTTGGTAGTGAGAAAATATCAAGTATATATGTGGAATATAATGAATATTTATATTTCTTGTAAAGTGGAACATAAGTTAGAAAATAAAATAAAAAACAAAAGATGAATAGTAAAGAGGGGCAAAATGGTAAATAAATTTTATAAAAATGAAAATTAATTAAATAATTAAAAAGAAAATAAATTTGGATAGAAGAAGAAATTTGGGATTAAAAAATTAATTAATTAATTAAAGTAATAATATATATGTGGATAGTAAATTAACGAAAGAAAAGTCAAAAAATTAAAAAGCATTTTCCTTCTTCTTCCTCTCACTAGGCCAATTTCCACCATAGCCAAGAGGGAAGATTTTGCTCTTCCAAACATCAAATTTTGAAGGATTTTTTAAGGATTGAAGGGAGATTTGGTGGTTGCCTCATCAATTGGTAAGCTTTCATACCAAAATTTCAAGTTTAGTGAAAAACTATAAATATTTATGAATTGGGTTTTTGAATGTGTATGATATAATTGTTTGAATGGATATAAATGATGCTAATTTGATGGGTAAACAATGGTTTTAAGGTTGGAGGGAAGAAAAGTTTATGTTTGGCTAGTGTAGACCCTTAATTTTTGACCCAGTCTGGTCTGTAATTTTTTATATAGTCCAAAATAAATTTTGTGGTATTTTAATTAAATAATATCTATTTTGTATTTATTATTTATTATTTATAATTTTTTTAAAAAATAAAAAGTAATATTAGTAAAGTTAATATATATATATATATATAATAAATAAATAAAAATAGGCGACGAAAAATTTCATCGCCGAAAGTCAATTGGCTTGGGCCAATGTGGCCAATTCGCCAGCAGGAAATTCCTGCGGTGAAGTGGCCTTGGGCCAATTTACCACAGGAAATTCCTGCGGAGAATTGACTGGGCGCCCGGCCCTCGCTCGCAATTTCACTCCCAGCAGTTTTTTTGCCAGCGCAATTTTCCAATGCAGTTTTTTTTTCTGAAACCAAATTCTATTTGGTTTTGGTTTCTTTTCCTAAATGGTTTTAATTTCCTTAGACAATTAGAAGTAGGCTTATTATTTTTCCTATAAATTCCACATTAAAAACTCAAAATTGGAAGGAGAAAATTGTTTTACTGGATCGGAGACTCAAAAATTCTATCAGCCAAAAGAAAACCCTAGCAAGGAAAATTAACAAGGACAGCAACAAACAGAGAAAATTAGCAACAAGCATTCATCAATCATCAATCAATCAAAGGCAGCAACATTGCCTTTGTTATTGTTCATCCAGAAATCAATTTGGTGGAACCGACTACGCAGGTTTGATCTTTAATCGTAAATTATTCATGCTCATAGTAGTTTCATTTCTTTGATTAATAAGAACATGCATGCAGTAACTTGATCTTTGAACACGCAGTACCTTGATCTTTGAACATGCAATAAATTGACCTTTGTTTCAATAACTTTAATCGTTTGCTTTAATTAACACATTGATTAGTAGGTATTCATAACCCCACTTACATGTTTCATAAAAAACTTAAAACTATCCAGTAGCTATTGAGGATTTAAATTAATTATCAGAATCTATTCTTTTACTAAAACTTCAAGAACCGTACCTTATTTTATCGAAACTCAAAACCTTAAACTTTTTTATCCAAAAGCTTAAACCATTTCATTATTAAAATCCAAAATTATTTTTTAAAGCAGTAAGTTAAACCCTAAAAACCCTAATTCCAAACCCTGAATTTGCAGTAAGTTAAACCCTAAAAACCCTAATTCCAAACCCTGAATTCTAAAACCCTAGTTTCAAAAACCCTAATTTCAAAACCCTAATTACAAAACTCTAGTTTGTAAAACCCTACTTTGAGCGGGGATTTTTACCCCCACTCCCGGTGGAATGGTTCTTACGACTTTGGCACTGTTTAGGCTCGGGGCCTTAGAGAACACGGACCTAGGTCCGAAGAAAATGGAGTCACACCCGGAAGGGCAGGAAAAAAGAAAGTGATGGATGACTCAATTCTTAAGGAATCCCCAACCCCATAATGGGTTCGAAAAATTGGGTACGTGTGGGGAAGGTGAGAAATAGCCCAACACCCCATCAACGCCCGGTTCATTGGAACCGGCCTCCTTTACAGGTCTTAATATTATAAAATTCTTAAATATAACAACATTATCCATATTACACACAATAATTAAAATAAAGCGTCGTTATATTAAAAGAATCAAAGCAATGTCCAAACAAAGCAAATAAATGGATACCCATCCAAGGATGGAAACATGTCCTTACATCTCATGCCTAAATAGGACACCCACCAAAAGGTAAAAATATGCCCTTTACATTAGTTCTAAAATAGAAAAGCAGTTTAAATTAAATGATAGTTAACTAATGAGGTACCCACCAAGTGAAAATATACCTCTTACAACATTTGAAAATCTAAATAAATCGATAAAAGTAAATAACCATTCATTATAAATAAATCATTTATCAAAGATATTAAACATCAATAGAATAAAATAAACATTCATCTATGATAAACTAAAATAATCAAGCATTGAACTTAAATAAATCAACAAAGCATTGAAAATAAATTAAAGCATAATTAAATATAAAATTGAATAAAGCAAATAAAGATCCAAATTAGGGCTACTGTTTCTATTTAAGATTCTTTATTTAATGTGTTTAGGGTTTTGGAATTTCATGGGTTTAAGCTACTGTGACTTTTAATATAATTGAAATGGAGTAAAAGTTTTATGATTTAAAAAGTTGGTAAAGTTCTTTGATTCATCAAATTAGGGTTTGAGATGTATAATCATGAAATTAGGTTTTGGACATTTTAAAACATTTAGATTTATGATTTACGGTCACTGGATTGTGTTTTCTAAGCTTACCGTGTAGAATTAGATTTATATGGTTTTAAAGTTTTAAAGAATTAGGGTTTAGAAAACTTTAGGGTTTAGGAGAATGGATTTTATTTTTAGAGTTTGAGAAAACAATTTATAGTTTTATAAAGCTTTATGTGATTTTTAGAAACTGTAAAGTGAAGTTCATGGTTTTAAGGTTTTGAAACTTTGGAAAACAGATTAAGGTTTTGGGAAAGTTGGAAAGTAGATTAGGGTTTTGATATTATGAAGAAATAGAAAAAATAATTTAGGGTTTTTTGAAAATAGAGAAAACGATTTAAAATTTATAAAAACAAAAGAGACAATTTAGGGTTTTTGGGGGCAGAAGGAATAAGTTAGGTTTTTGAGGTTTTAGGGAAACAGAAGGATGATTTTTAGGGTTTTAGAACGATTTAATATTTTTTGGAAAAATAAAGAAACAGATTAAAGTTTTTAAAGGTATCTAGAAACAGAGGAAGTCACTTAAGGTTTTTGGAAACAAAGATCAAGTTATTACATCTTCAAAGATTGAAGTTTTGAGTGTGTAATCTATGAATTAAATAAAGAACAAAGCTACTGTAAGAAACAAAAAGAAATTAAGAATTCAATTCTTCGTTCGTAGGTTACACCAAAAATTACTTCTTGGATGAACAAGGTCAAAGACAAACTTTGCTGCCTTTGATGGGTTGAATTGCTTGCTTGCTCTCTCAAAACAAGTCCAATTGATTCAAGGTTTTCCTCCTCAATTTGGTTCTCAATTTTCTCCTCCAGATTTCTATTTTTAGATCCCTTTTTGTGTTGTTTTTTTTAATCTTATTTATAGAAGAATTTTATGCTTAAGTTTAGTTATTCTAAAATATAACATTTATTAAGAAAAGGAAACCGAAACCTAGTTGTATTAGGTTTCGAAAAATTTGCGTCAAAAAAATTTCACTGGCGAAAAAAAACTGCTGCGAAAAAAATGCGCTGGTGAAAAAACTACCACAGCTGGCTGCGGCAGCGGGAGCAAAAATGGCCTGCTGGCCATTTCACCTGCAGGAGAAATGGCCCACGGCCATTCGTCCGGCGCTGGTTTTCGACGACGATTTTTTCGTCGCCGATTTTTATTTTTATTTTTTTGTTTATTATTATTACTTTTTATTTTTTTATTAATAAAAATTAGATACTAAAGCAAAAATTATTTAATTAAGATAACAAAAATTATTTTGGACTAATTAAAATATATTGGATCGGACTGGGTCAAAAATTAAGGGTCTACAGTTTGCCCCCTGCTTGAACGATCTGATACTTTAGTAAAAGAGAGTAAAAAGCAATAAGACTTAATTTTTGAGATGGTTCAGGTTTTGGGTTCTTGACCTGGTTCGAGTTCTGGACTCAAGGATCATTCTAGGTTCTTGACCTAAGGAAAATTTGGGTTATGGACCCGATTCGACTTCTGTACTTAAAAGAGATTCTAGGTTCTGGACCTAAGGATAATTTGGGTTCTGGACCCGATCTAAGTTCTGGACTTAGGAAAGATTCTAGGTTCTGGACTTAAGAAAAATTTGGATTCTGGACCTGAGCTAAGTTCTGGACTTAAGAAAGATTCTAGGTTCTGGACCTAAGGAAAATTTGGGTTTTGGACCCGAGCTAAGTTCTGGACCTAGAAGAGATTCTAGGCTTTGGACCTAAGGAAAATTTGGATTCTGGACTCGAGCTAAGTTCTGGACTTAGGAAAGATTCTAGGTTCTGGACTTAAGGAAATTTTGGGTTCTGGACCCGAGCTAATAATTTATTTCAAAAATTTTGGCTAATTTTTATGCATATTTCTTCTCCTTGCCCCATGTGTGTAAAAATATTTTTACACATGCAAGCATTTGAATGATTAAAGTGAATAATTGAATTTACTATTTATTTACTGTGTAGTAACTGTTCATTCACTATTTACGGTTCATAAATAGTAAAACTTACTTTTGAATTTTTATTTTTTTCTTGCCGTTTCTCTATAAAATCCCACGAATCCTTCATTTCATTTACAGCAAAAATTTCTCAATTTCTATAATTCTCTCAAATTCTTTCAAATTTAGCACGTAGTTATAAAAAAAAATGCATGCTTCAAGGTCAGGGACTCATTATAATGCCGAGTTATTAGAGTTTATTCGGGATCATGAAGATGAAAATATAGATATACTAGCCGGGATGCTGCTTCACCGAAGTTCAAACCAAAAGAGTGAGGTAATTATTTTTTCCCCTTTTTTCTATTTTATTATTATTTCTTCTTTTTTTTTGTTATTTTTCTATTATTTTTCCTTCTCTTTTTTTATATATTTTTTCTTTCTTTCTGTTATTATATTTTTTTATCTTCTCGTCTTTATGTTATTTATATTATGTTCCTTTATTATTATTGTATTTGCCTAATTTTTATTTACATTTTTATATTATAATAATTTTTAGGAAAAATAAATTAATTTAGAATAGTACGCACTTATCTCGCATTAACTTACCTAGCTCTGTGTTAGCATGATCGTTGTGTTATTCGGGCTGGAGGGTGTATTTACAAAGCTCGACAATGGTACGATGTAGTGCCTTCTCGGGTAAGGCAGATTATCCGAGATTGCGGCTTTGAGCAGTTCATCTTACAATTGCCATTCGAGGAGTATCAGATTGACTGGAGCGTAGTCCAGGCGCTTACAGAATGATGGTTGGACACAACCCACACTTTTCACTTACCCATTGGAGAGATAACAATTGGTCTGGTTGATTTTACTACTATAACCGGCCTTCGATATGATGGTGTTTCGGTTCCTTTGAACAATGATATTTTAACATTTGAAGAAATTCAGGAATTAATTGGTATGGAACCATCATATAAAGGGCCTTTTAAGATAAAAATTGAACCGATTCGTAGCTATTGGATGAACTATGAAGGACGGATTCACAGAGACACGACCCAACAGTATGCTCGAGGATTTTTGTTATATTTGCTTGGGTCGACAATCTTAGGCAGCACTGAATCCTCCATCCACTTGTCAGTGTTGAATGCCCTTTCTTACTTCAGAATGGTACCATCTTCTGGCTGGGGTGAAGCTGTTCTCGCGTGTCTTTATCATGGTCTTGATAAACTTTGTCGAAATAAGAAGTCTTTTGTCGACTTGATGGCGGTTGTCGAGGTATTCTTCTTCTACCAATGTCAATTCCACTCTTTTCTTGCATGAATTTGATCTTTACTATTATTGTAGGTATGGGCATATGAACACAACCTTATGAGGGTACCCGGTATTTTCCGAGATAGGGTCGGGTATCCGAGATTAAATTTCTAGTTGTCAGATCGTGTGGATATCCCCGGCTCTCACCATATGCATACTCATCACTATGTGTTGAGCCGCTTAGCCTGGGACCAGGTAAAATAACATTAGTATGCTTTAAATTTTATGTAAAAGTTTACTTACCTTATGTTATTTTGCAGGTGAATTTGACCTGGTGGAACCCAGAAGAGCGGACAAACTGGTCTCCTTTCATGAGGGCTGCGCTATCTTTCCAACATTCTCACCGAGTCATCGCTGGCCCAATGTCTAGTGGCTGATTTCTCAGGGAGAGAGTTTATGAATGGTTTTCGGTCCAGAGCAGCGAAGGGTCACGATGCATATCCTGGAATATACTTTAAATATTATGTCGATGCTGGATGATGCATGGTGGCTGGCTCAGTACGGTTATGGTGTTGAGTCATTTCTTCATCTACACGGTGCATTTTATGCCCATTTTATTCAAAGGAGGCTCTTGAACTTTGATGTATCTCCCGTTGGTGTGCAGGGGATTCCAAAAGAAAATGAGAGCAGAGATGAAGAGGAACATCAAGGAGATGCAAGAGAGTTTGTTCCACATCTCGGGGCTACTACTTCTCAGGTAAAACTTTTACCATTTTTCCCTTACATAACTGCTTTTTTCTTTCTTTGATTCTTTAATGATTGTTGCAGGTTGTTGGTTCATTTGATCACGAGGCTGGACCTTCTTTTACTACCCCTTCATTTGCTCATTCTAGCCCGCCAGATATGCCATCTCATCCGCAGGGCATTGATATGAACTACCTGGTAAGTTCCTTATTTCATGGTAATTTATGCTATATGTATGCATGATTATGTATGCTCTTACCCTTTTCCTTTCTGGCTCACAGCAGATTCTCGAAGAACAAAATAGGAAACTTCAAGAAGAGTTGGCTGTAAGTCGTCAGCAGTGTAACACCCCTTCCCAGCCTACATGTGTAAGCCGAGTAGAGGCACCACACTATCCTAATGTTGCTACCAATTTTACTTAGTCAAATTTTAGTTCCGATTTTACAGAAATTTTGCCAGAGGTTCGCCTAGAAATTTGGGTCCCAAGTGTCGACAAAACTGATTTTTCTTATTTTTGAAAAAAAAATATTTTAATTCACAATTCAACTCAAGCACACTCCCAATAATCCACCCTTATAACCTCAACTACAATCCTGCAAGAAAAGTTCACACTTCTATATCATTTCTCAAGATTACATATCATTTGCTAAGTTTCATTACCATACCACTGTTTATTCTCTTGTTACATACACCATAATACTTAATATGTTAACAAACCTTTACAATAGATATAACGTACATGCCATACTACTATTTTATGTCAAAAGTCCTATCCTAATCACCGTCGAGCTGATGCGAGCCGCTGCAGAAATGCTGATCTTCTATACACTATCTGCGAGTTAGACATATAACTCGCTGAGCAACTTATTGCCCAGTGGGTACTTTAACCATTGCCATACAATGTCTACTCGATATCACATATAAAAGTAGAATACTGCATAATTAAACTATTTTCATGCAATCATCATATTTATATTTTCTAATTAAGTTAAGATTCACATTCTGTATGTAAACAACATGTAATATAACTTCATTATAAGTACGAGTTAATCTGCTCCACTCGGTAATTATGAATACACCGATCTCGAAATGAGGCCTCATATAGAGTTACGCGTGGTCTTGACCTCACACGAATAATTGCCATGGTCTTGGTCTCACACGATATAGAATAACTGCGTGGTCTTGGTCTCACACGACTAGTTGCCATGATCTTGACCTCACACGATATAACCGCGTGCGCGTAAGTAATATCCCGACCGAAGCCGTTAAGACAGTACTGCCGGTAGGATGGCATGCCAAACCCCCATTCCAGACCGGTTTTACCCATTTACCGAGTAGAGCATATATAACATTTCATATATACCCATTCACTTCGTATATATACCACATATTCTCCATGTATCTACCATATATATTTACACAAAAATCACATATACTCACATATGTATCATATGTATTCACATATTTTCCATCTTAATTTATTCTTCATATCATAATTAAACTCAATACCAAAAATAAAATGATAAAACACCCACACCAAGTTTTTGACCAAGTTAATAATGAAAAATTACCATATGAACAATAAACTCTGGTTCTTGACCCAACTTGATCCTTGTTTTAGAAAATTTGTATAAAATAATCCACTTGGCTAAAAACTCTAAAATTTTTACAGAATTTATTTTTACATCTTAAAATCATTCTTTTAAAATTTCAGATCAAATTGGACATAAAATCATTCTTTCAAACTAGTTCACCCAACCAGACTGCTCCAGTTGCCCTGCATCCTGGCAGCAGTTCTGAATTTTATGAATTCCGTAAATTAAATTCAATCAATGTGGTTCCAAATTATTTTTATCAAATACTAGAATTACTAAAAAACAACATATCCGAAATTCAACTCAATATAATTTTTCTATATTTAATTAAAAATCATACAAGTCACAGCATTTTACTAATTGTAAAACAGAAAAATTTTAAAAGGAGTTCCATGGTTAAAGTAACAAACCTTGCTCTTTAATTCCCTTTTGCATTTCCTATTGTGGCCGAAATTTGTAAGTGGAAAAGAGAGAAATTGGTTCTTCATATCATGATATATGTATATATAAGGGGAAAAAATGATGATCACATTATGTGTTGGATAAATCCTTAAAGACCACTTGTCCACCTTTCTCTTTCTTCATTTAATACTCATGCTAAATGGTAACTTTTGATTGGCCAACAAGAGATTTTTATAGTTTTCTTTCCCATTACTTCTTCCCACTTGTCCCTCTTTCCATTGGATATCCTAAAGTTGTCCCGTGTTACCCATACGGTCCCGACACGAAACCGGGCCCACTTTACGTTCCGGCGATTAATCGATTGTAACTTTTAAACCGTGCGTTTTCGGGAAAAATTGAAACCCACGGTTATGACCCTATTAATCTTGAGAATATTCTTCCGGGGTCAGATATGGGCACTATTAAGAACTTCTGACACTTAATTTTTAAATTTACATAGTTGCCCCTAACTTTTGAGAAATTCTCACTTAGGTCCTTTTGATATCCCTTCCTGACCTTGCTGTCTTTCTTTATTAATATCTTTTTATTCACGACTCCAAATTAAGTAATTATTATTCCCACTAAAACTAGACATCTGGGGCTACATTTTTTCAAAATTTCAGGTCGATCCGAGCTATATCTGATTTTTGACGGTCCTTTGAAGTCAAGCCTACTATGCTGTCCTGAGGCAGCTTGCACATTGTCTACTAAATCCATCATATCTTATTCTGTACAACTCCAAATTGGGTAATTTAAAGTTATACATCTATCTAAGACACAAATAAACAATTAAGTCTTCTTTGAGACTCTCTAATTCTATCATTAACTTGGATGAAATTCGAGCTCAAGTTATAGGTCATGTTCTAAGTTCCTTTGTTCTAAGCCTAAATCATATCCTCTATGTTTGTTTCTTACCAATCTGGAATTCGGGATGTTACAAGCAGGCTTCTCATTTTGAAAATTTATATCATCAATCTGAACAAAATTTCCAAGACTTCTGATTTCAGGGGATGAGGGATCCTGGCGCTTCTTCATCAAGAGGCCCCCAGACTGATGACCATGAGATCCTTTCGTCTACTTCTGATGAGAACCATGAAAGATTGGAACTTCAAGGTAATAGAGATTTTGGTGCTCCTGCTTTGGGTGATCCCGGGATGAGTAATTTGCCGAATTTTGGTGCTCCCATTTCGGACAGACTTGGGGACGAGTGATTTGGCCCCTTCTCCAACAGGTGATGACTTTTTCAGGGTTTTATTTAATGACCTACCACCACCCTCTTAGTGATGTATAAATATTGTATCAATTGTATAAATATTGTACAATAATGAAAAAAATACAAATTTCATCTTTACTGTAACTTTTTTTACTCTATTTTTTATATTACTGCGCCACTTTTTTTTATCACATCATAAATAGTGCATCACAATTTCCTTTTCACAGTCGCACTATTTGCTAAAACCAATTTCAACGCGATAAAGGAAATTGTTGCCAATTCTTTTCCTTACACAACATGGTTTCATCCTTTTCCATCTCCTTCACTAAATCAATTTCGGAAAAGGTTATTGCCTCTATATAAATCACCTTTCATGCCATATTTCATACAGAATCCAAAATTCTTTCGATCTTAACGTAAGAAACTCCCTTTAACAATTTTGATTTCCCTTCATTCATCAACCATGACCGAACATTATTTAAAAAAGATAAAAATTATATTTAAGAATATGGATGCCATTCATTGGAAGCAAATTTCGTGGTCAAAACTTGATGTTTTAAAATGTTTTCAAAATGTTAAATTGGACCACTCCTTCTTACAAGCCGTGGCTTCCTTTTGGAATACGGATTCTAGGGTATTTAAAATTACTGGCTTTGAAATATGTCCCTTGATTGAAGAATTTGAGGCCATCCTTGGATATCTAAATAATCAACAAATGGCATTACCCACATTGATTTCCAAGACTCAACAGAAGATGCAGATGTTATTTTAAATTCCAAAACCCGAAGTTCTTCAGTTGATGAGAGGTGAAAAAATTCTACTTGCTCCTTTGATTGATTATTGTCTCTCTCATTTGGCTGCTACTAAGGCATGGGGATGCATGCTCTGTCTTTGCTTGCTAGACCAATTCCTGCCTATTTCTTCTAATGGCGATATTGATATGCAAGTATTGGATATTATGGACCAAATGGAAGGAGGCTTGTCGCCGGTACCTGTGATCTTAGCCTAGACTTTAGTTGGATTAGACTAACTTAAATCAGGATTGTCAAAGAGACTGACTAGGAGTCCGTTGCTGCTTCAGGTAATTACCTAAACTGCCCTTTTAGGTTTTCAATTTAGGTTTTCTTTTTTCCCTTTTTTTTGCTTTGATCTAATTTTTGCCTAGTCCGCCCATGTGGGTTTCAGAACTAGCGAGCTGTCCTAATTTTTGCCTAAGCTGCCCTCGCGGGTTTTCAACTTAGCGGACCTCTTTTCTTTTATTACATATATTTTTATTACTCTATTTTTTGCCTAGTCTGCCCATGTGGGTTTTCAGAACTAGCAAGCTGTCCTAATTTTTGCCTAAGCTGCCCTTGGGGATTTTCAACTTAGCGGACTCTTTTTTATTATTATTATTTAATTCTTTCTTCATAGATTTGGCTTCAGGAGCGTCTTTGTTTGCTTGATACTCCATCCATGGATTTTGCCAGATATCTGCCACATCATCATTCTACTAGGAAACTACTCCATCCTGCTTCTTCATATGCTGATTGGGTTTACTGGATCCACTCACGCTCTGAAGTCAATATCTGTTGGTTGGTACCTTGGTGGAAGATTTCTCGTATCACCATGCGGACATACTTGATGTATGTTCCCCTTACTGCTCTTCGTCAAGGTACTTGCTATGATCCTCGCCGACTTGGTCGTCAGTATGGAGCTGAGCCTCGTGATTCTGACTTTATTCCTGATTTAGACATACCTCGCCTAACTGAAGCCTACTTGGATCGGCCGAGACAAAGCTGGCCTGCATGTTACACTTATCGACTGCCATAGATTTTACATTTGTTAATTCAGAAAGTGTATTGTTAGGATGAAAAATGATTAAAGTAATAAAAGATGCTTCTTTTCCATTTAAAATTTGTCATCACATTTTGCTATTGTGTTTATTTATTTCATCCATACCTGGTCAAATACTTATAACAGTGCACATAGAACAATTTTAACATTAATTTTGTTTTATTAAATTGGGGAACAACCAAACATAAAGCCATCATACACAAGATCACTCTTGTTGCCAACTAGCCCTTTCGGGTTTTCTAATTGATGATTTTCTCTCATTTAGCTCTAATTGTTGCCTAGCCTGCCCTTTTGAGTTTTTGGGACTAGCAGACTGCTCTAACTTTTGCCTAGGCCACCCTTTTTGGGTTTTCAACCTAGCGAGCTCTCTTTTTTTTATCATACATAAAAACTCTTCAACCTGTCAATGTTTATTGGCTCATTGAACTCGTTCCCATCTATGTCTGATAGCTTCATCGCACCTTTGTTCATGACTTGTTTCACGACATATGGCCCTTCCCAGCTAGGCCTGAACTTCCCTCTTGGATTAGATACATTAGGCTTACATTGCTTCAACACCAAATCCCTTACTCTAAATTTTCTAATTTTAACCATTCTATTGTAGGCCCGAGCTATCTTCTTTTGATACAGTTGGTGATGATACAGTGCCTTTAACCTTCTCTCTTCTAGTAAAGCTAACTGTGTGTATCTGCTCGTTACCCACTCCGTTTCCCGAGCTATCTTCTTTTGATACAGTTGGTGATGATACAGTGCCTTTAACCTTCTCTCTTCTAGTAAAGCTAACTGTGTGTATCTGCTCGTTACCCACTCCGTTTCGGGTAATTCGGCTTCCAAGACTACTCTTAACGACTTGATCTCAATTTTAATTGGCAATACCGCTTCCATCCAATAAACCAAAGAGAACAATGTCATTCTAGTGGGCATCCACACACTTTTCCTATATCCCCATAAAGCAAAGGGAAGAATCTCTGACCAATCCCTGTAAGTCTTGGTCATCTTGGATAGAATTTGCTTAATTGTCTTGTTTGTTGCTTCTACTGCACCATTAGCCTTTGGTCTATAAGGAGTGGATCTATGACGGTGGATTCGGTACTTTGAGAATAAATCCTTAACTACTCCTTGAAATTGTACCCCATTGTCTGATACCACACTGTGCGGGACCCCGTATCTGCAGATGAGGTTCTTTTCAATAAATCTAGCCATTTGACTTACACCCAGTTTATTGAAGGATTCGGCTTCGACCCATTTTGAAAAATAATCTACTGCTACCACAATGAAACGGTGACCATTTGAAGCTGTCGGATGTATCTCTCCTATAATGTCGATACCCTAAGTGGCAAATGGCCAGGGTGAAGACATTGAATGCAGTTCTTCAGGAGGCATGTGATTCAAGTTACCATACATTTGACATTGTTGGCACTTCTTTACAAACTCAATACAATCTCTCTCCATGGTCAACCAGTAGTAACCTTGTCGAATGATCTTCTTAACTAGGGCCAAACCACTCATGTGTGGACCGCAACTTCCCACATGTATTTCTGACATGATACGCTCCACTTCAGGCTTTCTTAAACATCTCAAATGCACACTATCAGGCCATCTTTGATACAACTCTCCATGGAATGTGATGTATTGCAATGACCACCACGTTATAGCTCTTCTTTCTTTCTTTGTTGCCCCCGGCGGGTATTCCCTTTCTTCCAAAAATCGCCTTATAGTATCATACCACGCATCATGGTCTGTATCAATTTCCATGATTGTCTCATATTCATAGCAAGGAGTTGATGAAATGGTTAAAATCTGAGGCTTAAGGAATAAGCTAACAGGGTTTTCCCATACAGAAGCCAATTTGGCTAGGGCATCAGCCATCTGATTTTCTTCTCTCGATAGGTGTATAAACCTACACTCCTTAAAGTTCTTCTTCATCATGGTCCGGTAATGGTGGTATGGTTTCAATTTTTCCTCTTTCAACTCCCACTCTCCATTTACTTGGGATACTACCAGCAATGAATCGCCAAAAACTTCCACCTTATCCACCTTCATAATCATTAGAGTTTCCAAACCGAAAATACAAGCTTCATACTCCACCATATTATTGGTTGCCCTAAATTTCAACTTTTTGGCTAAAGGGATAAGTTCCCCTTTGGGCGATTCTATTATAACTCCCAAACCTGCTACTTTCCTGGTCACTACTCCATCAAAATACATTTTCCACTCTTGTACTTTAATTGCTTCTAAATGTTCATCCGGAAATTCCAAGATTACCTCTTTGCTATCTGGTAATGGTTGTTGGGCCAGAAATTCTGCCACCGCTCTACCTTTGATTATTTTCCTGGTTACATATTCAATCTCAAATTCTTCTAATATTATCAACCATCAACCATATTTCCCAATCAAAGAGGGTGTCTCTCTTAAGTACTTCATTGGATCCAACCTGGAAATTGCTTGCACACTATACGATTGAAAGTAATGTCGCAACTTCTTAGAAGACCAAACCACAGCTATACAAGCCTTTTCAATGATACTCTACTTAATTTCATAAGGTAGGAGCTTTCTACTCAAATAATAAATTGCATGCTCAATCCCTGACTCATCTGCTTGGGCTAGCATGGCTCCTATTGACTCTTCTTCTACTGCTAAGTATAGTAATAGAGGTTTGCCGGGTTTAGGTGCTTTTAAAACAGGTGGATTTAATAAATACTCTTTTATTCACTCAAAGGCCTTTTGACACTCTTCATTCCATATGACTGGCTGATTCTTTTTAAGCAATTTGAAGATAGGCTCACAAATTGTTGTGAGTTTTGCTATGAATCTAATAATATATTGTAATTTACCAATGAATCCCCGGACCTCTCTCTTTGTCTTTAGGGCTGGCATATCCCTGATTGCTTTAACTTTGTCAGGATCAATCTCAATGCCATTTGGACCAATCACATGTCCTAATAATTTACCTGAGGTAACATCGAACACACACTTCTTCGGGTTTAATCTTAGCTTATATTTCAAAGCTCTATCGAGGAATAATTCTATGTTTTGGAAGTGTTGTTCTCTTGTATCTGATTTAACCATCATATCATCACCATATACTTTAACTACTTTGTGCATCATGTCATAAAATAATGGGGTGGCCATCCTTTGGTAGGTTGCCCCAGCATTCTTTAAGCTGAATGGAATCACCCTATAACAAAATATACCCCATGATATAAAGCTAAATGGCATCAAGACTCAAATATAAAGCCCAAAATCCATTTTTTTCTAAAATCTTTTTACAATGGGCTTAGAAACAAAATTATTTTCATCCAACCTTTTTCTTACAAAGAGCTTACAAATTATTTAGGTCAATTACGAAATACCAAAAATCAATTGTGAGCCTAGTTTATACTAAGAGTTATTAATCATGGGCTTGTTTTTGGCATGAATCATTAGTTACTTTTTCAAGTGAGAAATCTATTTATAATAAACCTCTTAATTTAGTTTTAATCTAATATAACATAAAATCTCCTTTAGTTGGTTGAATGGATTCAAACCTAATTAATGGGAATTATCATGAACTGATTTTTATTTTTGAAAAAATAACTATTGGTTGAAACGTCCAAAGGAAATTATTCGAAAAACAAGATACGTCATGTTGGTATTTTGTTAACCATATTACCTAGGAAAAGAGACTCGCCTTTTGTGTGTGGATGTTATAAGGTTGGAAGGAACGTCCTACTTATCTTTGTCTATTATTTGTGCATACATTCATACATTTCATTGATCCTCTCTGGCAAGCAGCCCTGGATTACAACAGTTCAAAAGCTTACGACAATTTGACCTACGTTGGAGATGAAGAATCTAGCAACTACTCAATCACTTGCTCACCAAAAGCAATAGAGCCCGAAAAATTCAAAGAATGGTGGATGACACCCTCAATGCCAAGATAGAAGAAATAAAAGAGGCCCTGGCTGAGACCATGAAGAACCAATTGGCTGCAATTTTAGGAAACAATGCTGAAGCATCTGCTAGCACCAAGAAAGACAAGGGGAAGGCTAAAGTTGGTGAAGTGGCTTTTGATGATGATAAGGTGATCATTGATGATGATGATTGGGCTCAATACTTCTAAGATCCTCAAGACAACAAGGAGCCAAAGGTTGTTGAGAAGGCAACTGTTAAAAAGACCGAGATGTCTGATGTTGAGAAGATGATTGCTGATTTAGAAAAGAAATTTGAGAAGAAGTTGAAAACCGAAGAGATGTCCTAGATTGACAAACTATTTGAATAAGATGAGGAGGTCCCTTATAAGGTCAAGATGCCTTCCTTCGCTAGGTACAATGGTACTGGAAATTCTCATCTCCATGTGAAGCAATACATCACTGCTATGAAGTATGCCCGAGCTACTAAGGCTCAATCTCTAAGATATTTCATGCTCTCATTGGACCCTGTTGTCCAAAATTGGTTCAACACCTTAGAGGAAAGTACTCAAAAAGATTGGGACATGTTGTACAAGGCTTTCATTGAACAATATGGGTACAATGTCGAACTAGAAGTAACCTTAATGGAAGTTGAGTCCATTAGACAATGGCCAAATGAGAATTTTGTGGACTATGTGAAAAGATGGAGAAATAAGGCTGCACTTCTCATGAAGAGGCTCGATGAATCTAATCAAATAAGGATGATTATGAGAGGGGTGTTGCCTAGTCTTCGTGAAAGGATCTCTCATACACTCATCTGTGATTTCAAAGATCTTCTCCAAGCTGGTCTGCAAATTGAATAATGGGAAAGGGAGAAGAGCCACTTTTCAGTAAGAAGGAATGAGAAAGAAAATTATCAGCCTAGCAATCAAAATACACAAAAGGAAGCTGATGTTAATACCACTAGTCAAGAAGGAATGAGGCAATTTTTAGAATTAGGAAAGTCATTGTCTTGGGTTCTCAATAAGCTATAAAAGAAGGGATTGATACAACCCTTGATTCCTCCTCCTTTGCCTAATCCTCTTCCACCTAACTTTGATACTAATGCATTTTACCAATTCCATTAAAGGCCTAGACACGAAACAGACAATTGTATGAAGTTGAGGCATGAGATCCGGAATCTAATCGATAATGATAAGCTACCTGAGCCAGACAAGCCAAATTCCAAGAACAATCCTTTGCCTAAATTTGGAAGAATGCCACCACCAGCAACCTTCATGGAAGGAAAAGGATTGGAAGAAGATTTTATCTTATCCTCTTTTCAAGATGGGAATATTGAAGATGTGAAAGGAGAAGAAGCTTAACTCAATGAACTTCCCTTGGCTTGTTTGTTTTTCTTGTTTAATTGGAACAATCGTATTTTTCAAATTTAAATTTGTTTGAATAAATTACTTTCATCAAAATTTTTGTTGGTCTTTGTTCATTTTGGTGCTTAACCAATGAGGAATCTACCTTGATGATCCATGAATTAATATATTTATGCATCATGACTTAAATGACTTTACTAGGCAAGGGAATTACTCTATAGCATTGAGTTGTGTATGCTTACTTAGAGAGGGCTCGTGCATAATTACCTTTGTCTAGGTCCTAGTTAGTCTTAGAATATGCTTAGACAAACTTTGAGGCAAAATTGAACTCTGCTTATTTAAGGGAGAGATGATCTAGGCATTGTTTGGTTAGCCAACAAATAGTATCCACCAAATTAAATATCAATCCCTGATTGTCCCTTTAAGCCTTCATAAAATTTTAGCTTTCTTTTTATTGGCTTACAAGCCCCAACAACCTACCCTGAGCTGTTGTGATACTTTTGACAAGTCTTATGATTACTAAGGTGAAGAGACAAGAAGATTAAAATGCATAGCCAAAACTATAAAGATAGTTGATGCTATCAAGACCATGAGGATAGTTGATATTCTCAAGACTATAAGTGTAGTTGAAGTTCACCTAATATCTCCAATCTATTAAGATAACATCAGAGTAACAAATGATTTATCCCTGTTAAAGGAGATTTATGTCACTCCACTCATCCATTATTAGAAACCCAAGTTGGTACAAACAAGACAACTCTTTTAGAGCTAGAACAAAAAAAAAAAGTAGAATGAAAAGAAAGAAAAGAAGAAAAAAGCAAAAAAGAAAACAAAGAAAACAAAAAAGGACAAAAGGAAAAAAAGAAGGAAAAAAAAAGAAAAGAAAGATAAAACCCAAAATGGTTCAGAAATCCAACTGAGTTCTCTTTTACCTAAGACAACAAAAGACTTCAATTTAGTTTATAAGGACAGTTTAACTTTAATTGGTCCAACCTAACCAAAGATTTGATCAAAATCAGAAAAAAAGGAGAAAGACCATCTAGTTCTTGAAAGTTCTATACTTGACAGTCCTACAAGGAAGAAGGACTAAATGATAAAATGCTCAAAGAAAAGGAAGAGTAAGAAAAATGAAAAGAAAAAAAGGGAGAAGAAGAAAAGAAGAGAATTTGGGTACCAAACTTTTTTGCAAGGGCAAAGACTGTCCTAATCAAGATCCAGATTAATGCCAAGAAGATTGAAGGAATTTGGAGTCTTGCAAGATTACTCCCAGCTGCCTAAAGTTCAAACAAGAAATTTGTAGTGCGAGGGTTTGTCCATTGTGTCACAACGACTCCAACTTACAAATGGCCTTCATTTATCTCATGTCCCTTATAGACCCCATTTCAAGCCTATCAAAGACCTGTTGATCTCTCTTGGTAGGTAGAGTCTATTAGTGGAGATAGTTTGAATAAACATGCATATGAGATATATAATATTTAAACTCAATGAGACCTCTGGCCAAGTAATGTGTATGTGCCTATCTGAAGTGCAACAATTCTTGCTTAAATAGAAATGATTCCCGAGTTTAGTATGGTAACTAGGGTTGTCATGTTACAGATATGTTAATTTGAAAATCAAGTCCTGAGGTAAATTGACATTGATTTGGCAAAGCCAACATTTGATTTAAAAAAATATATATTTTTTAGTCATACGAAGCCTTTAAGTTAAGAGAAGTATGTTGAATCATCGAATCTCAAAGGACACATTGGGCAAAGTAAATAGTTATTGGCAAGAATGTGAAAAGTTACCAACTGACGTGCTGAATCATTATTTAAAATGGATGTATCTCTGCTGCTTGGGGCCTCCATTATTCATGTTTTCAATATCTCGAAGATAAAAGCCATAAATGTAAAGCATCTTGTCATTCCTAAAGCAAGACTTGAATGAGCATCTAGAAGAAGTCAATGAGAACACTTCTGCTGATCACCTTGGTCTGTAAGTCGAAGGAATCATTACACTCTATGAAGTAAAGATGAAGTGGGTATAGAATCAAGCGGCATAGAAGACCCATTGCTTGAGGAAACTCCATTCTTTTTGCAAAAGAAAGGAAGAAATGCATGCTTGTTCGATGAGCTAGACAATATAAAAACATCAACCAAAGCCACATAGAAAAAATCATGGGTTTGAGCCTACACAGGGGGCAAGGAGAAGATATGAAAAGAAAAAGAAAAAGAAAATATTTTTGCAGTAAAAATAAAAATTATATATCATCATTATTATTTTTATCATTATACTTATTATATAATATTTCCTCAATTGATACAATATTCATAGATCACTAAGAAGGAGATAATCAAATAAAGCTCTGAAAAAATCATCGCCTGTTGGAGCAGGAGGCATATCACCCGTCCCGAGTATGCCCAAAGTAGGAGCACCTAAATCTCTATTACCTTGGAAATCAGATTTGTAACGATCCTCATCCGAAGTAGATGAAAGGATCTCATGGTCATTAGCTTGGGGCCCTCTAGATGAAGAAGCACCAAGATCTCTCATCCCTTGAAATCGGAAGTCTCAAAAATCTTGCCCTGACTAGTGATACAATTTCTCAAAATGGATGACCTGCTGATGACTAGCGGCCAACTCTTCTTGAAGTTTCTTTTTTTGTTCTTCAAGCATCCGCTATGAGCCAGAAAGGAAAAGAGTAAGAGCATACATAATCATGCATACATATAGCATAATTATCATGACACAAGAAAACCTACCATGTAATTCATATCAATGCCCTGTAGATGAGATGGCATCTCCGATTGATTAGAATGAGCAAACGGACGAGCAGTAAAAGAAGGTCCCACCTCATGACCAAACGAGCCAGCAGCCTACAACAATCATTAAAGAAGTCAAAACAAGTTAAGAAAAAGCGATTGCAATGGAAAAATGGTAAAAGTTTACCTGAGAAGTGCTAGCCCAGAGATATGAGACAAACTCTCTTCCCTCTCCATAATACTCCTCTTCATCTCTATCCTCATTTTCCTCGGGAATCTCCCATACACCAATAGGAGATACATCAAAGTTCAAAAGTCCTACTTGAATAAACCGGATATAAGATGCACCCGATGGATAGAGAAAGGTTTCAACATCATAACCGTGCCGAACCAACCACATGCATTCTCCAGCATTGATGTGATATTTAAAGTATATTCCGGGCAACACATCGAGGTCCTCCACTACTCAGGACCAAGAAACCACTCATATACTCTCTCTCCGAGAAATCAGCCACTAGACATAGGGTCGGCAATGACTCGGCGGGTATGTTGAAAAGGCAATGCGACATTCATGGAGGAAGTCCAGTTCGTTCACTTTTCTGTGTTCCACCAAGCCAAATTGACCTACAAAATGACATAACGTAAGTGAACTTTTATATAAATTTTAAAGTATACTAATGCTATTTTACCTAGCCCCAGGTTAAGTAGCTCAAGAGATAGCGTTGGGTATGCACATGGTGAGAGCCAGGAACTTCTACACTATCTGACAATTAAAAATTTAATCATGGATACCCGACTCTCTCTCGGGAAATATCAGGCACCCTTACAAGATTGTGCTCATATGCCCATGCCTACAACAATAATAAAAATCAAATTCATGCAAGAATAAGAATGGAATTGATATTGGTGGAATAAGAGTACCTCAACAACCTCCATAAAGCCAACAAAAGACTTCTTATTTCTACAAATTTTATCAAGTCCATGGTAAAGAAAGGTAAGACCAGCTTCACCCCAGCCGTAAAGCGGTACCATACTCATATCAGTAAGGACCCTCAACACCGACAAATGGATGGTAGATTCAGTGCTACCTAAGATGGTCGACCTGAGCATATATAGTAAAAATCCTTGAGTATATTGTTTGGTTGTTTCTCTATGAAACCGTCCTTCGTAGTTCATCTAATAACTCTGAACTGGCTCAATTTTTATCTTGAAAGGCCCTTTAAATTATGTTTCCACACCGATTAACTATTGGATTTCTTTTAATGTTAGAATATCATTGGTAAGAGGGACCTGAAGGCCATAGTACCATATACCAATTATGGCTGTATAATCGACCGGACCAATGGTCATTTCTCATATAGGTAGGTGAAAAGCATGGATCGTGTCCATCCACCGTTCTGACAATGCTTGAACTACACTCCGGTCTATCGGACACTCCTTGGATGGTAATTGCAAGATAAAGCTTTCAAAATTGCAATCTCGGATAATCCGTCTTACCCGAGAAGGTGCAACATCATACCATTGTCGGGCTTTATAGACACATCCTCCACCCCAAATAACGCAACGATCATGCTAACACGGAGTTAGGTAAGTTTAACACAAGGTAAGTATATCATCATATCAATATCACTGATTTTTAGGCTAAATTTATTTATGTTCTATTTTTAGTCTATCTATTTGTTTGTTAAATTCTTAAATTTACTCATCTAATTAATTTATTTTTCCTAAATCTTAAAATTCAAAAAAATAAACAAACAAAAAAATAAAAAGAAATAAGAAATAAAAAGAAACAAAAAAATAAAAAGAACGAAAAAAACAAAAAACAACAAAAAAGAAAAGAAAAAAACAAAAAAAAAGAAAAATAATTTGCTGCTAAAATAAATAATTACCTTTCTCTTTTTATTTGAACTGCGATGAAGCGACATCCCGGCTAGTAGACTTATATTTCCATCTTCATGCCGCCGAATAAACTTCAATAACTCAGCATTAGATCGAGTTCCTAATCTTGAAGCATGCATTTTCTCCTCAACTCTATGCTAAACTCTCTAAACTCTCTTATATAAAAGATGTATAACTATGAATGAAATAAAGAAATGAGTTGTTATGAATGAAATGAAGAAATGAGCTGCTATGAATGAAATGAAGAAATGAGCTGCAACGTTTATATAGAGAAATGGCAATGGAAAAAGACAAAAATCAAAAAGAAAAAACAGTATTCTCGTGAAAAAAAAAAAGAAGAAAAAAAGTAAATTTTACTATTGATAAATAGTAAATGACTATTTATAAATAGTAAATGAATAGTGGTGAATAGTGCATAAACAGTAACTACACAGTAAATAAATAGGAAACTCAATTATTCAATTCAATCATTCAAATATTTGCATGTATATAAATATTTTTGCACTTTTAATAGTTTTACACGCAGGGGGCAAGGAGAAGATATGTGCATGCTAAAAATTAGTTAAATTTTTTGCAAATATCTTTAGTATCCTACTGACTACAATTATTTTTTGCAGACAATTAAATCTCTCTTAGCTTAGGTCCAGAAAATAAATTTCCTCTTAAGTCCAGAACTTAGCTCGGGTCCAGAATCCAAATTACCATTAAGTCCAAAACTTAGCTCGGGTCCAGAATCCAAATCATCCCGGGTCCATAACCCAAGTCTTTTTCGAGTCCAGAACTTGAACAGGGTCCAGAACCCAAATCATCTCAGGTCTAGAACCCAAGTCTTTTCCGAGTCCAGAACTCCAATCAGGTTTAGAACCCAAACCATCCCGGGTCCAGAACCCAAGTCTTTTTCAAGTCCAGAACCCAAACCATCCCGGGTCCATAACCTAAGTCTTTTTCGAGTCCAAAACTCAAATCGGGTTCAGAACCCAAACCATCCCGAGGCTAGAACCCAAGTTTTTTCTGAGTCCAAAACTCGAACCGGGTCAAGAACCCAAATCATCTCGGGTCCAAAACCTAAAACCTAAAACATCTTAGAAAAATTAAGCCTTATTGTTTTTCACTCTCTTTTGTCGTAGTCTTAGATCGTTCAAGCAGGGGGCAAACTGTAGACCCTTAATTTTTTACCTAGTCTGGTCCGATATTTTTTATATGGTCCAAAATAATTTTTATAGTATTTTAATTAAATAATATCTATTTTAGTATTTATAATTTTTAGTAAAAATAAAAAAGTAATATTAGTAAAGTCAAAATATATATATAATAAATAAATATCGGCGACGGAAAAATTGGTGATAAAAAATTTTGTCGCCGAAAGTCAATTGGCTGGCCACCCAGCCCACACTCGCAATTTCACCCGCAGCAGTTTTTTCGCCCGCGCAATTTTCCCACGCAGTTTTTTTCGAAACCAAATTCTATTTGGTTTTGGTTTCTTCTCCTAAATGGTTTTAATTTCCATAGACAATTAGAAGTAAGTTTATCATTTTTCCTATAAATTCCACATTAAAAACTTAGAATTGGAAGGAGAAAATTATTTTACTAGATCGGAGACTCAAAAATTCTATCGACCAAAAGAAAACCCTAGCAAGGAAAATTAACAAGGACGGCAACAAATAGAGAAGATTGGCAACAAGCATTCATCAATCATCAATCAATCAAAGGCAGCAACATTGCCTTTGTTATTGTTCATCTAGAAATTAATTTGGTGGAACCGACTATGCAGGTTTGATCTTTAATCGTAAATTATTCATGCTCATAGTAGCTTTGTTTCTTTGATTAATAAAAACATGCATGCAATAACTTGATCTTTGAACACGCAGTACCTTGATCTTTGAACATGCAGTAAATTGACCTTTGTTTCAATAACTTTAATCGTTTTCTTTAATTAACACATTAATCAGTTGGTATTCGTAACCCCAGTTACATGTTTCATAAAAAACTTAAAATTATCCAGTAGCTGTTGAGGATTTAAATTAATTATCAAAATCTATTCTTTTACTAAAACTTCAAGAACCATATGTTATTTTATTGAAACTCAAAACCTTAAATTATTTTTATCCAAAAGCTTAAACCATTTCATTATTAAAATCCAAAATTATTTTTTAAGGCAGTAAGTTAAACCCTAAAAACCCTAATTCGAAACCCTGAATTTGCAGTAAGTTAAACCCTAAAAACCTTAATTCCAAACCCTGAATTCTAAAACCCTAGTTTCAAAACCCCTAATTTCAAAACCCTAATTACAAAACTCTAATTTCTAAAACCCTACATCTCAAAATCCTAAATGTTAATTAAAGAACCCTAAATTGAGACATAAACCTAAATTTGTATCTTTATTGCTTTATTTAATTTTAGATTTGATGATGTAGTTTATTATATGTTTTGATGGTTGATTTATTTAATTTCAATGCTTGATTTTTTAATTTATCATGGATGGATATTCTCTTTATTATTATGATTATTATTTGTTTATTTTGGTATTAAAATTGTAAGAGGTATGTTTCCACTTTGTGGGTACCTCATTAATTAATTTTCATGTAATTTAAATTGCTTTTTATATTTTGGACCAATGTAAAGGACACGTTTCCACCTTTCAGTGGGTGTTCTATTTAGTTTTAGACATGGACGATGTAAGGACATGTTTCCATCCTCGGATGGGTGTCCATTTATTTGCTTTGTTTGGACATTGCTTTGATTTTAATATGAAGATGCTTTATTTTAATTATTGCATGTAATATAGATAATATTGTTATATTTAAGAATTTTATAGTATTAAGACTTGTAAAGAAGGCCGGTTCCAATGACCCCGACATTATGGGGGTGCTGGGTCATTTCTCACCTTCCCCATACGTGCCCAACTTTTAAAACCCATTAGGGGGTTGGGGATTCCTTAGGAATTGAGTCATCCACCCCTTTCTTTTTCCTTATCCGTCCGGGTGGAGACTCCATTTTCTCCTGGTTTAGGCCGTGTTCTCTAAGGCCCCGAGCCTAAATAGTGCCGAAGTCGCAAGAACCATTCCACCAGGAGTGGGGGCCAAAATCCCCTCTCACAGTTAGGGTTTGGTAGAGAAAGTTTGTAAATTAGGCTTTTGAAAAGAGCCTTGTTGAAGATTGATGGTGCATTTGATGTTATGATTTAAATTATTTTGTTTTAATGATTTTAACGATGGAAATAAGCTTAAATTACCATTTGGAATTGATTGAAGTGAAGAACTAAAATTAAAGTGAGTTAGGGCATTTTTTAGGGTTTTGAAGGGAGTGATTCTATATTGAGTTTTATTCCTTGAAATGTGTTAAAATGTAATGTTTTAGATACATTTAAGCTTAAAACTCAATTTGGAATTGGTTGAATTAGATTTCTAAGGTTGGAGAGCCTTAGGGCTAAGAGAAGGGAAAATTAAAGGAACGTGCTATAATTTGTGTTTTAAGCTTTGAACACCTTAAAATGTAATTCTAATGCATCATATTTATTCACATTTTGAATAGGTGTTGAGTAGATAGTTGTTTCATCAAGTTAGTCATGAAGAGCATTTAGATCAAGTAGTGCTTTTAGCTTGGAGTGCAATTGAAAAAAGGTTAGTACATACTTTGATATTGAATTTAATTAGTTTTATGATTTTAAGCATAATACATTACATTTACTGAATGTGCTATGCTACTTGATTTATGTGAATGTGTATGTATGGCATTGTTTAAAGTAATAATATTTTATTTTCTTTGACTATAGCATTGGAGAATGGCTAAATGAGATGTGTGTGCAAAATGTGAAAAGCGCAAATGTGCACTAAAAGGTGTAAGTAAGCCACATTTGTTTTAAATGCGTTGATGATGTGTTTTAAGAGTCATCAATATGAAAGAGAATGAGAAATGTGGAATAAGAGAAAAATGTGTTTGCATGTTACTTTATATAGAGTCTAGTTTCAGATGATTATTGTTGGAATTTTATGCCTCCAGGTGAGACATGCTAGTGTCGTGTATTTATTATGGCTTCTCATTACGCCTTCGGGTGAGACACGTTGGTGTCACAGATGAATGAGATAGCCCAAGATAATAATTTTGGAACTTGACAAGTATATAAGGATTTTTGGGCATAATATGTGTGGATGATTAATATGTTAAATAAAGTTTGTGTAACATCCCAAATTCCAGATTGGTAAGAAACAGACATAGAGGATATGATTTAGGCTTAGAACAAAGGAACTTAGAACATGACCTATAACTTGAGCTCGAATTTCATCCAAGTTAATGACAGAATTTGAGAATCTCAAAGAAGACTTAATTCTTTATTTGTGTCTTAGTTAGATGTATAACTTGAAATTACTCAATTTGGAGTGGTACAGAATAAGATATGATGGATTTAGTAAACAATGTGCAAGCTGCCTCAGGACAGCATAGTAGGCTTGACTTCAATGGACCGTCAAAAATCAGATATAGCTTTTATTGACCTGAAATTTTGATACAATATATCCCCGGATGTCTAGTTTCAGTGGGAATAAGAATTACTTAATTTGGAGTTGTGAGTAAAAAGATATTAATAAAGAAAGACAGCAAGGTCAGGAAGGGATATCAAAAGGACCTAAGTGAAAATTTATCAAAAGTTAGGGGCAAATATGTAAACTTAAAAATTAAGTGTCGGAAGTTATTAATAGTGCCCATATCTGACTCTGGAAGAATATTCTCTAGATTAATCGGGTCATAACCGTGGGTTTCAATTTTTTCCGAAAACGCACGGTTTAAAAGTTACAATCGATTAATTGTTGGAGGGTATTTTGATATTTTCACACCCTAGACTATAAAATTACAGCACAAGAAAGTTGAGGGGGTCAAAATATGAATAAAAGGAAGCCTAAGGGCTTGCCAAATAAATAAGATAAAAGAAGGAGGCAAGTGGGCCAATCATAAGTAGCCATTTAGCATTTATTAAAAGAAGAAAAGAAAAAGAGATGGACAAATGGCCCTAAGGCATTCATCCACCCCAAAAGTGGATCATAATTAGCCATATAGCATTTATTAAAAGAAGAAGGCAAGTGGACCAATTAAAAGTGGCCATTTTTGCTATAAGGTGTACCAATTAGAAGAAGGCAAATGGACCAATTAAAAGTGGCCATGTTTTGTTATACGGTGTACCAATTAGAAGAAGGCAAATGGACCAATTAAAAGTGGCCATTTTTGTTATAAGGTGTACCAATTGGAAGAAGGCAAATGGACCAATTAAAAGTGGCCATTTTTGTTATAAGGTGTACCAATTAGAAGAAGGCAAATGGACCAATTAAAAGTGGCCATTTTTGCTATAAGGTGTACCAATTGGAAGTCAACATCTATTCACCACTTATGGCTGCCATTTGGATCAAAATAAGCTAAGGAAAGAAAGTATAAAAGCCCCTCTTGCATGGTGAATTCGTCCAAACCATAAGAGAAGGAAGAAGGAGGTGATTTTTCCTAAGTTTAAGGCTTTTGATTTAAAGAGTTTGGTGACAAACAAGATTATAAGGAAATCAAGGAGACAAGGAAAGGAAGTGATATAGAATAAGGACTAAGGAAAAGCAAGGTTTGGTACTTTAACATAAAAGAAATTTTATTTTCTTACATATTTTTGTTCAAATGGTATATATATGTGTGTATATGTTATATATGTGAATACATATGATACATATATGTGGTATTTGTGTAAGTATATATTGTATATACATGGAGAATATGTGGTATATATGAAATGTTATATATGCTCTACTCGGTAAATGAGTAAAATCGGTCTGGAATGGGGGTTATATCGTGTGAGGTCAATATCATGGCAACTAGTCGTGTGAGACCAAGACCACGCAGTTATATCGTGTGAGGTCAAGATCATGGCAACTAGTCATGTGAGACTAAGACCACGCAGTCATTCTATATCGTGTGAGACCAAGACCATGGCAATTAGTCGTGTGAGGTCAAGACCACGCGTAACTCTATACGAGGCCTCATTCCGAGATCGGTGTATTCATAATTACCTTGTGGAGCGAAATGATAAAATGATAATAACTGAATATATGACATGTATGGATTGTTTTTACTGTGATATTATTTTTAAATACGATTCATTGCTTTTAAAAGTGCATTATGCCTTTATTATTCATTTTTCATAATTAGTTAAAGTACCCACTAAGCAATGCTTAGCGAGTTTAGTTTCTTCTAAACTCATAGGTTATTAGCAAGGAGCCAGTAGTGAGCAGAAGAGTCCTGCGATCTGCCGGTCATTAACAAACTTAAGTGGTGCTCTTCATTTTGTATTTTGGTATTAGAAACTGGCATGTACTTATTTGAACAATACAAAGAGATAACTTGATGTAGAATGTAAATAATAACTTTATGATTTTGAATTGAGTTGGGTTGTGAATATAGAAGTGTGAATTCTTCTTGTAGGATTTGTAGTTGACGTTATAAGGGTGGATTATTGGGAGTGTGCTTATATTGAATTGTGAAACAAAATGTTTTTCAAAAATAAGAAAAATCAGTTTTGTCGACACTTGGGACCTCCATTTTTAGGGGAGGTTATGGCACATTTTTTTTTTAAAATCTGTACTTAAAATTGGCTAAGTAAAATATTAAGACACAACCACCATGAGATAACAGTCCATCTTGGTCTATAAACGTAGGCTAAGATGGGGTGTTACAGTTTGATACATGTTGGGTGACATTAGAATTATAGTGCATTATGGGCATTGTGTATGTAATATCATTTATTTTATATCAAAGTATGTACCACTAGGCGAAATGCTTACCGCAAATTAATTTCATCACAC
The DNA here is from genome assembly GCA_947685225.1 of Garcia nutans. Classification (NCBI taxonomy): domain Eukaryota; kingdom Viridiplantae; phylum Streptophyta; class Magnoliopsida; order Malpighiales; family Euphorbiaceae; genus Garcia; species Garcia nutans. The sequence goes on along the minus strand of CANTUV010000009.1, from coordinate 27,859,331 downwards.
AAGTGATAGGGTAGATTCAGATGATCTAGAGAGTGCTGCTAGACCATACCAGGTCTATGCTGTAGTTGGTTATTGTGAAGATTTTAGAGTTGTCATGGACCAGTGCCATCTGCATTTCATCTATACACTAAACTTTTTGAAACATATTTAAGATTGTACATTATATTTATAAATATGTATCTGACGTAAATTATAAACATTTTCTTTTGTGTTAAATCTTGGAAATTGAAAAATGGGGCATATAAATATATATATTGACGGATGTACATTTTATAAAGTATTGGTGGATTTGAGCCATTAGGCTAATTTTGGAGAAATGGATGTGCTAAGTGGTTATTTTTTAGCGTGATTTATTACAGGTTGTGTGAATTTGAATTTGGGATTATCTAAAATATAAACAAACTATGGCAAATTTTTTCAAGAGACTCTCTTTTAAAATATGTCTCTTTACTCTTTAAATCACTAATGAATACTTTTATTTATTTATCAGAATACATTTTATGTGTTTCAAATAGTTATCTTGAAATTATGGAAACTTTTGGAAAGGCCATACTATGACATTTTTATATTATGTATATGGATTTTACATATATTGGTTGTATGTGTAGTATGCATATAGGATAAAAGGGTGTTACAACTTTTGGCATTCATTCCATGATAGTGTTGATCTGGGAATTCTCCGGAGTCTCTAGGATCTTATCATGGTCGACACATATGATTAAGGAGGAACAATGCTTAGCATGATGTATCATAGATGGTTGAGCTATCTTAGGAGACATGTTCTTCCTTGGGTAGTATTGACATCATCTGGGAGGTACTTCTTTACTCTTGCTTTGTTCTTTTACATTGTGTGCACTTTATATTCATCATGATTTTTCTTTTGATGCAGATCTAGTCCTATGAGTATCTTTTGATGCAGTTGAGGGACCCACTTCTCACAGCCTACCTAATTGGGGTTAGATGGAATAGTAGCAATAGAGTAGACGAGGATATGCCCCTATTTGGTGCATTATGTTCTCATTTTAGTTACCTGGGCATTGATGATGTAAGTCATTTCTTACTTTCTCTAATGTTTTATGTCACATTCGTCACCACATTTATGCATAGCAGTCACGTGCACAGTGAGAGAAGGGGAAAAGAGAAGTCAATTCCTGACAACGGCCCCAGATAAGGCTATAGGACCAATGGGACCTAATTGAAAAAATGCAAAGTTTTGGGGAGGTGACTGTAATTTCCAAAATGTTTTGGGGAGGTGACTGTAATTTCCAAAAATTATACTGGAGGTTCTTAATAGGGCACATAACAAATTCCAAAAATGGAGAGTAGAGAAAAATCAGATCGCAACGACGCGTAACGGTTTTTCCAAGAAACGTCCCGTTAAAGAGAAACGAAGACATGTAGACTAGGGCCATTATGGTCATTATTAATTAAAATATACATGAATCCAAAGTAGGAAATAAACACACGAGGGTGTAGAGGATGTCGAGGGGATGAATATGAAACAATCGTCAGTAGAAACGGATCTAGGGCAAAACCCGAGCAAAGAAAGGACCTAAAGGGAATTTTGTAAAAAGTCGAGGGCCTATTGGTAATTTTTCAAAATGACTTGGAAACCTAAAATAGACCTTAAAAATAGAAAGTAGAGGCTAAGAGGATCAAAACCATATGTAGTTTTCCTCGTGAAACTGTACGGTTTAAAAGTTACGAACGAATAATCGCTAGAGAGTATTTTGGCCTTTTCACATCTTAGACCATAAAATTTCAGCACAAGGAGGTTGAGGGGCCAAAATATAATTAAAATAAAGTCCAAGGGCTTGGGTTTTAAATAAATAAAAGAAAGGGACATATGGACTAATGAAAATTAGCCATTTATAGTTTATAAAAAGAAGAAAAGAAAAAGGTGTGGACAAATGGTCATAAACCATTCATCCAACCCAAAAGTGGACATCATTTCCACTATATATATATATCATAGCATGAAGAGCAAAATCTCTCTCTCAAATCTCCCAAAACTTCGGCCACCATAGGAAGAACACCAAAGAGTTTAAAATTTTTGTCAAGTTTGATTCAAGTTCAAGGTAAGTTTTAAGGTTTTCAAGTATGTAGATTTCAATTCTAATATCAATTTTAAGTAATTATATATCTATTGGAAGGTTGGAAATTAGGGTTCTTATGGTGGATTTGGGAAAAATTTTAAGTAGTGATGATATTGATTAATTAAATGGAAGAATCAAGGTTTCTAAGGTTTAATAAGGTTAGATAAGGGTTTAGATTGAAAAGAAATGGAAGGGCAATGCATGTTCTAAATTTCTAAGGTTTATGTTTAAGGTTGTGTTCTTGAAATTCTTGAAGGAAAAACAAAGATTAAGGAAGGAGAAGAAGGAAAGGCAAAGGGAAATTAAAAGAACAAGGTTTGGTACTTTACCTTGGAATAAATAATTTTCCTTTCAATTTCTTACCAAAACTTTATCTATGGAACTTTTGCTATGGATGCATAAATGTTTTGTTTGAGTTTGAATTCAATTGTTGAGTGGTATTTTTAAATCCATGTAGTGATTGGGTTATTTAAATTCAAATGAAATCTAATGTTTCCAATGATTTTGGTAAAAGAGTTTATGAACTCCATTTAGTCCAAATTGATTTAAACAATCAAGTTATTTTAAAAGGGAAGTGTCTAAGTCTTCATTACATTATGAGAAAAGCTTTGAAATGGGTTTAAAAAATAAAAATAAACAATTTTGCACCAAGTGCAAGTGTGGGCCGAATTGGACCTAACTTTGGGCAGCCAGTTGAGGCAGCAAACGATGGAATTTTTCGACGAAATTTTACATGCAATTAGTCAACATATGAAATAAGTTCCCTGTAAAATTTCAGCCAAAAATAAGATCATTTACCTGGTCAAATGCATGACTGAAGTGGACTGAAATTCTGACAAAAACCCGATTTTACTATTCATTTGGCGCTTGCCTTTTTCGTTGCCGATTTTACGCGCCGCGATACTATTCATTTGGTCAATTTGTGAGTTTTTGAGGAATGCTTTGAAATGTTTGATATGTTTATTGTGGATGTTAAAAATGTGAAAAAGGGTAATGGTTTGACTAAAGAATGTGGTGCGCGGTGTAAATGGCAAAGCGCGACGAAAATTAAAATGTTTTCTCGAGTCATTCTAAAATGAAGTTTGAGACTTAAATTGAATCATTTTAATCTTTATGCTCTACTGGGTAGTTGGGAGTGGCAGATAAGGGTATGGTGCACTATACTAACTTATGCAGTACTGCTTGATATTATGATTGAATTGCTATGATCTGAACTCAATGGTGAGGGCCATTGAAGCCAGTGGTGAGGGCCATTGGTTATAACCAGGATGGTGAGGGCCATTCCTGTGATATGATAATGGTGGTGAGGGCCATCTATGTTACAGTGGTGAGGGCCACTGCCTTATCGCTACGGTTCCCCATATACCAGTAGTGCCAAAGTCCTGTTTTTTTTAAAACTACGTAATGCAAAATGAGTTTGAATTATGGTTTTTATATTTGTTGAAAGCATATTTACACTGCATGTACAATAACTTCCATTGGTTTAGTGTTGGTTGATTTTTGATTTAATTATTTCCTTTTATTTCAAATGCTTTCATGTATTACTTATATTTTCATTAGTAAAGTACCCACTGAGCAACATTGCTCAACGAGTTAAGTTTTCCTTGACTCGTAGGTTCGGAGCAGTAGCTAACTCTTGTGAAGCGACGACCAGACCCACAACATCTCAGTGTAGATCTCCTAGTTTCCATTATGAGTTAGCTAGTTGTGGCATGTATATGTATATATAAGTTTGAGAATTACTGTGTTATACTGTACGTTAGTAGTATGTAATAATAATAAACCTCTACTTTATTTTGTATTAGAAGTGTGAACTCTTCTTGTAGGTTTGTAGTTGAGGGTATAAGGTGGATTCATTGGGAGTGTATTGAGACTAATTGTGTTATTGGTTTGTGTAAAAATATTTTCAAAAATCAGAAAAACCAGTTTTGTCGACACTGGGGACCCAAATTTCTAGGCGAACCTCTGGCAAAATTTTTGTAAAACCGAAACTAAAATTTGACTAAGTAAAATTGGTAGCAACATTAAGATAGTGTGGCGCCTCTACTCGGCTTACACATGCAGGCCGGGAAGGGGTGTTACAATTTTTGGTATCAGAGCTCCGGTTTAGCCGGTTCTGGGTAGTTAGTTGAACTAAACCTTAAATGTATGACACATAGGGTTAGGTTAGGGGTTCTAATTATGTAACTGTACATGTATGTAGTATTATTAGTTATGTTATTCTAATTATAACATGAGTAATTATGGGTGATCGAAACGATGATATGAGGGAGCTGAGGATGGAAGTAGAGAGGCTAAAGCAGATAGTGCAGGAGCAAGATGAAACCATAGAAATTCTGGCAGATCGAAGTATACAGGATCGTGAAGACCTGAGAGAAAAACATGAGATGATTACCTCCTTGATGAGAGACGTGTAGATGTTAAAGGAGGACAGGCTTAGTCATAGAGTGGAGTTTGATAGTGCCTGTAGGAGTCTCGGGGTAGCACATAGAGAGATCCGTGCTTTGCAGCAGAGGGTCCAGGAGCTAGGCCAGCACTTACCTGGTGAAGCATCGCATGACCCAGATTTTGTGTAATATCCCAATGTATGCCCTAGAAGTTTGAATACAATGGTTGTGTGTTTGTATTATGTGTATATGTTATGTTGATAAGAAAAGAAATTGAAAGAGAATGTTTATGTATTGTTAAAAAGGAAAGTAATGTGAAGAAAGAAAATGTATATGTTGTATATATGTTAATATAAATAACATATACATAAGTCAAATGGAGAGTTAATGGAAGAAGATATTTTAATTTGGGAGGTGTGAAATTACCTAATTGGATAAGTAAGTGATAAGAGAGTTATAACAAATGGAAAGGGGTATTTAGGTAAATTCTTATTTTGGTATACTTGGTGGAGATTTAAAGAGATGATAAGTTGACTTTTATTCATTTCCTCTTCTTCTCTTTTCCATATGGTGGCCGGCCCTCCAAAGCCAAAGAACAAGAGTGATTTTTGTTGATTTCTAAAATCAAATTGAAGGGAGAATCAAAGGATTAAGTTGGAGATTTGTGAAATTGCCTCAATTTTAGGTAAGTACTCTCTTGTTTTCTTTTGTTATTTTTGAAGTTGTGTTTGAGGTGAGTATGTTTTGTTGTTAGTATGATTAGGTGTGTTTGAGATGTGTTTATAAGTGTTAAATTGATTGTAAGCTAAATTGGTGTTGGTTTTGGGTTGAAGATGATAAGTTAAATGGATGTTGATATTGAAAGAATAAGAGTGATGTTGGTTTTAGGGTTTTGAAGTGGTAAGAGATTAAATGTATTGTTGATGTATTGTTAATGTGAAATATTGTGATGAACATGTAAAATAAGTGTTAATGACATTGATTCTATCCATTTGATCAAGGATATGTTGTGCACAATGTGTTTTAGTTCAATTAAAAGAGATTTGGCCATGTTTAGGGTTGTATTCATGAGAGACACGGCCAAACCAAGGAAGAGACACGGCCAAACTAAAGAATTTTTGGGAGACACGGCCAAGTCTAAGGAAATTTGGCCGTATTGGGTCAATTTGGAGAGACACGGCCACTGGCTTGGCCGTGTCCATTGCCCGTGTCTGATACTGCTGGTTTGGTGTTGAGAGACACGGCCACTGGCTTGGCCGTGTCGCTTGCCCGTGTTTGCTACTGGATTTTTGTGTTGAGAGACACGGCCACAAGCTTGGCCGTGTCCCTTGAGTGTGTTAGCTAATGTGATTGTTCTTTGCTCTTCTTGCATTGTTTTGATTCTTCAAGGGTCTTTATGCACCTAAACATAAAAATAAACATTCTAAACACACTTAAAACAATAATGATACAAACAAATGTATGTGGAAGATTCTAAATCTATGAATAATGTAAATTGAGACATAAAGAGATGTGAATGATATGATTGAAGCATGCCTAGATGATATGGTTGAATAATGAGATATGTGTTTAGTTAATGTAATTGATGTTGTATATTATGATGAAATGAAATGTGAAAGATATGATGTTATGAAGAGTTGCTTTATTGTGATTTGAGATCATATGAGATGATTGAGGCATGGTTGCCTAATTTGCTTATGAAAATGAAATGAATTGAGAAAGTAATGTTTAAAGATTGATGAACGGATCTTTTTGCCTCCTGTGGAACCATGCGGACCCAGAGAGCTGGGCAACCGAGCTTGGACTACCGACCTGGTTGGGGAAAGGTTCGATACAGTCAGTATTGTACGTACCTATCTGCCTCCTGCGGACCCATTGGGATGGGCAACCAAACTTGGACTACCGATCTGGTTGGGGGAAGGTTCGTTACTGATAGTTTTATACGTGCCTATCTGCCTCCTGCGGACCCCTGGGATTGGCAGTGGCCTGAGGCCCAGAGGGCAACCGACCTGGTTGGGGGAAGGTTCGTATATGAAGCCATGGTTGTTGACTATAATGATGAACTTGAATGAGTATGATGAATGGTGATATAATATAAATGTTGGTATGACATTGAACAAAGTAAAATGTTGAAATGTGATATTCTTTTGAATGATGTATGTAATTGATTGTGACATTGCATTTTAGCATAATGTTATTATACTTTGTACTACTAAGCCGTTGGCTTAGCGCAATAGTGTTTGATCGCGCAGGTGACAGAGTTGAACCTGAGAGCTCCTCGAGACCGAGTGAGAGTAGACATTGAAGAGTTTATTTTGGGACTTAAAGATCGAAGAAGAGCTGCCAATCATGTATATATTCTATATTTTGTAAATTTTGATTTATAACATATTTGTAATAACTTCCGCTATGAATTAATAAATGTTTTTATATATGGTGTCTTTTGGATTTCTTTTAAATGTTTGAGATTGGTTTCACTTATTTACAAAGATATTTGTTGTGTTTTTTTTAAAACTGTGGCATTTTCTATATTCAGTATACGTATTTTACGATCGTTTAAGCATGCTTGATATGTATAAGGGATATAGGGGTGTTACATTTTGATCCTGAGATAGAAGAGTATTTGTCTGACAGTGCCACCTCACCTAGGGCACCTACTCACTGAGCTTCGAGATGTGTTGTTTTTTGGAGGTTCTTTTGGTTATGTACATATGTGACAATGGGGTATCATGTAAATATTGTATGGTAGTATGACATGATGATATAGTAGTAAGGAGTCCTAAATTTTGGAATGTACATAAGGACTTCCTAGTAATGTAAAAACTTTTGCTTGGAAATAAATAAAAGTTGTGTTGTATATGTGTTATTTAAGAGTTTTATCTTTATATACATGCCACATAGGGTAATATAATGCTGTTGGGCTGGGTCATTACTGATGATGGGATTGCATACGTTTTGATCTGTTCTTTAGATGTCGCGAATAGCGCAGCGTAATATAGAGGAGGAAGCGAGTCTCAGGCCTCCCGAATTGTAGAAATGCATGTATCAGAGATACCTGCATCGGAGCAACCACCAGCTGATGCTCCTATCCCCAACGAGATGTTACAGCAAATGGCTACCGTATTACGGCAGATAGCCGGCGCTGCCCTGGCACCACCACCAGTGCCAGCACCCATACCAGTACCTGCTGTAGGAGGGGAAAGGAAACCCCCGATCAAAAAAATAAGAAAGTACGGGGCGAAGGAGTTTAGGGCCCAAAGGGACGATGATTCTTTTATAGCCGAGTATTGGCTGGAAGGAATGGTACGAGCCTTAGATCAGTTACAGTGTACGCCAGAAGAGCGAGTGGTATGTGCTACTTCCTTATTAGTGGAAGAAGCGTATGTCTGGTGGGACACAGTTCACCAACGAGTTCCACCGGAACAGAGGACATGAGATTTCTTGTGAATGAGTTCAAGAGGAAGTTTATATCAGAGGCATACCTAGATGCCAAGAAAAAGGAGTTTCTACACTTAAAGCAAGGTCGACTGACCGTTGCCTAATACGAGAGGAAATTTACCAGGCTGAGTAGGTATGCCAAGAGGACAATTGAAGACGAACATGATAGGTGTAAGCAATTCCAGGATGGTTTGAATAATGAGATTAGGATGCAGCTAATTGCTGCTAATATCAAGGAATTTTCCAAATTGGTTACTAGGGCTCTGGAAGTAGAGCAATGTCAGTCTAATGAGCAGAATAGAAGACAGAATATGAAACAGAAGAGAGGTACCCAAAACTATTCGGGAAAATACCAACCATCAAGGAAGCGATTCCGAGGCAGTGGTTCCATAGGAGGCAGTCAACGCTGGGGTTACAGTCAGGGATCGAATCGCAATGGCCCAAGTCAAGCCACCTCAGTCGCTAGTATCGGACGATCCGGAAGAGGGCAAGGAAGAGGATTCAGCCGAAGCAGAGGTAACTTTTCTACTGGTCCGAGAGGTAATGAAGGCGAAAATACTAATCCACGCTGTGAGTAATGCGGACGCCGCCACATGGGAGAATGTTGGGGTTAGACATTTGCATGCTACATATGTGGATCTCTAGATCACCTTATGTGAGAGTGTCCCCAACGAATGCAGAATCTACCTAGGGAGACTGAGGGATCTCAAGCAGCAGCAGGGCAAGGCTGAGGCAGAGGTAGGAGCAAAAATCCGTCACGTGTGCAGTCTGAGACGGTGAATCGATCAGAAGCGAGGGCTCTTGCTAGAATGTATGCCATGAGGGGGCGAGAAGACGAAGAAGTGCTAGACATGATTGCAGGTCAGTTGTCTATGTTTGGAGTTTCGCTTTATGTTTTAATAGATCCGGGTTCTTCAGACTCATATATATGCATGAAAAATGAAAAACTTGGGAACCTAAAGGTAGAACTAGAGGAAGAGGGAATATTAGTTACTAGCCCATTAGGGAGTGAGGTGATTACGAGGAAGGTAGTGAAAGATTGCCCCGTGGAGATACACAGACGTATCTTTTGGGGAGACTTATTTGAACTACCATTTCAAGAATTCGACGCTATTCTTGGGATGGATTGGTTGGCCAAACACGATGCACTGGTTGACTGTAAACGGAAGAGAGTTACTCTGCATACGGCAGACGGCGACGAAGTGACCTTAGTGGGAAAGAGGAAGGACTAACTAACTAACATCATTTCCGCTATGACGGCTAAGAGGTTAGTGCAAAAAGGCTGCGAGGCATACCTATTATGCGCGTTAGAAGCGAAAGAAGAGGCACCGAAGCTACAAGATATACCTACTATTTGCGATTTCCCAAACGTATTTCCTGACTATTTACCCGGACTACCACCTAAACGAGAGGTGGAATTCACCATAGACGTGTACCCGGGAGCTGCACCAGTATCCATCGCACCTTACTGAATGGCGCCAACGGAGCTAAAAGAACTAAAGGTACAGCTACAGGAACTTTTAGACAAGGGGTTCATTAGGCCAAGCGTGTCACCATGGGGAGCACCAGTATTGTTCGTGAAAAAGAAAGACGGATCCCTAAGGTTGTGTGTGGATTACCGTCAACTCAATAAGCTGACCATCAAGAACAAGTATCCGCTACCTCGCATAGACGATTTGTTTGATCAACTCAAAGGTGCTGGAGTCTTTTCAAAAATCGATCTACGATCGGGTTATCATCAATTGGGGATCAAAGACGAAGACATACCAAAAACCACATTCAGAACTTGTTATGGACATTATGAATTCATCGTTATGCCTTTCGGATTAACGAACACACCTACAGTATTCATGGATCTGATGAATAGAATCTTCCACCCGTATTTGGATTAATTCGTAGTTGTATTCATTGACGACATATTGGTGTATTCAAAGAATCGAGAGGACCATTATCGTTACCTTAGGATCGTATTGCAAACCCTGCGAGAGAAACAGTTATACGTTAAATTCAGCAAATGCGAATTTTGGTTGGAAGAAGTAGCCTTCTTAGGACATATGGTATTGGCAGAAGGAATAAGGGTCGATCCCAATAAAATAGAAGCAGTATTGGAATGGAAGCCACCTAAGACAGTAACGGAAGTTCGTAGTTTCTTAGGGTTAGCAGGATATTATCGGAGATTCATCAAAGGGTTTTCCATGATCGCCGCACCTATGACCAAGCTACTTCAGAAGAATGCCAAATTCCAGTGGACCGACACTTGCCAACAAAGCTTTGAAAGGCTGAAGCAAAAACTTACTGAAGCGCCCATTCTTACACAACCCGAATCAGGAAAAGATTTTGTGATCTATAGCGATGCATCCCACATCGGGTTTTGTTGCGTATTGATGCAGGAGGGCAAAGTCATTGCGTATGTGTCTCGACAGCTCAAGCCACACAAAAAGAATTATCCCATGCATGACTTAGAACTAGCAGCGATTGTTTTGGCTTTCAAGATGTGGAGGCACTACCTATACGGGGAAAAGATGTTGGGGCCAGACATAGTTAAGGAAATGGAGGAAAAAGTAGAGATCATTTGAGACCGATTAAAAGCAACGGCGGACAAGAAAAAATCATACCCGGATCTAAAGAGGAAAGACATACAATTCGAGGTTGGCGACAGAGTATTCCTCAAAGTCTCTCCTTGGAAGAAGGTGTTACGATTTAAACAGAAAGGCAAGCTAAGCCCTAGATTCATCGGACCATATGAGATCATCAAACGGGTAGGTTCGATAGCTTACCAGTTGGCATTACCACCCGAATTAAATAAAATACATGATGTTTTCCACGTTTCAATGCTAAGGAGGTATCGTTAAGATCCAACCCACGTCATACAAGCTCAAGACATCGAGATTCAGCCTGACCTGACATACGAGGAAGAGCCAGTAGAAATCCTAGCACGGGAAATCAAAGAGTTGCGGAATAAGAAGATCCCATTGGTCAAGGTACTTTGGAGAAATCACAAAGTAGAAGAAGCCACATGGGAACGCGAAGAAACTATGAGGAAGCAATACCCATATTTATTTTCACTTGATGGGCTTCGGGATGAAGCCTAAATTAAAGAGGGAGGAACTGTCACATTTGTCATCGTATTTATGCATAGCAGTCACGTGCACAGTGAGAGAAGGGGAAAAGAGAAGTCAATTCCTGACAACGCCCCCAGATAAGGCTATAGGACCAATGGGACCTAATTGAAAAAAATGCAAAGTTTTAGGGAGGTGACTGTAATTTCCAAAAAGTTTTAGGGAGGTGACTGTAATTTCCAAAAGTTGTACTGGAGGTTCTTAATAGGGCACATAACAGATTCCAAAAATGGAGAGTAGAGAAAAATTAGGTCGTAACGACGCGTAACGGTTTTTCCAGGAAACGTCCCGTTAAAGAGAAAAGAAGACATGTAGACTAGGGCCATTATGGTCATTATTAATTAAAATATACATGAATCCAAAGTAGGAAATAAACACACGATGGCGTAGAGGACGTCGAGGGGATGCAGTAGAAACGGAGCTAGGGCAAAACCCGAGCAAAGAAAGGACCTAAAGGGAATTTCGTAAAAAGTTGAGGGCCTATTGGTAATTTTTCAAAATGGCTTGGAAACCTAAAATAGACCTTAAATATAGAAAGTAGAGGTCGAGAGGATCAAAACCATATGTAGTTTGCCTCGTGAAACTATACGGTTTAAAAGTTACGAACGAATAATCGCTGGAGGGTATTTTGGTCTTTTCACACCTTAGACCATAAAATTTCAGCACAAGGAGGTTGAGGGGCCAAAATATAATTAAAATAAAGTACAAGGGCTTGGGTTTTAAATAAATAAAAGAAAGGGACATATGGACTAATGAAAATTAGCCATTTAGAGTTTATAAAAAGAAGAAAAGAAAAAGGTGTGGACAAATGGTCATAAACCATTCATCCAACCCAAAAGTGGACATCATTTCCACTATATATATATATATATATATATATCATAGCATGAAGAGCAAAATCTCTCTCTCAACTCTCCCAAAACTTCGGCCACCATAGAAAGAACACCAAAGAGTTTCAAATTTTTGTCAAGTTTGATTCAAGTTCAAGGTAAGTTTTAAGGCTTTCAAGTATGTAGATTTCAATTCTAATATCAATTTTAAGTAATTATATATCTATTGGAAGGTTGGAAATTAGGGTTCTTATGGTGGATTTGGGAAAATTTTAAGTAGTGATGATATTGATTAATTAAATGGAAGAATCAAGGTTTCTAAGGTTTAATAAGGTTAGATAAGGGTTTAGTTTGAAAAGAAATGGAAGGGCAGTGCATGTTCTAAATTTCTAAGGTTTATGTTTAAGGTTGTGTTCTTGAAATTCTTGAAGGAAAAACAAAGATTAAGGAAGGAGAAGAAGGAAAGGCAAAGGGGAATTAAAAGAACAAGGTTTGGTACTTTACCTTGGAAGAATTAATTTTCCTTTCAATTTCTTACCAAAACTTTATCTATGGAACTTTTGCTATGGATGCATAAATGTGTTGTTTGAGTTTGAATTCAATTGTTGAGTGGTATTTTTAAATCCATGTAGTGATTGGGTTATTTAAATTCAAATGAAATCCAATGTTTCCAATGATTTTGGTAAAAGAGTTTATGAACTCCATTTAGTCCAAATTGATTTAAACAATCAAGTTATTTTAAAAGGGAAGTGTCTAAGTCTTCATTAAATTATGAGAAAAGCTTTGAAATGGGTTTAAAAAAGAAAAATAAACAATTTTGCACCAAGTGCAAATGTGGGCCGAATTGGTGCCCTTTGGGATCCAATTCTGGACCTAACTTTGGCCAGCCAGTTGAGGCAGCAAACGATGGAATTTTTCGACGAAATTTAACAAGCAATTAGTCAACGTATGAAATAAGTTTCCTGTAAAATTTCACCCAAAAATAAAATCATTTACCTGGTCAAATGCATGACTGAAGTGGACTGAAATTCTGACAAAAACCCAGATTTTACTATTCATTTGGCGCTTGCCTTTTTCGTTGCCGATTTTACACGCCGCGACACTATTCATTTGGTCAATTTGTGAGCTTTTGAGGAATGCTTTGAAATGTTTGATATGTTTATTGTGGATGTTAAAAATGTGAAAAAGGGTAATGGTTTGACTAAAGAATGTGGTGCGCGGTGTAAATGGCAAAGCGCGACGAAAATTAAAATGTTTTCTCGAGTCATTCTAAAATGAAGTTTGAGACTTAAATTGAATCATTTTAATCTTTATGCTCTACTGGGTAGTTGGGAGTGGCAGATAAGGGTATGGTGCACTATACTAACTTATGCAGTACTGCTTGATATTATGATTGAATTGCTATGATCTGAACTCAATGGTGAGGGCCATTGAAGCCAGTGGTGAGGGCCATTGGTTATAACCAGGATGGTGAGGGCCATTCCTGTGATATGATAATGGTGGTGAGGGCCATCTATGTTACAGTGGTGAGGGCCACTGCCTTATCGCTACGGTTCCCCATATACCAGTAGTGCCAAAGTCCTGTTTTTTTTAAAACTACGTAATGCAAAATGAGTTTGAATTATGGTTTTTATATTTGTTGAAAGCATATTTACACTGCATGTACAATAACTTCCATTGGTTTAGTGTTGGTTGATTTTTGATTTAATTATTTCCTTTTATTTCAAATGCTTTCATGTATTACTTATATTTTCATTAGTAAAGTACCCACTGAGCAACATTGCTCAGCGAGTTAAGTTTTCCTTCACTCGTAGGTTCGGAGCAGTAGCTAACTCTTGTGAAGCGACGACCAGACCCACAACATCTCAGGGTAGATCTCCTAGTTTCCATTATGAGTTAGCTAGTTGTGGCATGTATATGTATATATAAGTTTGAGAATTACTATGTTATACTGTACGTTAGTAGTATGTAATAATAATAAACCTCTACTTTATTTTGTATTATAAGTGTGAACTCTTCTTGCAGGTTTGTAGTTGAGGGTATAAGGTGGATTCATTGGGAGTGTATTGAGACTAATTATGTTCGCATTGGTTTGTGTAAAAATATTTTCAAAAATTAGAAAACCAGTTTTGTCGACACTGGGGACCCAAATTTCTAGGCGAACCTCTGGCAAAATTTCTGTAAAACCAAAACTAAAATTTGACTAAGTAAAATTTGTAGCAACATTAGGATAGTGTGGCGCCTCTACTCCGCTTACACATGTAGGCCGGGAAGGGGTGTTACATTTTACTTGTTCCAACTAACTTATCAATTGATTTTTTTGATAGATACTTGGGTCCCTTATTTTACTTGGATTACCAAGCCATCGGCCCCACTTCTCAAAGTTGTGAATCTCTCCTAGTCTGGACTTGGTGAGCGGCTCATGCTCCAGGACTCTACGAATGAGTGAGTTGTACTTGTGTTCCCTTCAACTGATATGCAGGATGGGATGAGGATCCATGGCAGTGATGCTCTCTTTGTTGGTTACCTATTCAGCAATTCACCATTCTAGACCAAAATTATGATGCATTATGTAGGGCTTCTCTTATTCCCCGGGAGGTTAGACATGGCCACACTCCCTCTTCTATGAGATTACAGCCTGCCGTTCACATCCCTTTTGTCTGGTCACACTCTCTAGCACATCTACAGCACCTCGCACTGCTCCTGCACCGCCTAGTCCAAGTTTGGAGGGAGTCTCTTCATAGCTCCGTATTGGGTCTACACTTAAATATGTGACCTTATCGGGCAGTGGATACAAGCAATTTAAGTTTCCAAAGGCTCTAGTTGAACATCTTCCGAATGACAATCCTAAGGTAAATTATGTACATGGCTCATGGTTAATCATCATATCCTGTTTCCTTACTGACTATTCCCTTTGGATGCATGTTCCTTTTGCATGGGCAGGCCACCTTTATACCATGGCTCAATGGTTCAAACTTAGCTTGAACATCATGATGACCTGATTGGCTGCTGCTGAGGATCAAATTGAGTCTTTGGAGGAAGCTGCGAGAGCTGCTGAACCGAGATATAGGAGGAACCGTCACCCTTGATATTTTTCCTTGATTTCCTGTAATAGTTAGGATAGAACATGCAATACAAATGATGTATAAACTATGATTTATTGCTTTTGTTAATTTTATGCTCATTTACAAATTTTAGCTTTTACAACTTTTAATTAATTACATTCTATTTTCTTTACAATTTTAATTATGTATATTTTTTATTTACAATCATTTGTTAGATAACTTAAAGTTACTTGTTTGTACAACTTTTATACCTATGAGTATTAGTTTACAATTTTGCTATTTATTATTTATTATACGATTATTTTTTTATTTTATTTTCTATTTTTTATTATTTTTTTTATAAATATTATTTATAAAATAAGAAGACAAAAAGAGAAAAAAATGAAAAATTTTGGAAGAAAAAAAAAACAATGTCACACGGTAGCCGCAAAGGCTGCTACAACAACTAGTGATGTCGCGACAAGCCTAAAATGTTTGGGCTATTGCGATGCACTGTCCACTCCAAACACTTATAAATAATCTTTTTCAGCTATAAACTCATTTTAATCCATTTTTTTAGTTCTTCCTTAGTGCTAAAAGCTATTTTCTTTTCTATTTTTTCCATTTTTCTTTGTTTTTTTAAGTCATTCAACTTTTTTTTTAAAATTTTTATTGCTTTTTTCCTCACTTCTCCTTTCTTTTGTAATTTTACAATATTTTACAACCTTTTTACATTGGAACCGACTTTTGGACATACCATGCTATCATGGATCCATAACTTAAATATGACAAATAAAATTAACTTGAAAAAAATTTGAATAAGGCCAGTGACTGCTTTGAGGGGTTTGAAGGTGGACTAGGATTTTCTCAGTACTTGTCTTAAAATTTGGGACCTAATTTCCCATGCTTTTAGATTTAGGGTGAGTATGGAGGAACTTTTCCCTAGAGAGTGGTATTCATGCACTTTCAGCTATCCTAGAGACTTTAGTTCTGTATTTTGAGAGGTTTGAGTAGTTCTTTTCTTTGAGTGAGAAGTAGGCCAACATAAAGGTGATGGATGATAGGGTTAACCTACTTGTAATTGTAGACCTTAATTTTGGCCTAAGTTAGTTCGGTCATAATTAAAGATGGCCTAAGTACTTATCGGTCCATTCTTAATGGCTTAAACATATTTTAAGCTTTCAATTTGATTGGTTCAATTTTTATAAGGCCTAAATAAGTCCAGTTTAGTTTTTAAAACCTTTAAACGGTCCAAAATGGTCCAAAAGTAAATTTGGGCCGATATGGACCATACCGTATCAAACTAGGCCTGGCCAATTCGATATGGGTGGTCCATATCAAATTAGGCAATGCCTAATTTGATTGGGACCTTGTCCATATTGAACTAGGTGTGAGCAAGGATTTTTGCCCCCACTCCCGGTGGAATGGTTCTTGCGACTTTGGCAGTGTTTAGGCTCTGGGCCTTAGAGAACACGGACCTAGGTCTGGAGAAAATGGAGTCGCCACTCGGATGGGCCGGGAAAAAAGAAAGGGGTGGATGACTCAATTTCTAAGGAATTCCCAACCCCCTAATGGGTTTGGAAAGTTGGGTACGTGTGGGGAAGGTGAGAAATGGCCTAGCACCCCCACAATGCCCGGTTCATTGGAACTGTCCTCCTTTACAGGTCTTAATATTATAAAATTCTTAAGTATAACAATATTATTCATATTACAAGCAACAATTGAAATAATGCATCTTTATATTAAAATCAAAGCAATGTCCAAACAAAGCAAATAAATGGACACCCATCTGATGATGGAAACATGTCCTTACATCATCCATGTCTAAACTAATAGGACACCCACCAAAAGGTAGAAACATGTCCTTTATATTGGTCCAAAATATAAAAACAATTTAAATGACATGATATTTAACTAATGAGGTACCCACAAAGTGGAAACATACCTCTTACAACATTTGAAAATAAAAAATAAATCGATAAAAGTAAATAACCATTCATAATAAATAAATCATTATCAAATATATTAAACATCAATCAAAATAAATAATAAGCATTCATCCATGATAAATTAAATAAATCAAGAATTGAAATTAAATAAATCAAAGCATATAATAAACTACATAATCAAACCTAAAATTAAATAAAGCAATAAATATATAATTTAGGGTTCGCATCTTAAAATAGGATTTTAGAATTTTAATTACTAAATTAGGGCTTTGGAAAAAGGAAAGTTAAATACGCGGACTCATAATACACAAATGAATATTGACCACTTCGATGAGCCCATACGGCGGTTCCGCTAGCCGGTTAGCGAGCGGGGGTTAAGGGGGCAGTGCCCCAGAAAATTTTAGAAACTGGCTTCTAGGATTGTAGGTTTTGGAGTTGAAAATTAAGATTTTAGGGTTTAGAATTTAGAAAATAGGGTTTTAGAATTTTAAGTAACTAATCTTATTTTTTAAATGAATAATGCTACTGGACGTTTTAAAGATTTAGGGTTTTGGATGTTTTATGAAAATAATGCTATTGTGATTTAAAAATAATAGGTTTGGTAACGGATTATTATTTTGATTTTTAGGGCTTAAGGAATTTGGCAAAACGATTTAAGATTTTTGGAAACCAAAGAAACGAATTAGGGTTTTTAAGGTTTTGAAGAAATAGATTAGGTTTCTTAAGTTTTAGAAGAAACAAAAAAGTAATTTTAAGATTTTTGAAAATAGAAGAGACAATTTAAGGTTCTAAGGTTTAGAAGAAATAAATTAGGGTTCTAAGGTTTTTCGAATCAAAAGAAACAATTTAGTGATTGAAGCTACTATAAGAGAAAAGGAAAAGAAATTAGATATTCAAACCTTTGTTTGTTGGTTCCACCAAAAATTACTTCTTGGATGAACAAGGACAAAGGCAAGGTTGCTGCCTTTGATGGCTTGATTCTTTGCTTGCTTATTCCTCTCCTCTCTAAAAAACATCCAATTGTTTCACTATAAAAATTTTTAAAGTCCGATCGTTCCAAAGTTCAAGTCCTCTCCAAAAATCCCTCCACTATCTGATCCAAAGTTTTTCTCCGATTGTCCTCCTTTCTGTGTTGTTTTTAGTCTTATTTATAGAAAATTTAGATGATTAATTTTAATTGTTTACAAAAATTATCATTAATTAGGAAAAGGAAAACGAAACCAAATAGAATTTGGTTTCAAAAAAATTACGTCGAAAAAATTTTGCTAGCGAAAACTGCGACGGGCTGCGAGAGCTGCTAGGCGAGGTGCGAGCGTCAGGCGCGCCAGGCGGGCTGCGGGCCATTTCGTCTAGCACTGTTTTTCAGCGATGAATTTTTTTGTAGCCGATTTTTATTTTATTTATTATTATTATTTATTATTATTAATTTTTTAAAAATTATAAAAATAATTACTAAAACAAATATTATTTAATTAAGATAATACAAAAATTATTTTGGACTAAATAAAATATATTGAATATGACTGGGTCAAAAATTAAGGGTCTACACTAGGGCATCCCTAATTCAATATGGGTGACCATATCGAATTAGGCAATGCCTAATTGGATATGGACAATGGTTCATATCGAATTAGGGCATTCTTAGTTCGATATGGACCTTGTCTATGTCGAACAAGGGTTGCCAATTCGATATGGACCTTGGTCCATGTCAGATTAAAACATTTTTAGTTCGATATGATCAAGTTTTGACCTCGAATTCAAATGGTTTTAGTTTGACATGGTCACCGTTTACCTCAGATTAAAATTGATTTAATTCAATATGCCTTAGAGGACCATGCTTAATTAGGAAACTAACACTTGTTTAACAAGGTTTAACCTAATATGTTCTTATAAATTCAGGTTTTAAAACAGGCAACCAAGGGGAGAAAAATTAACAATAAGAAGCAATAATCAAGAACGGGAAAGAATAATCAAACACTAAGCATTAAACACTAGTAATTGAAAAGCAGAGAAAGAAAAACGTCAAATCATCAAACCAAGAAGGCAGTGGACGGTGGTTTTCATTTTTGATCAACCGAGATTTAATCGTGGTGTGAATATAAAGCTTAGATCAACATAAAAATATTGGCGGAACCTACAATGGAGGTTTGCAATCCTTTATTCAATTTATTTTAAATTTATACTAATTCCTTTATTCTTTTTTTCCTTGTTTTGTTTCGTTATTGCACTTTTATAAACATCCAGCAGCCTTATCTGAGAAGTTCCAATTTGTATCCAGTAAACCATTTAATTTAAAACAATAGTACTAATATGTTTTTTTTAATGTTAATTGGTAATAAATTAGTTTAGTTCATAATACTCATATAAACCCCTTTTAATCATCTTTGCAAGGCCATCCATTTAACATCCAGTAATGATTTACAAAGGCATGATTCATATAATCCAGTAGCTAGTTTTCAATATCAAAACCCTAAAACAGTTTCCAATGTCAACCACCCTAAAACAGTTTTCAATCCCAAAATCCTAAAACCAATTTTTAATGTTAAAACCCTAAAATTAGATTTAAAATCCTAAAATCCCAAAGACCTATTTTTAAATCCTAAAACTAATTTTCAAAACTTGGAAACCTTAATGCTATTTTTCTAAAAATCCTAAACCCTAGCTTTGTTTTCTCAAAATCCTAATTTTATAAAAACCCTAATTGTATTTTCATGAAACTCTAAAACATTAATATTAAAATCCTAATTTGTACATTAATCGTTTAATATGACATTTAAATATAGAATTAATTATTAATGCATGCTTATATTTTGTTGGATGTTTTATTGTATTTTATAATGGATGTTTCATTTTAATTATCATGCTTGAATGATTAAATTTATTTGATTAATTGTTCATTTGAATTGTAAGAGGTACATTTCCAGTTTGTGGGTACCTCATCATTTAAATTCAATACAATTTTAATTATTTTAAAGTTTGAATTAATGTAAAGGACATGTTTTCACCTTTTAGTGGGTATCCTATTTATTTTGCTTTGTTTTAGGCATTGGACATGGTTGTAAGGGCATGTTTCTATCTTGTATAGATGCCCATTTATTGTTTTTTTACCATTATTTTAATTTTAATACAATGATGTTTTACGGATAATTTACACCCGTAGTCCCTGAAAAATTGACTAACTCACTTTATCGTCCCTGAAGTTTAAATTTTACATCGATTGCCCTTGAAGTTAAGATTTTTGTAACAAAGTTGCCCTTGACCAAAATGTCGTCATCTCCGTTAACGGCGCCACGTCAGCTCTTAAAATAAATCCATTATAAATTTCATCCGTCGTCCCTTGAGAATTCTCTTAATTTCACCAGTCGTCCTTAAAGAATTTCTTAATTTCACCCGTCATCATTAAATAATCTATTAATTTTACCTGTCATCCTTAAATAATCTATTAATTTCACCTGTTATCTTTAAAAAAATAATTTAAAATTACATATTAATTAGTTTAAGAAATCTTAAATATTTTTAAAAATTAAATTTTTTTTACATTTGAATGATAATTTTAAATATTTTTTTTACATTTGAATAATAATAATTTTTATTCTATTTTTATTTTTTGTAAAATAATATTTAATAATTATTATTACAATTCAACTATAAAAAATTGAATTATTCAAAATTTTTTAATTTTAAAAATAGTATAATTATTATTGTAATATTTTTTTATTTTTTAAAAATTATTTGTAACAATAATTGTTATTAATTACAAAGTCATTTCATTTAATAATTAAATAAAACTTATTAATCAGTTTAACAAATATATTAGTAAATTTAAAAAAAAATTAAAATTTTTAAAATTATCCATTTTTAAATAATTTTAAAAAATTAATTTTTTTACATTTTAATAATAATAACAATTAATGTTAGAAATATTTTTAAAAAATTAGAGTAATAATTATACAATTTTTAATATTGAAAATTTTAAAAAATTCAATTTTTACGGTTGAATTATAATAATAATTATTAAATATTATTTTACAAAAAATAAAAATAGAATAATAATTATTGTTATTCAAATTTAAAAAAATATCTAAAATTATCATTCAAATATAAAAAAAATTAATTTTTAAAATTATTTAAGATTTCTTAAACTAATTAATATGTGATTTTAAATTATTTTTTTAAAGATAAGAGGTGAAATTAATAGATTATTTAAGGATGACAGGTAAAATTAATAGATTATTTAATGATGACGGGTAAAATTAAGAAATTCTTTAAGGACGACTGGTGAAATTAAGAGAATTCTCAAGGGACGACAGATGAAATTTATAATGGATTTATTTTAAGAGCTGACGTGGCACCGTTAACGGAGATGACGACATTTGGGTCGAGGTCAACTTTGTTACAAAACTCTTGACTTTAGGGACGATCGATGTAAAATTTAAACTTCAGGGACTATAAGGTGAGTTAGTCAATTCTTCAGGGACAACGGGTGTAAATTACCCGATGTTTTATTTTAATATTTGCATGTAATATGGATAATATCGTAATAACTAAAAATTTTATAATATTTAGACCAGAAAAGGAGGCCAGCTCCAATGAACTGGGCACTGTGGGGGTACTGAGTCATTCTCACCTTTCCCATGCATACCCAACTTTTCGAACCTATTAGGGGGTTGGAGATTCCTTAGGAATCAAGTCATCCACCTATTTCTTTTTCTCTACCCATCCCAATGGCAACTCCATTTTTTCAAATTTAGGCCCATGTTCTCTAAAGCCCTAAGCCTAACAGTGCCGAAGTTGTAAGAACCATTCCACCGGGAGTGGGGGCAGAAATCACTGCTCACAGTGGCGACTCCACTAGGGATAAGAGAAGTTAATTTCGTTGGTCTTTACACTATTTTATTCTTTCTAATTGTGACATTATCTAGTTCATCATTTTAGATTGCATTGCGTGCGTGAGTTAGGAGGCCCGTATAAGCCATGTTATGCACGGAATACCATACTTTCACTCAAGGTATGGAGATTGAGCAAGGCATAACCACTCATAGCCTCATACCTTTGGATAAATACTTTCTATGGGAGCCTAAACTTTTCAACCTAAAGCCTAAAGCCCATGTAGTTAGCCTAGTTACTTCCCTTAGGTTTTTACCGAAATGCTTATTTTTTTTACTATGTGTGAGCAGGGATTTTCGCCCCCCTCCCGATGAAATGGTTCTTACAACTTTGGCACTGTTAGGCTCAAAGCCTTAGAGAACACGGGCCTAAACCCAGAAAAAAATAGTGTCGCCACCCAGATGGACTGGAAAAAAGAAAGGGGTGGTGACTCGATTCCTAAGGAATCCCCAACCCCCTCATGGGTTCAGAAAGTTGGGTATGTATGGTGAAGGTGAGAATGACCCAGCACCCCCACAATACACGATTTATTGCAACCGACCTCCTTTTCAGGTCTAAATTTTATTAATTCTTAAGCATTACGATATTATTCATACTACATATATTGGAAATAAAGAAATATTCATTAAATCAAGAAATTTTAAACCAATAAAATAAATACCCATATAAAATGGAAACATGCTCCTATAAAAATGTCCAATGTCCACAAAGAAAGTAAAATAAAGTAAATAAAATAAGACACCTACCATAGGCGGAAACGTGTCCCTTACAAGAGTCTCAAAAACTGTAAAGTAAATTAAGTTACATAAACTAAATAAATAAGGCACCCATACTAGATGGAAACATGCCTTTTACAATTCCCTTTAAATCAAAACAAAATAAATGTAAACTCATAAATGCATAAATAATCGTCACATAAAGAGTAATAAAATTAGGGCTTAATAAAAAAGGAAATAAGGATAAATAACAAATAATATAATCCACAAATAAATATTGACCCATTGATGAGGGATCGCATAAAGAACTTTAGCTACTGGGATATTAACTTATGGTAAATGTATGCTCTCATGGATGGCTACAGGATGAAGCAAATAACTTATTATGAATTATAAGTTGAACTATCGCTAGTTATATTTTAAAAAGAATTTATATAAACAAAAGACTAATGATTATAGCGCATTGTAACTAATTTAAATAAAGAGTAAATGTATTTAATATTTAAAACCATTAATAGAGTATTGAAGATTGAATTTAAATGAAATAAAATTAGAATATACCGCCGTTTGTTGGCTCCACCATAATTAAATGCTGATCCAAGCTTTTACTTGTAACAAACTGAAATTCTGGCAGAGCAAAGTAAAGATAGTATGCTACTATGTAATATTTAAAATTTAAATACTAAAATTTTAATTTAATATTGATAATTGATAGAGAATTGTGATATAAGTGGCACAGATAAGTGATATGAATAGTGAATCTTAAAAATTTACTGAAAAAATTATTTATTTTACAGTTTTACCAGACTAAAAATCGAATTAGAATAAAAGGATGGGAAAGAAGATGCACCATAGTTAAAATGAGATTGGCCACACTAGATTAAGCCATATATATATGTGTGTGGACAGATGTGTGTTTATATAGAGACTTCTTTCTTCTTTTTCCTTCTTCATCCACGTTCCTCATCACAACACCACAAAAAATCCTCCATTCTTCCTTCTTTTCAAGAATTCAGCTAAAATTTAAAAGCAAATCATATCTAGTTATAAGTTTTTAGAAGAATAAGTTGAAAAAGTTGAGATTATCAACAACTGATAAAGAAGAAAAGAGATTTTGAAAGAGGTAAGTGCTTATGTATTTTCATTTATAAATATTTGAATTTCTATGAGTTTTAATGTTTGTATTGATTGATTGAGTCATTTATAATGAATTATTTCTTAAAAATATTGATTAAATGGATTGATTAGTGAAAATTGAAATAAAAGAACTTATATGTGGTGAGTATGATTCTTAAATTAAATCTTTATAAGAATTGGGTAGTTTGATGTTGTTTTAGCCATAAGTGATGTTTGAAGGTTTGATTAATTGAAGTTCGAGTAAATTATTAGATGTAGACTCTTTTATGTCAAAAAAATTAGATTTGATTCATTTTTGTCATAGGTTTTGAATATATTGAGTTAAAATAGTTAAGTACACGAAATGCAAAATTTTTGTCTGGCATGGCTAGTGACACGCCCATATCACTAGGCATGTCATAGCTACTAAATTGCAAAATAAATAACATGCCCAGTGGCACACCCATGTCGTTGGGCATGTCAAAGCTTCTATAAAATGGGTAAATGACACGGTCATTGACACACCTAAGTCATTGGGCGTGTCACTTGAAGAAATTTGCCCAAAATAGCTCTTTTTCTTGTCTTTCACCTGTGATTTCAGCCTAAATGACTATAAGGCCTTAAAGTGTAAAGGATTTTTGAAATCAACCCTAATTAGTAGTGTAATAAATTTTGAATATATGATAAATATGTGTAATACCAAGTGTCGATCAAAGAATTATTCCATCGAAGTGATATATATAATTTAATGTTAATTAAAACTAATGAATTGCCCAAATCATACTGATTTTAGATCTAGCTTTGGATTTAATGGCTAGTCATAGGGAGGATAGCCATAGTGATAATGGGCACCTCGTGCCATTAATGGACACGTTGTGTCATCAGTTATAGTGGGCATAATTGCCATTATACATTCTTGAGATTTGGTATTAAAATTGCTACAATAACCCATTATCCAAACCTATGATTTGAGTTTTGTAACACCCTTATACCCTATATGCATACAATACATATTTCCAACATATGTAAAATATGCATATACAGTACAAAAATGTCACAGACTGATTTAATAAAAATGTTCACATTTCTGTTTTAAAATTTCAAATAATAAATATATAAAATTAAATAATATATAAATATTCTTTACTTGCTATAGTAACTCGAAATAACATTTTATATGAAAATCTCTGGGAAAAATTCGCTAGTGTTTTGTTTATAATTTGGATATTTCCAAAATTTAACAAAACACAACCTGCATAAAACAAACACTCCAAATAAAATCAATTCACCATTTCACCAATACTTCTCAATTTCTCGATATTTTCTCAAAATACTTATATATAGGTATAAATATCAACATCACATATATGATCTCATTTTAAACAAATTATTCAAATCATTCTTTACAATTTATATTATATACTTAAAAAATATATCATAACATATATAATATCAAAATATACTGTAATATCAAATATCTACATGTTGGCAACTAGCTCTGATCTTGATGTATTGAAAAACTCTTCAAGCTCAATAAATACAAACCTAGACCCGACCAGGTCTAGAAGAACTCTCTGACTCTACCAAAACGTCCATGACACTTGTGCGATGAATTATAATCGCGCTAAGCCGAAGCCTAGCGGTACAAACTTTGATAACAATATAGTCCAAATGTAATATCAATGCTCAACACATATCTATATCACAACTCATAACATTATATCTCATTATATTGCTCAATTGTATCACAATTCATAATTCACATTAAAGCAAAGACATGCATGGGCCCAAAAGAATCTAATATGCTATTCAAAATTTAGAGTTACTGCTTTGGTCTATAATGACACCTTGTATCTAGCCCCGTAGACAATATATCCATGGATAATGTAACAGCCCCCGTCTCTTGGACCTCAACCCGGCTAGACCCTTAGGCCCCTGTATCTTGGTCCTAAACCCGACTAGACTGCTTACGACCCAGTCTTTTTACCCCAAAAACATCATATTTATCAGCTGGCCTGGCTTACGACCCAGTCTTTTCACCATTCCAGCGTTTAGCCGTAGGCAATCATAGGCATGCCGCCAAACCCAAAACTCTAAAAATTGAATAACATACTAGGCACACAATTTATTCATATTTCTCATTATCAAATTCTTTCATAATTCCTTTATCAAAACTTTTCTCATTTTTTCATGATCAAACTAGACACATTGCCTTATTACATCATCTTTTTCTCATTTTTTTTATTTATTCTTTTTTCTCATTATTAATCTCTTTCTCATTATCACATATTCAATCTAGGCATACTGCCTTATTTTCACATTTTTTTCTCATTTTTTCTCATTTTTAACATCTTTCTCATTTTTCTCACTTTCCTCATTTTTCTCATTTTTATCAATATCAATTCATTTCTTTATTCCACATATCTCATTTTTGCATTCACAACACATTACCCAATTACTTTGGGTATTTTCATAGAATATACATATTTCACATTCTACACAATTTAGCCATTATCAATGCATTTAACACATATATGGCATTACAAATGTCATAGCACATTATTCATACTCAATCAATGAACCAAGTAACTTAACATATTTTTCAACCAATATGTGTTAAGCCCAAATGTCATGCAAATATAAACAATATATTCAAAGTTTGTACATACTTCCACTAGCAACCCAAAGCAAGCTTAACACAACCTCCAATTCTATCCTTCCAGCTTTCCCTTCACCACTTGGATGAAAGAAATCAACCTCCCTCAAAGCCTATATCAATTGTAATCATAAACAATCATTTAATATCACATTCTAGGGCATTCTCAACATCAAACCTTAATTTAACAACACTCCTACAAAATTTTAAAAATTAAGTCTTTCCATACTTTAACTTAGCAAATCCCTATTAACCCATTAAATTATTGCTTTGAGTTTATTTATATCATTAAAAATATATTTTAACATGTTTAAACCAATTACATTAATTAACCACATGCTTATGTTCAAAATACTAAAATAACATAACCTTCACCATTGAAGGATCTCCATTCCAACTCAATCCAATTATCATTTCAATCTTATTTTTACCACTTATATCATTAAATAACATGATTTAAGCACTAAAATCAAACCAAACGATTAATCATTCTTTAAAAATTCACTTTTTCAAAACCCTAAATCTATACTACCATCTTCAAACTCTATCCAAACTTAACTAAATCCATCATTTGATTTTAAAATCCTTGTTTATGCATCAAAATAACACATTTGGAACCAATTTGCACAATTAAAACTCATGATTTCAAAAACTCAAATATTCCATAACCCTAAATTCTCTCTCTTCACTAAACTCAATTTAAATTCAACCATTTCTTAAATCTAACCTTAAAATCATTAATAACCAATCAAAAAAATTTCATTCATATCCAATTAAGCAATTAAATCATGCTACTATGAAATTCAAAAATTCACATAACACACTTTTCCATAGAATAGGTAAAATTGGTAACTAAGCTTACCAATTTATGAAGAATCTTCTAAAATTTCACTTAAATCCTTGAAATCTCTTCAATTATGGTTGCTTGGAAGAAGGAAAATCCTCTCTTGAAGTCATGAAAGTCGGCCTTGAAGGAAAGAAGAAGAAGAAGATGAAAAAAAAATGATTTTCTCTTTCCTCCCACTCACATTTTCAACCTTATATATTATTATTTTAATATATTTTTAATTAATTAATTAATTAATTAATTAATTAAAATCCCAAAATATTATCTTCCATCCAAAATTATTTATTTTTGAATTATTTTATTAATTTTAAATTTCCAAGATTTAATTACCAAAATACCCTTTTACTTTGACTTTTCTTTTAAAAAGTATTGACTTTTATATGTTGTATATATTTTACATATATATCACATATATATTCCACTTTTTCATTTAAAATCCCTTCATTTTTCATTTAAAACTATTAATTTAATTTATCCATTTTAAATTATAATTTATTTTAATAAATTTTTAAAAATTAGAACTTTTCAAAAAATTTGAAATATTACACATATGCACAAGTAATGTGTATCTTATATACACATCAAATGTACCTAATATGTGTATTAAATATATTAAGTATGTAATGTATTAATCCAATATATACAATTAATATACCATATGTATATGTTATATATATACTCTAGATATATATATTGAGTATATATAAAATTTTATATCTCCAAAATCACAGATGTGACAATTTTCTCCCCCTTAAATAATTTCGTCCTCGAAATTATCCAATACAGTAATAAATCATCCAAATGAAACATAATCTTAAAATCTCATCAAAATTATTATTTCATCAAATTGCATAATTTGTATTCTCCCCCTTAGGTTCATTCTCAATTACCTTTTTACTATTCCATAACTCATCATTATAATGTCTATTTACTCAAACAATAACAATAGATTATCATATCATCAATCGAATTGCCATTAGACAAAATTAGTTCATCTCTTTAATATATATACACCACTCACCTATTGCACTCAAGATATTTGATCATTTCATTATCTTAAAATATACTCTTATCACCTTAAATTCAAATGTTAATAACTTTTATCTTAACACAATAATTTTACACATCTTCACTTTGATCATACTCTTTATACAATTACCACATATTAATTTAATATCACCATTACACAACAACAAAATCTTATTTCCTTATTAAGATTCATTCCAATTATACTATAACTATCATAACTTAGCTCCTTTCATTTGCATATACATATCAGAACGCTCGCTGTATTATGCACATTATCACATAGCTTGCATATTTTTAATACAACTACATACATTGAATTTCAATAAATACTTGTAAACTTATTACATTTCAGATCAATTGATCTAACTATCACAATATTACCATCATAACTTTATTCCATTCTGGCCAACCTTTAGTCTATTTTAAATTCATCAATCTGTTTTTAATTCATGACCTAATTCTATTATGTTAAATTTATTCTCAAATCTTAATTCCCCTCGAAATCATCATTACAGATAATATTCATTTCATCTAGTCTCATTCACTTTAAACATCATTTTCATCAACTTATTCATTTTATACCACTTTCAAGCACATTCAATACAACTCTTACTCACATTTCATAATTCCTTTCATTTATCCTTTTCTCACATTTCTTATAGTTACCATATTTACAAAAATCACTTTTCTTACACATCATTTAAAGCTCATCATATTTCACAATTCTCTTCTGTTCCACACTTTCTATAATTATAAACAAATTTCTAACATAAAATTATAAGATACAACTATTCAAACCATAAATCTTGATCATGTTTCTTGTAGCATAACTATCAATCTCACCAAATCTATCCAACGGTCATATCATCTCAGGCCCATGCCCGTGGATAACAAAACTAATCAGTCAATATACTAAACAAATCATAAGACCATGACATAATAATGGTCATGCCTGTGGCTTATAAATAAATACTGCCCCTCTATCATTCTTCTTCAAATATTTCCAATCACAACGTTAAGTTCGTAACGCAAAAATCACATATTCATTTTTTAATCTTTTGCTACACAAAGAATTAACACATTTCAGCTCTGTTTCAAAGCAATTTACTTTTGATCACTTTTGTTTCTAAACAATTTACTCTTAATCACTTGATCATCATTAGCCTAACTCATGTTTCAACAATATTATCATTAACATCTCTTACATATACACATTCGTTCATATGCTAATTTTACACAATTTTCATTTATTACTCCATTTCTAATCTATCTCTTATAAAAATTTTCATTCATTTTTTTTTCACTTCCATACTTTCTTCATTTTACTTTCCTTTTCCTTACAATCTCTTATTAATACGCATATACTTTGGGCCCAACACTATACAATCATCAAGTTCAGTCGTTACAATAACAATTTCACCGTCCAACGCTGCTCGGGTCCATTCTCAATCTCAATTTCATCATATGACCTAACTATACGCTGGTCAAGACCTAATCTCTCTTAAGTACATTAATCCTTGCAATATCATTCTCAATATCACTAAACAAGTAATTGTATAAGGGAACAAACACTTGATAACATTTTATTTTAATCATCCACATACACCTTCGTAAGTTATATTCACAATGTGACTTACTTTCCACATTTTCTTATATATCACAATTGTGTTCATATTGAAAAATCTCATCACACATATCATACAATTATATGCAATTCCTCTTTAACATACAACCTATACAAAGTTAACATTTATCATCTTTCAGAGAACATTATCATTTCTCATTCTTTTGACATTACTTAGGTTATTCATCAATTTAACATATATATACACTCTGACCACAACATAATTAACATCTTCCTCATTTAATCGCCCATCTCTTAAATAAGTTTCGTATTATATATATATATTTTAATACCTCACATAAATCTTAGTCACATTTCTAATGTGACATCTCTCTCACATTTTTTATTATGCATTTATCATACCCTTCATATCCCTTTTCATCATTTCCAATTCAATTACCTAAAGTAACTCATTTTTACTTAATCATTTCCCTTTATTTCATAATAAATTTCTATATTATCAACCACATTATACCTTAGTTAGTACTTTTATAAATAATATTACTCATTCAAAATTACTCCCATGCTTATTAAACATTAAACTATCAATATCTAAACAATCCTCATCGAAATTCCCTTACAACTCTAAATTTTAAACTTACTACTTTACTTAAACTTCATTCTATTAATCTCACTTTCAAGAGCTAACTTTATTAACATTATTTTTATATTAATATAACATCAAAACACATCACTTTCACAATTATGGAAACCCATTTCAAAAATTTAAATTTCATATAATGCAACTAACAACATGAACCTCACCAAATTTCATCCATATCACATTCTCAATCTTAAGATCATAACATTTACTTTTAAACAACACTAATTCATTTCCTTACACTAATTAACATCATCAATTAGATATCCTACTTTTACATACTCAAACCCTAAATTATGTATCATTCTTTTTTTTTATGAACTCTTTGTTCTAAATTATTAAAACTCCATATTCCTTCTTCATACTTCTACCTGTATGCATACAAATTTTCATAGTTGTTCTTATTCATTTGTCTCATGAAATTAATTTATTACTCATGTACACAAAATTGTTTGACTTCCTTAGTTTCATGTCACTCTTACTTTCAATTCTTATATTCCTTACAA
The DNA here is from genome assembly GCA_947685225.1 of Garcia nutans. Lineage (NCBI taxonomy): Eukaryota > Viridiplantae > Streptophyta > Magnoliopsida > Malpighiales > Euphorbiaceae > Garcia > Garcia nutans. Next base: position 27,828,486 of record CANTUV010000009.1, on the reverse strand, counting down.
ATTCTTTATAAAAGCTTGTTAACTTTTATCCATGTGCGCTTGACACATATATGGACTTATATTTAAAATTTTAAATTTTTCCAAGTTGATTTAATATATTTAAAAATTAAATCTTCCAAAATTAGAGAATCTGTCTCTTTAATAATTTCTCTAGCAGCACCAGGTTGTCCAGTTTTTCAGGTATCATACCTTAATAAAAATTCATGAAATTTTAACCATATGTTATAAGAATACATATGATATTAGGTGTAAAGTTTCATACTTTTCTGGGTTTTTTTCCTATAGTTTTTAAATATATTTCTCAATTTCTACAGATTCTGAGTTTCTATAACTCCTCCAACAATCTGTGATCTTCTACCTTTCTTTATTAGTAATTAATCTTTAAAAATTATGAAATTTTATACATTAGATTCTAATATATAGAAAAAGTTTTCATTAAATTTTCAAACTCATCCAACATTCCTATATTTATTCAAACATTCAACAATATCATTTTATAGCACACCTATAAAATTTTCTGTAACTATCATGCCCATTTTTCAAACTTTTTATTTCATATCTTAAATCATTTCATAAATCATTTTTTTTAATTTCACTTATTCATCAATTGAATCAGCTATGAATTTTAATTTCAAATAAAAGTTCCAAAAATTCTTAATCCATATGCCCCAGAATAACATTTCTATTATGCCACTCTGATCTATATAACCCAGACACCATCTCAACTCATATCCATTATATCAAATAGACATTGCCACATCATGGATCAGATAAATTGCCAGTGCCAATGCATGCATCAGAATTAAAAATTATTTTTTAAAAATTCTAATTTTCTCTCTCTAACAACCCACCTAGGTAGAGAGCCTCAAACCTAGGCTCTGATACCAAAATAAATGTAACACCTTTATACCCTATATACGTACAATACATATTTTCAGCATATGTAAAATATGCATATACAGTACAAAAATGTCACAGACCGATTTAATAAAAAATTTTATATTTTTTTTAAAATTTCAAATACTAAATATATAAAATTAAATAATATATAAATATCCTTTATTTGCTATAGTAACCCGAAATAACATTTTATATGAAAATCTCTGGGAAAAATTCGCTAGAGTTTTGTTTATAATTTGGATGTTTCCAAAATTCAACAAAACACAACCTGCATAAAACAAACACTCCAAATAAAATCAATTCACCATTTCACCAATACTTCTCAATTTCTCCATATTTTCTCAAAATACTTATATATAGGTATAAATATCAACATCACATATAAGATCTCATCTTAAACAAATTATTCAAATCATTCTTTACAATTTACATTATATACTTCAAAAATATATCATAACATATATAATATCAAAATTTACTGTAATATCAAATATCTACATGCTGGCAATTGGCTCTGATTTTGATGTACGGAAAAACTCTTCAAGCTCAATAAATACAAACCTAGACCCGACCAGGTCTAGTATAACTCTCCGGCTCTACCAAAATGTCCATGACACCTGCCGCGACAAATTACAATCGCGCTAAGCCGAAGCTTAGCGGTACAAACTTTGATAACAATATAGTCCAAATGAAATGTCAATGCTCAACACATATCTATATCACAACTCATAACATTATATCTCATTATATTGCTCAATTGTATCACAATTCATAATTCACATTAAAGCAAAGACAAGCATGGGCCCAAAAGGATCTAATATGCTATTCAAATTTTAGAGTTACTGCTTTGGTCCATAATGACACCTTGTGTGTAGCGCCATGGGCAATATATCCATGGATAATGTAACAGCCCCAGTCTCTTGGACCTCAACCTGGCTAGACCCTTAGGCCCCTATATCTTGGTCCGCAACCCGGCTAGACTGCTACAATTTTTGAGACTTACGACCCAGTCTTTTCACCCCAAAAACATCATATTTATCAGCTGGCCTGGCTTACGACCTAGTCTTTTCACCATTCCAGCGTTTAGCCCGTAGGCAATCATAGGCATGCTGCCAAACCCAGAACTCCAAAAATTGAATAACATACTTGGCATACAATTTATTCATATTTCTCATTATCAAATTCTTTTATAATTCCTTTATCAAAACTTTTCTCATTTTCTCATTATCAAACTAGGCACATTGCCTTATTATATCATCTTTTTCTCATTTTTTTCATTTATTCATTTTTCTCATTATTAATCTCTTTCTCATTGTCACATATTCAATCAAGGCACATTGCCTTATTTTCACATTTTTTTCTCATATTTTCTCATTTTTCACATCTCTCATTTTTCTCACTTTCCTCATTTTTCTCATTTTTATCAATATCAATTCATTTCATTATTCCACATATCTCATTTTTGCATTCACAACACATTACCCAATTACTTTGGGTATTTTCACATAATATACATATTTCACATTCTACACAATTTAGCCATTATCAACGGCTTTTCACAATGCATTTAACACATATATGGCATTACAAATGTCATAGCAAATGCATACTCAATCAATGAACCAAGTAACTTAACATATTTTTCAACCAATATGTGTTAAGTCCAAATGTCATGCAAATATAAACAATATATTCAAAGTTTGTACATACCTCCACTAGCAACCCAAAACAAGCTTAACACAACCTCCAATCCTATCCTTCCAACTTGACCTTCACCACATGGTCGAAACAAATCAACCTCCCTCAATGCCTATATCAAATGTGATCATAAACAATCATTTAATATCACATTCTAAGGCATTCTCAACATCAAACCTTAATGTAACAACACTCCTACAAAATTTCAAAAATTAAGTCTTTCCTTACTTTAACTTAGCAAATCCCTATTAACCCATTAAATTAATGTATTGAGTTTATTTATATCATTGCAAACATATTCTAACATGTTTAAACCAATTACATTAATTAACCACATACTTATGTTCAAAATACTAAAATGGCATAACCTTCACCATTGAAGGATATCCATTCCAACTCAATCCAATTATCATTTCAATCTTATTTTCACCACTTATATCTTTAAATAACATGATTTAAGCTCTAAAATCAAACAATTAATCATTCTTTAAAAATTCACTTTTTCAAAACCCTAAATCAATACTACCATCTTCAAACTCTATCCAAACTTAACTAAATCCATCATTTGATTTTAAAATCCTTGTTTATGCATCCAAATAACACATTTGGAACCAATTTGCACAATTAAAACTCATGATTTCAAAAACTCAAATGTTCTATAACCCTAAATTCTCTCTCTTCACTAAACTCAACTAAAATTCAACCATTTCTTAAATCTAACCTTAAAATCATTAATAACCAATCAAAACAGCTTCATTCATATCCAATTAAGCAATTAAATCATGCTACTATGAAATCCAAAAATTCACATAACACACTTTTCCATAGAATAGGCAAAATTGGTAAAGAAGCTTACCAATTTATGAAGAATCTTCTAAAACTTCACTTAAATCCTTGAAATCTCTTCAATTATGGTTGATTGGAAGAAGGAAAATCCTCTCTTGAAGCCATGAAATTCGGCCTTGAAGGAAAGAAGAAGAAGAAGATGAAAAAAAAAATGATTTTCTCTTTCCTCCCACTCACATTTTCAACCTTATATATATTATTATTTTAATATATTTTTAATTAATTAATTAATTAATTAAAATCCCAAAATATTATCTTCCATCCAAAATTATTTATTTTTGAATTATTTTATTAATTTTAAATTTCTAAAATTTAATTATCAAAATACCCTTTTACTTTGACTTTTCTTTTAAAAAGTATTGACTTTTATATGTTGTATATATTTTACATATATATCACATACATATTCCACTTTTTCATTTAAAATCCCTTCATTTTTCATTTAAAACTATTAATTTAATTTATCCATTTTAAATTATAATTTATTTTATTAAATTTCAAAAAATTAGAAGTTTTCAAAAAATTTGGGATATTACACATATGCACAAGTAATGTGTATCTTATATGCACATCAAATGTACCTTATATGTGTAGTAAATATATTAAGTATGTAATGTATTCATCCAACATATACAATTAATATACCATCTGTATATGTAATATATATACTCTAGATATATATATTGAGTATATATAAAATTTTATATCTCCAAGATCACAGATGTGACAAGTTTAGTATGTATGGGCATATTTAATGAAGTTATCTATATTAAAAATTTATGTGAATACGATATTATGAATAATAGAAGAAATGCAACACAATAATATAAGTCAATTATTTAAAATTAGCTTACTCTGTTACAATGTGAAAGTGATTGATAATGTATATACTAATATTTCAAGTGAAAGTCCTAATGCATGAAATAGAAATGTTATATTCAAAATATTGAATTGATCAATAACTTTCTAAGTATTATAATGATTAAAAGTGTATATAATGATATAAGATACAAAGTGCTCCAAAGTATAGTACTAAATCTAAGGGCCAAAATTAATAATTGAATGAAATTATCCCATATGTGAAACCAAAAAGTAAGATTATTGAAAAACAAATAAGTGTAATATGAGAAATATTAACAAATGAGAAAGTAAGTCTTAAATAAAATGATTCAAAAAGGGAAAAGTTGCAATACCAAAAGTGTAGTATAGCATGATGACTTTTATAAAGTTAAAGTTATTATTTTATGTAATCAAAATATTATATTGGTTTGTTATTGAAAATATTTAATATATTGAAATGTTTATTAAGACTGAGTATTATTACTATATTTTCATAAGTATTTTTCTTTAATATTAAGTGATAAAATATGTTTATACAAGCACCACTAAGCTTTGCTTAGCATGTTAGAATTATTTTCTGATACGCAGGTATCTGGTCATAGGAGCAATTTAAGAAGTGGAATTAAGGATCTCAGAAAATTATCTATAGTACATATAGAGATCTTTTGTATATTGTACTTGTAAGTTATGAAGTATATATATATATATGCAATTTATCTTGTCTATTTGAGAGATTGTACAAATTTGTAAACGTGAAAGAAATATATGCATTTAGAGAATGAAGTTTTTGATTAGTGTGAATGATTATCAAATCAAGTAATGTTATATATATATATTTTGGATTGACAAACTTATGATGGTTATCTGATTTATAATTAGTATTTAGTTTATTGGAGATATTGGAGATTGGTTTAAATGTTGAATTTATACGTGCTGTATTATTCAGATTGTATTATTATTTGAAAATTTTTGTCAGTAACTCTTTAAAAGAAAACTTTGCCGATGAATTGATTAGAGTATTGATAGTATATTGAGTAACATTCTCTAATAGTTTTATGTAAGAATTGTCAGGGGATGTTACATTTAGTGGTATCAGAGCGTGGTTTAGGCATTTCTGGCATGTGGAGTTATGGGAGAGGAGAAATACAATTGTCTAAGTTATGTGAATCGAATAAGTGGATATGTGTTTAATACAATTGATATTTCATGTGTTTATGGTAGTAGAATGTTTTCTAAGAATTGATTAAGAATTCATAGTGTATTATTTGGAGTGCACTAGACCTATTTGTGAAAACGAAGGATATGAAAAGAAAATAAGATATGAGTAGTTAAAGAGATATCAAAGTAACACAGTAGAAGAGTAATAATTTATTGGAATCTGAGGCATGAATTATATCAGATAGATAAATTTTGAAGATGAAATTTCTTATGAGGGTGAGAACAGTTATGCTATAAAATTTTAAGAACTAATTTTCTGCATTAAGTGAATATATGAGTATAAATTGGATTGATTATGATATTATGTGCAGCTTGAGTATTTGGAACTGGTAGTAATAAGGTTGACTAAGACCTAATAAGAGTAACATTAAAATTGTGTATGGATAATGTCTGTATTTTCGAAAAAGATTTCAAAGAGGTAAGAAATTACAAAAATACCCTTATAGCCCTAAAATGAACTCAAGTTGTAATTTAGATGTGAAATATGGATAATAGGGTTTTAAAGTAGCTAAAGTAATTATTTTTACAATATTTTGGGGTTAAATATTGGAGTAATAGTTAATTAAAGAAAGTGAGTGTACTGAAACTATTGTATGAGTGAGTGTATTGGATAAAACCCTAAAGCCTATTTAAAGATTTCTAGTGTCTTCTATTGCCTTCTAAAACACCATTACTTATAAAAGATATTGTGTATTGAATAATTGCAAAAACAAAATATGAGTATAATACGTCTATGATAGTAAATTTTTATTCTTACAATGTGAAAATGTGTATTTATAGATTATTAACTGAAACAATGATTAAATCTATCATTGAATCATTTATGAGTTGATTTAAGGTTGTGGAAGAAAATAAGGTTTTGAAAGAATTTAGGGTTATGGAAGTTTAGATTTGAATTTGATTGTGCTTTGAAGGGTTGAATCATGTTTCCGTAATTTGTTTAAGTTGAATTATTGATAACTTATTGATTAAATCATGAAAAGAAATTCCTGCAGTAGTAAGCATGATCATTCGTATGATCATGCATATGCCTATGTATATTTTTGTTCCTTACAATTTTGAAAAGAAATTCTAGCAGAGATCTGCATGATCATTTGCATGGTTATGCGTATGCTTGTGCATATTTCAATTCTTCAAACTTTGAGAAGAAATCTCAATAGTGAGGCGCATGATCATTCACATGGTCATGCATATACTTGTCTCCTTAAAACTTTGAAAGGAGATTTCAGTAAAGATGTGGATGACCATTCGCATGGTCATGCAACTGACTATGCATACTTCTATTCTTTAAAACTTTAAAAATAATTCAAGCAATGATGTGCATGATCACTTGTATGGTCATGCATTTGCCCATGCATATTTCTACCTTCTTATACCTTCACAAAGTAGGGTTTATGGGTGGAATTAGTAGTGAATTATTGAATACATCTTGGAAATAGTTATAATTGACAAAAGATTGCTTATAAGATTAAAATGAAATCAATCCATTAAATGATGAAACTTAGATATGGAGAAAACTTGAGGAAAGTGTGGATAAATGTAGTTGGATATTTTAAATAAGTGTAAGGTTAGAGAAAAAATAAAAGATAATTACAAGTGATTAGTGGATTTCACTTTATTCATGAAGAAATAAGATAATTTATGAAGCAAGGTAAGAAGAATGATATATTGATGAAACATTTATGATTTAAATAGATTGAAGAGTAAGATAAAGAAAATAAAGAAGTGTATATACGAAATGATTGAATAATGAAAGTAAGAATGTGAGATTTACATATTGTGTACTTATAGAATACATGATAGTAACATTATTTGGTGATTAAAGACAAGTTATAGATTATATATAGAAGTGTTAAAGAGTTAACTGATACTAATTGATGACAATAGAAAGAAAGGAATTGATAATGTGAAAAGGAAAGAATGTAGTGAGATTTATAGGTGGTTTAACCCTTCTAGTAAAATAATGTAATATGGATCAAGTTAGAAATATATATGTGTAACACCCCTTCCCGACCTATAATAAGCCGAGGAGGAATGCTACATCAAGATACGAGCTCTGGTTATGTCAGCTTACTTAATGTTCCTTATAAAAATTTTTCAAAAAAAATTTGACGGAGTCTCCCTTAAAATTCTAGGTCCCAAGTGTCGACAAAACTGATTTTTCTTATATTTGAAAAACATTTTGTTTCACAATTCAACTCAAGTACACTCCCAATAATCCACCCTTATAACCTCAACTACAATCCTGCAAGAAGAATTCACACTTCTATATTCACAATCCAACTCAATTTAAAACCATACAGTTATTATACATTACTAGATTTATAATAGAGTTCAAACCATAATACATTAATTTAAATAACATTTACAAAGTCATTATCTTTATTAAAACTTCATTTATACATATAAATACTCTCTCGTCAGAAATACATCATAATTAAAATTTATACATGTATGCATAACCCTCTAGTTGGTCTCGACAAACTTTACTCTTCTTGTGGCATAACAAAAGACTTCATATCTTCCATCTAAATACCTGCGCGAATAAACACCCGCGCTAAGCCCGAGAGCTTAGTAGTACAAATGAATAATATAAACATACAATACAGAAATTCTAACGTATATCCATATACTAACTTTAAGTATTGTTAGTTTCTTATCGTAGTTTCCCTTTTCAATTACACTTTACACATATCTCAACTAATCTCATATATTACATACATGCATACATATCAATAACACCAACCACAATTCCATCACTACTACTCACAAGGAACATATCAATATACATATTACATAACATATTTCATAACATTTCATTTCCAATTAAGGCAACTATAAATTTCATTATTCATTCATTTCACGTTTCATAAACTACATCGAAAATCAAGACAGACCTGGGCCCAGAACACACTAATATGTTATTCAAAGTTCAGAGTTACTGCTTTGATCCATAATCACAATAATCAAGCCCGTAGGCAACATATATCATATCTCTATCCATAGATAGTGTAACAGACCCAGTCTCTTGGACCATCAACCCGACTAATCGAGAAGATCCTCAACCCGGCAAGACTGTTACTTTTCATATATTTCACATTTATAATTCATATAGTGTAACAGACCCAGTCTCTTGGACCATCAACTCAACAACTTGAGGAGATCCTCAACCCGGCTAGACTGTTAACACTTCATATGTTATAGGCATGCCGTCAAATCCAGAACTCTGAAAGTTGAATTAACATATTAGACACAACTCTTTTCATTTATATCTTTGTACATTTCTTTCTCAATTCATTTCATATTCAAAACAGGCAACCATGCCTCAATTATAATTCATTTACATTCTCATAGCCAACACAATGGCTTCACATCTCATTTGATTCATCATAGCCAATCACAATGGCTTCACCTCTTATCATATTTCAATTCACATTATAGCACTTCATCATTCAAGTATACATAAACAATTATATTGAGCATATATCTTAAATTCATCATCATATAATCAACATGTCTATTTATTTCATTTCAATCATTATTACCAACCACAATTACAATACATTTCATCATTTCTCAAAACACATTAGCACAATTCATCATTACAATATTTATCATAACAAATTGCATTGTACATACCTATTTGAATGATCTTCATATCTTTCACATCATCCAATCATAACCTTAATCAAATTATATTGACAATATAGTAATTCACTTAACACATTTACAAACAAATGTGTTAAGTCTTAATTCATGTAAATAAGTGTAATCATATAAACTTTGTACTTACCTTAAAACCAACTTACACCACTCTATACACCTACTCTTCCAAGAATCCTCAACACTAAGATTAGGGCAATTCAACCTCTTCACAACCTAATCCAAAAGGAATATTAGCAAAATGACCATATGAATAGTAAATTCTGGTTTTAGACTAAATTTTATCCTTATTTTGAAAATTTGTATAAAATAATATACTTGACTAAAAACTCTAAAATTTTTACAGAACTTAATTTTACATCTTAAAATCATTCCTTTAAAATTTCAGATCAAACTGAACACAAAATCTTGGTCAAATAGTTCACCCAAACAGACTGCCTCAATTGCCCTGCATCCTGGCAGCAGTTCTAAACTTTGTGAATTCCATAAATTAAATTCAATCAACTTGGTTCCAAATTATTTTTCTCAAATACTAGACTCATTAAGCAACAACATATCCAAAATTCAATTGAATATAATTTTTCTACATTTTATTAAAAATCCCGAAATATAGCTGTCTCAGTTAAGGTACCTGCTGGAACAGATCTAATAAAAATAATCTTTCCAAAATCATAACCATTCCAAAATCGAATCAACATATTTTTCATTCATTCTAGACTCACAGAGTCACAACATATCAAAAATTCACTTCAAGAACATTTTTCTATAATTAATTAAAAATCGTACAAGTCACAGCCTTTACTAATTGTAAAACAGAAAAGAAATTCCACTAAACACAACTCTTGCTCTTCAATCACCAACACCAACCTAATTAAATCAAACATACTCCAACATACTACAATAATACAACCCTAATTTCAATTATCAACAATCAAACCTTCATACAACTTCAAATAAACCAAAGAAATCAAGAAAGAGAACTTACTTGGATTTTTAGCCAAATCTTTACTATCCACTTGAAATCCTTAAGTATTTGGTGTAAATAAAAGCAAAATCACCTCCTTCTCTCTCTAGCTTCTCTCTCTCTCTCTCTCTCTCGGCCAAAAAGAAGAAGAAGAAGAAGAACACATTTTTTTTTTTTCCTTTTCTTCTCTTCTTATTCTTATCTCAACTATATATATAATAATAATAATAATAATAATAACAATAATAATAAAAACAATAAATCTCCACCACACACTCTCTTCCAACTTTTGACTTTCTTTTCTCTTTTTCTTTTTGTCCTTATCACCATAATTATTAATTAATTAATTATAAAAATATATACATAACTCACTTTCCCTACACCACTTTATATCCCATGTATATGTGATGTATATGTATATATCTTTTATATGGTATTTATATTCCCATATTTCCTTATATATATATATCATCTTATAATATTTCCCCTTTTTATTTCCATTAAACATATACATTAACTCCAAATATAACAATAATTCCAAAACTTTTAGGGTATAGTTTGGGATATTACAATATGTGTGTGTGTGTGTGTTAAACATAGTGAATGCATTATATATATGTACATATACTCTTAAAGTGAAAGAATAGTTGTGAATTCTTAATATGTTAAGAAAAGAATTAAAAAAGAGTGGAAATCTATTTAGATTTCATTGTCACAGTGGAAACATGGAAGTGATATGAAAGATAAATATTGATGAATAAATAAAACTAGTCGAACTAATCAGAAACAAATATAATGTGTATATATGTTCATATGATAAATGTGGCTGAAATAATTGCTCATATCTTATAAATTCACAGTAATAAGCAAACAATTTAAAAAGAAAATTTTCTATACCAGAAGATATTATGATTAAAAATAATTTGAAATAGTGAAATAAATGTATTGCCTGATTATACTGATGTTAAATCTAGTTTTCGAATTAGCTAAATGATGAATATTTAAAGTGACATTGGGCATTTTATGCCATAGTGACAGTGGGCACTTTGTGCCATAGAGGACACATTTTATATCCCCGTAATATTGGCTTTTATGTCAATAATGGAAGCTTTACGTCATAGAGGATCTTTGATCCCATTATTTTTACAGCGGACATTCATGCCAAAGTGGGCCTTTGGCCATACTGTTATAGTGGACATTTACTTGCCATCAGTGACCCGCTATCCAGAACTAAGATTTAAAGTTTAGTATATGAGGGAAAGAAAGAGATATATATATATATATATGTATAACAGTGGAATGTAATGATACAAATTATATTAAAAAAATCTAAAGAGAATTAAAGGCAATTATTGAATTGAGCTTGAATACTGAAAGTGTGTAGAGTTGAATTTTCTGCAGTTCTATAATTAGTTTATTCTAAAAGTGTTACATTGAGTGATATCAGACAAAAAAAGTTATATAAATTAATAAAATAATTGATTTTATGTGAGATTTAAGATTAATTATAAATTAAATGGCTTATTACCATAGCAAGTAAATTTCGAGGATGAAATTTCTTTAGTGGGGAATAATTATAATGTTTAAAATTTTAAATACTAAACTTTTAATTTAATATTGATAATTGATAGTGAATTCTGATATAAGTGGCATGGATAAGTGATGTGAATAGTGGATCTTAAAAATTTACTGAAGAAATTATTTATTTTTACAGTTTTACTAGACTAAAAATCGAATTAGAATCAAATGATAAGAAAAAGTGTGCACCATAGTTAAAATGAGATTGGCCACACTAGATTAAGACACACACACATATATATATATGTGTGTGTGTGTGTGTGGACAGATGTGTGTTTATGTAGAAACTTGTTTCTTCTTCCTCTTTCTTCTTCCACGTTCATCATCACCAACAATACAAAAAAAACTCCTCCATTCTCCCTTCTTTTCAAGAATTCAGCTAAAATTCAAAAGAAAATCACATCTAGTTATAAGTTTTTAGAAGAATAAGTTGAAAAAAGTTGAGATTATCAATAACTGATTAAAGAAGAAAAGATATTTTGAAAGAGGTAAGTGCTTATGTATTTTCATTTACAAATAATTGAATTTCTATGAGTTTTAATGTTTGAATTGATTGATTGGGTCATTTATAATAAATTATTTCTTAAAAATATTAATTAAATGGATTGATGAGTGAAAAATGAATTAAAAGAACTTATATGTGGTGAGTATGATTCGTAATTCAATCTTTATAAGAATTTGGTAGTTTGATGTTGTTTTAGCCATAAGTGATGTTTGAATGTTTGATTAATTGAAGTTTAAGTAAAGTATTAGATGTAGACTTTTTTATGTCAAAAAAATTATATTTGATTCATTTTTGTCATAGGTTTTGAATATATTGAGTTAAAATGGTTAAGCGTACGAAATACAGAATTTTTGCCTGACATGGCCAATGACACTGGGCATGTCGTGTCTACTAAATTGCAAATTAAATGACATGCCCATATCGTTGGGCATGTCAAAGCTTCTGTAAAATGGGTAAATGGCACGGTTATTGATACTCCCATGTCGTTGGGCATGTCACTTGAAGAAATATGCCTAAAATAGCTCTTTTTATTGTCTTTCACCCGTGATTTTAGCCTAAATGACTATAAGACCTTAAAGTATAAAGGATTTTTAAAATCAACCCTAATTAGTAGTGTAATAAATTTTGAATATATGATAAATATGTGTAATACCAAGTGTTGATCAAAGAATTATTCCATTGAAGTGATATACATAATTCAATGTTAATTAAAACTAATGAATTGCCCAATTCATACTGATTTTAGATCTAGCTTTGGATTGAATAGCTAGTCATACGGAGGATAGCCATAGTGATAGTGGGCACCTCGTGCCATTAATGGACACATTGTGTCATCAGTGACAGTAGGCATAATTGCCATTATACATTCTTGAGATTTGGCATTAAAATTGCTACAATGACCCATTACCCAAACCTATGATCTAAGTTCAGTAAGTATGGGAATATTTAATGAAGTTATCTACATTGAAAATATATGTGAATATGATGTTATGAACAATGGAAGAAATGCAAAATAATAATATAAGTCAATTATTTAAAATTGACTTACTGTGTTACAATGAGAAAGTGATTGATAATGTATATACTAATATTTCAAGTGAAAGTCCTAATGCATGGAATAGAAATGTTATATTCAAAATATTGAATTGATCAACAACTTTCTAAGTGTTATAATAATTAAAAGTGTATATAATGATATAAAATACAAAGTGCTCCATAGTATAATACTAAATCTAAGTGCCAAAATTATAAATTGAATGAAATTATCTCATATGTGAAACCGAAAAGTAAGATTTACTGAAAAATAAATAAGTGTAATATGAGCAATATTAACAAATGAGAAAGTACGTCTTAAATAAAATGATTCAAAAAGGAAAAAGTTGCAATACCGAAAGTGTAGTATAGCATGATGACTTTTATAAAGTTAAAGTTATTATTTTATGTAATAAAAATATTATGTTGGTTTGTTATTGAAAATATTTAATATATTGAAATATTTATTAAAACTGAGTATTATTACTATATTTTTGTAAGTATTTTTCTTTAATAATAAGTGACAAAATATGTTTATACAAGCACCACTAAGCTTTGCTTAGCGTGTTAGAATTATTTTCTAACACATAGGTATCAGGTCATCGGAGCAAGTTAAGAAGTGGAATTAAGGATCTCAGGAAATTATCTATGGTAAATATATAGATCTTTTGTATATTATACTTATAAGTTATGAAGTATAAATATATGCAATTTTTCTTGTCTATTTGAAAGATTGTACAAATTTGTAAATGTGAAAGAAATATATGTATTTAGAGAATGAAGTTTTTGATTAGTGTGAATGATTATCAAATCAAGTAATGTTTTATATATTTATTTTGGATTGACAAACTTATGATGGTTATCTGGTTTATAATTAGTATTTAGTTTATTGGAGATATTGGAGATTGGTTTAAATATTGGATTTATAAGTGTTGTATTATACAGATTGTATTATTATTTGAAAATTTTTGTTAGTAACGCTTTAAAAGGAAACTTTGCCGATAAATTGATTAGAGTAATGATAGTATATTGAGTAACATTCTCTGATAGTTTTATGTAAGAATTGTCAAGAGATGTTACATACTACCTTTGGGGTGTATTATTTATGTGTGCTTTGTATTACTGTTAACTCTCTACTGGTTATTGCTTATTGATGGTTGTTTCTCCTTTAATAGTTGTTACTGCTTGTTATTAGCATTAAATATTATTATTTGTAGGCAAAATCTTAATCAGAGTAATCCGTCTTTAAAATGAATTATAGCCTAATTAGAAAAACAGTGGGCCAAAACTTAAAATATTTTATGACCATGTCGATCCAGTGTGCTATATCGACATTGGCTAAGGCCATGTCCATTTAGGCAACTGGATCAACATGAGCCTTTGGCTCATGTTGACCTGGGCAGCCAGGAAGACATGAGCATTGGCTCATGTTGATCTGGGTCACTAGATCGACATGAGCCATGCTCATGTCGACCTGGGCCCTCCAGGTCGACATGAACAACAGCTCAAGTCACCTAGGCCATCCCAACTCAAACTAATCTTGTATTTTTAGTTTCTGGACTGAAAAGTTTTAATTTGGGCCGAACAAATTTAATTAGGATTTTATATTTTTAATCAATTGAATTTATGCCTTTTGAAATTGGACCGTCTTATTTAAAAGTTATAAACTAGTTTTAAATCTTTTAAAGTCGGATAAAATTTATTTTGGCATTCTTTAATCATGACTGTACCAACTTATGACCAAAATTAAGGGTCTACACTATGATTGATATATCTTGGTTTGAACTGTGGGTTATTTAGTTTGTTCCATTCCTAATATGACCTAATCCTATTGTAAGCCCAAAATAATTCTTTTAGCCCAAAAGACCAATATTTTTCAAAATCAATTTCCTAAGATGGTCTTTTATAGATAAAATCTTTCCTAAGATGGGTCAAAAATTATTTTATCTCATGGCCAAATATCAAAGCCCAGAATCTATTTTCAAATAAATCTTTTCTCAAAAGGCTAAAAAAAAACATTTTTCACCTCATGGTCCAAGACCAAAGTCCAAAATTTATTTTTGAAACACATATTTTACAATGGGCTTTGAAACAAAACCATTTTTTAAACAAACCCTTTTTTAAATGGGCTTACAACTAGTTAAGTCAGTTAAGGAATATTTAAAATCAATTGTGGGCCTAGTTTACACTAAGACTTATTAATCATGGGCTTCTTTAAAGTATGAATCACTAGTTGTTTTTCCAAAATGGGAAATCTATTTATGATAAACCCTTTAATTTGGTTTTAATCCAATATAGCATAAAAACTATCTTTTTGTTGGATCAATGGATTAAGGCTTAAATAATGGGAATTATCATGGACTGACTTCTAAGTTTGAAATATAACTATTGGTTAAACCGTCTGAGTGAATTGTTCAAAAATAAGATATCCCATGTTGGTATTTGTTGACCATATACATAGGTAAAGAGACTCGCCGATGCGTGTATGTATGATATAAGGTTGGATGGGTCACTCCTATTCTTTTTGTTTATTTATTTGTTTATCATTTGTGCATCCATGCATCCATGCATCGCATCACATATCATTGATCTTTTCTAGCTGATAGACCTAGAGTACAGCAGTTCAAGAGCTTATGATAATCCGATCTACACAAGTGGCTCAGAGTTCAGTGAGAATTCAGTAAATTTCACATCAAAAGCAATGGATCCTGAGTAAGTTCAAAAATTGGTGAACGGTGCTCTCAACTCTAAGATGGAAGAATTGAAGGAGACCCTAGCTAAAACTATGAGACGCCAACTACTTTCACTGTTAGAGGACAACAATGTTGAAGCATCTACTAGTAACAAAAAGCAAAAGGATAAGGGAATGTCAAAGATAGTTGAAGTGGCCTCTGATGAAGAGAAAGAAGCTATGGATGATGATGACTGGGAATAGTACTTCCAAGATCAACAACAAAATAAGAAGGAAAAGAAGATTATAGAAAGGAAAGTTGAATCTGCCAACGTCGAGAAGATGATTGCTGATCTAGAGAAAGCGTTTGAGAAGAAGCTGAAGATCGAAGAAGTGTCATAAGTTAAAAAACTATTTGAAGATGATGAAGGAATCCCTCAAAAATTCAAAATGCCTACTTCTGCTAAGTACAATGGCATAGGGAATCCTCCTTGCATTTAAAGCAGTATATCACTGTTATGCAGTCTGCCCGAGCTAATAAGGCTCAAACTCTAAGGTACTTCAAGCTTTCACTGGATCCTGTTGTGCAAAATTGGTTCAGCACCTTAGAGGAAAGTACATAAAAGAATTGGATTTGTTGTACAAAGCCTTCATCCAGCAGTATGGGTATAATGTGGAATTGGAAGTTACTTTGATGGAGGTAGAATTAATAAGGCAAAAGCAAGATGAAAATTTTGTTGATTATGTGAAGAGGTGGAGAAACAATGCTGCATTACTCAGGAACAGGCCCAACGAGTCATATTAGATTAGGTTGATTGTGAGAGGGATGGCACCTAATCTTCGTGAGAGGATGTCCCACACTCTTATCCAAGATTTCAAAGATCTCCTCCAAGCTGGTTTGCAAATAGAAGTGTCAAAACAGGAGAAGAATCGCTTTTCTAGAAGGAGAAATGAGAGAGGAAACTACCAATCTGGCAGTCAAAATGCATAAAAAGAAATGGATGTCAATGCAACTATTGGCCAAGCAAATAAAAGATAGTTTTAAGAGTTGGAGAAACCTTTATCTTAATTTTTCAACAAGTTACAGAAGAAAGAACTATTGCAGTCATTGGCTCCTCGACCGCTACACAATCCTTTACCGCCAAATTTTTTATAATAAAGCATTCTGTCAATTCCATCAAATGCAAGGGCATGATATAGATAAATGCTCTCGATTAAGGCATGAGATCTAAGATTTGATTGACAATGGTAAGTTACCTGAGCCTAACAAGCCCAACACTAAAAGCAATCCATTGCCTAAGTTTGGAAGAATGCCACCACCAGAGACATTCATGATAGAAGGAGGATTAATGTAAAGTTCTGTATTGTTGTCTTTTCAAGATATGGATGAAGGAATTGTGGATGAGGAGGTGGTGAACATCACCCTTGACATGTCCAAGTAGATGAAGCACCATCAATTATAATTCAACACACTTCCTTAGGCTTGAGTGCTACTGTAGACCCTTAATTTTTGACTCAGTCCGGTCCAATATATTTTAATTAGTCCAAAATAATTTTTTTGTTGTCCAATATATTTTAATTAGTCCAAAATAATTTTTATGTTATCTTAATTAAATAATATTTGCTTTAGTATTTAATTTTTATTAAAAAAAAAGTAAAAAATAATAATAAACAAATAAATAAAAATAAAAATCGACAATGAAAAATTTCATAGCCGAAAAGGGGGTCGGACAAAATGGCCTTGGGCCATTTCCCTTGCAGGAAATGCCCGCAGGCAATTTTTGCCCCTGTAGCCCACAAGCTCCTGCGGTAACTTTTTTGCCAGCGAAATTTTCCCCAGCAGTTTTTTTTTGCCAGCAAAATTTTTTCAACGCAAATTTTTCCGAAACCAAATTCAATTCGGTTTCGGTTTCCTTTTCTTAATCAATGTTAGATTCCGTAAACAATTAAGTTTAGTCACCAAAATCATCTATAAATAGGACTAAAAACAACACAGAAAGGGGATCAAAATTTAGGAGGATAACATTGAAAGGAAATCAGATTTTAAAAATTCCTTCTGGCAGTGAAATTAATCGAAATTTTTGAGAGAAGAATAAGCAACCAAACAATCAATCCATCAAAGGCAGCCACTTTGCTTTTGTTCTTGTTCATCCAAGAAGTAATTTTTGGTGGAACCAACAAACAAAGGTATGAATTTCTTTATTTATTTTTCTTTACAGTAGCTTCATCACTCAAGATTGAAAATTTCCGTTTCTTTAAAATCTTAAAACCCTAATCTACTTTCTAACTTTTCAAAACCTTAAATCGTTTCAAAATATACCAAAACCCTAATATGCTTTCCAATTTTTCAAAACCCTAAATTAAATCTTTTTCTTTCCAAAGCCCTAAAAAATATCTTTTCTGTTTCTATAAACCTTAAATCGTTTTGTTTATTTTCATAAAGCTTCATAAAACTATAAATTATTTTTTCAAATTCTAAAATCAAATACATTCTCCGAAACACTAAAAACCTCAATTCAACTTTAGAACTAAGACAGTAACCTCAAACTAGCTAACATTAAACCCTAGTTTTCTTAAACCTTAACTCCCTTAAAACCTTAAACCCTAATTTTTCTAAACCCTAATCCTTTAAACCTTAAAACCTTATAAACCTAAATATTAAAATTCAAACACAGTAAACTTAAAAATAATAATTTAGTAGCTAATAATCATAAATCCAATGATTTAAAGTGTCCAAACCCTAATTTCATGATTTCACTCCTCAAACACTAATTTGGTTAATCAAAGAACTTTATTAACCTCTTAAATTATAAAACTTTAATCCATTTCAATTCCTTTAAAACTTACAGTAGCTTAAACCCACAAATGCAAAACCCTAAACATATTAAATAAAGAATCTTAAATAGAATCAGTAGCCCTAATTTGAATCTTTACTTGCTTTATTTAATTTTATATTTGATTATGTAGTCTATTATATACTTTAATTTATTTTCAATGCTTTGTTGATTTATTTAAGTTCAATGCTTGATTTATTTAGTTTATCATGGATGGATGTTTACATTCTATTGATGTTTAATATCTTTGATAAATGATTTATTTATGATGAATAGTTATTTACTTTTATCGATTTATTTAGATTTTCAAATGTTGTAAGAGGTATGTTTCCACTTGGTAGGTACCTCATTAGTTAAATATCATGTAATTTAAATTGCTTTTCTATTTTAGAACCAATGTAAAGGACATGTTTCTACCTTTTGGCGGGTATCCTATTTAGGCATGGATTATATGAGGGCATGTTTTCATCTTCGGATGGGTGTCCATTTATTTGTTTTGCTTGGACATTATTTTGATTTTCAATATATCGATGCTTTATTTTAATTATTGTGTGTAATATGGATAATGTTGTCATATTTAAGAATTTTATAATATTAAGACCTGTAAAGGAGGCTAGTTCCAATGAATCGGGTGTTGTGGGGGGTGCTGGGCCATTTCTCACTTTCCCCACACATACCCAACTTTTCAAACCCATTAGGGGGTTGGGGATTCCTTAGGAATCGAGTCATCCACCCTTTTTTTTTCCCAGCCCGTCCGGATGGCGACTCCATTTTCTCTGGACTTACGTTCGTGTTCTCTAAGGCCCCGAGCGTAAACAGTGCTGAAGTTGCAAGAACCATTCCACCAGGAGTGGGGGCTAAAATCCCGCTCACAGTGGCGACTCCACTAGGGATAAGAGAAGTTGATTCCATTAGTCTTTATATTATTCTATTCTTTCTTATAATGATATTATCCATTGCATCACATTAGATTGCATTGTGCGCGTGAGTTAGGACGCCCGTGTTACCTGTGTTATGTTATGTAAGGGATACCATACTTTCACTCAAGGTATAGAGATCGAGCATGGCTTAACCACTCATATCCTCATACCATTTGGTATATACTTGCTATGGGAACCTAAACCTTTTAACCCAAAGACTAAAGCTCATGTAATTGGCCTAGTTACTTTCCTTAGGTTTTACCCCAAATGCATGTTGTTTGACTATTGTTAATTTACCTTGGCTTAAATCATGGCTTATTTGGTTTGTTCTTTTTCTTATATGACCCAAGTATATTTGCAAGCTCAAATAAATTTTCTTTAAAGTCCAAAAGATCAAAACTATTTTTCAAATTTTTTTAAGATGGTCTTTGGACATAAGACTTTTCTAAAAATAAATAAAAAATTATTTTGCTCATGACCCAAATACTAAGCCCAAAATATGTTTTTTCTAAAATCTTTTTACAATGGGCTTAGAAACAAAATTATTTTCACCCAACCTTTTCTTACAAAGAGCTTGCAAAAATATTTTGGTCAATTACAAAATACCAAAAATCAATTGTGAGCCTAGTTTATACTAAGAGTAATTAATCATGGGCTTGTTTTTGGCATGAATCATTAGTTACTTTTTCAAGTAAAAAATCTATCTATAATAAACCTCTTAATTTAGTTTTAATCCAATATCACATAAAAGCTACTTGGTTGAATAAATGGATTAAAATCCAATTAATGAGAATTATCATGGATTGATTTCCATTTTCTAAAATATAACTATTGGTCGATACGTCCGAGGGAATTATTCGAAAGCAAGGTACCCCATGTTGGTATTTTGTTAACCATATACCTCGCCATTCGTGTGTGGATAATATAAGGTTGGAAGGAACGTCCTATTTGTCCTTGTTTATCCATTGTTTATGCATACATGCATACATTTGCATCTCATATCATTAATTATTTCTGGCTCACAGCCTTGGATTATGATAGTTCAAAAGCTTACAACAATCCAACCTACACCGGAGACGAAGAATCTAGCAACAACTCAATAACTTGCATACCAAAAACAATGGAGCCCGAACAAATTCAAAGAATAGTGGATGAAGCCCTCAATGCCAAAATGGAAGAAATAAAAGAGGCCCTAGCTGAGTCCATGAAGAACCAATTGACTGCAATTTAAGAAAATCATGCCGAAGCATCTGCTAGCACTAAGAAGAAAATAAGTAATTAACTTGTAACACCCCCACATCCGGTACAAGCACACTACAACCACCATAATGTAATATACGTGCACTGAACATAGGGATGCTACGGTTTTCTTTAACCATCAAATCATTTTAAAAGATACCATAATCTTTATCATTATACATTATAGAAAATAAGTAATTAACTTGTCATATAAAACAAAATAGATATCAATACATTTACTTAATACGCAGCGGAATTTATAAAATAGTTACATATATGAAAACATTTAAATCCATATTTACAAATATACATATATTCATATTAAAATCAATACTTTACAAAACATAAAGAAATTATACATGATTGGCAGCTCTTCTCTGATCTTTAAGTCCCAAAATAACTCTTCAATGTCTACTCTCACTCGGTCTCGAGGAACTCTCGGGTTCAACTCTGTTACCTGCGCGATCAACACTATCGCGCTAAGCCAACGGCTTAGTAGTACAAAGTATACAAACATTATGCTTTAATGCAATGCAATGTCACACATGTTACTAATAAAGGTAACATCATAGGTGGAAAACTAACATCACACCTTTAAATTTCATAAACCATACACATATAAACATATCACATTTCAAAGTACTTCCATGGATTCCCTTATTCAATTATAGTACCATTAATGAATCACATATAAACAAAGACAAACATGGGCCCAAAACACACTAATATGCCATTCAATTTTCAGAGTTAATGCCCTGGTTTTGTTATCACATTTATCATTATCATAAACCCAACTAGGCTTCAAGGATTAGGTTCAACCAAGCTTCAAGGGGAACAAAGCATGCTAAGTATCAACCCAACTTGGCTTCAAGAACCAACCCAACCTAGCTTCAAGGGTTGTAACATCTCAATTAGGCTTCAAGGATTAAATCCAACCTAACTTCAAGAGATTGTTACCATTATTAGGCATGCCACCAACAACAAACTCTGAAAATAGAATAACACATTAGTCACACAATTCATTTATCATTTAATTATCATTTCCATTCTCAATTCTCATCATCATCTAGGCAAACATGCCTTATTTCTTTCAATTGAATTATCATAGCCAATCACAATGGCTTCACATCACATTTGAGTTATCATAGCCAATCACAATGGCCTCATTGATATAACATTTTAAAGTACATTATTCATATAACACATTACCATTCACAAGATTCACAATGCATAAAATATAACATTGTTCATATAGTATCATATATATATACCTAACACTTTACATTATTCATTGATTTATAATCTTCCACATACATATGTTTGGATCATTCTTTGTTTTAAAAGTGTTTAGAGTGTTTACTTTTAGGTTTAGGTACAAAAGGATCTTTGAAGAATCAAAACAATGTGAGAAAAGCAAAGAACAGTCACAGTAGCCAACACCCTCAAGGGACACAGCCAAGCTTGTGGCCGTGTCTCTCAGCACAAAAATCCAGCAGCAGACACGGGCAAGGGACACGGCCGTGTCTCTCCAAAAATCATCCAACACGGCCAAATTTCCTTAGACTTGGCCGTGTCTTCCCAAAAATCTTTAGTTTGGCCGTGTCTCTTCCTTAGTTTGGCCGTGTCTCTCATGAATAAAACCCTAAACATGGCCAAATCTCTTTTGATTGAATTTAAACACATTATGCACAAAATAACCTCATTCAAATGGAAATAATCAATGTCATTAACACTTATTTTACATTAACAATACATCAACAACACATTAATCACTTACCACTTCAAAACCCTTAAACCAACATCACTCTTATTCTTTCAACCTCAACATCCACATAACTTACCATCTTCAAACCAAAACCAACACCAATTTAACTTTTTAACTTACAATCAATTTCAACACTTATAAACACATCTCAAACACACCTAATCATAATATCAACAAATCACAACTCATCTCAAACACAACTTCAAAAATAACAAAAGAATCAAGAGAGTACTTACCAAAATTAAGGCAATTCCACAAATCTCCAACTTAATCCTTTGATTCTTCCTTCAATTTGAAACTTGGAATAAACAAATCTCACTTTGCTCTCTTGCTATGGAATGGCCGGCCAACATATGGGAAAGAGAAGAAGAGAAAATGAAGAAAAGTCAAGTTATCATCTCTTTAAATCTCCACCATGTATTCCAAAATAAGAATTTACCTAAATACCCCTTTCCATTTGTTTTAACTCTCTTTTCACTTACTTGCCCACTTAGGTAATTTCACATATCACAAATAAAATATCTTCTTCCCTTGACTCTTCATTTGACCAACATATATGTTATATATATTACCATATACCCAACATATACACTTTCTCTCTACACATTACTTTTCTTTTTAAACAATACCTAAACATTCTCTTTTCCATTTCTTTTCTTATCAACATAACATATACACATAATTCAAACAAACAACAATATTCAAAACTCCTAGGGCATACATTAGGATATTACAATCCTCATCTCCATGTGAAGCAGTATATCATTGCCATGCAGTCTGCCCGAGTTACTAAGGCTCAAACTCTAACGTACTTCATGCTCTCATTGGATCCTGTTGTCCAAAATTGGTTCAATACCTTAGATGATGGAACACAAAAGAGTTGGGATCTACTTTACAAAGCCTTCATCCAACAATATTGATATAATGCTGAGATGGAAGTTACCTTAATGGAAGTGGAGTCCATTAGGCAAATTTCGAATGAGAATTTTGTGGATTATGTGAAGAGATGGAGAAACAAGGCCGCTTTGCTCAAGAAGAGGCCTGATGAATCCGATCAAATAAGGATGATTGTGAGAAGGGTGTTGCCTAGTCTTTGTGAGAGGATGTCTCATACGCTTATCTGTGATTGCAAAGACCTTCTCCAAGCTAGTTTGCAAATTGAGGAATGGGAGAGAGAGAAGAACCGTTTTTCAACAAGAAGGAACAAGAAAGGAAATTATCAGTCTGGTAGCCAAAGCATGCAAAATGCAGTCAGTGTTAACGCTACTAACCAAGGAACAAGGAGACAATTTTTGGAATTAGGGAAGCCGATGTCTTGGGTTCTCAATAAGCTTCAAAGAAAGGGATTGCTACAACCCTTAAATCCTCATCCTTTTCCTAATCCTCTCCCACCTATTTTTGACACTAAAGCATTTTGTCAGTTTCATCAAATGCAAGGGCATGACATGGATAGATGTGTGAGGTTGAGACATGAGATCTAAAATCTAATTGATAATGGGAAGCTACCTGAGCCCAATAAGCCAAACACCAAAGACAACCCATTACCAAAGTTCAATAGGGTACCGCCGCCGGCAACCTTCATGATTGGAGGAGGTTTGCATGAAGATTTTGTCATGTCTTCTTTTCAAGATGTAGGTGGAGAAGCAACCAAAGAAGAAGAGGTATTTGGTGGAATTAAACAAGTTATGGTGGGTAAAGAAGTAACAATTTGTGTTGTCAATGGGTTTTGGGATTCAAGCGATAGTGATGATGATCTTGTATCCAAGAAGGAGGAGTGGACTTAGTCCCAGCCCGAAGAAGATGAAGTAATGAACACTAGATCCAGTAAGCCTTATGCAAGGCCACCACCTAAGGAGGTAGAAACTAATAAGGGAAAGGAAGTTGAACTAGGAAATAAAGAAGAAGAAGATGATGCTGTGCTCAAGCAATTGAAAAGAACCCAAGCAAGTGTTAGCATTTGGGACTTATTAGCTACTTCTAAAAAGCACCGAGAAAACTATGGCCAAAGCCTTAGCTAGCATACCAATTTCTACTGCCACAACACCGGAGGAGCTGATCAACTTCATAAAAATTGGAGGAGTAATGAAATGTGAAGATGTTCAAGAAAAGAGTGAAGTTAATATGGGAGCATTTTCTTTTTCAGATGCGGACTTACCAGAGGAGGGGAGAGATCACACCGGCCCTCTCTTTATCAAAATAAAAGTCAAGGGGAAGAGGACTCCATGTGTAATGGTCGATGATGGGTCCACCATAAATGTTTGTCCACTTAAGATATTGCCAAAGCTAGCCATGTCAACAAGAGATCTAAACCCGACTGAGGTAACAATTCGGGCTTATGACAACACTAAGAGACACGCCGAAGGGACTTTCAAAGCTGCTATCAAGGTTGGTCCAATTGAATCTATTGTTGAATTTGTTGTTTTAGACGTACCTGTTACATTCGGCTTACTCTTGGGGCAACTATGGTTTCATCCTCTTGGTGGAGTTCCTTCCACCCTTCATCAAAAGATCAAGTTCCCTAACAGAGATGAGACAGTGCTCATCGAAGCTGAAGATAATGAGATTGTTAATGCTCTAATGATTGAGAGGCCTCTCAATGGTTTTTAAGTAGCTGCAATTTATGATGAAGAAGTAGTGGACTCCAAAGTCTTGAATATGATGAAGAACATGAACTACCTTCCTGGAGCTAGTCTTGGAAAGGGTAAGGCCGGTTTGACAAGGATGTCAGACTTTAGAACTCAAACTTCCAAGAAAGGGTTGGGATATGATGAAAACAACGATGTCTAGCCAAAGAAAAGTGAGAAGATGAGCTCCCACCACTTGAAGAGATCTTTGTCAAAGCTCTAGATATGGGACCACTCCAAGGAAAGCCCGAGCCAATCATGTTCATGGGAAAGTTGATCCCAGGTTTTAAAATTTTTGCAGATGTGGCCGAGCTAGTGGACCAAGTGAAGAAAGAGCTCACCCTATTAGCCAACAAAGAATTCAATTCAAAAGAGAAGAAAGAAGTTGTCCTGAAATCTGAGAAGACTCCGGAGGAGATTGCTGCCCTGGTTGAAGAAAAGTTTGAAGATATCCTGCCTTTGGATTTTGAGAACAATGATCTTGATTTTGATTTTAATTTGTCTACTTTGTATGAGAATGATGATGTTTTCTTTTCCAAAATGAATGCAATAAAGTCTGATTTTGCTGACTTGTGTGATGTTTCTCCTGATGGTTGCATATATTCAAATAACAGTTACATAAGCATCTTTAATATTAATTATGTTAACACACAATCATTAAATTTGGGAACAATCAAAAATCCTAAAAATATTAGCATAGCATCCGACCATACTCCTGAGGAGAGAGAGAGATTTGAAAAAATATTCAAAAAGTATGAAGAAGTGTTTGCTTGTTCTTATGAGTATATGCCTGGAATAGACCGAGACATAGCCAAACATCATATTCCTACTTACACGTCAAACAAAAGCTTAGGCAATTAAGACCTGAGTGGGCTAAATTGGTTAAAGAAGATGTTACTAAGCAAATACAAGAGAAGTTCCTTGAAGTGATAGAATATCCAGATTGGCTAGCCAACATAGTACCCATGCCAAAGAAAGATGGAAGAATAAGGGTATGTGTGGACTATAGAGATTTGAACAAGGCTTCCCCTAAGGATGATTTTCCTTTACCCCATATAGATGTCCTCATTGATAGTGCAGCCTCTAGCGTGCTACACTCATTTGTAGATGGATTTTCTGGATACAATCAAGTGTTAATGGCCCAAGAGGATAAAATCAAAACAACTTTCATTACCACATGGGGTATATTTTGTTATAGGATGATGCCGTCCGGCTTAAAGAATGTTGGGGCAACCTACCAAAGGATGGCCACCACACTATTTCATGACATGATGCATAAAGAAGTTGAGGTATATGTTGATGATATGATGGTTAAATCGGATACAAGGGAACAACACTTCCAAAATTTAGAATTATTTTTCGATAGAGCTTTGAAATAGAAGCTAAGATTAAACCCGAAGAAGTGTGTGTTTGGGGTTACCTCAGGTAAATTATTGGGACATGTGATTGGTCCGAATGGCATTGAGATTGATCCTGACAAAGTTAAAGCAATTAGGGATATGCTAGACCCAAAGACGGAGATAGAAGTTCAGGGATTTATTGGTAAATTACAATACATTAGCAGATTTATAGCAAAACTCACAACAATTTGTGAGCCTATCTTCAAATTGCTTAGAAAGAATCAGCCCGTTGTTGCGCTCGAATTAAGTACTACTACAAAGCGTCACTCGCAAGTATACGAGGTAGCTGTAGCAAAGGTGATCGCCCCAAGGTCGTTTCCCTAAGAAGGTGTGGTTCGTAATAACTTGATTGACAATTATTTAAATGCACGAGAGTTTGTTGTGTTTGAGATGGTGCGAGAATAATTTAAACCTAAGATTAATGTGCGTAGGGTTGGTGTGTGTGATGGTTGTACAAGATCAAATCGATTCTTGGGAAGGTGCCTAGGGGTATAGGTCCATTCAATCAAAGCTCAATTCTCAATTATCCATTAATATAACCTTGTAATTACTTTGTTCCTTAAGGTTAATTATTCAATTACCAATCCATTAGTTCTCACATTGATGAATTAACAATGGCCAATTCTTTTACATTACCAAATTAACAAAACCCTAGAACTTATATTTCTAATTCATTAATAGGGTAGTCGATTGCATAATTTCGATATCTAATTTCACCTCTCGGTCCTTCATTCAATATCTAGAGATCAATAGGTAGCTAATCTATCAACCTAGCATACAATCCAATGCAATCAACCAACAACAAGGTACATCAATGGAAATATCAAATTAAAGCATTCAATCAAATATACTACAAACCCTAGGCATGAGTATTTAGCTCAACATCATCAATTTAAAACAACCATTCAACTCAATATAAATCATATACAAATTGTTCATTGCAATATCAATCTCTTAATACAACAACAATAATAGAAATGAATTAAAAGAGAGAATAGAAAAACCCCTTGTGAAGATGCCAAGAGTAGGATTGCTAGTCTTCCTCCTAGCTCCACTTGATGTATTTGATGAAGAACTCAAGCCCTCTTCAATGGTTGATTCCCCTTGCAATATGGAATGGAGCTTTCTCAAGTCACCAAATCTTTGGATGGAGCTTTCTCAAGTCACCAGCTCTTTAATTGATTTTGCCTTTGGAAGATGGAATGGAGCTTTCTCAAGTCACCAATCCCTTTAATGAAGCTTCTTCAACCTTCAAGAGCTTTTTTAACCCAATTTATCCCAAAGAACCTCAAAGATCTTATCAATGGAAGATGGAGAAGGTGGAGAGAATGGAAATGGAGATGAAGATGAAGGGACAAGGGAGAGTGTCACTCTCTCCCTCTCCCCCATTTTTGTAGAAATTGTTCAAGAACAAAGAAGAACTCCCTCCATTTTCCTCTTCATCTCCTTTTAATTCATTCAAAAATCAACCCCCATGCCTTCCAACTCACACTATTTTAGTTTGTTCCCCACTATTTCTTTGTTTAATATTTCTTTAAGCAAGCAATAAGTCTTGTTCCCCACTTTGTCCCCCACTTCGTGTAAAGAAATCAAATGTTTTTGGTGTGACACAGCTAAGCCAAGAGTAGCTTGGCCGTGTCTCTTGTTCTTTTCTTTCTTTCCATGAGGTGACACGGCCAAGCCAAGAGTGGCTTGGCCGTGTCTCTTGATTTTTCTTGGGACACGGCCAAGCCAGTTGGCCGTGTCCCTCACTGGCTCTTTCTTTCTTTTCTTTCTTTTCTTTGGTGGTGAGGGTTGACATGGCCAAGCCATGTGGAGCATGGCCGTGTCTCATGTTTTCCTTTCTTGGGACACGGCCAAGCTTCTGGCCTTGTCCCTTGCTGTTTGTTTTGTCCAAGGGGTGACACGACTAAGGACACGGCCGTGTCATGTGACACGGCCAGTGGCTTGGCCGTGTCCCTTGATGGTGTCAGTCTCTGCTTCTTTTCTTTCCTTCTTTGCTTGCTCAAGTGTCTTAGGCATGAAATGGGACATGGCCAAGCTTGTTAGTCATGTCATGTGACACGGCCAGAGGCTTGGCCGTGTCACCTGGGTGTGTCTCTTCCTGTTTCTTCATTTTTGCTCTTTCTTTGCTTTGTTCTTTGTTTTGCTCTTTGAATGAGACATGGCCAGAGGCTTGGCCGTGTCTCTTGGCAGTGTCAAGCTATGCCAACTTCATTCTTTGAGGGACACGGCCAAGCCTGATTTGGCTTGGCTATGTCTTGCTTGGTTCATGCTTTTCTTGCACTATTTTGATCTTCAAAGGGTGTTTTTGCACCTAAACCTAAAAACAACACTTTAAACACACTTAAAACAAAAATTAATCAAAACATTAACTAAAACACACATAAAATCATACTAAAAACTAGTACAAAAATGATCTAAACACCCGTCCTATGGAATGAAGAGTGTCAAAAGGCCTTTGAGCGAATAAAAGATTATTTGTTGAATCCACCTATTTTAAAACCACCTTAACCCTACAAACCTATAATACTATACTTAGCAGTAGAAGAAGAGGCGATAGGAGCCATGCTAGCCCAAGCAGATGAGTCAGGGATTGAGCATGCAGTTTACTATTTGAGTAGAAAGCTCCTACCTTATGAAGTTAAGTATAGTATCATTGAAAAGACCTGTATAGCCGTGGTTTGGTCTTCTAAGAAGTTGTGGCACTACTTTCAATCGTATAGTGTGCAAGCAATTTCCAGGTTGGATCCAATGAAGTACTTAAGGGAGACACCCTTTTTGATTGGGAAATATGGTCGATGGTTGATAATATTAGAAAAATTTGAGATTGAGTATGTAACCAGGAAAACAATCAAAGGTAGAGCGGTGGCAGAATTTCTGGCCCAACAACCATTACCAGATAAGTGAAGAGGTAATCTTGGAATTTCCGGATGAACATTTAGAGGCAATTGAAGTACAAGGGTGGAAAATGTATTTTGATGGAGCAGTAAACAGGAAAAGAGTAGGTTTTAGAGTTATACTAGAATCACCTGAAGGGAAACTTATCCCTTTAGCCAAAAAGTTGAGATTTAGGGCAACCAATAATATGGTGGAATACAGAGCTTGTATTTTCGGTTTGGAAACCCTAATGATTATGAAGGTGGATAAGGTGAAAGTTTTTGGCGATTCATTACTAGTAGTATCCCAAGTAAATGGAGAGTGGGAGTTGAAAGAAGAAAATTAAAACCATACCACCATTACCTAACCATGATGAAGAAGAACTTTAAGGAGTGTAGGTTTATACACCTATCAAGAGAAGAAAATCAGATGGCTGATGCCCTAGCCACATTGGCTTCGGTATGGGAAAACCCTGTCAGCTTATTTCTTAAGCCTCTGATTTTGACCAGTTCATCAACTCCTTACTATGAATATGAAACAATCATGGATACTGATACAGACCATGATGCATGGTATGATACTATAAGGCGATTTTTAAAGGAAAGAGAATACCCGCTGGGGGCAACAAAGAAAGAAAGAAGAGCCATAAGGCGGTGGTCATTGCAATACATCACATTCCATGGAGAGTTATATCAAAGATGGTCTGATGGGGTGCATTTGAGATGTTTAAGAAAGCCTGAAGTGGAGCGTATCATGTCAAAAATACATGCGAGAAGTTGCGGATTGCATATGAGTGGTTTGGCCCTAGTTAAGAAGATTATTCAACAAGGTTATTACTGGTTAACCATGGAGAAGGATTGTATTGAGTTTGTATAGAAGTGCCAACAATGTCAAATGTATGGTAATTTGAATCACATGCCTCCAGAGGAATTACATTCTATGTCTTCACCCTGGCCATTTGCCACTTGGTGTATTGACATTATAGTAGAGATACATCCGACAGCTTCAAATGATCACCGTTTCATTGTGGTAGCAGTAGATTATTTTTCAAAATGGGTCGAAGTTAAATCCTTCAACAAACTAGGTGTAAGTCAAATGGCTAGATTTATTGAAAAGAACCTCATCTGCAGATACGTGGTCCCGCACAGTGTGATATCAAACAATGGGGTATAGTTTCAAGGAGCAGTTAAGGATTTATTCTTGAAGTACCAAATCCATCATCACCAATCCTCTCCTTATAGACCAAAGGCTAATGGTGCGGTAGAAGCTACAAATAAGGCAATTAAGAAAATTATGTCTAAGATGACCAAGACTTATAGGGATTGGTCAGAGATGCTTCACTTTGCTTTTTGGAGATATAGGACAAGTGTACGAACACCTATTGGAATGACACCGTTCTCTTTGGTTTACGAGATGGAAGCAGTGTTGCCAATTGAAATTGCGATACACCTATTACTAGCTTCTCTTTATTTTTACACTCTAGTTTTCTTAAACCCTAACTCCCTTAAAACCTTAAACCCTAATTTTTCTAAATCCTAATCCTTTAAACCTTAAAGCCTTATAAATCTAAATATTAAAATTCAAACATAGTAAGTCTAAAAATAATAATTCAGTAGCTAATAATCATAACCCCAATGTTTTAAAGTGTCCAAACCCTAATTTCATGATTTCACTCCTCAAACACTAATTTGGTTAATCAAAGAACTTTATTAACCTCTTAAATTATAAAACTTTAATCCATTTCAATTCCTTTAAAACTTACAGTAGCTTAAACCCACAAATTTCAAAACCCTAAACATATTAAATAGAAACAGTAGCCCTAATTTGAATCTTTACTTGCTTTATTTAATTTTATATTTGATTATGTAGTCTATTATATGCTTTAATTTATTTTCAATGCTTTGTTGATTTATTTAAGTTCAATGCTTGATTTATTTAGTTTATCATGGATGGATGTTTACATTCTATTGATGTTTAATATCTTTGATGAATGATTTATTTATGATGAATGGTTATTTACTTTTTTTGATTTATTTAGATTTCCAAATGTTGTAAGAGGTATGTTTCCACTTGGTGGGTACCTCATTAGTTAAATATCAAGTAATTTAAATTGGTTTTCTATTTTAGAACCAATGTAAAGGACATGTTTCTACCTTTCGGTGGGTGTCCTATTTAGGCATGGATTATGTAAGGGCATGTTTTCATCTTCGGATGGGTGTCCATTTATTTGTTTTGCTTGGACATTATTTTGATTTTCAATATATCAATGATTTATTTTAATTATTATGTGTAATATGGATAATGTTGTCATATTTAAGATTTTTATAATATTAAGACCTGTAAAGGAGGCCGGTTCCAATGAACCGGGCATTGTGGAGGTGCTGGGCCATTTCTCACCTTCCCCATACATACCCAACTTTCCGAACCCATTAGGGGGTTGGGGATTCCTTAGGAATCGAGTCATACACCCCTTTCTTTTTTCCCGGCCCTTCCAGGTGGTGACTCCATTTTCTCTGGACCTAGGTCCGTGTTCTCTAAGGCCCTGAGCCTAAACAGTGCCGAAGTCGCAAGAACCATTCCACCGGGAGTGGGGGCGAAAATTACCGCTCGTAGCTACTTATTTTATTTATGCTTTCTTTAATATTTCTAGAACAATTATATTTTTCAAATTAAAATTTTTTGAATAAATTATTTTCATTAAATTTTTGTTGGTCTTTGTTCATTTTGATTCTCAACCAATGGCAAATCTAACTTGATATTCATGAATTAGTGTATCTATGCATCATGATCCGAATGATATTACTAGGTGAGAGAGTTGTTCGATAGCATTGAGCTGTATATGCTTACTTAGAGGGGGCTCCTGCATAATTATCTAGGTTTAGGTCATAGTCAATCTTAGAACATGCTTTGATGAACTTTCAAGGTGAAATTGAACTTTGCTTATTTAAGGGAGAAATGATCTAGACATTGTTTGGTAAGCCAACAACTAGAATCCACTCAATTAAATATCAATCCCTAGTTGTCCCTTTGAGCCTTCATGAGATGGTAACTTTCTTTTTATTGGCTTATAAGCCTGATAACCTTCCCTATGCTGTTGTGACTCTTATGACATGTTTGATGATTAGTAAGGTGAAGCAGCAAGAGAATCAAAGAAAGGAATGCATAGTCAATATCATAAGGATAGTTGAAGTTCACCTGATACTAGACCTAATATCTCCAATCTATTAAGATGACATCAGGGCAACAAATGATTTATCCTTGTTGAAGCAAAATCACTCTACTCCACTCATCCATAATCAGAAGCATAGAATGGTACAAACAAGATTTTCTTAGAACTAGGACCAAAAAAAAGAAAGAAAGAGAAAGAGAAAAGAAAAAAAGAAAATAAAAGAAGAAAATAAAAAAAAAACGAAAAAGAAAATAAAACCCGAAAAGAGCAGTTTAGAAAGCCAATAGAGTTCATTTCTAACTGAAACAGTAGAAGACTTCCTCTCAACCTACGAAAAGAAGTTTGAATTTAATTGGTACAACCCAACCAGAGATTCAACCAAAATCAGAGAAATAGGAAAAAGACCATCTAGTTCATAATACCAGTCACAACTCTAAGTTAGTAATTTTGAGAGTTCTACATAGAAAAAGGACATAATGATGAAATACCAAAAGAAAAAAAGAAAAGAAAAAAGAAAAAAAAATGTAAAAAAAAAAAAGAAAGGAAGAAAAAGAAGAAAAATGAAAGAGTGATAGGTCTCCAACTTTTTTCAAAGGCAAAGACTGTCTTAATAAATATCTAGATTCATGCCAAGAAGATGGGAGAATGTTCAAAGCTCTTTATAGTGTGAAGATGTGTCATTTGTGTCATGTCAGTTCCAGTTTAAAAATGGTTGTCATTTAACCCATGTTCTTTCAAGCCCATTAAAGATCTTTTGATCTCTTTTAATAGGTAGAGTCTATTAGTGGAGATTATTTAGATAAACATGCATATGAGGTAGAAAAAATTTAAAACTCAATGAGACCTTTGGCCAAGTAATGTGTATGTGCCTATCTTAAGTACAACAGTTCTTTCTTAAATGAAAATGATTTTCGAGTTTAGTATGGTAACTAGGGTTACCATGTTATAGATATATTGATTTGGGAAAGTCTAGTCCTGAGGTAAATTGACACTGATTTGACAAAAGTCAACATTTGATTTTTTTTTTTAAAAAAATGTTTTCTAGCTATATAAACTTTCAAGTTAAGGGAAGTATGTTGTACCATCAAATCTCAAAGACACATTCACAAGGTTATAAGGAAGCTACTAACTGATGTGTTAAATCATAGTTTGAAATTGATGTATCTCTATGCTGCTTGGGCCCCACCACTCATGTTTTCAACATCTTGAAAGCCAAAATTGTAAAGCCTTCTGCCATTTTAATCCAAGACATGAACGAGCATTTGAAAGGAATCCATAGCTCGGTCTGTGAATCAATAGAACCACTGTAAGTATTATTCATGCATATCATTGATACATGAGCATATCACACTGCGTTATCTATTCTTTGTCAAAATGAACAGCAGACACCTTGTGAAGTAAACAATCAGAAGTAGATATGGAATAAGGGGGCATGGAAGGCCTATCGCTTGAGAAATATGTTGTCAATTTGTAGAAATAAAGATGCATGCTTATACAAGGAATCAAACAAAATGCAAACATCGATCAAAGCTTGCATGGGAACAAAATCATTGGTTTGAACCTACATAGGGGGCAAAACTTCCTCTTTTCAATTCTTAATTTTATGCGTGTATAAAATATTTTCAGAATCACTTTCAATATTTTACCACGCAGGGGGCAAAGAGAGGATATGAGGGCTAGCTAAAAAATAGCTAAATTTTTTGCAAAAAGAAGAACAAAAGAAGAAGCCAGAACTCTCAAATGATAGAAAGCTAGCATAATGCATATGCAGTACAAAAATGTCACAGATCAGTTTAATAAAAAAATTTTAACTTTTCAAATTTAAAATCATAAATACTTTAAAATGTATATTTAATAATAAATAAAATATTATTATAAATCACAGGTTCTAAAATAAGCATTTTTCTTAAAAATCTTTGGAAAAAATTTACCAGAATTTTATCTGTAATTTAGACATTCCCAAATTCAACAAGCAACACAACCTGCACAAGATAACACTCACAAATAACCCATAAATACATTTCATCCATCCTCCTCAATATCTCCATATTTTCTCAAAATATTAATACACTTCCATATATCTACATATCAAAACATTATTTTTAATTTATAACACATATACACAAGAAACATAATATAATATGCATAATCTCCAAAATGTACGATACTATAAAAATATATATACATGTTGTTGGCAGTTATTCTGATCTTGATATCAACTCTACAAGCAAAAACTCATGTCTAGACCCGACCTGGTCTAGAAAAACTCTTTGGCTCTACCGGATCTACTCTGTCACCTGTGCGATAAATTAATTAAAACCCCAAAATACCTCTTCCACTCAAAAATTATTTATTTTTGAATTAATTTAATAATTTAAAATTTTTAAGATTTAATTATCAAAATACCCTTTTACTTTGAAAGAAAGCCAAAATTTTCAGATGACAGAAAGTCGACAATGTGAGCAAAGTCGTTGGAAGAAAGCCAAAATCCTCAGAAGATCAATCAAGGTAGAAGAGTTATCTGGTTTTTCTTGAATCTTTAAAAAATCCAGTTTCGGGTCAAGAACCCAAATTCAATCTTTGGTTAAGTACCCAAAATCCAGCATCAAGTCAAGAACCCAAATCCATCTTTGGGTTGAGAATCCAAATCTTGCTTTGGTCGAGTACCCTAATCCAGTCTTGAGTCGAGAACCCTAATCCAATTTTGGGTCTAGAACCCCAATCAAGTCTTGGGTTAAGAACCCTAATCCAGTTTCAGGTAGAGCACCCTAATCCAGTCTTAGGTCGAGCACCCTAATCTAGTTTCAGATGGAGCACCCTAATCCAGTTTCAAGTTGAATACCCTAATCCAGTTTCGGGCCGATTATCCTAAACCAATATTAGGTTGAACACCCTAATCTAGTTTCGAGTCGAGCACCCTAATTCAGCCTTGGGTCGAGAACCATAATCCAATCTTAGGTCTAGCACCATAATCCAATCTTGGGTCAAGAACCCTAATCTAGTCTCAGGTCTAGAACCCAATCCAATCTTAGATCCCAAATCAAATCTAGTTTTGGGTCAAAAAACCAAATTCAGTATCGGGTCAAGCACCCTAATCCAGTCTTCTGGTTGAGAACCCAAATTAAGTTTCGGGTTAAGAACCCAAATTTAGTTTTGTGTCAAGCACTCAAATTTAGTCTCAGGTCGAGGATCCTCGGGTCCATAACCGATCCATATCCAAGATCAACTCGAAGTCATGTTACTTTTCGCTCTCTTCTGCTGAAGTGTAACATCCCTAATTTTTTAGAACAAAATAAAATAAATTAAAATTAAATTGAATAAATTAAATAAATAATTTAAATGGAAAATGAAAGGATTTTAAGTTAAAAAGTGGAAGATATATGTGAAATATACATACAATATACAAAGTTAACCTTTTTAAAAGAAAAGTCAAAAGTCAAATGGCATTTTTATAAATATACTTTGAAAATTAAAATTTATTTAAATAATTCAAAAATAATTTATTTTTGTATGGAAGAGGGAAATTATTGTTTTTATTAAATAAATAATTAATTAATTAACTAATTAAAAATATAATAAAATATTATATACATATATGACTATTTTTTAAAGCGAAAGAAAGAGAAAACAAAATTGATTTTTCATCTTCTTCTTCTTCCTTAGTTTGGCCGAAACTCCCTAGCCACCAATAGAGGATTTTTGCTTCTTCCAAGCTTCCAAGATTGAGAGGTTTTCAAGGTTTCAAGTGTAATTCTAGTGATTTCCACCATAAATTGTAAGTTTCCAACTTGTTTCTCTGAATTTCCATGGAAATTGAGAATACGTTGATTTTGAATTTTTGAAGTGGTATGATTTAATTGCTTAATTGGGTATGAATGAAGTTGTTTTGAGTAGATATTAATGATTTTAAGGTTGGATTGAAGAAATGGTTGAGGTTGAGTGAAGTTTGGTGAAGAGAGAGAATTTAGGGTTATGGAACTTTTGAGTTTTTGAATTCATGTGATTTAATTGTGCATTTTGGTTCCAAATTTGTTATTTTGATGTATAAATAATGATTTTAAAGCCAAATGATGGATTTGGCTATGTTTGGATAGAGTTTGGATGAGGTAGTGTTGATTTAGGGTTTTGGAAAGGGAATTTTCAAAGATTGGTTAATTATTTGATTTTAATATTTAAAGCATGTTGCTTAATGATAGTAGTGTTGGAAATAAGCTTGGATTGATAATTGGATTGAGTTGGAATGGAGAACCTTCAATGGTGAAGGTTATGCGATTTAAGGGTTTTGAACAAATGCATGTATTTAATTAATGTAATTGGTTTAAACATGTTAAAATATGTTTGTAATAATATAAATAAACTTAAAACACTAATTTAAATGGTTTAACATGGTTTTCCAATGTTAAAGTAAGGTTAGGCTTAATTTTGGAAATGTTGTAGGAGTGAGATTTAATTAAGGTTTAATGCTTCTAATGGCTTAAAATATGATATTAAATGATTGTATTTGATCACATTTGGTATAGGCATTGAGAAGTAGTAGATTGCTCATCCTTAGTGTTGAAGGGCAACTTGGAAGTGAAGGTTTGTGGGAGTTTCTTAGCTTGCATTTGAGTGCTTATTAAGGCATGTACAAGCTTTTGATATATGGGATATATTTATCTTAGATTTGGGCTTAACACAATTTGGATAGAAAATGTGTTAAGCTACTTGATACATTGAACATTCATGAACAATGTGTTATGACATGTGTTTTATTATGTATGCCTTATATGCATTATGAAAAGCCATTATTAATGGCTAAATTGAATAAAGTGTTAAATATGTGAAAATAACCCAAAACATTTGGGTAATGTGATTTTAATGTAAAATTTGATACATTGTGATGAAATGATGAGATATGATGAATTTCTATGAATTGACATTGATATGAATGAAAAAAAAGTGAAAAATGATGCAATGTGATGAAAAATAAGAAAAATGAAGGAATGTGAGAAAAATGTGAAAATGAGGCAAACTGCCTTATTAATAATGAGAAAAATGAAAAAAGTTGATTATGAAAAATATTAAATAATTGTGTGCCTAGTATGTTATTTTATTTCCAAAGTTCTGTGTTTGGTGGCACACCTTTGAGGTTATCCTCATTATTTGGCTTCGGGGCTAGACGTTATGCGTCACTGATATATGATTTGCCTTCGGGGCTAAATGCTTGGTGTCACTGTGATATGATTTGCCTTCGAGACTACCTTTTGAGCATTACTTTGATTTGCCTTAGAGGCTAGACACTTGGTGTCAATTTGGAATAAAACAGTAACACTGGGTTTTGAATAATGTATTAGTTTGTTTGGGCTCATACTTGTGTATGCAATTTATGTGAATTATAAAAAGATGAGAAATTATGTTATAAATTGGAATTGAATGCCACATTGTGACATGGCATACAAATTCATTGTGCATTGGCATTGTATTTAAGTTTTATTATTATCAAAGTTTGTATCACTAGGCTTTTAGCTTAGTGCGATTATAATTCATCGCATAGGTGACAGAGGTGATCCGGTTGAGCCGAAGAGTTCTTATATACCGAGTCAGGTGTAGATTTGAGTTGATTATAGTGTTGATTTTTGGAACATCAAGATTAGAGACACTGCCAACATATCTAGATTTTATATTATATAGTACATTGTGATATTATGTACATTATGCTATGTTTTTGAAGTATATAATGTAAATTATAAAGAATGTTTTGGATAAATTATTTAATGTGGGCTTTACATATGTTTTGATAAATATATGTATATGTATAAATGTTTTGAGAAATATAGAGAACTTAAGAAGTGTTGGGGAAATGTGAGATGTAGTGTATATTGGGAGTTTTTTTTGGTGTAGGTTGTGTTTTGTTAAATTTTTGGGATGTTCAAATTATAGAAAAAACTCTGGCGAATTTTTTTCTAGAGATTTTTATGAAAAATGCTCATTTTGGAACTTATGGTTTATAATAAATATTTTATTTATTATTTAAATATACATTTTTAGGTATTTAATATTTTAAATTTGAAATATGAAAATTTTTATTAAACCGGGTTGACATTTTTATACCGTATACGTGTATTTTACATATAATGGATATATGTATTATATGTATATAGGATATAAGATTGTTACATTTATTTTGGTACAGAGCCTAGGTTTGAGGTTCTTGACCTATAGGTGGGTTGTTAGAGAGAGA
Organism: Garcia nutans; assembly: GCA_947685225.1. Lineage (NCBI taxonomy): Eukaryota > Viridiplantae > Streptophyta > Magnoliopsida > Malpighiales > Euphorbiaceae > Garcia > Garcia nutans. The sequence goes on along the minus strand of CANTUV010000009.1, from coordinate 27,789,520 downwards.
AAATGGGGATTGTAAATATGGTTTTAAATTGTGATATGTGCATTGGCACTTGCAATTTATCTGATTTCTAATGTGGCCATTTCTGTTGTATTTATAGATATAGGTAGTTATTGAGTCTCTGATGCACTAGTCTGCAGAGGGTAGTGCAGAGAGTATAGCTCCTGATGAGGGTAGAGTTGGAGCTAGTGTTGAGTCTATGAGAGAGGTGACTGCTTCTGTGCATGTTAGACCAGCAGCAGAGGAGGTTCCACTAAGCTAGGTATGACATATGGTGGAGTTATTGAGACAGGCTCCGGTTCAATAGCCGTAGCCGCCACCATAGCCGCAGCTGCAGTTGTTGACTCGAAAGTATGATAAGCTGAGAAAGTTTGGAGCTATATATTTTGTTGGCACTATAGACCCTGCTGTGGCAGAGCAATGGCTGGATAGTGTCCAGAGAGTGCTTATTCAACTGCAGGCTAGTCTGGATGAGAACTTTAATTATGCTAGATCTCTTCTGCAGAGGGATGCCTATGAGTGGTAAAAGATGGTTCCCCATGGTACAACTGATCCACCAGTGCCGACTTATGATGATTTCCTATAGGAATTTAAGAAGAAGTATACTCCCAAAGAGTATAAGGATGCGAATAAGATGGAGTTTCTGAGTTGAGGCAGGAGTCGAGGTCAGTGACAAAGTATGAGGTTGAGTTTATCCAGCTGAGCCAGTATGCTGGTGACATTATTTATGATGAGATTGATTGATATCTGAGGTTTGAGGAGGGGCTGAGACCCTCTAGCATGGGTCTTATGGAAGGCTCTTGGTACCATAATTTTTCTCAGTTAGTTGCAGCTTCCAGGAGTGTAAAGAAGTCACAGGGTCATACAGCAGCTGCCAGAGCAGAGGTGAGCAGAGCTAGGAGATCCCAGAGTGAGACAGGATCTTCATCAGTGAATAAAGGTTGAGGAGGATATCCTCAGAGGTTCAGTAGGAGCCAAGAGGCAGTATGGCAGGTTAGCACAATAGTAGAGACAGAGACAGAGATAGAGACCTGTAGCCTCAGTGGCTAGTGCTTCGACCCCAGTGACTCAGAGGCCTGCTCCACCTACCTATGTTCATTGTGGTAGGCATGTAGGGGTGTCTGCTGGAGAACTGGTGCACCAGTAGTATATTATAGGTGTGGATCACCAGATCATTTTCTCAGAGACTATCCAGAGCCACCAGATGATAGACAGGTAGATACAATAGCTTCTTAACCTAGTGTCAGAGGGGGTCATGGTGGCAGAGGTGGTAGATTTGGGACTAGTCAAAGAGGAGGTTCTACTATTGGGAGTAGACCATATGATACTGGTCCATCATAGTGGGTCTATGTGATGCAAAGGCAGTAAAAAACTTCAGCTGTTATAGCTGGTATTTTTACTTTATTTGGTACTTCATTTCTTACATTGATAGACCCTGGGTTGACGCATTCATACATCAGTGCATCCATCTTGCTTTTGAGTGATCTGCATTTAGAGTCCCTACGATTTGATGTATTGGTCACAAATCCTTTAGGGCACAGTGTTATGGTTAGCATGGTGCACTAAGATTGTCCAGTTATTATTTAGGAAGAGGAGTTTCTCGGTGACCTAATTGAGATGCCTTTTAGGGAGTATGATCTGATTCTTAGCATGGATTGGTTATCCAGGCATAGGGCTATAGTAGACTATTAGAGAAAATGTGTTACCATGAGAACACATGATGGTAGAGATGTGGTGGCATCTAGCGAGTAGAGACACCTCTCATTCATGTTTATTTCAACTGTTTTGGTAGGAGGATGATTCAGAAGGGATGTGAGGCATATCTTGCTCATGTTGTAGATACTAGAGTAGTAGGATCCCAGCTTAACAGTATACCTATAGTTGCTGAGTTTTCAGATGTTTTCCCTGATGAGTTGCCATGGGTACCTCCTGAGAGAGAGGTGGAGTTTAGTATTGATTTATTGCATGGTACCACTCCTATCTTTATTACCCCTTATCGGATGGCACCTGCTGAATTGAAGGAGTTAAAGGTACAGTTACAGGAGTTGTTTGATAAAGAGTTCATCCGCCCTAGTGTGTCATCGTGGGGAGTACCTGTCTTGTTTGTGAAGAAGAAGGATGGCACCTTGACATTATGTATTGATTATAGGCAGCTGAATAAGGTGACCATCAAGAACAAGTATCCATTACCTAGATATATGATCTCTTTGATTAGTTGAAGGGAGTAACATATTTTCTAAGATTAATCTGAGATCAAGGTATCATCAGTTGAGAGTTAGAGATGTGGATGTACCCAATACAACTTTTTGTATGAGGTATAGGCATTATGAGTTTCTGGTGATGCCCTTTGGATTGACAAATACACCAGCAACATTTATGAATTTGATGAACAAGGTGTTTAGACCATACTTAAATCAGTTTGTAGTGGTTTTCATTGATGATATTCTAGTGTATTTGCATAATGATGAAGATCATGATAAGCATTTGCGGATTGTATTGCATACATTGATAGAGAAGCAGTTGTATGCTAAGCTATCTAAGTATGAGTTCTGACTCGATCAAGTGACTTTTCTCGGTCATGTGGTTTTAGCAGAGGGTATTAAAGTTGATTCGAGTAAAGTCGAGGCTATCTTAAATTGGAGTCCACCAAAGAATGTGACAGAGGTTAGAAGTTTTTTGGGATTGGTAGGCTATTATCATCAGGATGTGAAGGGTTTTTCTATGATAGCTACACCACTCACCATATTAATTCAAAAAAGAATTAGATTTGTGTGGACAGATCGGTGTCAGGCGAGTTTTAAGCAGTTGAGGGAGATGTTGACACAGGCTCCTGTCCTTACCCTACCTGTGAAAGGTAAACCTTATGTGATATACAGTTATGCTTCACATAGTGGTTTAGGTTGTGTTCTGATGCTGGAGGGTAGAGTCATTGCTTATGCCTCTCGACAGTTGAAGCCACATGAGTTGAATTACCTGACTGATGATTTAGAGGTATCAGCCATAGTTTTTGCATTGAAGATTTGGCGGCATTACTTGTGTGGAGAGAAATATTTCATTTATATGGATCATCACAAGAGTTTAAAGTACTTAGGTGTGTGAGCAGGAATTTCGCCCCCACTCTCGATGGAATAGTTCTTATGACTTTGGCACTGTTTAGCTTAGGGCCTTAGAGAACACGGGCCTAAGACTGGAGAAAATGTAGTAGCCACCAGGACAGGCCGGGAAAAAGAAAGGGGTGGATGACTCAATTCCTAAGGAATTCCCAACCCCCTAATGGGTTTGGAAAGTTGGGTATGTGTGGAGAAGGTGAGAAATGGCCCAGCACACCCATAATGCCCGGCTCATTAGAACTGACCTCCTTTGTAAGTCTTAATATTATAAAATTCTTAAATATAACAATATTATCCATACTACATACAATAATTAAAATAAAGCATCATTACATTAAAATCAAAGCAATGTCCAAATAAAGCAAATAAATGGACACCCATCCGAGAATGGAAACATGTCCTTACATCGTCCATGTCTAAAATTAAATAGGACACCCACCAAAAGGTGGAAACGTGTCCTTTGCATTGGTCTAAAACTTTAAAATAAAATAAATTACATCAAATTTAACTAATAAGGTACGCATAAAGTGGAAACATACCTCTTATAATTTTAAAACTAAGACGAATAAAAGAATATTTAATCATCTAATTATAAATAAAAGCAAACCATTCAGAAAGTAAAATAAACCATTTATCATTAACATATAACAAATCACATAATCAAATAAATAAATAAATTAGAATTCAATCCATTAAATAAACAAGGTTAAGTTTTAGGATTTAGGATTTAATAAATTAGGGTTCTGGGATTTAAAGTTTGAGGAAATAGGGTTTTGTTATATAGAATTAGAGTTTTAAAGAATTTTGGATTCGGAAAAAATGATTTAGGGTTTTGTAATCTTAAAGAACTAGTATTATTGCTAGCTTTATTATTTTAGAAAGATTATGCTGCTATGTGATTAAAATTTATAATTTGGGATTGAAGTGAATAAGGTACAAGCCTATTAAAATAAGATTAAAACTTAAATATTTAAAAAAAAATACCTACTGTGATAATAAAATAAATAAAATTGATTAAGGTTTTAACAAAATAAATTAGGGTTGAATTTAAATTAGGGTTTGGAATTCATATGGAAAAGGATTAGGGTTTTAAATATGCAATATAGTTTTTTAGAGTTTTAAATGGGAAATTAGGGTTTCTAGGGTTTTAAACATGAAATATGGTTTTTTTAGGGTTTTAGATGGGAAATTAGGATTTCTAGGGTTCTTGATCTTTAGAAACACATATTAGGGTTTTATAAAAATATGATCATTATAAAAACTCTAAGACCACTTTAATATGAAATTTTGATAAATACTTATATGTAATATGGCTACTGGATGTTTAAAACATTATTTGAATAATCTAATATTATGGTGATTTAATGGAATAAGCTACTGGCCATGCAAACAATAAAAAGAAACTACTATGCTCACTGTATATTTGTATATAAATCAAAAGTTAAAAGAATGAACTTTAAATGAAGAAAGTTTGATAGATGAAATAATAATAAGTTATCTCAATATAAATTTAAATGAATTAAGTTAGAAAGACACACCTCCGTTTGTTGGCTCCACCAAAATTGTTTGAATGAAATTCTAGATGAGCTTTGGCAAAGACCATGATTACACTGCCTTTGTAGAGTTTTGTGTTGTTAATCTTCCTCATCTAGCTTTTCTATTTCTTTTTGTTCCTCTCCAAAAGTTTGTTCAAATTAGAATTCCATGAAGAGTCCCCTTTGCTAATTTCTTTTCTGTGTTGTTGGTTTAGGGTTTCTTCGTGCTTGCTAGGGTTTGTTGAAAACCCAATAGTCTCCTAACTCTCCTCAGAAAAAAAATAAAGGTCCAAAGTTTCTTCCAATAATTACCACCCCTAATCTGTGTGTTTAATGCTAGTATTTATAGAAAAACAAAAAGACCTAATCCTATTTTAAAAAGGAAATACCAAATGTTTAGGAAAAATTACAAAATCGGGTAAAACAAGATTTGGTCAAAAAATCGAAAGCGCGCGGGCTGCTGGGCCTGCTGGCTGCACTGGCAAAAATTGCTGCGAGGATTGGGCTGGATGAAATGGGCAAGCCTAGCTGCGGCAAATTGGGCAGTGCCCAATTCGCCACAGATAATTGCTGCGACGAAGCCCAGATGGCTGATCAGTCCAATTTTTTATTTTTTTATATTTTTTTATTAAAAATAACTATTAATTTTTATAAAGATAAATATTATACCACGTAAATTATTTTGGACTATCGGATTGGACTAAGTCAAAAATTAAGGGTCTACAGTTTGCCTCCTACTTGAATGATCTGAGACTTTCAATAGAAGAGAGTGAAAAGCAACATGACCTTGAACAGATTTAGGATGAGGATAGGTGCTTGGATTCGATTTGGATACTTGGACCTGAGACTGAATTAGGTTTGGGTACTTGGATTTGATTTGGGTACTTGGACCCGAGAGTGAATTAGGTTTGGGTACTTGGACCCGAGATTAGGTTTGATTTAGGTACTTGGATCCAAAACTGGATACTTGGATTCGAGACTGGGTACTTAGACCCGAGACTAGATTTGATTTGGGTACTTGGACCCAAAACTAGGTACTTGAACCCTAGACTGGGTGCTTGGACTCGAGACTGAGTACTTAGACCCGAGACTGGATTAGATTTGGCTACTTAGACCCGAGACTAAATTTAATTTGGGTACTTGGACCCGTGATTGGATTGGATTTGGGTACTTAGACCCGAGATTGGGTACATGGACCTTTGATTGATTCTAATTTAGGTACTTGGACCCGAGATTGGGTACTTAGACCCGAGACTGAATTTGATTTGGGTACTTGGACCCATGACTGAATTAGATTTAGGTATTTGGACCCTAGATTGGGTACTTAGACTCGTGACTAAATTTAATTAGGGTACTTGGACCCAAAACTGGGTACTTGGACCCGAGACTGAATTTTATTTGGGTACTTGGACCCGAGATTGAATTGGATTTTGGGTACTTGGACTCGAGACTGGGTACTTGGACCCAAGACTGAATTTGATTTGGGTACTTAGACCCGAGACTGGGTACTTGGACCCAAGGCTAAATTTTATTTGGGTACTCGAACCGGAGACTGGGTACGTGGACCCGAGATTGGGTACTTGGATCCGAGATTAGGTACTTGGACTCGAGATTGGATACATGGACTCAAGACTAAATTGGATTTTGAATACTTAGACCTGAGACTAGGTACTTGGACCCGAGATTGAATTTGATTTGGGTACTTGGACCCGAGATTAGGTACTTGAACCCTAGGCTAATTTTTATTTGGATAATTAGATTTGAGATTAGGTACTTAGACCCGAGATTGGACACTTGGACCCGAGATTGGGTACTTGGACCCGAGACTAAATTTCATTTAGTTATTTGGACCCGAGACTGAATTTGATTTGGAAACTTGGACTCAAGACTTGGTACTTGGACCCGTGGCTAAATTTTATTTAGGTACTTGGACTCGAGATTGGGTACTTGGATCCTAGATTGGGTACTTGGATTCGAGATTGGGTACTTGGACTCAGGACTGAATTTGATTTGGGTACTTGGACCTGAGACTAGGTACTTGGACCCTAGACTGAATTGAGTTTGGATACTTGGACCCGAGATTGGTTGAGTTTGGGTACTTGGACCCGAGACTGGGTATTTGGACCCGAGATTGGATTAGATACCTACCAAGAGAGATCAACAGGTCTTTAATAGGCTTGAAATGGGGTCTATAAGGGACACGAGTTAAATGAAAGCCATTTTGAGATTAGAGCTGATGTGTCACAATGGACAAACCCTCACATTACAAATTTCTTATTTGAACTTTAGGCAGTTGGAGAAGGAATAAGATAGAGCTTTGAATGTTCCCCCATCTTCTTGGCATTAATCTGGATCTTGATTAGGATAGTCTTTGCCTTTGCAAAAAGTTTGGTACCCATATTCATTTCTTTTTTTTTTCCTTTTCTTTATCTTTCTTTTTCTTACTCTTCCCTTTCTTTGAGCATTTTATAATTTTGTCCTTCTTCACTGTAGGACTGTCAAGTACAAGACTTTCAAGAACTGGATGACCTTTCTCCTTTTTCTCCGATTTTGATTGAATCTTTAGTTGGGTTGGACCAATTCAAGTCAAACTGTCCTTATGGAAGTTTTTTGCTGCTTTAGGTAAAAGAGAACTTGGTTGGCTTTCTAAACCGTTTTGGGTTTTATTTTATTTTCTTTTTCTTTTGTTTCTTTTGTCTCTTTTGTTTCTTTTCTTTTTTTTTTTCTTCTTTTTTTTTCTTTTATTTTTGGTTCTAGCTTTAAAAGAGTTGTCTTGTTTGTACTAACTTGGGTTTCTAATAATGGATGAGTGGAGTGACGTAAATCTTCTTTAGCGGGGATATATCATTTGTTACTCTGATGTTATCTTGATAGATCGGAGATATTAGGTGAACTTTAACTACCCTTATGGTCTTGAGAACATCAACTATCCTTATGGTCTTAAGAATTCATTTCTTTTTTTGATCTTCTTGCCTCTTCATCTTAGTGATCATATGACTTTTCAAAAGTGTAACAACAACTCAAGGTAGGTTGTTGGGGTTTGTAAGCCAATGAAAAGAAAGCTAAAATTTTACGAAGGCTCAAAGTGACAACTAAGGATTGATATTTAATAGGGTGGATACTAGTTGTTGGCTAACCAAACAATGCCTATATCATTTCTCTCTTAAATAAGCAAAGTTCAATTTTGCCTCAAAAGTTTGTCAAAGCATGTTCTAAGACTGACTAGGACCTAGACAAAAGTCATTATGTAGGAGCCCTCTCTAAGTAAGCATACACAACTCAATGCTATAGAGCAATTCCCTCTCCTATTAAAGTCATTTGAATCATGATGCCTAGATATGCTAATTTATAAATATCAAGTTAAATTTTTCATTGGTTGACCACCAAAATGAACAAAGACCAACAAAAATTTGATGAAAGTAATTTATTCAAACAACTTTAAATTTGAAAAACACAATTGTTCCAATTTAATATTAAAGAAATCGAAATAAATAGAGCCGCACTCCAAGCTAAGGGAAGTTTGATGAATAAAATTTCTCCTTATTCCACATCTTCAATATTCCCATCTGAAAGGAGGATAAGACAAGATCTTCCTCTAATTCTCCTCCTACCATGAAAGTTGCTGGTGGAGATACTCTTTTGAACCTAGGCAGAGGATTATTTTTGGTATTGGGCTTATCCGGCTCAGGCAACTTTCCATTATCAATTAAATTTTGGATCTCATGCCTCAACTTCATATAGTTATCCATTTTGTGTCCAGGCCTTTGATGGAATTGGCAAAAGTGCCTTAGTATCAAAGTTAGGTGGAAGAGGATTAGGTAAAGGACGAGGAGTCAAGGGTTGTAACAATCCCTTCTTTTATAGCTTATTGAGAACCCAAGACAGTAGCTTCCCTAATTTTGAAAACTGTCTCATTCCTCCTTGATTAGTGGCATTAACATCAACTTCTTTTTGTGTACTTTTATTGCTAGGCTGATAATTCCCTTTCTCATTCCTTCTTGCAAAAAGCGATTCTTCTCGCTTTCCCACTCTTTAATTTGCAAGCCAGCTTGCAAAAGGTCATTGAAGTCTCTTATAAGGTTGTGAGACAGCCTTTCACGGAGGTTGGGCAGGATGCCTCTGACTATCATCCTGATTTGGTCTTACTCATCAGGCCTTCTTTTGAGAAGTGCAGCCTTATTTCTCCATCTTTTCACATAGACCACAAAATTCTTATTTGGCCTTTGCCTAATGGTTTCCACCTCCATCAAGGTTACTTCCAACTCGACATTGTACCCATATTGCTGAAATAAAAGCCTTGTACAACATGTCCCAATCTTTTTGAGTACTTTCCTATAAGGTGTTGCAATTTTGGACAACAGGGTCCAATGAGAGCATAAAATATCTTAGAGTTTGAGCTTTAATAGCTCGGGCAGACTACATAGCAGTGATGTACTGCTTCACATGGAGATGAGGGTTTCCAGTAGCATTGTACCTATCGAAGGAAGGCATCTTGAACTTATAAGGGACCTCCTCAGCTTGTTCAAACAGTTTTTTGATCTCAAACATCTCTTCGGATTTTAGCTTCATTTCAAACTTCTTTTCTAAATCAACAATCATCTTCTTAATATTAGATGTCTCGGTCTTTTCAATAGTTGTCTTTTCAACAACCCTTGGCTCCTTCTTTTTATCTTGAGGATCTTAGAAGTATTGAGCTCAGTCATCATCATCATCAATGACCACCTTGTCATCATCAAAAGCCACTTCACCAACTTTATCCTTCCCCTTATCTTTCTTGGTGCTTGCAGATGATTCGGCATTGTTCCCAAACATTATAGTCATTTGATTCTTCATGACCTCAGCTAGGGTCTCCTTTAGTTCTTCCATTTTAGTATTGAGTGCACCATCCACCATTCTTTGAATTTGTTCGGGCTCCATTGATTTTGGTGAAAAAGTGATTGATTCGTTGCTAGATTCTTCGTCTCTGGCATATGCTAGAGATGAAGAATCTAGCAACGAATCAATCACTTTTTTGTCGTAAGCTTTTGAACTGTTGTAATCTAGGGTTGTGAGCCAGAAAGGATTAATGATATGTGATGTGATGCATGTATGCACAAACAATAAACAAACAAGGATAAATAGGACTCTCCTTCCCACCTTATAACTTCCATACATGAATGGCGAGTCTCTTTTCCTAGGTATATGGTTAACAAAAATACCAACATGGGGGTATCTTGTTTTTGAAAAATTCTCTCGGACGTTTCAACCAATAGTTATATTTTAAAAATGGAAATCAGTTCATGATAATTCCCATTAATTAGGCTTTAATCCATCCAATCGACTAAAGCATCTTTTATGATATATTTGATTAAAACTAAATTAAGAGGTTTATTATAAATAGATTTCTCACTTGAAAAAGTAATTAATGATTCATGCCAAAAATAAGCCCATGATTAATAATTCTTAGTATAAACTAGGCTCACAATTGATTTTTGGTATTTCATAAATGACTTAAATTTTCATAAGCTCTTTTGAAGGTTGGATGAAACGCAAACATGGATTTGTAAAAAGATTTTAGATAAAAAAATGGATTTTTAACTTTGTTTTTGAGTCATGAGAAAAGAATTTTTGATTCATTTTTCGAAAAGTTTTATATCCAAAGACCATCTTGAAAAGCTTTGAAAATAGCTTTGGTCTTTTTGATTTAGAGGAAAAATTTTATTTGAGCTCGCAATGTAATTAGGTCATATTAGAAAAAGAACAAACCAAATAAGCCATGATTTAAACTAAGATAAATTAACCATAGTCAAACAACAAGCATTTGGGGTAAAAACCTAAGGAAAGTAACTAGGCCAATTACATGAGCTTTAGTCTTTAGGCTTAAAGGCTTAGGTTTCCATAGCAAGTATATACATAAAAGGTACAAGACTATGAGTGGTTATGCCATGCTCGATTTTCATACCTTGAGTGAAAGTATAGTATCCCTTACATAACACAACAGGGTAACATAGGCGTCCTAACTCACGCGCACAATGCAAATTAAATGATGCAATGGATAATACCATGGTAAGAAAGAATAGAATAATAAAAAGACCAACGAAATCAACTTCTCTTATTCCCAGTGGAGTCGCCACTGTGAGCATGAATTTTTGCCCCCACTCTCGGTGGAATGAATCTTGCGACTTCGGCACTATTTATGCTCAGGGCCTTAGAGAACACGAGCATAAGCCCAGAGAAAATGGAGTTGCCACCCGAATAGGATGGGAAAAAGAAAGGGGTGGATGACTCGATTCCTAAGAAATTCCCAATCCCCTAATGGGTTCAAAAAGTTGGATACGTATGGGGAAGGTGAGAAATGTTGCAGCACCCCCACAATGCTTGGTTCATTGGAACCGGCCTCCTTTGCAGGTCTTAATATTTTAAAATACTTAAAAATAACAATATTATCCATACTACATGCAACAATTAAAATAAAGCATCATTATATTAAAATCAAAGCAATGTCCAAACAAAGAATATAAATGGACACCCATCCGAGGATGGAGACATGTCCTTACACTGTCCATGTCTAAAACTAAATATGACACACATCGAAAGGTGGAAACGTGTCCTTTACATTATTACAAAAACTTTAAAATAACATAAATTACATAAAATTTACATAATAAGGTACCCACAAAGTGAAAACATACCTCTTACAATTTTAAAACTAAGACGAATAAAAGAATATTCAATCATCTAATTATAAATAAAAGCAAACCATTCATAAAGTAAAATAAACCATTTATCATTAACATATAACAAATCACATAATCAAATAAATAAAATTAGAATTCAATCCATTAAATAAACAAGGTTAAGGTTTAGGATTTTGGATTTAAGAAATTAGGGTTCTGGGATTTAAAGTTTGAGGAAATAGGGTTTTGGTATTTAAAGAATTTTTGGATTCGGGAAAAATGATTTAGGGTTTTGGAATCTTAAAGAACTAGTATTATTGTTAGGTTTATTATTTTAGAAAGATTATGCTACTATGTGATTAAAATTTATAATTTGGGATTGAAGTGAATAAGGTACAAGCCTATGAAAATAACATTAAAACTTAAATATTTAAAAAAAATATATGGCTGCTGTGATAATAAAATAAACAAAATTGATCAAGGTTTTAACAAAATAAATTAGGGTTTAATTTAAATTAGGGTTTGGAATTCTTATGGAAAAGGATTAGGGTTTTAAACATGCAATATAGTTTTTTTAGGGTTTTAAATGGGAAATTAGTGTTTCTAGGGTTTTAAACATGAAATATGGTTTTTTTTAGGGTTTTAGATGGGAAATTAGGGTTTCTAGGGTTCTTGATCTTTAGAAACACAGATTAGGGTTTTATAAAAATATGATCATTATAAAAACTCTAAGAGCACTTTGACATGGAATTTTGATAAATACTTAAATGTAATATGGCTACTGAACATTTAAAACATTATTTGAATAATCTAATGTTATTGTGATTTAATGGAAGAAGCTATTAGCCATGTAAACAATAAAAAGAAAATACTATGCTCACTGTATATTTGTATATAAATCAAAAGTTAAAAGAATGAACTTTAAACAAAGAAAGTTTAATAGATGAAATAATAATAAGTTATCTGAATATAAATTTAAATGAATTAAGTTAGAAAGACACACCTCCGTTTGTTGGCTCCACCAAAATTGTTTGAACAAAATCTGGATGAGCTTTGGCAAAGTCCATGATTACACTGCCTTTGTAGAGTTTTATAATGTTAATCTTCCTCATCTAGCTTTCCTGTTTCTTTTTATTCCTCTCTAAAAGTTTGTTCAAGTTAGAATTTCATGAAGACTACCCTTTGCTAATTTCTTTTCTTTGTTGTTGGTTTAGGGTTTCTTCATGATTGCTAGGGTTTGTTGAAAACCCAAGAGTCTCCCAACTATCCTCGAAAAAAATAAAGGTCCAAAGTTTCTTCCAATAATTGTTGCCCCCAATTTGTGTGTTTAATGCTTGTATTTATAGGAAAACAAAAAGTCCTAATCCTATTTTAATAAGAAAATACCAACTTTTTAGGAAAAATTACAAAATCAGGTAAAATAAGGTTTGGTCAAAAAATCAGCAGGGGGCGCGGGCTGCGCTGGCAAAAATTACTGCGAGGATCGGGCTAGGTGAACTAGGCAAGCCAGTTCACTGCAGGCCATGCCTTTGGTGAATTGGGCAAGCCCAGCTGCAGAGAATTAAGCAGTGCCCAATTCACCGCAGACAATTGTTGTGGCGAAGCCCTGTTGGGCGCGCGTCGCTCGCTGATTGGTTCAATTTTTTTTCATTATTTTTTATTTTTTTATTTTTATTATTAAAATAAATATTAAATATCATAAAGATAAATACTATACCACAAAATTTATTTTGGACTATCAAATTGGACTAGGTAAAAAATTAAGGGTCTACAGGGTGTTAAGAGAGAGTTGAATTTGAGACAGAGATGGTGGCTAGAGTGGATTAAAGACTATGACTGTTTAATTGATTATCATCCTAGTAAGGCAAATGTTGTTGCTGATACCTTCAGTCATAAGTTTTTAGCATGTTTGACTTCTTATTCGCTCTCGTTGCTTGTTGAGTTGAGAGCATTGCATGCAAAGTTTGAGTCTTGTGATGATGGTGCATTGATGGCTCAGTTGCAGTTGAGGCCAATGATGTTGGATCAGATTAGGGAGCCCCAGTTGGCAGATGAGAAAATCCAAAAGATTATGATGGATTGCCAGAGGGGGAAAGACAAGACTTTAATGTGAGAGATGATGGCAGTTTGTGGTACAGAGATAGGTTGTGTATTCCTGATGATGCAGGATTAAAGAGGATGATATTAGAAGAAGCACATCAGTCACTCTATGCTATGTACCCTGGTAGTACTATGATGTATTAGGATTTGAAGCAATATTATTGGTGGTCAGGTATGAAAAGGGACATAGCAGAATTTATATCTAGATGTCTCATTTGCCATAGAGTGAAGGCTGAACACCAAGTTCCTTCAGGGTTACTGTAGACCCTTAATTTTTTACCCAATTCGATCCAATATGCTTTATTTAGTCCAAAATGATTTTTGTTGTCTAATTGGTCCAAAATAATTTTAATTAAATAGTTTTTGCTTTATTATCTAATTTTTATTAATAAAAAATAAAAATAAAAATAAACAAATCAAAATCAAAAAATAAAAATAAAAATCGGAGTCGAAAAAAATTGGCAGAGAAAAAAAGTCGGGCGGGCCCGAGGAAGTTTTGCCCCGTAGGAAAACCCTGCGGGCAAAACCTTCGCCCGCAAGAATTTCCTGCGGGCGAGCTATTTCGGCCATAGGAAACTCCTGAGAGCGAAATATTCGCCCGCAGGAATTTCCTGTTGGCGAAATATTCGCTCGCAGAAAATTCCTGCGGGCGACGCGCACGCAGGCCCAACCGTTCACCCGCAGGAATTTCCTGCGGGCGAAATAGCCACCAGCAGGAATTTCCTGTGGACTGGTACGCCAACACGACCAGCCAACGGGCCCGGCTGCTGCAGTTTTTGCCAGAGCAAAATTTTTCGACGCAAATTTTTCAAAACCTAATCTAATTAGGTTTTAATTTCTTTAATTTATTAATATTACTTACCGTGTGTAATTAGGAATAAACAACCTAAAACCACTATAAATAAGGACCAATAGAACCAAATTAGAGGAGGAAAAAAAAAGATGCAGTAACTTGATTTTTTGAAACCAAATCAGTGAAGGAAAAGGGAAACTCAATTCAAGTGATTTTTAAAACCAGTAGCAGCACGAATTAAGCGATTCAAAGGCAACAAAGGCTTGTCTTTGGAGCTAGTTCATCCAAGAAGAATTATTTTTGGAGGAATCAACAAAAGAAGGTATGTTAAATTCTTTTTGATTTATGTTTTCACAGTAGCAAACCTATGAAATTAGGGTTTTTTAAATCAAAAACTTTAGAACTTTAATTTAATTTTTCCAATATTAAAACACTAATACATTACTTTATTTTCCAAAAAGAGTTAAAATTATTATTTTTTGCTTCTTCAAAAGTCTCAAAACCTTAATTGAACAAATTCTTAACCATAACTTGATTCTGTTTCTTTCAAAACTTTAAAATAAGTTCTATTTCATTCAAAAAAAAAGCCTTCAAAAACATCTTTTCTACTTATAAAAACTTCAATCCGTGTGTTTAAATTCATAAAACCTCATGAAATCATGAAACTGTCTTTTTAAACCCTAATTCAACAAATCACCCGAGAACCCTAATTTCAAAGCCTAAAACCCTAATTCAACTTTTAAACCTAAAATAGTAAACCATAAACCCTTTAAAACATTAAACCCTAATTTTTTCTAAACTTTAATCCTTTAAAACATTAAAAACCATAAAAACACAAATTCTTTAATTTTACATAGTAGCTTAAAAATACAATTTAAAATCACAAATCAAAGTACTTAAAAGTGTTTAAAACCCTAGTTTCATGATTTCACCATTCAAACCTTAATTTGATTAATCAAAGAGTCTTACCAACCTTTTAAAACATAAAACCCTAATCTATTTTAATTCCATAAAAAGTCACAGTAGCTATAATTGAACTTTTATTTGCTTTATTTAATTCCATATTTATTTATACCTTGATTTATCTCTTATGTTTTAATCTATTTAATTTCAATACTTGATTTATTTAATTTATCATGGATGGATGTTTATTTTATTGATATTTAAATACTTTTGATGAATGATTTATTTATGATGAATGATTATTTACTTTTATCAATCAATTTAGATTTCCAAAAGTTGTAAGAGGTATGTTTCCTCTTGGTGGGTACCTCATTATTTAAACATCATGTAAAACCTTCGCCCGCAAGAATTTCCTGCGGATGAGCTATTTTGCCCGCAGGCCCAACCGTTCGCCCGCAGAAAATTCCTGCGGGCGAAATAGAAATTCTATTTCGCCCGCAGGAATTTCTTACGGGCTGGCACGCCCACACGCCCAGCCAACGGGCCCGGCTGTCGCAGTTTTTGCCAGCGCAAAATGTTTCGACGCAAATTTTTCGAAACCTAATCCAATTAGGTTTTAATTTCTTTTTTTATTAATATTACTTTCCGTGTGTAATTAGGAATAAATAACCTAAAACCATTATAAATAAGGACCAATAGAACCAAATTAGAGGAGGAAAAAAAAGAGACAGTAGCTTGATTTTTTGAAATCAAATCAGTGAAGGAAAAGGGAAACTCAATTCAAGTGATTTTTAAAAGCAGCAGCAGCACGAATTAAGCGATTCAAAGGCAACAAAGGCTTGTCTTTGGAGCTAGTTCATCCAAGAAGAATTATTTTTGGAGGAATCAACAAAAGAAGGTATGTTAAATTCTTTTTGATTTATGTTTTCACAGTAGCAAACCTATGAAATTAGGGTTTTTTAAATAAAAAACTTTAGAACTTTAATTTAATTTTTCCAAGATTAAAACACTAATACATTACTTTATTTTCTAAAAGGACTTAAAATTATTATTTTTTGCTTCTTCAAAAGTCTCAAAACCTTAATTGAACAAATGCTTTAACAAAACCAAAACTTGATTCTGTTTCTTTCAAAACTTTAAAATAAGTTCTATTTCATTCAAAAAAAAGCCTTCAAAAACATCTTTTCTACTTATAAAAACTTCAATTCGTTTGTTTAAATTCATAAAATCTCATGAAATCATGAAATTGTCTTTTTAAACCCTAATTCAACAAATCACCCGAGAACCCTAATTTCAAAGCCTAAAACCCTAATTCAACTTTTAAACCTAAAATAGTAAACCCTAAACCCTTTAAAACATTAAACCCTAACTTTTTCTAAACTTTAATCCTTTAAAACATTAAAAACCATAAAAATAAAAATTCTTTAATTTTACACAATAGCTTAAAAATACAATTTAAAATCACAAATCAAAGTACTTAAAAGTGTCTAAAACCCTAGTATCATGATTTCAACATTCAAACCTTAATTTGGTTAATCAAAGAATCTTACCAACCTTTTAAAACATAAAACCCTAATCTATTTTAATTCCATAAAAAGTCACAGTAGCTATAATTGAACTTTTATTTGCTTTATTCAATTCCATATTTATTTATACCTTGATTTATCTCTTATGCTTTAATCTATTTAATTTCAATACTTGATTTATTTAATTTATCATGGATGGATGTTTATTTTATTGATATTTAAATACTTTTGATGAATGATTTATTTATGATGAATGATTATTTACTTTTATCAATCAATTTAGATTTCTAAAAGTTCTAAGAGGTATGTTTCCTCTTGGTGGGTACCTCATTATTTAAACATCATGTGTAACAACCCCCCTGCCCCCTACCATTTGGGCAAATAAACAAATTCCTGCTGGAGGGCCCGTGAGGGCAGTCCAGTACTGTAGTGGCTGATGAGAGGGTCTTTGTCGATGAATGGGCTGAAGCTGAAGGGGCCCTGAGCTGTTACAGTTAAAAAGGTGCCTTTTTAACTGTAAAAACCCCCCTGCCCCTGCTCAAATGAGGGTCCCGCCAGACTGGGCTGGGAGTTGGGCCAGCGAACCACCTATCTTTCGGCCAATGCCTGGTTCTGGGCTGTTTGGGTCCAACCCAGGAAACCTTCAGTGGTGCAAGTCGCCTCCCCGGATCGAACACCCGAATGGAAGAATTGGTACTGGATTGCCCTCGCTGGCTCTCTTAAGGGAGAGGTCCGATCTGGGGAGGCGACTCCTTAGAGAGCCAAATAAACAAATCCTGCTGGAGGGCCCGTGAGGGCGGTCTAGTACTGTGAGGCCTGCTGAAGGTTCCTGGACTGGGCCTAGAACCAGGGGGTGCCCGAAAGATAGGTGGGTCATCACAGTTAAAAAGGCGCGTAACACCCCCATACTCTATATAAGTACTATACATATACCGGGTATACATACAGTACGTATATAAAGTATAAGAATGTCACTTTTTGTTATAGTTTAAAACCTTTATCAGAGTTCAAACAATATTACATTAATTTAAAAACATTTACAAAATCATTATACTTTCAATAATCTTACATATATATATAATAATCTTGTCTTTACCAAAACTTCATTTATACATATGAATACATTCTTGTCCGAAATACAATATAATTAAATTATACATGTATGCATCACCTTCTAGTTGGTCTCGAAACACTCTTACCCTTTACGTGGCATAACGATTGACTTCAGATCTACAACCTACTCACCTGCACGATTACACAACCGCGCTAAGCCCTGACTGGGGCTGCCCTTAAATGGTTGTAGAGTCTAGACCGTTCCAAGATTAAGACATGGGAAGACATCTGCAATGCATTTAACTCTCAATACCACTATAATATTGAGGTGGATGTCACTAGAAGGGAACTTGAGACTACCAAGCAGAACAACAATGAACCCTTCTCCTCGTTCCTTACGAGGTGGAGGGCAAAGGCCGCCCAAATGATCAATCGCCCTTCAGAACAAGAGCAGATTGATATCATAATCAGAAATTTAAGGCTTACATATCAAGCCCAACTGCAAACCCAATACCTACCTACTTTCAAATCGCTCATTGCGACTGCAGCCAAGGTAGAAGATCTGATACAATTGGGTAAGATAGTAGATGAAGAAGCTATCTCGAAGTATAAAAAACAAGGCCAAGCTGCTAATGAAGTGGCCTATATTGCCCCTGCGAATCCTTTACGTGTGGGCAATCTTGGGCAAAGAAATCAGCCAAGAAGGCAATATACCGACATTGGAATGCCCCTTCATCTAGTGTTTAAAAAGGCCGTGGAAGGGAAATATTTGAAGCCTTTGGACCCAAGGCCTCCTCCAAACCCATTACCCTCCAATTACAGGGCCAATGAGTACTGTGAGTACCACCAAGGAAATGGGCACAGAACAAATGCTTGCTGGACTTTGAAAAACCGCATCCAGGATTTGGTGGATAGTGGTGACATCATTCCTCTCAGGAGGCAACCAAACATTAACACTAACCCCTTGCCCAATCATTCCATCAATGCCATCACTGTGGAAGATTTCATGCAGCCTAGTCTCTTTGATGAGGATGCTATGATAACCAATGTCGAAGACAAAAGGGACTTCACAAAGCTGATCAAGACAACAGATGGACCACTGATGAACTGGTATGTCGAGGAGAGACAAGCTGCTGTAGACAAAACTAGTCCAGTGTCACACCTTGAACCCGAGTCTTGTACCGAGTCAAATTCTGAGTCAAACACCAAGTCAGAGTCTAATTCTGAGTCTTCTGTAATTTCAAATTTAGAAAGCCCAAATGTCAAGTCTAATGTAATCTTGGAGAATGACTCCGCCATTATCAATGAAACTGTTCCGATTCTTGGTTACCCTGTGTCTTTTGCTTTCCAAGTATTATCTAGCAAAAATGAAATAAATGAAATAAAAGAAATAAATGAAAAGATAATAATTGGCAAAGAAAATGAACATACATACATTGCATATGATTGTGTGAATAAAGAACAGGTGGTCGATTGCATCAGGAAGTATGTCGACTGCTTCATGTGGAAGGCAAGTGATGTCACGGGAATAGACCCAACCATAGCAGTGCATAAGATTCCGCTATACCCAGAGGCAAAGCCGGTTAAGCAGAAGTTGAGAAGAATGAAGCCAGAATGGTCTTTGAAAATTAAAGAGGAGGTTGCCAAGCAACTGGACAATAAGTTCATAGAACCAATTGCCTACCCTTCCTGGTTAGCAAACATTGTACCGGTCCCGAAGAAAGACGGAAAGGTCAGAATGTGTGTTAACTACAGAGATCTGAATAAGGCTTGTCCCAAGGACGATTTCCCGCTACCTCACATCGATTTGCTGATAGACAGGATGGCTGGGCATATGATGGTTTCCATGACTGATCTTGCGGTTGGGTACAATCAGATCCTGGTGCACCCACCAGACAAAGAGAAGACAGCTTTCATTGCAGAATGGGGCACTTTCTGCTACAGGGTTATGCCTTTTGGATTAATAAATGCAGGGGCTACCTACCAAAGGATGGCGACAACAGTCTTTCATGACATGATTCACAAAGAAGTAGAAGTGTATGTCGATGATATGATTGTCAAGTCAAAGTCTCCAGAAGAGCACGTTGAAGCACTTGAGAAGTTCTTCCTTAGACTTCGCAAGTACAATTTGAAGCTTAATCCTGCAAAGTGTCTGTTTGGTGCAACATCAGGCTTATTTTTGGGATATTTGGTCAGCAAGAAAGGAATAGAAGTTGATCCAGCAAAGTCAAAGGCTATTCTGAAAATGCCTCCACCAAGAACAGAAAAGGAGATTAGAGGCTTACTAGGTAGATTACAGTATATCAGTCGATTCATATCACAGTTGGCTGAGACTTGTGGTCCTATCTTTAAGCTACTAAGGAAAGGTGCTTCGCAAGAATGGAATGAAGACTGTCAGAAGACCTTCGACAAGATCAAAGAATACTTGTTAAGTCCGCCAATTCTGCAACCTCCCAGAATGGGAAAGCCTCTGCTCTTGTATTTGTCTGTAACAGATGAAGCCATGGGTGCAATGCTAGCTCAAGAGGCTGAAGATAAAAAGGTAGAAAATGCAATCTACTACCTCAGCAAAAGGATGCTGGACTATGAGTTAAAGTATAACAGGATTGAGAAGTTGTGTTTAGCCTTGTATTGGGCTTGTACGAAGTTACAACACTACTTGTCTTCTTACACTACTTATGTCATTGCAGAACAGAGTCCCTTGAAATTCCTTATGGAGAGGCCTGTTTTGGACTGCAAAATGGCTAAGTGGGTGTCAACATTGGCAGCCTTTGACTTGAAATTTGTTCAAAGGAAAGCTGTGAAAGGCGGGGCAATAGCTGACCAATTAGCAGAATTACCTATAAAAGATGAGATGCGAGAAATGGGTTTCCCTGATGAAGACCTCTTGAATGTGGAAGGAAGTGTTTGGGAGATGTATTTTGATGGGGCATCCAACTATCATGGAAACGGAATTGGAATTGTGTTCAAAACTCCTTGTGGAGAATACATTCCATTCGCAGTTAAACTTGACTTTAGCTGCACAAACAACGAAGCAGAATATGAAGCTTGCATTAATGGGCTTGAAGCCGCCCTAGAATTGGGGATTAAGGACCTAAAGGTCTATGGTGATTCTATTTTAATAGTATCACAAGCCTTAAGGAAATGGAAGATAAAAGAAGAGCGTTTGGTTCCTTACCTACAACGCCTTGATCATTTGGCACAACAGTTCAATGATCTGTCCTTCGAATATCTTCCAAGAGCAAAGAATCAGTTTGCTGATGCCTTGGCTACTTTAGCTTCCATGATCAATATCAAGGAGGGGAAAGTCATTCGTCCATTGAAAGTTCAGCTTCAAAAGCAACCCGCCCATGTAATGCACTTGGCCGATGGTAAACCATGGTTTTGGGATATCAAGACCTATCTCAAGGATGGAAATTATCCGGAGGGATCATCAAAGGTTGATCAGAGGGCAATAAGGCAGCTTGCCACAGGTTACATTCTTAATGGAGATACCCTCTACAAGAGAAGTTGGAATGGAATGCACCTAAGGTGTGTAAATGAAGCAGAGGCTAAGCAGATAATGGAAATGGTACATGGTGGCGAATCAGGACCACACATGTATGGAATCGCCTTGGCTCGAAAAATTGCCAATCTGGGATATTACTGGTCCACCATGAATGCAGACTGTGTGGCATTTGTGCAAGAATGCCATCAGTGTCAGATATTTGCTAAGCTACAGAAGCAACCTCCCGTCGCTTTGAATCCAATCACTTCTCCATGGCCCTTCGCTACTTGGGGAATTGATATAATTGGAAAAATACATCCCAAAGCCTCGAATGGACATCAGTTTATCTTGGTAGCAGTGGATTACTTCACAAAGTGGGTTGAAGTGGCTTCCTATGCAGAATTAGACGCCAAAAAGGCAGCACAGTTTGTCCGAACCAACATCCTTTGTCGGTACGGAACGCCGTTTGAAATTATCACTGATAATGGAACTCATTTCCAAGCAGAATTTGCTAAGCTCTTGAAGGATAAGAATGTCCAGCATCATAAGTCCTCTCCTTATAGACCTCAAACAAATGGAGCTGTAGAAGCAGCGAACAAGTCTATAAAGGTGATCATACAAAAAATGATCAAGGAACATAGGCGTTGGCATGAGAAGTTGCCATTGGCCTTGTGGGGATACAGAACATCAATTAGAACTCCTACTGGGGCAACCCCGTATTCACTGGTATACGGAATGGAAGCAGTAATCCCCATTGAACTGGAAGTTCAATCGGCGAGGATAATTCAAGAAAGTCAGATAAATGAAGCTGAATGGATCAGCAATTATCATCATCAGTTGTTGGGTTTGGATGAAAAAAAGACTTCAAGCTCTACATCAGATTCAAGGATATCAGAGGCGAATGGCCAGACATTTCAACAAAAAGGTCAAAGACCGAAAGTTGGAAGAAGGTTGTTTGGCTCTGAAAGAAATCAGGACACCTGTCACAGATCCTCGTGGGAAGTTTCGTCCTCTTTGGGCGGGACCCTACATTTTAAAGAAAATACTTTCCGGCGGAGCCGTCATCTTGTCTAATTTGGATGGTCTGGAGTTCACAAACCCATGCAATCTGGATCAATTAAAGAAATACTATGTATAATCATGCATTGTAATGAACTACATTAGACCTGATTCTCGCAAACAAATTCGAGATATGTAGGCAACTCTCCTTGAGCACGGTCTAAATTTTAATAAAAATCATTGGTTCATCTTTCTTTTGCCAACATAAAAAAAAATCTCGCTAAGCCGAAAACCCACAAAGGGCGGCTTAGGCAATAGTGGGGCCCGCTAAGTCGAAAACCCGCAAAGGGCGGCTTAGACAAGAATGGGTAAGAGCTCGCTAAGTTGAAAATCCCAAAGGGCGACTTAGGCAAAAATTAGAGCAAGTAAATAAAATAGATAACGCTTGGAAAGCAAAGGAAAGAGTCATGCCAAGAAGAGTCATTCATTCCCCAGGGAGTCATTTATTCAAAAAGAGTCATTCCTTTCATAAAGTACCAAAAACCAAAAAGAGTCAAACCATAAGTTCCAAAAAAAAAAAAAGAAGAAGAAGAAGAAAAAAGTCAACCCTAGAGTCTAAATCCTACGTCTCCTACTTGGGGCAGAGTCTGCAGCGTCTGCCTTCTCCTCGTTAAGAGGAACCACCTCATTTCCCTCCAGCTCCTGCAGCAATGCAAGCCTCCTTGGCTTTTCAATTGGCCAAACTTCAGCTATAAACCAAGTTCTATACTCGGGAGTAGTCTGAACAAGGGAAGGCTCTGCAAAAAGCCTGATCATCTGATGGTCCCTAACTTAAGTTTGAAGAACAGCTCGAGTAACTCCGGGAATAATTTGGGGCCAACTTCAGAAAAATTCAAGTTCCTCCCCCAATGGAGTTGGACTTCCTAGAGGGTTATTTCTAAGTTCTTTACTAGAAATAATTACTGATAGCTTGAGCTCGAGGCCTTGTAAAGATGAAAAGCCTCTGAAAAGCCCCACATAGCCAATTTGAACCTCATGCCTTACAAGGGGGGCATTTGAGTCACATCCAATGATTGAGCAGAATTCTTCAAGAAGAGGACACATCTCGTCCATCCGGGCACCAAACCTGAAGACGTGAGCTTGCGGAACCCAAAATTTGGTACAAGCGTGCAAGAAATCCCAATCCACCAATATCTCTCTAAGAGTAGCAACAACTTTCAATCCATATCTTTCCATATTGATCCTTTCAACTTTATGGAGACTCTTGGTCCAGTTGTGCATACAACGATTGAAAAAAAAAGAAGGCCTTTTTGAAAAATAGAAGGGGACATCATGCATACATATGTATTGTTTGTGCTTAACAAAAGTGCAGGTACAGAAAAATCAGCAATGTTGCAAGCAATCGGAAATGCCAAAAGGCTGATCTTTTCACCCCTCGCTCAAAATTCGCTCTTCAGAAGACCACTGGGCTCCATAAATCATTTTTATGGACCCCAGTTGGGGGCAATTGTGAACACTCGAATTTTGAGGCTCGGAAAGCCGATTTTCTCAAACCGCAGACGACTGAGCCGGACCGGAGGTCCACGGTAAAGTTCACCGGAAATATGTCAATATGGTACTTGAAATGTCCGGGACGACGTGAGGATCACGGATATGGTCCCGGAATAATTTTTGGAGGTCTCTACCTCCCGAAAAATCAGTTTGAGCGAAAACCGGACAAAACCGGCGGCCCAGCCGCCGTGATCCCGGCGGCTTAGCCGCCGTAATTCCGGCGGCCGAGCCGCCAAAACTTTCCATCTTTTCGGCTTATCACATCCACGGCGGCCCGGCCGCCGTCCAGCCCGATTTTGCCTATAAATAGCCTTCAAGTATTCAGAAAAAGAGGTTGGCTTGTGAAGATTCCGTGCCTCATGCTGACGAATTTAATCCGTAATCAAGAATCATAATCCAAGGTCCAAGAAAACGAGATCTGGAACTTCGAAGTGGAAAAATCCTAAGCAAGGTAATATTCTAATCAATTCTTTGTCAATTTAAACATTTCATAAGCATTCCATCTTCTTCTCAATTTCTTCTTTGTCAAAGACCTAATCCTTTTAGGTCTAAGGCCTAATGGACTAATTAATCAATCTGTTGGCACGAAGCCCAAATTACATCTTTCCGGTACAAAGTACCTAAATTTCACAATTAAAATCAACTTTTTGGCACAGAGCCTAAATCGTACCTTTTTCGGTACCAAGTACCTAAATTTCACATTTAGCACTAAGTGCTAAAACTCACCATTTTGGCATAAAGCCCGACAATGCAGGCCAAAGGCCCAAAATTTACATCCTTTGGGTACAAAGTACCTAAAATTGCACCATTTAGCACTAAGTGCTAAATTTCACAAATTTGGCAAAAAGCCCGATCAATACTTGGCATGAAGCCCGACACCAGCACGAAGCACTAAGTGCTCAAAATCTCACATTTGGCATGAAGCCTAAATTGCACTCCTTTGGTACAAAGTACCTAAATTTCACCATTTAGCACTAAGTGCTAAATCTCTCAATCCTTGGCATAAAGCCCGACAAATGCACGAAGCATACACACACACATGCATGAAGCATAAATTTCATCGCCTTTAAATAGGCTTTTCCGAACTACATGGGCTTTGATCTCCTATTCAAACGGGAGTATGTAGGCATATTTGGGATTCACCCCAAATAGCAAGTCCACAATTTACTAACAATCTGTCTCTTCTATTCTTCAATCCTTTTTGCTTTGTTCTTTTTGCAAGTTAGTCAAATGCATGACATAGTCCCCGAATCCTCCTTGGGTTCGCAGACTAGAAACCTTTACATTGGACAAGTTATTGGAGTCAAACAAGGGTTTTCTTAGTTTTTCCCTTCGAACAAAATAAACTGAGTGGCGACTCCTGACAACGAGTGAACTTTCGCCCGGATCCTTTTTGGGCGGAAAACCGAGGTTCACAGTATGTTTGGGCGTAATTAATGAAAATATATGTGAACATAATAGTTGTGACTAATGAAAGAAATGTAAAATCATAGATAAGTCAAGTACTTAAAATTGAAGTATTGTGTTCCAGTGTAAAAGTGATTGGTAATAAATATATTAATGCTTACACATGAAAGTTCTAATGAAAGTAATGGAAATGTTATGCTCAATGTATTGAGTTAATCAAATGATTGAAAGTGTATAACCTGCAGTGAGATACAAAGTGCTCCAAAGTATATCAAATGATTGAAAGTGTATAACATGATGTGAGATACAAAGTGCTCTAAAGTATAGTAATAGATGTAAGTGCTGAAAAGTATAGATTGAATGAAATGATCCTATATGTGAACTTGAAAAGAAAGAGTTATTGAAAAACAAAATAATTTATTGTGAACAATGTTATCAAATTAGAAAGCAAGTCTTGAATAAAATGATTCTTAATGAGACAAGCTGCAATACTGAAAGTAGTGTACTATATGATAACTTTTATGCAGGGATAGTTATTCTTTTGTATAATCAGCATGGTATGTTGATTTATTACTGAAATGAGTTAATATATTGAAATACTCCTTAAAACTAAGTGTTATTACTATATTTTCATAAATATATTTCTTTAATATTAAGTGATAAAATATGTATATACAAGCACCACTAAGCTTTGCTTAGCATGTTAGAATTGTTTTCTGACACGCAGGTATCAGGACATTGGAGCAAGATAAGAATAGGTGAAGATCTTGTGTTTATTGTATTCGTAAGTTATAAAAGGTATATAGATACTCCAATTTGGCAATTTGAGAGATTGTATAAATATGTAAACATAAGAGGATATATGTATTTAGAGAATGAAGTTTGAGAATTCTAGTGAATGATTATAAAAGAAAGGAATGTATTATTTAAGCATTTGATTTGACAAATGTATGATAGTTATCTGATTTGTAATGGATTATTGAAAATTGGTTTAAACATTGGACCTATAAGTGTTGTGATATGCAGATTGTATTATTATTTGAAAATTTTATCTATGAAGAGAGTTTCTCTGAATTGATTGGAGCATGAACAGTGTATTGAATAACAATCTCTGATAGTTTTTATATAAGAATTGTCAGAGGATGTTACATTTAGTGGTATCAGAGCATGGTTTAGGCTTTTCTGGCACATGGAGATAGGGGAAAAGTGAAATGTAATTGTCTAAGTTATGTGAAGTGAATAAGTGGATATGTGTTGTGACACAATTGATATTCCATATGTTTATGGTACTATAATGTTTACTAAGAATTGATTGACAATTCGTAGTGTATTGTTTGGAGTGCATTAGATCTATTTGTGATAAAGAATGATGTGAAAAGAAAACAAGATATGAGTAGTGAAAGAGATATGTCAAAGTAACACAGTGGAAGTGTAACAATTTATTGGAATCAGAGGAATAAATTATGACAGATAGATAAATTTTGAGCATGAAATTTCTTACGAGAATGAGAATTGTCATGTTGTACAACATTAAGTATTGATGTTCTACATTAAGTGAGTGAATATATGAGTGTCAAAGTGGAGTGATTATGATATGAGAGCTTTTGAAACTGATAGTGATAAGGTTAAATAAGCCTTAATAAGAGTAATATTAAATCCCAGTATGGATAATATCCGTATAGTGGAAAAAGAGTTCGAAGAGGGAAGAAATTATGAAAATACCCTTATAGCTCGAAATGAATTCGAGTTGTACTTTGAATGCGAAATATGGATAATGGAGTGTTAAAGTGTCAAAAGTAATTGTTTTAAAAATGTTTCAACGTTAAGGATTGAAGTGATAGTTAAATGAAAGCACGTGAATGTATCGAAACTATTGTACAAGTGAGTATATTAGATAACAAGCCTAAAACTTATTGAAAGATTTCTATTGCCTTCTAAAACATTATCAAAACAAAAGATTGAAATAAAAAGTAATGGAAGAGTATTGGTAAAGAGTGACTAGTACTTGAATAATACTGAGTGTTATTTAATGAAATGATCTTGAGTGTTATTATGAAAAGAGAGTTGTAAATTTATAAAACACCATTACTTGTAAAAGATATGATGTAATAAATTGTAATATCCCAAAGTGTGCCTAGAAGTTTTGATACAATTGTTGTTTTGATTTGAATTAAATGTATATATGTTTTTGCAAAGGAAATGAAGGTGTAAATGGAAGGTATATGTTGTATATATGTTAATATAAATAACATATACATAAGTCAATACGAGGAGTCAATGGGAGAGGATATTTTTATGTGATATGTGAAATTACTATAATGGGCAAACAAGTGACAAAAGTTAAGTTAAATGAAAAAGGGTATTAAGGTAATTTTCTTTTGGAATTGCTTGGTGTAGATTTAAAGAGAGGAAGAGGTTGACTTTGCTTCTTCAATTTCTTTTCTTCTTCTTTGGTGGTCGAACCTTGTCAAGAGAAAAGGAGCAAGAGGAAAGTTTGATTTCTAAAATCAAATTGAAGGAGAAATCAAAGGAGTTGGTTGAAGATTGGTGAAATTTCTTCATCTAAGGTAAGTACTCTCTTGTCTTTCTTTGGTATTTTGAAGATGTGTTTGATGTGTGTTATGATTTGTTGATATCATGATTTAGAGGGTTGAGATGTGTTTAAAGGTATGGAAATTGATTGTAAGTTAAAAAGGTTAAAGTGGATGTTGTTATTAAAAGAAGAAGATTGATGTTGGTTTTGGTTGGAGGATGATAAATTAAGAGTGATATTTGGTTTAGGGTTTTGAAATGGTAGATGATTAAGGGTATTGTTGATATGTTGTTAATGTGCAAATTGTGATGAATATGTGTTTAGAACATTGATTACATTCATTTAAATTAAGTTATATTGTGTATAATGTAATTGAGTGCAACCAAAGGAGACTTGGACATGATTAAGGTTTCAATTCATGAGTGACATGGCCAAAAGCAAGGAGAGACACGGCCAATTCATGAGAGACACGGCCAAGTCAAGGAAAATTGAGCCGTGTTGGATTGATTTTGGAGAGACACGACCGTGTCTTATGCATGTGTTTGCTACTGCCAAAATTGTGTTGAGAGACACGGCCACAAGCTTGGCCGTGTCCCTCAAGTGTGCTGCCCGTGTCCCTCAAATGTGTTAGTTAATGTTTCTATTCTTTGTTCGTCTTGCATGGTTTTGATTCTCCAAAGGTATTTTTGGTATCTAAACCTAAACATAAACACTTTAAACATACTTAAAACAATAATGATCCAAACAAATGTATGTGGAAGATTCTAAGTCCATGAATGATGTAAATTGTTATGTATATATATACATGATGATCATTCTTAATGGATGTTTAATGTGTTTGATTATGCATACTTGAGTGATGAAGTATTATAATGTGACTAATATTGTGACTTGTATAGTGTGGAAGAGATGAGGATCATTCAAAAAGGTATGTGCAATGCAATTTGTTATGTTAAATGTTTTAATAATGAATGGTGTAAATGTGTCTTGAGAAATGATGAAATGTGATGTTATTATGGTTGCTAATAATGATCAAAATGAAATAAATGGACATATGGTTTATATGACAATGAATTTAAGATACATGTGCAATGTAATTGACTATGTATGCTTGAATGATAAAGTGTATAACGTGAATTGAGATAAAATGTGATGTGAAGCCATTGTGTTTGGCTATGATGATTCAAATGTGATATGAAGCCATTGTGTTTGGCTATGATGATTCAAATGTGATGTAAAGCCATTGTGATTGGCTATGATGATTCAATTGAGATAAATGAGGCATGTTGCCTAGATGATGATGAGAATTGAGAATGAAAATGCTAATGAAATAATAAATGAATTGTGTGGCTAATGTGTTATTCCATTTTCAGAGTTTGTTGTTGGTGGCATGCCTAATATTTAGTAACAATCTCTTGAAGTTAGGTTGGACTTGATCCTTGAAGCCAAGTTGGGTTGAAGTTTAACATGTTTTACTCCCCTTGAAGCTTGGTTGGGTCTAATCCTTGAAGCCTAATTGAGATGTTACAACCCTTGAAGCTAGGTTGGATTGGTTCTTGAAGCCAAGTTGGGTTGATACTTAGCATGCTTTGTTTCCCCTTGAAGCTTGGTTGAACCTAATCCTTGAAGCCTAGTTGGGATAATGATAAATGTGATGATTGAACCAAAACATTAACTCTGAAAGTTGAATATCATATTAGTGTTTTTGGGCCTGAGTCTGTCTTTGTTTTCAATGTGATATTCTAATGTTGAAATAAATGAGATCTATGGTTGTCTTTGTTGGAAATATGATTCATGATTGGTGAATTGTGAATAAAATAATGACATGAAATGTTATGAAATATGATATGTAATGTGTGTATTGATATATTGATGGTAAGTATTAGTGATGGATCTGTGATTGGTGATAATGATATGATATGTAATGTGTGTATTGATATATTGATTGTGAGTATTAGTGATGGATCTGTGATTGGTGATAATGATATGATATGTAATGTGTGTATCGATATATTGATTGTGAGTATTAGTGATGGATCTGTGGTTAGTGATAATGATATGTTTATATGTAGATAACATATGAAATCAGACAATATATATGAAAGGTGAAATTAAGAAGAAAAATAAAAGTATGATAAGAAATTAATGGTACCTGGAATTGATATTTCATTATATGTTAGAATTTCTATAAGGTATGTTTATATTTTATATTTGTACTACTAAGCTTTCGGGCTTAGCGCGGATGTGTAATCGCGCAGGTGTCTAGGTGGAAGATTTGAAGTCTTTCGTTATGCCACAAGAAGAGTAAGAGTTTATCGAGACCAACTAGAGGGTAATGCATACATGTATAATTATTAATTATAATGTATTTCCGTCACGAATGTATTTATATGTATAAATGAAGTTATGATAAAGATAAGATTATTATATATTTACAAGATCATTAAAACTATAACAAATTTGGTGAATATTCTTTAAATTAATGTATGGTGGTTTAAACTCAGTTAAAGGTTTTTACATTGTAACGAAAAGTGACATCCTTATACTTTATATAGTTACTGTATGTATACCAAGTATATGTATAGTACTTATATGAAGTATCGGGGTGTTACAATTATTTTGGTATCAGAGCTTAGGTTCGAGATTCTCGGCCTAAGTAGAATTAAAAAGAAAAGTTTTGAAAAGTTTAAATAGAAGTAAAAAGGAAAAAGCTTGGAAATGGAATTTGTAATACATGCATATGCATTAACACCTAGGTTGGTCTCGGATGTGGCATTATGTGAATTGAAATGTATTTGAATTTATATAAGATGGATGATAGTGTGTGGATGAAGTTCTACATGAATGAAAATTGGAGAAAGAAATGATATGAGAAAATTTATATAAGTTAAATTGTTACATTAAAGAATGGGAATTTATTCAAGTAAAGTAAATTGTTAAATGTGTTGAAGTATAAAGAAATGAAAAGGAGAATAAAGGTAAAAATGAGTTGAAAGTAAAATCTAGATTAAAGTATGTACTCTTTTCTCTACAATTTAAATTCCTTATTAATAAATCTTATGTTGGATTATTAGAAAGAGGAAATATTGTTGAAAGGGTAATATGGATGGATATGTTATTATAATGAAGAGAGTATGGTGGAATATTGAATGAATTGATTAAAATAGATGATATTGATTAAGTAAGAAGGTAAATTGGTATTGTTTGTATTATTAATTGTAATTTCAATGCTAGAAATGTGATATGTTTGGATATTGTAAAAGCTCATGTTAATGGTGGTACCATTAGATTGTTGAAATGAGCTTGATAATTGTGGAAATTATATGTCTTGATGTTGTTTTGTGATATGTATACATATATAGCATATTATTATTGTTTTTTTTTAAGTTGATATTAAGGAAAGATGAGATTGGTAAATTAAAGTTTAGGTGAGATGGTGATTTGAGAATTTTGAGTTCAATGGAATGTTGATAAAGATTATGTAAATATCAATAGTTTAATGTATGTTAAACATATGAGTTGTTTGAAGGAATATTATTTTATATGAGAATACTACAAATTTGGTAATGAGATTGATAGTGTGAAAATTTGTTGAAAAAAAAATGGATAGGCAAATGAGAATAAGAATGATAATGTTCAAAGGAAAGTAATAAATATTAAATTTGTAAGATGATATGTCAATGAGAAATTTAATAAGATTGCATAATTATGTGTATACATGTATAGAATAAAGAAGATGAGTTCTTCGATATGAATGAAATGGTATTATGTAAAGAATGGGAAAAGTGAGAGACATTATGAATGTGTATGTGATATGTTTATTATCTGATGTAATTGTAGTTTTAATAGTATTGAAAATGGTATTGCATGTGGTAGCAGATTTAAGAAAGATTAAGTCTTGACTTGTGCAGAATTAGATTATGTGATGAAAGGGATAAGGAAAATGGACTTGAGTAATATTGGACAGTGAAATTGTTATGATAACAACTAAATTAAATTATTATAAAATGTTTTGAGCTCAAAGTATTGATGTGTGGAAATGTTCTATACATATGTGTATAATAAGAGATTATAAGGAAGTAAGGAAGTATAGTATAGGAAGATGGTTATAAAAGATAGATTTGAAATAGAGTAATGAATGAAACTTGTGTAAAATTTGCATATGATCAAATGTTATCTGTAGAAGATGTTAAAGATAATATTGTTGGGCATGAGTTAGACTAATAATGTTCTGATAATCAAGAGTAAAATATTTTGAGATGGAGTTAAAATGTACTAACTCTTGGTGTAGTAAAAATTTAGAGAATGAATATGTAATTTTTGTGATATGATTTAGTTTTATAGTTGGAAAGGTTGGAAACAGAATAATAGAGGAACCATATGGATTAATAAGTTTCAAACATGACCCCTCATCTTTTATAATCCTATGATTTGTTTAGTATGTTTTGGTCGATTAATTTTGTTATCTTCCGATTGGGATTGAGATAACATGACTGTAGTACAATTTTGGTAAGATTAATAATGATGTTTTAAGAAACAGGGTCAAGAGTTATGATTGCTAAAGTTGTACTATCTAACTTTTATGTTAGAAATTTGTTATAATTGTGGAAAGTATGGAAGAGAAGGGAATTGTGAAAATGATTTAAGCAGTGAACCATGTGATAAAAAGATAATTATGCAAATATAGTAATGATATGAGATGTGAGGAGATGAGATATGAGAGAAATTATAAAATGTGGTTGAAAGTTACACTAAATATGTTTATGGTATAAAGTGAATAAGTGGATAGACTTAAAGTTGAAGTGAATGAACTATGAATAAAATATGTATGAAATAATCGTGAGAATTTGGTGAAAATTGTGCTAAGATAATTTGTAGTGATTTGGTATTAATGATCATAGTTTCAAATAGTTGAATATGGATCTGAAGAGATTAGAGCTTGAAAATAAGTTGATTGTTGGTTCAAATTAAGCATAATTGAGACGTTAGTATATTGTGGCAGATAGATCAATTGATCTGGATTTTGTTAAAATTATGAATTATTATTGAGATTTAATGTGTATAATTGTATAAGGAGTATAAGATATACATGATAATGTAATATTCTAATATGTGAATGAACATATATAAATTGAGTTATATTGGTTATTAAATGAGGATTATGCTAAAGAAGGAAATAGTGTGTGAAAAATAAAAATAAAATTATCAATTAAGGAGTGAATGAAAATTATAACACAGTTAGGTCTCAGATTCTTTTAATGGAACCATTGCCTTCACTTAATAAGGTTTTTGCCTTAGTTGCTCAACATGAACATCAATTTATGCATCCTGAGAATCTTTTTCTTGGTGATCTAAATTCTATTGTTCAATCTTTGCCTATTGTATATGCTGCCAATGTTAGGAATTCTCAGTCTGGTGGATATAGACAGAATATCAATGCTTCTAAACGGCCTGTTTGTACGCATTGTAATCTTCCTGGACATAATGTTCAACAGTGTTATAAGATTATAGGTTATCCACCTGGATTGAAGTCAAGGACTAAGCAGAGGTCTTATATCTCGAAGGCTAATCAAGTTTCTTCTTAAAAGGATTAAGATGATGTTTTGTTAAGAATGAATTGTTACTGTATTGGATAATTTCGAGGACGAAATTATTTAAGGGGGAGAGAATTGTAATATCCCAAAGTGTGCCTAGAAGTTTTGATACAATTGTTGTTTTGATTTGAATTAAATGTATATATGTTTTTGCAAAGGAAATGAAGGTGTAAATGGAAGGTATATGTTGTATATATATTAATATAAATAACATATACATAAGTCAATACGAGGAGTCAATGGGAGAGGATATTTTTATGTGATATGTGAAATTACTATAATGGGCAAACAAGTGACAAAAGTTAAGTTAAATGAAAAAGGGTATTAAGGTAATTTTCTTTTGGAATTGCTTGGTGTAGATTTAAAGAGAGGAAGAGGTTGACTTTGCTTCTTCAATTTCTTTTCTTCTTCTTTGGTGGTCGAACCTTGTCAAGAGAAAAGGAGCAAGAGGAAAGTTTGATTTCTAAAATCAAATTGAAGGAGAAATCAAAGGAGTTGGTTGAAGATTGGTGAAATTTCTTCATCTAAGGTAAGTACTCTCTTGTCTTTCTTTGGTATTTTGAAGATGTGTTTGATGTGTGTTATGATTTGTTGATATCATGATTTAGAGGGTTGAGATGTGTTTAAAGGTATGGAAATTGATTGTAAGTTAAAAAGGTTAAAGTGGATGTTGTTATTAAAAGAAGAAGATTGATGTTGGTTTTGGTTGGAGGATGATAAATTAAGAGTGATATTTGGTTTAGGGTTTTGAAATGGTAGATGATTAAGGGTATTGTTGATATGTTGTTAATGTGCAAATTGTGATGAATATGTGTTTAGAACATTGATTACATTCATTTAAATTAAGTTATATTGTGTATAATGTAATTGAGTGCAACCAAAGGAGACTTGGACATGATTAAGGTTTCAATTCATGAGTGACATGGCCAAAAGCAAGGAGAGACACGGCCAATTCATGAGAGACACGGCCAAGTCAAGGAAAATTGAGCCGTGTTGGATTGATTTTGGAGAGACACGACCGTGTCTTATGCATGTGTTTGCTACTGCCAAAATTGTGTTGAGAGACACGGCCACAAGCTTGGCCGTGTCCCTCAAGTGTGCTGCCCGTGTCCCTCAAATGTGTTAGTTAATGTTTCTATTCTTTGTTCGTCTTGCATGGTTTTGATTCTCCAAAGGTATTTTTGGTATCTAAACCTAAACATAAACACTTTAAACATACTTAAAACAATAATGATCCAAACAAATGTATGTGGAAGATTCTAAGTCCATGAATGATGTAAATTGTTATGTATATATATACATGATGATCATTCTTAATGGATGTTTAATGTGTTTGATTATGCATACTTGAGTGATGAAGTATTATAATGTGACTAATATTGTGACTTGTATAGTGTGGAAGAGATGAGGATCATTCAAAAAGGTATGTGCAATGCAATTTGTTATGTTAAATGTTTTAATAATGAATGGTGTAAATGTGTCTTGAGAAATGATGAAATGTGATGTTATTATGGTTGCTAATAATGATCAAAATGAAATAAATGGACATATGGTTTATATGACAATGAATTTAAGATACATGTGCAATGTAATTGACTATGTATGCTTGAATGATAAAGTGTATAACGTGAATTGAGATAAAATGTGATGTGAAGCCATTGTGTTTGGCTATGATGATTCAAATGTGATATGAAGCCATTGTGTTTGGCTATGATGATTCAAATGTGATGTAAAGCCATTGTGATTGGCTATGATGATTCAATTGAGATAAATGAGGCATGTTGCCTAGATGATGATGAGAATTGAGAATGAAAATGCTAATGAAATAATAAATGAATTGTGTGGCTAATGTGTTATTCCATTTTCAGAGTTTGTTGTTGGTGGCATGCCTAATATTTAGTAACAATCTCTTGAAGTTAGGTTGGACTTGATCCTTGAAGCCAAGTTGGGTTGAAGTTTAACATGTTTTACTCCCCTTGAAGCTTGGTTGGGTCTAATCCTTGAAGCCTAATTGAGATGTTACAACCCTTGAAGCTAGGTTGGATTGGTTCTTGAAGCCAAGTTGGGTTGATACTTAGCATGCTTTGTTTCCCCTTGAAGCTTGGTTGAACCTAATCCTTGAAGCCTAGTTGGGATAATGATAAATGTGATGATTGAACCAAAGCATTAACTCTGAAAGTTGAATATCATATTAGTGTTTTTGGGCCCGAGTCTGTCTTTGTTTTCAATGTGATATTCTAATGTTGAAATAAATGAGATCTATGGTTGTCTTTGTTGGAAATATGATTCATGATTGGTGAATTGTGAATAAAATAATGACATGAAATGTTATGAAATATGATATGTAATGTGTGTATTGATATATTGATGGTAAGTATTAGTGATGGATCTGTGATTGGTGATAATGATATGATATGTAATGTGTGTATTGATATATTGATTGTGAGTATTAGTGATGGATCTGTGATTGGTGATAATGATATGATATGTAATGTGTGTATTGATATATTGATTGTGAGTATTAGTGATGGATCTGTGGTTAGTGATAATGATATGTTTATATGTAGATAACATATGAAATCAGACGATATATATGAAAGGTGAAATTAAGAAGAAAAATAAAAGTATGATAAGAAATTAATGGTACCTGGAATTGATATTTCATTATATGTTAGAATTTCTATAAGGTATGTTTATATTTTATATTTGTACTACTAAGCTTTCGAGCTTAGCGCGGATGTGTAATCGCGCAGGTGTCTAGGTGGAAGATTTGAAGTCTTTCGTTATGCCACAAGAAGAGTAAGAGTTTATCGAGACCAACTAGAGGGTAATGCATACATGTATAATTATTAATTATAATGTATTTCCGTCACGAATGTATTTATATGTATAAATGAAGTTATGATAAATATAAGATTATTATATATTTACAAGATCATTAAAACTATAACAAATTTATTGAATATTCTTTAAATTAATGTATGGTGGTTTAAACTCAGTTAAAGGTTTTTACATTGTAACGAAAAGTGACATCCTTATACTTTATATAGTTACTGTATGTATACCAAGTATATGTATAGGACTTATATGAAGTATCGGGGTGTTACATAAATAATTGTGAAAACTTTACTTCTATGATAGTAAAGTTCTCCGTGTAATATGTAAATGTGTATTTAACTAGAACAATGATTAAATCTATCATTGAATCATTTAAAAGTTAATATCCAGTTGTGAAAGAAAATAAGGTTGAAAGGGTTATGGAAATTGAGATTTGAATATGATTGTGCTTTGAGGATCCTGTTTCCTCAATTTGTATGAGTTGAATAAATGATAACTTATTGATTAAATCAAGAAAAGAAATTCGAGCAGAGATATGCATGATTATGTGTATAGTCATGCATATATGGTTGTGTAAATGTCTATTCTTCAAACTTTGAGAAGAAATTCCAATATTGAGGTGCATGATCATTTTTATGGACATGCATATATTTGTGCCCTTAAAATTGTGAAAGGCAATTTCAGTAGAGACGTGCAAGACCATTCCCATGGTCATATATTTGGCTATGCATACTTCTGTTCTACAAAATTTTAGTAATGTGCATACTTTCACAGAGTAGAGTTTATCGGTGGAATTAGTAGTGAATTAATGACTACATCTTGAAAATAGTTATAAGTGATAAAAGATTGCTTATAAGATTGAAATGAAATCAATCCATTAAATGATGAAACTGAAATGTGAAGAGAACGTAAGGAAAGTATGAACAAATGTAATTGGATATGTGACAAAAGTGTAAAGGTAGAGAAAAAGATGAAAGAAAATTACAAGTGATTAGTGGATTTAACATCTTCATGATGAAATAAGATAATTTCTGAAGTAAAGTGAAAAAGAAACAGAATGATAGATTGATAAATTAGTAATGATTGTATATAATGTGAAGTGTAAGTTAAAGAAACTAAAGAGGTATATACAAATGGATTGAGTAATGAAAGTAAGAATGTGAGATTTACATATTGTGTATTTAAGAAATACGTGATTTTAATATTATTTGGTGATTAAAGCCAAGGTATAGATTATATATATTGAAGTGTTAAAGAGTTACTTAATACTAATTGATTGCAAATGGAAAGAAAGGAAATGATAATGTAAAAAGAAAAGAATGTAGTGAAATGTGAAGGTAGTGAACCCTTCTAGTGAAATGATGTATGGTAGAACAAGTTAGCAATATACACATATATGTGTGTGTATGTGAATGTGTGTATGAGACATAGAGAATAAAGTATAAATGTACATGTACTCTTAAAGTGAAAGAATAGTGATAAATTCTTAATATGTTAAGAAAAGAATGAAACAAGTAAAGAGTGGAAATCTTTGTAGATTTTATTATTACAATGGAAACATGGAAATGATTTGAAAAGATAAAGATTGATGAATAAATAAAATCAATCAAACTAATCGAAAACAAGTATAATGTGTATATGTGTTCATATGATAAATGTGTTTGAAATGATTGTTTATATCTTATACACTTACAGTAAGAAACAAACATTGCAAAGAGAAAGTGTTATATTTAAAAGTATTATAATTGACAATACTTTGTACCATTGAAAGAAATGATACTGATGTTAAAACTAGTTTCTGGATTAGCTAAAGGGTACATATTCAAAGTGATAGTGGGCATTTTATGCCATATTGACAGTGGGCACTTTGTGCCATAAAGGACACTTATGTCCCATATTGACAGTGGGCACTCTGTGCCATAGAGAACATTTATGTTCCATATCGAAAGTGGGCACTTTGTGCCATAGAGGACATTTTTTTTATATATATGTCCCAGCGATATAGGCAGCCATGCCATCAGTGGACGCTTTGCATCATAAAGAACCTTTGGTTCTTTTCTCTCAGTGGTCACTTAGTGACATCATATACAGTGGGCATTCATGCCATAGTGGGCCTTTGGCCATATTGATACAGTGGGCATTTACTTGCCATCAGTGACCCGCTATCTGGAACTAGGATTTAATATTCAATATATACAAGAAAGAACGAGATATATATGTAACAGTGAAATGTAATGATACAAATTATATATAAAACAAAACTTCTAAAGAGAGTTAAAGGTAATTATTAAATGGAGTTTGAAAAGTGTAAGTGTGTAGAGCTGAATTTTCTAAAGTTTTATTATATGCTTATTCTGAAAGTGTTACGTTGATTGAAATCAGATATAAATAAATGTTATGAAAGTTAAGAAAATCATTGATTGTATGTGAAATTTAAAATGACTTAAAAAGTAAATAGCTTAGTGCCATAGTATATAAATTTTGAGGACGAACTTTCTTTAGTGGGGGAGAATTGTAACGGTCAAGATTTTAATCAAGGACATTTTAACAAATATTGAAAAATGCATAGTGTACAGTGACAAAAGTGTGATGGATAAATGCTATACGTAAAGAATAATACATTGTGTAGCTTAAAACTTTACTGAAAAGAGTATTTTTACCGTTTTACGAGATGAAAACTCGATTTAAAATAAACGGTTAAGAATGAGGGTGCACCACAGTTATTATGAGCCTACCCTCACTAGATTAAATATATATATATATATGTGCATATGTGTGTGTGTGTGGAGAAGTTTTTGAATTCTTCTTCTCTTCACGCCATCATCATCATCTTCACTTCTTTCTTCTTCCTTCTTTCCATGAGTTGAATCAAAACTAAAGATTAAGTTGGAAAAGTGGTGATTATCAACAAGGTATGTGCTTTTGATTTATATTTTATAAAAATATGACTTTTTACAAGTTAAAATGATTTAATTGATTGATTAAGTTATGTATAAAGATATATTGATGAGAAGTGAAGGATTTGATTATGTTTTTATCCATATGAAATGGTTAAAAGTTTAATCAAGTGAAGGCATTTGATATGAACACTTTTTATGTCAAAATATTGAGTTTGATCAATTATTATCTTAGATCTTCAATATGATTGTGTTTAATGAAGTTAAAAGTGCAGAATACATGATTTTACTCCAAAAACAGTCCCGAAATCAATGCCATGACCGTGGCCCTTGAGTGCCACGACCGTGGGATTGAAAGTGATGATGTTTCTTCAAAGAAATTTGAGAGAACAGAAGAGTTTTAGATGCCACGACCGTGGCCCTTGAGGCCACGACCGTGGGGTCTTCAAACTTCATTTACAGCTTCATTTCGGATCCCACGGGCGTGGGGTTGAGATGCCACGGCCGTAGGGCACCTAAATAATGTTTTTGGCTTGTAATTTGTGATCTACTGGCCTAGTATGAGACTAATATGTGAATAATTGTATTGAGACTTCATGTGTATGTGTTAAAAGCATGAAAAAGAGTGAGAAACTTGAGAAAAGTGACAAATATATATCATACTACATGTTGCTAAGAGTAATGTACTAAGATCATGGTATAAACAAGTGAAATGATATAAACCAGTAAAATGATATAAACAAGTGCTTATATAAACAAGTGAGTGTTTATATAAACAAGTGTTAATCAATAACATGAGACTAATATGTTTATAGTCCATACTTTTGTGTTAATGTGTTAAACGTATGAAAATGAGTGATAAACTTTAGACAAGTGACACACATATACCAAATGTGGATAAGAGTATAGTACCAATGAAATGAAATAAACAATGTAGTGTTCATAAAAAATTAATGAATTGCCCAAATCATACTAAATTTATATCTAGCTTTGGATTAAATGGCTAACCAAAGGATGGATAGCCACAGTGATAGTGGGCACCTCGTGACTTCAGTTGACACATTGTGTTATCAGTGAAAGTGGGCATAATTGCCATTATAAATTCTTGAGAATGCTACACTAACATGTTATCCAAACATATGATCTAAGTTTAGTATGTTTGGGCGTAATTAATGAAAATATATGTGAACATAATAGTTGTGACTAATGAAAGAAATGTAAAATCATAGATAAGTCAAGCACTTAAAATTGATGTATTGTGTTCCAGTGTAAAAGTGATTGGTAATAAATATATTAATGCTTACACGTGAAAGTTCTAATGAACGTAATGGAAATGTTATGCTCAATGTATTGAGTTAATCAAATGATTGAAAGTGTATAACTTGTTGTGAGATACAAAGTGCTCCAAAGTATATCAAATGATTGAAAGTGTATAACATGATGTGAGATACAAAGTGCTCTAAAGTATAGTAATAGATGTAAGTGCTGAAAAGTATAGATTGAATGAAATGATCCTATATGTGAACTTGAAAAGGAAGAATTATTGAAAAACAAAATAATTTATTGTGAACAATGTTATCAAATGAGAAAGCAAGTCTTGAATAAAATGATTCTTAATGAGACAAGCTGCAATACTGAAAGTAGTGTACTATATGATAACTTTTATGCAGGGATAGTTATTCTTTTGTATAATCAGCATGGTATGTTGATTTATTACTGAAATGAGTTAATATATTGAAATACTCCTTAAAACTAAGTGTTATTGCTATATTTTCATAAATATATTTCTTTAATATTAAGTGATAAAATATGTATATACAAGCACCACTAAGCTTTGCTTAGCGTGTTAGAATTGTTTTCTGACACGCAGGTATCAGGACATTGGAGCAAGATAAGAATAGATGAAGATCTTGTGTTTATTGTATTCGTAAGTTATAAAAGGTATATAGATACTCCAATTTGGCAATTTGAGAGATTGTATAAATATGTAAGCATAAGAGGATATATGTATTTAGAGAATGAAGTTTGAGAATTCTAGTGAATGATTATAAAAGAAAGGAATGTATTATTTAAGCATTTGATTTGACAAATGTATGATAGTTATCTGATTTGTAATGGATTATTGAAAATTGGTTTAAACATTGGACCTATAAGTGTTGTGATATGCAGATTGTATTATTATTTGAAAATTTTATCTATGAAGAGAGTTTCTCTGAATTGATTGGAGCGTGAACAGTGTATTGAATAACAATCTCTGATAGTTTTTATATTAGAATTGTCAGAGGATGTTACAGAAGCTTTGACACGCTTAGTAACACGGGCGTGTCAATGGACGTGTCACTCATTCTTCCTCTCAGAACATTGACACGCCCAACAACAAGGGTGTGTTCATGGCCGTGTCAATTACTTTTTCTCACAGTAGCTATGACACGCTCAGTAACATGGCCGTGTTAATGGTCGTGTCACAAACGTCAAACTCAGTATCATTGACACGCCCAACAACATGGCCGTGTCAGGCAAAAATCATGCATTTCGAACTCTCATCCATATAAACACAAACACTTCAAAACCCATACTACACCACCCTTAATCAACATCTTGGTTATATTCATCAATTACCTATCAATTTAACACTTATATAACTTCAATATATCATAATAATTATTATTATATACATCACCATGTATCAACTACTCAATTTTCCAATTCATTTATACTAAACCCTTACTCAACAATTTCAACAATTCAGCATCATCCTTACAAATAACCATATTATCATCATCTAAATACCAATTCCACAAATATATATACTTCAATCTTTCACTATCATCATCTTCACACACTAACCATATCAAATACAAACTCAATCAATAGAAATCCACACAAGGGAATGAACACTTACTTGAATATTTTGCCAAATCTTCAATCTCCACCTTCAATTCTCTTAAAGCCCTTAAGAATTTAATGTATAAACCAACCAAAATCACATCTCTCTCTTTCTCTCGTTGAAGAAAAAGAAGAAGAAGGAAAGAAGATCTTTTCTTCTTTTTCTCATACTTATCATATATATATATATAATAATAAAATAAATATTACAAAAATCCTCCATCACATATTTTTCCCTTTGACTTTCCTTTCTTCTTTTTCTTTTATTATTATTATTATTTCATTATATAAATTTACTTTTCCTACACCATTTTATACATCAAGTATATGTGATGTATATGTTGATATATGTATATCTCTTATATATTGCTTTTTATATTTCCCATGTTTTCCAAATACCATATACATATCATCCCTCATATACATCTATTTCTTATAATATTTTCCTTACATATTTTACCAACATATCTTCTCACAACTACTATTCCAATGTACACCAAAATTGGATATTAAATTAATTCATTTCTCTTCTTTTGACCTTCATTAATTTAACTTGTATATATTCCCATAGATACAACATATACACTCTCTTCACTTCTTTTCTCTTTCCCTTAAACATACACATTAAATCCAAATACAACAATAATTATTCCAAAACTTTTAGGGTGTATTTTGGGATCTTACATCATGTAATTTAATTTGCTTTTCTATTTTAGAACTTATGTAAAGGGCATGTTTCTACCTTTTGGTGGGTGTCCTATCTAGGCATGTGATGTAAGGACATGTTTCCATCCTTGGATGGGTGTCCATTTATTTGTTTTGTTTTGTTTGGACATTGCTTTGATTTTAATATAATGATGCTTTCTTTTTATTGTGTGTAGTATGGATAATATTGTTATATTTAAGAATTTTATAATATTAAGACCTGTAAAGGAGGCCGGATCCAATGAACTAGGCGTTGTGGGGGTGCTGGGCCATTTCTCACCTTCCCCACACGTACCCAACTTTCCAAACCCATTAAGAGGTTGGGGAGTCCTTAGGAATCGAGTCATCCACCCCTTTGTTTTTCCCTGCCAGTCCAGGTGGCGACTCCATTTTCTCCGGACTTAGGTTCGTGTTCTCTAAGGCCCCGAGCCTAAACAGTGCCGAAGTACCAAGAACCATTCCACCGGGAGTGGGGGCGAAAATCCCCACTCACAGTGGCGACTCCACTGGGGACAAGAGAAGTTGATTCCGTTGGTCTTTATATTATTCTATTATTTCTTATAATGATATTATCCATTGCATCATATTAGTTTGCATTGTGTGCGTGAGTTAAGACGCCCGTGTTACCCGTGTTGTGTTATGTAAGGGATACCATACTTTCACTCAATGTATGGAGATCGAGCATGGCATAACCACTCATAGCCTCGTACCATTTGGTATATACTTGCTATGGGAACCTAAGCCTTTTAACCCAAAGACTAAAGCTCATGTAATTGGCCTAGTTACTTTCCTTAGGTTTTTACCCCAAATGCATGTTTTTTGACTATGGATAATTTATCTTGGTTTAAATCATGGCTTATTTGGTTTGTTCTTTTTCTAATATGACCCAAGTACATTTGCAAGCTCAAAATAAATTTTTCTTTAAAATCCAAAAGACCAAAACTATTTTCAAAACTTTTTAAGATGGTCTTTGGACATAAGACTTTTCTAAAAATAAATCAAAAATCCTTTGGCTCATGGCCCAAATACTTAGCCCAAAATCCTTTTTTCTAAAATCTTTTACAATGGGCTTAGATACAAAACTATTTTCACCCAACATTTTCTTATAAAAAGCTTGCAAAAATATTTAGGTCAATTATGAAATACCAAAAATCAATTGTGGACCTAGTTTACACTAAGAATAAATTAACTATGGGCTTGTTTTTGGCATGAACCACTAGTTACCTCTTTTCAAGTGAGAAATCTATTTATAATAAGCCTCTTAATTTCGTTTTAATCCAATATAGCATAAAAGCTACTTTAGTTGGTTGAATGGATTAAAACCTAATTAATGGGAATTATCATGGATTGATTTCCATTTTCGAAAATATAACTATTGGTTGAAACGTCCAAGGGAATTATTCGAAAGCAAGGTACCCCATGTTGGTATTTTGTTAACCATATACCTAGGAAAAGAGACTCGCC
This sequence comes from Garcia nutans, assembly GCA_947685225.1. Classification (NCBI taxonomy): domain Eukaryota; kingdom Viridiplantae; phylum Streptophyta; class Magnoliopsida; order Malpighiales; family Euphorbiaceae; genus Garcia; species Garcia nutans. The sequence continues at coordinate 27,745,486 of CANTUV010000009.1, read as the reverse complement.
ATTCGTGTGTGGATGTTATAAGGTTGGAAGGAACGACCTATTTATCCTTATTTGTTGTTTGTACATGCATACATTTGCATCTCATCTCATTGATCCTCTCTGGGTCACAGCCCTGGATTACGATAGTTCTTAAGCTTACAATAATCCGACCTACACCGGAGACAAAGCATCTAACAACGACTCAATCACTTGCTCACCAAAAACAATGGAGCCCGAACAAATTCAAAGGATGGTGGATGAGGCCCTCAATGCCAAGATGGGAGAAATCAAAGAGGCCCTAGTTGAGACCATGAAGAACCAATTGACTGCAATCTTAGAAAACCATGCCGAGGCATCTGCTAGCACTAAGAAACTAAAGGACAAAGGGAAGACTAAAGTTAATGAAGTAGCTTTTGATGATGAAAAGGTGGTCATTGATGATGATAATGATTGGGCTTAATACTACCAAGAGGTTCAAGAAAAGAAGAAAGAACCGAAGGCTGTCGAGAAGGCAACTATTGAAAAGACCGAGACATCTGATGTTGAAAAGATGATTGCTAATTTAGAAAAGAAATTTGAGAAGAAGCTGAAAACTGAAGAGATGTCCGAAGTTGACAAGTTATTTGAGAAAGATGAAGAGGTCCCTTATAAATTCAAGATGCCTTCCTTTGCTAAGTACAATGGCACCGGAAATCCTCATCTCCACGTGAAGCAATATATCACTGCCATGCAATGTGCTCGAGCTACTAAGGCTCAAACCCTAAGGTACTTTATGCTCTTATTGGACCCTGTTGTCCAAAATTGGTTCAATACCTTAGATGATGGAACACAAAAGAGCTGGGATCTACTTTACAAAGCCTTTATCCAACAATATGGATATAATGTTGAATTGGAAGTTACCTTGATGGAAGTGGAATCCATTAGGCAAAGGCCGAATGAGAATTTTGTAGACTATGTCAAGAGATGGAGAAACAAGGCTGCTTTACTCAAGAAGAGGCCCGATGAATCCAATCAAATAAGGATGATTGTGAGAGGGGTGTTACCTAGTCTTCGTGAGAGGATGTCTCATACACTCATCCGTGATTTCAAAGACCTTCTCCAAGCTGGTTTACAAATTGAAGAATGGGAAAGGGAGAAGAGCCGCTTCGCAATAAAAAGGAACGAGAAAGGGAGCTATCAATCTGGTAACCAAAGCATGCAAAAGGCCGTCGGTGTTAATGTTACTAACCAAGGAACAAGGAGACAATTTTCGGAATTGGGAAAACCAATGTCTTGGGTTCTCAACAAGCTTCAAAAAAAGGGATTGCTTCAACCCTTAAATCCTCATCCTTTGCCTAACCCCCTCCCACCTAATTTTGACACCAAAGCATTTTGTCATTTTCACCAAATGCAAGAGCATGACACGGATAAATGTGTGAGGTTGAGACATGAGATTCAAAATCTAATTGATAATGGGAAGCTACCCGAGCCCAACAAGCCAAACACCAAAGACAACCCATTGCCAAAATTTAATAGGGTACCGCCACCGGCAACCTTCATGATTGGAGGAGGTCTACATGAGGACTACGTCATGTCTTCTTTTCAAGAGGTGGATGAAAAAGAAACAAAAGAAGAAGAGGTGTTTGTCAAAATTAAACAAGCTATGATGGGTAGAGAAGTAGCAATTTGTGTTGTAAAAGGAGGAGTGGACTTGGTCTGAGCGCGAAGAAGATGAGGTGATGAATACTATATCCGGTAAGCCTTATACAAGGCCACCACCTAAGGAGGTAGAAACTAATAAGGGGAAGGAAGTTGAAGTGGAAGAAGATGATGTTCTACTCAAGCAATTAAAAAGAACCCAAGCAAGTGTTAGCATTTGGGACCTGTTAGCTACTTCTAAAAAGCACCGAGAGACTATGGCCAAAGCCTTGGCTAGCATGCAGATTTCTACCTCCACAACATCGGAGGAGTTGATCAACTTCATAAAAATTGGGGAAGTAATGAAATGTGAAGAGGTTCAAGAGAAGAGGAAGTTAGTATGGGAGCAGTTTCTTTTTCCGATGCGGACTTACCAGAGGAAGGGAGAGACCACATCCGCCCTCTCTTTATCAAAATAGAAGTCAAAGGGAAGAGGACTCCTTGTGTAATGGTCGATGATGGGTCCGCCATAAAAGTTTATCCACTTAAGATACTACCAAAGCTAGCCATGTCAACAAGAGATTTAAACCCAACCGAGGTGACAATTCGTGCTTATGACAACACTAAGAGGCATGCCGAAGGGACTTTCAAAGCGGCCGTCAAGGTTGGTCCAATTGAATCTATTGTGGAGTTTGTTGTTTTAGACATACCAGTTACCTTTGCCTTACTCTTGGGACGACCATGGTTTCACCCTCTTGGTGGAGTTCCTTCCACCCTTCATCAAAAGATCAAATTCCCCAACAGAGATGAGACAGTGGTCATTGAAGCTGAAGATAATGAGAATGTTAATGCTCTAATGGTCGAGAGGCCTCTCAATGGTTTTCAAGTGGCTGCAATTTCTGATGATGAAGTAGTAGACTCCAAAGTATTGAATATGATGAAGAACATGAATTACCTTCCCGGAGCAGGTCTCGAAAAGGGTAAGGCCGATTTAGCAAAGTTGCCAGATTTTAGAATTCAAGCTTCCAAGAAGGGTTTGGAATACGATGAAGCCTATGATGTCCAACCAAAGAAGAATGAGAAGATGAGCTTCCCACCACTTGAATAAGTCTTCGTCAAAACTCCAGATATGGGACCGCTCCAAGGAAATCCTGAGCCAATCATGTTCATGGGTAAGTTAATCCCTAGTTTTGAAATTTTTGCAGATGTTGCTGAGCTAGTAGAGCAAGTGAAGAAAGAGTTCACCCTATCAACCAACAAAGAATCCACTCCAAAAGAGAAGAATGAAGCTACCTTGAAAGCCGAGAAAACTCCGGAAGAGATTGCTGCCCTGGTTGAAGAAAAGTTTAAAGACATCCTGCTTTATGATTCTGTGAACCATGATTTTGATTTTGATTTTAAATTGACTGCTTTGTATGAGGATGATGATATTTTCTTTTCTAAAATGAATGCAATAAAGTCTGATTTTGCTTACTTGTGTGATGTTTCTCCTGATGGTTGCATACATTCAAATAGCAGTTACATGAGCATCTTTAATATTAACTCTATTGACACACAATCATTAATTTTGGGAACAACTGAAAACCCTAAAAACATTAGCATAGCATCCGACCTTACTCCTGATGAGAGAGAGAGATTTGAAAAAATATTCAAAAAATATGAAGAGGTGTTCGCTTGGTCTTATGAAAATATGTCGGGGATAGATCGAGACATAGTAGAGCATCATATTCCTACTTACACTCACATTAAACCTGTCAAACAAAAGCTTAGACGATTAAGACCTGAATGGGCTGAATTGGTTAAAGAAGAGGTCACTAAGCAAATACAAGTGAAGTTCCTTGAAGTGATAGAATACCCAGATTGGCTAGCCAACATAGTACCTATGCCAAAGAAAGATGGGAGGATAAGGGTCTGCGTGGACTATAGAGATTTAAACAAGGCTTCCCCTAAGGATGATTTTCCTTTACCTCATATAGATGTACTCATTGATAGTGCAGCCTCTAGCGTGCTACACACATTTGTGGATGGATTTTCCAGATACAATCAAGTGTTAATGGCCCAAGAGGATAAAGCCAAAAATGCCTTCACTACTATATGGGCCATATTTTGTTATAGGGTGATGCCTTTCGGCTTAAAGAATGCTGGAGCAACTTACCAAAGGATGACCACCACATTATTTCATGACACAATGCACAAAGAAGTTAAAGTATATGTTGATGATATGATGGTTAAGTCGGATACAAGGGAGCAACACTTCCAGAATTTAGAATTATTCTTTGATAGAGCTTTGAAGTATAAGCTAAGGTTAAACCCGAAGAAGTGTGTATTTGGTGTTACCTCAGGTAAATTGGCCCAAATGGCATCGAGATAGATCCTGAAAAAGTCAAAGTAATCAGGGATATGTCGGCCCCTAAGACGGAGAGAGAAGTTTGGGGATTCATTGGTAAACTACAATACATTAGTAGATTTATAGCAAAGCTCACAACAATCTGTGAGCCTATCTTTAAGTTGGATAGGAAGAATTAGCCGGTCGAATGGAACGAAGAATGTCAAAAGGGCTTTGATCGAATAAAAGAGTATTTGTTGAATCCACCTGTTTTGAAACCACCTAAACCCGGCAAACCTCTATTACTATACTTAGCAGTAGAAGAAGAGTCGATAGGAGCCATGCTAGCCCAAGCAGATGAGTCGGGGATTGAGTATGCTGTTTACTACTTAAGTAGAAGGCTCCTACCTTATGAAATTAAGTATAGTATTATTGAAAAGACATGTATAGTCGTGGTTTGGTCTTCTAAGAAGTTGCGACATTACTTTCAATCATATAGTGTGCAAGCAATTTCCAGGTTGGATCCAATGAAACACTTAAGGGAGACACCCTCTTTAATTGGGAAATATGGTCGATGGTTGATAATATTAGAAGAATTTGAGATCGAGTATGTAACAAGAAAAACAATCAAAGGTAGAGTGGTGGCAAAATTTCTGGCTCAACAACCATTACCAGAAAGTAAAGAGGTAATCTTGGAATTTCCAAATGAACATTTAGAAGCAATTGAAGTACAAGGGTGGAAAATGTATTTTTGATGGAGCAGCAAACAGGAAAGGAGCAGGTTTGGGAGTTATACTAGAATCGCCCGAAGGGAAACTCATCCCTTTAGCTAAAAAGTTGAAATTTAGGGCAACCAATAATATGGTGCAGTACGAACCTTGTATTTTCGGTTTGGAAACCCTAATGATTATGAAGGTAGATAAGGTGGAAGTTTATGGTGATTTGTTGCTAGTAGTATCCCAAGTAAATGGAGAGTGGGAGTTGAAAGAAGAAAAATTGAAACCATACCATCATTACCTGACCATGATAAAGAAGAATTTTAAGGAGTGTAGGTTTATACACCTGTCAAGAGAAGAAAATCAGATGGCTGATGCCCTAGCCACATTGGCTTCGGTATGGGAAGATCCTGTTAACCTATTCCTTAAGCCTTTGATCTTGACCAGTTCATCAACTCCTTGTTATGAATATGAGACAATCATGGAAGTTGATACAGACCATGATACGTGGTATGATACTATAAGGCGATTTTTGGAAGAAAGAGAATACCCGCCGGGGGCAACAAAGAAAGAGAGAAGAGCCATAAGGAGGTGGTCATTGCAATACACCACATTCCATGGGGAGTTATATTGAAGATGGCTTGATGGGGTGCATTTGAGATGTTTAAGAAAGCCCGAAGTGGAGCGCATCATGTCAGAAATACATGCGGGAAGTTGCGGTCCGCACATGAGTGGTTTGGCCCTAGTTAAGAAGATTATTCGACAAGGTTACTATTGGTTGACCATGGAGAGAGACTGTATTGAGTTTGCCAAGAAGTGCCAACAATGTCAGATTTATGGTAACTTGAATCATATGCCTCCTGAAGAACTGCATTCAATGTCTTCACCCTGGCCCTTTGCCACCTGGGGTATCGACATTATAGGAGAGATACATCCAATAGCTTCAAATGGGCACCGTTTTATTGTGGTAGCAGTTGATTATTTTTCAAAATGGGTCAAAGCTGAATCCTTCAACAAGCTGGGTGCAAGTCAAATGGCTAGGTTTATTGAAAAGAATCTCATCTGCAGATATGGGGTCCCGCCAAGTGTGATATCAAACAATGGGGTATAGTTTCAAGGAGCAGTTAAGGATTTATTCTCCAAGTACCAAATCCATCATCATCGATCCTCTCCTTATGGACCAAAGGCTAATGGTGCAGTGGAAGCAACAAACAAGACAATTAAGCAAATTCTATCAAAGATGACCAAGACTTACAGGGACTGGTCAGAAATGCTTCCCTTTGCTTTATGGGGATATAGGACGAGTGTGCGAGCACCTACTGGAATGACACCGTTCTCTTTGGTTTATGGGATGGAAGCAGTATTGCTAATTGAGATTGAGATCAAGTCATTGAGAGTAGTCTTGGAAGCAGAGCTGCCTGAAACAGAATGGGTAGCAAGCAGATACACTCAGTTAGCTCTATTAGAAGAGAGAAGACTAAAGGCACTGTATCATCACCAACTGTATCAAAAGAAGATAGCTCGGGCCTACAATAGAAGGGTCAAAATTCGAAGATTCAGGGTTGGGGATTTGGTATTGAAACAATGTAAGCCTAATGTATCTGATCCAAGAGGGAAGTTCAGACCTAGCTGGGAAGGACTATATGTCATGAAACAAGTCATGAGCAAAGGTGTGGTGAAGTTATCAGACATGGATGGGAATGAATTTAGTGAGCCAGTAAACATTGACAGGTTGAAGAGGTTTTTTGTATGAAAAAATAAAAAGAAAGAGCTCGCTAGGTTGAAAACCCAAAAAGGGCGGCCTAGGCAAAAGTTAGAGCAGTCCGCTAGTTTCGAAAACCCGAAAGGGCGGGCTAGGTAACAATTAGGGCTAATGAGAGAAAATCGTCAATTAGAAAACCCGAAAGGGCTGATTGGCAACAGGAGTAATCTTGTGTATGCAGGCTTTATGTTTGGTTGTTCCCTAATTTAATAAAACAAAATTAATGATTAAATTGCTCTTTGTGCACTGTTATGAGTATATGACCAGACATGGATGAAATAAGTAATCATAATTGCAAAAGGTGATGACAAAATTATAAATGGAAAAGAAGCATCTTTTATTACTCTAATTATTTTTTCATCCTAACAATACACTTTATGAATTGACAAATGTAAAATCTATGGTAGCCGATAAGTGTAAAGTGCAGGCCAGCTTTGCCTCAGCCGATCCAAATAGGCTTCAGTCAAGCAAGGCATGTCTAGATCAAGAGCAAAGTCGGAATCATGAGGCTCAGCTCCATACCGACGCCCAAGTCGGCGAGGATCATAACATGTACCTTGACGAAGAGCAGCAAGGGGAACATACATCAAGTATGTCTGCATGGTGATACAAGAAATCTTCCACCAAGGTACCAACCAACGGATATTGACTTCAGAACGTGAGTGGATCCAGTCAACCCAGTCAGCACATGAAGAAGCTGGGTGGAGTAGCTTCATAGCAAAATGATGACGTGGCAGGTATCTGGCAAAATCCATGGAGGGAGTATCAAGCAAACAAAGACGTTCCTGAAGCCAAACCTGTGAAGAAAGAATTAAAAAAAAAGGAGTCTGCTAAGCTGAAAACCCGCAAGGGCGGCTTAGGCAAAAATTAGGACAGCTCGCTAGTTCTGAAAACCCACATGGGCGGACTAGGCAAAAGTTAGAGTAATAAAAAAAACCTAAATTGAAAACCCAAAAGGGTAGTTTAGGTAATTACCTGAAGCAGCAACGGACTCCTAGTCAGTCTCTTTAACAATCCCAATTTAAATCGGGCCAATCCAACTAAGGTCTCGGCTAAGATCACAGGTACCGGCGACAAGCCTCCTTCCATTTGGTCCATAATATCCAATACTCGTGGATCAATATCACTGTCAGAAGAAACAAGCAAGAATTGGCTGAGCAAGCAAAGACAAAGCATGCATCCCCATGCCTTAGTAGGAGCCAAATGAGAGAAACAAAAGCCAATCAAAGGAGCAAGTAGAATTTTTTCACCTCTCATCAACCGAAGAATCTCGGGTTTCGGAATTTGAAATAACATATGCATCTTCTCTTGAGTTTTAGAAATCAGTGTGGGTAACGCCATTTGCTGATTATTGGGATGTCCAAGGATGGCCTCAAATTCTTCAATCAAGGGACACATTTCAAAGCCATTAATTCTAAACACCCTGGAATCTGTATCCCACAAGGAAGCCACGGCATGTAAAAAGGAGTGGTCCAATTTGACATTTCAAAAGCATTTTAAAACATCAAGCTTTGACCATGAAATTTGCTTCCAATGGTTGGCATCCATATTCTTAAATAGAATTTTTATTATCTTTAAATGGTGCTCGATCATGGTTGATGAATAAAGGGGAACCAAAATTGCTAAAGAGAGAGTATTCACGTTAAAAGAGAGATTCTTGGCTTATGAATTGAAATATGGCATGCAAGGTGATTTATATAGAAGAAAATAAACCTTTTCCAAAAGTGAAATGGAAAAGATGATGGAAAAGGATAAGACCATATGGCACAAGGAAAGGAAGTGGTCACAATTTCTTTTTCCATTTTGGATTTGGTTTAACAAAAGAAGTGGACATTAATTATGATATACTATAAATATATAAATAATTTTGGCAGTAACGGAAAAAAAAGAGATTATAGTAAAAAGGAAAATTGTATATTTTTCATTATTGTACAATGTTTTACAATTGTTTCAATATTTACATATCACTAAGAGGGTGGTGGTAGGTCACCAAATAAAGACTTGAAAAAGTCGTCGCCTGTTGGAGGAGGGGGGCAAATTACTCATCCCGGGATCATCCGAAGTAGAAGCACTAAAATCCCTATTGCCTTGGAGTTCTGATTTGTCATGGTCCTCATCAGAAGCAGACGAAAGGATCTCATGGTCATCAGCCTGGAGGCCTCTCGATGAAGAAGCGTCGGGATCCCTTATTCCTTGAAATAAGAAGTCTCGAAAATTTTGTTCGGATTGATGATATAAACTTTCAAAATGAGAAGCCTGCTGACGACTTGCAGCCAACTCTTCTTGAAGTTTCTTATTTTGTTCCTCGAGCATCCGCTATGAGCCAAGAAGGGAAAAGGTAAGAGCATACATAATCATGCATACATATAGCATAAACTATTATGAAATAAGGAATTTACCAGGTAATTCATATCAATACCCTGCGGATGAGATGGCATATCCGGCAGGCTAGAATGAGCAAATGAAGGGTGAGTAAAAGAAGGTCCAGCCTCATGATCAAACGAGCCAATAAACTGCAACAATCATTAAAGAATCAAAGAAAGAAAAGCAGTTGCAATAGAAAAGTGGTAAAAGTTTTACCTAAGAAGTATTGGTCCCGAGATGAGAAACAGACTCTCCTGCATCTCCGTGATGTTCCTTCTCATCTCTACCCTCATTTCCATCAGATTTCTCCCGCACACCGATGGGAGATACATCAAAGTGCAAGAGTCTCATTTGAATAAAACGAGCATAAAATGGACCGGGTAAATGAAGAAATAACTCGGCATTAAAACCATATCAGGCCGACCACCAAGCATCCTCCGGCATCAACATAATATTTAAAGTATATTCAAGGATTTGCATCGGGAACCTCCGCTGCTCTGGGCCGAGAAACCATTCATAAACTCTCTCCCCGAGAAACTAGCCGCTAGACACTGGGCCAGCAATAACTTGGCGAGAATGTTGAAAAGACAGTGCAGCCCTCATCAAAGGAGACCAGTTTGCTTGCTCTTCTGGATTCCACCAGGCCAAATTCACCTGCTGGATAACATAAGGCAAGTAAAACTTTTGCAAAACATTTAAAGCATACTAATGTTATTTTACCTGATCCCAAGTTAAGCGGCTCAACACAAAGCGATAAGTATGCACATGATGAGAGCTGGGAACGTTCACATGATCGAACAACCAGAAATTTAATCTCGGATACTCGCTTCTCTCTCGGGAAATGCTTGGTACTCTCACGAGGTTGTGTTCATATGCCCATATCTACAATAACAACAGAGATCACAAGAGAAAAAGGGAAAAGACATTGGTGGAAGAAAGAATACCTCGACAACCGCCATCAAGCCGACAAAAGGCCATGATAAAGACATGCTAGACCAGCTTCACCCCAGCCAGAAGATGGTACCATTCTGAGATAAGAAAGGGCACTCAACACTGATAAGTGAATTGATGATTCAGTGCTGCCAAAGATGGTCGATCCGAGCAGATATAACAAAAATCCTCGAGCATACTGTTCGGCCCTGTTTCTGCCAATCCGACCTTCGTAGTTAATCCAATAACTGCGAATCGGCTCAATTTTTATCTTAAAAGGTCCTTTATATGACGGTTCCATACCAATTAATTCCTAAATTTCTTCAAAGGTTAAAATTTCATTGGTCAGAGGAACAAGAAGACCATCATATCGAAGGCCGGTTATGGCAGTAAAATCGACCGGACCAATTGTCATCTCCCCAATGGGTAAGTGAAAAGTGTGAGTTGTATCCAGCCATCGCTCTGCCAGCGCCTGACCACGCTTCGGTCTATTTAATATTCTTCGAACGGCAATTGTAAGACAAACTGCTCAAAGCCGCAATCTTGGATAATCCACCTTACCCGAGAAGGCACTACATCATACCATTGTCGAGCTTTGTAAATACACCCTCCGGCCCGAACGACACAACGATCATGCTAACACAGACCCAGGTAAGTACGCGTTATTCAATCTATTTAAATTAATTTATTTTTCATAATAATAATAAAAAGTAATAATAATAATAATAAAACAAAAAAACAACAAATAAATAATAAAAAAAAGAAATCATTACCTTGCTCTTTTGATTGGAACTACGATGAAGCGGCATCCCGGCCAATATATCTAGATTTCCGTCTTCATGATGCCAAATAAACTCCAATAATTCGGCATTAGAATGAGTCCGCGACCTCGAAGCATGCATTGTTTTTGAAAAATATGTGCTGAAATTGAAAAGAAATTTGAAAAGATTACAAAATTGAAATTGAAATTTTGAAATGAAATGGAGAATTGATGGCCTTTTATAGAGGAACGACATGCAGATGAAAACAAACTCAAAACTGTTCATGAATAGTGAATTTTACTATTCATAAATAGTATTACTATTGATAAATAGTAAATATCACTATTTATAAATAGTATTACTAGAATAGTAAATATTACTATTTATAAATAGTATTACTATTGATAAATAGTAAAATCACTTTTTCCAATAGTAAATACTATTTGATACTATTTGCAAATAGTAAATTTACTATTATGAATAGTGAATAGTGCATAAACAGTAACTACACAGTAAATAAACAGAAAATTCAATTATTCACTTTAATCATTCAAATAATTGCGAGTATACAAATGTTTTTACACCCAGGGGGCAATAGGAAGTCATATGCCTAAAAATTAGCTAAACTTTTTAGCTCGGGTCCAGAACCCAAATTTTCCTTAGGTCCAGAACCTAGAATTTTCTAAGTCCAGAACTTAGCTTGGGTCCAGAACCCAAATAACCCTTAAGTCCAGAACCTAGAATCTTTTTAAGTCCAGAACTTAGCTCGGGTCCAGAACCCAAATTTTCCTTAGGTCCAGAACCTAGAATTTTCTAAGTCCAGAACTTAGCTCGGGTCCAGAACCCAAATTACCCTTAGGTCCAGAACCTAAAATTTTCTAAGTCTAAAACTTAGCTCGGGTCCAGAACCCAAATTACCCTTAGGTCCATAACCTAGAATCTTTTCTAAGTCCAGAACTTAGCTAGGGTCCAGAACCCAAATTACCCTTAGGTCCAGAACTTAGAATCTTTTCTAAGCCCAGAACTTAGCTCGGGTCCAGAACCCAAATTTCCCTTAGGTCCAAAACCTAGAGTCATCCTTGAGTCCAAAACTCGAACCGGGTCCAGAACCCAAATTTTTCTTAGATCCAGAACCTAGAATCATCCTCCGGTCCAGAACCCAAAACAAGTCGCCATATCAAAAATTAAGTCTTATTGCTTTTCACTCTCTTTCACTAAGGTTTCAGATCATTCAAGCAGGGGGCAAACTGTAGACCCTTAATTTTTGACCCAATCCGATCCAATATGCTTTATTTAGTCCAAAATGATTTTTTTTGTCTAATTGGTCCAAAATAATTTTAATTAAATAGTTTTTGCTTTATTATCTAATTTTTATTAATAAAAAATAAAAATAAAAAAATAAAAATAAAAATAAAAATCAAAGTCGGAGTCGGAGTCGGAAAAAATTTGCAGCGAAAAATAGTCGCGCGGGCCCGAGGAAGATTTGCCCCGCAGGAAAATCCTGCTGGCAAAACCTTCGCCCGCAAGAATTTCCTGTGGACGAGCTATTTCACCCGCAGGCCCAACCATTCGCCCGCAGGAATTTCTTACGGGCTAGCACGCCCACACGCCCAGCCAACGGGCCAGGCTGCGGCAGTTTTTGCCAGTGTAAAATTTTTCGACGTAAATTTTTCAAAACCTAATCCAATTAGGTTTTAATTTCTTTTTTTTATTAATATTACTTTCCGTGTGTAATTAGGAATAAACAACCTAAAACCATTATAAATAAGGACCAATAGAACCAAATTAGAGGAGGAAGAAAAAAGAGACAATAGCTTGATTTTTTGAAACCAAATCAGTGAAGGAAAAGGGAAACTCAATTCAAGTGATTTTTAAAAGCAGCAGCAGCACGAATTAAGCGATTCAAAGGCAACAAAGGCTTGTCTTTGGAGCTAGTTCATCCAAGAAGAATTGTTTTTGGAGGAATCAACAAAAGAAGGTATGTTAAATTCTTTTTGATTTATGTTTTCACAGTAGCAAACCTATGAAATTAGGGTTTTTTAAATCAAAAACTTTAGAACTTTAATTTAATTTTTCCAAGATTAAAACACAAATACATTACTTTATTTTCCAAAAAGACTTAAAATTATTATTTTTTGCTTCTTCAAAAGTCTCAAAACCTTAATTGAACAAATTCTTTAACAAAACCATAACTTGATTCTGGTTCTTTCAAAACTTTAAAATAAGTTCTATTTCATTCAAAAAAAGCCTTCAAAAACATCTTTTCTACTTATAAAAACTTCAATCTGTGTGTTTAAATTCATAAAACCTCATGAAATCATGAAATTGTCTTTTTAAACCCTAATTCAACAAATCACCCGAGAACCCTAATTTCAAAGCCTAAAACCCTAATTCAACTTTTAAACCTAAAATAGTAAACCCTAAACCCTTTAAAACAATAAACCCTAATTTTTTCTAAACTTTAATCCTTTAAAACATTAAAAACCATAAAACACAAATTCTTTAATTTTACACAATAGCTTAAAAATACAATTTAAAATCACAAATCAAAGTACTTAAAAGTGTCTAAAACCCTAGTTTCATGATTTCACCATTCAAACCTTAATTTGATTAATCAAAGAGTCTTACCAACCTTTTAAAACATAAAACCCTAATCTATTTTAATTTCATAAAAAGTCACAGTAGCTATAATTGAACTTTTATTTGCTTTATTCAATTCCATATTTATTTATACCTTGATTTATCTCTTATGTTTTAATCTATTTAATTTCAATACTTGATTTATTTAATTTATCATGGATGGATGTTTATTTTATTGATATTTAAATACTTTTGATAAATGATTTATTTATGATGAATGATTATTTACTTTTATCAATCAATTTAGATTTCCAAAAGTTGTAAGAGGTATGTTTCCTCTTGGTGGGTACCTCATTATTTAAACATCATGTAATTTAATTTGCTTTTCTATTTTAGAACTTATGTAAAGGGCATGTTTCTACCTTTTGGTGGGTGTCCTATCTAGGCATGTGATGTAAGGGCATGTTTCCATCCTTGGATGGGTGTCCATTTATTTGTTTTGTTTTGTTTGGACATTGTTTTGATTTTAATATAATGATGCTTTCTTTTTATTGTGTGTAGTATGGATAATATTGTTATATTTAAGAATTTTATAATATTAAGACCTGTAAAGGAGGCCGGTTCCAATAAACCAGGCGTTGTGGGGGTGCTGGGCCATTTCTCACCTTCCCCACACGTACCCAACTTTCCGAACCCATTAAGGGGTTGGGGATTCCTTAGGAATAGAGTCATCCACCCCTTTCTTTTTCCCGGCCCGTCCGGGTGGCGACTCCATTTTCTTCGGACTTAGGTCCGTGTTCTCTAAGGCCCCGAGCTTAAATAGTGTCAAAGTTGCAAGAACCATTCTACCGGGAGTGGGGGCGAAAATCCCCGCTCACAGTTACTTTAGCCATTATCAGTATCAGAGTGGAAATGGGAGTGAGTGATGATGGATTTTGTGACTAGACTGCCTTTGACCCAGAAGAAGCATAATGCAATATGGGTGATTATAGATTGGATGACAAAAATAGCTCATTTTCTTCCAGTTTGAATGGACTACTCACTTTAGAGGTTGGTTGAGCTGTATATCAGTGAGATAGTGAGATTGTATGGAGTCCCAATATCTTTGGTGTTGAACCAAGATCTTCAGTTTACATCAAGATTTTGGAGGATTTTGCAGGATGATTTGGGTTATTGGTTGCATTTTAGTACTGCTTTCCATCCTCAGTGTGAGTGAGGATTTTTGCCCCCACTCCAATGTGGAATGGTTCTTGCAACTTCGGTACTGTTAGGCTCGGGGCCTTAGAGAATACCAGCCTAAACCCGAAGAAAATGGAGTCATCATCTGGACAGGCTGGAAAAAAAAAAGAAAGGGGTGGATGACTCAATTCCTAAGAAATCCCCAACCACCTATTGGGTTCAGAAAGTTGGGTATACATGGGGAAGGTGAGAAATGGCCGAACACCCCCCACAGCGTCTGGTTCATAGGAACCGGCCTCCTTTTCAGTTCTTAATATTATAAAATTCTTAAATATAATGATATTATCCATAACACATGCAATCATAAAAATAAACAAATACTTTATTAAAAATTATAATAATATTCAAAAATAAAAAATAAATGGACACCCATTCGAGGATGGAAATAAGTCCTCACATCGTCCGATATTCAAAACTAAATAGGACACCCACTGAAAAGTGAAAACGTGTCCTTTACATTAATCTCAAAATATGAAAATAATTTAAATTATATAAAGATTAATTCATGAGGTATCCAATCATGGAAACATACCTCTTAAAATTTTAATAAATAAATAATAATCAAGAAAATATTCATCCATGATAAATTAAATAAATCAACCATCAAAATTTAAGTAAATCATTCATAAAACTTGTAACCAATCACTTAATCAAATTTAAAATTAAATAAAGCAATAAATGTATAAATTTAGGGTTTTAGAATTTTAATAACCAAATTAGGATTTTTAAATAAAGGGAGTTAAATACAAAGACTTATAACACATAAATAAATATTGACCTCTTTGATGAGCCCATACGGCGGTCCCGCTTAATATGCTATATTTAAATAGATTCAATTTAGAGATGTACCTTCGTTTGTTGATTCCACCAATAATAAAACTTTGATCCAAACTTTCATTTGCGCGAGTCTTATATTTGTTGGTTGAATCAAGAACAAGACAGTGAGTTAAACTACTGTCTTGTTAATTTGTTCTCTTTGTTTAATATTTGACTTTCGTTGCACTTTGCTCTCTGTCACTTTCTTTTTGTTCATTCCCAAAGTCCAGAAAATCAAAGTCCCAAAAGTCTAAATAAATTTTCTAGTCCCTGAATAATTTGCAAAAGTCCCTCTGCAATTCCTTTAACCGTCTTATTTATAGGAAAAATAAGTCTTTGTGTTTAACTTCCTTTATTTAATTATTAAAATTCAAGAAACCCTAATTTAAGATGTGAACCCTAAGCTTATATATTTATTTATTTATTTAGTTTTGGATTTGATTATGAAGTTTATTATGTGTTTTGGTGATCAATTTATTTAATTTTGATGTTTGACTTATTTAATTTATCATGGATGAATATTTTCTTGATTATTATTTATTTATTAAAATTGTAAGAGGTATATTTCCATAATTGGATACCTCAATAATTAATCTTTATGTAATTTTATTATTTTCATATTTTTGGATTAATGTAAAGGACACATTTCTGACTTTTGGTGGGTGTTCTATTTAGTTTTAGACATCGAGCGATGTAAAGACATATTTCCATCTTCGGATGGGTGTCCATTTATTTGTTTTGTTTGAACATTGCTATGATTTTTAATAAAATATTTGTTTATTCTTATGATTGCATGTAGTATGGATAATATCATTATATTTAAGAATTTTATAATATTAAGACCTGAAAAGGAGGCCTGTTCCAATGAACCGGGTGCTGTGAGGGTGCTGGGACATTCTCAACTTCCCCATGCATACCTAACTTTTTGAACCTAATAGGGGTTTGGGGATTCCTTAGAAATCGAGTCATCCACCCCTTTCTTTTTTCCTTGCCTGTCCAGGTAGTGACTCCATTTTCTCCAAAATTAGGCCCGTGTTCTCTAAGGCCCCGAGCCTAACAGTGCTGATGTCTCAAGAACCACTCCACATGGGAGTGGGGGTGAAAATCCCCGCTCATAGTGGCGACTCCACTGGGAATATGAGAAGTTGATTCTATTGGTCTTTATATTATTTTATTCTTTCTTATTATAATATTGTCCATTGCATCATTTAGATTGCATTGTGTGCATGGGTTAGGACGCCTATGTTACCTGTGTTGTGTTGCGTAAGGGATACCATACTTTCACTCAAGGTATGAAGATCGAGCATGGCATAACCACTCATAGCCTTGTACCTCTTGGTATATACTTGTTATGGGAACCTAAGCTTTTCAACCCAAAGACTAAAGCCCATTTTTTTTCTTAAAATCTTTTTACAATGGGCTTAGAAACAAAATTATTTTCACTTCATTATGACCTTTTGAATGAGTTTACAAAATATTTTCAATTATGAAATACCAAAAATCAATTGTGGGCATAGCTTATGCTAAGAACTATTAATCATGGGATTGTTTTTAGCATGAATCATTAGTTACTTTTTCAAGTGAGAAATCTATTTATAATAATCCTCTTAATTTAGTTTTAATCCAATATAGCATAAAGCTGCTTTAGTTGATTGGATGGATTAAAGCCTAATTAATGGAAATTATCATGAACTGATTTCCATGTTTGAAAATATAACTATTGATTGAAATGTCTGAGGGAATTATTCGAAAATAAGATACCCCATGTTGGTATTTTGTCAACCATACACCTAGGAAAAGAGACTCGCCATTCGTGTGTGGAAGTTATAAGGTTGGAAGGGGCATCCTAACTATCTTTTATTTGTTGTTTGTGCATACATGCATGCATACATATATTTGCATCTCATATCATTGATCCTCTCTGGGTCACAGCCCTGAATTACAATAGTTTAAAAGCCTATGACAATCCGACCTATGCCGGCGATGAAGAATCTAGCAATAACTCAGTTAGCTTCTCACCAAAAGCAATGGAACCTGAGCAGATTCAAAAGATGTTGGATGATGCCCTTGAAGTCAAGATGGAAGAATTAAAGGGGGCCCTACCTGAGATCATGAAAAGTCAAATGGTTGCAATGTTTGGGAACACTGTTGAAGCATCCGCAAGCACCAAGAAAGACAAGTGAAAGGCTAAAGTTAGTGAAGTTGTCTTCAATGATGACAAGATGGTTATGGATGGTGATGACAACTGGGCCCAATGCTTTTAAGATCCTCAAGACAAGAAGAAGGATCCAAAGGTTATTGAAAGATCAGCCATGGAAAAGGCTGAAACCTCAGATGTTGAGAAGTTAATTACTGATTTGGAAAAGAAATTTGAAAAGAAGTTGAAAACTAAAGAAATATCTGAAGTTGACAAGTTGTTTGAGCTAGATGAGGAGGTCCCATGCAAGTTCAAGATGCCTTCCTTTGCTAAATTTGATGGAACTTGAAACCCACATCCCCATGTGAAGCAGTACATCACTATTATGCAGTCTGCCCGAGCTACTAAGGCTCAAACTCTAAAGTACTTTATGCTCTCATTGGACCCTATTGTACAAAATTGGTTCAACATCTTTGAGGATAATATTCAAAAGAGCTGGGATTTACTATAAAAATCCTTCATTCAACAATATGGGTATAATGTTGAATTAGAGGTTACTTTAATGGAAGTTGAATCCATTTGATAAAGGCCAAATGAGAACTTTGTAGACTATATGAAGAGATGGAGGAATAAGGTTGCATCACTCAAGAGGAGGCTCGATGAATCATATATGATTAGGATAATTGTGAGAGGAGTATTGCCTAGTCTTTGTGAAAGGATGTCTCATACACTCATCCAGGATTTCAAAGACCTTCTGCAAGATGGTTTGCAAATTGAAGAATATGAGAGGAAGAAGAACCAATTTTCTGCAAGAAGAAATGAAAAAGGGAACTACCAGTCTAGAAATTAAGGCACACAAAAGGCAGTTGATGTCAATGCAACTGGCCAAGGGGGTAGAAGGCAGTTTTCAAAATTGGGAATGCCCTTATCCTAGGTTTTCAATAAGCTACAAAAGAAGGGACTATTGCAGTCATTAACTCCTCGTCCATTGCCAAGTCCTTTGCCACCTAATTTTGATGCAAAGGTATTTTACCAGTTTCACCGGATGCAAGGGCATGAGACAGATAAGTGCATAAGGTTGAGACATGAAATTCAGAATTTGATTAATAGTGGGAAGTTGCCCAAACCTAATAAGCCAAACACAAAGGATAATCCATTGCCAATGTTCAATAGGATGCCACCACCGGCGACTTTGATGATTGGGGGTGATTTAAGTGAGGAATTTGTCATGTTTTCTTTCCAAAATGTAGATGGAGAGATGGTCAAAGCAGAAGTGATGTTTAGCAAAATAAAGCCAGCTGTGTTGAAAAGGAAGTAGCTATTTGTATGGTGGGTGAGTTTTGGGACTCAACTGATAGTGTAGACCCTTAATTTTTGACCCAATTAAGTCCAATATGTTTTATTTAGTCCAAAATGATTTTTGTTGTCTAATTGGTCCAAAATAATTTTTGTTAAATAATTTTTTACTTTAGTATCTAATTTTTACTAATAAAAAATAAAAATAAAAAAATAAAAGTCAAAAATAAAAATAAAAATCATAGTCGAAAAAATCGGGCGATGAAAAAATCATCGCGCAAGCCCGTGGGCATTTAGCCCGCAGGAATTTCCTGCGAGCGAAATGGCCCAAGCTATTTTGCTCGCAGAAAAATCTGTGAGCGAAATAGCTTTTCTATTTCACCCGCAGGAAAATCCTGCAGGCGAAATGGTCGCCCGCAGCCCGCCCACTGCCGCAATTTTCTGCGGCAGATTTTTTTCGCCAACTCATTTTTTTCCTGCGGCAGATTTTTCGGCAGCGCAATTTTTCCAACGCAAATTTTTTAAAACCTAATTCAATTAGGTTTCGGTTTCTTTTTCTTATTAATATTACTTGCCGTGACTAATTAGGAATAAACCACATCAAACCACTATAAATAAGGACCAGAGGAAATTAAATTTGGAAGGGAGGCCGAAAATCCAATAAAAGCTTGAAAATTTGAAACCAAATCAAGGAAGGAAAATGAGCAATTAAATTTCTTTTTTTTCTGGAATAGCAGGGACATGATTTAAGCAATTCAAAGGCAGCAATTGTCTTTGTTCTTGTTCATCCAAGAAGAATTATTTTTGGAGAATCAACAAAATGAGGTATGTTAATTTCTTTTTTTTGTTTTATTTTTTTATAGTAGCATAAATTATGAAATTTTGTTTTTTAAATCAAAAAACTTAGAACTTTAATTTAGTTTTTCCAAAGTTGAAAACACTAATACGTTACTTTATTTTCCAAAAAGACTTAAAATTATTATTTTTACCTCTTCATAATCTTAAAACCTTAAATAAACATATTTTTCAACAAAACCAAAATTTGATTCTTTTTTCTTCAAAAGTTTAAACTAGGTTCTGTTTCTTCCAAAAAACCGTAAAAAAAAAATCTTTTCTATTTATAAAAACTTCAATCCATTTGTTTAAATTCATAAAACCTCATGAACCTCATCAAATTGTCTTTCTAAATCCTAATTCAAATTCATCACCCAAGACCCTAATTCTAAAACACTAAAACCCTAATTTAACTTCTAAATATAAAATATTAAACTCTAACTCCTTTAAAACCTTAAACCTTAATTTTTTCTAAGCCCTAATCCTTTAAAACATTAAAAAACCATAAACCATAAATACTTTTATTTTACACAGTAGCTTGAAATTACCATTTAAAACCACAAATCAAAAGTATTTTAAAGTGTCTAAAACCCTAGTTTCATGATTTCACCATTCAAATATTAATTTAGTTAATCAAAGAGTCTTACCAACCATTTAAAACATAAAACCCTAATCTATTTTAATTCCATAAAAAGTCACAGTAGCTATAATTGGACATTTATTTGCTTTATTTAATTCTATACTTGATTATGCTTTTATTTATCTCTTATGCTTTAATTTATTTAATTTCAATACTTGATTTATTTAATTTATCATGGATGGATGTTTATTTTATATTTTGATTAATAGCTTTGATGAATGATTTATTTATGATGAATGATTTTTTTACTTTTATCAATTAATTTAGATTTCCAAAAGTTGTAAGAGGTGTGTTTCCACTTGGTGGATACCTCATTAGTTAAACATCATGTAATTTAATTTGCTTTTATATTTTAGAACCTATGTAAATGGCATGTTTCTACTTTTGGTGGGTGTCCTATCTAGGCATGTGATGTAAGGACATGTTTCCATCTTCGGATGGGTGTCCATTTATTTATTTTATTTTGTTTGGGCATTTCTTTGATTTTAATATAATGATGCTTTCTTTTTATTGTGTGTAGTATGGATAATATTGTTATATTTAAGAATTTTATAATGTTAAGACCTATAAAGGAGGCCGGTTCCAATGAACCGGGCGTTGTGGGGGTGCTGGGCCATTTCTCACCTTCCCCACACGTACCCAAGTTTCCGAACCCATTAGGGGGTTGGGGATTCCTTAGGAATCTAGTCATCCACCCCTTTTTTTTCTGGCCCGTTCGGGTGGCGACTCCATTTTCTCCAGACTTAGGTCCGTGTTCTCTAAGGCCCCGAGCCTAAACAGTGCCGAAGTCGCAAGAACCATTCCACCGGAGTGGGGGCGAAAATCCCCGATCGCAGTGGCAACTCCACTGGGGATAAGAGAAGTTGATTCTGTTGGTCTTTTTATTATTCTATTCTTTCTTATAATGATATTATCCATTGCATCATATTAGATTGCATTGTGTGCGTGAGTTAGGATGCCCGTGTTGTGTTATGTAAGGGATACCATACTTTCACTCAAGGTATGGAGATCGAGCATGGCATAACCACTCATAGCCTTGTACCTTTTGGTATATACTTGCTATGGGAACCTAAGCCTTTTTACCCAAAGACTAAAGCTCATGTAATTGGTCTAGTTACTTTTCTTAGGTTTTACCCCAAATGCATGTTGTTTGACTATGGTTAATTTATCTTGGCTTAAATCATGGCTTATTTGGTTTGTTCTTTTTCTAATATGACCTAAGTATATTGTAAGCTCAAAATAAATTTTTCTTTAAAATCCAAAAGACCAAAACTATTTTCAAAATTTTTTTCAAGATGGTCTTTGGACATAAGACTTTTTTAAAAACAAATAAAAAATCCTTTAGTCCATGGCCCAAATACTAAGCCCAAAATCCATTTTTATAAAAATCTTTTACAATGGGCTTAGAAACAAAAATATTTTCACCCAACCTTTTCTTACAAAGAGCTTGCAAAAATATTTAGGTCGATTATGAAATACCAAAAATCAATTGTGGGCCTAGTTTAAACTAAGAATAAATTAACCATGGGCTTGTTTTTGGCATGAACCATTAGTTACTCTTTTCAAGTGAGAAATCTATTTATATTAAACCTCTTAATTTCATTTTAATCCAATATAGCATAAGAGCTACTATAGTTGGTTGAATGGATTAAAACCTAATTAATAGGAATTATCATGGATTGATTTTCATTTTCGAAAATATAACTATTGGTTAAAACATCCAAGGGAATTATTCGAAAGCAAGATACCCCATGTTGGTATTTTGTTAACCATATTCCTAAGAAAAGGGACTCGCCATTCGTCTGTGAATTTTATAAAGTTAGAAGGAACGTCCTATTTTTATTTGTTGATTGTTTATGCATACATGAATACATGCATACATTTGCATCTCATATCATTGATCCTCTCTAGCTCACAGCCCTGGATTACGATAGTTCTAAAGCTTACAACAATCTGACCTATGCCGAAGATGAAGTATCTAGCAACGACTCAATCACTTGCTCACCTAAAACAATGGAGCCCGAACAAATTCAAAGGATGGTGGATGAGGCCCTCAATGCCAAGATGGAAGAAATCAAAGAGGCCCTAGCTGAGACCATGAAGAACCAGTTGACTGCAATCTTAGAGAACCATGCCGAGCCATCTACTAGCACTAAGAAACCAAAGGACAAAGGGAAGACCAAAGTTAGTGAAGTGGTTTTTGATGATGAAAAGGTGATCATTGATGATGATGATGATTGGGCTCAATACTACCAAGATGTTCAAGAGAAGAAGAAAGAACCAAAGGTTGTTGAGAAGGAAACTATTGAGAAGACCGAGACATCTGATGTTGAAAAGATGATTGCTGATTTAGAAAAGAAATTTGAGAAGAAGTTGAAAACTGAAGAGGTGTCCGAGATCAACAAATTGTTTGAGATAGATGAAGAAGTTCCGTACAAGTTCAAGATGCCATCTTTTGCCAAGTACAATGGCACCGGAAATCCTCATCTCCATGTGAAGCAGTATATCACTGCCATGCAGTCTGCCAGAGCTACTAAGGCTCAAATCCTAAGGTACTTCATGCTCTCATTGGACCTTGTTGTCCAAAATTTGTTCAATACATTAGATGAAAGAACACAAAAGAGTTGGGATCTACTTTACAAAGCCTTCATCCAACAATATGGATATAATGTTGAGTTGGAAGTTACCTTAATGGAAGTGGAGTCCATTAGGCGAAGGCCGAATGAGAATTTTGTAGATTATGTCAAGATATGGAGAAACAAGGTCGCTTTACTCAAGAAGAGGCCCGATGAATCCGATCAAATAAGGATGATTGTGAGAGGGGTGTTGCCTAATCTCCGTGAAAGGATGTCTCACACCCTTATAAGGGATTTCAAAGATCTTCTCCAAGCTGGTCTACAAATTGAAGAGTGGGAAAGAGAGAAGAATCGCTTTTCAATAAGAAGGAATGAGAAAGGGAATTACCAACCTAGTAATCAAAGCACGCAAAAAGAAGTTGATATTAATGTAACCGGTCAAGGAAATAAAAGACAATTTTCAGATCTGGGGAAGCCTCTATCTTGGGTTTTTAGCAAGCTGCAAAAGAAAGGGTTGTTACAATTGTTAGCTCCTCGACCTTTACATAATCCATTGCTACCAAACTTCAATGCCGAGGCCTTCTGTCAATTTCATCAAATGCGAGGGCATGAAACAGATAAATGTGCTCGTCTAAGGCATGAGATCTAAGATTTGATTGATAGTGGCAAGCTACCCGAGCCGGATAAGCCCAATACCAAGAACAACCCTTTGCCTAAATTTGGAAGAGTGCCTCCACCAGCAACCTTCATGGTGGGAAAAGGATTAGAAGAAGATTTTGTTTTATCATCCTTTCAAGATGGGGATATTGAAGATATGAAAGAAAAAGAAGCTTAAATGCAACAAACTTTCCTTAGCTTGAATATTGCTTCTTAATTTTACTTTCTTTAATATTAAATTGGAACAATCTTGTTTTTTCAAATTTAAAGTTGCTTGAATAAATTATTTTCATTAAAATTTTGTTGGTCTTTGTTCATTTTGGTGCTCAACCAATGAGGAATATAGCTTGATAATTCATGAATTAATATATCTAGGCATCATGACTTGAATGACTTTACTAGGTGAAGGAATTGCTCTATAGCATTGAGTTGTGTATGCTTACTTAGAGAGGGCTCCTACATAATTACCTTTGTTTAGGTCCTAGTCAGTCTTAGAACATGCTTTGACAAACTTTCGAGGTGAAATTGAACTCTGCTTATTTTAGGGAGAGATGATCTAGGCATTGTTTGGTTAGCCAACAACTAATATTCACCCAATTAAATATCAATCCCTAGTTGTCCCTTTGAGCCTTCATAAAATTTTAGCTTTCTTTTCATTGGCATATAACCCCAACAACCTACACTGAGCTATTGTGATACATTTGGCAAGTCTTATGATCACTAAGATGAAGAGGCAAGAAGATCAAAAGAAAGCAATAATTAGTCAAGATCATGAAGATAGTTGAAGTTCTCAAGACCATAAGGGTAGGTGATATTTTCAAGACCACGAGGATAGTTGATGTTCTCAAAACCATAAGGGTAGTTGAAGTTCCCTTAATATTTCTATTATATCAAGACAACATCAACATCAAAGTAACAAATGATTTATCCTTATTAAAGAAGATTTATGTCACTCCACTCATCCATTATTGGAAGCCCAAGTTGGTATAAATAAGACAATTCTTTTAGAGCTAGAACAAAAAAAATAAACAAAAAAAACAAATGAAGAAAGAAGAAAGAAAGGAAAACAAAAAGAAAAAAAAAGAGAAAAGAAAAAAGAAAAGAAAACACAAAATGGTTCAAAAAGCCAACTGAGTTCTCTTTTACCTAAGATAACAAAAGGCTTCCATTTGGTTTATAAGGATGGTTTGACTTGAAGTGCGCCAACCCAACCAAAGATTCGATCAAAACCAAAGAAAAAGGAGAAAAACCATTCAGTTCTTGAAAGTTTTGTACTTAATAGTCCTATAAGAAAGAAGGACAAAATGATAAAAGTAAGGGAAGAGTAAGGGAAGAGTAAGAAAATAAGAGGAAAGAAAAGGGAAAAGAAGAAAAGAAACAAATTTGGGTCTTAAACTTTCTGCAAGGGCATAAACTGTCCTAATCAAGATCTAGATTAATACCAAGAATTTGGAATTTAGCAAGATTACTCCCAACTATCTAAAGTTCCAACAAGAAATTTCCATTGTGTCACACCAGCTCCAATCTCAAAATGGCCTTCGCTTAAACCCGTGTCCCTCATAGGACCCATTTCAAACCTATTAAAGACCTGTTGATCTCTCTTGGTAGGTAGGGTCTATTAGTGGAGATAGTTTGGATAAGCATGCATATGAGATAGACAATATTTAAACTCAAATGAGACCTTTGGCCAAGTAATGTGTATGTGCCTATCTGAAGTGCAACAATTCTTACTTGAATAGAATTGATTCCCGAGTTTAGTACGGTAACTAGGGTTGTCATGTTATAGATATGTTAATTTGGAAAACTCAAGTTCTGAGGTACATTGACATTAATTTGGCAAAGCCAACATTTAATTTCAAAATTAAAATTAAAAAAAAGGGTGTTTTTTCATACAAAGCCTTCAAGTTAAGGGAAGTATGTTGAACCTCCAAAGGACATATTAGGCAAAGGAAATGATTATTGGCAAGCTGCCAATTGACATGCTGAAACATAATTTGAAATGGATGCATCCCTGACTCTACTATTAGGGGTCTCCACCACTCATGTTCTCAACATCTAGAAGATAAAAGCCACAAATGCAAAGAGTTCAATAATTCCAATGCAAGACTTGAACAAGCGTCAAAACGGAACCAATGAGAACACTTCTACTGATCACCTCGGTCTGTGAGTCGATGGATCAACTGTAAGTATCATTCATGCATATCATGCATACATGAGCGTATCACATCGCACTTTCTTGTCTTGTGTTGTCTATTCCTTGTCAAAATGAACATCAAGCAATCAAAAGAAGATATCAAATCAGGGGGGCATAGAAAGCCCATTGCTTGAGAAAGCTCTCATAATTTTGCAAAGAGAAGAAATGCGTGCTTGTGCGAAGAGCTAGACAACAACAACATCAATCAGAGTCCGTATAGAAAAATCATGGGCTTGAGCCTACACAGGGGGCAAAGTTTCTCCTTTTCAATTTTTTGAGTCTATATACCAAATATTTTTAAACTCATTTACAAATATTTTGCCACACATGGGGGCAAGGAGAGGATATAAGGTCCAATTAAAAATAGCTAAATCTTTGCAAAAGGAAGAACAAAAGAATGGAACATTAGAACTCTCAAAAGAATGAATATGCAAAAGACAAAAGACCAATCCAGCTAAAAGAGCTGAAGCCAGGGTAAAGACCCGACCTCCAATGGATAAAGACCCATGTTTCAAGGGTAAAGACCCGATCTCCAATGGATAAAGATCCATGTTTCAAGGGTAACGACCCGATCTTAAAGGATGAAGATCCATTTGCAAAGGTGAAGACCCGATCTCAAAGGATGAAGATCCATTTTTCAAGGGTAAAGACCCAATGTCAAAAGATGAAGATTCATTTTCAAGGATGAAGATCCATTTGCAAGGGTGAAGACCCAATCTCCAAGGATGAAGATCCATTCTGAGGGTGAAGAATCACAATGCATAGAACAGCCAGAGCAGTCAGACTTCTCAACTGATAAAAGGTTAGTCAAATTCATTTTCGGGTCCAAGTACCCAATCTCGGGTCTAAGTACCCAATCTCGGGTCCCAAATAAAATCCAAATCCAGTTTAGGATCGAGTATCCAAATCCCAATCCAAATCCAGTTAGGATCGAGTATCCAAATCCATTTAGTATCAAGTATCCAAATCAAGTTTAGGATCGAGTATCCGAACCCAATTTAGGATCGAGTATCCAAATCCAGTTTAGGATCGAGTATCCAAATCCCAATCCAAATCCAGTTTGGATTAAGTATTCGAATCCAGTTTAGGATCGAGTATCCAAATCTAGATAGGATCGAGTATCCGAATCCAGTTAGGATCGAGTATCCGAATCCACTTAGGATCGAGTATCCAAGTCTAGTTTAGGATCGTGTATCTAAATCTTTTGGGTCCAGAACCCAAAATAACCTTAGGTCCAGAACCTAAAATCTCTTCTAAGTCCAGAACTTAGCTCGGGTCCAGAACCCAAATTTTGATTAGGTCCAGAACCTAGAATCTCTACTAAGTCCAAAACTTAGCTCGGGTCCAGAACCCAAATTTTGATTAGGTCCAGAACCTAGAATCTCTTCTAAGTCCAGAACTTAGCTCGGGTCCAGAACACAAATTCAATCCAATCTCGGGTCCAAGTACCCAAATCCAATTTGATATTGTGTCCAAGCACCCAAATTCAATTCAATCTCGGGTCCAAGCACCCAATCTCGGGTCCAAGTACCCAAATCCAATTCGATATTGGGTCCAAGCACCCAAATTCAATTTAGTCTCAGGTCCAAGTACCCAATCTCGGGTCCAAGTACCCAAAATAAATTTAAATCGCCATCTCAAAAATTAAGTCTTATTGCTTTTCACTCTCTTTCACTAAAGTTTCAGATTTTTAAAGCAGGGGGCAAAGTGTAGACCCTTAATTTTTTACCCAATCCGGTCCAATATGTTTTATTTAGTCCAAAATAATTTTTTTGTCTAATTGGTCCAAAATAATTTTTGTTAAATAATTTTTTGCTTTAGTATCTAATTTTTATTAATAAAAAATAAAAATAAATAAATAAAAGTCAAAAAATAAAAATAAAAATAAAAATCAGAGTCGAAAAAATCGAACGACAAAAAAATCGTCGCTCAGACTCGTGGGCATTTCGCCCGCAGGAATTTAATCTATTTCGCTCGCAGGATTTTCCTACGAGCGAAATAGCTCACGCTATTTCGCCCGCAGGAAAATCCTGCTGGCAAAATGATCACCCGCAGGAAAATCCTGCGGGCGAAATGATCACCCGCAGGAAAATCCTACGGGCGAAATTGTCTCCAGCAGGAATTTCCTGCAGGCGATGCCCTCAGCCCGCCCACTACCGCAATTTCCTGAGGCAAATTTTTTTTGCTAGCGCATTTTTTTCTTGCGGCAGTTTTTTCGGCAGAGCAATTTTTTCGACGCAAATTTTTTGAAACCTAATTCAATTAGGTTTCGGTTTCTTTTTTTTATTAATATTACTTGCCGTGACTAATTAGGAATAAACCACATCAAAACACTATAAATAAGGACAAAAGGCAATTAAATTTGGAAGGGAGGCCGAAAATCCAACAAATGCTTAAAAATTTGAAACCAAATCATGGAAGGAAAAGGAGCAATTCAATTTCTTTTTTTTCTGGAATAGCAAGGACACGATTTAAGCAATTCAAAGGCAGTAATTGTCTTTGTTCTTGTTCATCCAAGAAGAATTATTTTTGGAGAATCAACAAAAGGAGGTATATTAAATTCTTTTTTTTTGTTTTATTTTTTCACAGTAGCATAAACTATGAAATTTTATTTTTTAAATCAAAAACCTTAGAACTTTAATTTAGTTTTTCCAAAGTTGAAAACACTAATGCGTTACTTTATTTTCCAAAAAGACTTAAAATTGTTATTTTTACCTCTTCAAAATCTTAAAACCTTAAATAAACATATTTTTCAACAAAATCAAAATTTGATTCTTTTTTCTTCAAAAGTTTAAACTAGGTTCTGTTTCTTCCAAAAACCCATATAAAAAAACATTTTTTCTATTTATAAAAACTTCAATCCATTTGTTTAAATTCATAAAACCTCATGAACCTCATCAAATTGTCTTTCTAAATCCTAATTCAAATTCATCACCCAAGACCCTAATTCTAAAACACTAAAACCCTAATTCAACTTCTAAACATAAAATATTAAACTCTAACTCCTTTAAAACCTTAAACCTTAATTTTTCTAAACCCTAATCCTTTAAAACATTAAATAACCATAAAACATAAATACTTTTATTTTACACAGTAGCTTGAAATCACCATTTAAAACCACAAATCAAAAGTATTTTAAAGTATCTAAAACCCTAGTTTCATGATTTCACCATTCAAATATTAATTTAGTTAATCAAAGAGTCTTACCAACCTTTTAAAACATAAAACCCTAATCTATTTTAATTCCATAAAAAGTCACAGTAGCTATAATTGGACTTTTATTTGCTTTATTTAATTCTATACTTGATTATGCTTTGATTTATCTCTTATGCTTTAATTTATTTAATTTCAATACTTGATTTATTTAATTTATCATGGATGGATGTTTATTTTATATTTTGATTAATAGCTTTGATGAATGATTTATTTATGATGAATGATTTTTTTACTTTTATCAATTAATTTAGATTTCCAAAAGTTGTAAGAGGTATGTTTCCACTTGGTGGGTACCTCATTAGTTAAACATCATGTAATTTAATTTGCTTTTCTATTTTAGAACCTATGTAAAGGGCATGTTTCTACCTTTTGGTGGGTGTCCTATCTAGGCATGTGATGTAAGGACATGTTTCCATTTTTGGATGGGTGTCCATTTATTTGTTTTGTTTTGTTTGGACATTGCTTTGATTTTAATATAATGATGCTTTCTTTTTATTGTGTGTAGTATGGATAATATTGTTATATTTAAGAATTTTATAATGTTAAGACCTGTAAAGGAGGCCGGTTCCAATGAATCGGGCATTGTGGGGGTACTGGGCCATTTCTCACCTTCCACACATATACCCAAGTTTTCGAACCCATTAGGGGGTTGGGGATTCCTTAGGAATCGAGTCATCCACCCTTTTCTTTTTTCCCAGCCTGACCGGGTGGCCACTCCATTTTTTACGGACTTATGTTCGTGTTCTCTAAGGCCCCGAGCCTAAACAGTGCCGAAGTCGCAAGAACCATTCCACCGGGAGTGGGGGTGAAAATCCCCGCTCACAGATAGTGAGGATGATTCTGAGCCCAAGAAGGAAGAATGGACCTAGTCTGAGCCCGAGGAAGATAAAGTAATGAACACTCGCTCTGGTAAGCCTTATGCAATGCCACCTCCGAAGGAAGTAGAAGATGATAAGATGAAGGAAGTTGAAACTGGAAATAAAAATGATGAAGATGACACTATTCTCAAGCAATTGAAGAGGACCCAAGCAAGTATTAGTATTTGGGATCTATTGGCCACATCCAAGAAGCACTGAGAAACTATGGCCAAGGCTTTAGCTAGCATGCCAATTTCCACTTCCATAACACCAGATGAACTGGTTAATTTTGTGAAAGTTGAAAGGGTGATGAAGTGCGAAGATATTCAAAAGAAGAGCAAAGTTGAACTGGGAATGGTATCATTTTCGAATGTGAATTGGCCAGAAGAGGGAAGAGACCACATCCGCCCTCTCTTTATCAAGGTAGAAGTCAAAGGGAAAAGGACTCCATGTGTGATGGTTGATGATGGGTCCGCCATAAATGTCTATCTACTTAAAATTGTGCCAAAGCTTACTATTTCAACAAGGGTTTTGAGCCCAACCAAAGTGACCATTAGGGCTTATGATAATACTAAGAGGCACGCCGAAGGGACTTTTAAAGCTATTGTAAAGGCTGGTCCAATTGAATCTATGGTGGAGTTCATAGTTTTGGACATTCCTGTTACATTTGTACTACTATTGGGGTGACCCTGGTTTCATCCTCTTAGTGGAGTTCCCTCTACACTCCATTAAAATATCAAGTTCCCAAATGGGGATGAGACGGTGGTCATCGAGGCCGAGGATAATGAAGTGGTAAATGCTTTGATGATTGAGAGGCCTCTCAATGGTTTTCAAGTAGCTACAATTTCTAATGATGGAGTAGTGGACTCCGAGGTCCTAAACATGATGAAAAATATGAACTACCTGCCCGGTTTTAGTCTTGAAAAGGGAAAGACAAGTGTAACAGAACTTTTAGATTTTAAGACTCGGACTTCCAAGAAAGGGTTGGGGTATGAAGAAGCTAGCAAAGATGTTCAGCCAAGGAAGAATGAGAAGATGACCTTCCCACCACTTGAATAGATTTTTGTCAAAGCTCCAGACATGGGACCACTCCAAGGGAAGCCCGAGCCAGTCATGTTCAAGGGAAAATTGATTCTGGGTTTTGAGATTTTTACCGATGTTGCTGAATTGGTAGAATAAGTGAAGAAAGAGCTCACCCTACCAGCTAACAAGGAGCCTAATCTGAAAGGAAAGAAGGAAGCTATCCAGAAAGCCGAGAAGACTCCCAAGGAAATTACTGCTTCAGTTGAAGAGAAGTTTGATAACGTCTTGCCTTATGATTTTGAGAACAATGATGTTGATTTTGATTTTAATTTATCTTCTTTGTATGAGGCTGATGATGTTTTCTTTTCCAAATTGAATGCAATAAAGTTTAATTTCGCTTACTTGTGTGATGTTTCTCCTGATGGTTGCATACATTCAAATAGTAGTTACATGAACATTTTTAATATTAACTCTGTTGATATGCAATCATTAAATTTGGAAACAATCGATAATCCTAAAAATATTAGTATGGCATCCGAACTTATTCCTGATGAGAGAGAGAGATTTGAAAAAATATTTAAAAAATATGAAGAGGTTTTTGCTTGGTCTTATGAGGACATGCCCGGAATAGATCGAGACGTAGCCGAGCATTTTATTCCTACTTACACTCGCATGAAACCTATCAAACAAAAACTTAGATGATTAAGACCGGAATGGGCTGAATTGGTTAAAAAAGAGGTTACTAAACAAATACAAGTAAAGTTCCTTGAAGTGATAGATTATCCAGATTGGTTAGCCAACATAATACCCGTGCTAAAGAAAGATGGAAGAATTAGGGTCTGTGTACACTATAGAGACTTGAACAAGGTGTAATATCCCAAAGTGTGCCCTAGAAGTTTTGATATTATTATTGCAATTGGATTGAATGTATATGTTAATTTGAAAGAGAAAAGAATTTAAGAGAGAGTGTATATGTTGTATATATGGAAATATATACAACATATAGACAAGTCAAAATGGGAAGTCAAAGAAGATATTTATTGGTATTATTAATGAATTAATTAATTAATGGAAAATAAGAAAATAAAATGAATGGAAGAGATTAAATGGAATATTTTAATATTAAATATTGCTTGGTGGAGGTTTAAAGAGATGAGAAGTTTGACTTTGTCTCTTACTCTTTTTCATTTTCTCTTCTTTTCTCTTTGGGTTGGCCGGGCATCAAGGAAGCAAGAGAGCAAGAGAGGGTTTTTGAATTTTAAGAGCAAATTGAAGGAGTTTATACATAAGACGGAGAGATTAGACTACATGGGCCCAAAAGACACTAATATGCCATTCTTGAGTGGTGAAACATGGGATGTAGCATAATTCAAAAACCCTTAATGCCAACCCCTAAGACAGAGAGAGAAGTTCGGGGGTTCATTGGCAAGTTACAGTATGTTAGCAGGTTCATAGCAAAACTCACCATAATTTGCAAACCTATCTTCAAGTTGCTTAAAAAGAACCAGCCAGTCAAGTGGAATGAAGAGTGTCAAAGGGCCTTTGAGTGTATAAAAGAGTATTTGCTAAATTAACCTATTTTGAAACCACCCAAGCCTGGTAAACCCTTATTACCAAACTTAGCAGTAGAGTAAGAGTCAATAGGAGATATGCTAGCCTAAGCAGATGAGTCAGGAGTTGAGCACGCAGTCTACTATTGTTGTGCTCGAATTAAGTACTACTACCAAGCGTCACTCGCAAGTATACGAGGTAGCTGTAGCAAAGGTGATCACCCCAAGGTCGTTTCCCCAAGAAGGTGTGGTTTGTAATAGCTTGATTAAAGCAAGTAAATTAAAAGCAAGAGTTTGTTGTTTGGAATGCTAAAGAACAATTTAAACCTAAGATTAACGTGTGTAGGGTTGATGTGTGTGAAAGTTGCACAAGATCAATTCAGTTCTTGGGAAAGTGCCTAGGATTATTGGTCCATTCAATCAAAGCTCAATTCTCAATTATCCATTAACATAACCTTGTAACTTAATTTGTTTCTTAAGCTTAATTAGTCAATTACCAATCCATTAGTTCTCACATTCATGAATTAGCAATAGCCAATTATATTACATCACTAAATTAACAAAACCCTAGAACTTATATTTCTAATTCATTCATAGGGTAGTCAACTGCATAATTCCGATATCAAATTTCACCTCTCGATCCTTCATTCAATATCTAGAGATCAATAGGTAGCTAATCTATCAACCTAGCATACAATCCAATGCAATTAACCAACACAAGATACATCAATGTAAATATCAAATCAATGCATTCAATCAAATATACTATAAACCCTAAGCATGGGTTTTTAGCTCAACATCATCAATTTAAAACATTCATTCAACTCAATATAAATCAAATACAAATTGTTCAATGTAATATCAATCTCTTAATACAACAAAAACAATATTGAAATGAATTAAAAGAGAGAATAGAAAAACCCCTTGTGAAGATGCCAAGAGTAGGATTGCTAGTCTTCCTCCTAGCTCCACTTTGATGTTTGATGAAGAGCTCAAGCCCTCTTCAATGGTTGATTTCCCTTTTGTAATATGGAAAGGAGCTTTCTCAAGTCACCAATCCTTCAATTGATTGTGCCTTTGGATGATAGAAGGAGCTTTCTCAAGTCACCAATCCTTTCAATGAAGCTTCTTCAACCTTTGAGAGCTTGTAACCCAATTTATCCCAAAGAACCAAATTGAAGCTTGTCAATGGAAGATGGAGAAGATGAAGATGGAGGATGAAGATGAGGGACAAGGAGAGTGTCACTCTCTCCTCATCCCAAAATATGTGTTTGCCTCTCTTCTCTTTTCTTTTCTTTTTGCTCAAACCCTAGCCCCTCTACGATTTCTGTTCGTGCGAAAGAATTTATACACTTTTCAGGTGGGACACGGCCAAGCCATGACAAGCTTGGCCGTGTCTCTTGCAATCTTTTCTTCCTTCCATGAGGTGACATGGCCAAGTTAAAAGAGACTTGGCCGTGTCTGAGGTCTTTGGTCCATGAGAGACACGGCCATGTTAAAGGAGACACGGCCGTGTTGGACAACTTTGGAGGGACACGGCCACAAGCTTGGCCGTGTCCCTTGCTTGTGTTTGCTTCTGTGATTTTGATCTTTCTTTTTCCTTTGGACTTAAGTGAGACACGGCCAAGGACACGGCAGTGTCCCCTGGGTGTGTCCTCTCTTGCTTGATTTTCCTCTCTTCTTCTTTGGAGTGTGACACAGCCAAGCCAGGGGTGAATTTGGCCGTGTCTGACATTTTTGGAGGGACACGGCCAGAGACTTGGCCGTGACCCTGAGTGTGTCACCTTCTGATCTTCATTTTTTGCTCTTTCTTGCTCTGTTCTTTGGTTTTGCTCATTAGGTAAGACACGGCCAGAGACTTGGCCGTGTCTCTGGGTGTGTCTCTTCATGTTTCTTCGTTTTTGCTATGTTTTTCACTGTTTTGATCTTCCAATGGTGTTTTTGCTCTCAAACCTAAAAACAAACATAATAAACAAACTTAAAACAAAAATCAATCAAAACATTAACTAAAACACACATAAAATCATACTAAAAACTAGTACAAAAATGACCTAAACAACTACCCCACACTTAACTCCTTGCTTGTCCCCAAGCAAGACTAAAATCAAAACACACTAACCAGATGAATTTTGTTAAGTTCAAAAGTTATAAAGATGCATCAAGACTTCCTTATCCCTAAATCCACAATCAATATCGAATCAAACAAAATTAACACTCATGCAATTAAGTGGTTTTCCATGCAAAACCTATGTTGTCGCTCCCTCACCAACTCTTACAAGTGTTTGATCATGATGGTGTTTACACTCATAACAATCTATGAAAGATTATTACCATAGGCTTGCTTATCAATCAAATCTCCACCACCAAATTTCAATCAAGCATCAATCAAAAGGTCTTTCTTTTGGTTGTAATGGGGCTAAGGTAAAGGCATGACATTTAGGAAATGTAAGCTTAATCATTAAGTTCAAGAGCACTTCAAGAGTGAAGTAACCGATCATATGTATAACTAACAATCCCAAAACACCTTCCTCTCATATAACCATTGACATTTAAGAGCTTTTCAAGGGAACTCACTTATTACATTTTGCAATGATTATTCCCAAACAAATTCCAAACCCTGTCAACAAGAACAACAATTATTTTTTTTCTTTTTTTTCTTTTTTTTTTCTTTTTTTTATTTTTCTTTTTTTTATTATCTATATTTTTTTATTTTTAGTGTTTACAACTAAATAACATAATAGTTTGCAATCTCAAACCTACTTAATTTAACCCCACACTTAATTCAACACAACACTCGGTCATAAACGCTCTTAAAATGCTCTTGACCTAATGAAAGGGTAAGAGTTAAACAACAAGGTTCAAGCTAATGGTGTTGTGAAAAAGAAAGAAAAGGAAAATAAAATAAGCTCAAAATTGGCTAACTAAAGTTAAAAATAGGGTTGGTCTTTTTAAGCCAAAGTGGGTTCACCTAATTGCCTTAATCATCTTGATGCCTAATAAAAATTTTATGTAGTCTTAAAATGCATGTCAAAGCAAGTTCTAGCAATTCATCAATCAAAGATGTTTATCACAAAAAGAATAATAAGTTGATGGCTCAATTCCTCACTAGGTTAATGGCAATGCAAAGAAAAACCAACAAAATTGACAATAAGCACCAAATCTACTCAATTCTCCAAATCATGCTTCAAAAATTCAAAGGTTATCTATCAGCAATGTTTAAAACAATTGAACTTCTCAACATTAATTTATTCAACGAAAAACATTAAAAACATTAACTAAACTTAAACAAAAATAACTTAAAAGTAAAAACACAAAAACATAAAATGCAAAATTCACCCCACACATAAAAATTCACATTGTCCTCAATGTGAGCATGCATACTACAGAGGGAGTTTAGATGATAACTGATTTCCATCGTTCCCATATATGATGTGTGGGGCTCCTTCCACCCATAATGCAATTGGAGCCCATGACTGAGAGGATGAACACCATGCAACTTTGAAAAGTGCCCAATGTATTGAAAAGCCTAGGTAGCATTCTTAGGGGAGCAATTGTCCAAAATGAACATGTGAGGGTTGTCTTAGCTTGATTTTTTAATGCTATAGGGACGTAGTAAGAACCTTTTTCAGTTTGCAACATGGTTTTATATGGTTTTTGCTCGTTCTCACCACTAAGAGTGGGAGAGATGATAATTTGTTGCATACTGTATTCCCCAACCAAAACATCTTTCAAAATTCCTGGGGTCTTTTTAAGTTCAACCAAGTTTGGTTGAATGTGTTCTACATTTTCTTTAGCAATTTGAAGTTCTCCCTCAACAATCTCATTATTCACTAGTAAATTGCTCTCATCAATTTCTAATTTGGAAGAATTAGGCTCTACGTCTATGGTCATGGCCACCTCAAGCTTATCTACACTATCTTCACTATAGGACATGTCATGGAGTTTAGAAAGTTGCATACCTTGTTTCTCTGCAATCAACTTACTTGGGAATGGGATTGGTGGCATACAAGGATTTGGAGGTTCATGCAATTTTGTCGAAGTCGATGATTCCAAATTCTCCTCCTCCTTTGATTGAATTAACTCCTCTATGTTTGATTGCATTTCCTCGCCATCTTCTTCATTGTTAGTTCCTGCATCAAAGGAATCACAAAAATCGTTATATATCACCTGTTCATTCTTAAAATTTGTGATTACCTCTATTTGCTCCAATTGGCTAGGAAATTCCTCCTCTTGGTGTTCTTGGAGTTGATGTACCAGTTGCCCAAGTTGCATTTCCACCCTCTTCAATGTTTCCTCCAAAGAATCTAACCTCTCATTGCTTCTTTCCTGAATTTCTGTGCTAATTTGAATGTAAGCATTCAAATCATCTTCCACTTTGGATGTCTTATATTGAATCTGATTTTGTGCACTAATTTGAAAAAAGGCATTCAAACTATCTTCCAAAGTGGGTTTCTTAAGGAAATCTTGATTTGAATATTGTTCTTGAGAGTAAGAACTTCTCTGGTAAGGTTGAAAAAAATTTGGAGGTGGAATGTGCCGTTGGTTTTCCCAAGAAAAATTTGGGTAGTTTCTCCAATTTGGATTACAAGGATTGGAATATGGGTTATTTCTACCCTTTTGCTGGAAACTTTCATAAGCATATTCTTCCTCATGCCTCTCTTGATATTGTCCATAACCAAATGAACACATGTTTGCACTATGTCCTGCAATGCCACATGCTGAACATACTTCACGAGTAGGCATAGGTGTTCTTCCTCTGGCATTTAGCCTCTTAAGTTGGTTCGTTAATTCTACTAATTGCCATGCCATGTCAAAGTCTGGGTTATCATCATAAACCCCTGAGTACCTTGAAAATTGCATATTTACACAAGGCACTTAGAAACTTAAAGAAAAACAAAAAAAATAATTAAATTGAAAGAAAAACAAAACAAACAAACAATTCACAGAAAATAAACAAACAATGAAAAGAAAAATCAAACTATTACTACTGCGACAGCCTTCCCCGGCAACGGTGCCAAAAACATGTTGCGCTCGAATTAAGTACTACTACCAAGCGTCACTCACAAGTATACGAGGTAGTTGTAGCAAAGGTGATCGCCCCAAGGTCGTTTCCCCAAGAAGGTGTGGTTCGTAATAGCTTGATTAAAGCAAGTAAATTAAAAGCAAGAGTTTGTTGTTTGGAATGCTAAAGAACAATTTAAACCTAAGATTAACGTGTGTAGGGTTGATGTGTGTGAAAGTTGCACAAGATCAATTCAGTTCTTGGGAAAGTGCCTAGGAT
This sequence comes from Garcia nutans, assembly GCA_947685225.1. NCBI lineage: Eukaryota > Viridiplantae > Streptophyta > Magnoliopsida > Malpighiales > Euphorbiaceae > Garcia > Garcia nutans. Next base: position 27,708,135 of record CANTUV010000009.1, on the reverse strand, counting down.
TATAGGTCCATTCAATCAAAGCTCAATTCTCAATTATCCATTAACATAACCTTGTAACTTAATTTGTTTCTTAAGCTTAATTAGTCAATTACCAATCCATTAGTTCTCACATTCATGAATTAGCAATAGCCAATTATATTACATCACTAAATTAACAAAACCCTAGAACTTATATTTCTAATTCATTCATAGGGTAGTCACCTGCATAATTCCGATATCAAATTTCACCTCTCGGTCCTTCATTCAATATCTAGAGATCAATAGGTAGCTAATCTATCAACCTAGCATACAATCCAATGCAATTAACCAACACAAGGTACATCAATGTAAATATCAAATCAAAGCATTCAATCAAATATACTATAAACCCTAAGCATGGGTTTTTAGCTCAACATCATCAATTTAAAACATTCATTCAACTCAATATAAATCAAATACAAATTGTTCATTGTAATATCAATCTCTTAATAAAACAAAAACAATATTGAAATGAATTAAAAGAGACAATAGAAAAACCCCTTGTGAAGATGCCAAGAGTAGGATTGCTAGTCTTCCTCCTAGCTCCACTTTGATGTTTGATGAAGAGCTCAAGCCCTCTTCAATGGTTGATTTCCCTTTTGCAATAAGGAAAGGAGCTTTCTCAAGTCCCAATCCTTCAATTGATTGTGCCTTTGGAAGATAGAAGGAGCTTTCTCAAGTCACCAATCCTTTCAATGAAGCTTCTTCAACCTTTGAGAGCTTGTAACCCAATTTATCCTAAAGAACCAAATTGAAGCTTGTCAATGGAAGATGGAGAAGATGAAGATGGAGGATGAAGATGAGGGACAAGGAGAGTGTCACTCTCTCCTCATCCCAAAATATGTGTTTGCCTCTCTTCTCTTTTCTTTTCTTTTTGCTCAAACCCTAGCCCCTCTACGATTTCTGTTCATGCGAAAGAATTTATACACTTTTCAGGTGGGACACGGCCAAGCCATGACAAGCTTGGACGTGTCTCTTGCAATCTTTTCTTCCTTCCATGAGGTAAAACGGCCAAGTTAAAGGAGACTTGGCCGTGTCTGAGGTCTTTGGTCCATGAGAGACACGGCCATGTTAAAGGAGACACGGCCGTGTTGGACAACTTTGGAGGGACACGACAAGCTTGGCCGTGTCCCTTGCTTGTGTTTGCTTCTGTGATTTTGATCTTTCTTTTTCCTTTGGACTTAAGTGAGAAACAGCCAAGGACACGGCCGTGTCCCCTGGGTCTGTCCTCTCCTGCTTGATTTTCCTCTCTTCTTCTTTGGAGTGTGACACGGCCAAGCCAGGGTGAACTTGGCCGTGTCTGACATTTTTGGAGGGACACGGCCAGAGGCTTGGCCGTGTCCCCTGAGTGTGTCACCTTCTGATCTTCATTTTTTGCTCTTTCTTGCTCTGTTCTTTGGTTTTGCTCATTAGGTGAGACACGGCCAGAGACTTGGCCGTGTCTCTGGGTGTGTCTCTTCCTGTTTCTTTGTTTTTGCTTTGTTTTTCACTGTTTTGATCTTCCAAGGGTGTTTTTGCTCTCAAACCTAAAAACAAATACTATAACCAAACTTAAAAGAAAAATCAATCAAAACATTAACTAAAACACACATAAAATCATACTAAAAACTAGTACAAAAATGACCTAAACAACTATCTAAGTAGAAAGCTCCTACCTTATGAAATCAAGTATAGTATCATTGAAAAGACCTATAGAGTTGTGGTTTGGTGTTCTAAGAAGTTGCGGCATTACTTTCAGTCCTATATTGTGCAAGCAATTTTCAGGTTGGATCTGGTGAAGTACTTAAGGGAGACACCCTCTCTGATTGGGAAATATGGTCGATGGTTGATAATTTTGGAAGATTTTGAATTTGAGTATGTAACCAGGAAAACAATCAAAGATGGAGCAGTAGCAGAATTCTTGGCTAAGCAACCATTGTCAGATAGTGAAGAGATAGTCTTGGAATTTCCTGATGAACATTTAGAGGCCATAGAAGTACAAGAATGGAAGATGTATTTTGATGGAGCAGTAATAGAAAATGAGTAGGTTTAAGAGTCATACTAGAATCACCCGAAGGTGAGCTTATCTCTTTAGCTAAGAAGTTGAAGTTCAGGGCAACCAATAATATGGTGGAGTATGAGGCATGTATTTTTGGTTTGAAAACCCTGATGATTATGAAGGTTGATAAGGTGCAAGTCTTTAGTGATTCATTGCTAGTAGTATCCCAAGTAAATGGAGAGTGGGAGTTAAAAGAAGAGAAGCTAAAACCATACTGTTAGTAAATCGAGAAGAATCTGCAACCCTTTTGCCGCAGCGGAAAACAAAAATTATCTTTCGATTTATTCCCAGGATCCATGTGATCCATTCAGTTCGATAAAAGAGATTCGAAACTAACCTTTTGTGTAGCATCAAATCGATTAACAGATGCTGCCTTCTAAAGACGAACACCCTCTAGCGAAGTCCACACGAACGTATGCCGGTCTGAGTGCTAGCTCACCAACGGCAGTGGCTGAACCTTTTCAAAAATGAAACTAGGGTTTTTAGGTTTTCCTCTTCTTCCGTTTTCTTTCAAAACGAATAATGATCATATCATAATCCCTCTAGCCCTTTTTAAAACCATTTAAAAGACTTTTTTTGTCAAAACCCTAACTATCCATATCCTATATGGACCCACATTTTTAATAATTATTATCTAATAATAATTATTATAACAATATTATTATTAATATCTAATAATAATAATAATACTAACAACAATAATAAAAATATAATTATTATTATTTAAGTACAACCTACGTTCTATGTGTGTGACCCGATAGGCTCATATTAACTGGTAGTGTATTTCAATCTCTATGGAAATGCACAAATCATAATTGGCCTCTAGTGTAATATCCTCATATATGCCCTAGAAGTTTGATTATGTTGTTGATGTTGTTGTTAGTGTTGTTGTTGTTATATATTGGATTGAATATATGTGTTAAATTGTAAGAGAAAAGAGATGGGAAGAGAATGTATATGTATATGTGGTTTGGAGAAGAAATTTAGGGTTTAGAGACAAGTTTATATGTTGTGTATATGATAATATATATAACATATAAATTGGTCAAAGGGAGAGTCTGTAATATCCCTAAGTGAGCCTAGAAGTTATGATAATATTGTTATTATTGAATTGAATGTGTGATTGATAAGTGGTAATTATGTATGGTTTATGTGAATGATAAAAGAAATGGAGAGATAATGTATATGTGTGTAGTTGGAGAATGCATTGTGTAGAGAGAAGTGTATATGTAGTGTATATGGTGATATATATAAAATATATGTTGGTCAAAATGGAAAGTCAAGGGAAGAGGATATTTTATTTGTGAGATGTGAAATTACCAATATGGGTATATATGAGACAAAAGCTTAGTTAAGTGGATGAGGGTATTATGGTAATTTTCTCTTGGATGGCTATTTAATGCATATTGACTTTGTGTTTTCTTCATCATTTCTTCTTCTTCTTCTTTGTGTTGGCCGGCTCATCATAGACAAGGGAAAACAAAAGAACAAATGAGGGTTTTGTTATTTCCAAGCTCAAAGTGAAGAAAGCTTTCAAATTTACAAGTTGGAGTTTCAAGGAATTTCACTATTTGGTAAGTTTCTCTTGTTTGATCTTGTTATTTTTGGAAGTTATACTTGAGTTGAGCTGTGATTTGATGATGAGATGATTATAGTTGTTTATGGTGTGAATTTAAGTGTTGAGATTGCTTGTTAGATAAGAAGCTAGGTTGGTGTTGGTGATGGAAGAGTAAGAGTTGTGTTTAGTGAAAATTTTTCTGTTTTACAATTAGTAAAGGCTGTGACTTGTATGATTTTTAATTAATTATAGAAAAATGTTCTTGAAGTAAATTTTTTATATGTTGTGCCTCTATGAGTCTAGAATGACTGAAAAATATGTTGATTCGATTTTGGAATGGTTATGAGTTTAGAAAGATTATTTTTATTAGACCTGTTCCAGCAGGTACCTTAACTGAGACAGCTATATTTCGGGATTTTTAATAAAATGTAGAAAAATCATATCCAATTGAATTTTGGATATGTTGTTTCTTAGTGAGTCTAGTATTTGAGAAAAATAATTTGGAACCACGTTGATTGAATTTGATTTATGGAATTCACAAAGTTCAGAACTGCTGCCAGGATGCAGGGCAATTGGGGCAGTCTGGTAAGGTGAACTATTTGACCAAGATTTTGTGTTCAGTTTGATCTGAAATTTTAAAGGAATGATTTTAAGATACAAAAATAAATTCTGTAAAAATTTTAGAATTTTTAGTCAAGTAGATTATTTTATAAAATTTTTCAAAATAAGGATAAAATGGAGTCTAAAACCAGAATGTACTATTCATATGGTCATTTTGCTAATATTCCTTTTGGATTAGGGTTTGAAGAAGGTGATTTGCCCTAATTTGAGAAGTGAGAAATCTTATTAGGAAAGGATTGCTTAGAGTTGTGTGAGTGTTCATAAGGTAAGTACCAATACATATGATTGTATTTATTTACATGATTTGAGACTTAATACATTTTTTGCAAATGTGTTAAGTGGTTTACTATAATGTTAATATAATTGGATTAAGGTGATGATTGAATGATGTGAAGGATGTGAAGATCATTAAAAAGGTAAGCATGAACTCTATTTGATTGTATATCCTTATATGTCTTTGAATTTTAACACATTTGGATGAATGTGTGAAATACTCTATTATATTGTGGATGTAAATGAATAATGTAAATTGCTATATATATATATATATATATATATATATAGAGTGGATAAAATATGAAATGGGAAAGGTAGGAAGAAATGAGGATCATTCTTAAGGTATGTGCAATTTGTTATGATAAATGCTCTAATAATGAATGGTGTTAGTGTGTTTTAAGAAATGATGAAAGGTTATGTTATATGCATTGTAAATGACAATATGTTATATGAATAATATATTTTGAAATGTTATATCAATGATGTTATATGTATCATATGGATTGAGATATGATATGTTGTGAAACCATTGTAATTGGCCATGATGATTCAAATGTGAGATGAAGCCATTGTGATTGGCTATGATGATCCAATTGAAAGAAATAAGGCATGTTTGCCTAGATGATAATGAGCATTGAGATTGAAATTGATAATGAAACAATAAGTGAAATATGTGTTTATGTGTTATTCAGTCTTCAGACTTCTGGGTTTGGAGGCATGCCTATAAAATGAAAATGGTAACAGTCTTGCCGGGTTGAGGATCTCTTCAAATTGAGTTGAATTGAGGTCCAAGAGACTGGGTCTGTTACACCATGAGAATTGTGAATATGAAATATATGATTGGTAACAGTCTTGCCGGGTTGAGGATCTCCTCATGATGAGTTGATGGTCCAAGAGACTGGGTCTGTTACACTATCCATGGATAGAAATATTGATATATGATGCCTACGGGCTTGATGATTATGATTATAGACCAAAGCAGTAACTCTGAACTCTGAATAACATAGTGGTGTCTGTTGGGCCCGAGTCTGTCTTTGTTGTCAATGTGATATACAAATGTTGAAAGAAATGGATAATGAAATCTTTGGTATACTTCATTGGACATGTGGTTGATGATATGTAATATGTGTGTTGAAATATTGATTATGAGCACTAATGGTGAATTGTGAATAAAGAAATGTTATGATTGGTATGATGTATAATGTGTGTATTAGCATTGATTGTGAATTCAATTGATGAATTGTGGTTGATGACAATGATTGTATTAATTGGAAATGTGACTTATGGTTAGTATGATGTATAATGTGTGTATTGAGATGTTGATTGTGAATATTAGTGATGGGTTGGAATTGGTAGAAATGTTATGTATATATGGGTATAAGATATGAAATTAGTTGAAAGATATGAAAGGTGCAAATGAAAAGGGATAAACTTAATAAGAACTAAAAGTATATGGAATTGATATATCTTTATATGTTAGTGTTTCCATGATATATGTTTGTATTTTATATTTGTACTACTAAGCTTTCGAGCTTAGCGCGGATGTATTATCGCGCAGGTAGCTTGGTGGAAGATATGAAGTCTTTTGGTATGCCACGAGAAGAGTAAGATTTTGTCGAGACCAACTAGAGGGTAATGCATACATGTATCCACTTTAAGTATGTTATATTATATGTATAAGTGAAGTTTTGATAAAGACAATGATTTCGTAAGTGTTCTTTATATTGACCTATTATAGTTTAAATTTTGTTACAGGTTTTTTTAAAAGTAAAAAGGAAAAGTGGCATCCTTATACTTTATATACTTACTGTATGTATACTAGGTATATGTATAGTACTTATATAGGGTATCAGGGTGTTACATCTAGCAAGACATTACGACTACCCAATTAATCATGAGAATCATTATAAATGAAAACCTGAAATAGTACATGCATTAATCCCTTTGTCACACGATATCTAGTTTGAACATAAGTCATAGTAAATGTCATACTTATATTGTCCAAACTTATGATTACTCGATCTCCAAGTTAACTGATAAACAAATAAGATTGATCTTATATCAACTTATTTGAGCACGGCCATGCATTTCTCAGTTACACTTATCGAGGGGCCCAGAAGATATCTCTCTCATAGAGAGGGACAAATTCCATCTTGATTGTTCATTTTCCTCTACATAATTTATACCATGTTCAAGCATAACCTTTATAATTATCTAATTACAGATAACGTTTGATCATGTCAAAACATAATATTCCTTATGTTGGAAACTATGACAATCTGAAGTCAAAGGATTAAATGAAAACTATTATGAGATACACTTATGACATTAAACCATGAAGTGATATCTATGTGGGTCTATCCAATACATTATTCTCTAACATGTATCCATAATATTGATTTGTATCTTCATACCTATAATCATCTTATGATTATCAAATCAATATTACACTAGTTATATTTATTATTATCTCCATAACAATAATAAACCAGGGATATAATCATTATTATATATAACATGCAAACATAACAATGATAATAAAAACTTCTTTATTAATAACAAAATGAATAACATTAAGGTCCAAATCAATGGCCTAGGGCATATACACTAATAGTCTCCCACTTGCACTAGGCCTAGTCTAACAAATATCTCATGCCCATAGACCTAGTGTGCTGATCATGCTTGACCCGCGAGAGAGGCTTTGTCAATGGATCTGCTATGTTGTCATTTGTGTCAACTTTGCATATCTTGATATCACCTCTATCAATGATGTCTCGAATGAGGTGAAATCGCCTGAGTATATTGTAATATCCCAAAATGTGCCTTAGAAGTTTTAGTATAATTGTTGTTTTATTTGAATTAAAATGTATATGTTATTGGAAAGAGAAAATAATTTAAAGAGGAGTGTATATGTTGTATATATGGACATATATATAACATATACACAAGTCAAATGGATGGTCAAAGGAAGAGGATATTTATTTTGGTTACGTATGAAATTACTAAAAAGGGCAAGTAAGTGAAAGGGAGTTTAATTGTATAGAAGAGGGTATTTAGGTAATTTTCTTTTTAAATTGCTTGGTGGAGGTTTAAAGAGAGGGGAAATTTGACTTTGTCTCTTCACTTTGTCATTTTTTTTCCTTTTCTCTTTGTGTTGGCCGGACCTCAAGGAAACAAGAGAGCAAGTGAGGGTTTTTGAAGTTTAAGAGCTAATTGAAAGAAGAAAACAAGTTAGAAATTCAAGAAGTTCATCATTTTTGGTTGTGAAGAGGTTGAATTGCCCTAACCTAAGTGTTGAGGATTCTTGGAAGAGTAAGTGTATAGATTGGTGTGAGTTGGTTTTAAGGTAAGTACAAATTACATTATTTCATACATTCATATGATGTTGAGATTTAACATACATTTGATTGTAAATGTGTTAAGAAATCTAATACATTGTTAATGCATATTAATAATGTATGTTTGGTATGATGTGAATGTTGTGATGAGTATGTAAAATATGTGTTAATGCCATTGATTATATCCATTTGAATGATGAAATGGAATATGAAATATGAAATGTGAAAGATATGATATTATGAAGAATTGTTTTATTGTGATTTGAGATCATTTGAGATGTGATGCCATGGTTATTGGCTATGATATGCAAATGAAATATATATTGGAGGCATGGTTGCCTAATTAATTGTGGAATAGGAAATGAGAAATAAAATGAAAATATATTGATAAACAAATGAATGAAATGATTGTGTGCCTAATATGTTTATTCAATTATCAGAGTTCTGGTTTTGGCGGCATGCCTATGAATCACTGGATAGGTGAAATGACCGGGTCGTAAGCCGATTCCAGTTGAAAAATGTGAAATGTGATGTTTTTGGGGTGAAATGACCGGGTCGTAAACCTCAAAAACAAATTATTAAAACTAGATTGGGTGAAATGTGTAACACCCCGATACCCTATATAAGTACTATGCGTATACCTAGTATACATACAGTAAATATATAAAGTATAAGGATGTCACTTTTCGTTACCTTTTAAAAACCTGTAACAGAGTTCAAACCACAATACATTAATTTAAATAACATTTACAAAATCATTATCTTTATTAAAACTTCATTTATACATATAAATACTCTCTCGTCAGAAATACATCATAATTAAAATTTATACATGTATGCATTACCCTCTAGTTGGTCTCGACAAACTTTACTCTTCTTGTGGCATAACAAAAGACTTCATATCTTCCATCTATATACCTGCGCGAATAAACACCCGCGCTAAGCCCGAGAGCTTAGTAGTCCAAATATAAAATATAAACATATAGTATAGAAGTATTGATATATAATGATACATCGATTCAATATATAATTAGTTCTTATCATATCTTCTTTTCTTTTTAATTTTTATCTTTAATATATCCTAGCTAATTTCATATATGATGTATATATATACATAATATTATCACCAACCCCAATGCATCACCAATACTCAAAAATCAATTTATTAATACCCCTACATTATATATATACCACACCAACCATTATTGCAATACACACTTTACATATCATACCAATTATTATTGCAATACACACATTACATATCATACACTCATTATTGCAATACACAATTTACATATCATATAAATCATAAATCATATTTCCAATAAAGATAACCTTTATCATCAACCACAATTCATTTACATATTACACTTAATAACATTATATTATTCACAATTCACCAAGCATAATTCATTATTAATACTCACAATCAATATTTCAATACTTGCATTTCACATTGACAATAAAGACAGACTCGGGCCCAAAACACTAATATGTTATTCAAAGTTCAGAGTTACTGCTTTGGTTCATAGTCACAATCATCACGCCCGTAGGCAATGTATATACATGTATCTCTATCCATGGATAGTGTAACAGACCCAGTCTCTTGGACCATCAACTCAACACATATGAGGAGATCCTCAACCCGGCAAGACTGTTACAAATCATATATCTCATATTCACAATTCTCATAGTGTAACAGACCCAGTCTCTTGGACCATCAACTCAACACATATGAGGAGATCCTCAACCCGGCAAGACTGTTACAAATCATATATCTCATATTCACAATTCTCATAGTGTAACAGACCTAGTCTCTTGGACCATCAACTCAACACATATGAGGAGATCCTCAACCCGGCAAGACTGTTACCTTTCATCATTTCTTAGGCATGCCACCCAAATCCAGAACTCTGAAACTGAATAACATATTAAACAAACAATTCATTTATTATTTCATTATCAATCTCATCATCAATTAGGCCAACATGCCTTATCTCTTTCAATTGAATTATCATAGCCAATCACAATGGCTTCATATCATATCATATCTCAATCCATATGATACATATAGCATCATTGATATCACATTTCAAAGTATATTATTCATATAATACATTGCCATACACAAGATTCACAATGCATATAACATAACATTTTCTCACTTCTCAAAACACATTAACATCATTCATTGCTAGAGCATTTATCATAACAAATTGCACATACCTTAAGAATGATCCTCATTTCTTCCTACCTTTCCCATTTCATATTTCATCCTTTATATATATTCTTCATTTACATTCACAATATAATAGCTTATTTAACACTTTCATCCCAATGTGTTAATGTTCAAAGACATATAAGGATATACAATCAAATAGGGTTTATGCTTACCTTGTTAATGATCTTCACATCCTTCACATCATTCAATCATCACCTTAGTCCAATTATGTTAACAATATAATAGATCACTTAACACATTTGCAAACAAATGTGTTAAGCCTCAAATTATGTAATTAAATACAATCATATGTATTGGTACTTACCTCAAGAACTAGTCCCATCAATCTATACATTTCTTTTCTTTCCAAGAATTCTCCACATTTAGGTTAATGCAACCCAATCTCTTCAAAACCTTTGAGGGACACGGGCAGCACCACTTGAGGGACACGGTTAGGGCAATTCAACCTCTTCACAATCTAATCCAAAAGGAATATTAGCAAAATGACCATATGAATAGTACATTCTGGTTTAAGACTCCATTTTATCCTTATTTTGAAAATTTGTATAAAATAATCTACTTGACTAAAAATTCTAAACTTTTTACAGAATTTAGTTTTGTATCTTAAAATCATTCCTTTAAAATTTCAGATCAAACTGAACACAAAATCTTGGTCAAATAGTTCACCTAACCAGACTGCCCCAATTGCCCTGCATCCTGGCAGCAGTTCTGAACTTTGTGAATTCCATAAATCAAATTCAATCAACGTGGTTCCAAATTATTTTTATCAAATACTAGACTCAATAAGCAACAACATATCCAAAATTCAATTGGATATGATTTTTCTACATTTTATTAAAAATCCCGAAATATAGTTGTCTCAGTTAAGGTACCTGCTGGAACAGGTCTAATAAAAATAATCTTTCTAAACTCATAACCATTCAAAAATCGAATCAACATATTTTTCAGTCATTCTAGACTCATAGAGGCACAACATATCAAAAATTCACTTCAAGAACATTTTTCTATAATTAATTAAAAATCATACAAGTCACAGCCTTTACTAATTGTAAAACAGAAAAAAAATTCACTAAACACAACTCTTACTCTTCCATCACCAACACCAACCTAGCTTCTTATCTTTAATTCCATTTCAACACTTTTACACACACCATACACAAACACACTCCATCAAACTCAAACAAAATTCCAAATAGAACAAGAGAAATCAAGAGAAAACTTACCTTAAATGAAGAAATTCCACAAATCTCTAACCAAAACCCTTGATTCCTTCTTCAATTTGATTATAGAACTTCAAACACCTCCCTAGCTCTTTCTCTTCTTCAATGGCCGGCCTCTTCAAGAAAGAAAGAAGAAAATACCAACAAGTCAACCACTTTTCTTCTTTTAATCTCCACCATGCAACTTAACCAAAGAAAATTACCTCCATGCCCTTCATCCATTTAATTAATCTTTTGTCTCATATATACCCATATATATAATTTCACATGCCACAAATAAATATCATCTTGTATTGACCAACCCTTTTGACCAATGTATATGTTAGTTATACAACCATATAAACAACATATACACTTCTCTCTACACCCTCTTTTCTTCTCAAAACACAAATACCTATACATTCTTTTCCCAACTTCTTTTCTCTTGTAATTTAACACATATATTCAATCCAATATATAACAATAACATAATCAAAACTTTTAAGGTATACATGAGGATATTACAAAATGACTGGGTCGTAAACTCAAATCTAGTTGAATATCCATGGATAAATGTATTGATGATTATGATTATAGACCAAAACAGTAACTCTGAACTTTGAATAGCATATTAGATTATTTTTGGGCCCATGCTTGTGTTTGTTTAAATGTGACTACTGAATGGTGAAACAAATGAATAATGAGATGACTACTATACATACATTATTGAAACCGGTAAGATTTGAAATATAATATTCTCTTGAATTGATCTTGAATCTTGATTGCGTGACATTAGCATGGCATTAAAGCATCATAGCACTGTAATTTGTACCACTAAGCCGTTGGCTTAGCGCGAATGTGATTCTTCGTGCAGGTGACAGGGAAGAACCAGAGAGTTCCTCTAGGCCGAGTCGAGTCTAGATTTTGAGGTGTTGATAGTGGGCTTAAAGATCAAAGACTGACTGCCAAAGAAATGTATAAATTTTATGGGTTGTAAAACTTGAGTTTGGATATATATGAATTTGTAAATATTGTTATTTTCCGCTGCATAGTGAACAAATATTTTATTTACTGTATTTCATAATAAACTTTTACTTTATGTTGTACTAGAAGTGTAAATCCTTTTTGCAGGTTGTAGTTGAGGTTATAAGGGGGATTTATTGGGAGTGTACTGAGAATGATTTTGTTTGCATTGGTTTGTGTAAATGTTTTAAAAATCAGAAAAAAAAAAACCAGTTTTGTCAACACTTGGGACTCAATTTTTAGGCAAAATTATGGCAAAATTTTTGTAAAAATCGGAACTAAAAAAAAATTGACTGAGTAAAATTGGTAGCAACATTAGAATAGTGTGGCACCTCTACTCGGTTTACATATGTAGGTCAGGAAGGGGTGTTACATATATGCTTAGATTTCTGATGGGACCTTGGCTCTTTTGCTTGCGCTGTGGCACCATTGTTGTCACAATAGATAGCCATAGGATTAGCAATGCTAGGCACCACTCCAAGCTCAGTGATGAATTTCTTCAGTCAAACTGCTTCCTTAGCTGCATCTGATGCTGCTATATACTCAGCTTCTGTTGTAGAATCTGCTACTGTGCTCTGCTTGGAACTTTTCCATGTAATGGCTCCACCATTCAATGTGAATACAAAACCTGACTGCGATTTGTAATCATCTATATCAGTTTGGAAACTAGCATCTGTGTAATTATTTACAACTAGCTCATCTTCCAAACCTCCATAAACCAAGAAAGCATCCTTAGTTCTTCTTAGATACTTAAGAATGTTCTTAACAGCTGTCCAGTGACCCTCACCAGGATCAGCTTGATATCTACTTGTTGTGCTCAAAGAATATGAGACATCAGGTCTAGTACATAGCATGGCATACATAATAGATCCAATAGCGGAAGCATAAGGGATCTTATTCATTCTATCTCGCTCATCAGATGTCTTAGGACATTGATTCTTGCTAAGATGAATACCATGTGACATAGGCACAAATCCCTTTCTTTGAATCTTGCATGCTGAACCTCTTCAACACTTTGTCAATGTATGTACTTTGACTTAAGCCAATTATCCTTCTAGATCTATCTCTATAGATCCTTATACCAAGGATATATGCAGCCTCACCCAAGTCCTTCATTGAAAAAGAATTCCCTAACCAATCTTTAACCTTTTGTAAAGTGGGGACATCATTTCCAATGATCAATATGTCATCTACATATAGGACTAAGAACACGATAGCACTCCCACTAACCATCTTGTAAACACATGGTTCATCTTCATTTTGAATGAAACCAAAGTTCTTAACTATTTCATCAAAACAAAGATTCCAGCTTCGAGATGCTTGCTTCAATCCATAAATGGACCTTTGAAGCTTGCAAACCTTCCCAGAATTCTCAGGATTTACAAAACCCTCAGGTTGTGTCATGTACACATCCTCGAGTAAATTTCCATTAAGGAAAGCAGTTTTGACATCCATTTGCCATATCACATAATCATAGTATGCAACAATGGCAAGGAGAATCCTAATAGATTTAATCATAGCAACTGGAGAAAAGGTTTCATCATAGTCTATACCATGAGTTTGTTTGAAACCTTTAGCAACCAACCTTGCTTTATAGGTTTGCACATTTCCATCCATGTCAATTTTCTTCTTGAAAACCCATTTGCAACCAATAGTCTTAATACCTTCGGGAGGATCAATTAAGGCCCAAACTTGGTTGTCAAACATGGACTGCATCTCAGAATTCATGGCTCTAAGCCATTTCTCTGAATCTGGACCTGACACAGCTTCAAGATAGGTAGTTGGCTCATCTTGATCTATGAGCAAAACTTCATGACTTTCAGTCATGAGAAATCCATATCTCTCAGGCTGATGACGTGGTCTATCAGATCTACGCAGAACTTTTGTAACATTTTCAGTTTCCACAATGGCTTGTGGTTCTGAAATTGTTTCTACAGGCGGTTCAATATCTTCTTGTGGTTCTATAAATTCATCTAATTGAATTGTACTCCCACTAGTTCTTTTAGAAATGAATTCCTTTTCCAAAAAGGTTCCATTTCGAGCAACAAACACTTTGTTCTCAGATGGAATATAGAAATAATATCCTTTAGTTTCCTTAGGATATCCCACAAAGATACATTTAGCAGATTTTGGAGCTAACTTATCTGAAACTGGTCTTTTCACATAAGCTTCACAACCCCAAATCTTAAGAAAAGACAAACTAGGTGTTTTGCCAGTCCATATCTCATATGGCGTCTTTTCAACCGCTTTAGATGGTACACGGTTTAAAACAAAAGCAGCTGTCTCCAAGGCATAACCCCAAAACGATAATGGAAGATCTGCTTGACTCATCATAGATCGAACCATATCTAATAAAGTTCGATTTCTTCTTTCAGAAACACCATTCCACTGTGGAGTTCCTGGAGGAGTTAATTGTGAAACAATTCCATAATTTCTTAGATGTTCGTCAAACTCTTGGCTCAAAAATTCACCACCTCGATTAGATCGAAGTGCCTTAATAGTTTTACCAAGTTGATTTTGTACTTCATTTTGAAAAGTTTTGAACATTTCAAAAGCCTCATGCTTATGTTTCATTAGGTAGACATAGCCATACCTACTGAAATCATCAGTAAAAGTAATGAAGTAATTATATCCTCCTCTGGCACTAATGCTTAACGGGCCACATACATCTGTATGTACTAGTCCTAGCAAGTCATTAGCCCTTTCACCTTGTCCGATGAAAGGATTCTTTGTCATTTTTCCAAGTAAACAAGATTCACATTTATCAAATGATTCAAAATCAAATGAATCTAATAATCCATCTTGATGGAGTTTCGAAATGCGTTTCTCATTTATATGGCTAAGACGACAATGCCATAAAAATGTAGGGTTTAGGTCATTTGGCTTAATTCTCTTAGAGTTTATGTTATAAATATGATTCTCCCTAGAATCATCTAAGTCAAGGACATAAAGGCCATTAAAAGGTCTTGCAATACCATAAAGCAAATCATCTTTATCAAAAATAGAACAGGTCTTATTTTTAATTAAAAATGAAAAACCTTCATCATCCAAAACTGAAACTGAAATAAGATTCCTACTCAGAGTAGGAACATAATAGCAATTGTTCAAATTTAACAAAAAGCCATTAGGCATATGAAGTTCAGAAGATCCTACAGCTAGTGCAGCAACTCTTGCTTTATTCCCAACTCGTAGGTCAACTTCGCCCCTTTTCAGTGATCTACTCCTTTTGAGTCCCTGCACATTTGTACAAATGTGAGAACCACATGCAGTATCCAATACCCATGAAGTGGAAGCAGATAAGTTAATTTCTATAACATATATACCTGAAGATGTAGTCGCACTACCCTTCGATTTCTTCAATTCAGCCAAATAAAGTGGGCAATTTCTTTTCCAATGCCCAGGCTCCTTGCAATGGTGACAAGTTCCTTCCTTAGGAATAGGTGCCTTGGGTTCTTTTGGCTTGGGCTGTCCCTTAGGCTTTGTAGCAACTGTTGCTTTACCCTTTGCCTTGCCTTTCTTCTTCATAGGCTTACCCTTATTGACATTCAATACATGGGTAGCCTTAGTGGGCTTTTTGATATTCCCTTCAGCAGTTTTGAGCATACCATGTAGCTCAGGAATGGACTTTTCCATGTTGTTCATATTATAGTTCATAACAAAATGTGAAAAACTGCTGGGCAAAGAATGAAGGATCAAATCCGTGGAGAGTTCTAAACTCAAGGGATATCCAAGTCGGGCAAGGTGATCAATGTAGCCCTTCATTTTCAAAACATGAGCGCTAACCGATTGGCCCTCTGACATCTTGCAGTCAAATAATGCAACAGCAGTGTCGAATCTATCCTACCTAGCTTGCTGTTGGAAAGCTTGTTTGAGATGGACACTCATCTCATAAGCCTCCAAGTGTTCCAGATCCTTCTGAAGTTCTGGACACATAGTAGCAAGCATAAGACATCCAATGTCATTGGAATCATCCATATGCTTCTTATGCTTGTTCTTATCAGCATTAGAAGCATTAGCAGGAGGTGGCTCAAGGACAGCTTCATTAAGCACATAGGACTTCTTTTCTTGTTTGAGAACAATTCTCAGGTTCCTAAACCAATCAACAAAATTAGTCCCATTCTCTTTCAGTTTTTCCTTCTCAAGGATGGATCGCAGTGATAAAGTGGAGTTATTGTTGGTAGCCATTTCAATCTACAAAATATGCAAATTTTAATTAATAAAAGGTGATAAGTAATTAAAATCCCACTAAAATATAACCCTCAATCATCACAATGACATTTTAGTGGGCTAAGATCCAATTTTTACTTAATATTAAGTCAGCTTTGGCATGACACTTAAAATCAAGTTACTATGGTAGGTAACCCCTTACCAATTACATCACATGTAACTCTTAGATAACATGGGATCATGACATCATATGTCATAGCATGTTATACCCCATCTAATTCCTTAGGCCCAAAACTATTTTGATAGCCTAATTAAGTCTAACCAATTTTAAACTCATGAGCAGCACCATTACTCATCATATCTTACTAGGATAACCTAAAGTACTTTGCTTTGGCAAAATCTACATTTAGGTGATCTTAGCCTTGATAAGTGTTTAAGATATGGATGGCATTAAAACTTAGATTAATAGTGAGGGTTCATTCCATTTAATTTTGAAAACATGTTAAAATTCACATTTATATATCACATCCTATATGCATATATAAACTATCAAACATGACATCTCATACATATTCGATAAAAATAAACGTGACATAGTATGGCCAAACTAGATATGATCTTCATGAGACCAAATGAAGATCATATAGGCAACCCTAGGTGAAAAGAAAACCTATCTATTACAACATTTGCAATAGTACATTTCTTCATATCTTGAAAGGCAACTTCATCTCCATGGAATTTTTCATCTTCTTCTCCAGGCTTGAGTCTTCATTATTACATTAATAATAAAAACTAAATACTAAACTAGTAATAATAAAGTTACAAAAATAAACGACACGCAGGTCGTATTTATAATCCATAGATATGAATAAACAATCACATAGATCATAAAGCCATACTATGCACCATGCCAAGACATCAAATAATCATAGCATATTTCATATAAACATCTTAAAATAACCAAATAAGTTGACATTCATAATGTCACCGGAACGAACTATAAGGCGCTGCGCACACGGCGGTCCCGCTGGCCGGTCTGCGGGCAGGGTTCCGAAGGGGCAGTGCCCCTGGGCGGGGTCGAGGGGCAGCGCCCCTCGAAGCTAAACAGAATTATTAATCCAATTAATTATTTTCTGTCAAAACCCTTATTCTGTCAATCATATTAAACAGAATATAATAGCAATCTATTAATCATATTAACAGAGAACTATTACAAGAAACCTTAGAAAACGATTTACTCAATAATCATATTAATCAAAATCGAAATCTATGTATACATTCAATATGAATAAACGAATTGAATTAATCATATTAACCCTAATTCGAAACCATAACAGATTGTATACCAACCCTAATTCGACTTCACAGAATTGTATCTTATACAATTTGTCATCTTTGACATCATATATCAACAACGATTTAGGTTATATCTCATATAACAGATTCGAATCATCATCAAATGATAAAATGAATCCAATCATGCCATTCGAAAAACAATAGATCACATCAACACATCAACATGGCATATTTCGAATTAAATGGAATCAACAAGGGGCTCTGATACCGCTGTTAGTAAATCGAGAAGAATTTGCAACCCTTTTGCCGCAGCGGAAAACAAAAATTATCTTTCGATTTATTCCCAGGATCCATGTGATCCATTCAGTTCGATAAAAGAGATTTGAAACTAACCTTTTGTGTAGCTTCAAATCGATTAACAGATGCTACCTTCTGAAGACGAACACCCTCTAGCGAAGTCCACACGAACGTACGCCGGTCTGAGTGCTAGCTCACCAACGGCAGTGGCTGAACCTTTTCAAAAACGAAACTAGGGTTTTTAGGTTTTCCTCTTCTTCCGTTTTCTTTCAAAACGAATAATGATCAGATCATAATCCCTCTAGCCCTTTTTAAAACCGTTTAAAAGACTTTTCTTGTCAAAACCCTAACTATCCATATCCTATATGGACCCACGTTTTTAATAATTATTATCTAATAATAATTATTATAACAATATTATTATTAATATCTAATAATAATAATAATACTAACAACAATAATAAAAATATAATTATTATTATTTAATTACAGCCTACGTTCTATGTGTGTGACCCGATAGGCTCATATTAACTGGTAGTGTATTTCAATCATTATTATATATAACATGCAAACATAACAATGATAATAAAAACTTCTTTATTAATAACAAAATGAATAACATTAAGGTCCAAATCAATGGCCTAGGGCATATACACTAACACATACCACTATTACTTGACCATGATGAAGAAAAATTTTAAGGAGTACAGGTTTATACACCTACCAAGAGAAGAAAACCATATGGCTGATGCCCTAGCCACATTGGCTTCGGTATCAGAAAATCCTGTCAACTTATTTCTTACGCCTTTGGTATTGACTAGTTCATCAACTCCTTATTATGACTATGAATCAATCATGGAAACTAATACAAACCATGATGCGCGGTATTACATCATAAGACGGTTTTTGGAGAATAAGAAATACCTGTTGGGGGCAACAAGAGAAGAGAGAAGAGCCATAAGGTGATGGTCTTTACAATACATCACCTTTTAGGGAGAGTTGTATCGAAGATGGCCTGATGGAGTGCACTTGAGGCGCCTGAGGAACCCTGAAGCTGAACATATCATATCTGAAGTACATGTGGGAAGTTATGGTCCACACATGAATTGGTTAGCCCTGGTTAAGAAGATAAATTGACAAGGTTACTACTAGTTGACCATGGAGAGAGATTTATTTAGTTTGTGAAGAAGTGCCAGTAATGTCAGATGTATGATAATTTGAATCACATGCCTCCTGAAGAATTGCATTCTATGTCTTCACCCTGGCCCTTTGCGACTTGGGGGATCAACATTATAGGAGAGATACATCTGATGGCGTTAAACGGTCACCGCTTTATCATAGTAGCAGTGGATTATTTTTCAAAATAGGTTGAAGCTGAATCTTTCAACGAGCTAGGGGCAAGGCAAATGGCTAGGTTTATTGAAAAGAATCTCATCTGCAGATATGGAGTCCCACACAGTATGACATCAAACAATGGGGTATAGTTTTAAGGAGCAGTTAGGGACTTATTCTCGAAGTACCAAATTCATCATCACCGATCCTCCCCTTATAGACCGAAGGCTAATGGTGCGGTCGAAGAGACAAACAAGACAATTAAGCAAATTATGTGTAAGATGACTAAGAGATACAGGGATTGGTCGGAGATGCTTCCTTTTTGCTTTATGGGGATACAGAACAAGTGTACAAACACTGACTGGAATGACACCATTTTCCTTAGTTTATGGGATGGAAGCAGTCTTACCAATTGAGATAGAGATCAAGTCATTAAGAGTGTCATGGAAGTTGAACTGCCTGAGACGGAGTGGGTAGTAAGAAGATACAGCTTTATTAGCAGAGAGGAGGTTGAAAGCACTATATCATCATCAGCTGTATCAAAGGAAGATATCTCGAGCCTATAATAGAAGGGTTAAGGTTAGAAAGTTCAAAGTCAGCGACTTAGTTTTGAAGCAGTGTAAGCCTAATGTCTCTGATCCAAGAGGAAAATTTAGGCCTAGTTGGGAAGGACCATATGTTGTGAAACAAGTCATGAGCAAGGGTGCAGTCAAAATATCAGACATGGATGGGAACAAGTTTAGTGAGACGGTGAACATGGACAGGTTAAAGAGGTTTTATGTGTAGATAAAAAAAAAAGAGAGCTCGCTAGGTTGAAAACTCGAAAGGGTGTCCTAGGCAAAAGATAGAGCAGTCCGCTAGTTTCAAATACCCGAAAGGGAGGAGTAGGCAAAAATTAGGGCTAAATGAGAGAAAATTATCAATTAGAAAACCCAAAAGGGTGGGTTGGCGACATTAGTGATCTTGTGTATGCTGGCTTTATGTTTGGTTGTTCTCCAATTTAATAAAATGGAGTTAATATTAACATTGTTTTATGTGTACTATTTTAAGTATTTGACCAAATATGGTGAGATAAATAACATAATAGAGAAAGGTGATGACAAGTTATAAAAGAAAAAGAAACATCTCTTATTATTTTTATTATTGTTCATCCTAACATTATTTATTCTAAAATAATTAACAAATATTAAATCTATGGCAGACAATAAATGTAACGTGTAGGCCAGCTTTGCTTCAATAAATCCAAGAAGACCTTAGCCAGTCGAGGCATGTCTAAATTAGGAGTAAACTCAGAATCTCAAGGCTCGGCTCCAGACTGACGCTTAAGATGGCGAGGATCATAGCAGGTACCTTGATGAAGTATAGTAAGGGGAACATACATCAAATATGTTCGAGTGGTGACATGAGTGATCTTCCACCAAGGTACCAATCAATGGATATTAACTGCAGCTCGAGAGCAAATCTAGTTGATCCAATCAGCACATGAAGAGGCAGGATAGAGGAGTTTCCTAGCAGAATGATTTTATGAAAAATATCTAGAAAAACCCATGGATGGAGTGTCAAGCAAGCAAAAGCACTCCAGAAGCCAAACCTGTAAGCCCAAGAAAACAAATTAAAAAAAATGATGCCGGTTAGGTTGAAAACCCACAAGGGCAGCCTAAGCAAAAGTTAGGGCGGTTTGCTAGTTTTGAAAACCCACAAGGGCTGTCTAGGAAAAAATTAAACCAATAAAAAAAAGGTCCGCTAAGTTAAAAACCCACAAGGGCAACTTAGGCAAAAGTTAGGACAGCTCGATAGTTCTGAAAACCCTTAAGGGTAGACTAGATAAAAATTAGAGCAATAAAAATAAAAGGCCTAAATTGAAAACCCGAAAGGGTAGTTTAGGTAATTATCTATAGCAATAAGGGATTTTCGGCCAATCTCATTGAAGATTTTAACTTGAATTAATCTAATCCAACTAGGGTCTCGGCCAAGATCATGGGTATCAGTAATAAACCTCCTTCCATTTAGTCCACGTTATCCAGTACTCGTGGATCGATGTCGCCATCAGAAGAAACAAGTAAGAATTGGCCAAGCAAACATAGACAAAAGCATACGTCCCCATGCCTTGGTGGGAGCCAAATGAGAAGTACAAAAGTCAATCGAGGGGCTAAGTAGAATTTTCTCGCCTCTAGTCAATTGCAGAACTTCAAGCTTTGAAATTTGAAACAACATTTGCATCTTTTGTTGAGTTTTGGAAGTCAATATGGGCAATGTCATTGGTTGATTGCTTGAATATCCAAGGATGGCCTCAAATTCTTCAATCATGGGACATATATCAAAGTCATTTATCTTGAATGTCCTAGAATTCACATCCCAAAAGGAAAACATGGTATGTAGAAAAAAATGGTCTAATTTAACATTTTGAAAGCACTTTAAAGTGTTAATTTGAGACCAGGATATTTGCTCCCAATGAATAGCTTTCATTGCTCTAAATAAACCTTTAATTTTCTTCAAATTAAGTTCTATCAATATTAAAGTTTGAAAAAAAATTGTTGAAATGGATTTTGATGCTGAAATAAGGTTTCGTGATGAATTTATCGGGTTTCGTTAGGAATTATGGCATGAAAGATGTTTTATATAGGAGATTGGCTTGTTCACCAAGTTTGACAAGGAAAGGGCAATAATTTGGGCCGAGACGCGCAAGGAAAGGAAATTGAAATTGAAATTATTTTGATTTGCCATGTTGCTTTTGGTTTTGCAAATTTGTGATAATTTAGGATTCCAAATTATAAAAGAAAGGCTCTTTGTGTATACTGTAATAATAATAATGATGATAATAAATAATAAGACAAAATTATAAAAAAAAAATTTGAAAGTCAAAAGTTGTAGTAAAAGTAAAAATTATTATTATAATTATTATCATTAATAATAATACAATATTTTCTCAATTAATATAATGATGGATCACTGAGATAGAAGAGGTGGACCTTGATCAAATCTAAAAAAGTCATCACTCGATAGAGGAGGAAGCATGTCACCATATGGAATCCGTTGGGAGGAAAAGTACCTAAATTCCTATTTTCTTGAAATTCAGGCCTACATCAGGCATCATACGAAGGGATCTCATGGTCATCAATTTGGGGCCCCCTAGAAGATGAAGCACCAGGATCCCTCATTCCTTGGAATCAGAAGACTTAGAAGTTTTGCTCTGACTGATGATACAATCTTTCAAGATGGGAAACCTGTTGGTAAGAACATACATAATCATGCATACATATAGAATAAATCATCATGGAACATACATAATCATGCATACATATAGCATAAATCATATCAGCGCCTTATAGATGAGATGGCATTTCCGATTGGTAAGAAGGAGCAAAGGGAGGAGCAGTAGATGAAGGTCTAGCCTCATGACCAGATAAGCCGGTAGCCTACAATAATCATTAAAATAGTCAAAATAAGTTGAAAAAGAAGAAATTGCAATGGCAAAATGGTAAAAGTTTACTTGAGAGGTGCTAGCCCCGGGATGAGGGATGGACCCTCTTCCCTCTCTATCGTACTCCTCTTCATCACTATCCTCATCTTCCTCGAGAATTTCCCGGATGCCAATAGGAGATACTTTAAAGTTCAAGAGCCCTGCTCGAATAAACTGAATATATGACACACTCGGTGGATAGAGAAAGGTTTCAACATCATAACCATTCCGAGCTAACCACCATGCATTCTTCTGTATTGATGTAATATTTAAAGTATATGCAAATAGTTCATCAGGATCCTCTATCTCTCTGGACCAAGGAACCAATCATACACCCTTTCCCCGAGAAACCAGCCACTAGACACATCACCAATAATGATTCGATGAGAGTGCTGGTAAGGTAGTGCGACATTCATAAATGGAGTCTAGTTTGCCCGCTCTGTAGCATACCACCAAACCAAATTGGCCTACAAGATGACAGAAGATAAGTAAACTTTTATGTAGATTTTAAAGTATACTAATATTATTTTAACTAGTCCTAGGTTCAGCAACTCAAGTGATAGTGCTAGGTGTACACATGGTGAGAATCAGGAACTACTACGTGATCGGACAACCAAAAGTTCAACCTAGGATACTCGACTCTCTCTAGGAAAATGCCAGGCACCCTCACAAGATTATGCTCATATGTCCAAACCTACAATAATAATGAAAATCAAATTCATACAAGTATATGAATGGAATTGACAATGGTGGGAGAGAGTACCTCGACAATCACCATAAAGCCAATAAAAGACTTCTTATTCCTGCAAATCTTGTCTAGGCCATGATAGAGATAGGCAAGGCCAGCTTCACCCCAGCCATAAAGCGGTACCATATCCATTTCAACAAGGGCCCTCAACACCGACAAATGAATGGCGGATTTGGTAGTGCATAAAATGGTCGACCCAAGAAAATATAATAAAAAATCCCCAAGCATATTGCTCGATTGTTTCTCTATGAACCCATCCATCATAGGTAATCCAATTACTCTAAATCAGCTCAATTTTTATCTTGAAGGGCTCTTTTAGGGACAGTTCCATACTAATTAACTGTTGAATTTCTTCATGTGTCAGGATATTATTGGTAAGAGGGACCGGTAGGCCATAGTACCGGATACCAGTTATGGCTGTAAAATCGACTGGGCCAATGGTCATCTCTCCCATAGATAGGTGGAAAGTATGGGTCGTGTCCATCCACCGCTCGGGCAATGCTTGAACTACACTCCGGTCTATTGGACATTCCTCATATGGTAATTAGAAAATAAAGCTTTCAAAACCACACTCTTGGATGATCCGTTTCACCCGAGAAGGCGCTACATCATACCATTGCCGAGCTTTGTAAACACACCTTTCTCCCCAAACAACGCCGCGATCATGCTAACACCAAACAAGGTAAGCCAATATGAGGTAAGTATATCAACTCACAAATACTATTATTTCAAAGTCTGAAATTACTCATTGCTCTCTATTTTAATCTATTTATTATTTAATTTTTATTAATAGAATATTATTTAATTTATTTTTTAGAATTAGAATATTTCCTAATATTTGTTACAATTCAGTCGCTAATATACTAAATTATAATTGAAAAATAAAATAAAATGAAAAAGATAAAACATAAAAAATAATAATAAAATGATAAATATTTGTGCTACTAAAATATTAAATTATAGTATTACCTCAGTCTTTTGACTAGAACTACGATGAAGTTGTATTCCGGCTAGTAGATTGACAGTTCCATTTTTATGTTGTCAGATAAATTCTAGCAACTTAGCATTAGATCGAGGCCCAGATCTTGAAGTATGCCTTCCTTTTATTTTATTGCTAAACTCCTTGCTATCTACTCAAATTAAATTTTCTACTGTGAAACTAAGTAAATATGAATGAATGTGTGAGATGAATAAAAATGGTGAAAATGGGGCATTTATATAGGCAAAGGATTAGAAGAAAAGACAAAATCAAAAAAGAAAAATAGTAATTTCATGAAAAAAAGAAAAAAATAGTGATTTCACTGTTAGTGAATAGTGAGCAAATATTAATAAACATTGAATAAATAGTAAATTTAATTATTTAATTCCATTATTCAGCTATTTACATGTCTAAAAATATTTTTTTGTACTTTCAAAATATTTTTTCACGCGGGGGCAAGAAGATATAGGTATGGTAAAAAATAGCTAAATTTTTTACAGATTTTTTATTAATATCATACTAATTACATTTATCTGTTACAGTCATGCTTCCAGAACCCAAATTATTTTTTAGTCCAGAACTCATCCCGGGTCCAGAATCCAAATTATTTTTTAGTCCATAACTCATCACAGGTCCAAAATTAAAATTATTTTTGAGTCCAGAACTCATCCTAGGTCCAAAACCTAAATTATTTTTTAGTTTAAAACTCACCCCGGATCCAAAACCCAAATTATTTTCTAGTTCAAAACTCATCTCGGGTCAATAACCCAAATTATTTTTTAGTCCAGAACTCATCCTAGGTCCAGAACCCAAATCATTTTTTAGTCCAAAACTCATCCCAAGTACAGAACCTAAATCATTTTCAAGTCCAAAACTCATCCCAGGTTTAGAACCCAAATTATTTTTGAGTCCATTACTTATCTCGGGTTCAAAACGTAAATTATTTTTAGTCCAGAACTTATCCCGGGTCTAGAACCCAAATTATTTTTAAGTTCAGGACTCACTCCGGGTCCAAAACCTAAACCATTTTCTAGTCCAAAACTCATCCCAGGTCCAGAACCCAAGTTATTTTTGAATCCAAAACTCATCTCGGGTACAGAACCCAAATTATTTTTTAGTCCAGAACTCAATCTAATTTCGGGTACGGGGTCAGTCCGACTCTAAACCCAATTAAAAATCATATTGCTTTTCACTCTCTTTTACTATAGTCTCATATCGTTCAAGTAGAAAAAAAACTGTAAACCCTTTTTTTTTACCAAGCCCAGTTTAATATTTTAAAATAAGTCTGAAATAATTTTTGTGGTATTTATTATTTATTTTAATATTTATTATTTATTTTAATATTTTTTCATAATATGATATTTATTTTAATAATATAATATTTATTATTTATTATTTAAAATATAATTTTATTTTTTTAAAAATAATAAATAGTAAATAATAAAAATTGGACCAATCGACGAACGACGCGCGGTAGATGCGGCGAATTGCGCCCAGCGCACAGCCTTGCTAGCAAGCTCATCCACATTGCTCGCAGCTCACACATCAATTCTCATAGCAACGGCCCGCAGCTCTCCCCAGTGCCTAACACCCGCACGCTGCAGGCCCAATTTTTCGCAGGCCTTACCTTCAGGCAATTTTCACCTAAACAATATTAAGCTCATTTTTTTCATTTTTCCTAAATAGTTTTAATTTTCTTAAACAACTAGTATTAGGTTTTTAATTTTTCTATAAATAACACAATTAAAGACAGAAAGGGGGACTTTTTTTTATTTTTGGGAGACTTTTATTTAGGTAGAAATGTTGGGACTTTTACAAATTATTCAGGGACTTTGGAAAATTTATTCAAAATTTTGGGACTTTGATTTCCTGGACATTGGGAATGAACGAAAGAAAAGAGACAGAGAGCAAAGAACAATGAAAATCAAATATTAAACAAAGAGAACGAATTAACAAGATGGTAGTTTAACTCACTGTCTTGTTATCGATTCAACCAACAAATATAAAGCTTATGCAAACGAAAGTTTGGATCAAAGTTTGATTATTGGTGGAATCAACAAATGAAAGTATGTCTCTAAAATTGAATCTATTTAAATTTAGCATATTAAGCTTCGATAATTGTTCATATCTTTCATGCAAAGCTAATACTATAGTTACTAATGATATTTTCATAAAAATCCCAAAACCCTATTTTGTAAATCTTAAACCCTAAAATCAGTTTTATGAAAATATTATTAAGGTTTAGGGTTTAAGTAAATAAAATTGAAGCTCATGAAAATAGGATTAAAAGTTAGGTGTTTGGAAAGAATAGGCTACTATGAATTTTTGAAAAATAGAATTGATTATGGTTTTGAGAAAATAGATTATTGTTTTGTGGTATTAGGAAAATGCAATTAGAGTTTTAGACTTTAAAAATTAATTTAATGGGTATTAAGATATTAGGGTTTTGAAAAATAATTTTTTAGGGCTTTAAATAGAGAATAGATGGTAAATTAAATAATTTTTTCTATATGCTTAAATAAAAACCCATCTATTGTATGCTTAAATAATTGATCAAACTGAATAATGAGGCTACTGTAAATATGAACAAGCTAATAGAAACTCAAACCTTCGTTGTTGGTTTCACCAAAATTTTAATTATGGTTGAACAATAACAAAGATAGTGTGTGCTGCCTTTTATGGATTGTTTGTTTGATCAACATCTTTGGTTATTACTAGATGATTATTTGCTGCTTGCTGCCTCTTGCTCCTTCCTTCACAAGTCCAAGGTTCTGAGTAAATTGCTAAGAAGAGTCCGAATAATTCTTCTGTCAAAATTTTCCTTCTATGTGTTTTAATGTGCTATTTGTAGGCTAAAAATAAAAAATCTAGTATGTTAAGGAAATTAAAAAATAAAATCAAAAACCAAAAAAAAATTAAGATTTAGGTGAAAACTGCATGCGGGCCCGAGCGAGACTGGTGCTGGGTGAGCTAGGGGCATGCTACTGCTGGGAGCAGGTAAATTGTGCGCAGGGCTCAATTTCGCCGCAAATTTTGCCTGCAGTGAATTGGCTTGTGGTCAATTCATCACAGGTGCTCCCGCGGCGAATTGGCACAAGCCAATTCATCACGCTAGCGACTTTCGTCGCTGATTTTTTTTATTTTTTATTATTTATTTGTATATATATATAAATAAATAAATAAATAATAAATGAAACGTAAAATAAATATTATATTAAAATAAATAATAAATAATAAATAAAATAAATAAATAATAAATAATAAATAAAATAAATAATAAGTAAATAATAAGTAAAATAAATCAAAATAAATATTAAATATTAAAATAAATAATATATACCACAAACATTATTTTGGACTCTTTTAAAATCTTTGGACTGGATCAAAAATTAAGGGCTTATGCGATCTGAGACTACAACTAAAGATAGTGAAAAGCAATGTGATTTTTGACTGGGTTTAGAGCCAGACTGCACTCCGTACCCATAGTTGGTTTGAGTTCTGGACTCAAAATAATTTAGATTATGGACCCTAGATAAGTTCTAGACTCAAAAATAATTTGGGTTCTGGACCCGGGGTGAATTCTAAACTCAAAAAATAATTTGGGTTCTGGACTCAAGATGATTCTAGACTCAAAAAATAATTTGGGTTCTGGACCCGAGATGAGTTCTAGACTCAAAAAAGTAATTTGGGTTCTGGACCTGGGGTGAGTTCTAAACTCAAAAAATAATTTGGGTTCTAGACCCGAGATGAGTTCGAGACTCAAAAAAATAATTTGGTTTATAAACCTGAGATAAGTTCTGGACTCAAAAATAATTTAGGTTCTGGACCCGGGGTGAGTTCTAGACTCAAAAAATAATTTGGATTCTGGACCCGAGGTAAGTTCTGGACTCAAAAATAATTTGGGTTCTGGACCCGAGGTGAGTTTTGCACTCAAAAATAATTTGAGTTATGGACATGAGGTAAGTTTTGGACTCAAAAATAATTTGGGTTCTTGACACGAGGTGAGTTTTGGACTCAATAATAATTTGATTTAAATTATCTGCAAAAAATAATTATAGTCAGTAAGATATTAATAAAAAAATTGCAAAAAATTTAACTATTTTTACCATACCTATACTCTCTTGTCTCCTGCGTGGAAAAATATTTTAAAAAGTATAAAAATATTTTTAGACGCGCAAATATCTGAATAATTGAATTTACTATTTATTCACCGTTTATTCACTATTTACTCACTATTCACTAATAGTGAGATTCACTGTGGGCTCTTTTCTTCACGAGAATTATTATTTTTTCCCTTTGGCCTTTTGTCTTTTTCCTTTGCACTATGCCTATATAAATGGTTCATTTCTTCAATACTCATGCACTTACATTCATTCACAAATCATTTTTATGTTTTCATAGTTGAAGTAAGCAGAGAATTGATCAGCAAATGGAGAGGATGTATGCTTCGAGATCAGAGCCTCAATCCAATGCTGAGTTGATAAAATTTATTTGATGATATAAAAATGGTACTATAAATCTACTAGCTGGGATGCAGCTTCATCGCAGTTCAAGTAAAAAAACTAAGGTAACATTGCAACTTAATATTTTAATAGCACAAATATGTATTCATTATTTTATTTCATTTTATTATTTTATTTTATTTTTAGTTTTTAGTTTTTAATTATTAATAGTACTAAAGATTTTAAAATAATAAAAATAAATTAATTAGTAAACTATTATTAAGAATTTAATAAATTAATTAATTAATTAAAATATAACATAACGAGTAATTTGAGGCTATAAATCAGTGGTATTGGTAGGATGATATACTTACCTCGTGTTGACTTACCTAGCTTCGTGTTACCGTGATCATTGTGTTGTCCAGGGTGGATGGTGTGTCTATAAAGCCTAACAATGGTATGACGTAGCACCCTCTCGGGTAAAACGGATTGTCCGAGAGTGCGGTTTGGAAAGCTTTATTTTGCAATTACTATCTGAGCAGTGTTCGATAGATGGGAGTGTAGTTCAAGCATTGTCGGAGTGGTGGATGGACACGACCCATACTTTTCACCTACCTATAGGGGAGATGACCATTGGCCCAGTCAATTTTATAGCCATAACTGGTATCTGGTACTATGGCCTTCTGGTCCCTCTTACCAATGATATGCTGACACACGAAGAAATTCAACAGTTAATCAGTATGGAACCGTCAATGAAAGAGCCCTTCAAGTTAAAAATTGAGCCACAAGACAGGTTCATAGAGAAACAAATAAATAATATGCTCAGGGATTTTTGTTGTATTTGCTTAGGTCGACCATTTTATGCAACATTGAATTTGTCATCCATCTGTCAGTGTTGAGGGCTCTTACTGATATGGATATGGTACTGCTTTACGATTGGGGTAAAGCTAGCATTGCATGTCTCTATCATGAACTAGACAAGATTTGTAGGAAGAAGAAGTCTTTCATTGGTTTCATGGTGCTTGTCGAGGTACTCTTCTCCCACCATTGTCAATTCCATTCTTATACTTGTATGAATTTGATTTTCATTGTTGTTGCAGGTATGGGCATATGAGCATGACCTTGTGAGGGTGCCTGGCATTTTTTGAGAGAGAGTCAGGTATCCAAGGTTGAATTTTTGGTTGTTAGATCGTGTAGCAGTTCCTAGCTCTTACCATGTGCACACCCAGTGCTATCTCTTGAGTTGCTTAACCTGAGGCTAGGTAAAATAATATTAGTATACTTTAAAATTTATGTAAAAAGTTCACTTACCTTCTGTCATCTTGTAGGTCAATTTGGCTAGGTGGAAAACTAAAGAACAGACGTACTGGACTTCTTCCATGAATGTCACACTGCCTTTCCAACATACCCGCCGAGTCATTGCTCATCCTGTGTCTAGTGGCTGGTTTCTTAGGGAGAGGGTGTATGAGTGGTTCCTTGGTCCTGAGCGATGGAGGATCCCAATGATTTTCCCAGAGTATACTTTAAATATCACATCAATGTTGGAGAATGCGTGGTGATTAGCTCGGCATGGTTATGATGTTGAGACCTTTCTCTATCCACCGGGTGCATCATATATCCAGTTTATTCAAGTAGGGCTCTTAAACTTTGACATATCTCCTATTGGCATCCGAGAAATTCTCGAGGAAGAGGAGGATAGTGATGAAGAGGAGTATCACAGAGAGGGAGGAGGGTCCATCCCTCATCCCGGGGCTAGTACCTCTCAAGTAAACTTTTACCATTTTGCCATTGTAATTACTCCTTTTTCAACTTATTTTGACCATTTTAATTATTATTGTAGGCTACTGGCTCATGTGGTCATGAGGCTAGACCTTCTTCTGTAGCTCCTCCATTTTCTCATTCCTATCAACCAGAGATGCCATCTCATCCACAAGGCGTTGATATGAGTTACCTGGTAGGTTATCCTGTTCCATTATGATTTATGTTACATGTATGCATGATTATGTATGCTCTTACCCTTTCCCTTCTAACTCACAGTTGTTGCTGTAATATCCTCATGTATGCCTTAGAAGTTTTGATTATGTTGTTGGTTTAAAATGTGATTGAATGTATATGTTATGTGATAAGAAAAGAAATTGGAAGAGAATGCTTATGCATATGTGTTTTGGGAAAGAAAACAGGGTTTAGAGAGAAGTGTATATGTTGTTTATATGATGATATATATAACATATAAGTTGGTCAAGGGAGAGACAATGCAAGAAGATATTTTCATTTGTGTTAGGTGAAATTACTTATATGGGCACATAAGAGACAAGAGTTAAGTTAAATGGATGAAGGGCATTTAAGTAATTGTCTTGTTAAATTGTGTGGTGGAGATTTAAAGAAGAAGAAATGGTTGATTTGTATTCATTTTTCTTTTCTTCTCATGTGTGTGCTGGCCATTGAAGAAAAGAGAGAGCAAGAGAGGTGTTCTTGATGCTAGAACCAAATTGAAGAAGGAATCAAGGGATTTGGTTAGAGATTTGTGGAATTTCTTCATTTAAGGTAAGTACTCTCTTGTTTTCCTTTGTTAATTTTGAAGTTGTGTCTAAGATGAATTATAATTTGTTGATGTGATGATTTGGTGTGTTTGATATGTGTTTACAAGTGTTAAAATTGATTGTAAGTTAAAAGATTGAATTGGTGTTGATTTGGTTGTGAAGATTGTAAGTTTAAGTGGATGTTGATAGTAGAAGATCAAGTGTGAAGTTGGTTTTAGGGTTTGGAATTGGTGAATGATTTAATGTATGGTTAATGTGAATATTGTGTTATACATGCAAAATAAGTGTTAGTGACTTTGATTACATCCATTTGAATGAGTTTATGTTGTGCATAAGGTGTTAGAATGCATTTAGAAGAGTGTTGGCTTTGGTTAGGGTTTGTTCATGAGTGACACGGCCAAAACCAAAGAAGAGACACGGCCAAGACTTAATATTTTGGAGAGACACGGCCAAGTCCATGGAAATTTGGCCGTGTGTGTGAGATCTTGGAGAGGACACGGCCGTGTCCCATGCCAGTGTCTGCCACTGCCAATTTGTTTTGAGAGACACGGCCACAAGCTTGGCCGTGTCCCTTGGGTGTGTTGGTTACTGTGTTTGGTTTTTGTTCTTCATACATGATTGAGTTTGAACTTATAATTGATAATGCATATGATACTACATGAACTAGGGTTTGTACTATGCAATGTGAGTCTTGTGAATGGTAATGTGTTATATGAATATTGGACTTTGAAATGTTATTTCAATAATGCTATATGTATATTATGAATTGAGATATGAAATGATATGAAGCCATTGTGTTTGGCTATGATGATTCTATTGGAAGAACATAAGGCATGTTGGCCTAATTGATGATGAGATTTGAGAATAAAATGATACATGAATTGTGTGGCTAATGTGTTATTCCATTTTCAGAGTTTGTTATTGGTGGCATGCCTAATAAGTGTAACAATCTCTTGAAGTTAGGTTGGATTGAATCCTTGAAGCCTAATTGAGATGTTACCACCCTTGAAGCTAGGTTGGGTTGGTTCTTGAAGCCAAGTTGGGTTGATACTTAGCATGCTTTGTTCCCCTTGAAGCTTGGTTGAACCTAATCCTTGAAGCCTAGTTGGGTTTATGATATGATAAATGTGATAACAAAACCAAAGCATTAACTCTGAAAATTGAATGGCATATTAGGGTGTCTTGGGCCCATGCTTGTCTTTGTTTAATGTGAGTCATGATTTGTTTAATGCGATTCATGAATGATAACATGATTGATAAATGTGGTTTATGGAATGTAAAAGTATGTTGTTAGCTTTACATCTATGATGTTGTTCTTTTTAATAAGGTGTGTGGCATTGCATTGCACTAAAGCATAATATTAGCATGATTTGTCTTACTAAGTCGTTGGCTTAGCGCGATAGTGTTGATCGCGCAGGTGATAGAGTTGAACCCGAGAGCTCTTCGAGACCGAGTGAGAGTAGACATTGAAGAGTTGATTTTGGGACTTAAAGATCAGAGCAGAACTGCCAATCATGTATAACTCTTTTATAATTTGTAAAGTATTGTTTATAATGTAAATATACGTATATTTGTAAATATGGATTTAAATGTTTTCATATGTGTAAATCTTTTATAAATTCCGCTGTGTATCAACTAAATATATATATATCTATTTTGTTTTACATTACAAGTTGATTACTTATTATCTTTAATGTATAATGATAGAGGTTATAGTATCATATAAAATGTTTTGAATGTTAAGAAAATCCGTAGCGTCCCTATGTTCAGTGCATGTATACTACATTGTGGTGGTTGTAGTGTGCATGTATTGGATGTGGGGGTGTTACAGTTGCTTAAGGAACGAAATAAGAAACTGTAAGAAGAGTTAGCTGCTAGTCACCAACAGGTTGCCCATTTTGAAAAATTGTATCATAAGTCAGAGCAAGACTTTCTATTCCAGGGAATGAGGGATCCTGGTGCTTCATCTTCTAGGGGGCCCCAAACTAATGACCATAAGATTCCTTCATCTTCTTCGGATGAGAACCGTTATAGATCTAAATTCTAGGGTAATAGAGGTTCAGGTGCTCCTCCTTTGGGTGGACTCAGGATAGATGATATGCCTCCTCTTCCAATAGGTGATGACTTTTTCATGGCTTTGTTTGATCATGATCCACCACCTCCTTCTCAGTGATCCATTATTATTTTATTAATTGAGAAAATATTATACTACTAATAATAATGATAATAATAATTATAATTTGCACTTTTACTGCAACTTTTGACTTTTATTTTTTTTTTGTATTGTTATTATCATTATTATTACTACAGTACAATCATTGGTCCATCCTCTCACAATTCAGAATTTCACAATAGCACTAATTTACAAAACTAAAGGCAACGCGGACACCCAAAACCATTTCATCATTGATTTCCTATCATTGCAAGTCTCGGTCTCAAGCCATTCCTTATAAATTTTGGTATAGCCAATCATCCTATATAAATCCTCTTTCCACGCTATGACCCCATATAGAAGCCAGGAAATTTTCCACAAATTTTCAATTTCAGCATCAAAATTCCTTTTGACAATTTTAATTTTCCTTTAATTTTCAACAATGATAGAACCCAATTTGAAGAAAATAAAAGTTTTATTCAAAGATTTGAAAGTCATTCATTGGGAACAAATATCTTGGTCTAAAATCAATACTTTGAAGTATTTTCAAAATATTAAATTGGACCATTCTTTTTTATATGCCATGGTTTTCTTTTGGAATGTGAATTTTAGGATATTTAAGATAAATGACTTTGAGATATGTCCCATGATTCAAGAGTTTGAGGCCATCCTTGGATATCCAAGCAATCAACCAATGACGTTGCCTATATTGATTTCCAGAACTCAACAAAAGTTGCAAATGTTGTTTCAACTTTCAAAGCCCGAAGTTTTAAAGTTGACGAGAGGTGAGAAAATTCTGCTTGGTCCCTTAATTGACTTTTGCATTTCTCATTTGGCTCCTACTGTAATATCCCAAAGTATGCCCTAGAAGTTTTAATTTTATTATTGTTGTTTTATTTGGATTAAATGTATATGATTTATTGGGAAGAGAAAAGCAGTGAAGAGAATGTATATGTTGTGTATATGGAAATATATACAACATATACACAAGTCAAAATGGGAAGTCAAATATGATGGTCAAAGGAAGAAGATATTTATTGGTATTATTAATGAATTAATTAATTAATGGAAAATGGGAAAAGTAAAATAAGTGGAAGAGAGGAAATTGAATATTTTAATATTATAAATACTTGGTGGAGATTTAAGTGGAGAATGATATTTGACTTTGCTTCATTTTTACTCTTCATTTTCTTCTTTTCCAATTGCTTGGCCGGACATCACAAAGACAAGAGAGCAAGAGAGGGTTTTTGATTTCTAAGAGCAAATTGAAGGAAGATTCAAGTGATTAAGTTGGAAAATTGTGAAGTTTCATCAACTTTGGTAAGTTCTCTCTTGATTTCTCTTGTTTTATTTGAAGTTGTGAATGAGTTGATTGTTGTTAATTGATAGTGTGATTAGGTTTGATTGTGGTGTATTTGTATGTGTTGGAATTGAATTGAAAATAAGAAGTTAGGTTGATGATGGTATTGGAAGAGTAAGAGTGATGTTCGTTTAGGATGTTGAAGTGGTAAGTGATGTTTAACTTGAGTTTGATCAATTATTTTCATAGATTTTCATGTTGTTTGTGTTTATTGGAGTTGTAAGCATAGAATATGTGAAATTGGTCCGAAACAGAAGCATCTTGGATGCCACGCCCGTGGGTTTGGAGCAAGGGAGGCAGAACCATTTTCTAACCCACGCCCGTGGGGGTTGGGAGGCCACGGCCGTGGGCCCTAGTTAGTAGTGTTGATTTGTATTTTGTGATCTAAAGGTCTAATATAAGGTTAATAAGTGAAATATTGGATTGGAATTGATGTATTTTATCACTTTTGGATTAGGTCTTGAAGAAGTTGAATTGCCTTAATTCAAATGGTGAAGAATTGTTGGAAGAGGAAGTGTATAGATTTGTATGAGTTGTGATTGAGGTAAGTACAAACTACATGGTTGCATGCATTTACATGATTTTGATACTTAACATATTTTATTGTACATATGTTAAGTAATTGATTACATTGTTATTACATTTGATGAATGTTATGATTGATATAATGTGAATAATTGATGAGCATCTAAAATGTATGTTAATGCCATTGGTTATATACACTTGAATGATGAATTGATTTAATGAGAATTGAGATATAATGAGATGTGAAGTCAATGTGATTGTTTATGATGAATCAAATGAAATAAGTGGGGCATGTGTGCCTAGATGATGATATTCAATGCAATTAGTTATGTATACTCTATTAATGAGGTGAGGAGCCATGGTTGTTGGCTAAAATGATAATGATGAAAATGAGATGATTGAGGCATGATTGCCCAAGTGATGATGAGATAATGAGAATGAAATTGATAATGAAATAATGAATGAATTGTCTATCTAATGTGTTATTCCATTTTCAGAGTTTTGTTGTTGGTGGCATGCCTAATGGTAACAATCTCTTGAAGCTAGGTTGGATTTAGTCCTTGAAGCCTAGTTGAGATGTTACAACCCTTGAAGCTAGGTTGGGTTTGGTTCTTGAAGCCAAGTTGGGTTGATACTTAGCATGCTTCGTTCCCCTTGAAGCTTGGTTGAACCTAAATCCTTGAAGCCTAGTTGGGATAATGATAATGATAAATGTGATAATTAAACCAAAACATTAACTCTGAAAGTGGAATGGCATATTAGTGTCTTTGGGCCCATGCTTGTCTTTGTTTTCAATGTGATTTTTGAATGGAGAAATCAATAAATGATGAGATACATGTTTGTGAGATATAATGTTATGAGATGAGTATAATATATAAGTATCTTATTAAAAATGAATGTGGCATGGGAAACTATGTTGAGTGATAAAACTATAAAGATACAACTGGAATACTTTGATATGATGTTGAATGAAGTAAAATGTTGAAATATAATATTCTTTTGAATGGTGTATGAAAATTTATTGTGTGACATTGCCATTGCATCAAAACATGGTATTCTTGTAGTTTGTACCACTAAGCCGTTGGCTTAGCGCGATTATGGTTTATCGCACAGGTGACAGGGAAGAACCGGAGGGTTCCTCTAGGCCGAGTAGAGTCTAGATCTTGAGGTGTTGATAGTGGAGCTTAAAGATCAAGGATATATTGCCAAACATGTATATATATTTTATGTTTTGAAAAACTTGAGTTTTGATGTATATATATTTGTAAATATTTGTTATATTTTCCATTGCGTTTTGAATAAACCTTTTATCTATTGTGTTTTATAAATTCTCTTAAATGTTTTGAAATTTACTTATATTATTGTAAAAGGATTATTTGTATGTTTTATAAATCGTGGTATACCTATATTCAGTATACGTATATTACGATCGTATAAGCATGCTGTGTACGTATACGGGGTATAGGGGTGTTACACCTACCAAGGCATGGGGATGTATGCTTTGTCTATGTTTGCTTGGCCAATTCTTGCTTGTTTCTTTCGATGGTGATATCGATCCATGAGTATTGGATATCATAGGCCAAATGGAAGTTGGATTGTCGCCGATACCCGTGATCTTAATGAGACTTTAGTTGGACTAGACCAACTTAAATCAGGATTGTCAAGGAGATTAGCCGGGAGTCCATTGTTGCTTTAGGTAATTACCTAAACTGCCCTTTCAAGTTTGCAATTTAGGCTCTTTTTTATTATATATATATATATTTATATTACTCTAATTTTTGCCTAGTTCGTCCTTAAGGGTTTTCGAATTTAGCGAGCCGCCACAATTTTTTCTTAGGCCTTGCGGATTTTTGACCTAATGGGCCTCTTTTTTTTATATTGCTCTAATTTTTACCTAGTCCGCCCTTGTGGGTTTTCAAAACTAGCGAGCCTCCCTACTTTTTGCTTAGGTCGTCCTTGCAAATTAATGACTTAACGGGCCTCTTTTTTTGTGTTTACAGTTTTGGCTTCAAGAGCATCTCTGCTTGCTCGACATTCCATCTATGGATTTTTCCAGTTATTTTTTATGACATCACTCTGCTAGAAAACTACTTCATCCTGCTTCTTCATATACTAACTAGGTTGAGTGGATCCACTCACGCACTGCAGTCAACATCCGTTGGTTAGTACCTTGGTGGAAGATTTCTCGTATTACCATTCGGACGTATTTGACGTATGTTCCTCTTGCTACTCTTTCTCGAGGCAATTGCTATGATCATCACCAACTTGATCGTCAGTATGGAGCTGAGTTTTGAGGTTCCAAGTTTACTCCTGATTTGGACATACCTCGTCTGACTGAAGCTTACTTGGATCGGCTAAACAAAGTTGGCCTGTACGCTACATTTATCGTCTGCCATAGATTTTACATTTTTCACTTTCTTTAGAAAACAATATTGTTAGGATATAAAAATAATGAAAACAATAATAAGAGATGTTTCTTTTCCTTTTATAATTTGTTATCACCTTTTCCTATTGTGTTTATTTATTTTATCCATATTTGATCAAATACTTAAAACAGTGCATATAGAATAATTTTAATATTAATTCTATTTTATTAAATTGGGGACCAACCAAATATAGAGCCAGTATACACAAGATCACTCATGTCGCCAACTAGCCCTCTTGGGTTTTCTAATTGACAATTTTCTCTCGCTTAGCCCTAATTGTTGCCTAGCCCTCCCTTTTGCATTTTTGGAACTAGCGGACTGCTCTAACTTTTTTCTAGGCTACCCTTTTGGGTTTTTAACCTAGCGAGCTCTCTCTCTTTTTTTTATTCATAAAACCTCTTCAACCTGTCAATGTTCACTGGCTCACTAAACTCATTCCCATCCATGTCCGATAACTTGATTGCACCCTTGTTCATGACTTGTTTCACAACATATGGTCCTTCCCAACTAGGCCTAAATTTCCCTCTTGGATCATATACATTAGGTTTACATTGCTTCAACACTAAGTCACCAACTTTGAACTTTCTGACCTTAACCCTTCTATTGCAGGCCCGGGCTATCTTTCTTTGATACAGTTGATGATGATACAATACTTTTAACCTCCTCTCTTCTAGTAAAGCTAACTGTGTGTACCTACTTACTACCCACTCCGTCTCAGGCAGTTCAACTTCCAAGACCACTCTCAATAATTTAATCTCACAATTGGCAATACTGCCTCCATCCCGTAAACCAAAGAGAACGGTGTCATTCCAGTCAGCATTCGTACACTTGTTCTGTATCCCTAAAAAGCAAAAGGAAGTATCTCCGACCAATCCCTGTACGTCTTGGTCATCTTGGATAGGATCTGCTTAATTGTCTTATTTGTTGCTTCTACTGCACCATTAGCCTTCAGTCTATAAGGGGAGGATCGGTGATGATGGATTTGGTACTTCAAGAATAAGTCCTTAACTGCACCTTGAAATATACTCCATTATCTGATATCACACTGTGCGGGATCCCATACCTGAAGATGAGATTCTTTTCAATAAATCTAGTCATTTGCCTTGCCCCTAGTTTGTTGAAAGATTCAGCTTCGACCCATTTTGAAAAATAATCTACCTCTATACAATGAAACAGTGACCATTTGAAGTTGTCAGATGTATCTCTACTATAATGTCAATCCCCCAAGTTGTGAAGGGCCAGGTGAAGACATAGAATGCCATTCTTCAGGAGGCATGTGATTCAAATTACCATACATCTGACATTCTCGGCACTTCTTCATAAACTCAATACAATCTCTCCGAATTATCTTCTTAACTAGGGCTAAACTACTCATGTGTGGACTGTAACTTCCCGCGTCTATTTCCGACATGATATGCTCCACTTCAAGCTTCCTTAAGCATCTCAAGTGCACCCCCATCAGGCCATCTTTGATACAACTCTCCATGAAAGGTGATATATTGTAAGGACCATTTCCTTATGGCTCTTCTTTCTTTTTTTGTTGCCCCCAACGGGTATTCCTTATCCTCCAAAAGCCATCTTATTGTGTCATACCACGCATCATGGTCTATATCAGTTTCCATGATTGTCTCATATTCATAGCAAGGATTTGATGAACTAGTCAAAATCAGAGGCTTAAGGAATAAGTTGACAGGATTTTGCCATACCGAAGCCAATGTTAGCCATCTGGTTTTCTTCTCTTGGTAGGTGTATAAACCTGCACTCCTTAAAATTCTTTTTCATCAAGGTCAAATAATGGTGGTATGGTTTTAGCTTCTCTTCTTTTAACTCCCACTCTCCATTTACTTAGGATACAACTAGCAATGAATCGCCAAAGACTTGAACCTTATCCACCTTCATAATCATCAGAGTTTCTAAAACAAAAATACATGCTTCATACTCCACCATATTATTGGTCACCTTGAACTTCAACTTCTTGGTTGAAGGGATAAGCTCCCCTTTAGGCGATTCTAGTATGACTCCCAAACCTACTCCTTTCCTATTCATTGTTCCATCAAAATACATTTTCCATCCTTGTACTTCTATGGCCTATAAATGTTCATCAGGAAATTCCAAGACTACCTCTTTGCTATCTGGTAATGGTTGTTGGGCCAGGAATTCTACCACTGCTCTACCTTTGATTGTTTTCCTGGTTACATACACAATCTCAAATTCTCCCAATATTATCAACCATCGCCCAAACTTCCTGATCAAAGAGGGTGTCTCCCTTAAGTACTTCACCGGATCCAAC
Source organism: Garcia nutans (assembly GCA_947685225.1). NCBI lineage: Eukaryota > Viridiplantae > Streptophyta > Magnoliopsida > Malpighiales > Euphorbiaceae > Garcia > Garcia nutans. Next base: position 27,667,808 of record CANTUV010000009.1, on the reverse strand, counting down.
CTAGAAATTGCTTGCACACTATAAGATTGAAAGTAATACCGAAACTTCTTAGAAGATCAAACCACAGCTATACAGGTCTTTTCAATGATACTATACTTAATTTCATAAGGTAAGAGCTTTCTACTCAAATAATAGACTGCGTGCTCAATCCCTGACTCATCTGCTTGGGCTAGCATGGCTCTTATTGACTCTTCTTCTACTACTAAGTATAGTAACAAGGGTTTACCGGGTTTTGGTGGTTTCAAAATAGGTGGATTTAGCAAATTCTCCTTTATGCGCTCAAAGGCCTTTTGACACTCTTCATTCCACATGATTGCCTGATTCTTTTTAAGCAATTTGGAGATAGGCTCACAAATTGTGGTGAGCTTTGCTATAAACCTACTAATGTACTGTAATCTACTAATGAATCCCCAAACTTCTCTCTCCATCTTAGGGACTGGCATATCCTTGATCGCATTAACTGTAACACCCTTATACCCTATATATGTACAATATATATTTTCAGCATATGTAAAATACGCATATATGGTACAAAAATGTCACAGACCGATTTAATAATAATTTTTTCATTTCTGTTTTAAGATTTCAAATACTAATATATAAAATAAATAGTATATAAATATTCTTTTCTTGTTATAGGAATCCAAAATAAATATTTTATATGAAAATCTCTGGAAAAAATTCGCCAGAGTTTTGTTTGTAATTTAAACGTTTCCAAAATTCAACAAAACACAACCTGCATAAAACAAACACTCCAAATAAAATCAATTCACCAATTCACCAATACTTCTCAATTTCTCCATATTTTCTCAAAATACTTATATATAGGTATATATATATATATCAACATTATATATAAAATCCCATCTTAAACAAAATTATTCAAATCATTCTTTACAATTTACAATATATGCTTCAAAAACATATCATAACATAAATAATATCAAAAATGTACATGCTGGCAACTGGCTCTGATCTTGATGTACCCAAAACAACTCTTCAAGCTCAATAAATACAAACCTAGACCCGACCAGGTCTAGTAAAACTCTCCAGCTCTACCAAAATGTCCATGACACCTGCGCGACGAATTACAATCACGTTAAGCCGAAGCCTAGTGGTACAAACTTTGATAATAATAAAAATGTAAAGTAATGCCAATGCACAATGCATATAGAGGTCACATCATTTCACTTTCTTATATTTTTCAAATATTTCATACTCACAACTCATAACATTATATTGCTCAATTGTATCACAATTCATAATTCACATTAAAGCAAAGACAAGCATGGGCCCAAAAAGGATCTAATATGCTATTCAAATTTCAGAGTTACTGCTTTGGTCCATAATGACACCATGTGTCTAGCCTGTAGTCAATATATATATCCATGGATAATGTAACAGCCCCAGTCTCTTGGACCTCAACCCGGCTAGACCCTTAGGCTCCAGTATCTTGGTCCTCAACCCGGCTAAACTGCTACGGTTTTTTAGGCTTACGACCCAGTCTTTTCACCCCCCAAAAACATCATATTTATCATTTATCAGCTAGGCTAGGCTTACGACCCGGTCTTTTCACCTGCCCAGCAATTCATAGGCATGCCGCCAAACCCAGAACTCTGAAAATTGAATAACATACTATGCACACAATTAATTCATTTATCTCATTATCAAATACTTTCACAATTCATTTCTCATTTTATTTCTCATAATCAAATCTCATTTTATTTCTCATAATCAAACTAGGCTCATTGCTTTATTTTCACTTTTTTTTTCCTCATTTTTCACATCTTTCTCATTTTTCTCACTTTTCTCATTTTTTTCTCATTTTTATCAATATCAATTCATTTCATTATTCCACATATCTCATTTTTGCATTCACAACACATTACCCAATTACTTTGGGTATTTTCACATAATATGCATATTTCACACTTTACACAATTTAGCCATTATCAATGGTTTTTCACAATGCATTTAACACATATATGACATTACAAATATCATAGCACATTATTCATACTCAATCAATGAACCAAGTAGCTTAACACATTTTTCAACCAAAATGTGTTAAGTCCAAATGTCATGCAAATATAAACATTATACTCAAAGTTTGTACATACCTCTACTAGCAACCCAAAATAAGCTTAATACAACCTCCAATCCTATCCTTCCAACTTGTCCTTCACCACTTGGATGAAGCAAATCAACCTCCCTCAATGCATATACCAAATGTGATCATACATAATCATTTAATATCATATTCTAAGGTATTCTCAACATCAAACCATAATTAAACATCACTCTAAACCAAATCCCAAAATTAAGCTTCACCTCACTTTAACTTTGAAAAACCATATCAAGCCATTTAAATTAGTGTTTTAAGTTTATTAATATCATTAAAAACATATTTTAATACATTTAAATCATTTACATTATAACAATACACTCTTATACATAAAATCTCAAAAATGGCATAACTTTCCCCCATTGAAGGTTTTCCATTCCATCACAATCCATTACTCATTTCAAGCTTATATTCATCACATTTAACACTAAACAACATGCTTAAACAAATAAAATCACACAATTCAACCACTTTGAAAAATCACTTTTCCAAAACCCTAAATCTCCACTTCCATTCTCAAACTCCAACCAAACACAACCAAATCCAATATTTGACTTTAAAATACTTGTTTATGTATCAAAACAACTCATTTGGAATCAATTTACACAATTAAAAACCATGATTTCAAAACCCCAAAAATTACATAACCCTAAATTCTCTCTCTTCACTAATCTTACCCAAACTCAACCATTTCTTTAATCCAACCTTAAAATCATTAATAACCAATCAATACAACTTCATTCATATCCAATTAAGCAATTAAATCATGCTACTATAGAATTTCAAATTATACATAACACATTTTTCCATAGAATTTGAAATTTTGGTAAGAAAGCTTACCAATTGATGAAGAAACTTCTAAAACTCCACTTGAATCCTTAAAATCTCTTCAATTTTTAGAGTATGGAAGAAGCAAATCCCTCTCTTGAAGCCATGAAATTCGGCCTTGAAGGAAAGAAGAAGAAGAAGAAGACTTTATTTTTTTTATTTCTCTTTTCTTTCACCCTTTAATTTTAAACCATATATATATATATTAAAATAATTTAATAATTATTTATTTATTTAATAAATTAAAAATCCTAAATTTCCTCTTCCATTCAAAATAAATTTATTTTTTAATTATTTTATTAATTTTAAATTTCTAAGATTTAATTACCAAAATACCCTTTTACTTTGACTTTTCTTTTAAAAAGTGTTGATTTTTATATGTTATGTATATTTTACATATATATCACATATATTATCCACTTTTTCATTTAAAACCCCTTCATTTTTCATTTAACATCATTAATTTAATTTATCCATTTAAATTATAATTTATTTTATCAAATTTTCAAAAATTAGAATTTTTCAAAAATTTAGGATATTATACATATGCACAAGTAATGTGTATCTTATATATACATCAAATGTACCTTATATTTATATTAAATATTAAGTATGTAATGTATTAATCCAACATATACAATTAATATACCATATGTATATGTTATATATACTCTAGATATATATATTGAGTATATACAATATATATCTCCAAATACTTATTTAATTTCTCCAAAATCACGGATGTTACAATTTTTTCCTTCTTAAATAATTTCGTCCTCGAAATTATCCAGTATAGTAATAAATCATCCAAATTATTATTTTACCAAATTACATAATTTCTATTCTCCCCCTTAGGTTCATTCTTAATTTCCTTTTTACCATTCCCTAACACATCATTATACTGTCTATTTACTCAAACAGTCACAACAGATTATTATATCTTCAATTGAATTGTCATTAGACAAAATTAGTTCATCTCTTTAATATATATACACCACACACCTATTGTACTCAAGATATCTGATCACTTCATTATCTTAAAAATATACTCTCATCACCTTAAATTCAAATGTTAATAACTTTTATCTTAACACAATAATTTTACACATCTTCACTTTGATCCTACTCTTTATACAATTACCACATATTAATTTAATATCACCATTATACAACAACAATATCTTATTTCCTTATTAAAATTCATTCCAATTATACTATAACTAACACTTTTCTCTTATAATTATTTGAAACTAATATAACTTAGCTCCTTTCATATGCATATACATATCAAAACACTATACTATGCACATTATCATATAGCTTGCATATTCTTAATATAACTACACACATTGAATTTCAATAAATACTTGTAAACTTAATACATTTCGGATCAATTGATCTAACTATCATAATATGACCATCACAACCTTATTCTATTCTGACCAACCTTTTATCTATTTTAAATTCATCAATTTGTTTTCAATTTATGACTTAATTCTATTAGGTCAAATTTATTCTCAAATTTTAATTCTCTTGGAATTCATCATTACAAATAATATTCACTTCCCCTAGTCTCATTTACTTTACACATCATTTTCATCAACTTATTCATTTTATACCACTTTCAAACACATTTATTATAACTCTTACTCACATTTCATAATTCCTTTCATTTACCATTTTCTCACATTTCTTATAGTTACCCTATTTACACAAATCACTTTTATTATACATCATTTAAAGCTCATCATATTTTTACAATTCTCTTCTGTTTCCACACTTTCTATAACTATAAACAAATTTCTAGTATAAAATTATAAGATATAACTATGCAAACCATAAGTCTTGACCATGTTTCTTGAAGCATAACTATCAATCTCACTAAAACTATCCAACGGTCATGCTATAATAATGGTCACATCTGTGGCTTATAAATAAATACTTCCCTTCTATCATTCTTCTTCAAACATTTCCAATCACAATGTTAAGTTCGTATCGCAAAAATCACATATTCATTTTCTAATCTTTTGATACACAAAAAGTTAACACGTTTCAGCTCTGTTTCAAAGCAATTTACTCTTGATCACTTGATCATCATTAGCCTAACTCATGTTTCAACAATATTATCATTAACATCTCTTACATATACACATTATTTCATATGCTAATATACACAATTTCCATTTATTACTCCATTTCTAATCTATCTCTTATAAAAATTTTCATTCATTTTTTTTTAATTCCATACTTTCTTCATTATACTTTCCTTTTTCCTTACAATCTCTTATTTATACGCATATACTTTAGGCCTAAAACACTATACAATCATGAAGTTCAGTTGTTAAAATAACAATTTCACCGTCCAGCTCTATTCGGGTCCATTCTTAATCTCAATTCATCACATGACCTAACTCTACGCAGGTCAAGACCTAATCTCTCTTAAATCTATTAATACATGCAATATCATTCTCAATATCCCCAGACACGTATTTGTATAAGGTAGTAAACACTCGATAACATTTTTTTTTAATCATACACATATACCTTCGTAAGTCATAATCACAATGTGACACTAATTCGTGATGAATATTGCCCAAGCCAATTCGTCGCGCTAGTGACTTTTGTCGCCGATTCTGCCGTCTCCGATTTTTTTATTTTTTATTTTTTATTATATATATATTTAAAAATAAATATATATATATATATATTTAAAAATAAATAAATAATAAATGAAAAGTAAAATAAATATTATATTAAAATAAATAATAAATATTTATAAATAAATAATAAATAATATAAATAATATAAATAAATAATAAATAATAAGTAAAATAAATCAAAATAAATAATAAATATTAAAATAAATAATATATACCGCAAAAATTATTTCGGACTCTTTTAAAATCTTTGGACTGAACTGGATCAAAAATTAAGGGTCTATACTAACCAGCTAGCAGGACTGCCGTATGGGCTCATCGAAGGGGTCAATATTTATATGTGTATTATAAGACTTTGTGTTTAACTTCATTTATTTAAAAATCTAATTTAGTTATTAAAATTCAAGAAACCCTAATTTAATATGTGAACCCTAAGCTTATACATTTATTGCTTTATTTAGTTTTGGATTTGATTATATAGTTTATTATGTGTTTTCATGATCGATTTATTTAATTTCGATGCTTTATTTATTTAATTTATCATGGATGAATATTTTTTTTATTATTATTTATTTATTAAAATTGTAAGAGGTATGTTTTCATAACTGGGTACCTCATTAATTAATCTTTATGTAATTTTATTATTTTCATATTTGAGGATTAATGTTAAGGACACGTTTCCACCTTTTGGCGGATGTCCTATTTAGTTTTAGATATTGGATTATCTAAGGACATGTTTCCATCCTTGGATGGGTGTCCATTTATTTATTTTGTTTGAACATTGCTATAATTTTAATAAAATATTTGTTTATTCTTATGATTGCATGTAGTATGGATAATATCATTAAATTTAAGAATTTTATAATATTAAAACCTGAAAAGGAGGCCGGTTCCAATGAATAGGGCGTTGTGGGGGGTGCTACGCCATTTCTCACCTTCCCCACGCGTACCCAACTTTTCGAACCCAATAGGAGGTTGGGAATTCCTTAGGAATCGAGTCATCCACCCCTTTCTTTTTTCCTAGCACGTCCAAATGGCGACTCTATTTTCTCCGGGTTTAGGCCTATGCTCTCTAAGGCCTCGAGCCTAACAGTGTCGAAGTCTCAAGAACTATTCCACATGAGAGTGGGGGCGAAAATTTCTGCTCACAGGCAGCAATTTGTGGCAGGCCCAGGCCTGCGGCGAATTGTAGCGCGGCCATTCGCCGATTCGTCTTATTTTTATTTTTTATTTTATTTTTATTTTTATTATTAAAACTAAATATTTAAAATTACTTTTTTTCTTTTCTTCTTTTTTTAATATATTAAATAATAAATATTATATTAAAATAAATAATAAATATTATAAAAATTATTTTGGACTATTTTAAAATATTAGACTTAGACTTAGTTAAAAAATAAGGGTCTACACTCAGACAGATGGGCAGTCAAAGAGACTGATACATATTCTAAAGGATATGTCAAGGAGATGTATCATTGATTTTACTGGGAGCTGGGACAGATCTTTGCCATTGATTGAGTTTGCTTATAACAATAGTCATCAATACAATATTGGGATGGCACCATATGAAGCCTTGTATGGCAGGAAATGCAAGATACCTTTGTGTTGGGATGAGGTTGGAGAAGGTAAACTAGTAGGTCCCGATTTGAATAAGGAAATAGAAGAGAAAGTGAAGTTGATTTGGGATCGTCTGAAAATGGCTTTAGACCAACAAAAATCCCATATTGATTTGAAGAGGAAAGACATAGAGTTCAGTATGACAGGTAAAGTATTCCTGAAGGTGTCATCATGAAAGAAGATTTTGAGATTCATTCGTAAAGGGAAGTTGAGTCCTCATTTCATAGGACCATATGAGGTACTAGAGAGAGTTAGTCCAGTGGCTTATAGATTGGCTCTGCAGTCTGAGTTGGATCGAATACACAATGTCTTCATGTCTCTATGCTTCGGAGATACAAATTAGACGCATCTCATAACTTGTCAATGGAGTCTATTAAGGTGAGACCGGATCTAACTTACGAGGAAGAACCAGTGGCAATTTTGACACGAGAGGTGAAAGAGTTGAGGAACAAGAAGGCACCACTTATGAAAGTTCTTTGGAAGAATCATGCTACTAAGAAGGTGACATGGGAGAGTGAGAAGATAATGCAAAGTCAGTATCCTCAATTATTCCAGAGTGGATAGCAAGTAATTTCGAGGATGAAATTTTCTTTAGGGAAGAGAATTATAACATCCTTAATTTTTGAGAGATAAATAAAATAAATTAAAATTAGATAAATTAAATAAATGATTTAAAAGGAAAATGGATGGATTTTAAGTTAAAAGTGGAAGGTATATGTGAAATATGCATAAAATAAACATAAAATATATAAAGTCAACTCTTTTAAAAGAAAAGTCAAAGGTCAAATGGCATTTTTATAAATATACTTTGTAAATTAAAATTAATTTAAAAAAATTTTAATTTTTTATTAAAGAGGAAAATTATTGTTTTTATTAAATAAATAAATAAATAATTAAAAATATAATAAAATATTATATACATGGCTATTTTTTAAAGTGAAAGAAAGAGAAAACAAAATTGATTTTTCATCTTCTTCTTCTTCCTTAGTTTGGCCGAAACTCCATAGCCACCAATAGAGGATTTTTGCTTCTTCCAAGCTTCCAAGATTGAGAGGTTTTCAAGGTTTCAATTGGAATTCTAGTGATTTCCACCATAAATAGTAAGTTTCCAACTTGTTTCTTTGAATTTCCATGGAAATTGAGAATAAGTTGATTTTGGATTTTTGAAGTGGTATGATTTAATTGCTTAATTGGGTATGAATGAAGTTATTTTGAGTAGCTATTAATGATTTTAAGGTTGGATTTAAGAAATGGTTGAGGTTGAGTGAAGTTTGGTGAAGAGAGAGAATTTAGGATTATGGAACTATTGAGTTTTTGAATTCATGTGATATAATTGTACAATTTGGTTCCAAATGTGTTATTTTGATACATAAACAAGGATTTTAAAGTCAAATAATAGATTTGGTTATGTTTGGATAGAGTTTGTATGAGATAGTATTGATTTAGGGTTTTGGAAAGGGAATTATCAAAGATTGGTTAATTATTTGATTTTAATATTTAAATCATGTTGTTTAATGATATTAGTGTTGGAAATAAGCTTGGATTAGTAATTGGAATGGAAAACCTTCAATGGAGAAGGTTATGCCATTTTAGGTTTTTGAACAAAGCCATGTATTTAATTAATGTAATTAGTTTAAACATATTAAAATATGTTTGTAATAATATAAATAAACTTAAAACACTAATTTAAATGGTTTAACATGGTTTTTCAATGTTAAAGTAAGGCTAGGCTTAATTTTGGAAATGTTGTAGGAGTTAGATTTAATTAAGGTTTAATGCTTGTAATGGCTTAAAATATGATATTAAATGATTGTATTTGATCACATTTGGTATAGGCATTGAGAAGTAGTAGATTGCCCAACCTTAGTGTTAAAGGGCAACTTGAAAGTGAAGGTTTGTGGGAGTTTTTTTAGCTTGCATTTGAGTTCTTATTAAGGTATGTACAAGCTTTTGATAAATAGGATATGTTTATCTTACATTTGGGCTTAACACATTTTGGATGAAAAATGTGTTAAGCTACTTGATACATCGAACATTCATGAACAATGTGCTATGACATGTGTATTATTATGTATGCCTTATATGCATTATGAAAAGTCATTATTAATGGCTAAATTGAATAAAGTGTTAAATATGTGAAAATAACCCAAAACATTTGGGTAATGTGATTTTAATATGAAATGTGATACATTGTAATGAAATGATGAGATATGATGAATTTCTATGAATTGACATTGATATGAATGAAAAAAAAAAGTGAAAATGATACAATGTGATGAAAAATAAGAAAATGAAGCAATGTGAGAAAAATGTGAAAATGAGGCAAACTGCCTAGTTGATAATGAGAAAATGAGAAAAAGTTGATTATGAAAAATATGAAATAATTGTGTGCCTAGTATGTTTTTCAATTTTCGGAGTTCTGTATTTGGCTGCATACCTATGAAGTTATCCTCATTATTTGCCTTTGGGCCTAGACATTATGCGTCACTAATACAGATTTGCCTTCGGGGCTAGACACTTGGCATCACTGTGATATGATTTACCTTTGGAGATAGCTTTTGAGCATTACTTTGATTTGCCTTCGGGGCCAGATACTTGGTGTCAATTTGGAACAAAATTGTAACTCTGGAATTTGAATAATGCATTAGTTTGTTTGGGCCCATGCTTGTGTATGTGATTTATGTGAAAGATGAGAAATTATGGTATAAATTGGAATTGAATGGCACATTGTGGCATGGCATACAAATGCATTATGCAATGGCATTGTAATTAAGTTTTATTATTATCAAAAATTTGTACAGCTAGAATTTTATCTAGCACAATTGTAATTCATCGCGCAGGTGACAGAGGTAATCTGGTTGAGCCGGAGAGTTCTTCTAGACTGGATCGGGCTAGATTTGAGTTGATTATAGAGTTAATTTTTAGAGTATCAAGATCAGAGATGCTACCAGCATGTATAGATTTTATATTATATAGTACATTGTGATATTATGTACATTATGTTATATTTTTTAAGTATATAATGTAAATTATAAAGAATGTTTTGGATAAATTATATAATGTGGGTTTTACATGTGTTTTGATAAATATATATGTATATGTATAAATATTTTGAGAAATATGGAGAACTTGAGAAGTGTTGGGGAAATGTGAGATGTAGTGTATATTAGGAGTTTTTGGTTCATGTTGTGTTTTGTTGAATTTTTGGGATGTCCAAATTATAGACAAAACTTTGGTGATTTTTTTTCCAAAGATTTTTATGAAAAATACTTATTTTGGAGCCTATGGTTTATAATTAATATTCTATTTATTATTTAAATATACATTTTTAGTTATTTGGGATTTTAAATTTGAGATGTAAAATTTTTTATTAAAACGGGTTATGGCATTTTTGTACCGTATATGCATATTTTATATATAATGGACATATGTATTATATGCATATAGTGTATAAGGGTGTTACATGAAGTCTCAGAATACTCAAGTAGGGGACAAATGTAGACACTTGATTTTGGCCTTAAGCTAGTTCGATCCTAATTAAAGATGGCCTAAGTACTTATCGGTCTATTCTTAATGGATTAAAACTATTTTAAGCTTTTAATTTGATTGGTTCAATTTTTATAAGGCTTAAATAAGTCCAGTTTAGTTTTTAAAATATTGAAATGGTCCGAAAGAAAATTTTAAAACCCTAAAATGGTCTGAAAGTAAATGTGGGTCGATATGGACCATACCATATCAAACTAGGCCTTCCCAATTTGATATGGGTGGTCCATATCGAATTAGGCAATGCCTAATTCAATTGAGACCATGTCCATACTGAACTAGGGCATGCCTAATTCGATATGGGTGTCTATATCGATTTAGGAAATGCCTAATTGGATATGGACAATGGTCCATATCGAATTAGGGCATTCCTAGTTTGATATGGACCTTGGTCCATGTCGGATTAAAATGTTTTTAGTTCGATATGGTCAACTTTTGGCCTCGAATTCAAATGGTTTTAGTTCGACATGGTCACAGTTTACCTTGGATTAAAATTATTTTAATTCGATATGCCTCAGAGGACCATGCTTAATTAGGAAACTAACACTCATTTAACAAGGTTTAACCTAATATGTTCTTATAAATACATGTCTTAAAATAGGCAGCTAAGGGGAGAGCAACAAGAAGCAATAATCAGGAACTGGCAAGAATAATCAAACTATAAGCATTAAACCCTAGCAATTGAGGGAGAAGAGAAAGAAAAACATAAAATCATCAAATTAAGAAGGCAGTGGACGACTGTCTTCATTCTGTTCAATCGAGATTTAACCATGGTGTGAATATAAAGCTTGGATCAACATAAAAATATTGGTGGAACCTACATCAGAGGTTTGTAATCCTTTATTCAGTTTATTTTAAATTTACAGTAATTCCTTTGTTCTTTTTTCATTGCTTTGTTTTGTTATTGCACTTTTATATACATCCAATAGCCTTATCTAAGAAGTTCCAATTTGTATCCAGTAAACCATTTAATTTAAAACAACATTACTGATAGGTTTTTTATTTAATGTTAATTGGTAATAAATTAGTTTAGTTCATAATACTCATATAAACCCTTTTTAATCATCTTTGCACGACCATCCATTTAACATCCAGTAGTGATTTATAAAGACATGTTTCATATAATCCAGTAGCCAGTTTTCAATATCAAACCCTAAAACAGTTTCCAATATCAAAACCCTAAACCAGTTTTCAATCCCAAAATCTTAAAACCAGTTTTTAATGTTAAAACCCTAAAATTAGTTTTTAAATCCTAAAATCCCAAAAACCAGTTTTTAAATCCTAAAACCCTAAAACTAATTTTCAAAACTTAGAAACCCTAATCTTATTTTTCTAAAAATCCTAAACCCTAGCTTTTTTTTCTTAAAATTCTAATTTTATAAAAACCCTAATTGTATTTTCATGAAACCCTAAAACATTAATCTTAAAACCCTAATTCATAAGTTAAAATCCTAGTTTGTGCATTAATCATTTAATATGATATTTAAATGTAAAATTGATTATTAATGCATGTTTATGTTTTGATGGATGTTTTATTATATTTTATGATGGATGTTTCATTTTAATTATCATGATTCAATGATTGAATTTATTTAATTAATTGTTCATTTGAATTATAAGAGGAATGTTTCCACTTTGTGGGTACCTCATCATTTAAGTTCAATGTAATTTTAATTATTTTTGAAGTTTGGATTAATGTAAAGAACACATTTTCACCTTTTGGTGGGTGTCCTATTTATTTTGCTTTGTTTTAGACATTGGACATGGCTGTAAGGGTATGTTTCCATCTTGAAGGGGTGCCCATTTATTATTTTCTCTTGAACATTATTTTGATTTTAATACAATGATGTTTTACTTTAATATTCACATGTAGTATGGATAATATCATAATAACTAAGAATTATATAATATTTAGACTTGAAAAGGAGGTCAGTTCCAATGAACCATGTGTTGTGGGGATGTTGGGTCATTCTCACCTTCCCCACATGTACCCAACTTTTCGAACATATTAGGGAGTTGGGGATTCCTTAGGGATTGAGTCATCCACCCCTTTCTTTTTTCTGGCCTGTTCGGGTGGCGATTCCATTTTCTCTAGGTTTAGGGCCATGTTCTTTAAGGCTATGAGCCTAACAGTGTCAAAGTCACAATAACCATTCCACCTAAAGTACTGGGCAAAAATCCTCGCTCACAGTACTGATTAAGGAGCTTATGTGTATTGATGGCGTAGAAGATTCAAAGAAGAGGAAGTTAAAGCTTAAGGCTTTAGCTTTCTCTATGATTGCTGGGTTTTTATTTTCAGATGACCTAGGGTGGGGAGACATTATGGTAGTCTATTTGGTGGCTCAGATGGAGGACTCACACACCATTACTGGTATCATTTTGGTTGAGACTTTGATGAGCTTGGATAGTGTATTTAGGGTGGATGGGAGATGGTTTGTTACCCTATTGATTCTCCAAGTAAATCTTTTCTCAAACTTCTTCCCCCTGTATCAAGAAACATACTAACATTCTCTTCAAACAGGTATGGCTCAAGGATCACCTTCAAATTGTTAGATGCCTAGAGAGGTTGCCCTACTGCTCACATCATTAGCGGACTTGGAGAATTGATGTTAGGTTTATCTTAGAGTTAGAGTAGACTATATGGTTATTTGATCTGAGTTCTAAGAACATCACATGGTACTGTCGATAGTATGGTATAAAGAGCTTCATAATCTGAAACTTTGGTTATAAGATAGTTTGCCAGATGGGATTGAGTATGAGTACGTTTTACTAAGGTACCAGGGTTATGCGATATATGGGACACATCATAGGGTTCCACTGGATGGGGCCATCTACTCTTCTTGTCTCATTACTTGGGCAGTTTCTAGGGCTATTATGGGAGGTTGGACACAGTCTTATCATATAGTTCAACATGGTTTGAGCATTGGCAGTACCAGGGAGTATGAGGATTGGTAGATTGATAGTGTATGGCCTAATGAGAAGACTCAGTGAGCTACCCTACTGACTGAGCAAAAGGAGACTGACACATAGATTATGGGGACTACTTCTAGGATTCACTCATGAGCTGAATGAAAGTGAAATACTCGAGATTAACTAGGGTTTTTAGACTACTAGGATTTCATTGTGTTTCTTGCCATGTTTTTGGGTTTTTCTTTTCTTTAGTTGTAATAAGGAAGATGAAATAAAATAAAAAATGAGATTTATTGATTTATTTACTCAAAAATTTCACTCAAACATTAGTTATTTATCTTTTTTTTTCCTTTTTTAAGCTTAATTGTTGCTCGAGCTGCCCTTACAAGTTTTTAACTTGACGAGCTGCCTTAACTTTTGCCTAAAGCACCCTTTCAGGTTTTCAGCTTAGCAGACTCTTACTCTCTCCCCCCCTCCCCTCTTTTTCTAACCTTGGCACTTATTTTTGAAAAAAAAAATTTAATTTTATTTATGATTTGGACCAAACCCAAATGGTTGCCTACATATCTCTTTTACAACAATAAGAAAATATAATTTCACTTTTAAGAGAAATAGTTTCATGTAGTTCTAGTATAATGCAATTATATATAATATCTCTTTAGCTGATTGAGATTGGTCAAGATTGCTAACTCTATACCATCCATGTTTGCCAAGATTGCACCTCCACTTGATAGGATCTTTGTAATATTCATAATTTTTATATACATAAAAATAATTATTATAAGAAAATAACTAGATGTGTTGGAAGGGAGATACATAATATATATACTAGATATACACAATATATATACTGGACACATAATGTATATATGATGTATACACATATACACATATATATTTATGGTTGGAAAAGCTGCTACTAATAATAATAATAATAATAATAATAATAATAATAATAATAATAATAATAAAAGAAGAAGAAGAAGAAAGAAAAGTCAAAGTAAAAAGAATTATTGTATAGTTGGAAATTAAAGAAAGATGATAATTAATTAATTAATTAATTAATATAAAAAGGGGTAAGCTTGGAATTTAGAGTTAAAAACTCATCTTTTTCTCAACCTACCATGGCCGAATTTTTAAGCAAAGAGGGGAGAATTTTTTCTTCAAATACACCAAATTTTACTAAAAATCAAAGTATTTCAATTTGGTTTTAAAGATTAACCAAGGATTTAAGTAAGTATTCTTCATCTTTAAGCTTAGTTTTCTTGATTTTTAAGATTATGTAATTATTGAGTTAATGGTAGAGATGGTTTTAATTATCAAAGTAGATAGTTATGAAGTTATTATGATGAGAATATGTTGATTTAATAGTTAGGTGATGGAAGTGAGCTTGTTTTGGTGAAGTTGAAATATGGAAGTAGTGAAATTAGGGTTTTGCTTGGATTTTGGTCAGAATTAGTATAATTAATGCTTGTTTTATATAAATTGAATATGAGAATAGTTTTAATTAAATGATTGGACCTTTGTTTGGTTTAGGAGTAGATAGGCATAATTGAAGCAAAAGGGAAAAGTTTAGGGTTTTCCCAATTTGAAGCTTGGAAAGTGCTTTTGGTTTGATTTTAGAGCTAAATAAGGTTTGTATATACTTTGACAATATATATTTTTAATGATCATATTTGGCATAATCACATTGACTAATCACATTGACATTGTGAAAGTTTGTTGTTTTGTTTTAAAGTGAGGTTATTCATATATTCTATACATTGATTCAAAAATGTGATGTGAATTTTGCTTTGAGTTTTAAACCATTTTGCCATGGTGGTTGTAAATATCTTAGGTGAAGCACAATATTGATATGGAGTATAATGTGCAATATGAAAATGATTATGGAATGTGATGAAATGTGAAAAAAATGAGGATAAATGATGAAATGAGGTGAAAGTATGAAAATGAGATATGACATTGTGTGCTTGTTAGCCCTGCACAATTACTTGCTCCAGAAAATAAAATTTGTTATTATCGAGTTGGCATGCTAACGATACGTCATGACGTTTTATATGCTTTTGGGCAAGGCACATTGGTGTCGGATACTTTGGTGTTGAAGAGATGGCCTTTGGGTGAGAGTGATACACTAATATCAAATGAAACTTAGTCTCCGAAGTCAGACCTTTGGGTCGCGATAGGCCAAGTCAATCTTTCTGAAACATGGATATCGTGTAGGGTTTTCTTAGTCCAATG
Source organism: Garcia nutans (assembly GCA_947685225.1). NCBI lineage: Eukaryota > Viridiplantae > Streptophyta > Magnoliopsida > Malpighiales > Euphorbiaceae > Garcia > Garcia nutans. Next base: position 27,651,890 of record CANTUV010000009.1, on the reverse strand, counting down.
TGTATTAATGTGATATGTTTATATGATGTATGAGATTATAAATATTAATTAAGAATTGCAGTGTAATTGAAATTAATTGCATTTTTATGTTATGAGAAGAAACATTTGTTCAAAATACATTATGTTATCAAAGTATGTACTACCAAGCTTTTAGCTTAGAGCAATTGAATTATATTGCGTAGGCAATAGAATTTAGAGAACAGGGAAGTCCTGATAGATTTGAGCAGGTCTAGATTTGTGGTTGATATTGAAGTAGAGAGGTTTGCCACAAGACCCATCTTGTCGGTGATGTACTATATTGCATGTATAAATTTCTATCCTAATGTTTTAGGATATGTACATTATAATTCTTTGTTAAATATGTTTAAGTTACAAAATTTGTAATGTTTTATAAATACTAAAGTTGTATGTTATTAAATGTGTTAAGTATTTGGATATGAATTGAAGATATTGTGATTTTGAGAAATTATAATTTTGGGAGTGTACTTTTAATGCAGGTTGAGTATTTTGTAATTTGGGATTTTATAAAATTACAGATGAAACTTTAGCAAAAAATTTTCAGAGATTTTCTTTTATAAATTAATCAAACTATATTTAAGTTTGATTTGTTCAATTGTTATATAAACTTATAATAGTTTGCTTATAATATTTAAAATCTTTGAAAAGCTTCAATTTTTGGTAATAAATAAGAGCGGTTATACAGTGAATTATTATAGTATTCTTGTATTCTATATATGTATTTGATGTATACGGGGTATAAGTATTATACATATATAGGGTATAAGGGTGTTACAATCTTCTTCAACAGATAAGGATCGGCCCAATTTGGTATGAACTTTTCTCTAGGATCATGAACTTGAGCTTTGATTTCTTTGAGAACCAAAATTCCTTCTTGCAAAAAATGTTCCTTGACCTTTTTATTGAAATTCCTTGCCAGCATCTACTAATAACCTTGCATTTTGAAAAGGGCATACATCCTCTTTTCCTCAATGGCATTTAATTGTCTGTGGTACCCTTTTATCCATTCTGCTTCTATCAATTGGAATTCTTGCATGACCCGAGCTAACTGTACTTCAATCTCAATTGGTAGGACAACCTATGTACCATAAACTCCCAATCGACATTCAAGTGAAATTATGGTATCTCTGAAGTGTAAATGTTAGTTGCTCATGCCAGTTTTTATGATTGGTGATCATTTCCTACAGAATGTTCTTGATAGTCTTGTTGGCAGCTTCTATAGCTCCATTAATTTGAGGCTTGTATGGTGAGGATCGATGGTGTTGTATCTTGTACTTTTCCAAAAAGGATACTACCTCTTTTTGAAAATGGGACCTGTTGTCTGAAATGATTTCAAAAGGAACTCCAAATCGATAAAGGATGTTAGTTTGTATAAAGTGGGCAATTGGAGTCGTGTATCCTGAAAGATGTTACTTTGATCCATTTGGTGAAGTAATTAACCTCCATAAGGAAGTATTCATGCCTCTCTGTGGACTTTAGGCTAGTCTTGCCAATCACATTTAGGCCCAAAGTTGCAAAAGGCCAGGGTGTAATAATTGATTATAAAGGCAAGGGCGGTTGATGTTTCCTCTTAGCATTAATTTGGCAGTTATAACTAAGGGTGGGCACAGGTTCGATCGGGTTAGAGTGATTTTTCAACTCGACCGAACTCGACTAAAGAGGAAAAAATCAAACTAAAACCACCCGATTTTTTTAAAATTTCGACTGAACCAAATTAATTTCTGGTTCGATCGAGTCGATCAAGTTCTAACAGAATAGAGCTTTACATTCAAATTTATTATTACTCTATTTTAGTATTGTCGGGGTCATTTCGGTCGGGTTAAATAATAAAAAAAATACGTATATTTATATAAAATATTATATAAAAAATTTTATAGATCGGATCGGGTTAATATATTAAAATTTATAAATATATATGTATCGGTTGGATTTGGATTAAATTAAAAAAAAATAAATTTCAATCCGATCATCCTACCGAACCTAAATTTTTTTAGAAATATCAACCCGATTCACCCGTGTATATAATATAAATTGATTGAACTCAACCAAAATATACTCGGTTCGATCAGATTTGGTCATATTCGATAAATTTGCACACCCCTAGTTATAACATTCCTCCACAAAAGTAACACAGTCCCGATATAAGTTCAACCAATAATATCCCAGCTTGATGATTTTTTTTGTTAGAAATTCACCACTCATGTGAGGTCCAGACTCTCCTCCATGAACTTCTTCCATTACCTGCTTAACTTCCTTTTCTGTAAAGCATCTTAAGTGGATGTTATCCTAGGTGCACTGGTATAGTACATCACCATTTAAGATGAAGTGAGTGGACAACCGCCTCAAAGTCTTTTTGCTGCCCTTTGTTGCACCATCTGGGTATTCACCTTCTTTGATAAACCTGAGGATGTCCCAATAACAGGGTTTATCATTTTCTTCTTCCTGTTGTTCATGAAAAAGGCTGGTTTCTGTTGTACCTTAATTAGTATAGGCTTGACCACTGTATTGCCATCCTTTTATATTTTAATTTAATTATTTTCGCTTCTAACATTTTAACGTATGCACACTTGCCTATAATAAAATAGTGTTAAATATTTCATTTGGTGATGAGCTTGAAAGATTAATTTATCAAAAATCTATGCTTAATTATTTTGAAAGCAAATATGTACCTACATTAAAATATTATAGACAAAAATACACTTTATCCTTGTAAACTAATTAAATATATATATATATATATAATATTGACTTTCTAAAATAGTTATTTCAAAAATAAAATAAAAATAACAAACTCAAACTCAACCCAATATAATCAAACAAATGGATTTCACCTATTCATTTCAACTTCTTTAATCTAAACCCTTTTTTAAGAATTTAGATCTAAAGAGTTTCATTTTGACTAGGGGAAATTACACCATTTATTACTTTTTAACTTTTCTTTTCCTTTTTACTACTTTCATTTTTAACTTTTCTTTCTTCATTTTTGCTATTAATTTAATTTTTTTTTTTCCTTTCAAATGTTTGTCTCTTCCTCATCCTCTTCCTTTCTCTTCATTATCTTTCTTTCGTTCATCTATTTTCATTCTTTGCTCCATCATTGTTTCCTCATCCTCCACCATCGACACCTCTTCTCCACCTCTGCCGCCTTTTATCCTCTATCGCCAATCCCTCTTTCTGATTCTTTTAACTTTTTTTTAAAATTTGTTTTTTTTTATTTCATTAAAAACAAATCAATTTGGTTTTTATAACTATTACAAGAAGAAGAAAAAATATGAATCAAATAGGAAAGATCTTATGGCATTGTGTTTGTAAATCTTTTGATTTTTTTATTTTGATTGTTTTTGGTCGTCAATTATAATATTTGGGGACCTTTGTTGTGTTTCAGTTCTAAAACACTCTACATTGATAAAATGTTTCTAAGGAAATTTTTTTTCAATTTTTTAGTTTTTCCTGTACTCTGAAAAAATTCTTCTTTTATCTCCATACACACCCACACATATATAACATATAAAACAACATATAAAAGTTTCTCCACGCTTCTTAATTTAAAATTTATCACATTTTTCAAATTATATACAAAATATATATAACGTATAAAATGATATATATAAATCTATAATTCATATTTATCAAATTATATACGACATATTTAACATATAAAATGATATATAAAAAATTTTAAATTCACATTTATCAAATTATATGCAATATATATAATATATAAAACAGATATAAAAATGAGGCTTTTTCAAAAATACTTATTTTTTTCAATTTTAAAAATATATTTTTTTAATTTTTAATTTCAAAATACCATTTTTTAAAAATAGATTTTAGGTATACATTTGGTATACTTAAATTTAATTTTTAAAGATATATATTGAGTATATATTTGATATATCAAAAATATATAAAAAATATAAGATATTTTAAAAAAAAAACTAAAAAGAATATTATACATTGTAATTTCCTCTATAAAACTCTGAAATTCACATTTATTAAATTACATTCAACATATATAACATATAAATGACTTATTAAAGTTTGTACCTTTTTCTTACTATGAAATTCATCATATTTAACAAATTATATGTAATATATATAATAAATAAAAATTTAGAGTTCACATTTATTAATTATATATAGCATATATGGCATATAAAAGTTTATAGATTTTTCTTTATCTAGAATTCATCACATTTATGAAACATATATAATATATAAAATAACATAAAAATTTAATTCATATTTATTAAATTATATACAGCCTATATAACAATTAAAAATTTATATATTTTTTATATATAATTCATCACATGCATCAAATTATATGCAATATATATGATATGTAAAATAATTTTTATCATATATATATAGATAGATATTTGTTGATTTATGTCTCATATTTTGTTTTAAATATCTTATACACTATTTATATGTTAATTCATGTCTTATGTTTTTGTAAATTTTATATGAAAATATATAACATATAAAACTTATGAAAGAAAGACAATTATTTAATTAATGTTTCCGTGTTTATATAATTAATTGTTCAGTTTTGGTATTTTTGAAAATTTTTCAAACACTATATTAAAGAAAACAAATTTTATTTTTTAGTTAATTTTGTAAATTACCCTTTTGACCAAGGGAAAAACATAAGTGCATCAGATTTAAAAGTTTGTTTATTCAGAAAAATATAAGAGGCAATATTCATTTCTAAGCAATATACAAGACTATTTATCACTATGGTCAAAAAAATGTATTACAGGTAGAACCCATCAAAATGAATATATAGACTATTTACAAGCAAGAAAGACAATGCATGCCCGAGTAAACACCAGTAGAGATTTTACTCGGATTTTCCTGTGCTATATGTCAAGATATATCGAGTAACACTAATGTCTCTTTGTTAATGTCTTCTTCAGGCCCCTAAAAATCTTCCAAAACCACATCAAGTTCATGACAGACAACACAATCGGTATTATTACCGCCAACAATATTCCGAACTTTTGCATTTGCTTGACCTGTTGGGTAAGAAAATAACCAAACCATAAAATATAAACTACAAACCATAAGCATAACTATAATCATAACAATAGCCATAACCACAATAAAAATAAAAATAGAGGCAAAAATAAAAATAACGACGACAGTTCAATAAGAATTGTTAGTTGATTATACTAATTCTAGATCCCCTGAGAAAATTATTGAGATTATATGTTAATTGATCATTTGAGCCTACAAAATTAGTGATAATAAATCCAATTCAAATTTTTGTTTAACGAAATGGCAATCAACCTTTAAGTGTTTTGTTCTTTCGTGAAAGACCACATTTGAAGCAATATGAAAGGTGGAAAATTGCAACATATCAGTTTCATATTCTTCTAACTTCTTTCCATTTAATTCTTGAAGGATTTGCTTTGACCAAATAAATTCACATGTTGCAAGAGCCCTAGCACGGTGTTCTACTTTTACACTTGACCTTGCAACCAAATTTTGCATTTTACTCTTCTAAGAAACTAGATTTCCTCCAATCATGATATAATATCCTAAAGCATCTATCTGATGAAAAACCTGCCCGATCAACATTAGAATACTTATGATTCATGAATGGCCCTTGTCTTCATATATTAGCCATCATGCTTGGACTCCTTTAGTATGCTTAAGATGATCACTATATGGAGCTTGAAGGTACGACTTACCACAGTACAACAAAATATCTAGGCATGTGATGTTCAGTGGCTCCTGTCGAGGGGCAAATTCTATAGGGATTGAGGTGACATAGCCAAATACAAGTATCAATATCCCGCATGAAAAGCTTTCTCTAGATATGTTAGAAGCAGCATGAGAAATTGCAAACTTGGAAACTATAAACTATTTTAATTTTCTCAAATCTCTAGATTGAAAATGATTGAACAAACGCTTGTGTAGTTGAGAGATCCCATCTAGATCACTAATTATTATAACAATAGATGCATTTGTTCACGACCATCAAGCCTAAAGAATACAAAATGATCAATTTCACTTCATGACGTCCAAATTGTTGGAAAACAGAATTGATCGTCCAGACATGGTCTCAAGGGATTCTTTATAATAGACCTCAACTAATTCATGAAACAAACATTCTTAATATCAAGTTGGCAAAGTGGCCAATGATATATGGCTGCTAAAGAAATGAGAAGGCTAATAATAAAGGCAATTTTTATAATTATAGTCAATGTCATAAATTTGAGGGCATCCTTTAACGACATGGCGTGCTTTCAATTTATCAATTTTCCCATCAGGTTCTAGTTTCATTATATAAACCAGTAACAACAAACAACAATTTTAGCTAACATTGCATTCTGTCACCTTAGATGTTCTAATGTTTCACTAATAGTCTTAGGGATGGAGATATTAGACAAGAAAGAAATAAAAGCTTAATATGAAGGGGATAGCTAATGATAACTCAGAAAAATATAAATAAAATGAGAATTTCAAGATAAAAGAATACATTTCAGAGTAGGAATGGAAGGACTTACAGTTTCTGTTGAAGGCATGACTAGAGTGGGAGACAATAAGGAAGTAGGATTATACAATCCAAAAAGAAAACATAATATTTACACCTAAAATCAAGGATATTCTAACACTCCCACTCAAGTTATATATCATAAGCTCCTAGTTTGTTACAAATATATTCAATCAGAAGTCCTATTAGAGTTTAATGAGGATATTTGTAAATTGATCACTAGAATTGACAAAACTGGTCATAATACATCCCGATTCAATCTTTTGTCTGATAAAATGACAATCCATCTCTATATGTTGTCTTTTCATGGAAGAATAGATTTGACGAAATATGCTGTTGTGAATGTGCTATTTAGTTTGTAAGGGTAGTTAGGTCTTTTGTTAATTATTTGACCTAATGTATATATATATCTTGTATTCTTCCTTAGAAAATAAGAACAACATAGAGAGCATTCTCTCCAACATGGTATCAGAGCAAATGAGAGAGAATTTGGTGAGAGGGCTGTGTTTTTTTTTTCCTGCTGGGGGCTAGTTTTAGGGGCTGCCATTTCTGTTCTGAGGTATTGCAGGCGTCCAGTAGCGACACAGCCTCCCTCAGCCAATTGCCTGGCCGCCGACCAGCCTTCGCCAGAAGCCCCGTCGCCGGAAACCCAGCGCGTGAAGCCCACGCGCCTCCAGAAGTTCCAAACCTTTCTCCACGCCAGCGCGTGTAGGCGCGTGCCGCCACCTCTGGCCAAAATTTTCCGGCCGGTCTTGCTCCTCCGTGATCGCCCTTGCTGTGCGACTCTTGGTATCTGGTCAGTTCCTCATTTTGTCGGACTTTTTTTTTCTGCTTTGCTGTGTTTTGTTCTCCAAGATTATGCTCTGTTTTGTGGTTACTGCCACTGCTTGCCACTCCAACAGGCTGCTTCCGCTCCATTTTGTGTGTCACAGAAACTACATTGCCGCTGCTTGCCTCTTTCCATCCTTGGTTTAGTTTGGTCATAGTTTTTTTTTTCCCTAGAAGAGATGGCTGAAAGTAAGGTGATTCCCCCGAATAACGACAATCCTTCGTTACAAATCAGTCAGTTCAAGTTGGACGGTGCCGGAAACTATCTTGCTTGGTCAAGGTCGTGCTATCTATTTATCAATGCAAGAGGTTATACAGGCTATCTCAACGGCTCTAAACTTCGTCCGGCGAAAACTGACACTCAATACAATGTGTGGGAATCTGAAAATTCTCTCATTATGTCATGGCTTTTGAGTTCAATGGAACTGAGGATTGCGGCTAGTTTCATAATGCTTGATACGGCAAAAATGGTATGGGATTCTGCTAGGAAGACTTATTCTGGACAAGGAAATGCTGCCTTGGTGTTTGAACTTTGTCTTAAGGTTGAAGGTTTGAAACAAGGGGAGATGACTGTGGATGATTATTATGCCGCTTTAAATGAGGTGTAGAGACAATTAGACTACTATGATGACTTTCATGCTAAATGTGAAGACGATGCGGTTCAGTATCACAAGAAGGTTGAGACTGGGCGTATATTCAAATTTCTAGCAGGATTGAATCCTGAATATGATCCTGTTCGAGTTCAAGTGTTGGGTAGAAATCCTATGTTATCCTTAGAAGAAACTCATGCTTACATTCAGCAGGAAGAGAATAGGAGGAGAACTGTGATGAAAACTCCTATCATTGAAAAAGCTGGGTTAGTAGCATCACCCGGACTTGTAGCATCACCAGCTACTCGCACCATCTCTAAAGAGGATACTCGTTTTTGTGAACACTGTAAAACTCCTGGGCACCTCAAGGAAAAATGTTGAGAATTGATTGGATGACCAACTTATATTGGTGGTCATGGTAGTGGCCGTGGAAGGGGGCGCGGTCGTGGTAGAGGAAGATCAGGGTCATCTCAAAGTGTAGCAAATCAAGCTGAGGTGGCTAGCTCCAGTTCTATTCCTGGTTCTGATGCTCTCTCTACAGGTGACTTATCTGCTGAAGAGTTGCAAGCTTTGAGAAATCTCCTTCGACAGGGTACACCATCCTCATCCAACTCTACCTCTCATTTTTCGCAGTCAGGTATGGCATTTCTAGTCAATTCTGTTGATGATTCTTGGATTATAGACTCAGGAGCAAACAAACATATGACAGACTCTTTAGAGAAATTTATAGATTACTCACCATGCTCTAGTCAGGAAAATGATAGCATTGCAAATGGCTCTTTAGCGCCAATTTCTGGTACAGGTTCTGTTAAGTGTACACCTGACATTGACCTGAAATCTGTTCTTCATATTCATAGCTTTCCCGTTAATCTCTTATCTGTGCTTACTATTACCAATGACCTTCAATGTCGAGCTGTTTTTTACCCGACTCATTGCTTTTTGCAGGATCTGAAGTCAGGAGAAATGATTGGTCATGGTAAAGTGCACAATGGTTTGTACCTTCTTGAGAAGAATTCCCAAGCCTTGTTAGGAAAGAGTGGAGATGTGAGTCAAGAAATTATTATGTGGCATAGACGGTTAGGACATCCATCTTTTATTGTTCTTAAACGGTTGTATCCTAATCTATTTAGTCGGTGTTCATTTGAAACTTTAGCTTGTGATGCTTGTGAACTAGCAAAACATTCGAGGAATACTTATGTTTCTCATGATAATAAAAGTTCTATTCCTTTTATGACAATTCATTCTGATGTATGGGGACCTAGTCCTATTGTTTCATTGTCTGGCTATCGATGGTTTGTCACCTTTATTGATGATTGTACTAGATTAACATGGGTGTATTTGTTAAAAACGAAGAATGAAGTGTTTTCATGTTTTCAATCTTTTCACCAAATGATTTGCACACAGTTTGATGCTAAGGTGAAAATCCTAAGATCTGATAATGGGACTGAATATATGGATAGCATGTTTCAATCTTACTTAGATGCTAGAGGCATTATTCATCAAACTAGTTGTGTCAATACTAGTGCTCAAAATGGGGTTGCTGAACGGAAAAATAGACACTTGTTAGAAGTTGCTAGGTCTCTCATGCTTATTATGAATGTTCCTAAATAGTTTTGGGGAGATGCCGTCCTTTCGGCTGCATATCTATTTAATCGAATGCCCCTTCGAACACTTAATTTTAAGAGTCCCATAGAAGTTTAAGGGGTCACACCTCTTATACTGTTCCACCCAAAATTTTCGGTTGTGTATGCTTTGTTCATCATAGATATGGGAGTAAACTTGATCCTAGGGCTTTAATGGCAAGAGAATTGTTGTTTTGTAGCTTGATACTACAAGCACTCAATACAATAAGCTCTAGTCAGAATAATAGAATAGGAATGTTGTGAAGTAATAAGAGTAGTCCATCTTTATTAGTTATGTAAGTTGTGAGTCTATTATTAGAATTACCTTGTGGAGGTTAACCATGTAATGCCCAACAGGTATCTTGAGTATGACCACTTTTATCACAATTAGTGCATTGTGACTTGGAGCCTCACCCTTTTCCATTATGATAACCAACTTAGGTTTTTGGTTTGCATAGCTAATATTAAAGCTCCAATTGCATTACTACTAGTTGCATTTAAAAAAATGCGCAACAACAGAGCAGACACATCTTCCAAGGAGGAAATAATAGGACTTACTAAAATTTGATCACACACAAAACTAAGTTCAAATCAAAGACCTATCAAAGCCAAGACCACAAAGATTTTATCCCTTTGCTTTTCCTCTATACCAACATTCTCATACAAGGCATGAGAGAGTTAAATTTATCTTCAATGAAGAGTTGCGAATCATTAGTGAATAGGGTTTTACTTTGGTCCAGACCTTAGAACATGTTTTACAGAATTGAAATATTAAGTAATTTTAAGTCCATGGAATGCCAAAAAAAAAAGGCTATACAATTGAGTATCAATTTTAACCAGTGTTTTCAGAACCGGACCGGTCATTGAACCGGTCTCCCTACTGGTTCACGGTCCGACCGGGTTGAAACGGTTGAACCGGGTTTTTAATTTTTTTTTATTTTAATATTTTATTAGGAAAATATATTTTTTAAGTGAAAAAAAATAAAATTTTATTTGAAAAAAATAATTTATTTAAAAAATAATAATTTTCAACCGGTTTTTGGTCAAAACCGGCTGGTTTTGACCAGTTCAATTTAAAAACCCGATTTTTAATCTATTTTGAAAAAATATTAAAACCGAACCGGACTGGCAACCGGTTCCCGGTTTAACCAGTCCGACAGGCCGGTCCGGTCCGGTTTTAATAACACTGATTTTAACCCAAGTAGTTCTATTTATATATATATATATATATATATAAATTCAGTAGCATTTTTCTTCAAGTGATCATCATTCCCATGTCCCATAGACCATAAAAAATAAATACAGCCTATGATACATAATAATGGTGTCTTGCAACTTAATAATAGTATGTTACATGTAGGAATGAGAGGGGCAATGAGCTATGTTGGTGATTTAGTTAGTTATGAGTAGGACAAATGAGAGAATGATTTTGTGGCTGAGGTCACCTTTTGTTTAGTAGCTAATCTTGCTATATATAGGTTGTACAGATGCCAATCAATTATGCATAATCAATATATCGGAATTTCCTTCTATTTCCTTCTCCCCTCTTCTTCCCTTTTCTCTCTTCTTCTAATTCATGTTCTATCTCTTCCCTGAGTCTCTTCTTTCCTCTCTGTTTCTCTCTTTTCTATAATTCTAACAGCTGGGTTGTTACAAATTGTTATCAAAGCCTTATGAGACTCGGACGGTATCAAGAACAATAAGCCAATCATCTAAGAAATCAAGAAATTCCAGCACAGAGACAAACCAAATAACTGAAGACACAATGAGCAAAAGAGTGGATGAAACTTGCACAGAAGAAATCGATGAGCAGCATTGTACATTCAAACAATTGTTGGAAGAACAAATCAAGTTGGGGATTCAAATGAACGAGATGATCCAGCTCCTCCAAAATCTGCAAGACAAGGGTATAACGCCACTATCAGAAGATTTGCATTCTTCAGGGCAAGGAATTTTAACAAAACCACTGGCTCGTCCTTGCATTTCTGACGGAATGCAAGGCTTACCCAAGAATCGCGATATCAAGCCTGTGCAAACCCAGAATATAAAACTCATCACCCCTCTAAACCAACCGACAACCACAAACCCCAAACTGATCAATTCTTACCTTCCAAAATACAACACCCACGCCAAATCTCACTCAGCCCACAGAAGATGATTTAGAAGGATACAATTCACAGTTATCAGAGAAGGGAATTTCACCAAACCCGTATATTCAAATCAACGCACCTGATGTAGCTTTTGTGGCTCGAGAAACAAAAGATTCCTTTGTGGGTAACACACGTATTGAAACTCGCGCAGGAGCTTTTTGTTAAAGACCCATTAACAGAGGACTCTCAATCATCAGGCAAAGGGCTTCTACCAAACCCATCAACTAGATGTCCAGAAATTGCGACACAGAGGATCTTTTTGTTTGCGCCAGATTCATGGAGAAGAGGGCGGCAAAGGTTACCACCATAGGTTCCTACCTAAGATGGTCTTACCCATCTTTGAAGGGAAACAAACCCAATCTTGGTGGTGGAAATGTGCCTACTATTTCATAACCAACGACGTGATAGAGAAAAATAAGGTGGGAATGGCTAGCCTCTACCTTAGCGACGTTGCAGGACGCTGCTTCTGGGGATGGGTAAAAAACCATGAGGACGACGACCGGTATGAGTTCAGCAACGCTCTCCTCCGACGATTCCATGACTCTCCGACCAAGGAGGTGGTGCCGGACTTCAACAAACTTTGCCAAAAAGGGAGCGTAAGGTGCTTTCAGGAAGAACTTGAAGAGCTTAAAGCTAACATGGAGAGGTTCAATCCTATGTTGACAAAGTCAGACAATCTATTGAGCTTCCTCGGTGGCCTGAAAGGGGAGATCGGAACAAAGGTGAGAGTGCTTCAAACACTGACTTTGAGTAAGGGCCATGAACAAGCTCGGTTGCCAAATCTTCTACTTGAAGATTTTCATAAGAGCTATAAGACTTCCCAAAACGTTGCGCTTAGCAAGAATTCTTATAACCCAAGCACCCAAACCCATTTCCCAAATACCCCAGCCCACTGCCTATTAACACAAAACTAATTGACTCTTCTTTCCCCAAATCGCAGCACAACTTCGGCCATCCCATTCTCTAACGGAAAACGATCAAATACATGTTTCCGTTGTGATAAACGCTATTAACCTAGCCTTCGTTGCGCGCAAAAGCAAATGAGAGCTTTCTATGGCGTAACCGAGATAGAGAGTATAGATAACGAAATGGAGGATTGGCAAGCAGTTGTGGATGTCAAAGAAGTACCCCTTGAGCAAGTCCAACTCTCTCTACATGTGAGAGATGGTAGACATTCTGACATCATCAAGATTAAGGGCCATATTAAAAACAAAGCTATTGTTATCCTTTTTAATTTTGGGCCAGTTAAAGCCACTGTTGCTTTTTCAACTCCTCCACTGTAGTGGCCTATGGCTGTACCGTTTACAATAATGCAAGCAACAATGTCAAAAAATATGATGGACATTCTTTCAGTACCCAATTTTCATGTTGGATAACCAGTGACAACTGATGCTCTTGATGCACTGTATGAGAAGGTGAAACCAAACGGTGTGACAATGATTGCATTGTTGGCAAAAATTGCAGCAATGGAACTTGCTCAGCACTAGTCGTGAATTTCAGTTATAAAGATGGGCAACATTTTGTGTATAACACCAACATTAACATTGTTGTGGCACTAGCAACCAATGGTGGGTTGATAACTCTTGTTCTTCAAGATGCAGATAAGAAAGAGAACTTCAGCCAAAGTAAAAGATGCAGATAAGAAAGAGAATTTCAGCCAGAGTAAAAGTGGATCTGTATTTGGGGATCTGTATCTATTATCACAAATGTGGAAAGAGTTGGTGTAGAAAGCCAAAGCAAAGCAACGTCAGCCTCGAGTACAATTCAGAGATATTCATTCTTTCCAATTTGGGGATGTTTGGAGCGGACATGTTTGATGCTATTTGTCAAAGAAGTAGGCACCAACCATTTTTTGTCAAAAATGGAGGTGCCTAATTAAGGGGATTGTCAAAAATGGAGGTGCCTAATTTAGGACATTGTCAAAAGTGGAGGTACCTAAATTTGGGGAATTGTTAAAGTCAAAAATGGAGGTGCCTAATTTATTGACTAATTTCACCAACCCATGTTTTTGAAGCCTATATAAACCCATCCACTTCATTTGGAAGACACACCTCAAAAATTGAAGAAGTAAAGAGAAGAGAGTGTCTTTGAGAGAATTTTGTGAGGAAAAATTCTTGTTCATAATTGAGTGAGGGTTGTGAGTGTTTGTAAACACATTGTATTTTCTCCTTAATAGAAGTCTGCAGCAGCTCCGGAGACGTAGGCATAATTGGCCGAACTCCGTTATCAAATTCTGTGTTATTATTCCGCATTTATTTTCGCTCTTACTAATCTGGTCTAAGGGAATAGAGTGGTAATCACCTCAATTTCCCAACAACTGGTATCAGAGCTTTGGGTGATAAATTCTGTCAATTTTTGCAAAGTTACTATTCACGTGAATAGTGAATTTCGTGAATAGTAAAATTTTATCGGCAGTTTCGATTTGTCGACAAAGGTGTCCTAGTACACGGTGGTTCGCAGAAATAGTCAGAAACGATCCAAAGGAGTCCAGATTCGAGTGGGAGCGATGACTGCAGATGAAGGAAAAGTGAGAATTGAAAAGTTCGACGGTGCGGACTTTGGCTTCTGGAAGATGCAGATTGAAGATTATCTGTACCAGAAAAAGTTATATCAACCTCTCTCAGGAATAAAGCCAGAAGGCATGAAGGATGAAGAATGAAATCTTCTCGACAGACAAGCCCTTGGAGTTATTCGATTGACATTATCACGAAATGTTGCTTTCAACATCGCCAAAGAAAAGACCACAGCAGGTCTAATGGCGGCTCTCTCCAACATGTATGAAAAGCCATCAGCTTCAAACAAAGTTCATTTGATGAAGCGGTTATTCAATTTGCAAATGGCAGAAGGGGCATCAGTGGCCCAACACCTGAATGAATTCAACACAATCACAACCCAGTTGAGTTCCGTAGAAATTGAATTCGATGCTGAAATTCGGGCTTTGATTCTCTTATCATCTCTACCAGATAGTTGGAATGCTACCGTTACAGCGGTTAGCAGTTCATCGGGAAAAACCAAATTGAAATTCGATGATGTTCGGGATCTGGTGTTGAGTGAAGATATTCGACGAAGAGAATTGGGTGAAGCATCTACCTCTTCAGCTTTACACACAGAATCTAGAGGGAGAACTTTAGAAAAAAGTTCATATCGTGGCAGATCAAAATCTAGAAGAGACAAATCTAGATCGGGGAAGAAAGATTTCAAGTGTTATAACTGCGGCAAGAAGGGTCATTTTAAGAAAGATTGCCGAGCACCAAAGAAAGATAGCGGTGCACAGGGATCTGCAAATGTGACCGAGGAAGCAGGTGATGCCATGATTCTAAGTGTCAACAGTCCAATTGAATCATGGATTTTAGATTCTGGGGCATCTTTTCATGCTACCCCATGCCAAGAAATCATGGAGAACTACGTCAATGGTGATTTCGGGAAGGTTCATCTAGCTGATGATGAAACCTTAAAGATCGTAGGAAAAGGGGACGTCCGATTAAAGTTGTCAAATGGGAATACCTGGAAGCTGCAAGGAGTGAGACATATTCCTAGTCTTAAAAGGAATTTGCTCTCTGTAGGACAACTTGATGAAGATGGTTATGGTACAACCTTCAAAAGCGGTGAATGGAAGATTACCAAAGGAGCACTCGTCATTGCCCGTGGTAAGAAGACTGGCACTCTCTATGTAACCTCAAAATTAGAGAATGTTATTTCAGTAGCAGATGCAGATGAAAAATCAAACCTATGGCACCAAAGGCTTGGCCATATGAGCGAGAAAGGGATGAAGACGCTTTTGTCAAAAGGAAAATTGCCGGAACTGAAAAGTATCGATGTCGGCCTATGTGAAGATTGTATCTTTGGAAAACAAAAGAAGGTCAGTTTTTCAAAGATTGGCAAGACACCCAAGGCAGAAAAATTAGAGTTGGTCCATACCGATGTATGGGGACCGTCTCCAATTCCATCTCTTGCAGGCTCATTGTATTACGTCACATTCATTGACGATTCAACAAGAAAGGTATGGGTGTATTTTCTGAAGAAGAAATCAGAAGTCTTTGATACATTCAGAAAATGGAAGGCCATGGTAGAAAATGAAACTGGTTTGAAAGTCAAGCGATTGAGGTCTGACAATGGAGGAGAGTACAGAGATAGAAGATTCAGAGAATTTTGCGCAAACAGCGGAATCAAGATGGAGAAAACAGTTCCCATGACACCGCAGCAGAATGGTGTAGCTGAGCGCATGAACAGAACTCTGAATGAACGTGCCAGAAGCATGAGGATACATGCTGACTTGCCCAAGAATTTATGGGCTGAAGCTGTCAACACCGCTGCCTACCTAATCAACCGTGGGCCTTCAGTACCTTTAGATGGTGAAATACCAGAGGAAGCATGGAGCAAAAAAGAGGTAAACCTTTCACACTTAAGAGTGTTTGGTTGTATCTCTTACATACATATAGATTCTGCTGGAAGAAGTAAATTGGATGCCAAGTCAAACAAATGTGTCTTTGTTGGATATGGTGGTGATGAGTTCGGTTACCGATTTTGGGATTATGAAAATCACAAGATCATTAGAAGCCGGGATGTCATATTCAATGAGAATGTAATGTACAAAGACAGATTAAATGCAGAATCAAATAGCTCCAAGATAGATGTTGAAAATAAGGAATTTGTTGAGTTCGAGGATATTTCTGGAAATGATGTTCAGAATAGTCCTGAAGTAGAGGAGCCAAGCATGCCGGAATTGAGGCGCTCCTCCAGAATTACAAGACCAATCCAACGTTACTCGCCTTCTTTGCATTACTTGTTGCTGACAGACAATGGTGAACCAGAGTGCTACAATGAAGCAATACAAGTGGAGGATTCAATCAAGTGGGAGTCTGCCATGAAAGATGAGATGGACTCACTCATGTCAAATCATACATGGGAATTAGTTGAACTACCACAAGGCAAGAAAGCACTCCACAACAAGTGGATTTATAGGATCAAAGAAGAGCATGATGGAAGTAAACGCTACAAAGCAAGATTGGTTGTAAAAGGTTTTCAACAAAAGGAAGGTATTGACTATACTGAAATTTTCTCTCCAGTCGTGAAGCTTACGACAATCAGACTGGTATTGAAAATTGTAGCCGCAGAAAATTTACATCTTGAACAATTAGATGTAAAGACAGCATTCCTTCATGGAGATTTGGAGGAAGAGATCTACATGAAGCAACCAGAAGGCTTCATTAAGGCAGACAAGAAAAATCTAGTGTGCAAGTTGAAGAAGAGTTTATATGGTCTAAAACAAGCTCCTAGACAGTGGTACAGAAAGTTTGATAGTTTTATGAGCAGCAGCGGTTTCACAAGATGCCAAGCAGATCATTGTTGCTACATCAAGAAGTTTGACAATAGCTTTATTATTTTATTGTTATACGTCGATGATATGCTCGTTGCAGGTTCAGACATGCAAGAGATTAAAAATTTAAAGCATAAATTGTCAAAACAGTTTGCAATGAAAGATCTGGGTGCTGCAAAGCAGATTCTTGGAATGAGGATCAAGAGAGACATGAAGTCGGGGACTTTGATGTTATCACAGGCTGAGTACATAACCAAAGTACTAGCCAGATTCAACATGCAAGATGCTAAATCAGTGAGCACACCTTTAGGTGTTCATTTCAGACTCTCCAAAGAACAGTCACCGAAGACTGAGGAGGAACGTGCACACATGACGAAGGTGCCATATGCCTCAGCAATTGGGAGTTTGATGTATGTCATGGTTTGTACCAGACCAGATATTGCTCAAGCAGTGGGAGCTGTTAGCAGGTACATGAATAATCCAGGCAAGGCACACTGGGAAGCAGTCAAATGGATTCTCAGATATCTTCGAGGTACCACAGATAAGGCGCTTTGTTTTAAAAGTGGAGATACGACACTAGCAGGTTATGTGGATGCTGACTTAGCTGGAAATGTTGACGTTAGAAAGAGCACTACAGGGTATGTCTATACTCTAGGAGGTACCGCAGTGAGCTGGGTCTCTCAATTACAGAAGATAGTTGCTCTCTCCACAACTGAAGCAGAATATGTCGCTGTCACGGAAGCCAGCAAAGAAATGGTTTGGCTCCAAGGTTTCTTGGAGGAGTTGGGCAAGAAGCAAGAAAACAATATCTTGCATTGTGACAGTCAGAGTGCCATACATCTAGCGAAGAATCCGTCTTTTCATGCCAGAACGAAGCACATACAGTTGCGGTATCACTTTATCAGGTCACTTCTGGAAGATGGGATTTTGAAACTTGAGAAGATTAGTGGAACTCAAAATCCGGCAGACATGTTGACGAAGACGGTGACTATTGATAAACTGAAGCTGTGCTCAGCTTCAGTTGGCCTATACTAGTATCAAGGTCGTAGAAGAGCTGTTGCATTGATCAAGGTGTGAAGACAGATTGAAATCAGTCTTCAAGTGGGAGATTGTCAAAGAAGTAGGCACCAACCATTTTTTGTCAAAAATGGAGGTGCCTAATTAAGGGGATTGTCAAAAATGGAGGTGCCTAATTTAGGACATTGTCAAAAGTGGAGGTACCTAAATTTGGGGAATTGTTAAAGTCAAAAATGGAGGTGCCTAATTTATTGACTAATTTCACCAACCCATGTTTTTGAAGCCTATATAAACCCATCCACTTCATTTGGAAGACACACCTCAAAAATTGAAGAAGTAAAGAGAAGAGAGTGTCTTTGAGAGAATTTTGTGAGGAAAAATTCTTGTTCATAATTGAGTGAGGGTTGTGAGTGTTTGTAAACACATTGTATTTTCTCCTTAATAGAAGTCTGCAGCAGCTCCGGAGACGTAGGCATAATTGGCCGAACTCCGTTATCAAATTCTGTGTTATTATTCCGCATTTATTTTCGCTCTCTTACTAATCTGGTCTAAGGGAATAGAGTGGTAATCACCTCAATTTCCCAACACTATTCTTCCTCCCGAACAGGGGCCTATAATGGTTGTTGGAGCATCAAAACCAACCATGGGGGGGCTGATGCATATGGTTCATTTTGAGATGCATAAACAATGTTAGATCAGTTGAGTTTGTTGGGGCAGAGGATAACTACATTTCTTGTGAATGAGCTTATGGGTGCTGTCCCAGATGAGAAATTACTGGAGCTTTTAGAGTTATCAATGTCTTCAGACACAAATGAAACAGTAAAAAGTCAGGGACTTGATGCACTCTCATGTTGATCTGATGGTTTTGATGTCTCAACTGGCGAGCCTCATTATGAACATCATTGCTGGTACTTACAATGTTATTGTTGCCAAATACAGCATATCATTCTTTGATGGGCAAAGCTTTAATGAAGCAGAACTGGAGAGGGTAAAGCATGCTTCGAAGCTTCTTTTGGACGCTGAGAAACAGCTGAGGGTTTTAAATGACTGCTCAACATGGTTTACAGCTACTCTCTTACAGCTTGGTTCAGTTCCTTTACCAAAAAAACTTTTGCGAGGAGTAATTTTGAGAAATGGCCAATACATTCAGCAGTTGCTAATGAACTGGATCAACCTTCCATCTCCCGATGCTATTTGTGAAATTTTAAGCTTCATCATTCATCAATTTCCTGAAGTCATGCCATCTTGAGGACAAGAATGACCTAAAGGGGAAGGAATTGTTACATGTCGTAGGAATGAGAGGAGCAAAAGGGTGAATTAGCTTTTGTACGAGCTGTGTTGATGATTTAGTTAGTTATGAGTAGGACAAACGAGAAAAAATTTTGCGGCTAAGGTCACCTTTTGTTTAGTAGCTAATCTTGCTATATATAGGTTGTACAGATGCCAATCAATAATGCATTATCAATATATCAGAATTTCCTTCTCCTCTCTTCTCTTTTATCTCATCTTCTAATTCCTGTTCTCTCTCTTCCCTGACTCTCTTCTTTCCTCTCCATTTCTCCCTTTTCTATAATTCTAACAGCTGGTTTGTTACATAGTAATAGCAAGAAAGCTAGATGAGAAAACAGGTTTGATAGAAACTAAATTTGAAGATCCATTTGAGATTAGAGACGTCTGTGATACCAGATTTATTGAGAGATGAAAGAAGCATAAGCAAAATACTGATGGAGCTGAAGCAAAAAACTAAAGAATCAGAAGGAAAAAAAACTGAAAAAGCAGAAGCAGAATACCAAAATCCTCAAGTTTCAGATAAGATGTGCAGTGAAAGAATGATGAATAGCCAAGAACTCGCTCAAGATGACTAGTTGACACGAGAAAAGAATGGCGGGCAAGTTGGAATTGTACTTACTTCCATGTGCCGATGCTTGAAGTAATAGTCAAAAACAAGAAGAGGCGCACGAGAGTCAAGCGTAGCTACTCCAATGACCAGATTCTGACAAGCAATATTTAAAGCGCTTCTTCCTCCATTGACGGTGACAGAAAAAAACGTTACTCTAAGAGGTGACAGAAAGAGACAGCAAAGAGGACCTTTGAAAAAATTTTATAAACCCAGAAAAGAACGGAGAAGAAAAGAGCAGAAACTGGGACTCATAAACCCAACTTTGATACCATGACAAGAGAGAATAAACAGAAGAATGAGAGAATGTTTTGCTTAATTATTCCCTCAAGCCTATTAGGGTATTTGTACTGATTTGTACATCTAAAATAGGAAACAATATTTCTAAGCTAACACATTCATATCACAACACTAATTACACAATCATATTTTAACACTAATTACACAATCATATTATATTTCTTGATAATACTAATATAAAGATCTGTGTCCATAGAATATTTATGCCTCTATTTTTCCGGATGTCATTATCTTCATGTTACTGAAAATTACATGTATTTTGGTTCATGGAAGGACTTAACAATTTGAGATCTCAGAACAAGTGTAAAAACCGAAAACTATATTATTCCTAGATATTTGTTTCTTTTAGAACACATAAAAGGTCGGTTGCTTGTTACTAAATTAGACCACTTTAGATATGAGATTTTAGATCATTATTACTCTGGTTTTTCAATTTCACATCATAACATAGATCTTATTCATGCTGAAGTTATAATGGTATAGCTGTTACCTGATTATAGTGCAAGTAGATGTGGTAAAAAAGGTATACAAACAGGAGAATTCTGGCCACCTGCAAACAATAATTATACTACCATAAGTATCATAAACATGCAAAATGCAGAGTATTGGCAAACATAAGTGAAAGCCCAAGATTTGTAGAAGGCCAAAAATTCTACAATCTATAAGTTGAAGGAATCTTTTTGCAAAAATAAAACAAAAAGAAGGATCAGATTAACATAGAACAAAGAATTCTAATAATATTATTTTACTACTGTTATTGACAAAGCCCTTTTTGGGAGGGCCAAAGTAACAGAATTTTTATTTTAAATACATTGACTCAATTATTCATTTATTTAAAAAGAGGCTCTAACAACATTATGAAATGAAAATACATGTTCTATTAGGTAATTGAACAATTTAGATACATAAATAGGTAAATTAAAATATAAAGTACAAACAAGCTCAAAGCATAAGACAATCCAAGCACAATTGTCTAATGAGGTTATAAAAGTTTCAATGAGCAAGCTTCAAGGCATTTTATGGATGTCTCCTTCAGATGCTTAGTTGAAATTCCACCTAGAGGAAAGAGAAAGAACATACTTCACATGGACAACCTGAAGGTTAATGACCTCCATACAACATTGAAAGCTGAAGTCCCACTCTGAGCCATGCTTAATGATAGTTTTAAGTCATATATGTACAGATGGAAGCCTGGAAGGGATTGGGAGTACCATGGTCTAGCAACAACACACAGTAACATCATTCCGGGATGCACTGAATCCCATTGAAGTCCTTTGATAACACTTTATAGAATGGTTATCCCCATTATGCTTAAAAATACTTTGTGAATTTCCATCATTTTCTAAAGTAGCAAGAAAAGGCTTACATTCCCCAATTAACGCAAGTTCATTCATGACAATTCAAAGTGGTGTCTCTTGCAATTTATTATAGGTTTGGAGAGATGAAATAATACTCTGAAAAAAAAATGGAATTCCCATTTAATTACAGGAGGGACAATTAGGTCAATGAAATAAAAACTTCATTGCTTTAGCCCTAACTTAAAAAAGAGCTCTGGCAATATCGATCATTAGTTTACCAGCACAACATTAATTTCTTTTGGCTATAAAATTCCCTTATTTTGATTGTTTATTACGACATAAAATGGTTCATAATTTTAGAACTTCAATGGAATCATCATGATGTACAATATCCTACAAAATCACATATGTGAGTAACATTTGCAAACATACAAATGCAATTAATTATTCAATATAGCATGACAAAAAGGGCTTTACGTATTCTAAATCACTTCAAAACTCCCTCAAATCAG
Source organism: Garcia nutans (assembly GCA_947685225.1). Lineage (NCBI taxonomy): Eukaryota > Viridiplantae > Streptophyta > Magnoliopsida > Malpighiales > Euphorbiaceae > Garcia > Garcia nutans. Next base: position 27,629,836 of record CANTUV010000009.1, on the reverse strand, counting down.
CTTATAACATTTCCTAATTGCATCATTTTATCCTTTAATTATTATAATCCTAAATAATAGAATTTACCCTCCTCCTAAGATTTATTAATCATAATTATTATATTACTAAATAAAATGAATCGCGTTGATTATAATACATATTATTGATGCATGAGCATCCACTCCAAATTAGGATATTATTCAGCTTTTCATATTTCGTTTGGTTAGGGATTTTATTCATCTTTATTAGGATTCTGATTTAATAAGACTTTTAATTGTACTTTCTATACTAGGATTAGGATTTACCCGAACTAGGATAAATAGGGTCTGCTAGTAGTACAAAGTATTGTATTCTATTTTTCAGCTCAAATTTTAATTCAAAGGTTTATGTATTCAAACCAAAATTCTTTTCCATTGTTTCAAGTTCCAACCACAATCAAACCTAATCTAGCCCTAAGTTACTAGAATATGATCGCACTCTAAGTCAAGTGGTATCAAAGTTGAAGTATCCTACATTCACACAAGGACTTGAGCTAGGAAACTATGGCTCGCTAAGGAAAAGGTCAAGGTAGAAGCAACCAGTGCTAGCAAACGGAATCGACGAGATGCAAAGAATGATTTAGGACTTGAACCAGGATGTGCAAACCTCGTAGCACTAGGAAAATGTATAAGCCAAAATGGAAAATCTAGAAGGTGACAATAAACAATTTGAGGATCCAAAAGATAATAAGATTAAGGGGAAATCATGGATATGAACCCTTTTCATGAAGTTGGATCTAATTGTGTCAATAAGTCAATCTACTCATGACTAACTCGTGACTAACTCGAGTTTGAGTCTCGATCTTCTGCAGGAATGATTTGGGAGGTCAAAATAAAAAAAAATGGTATTTGCTAGCAACAACATAATGGAGACACAAGATACTTGAACTCAATTTGTAGAAAACTCGAATGCAGCTTGTAGGAAACTCGAATTCAGCTCGTAGAAGAAGTTTGGATATTTTGAAGGCAGATACTCGAATTCAACTCGTAGAAAACTCAAATTCAATTCGATTATGAATTGAGTAGTTCGAGCAAGAAGTCGAGTCAAATTCAAGTACTATAATACTTAACTTGAGAGCTTGGTGACTCTAATTGAGTATTTAGATTTTATATAATCTTAAATATATTCACATTATATATAATAATCTACTAATTCAATATCAAGATCAAGTTTAGTTGAGCTTTTTTGAGTTTCATTTTAATATTTTTTTAATAATTGAGCCAAGATTAGGTATTTCAAATTATCCTGTAGAGCTTGAGCTCGAGCTTCAAGATGAAAACTTAATAGAATTTCAAGCCTCAAGTTATCTATGGGAGTTGAGCTTGACCTCAACATATTTTGACTCCACTCAATTACACCCTTAGACCTAACAAAGTAGCATCAAATGCATTGTGAAGGTGGCTACTATATGCACTTGATTTGACATGTGGGGTTAAAATGGACTAATTCTTATGGAAAGTAACACCAACAATTATTTGGACATAGAAGCGGTATGGAAAACTACTTCCAATCGGGAACCTAAAATTGTAAAAGCTTAAATTCAAGGATGCTATGTTCAATGGTAAAATAGAATTGAAGAGCAAATAAATGACAAGGCAAGCCTAAAGCAATTTTTGCTTGTTGATTATACAGATTTTGTATGAAAAGTTCATTGTTTACAACAAAACATGTCCATCAAGGTATGGAGCTTAACAACATATAATTTGGGTTGGTTTATCTGAGTCTCATTGCCTTGGTGGTTTGAATCATTCCATTATAGACGAGATGGGAAGTAGTTCATTTGTATAACAGAGGATACTCTAGATATGCTTTGGTGGCGGAAAAGCCAATTTCACATTATGGCAACTGAGAGCCTTTATATGGCAGCAATGGCCAAAGAAATCCTGGAGTGGAGATGGTTTACAAACGAACCAATGAACTTATTGAGGGGCTGCTGCACCTAACAAATCCAATGGGGCACCACAAATGTTGAAAAGAGCAATAAAGGCAAGAGTATAGTGACTTATGATGCACAAAAAAATTTTGGTTCTTCAACAACTAAGGAGGCAGCAAGTCTCAAATTAAATGTTTTACTTCTGGAGAGAAGGTGCACTCTCACAATGAAGGGTTGACTGAGTTTGAAGAAGTTTCAGCACCAGTTATTTTTACTATGATGTAGAGATACAGAAACTTGATGTTCATTATGCACAAAGTGAGTCCTCCATCATTATGGGTTTAAATTTAAAAAAAAAAAAAAGAAAAAGGTTAGCAATGGCAACCCTCACACCAACCCAGAGCGCCCCCCTCCAAAAATGCAAATCAACACCATCGCTTGCAGGAATTTAAGGAGGCTGATCAAGTAATTGTGAATTAGAGATGAGAACTATTTCTGAAGGGTACCTATCACAAGCTCAAATCTAGTATATTTCAACCTTGTAAGTTGTCAAGAAAAATCAGTTCAAATGCCTACTTGATTAATTGCACATTAGCCCACTCTTCAACATCTTTGACTTGTATTCCTTCGATGGGTTTGATGGTACACAGCAGCTAATAGTAGCAAAGGCAATGTTATTTATTATAGTCCATGTGCTAGGTCCATCCACCCACTTATAAGCCTCAAGTTATTTTATTATTGTTCAATATGGACACACCCCTCAAATGCAATTGGATTGACCATTAATCCAACATTATCAACTCAGTTGACATTTGTTTACAAATGGACTGACTGATATCTCTTCTTCAGCTTCAGTTTTGATTAACACCATCATTAATCCAACAATTGGGTTTGAACATGGGTCCAAGGATCCAGTCCATTTGGGCATGAAACTGACACCATATTGAAGTCTCTAGAACCATACACATATGCACTTGTAAGTGGGAAAATATTGGAATCCATTTGCATAAAACAGTTGGCTCATGCTAGATCCAACATGCACTCATAAGTCATCATGTTATTTTATCATCATTCGATAAAGAATCACTTTCCAACATTATTGAAGAAGTGTTAGAAGTCAAGAAGGCTCAATATAGGCGAGGCAATTCATAAAGACAATTCTTAGTGAAGCGGCTAGGTACACCAAGAAATAAAAGCACTTGGATTGTTGAAGAAGAAGTGAAACAAATAGATCCAACCATCTATGAGGAGTATGTCAGAGTTTACTTGTTGGAGTTGAGTAGTTTTCTGAACCAGCTGAGTTCTTTCGTTCTTTCATATTGTTTTTATAGATAAACAGAACATTTGATAAAGTCACAATATGATAGGTTAAAGGACAAAAGCATATATATTTAGTAGTAATCACAAGTGTTTGGACATATGGGGATCATACAACATATTTCTTAATACAATTCAACTCCAAGAATTAGCCTTTTGTCAAGTATGGTCATAGATGAAAAGCAATCCAAGAAGTTGTACCATGGTGCTATAGGATGAAACACGGACCATGAAGTTAACAAGTTAGAGCATTGGAACACCCTAAAGCATTGGAACACCCTAAAGGCTAAAGATTCATTTGGTTCAAGAAAGGAATATGATAAGAATAAAATAAGTATTTTGTGGCACGAAATAACTATTATTTGCTGTGTATAAAAATGGCATTTCATAATTTTTTAAAATATACGTTACATAATAGATTTTAAATCAAAATCTGTGATTATAAAATAGCTATTCCATAAAACAATTATTCTATATTCAAAATTGAAATAAAGCTAATAATATTTCCATTTGGAATAGCTAGCCTACCTAAATCTTATTTCATTCTATTCCATAAACCGAAAGAGGTAAGAGTTTTAAATTAATTTGAGCTAAAGAGTATATACATTGCAACTTGGCAATGACAAGGGAAGTGATGACAGTGGAGATAGCTTCAGAGGCATGAGACTCCTCAGAAAAAAAAATGCAATTCAAATATCTAGGATCTGCTGATCTATTATATACCAAAATGGGGAATGTGAGGAAGATGTTATCCATAAGATCAAAACAGGATGGATGAAGTAGCAAAATGCAATAGGAGTTCTATGCAATCACAAAGTACCATATACTTAAACGAGGAACTTTTATTGGACAGCAATCTGACCAGCTATATTATATGGCAATGTGTTGGATGATGAAGAATGAAGATGCTTAGACAGATGTACGGACATACAAGAATGGATCAAATAAGAAATAAATACATGCACAAAAATATGAAGTGGCGCCTAGTTAGGGGAAAAAAGAGAGAGAAAGAGAGAGAGAGAGAAGGGAGATTTCTTAGGTTACAACATGTACATGGTCTATGAACCAAAAAGTGCTCACAAAAATGTATAGCAAATACGAAATAGATAGATGGACCAAAAAATAGTATGAGGCATAGTAGTGACAAGGTCCTAGACCTTCAGGAAACTATAGCTCTAAACCAAGTTGATATGGAGAAAATGGATCCACACTCTTATGAGATAAAGGCTTAGTTGAACTGAAGGCTTAGTTGAACTGAGGTTAAAAAGTTCTACTAATGGACAACATTTACATGGAATTAACACAACAAGTATCATAAAATATTAATTGAAATGCACATGACAAATATATTGTTGAAATAAAGTTGATCTTCACCTACCAGCCAAGCCAGAAATATTATTACCCCATTTATGAGATATGTTCTAGATCTTTTCATTCCTGCTATGTCAAGGTACCTTCACAAAACAAAGTTGACCATTAGAAATGGAAAAAAAAAAACAACCTTAAAGAAGCTAATCATTCAATGGAATGCAATATTACCATCTCAAATTGATCCCTGGGGTAGTTGTCTCTGATATAAGAACCATGTAAGTGTAAAGCTGCCCTTCCCCAGTCAACATAGCATATGCCACAGCAATCATGGAAAGAAGATGATGAAATACCTGACACATGAACAACCATTTCCAAGACCAAGTTCAGGCCAAACGAACTTCCATCCCCCACCAAGGAAATAGGAAGAACAAAGGAAAATTGTGGAAAAAAGACTTGAGATTGATTGCTAACTAATGTTTATTCGCCAATTCGTTCAAAAAAAAGTTTTCCTTAGTCCAAATTTTGTCTTTTCTCAAAAAGCTAGGGGACTAAATTGCAAGATCCTACAATTAGTCTAGGGCGGCCAAAGTGTAGTCAGCACATATGTCGCATAGGCCAAAGATTTTAGGAGTTGGTTGGCAAATTTTTATTTTATTTATTCATATGCCATTTATTTGTGATTGCAAAGAAAAACGTTTAAAAAAAAACTTTGAAAGAAAATTATTAGGCTTAACAAACTTCAACCAGAAAGAGGTTAAAACAAGGAAACAGAGAAAAGACTTACATATTCCATCCCACCTAGAGAAGGATAAAACCAGATAATCATCCCAAGGTCAGCGATGAAGTAACCAACAGAAACCTACCAAAGTTAGATGAAATAACGCTTCAATAATAAGACATGGCAAAGAATGAAAAAATATTTAAGATTACATAAACCAAAGTGCAAATATTTTGTATTCAGGAATTTTATTGATTATTGTGCAATCTTTTTAATTAGAAAACCAGAGTTCATTAAGAATATTCCTCTTTAGATTACTAAATATAACAGGACAATAGTCATTCAGTGTATTGAGACTTATCCCAGATCTTCTCTTAGACTTTTGAGTAATATGATTATGAGAATTTGAGAGTGAGAAAGTTGTTTGGGGCATGCACATATTTTATTTTCCTCTACAAACCATTGCTACAGAAAAAAGACACAATTTCCTTTCTTTCCTCATTCTAATCAGCCCCTAAACTCATCCTTGCATTATACCAACATAAGCCCCAATAATAACTTTTTTCTCCTGCTCGTTCATTTCTAGTAAAAGCACTCTCCACTATCCTAAATCCTGGTTTCAAAACATGGGCCAGAATTCCCATAATCTTGTCCTACAATTTCGACCACAAAACACTCACATCTTTCCTTCAACCCATTCAATTCATTCCCACTTCAGCCTAAAAATTATTGCAACCCAAACTTTTTAATTCCCAATCTTAGATCCAAAATTCAGTTAAACCCTAAATCACAGCAAAGGCAGACATAGGCAACCTCCAAATCTAGCCTGTTCAAGAAGAATTGGAAGAACCTCCAAATCTAACCTGTACCAGAAGAACTGGAAGAACACAGTATCTCTGGAATTAGGATATTTCAAGGTTAAACCTTCAAACTCCTATCATCTCCCCAAAAAAAAAATCATTCATTCATAATAATACTAAATAAAAGGGATAAAAACTAAAATAGTTTGAAATCCAACCAAAACCATAATCCATGTTTGATCTTTCACCAGATTTTTCACTAATCTATATCACCATCTCACTGATGCGTAAAATTTGACTTTGAAGAGCATGGACAAATACACACAGCAATCTAACATGACCATAAACTTAACAAGGCACCAACATGACTCCAAAAATTTCCATATTTAATACTTTCTGTTTAACGTAGAACCAATTTGATGAGAGAGAGAGAGAGAACCTAGAAGGTGCTTTCTGACAGCTGAGCACACTATAAAACAGGAAAATGTAGTTCAAATACAACATGAAAATAAAATTAACTTTTAATGAAGTACGGTTGCATGTATTTTTAAACTTTCTCCAATAATAAATATTCCCAGAAATCTTTGAATAACACCTCAAAAGCTTATAAAAATATCAATCTAGATAGTAGAATAAAGAAAACAAACCAAAAGCTCAAGCTTGTCCTTAGTAATTCATGCAGAAGCACAATCATGATAGTTCAAATAGAGATCCCAACTCCCAAAGCAGATCTTCCCCCACCCAAGGAAAAAAAATTGATAGGAAAACAGAGAATCTTAATTTGAGGAAGAAAGAGAACTGAAGCACCTTACCCCTAGTACAAATGTAGACAATGAAGATCTTTGAAATGTGATAAGACCAGCATGACTGTCAGAATAGAGATCAGAACAAAATACTAAATACAACGAAATAGCCGTGATGAAAATGGCATGAAAAGTGGATATCGCCCTGCATTGATGATTAAAAAAATAATAACAATTAAAAACAATTGCAGCAGAAATGGAAATGGATTCTACACTAATTGAAAATATTTTATTACCGGTTATTCCACTCAATACGTTGTATCTTTGTAAGGTTGGAATAGCTCTTAAAGTAATTTTCACTCAATAAACGGGTAAGATCATAAACCTGAAGAGAAAAAGAACTAATAAGGGAAAGAAGAAAAGGAATTAAAGCCAGTGATGAAAGCATTACTTTAAAAAAAATCACAAAAATGTACATTTACTTCTACTGCAGAAAAGAATGAAATACCATCTTGCACAAGAAAATGCCAACAATAATAGAAGTGTATGGGACAAAAGAATCAGCTAGCAAGTATTCCTTTAGCAGCAGCTCTGCCTGATCCTGGAAAGATTTTATTGCCATGGCATTCAACTGAGAACACAGAAATACAGCATAATCCTCCCTCAATAGGTATAACAAGAGGCTCTATGGCTCTCTTTGCCACCTGATTTCTGCAAATATCGTTCTTTATGTTCCTCTTTTGTTTCTTCTGTAAATAAGGCACAAAGAATAAACAACATAACATTAGATATGAGGAAAATATTATAAGAAGCACTGAAAATGCAAGTTTTCCCTATGGTAAAATCATCCCACAAAATCACCCACACAAGCTTTGTATTTCTAGATATAGGTCTGTCCGCATACTTGGTAAGATGTGGACTCTAGGCTAAACTAAAGGGCATATTTCGAAATTTCATATATCAGCTACTTAATTGAATAACCTCTTAAAGAAAGACATAGTCAACTGAGGAATCAGCAAAATCAACTGCTAATACAAGTCTGAGCTCCCTTATTGACAGGATTGAAAAAGAAAGTCAAACAAGCCAACTGGAAAATATACACTGAGTTGAAGGAACCAAGCACGTAAGAGAAAAGAAAACAGATGAATTTACCATCCCTGATAGGGCATTAAAAAAAATAAGGTATAAACAAATGGAAGATAACTCTGTGTGTGTGTGCATGGGATAATTCATCTCCAATTGGGATTTAAAGTTGCTACCTTGTAGCCTTAATGAAAGCAATACCATTAAACCAAAGCTCATTGTATCACTTTTAGTAAAGAACAAATGCATGATTAAGCACAGCTGTACAAGTGATTAATGACTAATGAGAAAGGGCAAAAACAATAAGATGGCTTATTTATTCTTTAAGTTACTTCTATGTTTGGCTGGTATTGAAACTCAAACCTAATATGCAAGAACAAGTAAAACGAGGCAACCCAGGTAAGTAAATACTGCTGCAAGAAGCTCTTAATAGAATTGAGTCTTACACCACCCTGCCCAACACCCACCCCCCACAACACACACACACAGTTGTCTCATTAAGTGTACTGTTAGCAGTATTGATCATCATTATAAACTGAAAAAACGTTGTAAACAGTCCTAATTTCATTCATTCCCACTTTTGAAAGGACAAAAGGAAAAGAGCTGAGAAGTCCCCCCAGTGATTGTTGAAATCTGATCTACAATATGAGCAAACATTTAGGCAAAAAAAAAAATCCTCATCATCAGATTAGTGTCAAATATTTAGGCCAAAAAACTCATTAGATTAATGCCATAATAGCATAACTACAATGTGAAGTACCCTTACTTTTAGTACTGTTAAACTTGTCTCTCCTCCTCACTCACATTTAGGCCCACTTCAGATAATTCCTCTCCCCTCAGGCACATATTAGTGTCATTTTTCTAGCCTATCCAACCATCAAATTAAAACTTTGCAGGTTTGCACTAGTCGCACCAATTTTGATAAGCTATTTTTGAAACCTCTAGGAGTCATTATGATGATTCAATAACATTAATGACAAATGAATCTAGAATGGAAATTAAAATGAACAGCTAGAATTAGTAAAAAGAATGAAGTTTTTTATATTTATTTTTTTCTTTTTTCAACTAAAACAATAAAAATAAGGACCTCCAAAGAATGAAAGAACTAAAGCTCACAGACAAATTTGTATTTTAGCTATTGCCAACGGGTAGGTTATTTGGAAAAATTGACAAGACAAAAAAAAAAGGGGCAATTCTAGTGATGAAAAAATTGAACAAGGTAAAAAGAATTGAACATTCTATAAAATTCTGTGTGCCAATGTCACAACTTTTAAAACTTGGAATCTATAAAAAGTTAAGGGGCCCTCCATCCAAACAAAGATAATCCTACATCTAAGTTGGTTTCGTTCAATTCTACATATTCTGCCAACAAAACAAACATAATCCATTACAAAATTGACGTGAAGGATCAAATCAAAACCGCATAAGTTAATCTAATTTAACTCATTTGCTATCACAATCTCTAGAAATGGCTATTCTTTGAAATGAGAAAAGTGAAATTCTATAATTCTTTAAACATTTTCATAGAGCTATCTAACTAATAATGTTCATACTCGAATAACAAATGATCCAAATAAACAACCTCCACTCTTACCCAGTGAAACTAAAAAGAAAAACAAAACAACTTAAAATTTACCCACAAAACTACAAAGGCCTTATTCGTTTTTTCCTTCTACAGCGTTTTAGATTTTCTTCAATGTGATTTTAAAACAATAGGAAAAAGAAAAAGGATAATATAATCTAGAACTTCGAATTTTCCATTCAAATAAGAGTCTCAAAAAATAATGAAGACAAGAAGAAGATAAAACTGTGATGAATAACATAAACAAAAGAGAAAGAGACAGTGCTAATTATACTCATCCACCTCCTCCGCAAGTATTCAGACAGAGAGGAAAATCGAGATACAAGGAAATTTTTTTTTTTTGGAAAGGGTGAAGCGTTGATTTTACCTGAACCGGAAAAGATCACCGGCAGAAACGGCGATTTTGAGTGTTTAAATTTAGTTAATGCAAATAATAAAGGATCAAAGGCAACGCAGCTTCAAGGCTTCTCCCGAAAGAAATCCATTTTTGATTCCTCACGCAGTGCAACCTGAAAGCCTGTAACTGTTTTTTATTGTTTATTTTAATTTTAATTTTTATATGATAATTTTATTATTAAAATTACTATTTAACCCCTAAAATTCATATTAATTAATATATTACCCCAATTTAAAAAAAATCAATTTCAATCCAAACATAATTATCCAACTATTAGTTATTTTCTTTAAGAAATAACATATAAGAATATACATACATGAAGAATAGTAATTAAATACATCTCATAAAATTTATAGTAATTTTCTTGTGAAATCATTTCATAAGATAATTATTTTAAAACTCCCTCAAATTTAAAAAAATAGAAAAGTCCTTGAGAGTAGTACACAAGAAAAACTCTGAGGCAAATATGGTTATGCCTTTGGAATCAGAGTCATTCATACCTCTATAATTTTTTTTTCTCATTTACGATTTTACCTATTTCATCTTTGTCAAATTTAGTTAATATGCTCATTGGAGTCTTAATATTCTTGCAACAAACAATGTCAAACTTTTTGAAAAAAAATTTTATGTACTTAGATTGATTAATAAAGATGTCATTTTTTGTGTTGATTAATTTGTATACCAAAAAAGAATTTGAACTCCTCTATACGCTCATTCTAAATTTCCTAGTCATGTATTTAGAAAAAAAAAACCATTGCAAAAAAGTTCCTTAATAGCAAAATACGATCAATATAAATTTGGACAATAAGAATGTCTTTATCATGTCTTTTAAAAAAAAAATTGTTATCAACTTTTCCTTTGGAAAAATACAAATAAGAATTCAACTTTTTTTACTTACATATATTTCCTTACAAATATAATTATCATTTAAAAAAAACATTTTTAACATCATTTTGGAAAAGTTTAAAATTTAAATGACATGCATACACAAGAATAATCCTAATAGCTTTTGATCATGCAAGAGGAGCAAAGGTTTCATCATATTTGATGTCTTGCACTACCTTTTGGCAACCAATTCAACTTTTTTTTAGTGATGCAACCTTCCTCTTCTAACTTGTTCCTATATATTCATTTATATCCTATAATTGGATGATGCTTAAATCTAGGGACAAATTCTTAAATCTTGTTTCTTTCAATTTGGTTAAGTTTTATTCTGCATAACAATCACTCAACACTCATTACTAAGAGCCTTCTTAATAGTTTTTAACTCAATTTGAGAAATAGAGGCAAGATTACTATCTAAATATGTAACACCCTTATACCCTATATATGTATAATATATATATACCACGTATACATAAAATATACATATAGAATATAAGAATGTTACTGTAATTATCAGGAACAACTCCTCATTTCAACATCAGTCGTTACCAAAAATAATTTAAGTGTTTAAATATAAATATAATAGATAAATAGATATTTAAAGAAATAATTAAATGTCAAAATATGGATTTAAAAGAAAATCTCTGAAAAAATTTGTTAAAATTTTATCTAAAATTTTAATAAATTCCAAAGCAAATAAATTCATCATGCATTTAAAAATACTCCCAAAATATATATCTTCACAAAATCCACTATGTCTCCAAAATTATCACTTTATCAAATTTATATCCAAAAGTTTCTCAACATAAACAATGACCAATATAAGTACATCTAAATAACGTACATTGCATAAAATATTTTCCAAAACTTATTTAATATACAAAAATAATGCTCATAATATCAAAATATATATACATGTATGCATCACTCTCTGAGTTAGTCTTGTGGCACGCCAAACCTCCAAACTCTAATCTCAGTTCTGATCATACTGGTCTGCACTTCCAATCACCTAGGTAATACACATTACCGCGCTAAACTCGAAAGCTTAGCGGTTACATACCTTGATAATAATAATAATTTTGAAAACTAATGCATGTCATCATGAACACAACACTCCTTATATATATAAATATATATTTTTTGTCTTATAGCATCATTAAATACTATTATCGCATTACAACCATTAAACATATTTACATATTCATTATCTTGTAATTTGTTTAATACCATTATTTTATATTATTCACTTAATACACACTTACACATCCTATATCATATCACAAAGTCAATTATGCTACCATTACAATTTAACATTTACTTGTACCCTTTCATAAATTTCTTCAAAATAATATAATCATATGCATTGGGCCCAAGTAACCCTATATAATAATTAAGTTCTAGAGACATTTGTTTTGATGTATCGTGACACCCAACGTCTAGCTCGAAGGCAAGTAATATCATAGGTGATAACCAGTGTCTAGCCCGAAGGCAAATAATAGTGAAACCCAACGTCTAGCCTGAATGCAAATCTTATAATGGCATGCCACATCCATACCACCAAATACAAAGTTCTAGAATACAAGGCAAAACACATTTCATATCCATTCTCATTTTATATAATCATTTCTCATTTCTATTATGTCATATTATCTCATTTTAACATATTCAATCACACTTTTACAATACAATACTCATTTAATCTTAATACTTTTTCCGCATTTTTTAAGTGATCAACCTTATCATGGTCACTTCCACATTTTCATATTCTTAACTATCATTTCCACATTCTTATCACAATTCACAATCATATACATAATTCACAATACATTACATATTACCTAAACACCATTGCAATGTGAATATTTATTACATTACTAATAGTTATCTCATAATTCCACAATTTATACATAACATTAATGCTAGCCATAATTTCATGGCTTAACATCACATTCATAAAACACTACCATTTTCTATAATCAAGCATAATTCCCTTAATTCAATATAATTCACCCCATTTTTAACAATGCATGTCACATTTACTGTAACACCCCCACATCCAATGCACACACACTACAATCACAACAATGTAGCATAAGTGCACCAAACATAGGGATGCTACGGTTTTCTTCAACATTCAAAACATTTTAAACTTGATACAATACCCTAATCATTATACATTATAGAAATTAAGTCATTGACTTAAAATATAAACATGTTAGATATACATATATACATTTAAATATTACACAGCGGAAGTTATAAATTAGGTACATATTTACATTATAAACATTACTTTACAAAATATAAAAGAAGTATACATGATTGGCAAGTCTGCTCTGATCTTTAAGTCCTCAAAAATCAACTCTTCACTGCCTACTCTCACTCGGTCTTGATGAACTCTCGGGTTCAACTCTACCAACTCTATTACCTGCGCGATCAAACACTATCGCGCTAAGCCAACGGCTTAGTAAGATAAAACATGCTAATGTTTTGCTTTGATGCAATGCAATGCCAATTCTCAATCCATATTATACATGTAACATCATATATGCAAAACTAACAACATGCCTTTACATTTCATAACTCAACATAAATAGACATATCATATTTCAACATCTTATCATATACCTCATTAGTATTCATTTAATCATTCATAATCAACATTAAGCAAAGACAAGCATGGGCCCAAGACACACTAATATGCCATTCAATTTTCAGAGTTAATGTTTTGGTTCTATCATCACATTTATCAATATCATAAACCCAACTAGGCTTCAAGGATTAGGTTCAACCAAGCTTCAAGGGGAGCAAAGCATGCTAAGCTTCAACCCAACTTGGCTTCAAGAACCAACCCAACCTAGCTTCAAGGGTGGTAACATCTCAATTAGGCTTCAAGGATTCAATCCAACCTAACTTCAAGAGATTGTTACACTTATTAGGCATGCCACCAACAACCAACTCTGAAAATGGAATAACACATTAGCCACACAATTCATTTATTATTCAATTATCATTTCCATTCTCAATTCTCAACAACATTTAGGCAAACATGCCTTATTTCTTTCAATTGCATCACATTATAGCCAACCACAATGGCATTGTCTCATATCATGTTTTATTTGAATTATCATTGCATCTTTGATATACATTTCAATATTCATTACTCATGAAACACATTACCATTTACAATGCATAACATAACATTATTCAATCTCAACAATGCAATTAGGGTAAAGAACAATTGATATGATTCATAGCTTTAGAACCTTACACATGTAATTGATTATATCATTCATTGATTCAAGTATATTTAAAATGTTTAGGGTTAGGTTTAGGGACCAACCTACCCTTTGAGAACCAAAGCAATGCAAAAAGAACAAGGAAGTAAAACCTTAACCTACACAATTGAGGGACACGGGCAGCCACTTGAGGGACACGGCCAAGCTTGTGGCCGTGTCACTCAAACCAATTGGACAGTAAGAAACACGGGCAAGGGACACGGCCAAGCTTATGGCCGTGTCTCTTAAACCAAAACTCACAGTAGCTAACACGGCTTGGGAACACGGCCGTGTCTCTCAAAACTAATTCAACACACGCAAAAGTTTCATGACTAGGCCGTGTCTCTCCTAAAACACAAACCCTAATATGCAAAATTCTCCTCCAATTGCACTCAAACTCATCAAACACCATATAACATGTTTCAAATGAATGAAATCCATGTTCTAAACACAAATTCTACATGTTTATCACAATATTCCTTATTAAAACACATCAACCAAAACATTTAAACATATACCATCTCAAACCCTAAAACCAACTTTACACTAGAACTTCCACTATCAAAATCCATTTAAACTTACAACCTTCACAACCAAACCAACCTCAAATCAATCTTTTAACTAACAATCAACTTTAACATTTGTAAATACATATCAAACACACCAAATCATCAACTCAACAATTCACCATACACCTTAGCCACAACTTCCAAATTAATAAAAGAAAACAAGAAATTTCTTACCTTATATGAAGAAATTCCACAAATCTTTCACCAAATCTCTCAATTCCTTCATCAATTTGAGTATAGCATCAAGAACACTTCTCTTTTCCTTTGTCTTCTTCAATGGCCGGCACAAACATGAGAAGAAAAGAAAATTCAACAAAGTCAAATGACTTTTCTTCTTTAAATCTCCACCAAGAGATTTTATCCAAGCAATTACCAAAATGCCCTCAATCATATAACTAACTTTTTGTCTTATATAAGCCCATATATGCAATTACACACTCAACAATAAAATATCTTCTTCCACTAACCAACACCTTGACTCTTCTTTGACCCATTTATATGTTATATATATCAACATATACACCACATATACCATTCTCTCTAAACCCTAAATCCTTCCCAAAACACATATACTTTTCTTTTCTCAATTCTTTATCTTGCAATTTAAAACAACCACAATAACAACAACATACAAAACTTCTAGGGCATAAATGAGGATGTTACATTTACAATGTGATTACATTACCCAAACACTTTTGGCATTTTTCATATTTTTTCTTATTTGGCACATATCCGCTATTTTAGCTATTTATAATCGTTTAACATAATATAATTAATATTTAATACACATTTTTCTACAACATTGATGCACCTACATGCAAGACTCAATATTAAAGTAGCTTAGTACATTCTTAACATCAAAATGTGCTAAGCCAAATCAAATGCAAATGAGTTATACAAAACTAAAGTATGTACTTACCTAGGAATATGCCAAAATCCAAGCCAATTCTCCTGCCAACTCCAACTTTTACCAATGCCCTTCACTTCTTTAATTAGGCAAGTCTTCTCTACTCAATACCGAATAAAATTATGAGTTAACACAATCCATTAGAAACATAATTCTTCACATTTTAACTACTCAAACTTCAAATTCCACAACTCTATCAAATTTTCAATTTTTGGCTTAATTCACTTTATTTTTAGAAAACTATTCTAATAAATTTCAAATTTAGTTTTAAGCTCATTTGTACCATTAGAATTATATTGTAATATAATTTAAGCAATTAAATTCAACTAACATCAATTCTTTATAATTTACCTCATATTCAATTACTTTCACAAATTATTTCATAGACAATTGCATCCACTGAACACTTCATAATCAATTATTACTATAAACTAATCCATAATCAATTATTTTTACAAAATAATCTATAATCAATTACAATCATAAGTTATCCATAACCAAATATTTCTACAATTTAGTCTATAATAATTTATTATCACATCATTTTATCAATTTATAATCTTCTATAAGTGATTTAAATCAATAATAATATATTTAATAACAACTAAATATATGCATTTATACAAGCACATACCTCTTTCCAAAAACTCGTATCCATCATCCTTTTCTCAACTTCCTTTGATTTTTTTAGTGATTTCCTTGAAGAATCCCTCATAATCTAGCTATTTTCTCTTAAAACCCTAAATTATTTACAAAGAAGCTTTGATTTTAAAGTTAATTTGAAAGAAATAGAAGAAAAGAAGAAGATGGAAAATAATGGTGGTGGTGGCTACGGGTAGAAGAAGAAGAAAATGATGGAAAAGTCAAATTTGGGTTTATATATTTTTTACTTTCCCAAAATGCCCCCATCTTTTTATATAATTACAAAAATATTTAAATATTTAAATATTAAAGATTTTTCTCTTTCTTCCTATCCTTAATTAATTTAATTTTTAAGTTAAATTTAATTTTTTTTACTTTTACTTTTTTACTTTTTGACTTTTAATTTTTTCTTTTCTGTCTTTTATGAAAAAATATATATTATGTATATGTTAGGTATATATCATGTATACACTAGGTATATACCTTGCATATCCTTCATACAACACTCTATTTACTCTCCATACACTTTGTTTAATTAATTTGAATAAGACTACGGGTACTAAAATTTGACTAAGTTTTAATATAGTATTTAAACTATTTGATGTGTCGCCAATTATTAGTTCTTTGAGGTGATTCTTGGGGCAATGTCACTCTTTTTGTAATCTTTGAGTGGTTTCTTCTTATGGTTGAGCATGACCTTTATCATCTTGTTGGGTTCATCTTCCTCTATAACATTTACGGGATTCTCCACTTTAAGGTTTTCAAACTCACCAATAAGATCATACAAACCACTATCTTCCCAAAATTATATTTACTGTATTCATTAAATATTACATGCATAGACTCTTTTATGACTATGGACTTTTTACTAAATACCTAATAATAAGCTTTACTAGAGGTGGAAGATCCAAGAAAAATCCCTTCATCTGATTTTGATGCAAATTTTCTAAAATTATTATTGATATTTAAAAAGTAGCATTTGCAACTAAATACTCTAAGATAGTGACAAATGCATATTTTATACACAATTAGAATAATATTTGCATTAGTTTTTTTTAGTTTTTGTTAGTTTTTATTAGTTTATCTTATTTTTTGCTTGGCTTTTGTTATTTTAATTATTTAGTCTTATTTTACATTTTTTGTAGGTACTTTTGAAAAATACAATAAAAATCTAATGAAAGCACAAAAGGGCCTAAGATACGCATGGGCTTGTAGATTGTAATATCCATAGTCTTGGATAAATTAAATAAGTATTTGGAGTCATAGGTGTTGTATATACCTAATGTATACCTAGTGTATACATAATATATACATATCATATATTTATTATATATGTTGGATATATATATTTTATTTAATATATATATATGTAATATACATATAAAGTATACTTGGTGTATACATAGGATATACACTATATATACATATGAGTAAAAATATACATAACATATACATAGTATATACATTACATAAACATGTATATAAAGGTATATATAATATATAAATAAAATATATGATACATATAAATATACATGGAATATACAATATATATAAATGCAATATAAAATGATATTGGAAAAGTTGATGATAATGATGATGATGATAATAATAAAAGAAAGTCAAATAAGGAAGAAAGATTATTGGTGGAAATTAATTAATTATTAATTAATTGGGATAAAGATGGGAAGTAATGTAGAAAGATATTATTTTGTTGTTGTTGTTGTTCTTCTTCTTCTTCTTCATTTTGAACATGAAACTTGAGAGAGAGAGAGAAGGGTATAAGTTGCTTCTATACATTAAATACTACAAGAGATTCAAGAGGATTTAAGTGGATAGTGAAGGTTTAGCAAGTAATCAAGTAAGTACTCATCTTTAAGCTTATTTTTATGTGATTCTAAGATTATGTTGGAATGTTTAGAGAGAGAAAGCAAGTTTTAATTGCTAAATTTGATAGAAATGATATTAAAATGATTATTAAATGGTGAGTATGTGATGAATTGATAGTTGGTTGGTTGAAATGGATAAAGTTGGTAAATTTAGGATTATGGGTAAATATGTGTGAATTAGGATTTTGGTATGGATGGTTATAATTATGGAAATGGATGAATTTAATATTATTTTAATATGTATGTGATGATTCTATGGTTAGAAATTTGTTATGAGCAAATTTGAATAAAGTTGAGATTTAGGGTTTATGGTGGGCTATGTAAAATTTGGGTTTTGCATGGAAGTTGATATAATTATGGCAATGAGTTAATTTGTTGTTATTTTTGTATGTAAGTAATGATTTTTAGGTTAAATGTTGAAAATGAGGTTGGTAGAATGAAGTTTGAATAAGGTAGTAAGTGGTGAATTTAGATTATTTAATAGGGTTTTGATGAGAATTTATATATAATGGTAATCTAATATATAATGAGTATGTAAGTGACTTTAAATAGATAATGTTACTTATTATTAAACTATATATGTATAGGTTAATGTGATAAGAGAGGTGAAGTTTAAGGTTTGACTTGGGAAAAAAGAAAAGAGGTTAGTACATATTTCCAAAACTTATATTTGTATTAAATGTAAGTGGGCATTATGTATGTATAATATTATTTTAAAATATGGATATACACATAATCTATGCATTGTGGCATAGTTATGTGTTGAGTGTCGACAATAGTCCAATTTAGATTGATGTTTGTGTATGATATATGTGAGATATGTTTATATTATGTGATATGATGTCCAATATGGACATATTTGTGACTTGTGATGAATTGTGGAACATGAGTCATATTATGAATATGACTTATGGATTTATAAATTTGATGAGCTAAAAATATGGAAAATCGGGGAAAAAGAATGAAAATAATGAAAAATTGATAAGATATGAGAAATGTGGAAAAAATGTGTGGAGTGAGTCACATTATCAATGTGACTCAAGGATATGTAGTGTGGTATGATGTGATGTGTATTATGTGACACCTTAAATAATATTATATTATATAATATCAAAAATGGTACTCTACTAAGGAGGCGGCCTTCAGGTGAGTTATGAGACACTTGCCTCCGGTGTTGAGAGATGGTGGCCTTCAGGTAATTTATGTGACACTTGCCCTTAGTGTCGATAGAGACAGCCTACGGGTGATTATATGACACTAGCCTCGATGTCCATAGGGGCAGCCTTTAGGTAATTTATGTGACACTTGCCCCGGTGTCGAGATGTGTTGAATTGACATTCCTAGAACTTGGGTATTGTGTAGGAACTGGTTGGGCCTAACGTGTGAATGTGTGTGTGTTGTCATGGTCATGTGATATTAGTTATGGTTTATGAAGCCATAAGCATTAGGTAAAGGTCTTTACAAATAATGTGTGTTGTATCATGAAATTGAACATCTTTGAAATATATATTTATGATTATTATATTTGTACCACTAAGTTGTTTAGCTTAGTGTGGTTGTGTGAATCGCTCAGGTGAGAGAATAGATGATTAGAGAAATTTAGGTCATGGGTGATATTGAAGTTCTAATGTGCTACAAAATCAACAGGGCCGACTTTATTCATGTATAATTGTGTTTTGTGTTTAGTTTTTTGGCTAATGTATACAAATTTTTAATATTTGTGTTTATAAAGATAATTTGGGATCATGGTGTATTTATGTAAATAAGAATTTAATAAAGATAAATAATTTGAACATGTTTTGAATGTATTTTTGAGATTAAGAAGGTTTGAGTAAATGTAGACTATTGGGAGCGAAAATTTTTATACAGATTGTGTATTTGTTGTTTTGGAAAATATTAAAATTACAGATAAAACTCTAGCAAAATTTTCCTAGAGATTTTTCCCTTATAAATTTATTTATTTATATTTTAACTATTAATGCGTTTTAAAAGGTGATTTTATAGTAAATTATCGTACCACTCTAGCATTCTATATATATACTCTATGTATACGAGATATATATTATACGTATATAAGGTATAAGGGTGTTACATAGATGGTCATGCATGTTGCTGTCATAGTTTTTTTAGTATAGAGTTTTAAGGGGGTGCATAAGCATACGCATGGTTGTTCATTTGCTCATACACGAATTTACTGCAGATTTTTTCTATTTTCCTTAATTCATTAGGACTTCTTTTTTTTTTTTCTATTTTGTTTAGAATTTTAAAAATGGAAAGTTTTTGTTATTTTAACCTAGAGAAAGTAGGAAATATAAGGATATAAAAGAAGGAGAATACATTTTTATAAGGAGAGTTTTCTGTCACCCAATTTAGAATTGTTCTTCACGCAATTGGAGGAGTTCTTCCTCTTCTTTATCCTTGAAGACAAAATCTCCATTATAAGAGAGGTTTAAGTTTACGCCAAAGACAAATATCAAGAGTTTGCTTATTCTCAACATGTATATTTTTAATTTCAACTTTTGTTCTTAGATTTAGAGGGTGTTTCTCAAAACTTAAAAGCTGGTTAAAACTGATTATAAGCAGTTTTTAGATTATAAGTTGTTTATTTAAGTATTTATGAAAACTTAATTAGTAGATTATAATCTGATTTTAATCATTTTTTTAAAAGTTGGGTTTTGCTACTTTTTTTAAGCACTTATTTTTTAAGCAGTTTTGACCAAGTAAAAGACCATACTATCCCTACCTAATCTTCAATATTTCAAATTTGCCCACCCTATACACTTTAGTTCCCATCAAAATTTTTTTACGTTTATTATTATTATTATTATTATTAAATAAATTTTATTATTATTATTATTATTGCAAAATAAATTTTGAATTGACATTTAAAAAATTATTTTTATACAATAAATAAACTCAGGGATAGTTTGGTCATTTTGACAATTTATGTAATTAAAAACTGATTATAAGCTGATTTTACAGAAACACTTAACTGATTATAAACTGATTATCAGCTGATTATTAACTAGTTTACAGAAACGCTTAACTACTTATTTTTAATCTAATTATAATCTAAAAATCACTTATTCACAATAAGCTGAAAAGCTCCAGTTTTAAGAAACACCCTCTTAATTATAAAGTAGTTTTCTTTTTGTTAAGGGAAACATAAGCCCAAAGCTTTGTTGGATATTGATTTGGGTTAATTAAATTTGAGTTGATTTATGTAAATTCTTTGTTCTTAATGCTTTTATTGAATTTTTCATTGATTGAATTCCTTGATGATGTGTTGAACAGAGAAGTTAAAGTTAATGTTTTTATTCAATGAGATTTGAATGCTTGATTTACATAGGAGATTTTATATAACATGTTTGATTAAGGATTTGTTCGAATAGATAATCTAATATTAGCTTGTGGCATCTATTCATCTCCGTAAATAAGGTCAAATAACCTGATTTAATCATATGCAAATAATACTAAAGTGCGTAAATAAGAGTTTGATATTAATTTGAAAAGCTATTTCCATGAATAAGGTTAGCTAGGCTTAAAAGATAACTCACCAATCTTAACTCAATTTCCTTAATCAATTTTGATATCTTTGCAAATTTAAGGGATTGTGGACTCTAACATATGTTATTGATTGATGTATTCTTAATTCATTTAAGATACCAAATTTTCATCAAGTTAATTTAATTTTTGATTTATATTCAATTCCTATTCATTCAAATATTATTTCTCAGATAATAGTAATACAATATAATAATTAATTATAAAATTTTGTCTTTGTGGGACAATATTCATATTCACAAATCTATATTACCGATATGACTAGTGCACTTGCTAGAGTTAATTGGGATGCATTAAATAGGAAACCTTAAGATGTGTTCACACGTAGAAAATTAGAGTAGTTTTCTAAATTTTTTTTATATAAAATAGAAAATAGTAATTTATATTTATATATTATCATTTTCTAAAATTAGAAAATTGAAAATAATTTTTTAATTTTCTAACTTTAAGAAGATTTTGAATAACATATTTAAGGTGTTTTCCAAAAAAATTTCTTTATAAATAAAATCTAATTTCCTAATATAGAAAAGATGGAGTTTCCATATCGGAAGCAAAAATAATTTTCCATTTTTACTAAGTGAATACATTTTCTAAATTTTTCTATAGAAAATAAATCCTCCAATTTCATAAAAAGCTTAAAATAAAAGATATAAAACTATTTTTTTAAAAGTAAATACACCCTTATGTTCTCTTCCATTCCGTAACTCATAAGAGGTTTTATTCAAAATAAGTCTTTTGAAAATTCTTCTTGCAATATAATATGAAGTATTGATGGTTTCGACTCAAAAGGATGTAGGAAGCTTATACTTATTGAGCACTGTCCAAGTAATCTCCATCAATGTTCTACTTTTCATCTCAATAATACTATTTTGTTGCGGCATTCTAGGAGTCAACAAAATATTTGAAATTTCATTTTCTTTAAAGAAGTTTTCAAAAAGTTCATTTTCAAACTCTTTGTCATAGTCACTTCTAAAAAGAATAAATAATCTTTTTCATTTTGGACATTTCAGTAAAGCTTTTTATTGTCCAATGATGGCAACCAAGAGAGAGGGGGGAGGGATGAATTGGTTGTTTTGAAGAAGTGATAGTAAATTAAAAATTTAAAGCAAACAAAGCAAAGAAATAGTAGAGTAAAGAAGAGCATACACAAAGACTTTATAGTGGTTTGGATTACCTCAATCCTGCATCCACTTCCTTAACAACTTGTTAAGGTACCACTAATCTTGAGTTTTTACAAGCTCAACTCTAACTTGATGTTTTCATAAGCTCACACCAAACTTCTAGAAGGTTTGAGTATCTTTCTCACAACCCCAATAAGAGTTTTCCTAGGCTCACTCTAAAATTGTGAGAGGGAATTTTTGTCAGCACTCCTACGTGGAATGGTTCTTGCGACTTCGGCATTGTTAGGCTCAGGGCCTTAGAGAACACGGCCTAAACCCAGAGAAAATAGAGTTGCCACTCGGACGAGCTGAAAAAAAAGAAAGGGGTGGATGACTTGATTCCTAAGGAATCTCCAATTCCCTATTGGGTTCAAAAAG
Source organism: Garcia nutans (assembly GCA_947685225.1). Classification (NCBI taxonomy): domain Eukaryota; kingdom Viridiplantae; phylum Streptophyta; class Magnoliopsida; order Malpighiales; family Euphorbiaceae; genus Garcia; species Garcia nutans. The sequence goes on along the minus strand of CANTUV010000009.1, from coordinate 27,606,724 downwards.
TTGGGTACGCATGGAGAAGGTAAAAAATGACCCAGCACCCCCACAACACCCGGTTAATTGGAACCGGCCTCCTTTTCAGGCCTTAATATTATAAAATTCTTAAATATAATTATATTATCCGTATTACATGCAATCATAAGAATAAAAGCATCATTGTATTAAAATCAAAGCAGTGTTCAAATAAAATAAATAAATAGACACTCATCCGAGAATGAAAACATGTCCTTATATTAATTCCAAAATATGAAAATAATTTAAATTACATAAAAATTAATTAATGAGGTACCCAATCATGAAAACATACCTCTTAAAATTTTAATAAAAAAATAATAATCAAGAAAATAATCATTAATAATAAATTAAACAAATCAAATATTGAAATCAAATAAATTAATCATCAAAACATATAATAAACTACATAATCCAATCTAAAACTAAATAAAGTAATAAAAGTATTAATTTAGGTTTACATCTTGAATTATGGTTTCTTAAAATAATGTTAGGGTTTTAGGTTTTAGATTCAAAAACTAGGGTTTTAGGGTTTGGAGAAACTAATATTATTGTTATTCAAAGTTTTAGGCTACTGAAAAATAGAATTAATTAGGGTTTCTGGTTTTAAGAAAATAGTATAGGGTTTTTGGTTAATAAAATTAGGGTTTAGGGATAATACCATGCCATTAGGGTTTAGAAAAAAATAAATTAGGGTTTTGGTATTTATGAAGGCGATCAAAGTTTTAAGGTTTATACAAATTAAAGTCACTGTGAATATTTTTAAAGATCTTAATGAAGCTACTATGAGTTTTTGTGGAAAAACCTTAAGTGAGTCTGTGTAGCATATTGATTAAATAACCATGCAATAGAAAACAAATAAATATTCCGAGCCAACAAGTTTTGTAATATCCCAAATGATACCCTAAAATTTTGTAAATGTTAATTGTTGTAATGGAATTAAATGATTTCAAGTGTATATATGATTAAGTGGAAAGAAAGGAAAAGGGAAGTGTGTATATGTTGTATATATGAAGATATATACAACATATACAAGTCAACATTTTAATTATGGTCAAATGATATTTTGTTTATTAATATAGAAATTAAGTGATGGTGGAGGTTGATATTTTGAGATTATATTATTATAATATATTAATTGCTTGGTGGAAATTAAAAGAGGGTAATCTTGTGGTTGAGAGAGATGGTTTGCTTTGACTTGAGGATAACTATCTTCATCTTCTTCTTTCTTCTTCAAGAGGCTGGCCATCACCATTAGCAAAGGGAAGAGAGGCTTTGTTGCTTGCTAACTCAAGATATTGAAGGATTTCAAGAGTTCAAGTTGGAGTTTTAAGAATTTTCTTCATATTTGGTAAGTTTCCAACTTGTTTCTTTAATTTCTTTTGAGTATGTATATATGAGTTTGGTGGATGGTTGGTGTAGTTGTGTGTATGGTTGATTTTGATATGTTTGAAGTTGTTTTGTTTTGTTAACTTTATTTTGGGGTTGGATTGAAGAGAAAGGGTTAAGTTTGGTGAAGAAAACAAGAGTTGTGGATTGTGTAAGTTTGAGTTGTGAAATATGGTTGTGATTGTGTGTTTGATGAGTGTAATTGAGTTGTTTTAATGTTATGCAAGTTTATTATGGTATATTGATGGTTTTGGTTAAGTTTGTTTGGAATGGAAAATGGCAAATATAGGATGTTTGTTAGATGTGGCATTTTTGGTGTCGATTTCAGGTTTTTGGCCTGACACACCTAGTAACACAGCCATATCTTTGGGTGTGTCATTGGTTCTGTTTTCAGTTGGGTGACACGAGTAGTGACACGCCCATGCCACCGAGCGTGTCACAGCTTCTGTGTAGTAGTAGTATTGACACGTCCGGTGACACGCCCATGTCACTGAGCGTGTCATAGATTCTATGTTAGAGGAGGATTGACACGTGCAGTGACACACCCATGATAATCATGAGAAAATGAAAAAGGATTTGATAATGAAATAATGAAAGGATTGTGTGCCTAGTATGTTATTCAATTTTTAGAGTTTTGTTGTTGGTGGCATGCCTAAAGGTAATAATCTCTTGAAGTTGGGTTGGGCTTGTTCCTTGAAGCCTAGTTGGGTGATGTTGTGCTCCCCTTGAAGCTGGGTTGGGCCTAGTCCTTGAAGCCTAGTAGGGACGTTACATATGAGGTAATCCTCATTGTGATAATGATTCACCTTCGGGCTAGATAAATGTGATTATTGGACTAAAACAGTAACTCTGGAATTTGAATGGCATATTAGATTCCTTTGGGCCCATACTTGACTTTGCTTTAATGTGAATTATGAATAATGGAACAATTGAACAATATAATGAGATTTAATGTTATGAAATATGATATCCTTGTATATTGTTTCTAATTCTTGAAAGTTTGACATAGGCATTACATTTGAATCACATTGTTATTAAGGTTTGTACCACTAAGCTTCTGGCTTCGCGCGATTGTGATTTATGGCGCAGGTGATAGGATAGAGGGTAGTGCTGAGAGTGTAGCTCCTATTGAGGGTAGAGATGGAGCTAGGGTTGAGATAGCTGGTGACGTACCTGCTCCTGTGCCAGAGAGACCAGCAGCTGATGAGATTCCATCGGTTTGGTTACGACATATGGTAGAGTTGTTGAGGCAGGATCCAGTGCAGCAGCCGCCACTGCAACCTCAGCCACAAGTACTGATGAGGCAGTATGATAAATTGAGGGAGTTTAGAGCTGAGGATTTCATTAGTACTATAGATCCTGCAGTAGCTGAGCAGTGGTTAGATAGAGTTTAGAGGGTATTCATTCAGCTTCAAGCTACTCCTAAAGAAAAGTTTGATTATGCTAGATCCCTTCTGTAGAGAGATGCATATGATTGGTGGAAGACGGTTCCACATGCGATGGATGATCCACCAACCTTGACTTATGGTGATTTTCTGCGGGAGTTTGAGCAGCAGTATACTCCGAGGGAGTATAAAGATGTAAATAAGATGGAGTTTCTAAGTCTGAGACAGGATAACCAGACAGTGACAGAGTATGAAATTGAGTTTATCCGGTTGAGTCATTATGTCCATGGGATTATTTCAGATGAGATTGACTGGTGTCAGAGATTAAGGAGGGGTTGAGACCCTCTATTATGTGTATTGTTGTTGGCTCCCAGTATCAAGATTTTTCTCAGTTGGTTGCAGCTGCCAGAAGTGTTGAGAGAGCATAAGGTATTGCAGCAGCTGCTACTGAGGGGGAGACTAGAGCTAGGAGACCCCTGAGTGAGGCAAGGTCTTCGTATGTGAAGAGAGGAAGAGGAGGCTATTCTCCAAGGTTCATTAAGGACCAAAGGAAGCCTGGTAGGTCAGTACAGCATTAGAGGCGGAGATTGAGACCTATAGTTTCTATAGCTAGTGCTCCGGTTCTAGTGGTTTAGAGGCCAGTTTCTTATACATGTGTCCACTGTGTTAGGGCACATGGGGGTGCTTGTTGGAAGACAGGTGGACCAGGAGTTTGTTATAGATGTGGGTCACCAAATCATTTCCTCAGAGATTGCCCTGAGCTACTGAAAGATAGACAGATTGATACTACAGCTTTTCGACCCAATGTTAAAGGAGGTCGAGGAGGCAGAGGTTTTAGTAGAGGTGGTCAACTTGGGAGCAGTCGGAGAGGAGGTTCTATAGCTGGAGGCATTAGACCAAATGAGGCAGGGCCATCACAGCGATTGTATGTGATGCAGAGGCAGCCGGATGCTTCAGCCATCATTGTAGGTACTTTTTCTTTATTTGGCATTTCAGTTCTTGCTCTATTAGATCCTGGATATACTCATTCATACATAAGTGCATCTATCTTGCCTGTGACTGAATTGCATTCAGAGTCCCTAAGATTTGATGTTTTGGTGAAAAATCCTTTAGGGCATAGTGTGGTAGTTAGCAAGGTACATCGTAATAGTTCAATTGCGGTACAAGATGAGGAATTCCTTGGTGATTTAATTGAAATGTCTTTCAAGGAGTATGATATGATTTTAGGCATTGATTGGTTATCTAAGCATGGGGTTATGGTAGACTGTTAGAATAAGTGTGTTACCCTAAGAACCGGTGATGGTAGAAGTGTGATTGTATCTAGTGAGCAGAGACATCTTGCATCCATGTTTGTTTCAGCTGTTGCAGCCAGGAGGTTGATTCAGAAGGGATGTGAGGCTTATCTTGCTCATGTGGTAGATACCAAAGTAGTGGGTTCTCAGCTTGACAGTATACCCACAGTGGCTGAATTCCTAGATGTTTTTCCTGGGGAGTTGCTAGGGATACCCCCTGAGAGAGAGGTTGAGTTTGGTATCGATTTGTTGCCTGGTGCCACTCCCATCTCTATTACTCCCTATCGAATGGCACCTGCTGAGTTGAGAGAGTTGAAGGTGCAGTTGCAGGGGTTGTTCGATAAAGGGTTTGTTCGCCCTAGTGTGTCTCCATGGGGAGTACCTGCTTTGTTTGTGAAGAAGAAAGATAGTACTTTAAGATTGTGCATTGATTATAGGCAGTTGAATAAGGTGACCATAAATAATAAGTATCCTTTGCATAGGATAGATGATCTCTTTGATCAGTTGAAAGGAGCAGCAATATTCTCTAAGATTGATTTGAGATCAGGATACCATCAGTTGAGGGTCAGAGCTGAAGATGTACCTAAGACAACTTTCCGCACGAGGTATGGGCATTATGAATTCTTGGTGATGCCTTTTGGATTGACAAATGCACCTGTAGCTTTTATGGATTTGATGAATAGGGTTTTTAAACCCTATCTAGATCAGTTTGTGGTGGTCTTTATTGATGATATTTTGGTGTATTCGCATAATGAGGAGGATCATGACAAGCATTTACGAATTGTATTGCAGACCTTGAGAGAGAAGCAGTTGTATGCTAAGTTGTCTAAAAATGAGTTTTGGCTTGATCAAGTGACTTTTCTCGGTCATGTGGTTTCAGCAGATGGTATAAGAGTTGATTTGAGTAAAGATGAGGCCATTTTGAATTGGATTCCACCGAAGACCGTGATCAAGGTTAGAAGTTTTCTGGATTGGCAGGCTATTATCGACGGTTTGTGAAGGGTTTTTCTTTGATAGCTACTCCACTCACCAGATTGCTTTGGAAGGGAGTTAGATTCATGAGGACAGAGCAGTGTCAAGAAAGCTTTGAGCAGTTGAAGGAGATGTTGACTCAAGCTTCTGTCCTTACCTTGCCTATGGAAGATAAACCATATGTGATTTACAGTGATGCTTCACATAGTGGTTTAGATTGTGTTTTGATGCAGGAGGGAAGATTCATAGCTTATGCTTCATGGCAGTTAAAGCCACATGAGTTGAATTATTCAACGCATGATTTGGAATTGGCTGCCATAGTTTTTGCTTTGAAGATTTGGCGACATTACCTTTATGGGGAAAAGTGTTTCATTTATACAAATCACAAGAGTTTGAAATACTTGGGTGTCCAGAGGGAGCTGAAACTTCGGCAGAGACGGTGGTTGGAGTTGATTAAAGACTATGACTATTTGATTGATTATCATCCTGGCAAGGAAAATGTTATTGCTGATGCCTTGAGTCGGAAGTCTTTGGCAGGTTTGATTGCTTTTTTGCTCTCGTTGCTTGTTGAATTGAGAGCATTGCATGCTAGATTTGAATCATGTGATGATGGTGCTTTGTTGGCTCAGTTGCAAATGAGACTGGTGTTATTAGATCAGATAAGGGAGGCTCAGTTGGTAGATAAGAAAATTCAGAAAGTTGTTTTGGATTGCCAAAATGGAGAGAGCCGAGATTTTCTTGTGAGAAGTGATGGCAGTTTATGGTACAAAGATAGATTATGTGTTTCTAATGATGCAAGATTGAAAAAGATTATTTTAGAGGAAGTACATCAGTCGATTTTTTCTATGCACCCTGGGAGTACTAAGATGTATCATGATTTGAAGCAATATTATTGGTGGTCAGGTATGAAGAGGGACTAGCGGAGTTTATATCCAAATGTCTCACTTGTCAGAGAGTAAAGGCCAAGAACCAAGTTCCTTTGAGGTTGCTCCAACCTTTATCAGTGCCTGAATGGAAATGGGAGAGAGTAACGATGGATATTATGACTGGTTTGCCTTTGACTCAGAAGAAGTATGATGCCATCTGGGTGATTGTTGATCGATTAACGAAGACAACTCATTTCCTTCCAGTTCGGATGGATTATTCTCTTGAGAAGTTGGCTGAGCTGTATATCAGTGAGATAGTGAAGTTGCATGGAGTCCTAATTTCTTTAGTGTATGATTGAGATTCCCGGTTTACTTCAAGGTTTTGGAAAAGTTTGCATGATGCTTTGGGTTCTCGGTTGCATTTTAGCACTGCTTTCCATCGTTAGACAGATGGGCAGTCAGAGAGAGTGATACAAATTTCGGAGGACATGTTGAGAAGTTGTGCATTAATTTCTCTGGAAGTTGGGATAAGTTCTTACCACTGATGGAATTTGCTTATAACAACAGTCATCAATCTAGTATTGGAATGGCACCTTATGAGGCATTATTTGGTAGAAGATATAGGACACCTCTATGTTGGGATGAGGTTGGAGAAGGTAAGTTGATTGGTCTTGATTTGACAAAAGAAACAGAAGAGAAAGTGAAGATAATTCAGGATTGTTTAAAAGCAGCTTCAGATTGACAGAAATCATATTCAGATTTAAAGAGAAGAGACATAGAGTTCAATGTAGGAGATCACGTATTTTTGAAAGTGTCTCCTTGGAAGAAAATTTTAAAATTTGGCCGCAAAGGGAAGCTGAGTCCTCATTTCATTGGACCTTTTGAGGTATTGGAGAGAGTTGGACCAATGGCCTATAAACTCGCTTTGCCGTCTGAATTGGATAGAATTCACAATGTCTTCTATGTCTCTATGTCACGGAGGTATAAGTCAGACTCATCTCATATTTTGTTAGTGGAATCTATTGAAGTGAGTCTAGATCTGACTTTTGAAGAACCAGTGGCTATTTTGGCACGTGAAGTGAAAGAATTGAGAAATAAGAAAGTGCCACTTGTGAAGGTTCTTTGGAAGAATCATGCTAAGGAAGAGGCAACTTGGGAGAGTGAGCAAGTGATGCGAGATCAGTATCCTCAGTTGTTTCAGACTTGAGAGCAGGTAATTTTGATGATGAAATTTATTTGTAGAGGGGGAGAATTGTAATATCCCAAATGATACCTTAAAATTTTGGAAATGTTAATTGTTGAAATGGAATTAAATGATTTTAAGTGTATATATGATTAAGTGGAAAGAAAGGAAAAGGGAAGTGTGTATATGTTGTATATATGAAGATATATACAACATATGCAAGTCAACATTTTATTTATGGTCAAATGATATTTTGTTTATTAATATAGAAATTAAGTGATGGTGGAGGTTGATATTTTGAGATTACATTATTATAATATATTAATTGCTTGGTGGAAATTAAAAGAGGGTAATCTTGTGGTTAAGAGAGGTGGTTTGCTTTGACTTAAGGATAACTATCTTCATCTTCTTCTTTCTTCTTCAAGAGGTTGGCCATCACCATTAGCAAAGGGAAGAGAGGTTTTGTTACTTGCTAACTCAAGATATTGAAGGATTTCAAGAGATTAAGTTGGAGTTTTAAGGATTTTCTTCATATTTGGTAATTTCCAACTTGTTTCTTTGATTTCTTTTGAGTATGTATATATGAGTTAGGTGGATGGCTGGTGTAGTTATGTGTATGGTTGATTTTGATATGTTTGAAGTTGTTTTGTTTTGTTAACTTTGTATTTTGGGGTTGGATTGAAGAGAAAGGGTTATGTTTGGTGAAGAAAATAAGAGTTATGGATTGTGTAAGTTTGAGTTGTGAAATATGGTTGTGATTGTGTTTTGATGCATGTAATTGAGTTGTTTTAATGTTATGCAAGTTTATTATGGTATATTGATGGTTTTGGTTAAGTTTGTTTGGAATAGAAAAGGGTAAATATAGGATGTTTGATAGATGTGGCATTTTGGTGTCGATTTTAGGTTTTTTGGCCTGACACTCCCAGTAACATGGCCATGCCTTTGGGCGTGTCGTTGGTTCTATTTTTAGTGTGGGTGACACGAGCAGTGATACGCCCATGTCACTGAGCATGTCTGTGAACACTCGAATTTTGAGGCTCAGAAAGCCGATTTTCTTAGACTGCAAGTGACCAAGCCAGACCGGGTGACCACGGCAGAATCCACCAAAAGTATGTCTTCATGGTACTTGAAATGTCCGGAGCAACGCAACGATCACAGATATGGCCTTGGAATAATTTTTGGAGGTCCACAGCTCCCAGAAAATCAGTTTGAACGAAAATCGGGAGATTTTTTGAGGGTTGAACCGCCAAGCTCAGCGGTCCGACCGCCGGCGTTGATTTTTTTTCCCAGTTTTCCGGCGGACAGCGCGGTTCGACTGCCGTTCAGTTCAAATTTTTGCCTATAAAAGGCTTTCGATTCTCAGAAAAAAAGAGGGCTGGCTTCTGGGGGTTGGCTTTTGGGCATCCCGGGACCTGGTGTTACAGGAAGCAAAGGATCATATTCTAAGAAATCAAGATCTGGAACTTCGAAGTGGGAAAACTCTAGGCAAGGTAATGTCCTAATTCATCTTTTGTTAATTCAAGCATGTCATAAGCATTCCATCTTCTTCTTAAATTCTTCTTGGTCAAAGACCTAATCCTTTTAGGTCTAAGGCCTAATTAACTAAATAATCGATCTTTCGGCATTAAGCCATGAATCAACCAACCTTTTTTGGCCCAAGGCCTAAAATTTGCATCCCTTTTGGTACAAGGTACCTAAATTTCACAATTTTGCACTAAGTGCTAATTAAATCTCACAATGCACGAAGCATACACACACACATGCATAAATGCATAATTGCCTTTAAATAGGCTTTTCCGAACTACATGGGCTTTGATCTCTCATAAAAACGAGAGTATGTAGGCATATTTGGAATTCACCCCAAATAGCAAGTCTACAATTTACTAACAATCTGTTCTTCTTCCTTTCTATTTTCTTTTTTAGATTCAATCCTTATTTGGCAAATTAATCAAATACATGACATAGTCCCTGAATCCTCCTTTGGTTCGTAGATTAGAAACCTTTACATTGGATGCATTAATTGGAGTCAAATAAGGGTTTTCTTAGTTTTTCCCTTCGAACAAAATAAACTGAGTGGCGACTCCCGACAACATGTGAACGTTCATCCGAATCCTTTTCGGGTGGAGACCGAGGTTCACAAATTGGCGACTCCACTGGGGACCATAAAAATGATTTATGGGATTCTAGTGGACTACTATTGCTTATTTGATTAATTTGACACTAGGGACCATGAAAATAATTTATGGGATCCTAGTAGATTATTATTATTTATTTAACTGATTTGCCCTTCTTTAGGGTATTTTTGTTCATTTTGCAGGGTACCTTAGCAATATATTTCCCCTCCTTGGGGATATTGGATTGAATATTGACAAAAGGAATATTTTTCCTTTAATGGACCTCTTGTTTGATTAATTGTGCATTTATTTTGTCATTTAGAGAATCTTTTTCTCTTGCATTATATGGGGGAATCCTTTTCCTCCATTGCATAAAAAAATTGTTTTCAAATGAATTTCTTCTCTTTCTGTTCAAAATTCTGAGTCTGGATAGCAAGTAGCGCTGACTGGCAGGTCTCCTTGATTATGCCGGCGGACAGCCAAAGCGTCCTCCCTGTTGTTGCAAACCATTCCAATCCTTTTGGAGTGGCCCATGAGTAATCGTACTGTTGGACCCACGCGAAACTCTTTGTTTCACATGTGGTTAGGTATATCTTACTCAAGACTCAAGGGTCCCTATTATGAGCCAATTCTCTATTTTTCATGAACAATAGAACCTTCCCTTAGGTTGTATGTACCCAATGATAGTGCCACATTCCATTAAAATGAATTATGATATGATGAGGTGCATTCATGCAACATGACAACATTATTTTGGGGGAAAATTTTTTTTTGAAAAAAAAAAACTTTTGATGTATATAAGTGGACCAAGAGTCTTCCTACCCTACACACTACCCTGATCCTTTACCCTTAACCTTTGCAGGTATCCACTATCTGTGTGCCTTCACCCACACAAGCTACACCAACTCCAACTGTGCAATCACCCACAAGTCCTGCTACCCAAATTTCACCAACTGCTCCAATTACTGAAATGGCTACTATTGAACAGATTAAGGCCTTGCTAGATGGACAGGTTAAGGAAATTGAAGCTAGGATGCAAGAGAGAATTGATGAAGCTTTGGTTGCCCAAAGGGTGGCCATCCTGGCTGAATTGGGAGGGGCACCAAAGACGGCCTCTACTCCTGGAGATTTGGGAAAGGAACCCATTGTGGGGCAAACTAGTACCCCCATGACTGCTCAGAACAATACCCCTGTCATCAATTTGGAGGATCCACTCTCTAAGAATGAAACTGATGAACTGAAAAAGAAACTTGAATTGCTTGAAAGGTCAATCACTACCATGAAAACTCATAAAGAGGTGGTAGACATGGATTCCTTATCCTTGTTTCCCCAAGCTAGGTTGCCTCCAAAATTCAAGATGCCTGGGATGGACAGATTTGATGGGACCACTTGCCCTAAAACTCACTTGAAGATGTATGTGGGAGCCTTGAGCCCTTGGGGTTTAAATGATGAGCTCTTTGCTCAACTCTTTCAATAATCCTTGACTGGGGCTGCCCTTAAGTGGTTTGTGAGCCTGGATCGTGCTAAAATTAAGACCTGGGAAGACATCTGCAATGCATTTAACACTCAATATCACTATAATATTGAGGTAGATGTCACTAGAAGGGAGCTTGAGACCACTAAGCAAAATAACAATGAACCCTTCTCCTCGTTCCTTACGAGGTGGAGGGCGAAGGCTGCCCAAATGATCAATCGCCCTTCAGAACAGGAGCAGATTGATATTATAATTAGAAATTTAAGACCTACATATCAAGCTCAACTGCAAACCCAATACCTACCTACTTTCAAATCGCTCATTGCGACTGCAACTAAGGTAGAAGACTTGATACAATTGGGTAAAATAGTAGATGAGGGAGCTACTTCGAAGTATAGGAAACAAGGCCAAGCTACTTCCTCAAGTAAGGTCAATACAGTGGCCAATATTGCCCCTGCGAATCCTTTACGTGTGGGCAATCTTGGGCAGAGAAATCAGCCAAGAAGGCAATATACCGCCCTTGGGGTGCCCCTTCATCTAGTGTTTAAAAAGGCCGTGGAAGGGAAGTATTTGAAGCCTTTGGACCCAAGGCCACCTCCAAACCCATTACCCGCCAGTTATAAGGCCAATGCATATTGTGAATACCACCAAGGAAAAGGGCATAGAACAGATGCTTGCTGGACTCTGAAAAATCGCATCCAGGACTTGGTGGATAGGGGTGACATCATTCCTCTCAGGAGTCAACCGAACATTAATACTAACCCTTTGCCTAATCATTCCATCCACGCCATCACTGTGGAAGAAGAGCTGTTTGATCCTTTCAAACTTCTTTTAGAAATGAATGAAGTGTGTCTTGGATTTGAATGACCTTGCTGAAGAGGTCGACGCTTTGACAAGAAGCGGAAGGTAATATCAGCCACTCGACTTGGGAAAAGCCCCTACAACCTCAAATCCCCCCCATAAGAAGACACCAGAGCCAAAAGAAGACCCTGTCCTCACTCAGCTTAAACAAACTCAAGCTAAGGTGTCAATTTGGGAGCTCCTTGCTTCCTCATTCCCACACCGTCAGGCTCTCAGCGAAGCTTTAAGTCAACTTGATACATCAGTGGACACAAGCCCAGAAGCTTTGGTGGCCACTTTGACTCAATCAACCAAGACATTGAGTATCCGATTTTCTGATACAGACCTACCAGAAGATGGCAGTAAACACAATGATGCTCTATACATCACCATACAAACTGGGGGAAAAACTGTACCCATGGTTCTCATTGATAATGGGTCAGCCTTAAATGTATGTCCCTTAAAGGTAGCAAGCTGTCTAGGGTTGGAGGCTACAGATCTTACACCTTTCTGATCAGATTGTTAGAGCATATGATAACACTCGAAGAGAAATTTTGGGTGTTGCCACTCTGGAAATTGCTATTGGGCCGGTGAAAATGGGAGTGCCCTTCCAAGTCATTGATGTACCCGCGAGCTTTAATCTCCTCCTTGGAAGGCCGTGGATTCATCAGATTAATGCTGTACCATCTTCATTACATCAAAAACTTAAGTTCCCTTTTGAGGGAAAAATTATCACTATCAAAGGTGACACCTGTGAAATCAACAAGAGAACCATGGATCAGTCTCTCTTTGAGGTTGTTCCGGGCGAAACCGCCATGACCTTGACTGGTTTCCATTACGATATAGTCCAATGCATTGAAGGAGAAAAACCCAAAGGGCCATTTATCTTATATGATTTTGGAGAGGTCCAAATCAATTGCCTGGTGGGAATGATGCTAAGGGTAGGTCTGCTGCCCGGAATGGAAATGATAAAGTCTGGGAGGAAAACACCCGTAGTGCGGCCATGGAAAGAACCTGAGAATAGGGGAACTTTTGGCCTAGGGTACAAACCCACAGATGAGGAGATAGAAGAGTTTGAGCATGGAAGGAAGAAAAAGAAGAATTGGGGGGCAAGAAGCCTCAAAATGCGCCCTTTATTTTAGAACTCTGAATGGTCACTTCTGCAAACCTGGGAAAACAGCTCCTTACTGTGGTTTCCAGGAGCCATTCTATGCTCCTATGACTGGGAAGCAGTTACCGGGTTTTGAGATGTTCACTGATGTTTTAGTGTTAAAGGAAGAAGAGCCAGAACCTATAACTGAACCACAAGTGGAAGATTTCATGCGGCCTAGTCTCTTTGATGAGGTTGCTATGATAACCAATTTTGAAGACAAAAGGGACTTCACAAAGCTGATCAAGACTACAGATGGACCACTGATGAACTGGTATGTCGAGGAGGGACAAGCAGCTACAGTCAAACCTAGTCATGTGTCATACCCCGAGCCTGAGTCTTGTACCGAGTCAAATCTCGAGTCAAACACTGAGTCAGAGTCTAGTTCTGAGTCTTTCTTAGCTTCAGGAATAGAAAACCCTGATGTCAAATGTAATGTAACTCTGGAGGATGACTCCGCCATTATTAATGAAACTGTTCAAGTTCTTGGTTACCTTGTGTCTTTTGCTTTCCAAGTATTATCTAGCAAAAATGAAATAAATGAAATAAAAGAAATGAGTGAAAAGATAATAATTGGCAAAGAAAATGAACATACATACATTGCATATGATTGTGTGAATAAGGAACAGGTTGTTAAGTGCATCAAAAGATATGTCGACTGCTTCATGTGGAAGGCAAGTGATGTCACGGGAATAGACCCAGCCATAGCAGTTCATAAGATTCCACTATACCCAGATGCGAAGCCGGTTAAGCAGAAATTGAGAAGAATGAAGCCAGAATGGTCTTTGAAAATTAAAGAGGAGGTTGCCAAGCAACTGGACAATAAGTTCATAGAACCAATTGCCTATCCTTCCTGGTTAGCAAACATCGTGCCAGTCCCGAAGAAAGACGGAAAGGTCAGGATGTGTGTTGACTATAGAGATTTGAATAAGGCCTGTCCCAAGGACGATTTTCCACTACCCCACATCGATTTGCTGATAGACAGGATGGCTGGGCATATGATGGTTTCCATGACTGACCTCGCGGTTGGGTACAATTAGATCCTAGTGCACCCACCAGACAAAGAGAAGACAACTTTCATTACAGAATGGGGCACTTTCTGCTACAGGGTTATGCCTTTTGGGTTGATAAATGCAGGGGCTACCTACCAAAGGATGGCGACAACAGTCTTTCATGACATGATTCACAAAGAAGTAGAAGTGTATGTTGATGATATGATTGTTAAGTCAAAGTCTCCAGAAGAACATGTTGAAGCACTTGAGAAGTTCTTCCTTAGACTTCGCAAGTACAATTTGAAGCTTAATCCTGCAAAGTGCCTATTTGGAGCAACATCAGGCTTATTTTTGGGGTATTTGGTCAGCAAGAGAGGAATAGAAGTTGATCCAGCAAAGTCAAAGGCTATTCTGAAAATGCCTCCGCCAAGAACAGAAAAAGAGATTCGAGGCCTGCTAGGTAGATTACAGTATATCAGTCGATTCATATCGCAATTGGCAGAGACTTGTGGTCCAATCTTTAAGCTACTAAGGAAAGGTGCTTCACAAGAATGGAATGAAGACTGCCAAAAGGCCTTCGACAAGATCAACGAATACTTGTTAAGTCCGCCAATTCTACAACCTCCCAGAATGGGAAAACCTCTGCTCTTGTATTTGTCTGTAACAGATGAAGCCATGGGTGCAATGCTAGCTCAAGAAGCCAAAAGTACGAAGGTGGAAAATGCAATTTACTACCTCAGCAAAAGGATGTTGGACTATGAGTTAAAGTACAACAAGATTGAGAAGTTGTGTTTAGCTTTGTATTGGACTTGTACGAAGTTACAACACTACTTGTCTTCTTACACTACTTATGTCATCGCAGAACAGAGTCCCTTGAAATTCCTTATGGAGAGGCCTGTTTTGGACAGCAAAATGGCTAAGTGGGTGTCAACATTGGCAGCCTTTGACTTAAAATTCATTCAGAGGAAAGCTGTGAAAGGTGGCGCAATAGCTGACCAATTAGCAGAATTACCCGTAAAAGACGAGATGCGAGAAATGGTTTCCCTGATGAAGACCTCTTGAACATGGAAAGCAGTGTTTGGGAGATGTATTTTGATGGGGCATCCAATTATCATGGAAATGGAATTGGGATAGTGTTCAAAACTCCTTGTGGAGAATACATTCCCTTTGCAATTAAACTTGAATTTAGTTGCACAAACAATGAAGCAGAATATGAAGCTTGCATCAATGGGCTTGAAACCACCCTGGAATTAGGGATTAAGAACCTAAAGGTCTACGGTGATTCTATTTTAATAGTATCACAAGCTTTAAGAAAATGGAAGATAAGAGAAGAGCGTTTGGTTCCTTACCTACAACGCCTTGATCATTTGGCACAACAATTCGATGATCCGTCCTTCAAATATCTCCCAAGAGCAAAGAACCAGTTTGCTGATGCCTTGGCTACTTTAGCTTCCATGATCAATATCAAGGAGGGGAAAGTCGTTCGTCCATTGAAAGTTTAACTTCAGAAGCAACCTGCCCACGTAATGCATTTGGCCGATGGTAAACCATGGTTCTGGGATATCAAGAGTTATCTCAAGGATGGAAGTTATCCAGAGGGATCATCAAGGGTTGATCAGAGAGCAATAAGGCAGCTAGCCACAGGCTACATTATTAATGGAGATATCCTCTACAAGAGGAGTTGGAATGGAATGCACCTAAGGTGTGTGAATGAAGCAGAGGCTAAGCAGATAATGGAAATGGTACATGGTGGCGAATCAGGACCACACATGTATGGGATCGCCTTGGCTCGAAAAATAGCCAATCTAGGATATTATTGGTCCACCATGAATGCAGACTGCGTGACATTTGTGCAAGAATGCCATCAGTGTCAGATATTTGCTATGATGCAGAAGCAACCTCCCGTTGCCTTGAATCCGATCACTTCTCCATGGCCCTTCGCTACTTGGGGAATAGATATAATTGGCAAAATACATCCAAAAGCCTCAAATGGACATCAGTTTATCTTGGTAGCAGTGGATTACTTCACAAAGTGGGTTGAAGCAGCTTCCTATGCAAAATTAGACGCCAAAAAGGCAGCACAGTTTGTCCGAACCAACATCTTTTGTCGGTACGGAACGCCATTTGAGATTATCACTGATAATGGAACTCATTTCCAATCAGAATTTGCTAAGCTCTTGAAGGATAAGAATGTCCAGCACCATAAGTCCTCTCCTTATAGACCTCAAACAAATGGAGCGGTAGAAGCAGCGAACAAGTCTATAAAGGTGATCATACAAAAAATGATCAAGGAACATAGGCGTTGGCATGAGAAGTTACCGCTGGCTTTGTGGGGATATAGAACATCAATTAGAACTCCTACTGGGGCAACCCCATATTCCCTGGTGTACGGAATGGAAGCAGTACTCCCCATTGAACTGGAAGTTCAATCGGCGAGGATAATTCAAGAAAGTCAGATAAATGAAGCTGAATGGATCAGCAATTATCATCATCAGTTGTTGGGTTTGGATGAAAAAAGACTTCAAGCTCTACATCGGATTCAAGGGTATCAGAGGCGAATGGCCAGACATTTCAACAAAAAGGTCAAAGATCGAAAGTTGGAAGAAGGTTGTTTGGTTCTGAAAGAGATCAGAACACCTGTTACAGATCCTCGTGGGAAGTTTCGTCCTCATTGGGCGGGACCCTACATTTTGAAGAAAATACTTTCCGGCGGAGCCATCATCTTGTCTGATTTGGATGGCTTGGAGTTCACAAACCCATGCAATCTGGATCAATTAAAGAAATACTATGTATAATCATGCATTGTAAGGAACTACATTAGACTTGATTCTCGCAAACTAATTCGAGATATGTAGGCAGCTCTCCTTGAGCACGGTCTAAATTTTAATAAAAATCATTGATTCATTTTTCTTTTGCCAACATAAAAAAATAATAATAATAATAAAAAAATAATAATAATAAAAAATAATAAATAAATAAGTAAAAAAAAAGAGAGAAAGAAAAATCCCGCTAAGTCGAAAACCCACAAAGGGCGGCTTAGGCAATAGTGGGGCCCGCTAAGTCAAAAACCCGCAAAGGGCGGCTTAGGCAAGAATGGGTAAGAACTCGCTAAGTTGAAAATCCGAAAGGACGACTTAGGCAAAAATTAGAGCAAATAAATAAAGTAGATAATGCTTGGAAAGCAAACAAAAAGTTATTCATTAAGAATCATTCATCATTTGTTACAAAAAGTGTCATTCAGTAAGAGTCATTCATCCCATGAAATATCCAACCAATCAAAAGTCAAGTCATAAGCCCAAAAAAAAAAAGACAATAGAGTCAACCCTAGGGCCTAAATTCTACGCCTCCTACGTGGGGCAGAGTCTTCGGTATCTTCCTTAGTTCCGGAGCTCTCTACGACATCTGTTTTCTCCTCGCTAAGTGGAACCACCTCCTCTCCCTCTAACTCCTGCAGTAAGGCATACCTCCTGGGTTTTTCAACGGGCCAAACTTCAGCTATAAACTAGGTCCTGTACTCCGGAGTAGGCTGAACAAGGGAAGGCTCAGCAAAAGGCCTGATCATCTGATGGTCTCTGACCCAAGTCTGTAGAATAGCTCGAGTAACTCCGGGGGTAATAGGGGAAGCAATGGTAAGCCCAACAGGAAGGGGAACCCTCTGATCAATCCCCATCTGTCTGAGGACCCGAGAAGCACTATACCATGTGCTATGAGTGAAACCAAGGAGATAGACATGGTTGTGCATTGCATTCGCCTCCATGAAGCGAGGAATTCTATACCAAGGGACGAACCATAGCAATTCTTCTGGTCCAAGCTCAAAAAACTAGATAGTCCACTTGGCCATGGAGGGAAAAGAAATCTGGATTCGCCTGGTGCGGTACTGTGAAGGATTATAAGTCAAGGTGTTGGGAGCAGCAACCACTCGGAGATGGTCTCTCAGCCAAACCTGAAAAGATAGATCCTTTCTATTTACAAACAAAAAAGAGAGAAAATGAAATTAGAAGAAGCAAAAGGTATAACAAAATTACCTGAAGAATGATCGGGGTGACAGTCCAGCTCTCAAACCCGAGCACAGCTCTTTCAAGACTCTGAATAGTCTCAGCCAGAATCATACCACCGATGTAATTAAGTTCTTCCATCTGCCTGACCATGGGGCAAAGCTTCAAATCTCCAAAGCCGGGATCACGGTTGAAAAGAAACCCGGCTAACAGGCAGAAAATGAAAGCCCGCATTCTGTGCTTCAGTTGAACTTCATCTTCAAAGTTGGCGGTCAGGAATTCGTCAATCAATGGAAGCAGCATCGCCTTACTCCCATCCATGATCATAGCTTGAGCTTGAGGCCTGCTAAAGTTGAAAAGTCTCTGAAAAGATCCCACATAACCAACTTGGACCTCATGCCTTACAAGAGGGGCATTGGGGTCACATCCAATGATTGAACAAAATTCCTTAAAAAGAGGACACATTTCCTCCATTCGAGCGCCAAATCTAAAAACGTGGGCTTGAGGGTCCCAAAATTTAATACAAGCATGCAAGAAATCCCAATCCACAGCTACACCTCTAAGGGTGGCAACGGCTTTCAGTCCATACCTTCCCATATTGATCCTTTCGACATTATGGAGGCTCTTGGTCCAGTTATGCATCACATGGTTAAAAAGAGGATTCATTGTTAAGGGAAATAAAAATCCTGCAGTGAAAAATTTGTTTCTGGCTCGAAAATACACTCAAAATTCTGTATACATAAACTGCCCTGGTGCCTCCCCGGCGGTCAGACCGCCGGAATCGGCGGCTCGACCGCCGCCGCACAATTTTGATTCTCATTTTTATTATTTTTATTTTATTTCATTTTATTTTATTTTTATCTTATTTTTATTTTATGAAATTCTTGTGTTTTGATCCTGTTTAGATTATTTTAGGTAATATTTTTGGGGTTATTTCAGGGATTTATTTTTGAAAATAGATTTCTAAAAAAAAAAAGTCATTCATACATATCTGCTGTTAATACTAACAAATTAGTTCAGGTTTATACTAAGTTCAAATGACAGGCGGAAAATATGAAAAGTACAAAGTACAGAGCAAGAATAATTAAAATACTACAAATATAGTCCAAGACAAATATGAGAATTCAGCGCCGAGCTCTCCGTCTTTGCGGCCTGTTCGGTCTCTCATAAGCAGCATCAGTCCAAGCACCTGTCAGCTCATCCGAGAAAGCAGTGATCATTGCTGCCATTTCAGCAACTAGGCCCTCAGGTACCTGTAAAAAAGGACAATCGCAATCAATTTCAAGAGACTTTTATGAATCCTTTTCATGAAAAGTTCTAAAAGAATATACTTGAGTGATGTGAACAAGGCTCCGATAGGGTGCAATCTCTGCACTAATTGGTCGGGTCACCCAACCATCAGGTGCATGATAACAAACAGCATATGGCAGCCTCAAGTCGGCTAAAGCAGGGTCCAATTGACCAGTAGCCGCAAGGACGGATGAGGGAGGCCTCAAGTATGATGAACTGCTGCTTGCTCCAGTACGTGATGATCCAGCCCTGAAAGTGGAAGCCCCAGCCCTAGAAGAAGAAGGTTTGTCAGCTCGCCAGCTCGAAGAGGGATCCTCTCCCGGGGTGCTGGAAGTGGGGGCCGAAGAGTGGGAGGACTGGTAAGGTGGCACAGAATCGAACCGTGCCCCAATGCGTGGCATTAGTCGCTGAAGACAGTAGAAATCATAATCTTCCTCTTCCGGGGCAAGGGCCGATTCGAAGGGATAGCCCTCATACTGAGACACTGAAATAGGCAGAAGCGTCAGAGATAGCATGTCTTCAGGGGGGTCTGAGGGAGATGTACGGAAGCCAGCAATCTGGAAAGTCACTCTCTCAGCGAGATAGTACCGTCGATACTCTGGATGGGGAAGTATGAATCGACGGTGAGTCAGGAACTGGGATCGCTGAAAGCTGTGATCTTGAGCAATCCACTCTGCCAACCGGCTAGACATCGCTGTAAATGCTACCTGTAAAAATTTATTATGTTAGTGAATCATTTTCTCTAATACAATAAATAAGGATGAGGAGAAAATATTTACCGAGTTCATGGAGCAGCTGTCAAAGAACGATCTCAGCTCTCTGATAGGAAGCTTCCTCTTTGGTACTACTATCCTCTCTCTATACCACCTCCAAGCAATGGGAGAAAGAGGATCTACAGGGGCAAGTGGCTCATGAAGAAAGGGGGCGACATCAGGAAAGTACTCATAAGCCCAAGTCTGGAAACAAATGAAGAAAATATCAGAGTCGGTGCATGTAAGGTGAAGGAAATGTTCTTTACATTACCTCCTAGAAGTAGTACAGGCCACATGGAGTAATGCGGGTATAGCAGAGGTCTGACATGTCATCATACAATTTACACAGCATCATGCTGGCCCAATCATATGTCCGAAGTCACGTCAGGTCGGTTAGACTCTTCAGCACATTGAGATTCACTGCGTCCTTCCTGTTTGCTAAGAAGGAGCTAGCAAACAGGAGTATCAGGGTGAACCTGGCCACCTGATCAGCTGTAAGATCGCCTACCTCATAGCCAGTATAGATGGCTGGCGCCTGCTCTACTAGCCACCTTCGTTGAATGCAGCGGGGCGCCTGATGTCGAGGATAGTCAACCCCGATCAGAGTGACCATGTCGGCTGAAGAGATGTCATGCCGCCAGTCATTGTAGTACTCCACCATCTCAACGCCGAAGGGAATCCCAGAAATGACGGAAAAGTCGGTAGGTGTCATCGTCATCTCCCCCCAAGCAAAATGGAAGGTATCAGTAGTGGGCCACCATCGCTCAGCCAGCGTGCAGATCAACTCCCTGTGGATATCCCTGCCTGCATCTATAGTCCTCAAATGGTGGAGGAAAGTAGGTCTGATAAGATCCCCCACCGGATGACCGGCCTCAAGAATGTAAGCCCAAATAGTGCTCATGGGTCTCTCGGCAGTGGATATCCTAATCGCAGTGTCCTAAAAAAAAATTCATTATTGTGGATAATTTAGGGGGGAACTTCAGGAGAATTTAAGTTCTATCCCCAGCCGGGTGTGACTTCCTAGAAGATTATTTCTAAGTTCTTTACTAGAAATAATTACTGATGGCAGAACATGGTGAAACTTGGTATTACCCTTGATTCATTACTAGTATATGTAAAGGAAAGATTCATAAAAATTTGTTTCTAAGTTCCTTACTAGAAATAAATAAAATTCCTAAACATGCATACTAGATAAGTAAAGAGGAAGGTACTTACCTCATAGCAGCCGGTCCGAGAGCTATGCTTCTCCTCCTCAAGTAAAAGATTGCAAGGAGGGAGTGGGATCTCGAAGTCTTCAAAGCCAGTGAAATCCATTGTTGAAAGAAAGTTCAAAGGAAAGGAAAGGAAAGAAGAAGAAAGAGTAAAGCAAATGAAAATTGATTTGAAATGAGCCTATTTATAAGGAAAAGATGAAAACGCGGGTCTTTTTACACCTCGCTCAAAATTCTCATTTCTAACGACCACTGTGCTCCATAAATCATTTTTATGGACCCCAGTGGGGGGCAATTGTGAACACTCGAATTTTGAGGCTCGGAAAGCCAATTTTCTTAGACTGCAAGTGACCAAGCCAGACCGGGTGACCACGGCAGAATCCACCAAAAGTATGTCTTCATGGTACTTGAAATGTCCGGAGCAACGCAACGATCACGGATATGGCCT
This sequence comes from Garcia nutans, assembly GCA_947685225.1. NCBI lineage: Eukaryota > Viridiplantae > Streptophyta > Magnoliopsida > Malpighiales > Euphorbiaceae > Garcia > Garcia nutans. The sequence goes on along the minus strand of CANTUV010000009.1, from coordinate 27,585,362 downwards.
CGGAATAATTTTTGGAGGTCCACAGCTCCCAGAAAATCAGTTTGAACGAAAATCGGGAGATTTTTTGAGGGTTGAACCGCCAAGCTCAGCGGTCCGACCGCCGGAGTCGGCGGTCCGACTGCCAGATCCGGCGGTCCGACCGTCGGCGTTGATTTTTTTTCCCAGTTTTCCGGCGGACAGCGCGGTCCGACCGCCGTTCAGTCCGAATTTTTGCCTATAAAAGGCTTTCGATTCTCAGAAAAAAAGAGGGTTGGCTTCAAGGCATCCCGGGACCTGGTGTTACAGGAAGCAAAGGATCATATTCTAAGAAATCAAGATCTGGAACTTCGAAGTGGGAAAACTCTAAGCAAGGTAATGTCCTAATTCATCTTTTGTTAATTCAAGCATGTCATAAGCATTCCATCTTCTTCTTAAATTCTTCTTGGTCAAAGACCTAATCCTTTTAGGTCTAAGGCCTAATTAACTAAATAATCGATCTTTCGGCATTAAGCCATGAATCAACCAACCTTTTTTGGCCCAAGGCCTAAAATTTGCATCCCTTTTGGTACAAGGTACCTAAATTTCACAATTTTGCACTAAGTGCTAATTAAATCTCACAATGCACGAAGCATACACACACACATGCATAAATGCATAATTGCCTTTAAATAGGCTTTTCCGAACTACATGGGCTTTGATCTCTCATAAAAACGAGAGTATGTAGGCCTATTTGGAATTCACCCCAAATAGCAAGTCCACAATTTACTAACAATCTGTTCTTCTTCCTTTCTGTTTTCTTTTTTAGATTCAATCCTTATTTGGCAAATTAATCAAATACATGACATAGTCCCCGAATCCTCCTTTGGTTCGTAGATTAGAAACCTTTACATTGGATGCATTAATTGGAGTCAAATAAGGGTTTTCTTAGTTTTTCCCTTCGAACAAAATAAACTGAGTGGCGACTCCCGACAACACATGAACGTTCATCCGAATCCTTTTCGGGTGGAGACCGAGGTTCACAATGTCACAGCTTCTGTGTAGTAGTAGTATTGACATGTCTGGTGACACGCCCATGTCACTGAGCATGTCATAGCTTCTGTGTTGTTAGAGGATTGACATGTCTAGTGACACGCCCATGTCACTGAGAGTGTCATAGCTTCTGTGTTGGAGCAGGATTGACACGTGCATTGACATGCCCATGTCACTGAGCGTGTCAAAGCTTCTGTGTTGTGGGTTTAGGGCACGATCAGGGACACGCCCGTGTTATTGAGCGTGTCATGTGTAGAGTTTTCCCTAGATAGCTCTTATTCTTATTTTCTTATGAGTATCACTAAGTGAGGATGCATAATCACCTTTGGATTAGGTTTTAAAGAGATTTGAGTTTCCCCAACCCAAGTGTTGAAGGATTCTTGGAAGAGGAGATTAGAATTGGTGTTTGTTGCTCTTAGAGGTAAGTACAAACCTTACATGATTGCATACATTTACATGACTTTGGGACTTAACACATTTGGTTGGAAAATGTGTTAAGTTACCTATTATATTGTTGGTATATGAAAATGGTGCTATGATTTGCATAATGTGAACTACGTGAAATATATGTTGAGGATTTAAAATATATGAACAATGTATACTTTAATGATGATATGTATGCCATTGGTGATGGCTATATTGATATAAATGGGATATTTAAGGCATTGTGCTTATAATGATCATGAGAAAATGAAATAGGATTTGATAATGAAATAATGAAAGGATTGTGTGCCTAGTATGTTATTCAATTTTTAGAGTTTTGTTGTTGGTGGCATGCCTAAAGGTAACAATCCCTTGAAGCTGAGTTGGGCTTGGTCCTTGAAGCCTAGTTGGGTGATGATGCGCTCCCCTTGCAGCTGGGTTGGGCCTAGTCCTTGAAGCCTAGTTGGGATGTTACATATGAGGTAATCCTCATTGTGATAATGATTCGCCTTCGGGCTAGATAAATGTGATTATTGGACCAAAACAGTAACTCTGAAATTTGAATGGCATATTAGATTCCTTTGGGCCCATGCTTGTCTTTGCTTTAATGTGAATTATGAATAATGGAACAATTGAACAATATAATGAGATTTAATGTTATGAAATATGATATCCTTGTATATTGTTTCTAATTCTTGAAAGTTTAACATTGGCATTACATTTGAATCACATTTTTATCAAGGTTTGTACCACTAAGCTTCTGGCTTAGCGCGATTGTGATTTATCGCGCAGGTGACAGGGTAGATCCGATTAAGCCGGAGAGTTCAGCTATACAGAGTCGAGTTTAGGCTTGTGATCCCTTGTGAAGTGTTGATTTTTGGACTTCAAGATCAAAGACGAACTGCCAGCATGTATAAACTCTATATTTTTAAATTTTGATTTTGATGTATACATATGTATATTCCGCTGCATTTTCCGCTGCTTATTAAATAAATGTTTTGGATAAACTTTTGGGGTAATAAAGATATATGTATATGTATTTTAACAAGGGATGTTTCATCTATTACTTTCTATAATATAAGTTAAATGTTTTAAATTTACTCAGATTGATTGATAATGTTTTGATGTTGAAGTCAAAAAAATTTGTTTATTGACAATGGACTGCGACATTCTTATATCCTCTATACGTATATCACATATAGTGTGTATATGTGGTGTATGTATATTGGCTGTAGGGGTGTTACAAGTTTACTAGTTCTAGTTTATAAGATTTAGAAAAATAATAACAGAAATCTACACTTCTTGTAAACTAATATATGAATTGATTTTAAAAGAACTAGCCTACTGTAACTTTAATTAGATGAAGAACGAACTTATTCAATATTTAAAATAATCAAAGCATATTGTATTTATTTAATTTTGAGTATACCGTTGTTTGTTGGCTCCACCAAAATTGCTGAATGAGAATTCGAGGTGAGCTTTTCCAAGATAGTGAGTACACTGCCTTTGTAAAGTTTGTGTATTGTTGATCTTCTTTTTCTATCCTTTTCTCCACTTCCTTTGTTGATAAAAATTTGCTAGGGTTTATTCGTTGATGGTTACTGAGTTTTCCAGAGTCCCAACAACCGACCAAAATAAAAATTCCCTCCTCAGGTTTTAAAAACCTATATTTATAATAACATTCATCAGGTTAAGCATGAAAGTTTTCCTCTTTTAAGAACGGGTTATTTTGATGCATGTCGAATTCACGGGTTTGACATAAACTGAGACCATATCAAATTAGAATTACTTGAATTCGAGGTAAACCGAGTCCGTCTCGAATTAAAGTGATTTAATTTTGACAGAATCTTAGTCCATATCAAAATATACATCTGGATTCGACATGGAATGAAAAAAACCTGCCCCATATTGGACTGGGAGAGCCCCATTTTGATATGGGGCTTCCCCATGTTGAATCGGATGTCCTAATTCGACATGTGACACCCTTATTGACTAAAGCTCATCCAAATTAAGTGAAAAATTAACCAAACCTTCAAATTGGACCCGTTTTAGGGTTTAGTGCACCAGTATCAAATAAAAACCAATCAAATCTTTTACATCACACCCAATTAGGGTTTTAAAGGTTTAATTAGCTTATTTTAGGCTTCATTAAAATATATTGATCCGATCAAAGTTTCGGAATTAACATCAGACTGGTTGGGGCCACGATCAAGGGTCTACAAAAACCTAAGTGTTTCAAAGTTCATACTCAAACTTACAATGGTGTTTAATGCTCACACTTAACACTCAATGAAAACAATTAGAAATTTTGATGCAAGAAAATGAAAGATGTTTATCTTAGCAATTACAATCACAATCTCCTTTAAAAATGAGGTTTCTTGTGGTATATATAGCCTTCAAGACTTCAACTAGCCGTTTGAGGTAAGAGCCAACATGTTTGATTCTTGTCTCCCACTTTAATCATTGTTCAGAGACAATTCATGGTCGGACTGACATTAGTCCGGTCAGCTCAGTCTCAGCATGGTCAAACTTAGCTTTAGTCTAGTCGGGCGGGTTTGGCCTAGTCAGACCAATCACTAGTCCAGTCGTGCTCTCAATTTCTTTAACAAAAGTTATTTAATGGCTAGTACACATGGCATCCACCAATTGAGCAGATAAGTAACAACTATAATATTTGAATCCGTTTCACTGGTACGGTCAGAATGGCTTCGGTCCAGTCAGACAACTTGTGATATGTTGAGATTTTGAAAGTACTAGTAACCGTGATATCTACTGGAACTTTGTTGGATTTTTGGCTCTGGCTCGGTCCAGTCATGATATGCTAAAATATTTAGAGTAACAGGGACCGTGAGCTCTACTAGATATTTTGTGAAGTTTTGCTCGGTCTCGGTCTAGTCGGACTGCTTGATGGTTCAGTCATGACAGTTTGTCTGTTCACAATATGGGAGTGATACTGAGCATGGACTCTATTAGATATTTTGGCTCAAGCTTGATCTGGTCAGCTCATGCTTGGTCCTAGTAGCTAAGGCAAGGTCTAGTCATACCATACTTCAGTTCAGTCAGCTCAGCTTTGGAACATTTATGGAATGCTCGTCAGCTAGGTATCGGTACTGTCGGACTTGCATTTGGTCTGTAATCTCGATAGTGGTGCGATCATACTTTAGCTCGGTATGGCCAGCTTCTCTTAAGCCTGGATGTTGGTCCTATCAGGCTCTTTGAGATTTCTTCAAAAATTAAAGTCCTGCAAAATGTAACTTGGTACAAATATTAGTTCTATTTAATTTGATTGCCTAAGATCAAAATAGAGACCAATTGTTTGGCTAACAATCTCCTCCTTTTTGACTTTGGAAATTAAATTAAATTGATTGAAAATGAACTTTAAAAGTTTTTATGCCTAGAGAGTATTCTCCCCCTTAACATATCCTCTTCCTTTGACAAAAGAATGTGATACGAACCAGCCCGAGGTAAGGATCCATTGGTGCTTCCAAATGGGCCATTGCTAGGAGCAGAGCTAAGAAGTTTGGAGCAGCTATGGGATTGCATATTCAAGATCAAATTTCAAAGGAAGTGACTAAAATGGCAATGGAAAAGTGCACAATAGAGCTTGAAGAAGGCACACCAAAGCTGATTATGATGCTTAGTGTGGAAGCTAAAGGCAAGAAAGGTCCAACGTGCAAGAAAGGTCCATAGGGGGTTCATATAAAGCCTTGGAAAGTAATTTAAGGCCTATGGACAGCTCAAATAGTGTGGGGCATGTTCTTATGTTGAAGGGATTTAGTTTGGTTGTTTTCATACTTTATATTTTCCTTAGTGGATTAGGATTTTGTTTCCATACTTTATATTTTCCTTAGTGGATTAGAATTTTGTTTCCATACTTTATATTTTCCTTAATGGGTTAGGATTTTGACTTTGTAGCTTTCCTTTTCCCATTAGAATTAGGGTTTTGAATTTATGTGTGCCTTTTAGTATAAATAGGGCATTATTTTTCTTGTAAGGGGACTTTTTGACATATTATTATTAAAAATTTTTGAATTCTTCTACAAGTTCTTCTTGTGAATTTTCTTGTGAGAGAGATTAGAGTGAATTCTTTAATTCTTTCTTTGCATCAAGAATTAGGTTTACTTATCAACGAGAGTTGTGGCGTTTTCCTTCTTCTTACCAACTAAATCCTTCAATAATAGTGAGTTCGCGTCTCTTTATAGGCGTTGGGTTCATTAGGAGGTGATTATCAAGTTTCAAGGAGTTCTCTACCATTGTTATACGTTGGGTTTGCTGCCATCGTTGCTAAGGGTCCGCGTCATTTGGTATCAGAGCCTTGCTACAAGGTAATTTTTATCTACTTTGTCTTTCTAGGGTTTGTTAATTTAGGTCTTTTAAGTTTCTGCATTTTAGGGTTCTTAGAGAGTCTAGTCTTTAATTTTTTTTAAAAAAAGAGAGTCATATATCAAAATTCGAAAAGTCTAAAGATTGTTCAAAGAGTAATTCAAAACCTAGGAAAAGGAGTCTAATTGAATTTCGAAACCTAGGATGTAATATCCCAAAGTATGCCCTAGAAGTTGTGGAATAATTATTGTTGTATTTGGATAAAGTGTATATGTTAAGTGAGAAGAGAAAAGAAGTAAAGAGAGATGTGTATATGTTGTATATATAGAGATATATACAACATATACAAGTCAAATGTGGAAGTCAAAAGATGATGATTTAATGAATTTAATTAATTAATGGAAAATGGGAAACTAAGTGAGTGGAAGAAGATAATTTATATTATTTTAATATTAAAATGCTTGGTGGAGATTTAAGTGGAGTATGAGTGGTTAACTTTGCTTCATTTTTCTTCTTCATTTTCTTTTCTTTTCCCTTCATGGCCGGCCATCCAAAGCAAGAGAGCAAGAGAGAGTTTTGTTTTCCTTAGATCAAATTGAAGAAGATTTCAAGTGATTAAGTTGGAAATTCAAGAAGTTTCATTAACTTTGGTAAGTTTCTTCTTGATTCTCTTGTTTTATTTTAAGTTGTAATTGAGTTTGATGATTGATTGTGGATTGTATGAATATGTTTGATTATGGTGTGTTTGAGAGTATTGGATTTAGTTGTTTGTGATTTTGAAGTTGAATGGAAGAGTAAGAGTTGTGTTTATGTTATGGTTTTGGATTGGTAGTTGATGTATGTTGTGAGTTTGATCAATTATTTTTGGTATATCTTCAAGATGTTTGTGTTTAATGGAGTTGGAAGCATAGAATACATGAGTTTGGTCCGAAACAGAAGCGTTTTGGATGCCACGCCCATGGCCCTTGGATGCCACGACCGTGACCATTAGAAGCCATGGCCGTGGGGGTTTTGAGCAAGGGAGGCAGAACCATTTGCTAACCCACGACCGTGGGGGTTGGGAGGCCATGACCGTGGGGTCCTAGAGGCAGATGTTGGTTTGTAATTTATGATCTATGGGTCTAGTATGAGACTAATAGGTGTATAATTGTATTGAATATTCATGTGTATTATTCTTTTTGAATTAGGTTGCGAAGAAGTGAAGTTGCCCTAATTCAAGTGGTGAAGAATTCTTGGAGGAGGGAAGGTTTAGATTGGTGTGAGTTGTTATTGAGGTAAGTACAAAATACATGGTTGCATACACTTACATGATTTTGATACTTAACATATTTGGTTGTTAATATGTTAAGTAATTTATTACATTGTTAATACATTTGATTAATGTTATGATTTGTGTAATGTGAATGATATGATGAGCATTCAAAATGTATGTTAGTGCAATTGGTTGTGTACACTTGAATGATGAATCAATTATTGTGAATTGAGATATAATGAGTTGTGAAGCCATTGTGGTTGGCTATCATGATTCAAATGAAATAAGTGAGACATGTTTGCCTAAATGATGATGAATTTAAAAGGTATGTCCAATGCAATTGATTATGTATACTATCTTGATGAGATATGAAGCCATTGTTATTGGCTATAATGATGCAAATGAGATGATTGAGGCATGGATGCCTAAATGATGATAATGAAATAATGAATGAATTGTGTGTCTAATGTGTTATTCCATTTTCAGAGTTTTGTTGTTGGTGGCATGCCTAATGGTAACAATCTCTTGAAGCTAGGTTGGATTTAGTCCTTGAAGCCTAGTTGAGATGTTACAACTCTTGAAGCTAGGTTGGGTTTGGTTCTTGAAGCCAAGTTGGGTTGATACTTAGCATGCTTTGTTCCCCTTGAAGCTTGGTTGAGCCTAATCCTTAAAGCCTAGTTGGGATAATGATAATGATAAATGTGAAAATTGAACCAAAACATTAACTCTGAAAGTGGAATGGCATATTAGTGTCTTTTGGGCCCATGCTTGTCTTTGTTTCAATGTAATTCGTAAATGATGAAACAAGTGAATAGAGTGATGAAATATAGTGTTATGAACAATATAGAGATATCAATTGTGAATATTGTCTTAATTGTTGAAATATGAAACATTGACATTGCATTAAAGCATGTTGTTATAGTAGTTGGTACCACTAAGCCGTTGGCTTAGCGCGATTGTGGTTCATCACGCAGGTGACAGGGAAGAGCCAGAGAGTTCATCTAGACCGAGTCGAGTCTAGACCTTGAGGTGTTGATAGTGGGCGTAAAGATCAGAGATGAACTGCCAAACATGTATAAATGTTATGTTTTTGTAAAAATTGATTTAGATGTTTATGTATTTTAATGTATATAAAAATATGTAAATATAATTATATTTTCCGTTGCGTATTGAATGAATGTTTTATTTATTGTGTTTTTTTAGAGTATAACCTAAATGTTTAAGTTTGCTTATATTATTGTGTAAAGAAGTGAGTCGTTTGTTTAGTAAACCGTGGCATTCCTATATTCAGTATACATATATTACGATCGTATAAGCATGTAGTGTACGTATACGGGGTATAGGGGTGTCACATAGGCCTTGCATCTGAAATGGATTAAAAACCAAGATTAGGGTTCTTGAAAGAAAGCAAAAGCTAGAGTTTTTGTTCAAGTTTGATTTCGATTTGATTTTGAATGAATCTGGGGTTGCGAATTAAGTCCATATTTCAAAAAGTTTTTGGGAGTAAATTAAGTCCCGAATTAAGGGGATAGTGAGAGGAAGCAAAAAAAAAAGTACAAAACCACCTCGACAAAAATTGTTTGATATTCTTGCTATTTGGGTGCTAAGGATCAGATCTAGGTGGGTCAGAAGTAATAAAATTTTTTTTGGGCGAAAAATTTCACCTTTTGAGGGCTTTTGGAATTCGAAAATCAGACCTTAATATTCATATTATTTGAGTGTTATAGGTGGGAATTAGAGTCTTGAAGCTAGCGTTTTCGGTAGAATTGATTAGGTCCATAAAGCAGCTTGCCAAGTGTGGGTTGTTTTTGATTCATTATATCCAAATTTGTCTTGTTTATTGGCTTCATTGTTTCCGATTTCTTTATCTAGCTTTTAATTCCATTACATTGCTAAGTATCATTTGCTTGTGTCGATAATTGGTTTTATATCGTGTAGTGCAAATTACCTTGCATTGCCTCCGGATACTTGTCTTGTTTTCTATCTAGTTCTAGGATTTAGGTTCTAGTTTCTTGAACGACTTGACAATTGTTGGTTGGTGAGCTTGGTTCTGAAGTGCAATCAAGGAAGACAAGAAAAGTGAGGTAATTCTAAACACTTGAGTGAATTTCGATTACTACTAATCTTGTTTCTTTGAGTTTGTTTGTTTGTTAACATGGCTGGAAAAGGAGAAGAGACTAGCAAAGAAGTAGCTATGGCCGAAAGCTTGGCTAGGCTTAATGAGACTTTGGCAGCAATGCTTGGTCGAATGGAGATGATGGATACTAGATTGCAAGAGAATGCAGCACGGCAAGCACAACAAATGCAACAAGTGCAACAAATTCAGCAAGTACAATAAGGGCAGCCAGCCGCACATCCAAATCCCATAATGCGAGCTAGAAGAGTGCTTAGGAGAGAAGGGCAAGGAAATCTTGAAGCCCTAGAAGCATCCGAAAGGGTAGAAGATGAAGATGAAGGTGGAAATCAACCTACCACTGATGGTGACCTTACTTCCATCAAGATGAAGATTCCTTCCTTTGAAGGGAAGAACAATGCAGAAGAGTTCATAGAATGGGAGAGGAAAGTTGAGCAGATTTTCGAATGCCATCACTACACCGAAGAGAAGAAATCAGTTTTGGCAGCCGTAGAGTTCAAAGGGTATGCTACCTTTTGGTGGGATCAATTGAAAGCTAATAGAAGAGGGAAAGGTATGAGGCCTATTCCTGAATGGTCAACCTTGAAAGAACTAATGAGAAGACGATTTGTACCATCTCACTACATTTGGGATTTGTACAATCGACTAGCAAGACTAGTTCAAGGTGGAAGAAGTGTGGAAGAGTACCACAAAGAGATGGAGATGATCATGGCTAGGGCAAATATTGATGAAGATGAAAACAAGAAGATGTCACGATTTCTTGGGGGATTGAATTTGAACATAGCCAATGAATTGGAGATGTATGAATTCAACACAATGGAAGAGTTAGTTCAAAAGGCCATGAAGATAGAGAGAAGATTGAAGAATAAAGCTATTTCGAAAACTGGCTACTCTAAAGCTAGTGGAAAATTTTCAAACTTCAAGGGTTCAAGTTCGAGTGGAGGTTCCTACAAAGGGGATTACAAGGGTTCTTTCCAAAAGAATTCTTCCTACAATCCTAATTTCAAGAAGCCGAATGATGGGGATGCAAAAAAAGCCAAGGATACACCTTCTAGACCTACTCCAAGTAGGGAAATTAAATGCTACAAGTGTTTGGGAAGTGGACACATTGCTTCTCAATGTTCGAATAAGAGGGTGATGATTGCTACCCATGAAGGGGAAATTGAATCAGAATCTGAACATGAAGAAGAAGAGGAGGCCGAATGTGGTGATAGGGCCGAATATGATGAAGAGTCTTAGGAGAATCAAGTCTTGAATGCTGAACATGGAGAGATGCTTGTTACTAGAAGAGCCTTGAATATTCAAGTCAAGGAAGAAGGCTTGGATCAAAGGGAGAATCTTTTCCACTCTAGGTGTTTGGTGAATGGTAAGGTTTGTACACTTATCATTGATGGTGGAAGTTGTGCCAATGCTGCTAGTACCACAATGGTGGATAAATTGGGGTTAGCTTGTTTTAAACATCCCAATCCTTACAAGTTGCAATGGTTCAATGACGCTGGGGAAGTAAAAGTGTTGAAGCAAGTCAAGGTACCATTCTCCATTGGGTGGTATAAAGATGAGGTTTTGTGTGATGTAGTGCCAATACAAGCTGGACATTTGCTATTAGGAAGACCATGGCAGCATGATAAAAGGGGACAACATGATGGCTTTTCTAATAAGTATACCTTTACTTATGAAGGAAAGAGGGTTGTTCTAGCACCATTATCACCTCAAGAGGTGTATGAAGATCAAAAGAGGATGCTAGAGAGGGAGAAAGGAGTTTCGGCCAACATGAACCAAGGGGGTTCAAATTCGGCCAATGATGTTTCTTCAACACCCAAGGGTAATTCTAAGGGTAGGGAGAGAGAAAATAATAAAGTGAGTGAGTGCAAAAAGGGAAAAGAAGCCGAGAGTCAAAAGAAAGTAAGCAAACAAATAAATGGCCCATTGGTGAGAGAAAATAAGCAAGGAGAAAAAGCAAAGCATACTTTTTATGCAAGAGCAAGAGAGATAGATGTAGGGCAGCCTGTACTCATTATTATGTATAAAGAATCATTACTTGCTGACAGTGAAGAATCTCTTGATTCTTTACCTTATGGTTTTTTTTGTCTTTGTTGCAGGATTTTAAGGATGTGTTTCCTAAAGACCTTCCTAGTGGTTTGCCACCATTAAGAGGGATTGAACATCAAATTGACTTTATATTCGGTTCTGCAATTCCAAACCGGCCAGCATATAGGAGCAATCCTATGGAGACAAAAGAGATGCAAAGACAAGTTGAAGAGCTTTTGGAGAAAGGCTTGGTTCACGAGAGCCTTAGTCCTTGTGCCGTTCCAGTCTTATTAGTACCCAAGAAAGATGGTTCTTGGAGGATGTGTGTTCATTGTAGGGCTGTGAACAAGATTACTGTGAAGTATAGACATCCCATTCCTAGACTTGATGACATGTTGGATGAATTGCATGGGGTGAAATATTTCACAAAGATTGATCTTATGAGTGGTTATCATCAAATTCGCATGAAGCCTGGAGATGAATGGAAAACTGCCTTCAAAACGAAATATGGTTTGTATGAATGGTTAGTTATGCCTTTTGGTTTATCTAATGCACCATGAGATTAATGAACCATGTTTTGAGAGCTTATTTAGGTAAGTTTGTGGTAGTTTACTTTGATGATATTCTGATTTATAGCAAAACTGAGGAAGAACATGTTGAACATGTTAGGAAAGTGCTTGAAATCCTTAGGGAGCAAAACCTTTATGCTAAGCTTAAGAAGTGTTCTTTTTGTCTAGATAGGGTTGTTTTTCTTGGTTTTGTTGTAAGTATGCAGGGAATTGAAGTTGATCAAGAGAAGGTGAAAGCTATCCAAGAGTGGCCGAATCCTTCAAGTGTGAAAGAAGTGAGGAGTTTTCACGGATTGGCAAGCTTCTATAGGAGATTTGTCCCCAATTTCTCTACATTGGCAGCCCCCTTGACTAGATAATCAAGAAAGAAGTAGGGTTCGTTTGGGGCAAGGAGCAACAAGAAGCATTTGATGCTTTGAAAGAGAAACTTTCTACTACACCCATTTTAGCTTTACCTAACTTTGATTCTACTTTTGAAATTGAATGTGATGCTTCTGGTGTAGGTATTGGAGCTATTTTGATGCAAGAGAAGAAGCCCATTGCATACTTTAGTGAAAAGCTTAATGGAGCAAAGCTGAATTATTCAACTTATGACAAGGAGCTATATGCTTTGGTAAGAGCATTGGAAGTATGGGAGCATTATTTGCTGCCCAAGGAATTCGTGATCCATTCGAACCATGAATCATTGAAGCATTTGAGAGGGCAAGGCAAGTTGAATAAAAGACATGCAAAATGGGTTGTGAAGATTGAGAAGTTTCCTTATGTGATCAAATACAAGCAAGATTTGAGGACAAATCTTTTTGAAGAGGGGGAGAATGATACGAACTAGCCACGAGGTAAGGATCCATTGGTGCTTCCAAATGGGCCATTGACTAGGAGCAGAGCTAAGAAGTTTGGAGCAGCTATGGGATTGCATATTCAAGATCAAATTTCAAAGGAAGTGACTGAAATGGCAATGGAAAAGTGCACAATAGAGCTTGAAGAAGGCACACCAAAGCTTATTATGATGCTTAGTGTGGAAGCTAAAGGCTAGCTAAAGAGGTCCAACGTGCAAGAAAGGTCCAACGTGCAAGAAAGGTCCATGGGGGTTCATATAAAGTCTTGGGAAGTAATTTAAGGCCCATGGATAGCCCAAATAGTGTGGGGCGTGTTCTTATGTTGAAGGGATTTAGTTTGGTTGTTTCCATACTTTATATTTTCCTTAGTGGATTAGGATTTGGTTTCCATACTTTATATTTTCCTTAGTGGATTAGGATTTTATTTTCATACTTTATATTTTCCTTAATGGGTTAGGATTTTGACTTTGTAGCTTTCCTTTTCCCATTAGAATTACGGTTTCGGATTTATGTGTGCCTTTTAGTATAAATAGGGCCTTATTTTTCTTATAAGGGGACTTTTTGACATATTATTATTAAAAATTTTTGAATTCTTCTACAAGTTCTTCTTGTGAATTTTCGTGTGAGAGAGATTAGAGTGGATTCTTTAATTCTTTCTTTGCATCAAGAATTAGGTTTACTTATCAACGAGAGTTGTGGCATTTTCCTTCTTCTTACCAACTAAATCCTTCAATCATAGTGAGTTCGCGTCTCTTTATAGGCGTCGGGTTCCTTAGGAGGTGATTATCAAGTTTCAAGGAGTTCTCTATCATTGTTATACGTTGGGTTTGCTGCCATCGTTGCTAAGGGTCCGCGTCAGAATGTTAACTAAGGGTCCCCTTTTGCATTGATGGTGTAGGTGATGATTCTATAGAGTATCTAAAGAGATAAAGTTTTAAGGTGTTTGGTTAGAGATTCCAAGTCTCTTTTCTCAACAACCAAAATAGTGAAAAATTCTTTGGTTAGAGATTCCCAACCTAGATGATCATTTTCTAAGAAAACAAATTGTCCCACCCAAGGTATGCTAAAGCTTCATTTATATAAGATTCAATACTTAAGGATTCTAGAGTGAAAGAAGAAGGGACTTTGTTTGGTTCACTTTTTTTGTTTTGAATAATGACATACCTTTATTTTTCTTCTTCACTTAAGTGCATAGGTTTGTGAGTTCTTGTCCTAGACTCTTCCATAGATATGGAGGACATAGCAATTCCCTTGCCCTTCTTATGTCTTGAAGACTTCTTCTTGTGAGAGTCTTTTGAAGCCATTAAAGAGAGAGTGCTTGAAAGAAAAAAGATGATAAATGATTTGATGTAGTTTGAGTGTATGGGAGTGAAAGAAATTGTTAAAAATCATATGTTTTGAGTACAAGTGGGTCTATATAGAGTTTGGGGGGGGGGGGGGGGGGTGTCAAACTAGCCATTTATAGCTATTGGAGAAGATTTATGCACATTTGAAAGAGTTTCCAATGGCTAGAATTTTTTGAAAAATTTTAATTCCTGGTTGGACCTTGGTAAGTACGGTATAGCCACATGTAGAATTTGGTAGTCCAAGCATGCATAACAGAGTCAGAATGAAATGAGCTATTTTCAATAGAACGACAAAATTTTTTTGAAGCAGCTAGGTCGGACCAGGTCTCAGTATGCTCGATTGACCTATAGTATCTTGAGGTACGGTCAAACCCGAGGTTAGTTCGAGCAGACTGAGTAGGTTTATTAAAAAAGAAAGGTGCGAATTGGGTTAAAAAATTATAGATCTCAATTTGTGGCCTTATTGCATGATCAAAATAGATGTGAATGAGGAATTAAGTCATGTAAAGCATGCATATTTTCAAGAAACTTTATTTCCGACATTGATATGCAACAAATAAATGTATGTCAATTTAAAGTACTTCCATCCATCATCCGTATGTGTTGTTTTATAAAATTTATTCTTTCTTCATTCAAGGGTTTTGTAAAGATGTCAGCAAGTTGATTTTGAGTGTCAATGAATTCTAAGACAACATTTTGACTTTAAATATTATCTCTCAAGAAATGATGCCTAATGCCTATATGTCTTGATATAGAATGTTTAATTGGATTTTTAGATAGATTGATAGCACTTGTATTATCACATTTAATGGGAATGTGATCAAATGTTTTGCCATAATTGAGCAATTGTTGCTTTATCTATAGAACTTGTGTGCAACAAAAATAAGCAGCAATATATTTGGCTTCCACAGTAGATAGAGCAACTGATACTTATTTCTTACTAAACCAATAAACTAGGCAATCACAAAGAAAATGGCATGCACTGGTTATACTTTTTCTATCCAATAATTCACATCCAAAAAACCTAAAATGTCAAATGATGTATTTCTAGGATACCAAAGTCCTAAATGCAATGTTTCACTTAAATATTTCAAAACTTTTTTGGTTGCATTTAAGTGTGATTCTTTAGGGCATGATTGAAATTTAGTACACAAATACACACTATACATTATATCAGGTCTAGAAGCGATAACATAAAAAAGTGATCAGATAATACCTCGATATTTCTTCTCATCAATTTTCTTACCAAATTCATCTTTGTCCATTTTCAAAGATGTACTCATTGGGATTTTGCTTACTTTGCAACCATCCATGCCAAACTCTTTGAGAAGTTCCTTAGTATATTTGGCTTGGTTGGTGAAGATACCATCCTTGCATTGCTTAACTTGTAGACCAATAAAGAACTTTAGTTCACCCATCATGCTCATTTCAAATTCTCTAGTCACTTAAGAAGTAAATTCTTGGTACAAAAATTCATTAGTAGCACCAAATATAATGTCATCAATATAAATTTGTCCAATAAAGATGTTATGCAATTTATTTTTAACAAAAAGTGCTATATCAACTTTGCCTTTTGTAAAATCATTCTAACAAATAAGTACTAAGTCTATCATAACAAGCTCTTGAAGCTTGTTTCAATCCATACAATGCCTTGGTTTATTTAAAAATATGATTTGGAGATTGATAATCTTCAAAACCTGGAGGTTGTTCAACATAAGCTTCCCAATTAATAAAGTCATTTAGAAATACACTTTTGCCATCCATTTGAAAAAGTTTTAAATTCATGTGACATTCAAATGCAAGTAAAATTCTAATTGCTTCGAATCTAGCAATAGCAGCAAATGTCTCATCATAATCAATGCCTTCCTCTTGCTATAGCCTTTGGCTACCAATCTAGCTTTGTTTTTGGTGATGAGACCATCTTCATCAAGTTTGTTCCTATACACCCATTTACAACCAATAATTGGATGATCCTTAGGTCTAGGAACAAGCTCCTATACCTTGTTTCTCTTAAATTGGTTCATCTTGCATGGCAATCACCCAACATTCATCACTAAGAGCCTCCTCAATAGTCCTTGGCTCAATTTGAGAAATAAAAGCAATATTCGACTCTAAAGATTGAAGCTTGGATCTAGTAGTTACTCCCTTTGAAGTGTCACCAATGATGAATTTTTTTGGATGATCCTTTTGATAATGCCAATCTTTGGGTAGTTCTTGAGTCTTTTTGTGAGTGGGGATTTTTGCCCCCACTCCCGGTAGAATGGTTCTTGCGACTTCGGCACTGTTTAGGCTCGGGGCCTTAGAGAACACGGGTTTAAGTTAGGAGAAAATGGAGTCGCCACCCGAACAGGCCGGAAAAAAGAAAGGGGTGGATGACTCGATTCCTAAGGAATCCCCAACCCTCTAATGGGTTTGAAAAGTTGGGTACGTGTGGAGAATGTAAGAAATGGCCTAGTACCCCCACAATGCCCAATTCATTGGAATCGGCCTCCTTTACAGGTCTTAATATTATAAAATTCATAAGTATAACAATATCATCCATATTACACGCAACAATTGAAATAAAGCATCGTTATATTAAAAATTAAAGCAATGTCCAAACAAAGCAAATAAATGGACACCCATCCGAAAATGGAAACATGCCCTTACATCATATATGTCTAAGCTAAATAGGACACCCACCAAAAGGTAAAAACCTGTCCTTTACATTGATCCAAAATATAAAAGCAATTTAAATTACATAGAAATTAATTAATGAGGTGCCCACAAAGTGGAAACATACCTCTTACAACATTTGGAAATCAAAATAAATCGATAAAAGTAAATAACCATTCATCATAAATAAATCATTCATTAAAGATATTAAACATCAATAAAAATATATAATAAACATTCATCCATGATAAATTAAATAAATCAAGCATTGAAAATAAATCAAAGCATATAGTGAACTACATCATCAAATAAAGCAAGTAAAGATACAAATTGAGGTTTACTGTTTCCATTTAAAGTTCTTTAATTAATATTTAGGGTTTTGGAACCTTAAGATATTATTATTGTTATTGGTTTAGGCTACTGTAAGTTTTAAGAGAATTGAAATGGATTAGGATTTCATAATTTAAGAAATCAATAAAGTTCTTTGATTAATCAAATTAGGGTTTGAGGGGTAAAATTATGAAATTAGGGTTTGGACACTTTAAAACATTTAGCTTTATAATTCTTAGCTACTGGATTACTATTTTGGATTTACTATATTGGGTTTGAATGTTTAGGTTTATAAGGTTTTAAGGTTTTAAGGATTAGAATTTAGGAAAATTAGGGTTTACGGTTTTAGGGGAATTAAGGTTTAAGAAAACTTAGGGTATAAATTAACTAATTTGGGGTTTATTGTCTTGGTTTTGGAATTGAAGAAAATTGTTTAGAGTTTTATAAAGTAATTGTGATTTTTAGAAACTGTAATGTAAGTTAAGGTTTGGAGATTTAACAAAATATTTAGAAATTTTAGAAAAGAATTAGAAGAAAACAGTTTAGGGTTTTTAAAAGCTTTTGGAAATAAGAAAAATGATTTAAGGTTTTTGGAAACAAAAGAAACGAATTAGGGTTTTTAAGGTATTTGGAAACAGAAGAAATCATTTAAGGTTTTTGGAATGAAGATTAAGTCATTACATCTTCAAAGATCAAAGTCTTGCACATGTATATTATTATGAATCAAAGAAACAAAACTATGAGTAGTTTATGATTAAGGATCAAACCTGCGTAGTTGGCTCCACCAAAATTAACTTCTGGATGAACAAAGACGAAGACAAGATTGCTGCCTTTGATGGCTTGATTGCTTTCTTGCTTATTCCTCTTCTCTAAAAAGTCCGATCCCCTTTTTCTGTGTCTTTTTAGTGTTATTTATAGAAAATTTTGGAAGCTTAATTCCAATTGTTTAAGGAAATTATCATTAATTAGGAAAAGAAAACCGAAACCAAATAGAATTTGGTTTCGAAAAAATTATGTTGGAAAAAAAAATTCGCTGGCAAAAACAGCGACGGGCTGCAAGCTTGCTAGCGAGAATTGGCGTGCTGGGTGCGGCCAAAGCCATTTCGCCCGTAGGAAAGTCCTACGGGCGAAATGGCCCAAGGCCATTTCGACTATCGGCTACGAAATTTTTTGTCATCGATTTTTATTTATTTATTTATTTATTATTTATTATTATTATAATAATTTTTAAAAATTATAAAAAATAAATACTAAAATAAATATTATTTAATTAAAATAACACAAAAATTATTTTAGACTATATAAAATATATTGGACCGGACTGGGTCAAAAATTAAGGGTCTACACTCTTCTTGCTCCATAATTTTTTCTAGCCCATCATTATTTTCCTTTGAATCATTTTTTATCTCAAGCTCTTTAAATGTACCTAACTAATCATCAAGAACACCACCTTTCCCGTGATCAAGCTTAGAGGATTCATCAAAGATAACATGTAATGTTCAAAATTTTAGATACAAAACCTTTAATTTAATATTGATAATTAATAGTGAATTGTGATATAAGTGGTATGGATAAGTGATGTAAATAGTGGATCTAAAAAATTTACTGAAGAAATTATTTATTTTTACGGTTTTACGAGATTTAAAATCGAATTAGAATCAAATGATAAGAAAGAGGGTGCACGATAAATAAGATGAGATTGGCAACATAAGATTAAGATAAATAAATATATATATAT
This sequence comes from Garcia nutans, assembly GCA_947685225.1. Taxonomy (NCBI): domain Eukaryota; kingdom Viridiplantae; phylum Streptophyta; class Magnoliopsida; order Malpighiales; family Euphorbiaceae; genus Garcia; species Garcia nutans. The sequence goes on along the minus strand of CANTUV010000009.1, from coordinate 27,566,720 downwards.
ATATGTGTGTGTGTGTGTGTGTGTGTGTGTGCATGTGTGTGGACAGGTGTAATGATATAGAAACTTCTCTTTCTTTCCTTCTTCTTCCTCCTTCCACGTTCATCACCATCTTCACCACCAAAACTCCTTCTTTCTTCCTTCCTTCCAAGACTTTGATCAAAACCTAAGAGGAAATAATATCTAGTTATAAGTTTTAGAAGATTAAGCTAGAAAAGTTAAGGTTATCAACAAGTGATTATAGAAAAAGAAGATTTTAAAGTGGTATGTGCTTATGCATATTTTGATTTATAACTAATTGAATTTCTATGAATTTATTGTTTAAAATGATTGATTGAGTTATCTTGAAGAATTTTTATTGAAAACTATTTGATATATGCTCTTTCTATGTTAAAGAAACTAGTTTTGATCCATTGATATCTTATATTTGGCTATATGGAATTTAAGTTGATAAGTGTTCAAAATACAGAGTTTTGCTTGACACCACCAGTGACACGACCATGTCACTGGACGTGTCAATGATGCTGTGTTTCAATATTAAAGACACGACCAATAACACGCCCGTGTCATTGGGCGTGTAATAGTCACTGTGATAATAGATAAATGACATGACCAGTGACACTCCCGTGTCAATGGGCGTGTCATAGCTACTATGATAAAAGATAAATGACATGGTCAGTGACACGCCCTTGTCAATGGGTGTGTCATAGCTACTGTAATACAACTTAAATGACACGGCCAAAGACACGCCCATGTCATTGGATGTGTCAAAACTTTTGTGAAAATGAGCTTATGACACGGTCAATGAACGCCCATGTAACTGGGCGTGTGACTTGAAGAAATTGCTCAAAATAACTTTTTGTTTTGTTTTTCATTTGTAATTCTAGTTGTAATGATTATAAGTTCTCAAAGTATAAAGGATTTCTTATAAAAGTTAACCCTAACAAGTAGTGTAATAAATTTATTTGAATATATGATAAAATTTGTGTGATACTAAGTGTTGGTTAGGAATTGTTTATTTGAAGTGTTGTGCATAATTTAATGTTATTAATAACTAATGGATTGCCCAAAACATACTGATTTTAGATCTAGCTTGAGATTGAATGGCTAGCCAAAGGGAGGATATCCAAAGTGATAGTAGACACTCTGTGTTATCATACTCAATGGGCATTCGTGCCATAGTGGGCCATTTGCCAAAATTTTATACAATGGGTATTAAATTGCAACAGTGACCCATTATCCAAATCTAGAATCTGAGTTCGGTGTATGTGAGCATAACTAAAGAAGTTATCTAGTTTGAAAATAATGTGTTATATGATTATTATTAAATTAATCAATTTTGCATATAATTGTGTTTAGTATTTCAAGGTTCAATAGATTTATTACTTTCTTTATTAAATGTTCTGAAAATGAGATTTTTCATTATTTCTAAACTATTTAATGTATAGATCTCTTTTCTTTAATTTTTGCTTAAGCACCACTAAGCTTTGCTTAGCATGTTAGAATTATTTTCTGACGCGCAGATCAAACGAGGAGAGTTGATACTGCAGAGTGAGATATATGTTTCTGATCAACTGTATCACCAAGGTTCAATGAACAATATTGTAAATATTGTATTATATTTTGATCACATGGCAATATTTTGTAATTTTGTATGACAGTTGTACTAGTTTGAGAATTTTATAATAATGTAAGTTATCATTAATAGATCTTTATATATTAATAGATATATGTGTGTATTATAGAAAGCTTAACAACTACATTAATGCTTAGAAGTATTTTGACCTTATTTCTTTAATACATACATAGACATATATATAGACAATTGTGAATGCTAGGTGACATCTCCTATGTAGGTAAGTGTATGGGCTATGTAGGGGGGTATTACATTTAGTGGTATCAGAGCAGGTTTAGCTGGTTCTAAGTTGTGGGTTAAAAGAAAAGAGAAGTACAATTGTCATTGCTATGTGAACTATATGATTGAATAAATGTTTGATGCAGTTGATTTTTAATGTTTAAAGGTATAAGATGGCCTCTGAATCCAGTCAAGGTGCCGAGGATCAAGCTACATCCTCACACAGTCAAGCTAGTGTGAGAAATAAGCAAACATTGAAACCTTCTGCGGAACAAATTCCATTAGATCCCCAATTTGTGAGAAATATGGGGGAAATTCTTAGACAAATTGTAAGAGTTGCTCCTCCTACACAACTTGCACCGCCAGTTCCCTAAAGATCTCCATTGGAGCGAATTAGAAAATTGGGAGCAAAAGATTTTAAAGCTCATGATAATGATGAGTCTTCAGTAGTAGAGTATTGGATGGAGAGGATTGTGAGAGTTTTTGATATTCTGCATTGTACTGATGAGGAAAGATTAGAGTGTGCAGTTTCCTTATTCTAAGAACAAGCTTTTACCTGGTGGGATACAAAGCAGAAAGGTATACCCGCAGGTAGACTTACTTGGGCATTTTTCCAAGAAGAATTTAAAAAAGAATATATTGTGAGATTTATTTAGAGGAGAAGCATCGGGAGTTTTTGTATCCTAAGCAAAGGCAATTATCTGTGTCTAAATATGAGAGGCAGTTTGTTTACCTCAGCAAATATTTTCCAGAGTTAGTTGTATATGAGGAAGAGAAGTGTAAGCAGTTTGAACAAGGTTTGAACAGTTAGATTCGGGTATATTTAGTAGCGATGAGGATTAAAGAGTTTTCCACTCTTGTTAATATGACAGTCGCTATAGAAAATGAGATTAAACAAGAACAGGGAAGAAAATAACAATCAAAGAAGGGATTTTCTAGTGAACAACAACAAGGTGGCCAGAAAAGACAAAGAAATATTCAAGCCCAAACTCAGGGATTTAGTAGAGGAAGTGGAGCTAGTTTTCATAAATCTAGAGGTGGTAGGTTTGGAGTGGCTACAGGCTCTTCTTCAAGTGTTGTTACTACACCTTGTCAATATTGTGGTAAGGGCCATGCAAGTGAAGATTGTTGGTATAAAAAGGGGGCTTGTTTGAAATGTGGTTCTTGGGAGCATAAAATTAGAGATTGTCCCATAATAAAAGAATTAAAAGTTTTGGTAGGACAAAGTTCTGTACAGAGGTCTCAGTCAAGCCGTAAGACAGGTAGAGGTGGTCGACCCAGTGTTAGTCAGCAGAGAGGATCTGAAACAGTGGATAGACCTCAGACTCGAGGCAGTGCTCCAGCTAGGGCTTATGCCATGAAAGCTATGGAGGACCAGGATGCTCCTGATGTTGTAGTTGGTAAATTTTATTTACTTGGTCTTGATGTGTATACATTGTTAGATCCTGGTTCTACACATTCTTATATTTGTACAACTATAGCTTCAAGGAAGAAAATGTGTGTTGATAAACTTGGTTATGAAATAGAAGTTACAAATCCCTTAGGCCATAGTGTGAAGGTAAATAGAGTATATCGAAATTGTTCATGTAGAGTTCATGATGTAGAGCTTTCTGCTGATTTGATTAAACTACCATTCCATGACTTTGATGTAATCTTGGGAATGGATTGGTTGTCCCGACATCAAGCAGTTATGGACTGCTGTAGTAAAATTGTAACTTGTAAGATTTCAAATTATGGTGAAATTGTAGTTCGAGGAGAAAAATAATTTTATTCTTCTAGTTTGATTTCTGCAGCTAAAGCTAAAAGGTTGATTAGGAAGAGATGTGAAGCTTATCTTGCTTATGTTAATGATTCACGACCTTTAAGCAAGGTTTTAGGAGACATACCTACAGTGAGTGAGTTTTTGGATGTTTTTCCGGAAGAATTACCTGGAATACCATTAGAGAGAGAGAGAGGTAGAATTTGTTATTGATGTAATTCCAGGTACAACACCAATTTCTATTCCACCTTATAGAATGGCACCTCCGGAATTAAAAGAATTAAAGGTGCAACTCCAAGAATTGCTTGATAAAGGATTTATATGACCTAGTGTGTCATCTTGAGGTGCACTAGTTTTGTTTGTGAAGAAGAAGGATGGTACTTTAAGATTATGTATAGATTATCGACAGTTGAATAAAGTGACTATTAAGAATAAGTAGGATTGATGACTTGTTTGATTAGTTGAGAGGAGCGTGTTTTCTCTAAAATTTATCTTAAATCGGGTTATTATCAGATGAAAATTAAGAAGTAGATATTCCGAAGACAACTTTTAGAACTCGATATGGACATTATGAATTTTCGGTTATGCCCTTTGGTTTAACTAATGCTTCAGCAGCTTTTATGGACTTGATGATTCGAGTCTTTAAACCCTATTTAGACCAGTTTGTAGTTATTTTTATTGATGATATACTGGTTTATTCTAGAAATAGAGAGGAGCATAATAAGCATTTGAAAATTGTACTACAAACACTAAGGGAGAATCAATTGTATGCTAAATTATCGAAGCGTGATTTTTGGCTGACGGAAGTGGCATTTCTAGGTCATGTAGTGTCAGCTAATGGTATTCATGTGGATCCAAGTAAAATTAAGACTATTTTGAATTGGTAGCCACCAAAAAATATAACAGAAATTTGGAATTTCCTTGGGTTGGCTGGATATTATAGAAGATTTGTGCAAGGGTTTTTGAAGATAGCACTTCCCTTAACTAAGCTCCTTAGAAAAGAAATTAAATTTGAGAGGAATGCTCAATATCAAGCTAGTTTTGAACAATTGAAGGCTATATTAACTGAAGCGCCTATCTTGACCCAACCGATTCTAGGTAAAGACTATGTTATTTTTAGTGATGGTTCTCATCCAGGACTTGGTTGTGTATTGATGCAAGAGGGTAAGGTAATTGCTTATGCTTCTAGACAATTAAAATCTCATGAATTGAATTACCCTATACATGATTTGGAGTTAGCTGCTATTGTATTTGCTCTTAAAATTTGGCGACATTACTTGTATGGTGAAAGATGTTATATTTTCACTGATCATAAAAGTATGAAATACTTGCCAACACAAAAAGAACTAAATTTAAGGCAGAGAAGATGAATGGAATTGATCAAGAATTATGATTGTATTATCAACTATCATCCTGGAAAAGCTAATGTGGTAGCCGATGCTTTAAGCCGAAAAACTTTAGCAGAATTGAGGGTTGAACCAACCATTTGGCAAAAAGTGATAGAAGCTCAGAAACAAAATCAAAAATTGTTAGAACTTTTGAAACAAGTGCATGAAGGGGAAAAGCCAGATTATGTTGTGTCAAAAGAAGGTGGAGTGTATTATAGAGATCGATTGTGTGTACCTGATGTGAAGGAACTAAAGGAGTGTATTCTTGGTGAAGCTCACAATACTATGTATACTGTACATCCCGGAAGCAGTAAGATGTACTAGAATTTGAAATCTCATTATTGGTGGCCTGGTATGAAAAGAGATATTACTGAATATGTGACTCGATGTTTAGTATGTCAACAAGTCAAAGCAGAACATCAAGTTCCATAGGGTCTCTTGCAACCTATATCAATACCAGAATGGAAGTGGGATAGAATCACTTGGATTTTGTGACTGGTCTTCCAAACACCCAAAAGAAGCATGATATAATTTGGGTAATTATTGATCAATTAACCAAATCAACTCATTTCCTTCCCATTCGAGTTGACTATTTAATGAATAGACTTGCAGAGCTGTATGTTAAGGAGATAGTCAGGCTTCATGGAGTACTAATGTCTATTATTTCAGATCGAGAGCCTCGCTTTACTTCAAGATTTTAGGAAAGATTTCAAAAAACATTGGGTACTCGACTTCATTTTAGTACTACATTTCATCACAAACAGATGGTCAATCAAAAAGGGTGATACAAATACTTGAGTATATGCTTAGAAGTTGTGTAATCAATTTTAAAGGTAGCTGAGATAAATATCTGCCTTTAGTAGAATTTGCCTATAACAACAGTTATCAAACGAGTATTGGAATGGCTCCATATGAGGCACTCTATGGAAGGAAGTGTAGAACTCCATTGTATTGGGTGGAATTGAATGAGAGCAAACTTGTGGGACCTGATCTCATAAAACAAACTGAAGACAAAGTAAAGCTTATAAATGATTGATTACAAATTGCAATGGATAGACAAAAATCTTATGCAGATTTGAAACGGCGTGATGTTGAATATAGTGTGGGGGATAAGGTATTTTTGAAAGTATCACCATGGAAGAAAGTTCTTCACTTTGGAAAGAAAGGTAAATTAAGTCCTAGGTTCATTGGATCATATGAAATACTTGAACGTGTAGGTCCAGTAGCCTATCGACTAGCTTTGCCTCTAGAATTAGCTAAGATTCATAATGTATTTCATGTGTCGATGCTTAGACAATATAGATCCAATCCTACATATGTGATTCAAGTGGAGTCAATTGAAATTCAGCCAGATTTGGGTTATGAAGAAGAACCAGTGACTATCTTAGCTCATGAAATAAAGGAGTTGCGTAATAAGTGCATTCCTTTGGTAAAAGTGTTGTGGAGGAATCATTCGATAGAGGAAGTCTCTTGGGAAAGTGAAGAGACAATGAGACAACAATATCCTCAATTGTTCCAAGCGTCTATAATAGGTAAATTTCGAGGATGAAATTTCTTTAGTGGGGGAGAATTGTAATGTTCAAAATTTTAGATACAAAACTTTTAATTTAATATTGATAATTAATAGTGAATTGTAATATAAGTGGTATGGATAAGTGATGTAAATAGTAGATCTCAAAAATTTATCGAAGAAATTATTTATTTTTACGGTTTTACGAGATTTAAAATCGAATTAGAATCAAAGGATAAGAAAGAGGGTGCACTATGACTAAGATGAGATTGGCCACACAAGATTAAGATATCTATATGTGTGTGTGTGTGTGTGCATGTGTGTGGATAGGTGTAATGATATAGAAACTTCTCTTTCTTTCCTTCTTCTTCCTCCTTCCACGTTCATCACCATCTTCACCACCAAGACTCCTTCTTTCTTCCTTCCTTTCATGACTTTGATCAAAACCTAAGAGGAAATAATATCTAGTTATAAATTTTAGAAGATTAAGCTGGAAAAGTTAAGGTTATCAAAAAATAATTAGAGAAAAAGAAGAGTTTAAAGTGGTATGTGCTTATGTATATTTTGATTTACAACTAATTGAATTTCTATGAATTTATTATTTAAAATGATTGATTGAGTTATCTTGAAGAATTTTTATTGAAAACTATTTGATATATGCTCTTTCTATGTTAAAGAAACTAGTTTTGATCCATTGATATCATATCTTTGGCTATATGAAATTTAAGTTGATAAGTGTTCAAAATATAGAGTTTTGCTTGACACCACCAGTGACACGGCCATGTCACTGGGCATGTCAACAATGCTGTGTTTCAATATTGAAGACACGACCAATAACATGCCCGTGTCATTGGGCGTGTCATAGTCACTGTGATAATAGATAAATGACACGTCCAGTGACACTCCCATGTCAATGGGATTGTCATAACTACTGTGATAAAAGATACATGACATGGTTAGTGACACGTCCTTATCAATGGGCGTGCCATAGCTACTGTAATGCAACTTAAATGACATGGCCAAAGACATGCCCATGTCGTTGGATGTGTCAAAACTTCTGTGAAAATGAGCTTATGACAAGGTCAATGACACACTGTTTAGATCATTTTTGTACTTGTTTTTAGTATGATTTTATGTGTGTTTTAGTTAATGTTTTGATTGATTTTTGTTTTAAGTTTGTTTAAATTGTTTGTTTTAGGTTTAAGTGCAAAAACTCCCTTGGATGATCAAAACAATCAAGAAAAATGAAGAAAGTGCATGAATCAAGCAAGACATAGCCAAGCCAAAGCAAGCTTGGCCATGTCCCTCAAAAGAATTCCAAGATAGTAGCTGACACACCCAAGAGACACGGCCAAGCCACTGGCCGTGTCTCACCCAAGGAAAAGAAACCAGGAAAGAAATAAAATAGAGGCAGTGCTTGACACACTCACAGACATGGCCATGTCTATGAGTGTGTCTGATCGACATGGCCATGTCACTTGAAGCTTGGCCATGTCTTACTGTCTTGGCTGTGTTTCATCCTAAAATAGAGGTCTTGTCCATTTTTCATCCTAAAATAGCTTGACACACTCACAGACATGGCCATGTCTGTGAGTGTGTCTGATCGATATGGCCATGTCACTTGAAGCTTGGCCATGTCTCAATGTCTTGACCGTGTTTCATCCTAAAATAGAGGTCTTGGCCATGTTTCATCCTAAATAGCTTGACACACTCACAGACATGGCCATGTCTGTGAGTGTGTCTGATCGACATGGCCATGTCACTTGAAGCTTGGCCATGTCTCATTGTCTTGGTCGTGTCCCTCATCAAAAGAAGAAGAAACCAAAGAAAATTATGTGACACGGCCAAGCTAGACATGTCTTGGCCGTGTCTCTCATTGAAAGTGAAGAAATTGAAGAAAAACAAGTGACACGGCCAAGCTTCACATGTCTTGGCCATGCCCCTCAAGAAATCAAGTCCAGAAGTGAACATGGTTATGAGACATGGCCAAGACACTGGCCATGTCTCACCAAAAGAACAAAGAAAAGAAAGAAACAAAGAAGAAGGCAGTGAAGGACACGGCCAGCAAGCTTGGCTGTGTCCTAAAGAAAAATGAGAGACACGGCGAAGCCAAATCAAGCTTGGCCGTGTCACTCTTAAAATCTATTTAAGCTCTTTCGCACGACAGAAAAAAGGACGGCTAGGGTTTTGAGTGAGAGAAAAGAAAAGAGAAGGAGGGGGCAAACACAATTTGGGATGAGGAGAGAGTGACACTCTCCTTGTCCCTCATCTTCATCCTCCATCTTCATCTTCTTCATCTTCCATTGATAAGATCTTTGAGGTTCTTTGGGATAAGTTGGGTTAACAAGATCTTGAGGGTTGAAGCATCATTGAAAGGATTGGTGACTTGAGAAAGCTCCATTCTATCTTCTAAAGGCACAATTAATTGAAGGGTTGGTGACTTGAGAAAGCTCCATTCCACTTTGCAAAAGGGAAATCAACAATTGAAGAGGGCTTGAGTTCTTCATCAAATACATCAAGTAGAGCTAGGAGGAAGACTAGCAATCCTACTCTTGGCATATTCACAAGGGGTTTTTCTATTCTCTCGTTTAATTCACTTCAATATTGTTTTTGTTATATTAAGGGAATTGATATTGCAAATGAACAATTTGTATTTGATTTATATTGAGTTGAATGAATGTTTTAAATTGATGATATTGAGCTAAAAACCCATGCTTAGGGTTTCTAGTATATTTGATTGAATGATTTGATTTGATATTTCCATTGATGTACCTTGTTGTTGGTTGATTGCATTGGATTGTATGCTAGGTTAATAGATTAGCTACCTATTGATCTCTAGATATTGATTGAAGGACCGAGAGGTGAAATTTGATATCGGAATTATGCAATCGACTACCCTATGAATGAATTAGAAATATAAGTTCTAGGGTTTCATTAATTTGGTAATGTAAAATAATTGGTTATTGCTATTTCATGAATGTGAGAACTAATGAATTGGTAATTGACTAATTAACCTTAAGGAACAAATTAATTTACAAGGTTATGTTAATGGATAATTGAGAATTGAGCTTTGATTGAATGGACCTATAACCCTAGGCACTTTCCCAAGAATCGATTTGATCTTGTACAACCTTCATACATCAACCCTACACTCCTTAATCTTAGGTTTAAATTGTTCTTTTACAATTCCAAACAACAAACTTTCTCTTTTAAATAATTTGTCAATCAAGCTATTATGAACCACACCTTCTTGGAGAAACGACCTTGGGGCGATCACCTTTGCTACAGCTACCTCGTATACTTGCGAGTGCAGCTTTGTAGTAGTATTAATTCGAACGCAACACACACCCATGTCACTGAGCGTGTGACTTGAAGAAATTGCTCAAAACAAAATTTTTTTTTCATTTTTAATTCTAGTTGTAACGATTATAAGTTCTCAAAGTGTAAAGGATTTCTTATAAAAGTTAACCCTAACAAGTAGTGTAATAAATTTATTTGAATATATGATAAAATTTATATGATACTAAGTGTTGGTTAGGAATTGTTTATTTGAAGTATTGTGCGTAATTTAATGTTATTAATAACTAATGGATTGCCCAAAACATAATGATTTTAAATCTAGCTTTATATTGAATGGCTAGCCAAAGGGAGGATATCCAAAGTGATAGTGGACACTCTGTGTCATCATACTCAGTGGGCATTCGTGCCATAGTGGGCCATTGGCCAAAATTTTATACAATGGGTATTAAATTGCCAACAGTGACCCGTTATCCAAATATAAAATCTGAGTTTGGTGTGTATGTGCATAATTAAAGAAGTTATCTAGTTTGAAAATAATGTGTTATATGATTATTGTTAAATTAATCGATTTTTCATATAATTGTTTTTAGTATTTCAAGGTTCAATAGATTTATTACTTTCTTTATTAAATGTTCTAAAAGTGAGATTTTTCATTGTTTCTAAACTATTTAATGTATAGATCTATTTTCTTTAATTTTTACTTAAGCACCACTAAGCTTTGCTTAGCGTGTTAGAGTTATTTTCTGTCGCGCAGATCAAACGAGGAGAGTTGATACTGCAGAGTGAGAGATATACGTTTCTGATCAACTGTATCACTAAGGTTCAATGAACAATATTATAAATATTGTATTCTATATAGTTCACATGGCAATATTTTATAATTTTGTATGACAGTTGTACTAGTTTGAGAATTTTAATAATGAAAGTTATCATTAAGAGATCTTTATAAATTAATAGATATATGTGTGCATTATAGAAAGCTTAACAACTGCATTAATGCTTAGAAGTATTTTGACCTTATTTCTTTAATACATACATAGACATATATATAGACAATTGTGAATGCTAGGTGACATCTCCTATGTAGGTAAGTGTATGGGCTATGTAGGGGGAGTTACATAACATGCATTGATTCCTTAACTACTCGAGTTCTCCTATTAAATACTCTATATGCTTTGCTAGAAGATGAATACCTTAAGAATATCTTCATCCGATTAGGATGAAAATTTTCCAAGGTTGTCCATGGTATTTAATATGCAGCATTTGCACCCAAATGCTCTAAGGTATGAAATTTTGGATTTTCTTCCATTCCATAGTGTAGACCCTTAATTTTTGACCCGGTCCGGTCCAATATATTTTAATTAGTCCAAAATAATTTTTATGGTATCTTAATTAATTTTAATATTTATTTTAGTAAAAAATGGTAAAATGAATAAAAATTCAAAAATAATAAAAAGAATAACAAAAAAAAATCGGCGACGGAAAAATCGGCGCGGGCCCTTGGGCATTTCGCCTGCAGGAATTTCCTGCGGCGAAATGGCCTACGGGCCCGTTCCGCGAGCAATGCCGCAGCCAGCTGCGGCAGATTTTTTCGCCAGCGCAGTTTTTCCGCAACAGTATTTTTTCGGCAGCGTAATTTTTCCGACGCAAATTTTTTGAAACTTAATTCAATTAGGTTTCGGTTTCTTTTTTTTTTATTAATATTACTTGCCTTGATTAATTAGGAATAAACTATATCAAACCACTATAAATAAGGACAAAAGGCAAAGAAATTGGAGGAACGGAAAATTGGCAGAGGCTATAAAATTTGAAACCAAATCAGGGAAGGAAACGGAGCAATTCAATTTCTTTTTTTCTAGAATAGCAGGGACACGATTTAAGCAATTCAAAGGCAGCAATTGTCTTTGTTCTTGTTCATCTAAGAAGAATTATTTTTGGAGAATCAACAAAAGGAGGTATGAGATTCTAATTGGTTTTTTTTTTTCACAGTAGCTAAAACTAGGAATTTGTTTTTTTCAAAATCTAAAATCTTAGAACTTTAATTTAGTTTTTCTAAAGTTAAAAGCTTTATTTCGTTGGTTTATTTTCCAAAAGGCTTAAAATTGTTATTTTTACTTCCTTAAAATCTTAAAACTCTAATTGAACATATATTTCAACAAAAACTATAATTTAATTCCATTTCTTTTAAAATTTTAAAATTGGTATTGTTTCTTTCAAAAAGCCTTAAAAAAATCTTTTCTATTTATAAAAACTTTAATTCATTTGTTTAAATTCATAAAGCTTCATGAAATTATCAAATTGATTTCCAAATTCTTAAAAACCAATGCATCACCGTGACCCTAATTTTAAAAATACTAAACCCAAATTCAATTTCTAACCTAAAATAGTAAACTCTAACCCCTTTAAAACCTTAAACCCTAACTTTTTCTAAATTTTAATCCTTTAAAACTTTAAAAACCATAAAACCACAAATAGATTAAATTTACATAGTAGCTTAGAAACCTAATACAATAATCATAAACCATGAATCAAAAGTATTTTAAAGTGTCTAAAACCCTAGTTTCATGATTTCACCATTCAAATATTAATTTAGTTAATCAAAGAGTCTTACCAACCTTTTAAAACATAAAACTACAATTTATTTTAATTCCATAAAAAGTCACAGTAGCTATAATTGGACTTTTATTTGCTTTATTCAATTTCATATTTGATTATGTTTTGATTTATTTCTTATGCTTTAATTTATTTAAATTCAATGCTTGGTTTATCTTATTTATCATGGATGGATGTTTACTTTTTATTGATATTTAATACCTTTGATGAATGATTTATTTATTATGAATGGTTATTTACTTTTATCAATTGATTTAGATTTCTAAATGTTGTAAGAGGTATGTTTCCACTTGGTGGGTACCTCATTAGTTCAATATCATGTAATTTAATTTGCTTTCCTATTTTAGAACCTATGTAAAGGGCATGTTTCTACCTTTCGGTGGGTGTCCTATTTAGGCATGTGATGTAAGGACATGTTTCCATCTTCGGATGGGTGTCCATTTATTTATTTGTTTTGTTTGGACATTGCTTTGATTTTAATATAATGATGCTTTCTTTTTATTGTGTGTAATATGGATAATATTGTTATATTTAAGAATTTTATAATATTAAGACCTGTAAAGGAGGTCGGTTCCAATGAACCGGGCGTTGTGGGGTGCTGGGCCATTCTCACTTTCTCCACACGTACCCAACTTTCCGAACCCATTAGGGGGTTGAGGATTCCTTAGGAATTGAGTCATCCACCCCTTTCTTTTTTCCCGGCCCGTCCGGGTGGCGACTCCATTTTTTCCTGACTTAGGTCCGTGTTCTCTAAGGCCCCGACCCTAAACAGTGCCGAAGTCTCAAGAACCATTCCACCTAGAGTGGGGGCGAAAATCCCCGCTCATAGTGGCGACTCCACTGGGGATAAGAGAAGTTGATTCTGTTGGTCTTTATATTATTCTATTCTTTCTTATAATGATATTATCCATTGCATCATATTAGATTGCATCGTGTGCGTGAGTTAGGACGCCCGTGTTACCCGTGTTATGTTATGTAAGGGATACCATACTTTCACTCAAGGTATGGAGATCGAGCATGGCATAACCACTCTTAGCCTCGTACCATTTGGTATGTACTTGCTATGGGAACCTAAGCTTTTTTACCTAAAGACTAAAGCCCATGTAATTGGCCTAGTTACTTTCATTAGGTTTTACCCCAAATGCATGTTGTTTGACTATGGTTAATTTATCTTGGCTTAAATCATGGCTTATTTGGTTTGTTCATTTTCTAATATGACCTAAGTATATGGTAAGCTCAACTTTTCTTTAAAGTCCAAAAGACCAAAGCTATTTTCAAAATTTTCAAAATGGTCTTTTGGACATAAAATTTTTCTAAAAAGAGATCAAAAATTCTTTTTCTCATAACCCAAATATTAAGCCCAAAATCTATTTTTTCTAAAATCTTTTTACAATGGGCTTAGAAACAAAATTATTTTCATCCAACCTTTTCTTACAAAGAGCTTGCAAAAATATTTAGGTCAATTAAGAAATACCAAAAATCAATTGTGGGCCTAGTTTACACTAAGAAAAAATTAACCATGGGCTTGTTTTTGGCATGAATCATTAGTTACTTTTTCAAGTGAAAAATCTATCTATAATAAACCTCTTAATTTAGTTTTAGTCCAATATAGCATAAAAGCTATTATAGTTGGTTCAATGGATTAAAACCTAATTAATAGGAATTATCATGGATTGATTCCCATTTTTGAAAATATATTGATTCCCATTTTCGAAAATATAACTATCGGTTGAAACGTCTGAGGGAATTATTCGAAAGCAAGATACCCCATGTTGGTATTTTGTCAACCATATACCTTGGAAAAGAGACTCGCCATTCATGTTTGGATGTTATAAGGTTGGAAGGAACGTCCTATTTATCCTTATTTATTGATTGTTTGTGCTTACATGCATACATGCATACATTTGCATCTCATATCATTGATCCTCTCTGGCTCATAGCCCTGGATTACAATAGTTCTAAAGCTTACAACAATCCGACTTACGCCGGAGACGAGGTATCTAGCAACGACTCAATCACTTGCCACCAAAAACAATGGGGACCGAACAAATTCAAAGCATGGTGGATGAGGCCCTCAATGCCAAGATGGAAGAAATCAAAGAGGCCATGGTCGAGACCATAAAGAATCAACTAGCTGCAATTTTAGGAAATAATGCCGAAGCATCTGCTAGCACCAAGAAAGTCAAGGGAAAGGCTAAAGTTGATGAAGTAGCTTTTGATGATGATAAGGTAATCATTGAAGATGATGATTGGGCTCAATATTACCAAGATCTTCAAGACAAAAAAGAACCAAAGATTGTTGAAAGATCAACTATGGAGAAGACCGAGACATCCGATGTTGAAAAGATGATTGCTGATTTATAAAAGAAATTTGAGAAGAAACTAAAAACCGAAGAGATGTCCGAGATTGACAAATTATTTGAGCTAGATGAAGAAGTTTCGTACAATTTCAAGATGCCATCTTTTGCGATGTTTGATAGTACTGGAAATCCTCATCTCCATGTGAAGCAGTATATCACTGCTATGCAGTCTGCCCGAGCTACCAAGGCTCAAACTATAAGGTACTTTATGCTCTCATTAGACCCTGTTGTCCAAAATTGGTTCAATACCTTAAATGATGGAATACAAAAGAATTGGGATTTGCTATACAAGGCCTTCATCCAGCAATATGGGTATAATGTCGAGTTGGAAGTTACCTTAATGGAAGTTGAGTCCATTAGGCAACGACCAATGTGAATTTTGTGGACTATGTGAAACGATGGAGAAATAAGGCCGCTTTGCTCAAGAAAAGGCCCGATGAATCTGATCAAATAAGGATGATCGTGAGAGGAGTCCTGCCAAGTCTTCGTGAAAGGATGTCTCATACACTCATCGGTGACTTCAAAGATCTCCTCCAAGCTGGTCTACAAATTGAAGAGTGGGAAAGGGAGAAAAATCGCTTTTCAATAAGAAGGAATGAGAAAGGAAATTATCAATCAGGCAATCAAAGCACACAAAAAGAAGTTGATGTTAATGCCACTAGTTAAGGAGGAATGAGGCAATTTTCAGAATTAGGGAAGCCACTGTCTTGGGTTCTCAATAAGCTACAAAAGAGGGGATTGTTACAACCCTTGACTCCTCGTCCTTTGCCTAATCCTCTTCCACCTAACTTTGATACTAATGCATTTTGCCAATTCCATCAAAAACCTGGACACGAAACAGACAATTGTATGAAGTTGAGGCATGAGATCCATAATTTAATTGATAATGGCAAGTTGCCTGAGCCGGACAAGCCCAATACGAAAGGTAATCCATTTCCAAGGTTCAACAGAGTACCTCCACCGGCAACCTTCATGGTGGGAAAAGGATTAGAAGAATATTTTGTTTTATCATCCTTTCAAGATGGGGATATTGAAGATGTGAAAGGAAAAGAAGCTTAAACTCAACAAACTTTCCTTAGCTTGAATGTTGCTTTTTAATTTACTTTCTTTAATATTTAATTGGAACTTTTTTTTTGTTTTTCAAATTTAAAGTCGCTTGAAATAAATTACTTTCATCAAAATTTTTGTTGGCCTTTGTTCATTTTGGTGTTCAACCAATGAGGAATCTAGCTTGATAATTCATGAATTAATATATTTATACATCATGACTCGAATGACTTTACTAGGTGAGGGAATTACTCTATAGCATTGAGTTGTGTATGCTTACTTAGAGAGGGCTCCTGCATAATTATCTTTGTCTAGGTCCTAGTCAGTCTTAGAACATGCTTTGACAAACTTTTGAGGCAAAATTGAACTCTGCTTATTTAAGGGAGAGATGATCTAGGCATTGTTTGACAAGCCAACAACTAGTATCCACCCTATTAAATATCAATCCCTAGTTGTCCCTTTTGAGCCTTCATAAAATTTTAGCTTTCTTTTCATTGGCTTAAAAACCCCAATAACCTACCCTGAGCTGTTGTGATACTTTTGACAAGTGTTATGATCACTAAGGTGAAGTGACAAGAAGATCAAAGAAAACAATGATTAGTCCAGATCATGAGGATAGGTGAAGTTCTCAAGACCATGAAGATAGTTGAAGTTCTCAAAACCATAAGGGTGGTTGAAGTTCTCAATACCATAAGGGTAGTTGATGTTCCTTTAATATCTCCAATATATCAAGACAACAACAACATCAAAGTAACACATGATTTATCCCTGTTAAAGGAGATTTATGTCACCCCACTCATCCATTATTGGAAGCCCAAGTTAGTACAAACAAGACAACTCTTTTAGAGCTAGAACAAAAAAAAAACAAACAAACAAACCAAAAAAAAAAAGAAAATAAAAAGAAAAAAAGAAAAAGAAAAAAAAGGAGAAAAGAAAAAATAAAACCCAAAATGGTTCAAAAAGCCAACTGAGTTCTATTTTACCTAAGATAACAAAAGGCTTCCATTTGGTTTATAAGGACGGATTGACTTGAATTGGTCCAACCTAACCAAAGATTCAATCAAAATTAGAGAAAATGGAGGAAGACCATTCAGTTCTTGAAAGTTCTATACTTTACAGTCCTATAAGGAAGAAGGACAAAATTATAAAATGCTTAAAGAAAGGGAGGAGTAAGAAAAATAAAAAGAAAGAAAAGAAAAAAAAAGAAAAGAAGCGAATTTGGGTCTTAAACTTTTTTGCAAGGGCAAAGACTGTCTTAATCAAGATCCAGATTAATGCCAAGATGACAAAAAGAATTTGGAGTCTAGCAAGATTGCTCCCAACTGTCTAAAATTCAAACAAGAAATTTATAGTGTGGGGGTTTGTCCATTGTGTCACATCAGCTCCTATCTCAAAATAGCCTTCATTTAACCCATGTCCCTTATAGACCCCATTTCAAGCCTATCAAAGACCTACTGATCTCTCTTGGTAGGTAGAGTCTATTAGTGGAGATAGTTTGGATAAGTATGCATATGAGATAGACAATATTTAACCTCAAATGAGACCTTTGGCCGAGTAATGTGTATGTGCCTATCTGAAGTGCAACAATTCTTGCTTAAATAGAAATGATTCCTGAGTTTAGTACGGTAACTAGGGTTGTCATGTTATAGATATGCTAATTTGGAAAATCAAGTCTTGAGGTACATTGACATTGATTTGGCAAAGCCAACATTTGATTTCAAAATGAAAATTCAAAAATTTCAAAAAATGTTTTGTCATACAAAGCCTTCAAGTTAAGGGAAGTATGTTGAACCTCCAAAGGACACATTGGGCAAAGGAAATTATTATTGGCAAAGTTATGAAACTACCAACTGACATGCTGAGACATAGTTCGAAATAGATGAATCCCTGACTCTGCTACTTGGGATCTCCACCACTCATGTTTTCAACATCTTGAGGATAAAAGCCACAAATGCAAAAGCTTTTGATCATTCCAATGCAAGATTTGAGCAAGCATCAAAACGGAACCAATGAGAACATTTTTGCCGATCACCTCGGTCTATGAGTCAATAAAACCGTTGTAAGTATCATTCATGCATATCATGCATACATGAGTATAACACATCACACTTTCTTGTCTATTCTTTGGCAAAATGAATAGCAAACACCCTGCGAAGTAAAGAATCAAAATCAAATAACGGGGGGGGGGGGGGGGGGGGGGGGGTATAGAAAGACCATTGCTTGAGAAAGCTTCAGTAATCTTGCAAAGAGTAGAAATACGTGCTTGTGCGAAGAACTAGAAAACAACAACATCAATCAGAGTCCGCATAGAAAAATCATGGGTTTGAGCCTACACAGGGGGTAAAGTTTCTCCTTTTCAATTTTTTGAGTTTATATATAAAACATTTTCAAACTCACTTGCAAATATCTTGCCATGCAAGGGGTAAGGAGAGGATACGAAGGCTAGATAAAAAGGGCTAAATTTTTTGCAAAAGTGCAAAGGAAGAATAAAAAAGAATGGAATAAAAAAAAAGAGAGAAAATTAGAATTCTCAAAAGAATGAAGAGGCAAAAGACAAAAGATCAATCCAGCTAAAAGAACTGAAGCAAGGTGAAGACCTGATCTCAAAGGATGAAGATCCATATTTTCAAGGGTGAAGACCTGATCTTCCACTTACAAGGGTGAAGACCCGATCTCAAAGGATGAAGATCCATATTTTCAAGGGTGAAGACTTGATCTCCAAGGATGAAGATCCATTTGCAAGGGTGAAGACCCGATCTTAAAGGATGAAGATCCATTTGCAAGGGTGAAGAACCGATCTCAAAGGATGAAGATCCATTTTTCGAGAGTAAAGACCCGATGTCAAAAGATGAAGATCCATTTTCAAGGATGAAGACCCGATCTTAAAGGATGAAGATCCATTTTGAGGGTGAAAAACCACAATGCATAGAATAATCGGAGCAGTCATACTTCTCAAATGATAAAAGGTCAGTCAAACTCGGTCTCAGGTCTAAGCACCCAAATTAAATTCAATATCGGGTCTAGAACCGAAAATACCCTTAGGTCCAGAACCTGGAAACTTTTCTAAGTCCAGAACTTAGCTCGGGTCTAGAACCCAAATTTTGATTAGGTCCAGAACCTAGAATCTCTTTAAGTCCAAGAACTTAGCTCGGGTCCAGAACCCAAATTACCCTTAGGTCCAGAACCTAGAATCTCTTTTAAGTCCAGAACTTAACTCGGGTCCAGAACCCAAATTATCCTTAGGTTAAGAGCCAAGAATCTTTCCTAAGTCCAGAACTCGAATTGGGTCCAGAACCCAAATTTTCCTTAGGTTCAGAACCTAGAATTATCATTGAGTCCAGAACTCGAACCAGGTCCAGAATCCAAAATTTAATCCATGTTTGGGTCCAAGTACACAATCTCGGGTCTAAGTACCCAAATCTTGAGTTCAAGCACCCAATCTAAGGTCCAAGTACCCAAATCAATTCAAGCTCGGGTCCAAGTACCCAATCTCGGGTCCAAGTACCCAATTTCAGGTCCAAGTACCCAAATCAAATCTAATCTCGGGTCCAAGTACCCAAATTCCATCCAATCTTGGGTCCAAGTACCCAAATCGAATTCAACCCAATCCCGGGTCCAAGTATCCAAAATAAATTCAATCTCGGGTCCAAGTACCCAATCTCGGGTCCAAGTATCCAATTTTGAGTCCTAGTACTCAATCTCGGGTCCAAGTACCCAAATCAAATCAATCTCGGGTCCAAGTACCCAAATCAAATCAATCTCGGGTCCAAGTACCCAAATTAAATTCAATCTTGGGTCTAAGTACCCAATCTCGGGTCCAAGTACCCAAATTAAATCAATCTCGGGTCCAAGTACCCAATCTTGGGTCCAAGTATCCAAATTCAATCGATTTCGGGTCCAAGTACCTAATCTCGGGTCCAAGTACCCAAAACAAATTTAAATCGCCATCTCAAAAATTAAGTTTTATTACTTTTCACTCTCTTTCACTTAAGTTTCAGACATTCAAGCAGGGGACAAACTGTAGACCCTTAATTTTTGAACCGGTCCGGTCCAATATATTTTAATTAGTCCAAAATAATTTTTATGGTATCTTAATTAATTTTAATATTTATTAATTAAAAAAATATAAGGGAAAAAAATCGGCGACAGAAAAATAGGCGACCGAAAGTCAACGCGGGCCCGTGGGCATTTCGCCCGTACGAATTTCCTGCCGGCGAAATGGCCTACGGGCCCGTTCCGCGTGTAATGCCGCAGCCAGCTGCAGTAGATTTTTTTGCCAGCACAGTTTTTCCGCAGCGGTTTTTTTTCGGCAGTGCTATTTTTTCGACACAAATTTTTCGAAACCTAATTCAATTAGGTTTCAATTTTTTTTATTAATATTACTTGCCTTGACTAATTAGGAATAAACTATATCAAACCACTATAAATAAGGATAAAAGGCAATGAAATTGGAGGAACGAAAAATTGGCAGAGGCTTGAAAATTTGAAACCAAATCAGGGAAGGAAAAGGAGCAATTCAATTTCTTTTTTTCTAGAATAGCAGGAGCACGATTTAAGCAATTCAAAGGCAGCAATTGTCTTTGTTCTTGTTCATCCAAGAAGAATTATTTTTGGAGAATCAACAAAAGGAGGTATGAGATTCTAATTGGTTTTTTTTTTCACAGTAGCTAAAACTAGGAATTTATTTTTTTCAAAATCTAAAATCTTAGAACTTTAATTTAGTTTTTTTAAAGTTAAAAGCTTTATTTCGTTGGTTTATTTTCCAAAAGGCTTAAAATTGTTATTTTTACTTCCTTAAAATCTTAAAACTCTAATTGAACATATTTTTCAACAAAACTATAATTTAATTTTGTTTCTTTTAAAATTTTAAAATTGGTATTGTTTCTTTCAAAAAGCCTTAAAAAACATCTTTTCTATTTGTAAAAACTTTAATTTATTTGTTTAAATTCATAAAACTTCATGAAATTATCAAATTGATTTCCAAATTCTTAAAAACCAATGCACCACTGTGACCCTAATTTTAAAATACTAAACCCAAATTCAATTTCTAAACCTAAAATAGTAAACTCTAACCCCTTTAAAACCTTAAACCCTAACTTTTTCTAAATTTTAATCCTTTAAAACTTTAAAAACCATAAAACCACAAATAGATTAAATTTACACAGTAGCTTAGAAACCTAACACAATAATCATAAACCATGAATCAAAAGTATTTTAAAGTGTCTAAAACCCTAGTTTCATGATTTCACCATTCAAATATTAATTTAGTTAATCAAAGAGTCTTACCAACCTTTTAAAACATAAAACTACAATTTATTTTAATTCCATAAAAAGTCACAGTAGCTATAATTGGACTTTTATTTGCTTTATTCAATTCCATATTTGATTATGTTTTGATTTATTTCTTATGCTTTAATTTATTTAAATTCAATGCTTGGTTTATCTTATTTATCGTGGATGGATGTTTACTTTTTATTGATATTTAATACCTTTGATGAATGATTTGTTTATTATGAATGGTTATTTACTTTTATCAATTGATTTAGATTTCTAAATGTTGTAAGAGGTATGTTTCCACTTGGTGGGTACCTCATTAGTTCAATATCATGTAATTTAATTTGCTTTCCTATTTTAGAACCTATGTAAAGGGCATGTTTCTACCTTTCGGTGGGTGTCCTATTTAGGCATGTGATGTAAGGACATGTTTCCATCTTCGGATGGGTGTCCATTTATTTGTTTTGTTTTATTTGGACATTGCTTTGATTTTAATATAATGATGCTTTCTTTTTATTGTGTGTAGTATGGATAATATTGTTTTTTTTAAAGAATTTTATAATATTAAGACCTGTAAAGGAGGCCGGTTTCAATGAACTGGGCGTTGTGGGGGTGCTGGGCCATTCTCACTTTCTCCACACGTACCCAACTTTCCGAACCCATTAGGGGGTTGAGGATTCCTTAGGAATTGAGTCATCCACCCCTTTCTTTTTTCCCGGTCCGTCCGGGTGGCGACACCATTTTCTCAGGACTTAGGTCCGTGTTCTCTAAGGCCCCGAGCCTAAATAGTGTCGAAGTCACAGGAACCATTCCACCGGGAGTGGGGGCGAAAATCCCCACTCACACATAGCTCATAAGACATTTTATTCATTAAAGGTCTTTTGAAAACTTGATTTGAAATATAACATGTAGTTTTAATGGCTTCTGCCCAAATGTAAGAAGGTAAATTATACTCATTAAGCATTATTCTAGCCATTTCTACTAATATTCTATTTTTTCTTTCAACCACACCATTTTGTCGTGGTGTTCTAGGTGCTAAAAAATTATATGAAATTTCAAATTCATTGCAAAAATTTTCAAAGCTATCATTTTCAAATTCTTTTCCATGATAACTTCTAATAGATGTGATCACATAGCCTTTTTCATTTTAAACTCTTATTGCAAAACTTTTGAAATGATTAAAAGCTTTATTCTTTTGAGCTAAGAAATTAATCCATGTAAATCTTGAGTAATCATCAATAAGTACAAATGCATACAACTTGCCACCTAAACTAGTAACTCTATTTTGTCTAAACAAGTCTAAATGAATTAGTTCTAGAGGTCTAGATGTGCTTACAAAACTCTTAGTTTTGAAGGAGTTCATATGTTATTTTCTAAATTAACAAGGTTCACAAATTTTATCTTTATTACATTTCATTTTAGGTAGCCCATCGACAAGTTCTTCTCAGCATAGACAATGTAATTGATGTAAGACCCTTATACCCTATATACGTATAATACATACACCCAGTATATATAAAATATATGCATATATGGTACATTAATGTCACAGTCCAGTTTAATGAAAATTTTCACTTATCAAATTTAAAATCTTAAATACTCTAAAATATATATTTAAATATCAAATAAAATATTATTATAAATAATAGGTTCTAAAATAAGCATTTTTCATAAAAATCTTCGGAAAAAATTTGCTAGAGTTTTATCTGTAATTTGAACATTCCCAAATTCAACAAAACCACAACCTGCACAGAAAAGCACTCCCAATAAACCAACTCATACATTTCCCTAATACTCCTCAATTTCTCCAAGTTTCACAAAATATTTATACATATACATATGTTTATCCAAAAACACATATAAAATCGATAATATAACATTTATCCAAAACATCCTTTATAATTTACAAATATATATACATTAAAACATAATATAATATATATAATGTCAAAGTGTACGATAATATAAAAAATATATACATGCTGGCAGTGTTTCTGATCTTGAAGCCCAAAAATCAACTCTACACTAAAAACCTCAAATCTAGACCCGACCTGGTGTAGATGAACTCTACCACTCTACCGAATCTCCCCTATCACCTGTGTGATGAATTACAATCGCGCTAAGCCAAAAGCTTAGTGGTACAAACTTTGATAACAATAAAGCTCAAATGCAATGCCAATGCACAATGTGTATAGATATCATAACTCATATCATTTCATTTTAAACCCATTTTTCAATTGTTTCACAATTCACAATTTGCACAAAAACAAACACAAGCATGGGCCCAAAGAATCTAATATGCTATTCAAATTCCAGAATGCTATCCAAGATGGCAACCAAGAGGGGGGTGAATTGGTTATTTTGAGAAAGTGATGGTAAATTAAAAATTAAAGGCAAAACAAGGTAAGAGTATAGTATAGTGAATTGATTATAATGAGTTTTCATAAGGTAGCGATTATCCTAGAATAGTGGATAGTTACCCAGGCATGTTCGGCCGTCGTATACTGAACAGGGATGGTCGCTCCATTTGAAAATCTTCCAATGGTCAGATGTTAGTGCTCTGCTAGTGAGGATTTGCCCATCCTTTGCCAGCCTGTGACTGTCGGGACAGTCATCAAAAGGTAAGGGACGGTCGCCCTTTTTTAATTTAAAGGCCGCTCTTTTGATGATCATTCTATGTGTCATTTCTTCATTTGACAAAGTGATTTTCCACTAAAATATGAAAGGTGCAGTTGCCCTTATATGAGATAGAGGTCGAATTAGATGACTCGCGTTGAAGTTCTGAGCGCACCTAAGACTGCGAACTCTACTGCTAATCTATATGATTTTATCTTAGAAATGTATGGACGGTCGCCCATGGATAGGGATGGTCACGAAACATTGTTGCGTGACTGCTATTCATACCATGCCTATCACCGCATTTCTTACTATGAGTGTTGGAGTATTTGTCACTTTAGGTGATTGTCCCAATATATGGATGGTCGTGGATTATCCAGTCGCGGTCATTCCTCTGGTCGAGTTTCTCATCGCGAACACTGCTATGACTTTATTTGTTTTTCAATGCTCCAGGGACGGTCACCCTTGGATGTGGGGTGATCGCTATTTTTGCTCTTTTCTGGCAATATATTGAGCATTTTATTCCTGCACCAAGCATCTCAAAAACACATTAAATACATTATTCAATTTGAGTGCTAAAGATCAAAATTGAGCATATTTGGCTAACATATATAAATATGTAATTTATGTAAATTATAAAGGTTTTGAATTGGTTTTTGTGAATTAAGTATTTTATGAATTATTGATATATATATATGTATCTATGTGTAGACCCTTAATTTGTGACCAAGTTCAGCCCAGTATTTTAAAACAAGTCTGAAATAATTTTGTAGTATTTATTATTTATTTTAATATAATATTTATTTTATTTATTTTATATATTTATTTATTTTTAATAATATATAATATTTATTTTTAATATATATATAAAATTAAAAATTAAAAAATTGAATGAATCAGCGGACGACGCGCGACAGTGGCTGCCTGCATGGCAAACCAATTCGCCGCAGTCCAAGCTTGGGCCAAAATTGCTTGAGGCCAATTCACCGCAGGCTCACCTCACCTAGCCCACAGATGCAACGCTTTCCTCACCCAGCAACAATTCTCGCCTCGCCTCGCCTGTTGATGCAGTAGCTGGCCAATGCTCACCCAACCCAGCTCGCGTGCCAGCAGCCCAATTCCTCGCAACAATTGGCCAACAGCCCATGGCAGCCTGTGTGCACTGCCAATTTTGCCAAAATCCTTATTTATCTCGATTTTAATTTATTTTCTATAGCAGTCTATTGTTTCCTTAACCAATAACATTAGGTTTTTATTTTCTTATAAATAGCACGGTTAAACAATTACACAGAGGACTTTTGTTTTTTCGGCTGAGAGGACTGGGACGACACAATTATTCAATAATTATTCAAGAAATTTTGGACTTTTGCTTTTCTGGCTGAGACGATTGGGACGACAAAAATTACTCAAGAATTATTATCGGACTTTTAAACTTTAAAGAAACCCTAAGCAACCAAAAACAAAAAGAACACTCCAATTCACAAGGCAACAAGGCTATGTTGTCTTGATCAAGCTCCCCCAGAATTCCAACGGTGCAATCCCCCAGAATTCCAACGGTGCAATTGTGGTGGAGCCAACAAATGACGGTATTTTCTTAATTAATTCATTATAACATGCTTTTGATAAATATATGATTATTAGCCTATTGAATCCAGTAGCCTATTAGCTTAACCAATTCATTATAACATGCATTTGATAAATATATGATTATTAGCCTTTTGAATCCAGTAGCCTATTAGCTTAACCTCTTCCAAATATATGATTATTAGTCAGCATGCTAATATCTTTGTTTAATTTTTTTTTGTATTATCACAGTAGCTTCACTTAATTTGCCTTAAATATTTTTTAGCAATAGCTTATTTATTACATCTTTAAAGCTTTGATCATTATTTTTATAAATTCTAAAATCCTAATTTATTTCTTCCTAAACATTAATTGTATAGTATGAGCCCTAAAACCTAATTAATTCTATTTTTCAAAATCTTTACAGTAGCCTAATACTTAAAAAATAATTAAAATAATATTTGTAACACCCCTTCCCGACCTATGAATAAGCCGAGGAGGTATGCTACATCAGAATACGGGCTCTGGTTATGTCAGCTTACTTAATATTCCTTATAAAAATTTTCCAAAAATTTTGACGGAGTCTCCCTTAAAATTCTAGGTCCCAAGTGTCGACAAAACTGATTTTTCTTATTTTTTGAAAAACATTTTATTTCACAATTCAACTCAAGCACACTCCCAATAATCCACCCTTATAACCTCAACTACAATCCTGCAAGAAGAATTCACACTTCTATATTCACAACCCAACTCAATTCAAAACCATACAGTTATTATACATGACTAGATTTACATGCTACATCAAGTTATCTCTTTGTATTGTTCAAATACGTACATGCCAGTTTCTAATACCAAAATACAAAATGAAGAGCACCACCTAAGTTTGTTGATGACCGGCAGATCGCAGAACTCCTCCACTCGCTACTGTCTCCTTGCTAATAACCTACGAGTTTAGAAGAAACTAAACTTGCTAAGCATTGCTTAGTGGGTACTTTAACTAATTACGAAAAATAAATAATAAAAGCATAATGCACTTTTAAAAGCAATGAGTCGTGTTGAAAAATAATATCACCGTAAAAACAATCCATACATGTCATATATTCAGTTATTATCATTTTATCAGTTCGCTCCACAAGGTAATTTGGCAGACTAACGTATGGTAAGGAACTAACTGAAATAACTGTATATATATTCTGTGGCTATGGCCCTAAAAAAAATTGCGGACCAAGCCCTGTGGAATCTGTGGCTGAAGCCCTCGGACCGGAGTCCTATATAACTCGGGCGATTGCCCAATATAATTCGGACCAAAGTCCTATTTAGCTCGGGTCGTCACCCTATATAACTCGAACCGAAGTCCTATATTAAAGCAGCACTGCATATAGTATGATATATCATACCCTTACCCTACGCAGTACTATCCCAGATACCCAGTGGAGCCAAAATTCTCATGCCATTTCTTAATCGAATATGCACTATACAATTATCGACTTATGGTTCTTATATTATTTCAACGTGAAATATCATATTTTGTCATTTTAATAGCATATTATGCTCATTTATATGCATAAGAAATCAATTGGATTACTTTTGAAAAATGACCAAATGAATATTAACAAAATGACCATATGTATAGTAAATTCTGGTTTTGGACTCAACTTGATCCTTATTTTGAAATATTTTATAAAATAATCTACCTGACTAAAAACTCTAAAATTTTTACAGAATTTAGTTTTACATCTTAAAATCATTCCATTAAAAGTTTAGATCAAACTGGACACAAAATCTTGGTCAAGTAGTTCCCCAACCAGACTGCTCCAGTTGCCCTGCATCCTGGAAGCAGTTCTAAATTTTGTGAATTTCGTAAATTAAATTCAATCAAAGTGGTTCCAAATTATTTTTCTCAAATACTAGACTCACTAAAAAACAACATATCCAAAATTTAATTGAAGATTATTTTTCTAAATTTTATTAAAAATCCAGAAACATGGCTGTCTCAGTCAAGGTACCTCCTAGAGCAGGTCTAACAGAAATAATTTTTCCATAATCATAACCATTCCGAATTCAACTCAAAATATTTTTCATCATTCTAGACGCATTGAGACACAACATATCAAAAATTAACTTCAAGAACATTTTTCTATATTTAATTAAAAATCATACAAGTCACAGCATTTCACTAATTCTAAAATAGAAAAATTTCAAGAAAATGAACAAACAATTAGTTAAAGTACCAAACCTTGCTTTTCCTTGCTCTTCTTGTCTATTTCACTTCCTTTCCTCTCTAATCTCCTTGATTTCCTATGAATTTAACATGTCACATATGTAAGGACAAACCCTAGATATGAACATGATGCTACCTTATGATTTTCTAACAATCCTTTACTTATTCTTACTAATAATCACCATTTTCATCATTTCCTTTAAGTAGTTTATCATTTTTCACCATAATCATCAACTTACTAATACTTTCCCAACATGAAAATCCTAATGAAAGAATAAGACTTAGGATGGTATCTTACCTTATTTCCTATTGAATTTCACTTGAAAAATGGCTTAGACTTTAAAATTTTCTCCTTGAAAATGGAAGGGAGGGGGAGCACGACCTAAGGAAGAAGAAAAGTGGTGATGGTAGTGTTTCTTTGATCCTTACTTGTGTTTGGAAGACCAAAATTAGTTGTTTATAATTTAATTTCCATTTAATTAATTTGTTTATTTTCAATGGCCATGATTTGTCCAACCCATTTGGACTTAATGGCTAGGATTTGACCACTTGAAAGTGGCTTTTTGTTCTTTAAAATGTTGCCCCCAAAGTTATATTTAATTACAAAATCGCCCCTCCGGTGGAAATCTCCAAAATACCCTTATCGGAAAATCGCCCGTAACTTACAAACTGTGTGTTTTCGGGAAAAATCGTGCGCCACCGTTACAACCCGATTAATCCTGAGAACACATTTATGGAATCCGTTAGGGTCACTATTAAGAACCGATACAACTTTTCAAAAAATTACTCTTAGGTCCTCGACCTTTCGAAAAATTACCTTTAGGTCCCGTCGACTTCACGGGCCTCCTTTGCACACCGATTTTGTTTTTGACTATCTCGAGCCTCTATTTGACCACTTATTTATATCCTTCTTGCCTAATACTCGACTACCTAAACTTTGGGATGTGATAGTTCTACCTCCCTTAATTTAAGTTTTGCCCCGAAACTTACTTATTCATGCATGATTCTTACGTGTAATTACTTTTTAAACTTACGTACCTTCATTTCCTTCTTCTGCTTTATTCTATTCTACCCTCATGTAATATATCCTGGCTGGCGCTCTCGATTCAGGGCGATCTACTGTCTCCGATCTTGTTCCTATTTGATTACTACCATTTTCTCTGCCTCTTCCTCTTTCTCGACCTTTACCGCTGCTACTTGCTACTTGTGTTTTTTCAGGAACTTTTGAAATCTCTGCCACATTTCTAGGACAATCCTTCTTAAGGTGATCAGTGGCACCACAAAGTATACAAGCTACAGTAACTAACCAACATTCTCCCCTATGCTTTCGTCCACAATGCTCACACGAGAGGTATGGTGTATATTCAGTCCTTCCAGAACCTTTACTTGATCCTCTGCTTATTCCTCCCGTGCTGGCTATTGAAGTAACTTGAAAATTAGGTCCTTTAGATGGTCTTAAATTTTGCTTTACATTCATAAAGGATCCTTCACCCTTAGCTCTCTTGCTAGCAGACTGATGATTACTTGGGGCACTTTGTGCTTGCTCTCTTTTCTATTGAATTCTCTGTTGACGATTCCTCAGATTTACTTGCACCTTTTCAACATCCAATGCTTTAGCCACCAACTTTGAAAACTCTGTATTATCCAATGCCACTAGCTGTATCTTAATTTCATCATTAAGTCCTTCTAAAAATTTCTTGCATCGCTCAGCTTCAGTTTCTATTAACTTCTTTCCATACTTACTAAGGCGCGTAAATTCCTTCTCATATTCTGATACCGTCATTATGCCTTGTTTCAAATGAATGAACTCATTGCGCCTTGCTGTCAAATATGCATCAATGATATACCTCTTTTTAAACTCACTCTTGAAGAATTCCCAAGTTCGCTATTCTGGTGGAACCCGCTGTTGCGTGGTATCCCACCATATGTACGCCTCCTCTGTCAGGAGCGAGGTAGCACAAACCACTCTTTCCTCCGGAGTGCATTGGAGCTGGTCAAGAACTCTAATAATACTATCTAACCAATATTCTGCTTCCTCAGATCCCTCTTCATGACCACCCTTAAATTCCTTTGCACCATACTTTCTTAACTTCTCGATCGGGGCTTTCCTATCTCCCTCAGCAGCAAGGCCCCTTCTTTGTAATATCCTAAAGTATACCCTAAAAGTGTTGGGGTTATTGTTGTATTTGAATTCAATGTGTGTATTGAAGGGAAAGAGAAAAGAAGTGAAGAGAAGATTTGGGAATATAAGTGCAATATATATGACATATACATATACTTACATATACATCACATATACATGATATATATAATGGTGTAGGAAAAGTGAGTTATATATATATATGTGATTAATAATAATGATAATAAGGACAAAAAGAAAAAGAAGAAGAAAGTCAAAAGAAATGGTGTGTGGTGGAGATTTAATTGTATTATTATTATTGTTATTATTATTATTATTATTATATATATATATATGATAAGAATGAAAGAAAGAACGAGATCTTTCTTTCTTCTTCTTCTCCTTCGTCTTCTTTTTCTTAGTGAACGAGAGAGAGAGAGAGAGAGAGAGAGAGAGAGAGAAGCTAGAGAGAGAAAGATGATTTTGCTTCTAATTACACCAAAGATTGAGGATATCAAGAGATTTGCAAGTGGAGTTGAAGTTTTGGCAAGCTATTCATGTAAGTACTTACCTTTTTAGTTGATTTTATTGATTATGTATATATAAATCTTTCTCTTCTTGTTTTGGATTTCTTTTGGATTGAGGTTATGATTGGTGTATAAGATGATGGAAATGAAAGATTGAAGTATGTAATTGTGTTGAATTGATAGTTAAGTGATGATGTTGGGGTAATTGTGAAGATGGTGATGAATTGTTGAGTTAGGGTTTAGTATGAATAAATTGGTATTTGGAATAATTGATTATAGTGATGTATATATATATATATTGATTATTATGATGATATAATGAAGATATATAAATGTTAAAGTGATAGGGAATTGATAAATATGATTAAAGATGATGATTAAAAGGGTTGTGGTATGAATTTTGAAGGGCTTGGTCTTTAAATACTTGAAGGACACAGCCAAGATATGAGAGACATGGCCAAGTTAGGGTAAACTTGGCCGTGTTGGATGATTTTTGGAGAGACACGGCCACTAGCTTGGCCGTGTCCCTTGACTGTGTTTGCCACTGCCTATTTTATGTTGAGAGACACGGCCGTGTCCCTTGCCCGTGTCTGCTACTGGATTTTTGGTGTTGAGAGACACGGCCACTGGCTTGGCCGTGTCCATTGCCCGTGTTTGCTACTGTTTGAATTGGTGTTGTGAGACACGGCCACAAGCTTGGCCGTGTCCCTTGAGTGTGTTGGCTAAGGAAATTTATTCTTGATTATTCTTACATTGCTGAATCCTCCAAAGGTCTTTTTGTATCTACACTTTAAATATACTTGAACAAAGATGACCTAAACTAATGTATATTGAGGATTCCAAATCTATGAATAAGGTAAATTATATATGTGTATATCAATGATTGATCATACTTTTGATGGTAATGAAGATGCATATGATATTATATAAACAATGTTATGTTATATGCATTGTGAATCTAGTGAATTGTAATGTGTTATATGAATGATGTACTTTATAATGTAAAGGATATGATGAGATAATTGATTATGTATAATTGAATAATGAAATATTATAGTATGATTTGAGACATGATATGATGGGAAGCCATTGTTATTGGCTATGATGATTCAAATGAGATATGAAGCCATTGTGATTGGCTATAGTGATTCAAATGAGATGTTAAGCCATTGTTATTGGCTATGATAATTCAATTGAGAATGAAATGAAAATGAAAAGATTTTGTGTCTAATATGTTGATTCAATTTTCAGAGTTCTGGATTTGGCGGCATGCCTAGAAAATGTGAAAAGGTAACAGTCTTGCCGGGTTGAGGATCTCTTTGCATTGAGATGAATTGAGATCCAAGAGACTGGGTCTGTTACTTGATAAAATGTGAAATGTGAATTGTAGTAACAGTCTAGCCGGGTTGAGGATCTCCTCGAGTTTAGCAGAGTTGATGATCCACGAGACTGGGTCTGTTACGCTATCCATGGATAGAGATATGAGATATATTGCCTACGGGCTTGATCATTGTGATTATGGACCAATGCAGAAACTCTGAACTTTGAATAACATATTAGTGTCTGTTGGGCCCGAGTCTGTCTTTGTTGTCAGTGTGATATTTAAATGTTGAAATAAATGAGAAATGAGATCTATGGTTACCTTTATTGCAAATGTGATTCATGATTGGTATGATATATAATATGATGTGTAAATGTATATGAATGTGGAACTTGTAAGAATTGTTTTCATGAAGGTTTGGATAAATCATTGAATGGTGACTTGTTGAAATAACGTATATGGATATGTATATGAGATAGAAATGGTAAGTATTGCCTGGTGAATGTTCTGTGTAAATATGTGTATAATTTATGAGATTAGTAGGAATATGTGAAGAATGCATTGAGAAAGGAAAACGGGGTAAGAGAAAGAAAATAAAATATGATGCTAAAAATATGAGGTATGATTCTTTAGTAAGGTATATTTTATTATTATTTATATTACTAAGCTTTCGGGCTTAGCGCGGTTGTGTAATCGCGCAGGTGGTTGCGGTTGATCTGGAAGTCCAGCTTTTTGCCACGAGAAAGGAATGAGTGTCTCGAGACCAACTAGAAGGTGATGCATACATGTGTGATTTTAAATTATATTGTATTTTGAGTTAATATATATTCATATGGATGAATGAAGTTTTGATAAATAAGAATATTGACTTTTGTAAATGTGTTTTAAATTAATGTTCAATTTTATGAATCTGGATAAAGGTTTTTAAATTGAAACTAAAAGTAACATTCTTATACTTTATATACGTATTGTATGTATACTAGGTATATGTATAGTACTTATATGGAGTATCAGGGTGTTACATTCTTGCCATTTGCTAAAAAGCTGTTGCAATCTGCATAAGATAAGTCTCCGGACCAGGTATTTCAGCTGCTGCTGACCACGGTCTATGAGCTTCCCCGGCATCTGCAGACCCAGATGCTTGCGATTCTACGTTTCGTTCCATAGCTTGCCACGAATCTAGAGACATCCTACATTGACATAAATAGCTATCTGCTTAATTCATCAACATATAACTCAATTATCAATTCCTATCTGGCATGTACATCTACCTA
Organism: Garcia nutans; assembly: GCA_947685225.1. NCBI lineage: Eukaryota > Viridiplantae > Streptophyta > Magnoliopsida > Malpighiales > Euphorbiaceae > Garcia > Garcia nutans. Next base: position 27,533,976 of record CANTUV010000009.1, on the reverse strand, counting down.
TTCATCATATAACTTTCTACTTACTTTATCTTACATGGCACACATAGTTACTTACTTACTACCTATCTCCTAGAATTGACTAAACCAATGCTCTGATACCACAAATTGTAACACCCCTTCCTGACCTATGAATAAGCCGAAGAGGAATGCTACATAGGAATACGAGCTCTGGTTATGTCAGCTTACTTAATGTTCCTTATAAAAATTTTCCAAAAATTTTGACGGAGTCTCCCTTAAAATTCTAGGTCCCAAGTGTCGACAAAACTGATTTTTCTTATTTTTTTGAAAAACATTTTGTTTCACAATTCAACTCAAGCACACTCCCAATAATCCACCCTTATAACCTCAACTACAATCCTGCAAGAAGAATTCACACTTCTATATTCACAACCTAACTCAATTCAAAACCATACAGTTATTATACATTACTAGATTTACATGCTACATCAAGTTATCTCTTTGTATTGTTCAAATAAGTACATGCCAGTTTCTAATACCAAAATACAAAATGAAGAGCACCATCTAAGTTTGTTGATGACCGGCATATCGCAGAACTCCTCTGCTCGCTACTGTCTCCTTGCTAATAACCTACGAGTTTAGAAGAAACTAAACTCGCTAAGCATTGCTTAGTGGGTACTTTAACTAATTACGGAAAATAAATAATAAAAGCATAATGCACTTTTAAAAGCAATGAGTCGTATTGAAAAATAATATCATCGTAAAAACAATCCATACATGTCATATATTCAGTTATTATCATTTTATCAGTTCGCTCCACAAGGTAATTTGGCAGACTAACGTATAGTAAGGAACTAACTGAAACAACTGTATATATATTCTGTGGCTGTGGCCCTAAAAACAATTGCGGACCAAGCCCTGTGGAATCTGTGGCCGAAGTCCTAGTACCGGAGTCCTATATAACTCGGACCGAAGTCCTATATAGCTCGGGTCGTCACCCTATATAACTCGAACCGAAGTCCTATATTAAAGCAGCACTGCATATAGTATGATATATCATACCCTTACCCTACTCAGTACTATCCCAGATACCCAGTGGAGCCAAAATTCTCATGCCATTTCTTAATCGAATATGCATTATACAATTATCGACTTATGGTTCTTATATTATTTCAAAGTGAAATATCATATTTTGTTATTTTAATAACATATTATGCTCATTTATATGCATAAGGAATCAATTGGATTACTTTTGAAAAATGACCAAATGAATATTAACAAAATGACCATATGTATAGTAAATTCTGGTTTTGGACTCAACTTGATCCTTATTTTGAAAACTTTTATAAAATAATCTACTTGACTAAAAACTCTAAAATTTTTACAGAATTTAGTTTTACATCTTAAAATCATTCCTTTAAAATTTCAGATCAAACTGGACACAAAATCTTGGTCAAGTAGTTCACCCAACCAGACTGCTCCAGTTGCCCTGCATCCTGGCAGCAGTTCTGAATTTTGTGAATTCCGTAAATTAAATTCAATCAAAGTGGTTCCAAATTATTTTTATCAAATAATAGACTCACTAACAAACAACATATCCAAAATTCAATTGAAGACTATTTTTCTAAATTTTATTAAAAATCCGGAAACATGGCTGTCTCAGTCAAGGTACCTCCTAGAGCAGGTCTAACAGAAATAATTTTTCCATACTCATAACCATTCCGAATTCAACTCAAAATATTTTTCAGTCATTTTAGATGCATTGAGGCACAAAATATCAAAAATTCACTTCAAGAACAGTTTTCTATATTTAATTAAAAATCATACAAGTCACAACATTTCACTAATTCTAAAAGAGAAAAATTTCAAGAAAATGAACAAACAATTAGTTAAAGTACCAAACCTTGCTTTTCCTTGCTCTTCTTGTCTATTTCACTTCCTTTCCTCTCTAATTTCCTTGATTTCCTAGGAATTTAACATGTCACATATGTAAGAACAAACCCTAGATATGAACATGATGCTACCTTATGATTTTCTAACAATCCTTTACTTATTCTTAATCACCATTTTCATCATTTCCTTTAAGTAGTTTATCATTTTTCACCATAATCATCAACTTACTAATACTTTCCTAACATGAACATAATATCAAATCTTCCTAAACATAGCCTAATACCTAATTATAATGAAAGAATAAGACTTAGGATGGTATTTTACCTTATTTCCTATTGAATTTCACTTGAAAAATGGTTTAGACTTGAAAATTTTCTCCTTGAAAATGGAAGGGAGGGGGAGCACGACCTAAGGAAGAAGATAAGTGGTGATGGTGGTGTTTTTTTATTCTTACTTGTGTTTGGAAGACCAAAATTAGTTGTTTATAATTTAATTATATTTAATTAATTTGTTTATTTTCAATGGCCATGATTTGTGCAACCCATTTGGGCTTAATGGCTAGGATTTGGCCACTTGAAAGTGGCTTTTTGTTCTTTAAAAATTTTCCCCCAAAGTTATATTTAAGTACAAAATCGCCCCTCCAGTGGAAATGTCCAAAATGCCCTTGCTAGAAAATCGCCCGTAACTTACAAACCGTGCGTTTTCGGAAAAAATCGTGCGCCACCGTTACGACCCTATTAATCCTGAGAACACATTTATGGCATCCGTTAGGGTCACTATTAAGAACCGACACAACTTTTCAAAAAATTACTCTTAGGTCCTCGGCCTTTCGAAAAATTACCTTTAGGTCCCATCGATTTCACGGGCCTCCTTTGCACACCGATTTTGTTTTAGACTATCTCGAGCCTCTATTTGACCACTTATTTATATCCTTCTTGCCTAATACTCAACTACCTAAACTTTGGGATGTGACAATATTAATTTCTCCAAACCCTAAAACACTAGTTTTTGAATCTAAAACATAAAAACTTTAGAACCTTATTCCTATTTTTTTAAAAAAGGAAACCCTAAACCCTAATTGTATTTTCATAAACCATAATTCATAAAACCCTAGCTTGTATATTTAATCTTTAATTACTATTTGAATGCTGCTTTCCATACTATATTCTTAGTTTACATCTTCATATCTTAATCTTTATTTGACTTATAATGAATGTTTTACTTTCATGATGAATGGTTGAATATCTTTTATAGGTTTATTTTATTTTTCACTTTCATTATGTAAGAGGTATGTTTTCTCCTTGTGGATACCTCATTAATTAAGCTTCATATAATTTAAATTATTTTCATATTTTGGGATTAATGTTAAGGATACATTTCTACCTTTTGGTGTATGTCCTATTTAGTTTTAGACATTGGACGATGTAAGGATATGTTGTCATCCTTGGATGAGTGTCCATTTATTTGTTTTGTTTGGACATTGCTATGATTTTTAATAAAATATTTATTTATTCTTATTATTGCATGTAGATGGATAATGTCATTATATTTAAGAATTTTATAATATTAAGACCTAAAAAGGAGGCCGGTTCTAATGAATCGGGCGTTACGGGGGTACTAGGTCATTCCCACCTTCCCCACACGTATCAAACTTTTTGAACTTAATAGGAGGTTGGAGATTTCTTAGGAATCTAGTCATCCACCCCTTTCTTTTTCCCAGCCCATTCGGGTGATGACTCCATTTTCTTTGGGTTTAGTCCCGTGTTCTCTAAGGCCTTGAGCCTAACAGTGCTAAAGTTGCAAGAACCATTCTACCGAAAGTGGGGGCGAAAATCTCCACTCACACTATGTTTGTGCATTATGAAAATATTGGATGAGTTGAGCCATTAGGCTCTTAGGGAAAAGAATTGGATGTTTTGAAAATGTATGGGAGTGTAAATTTTATGTAGGTTGAGTAAATTAAATTTTTGGGAATATCCGTATTATAGACAAAACTTTGGCATATTTTTTTCAGAGATTTTTTTTTATTAAATTTTGTATTTTTAGAATTTAAATTATTAACGTATTTTTATTTATGTATTAAGGTACAATTAAGTTATGGAAACATTTTTCTTGGACTTATGGAAATATTTAGTAAGATTGAATTGATGTTCTAGTACTATATATGCGTATCTTGCATATATTGGGTGTATGTATTATATATATATAGGGTATTAGGGTGTTACAATCTTCATCTCCAATATCCATGAGACAAAGATTTGCAATGCTTTGCTCTTCCTCCTCTTCTTCCTCACTTGAGTAGTAATCATCCCATATGGCTTTAAGAGACTTCTTCTTTTCTTTATCCCATTTCTTCTTTTTCTTCATCTTGAAGCAATCCGTTTTGATGTGACCCATCTTGCCACATTTATAACATTTTATTTCATTCTTCTTTTCTTTTTCTTTGAAAGAGGATTTTTTTGAATTGCCTTTTTTAGCTTTCCATCTCCTCTTTCTTTTCCATTCACTTACTCTTTTAGATAGCATGGCCATTTCTTCATCATCATCACTATCTTCTTCACTTAACCTCTCAACTTTTTTGGTGACTTTGAGAGCTATTACTTTCCTCTTATCCTTCTCAACTATGTAATCGTCTTTTTTGGTGTGTAATTCAAAGGTGAGAAGTTTTCCAACTAGGTCATTTTTCCTCAGTGTGCTATGGTCATGAGCTTCTTTAATTGAAAAAAAAACCTTTGATCAAAGTTTTTCTTAGCTCTAAGTACACTCAATATTTTGCTATTGACATCACTTGATCATAGAATTTTCCATATTTCTTTAAGTTTTTGACAATAACATGTAACCAATTTATCATTTCGGTAACATTTTTATTGGGCTTCATTTTGAAAAGTTCATACTCATGCACAAGTATTTGAGCCTTGGTCAACCTCACTTTGGTGGTACCCTCATGATAATTCTCAAGAGTTTTCCAAATGTTATGTGCACAGATAAGATGTTGAACTATTCCTTCTTCTTCTCTAGACAAAGAGTTCACCAAGATGAAGGCTGCCCTATTATTCTTGTAGAGAGCCCTTTCTTGAGTATCAGACCATTTTTCTCTAAGGAGATGCACTTTAACACCATCAACCTCATAAGTAAGAGGTTTCCACTCATTTTCCACATATTTCCAAAGCTTAATTCCCTCACTATCAAGGAACAAATACATTATATGTTTCCAATAAGAATAATCCATTCTATTAAAGTCAAGTTTAAGATTGGAATTGAGATTTCCATGAGATGAAGATGTTAAGGTATTGGTTAGAGGAATGGCTTCCATGATGGATCAAATTTCACAATTCTTGAAATTATGAGGTTCCAATACCAACTATTGTCCCAAGATGAAAACCAAGAGGGGGAGTGAATTAGCTCTTTTGAAGAAGTTATGGTAAATTAAAAATTTAAAGCAAACAAAGTAAGGAAAGAGTAGAGTAGAGAAGAGCATACACAAAGACTTTATAGTGGTTCAGATTACCTCAATCCTACATCCACTTCCTTAACAACTGGTTAAGGTACCACTAATCTTGATTTTTTACAAGCTCAACTCTAACTTGGCTTTTTAATAAGCTTACACCAAACTTCTACAAGGTTTGGGTATCTTTCTCACAATCAGAGTTTTTCCAGGCTCACTCTACAACCTAATTATTTTAAAGCTCACACTCAAACTTACAATGGTGTTTAATGCTCACACCTAACACTCAATGAATACAATTAGAGATTTTGATGCAAGAAAATGAAAGATGTTTATCTTAGAAATTACAATCATAATCACCTCTAAAATGAGGTTTCTTATGGTATTTATAGTCGTCAAGACTTCAACTAGCAATTTGAGTTAGGAGCCAACATGTTTGATTCTTGACTCCCACTTTAATAATTATTCAGAGACAATTCATGGTCGGACTAGCATTAGTTTGGTCGGCTCGAGCTCGTTATGGTTGAACTTAGATTTAGTTCGATCAACTTGGGTTTGGCCTCGCTGAACTCTGCACTAGTATGGTCATTACAGACCCTTAATTTTTGACCTAGTCCGGTCCGATATTTTTTATATATAGTCCAAAATAATTTTTATAGTATTTTAATTAAATAATATTTATTTTAATTATTTATTATTTATAATTTTTAATAAAAATAAAAATGGTGAAGTTAATAAAAAATAATAATAAAAATAAAAAGAAAAATCGGCTATAGAAAAATCGGTGACGAAAAAATTTCGTCTCCGAAGGTCCAATTGCCCAAGGCTAATTCGCCCGAAGGAATTTCCTGCGGGCGAAATGGCCTTGGCCAATTTCTCCACAGGAATAGGAAATTCCTGGGGTGAAATTGGCTGGCTGCCCAGCTAGCGCGCCCAGCTCTCGCAATTTCGCACCAATCCTCGCAGTTTTGGCCAGCGCTCGCAGTTTTCGCCAACGAAATTTTTTCAATGCAATTTTTTTCGAAACCAAATTCTATTTGGTTTCGGTTTCTTTTCCTAATTAATTTTAGTTTTCTTAAATAATTAGACTTAATCATATAAAGTTTCCTATAAATAACTCTTTAAAACATAGAAAAAGGCGTGAATTTTGGACATTAAAAACTTCGAAGGAACTTTGGACTTTGGACTGGAATTTTAGACTGGGACTGGGAGATCAGATGGTGAGACTTTGATTAGGTGATCGAGTACAGAAAATCCTAGCAATAACCAAGCAATCAACAATTCATCAAAGGCAGCAACCTTGTCTTTGTCTTTATTCATCCAGAAAGTAACTTTTTGGTGGAACCAACTACGCAGGTTTGATCCTTCATCATAAATTACTTATGATCACAATAGCTTTGTTTCTTTGATTCATAAGAATATACACACAAAACTTTGATCCTTAAATATGTAGTAACTTGATCTTCGTTTCAATAACCTAATTTATTTTTTCTGTTTCCAAAAACCTTCAAAACCCTAATTCGTTTCTTTTGCTTCCAAAAACCTTAAATCGTTTTACCTATTTCCAAAAAATTTTAAAAATCCTAAACTGTTTTCCTCTAACTTTTTTCCAAAATTCCCAAATATTTTCTTAAATCTCCAAACCCTAACCTACTTTAAAGTATTTAAAAATTATAATTACTTTATAAAACTCTAAACTATTTTATTCAACTCCAAAACCAAAACAGTAAACCCCAAACCAGTTAATCTAAACCCTAAATATTCATAAACCCTAATTCCATTAAAACTAATATGTAAACCCTAGTTTTCCTAAACCCTAATCCTTAAAACCTTATAAACCTAAACATTTAAACTCAATACAGTAAATCCAAAACAACAATCCAGTAACCAAGAGCTATAAACCCAATGTTTTAATATTCTAAAACCCTAATTTCATAATGTTACCTTTAAAACCTAATTAGATTCATGAAACCCTAATCCATTCCAATTTTCCAAAATATTTACAATAGCCTGAACAAATAACAATAATAATACTAAAATCCCAAAACCCTAAACATGAATTAAAGAATTTTAAATAGAAACAGTAAACCCTAATTTGTATCTTTGCTTTATTTAATTTTAGATTTGATTATGTAGTTCATTATATGCTTGGATGCTTGATTTATTTAATTTCAATGTTTGATTTATTTAATTTATCATGGATGGATGTTTTCTTTATCGCCATTATTTGTTTGTTTTAGTATTGAAAGTGTAAGAGGTATGTTTCCACTTAGTGGGTACCTCATTAATTAAATATCATGTAATCTAAATTGCTTTTATATTTTGGACCAATGTAAAGGACATGTTTCTACCTTTTGGTGGGTGTCCTATTTAGTTTAGACATGGATGATATAAGGACATGTTTCCATCCTCGAATGGGTGTCCATTTATTTGCTTTGTTTGGACATTGCTTTGGTTTTAATATAATGATGCTTTATTTTAATTGTTGAGTGTAATATGGATAATATTCTTATATTTAAGAATTTTATAATATTAAGACCTGTAAAGGAGGCCGGTTCCAATGAACCGGGCGTTGTGGGGGTGCTGGGCCATTTCTCACCTTCCCCACACGTACCCAACTTTTCGAACCCATTAGGGGGTTGGAGATTCCTTTGGAATCGAGTCATCCACCCCTTTCTTTTTCCCAGCACGTCCGGGTGGCGACTCCATTTTCTCCGGACTTAGGCCCGTGTTCTCTAAGGCACCGAGCCTAAATAGTTCCGAAGTCACAAGAACCATTCCACCGGGAGTGGGGGCGAAAATCCCCGCTCATAGTGGCGACTCCACTAGGGATAAGAGCAGTTGATTCAGTTGGTCTTTATATTATTCTATTCTTTTTTATAATTATATTATCCATTGCATCATATTAGATTGCATAGTGTGCGTGAGTTAGGACGCCCGTGTTACCCGTGTTGTGTTATATGAGGGATACCATACTTTCACTCAAGGTATGGAGATCGAGCATGACATAACCACTCATAGCCTCATACCATTTGGTATATACTTGCTATGGGAACCTAAGCCATTTTACCCCAAGATTAAAGCTCATGTAATTGGCCTAGTTACTTTCCTTAGGTTTTTACCCCAAATGCATGTTGTTTGACTATGGTTAATTTATCTTGGCTTAAATCATGGCTTATTTGGTTTGTCCTTTTTCTAAAATGACCTAAGTACATTGTAAGCTCAAAATAAATTTTTCTTTAAAGTCCAAAAGACCAAAGCTATTTTCAAAACTTTTCAAGATGGTCTTTGGACATAAAACTTTTTCTAAAAATAAGACAAAAAATTCTTTTCTCGTGACTCAAATACAAAGCCTAAAACCCATTTTTTCTAAAATCTTTTTACAATTGGCTTAGAAACAAAATTATTTTCATCCAAAAGAGCTTACAAATATTTAGGTCAATTATGAAATACTAAAAATCAATTGTGAGCCTAGTTTATACTAAGAATAAATTAAACATGGGCTTGTGTTTTGGCATGAATCATTAGTTACTTTTTCCAAGTGAGAAATCTATCTATAATAAACCTCTTAATTTAGTTTTAATCCAATATAGCATAAAAGCTACTATAGTTGGTTGAATTGATTAAAACCTAATTAATGAGAATTATTATGAACTGATTTTCATTTTTGAAAATATAACTATTGGTTGAAACGTCCGAGGGAAATATTCGAAAACAAGGTACCCCATGTTGGTATTTTGTTAACCATATACCTAGGAAAAGAGACTCGCCATTCGTGTGTGGATGTTATAAGGTTGGAAGGAATGTCCTATTTGTCCTTGTTTGTTAATTGTTTGTGCATACATGCATACATACATACATTTGCATCTCATATCATTAATCCTCTCTAGCTCACAGCCCTGGATTATGACAGTTCAAAAGCTTACGATAATCCAACCTACGCCAGTAGCGAAGAATCTAGCAATGACTCAATCACTTGCTCACCTAAAGCAATGGAGCCAAATTCAAAGAATGGTGGATGATGCCCTCAATGCACAAGATGGAAGAAATAAAAGAGGCCCTAGCTGAGACCATGAAGAACCAATTGGTTATAATTTTAGGAAATCATGCCGAAGCATCTGCTAGCACTAAGAAGCCAAAGGACAAAGGGAAGACTAAAGTTGGTGAAGTGGTTTTTTATGATGAAAAGGTGATCATTGATGATGATGATGATTGGGCTCAATATTTCCAAGATCCTCAAGACAAGAAGAAAGAACCGAAGATTGTTGAAAGATCAGCTATGGAGAAAATTGAAGTTTCTGATGTTGAAAAGATGATTGCGGACTTAGAAAAGAAGTTTGAGAAGAAACTAAAAACAGAAGAAATGTCCAAAGTTGACAAATTATTTGAGCTAGATGAAGAAGTTCCATACGAGTTCAAGATGCCATCTTTTGCAAAGTTTGATGGAATCGAAAATCCTCATCTCCATGTGAAGCAGTATATCACTGCTATGCAGTCTGCTCGAGCTACTAAGGCTCAAACTCTAAGGTACTTTATGCTCTCATTGGATCCTGTTATCCAAAATTGATTCAATACCTTAGATGATGGTACACAAAAGAGTTGGGATCTACTATACAAGACCTTCATCCAACAATATGGATACAACGTTGAAATGGAAGTTACCTTAATGGAAGTTGAGTCCATTAGGCAAAGGCCAAATGAGAATTTTGTGGACTATGTGAAAAGGTGGAGAATAAGGCCGCTTTGCTCAAGAAAAGGCCTGATGAATCTGATCAAATAAGGATGATTGTGAGAGGGGTGTTGCCTAGTCTTTATGAGAGGATATCTCATACACTCATCCGTGATTTCAATGATCTCCTCCAAGCTGGTCTGCAAATTGAAGAATAGGAAAGAGAGAAGAACCATTTTTCAATAAGAAGGAACAAGAAAGGAAACTATCATTCTGGTAGCCAAAGCATGCAAAAGGCAGTCAGTGTTAATGCTACTAACCGAGGAACAAGGAGGCAGTTTTCCAAATTGGACAAACAGATGTCTTGGCTTCTCAATAAGCTTCAAAGAAAGGGATTGTTACAACCCTTAAATCCTCGTCCTTTACCTAATCCTCTCCCACCTAATTTCGACACTAAAGCATTTTGTTAGTTTCATCAAATGCAAGGGCATGACACAGATAGATGTGTGAGGTTGAGATATCAGATCCAAAATTTGATTGATAGTGGGAAGCTGTTCGAGCCCAACAAGCCAAATACTAAAGACAACCCATTACCAAGGTTCAATAGAGTACCACCACCAGAAACCTTCATGATTGGAGGAGGTTTGCATGAAGATTTTGTCATGTCTTCATTTCAAGATGTGGGTGGAGAAGCAACCAAAGAAGAAGAGATATTTGGTGAAATTAAACAAGCTATGGTGGGTAAAGAAGTAGCAATTTGTGTTGTCAATGGGTTTTGGGATTCACGTGATAGTGATGATGATCTTGTGTCCAAGAAGGAGGAATGGACCTGGTCCAAGCCTGAAAAAGATGAAGTAATGAACACTAGATTCGGTAAGCCTTATGCAAGGCCACTGCCTAAGGAGGTAGAAATTAATAAGGGAAAGGAAGTTGAAGTAGGGAATAAAGAAGAGGAAGATGATATTGTGCTCAAGCAATTGAAAAGAATCTAAGAAAGTGTTAGCATTTGGAACTTATTGGCTACTTCTAAAAAGCATAGAGAAACTATGGCCAAAGCCTTAGCTAGCATGCCAATTTCTCCTCCACAACACCGGAAGAGCTGATCAACTTTATAAAAATTGGAGGGGAAATGAAATGTGAAGATATTCAAGAGAAGAGTGAAGCTAATATGGGAGCGGTTTCTTTCTCAGATGCGGATTTACCGAAGGAGGGGAGAGATCACATCCGCCCTCTCTTTATCAAAATAGAAATCAAAGGGAAAAGGAATCCATGTGTAATGGTCGATAATGGGTCCGCCATAAATGTTTGTCCACTTAAAATATTGCCAAAGCTAGCTATGTCAACAAGGGATCTAAACCCGACTGAGGTAACCATTCGGGCTTATGACAACACTAAGAGACATGCCGAAGGAACTTTCAAAGATGCTGTCAAGGTCGGTCCAATTGAATCTATTATTGAATTTGTTGTTTTGGACATACCTGTTACCTTCGCCTTACTCTTGGGACGACCATGGTTTCATCCTCTTGGTGGAGTTCCTTCCACCCTTCATCAAAAGATAAAGTTCCCTAACAGAGATGAGACAGTGGTCATCGAGGCCGAAGATAATGAGATTGTTAACGCACTAATGATTAAGAGGCCTCTCAATGGTTTCCAAGAAGCTACAATTTCTGATGATGAAGTAGTGGACTCCAAAGTCTTAAATATGATAAAAAGCATGAACTACCTTCCCGGAGTTGGTCTTGAAAAGGGAAAGGGCGGTCTGACAAAGCTGCCAAATTTTAAAACTCAAACTTCCAAGAAGGGGTTGGGATATGATGAAGACAACAGTGTCCAGCCAAAGAAGAATGAGAAGATGAGCTTCCCACCACTTAATGAGATCTTCATCAAAGCTCCAGACATGGGACCACTCCAAGGAAAGCTTGAGCCAATCATGTTCATGGGAAAGTTGATCCCAGGTTTTGAAATTTTTACAGATGTTGCAGAGCTAGTGGAACAAGTGAAGGAGGAGCTCACCCTGCCAGCCAACAAAGAATCCAATCCAGAAGAGAAGAAGGAAGCTGTCCTGAAAGCCCAGAAGACTCCGGAGGAGATTGCTGCCTTGGTTGAAGAAAAGTTTAAAGACATTCTGCCTTATGATTCTGAGAACAATGATTTTGATTTTGATTTTAATTTGTCTACTTTGTATGAGGATGATGATGTTTTCTTTTCCAAAATGAATGCAATAAAGTCTGATTTTGCTTACTTGTGTGATGTTTCTCTTGATGGTTGCATACATTCAAATAGCAGTTACATGAGCATCTTTAATATTAATTCTGTTAACACACAATCATTAAATTTGGGAACAATCGAAAGTCCTAAAAACATTAGCATAGCATCCGACCTTACTCCTATGAGAGAGAGAGATTTGAAAAAAAAGTATTAGCTTGGTCTTATGAGGATATGCCTGGAATAGATCGAGACATAGCTGAACATCTTATTCCTACTTACACTCAAATGAAACCTGTCAAACAAAAGCTTAGGCGATTAAGACCGGAGTGGGCTGAATTGGTTAAAGAAGAGGTCATTAAACAAATACAAGTGAAGTTCCTTGAAGTGATAGAATATCCAGACTGGCTAGCCAACATAGTACCCGTGCCAAAGAAAGATGAAAGAATAAGGGTCTATATGGACTATAGAGATTTAAACAAGGCTTCCCCTAAAGATGATATTCCTTTACCCCATATAGATGTTCTCATTGATAGTGCAGCCTCTAGCGTGCTACACTTATTTGTAGATGGATTTTCAAGATACAACCAAGTGTTAATGGCCCAAGAGTATAAAGCCAAAACTGCTTTCATTATTACGTGGGGTACATTTTGTTATAGGGTGATGCCGTTCGGTTTAAAGAATGCTGGAGCAACCTACCAAAGGATGGCCACCACACTATTTCATGACATAATGCACAAAGAAGTTGAAGTATATGTTGATGATATGATGGTGAAATCAGACACAAGGGAACAACACTTCTAAAACTTAGAATTATTCTTTGATAGAGCATTGAAATATAAGCTAAGATTAAACACGAAGAAGTGTGTGTTCGGGGTTACCTCAGGCAAATTATTGGGACATGTGATTGGTCCAAATGGCATTGAGATTGATCCTGACAAAGTTAAAGCAATCAGGGATATGCTAGCCCTGAAGACGGAGAGAGAAGTTCGAGTATTCATTGGTAAATTACAATACATTAGCAAGTTTATAGTAAAGCTCACAACAATTTGTGAGCCTATCTTCAAATTGCTTAAAAAGAATCAGCCGGTCATATGGAATGAAGAGTGTCAAAGGGCTTTTGAACTAATAAAAGAGTATTTGATGAATCCACCTGTCTTAAAACCACCTAAACCCGGCAAACCTCTATTACTATACTTAGCAGTAGAAGAAGAGTCAATAGGAGCCATGCTAGCCCAAGCAGATGAGTCAGGAATTGAGCATGCAGTCTACTATTTGAGTAGAAAGCTCCTACCTTATGAAATTAAATATAGTATCATTGAAAAGACCTGTATAGCCGTTGTTTGGTCTTCTAAGAAGTTGCGGCATTACTTTCAATCGTATAGTGTGCAAGCAATTTCCAGTTTGGACCCAATGAAATACTTAAGGGAGACACCCTCTTTGATTGGGAAATATGGTCGATGGTTGATAATATTAGAAGAATTTGAGATTGAGTATGTAACTAGGAAAACAATCAAAGGTAGAGCAGTGGCAGAATTCCTGGCCCAACAGCCATTACCGAATAGTGAAGAGGTAGTCTTGGAATTTCCGGATTAACATTTAAGGGCAATTGAAGTACAACGGTGGAAAATGTATTTTGATGGAGCAGTAAATAGGAAAGGAGCAGGTTTGGGGGTCATACTAGAATCGCCTGAAGGGGAACTTATCCCTTTAGCTAAAAAGTTGAAATTCAGGGCAACCAATAATATGGTGGAGTATGAAGCTTGTATCTTTGGTTTGGAAACTTTAATGATCATGAAGGTGGATAAGGTAGAAGTTTTTGGCGACTCATTGCCAGTAGTATCCCAAGTAAATGGAGAGTGGGAGTTGAAAGAAGGAAAATTAAAACCATACCACCATTACTTGACTATGTTGAAGAAGAACTTCAAGGAGTGTAGGTTTATACACCAATCAAGAGAAGAAAATCAGATGGCTAATGCCCTAGCCACATTGGCTTCGGTATGGGAAAATCCTGTCAGCTTATTCCTTAAGCCTCTAATTTTGACCAGTTCATCAACTCCTTTCTATGAATATGAGACAATCATGGAAACTGATATAGACCATGATGCGTGGTATGATACTATAAGACAATTTTTGGAGGAAAGGGAATACCCGTTGGGGGCAACAAAGAAAGAAAGAAAGAAGAGCAATAAGGCGGTGGTCTTTGTAATACATCACATTCCATGGGGAGTTATATTGAAGATGGCTTGATGGGGTGCATTTAAGATGCTTGAGGAAGCCTGAAGTGGAGCATATCATGTCAGAAATACATGCGGAAAGTTGCGGACCACATATGAGTGGTTTGGCTCTAGTTAAGAAGATTATTCGACAAGGTTACTACTGGTTGACCATGGAAAGGGATTGTATTGAGTTTGTAAAGAAGTACCAACAATGTCAGATGTATGGTAACTTGAATCACATGCCTCCTGAAGAATTGCATTCTATGTCTTCACCTTGGCCCTTTGCCACTTGGGGTGTCGACATTATAGGAGAGATACATCCTACAGCCTCAAACGGTCACCGTTTCATTGTAGTAGCCATATATTATTTTTCAAAATGGGTCGAAGCCGAATCCTTCAACAAACTGGGGGCAAGTCAAATGGCTAGATTTATTGAGAAGAACCTCATCTGCAAATACGGGGTCCCACATAGTGTGATATCAGACAATGGGGTACAGTTTCAAGCAGTTAAGGATTTATTCTCGAAGTACAAAATCCATCATCATAGATCCTCTCCTTATAGACCAAAGGCTAATGGTGTGGTAGAGGCAACAAACAAGACGATTAAGCAAATTCTGTCCAAGATGACCAAGACTTACAGGGATTGGTCAAAGATGCTTCCCTTTGCTTTGTGGTGATATAGAACAAGTGTGCGAACACCGACTGGAACGACACCGTTCTCCTTGGTTTATGGGATGGAAGCAGTGTTGCCAATTGAGGTCAAGTTGTTGAGAGTAGTCTTGGAAGCTGAACTGCCTGAAACAGAATGGGTAACGAGCATATACACACAATTAGCTTTATTAGAAGAGAGAAGGTTAAAGGCACTGTATCATCATCAACTGTATCAAAAGAAGATAGCTCGGGCCTATAATAGAAAAGTTAAGATAAAAAAACTCAAAGTTGCAGATTTAGTGTTGAAACAATGTAAGCCTAATGTATTTGATCCAAGAGGCTAGTTTAGGCCTAGCTGGGAAGGGCTATATGTTGTGAAACAAGTCATGAACAAGGGTGCAGTGAAGCTATTAGACATGGACGGGAAAGAGTTTAGTGAGCCAGTAAACATTGACAGGTTGAAGAGGTTTTATGTATAAAAAAAAGAAAAGAAGAAAGAAAAAAAAAAGAAAAAATGAAGAGAGCTCACTAGGTTAAAAACCCAAAAAGGGCGGCCTAGGCAAAAGTTAGAGCAGTCCGCTAGTTCTGAAAACCCGAAAGGGCGGGCTAGGCAACAATTAGGGCTAAATGAGAGAAAATCGTCAATTAGAAAACCCGAAAGGGCTAGTTGGCATCAGGAGTGATCTTGTGTATGCTGGCTTTATGTTTGGTTGTTCCCCAATTTAATAAAACAGAATTAATATTAAAATTGTTCTATGTGCACTGTTATAAGTATTTAACCAGATATGGAAGAAATGAATAAACGTAATAGCAAAAGGTGATGACTAATTATAAAAGGAAAAGAAACATCTTTTATTACTTTAATTATTTTTTTTACATCCTAACAATACACTTTCTATCTGAATTGACAAATGTAAAATCTATGGTAGACAATAAGTATAACGTGCAGGACAACTTTGCCTCAGCGGATCTAAGTAGGCTTCAATCAAGCAAGGCATGTATAAATCAGGAGTGAATTCAGAACCACGAGGCTCAGCTCCATATTGATGGCTAAGCCGGTGAGGATCATAGCAAGTACCTCAACGAAGAGCAACAAGAGAAACATACATCAAGTATGTCCGCATGGTGACATGAGAAATCTTCCACCAAGGTACCAACCAACGGATGTTGACTTTAGCGCGTTAGTGGATCCAGTCAACCCAGTCAACATATGAAGAAGCAAGATGGAGTAGTTTCCTAGCAGAATGATGTCGTGGCAGATATCTGGCAAAATCCATGGATGGAGTATCAAGCAAGCAGAGATGCTCCTAAAGCCAAATCTGTGAGGAAAAATTAAATTAAAAAAAAGAGTCCGCTAAGTTGAAAATCCACAAGGGCAGCTTAGGCAAAAATTAGGACAACTCGCTAGTTCCGAAAACCCACATGGGCGGATTAGGCAAAAATTAGAGCAATATAAAAATATATATAATAAAAGAGGTTCGCTAAGTTGAAAACCCACAAGGGTAGCTTAGGCAAAAATTAGGACAGCTCGCTAGTTTCGAAAACCCGCATGGGCAGACTAGGCAAAAATTAGAGCAATAAAATCAAAAATAAGAAGAAGAAAAAAAAACCTAAATTGAAAACCCAAAAGGGCAGTTTAGGTAATTACCTGAAGCAACAATGGACTACCGGTCAGTCTCTTTAACAATCCTGATTTAAGTTGGTCTAATCCAACTAAAGTCTCAACTAAGATCACAGGCATCAGCAACATGCCTCCTTCCATTTGGTCAATGATATCCAATACTCGTGGATCAATATTGTCATCAGAAGAAACAAGCGAAAATTGGCCAAGCAAGCAAAGACAAAACATGAGTCCCCGTGCCTTAGTAGGAGCCAAATGAGAGAGACAAAAGTCAATCAAGGGAGCAAGCAGAATTTTTTCACCTCTCATCAACTGAAGAACTTCGGCCTTTGAAATTTGAAATAACTTCTGCATTAAAATGAACATTATATATTATCATTATTACTTCTATATTTATTATACAATGTTTACTCAATTCATACAATACATCACTAAGAAGGTGGTGGTAGATCATCAAATAAAGCTCTGAAGAACTCATCGCCTGTCAGAGGAGGAGGCAAATCACTCATCCCGAGTTCGCCCGAAGCAGGAACACCCAAATTCCTATTACCTTGGAGTTCTGATCTGTCATGATCCTCATCAGAAGTAGATGAAAGGATCTCATGGTCATCAGTTTGGGGGCCTCTAGATGAAGAAGCACCAGGATCCCTCATCCTCTGAAATCAGAAGTCTCAAAAATTTTGTTCTGATTGATGGTACAAATTTTCAAAATGAGAAACCTGCTGACGACTAGTGGCCAGCTCTTCTTGAAGTTTTTTTTAAGCATCCACTGTGAGCTAGAAAGGAAAAGTAAGAGTATACATAATCATACATAATCATGTATACATATAGCATAAGTTATCATGGAACAAGAAAACTTACTAGGTAATTCATATCAATACCCTGCGGATGAGATGACATATCTGGCGGACTAGAATGAGCAAATGAAGGAGCAGTAAAAGAAGGTCTAGTCTCATGATCAAATAAGCCAACAGCCTACAACAATCATTAAAGAATCAAAATAAGTTAAGAAATATGCGATTACAATGAAAAATAGTAAAAGTTTACTTGAGAAGTGCTAGCCCCGAGATGTGAAACGAACCCTCCTCCCTCTCCATGATGTTCCTCTTCATCTCTATCCTCATTTTCTTTAGGAATTTCCCATACACCAACAGGAGATACATCAAAGTTTAAGAGCCTTATTTGAATAAAATAGGCATAAGATGCACCCGGTGGATAGAGAAATATTTCAACATCATAACCATGTCGGGCCCACCACCATGCATTCTCCGGCATTGATGTGATATTCAAAGTATATTCCGGGCAAGGCATCAAAATCCTCCACTGCTCAGGACCAAAAAACCACTCATATACTCTCTCTCCTAGAAACCAGCCACTAGACACAGGGCCAGCGATGACTTGGCGAGTATGTTGGAAGGACAATGCAGCATTCATGGAGGAAGTCCAGTTTGTCCGCTCTTCTAGGTTTCACCAGGCCAAATTCACCTACAAAATAACATAAGGCAAGTAAACTTTCACATAAATTTTAAAGCATACTAATGCTATTTTACCTGGTCCCAGGTTAAGCGGCTCAACAAGAAGTGTTGGGTATGCACATGGTGAGAGTTGAGAACTTCCACGCAATCTGACAACCAGAAATTTAATCTCAGATATCCGACTCTCTCTCGCGAAATACCAGGCACGCTCACAAGGTTGTGCTCATATGCTCATGCCTACAACAATAATAAAAATCAAATTCATGCAAGAATAAGAATGGAATTGACATTGGTGGAAGAAGAGTACCTCGACAACTGCCATAAAGCCGACAAAAGACTTCTTATTTTGGCAAATTTTGTCGAGACCATGGTAAAGACAGGCAAGACCAGCTTCACCCCAGCCATAAAGTGGTACCATCCTAAAATAAAAAAGGGCCCTCAACACTGACAAATGGATGGTGGATTCAGTGCTGCCTAAGATGGTCGACCCAAGCAAATATAAAAAAAATCCTCGAGCATACTGTTGGGCTGTTTCTCTGTGAACCCGTCCTTCATAGTTCATCCAATAACTACAAATTGGCTCAATTTTAATCTTAAAAGGCCCTTTATATGATGGTTCTATACCAATTAATTGTTGAATTTCTTCAGATGTCAAAATATCGTTGGTAAGAGGAACCGAAACACCATCATACCGAATGCCGATTATAGCAGCAAAGTACACCAGACCAATTGTCATCTCTCCATTTGGCAAGTGAAAAGTATGAGTTGTGTCCAACCATCGTTCTGCAAGCACCTGGACTACGCTCCGGTCTATCAGATACTCCTCAGATCATAATTCTAAGATGAAGCTCTCAAAGCCGCAATCTCGGATAATTTGCCTTACCTGATAAGGCGCTACATCATACCATTGTTGGGCTTTGTAGATATTCCCTTCGCCTTGAATAACGCAATGATCACACTAACACGGAGCTAAGAAAGTTAACACCAGGTAAGTATATCATTAGTCTATCTACTTAAATTCTTAAATTAATATATTTTTCCTAAATTTTTTAAAAAATAGAAAATATATAAAAAGAAAAAAGAAAAAGAAAAATGAAAAAATAAAAAGAAAAAAATAAAAAGAAAAAGAAAAACGAGAAAAAGAAAAATAGAAAAAATATAAAAAAAAGAAAAAGAAAAAAAGAAAAAAAGAAAAAAAAGAGGAAAAAAGAGAAAAAAGAAACAAAAAAGAAAAAAAATGAAAGAAATAAAGAAAAGAAAAAGAAAAATAATTTCCTTACTCTTTTGATTTGAACTACGATAAAGCGGCATCCCGGCTAGTAGATCTATATATCCATCTTTATGATGCCGAATAAACTCTAATAACTCAGCATTAGAATGAGTTTCTGATATTGAAGAATGCATTTTTTTTAAATTGTATATTAAATTTGAGAGAAAAAAAGCTATTAACGAAAGAAATTAACAATTTTGCTGTGAATGAAACGAAGAAATCATTCGTTTATATAGAGGAACGGCAAAGGAAAACATAAAATTCAAGAAGTAAATTTTATTATTGATGAATAGTAAATTACTATTGATGAATAGTAAATTACTATTTACAAATAGTAGATTACTATTATAATAGTAGGATACTATTTGCAAATAGTAGGTTACTATTGACAATAGTAGGATACTATTTATAAATAGTAGGTTAATATTTACGAATAGTAAATAGTGCATAAACAGTGATTACACAGTAAATAAATAGAAAAGTCAATTATTCAATTTAATTATTCAAATACTTGTGTGTATATAAATATTTTTGCACTTTTAAAATATTTTTACACGCAGGGGGTAAGAAGAAGATATGTGCATAAAAAATTAGCTAAAATTTTTTGCAAACAAAATTTATATGCTACTCACTTTAATTATTTTTTTGCAAATAATTAAATCTCACTCAGGTCGGGTCCAAAACCCAAATTACCATTAAGTCCAGAACCTAAAATTTCTTTTAAGTCCAGAACTTAGCTCGAGTCTAGAACCCAAATTACCATTAGGTCCAGAACCTAAAATTTGTTTTAAGTCCAGAACTTAGCTCGGGTCCAGAACCCAAATTACCATTAGGTCCAAAACCTAAAATTTCTTTTAAGCCTAGAGCTTAGCTCGGGTCCAGAACCCAAATTACCATTAGGTCCAAAACCTAAAATTTCTTTTAAGTCTAGAGCTTAGCTTGGGTCCAGAACCCAAATTACTATTAGGTCCAGAACCTAAAATCCCTTTTAAGTCCAGAACTTAGCTCGGGTCCATAACCCAAATCACCATTAGGTCCAGAACCTAAAATCTCTTATAAGACCAGAACTTAGCTCGGGTCCAGAATCCAAATTATTCTTAGATCCAGAACCTAAAATCTTTTTTAAGTCCAGAACTTAGCTCGGGTCCAGAATCCAAAATTATCCTTAGGTCCAGAACCTAAAATTATCCTTGAGCCCATAACTCGAACCAGGTCCAGAATCCAAAACCTCAACCATCTCAGAAAAATTAAGTCTTATTGCTTTTCACTCTCTTTTACTAAAAGTCTCAGATCGTTCAAGCAAGGGGCAAGCTGTAAACCCTTAATTTTTGACTTAGTCCGGTCCGATATTTTTTATATATGGTCTAAAATAATTTTTGTAGTATTATAATTAAATAATATTTATTTTAATTATTTATTATTTATAATTTTTAATAAAAATAAAAATGGTGAAGTTAATAGAAAATATAATAAATAATAATAATAAATAAAAATAAAAAAAAATAAAAAGTAAAAATCGGCGACAAAAAAATTTCGTCGCCGAAGGTCCAAATTGGCCAAGGCCAATTTTGCCGTAGGAAATTCCTGCAGCGAAATTGGCTGGCTGCCCAACTAGCGCGCCCAACTCTCGCAATTCCGCACCAATCCTCACAGTTTTGGCCAGCGCTAGCAGTTTTCGCCAGCGAAAATTTTCCAACGCAATTTTTTTCGAAACCAAATTCTATTTGGTTTGGGTTTCTTTTCCTAATTAATTTTAGTTTTCTTAAACAATTAGACTTAATCATATAAATTTTCCTATAAATAACTCTTTAAAACACAGAAAAATGAGTGAATTTTGGACTTTAAAAACTTTGAAGGAACTTTGGACTGGGACTGGGAGATCAGATGGTGAGACTTTGATTAGGTGATTGAGTACAAAAAACCCTAGCAATAACCAAGCAATCAAAAATTCATCAAAGGTAGCAACCTTGTCTTTGTCTTTGTTCATCCAGAAAGTAACTTTTTGGTGGAACCAACTACGCAGGTTTGATCCTTCATCATAAATTACTTATAATCACAGTAGCTTTGTTTCTTTGATTCATAAGAATTTACATTCAAAACTTTGATCTTTAAATATGTAGTAACTTGATCTTCATTTCAATAACCTAATTTATTTTTTCTGTTTCCAAAAACCTTCAAAACCCTAATTCGTTTCTTTTGTTTCCAAAAACCTTAAATCGTTTTTTCTATTTCCAAAAACTTTTAAAAACCCTAAACTGTTTTCCTAACTTTTTTCAAAAATTCCAAAATATTTTCTTAAATCTCCAAACCCTAACCTACTTTAAAGTTTCTAAAAATCATAATTACTTTATAAAACTCTAAACTATTTTCCTCAACTCCAAAACCAAAACAGTAAATCCCAAACCAGTTAATCTAAAACCTAAGTATTCCTAAACCCTAATTCCCTCAAAACTAATACGTGAACCCTAGTTTTCCTAAACCCTAATCCTTAAAACCTTAAAACCTTATAAACCTAAACATTTAAACTCAATACAGTAAATCCAAAACAATAATCCAGTAACCAAGAGCTATAAACCTAATGTTTTAAAATTCTAAAACCCTAATTTCGTAATGTTACCCCTAAACCTAATTAGATTCATGAAACCCTAATCCATTCCAGTTTTCTAAAACCTTTACAGTAGCCTAAACAAATAACAATAATAATACTAAAATCCCAAAACCCTAAACATGAATTAAAGAATTTTAAATAGAAATAGTAAATCCTAATTTGTACCTTTGCTTTATTTAATTTTAGATTTGATTATGTAGTTCATTATATGCTTTGATGCTTGGTTTATTTAATTTCAATGCTTGATTTATTTAATTTATCATGGATGGATGTTTTCTTTATCACCATTATTTGTTTTTTTAGTATTGAAAATGTAAGAGGTATGTTTCCACTTAGTGGGTACCTCATTAATTAAATATCATATAATCTAAATTGCTTTTATATTTTGGACCAATGTAAAGGACATGTTTCTACCTTTTGGTGGGTGTCCTATTTAATTTAGATATGGATGATGTAAGGACATGTTTCCATCCTCGAATGGGTGTTCATTTATTTGCTTTGTTTGGACATTGCTTTGGTTTTAATATAATGATGCTTTATTTTAATTGTTACGTGTAATATGGATAATATTGTTATATTTAAGAATTTTATAATATTAAGACCTGTAAAGGAGGCCGGTTCCAATGAATCGGGCGTTGTGGGGGTGCTGGGACATTTCTTACCTTCCCCACACGTACCTAACTTTTCGAACCCATTAGGGGTTGGGGATTCCTTAGGAATCGAGTCATGCACCCCTTTCTTTTTCCCAGCCCGTCCGGGTGGCAACTCCATTTTCTCCAGGCTTAGGCTCGTGTTCTCTAAGTCCGCAAGCCTAAACAGTGCTAAAGTCACAAGAACCATTCCACCGGGAGTGGGAGCGAAAATCCCCGCTCACAGTCATGCTCTCCATTTCTATGATAAAAGTTATTCAACAACTAGTACACGTGGCATCCACTAATTGAGTGAAAAAGTAACGACTGTAATATTTGAATCTCATTTTACTGGTACGGTCGGAATAGCTTAAGTTCGATTGGATAGCTTGTGATATGCTGAGATTTTGAGAGTACCAGTGACTGTGATATCTATTGGAACTTTGTTGGAATTTTGGCTTTGGCTCGGTCCGGTCGGACTGCATTAGGTTTGGTCGGTCAACGCATGATATGCTAAAATCTTTGGATTACTTGGGATCATGAGCTCCATTGGATGTTTTGTGAATTTTTGCTCTGGCCCGGTCTAGTCGTGATAGTTTGTCCGTTCACAATGTAGGAGTGACACTGAGGGTGAACTCTACTGGATACTTTGGCTTGAGCTTGATCCAGTCAGCTAGTGCTCGGTCCTGGCATCTAAGACTGGGTCCAGTCATACAATATTTAAGTTCGGCTCAGGTTTGGAACATTTATGCTCTTGTCACTTCATTTGAGGAATGCTCGCCATCTCGGTATCGGTGCAGTCGGACTTGCACTTAGTTTGTCAGCTCAGTAGTGGTGTAGTCATACCTTAGCTTAGTATGGTAAGCTTCTCTTGAGTCCTGTCAGCTTAGATGTTGGTTCGGTCAGGCTCTTTAAGATTTCTTCAAAAATCAAAGTCCTATAAAATATAACTTGGTATAAATATTAGTTCTATTCAATTTGATTGCCTAAGATCAAAATAGAGACCAATTATTTAGCTAACACTTTTTAATGCTCAAAAGCATCACTCTTATGAGTAAGAAACTACCCCAAGTGAATCTAGCTAGAGTAGTTATCTACCAAAACATATGCATAGTGCTTTCCACCTAAACTAGCTGCTATACTAAGGCCAAATAAATCCATTTAAATTAATTGGAGAGGTTTAGTTGTGCATACAACTTTTTTAGATTAGAAAGATGATTTTTCACCTTTTTTACATGGACCATAAGTCTTAACTTTGTTGAATTTGATTTTTAGTAAACCTTTCAGTAGCTTATCTTTGGAAAGACTATAACGATTCTCCATGCTTGCATGCCCAGGCTTCTATGCCAAAGACATGAATTGTTGCTAACGAAGACAAGATACTCAAACTTATCATTAGGCAAGTGTGAACCCTTACATTTTGTACCAATAGTAAAGAGCGAGTAATCATGGTCCCAACACGACTTGAATCATTTAAATTAGAGTTCGAATGAGCTCGAATATGGTAAAAAGACAAATGTGTATGACCAATTGCACGTAGCTTAGCTGTCGCCATGCCTTAAGTGCGACAAAAACACCTGGGCATGAATCTAACCTAAAAATCTAAAATTTTTGGTACTTTCCCCCATAGGGGTCTTTTTCTCTCCAAAAATTGATTAAATATCCCGCAAAAATATACTCAATTTAGTACTCAATCTGTCTCTCAAAAATTATTTTTTTAAAGAAAATTAAATTTCTTTTCTTTTCTCCTTTCATTTAATTAATTTCTTTTCTTACATAAAGTTAAAGAGATCCATGAAGGAGATTCCTTAAGAGCAATATGGAAATGACAAAGTGGAAAACCACTTTAACCATTCGTCAAAGCTAGCAAAAAGAGATTCACAAAGGTAGCCAATCTTTTCCAAATTCAATAACATAACCAAACCAATTAACCAATTGCCTTTGTAATCAAAGAAGCGAACTACTAAAAGGCTTTGATTACCATTCAAAGGGGATAAATAGGCATACTGTGGAAAATTACTCCAAGTCACGAGCCTATTAAAAACCAAAAAATTGGTTCTCCTCTTGTTCTCTCTTTTTCTTTATTTTATTTTATTTTATCTCTTTATATTATTTTATTCCTTATTTTATCTCTTTCTTTAATTATTTTATTTTGAGAATTTATGTCTAACCTAGTACCCATAAGGGCTGGAGCTGTGGATTATTTATTTTTTTAAGTTGTAATAATTATTTATTATTTCTTTTTATGGATTTGTGCTTAATCATGCCCATAAAGGCTTAGTTAATCATCCCCTATGTATGATAATTCCGGGGTTGTAAATTTGATTGTTTATTCCCTTTTACTTGATGAATGACATAAATATTTATTACTCATGCATAATTATGTCATTCATATTTTAATTGACATCACATGAAAATCTTTCAAAAGTTAAAGTTTCTTTGAAGGGGAATTTCTTTTTACTTAAAATCAACTTGAAAAACTAGCCCACAACATATCGTGATTGGCTTCAAATTAAGGCTTTTTGGTTAAAAAAATTAATTTTTTATGGAGTAAAATAAAATGAGTTTTTCCTAAATTTTCCCAAACTAAATAAATTGAGGTGGTGATTCTCTAAAAAAAAAACTTTTAAAATAAAGTCATCCTCTCTTTTCAAAATAAAAGGAGAGTAATTCTTTTTCCAAAACAAACTGAACTAATTGGAGATCGTATGCGGTGGTATTATACGAGTTTAAATCCAAATGAGTATTTTGGCTCCTCTTAGCGGGGGCCGAATCCATGCTTGGGCGAGGCCTCACAGTTGGAGACTTCATTAATGATCTAAAATATTTTTTGAAAGAAAAATTTTCAAAGGGCTCTCTTCAAGTAAAATTAGATTCCCCTTTAACTAAACTTTTATCTTTTTCATCCATCATAATGGATAAGGTTTCATTGTCCTTAGTTTTAGGAAGCCCTTGAATAGTGAATAGCATCTACCTAGTAACCAATCTGCGATGAATCCTCAATCTAACATACCTTGCATTAGGTATGTTAGGGAACAACAAAAGCATCCAACCTGCGATGAATCCTCAATCATTTTCAGATGTAACGGGCATGCAGTATTGTTGGACCTATGCTAGATTATTTATCTGACATGTCGTTAAGTATATAGCTTTCCTAGTGTAATAGGACCCCTTAGACTAAACATACCCTTTCATTCATCTAATTACAGTAGATCCTTCCCTTAGATTGTATGAACCATAATAACTTCATGCTATGTTCATGAAACCTTTTCCCATACTTGCATAAATGCATCACTACACACATGAACATCCTTAAAAAAACCTTAAATCAAAATTTAAGAACCCTACCTTATAGTCAAGCCAATGTACATAAAAATTTCACCATTCATATAGAACTAAGTCGCATTAGCTTAACAATCAAAACCAAGCCATATTGGCTTGCTCCTTAAAAATTTAACCATCCATATAAAATCTAAGCTACATTGGCTTAACCATTAAAACCAAGCCACATTGGCTTGTTCCTTAAAAATCTCACCATCCATATGATACTATTCCACATCGGCTTAACCATTAAAACCAAGCCACATTAGTATAACCATCAAAACCAAGACACATTAGCTTAACCATCAAAACCAAGCCATATTTGCATGACCATTAACACAAAATTCCACCATCCACATAAAACTAAGCCACACTAGCTTAAACCATTAAAACCAAGCTACATTGGCTTAACCATTAACACAAATTTAACCATCCATGCCAAACTAAGCCACACCAACTTAACCATCAAAACCAAATCATATTGGTTTAATTCTTAAACAAAATCATATTGGCTTAATTCTTAAATAGAAAAACCAAGCCATATGGGTTTGATCATCAAACATAAAACTAAGCCACATTGGTACTAGAACAAAACCTAAGCTAAATCAACTTAATTTAAATACATGTCACTCAGTTACAAGATAAATATATATATAATAAAAACATATGGACAACTCAAACAATAAATGCATGGACCATATCCATGCACCCAAAGGAACTTCTTTATTTACCTAACCATAGCTTTGGATAAAATGCCATTCAACTTATTAGACACATTTCCTTGTTCAAAGGTCAAATCATGAGCCAAGAAGAGGAAGACCCCATCATAATCTTAGCTTTATTAGTGAGGAACTCAATAAGAGATTTGCTCTTAAGATAGGAAAGGAATCTAAGTGATCTTCAGCAGACCATCTTAGCCAAAGTCCAAACCATGAGAGACCAAGCACTCACCCAATATCATGCATCAAAATATGCAAATAATCTTGATCTATTTCTAACCCACCTTATCTTTCTTCTTCCTAAAAGGTATAAATGTCTCAAGCCATGGAATCTATTAAAATGAAAGCTTTTGTCAACGCCATCCTCAAGAATAGGAGGAGAGCTTTAGGAACATGCTCACTAGCCAACAAGCTAACTTCAATAAGACTCTGGTTAACTCTTTGAGCACCCAACGCAACTTAATAATGGAAGAAGTACAAAACATGCTACAAGGGAAGCACCCAAACGTTGGCTCATCTTCTAGCTAGCTAGCACCAGTGGTCGACTTGACTAATCATGGAGTAACCATAGACCTACCAAAGGTCCCTATTTCTTACTCATCTACAAATATTTTTTTTTCAAGGGGCTATAAAGCTCTAAAACTAAGACTCTCATAGAAAGTTAGAAGCCATGGAAAAGCAGATTGAAAATACCAAACACAAAGATGAAACTCTAGATCTTGACTCTTGAACCTTATATCTTGAAGCCTGACTACCTCCCAAATTCAAGATTCTAAACATGGATAAGTTTGATGGGACCACTTGTCCTAAGACCTACCTTAAAATGTATGTGGGGACTGTAGACATCTGGAATTGACACCCTTGTAAGAATCATCGAGCATAACAATATTAATATTGAGCTTGGCATATTGTCATGGATTATTCAAGAAGAGCTAAGGGGCCAAGTTCAATGAACATCCTTAATTGTTGAGTTGTTGAGCTCAACAATGAGGATAATGTCAAGCTTGACAATTCCTCAAAAAAGGTAGCAACCTTTGCCTATAAAAGAAGAGCTCTTACTTCTTTCAAGGGGTTCAATTTTTTTAAAAAAGGTCTTAAAAAACTACAAACTAGAGGTATTGAGCTATAATTCAAGGAGTGCGAAGATACAAAACTCATTGATCCTAATTCTTATCAATCAATGTTTGCTAAAGGAGATTGAAAGGAATAGTAAATTATTATGAATCACTTTCCCTTGGCAGCAAGCTTCTTAAACTCTTTACGTTCTTTGCTTTTATTAATATTTTTTTAGCTTAACTAACCATTTTCCTCATTACCTCATTATCATAAATATATAGATTCACATTATAAGGAAATCAATATTGGACTTAAAGAACCTTTTTTTAGAATAATTAAAATGACATAATGCTATGAGAATCAGATAAGAATGGTGACGCAACATCTAATAACCATAAAACTAATCTATTATGACCTCCATTAGAACTTTCTTTGAGGAACTATAACCTTTCAAGAAGAAAATGAATAAGGGTGACTTTCACATGATGAACATTCATTAAGTATTATCTCTGTCAAACTGAAAACGGTCGAGTTTAACAATACTAATGACATATATGTATATGATGTTTTGTTCAAACAACCCTTATTTGTAGATTATTATCAAGTTCGGATGTTCAAGGAATGTCAAGTTTGACATTAGTTCCCAAAAAGACTTTTTAATATCTTTTTTCATTATTATCCTAATTTCATGACATTTGCATTCATCTAACATCATTTATCATTCCTTTATTAGAATTGATGTACATTGAAAGTTCTAATGTAATTTTAAAATAATGTATAGGATATTTATAAAAGTTATGTAATATAATCATTTTTTTTCCTTTTTAGACTATTTTTGTAAGAGCACATTTTCACTTCAGTGGGTGCTCATAGGTGATTTTTGTACAAACATGCATCATGTGCGCCATTCAAATATTTATTTTCTCATTATGTCATGTGTTTATGTATTCTTGAATTCCTAATCATCAACTATATTGAACATCTCGTTATTCAATCATATCATTTCCAACATTAGTGATATATACATAATAATTTACATTATTCATACTCCCATAAATTTTAAGTTCATTCACTTAATCACTTTACATTGTAATGTATTCAGTATAATTTTCAATCAGAATTACAATTTCTTTCCTTATATTATTTCTTCATTTCACCTATTATCACGATATTTATATAATTATTGTTCTATCTCACAATTCATAACTTAAAACATTATCACAATTCTCTTCCCTTGCTTTACTTCTCATAATTACAATTAAATTTTTAATATCAAAATTATAAGATATAACTTCACCAATCATATTTTTTAACCATGTTTTTGAAAACATAGTTATCCATCTCAGTTCTAAATCTGAAGATAATAAAACTAATCAACTAATCAGACTAACCAAATCATATGACCATAATACATTAACAATCACGCTTGAAATTTGTAAATCAATATTGTTCTTCTATTATTCGATTTCCAACCTTTACAATTATAATGCTAGATTGCATCACAAAAATTATATATATATTCTTCCAAGTTTTTTTTTTTACACCAAGAATTAACACATTTTAATTCCATCTCCAAGACAGTTTGCTTTTGATTATTTGATCATCATTAACCCAACTCATGTTCAATAATATTACCCTTAACATTTTCTACTCCCAACCTTTAATCAGATACAAATCTTACACAAATATCATTCATTACTCCATTTCCAATCCATCTCTTCTAAAATTTTCAAATACATAATTCCTTCTTTACAATTTCTTATAATACATAAAACATTTTCACACTCAAATACTTTGAGTTCCAAAACATTTTATAATAGCCTCATTTAGTTATTACTATAAAAATTTCACTGTTCAATAATACCCAGATCCATTCTCACTTCTAATACCATTAAATATGTAATGGTATAAACTAATAAACATATTATCCACACCTTCATAGATCACATTCATATCAAAAGTTCATTTCACAAATCCTCTTTATATAAACACATAATTATGCAATTTATTAAATTTCCCTTTCCTTTGACTATTATCATTCTCATATGTTTATCATAACTTAAGTTATTCATTAACTTCAATAAATATACATACTCTACTTATAATATTATTTCACAAGGAATTTAATCACATTTCCAATGTGATATCTCTCTTACATTTGTTTATAAATATTTTTAACACCTTTTTCATAATCATTTTCATCCTTCCCAATCAAATTACTTAAAGTAATTCATTTTCTTTTGCTCAATTTCTTTTCTTTTATTTCAAACCAAAACTATCAATCACATCTCCCAATTAATAATACTTTCATGAGCACTAATATCCATTTCATATATCTCATGTATTAAATACATTAAACTATCAATATTTCATTGATCTTCATCCACATTCCATGAAAACTATAAATTTACAACTTACTAATTTACTCAAACTTCAATTTATTCATCTCATACTCTTCATAACATCTTATATGCATATACCACAAAATAACATCAAAACATTTATGTTTCACAATTTTTTTAAGCTCATTCCAAAGAAAATCTAAATGTCTCATGTCTCCACCATTAACATGAGTTTTCACAATATTCAAACATATCATATTTCTAACATTGAAATCACCATGTTTGCATTAAAATAACAATACAAACAACACCCATATCACTTCTTACTTAACCAACATTATCTCTTTTTTCCTTTTAAACCAACCTTAACTTTACATATCCACACCTTACATTATCACACCTAATCTATACCAATTAACTCATTCAATATTTCACTGTACTCTTTGCATTCACATATTGTATCTTTCCACATTACCCATCCAACAATATTTCCTCTTTATATAAATTCAAACATAAAGTTTCATGGAGAATGATTCAAATATTAGAGGAAAGATTAAATACTTTAAATCTTAATTTGTTTCTAACTCATTTCCAACTTTACTCTTCTAGCCATTTCTTTATATATCAAACAGATAGCAATAATCAAACTTTTTACTTATACTTTCCATATCATTTCTTTATAGCACAATCACCTCTCAATTATCAACATTCCAAAATTTGCTTTCATATGAAATCTCATTTACACACTATCATTTATCTCATGTAATTCAAATACATCACAATTCACATTATGCCACGTTCGAGACCAACCTAGATGTGAATGCATATGCATATCTTACCAATTGCATTTCAAAAATCTTCTTTTCAATTCTTATTTAAACTCTCCAAAAATTTTTCTTTTAAACTTCACTTAGGCCGAGAATCTCGAACCTAAGCTCTGATACCAAAATAATTGTAACGTCCCCATACTCCATATAAGCACTATACATATACCTGGTATACATACAATGCGTATATAAAGCATAAGAATGTCACTTTTAGTTTCTATTTAAAAATCTTTATCCGAGTTCAAGCGATATTATATTAATTTAAGAAACATTTATAGGAATCATTATTCTTATCAAAAATAAAGCATAATTAAAATCATACATGTATGCATCACCTTCTAGTTGGTCTCGAGACACTCTTACCCTTCTCGTGGCAAAGCAACTAGGCTTCCAGATCATCCGCATAAATACCTGCGCGATTACAAAACCGCGCTAAGCTAGAAAGCTTAGTAAGACAAATAAACATTAAAATATACTTTACCAAAATAATCATACCTCATGTTCTTAGCATTATGTTCTATTGCTCGCTTATCCCATTTTTCCTTTCTCAAAACTTTCTTCATATAATTCCACTAAACTCAGAAATTATACACATATTTATATAAAACATTCACAATACAATACTTACCATTTCTATCACATATACATATACATATACATCATTTCAACAAATCATCCTTCTTTGGCATATCCAAACTTTCATGGAAACAATTCTCACAAATTCCACATTTACAAACATTTTACACATCATACAACATTTTCAATATATCAATACACATATTACAAAATCACATTTCATAACATCATTTTATTCACAATTCATCAACCATGAATCACATTTCCAATGAGGCAGCCATAGATCTCTTTAGTCATATCTTTCAACATTTGAATATCACATATTTCAACATTTGAATATCACATTGACAACAAAGACAGACCCGGGCCCAAACAACACACTAATATGTTATTCAAAGTTCAGAGTTACTGCTTTGGTCTATAATCACAATAATCAAGCCCGTAGGCAATATATCTCATATCTCTATCCATGGATAGTGTAACAGACCCAGTCTCTTGGACCATCAACTCAATAACTTGAGGAGATCCTCAACCCGGCAAGACTGTTACTAGTAACAGACCCAGTCTCTTGGACCATCAACCCGACTAAATCGAGAAGATCCTCAACCCGGCAAGACTGTTACTTTTCATATATTTCATATCAATGATTCATATAGTGTAACAGACCCAGTCTCTTGGACCTCAATTCACTCAAATTGAAGAGATCCTCAACCCGGCAAGACTGTTACCTTTTTCATATTTTCTAGGCATGCCGCCAAATCCAGAACTCTGAAATTTGAATCAACATATTAGACACAAAATCTTTTCATTCTCATTTCATTCTCAATTGAATTATCACAGCCAATAACAATGGCTTCACATTCCATTTGAATCACCATAGCCAATCACAATGGCTTTATATCACATTTGAGTCATCATTGCCAATAACAATGGCTTCATATCACATTATATCTCAAATCACATTTCAAGTTTCATCATTGATATATGCAACATCAATTACATTACTAAACAAACATATCATGAATCAATTATACCATATAGGCATGCTTCAATCATAACATTAAAGTAATTCATCATCAATGATCTCATGATATTCCACATTATACACAACATGCCATTATTCATATACATCATCAATCTACATATAGTACAATACAATTCATAAGATTGATAATGCATAAAGCATAACATAATTCATATACTATCAACATTATCATCAAATCATATTGATCAATTCAATTCATCACTCAAGTATACATAATCAATAACATTGCATATACTTTTTCAATGATCATTATATCTTCCATATACATTTGGTTGGATCATTATTGTTTTAAGTGTGTTTAGGTACAAAAGACATTGAAGATCCAACAATGTATGAAGACCAAATAACAACAAAATAACAAACACCCTCAAGGGACACGACCAAGCTTGTGGCCGTGTCTCCCAATATAAACATACAATAGCCAACACGCCCAAGGGACACAGCCGTGTTCGTGGCCGTGTCACTCAACACCAATTCAGGCAGTATCAAACACGGGCAATGGACACGGCCAAGCCAGTGGCCGTGTCTCTCAACACAACAATCCAGTACCAGACACGGGCAAGGGACACGGCCGTGTCTCTCAACACAATTCAGACAGTAGCGAACATGGGCAAGGGACACGGCCATGCCAGTGGCCGTGTCTCTCCAAAATTCATCCAACACACACTAATTTGCCCCAACTTGGCCGTGTCTCTCATGACTTGGCCGTGTCCTACAATAATTTAAAGGCCAAACACTCGAAATTCATTCAAACCAAACCCCAAATCAACATATCATCATTTTCCTTACAATTATCTCAACTCATCATCACTTAGATGTTAATTTCACACATTTATATACTTCAATCTCTTGTAATCATCCACTTACACACCAATCAAACCAAACATAACCCAAATCCAAAAGAAATCCAACTAAGTAAATAAAACTTATATATATATAAGTATAATCAATAAATTCAACTCAAGATATGAGTACTTACCTGTATAGCTTGCTAAATCTTCAAACTTCACTTGCCAATCTCTTAAATTCCTTAAGAAATTTGATGAAGATCACATCTCTTTCTCTCTCTCTCGTGCTCTCTCTCTCTCTCTCTCTCGTGCTCTCTTGTCCAACGAAGAAGAAACAGAAGAAGAGGAAGAAAGAAGTTTCTCAAATCTTCTTTCGTTCTTTCCCAAATATATATATATATATAATAATAATAATAATAATAATAATAACAATAATAATATTATTATTATTATTAATACAATTAAATCTCCACCACACACCATTTCTTTTGACTTTCTTCTTCTTTTTCTTTTTGTCCTTATTATCATTATTATTAATCACATATATATATATAACTCACTTTTCCTACACCATTATATATACCATGTATATGTGATGTATATGTAAGTATATGTATATGTCATATATATTGCATTTATATTTCCCAAATCTTCTCTTCACTTCTTTTCTCTTTCCCTTCAATACACACATTGAATTCAAATACCACAATAACCCCAACACTTTTAGGGTATACTTTAGGATATTACACTTATACCCTATATATGTATAGTACATATACCCAATATATGTAAAATACGCATATAAAATATAAGAATGCCACAAAACAGTTTAATAAAAATTTTCAAATTTCCAATTTAAAATCACAAACACTTTAAAATGTAGTTTTAATAAATTAATAAATATTCTTTATTATTTTTAGGTTCCTAAAATAAGTATTTTATATAAAAATCTCTAAAAAAAAATTCACTAGAGTTTTATCTATAAATTGAACATCCTAAAAATTTTAATAATAGTCAACCTGTAATATCCTAAAGTATACCCTAAAAGTGTTGGGGTTATTGTTGTATTTGAATTCAATGTGTGTATTGAAGGGAAAGAGAAAAGAAGTGAAGAGAAGATTTGGGAATATAAGTGCAATATATATGACATATACATATACTTACATATACATCACATATACATGATATATATAATGGTGTAGGAAAAGTGAGTTATATATATATATGTGATTAATAATAATGATAATAAGGACAAAAAGAAAAAGAAGAAGAAAGTCAAAAGAAATGGTTTGTGGTGGAGATTTAATTGTATTATTATTATTGTTATTATTATTTTTATTATTATATATATATATATATATATATGATAAGAATGAAAGAAAGAACGAGATCTTTCTTTCTTCTTCTTCTCCTTTGTCTTCTTTTTCTTAGTGAACGAGAGAGAGAGAGAGAGAGAGAAGCTAGAGAGAGAAAGATGATTTTGCTTCTAATTACACCAAAGATTGAGGATATCAAGAGATTTGCAAGTGGAGTTGAAGTTTTGGCAAGCTATTCATGTAAGTACTTACCTTTTTAGTTGATTTTATTGATTATGTATATATAAATCTTTCTCTTCTTGTTTTGGATTTCTTTTGGATTGAGGTTATGATTGGTGTATAAGATGATGGAAATGAAAGATTGAAGTATGTAATTGTGTTGAATTGATAGTTAAGTGATGATGTTGGGGTAATTGTGAAGATGGTGATGAATTGTTGAGTTAGGGTTTAGTATGAATAAATTGGTATTTGGAATAATTGATTATAGTGATGTATATATATATATTGATTATTATGATGATATAATGAAGATATATAAATGTTAAAGTGATAGGGAATTGATAAATATGATTAAAGATGATGATTAAAAGGGTTGTGGTATGAATTTTGAAGGGCTTGGTCTCTAAATACTTGAAGGACACGGCCAAGATATGAGAGACACGGCCAAGTTAGGGCAAACTTGGCCGTGTTGGATGATTTTTGGAGAGACACGGCCACTGGCTTGGCCGTGTCCCTTGACTGTGTTTGCCACTGCCTATTTTATGTTGAGAGACACGGCCGTGTCCCTTGCCCGTGTCTGCTACTGGATTTTTGGTGTTGAGAGACACGGCCACTGGCTTGGCCGTGTCCATTGCCCGTGTTTGCTACTGTTTGAATTGGTGTTGTGAGACACGGCCACAAGCTTGGCCGTGTCCCTTGAGTGTGTTGGCTAAGGAAATTTATTCTTGATTATTCTTACATTGTTGAATCCTCCAAAGGTCTTTTTGTATCTACACTTTAAATATACTTGAACAAAGATGACCTAAACTAATGTATATTGAGGATTCCAAATCTATGAATAAGGTAAATTATATATGTGTATATCAATGATTGATCATACTTTTGATGGTAATGAAGATGCATATGATATTATATAAACAATGTTATGTTATATGCATTGTGAATCTAGTGAATTGTAATGTGTTATATGAATGATGTACTTTATAATGTAAAGGATATGATGAGATAATTGATTATGTATAATTGAATAATGAAATATTATAGTATGATTTGAGACATGATATGATGGGAAGCCATTGTTATTGGCTATGATGATTCAAATGAGATATGAAGCCATTGTGATTGGCTATAGTGATTCAAATGAGATGTTAAGCCATTGTTATTGGCTATGATAATTCAATTGAGAATGAAATGAAAATGAAAAGATTTTGTGTCTAATATGTTGATTCAATTTTTAGAGTTCTGGATTTGGCGGCATGCCTAGAAAATGTGAAAAGGTAACAGTCTTGCCGGGTTGAGGATCTCTTTGCATTGAGATGAATTGAGATCCAAGAGACTGGGTCTGTTACTTGATAAAATGTGAAATGTGAATTGTAGTAACAGTCTAGCCGGGTTGAGGATCTCCTCGAGTTTAGCCGAGTTGATGATCCAAGAGACTGGGTCTGTTACGCTATCCATGGATAGAGATATGAGATATATTGCCTACGGGCTTGATCATTGTGATTATGGACCAATGCAGAAACTCTGAACTTTGAATAACATATTAGTGTCTGTTGGGCCTGAGTCTGTCTTTGTTGTCAGTGTGATATTTAAATGTTGAAATAAATGAGAAATGAGATCTATGGTTACCTTTATTGCAAATGTGATTCATGATTGGTATGATATATAATATGATGTGTAAATGTATATGAATGTGGAACTTGTAAGAATTGTTTTCATGAAGGTTTGGATAAATCATTGAATGGTGACTTGTTGAAATAACGTATATGGATATGTATATGAGAAAGAAATGGTAAGTATTGCCTGGTGAATGTTCTGTGTAAATATGTGTATAATTTATGAGATTAGTAGGAATATGTGAAGAATGCATTGAGAAAGGAAAACGGGGTAAGAGAAAGAAAATAAAATATGATGCTAAAAATATGAGGTATGATTCTTTAGTAAGGTATATTTTATTATTATTTATATTACTAAGCTTTCGGGCTTAGCGCGGTTGTGTAATCGCGCAGGTGGTTGCGGTTGATCTGGAAGTCCAGCTTTTTGCCACGAGAAAGGTATGAGTGTCTCGAGACCAACTAGAAGGTGATGCATACATGTGTGATTTTAAATTATATTGTATTTTGAGTTAATATATATTCATATGGATGAATGAAGTTTTGATAAATAAGAATATTGACTTTTGTAAATGTGTTTTAAATTAATGTTCAATTTTATGAATCTGGATAAAGGTTTTTAAATTGAAACTAAAAGTAACATTCTTATACTTTATATACGTATTGTATGTATACTAGGTATATGTATAGTACTTATATGGAGTATCAGGGTGTTACAATTATTTTGGTATCAGAGCTTAGGTTCGAGATTCTCGGCCTAAGTGAAATTAAAAAGAGAAAGTTTTGAAAAGCTTAAAGAGAAGTAAAAAGAAAAGTTTTGAATTGAAGTTTGTAATACATGCATATGCGTTAACACCTAGGTTGGTCTCGAACGTGGCATTATGTGATTTGTGATGTTTATGAACAATAGGAGATGGATGATAGTGTGTAAATGAGGTTTCATATGAAAGCAAATTTTGAAATGTTGATAATTGAGAGGTGATTGTGATATAAAGAATTGATATGGAAGGTATAAGTAAAAAGTTTGATTATTAATATGTGTATGACATTTAAAGAAATGGTTAGAAGAATAAAGATGGAAATGAGTTAGAAATAAAATTAAGATTAAAGTATGTAATCTTTCCTTTATTATTTGAATCTCTTTCTAATAAACTTTATGTTTGGATTTCTAGAAAGAGGAAATATTGTTGGATGGGTAATATGGAAAGATACATTATTTAAATGCAAAGAGTGCAGTGAAATATTGAATGAGTTGATTGGTATAGATTAAGTGTGATAATTTAAAGTGTGGATATTTAAAGTTAAGGTTTTGTTTAAAGGAGAAAGAGATGACATTGGTCAAGTACGAGACATGTTGGTGTTGTTTGTATTGTTATTTCAATGCAAAAATGGTGATTTCAATGTTAGAGATGCGATAGGTTTGAATATAGTGAAAGCTCATATTAATGGTGGTAATATGTAACATTTAGATTTTTGGAATGAGCTTAATAATTGTGAAACTTATATGTATTGATGTTGCTTTGTGGCATATACATATAAGATGTTTTTAAAGTTGATATTGAGAGAATGAGATGAATAAATTTAAGTTTAAGTAAATTAGTAAGTTGAGATTTATAGTTTTAATGGAATGTGGATAAAGACCATTGATATATTGATAGTTTAATGTATTTAATACATGAGATATATGAAATGAATATTAGTGCACATGAAAGTATTAGGAATTGGGAGATGTGATTGTTAGTAGGAAAATTTGGTTTGAAAGTAAAGAAAAGGAATTGAGCAAAAGAAAGTGAGTTACTTTAAGTAATTTGATTGGAAAGGATGAAAAGGACTATGAAAGACGTGTTAAAGATATTTATAAACAAATGAGAGAGAGATATCACATTGGAAATGTGATTAAGCTCCTTGTGAAATAATATTATAAGTAGAGTGTATATATTTATTGAAGTTAATGAATAACTTAAGTTATGATAAACAAATGAGAATGATAATAGTCAAAGTGATAACTATTAAATTTGTATAAACTATACGCAAAAGGGAAATTTAATAAATTGCATAATTATGTGTTTATATAAAGAGGATTTGTGAAATGAACTTTTTGATATGAATGTAATGGTTATATGTAAGAAAGGTGGGAAGTGAATCACATTATGAACGTGACCTATGAATGTGTATATAATATGTTTATTATTTTATACCAATACATGTTAAATGGTATTAGAAATGAGAATGGACTTGGGTAATATTGAACAGTGAAATTGTTATGTCAATAACTAAATGAGGCTATCATAAGATGTTTTGGAATTCAAAGTATTTGTGTGTGAAAATGTTTTATGTATAATCGTATAATAAGAAATTGTTAGGAAAGAATATTGTATTTGAAATTTTTTAGAAGAAATGGTTTGGAAATGGAGTAATGAATGAAACTTGTGTAAGATTTGTATCTGATTAAAGGATAGGCATAGAAAATATTAAAGATAATATTATTGAACATGAGTTGGGTTAATGATGATTAAATAATCAAAAGCAAACTGTTTTGAAATGGAATTAAAATGTGTTAATTCTTGGTGTAATACAAGTTTGGAGAATAAATATATAATTTTTGTGATACAATCTAGCCTTATAATCGTAAAGGCTGAAACTCGAATAATAGAAGAATAATATTGAATTACAATCCCTAAGTGTGATTGTTAATATATTATGGTCATATGACTTGGTTAGTGTGATTAGTGGTTAGTTTTATTATCTTCAGAGTTAGAACTGAGATGATATGATTGTAATACCGATTTGGTGAAACTGAAATTTTGTTTGAAAAGTATAGTTAAAAGTTATGGTAGATAAAGTTGTACCTTAACAATTTATGTTAAGAATTTGGTTATAAATTATGAAGGTAAAGAGAGAAAAAGGAAAATTATGGAAATGTGTTGAGATATGGATAATATGACAAAAAGGTAATCAAAATAAATGTAACAATGTTTTGCAATTGATTATATTGTTAATATAATGTGACTAGTGTTATGACTTATATAGTGTGAAAGAGGCGAGGATCATTCAAAAGGTACGTGTAATGTAATTTGTTATGATAAATGTTTTAATAATAAATGATGTTAATGTGTTTTGAGAAATGATGAAATGTGATATCATCATGGTTGATGATATAATTGAAACATG
Organism: Garcia nutans; assembly: GCA_947685225.1. Classification (NCBI taxonomy): domain Eukaryota; kingdom Viridiplantae; phylum Streptophyta; class Magnoliopsida; order Malpighiales; family Euphorbiaceae; genus Garcia; species Garcia nutans. The sequence goes on along the minus strand of CANTUV010000009.1, from coordinate 27,494,340 downwards.
TCTAGATGATACGATTGAATAATGAGATATTCAATATAGTTGATGATATATGTGTATACTATTTCGATGTGATGAGAAACCATGATTGTTGACAATGATGTTAGAAATAAATTATAATTGAGGTATAATGCCTAAATGATTATGAAAAATGAATTGTGAAAAGACAATTGAGCGGACTTATCTGCCTCCTGCGGAACCATGCGGACCCATTGTGTTGGGCAACCGAACTTGGACTACCGACCTGGTTGGGGGAAAGTTCGTATTTGAAGCCATAGTTGTTGGCTATATTGATAAACTTTGAATGAGTATGAGAGATGATGATATAATTATAATAATAATGAAATGTATATTTATAAGCATGATTCTTATTGATTGAATATATGAATCTGAAAAGATTAGAATTTGAAAATAAGTTGACCTAATGGAATTAGGTTGTATATATATATGTATTGTGAAATCCAATGATAAATTTCGATAAGGTAATTGTTGGTTTGGATTAAATAAGGTTGAAATGTTAGTATGTTGTGATAGGTAGATCGATTGATCTAGATTTCGCTTAAGTTGCGAGTCAATATTGAGATTTAATACGTACTGTTGTATTGGGAGTGTAAAATTGAAATGGTAATGTGTATGATGTAATATTCTGGTTTATGAATGAACATAAATAAATTGAATTATATCAATTGTACTTGGTGAGAAAAAGGGAAATGTTGTTTACCTGTTAGGTAAGTTTAAAAGTATTATATTAATATGTATATTAAATGAGAAGCAAGCTAAAGAAAGTAAGGATATTGTTATTCATTGAAGTTTGGTAAATATTTATTTTGAAAGTGATTGTAAGAACGGAATCAGCAATGCTAAGATATTAATTAATGATTTTTGAGGTTAAAGTTAAGAGAATATCTATAACCAGATAATGTGATAATCTGACTCATATACAAAGATAAAATTCATTGGAAATGTAATAAGTTATCTTGATTGCTTTGTTGAGAAAGTACTAAGATATAAAGATATATATATATATCTATACAATGATGAATTATGAAAGTCAGAGAAGATGATTGTTTCTAAGGGGGACAGTAGAGGTTATGTGACTTGATGAAATCATAATGTAAGAATACGATTATTTTCATATGATGGTGATTTGTTTTAAATGAGTTGTTATTATGCTGGATAATTTCGAGGACGAAATTATTTAAGGGGGAGAGAATTGTAATATCCTAAAGTATACCCTAAAAGTGTTGGGGTTATTGTTGTATTTGAATTCAATGTGTGTATTGAAGGGAAAGAGAAAAGAAGTGAAGAGAAGATTTGGGAATATAAGTGCAATATATATGACATATACATATACTTACATATACATCACATATACATGATATATATAATGGTGTAGGAAAAGTGAGTTATATATATATATATATGTGATTAATAATAATGATAATAAGGACAAAAAGAAAAAGAAGAAGAAAGTCAAAAGAAATGGTGTGTGGTGGAGATTTAATTATATTATTATTATTGTTATTATTATTATTATTATTATTATTATTATTATTATTATTATATATATGATAAGAATGAAAGAAAGAACGAGATCTTTCTTTCTTCTTCTTCTCCTTCGTCTTCTTTTTCTTAGTGAACGAGAGAGAGAGAGAGAGAGAGAGAAGCTAGAGAGAGAAAGATGATTTTGCTTCTAATTACACCAAAGATTGAGGATATCAAGAGATTTGCAAGTGGAGTTGAAGTTTTGGCAAGCTATTCATGTAAGTACTTACCTTTTTAGTTGATTTTATTGATTATGTATATATAAATCTTTCTCTTCTTGTTTTGGATTTCTTTTGGATTGAGGTTATGATTGGTGTATAAGATGATGGAAATGAAAGATTGAAGTATGTAATTGTGTTGAATTGATAGTTAAGTGATGATGTTGGGGTAATTGTGAAGATGGTGATGAATTGTTGAGTTAGGGTTTAGTATGAATAAATTGATATTTGGAATAATTGATTATAGTGATGTATATATATATATATTGATTATTATGATGATATAATGAAGATATATAAATGTTAAAGTGATAGGGAATTGATAAATATGATTAAAGATGATGATTAAAAGGGTTGTGGTATGAATTTTGAAGGGCTTGGTCTCTAAATACTTGAAGGACACGGCCAAGATATGAGAGACACGGCCAAGTTAGGGCAAACTTGGCCGTGTTGGATGATTTTTGGAGAGACACGGCCACTGGCTTGGCCGTGTCCCTTGACTGTGTTTGCCACTGCCTATTTTATGTTGAGAGACACGGCCGTGTCCCTTGCCCGTGTCTGCTACTGGATTTTTGGTGTTGAGAGACACGGCCACTGGCTTGGCCGTGTCCATTGCCCGTGTTTGCTACTATTTGAATTGGTGTTGTGAGACACGGCCACAAGCTTGGCCGTGTCCCTTGAGTGTGTTGGCTAAGGAAATTTATTCTTGATTATTCTTACATTGTTGAATCCTCCAAAGGTCTTTTTGTATCTACACTTTAAATATACTTGAACAAAGATGACCTAAACTAATGTATATTGAGGATTCCAAATCTATGAATAAGGTAAATTATATATGTGTATATCAATGATTGATCATACTTTTGATGGTAATGAAGATGCATATGATATTATATAAACAATGTTATGTTATATGCATTGTGAATCTAGTGAATTGTAATGTGTTATATGAATGATGTACTTTATAATGTAAAGGATATGATGAGATAATTGATTATGTATAATTGAATAATGAAATATTATAGTATGATTTGAGACATGATATGATGGGAAGCCATTGTTATTAGCTATGATGATTCAAATAAGATATGAAGCCATTATGATTGGCTATAGTGATTCAAATGAGATGTTAAGCCATTGTTATTGGCTATGATAATTCAATTGAGAATGAAATGAAAATGAAAAGATTTTGTGTCTAATATGTTGATTCAATTTTCAGAGTTCTGGATTTGGCGGCATGCCTAGAAAATGTGAAAAGGTAACAGTCTTGCCGGGTTGAGGATCTCTTTGCATTGAGATGAATTGAGATCCAAGAGACTGGGTCTGTTACTTGATAAAATGTGAAATGTGAATTGTAGTAACAGTCTAGCCGGGTTGAGGATCTCCTCGAGTTTAGCCGAGTTGATGATCCAAGAGACTGGGTCTGTTACGCTATCCATGGATAGAGATATGAGATATATTGCCTACGGGCTTGATCATTGTGATTATGGACCAATGCAGAAACTCTGAACTTTGAATAACATATTAGTGTCTGTTGGGCCCGAGTCTATCTTTGTTGTCAGTGTGATATTTAAATGTTGAAATAAATGAGAAATGAGATCTATGGTTACCTTTATTGCAAATGTGATTCATGATTGGTATGATATATAATATGATGTGTAAATGTATATGAATGTGGAACTTGTAAGAATTGTTTTCATGAAGGTTTGGATAAATCATTGAATTGTGACTTGTTGAAATAACGTATATGGATATGTATATGAGATAGAAATGGTAAGTATTGCCTGGTGAATGTTCTGTGTAAATATGTGTATAATTTATGAGATTAGTAGGAATATGTGAAGAATGCATTGAGAAAGGAAAACGGGGTAAGAGAAAGAAAATAAAATATGATGCTAAAAATATGAGGTATGATTCTTTAGTAAGGTATATTTTATTATTATTTATATTACTAAGCTTTCGGGCTTAGCGCGGTTGTGTAATCGCGCAGGTGGTTGCGGTTGATCTGGAAGTCCAGCTTTTTGCCACGAGAAAGGTATGAGTGTCTCGAGACCAACTAGAAGGTGATGCATACATGTGTGATTTTAAATTATATTGTATTTTGAGTTAATATATATTCATATGGATGAATGAAGTTTTGATAAATAAGAATATTGACTTTTGTAAATGTGTTTTAAATTAATGTTCAATTTTATGAATCTGGATAAAGGTTTTTAAATTGAAACTAAAAGTAACATTCTTATACTTTATATACGTATTGTATGTATACTAGGTATATGTATAGTACTTATATGGAGTATCAGGGTGTTACACAACCTCCAGAAAAATACACTCCCAATAATAATAAATCAAATATTTCACCCCAACTTCTCAGTCTCTCCACATTTTCCTCAAAACATATAAATATGTACATATATATAAAACATATATACAATCCCATATCACAAAATTAGTCCAAAAATTCTTTATAATTTACAATGCTCCCAAAACATAAACATAATATACATAAAGATGAAATGTACTATATAATAGAATATATACATAGCAACAACTGGATCTGATCCTGTAGCAGCAAAATCACCTCAAGCTCAACCAATTCAAGTCTAGACCTGACCAGGTTTAGATGAACTCTTCGAATCTACTGGATCATCCCTGTCACCTACGTGATAAATTTTAATCACGCTAAGCTAAAAGCCTAGCGGTACATATTTTAATAATAATGAAACTTTAGAAGAAAAGACAATGTATTATGTTGTATCATGACATTTCAGAATGTAATATGCAATTCCACTTTACTTCACATTTAACATTCTTCCTAAACATCACATTAACACATACTTAAGCATTAGGCCCAAATAACTTAATATACTATTCAAATATTAGAGTTACTGTTTTAGTTTATTTTAACACCCAACATCTAGCCTGAAGGCAAATTATAGTGACATCCAACGTCTAGTCCGAAGGCAAATCACATATCAATAACACCCAGCGTCTAGCCCCGAATGCAAATGGTGAGAACAATCTCATAGGCATGCCACCACATAGAACTTTAAAAATTGAATAATATACTAAGCAACACACAAATATTACATATTTTCCATAATCAATTTTCTTATCCCATTGTCTTTTTTACTCTTTTTTCTCATTTATAACAATGCCAAATCACTTTAATTCATTATTTCTTATCACTTTATCACAATGTATGTCATTTAGCATTACAATCATATTACCTAAATATTTTTAGGTTATTTCCACATAATTCACATAAACCACATTCCATTCATTTTAGCCATTAATAATAGCTTTTTACGATGTACATAATGCATACTCATCAACTCACATGTCATATTACAACGTATATGAATGTTTAAATAGTCAAGTAGCTTAACACATTTTCTATCCAAAATGTGTTAAGCCAAATTAAATGCAAATATGTTTAAATTATCAAATGTATGTACATACCTTAATTTAACACTTAAACTCAAGCTAAAGTATCCCTTTAACTTCCACTTCCAAATTTCCCTTCAACACTAAGGTTGGGAAAATAGCTTCCACTTAATGCCTAATCAAAATGTGAGTAAATATAATAATTTAGAATCACATTTTAAGGCATTTCAAACATAAAACCATAACTAAGCATCATTCTAATCACTTTCTCAAATTTTGCTTTTCCTTACTTTAACTTTAGAATTCCATTCCATCACATTTTAATTGGTGTTTTAAGTTTATTTTTATCATTAAAAACATATTAGAACATGTTTTAACCAATTAAATCCAATAAACAAATATTCTTTAACAAAACTCTAAAATGTGCCCTAAGCCCCTTCATTTCCAATTCTTCATTCGAACCCTTTCCAAATGCTAATCTAAGCCTATTACCATCATTTAAATCTTTTAATAACATGATTTATTCATTAAAATCAAATAAACAACCATACTTTAAAAATTATCTTCCAAAACCCTAAATTTACACTACTTCTCCCAAACTTCATCAAAACTTAATCAAATCCATCATTTGACTTTAAAATCCTTGTTTAAGCATCAAAACAACATCTTTTGTATCCATTTGAACAATTAAAACACATTATTGCAAAAATTCCAAATTACATATGACCTTAAATCATCTTCTTCATCTAAACTCAAACCAAACTTAATCATTTCTCCTATCTAACTTAAAAATCATTACTTAATACTCAAAATAGCATCATACATAGCCATTCAAGCAATTAAATCATTCTTATACAAAAACCAAAACTTCACATATTCATAGTTTCATGAAATTTCCAAAATTAAGATGGAAAACTTACTAATTAATGAAGAAATTGTCAAAACTCTGATTAATTATTGAAAATCCCTTCAAATCTTGGTGTGTGGAAGAAGAGAAGACCTCCCTTTCTCTCTAATGGAGGGTCGGCCGCTTGAAGAAGAAGAAATGAAATTTTTGTTGTAACACCCCATCTTAGCCTACGTTTATAGACCAAGATGGACTGTTAACTCATTGTGGTTGTGTCTTAATATTTTACTTAGCCAATTTTAAGTGCAGATTTTAAAAAATTTTGCCATAACCTCCCCTAAAAATGGAGGTCCCAAGTGTCGCCAAAACTGATTTTTCTTATTTTTGAAAAATATTTTATTTCACAATTCAACTCAAGCACACTCCCAATAATCCACCCTTATAACCTCAACTACATTCCTGCAAGAAGAATTCACACTTCTATACTTGCATACATAAGTGCTAAACCCAAATAAGATTTATTAGATTACTAGCAGTGTACATGTTCTAGCTTTTCAGTATAATACATTTATTTGCTAGATCATACAAGCTTATGTACATGCCATATTGCTACAATCAATCATATCCAAACTCCTACCCAAAGTAGTAGTGAAGGCCAGCTGCGCAGAACATGCTGCAATCTTGTCTCCTCGTTTAACCTACGAGTTTAGAGGGAAACTAAACTCGCTAAGCAATTGCTTAGTGGGTACTTAAATCATTGAAATAAAATGAAAGAATTATTTGAACATATATTTATATACTTTAAACAATTGAAAGGAATAAATACAAAACACAGAAGGTAAAAAGGCTTGACTGAATATTTTGAATTTAAATCATTTTCTTGCTTTTATCATTCTGGTTGCTCTACTGGTTTAACAGAACATCAGCGGATAAGGAAGGGTCATGATAAACATATCTCATCATGATCATATTTCATTATCTTTAATCATAATTCTTGCACATGTGCCAATGGCCATTATCATTGCATCATTGATCATGTCATTGTAATCATCGGCCTTCAGCCGAAATATCATATCATGTCATAAGCAGTACTGCAGTAATAGTATGATGCATCATACCCTTATCTCAAGGGTTCTGATATACCAAGTAGAGCATAAATAATTTATTAAATTACTTTGGTCATGATATTCAATAGATCATGATTTTTCCATAAGGTATGTATTGTCGGAATAGCTTGTCATGATGCCTTTCTGATCATTTCCAATTCTCCTTCATGTCATTTTATATGATTTAACATCAATCCATATCATAATATTCAAGTTTTAACACATTTAGAAAAATGACCAAATGAATAGTAGCGCGGCACGTAAAATCGGCAACGCAATGGCGCGCGACAACTAAATAGTAAAATCTGTTTTACTGCTGAAAATCAGTCAACTTTGGCAACAGTTTTGACCAAGTGAACAACCTTATTTTTGGATGGAGTTTTGCAGGAAAACACTTTCATAAGTTAACTAAATGCATGTAAAATTTCGTCGAAAAATTCTTTCGTTTGCCCCTTCAACGGACTGCCCAAAATGAAAGCTGCAGAATGGTGCCCAAAAGGGACCATTCGGCCCAATTTTCAAAAGTTGAGGGAAATTCATTTTTTTCTTGCAAAATTGATTTTTAGACTCCTTTTGTGATACCATTGAAGGACTAAGGGTCCCTCTTTCAAAAATCAACCCAAAGGGGTGATTAAAAGTTCATCAAAGTTTATGGATATTTGAGCAATGTTTAGCTAGTTTGTTTTGTTTTCATTCTTTTCACAATCAATTGATTACAAATGGTTCAAGAGTACTTTCCCACATATTTACCACACATAATAACATCATTTCAAAACTATTTCAAAAGTCCCATAAGGCAAAATATGTGAATTAATTGAAAAGGCAATGATTTAAGTACCAAACCTTGTTTATTTGCTTTATCCCTTGCTTGTCCTATTCTTTCTTCCCTTCTTCTTCTTTATCCCTTTGGTTTCCTATAATTTTCATAACTTCCATAATAAGAACATTATAAAAACCATATGTTCAAGCCTTGATTCTTTCTATCTAAAGCTACTAATTACCATTTATTCATCAATTTTACATGTATGAATCATTTACTCTAATTTCTCTTCACTTTCTTATCTTTCCCATAATCTTCCCAACTTTTCTTTCATTGATAACTTGAAAACTATCAATCAAATGAATAAACTAAAGCTAGAATTGGAATCCTTACCTTAGAATTGGTAACTTTCTTCTAAACTTTCACCTAGAAACTTGGAAATTCCTTGAATGTTTTTGTTGGAGGCCACGGCCTTTGCTTGGAGAAGGAGAAGGTGTTTTGGCTTTTGTATTCTAGAGATTTCAAGAGCATGGATCTTATATGTACACGTTTGTACATATAAATTTATTTCTTTCTATTTTTTTTTCTTTTTCTTTTAATGGATGGGATTTTGCCAAAACAAAAGACTAAATGAATAAGATTGCAACATGTGTCCTTCTTTGCCTTTTTAGCATGTGGATGGGATTTTGCCAAAACAAAAGGTTAAATGGATAAGATTGCAACATGTGTCCTTCCTTGGAAAATTACCAAAATGGTCCTTAAATTATCATACATGTCCCACTTGATGCTTGGGTGAAAGTGAAAAGACCAAAATACCCTTCAATTGAAGGTTTTGCCTTTTCTTCCTAACCGGGTGGTTTTACGATGCGTAAAACATACCGTTCTCCTCCTTTCAACCTCTAGTTTTCATTTTTGACATTCATTCTTGATTTTGAACTAATTTATAAAAATTACGCTCATGCCCTTGACTTTTGTAAAAATTCCCTTTAGGTCCTTACGTGATTCAGGTCTCCACTTAGGTTCGTTCTTCAACATCGATCACTGCAGAGTCCTTCCGTTTACTTCGGATACCTTTACGTGTCTTGTTTTTCAGTGTATAAATTATTATCACAAGAATGACGAAAATACCCTTGGTCGAGAATCCACTGTATCTCTCAAACTATGCGTTTTTGGTAAAAACCGTGGTGTTCCGTTTCGACCCAATTTTTCTCTACTTTCCATTTCTGGAGTCTGTTATATGCACTATTAAGAACCTCCAGTACAACTTTTGGAAATTAGAGTTACCTCCCCAAAACTTTTTGAAATTACAGTCACCTCCCCAAAACTTTTACAATCTTTTCAGTTAGGTCCTTTTTGTCCTATAAAGCTTCCTTTCACTTCGTGTTCTTTGGTGATTACTCGGGACGGCTCCTCTTACTGTACATGGACGTACTGTACATATGTACAAATTGAGTCGTGACATTTGTTATTTTCTCTTTCATTCCACTTTTAATTCAAGACCATATATTTATAATATTTTAATATTTATTTATTTAATTATTTATTTATTTTAAAAATGATAATTTTTATCTTCCATTCATAAATAATTTATTTTTTTTATCTTCCATTCATAAATAATTTATTTTTAAATTATTTAATTAATTTTAATTTTACAAAATATATTTATAATTTTGCCATTTGACCATTTGACTTTCTTCTTAAATGTTGACTTTTGTATATGTTATATATATTCTATATATAAATTTCACATATACACTTTATTTTCTCACTTCTAATCCTTTCATTTTCATTTAAATTATTTATTAATTCATTTAATTTATTTTTTTGAAAAATTAATGGATGTTATAATTTGGGTTCATTTTAAAGTCAATTTAGTCCAATTCAAGGTCCAAAGGATGGGCCTTGAGTCCAAATGAATAAGTCCAAATCCAAAGCCCAAATGATGGGTTTTGAGGTCCATAGAGTTTCATTTCAATCATTAAAAATTAATTAAATGGAAGAGTTTGGAGTTTACCTTCTTTAGAGCTCTTAGCGGTGGTGGTCCTAGAGTATTCCTGGATCAGAGTTCCATATTTATTAGGGTTTGGTTGCTAAGGAAGCAACTGGCTTGGGATGGCTTATGGAAAATGTAGACTTAAGCTAACCAACACCCAAACACGCTAAGGAAGCAAGTTTTATGTGGTTCACACTAAGGAAGATTGAATCTCTTTCTTTTAAGAAGAAAATGAAGGAGAATAGATGAGGCAACTAGCAAGGGTTGAATGGAATGTGTAAATGAGGTAAGGATGGCCTATTTTTAGAGTTTAGAAAGTTACAATTGGAAATTTTGAAAAAAATTGGATTAGGGTATCACAGTAGATTTTTGGAAAATGGCTACCAAGATACTGTGTTATGTCATTTACAATATTGTGCCTATGGGATAGATACCAAAAATAACACCAAAAATAATTCTCTGAAACAAGATACTATACAAGGTAACACACATTTCATACACCTTATTAATTTAACATAACCAATTCCTTCATCATAATATCCATATTTCATTATTTTATCTCTTTTATTATTTTCATTCACAATATATAACCATGAGTCACAATCACAATGTGACTCATTTCCACATCACATCACTTTTCACAAATATGTCCATATTGTACGCAACACCAGTTCACATTTATATTATGATTCATTTTCTCGTATTTTTATCACATTACTCAATTATGGTCAAATTCACAATGTGACCCACTACCACATATCATCTTCATGCTTGCATTTTATCTGCCAAATTCTCATTAATTCATAATTAATTACTTTATTATATTATCCCTTTTCCTAATTTATTCATATTTTATCATTTTCTATATTTTCCTTCAGATTATTTATTACATTGTCCATTTTCTATCTTTTTACTCAATTTCAATTATATTTTAAAATTTATACATCATGCACATAAACATCTTAATAGCCATTTTACAATGGCTCAAAGTTATTATGCCATGCCTTAATCACTCTTTTAATTATACACTTCACATACCCTTATCTAATACAATCATGAAAATAACATAACACATTCTCAAATTTATAGTGTGTCATGTCATTTACAATATTATATAAACAACAATAATTATAAACTTGTACTAACCTTGTTTCACTCTCTAAGCCTTACCTTTGATAAAAATCTACACCTCTCTACTTTTATCAATATGCTCTACACACACATAACCCAACAACAATTAACATTACTCATTTAAATTCATTTCCAAGCTCAATGTACATTAAACTATCATTATCTAAATAATTTTTATCAAAATTCCATTAAAACCCTAAATTCACCATCTACTACTTTGCTTAAATTTCATCCAACCTAACTCATTTCCAATATTTGACCAAAAAATCATAACATACATATTAAAGTAACATCAAAACAATCCACCTTAACAATTATCTTCACCACCATCAAAACCCCTAATTTTACATAACCTCTCCATAACACTAACTTCCTCCAAACTCAATCTTTTCCATCCACCAACTACAAAATCATAACATTTATATTAAAACAACATTAAATTATCCCATAACAATAATTATAACAACCTACACTTAAACCATAATTGACATATATTCATTACAAAACCTTAATTTGATAATTTATGCTCTTCTCTTCAATTTAATCATCAAATAAGCACATATCCAATATATTAACTCAATTACTATCAATATTAATCATTTATATCAACTTTCTATCTCTAGACTAATTTTACATAATCTTAAAACCAAGGAAATAAATCTTGAGAGAGAGAATACTTATTTGATTCTTTGCTTAACCTTCAAAACCACCTTAAAACCTTTGAAAATCTTGAGAAGTTTGAAGTAATTGAAGCAAGAATCCTCTCCCCTTCTACCCTTAAAATTTCAACCACCATGAACAAAAGAGGAAGAAGATGACTTCTTTTTATAAACTAAATTTCCAACTTTGTCCCTCACTTAATCACATAACTTAATTAATAAATAAAATAATATGATATTCCCTTCTTCCTATCCAAAAAATTTTAATTTAATTTAATTATTTTTTTCCAATTTACCATCCATATATATTAATATAATTATTTATTTATTTTATTTACTTTAATCTCCACCATTCCTTTTCTTTTTTCTTTTGACTTTCTATTTCTTTTTTTCATTTATTTATTAATTTACATCTTCCCATGCATAAATATATTTGTATAAATATTATATTTCATTTATATGTTGTATATATTTTAGGTACATGTTTATGTCATATATATGTAAAGTATATTTAACATATGTGTAATATGTATTTCATGTACACATCAAGTATACATTATGGGTATATCATGTATATATTATGTATATATCCTATATATATCATATACATATCTTGCATTTCCCTCACAAACATACTAACTATCCTATCAATTAATTATTTAACAATATCGAAAATTTATGGGTGTTACATTCACTATCACAATATGTCCGTTTTTTGAAAAAAAATTTTGAAAGCCCATTCAGGGCCATTCAACGTTTGATTCATTTGATTCCAACTGTATTTATCTTATTATTCCATATGCTTTCATCTAGATGAAAAATTGATGATTTTTTTTATTAGGTTCAAAATTATGGGTTCACACCATTGCAACTGACAGAAACATGAATCCATAAGTCTATCTACCATAAAAAAGACTCACAAAACCAAAGATGTCTTAATAGGTACCATCAATCACCAACTCTATTATCAAAGCAAGTTGCTTCTTCTCTGTAGGCCAAACCATGGTAATTAACTAAGCTTTATATATATCCAAGGTCCACCTAGATGGCCATACTACATAAAACCCTATAGCCCAACCATTCAATATGGCTTGGGATGAAGTAATATTGATAATCGTAGAAGCATGAGATATCCCGTCAAGAGGGATACCTTATGTATGACCCATTTGATGCAAATGTTGGGTCCCCTAGTAAAAAGTTAACATAAATAACATTAGAAGACATACCACCCTCTATCCAAAGCTTATAGTCATGAAGGATCTAACCCGGTACTAAAAACAATGCCAAAGGATCTCATTTGGGCCAAGCTCTAAGAGCCAATAAGTTTATGCACTCTCAAAATTATGGTGTATAAGTATATGCTTAGACCTATAAGAAAAAAGAGGAATATGGAAGCCTAGCTAGCATAGCCACAGCCCGGAGATGGTCCCTCAACCACACATGGTTAACAACATAATGTAAAAGAAAAGAAGTTAAATTAAAGAAGCACCAGTGTCAAAAACTAGCATCTCTCAACTTTATAAACCCAATCTAGACTCATAATGGTCTCAGCTAGGAGCAAAGCAGCAACAAATCTAGAATCCTCCCTTTGAAAAATTAAAGGAGTCAACTTGATCAAACCCCAACCTGGGCCTGCACTGAATAGAAATCCACCAGTAAGATAGAAAGCTAGAGCTCTCATTTCAATCTCTACCTCTCCTATCCTTAATGTCCTCCTAAAACTCAGCCATATGTGCACATATGTTCACTCTATCCCCACACACCAATATGGTAGCATTTGCCTCACTCAAAGAAAATAGTCTCTAGAAGGCCTGAAAATACCTTGCTCGGTGCTCAAGAATAGCCAAAATAGCCTTAGTATCACTCCCAAAGATGGCACTGAACTCCTTAAAAGTAAGACATGTCTCCTCTACTGTGAGCGGAGATTTTTGCCCCCACTCCTGGTGGAATGATTCTTGCCACTTCAGCACTATTTATGCTCAGGGCCTTTGAGAACACAGGCCTAAGCCCAGAGAAAATGGAGTCACCACCCGGACGGGCCGGGAAAAAGAAAGGGATGGATGGCTCGATTCCTAAGGAATTCCCAACCCTCTAATGGGTTTGAAAAGTTGGGTACATGTGGGGAAGGTGAGAAATGGCCCAGCACCCCACAATGCCCTGTTCATTGGAACCGGCCTCCTTTGCAGGTCTTAATATTATAAAATTCTTAAATATAACGATATTATCCATACTACATGCAACAATTAAAATAAAAGCATCATTATATTAAAATCAAAGCAATGTTCAAACAAAATAAATAAATGGACACTCATCAGAGGATGGAAAAGTGTTCTTACATTGTCCAATGTCTAAAACTAAATAGGACACCCACCAAAAGGTGGAAACGTATCTTTACATTAATCCAAAAACTTTAAAATAAATTAAATTACATGATACTCACAATATGAGGTACCCAAAACATGGAAACATACCTCTTACAATGTTTTGAAACCAAAGCAAATAAATAAAAGTAACCAACCATTCATCATAAATAAAATATTCATCCATGATATGAAACATCAATAAAAAATGTATAATAAACATTCATCTAATAAGGTAGTAAGTATATGAAATTAGGGTTTATGCAACATTTAGGGTTTCTTGAATAAAATTAGGATTTTGTAGGTTTTATGTTTAACAATTAGGGTTTTGTATTTACTGGATTAGTCAACTAAGAAATAGTTAATGTAAAAGAAATAACATGGCTACTGGATGTTTGAATTAAAAGATTAGGTTTGAAATAAACTAGGGTTTGAATCTAGAGAATGGATGTTTCGAATTTAGGGTTTTGAAAAATAATATTAAGGTTTAGGATTTAAGTAAATAAAATTGAAGATCATGAAAATAGGATTAAGAGCTAGGTGTTTGGAAAGAATAGGCTGCTGTGAATTTTAGAAAAGTAGAATTGATTATGATTTTGAGAAAACAGATTATTGTTTTGTGGTTTTAGAAAAGTGCAATTAGGGTTTTAGGCTTCAAAAATTAGTTTAATGGGTATTAAGATATTAGGGTTTTGAAAAAATAATTTTTAGGGTTTTAGATAGAAACTAGATGATAAATAGAACAATTGATCAATGTGTTTTAAATAAAAATCCATCCACTATACGCTTAAATAATTGATCAAATTGAATAATGAGGCTACTGGAAATATAAAAAAGTTAATAGAAACTCAAACCTCCGTTGTTGGTTCTACCACAAATTTAATTCTGGTTAAACAATAACAAAGACAGTGTGTGCTGCCTTTCATGGATTGTTTTGTTGTTTGCTACCTATTGATCCTTGAAGTTCGAGGTTATGAATAAATTGCCAAAAAGAATTCAAATAGTTATTGAATAAAATTCAGATCCCAAAAGTCCAATCCCCTCCAAAATCCCTTTTTTATCTGTTTTAATGTGGTATTTATAGGTAATTAAAATAAAAAAACCTAGTATGTTAAGGAAATTAAAAATTATTTTGGAAATAAAATCAAAATCCAAGCAAAACAAGATTTCAACGAGAACTGCATGCAACCTCGGGCGAAATTAGCACTAGGCAAGCTGGGAGCGAGCCACAGGCTGGGCGCGGGTAAAACTGTGCGTGGGGCGCATTTTCATCGCAGGTTTTGCCTGCGACAAATTGGCCCATGGCCAATTCACCATAGGCAAAACCTGCGGCGAATTGGCCCAAGCAAATTCCCCGTAGGCGACTTTCGTTGCCTATTCTGTTATCACCGAATTTTTATTTTTTATTTATATATGTAAATAAATAATAAATGAAAAGTAAAATAAATATTAAAATGAATAATAAATAATAAATATTTATAAATAAATGATAAATAAAATAAATAATAAATATTAAAATAAATAATTTATACTACAAAAAATTATTTTAGACTGTTTTAAAATCTATAGACTAGACTGGATCAAAAATTAAGGATCTACATCTACCATAGCCCCAAATCTAAACCATGATCCTCAAGATCCCAAAATCTTAGACATGCTGGCAGAAAATCCCAATCCCCACTATGGGCAATAGTAGGAGCAATCCTATACCTTCTTAAATTTATCTTGTCCACCTTATTCAAATGAGTGGTTCAGAAGTGAAGGGAATGGCTAAAATAAGGTTCCATGATCCCAAAACTATACAAAATGGCTCAAAATAGCTAAAAGTTGCTCAAAATAGCTCAAAACAGCACAAAGTAGTCCCAAAAAGCTTAAAACATGTGTGAAAATTGAAAAGAGTTAGCCTATTTATAAAAGAAGGGCTAGCTGCACACTGCGGTTATGCAGTCCTCACAGTAGTTGTACGACTGGATAAAATAAAAAATAAAAACAAAAAGAGAAAAAGAGTGTATATAATAAATAGTATGTAACACCCTTATACCCAATATAAGCACACTACATATACTCATATATGTAATATACGTATAGAGGATACAAGAATATCACAACCATTTAAACAAAAACAAAACTTCACTTTTAAAAACCTGTGTAAACTTAAAACAATTCATTGATATCTTATAATTAGTAAATAAAACATTACTTGTTAAAACATATATGTATCTTCATTACTCAAAAGTTTATTTAAAACATTTTTAATAAGCAGCAGAATATGCAGCGGAATATACATCTATATATACATCAAAATTAATATGTACAAAAATATAAGAATTATACATGCTGGCAGTTTGTCTTTGATCTTGATGTTCCACTAACAACTCTGATCTCAAAGTCTTAAGCCTAGACTCGACTCGGTCTAGCTGAACTCTCAGGCTCAACTGGATCTACCCTGTTACCTGCGCGATGAACCACAATTGCGCTAAGCCAAAAGCTTAGTGGTATAAACTTTGATAACAATATAGTCTAAATGAAATGTCAATGCACAACACATATATATATCACAACTCACAACATTATATCTCATTAATTTGCTCAGTTGTATCACAATTCATAATTTACATTAAAGCAAAGACAAATATGGGCCAAAAAGGATCTAATCTGCTATTCAAATTTCAGAGTTACTACTTTGGTCCATAATGACACCTTGTGTCTAGCCCCGTAGGCAATATATCCATGGATAATCCAACTAGATCTGAGCTTACGACCTAGTCTTTTCACTCGGTCTAGCTTTAAGGATTTATTTTTGAGTCTTACGACTCGGTCTTTTCACCCCAAAAAATCATATTTATCAGCTGGGCCCGGCTTAAGACCCAGTCTTTTCACCTACCCAGCAATTCATAGGCATGCTGCCAAACCCAGAACTCTGAAAATTGAATAACATACTAGGCACACAAGTTATTCATAATTCTCATTATCAAATTCTTTCATAATTCTATTCTCAAATTCTTTTCTCATTTTCTCATGATCAAATTAGGCACATTGCCTTATTATATCATCTTTTCATTTACAACACATTACTCAATTACTTTGATACATCAACATAATTCACATTATGCATATCATAACATATTTCTCATTCATCAACAATATATCAAGTAACTTAACACATTTTTTTCCAACCAATTGTGATAAGTCCCGATGTCATATAAATGTATGCAATCAATCAAAGTTTGTACTTGTCTCTAAGAGCAACAAACATGAATTCAACCTCCTCTTCCAAGATATCCCTTAATACTTGGATTGGGGTAGCTCAACTCTCTTCAAAGCCTAAACCAAAAGTGATTATAAATACTCACTTAGTGAAACACATAAGAAATAAGGAAAAGCACTGACACGCTCAATAACACGGGCGTGTCCATGACTGTGCCCTAAAACCACAACATAGAAGCTTTGACACACTCAGTGACATGGGCATGTCATTGCACGTGTCAATCCCCCAACAACGCAGTAGCTATGACACACTCAGTGATATGGGCGTGTCACTGGACGTGTCAATTCTCCAATAATACAGTAGCTATGACACGCTCAGTGACATGGGCGTGTCACTAGATGTGTCAATACTACTACAACACAGAAGCTGTGACACTCTCAGTGACATGGATGTGTCACTGCTCGTGTCACCAACACAGAAAATAGAACCATCAACACGCCCAAAGATATGGTCGTGCTACTGGGCATGTCAGGCCAAAAACCTGATATCAATACAAAAATACCACATCCAACTATCATCTTACAATAATCTTATAAACTCCACACAAACTCAACAAAAACCATCATAATACCAAAATAAACTTGCATAACATCAAAACAAATTGATTACAAGCATCAAACACAATCACAACCTTATTTCACAACTCAAAAATCACACAATCCACAACTTTTATTCTTTACACCAACTTAACCTTTTTCTTCAATCCAACCCCAAATACAAAGTTAACAAAACAAAACAACTTCAAACATACCAAAATCATCCATAAACACAACTACATCAACATCCAACAAACTCATAAACACACTCTCCAAGGAAATCAAAGAAACAAGTTGGAAACTTACCAAATATGAAGAAAAATCCTTAAAACTCCAAGCTTGGACTAAGATTAGTATGGTTCAGGAATTTCATCATTCATTTGTTCCCAATTTAGCCTTCATTTACTATAATCCATATTTAATAGTTTCAAGATTCTTAGGTTTCTTTGCAAATAAACTCATAGACATTTTCAAAATTCTAACTTATAAATTGATAATCTTGCATACTTTTGAGAAAAACTTTTGTTAAAATGTTATTTGGAAAAGGAAATTACATTAAAATAAGAAATGAAGTGTTTTGAGGGTGAAAAAAAGAAGGAAATTAGGGTTACAGAGTGGTCACGGGCGTGCCTAGGAAATCCACATGCCTATGCATATAAAAACATTATTGGAAGTAAAATTACAATAGCTGAAAAATTCACATGATCGTGTGGATGAAAAACACATGTCTGTGTATTTTTCCCAGCATCTTCCAAACTCTAAAATTCACTTTCAAGTGAGCCAAAGTTGTTCCAACTTACATTTTAACCCAAAACAGCATAAACACATTTAATAAACATAGTAAAATTGAACCCAAAACCAAACTTTTCATATATAAAGAACCCATGTCCAACACTTTACTCAATCCTCAATTAATCAAATCCTTAGCAATTAACTTAGTTAATAAAACTCCACAACCATTACTCTTAACTAAAAATAATATCAATACTATTAATTCTTACAAAATTGAAATAAAGACCAAACTCCTCATATAAAAAGTTCTTTAACCATCTTCTTGTTCAACAAATCATTTATTCAATTCTTTAGAAAATAACTCAATTAAAATGAATCAATTAACTTATTCAAGCATTAAAATTCAAAGAGAAATAAATATTTGCAACTTATAGTACACAAGCACATACCTCTTCTAAGAATTCCTCTTTTTTCTCATTTCTCTCTTTCCCTTGGATTACTTGTTGATAATCTTTTCTACATTAATGAATTCTCTTAAAAACTTGCAATTAAATGTGGATTCTTCTTGATTCTTACTTAGAAGAATGAAGTTTGGCTATGGTGAGAAGAGTGGCATGAGATGATGATGATAGAAGAGAGGAGAAGATTATAGTCTTCCTTTTTATAATATCTAGAGTCTTAATTGGGTAAGGGCACGTTCATTATAGCTATGGTTCATCCTCTCTCTTGGTTTTTTATTCTAATTTGATTTTCAGTTTCACAAAATCATAAAAATAATTTCTTTAATTAATTAAGCCCTACTATTTATATTTCATAATCTAATTCAATAAAATTCAATTCTAAAGTCACAAGGGCATGTTTGTAAATTTCTACTACCTTAGGATTCTATTTCAAAAATACCATTTTTTTCCAAACCTGACTCAAATTATTAACTTTTTAAACTTAACTCATCCTACTTTCCCACTTATTTCAAATATCCAAGTCACTTTCATCACTAGACATATTCCATTAAAAATATTTATTAGAAAATCACTGTTTAAAATTTAAAACATTACAAAAACCTATTAAATTGACTCCATTAAATTATTTTGCCCAAAAAGACACTAGTTCGAAACTAATCACGATGGGTCATGGGCTAAGTTTTCATACCAATTTTGACAAAAAATGATTTTTATCTCTCTTTGATTGATTTCATCCTTCGTTTGATTGATTTAAAGAAAAAAAAGCAATTTTCATGGAATATGCCATAGTAATTATGAATAACAATATATTATAGTGTATGAGCATTTAATAATCGTGGGATCCATAAATGTAATGCTGAATAATAAAATTTTACATCAAATTATTGATTCTAGGGGAGCTTCAACACTAGCTATTATAGGTCTTAGGTTGTTGAGCATAGATCTCTAAATAATGAACGAACTCAAAAGAAAATAGAAAAGAGAAAATAAATACAACCACATAGCATCCGTTTGCAGAACTTACTGAATTTGCAAATGGAACATATAATGAAAATTGAATGATAAAAGAAAAATAATTATAAAATTTAATAATAATAATCAAAAATAGTATGAGAAAGAAAAGAAATTAAAATGGAAGGATGTTTGATTGTTAAGGTGTGGCCGCTCGGAGTAATATTCCAAGTGCCCATTTGAATAGGAATCAGAGCTATAAGTAGTTCGTACATTTGAATGCAAAGGGTTTTTAATTAACCAATTTTATTGTTGATTAGTTACTGAATTGAAAAAGAGATTGGAAAGTACACATTACCTTAGGTAAGCATGTTTTCTTGACAATGGGTTAAAGTGCTTTGCCGCTTCAAACCTCCACTTGTGCAGAAATTGAATAAAATCAATTAATGATATTCCAAAAAGTAAAAATTAATTTAGAGAAGTTTATTATTTAGTTAATTTGAGTCACATGTACATTTTAGCAGAGTTTCAGAGTCCAAAATTTCCCTTCTGAAATAAGAGGGGAGGACACCCATTTATATGAGTCCAAAATTAGGATTGAGCAGTGGGCAATATGGACTAGCCGCACTACCATGTGCCACACGACTCATTGTGCATGCGGTTGGCCGTGTTGCTAGATGGCGTGGTAGCTTACTAAAATTCTCCTCTTTTTTTCAATAAGAGAAATTAAAAAATATTTTCAAATTTTCATTTTCCAATTATCTAGGCCAAGTGCAAAATTAGAGGTTTACACCTGCTCCTCATTACATTAATTTTACTATACAAATTAATACAATGGCATGAACCAGGGGAAAGTAGATAGAGTGAACCTAATTGGTGCATCATCTTTTAATTTTCGGAGTGCATTTGAGCATATTTGGTGCTGCGCCATTTGGACCGCCTTTTGGGCCAAAAGTCTATAAATAGATGGGGGAGGGGCATTTGCTCACTCACTCTTCTCCTTATTTTCTCTTTTGCTTTATTTCTTTCATCATTTCCTTAAAATTATGCAATCTTCTTGTAACACCCCGATACTCCATATAAGTACTATACATATACCTGGTACACATACAGTAAATATATAAGGTATAAGGATGTCACTTTTAGTTACAATTTAAAAACCTTTAAATTATATTCAAAACATAATTATATTCATCTAAAGAATATTTACTCTTTCTTTATCAAAACTTTATTTATACATATAAACACACTTTATCAGAAATACATCATAATTAAATTTATACATGTATGCATCACCCTCTAGTTGGTCTCAACAAACTCTACTCTTCTTGTGGCATGACGAAAGGCTTCATTTCTTCCTCCTAATCACCTGCGCGATTACACATCCGCGCTAAGCCCGAAAGCTTAGTAGTACAAATAAATATAAAATATGCGTTACAAAAGAATCATACCTCATATATTTAACCTCATGTTTTATTGTTTCTTGATCCTATTTTTTCTTCTTCCTCAATGCATTCATCATGCATTCCTACTAATCTCATAGATTATATACATATTTACATAGAACATTCACAAAACGATACTTACCATTTCTACCTCATATAAATATTACATGTCACATTGTACCTTCAAAATCACATATTTCAACATAACTTCTCAAACCAAATCTCCTTTCAATAATTCATTTATACAATATTATCATGCCATACTACATAACATTATACTTCATTACACCAATCACGGATCCATCATTAAGACTCACAATCAATATATCAACACACACATTACATCTCCTATTTCATAACATATCATGTCATTATTTTATTCACATTTTATCAATCATGAATCACATTTCCAACAAAGGCAACCATAGATCTCATTATTCATCTAGCTCAACCTTTGCATATCACATTAAAAACAAAGACAGACTCGGGCCCAAAACACTAATATGCCATTCAACTTTCAGAGTTAATGCTTTGGTTTAATTATCACATTATCATTATCATTGACCCAACTAGGCTTCAAGGATTTAGATTCAACCAAGCTTCAAGGGGAGTAAAACATGTTAAACTTCAACCCAACTTGGCTTCAAGAACCAATCCAACCTAGCTTCAAGGGATGTAACATCTCAATTAGGCTTCAAGGATCATATCCAACCTAACTTCAAGAGATTGTTACTATTATTAGGCATGCCACCAACAACAAAACTCTGAAAATGAATAACATATTAGACACACAATTCATTTATCAATTCCATTATCACTTCTCATCATCATCTAGGCAAATATGCCTTATTTCTTTCAATTGAATCATCATAGCCAATCACAATGGCATCATATCACCTTTAGATCATCATAGCCAATCACAATGGCATCAAATCACATTTAAATCATCATAGCCAATCACAATGGCATCAAATCACATTTAAATCATCATAGCCAATCACAATGGCATCAAATCACATTTAAATCATCATAGCCAATCACAATGGCATCAAATCACATTTAAATCATCATAGCCAATCACAATGGCATCATATCACATTTAAATCATCATAGCCAATCACAATGGCATCATATCACATTTAAATCATCATAGCCAATCACAATGGCATCATATCACATTTAAATCATCATATTATACACTTTATCATTCAAGCATACATAATCACTTACATTGCACATATATCTTAAATTCATTGTCGTATAAACCAAATGTCCATTTATTTCATTTTTGATCATTATTATCATCCTTGATAACATCACATCTCATCACTTCTCAAGACACATTTACACCATTCATTATTTAAAACATTTATCATAATAAATTTCATTACACATACCTTTTTGGATAATCATTGTATTAACAATATATTAATCTACTTAACATTGTTTTAAGTTTCAAAATCATATAAAAGAATGCATCTAGGTAAATTTATACTTACCTCAAGAACTACTCCCATCAAGCTATACATAGTCAATTACCTCCTCATATCCTTTACATTTTACCTATAGCATTATTAATGTAACATTACAAAATACATCATTTATATAACACATTACCTATAACAAGCTCCACAATGCATAAACATAACATTGTTCATATAATATCATATGCATCATCATTACCCTCAAATGTATAATCAATTTCATCAATGACATTAGACAAATGATCTCTGTTTTAACATGTGTTTGAGAATCTTATTGCAGAATTAGGTTGCTTCAAATAAAGCAGAACAGAACACTTCTAGCGGTCGCGCCTCACATGAATACGACCGCTCCATACAATTACACAATGAAACCTTATCACAGTAGGTTTCGCGGTCAGAAGTCCGACCTAAGTCGCGACCGCACATAACTAAATAGCGACCGCCCATGACTAATAGCGACCGTCCCAAATTACGTCTCTCATACATAAACCCTAAATGTAGCCAAACTTCTTTCAATTGCATTTATACACATTTTACACAACAATAATCTCATTCAATTGGATACAATCAATGACATAAACACATATCTTACATAATCATCACAATAATCACTTTAACAACCCATTAACATACATTTAAACACAAACCATCCCAAAACCATAAAACCAACATCCTTCTCCATCTTTCAAAATCAACATCCACCACTTCCAACAACAACACTTATTTAAGCTCTCAACTTAAAACCAATTTTAACACTTGAAAACATATCATAAACACATTTAATCAACCATCCATATCAACTCACCAACCCCAAACACAACTTCAAAAGAACAAAGGAAAATCAAGAGAAAGAACTTACCTAAGTTGTTGAATTCCACAAATCTTCAATTAAATCCTTTGATTCTCCCTTCAATTGATGTTAGAATTAAACAAATCTCACTTTGCTTTCTCTTGTCTAAGGAGGAGCCAACCAACGTGGAGAAGAGAAGAAGAAGAAAGAAATTGAAGAAAAGACAAAATCTCACCTCTTTAAATTTCCACCAAGCATTTCATTTCAAGTAATTACTCAAATACCCCTCATCACTTAACTTAGCTTTTTGTCTCATATAAGCCCTTATATGTAATTTCAATAACAACCAAAAATATCTTCTTCCACTTAACCATCACTTTGACTCTTCATTTGACCAATTTATATGTTATATATATCATCATATACACAACATATAAACTTGTCTCTAAACCCTATTTCTTCCCAAAATACATATACATATACTTTTCTTTCAAATAGCACATGAACATTCTCTCTTCAAATTTTCTTTTCTTATCAACTTAACATATACACTTAATCCAAATAAAATAACAATAATATTAACACTTCTAGGGTATAATTTGGGATATTACAATTCCCTCCCCATTAAATAATTTCGTCCTCGAAATTATCAGTACCATATCAATTTATTCTTAACAAAATACTATCTTAACTCCCATATGGAGTTAATTATATGCTTAAGATTTTATATTATCAAATCACATAACTTCAACTCTTCCCTTTAGAATCAACCATCTTCTCTCAATTTCCATAATTCATCCTTCTATGTGTTTATACAATTGATTACTTCTTTGATCAAACATTCAAAAGATCTCATTACATTTCCTATTAATAACTTTATACAAGAATCAGCTCCTTTATATAGTTCATCCAATCTTTATATTTAATATATATTGCTCCTTCATCTCTTTGTAATTACTCTCTTAACTTTAACCTTAAAAGCCATTGGTTGTATTTGTGCATTAATTATCCCATCATTACAATCACTGTCTAAATATATATATATCACTCTCAATTGGATAACAAGATCCTTATTTTTCACAAATGGAGTTACTTCTTTAGCATGCTTTTCATTAACTTACATATTAATATATCACCTTTCAACTTATTTTATAAATAACCAAACTTTTTCCCTGTTTCATCATAATTTATAACCACTATAACTCCATTCATTCATGTCCAAACATACTTTAACCTATTATATCGTATACATTATCATGTAAATAATTTCACTCATGGTACAACTATACACATTAAATCCCAATAATGATTCATAATTTTGGCCAAATCCAGATCAAATGATCTATCTATCACAATATACTTACATTCAAATCTTATTCAATTCCAATCAACCATTAATTAATTTAAACTTATCATAAAATTTCACAATATTCATATATGTATATATAACCTAATTCCGTTAGGGCAACTTATATACAATTCCTGATCATTTCTGATCCATATTCAATCAAATTATCATGATAACAAATTATTTCAAATTATCTTAATATAATTTCCACCAATTCTCATAAAAATTTATATCATATTTAGTACTAATAGTTCTAGCACTTAAACCTCAAGTTCATTCATTCATTACATACCATAAACATATTCAGTATAACTTTCAATCATATTTATTTTGATTACCTTATTGTCATATCATCCCTAACTCAAAACATTTCCATAATTTCCTTTGCTCTCTTTATCTTCATAATTATAACCAAATTTTTAATATAAAATGATAAAGTACAACTTTATCCATCATAACTTTTAACTATACCTCTCAAACATAATTTTCAATCTCACCAAATCCATAATACAATCATTTGATCCAGGACACAAATCCATGGATAACAAACTAACCAATCAAATATATTGAACAAAACATATGGCTTTAAGAGATCAAGATTCAAGCCTGGTACTTTCAAATCAATACTGTTCTTTCATAATTTTATTCTCAATCTTCACAAATACAAGGTTAAGGTGCATCTCCAGAAGTACATATTCCTTCTTTACATTTTTGCTATAACAGAAGTTAATACATTTCAAATTCCGTTCCAACTCAATTTGCACTCGACTATATGATCTTTATCAACTTAATTCATGTTTCAAATAATATTACCATATACTGATTCAATCATATACAATTCCCATACAAATTTCTATTTGTCACTTTATTTCTAATCCATTTACAATCTCTTATAATGTATAATTGCATAGAACTTTCCATATGTGATTACTTTGGAAGTCTAAACATCATATGATCATCAAGTTCAATGCTCAATATAATAATTTCCACTGTCCAGTATCTCTCAAGTCCATTCCATTCTCACATCCATCATATAATCCATTTAACTTTACACAATTCAAAGCCTAATCTCTCTTAAGTCCACTATTACTTACAACATCGTTTCCATATCACAATTTCTATAATTATACCACATACATATTCATAAGTCACCTTCATAATGTGATTCACACACATATATCATATACATGTATACACTTATTTGTAGGCTCTTATTTTATTTTCCTTCTTCACACATTCAATACACATTTAATATACTTCCATATTCATTTTTACCCTTTTTACTTCAAAACAAATTCTCATGTTATCTATCACATTACTCAATTCATAATAAATTCATGTGCAATATTAATCATTTCACCTAGCTCAAGTATTGAATATACATTAAACCATCAATATCCCAATAATCTTTATCGAATTCCAATAAAACTTTAACTTTAAAAACATCTTATTTACATACCACAAAGCAACATCCAACATATAATTTTCACAATTATTAAATTCATTTCAAAAATCCAATTATCACATATTATCACCTTTAACAGGAGCTTTCACAATATTCAAACATTTTACATTTTTAACATTGAAATCACAATGTTGCATTACCATAACAATAAAAACAATATCAATATTCATGTTATGCATTCAACCAATAAAGCTCATACTTATAAATATCACATTTCATTGTTTGCATAGTTATATCATCATCCATTATGCTCATTCAACATAGACACACATAACCTAACAAATATTTAGTATTATAATCAAAATTCATCTTCAATCAACAACCATGACCTCATATATGAAATTTCCTCAACCAGGTTGGTTACTCACTAGGTCTCAAGCCACTATCAATCTCGGGGGTCCGCAGGAGGCAGACAAATTCATTCATTTATATCTTTAAACATTACCTTCTCAATTTATTTCATTCTCATAATCAAATTAGGCAAACATGCCTCAATCATCTCAAACCACATTACTCAATTCATCACCCAATTGTACATAATCAATGGCATTACACAAACTTTTTCAATGATCATCCTACTTTTCACATTTCGTGTATCATCATTGATATATATATATACCTCAATTTATCTTATTCATAATTTTTAGAATCATCCACATACATTTTATTTATATCGATCAACTCACTTAATATTTTACCATAATCTCATCAATTAATAACATATCTATCTATATTAGTAATCCAAACATAAGGTTTATTAAAAAGAAACCCAAACTGTATAGAAAAGAGTACATACTTAAATTTTGATTTTATTTTTAACTCATTTCCAACTTTATTCTTCTATTTATTTCTTTATATTACAACCACATTTCAATAAGCAATAATTCAATATTTGCTTTCCTTAAGTAAACTCCTATTATTCATTTTATCAAGTAAGCTCATATTAATTTTTCCATATCATTTCTTTCTTTAATTTTCTTTTCATGCAGAACTTTATCCACATGCTATTATTCATCTCATCTCATCTAATTCAATTACATTACAATTCACATAATGCCACATCCGAGACCAACCTAGGTGTGAATGCATATACATGTATTACAAATTTCATTTCAAAACTTTCATTTTTAATTCTCTCTAAATTTTTTTTTTTTTCAAATCTTTCTCTTTTTAATTCTACTTAGGCCGAGAATCTCGAACCTAAGCTCTGATACCAAAATAATTGTAACACCCCGATACTCCATATAAGTACTATACATATACCTGGTACACATACAGTAAATATATAAGGTATAAGGATGTCACTTTTAGTTACAATTTAAAAACCTTTAAATTATATTCAAAACATAATTATATTCATCTAAAGAATATTTACTCTTTCTTTATCAAAACTTTATTTATACATATAAACACACTTTATCAGAAATACATCATAATTAAATTTATACATGTATGCATCACCCTCTAGTTGGTCTCAACAAACTCTACTCTTCTTGTGGCATGACGAAAGGCTTCATTTCTTCCTCCTAATCACCTGCGCGATTACACATCCGCGCTAAGCCCGAAAGCTTAGTAGTACAAATAAATATAAAATATGCGTTACAAAAGAATCATACCTCATATATTTAACCTCATGTTTTATTGTTTCTTGATCCTATTTTTTCTTCTTCCTCAATGCATTCATCATGCATTCCTACTAATCTCATAGATTATATACATATTTACATAGAACATTCACAAAACGATACTTACCATTTCTACCTCATATAAATATTACATGTCACATTGTACCTTCAAAATCACATATTTCAACATAACTTCTCAAACCAAATCTCCTTTCAATAATTCATTTATACAATATTATCATGCCATACTACATAACATTATACTTCATTACACCAATCACGGATCCATCATTAAGACTCACAATCAATATATCAACACACACATTACATCTCCTATTTCATAACATATCATGTCATTATTTTATTCACATTTTATCAATCATGAATCACATTTCCAACAAAGGCAACCATAGATCTCATTATTCATCTAGCTCAACCTTTGCATATCACATTAAAAACAAAGACAGACTCGGGCCCAAAACACTAATATGCCATTCAACTTTCAGAGTTAATGCTTTGGTTTAATTATCACATTATCATTATCATTGACCCAACTAGGCTTCAAGGATTTAGATTCAACCAAGCTTCAAGGGGAGTAAAACATGTTAAACTTCAACCCAACTTGGCTTCAAGAACCAATCCAACCTAGCTTCAAGGGATGTAACATCTCAATTAGGCTTCAAGGATCATATCCAACCTAACTTCAAGAGATTGTTACTATTATTAGGCATGCCACCAACAACAAAACTCTGAAAATGAATAACATATTAGACACACAATTCATTTATCAATTCCATTATCACTTCTCATCATCATCTAGGCAAATATGCCTTATTTCTTTCAATTGAATCATCATAGCCAATCACAATGGCATCATATCACCTTTAGATCATCATAGCCAATCACAATGGCATCAAATCACATTTAAATCATCATAGCCAATCACAATGGCATCAAATCACATTTAAATCATCATAGCCAATCACAATGGCATCAAATCACATTTAAATCATCATAGCCAATCACAATGGCATCAAATCACATTTAAATCATCATAGCCAATCACAATGGCATCATATCACATTTAAATCATCATAGCCAATCACAATGGCATCATATCACATTTAAATCATCATAGCCAATCACAATGGCATCATATCACATTTAAATCATCATATTATACACTTTATCATTCAAGCATACATAATCACTTACATTGCACATATATCTTAAATTCATTGTCGTATAAACCAAATGTCCATTTATTTCATTTTTGATCATTATTATCATCCTTGATAACATCACATCTCATCACTTCTCAAGACACATTTACACCATTCATTATTTAAAACATTTATCATAATAAATTTCATTACACATACCTTTTTGGATAATCATTGTATTAACAATATATTAATCTACTTAACATTGTTTTAAGTTTCAAAATCATATAAAAGAATGCATCTAGGTAAATTTATACTTACCTCAAGAACTACTCCCATCAAGCTATACATAGTCAATTACCTCCTCATATCCTTTACATTTTACCTATAGCATTATTAATGTAACATTACAAAATACATCATTTATATAACACATTACCTATAACAAGCTCCACAATGCATAAACATAACATTGTTCATATAATATCATATGCATCATCATTACCCTCAAATGTATAATCAATTTCATCAATGACATTAGACAAATGATCTCTGTTTTAACATGTGTTTGAGAATCTTATTGCAGAATTAGGTTGCTTCAAATAAAGCAGAACAGAACACTTCTAGCGGTCGCGCCTCACATGAATACGACCGCTCCATACAATTACACAATGAAACCTTATCACAGTAGGTTTCGCGGTCAGAAGTCCGACCTAAGTCGCGACCGCACATAACTAAATAGCGACCGCCCATGACTAATAGCGACCGTCCCAAATTACGTCTCTCATACATAAACCCTAAATGTAGCCAAACTTCTTTCAATTGCATTTATACACATTTTACACAACAATAATCTCATTCAATTGGATACAATCAATGACATAAACACATATCTTACATAATCATCACAATAATCACTTTAACAACCCATTAACATACATTTAAACACAAACCATCCCAAAACCATAAAACCAACATCCTTCTCCATCTTTCAAAATCAACATCCACCACTTCCAACAACAACACTTATTTAAGCTCTCAACTTAAAACCAATTTTAACACTTGAAAACATATCATAAACACATTTAATCAACCATCCATATCAACTCACCAACCCCAAACACAACTTCAAAAGAACAAAGGAAAATCAAGAGAAAGAACTTACCTAAGTTGTTGAATTCCACAAATCTTCAATTAAATCCTTTGATTCTCCCTTCAATTGATGTTAGAATTAAACAAATCTCACTTTGCTTTCTCTTGTCTAAGGAGGAGCCAACCAACGTGGAGAAGAGAAGAAGAAGAAAGAAATTGAAGAAAAGACAAAATCTCACCTCTTTAAATTTCCACCAAGCATTTCATTTCAAGTAATTACTCAAATACCCCTCATCACTTAACTTAGCTTTTTGTCTCATATAAGCCCTTATATGTAATTTCAATAACAACCAAAAATATCTTCTTCCACTTAACCATCACTTTGACTCTTCATTTGACCAATTTATATGTTATATATATCATCATATACACAACATATAAACTTGTCTCTAAACCCTATTTCTTCCCAAAATACATATACATATACTTTTCTTTCAAATAGCACATGAACATTCTCTCTTCAAATTTTCTTTTCTTATCAACTTAACATATACACTTAATCCAAATAAAATAACAATAATATTAACACTTCTAGGGTATAATTTGGGATATTACACTTCTACTTCTTCTCCTGAAGCTACTAAGGTGCTAGCCATTGGGGACTTTCTTATGGACTCTCATACCCATGCTTCGTAGACTGGTGTCATGTAGGTATGCCTTGTCCTTCTTTTTTTCATGCAAATAAATAAACTACCTTCTCATTGCCTTTTTTGGGCCTAAAATAAATAATTTGATTATTTATTATACCTTTAGTGGCATACTTGTAATATTTGTGATCTTGGAGAAATTAAATAAGCATTTGACGGTATATGTGTTGTATAAATCTAATGTATGCCTAATGTATACATAGCATATAATTATTATATATGTTGGATATATATATATTGTATTTAATATATATATATATATATTGTACATATAAGGTATACTTGATGTATACATAGGATACACATTATATACACATATGAGTAAAATATACATTAAATATACATTACATATACATAGTATATACATTATATAAATATGTATATTATGCTATATATAACATATAAGTAACATATATATGACATATACATATACATAGAATATATGAAACCCATAAATGGTATATATATATATGTATAATTTATGATGTAAGATGATAAACAAATAAACAAATAAGAAAGAAAAGAAAGTTAAAATAAGGAAGAAGTGCTTAGTAGAGATTAAAAGTAAATTAAATAAATAATTAAATATATAATAGTTGTAATATATATATTATATATACTTGAAATATATGTGAAATATAAATTGAATATATAAGACATATAAATATACATAAGATATACAATACATATACATGAAGTATAAATTGTGCAGGAAAAGTTGATGATGATGATGATGATGATAATAATAATAAGAAAAGTCAAAGAATGAAGAGATATGATTAGTGGAAAGTAAACGCAGTAAGATATTTAATTATTTAATTAAAAAATTTAAACATTGAAGTAATTTTTAGTGGTAGTGAAAAATTATGGAATTCTAATAATTAATTAATTAATTATATTATTATATATATTGTTAAGAGAAAAGAAAGAAAGTAGATTAAAATAAGTTAAAATAAATAACAATTAAATTAAATTAATTTAAATTAATGGATGGGGAAAAAGAAGCAATATCTTATTATTATATTAATTAATTAATTCATAATTTTATAATTTAATAAAGGGAAAATTTGAAAAATTAAAATATATAAAAAATCATCATCTTTTTCTTTGTTCCATGGTTGGCCGAATTTCATGTCTAAAGAAAGGGAGAGAGTTTTCTTTCAACCACACCAAATTCTACAAGATATTCAAGGGATTTGAAGTAATTTTGAAGTTTCATCAACATTATGTAAGGTTTCTTCTTAATTTAAGAAGTTTTCTTTCAATTTAAGATTATGTATAAATTTAGATTTTTATGGGAGTGTTTATAATTGTTAATATGGATTGCTATAGAGTATTTTTAATGTATATGTGATGATTATAAGATTGGTTGGTGAAAATATTTAAGCTTTGGTGAAATTGTGATTTATGGCAAAATTATGTGAAATTAAGGTTTTGTATAGAAAACATTATAATTTTTTTTAAAAGGTTCAAACCCCCGGAAATACTTTTTTTTGGGGTTCGAACCCGCGACCTTCCCCTAGTGGGTTGGGTCGCTAGTCCGCTGGACTAACCCCATCGGGTTAGAAAACAATAAAATTATTGAATTAAATTGTAATGATTTTATTTTGATGTAATAGTAATGATTTTGTGGTTGGAT
Organism: Garcia nutans; assembly: GCA_947685225.1. NCBI lineage: Eukaryota > Viridiplantae > Streptophyta > Magnoliopsida > Malpighiales > Euphorbiaceae > Garcia > Garcia nutans. The sequence continues at coordinate 27,461,631 of CANTUV010000009.1, read as the reverse complement.
GATTAAAATGATTGTGTTTGGTAGGAATTTGGAAGAGGTAGTAAGGTAATTAGGGTTTTGGAGCAATTCTTGATTAGATTGAGTATAAATGGAAATTTAATTGATTAAATGTATTAAAATGGAATCCTAATGCAATATTTAAACTTATAATTTGGTTAGAGGTTGAGCAACATGAAGTTGTACATTTAAAGAATTGAAGGGCAATTAATGAAAATTAGGTAGAATTGAAGTATTTAATATTTGATTTGGTTAAATGAATAGAAATGTGTCTATAATGATTTATATTAATTCATAACATGGCTAAGAATTAAGTAGAGTGTATGTGCTCAATTAAAGTAGTGAAGAATATGTTAGAAAGTGAAGGAATGTGAGTGAACTTGACTTGGAATTGTGCATGTGTATGTTAATGTGATAAAAGAAATGGAATTGAGAGTTTGGCTTGCAAAAAGGAATAAGGTTAGTACATATCCTTAAAACTTGTGATTTTCATCAAATGTGAATTGACATTGCGTATTTAAAGTTACTTGGTATGTAAATGCATAAGATTTGTAAGTTGAGCCATTGTAAATGACTATGATAGCGGTCATGTGTATAATGTAGTAAATGTGGAACTTGCTAAAAAAATAATAATTGAAAAATATGAGAAATAAACAATGTGTTAAGAAATGAGAAAGAAGATGTAAAAATTATGAAAGGAACCATTATGTTGTAAAATGTCTAAATTGATAATATTGAAAGATGTGATAAATATATGTAAAAGGAGTCACATTGTAAATGTGGCTCATGACTGTGTAATGTGATAGTGAAATGGTAATGAATATGTGAAAAATAACTAAAGCATGATTCGATATAAAGTGATCATGGGAAGTGATTATCCCTTGAAAAGAATGTGGTAATGATCATTGAAAACATGGAAATGTGAAAGTGATCATGATAAGATTGATCACTTGGAAACTGTGGAAAAAAAATACTAAGATTAAATGATTATTGTGTTATAAAAGTATGATTGAATATGTTGAAATAAGACAATATGACATAATGAAAATGAGAAATGATGAAAATGGTTATGTAAAATGAGAATGTAATAAAATGTGTAGTTACCTTATTGTGAGCGGGGATTTTTGCCACCACTCCCGGTGGAATGATTCTTGCGACTTCAGCACTGTTTAGGCTCGGGGCCTTAGAGAACACGGACCTAAGCCCGGAGAAAATGGAGTCGCCACCCGGACGGGCCGGAAAAAAGAAAGGGGTGGATGACTCGATTCCTAAGGAATCCCCAATCCCCTAATGGGTTTGAAAAGTTGGGTACGTGTGGGGAAGGTGAGAAATGGCTGAGCACCCCCACAATGCTCGGTTCATTGGAACCGGCCTCCTTTGCAGGTCTTAATATTATAAAATTCTTAAGTATAACAATATTATCCATTTTACATGCAACAATTAAAATAAAGCATCATTATATTAAAATCAAAGCAATGTCCAAACAAAGTAAATAAATGGACACCTATCCAAGGATGGAAACATGTCCTTACATCATCCATGTCTAAACTAAATAGGACACCCACCAAAAGGTAGAAACATGTCCTTTACATTAGTCCAAAATATAAAAGCAATTTAAATTACATGATATTTAACTAATGAGGTACCCACAAAGTGGAAACATACCTCTTAAACTTTTAATACTAAAACAAACAAATAATAATCATAACAATAAAGAAAATAATCATCCATGGTAAATTAAAAAAATCAAGCATTGAAATTAAATAAATCATCAAAATATATAATAAACCATATAATCAAATCGTAAATTAAATAAAGCAAGTAAGGATGTAAATTAGGATTTACTGTTTCAATTTAAAGTTCTTTAATTAACATTTAGGGTTTTGGGATTTTAGTATTATTATTGTTATTTGTTTAGGCTTACTGTAAAGATTTAGGAAAATTAGAATGAATTAAGGTTTTATAAGTTTAAGAAATTAGTAAGGTTCTTTGATTGACCAAATTAAGGTTTAGGGGTAACATTATGAAATTAGGGTTTTGGAATCTTAAAACATTAGAGTTTGTAATTCATGGTTACTGGATTGTGATTTTAGGTTTACTGTATTGAGTTTTAGGGTTTAGATTTATTTGTCATAAGATTTTAAGGTTTTAAGGATTAGGGTTTAGGAAAACTAGGGTTTACCGTATTAGTTTTGAGAGAATTAGGGTTTTTTGATATTTTAGAAAACATATTTGATTTTAGGATTTAAGGAAATAGTTTAGAGTTTTATAAAAATGATTATGATTTTTAGAAAACATGAAGAAGATTAGAGTTTGGAGATTTAAGAAAACATTTGGAAATTTTGGACAAAAAGTTATGGTTTAGATGAAAATAGTTCGGGGAAAATAGTTTAGGGTTTTAAAACTTTTGGAAGCAGAAGAATAGTTTTAGGGGTCTTTAGATTTTTTGAAAATAGAAGAGTAATTTAGGGTTTGTGAAGTTTTGGAAATAGAAGAGTAGTTTAGGATTTTTAAGATTTTTGGAAACAGAAGAAACACTTTTAGGGTTCTTAAGGTTTTTGGAAACAGAAGAGTAGTTTAAGGGTTCTTAAGGTTTAGATCATTGACTAATGCTACTGGAAGAATGTATGACACATTACTAAGTTTAATAATTTAGATTACTTAGAGAAATAAATGATGGAAACATTGTAAATAACATCAAACCAAAGATTTATAATCAAACCTCCGTTCATTGGTTCCTCCACAATTTGCTTCTGGATGAACAAAGACAAAAGCAATGTTGCTGCCTTTGAATAGAATATTTATTGCTACTTCTTGTTAATGTCCCTTGTGCTAGGGTTTTTTCTGTCTCTTTTTACTCCGATCCAATCAAAGTTCAAATTCCAAAGTTTGGTTCAGTAAAACCAATTTTTGACCCCCCCCCTAAATTCTGAGCTTTAATAATGTGTTATTTATAGGAAAAATTATAAGACTACTTCTAATTATTTAAGGAAACTAAAATTAATTAGGAAAAGAAACCAAAACCAAATAGAATTTGGTTTCGGAAAAACTGTGTTGGAAAATTGCGCTAGCGAAAAAACTGCTGCGGAAACTGCGAGAATTTCGAGCGCTGGCTGGGGCGGCTGGCCAATTCGCCGCAGGAATTTCCTATAGCGAAATGGTCCAAGGCCATTTTCCCTCGTAGGAAATTCTTGCGGGCGAATTGGCCTTGGCCAATTCCACTTTCGGCGATGAATTTTTTTGTCGCCGATTTTTATTTTTATTTATTATTTATTTATTTATTTATTATTATTATTATTTATTATTATTTATTTATTATTTATTATTATAAAAAATTATAAATAATAAATACTAAAATAAATATTATTTAATTAAAATACCACAAAAATTATTTTGGACTATGTAAAAAATATCAAACTAGACTGGGTCAAAAATTAAGGGTCTACAGTTTGCCCCCTTCTTGAACGATCTGAGACTATAACAAAAGAGAGTGAAAAGCAATAAGACTTAATTTTTGAGATGGTTGAGGTTTTGGGTTCTGGACCATGTTCGAGTTCTAGACTCAAGGATAATATTAGGTTCTGGACCCAAGCTAAGTTCTGGACTTAAAAGAAATTTAAGGTTCGGGACCTAAGGATAATTTGGGTTCTGGACCCGAGCTAAGTTCTAAACTTAAGAGAGATTTTAGGTTCTGGACCTAAGCGTAATTTGGATTCTGAACCTGTGCTAAGTTCCAGACTTAAAAAAGATTTTACGTTCTGGACCTAAGCGTAATTTGGGTTCTGGACCCGAATTAAGTTCTAGACTTGTGAGCGGGGATTTTCGCCCCCACTCCCGGTGGAATGGTTCTTGCAACTTCGGCATTGTTTAGGCTTGGGGCCTTAGAGAACACGGACCTAAGTCTGGAGAAAATAGAGTTGCCACCCGGACGGGCAGGGAAAAAAGAAAGGGGTGGATGACTCGATTCTTAAGGAATCCTCAACCCCCTAATGGGTTCGTAAAGTTGGGTACGTGTGGGGATGGTAAGAAATGGCCCAGCACCCCCACAACGCCCGGTTCATTATAACCGGCCTCCTTTATAGGTCTTAATATTATAAAATTCTTAAGTATAATAACATTATCCATATTACACACAATAATTAAAAGAAATCATCAATATATTAAAATCAAAGCAATGTCCAAACAAAGCAAATAAATGGATACCCATCCAAGGATGGAAACATGTCCTTACATCACATGCCTAGATAGGACACCCACCAAAAGGAAGAAACATGCCCTTTACATAGGTTCTAAAATAGAAAAGCAAATTAAATTACATAATGTTTAACTAATGAGGTACCCACCTAGTGGAAACATACCTCTTACAACTTTTGGAAATCTAAATTAATTGATAAAAGTAAATAATCATTCATCATAAATAAATCATTCATCAAAGCTATTAACCAAAATATAAAACAAACATCCATCCATGACAAATTAAATAAATCAAGTATTGAAATTAAATAAATTAAAGCATAAGAAATAAATCAAAGCATATCAAGTATGGAATTGAATAAAGCAAATAAAAGTCCAATTATGGCTACTGTGACTTTTTATGGAATTAAAATAAATTAGGGTTTTATGTTTTAAAAGATTGGTAAGACTCTTTGATTAACCAAATTAAGGTTTGAATGATGAGATCATGAAACTAGGGTTTTAAATACCTTAAAATACTTTAATTTGGGATTTTTGGTTATTGAATTTTAAGCTACTGTGTAATTTTTGAGTTTTTATGTTTTTATGTTTTTTAATGTTTTAAAAGGATTAGGGTTCATAAAAATTAGGGTTTAAGGTTTTAAAAGGATTAGGGTTCATTATTTTAGGTTTAAAAGTTGAATTATGGATTTTAGGGTTTTGAAATTTGGGTCTCGGGTAATGAATAATTTTTAGGGTTTTAGAAATCAATTTAATATTTTATGAAGTTTTATGAATTTAAACAAATGGATTGAAGATTTTATAAGTAGAAAATATGTTTTTGAAGGCTTTTTGAATGAAATAGAACCTAATTTCAAAATTTGAAAGAAACAAAATTTGATTTTGGTTTTGTAGAAAAAAATGTTCAATTAGAGTTTTAATATTTTTAAGAAGAAAAAATAACAATTTTAAGTTTTTTTATAAAAGAAAGTCACGTTTTAGTGTTTTAACTTTGGAAAGCTAAATTAAAGTTCTAAGATTTTAACTTTTGAAAAACACAAAAAAAAAACCCTAGTTTAGCTACTGTGTAAAAAATTAGAATTTAGAATTTCATACCTTCTTTTGTAAGTTGCTCCAAAAACAATTCTTCTTGGATGAACTAGCTCCAAAGACAAGCCTTTTTGCCTTTGCAATCCCTTTTTTCATGATGCTGCTGTTCCAGAAAAATTTAAATTGAATTTCTTCTTTTCTTTCTTTGATTTGGTTTCAAATTTTCCAAACTCCCTTTGGATTTCCTCTCTCTCGGCCATCTCCTATTTTCAATGCCTTTGGTCCTTATTTATAGTGGTTTAAGGTTATTTATTCCTAATTAATTAAGGTAACTAATATTAATAAAAAAAGAAATTAAAACCTAATTGGATTAGGTTTAAAAAAAATTTGCGTTGAAAAATTTTGCGCTGGCGAAAACTGCAGCAGCCGGACCCGTGGCTGGGGCCAGTGGGTGTGCCAGCCCGCAGGAAATTCCTGCGGGAAGTTATTTCGCCCGCAGGCCTGCGGGCAAAACGCCTACGGCCCGCACGACTTCTTTTCGCTGCCGATTTTTTTTCCAACTCCGAATTTATTTTTATTTTTAATTTTTAATTATTTATTTTCATTTTTTATTAATAAAAATTAGATAATAAGGTAAAAATTATTTAATTAAATTATTTTGGACCAATTAGACAACAAAAATCATTTTAGACTAAATAAAACATATTGGACCGGATTGGGTCAAAAATTAAGGGTCTACAGGACTTAAGAAGGAATTTTACCTAAGGATAATTTGGGTTCTAGACCCAAGCTAAGTTCTAGACTTAAAAGATTTTAGGTCCTGGACCTAAGGGTAACTTGGGTTCTGGACCCAAGCTAAGTTCTGGACTTAAAAGAGATTTTAGGTTCTGGACCTAAGGGTAATTTGGGTTCTGGACCGAGTTAAGTTCTAGACTTAAGAGAAATTTTAGGTTTTGGACCTAAGGGTAATTTGGGTTCTGGACCGAGCTAAGTGAGATTTAATTGTCTGCAAAAAATAATTATAGTCAGTAGTATACTAAAGGAATTTGCAAAAATTTTAGCTAATTTTTACCATGCACATGCATATATGCCCCTGCGTGTAAAAATATTTTAAAAGTATAAAAATATTTATATACACGCAAGTATTTGAATGATTAAATTGAATAATTGAGTTTATTTACTGTGTAGTCACTGTTAATGCACTATTTATTATTCGTAAATAGTAATCTACTATTTGTAAATAGTAACCTACTATTCATCAATAGTGAAATTTACTTTTTGAATTTTTTTTTCTTTGCCATTCCTCCATATAAAAGACTGATTTCTTCATTTCATTCACAGCAAACTTGTTTGTTTTATTCATTCATAGCTATAACCCTTTCATTTTAGAGAGTTTAGCATATAGTTTTGGAAAAATGCATGCTTCAAGATCAGAAACTCATTCTAATACTGAGTTATTGGAATTTATTCGGCGGCATGAAGATGGAAATATAGGCCTGCTAGTTGAGATGCTGCTTCATCGTAGTTCAAATCAAAAGAGCAAGGTAATTATTTATTTTAACAGCAAATTATTTTTTGTTGTTGTTTTTTATTCTCTTTTTTATATATTTTCTTTTTTCTTCTTTTTCATTTTTTTATTTTCTATTTTCTAGGAAATTTAGGAAAAATATATTTATTTAAGAATTTAAGTAGATAGAATATAAATTAATTTAGCCTAAAAATCAGTGATATTGATATAATGATATACTTACCTCGTGTTGACTTACCTGGCTCCGTGTTAGGGTGATCGTTGCGTTATTCGGGGCAGAGGGTGTATCTACAAAGCCCGACAATAATATGATATAGCGCCTTCTTGGGTAAGGCAGATTATCCGAGATTGCGGTTTTGAGAGCTTCATCTTACAATTACCATCCGAAGAGTGTCTGATAGATCGGAGTGTGATTCAGGCGCTTGCTGAACGATGGTTGGACACAACTCATACTTTTCACTTGCCCATTGGAGAGATGACAATTGGTCAGTTCGATTATACAGCTATAACTGGCATTCGGTATAATGGTCTTCCGATTCCTCTTACCAATGATATTCTGATGTTTGAAGAAATTTGATAATTAATTGGTATGGAACCATCATTTAAAGGGCCTTTCAAGATAAAAATCGAGCCAATTCATAGTTATTGGATGAATTATGAAGTACGGGTTCATAGACACACAGCCCAACAGTATGCTAGAGGATTTTTGCTGTATTTGCTCGGGTCGACTATTTTAGGTAGCACCAAATCCGCCATCCATTTGTCAGTGTTGAGGGCCCTTACTTATATGAGGATGGTACCACTTTACAACTGGGGTGAGGCTGGTCTTACCTGTCTTTACCATGGTCTTGACAAAATTTGCCGAAATAAGAAGTCTTTTATTAGCTTTATGGCAGTTGTTGAGGTACTCTTCTTCCACCAATGTCAATTCCATTCTTATTCTTGTATGAATTTGATTTTTATTATTGTTGTAGGCATGGGCATATGAGCACAATCTTGTGAAGGTGCCTAGCATTTCCTGAGAGAGAGTCGGGTATTCAAGATTAAAATTTTGGTTTCAGATCATATAGAAGTTCCCGGCTCTCACCATGTGCATAGCCAATGCTATTTCTTGAGTTGCCTAACCTGGGACCAAGTAAAATATCATTAGCATACTTTAAAATTTATATGAAAGTTTACTTACCTCATGTCATTTTGTAGGCAAATTTGTCTTGGTGGAACCCAGAAGAGCGGACAAACTAGACTTCCTCCATGAATGCTGCACTGCCTTTTCAACATACTCACTGAGTCATCGCTAGCCCTGTGTCTAGTAGCTGGTTTCTCAGATAGAGAGTATATGAGTGGTTTCTTAGTCTCAAGTAGCGGAGGATCCCGATGCATTACCCGGAATATACCTTGAATATCACATCAATGCCGAAGAATGTATGGTGGTTGGCCCGGCACGGTTATGATGTTAAAACATTTCTCTATCCATCGGGTGCATCTTATACCCAGTTTATTCAAATTGGGCTTTTGAACTTTAACGTATCTCCTATTGGTGTACAGGAGATTTCTAAAGAAAATGAGGATAGAGATGAAGAGAAACATCATGAAGAGGGAGGAGAGTTTGGTCCACATCTCGGGGCTAGCACTTCTCAGGTAAACTTTTACCATTTTTTCATTGCAATCACTTCTTTCTTAACTTGTTTTGACCTTTTTAATGATTGTTGCAGGCTACTGGCCCATTTGATCATGAGGCTGGACCTTCTTTTACTGCTTCTTCATTTGCTCATTCTAGTCCATCGGATATGCCATCTCATCCGCAGGGTATTGATATGAATTACCTGGTAAGTTTTCTTGTTCCATGATAATTTATGCTATATGTATGCTTTTACTCTTTTCTTTTCTGGCTCATAGCGGATGCTTGAAGAACAAAATAAGAAACTTCAAGAAAAGCTGGCCGCTAGTCGTCAACAGGTTTCCCATTTTGAAAATTTGTACCGTCGATCAGAGCAAAATTTTTGAGACTTTCGATTTCAGGGGATGAAAGATCCTAGTGCTTCTTCATCTAGAGGCACTCAAACTAATGACCATGAGATCCTTTCATCTACTTTTGATGAAGACTATTACAGATTGACAGATTGGAACTCCAAGGTAATAGAGATTCCTGTGCTCCTACTTCGGGTGGACTCGGGACGGGTGATTTGCCTCCTCCTCCAACAGGCGATGATTTTTTCAGAGCTTTATTTGATGATCTACCACCTCCTTCTTAGTGATGTATAAATATTGTGTCAATTGAGGAAACATTGTAAAAAGAGTATAAAAACAATAATGATAATATATAATTTTTACTTTACTGCAACTTTTTTTTTATCATCATTATTATTGATCTACAATTTTCCTTTTCACATTCACAGTCACACCAATTAACTAAACCAAATGCAACACGGCAATTAAAGAACTTTCATCGCCAATTCCTTATCCTCATGCCTCTCGGCCTCATGCTTTCCTTATCAAATTTGGAATGGCACAATCCTCCTATATAAATCACTTTTCACGCCATAATTTCATACAGAAGCCAAGAGATAAAAACTCCTTTTATCAATTCTAATTTTCCTTCCGCCTTTCACAATGACCGAACTCCATTTAAAGAAAATGAAAATTCTATTTAAGAATATGAATGCCATTCATTGGAAGTAAATGTCTTGGTAAAAAAATTGATACTTTGAAGTGTTTTCAAAATGCTAAATTAGACCATTCTTTTTTACATACTATGGCTTCTTTTTGGAATGTGGATTCTAGGACATTTAAAATTAATGGCTTTGAAATATGTCCCTTGATTGAAGAATTTGAGGCCATCCTTGGATATCCAAATAATAAATGGCATTACCCATGTTGATTTCCAAGACTCAACAAAAAAATGTAGATGTTATTTCAAATCTCAAAGCCTGAAGTTCTACAGTTGATGAAAGGTGAGAAAATTCTGCTTGGTCCCTTAATTGACTTTTGCCTTTCTCATTTGGCACCTACTAAGGCATGGGGATGCATGCTTTGTCTTTGCTTGCTTGGTCAATTCTTGCTTGTTTGTTCTAATGGTGATATTGATCCACGAGTATTGGATATCATGGACCAAATGGAAGGAGACTTGTCGTCGATACCCGTGATCTTAGCTAAGACTTGAGTTGTATTAGACCAACTTAAGTCAGGATTGTCAAAGAGACTGACCGAGAGTCCATTGTTGCTTCAAGTAATTACTTAAATTGCCCTTTCAGGTTTTTAATTTAGGTTTTCTCTTTCTTCTTCTTTTTTTTATTTTTTATTTTATTGCTCTAATTTTTGCCTAGTCCACCCATGCGGGTTTTCGGAACTAGCGAGCTATCCTAATTTTTGCCTAAGATGCCCTTACGAGTTTTCAACTTAGCAGACTCTTCTTCTTCTTCTTCTTTTTTAATTTAATTTTTCCTCATAGATTTGGCTTCAGAAGTGTCTCTGCTTGCTTGATACTCCATCCATGGATTTTGCTAGATATCTACCACAACATCATTCTGTTAGGAAGCTACTCCATCCTGCTTCTTCATATGTTGATTGGGTTGACTGGATCCACTCACGCGCTGAAGTCAACATCCGTTGGTTGGTACCTTGGTCAAAATTTTCTCGTATCACCATGCAGACATACTTGATGTATGCTCCTCTGGCTGCTCTTTGTCAAGGTGCTTACTATGATCCCCGTCGACTTGGCCGTCAGTATAGAGCTGAGCCTCGCGGTTCTAAATTCACTCCCGATTTAGACATGCCTCGCTTGACTGAAGCCTACTTGGATCAGCTAAGGCAAAGCTAGCCTGCACATTACACTTGTCGTCTGCCATAGATTTTACATTTGCCAATTCATAAAGTGTATTGTTAGGATGAAAAAATAATTAAAGTAATAAAAGATGCTTCTTTTCCTTTTATAATTTGTCATCACCTTTTGCTATTGTGTTTATTTATTTCATCCATATCTGGTCAAATACATATAATGGTGCACATAGAACAATTTTAACATTAATTCTGTTTTATTAAATTGGGGAACAACCAAACATAAAGCCAACATACACAAAATCACTCCTGTTCCCAACTAGCCCTTTCGGGTTTTCTAATTGACAATTTTCTCTTATTTAGCCCTAATTGTTGCCTAGCCTACCCTTTTGGGTTTTTAAACCTAGCAAGCTCTTTTTTTTTCTCTTTTTTTATACATAAAACCTCTTCAACATGTCAATGTTCACTGGCTCACTAAACTCGTTCCTGTCCATGTCTAATAACTTCACTGCACCCTTATTCATGACTTGTTTCACAACATATGACCCTTCCCAACTAGGCCTAAACTTTCCTCTTGGATCAGACACATTAGGCTTACATTATTACAACACTAAATCCCCGACTTTGAGTTTTCTGATCTTAACTCTTCTATTATAAGCCCGAGCTATCTTCCTTTGATACAGTTGATGATCATACAATGCTTTTAACCTTCTCTCCTCTAGTAAAGCTAACTGTGTGTATCTGCTCACTACCCATTCTGTTTCAGGCAATTTAGCTTCGAAGACTACTCTTAACGACTTGATCTCAATTTCAATTGGCAACACTGCTTCCATCCCGTTAACCAAAGAGAACGGTGTCGTTCCAGTCAGTGTTCACACACTTGTTCTATATCCCCACAAAGCAAAAGGAAGCATCTCTGACTAATCCCTGCATGTCTTGGTCATCTTGGACATGATCTGCTTAATTGTCATGATTGTTGCTTCTACCGCACCATTAGCCTTTGGTCTATAAGGAGCGGATCGGTAATGATGGATTTGGTACTTCGAGAATAAATCCTTAACTGCTCCTTGAAACTGTACCCCATTGTCTGATATCACACTGTGCGGGACCCCATACCTGCAGATGAGATTCTTTTCAATAAATCTAGCCATTTGACTTGCGCCCAGTTTGTTGAAGGATTCGGCTTTGACCCATTTTGAAAAATAATCTACCGCTACTACAATGAAACGGTGACCGTTTGAGGCTATCAGATGTATCTGTCCTATAATGTCAATACCCCAAGTGGCAAAGGGCCAGGGTGAAGACATAGAATGCAATTCTTCAGGAGGCATGTGATTCAAGTTACCATACATCTGACATTGTTGGCACTTCTTTACGAACTCTATACAATCTCTCTCCATAGTTAACTAGTAGTAACCTTATCGAATTATCTTCTTAACTAGGGTCAAACCACTCATGTGTGGATGGCAACATCCCGCATGTATTTTTGACATGATATGCTCCACTTCAGGCTTCTTCAAGCATCTCAAATGCACCCCATCGGGCCATCTTCGATATAACTCCCAATGGAAGTTATTGTATTGTAAGGACCACCACCTTATGGCTCTTATTTCTTTCTTTGTTGCCCCCGATGGGTATTCCCTTTCCTCAAGAAATCATCTTATAGTATCATACCATGTATCATTGCCTCATATTCATAGCAAGGAGTTGATGAACTGGTCAAAATCAGAGGCTTAAGTAATAAGTTGATAGGATTTTCCCATACCGAAGCCAATGTGGCTAGGGCATCAGCCATCTGGTTTTCTTCTCTTGATAGGTGTAAAAACCTACACTCCTTGAAGTTCTTCTTCATCATAGTCAAGTAATGGTTGTATGGTTTTAATTTTTCCTCTATCAGCTCCCACTCTCCATTTACTTAGGACACTACTAGCAATGAATATCCGAAAAATTCCACCTTATCCCCCTCCATAATCAGTAGCGTTTCCAAACCAAAGATACATGCTTCGTACTCCACCATATTGTTAGTTGCCCTGAATTTCAACTTTTTGGCTAAAGGGATAAGTTCCCCTTCTGGCGATTCTAGTATGACTCCGAAACCTGCTCCTTTCCGATTTGCTGTTCCATCAAAATACATTTTCCATCCTTGTACTTCAATTGCTTCTAAATGTTCATCCGAAAATTCCAAGACTACCTCTTCGCTATCTGGTAATGCTTGTTGGGCCAGGAATTTTGCCACTGCTCTATCTTTGATTGTTTTCCTGGTTACATACTCAATCTTAAATTCTTCTAATATTATCAACCATTGACCGTACTTCCCAATCAAAGAGGGTGTCTCCCTTAAGTACTTCATTGGATCCAACCAGGAAATTGCTTGCACACTATATGATTGAAAGTAATGCCGCAACTTCTTAGAAGACCAAACCACGGCTATACAGGTCTTTTCAATGATACTATACTTAATTTCATAAGGTAGGAGCTTTCTACTCAAATAGTAAACTGCATGCTCAATCCCTGACTCATCTGCTTGGGCTAGCATGGCTCCTATTGACTCTTCTTCTACTGTTAAGTATAGTAACAAGGGTTTATCGGGTTTAGGTGGTTTCAAAACAAGCATATTCAATAAATACTCTTTTATTCGCTCAAAGGCCTTTTGACATTCTTCATTCCACAGGACTGGCTGATTCTTTTTAAGTAATTTGAAGATAGACTCACAGATTGTTGTGAGCTTTGGTATAAACCTGCTAATGTATTGTAATTTACCAATGAATCCCCGAACTTCTCTCTTCTTCTTAGGGGCTGGCATATCCCTGATTGCTTTAACTTTGTCTGGATCAATCTCAATGCCATTCGGACCAATCACATGTCCCAACAATTGGCCTGAGGTAACCCCGAACACACACTTCTTTGGGTTTAATCTTAGCTTATATTTCAATGCTCTATCAAAAAATAATTCTAAGTTTTGGAAGTGTTGTTCCCTTGTATCCGATTTCACCATCATATCATCAACATATACTTCAACTTCTTTGTGCATCATGTCATGAAATAGTGTGGTGGCCATCCATTGGTAGGTTGCTCCAGCATTCTTTAAGCTGAACGGCATCACCCTATAACAAAATATACCCCATGTAGTAATGAAAGCAGTTTTGGCTTTATCCCCTTGGGCCATTAACACTTAGTTGTATCCAGAAAATCCATCTATAAATGAGTGTAGCATGCTAGAGGCTGCACTATCAATGAGAACATCTATCTGAGGTAAAGGAAAATCAACTTTAGGGGAAGCCTTGCTTAAATCTCTATAGTCCACACAGACCCTTATTCTTCCATCTTTCTTTGGCACGGGTACTATGTTCTGAGCCAATCTGGATATTCTATCACTTCAAAGAACTTCACTTGTAATTAACGTCTTCTTTAACCAATTCAACCCACTCAGGTCTTAATCGCCTAAGCTTTTGTTTGATAGGTTTCATGTGAGCGTAAGTAGGAATAAGATGTTCGGCTATGTCTCGATCTATTCCAGACATATCCTCATAAGACCAAGCAAATACTTCTTCATATTTTTTGAATATTTTTTCAAATCTCTCTCTCTCATCAGGAGTAAGGTCGGATGCTATGCTAATGTTTTTAGGATTTTTGATTATTCCCAAATTTAATGATTGTGTGTCAATAGAATTAATATTAAAGATACTCATGTAACTGCTATTTGAATGTTTGCAATCATCAAGAGAAACATCACACAAGTAAGCAAAATCAGACTTTATTGCAATCATTTTGGAAAAGAAAACATCATCATCCTCATACAAAGCAGACAAATCAAAATCAAAATCAAAATCATTGTTCTCAAAATCATAAGGTAGAATGTCTTCAAACTTCTCTTCAACCAGGGCAGTAATCTCCTGCGGGGTCTTCTCGACTTTCAGGACAACTTCCTTCTTCTCTTCCGAATTGGATTCTTTATTGGCTGGCAGGGCGAGCTCTTTTTTCACTTGCTCCACTAGCTCGGCAACATCTATAAAAATTTCAAAACCCGGGATAAACTTTCCCATGAACATGATTGGCTCAGGCTTTCCTTGGAGTGGTCCCATGTTTGGAGCTTTGATAAAGATCTCTTCAAGTGGTGGGAAGCTCATCTTCTCATTCTTCTTGGCTGGACATTGTTGTCTTCATCATATCCCAACCCCTTCTTGGAAGTTTGAGTCTTAAAATCTGGCAGCTTTGTCAGACCGGCCTTTCCCTTTCCAAGACCAGCTCCAAAAAGGTAGTTCATGCTCTTCATCATATTTAAGACTTTGGGGGTCCACTACTTCATCATCAAAAATTGCGGCTACTTGGAAACCATTGAGAGCCCTCTCAATCATTAGAGCATTAACAACTTCATTACCTTCGACCTCGATGACCACTGTCTCATCTCCGTTAGGGAACTTGATCTTTTGATGAAGAGTGGAAGGATGAAACCAAGAGGATGAAACCATGGTCATCCCAAGAGTAAGGCAAATGTAACAGGTATGTCCAAAATAATGAATTCAACAATACATTCAATTGGACCAACCCTAACATCAACTTTGAAAGTTCCTTCGGCATGTCTCTTAGTATTGTCATAAGCCCGAATGGTTACCTCGGTTGGGTTTAGATCCCTTATTGACATGGCTAGATTTGGCAATATTTTAAGTGGACAAACATTTATGGCAGACCCATCATCAACCATTACACATGGAGTCCTTTTCCCTTTAATTTCTATTTTTATAAAGAGAGGGCGGATGTGATCTCTCCCCTCTTCCGGTAAATCCGCATCTAAGAAAGAAACTACTCCCATATTAACTTTGCTCTTCTCTTGAATATCTTCACATTTCATTATTCCCTCAATTTTTATGAAGTTGATCAGCTCCTTCGGTGTTATGGAAGTGGAAATTGGCATGATAGCTAAGGCCTTAGCCATAGTTTCTCGGTGCTTTTTAGAAGTAGCCAATAAATCCCAAATGCTAACACTTGCTTGGGTTCTTTTCAGTTGCTTGATCACGGTATCATCTTCATCTTCTTTATTCCCTACTTCTTTGAAGCTTATTGAGAACCCAAGACATCGGTTTTCCCAATTCTAAAAATTGCCTCATTGTTCCTTTGCTAGTAGCATTAACACCGACTGCCTTTTGCATGCTTTGGCTACCAGATTGATAGTTTCCTTTCTTGTTCCTTCTTGTTGAAAAACGTTTCTTCTCTCTTTCCCGTTCTTCAATTTGTAGACCAGCTTGGAGGAGATCTTTGAAATCACAGATGAGTGTATGAGACATTCTTTCACGAATACTAGGCAACACCCCTCTCACAATCATCCTTATTTGATCGGATTCATCAGGCCTCTTCTTGAGCAAAGCAGCCTTATTTCTCCATCTTTTCACATAGTCCACAAAATTCTCATTTGGTCTTTGTCTAATGGACTCAACTTCCATTAAGGTAACTTCCATTTCAACATTATATCCATATTGTTGGATGAAAGCCTTGTAAAGTAGATCCCAATTCTTTTGTGTGCCGTCATCTAAGGTATTAAACCAGTTTTGGATAACAAGGTCCAATGAAAGCATAAAGTACCTTAGAGTTTGAGCCTTAGTATCTCGGGCAGACTGCATGGCAGTGATATACTGCTTCACATGGAGGTGGGGATTTCCAGTTCCATCAAACTTTGCAAAAGATGGCATCTTGAATTTGTACGAAACTTCTTCGTCTAGCTCAAATAATTTGTCAACGTCGGACATTTCTTTGATTTTTAGCTTCTTCTCAAATTTCTTTTCCAAATCCGCAATCATCTTTTCAACATCAGAAGTCTCAGTTTTCTCCATAGCTGATCTTTCAATAATCTTTGGTTCTTTCTTCTTGTCTTGAGGATCTTGGAAATATTGAGCCTAATCATCATCATCATCAATGATCACCTTACCATCATCAAAAACCACTTCACCAACTTTAGTCTTCCCTTTGTCCTTTGGCTTCTTAGTGGTAGCAGATGCTTCGGCATGATTTCCTAAAATCGCAGCCAATTGGTTCTTCATGGTCTTAGCTAGGACCTCTTTTATTTCTTCCATCTCAGCATTGAGGGCATCATCCACCATTCTTTGAATATGTTTGGGCTCCATTGCTTTTAATGAGCAAGTGCTTGAGTTGTCGCTAGATTCTTTGTCTTCGGCATTAGTCGGATTGTCGGAAGCTTTTGAACTATCATAATCCAGGGCTATGAGCCAGAGAGGATCAATGATATGAGATGCAAATGTATGCATGTATGCACAAATAATAGACAAAGATAAGTATGATGTTCCTTCCAATTTTATAACATCCACACACGAATGGCGAGTCTCTTTTCCTAGGTAATATGGTTAACAAAAATACCAACATGGGATATTTTGTTTTTGAAATGTTCCCTCGGTCGTTTCAACCAATAGTTATATTTTCAAAAATGGAAATCAGTCCATAATAATTTTCATTAATTAGTTATTAATCCATTCAACCAACTAAAGTAGCTTTTGCGCTATATTAGATTAAAACTAAATTAAGAGGTTTATTATAAATAGATTTCTCACTTGAAAAAGTAACTAATGATTCATGCCAAAAATAAGCCCATGATTAATAACTCTTAGTATAAACCAGGCTCATAATTGATTTTTTGTATTTCGTAATTGGCCTAAATATTTGTAAGCTCTTTTAAAGGTTGGATGAAAATAATTTTGTTTCTAAGCCCATTGTAAAAAAGATTTTAGAAAAAATAGATTTTGGGCTTAGTATTTGGATCATGAGAAAAGAATTTTTGATTTGTGTGAGCGGAGATTTTCGCCCCCACTCCCGGTGTAATGGTTCTTACGACTTCGGCACTGTTTAGGCTCGGGGCCTTAGAGAACACGGACCTAAGTTCGGAGAAAATGGAGTCGCCACTCGGACGGGCTGGGAAAAAAGAAAGGGGTGGATGACTCGATTCCTAAGAAATCCCCAACTTCCTAATGGGTTCGGAAAGTTGGGTACGTATGGGGAAGGTTAGAAATGGCCCAGCACCCCCACAACGCCCGGTTCATTGGAACCGGCCTCCTTTACAGGTCTTAATATTATAAAATTCTTAAATATAATAACATTATCCATGTTACACATAATAATTAAAAGAAAGCATCATTATATTAAAATCAAAGCAAAGTCCAAACAAATCAAATAAATGGACACCCATCCGAGGATGGAAACATGTCCTCACATCTTATGCCTAAATAGGACACCCAACAAAAGGTAGAAACATGTCCTTTACATAGGTTCTAAAATAGAAAAGCAAATTAAATTACATGATATTTAACTAATGAGGTACCCACCAAGAGGAAACATACTTCTTATAACATTTGGAAATCTAAATAAATTGATAAAAGTAAATAACCACTCTTAATAAATAAATCATTCATCAAAGGTATTAAACATAAATAGAAAGTAAACATCCATCCATGATAAATTAAATAAACCAAGCATTAAACTTAAATAAATTAAAGCATATAAAATAAATCAAAGCATAATCAAATATTGAATTAAATAAGGCAAATAAAAATCTAAATTATAGCTACTGTTTCCATTTAAGGTTCTTTATTCCAAGTATTTAGAATTTTTGAAGCTACTGTGATTTTAATGGGATTAAAATGGAATAAAAGTTTTATGATTTAAAAAGTTGGTAAAATTCTTTGATCAACCAAATTAGGGTTTGAGATATATAATCATGAAATGAGTTCTTGGACATTTTAAAACACTTTGATTTACGATTTTCGGTTACTGCATTGTGTTTTTAAGCTACTGTGTAAAGTTGTAAAATTTGTATTTGTATGCTTTTTAAAGTTTTAAAGGATTAGGGTTTTAAAAAATTAAGTTTTAAGGAGGTTAGGGTTTACTATTTTAGGTTTTGGAGTTAAATTAGGGTTTTAGAATTTTTGGATTAGGGTTTCGGGTAATGAGTTAACTTTTAGAATTTGAAAATCAATTTGATAATTTTATGAAGCTTTATGAAAATAAACAAACGATTTAAAGTTTATAAAGCAAAAAAGACATTTTTGGAGCTTTTGGAAATAAACAGAACTCAATTTTGGCTTTGGAAAACTTGGAAAGCAAATTTTGGTTTTGGGGTTTTGGAGAAACAAAACTAACAACTTTAAAATTTTTTGAAAACAAAGCAACGAATTAAGGTTTTGAAACTTTAGAAAAAGTGAATTGAGGTTATTAGGTTTTTGAATTAAAAGACACAATTTGATAATTTAAGCTACTATGACAAAATAAAAGAAATTAAGAATTCAAACCTTATTTTGTAAGTTTCACCAAAAATTGCTTCTTGGATGAACAAGGTCAAAGACAAGCCTTTTTTTGCCTTTGAATTGCTTGAATTGTTTTTCTGCTCTCTCAAAAAATTAGATTGGTTCAAAGGTTCCTTCACAGATTCAGTTTCCACTTTTGTTCCCAGCTTCTGTCCGATTTCTTTATTCTTTATTTCCTCCTGCCTCCCTTATTTATAGAAGAATTCCATTCCTAATCCTAATTACTCACGACATACAATACAAAATAAGAAAAGAAAACCGAAACCTAATTGTATTAGGTTTCGGAAAATTTGCGTCAGAAAATTTTGCTGGCGAAAAAAAATTTGCCGCTGAAAAATTGCGCTGGCAAAATAATTTGCCGCAATTGGCTATGGCAGGGGGGCGGGGAATGGCCTGAGGGCGAAATGGCCCACGGCCAAGCCCGTGCTGGTGGTTTTTGGAGACGATTTTTTCGTCGCCGATTTTTATTTTTATTTTTTGATTTTATTTGTTTATTTTTATTTTTTATTAATAAAAATTAGATAATAAAGCAAAAATTATTTAATTAAGAAAACAAAAATTATTTTGGACCAATTAAAATATATTGGACAACACAAAAATTATTTTAGACCAAACAAAATATATTGGACCGGACTGGGTCAAAAATTAAGGGTCTACAGTTTGCCCCCAGCTTGAATGATTTGAAACTTTAGTGAAAGAGAGTGAAAAGCAACAAGACTGAATTTTTGAGATGGTGGAGGTTTTGGGTTCTGGACCCGGTTTGAGTTCTGGACTCAAGGATAATTCTAAGTTCTGGACTTAAGGAAAATTTGGGTTCTGGACCCGATCTAAGTTCTGGGACTTAAAAATAAATTCTAGATTCTAAACCTAATGGAAAATTTGGGTTTTGGACCCGAGCAAAGTTCTTGGACTTATAAATAAATTCTAGGTTCTGGACCTTAGGAAAATTTGGGTTCTGGACCCGAGTTAAGTTCTGGACTTAGAAATAAATTATAGGTTCTGGACCTAAGGAAAATTTGGGTTCTGGACCCGATTCGAGTTTTGGACTCAAGGGTAATTCTAGGTTCTGGACCTAAGGAAAATTTGGGTTCTGGACCCGAGCTAAGTTCTGAACTTAGAAGAGAACATAGAATTATCCCTAAGTCCAGAACTGGATTTGGAGACCCGATCCTAGCAGGATTTGGATACTCGATCCTAAACTAGATTTGGATACTCGATCCTAAACTGGATTCGGATATTCGATCATAAACTGAATTGGGATACTCGATCCAAACTTGATTTGGATACTCGATCCTAACTAGATTTGGATACTCGATCCTAAACTGGATTGGGATACTCGATCCTAATTGGATTGTATCCTAACTGGATTGGGATACTCGATCCTAAACTAGATTTGGATACTCGATCCTAAACTAGATTTGGATACTTGATCCTAAATTGGATTGGGATACTAGATCCTAACTGGATTTGGATATTCGATCCTAAACTGGATTTGGATACTCGATCCTAAACTGGATTGGGATACTCGATCCTAACTTGATTTTGATACTCGATCCTAAATTGGGTTTGGATACTCGATCCTAGCTAGATTTGGATACTCGATCCTAAACTGGATTGGGATACTCGATCCTAACTGGATTGGGATACTCGATCCTAAACTAGATTTGGATACTCGATCCTAAACTGGAATTGGATACTCGATCCTAACTGGATTGGGATACTCAATCCTAAACTAGATTTGAATACTTGATCCTAAACTAGATTTGGATACTCGATCCTAAACTGGAATAGGATACTCGATCCTAACTGGATTGGGATACTCGATCCAAACTAGATTTGGATACTCGATCCTAAACTAGATTTGAATACTCGATCCTAAATTGGATTGGGATACTCGATCCTAAATTGGCTTTGGATACTCGATCCTAAACTTGATTGGGATACTCGATCCTAAGCTGGATTTGGATACTCGATCCTAAATTGGATTTGGATACTCGATCCTAAACTGGATTTGGATAATCAATCCTAAATTGGATTGGGATATTAGATCCTAACTTGATTTGGATACTCGATCCTAAATGGATTTTATTTTGGACCAATTAAAATATATTGGATAACACAAAAATTATTTTGGACCAAACAAAATATATTGGACCGGACTGGGTCAAAAATTAAGGGTCTACAATTTGCTTTTTAGAAAAAGTTTTATGTCCAAAGATCATCTTGGAAAGTTTTGAAAATAGTTTTGGTCTTTTGGACTTTAAAGAAAAATTTATTTTGAGCTTACAATGTACTTAGGTCATATTAGGAAAAGAACAAATCAAATAAGCCATGATTTAAGCCAAGATAAATTAACCATAGTGTGAGCGGGGATTTTTGCCCCCACTCCTGGTGGAATGGTTCTTGCGATTTCGGCACTGTTTAGGCTCGGGCCTTAGAGAAAATGGACCTAAGTCCGGAGAAAATGGAGTCACCACCTGACGGGCTGGGAAAAAGAAAGGGACGATGACTCGATTCCTAAGGAATCCCCAACTCCCTAATGGGTTCGAAAAGTTGGGTACATATGGGGAAGGTGAGAAATGGCCCAGCACCCCCACAAAGCCCGATTCATTGGAACCGGCCTCCTTTACAGGTCTTAATATTATAAAATTCTTAAATATAACAACATTATCCATATTACACACAATAATTAAAATAAAGCATCGATATATTGAAAATCAAAATAATGTCCAAGCAAAACAAATAAATAGACGCACATCCGAAGATGGAAACATGCCCTTACATAATCCATGCCTAAATAGGACACCCACCGAAAGGTAGAAACATGTCCTTTACATTGGTTCTAAAATAGAAAAGCAATTTAAATTACATGATATTTAACTAACGAGGTACCCACCAAGTGGAAACATACCTCTTACAACATTTGGAAATCTAAATAAATAGATAAAAGTAAATAACTATTCATCATAAATAAATCATTCATCAAAGATATAAACATCAATAGAATGTAAACATCCATCCATGACAAACTAAATAAATCAAGCATTGAACTTAAATAAACCAACAAAGCATTGAAAATAAATTAAAGCATATAATAGACTACATAATCAAATATAAAATTAAATAAAGCAATTAAAGATTCAAATTAGGGCTACTGTTTCTATTTAAGATTCTTTATTTAATATGTTAAGGGTTTTGGAATTTGTGGGTTTAAGCTACTGTAAGTTTTAAATGAATTGAAATGAATTAAAGTTTTATAATTTAAGAGATTGATAAGGTTCTTTGATTAACCAAATTACGGTTTGAGGGGAAAATTATGAAATTAGGGTTTGGATATTAAAACATTAGGTTTATGATTTACGGTTACTGGATTATTATTTTGGATTTACTATGTTGAATTTTAAAATTTAGATTTATAAGGTTTTAAGGTTTTAAAGATTAGAATATAGAAAACTAGGGATTGAGGTTAGCTAGTTTGGGGTTACTGTCTTGGATTTGAAGTTGAATTAGGGTTTGTAGTGTTTCGGTGAATGTATTTGATTTTAGAATTTGGAAAAATAATTTATAGTTTTACAAAGTTTTATGTGATTTTTAGAACCTGTAAGTTAAATTTAGGGTTTTAAAGTTTTGAAACATTGGAAAACAAATTAGGGTTTTGGGGAATTAATAAAACGATTTAAGGTTTTGGAAAGTTGGAAAGTATTTTAGGGTTTTGATATTTTGAGGAAAAAGAAAAAGTAATTTAGGATTTTTGAAAATAGAGGAGAAGATTTAAGGTTCTAAAGTTTAGAAAAAGTAAATTAGGGTTATAAGGTTTTTAGAATCAAAAGAAAGAGTTTAATGATTCAAGCTACTGTAAAGAAACAAGATTTGATATCCATACCTTCGTTTTTTGGTTCCACCAAAAATTACTTCTTGGATGAACACGAACAAAGGCAAGATGGTTGCCTTTGATGGATTGAATTTCTTGTTTGCTTCTCTCAAAATTCCGATCATTAATCTCTGCCAAAAAGTTTTAAAGTCCGATCACTTTTCCTAAGTTTTTCCTTCACTCGATTCCCTCCTAAATTCCCTCCTCAATTCCGATCCCCTTCTGTATTGCTGGCAAAAAAGTTGCTGAACTTGTTAGTGGGCAGGTGAAATTGCCTGTGGTCCCGCAGGAAATTCCTGCTGGCGAAATGGCCCAAGGCCATTTCGCCGCCCCCCTTTTTCGCGACGAAATTGTTCGTTACCGATTTTGCGTCGTCGATTTTTATTTTTATTTATTTGTTTATTATTATTATTTTTTATTTTTTTATTAATAAAAATTAAATACTAAAGCAAATATTATTTAATTAAGATAACACAAAAATTATTTTGGACTAATTAAAATATATTGGACAACACAAAAATTATTTTGGACTTGTTAAAATATATTGGACCAGACTGGGTCAAAAATTAAGGGTCTATAGTTTGCCTCCTCCTTGAACGATCTGAGATTTTAGTAAAAGAGAGTGAAAAGCAATAAGACTTAATTTTTGATGAGATGGTTAGTTTAATTTGTTTTGGGTACTTGGACCTGAGAATGTACTTGAATTTGGGTACTTGGACCCGAGATTAATTTGATTTGGATACTTAGACTCGAGGTTGGATTGATTTGGGTACTTGGCCCCGAGATTGGTTACTTAGACCCGAGACTGATTTCATTTGGATACTTGGACTCGAGAATGAATTTGATTTGGGTACATGGACCAGGGATTGGGTACTTGGACCCGAGATTGAATTTGATTTGGGTACTTAGACCCGAGATTAGATTAATTTTGATATTTGGACCCAAGATTGGGTATTTAGACCCGAGATTGATTTGATTTGGGTACTTGGACCCAAGATTGGGTATTTGGACCCGAGACTGAAATGAATTTGGGTACTTGGACCCGAGATTGATTTGATTTGAGTACTTGGACCCGAGATTGATTTGATTTAGGTACTTGGACCGGAGAATGGGTACTTGGACCCGAGATTGATTTGATTTGGGTACTTGGACCTGAAATTGATTTGATTTGGGTACTTGGACCTGAGAATGGGTGCTTGGACCCGATAATGGGTTCTTGGACCAAGACTGATTTGATTTGGGTACTTGGACCCGAGATTGATTTAATTTGGGTACTTGGACCCGAGAATAGGTGCTTGGACCCGAGAATGGGTACTTGGACCCAAGACTGATTTGATTTGGGTGCTTGGACCCAAGAATGGGTACTTTGGACCTAAGACTGAATTGAATTTGGGTGCTTGGACCTGATATTCAATTGGATTTGGGTACTTGGACCCGAGATTGAATTGAATTTGGGTGCTTGGACTCTAGATTGAATTGGATTTGGGTACTTGGACCCGAGATTGGATACTTGGAGCTGGGATTGGGTACTTGGACTCGAGATTGGGTACTTGGACCTAAGATTTCTTTAAATTGGGTACTTGGACCCGAGAATGGGTACTTGGACCTGAGATTGTGTATTTGACCCGAGATTGGGTACTTGAACCCGAGTCTGATTTGATTTGGTTATTTGGACTCAAAAATGGGTACTTGGACCCTAGACTGATTTGATTTGGGTACTTGGACCCAAGAATGGGTACTTGGACCAGAGATTGAATTGGATTTGGGTACTTGGACCCAAGATTGGGTACTTGGACCCGAGACTGAGTTTGACTGACCTTTTATCAATTGAAAAGTCTGACTACTCCGGCTGTTCTATGCATTGTGGTTCTTCACCCTCAAAATGGATCTTCATCCTTTGAGATTGGGTCTTCACCCTTGAAAGTGGATCTTCATCCTTGGAGATCAGGTCTCCACCCTTGTAAATGGATCTTCATCCTTGGAGATATGGTCTTCACCCTTATAAATGGATCTTCATCCTTTTGGACTTCGGGTCTTCACCCTTTGTAAATTGATCTTCATCCTTTAAGATCAGGTCTTTACCCTTGAAAATGGATCTTTTGTCTTTTGCATCTTCATTCTTTTGAGAATTCTAATGTTCCATTCTTTTGTTTCTTCCTTTTTGCAAAAATTTAGCTCTTTTTAATTGGACCTTATATCCTCTCCTTGCCCCCTGCATGGCAAAATATTTGCAAGTGAGTTTGAAAATGTTTTATATATAAACTCTAAAAATTGAAAAGGAGAAACTTTGCCCCCTGTGTAGGCTCAAACCCATGATTTTTCTATGCGGGCTCTGATTGATGTTTTTGTTGTTTAGTTCTTTGCACAAGCACACATTTCTTCTCTTTCCAAATTACTGGAACTTTCTCTGGTAATGGGCCTTCTATGCCCCCCTAATTTGATATATTATTTTGATTGTTTAATTCATAGGGTGTTTGTTGTTCACTTTAATAAAGAATAGACAATACAAGATAAGAAGGTGCGATGTGATATGCTCATGTATGCATGATATGCATGAATGATACCTACAGTCGTTCCATCGACTCACATACCGAGGTAATCAGCAGAAGTGTTCTCATTGGTTCCTTTTTGACGCTCGTTCAAGAGTTATATTGGAATGATCAAAAGCTTTGCATTTGTGGCTTTTATCTTCAAGATGTTGAAAACACGAGTGGTGGAGACTCCAAGCAGTAGAGTCAGGGATACATCCATTTCAAATTATGTTTCAACATGCCAGTTGGTAGCTTCTTCATGACCTTGCCAATAATCATTTCCTTTGCCCAATGTGTCGTTTGGAGGTTTAACATACTTCCCTTACTTGAAGGCTTTGTATGACAAAACTTTTTTTTTTGATTTTTTGAATTTTGATTTTGAAATCAAATGTTGGCTTTGCCAAATTAATGTCAATGCACCTCAGGACTTGATTTTTCCAAATTAACATATCTATAACATGACAACCCTAGTTACCGTACTAAACTCGGGAATTATTTCTATTTTAGCAAGAATTGTTGCACTTCATATAGGCACATACACATTACTTGGTCAAAGATCTCATTTGAGTTTAAATATTGTCTGTCTCATATGCATGCTTATTCAAACTATCTCCACTAATAGACTCTACCTACCAAGAGAGATCAACATGTCTTTGATAGGCTTGAAATGGGGTCTATAAGGGACACATGTTTAAATGAAGGCCATTTTGAGATAGGAGGTTGTTAGACAAATGATCTTAATTTTGATCCTTGACAACTCAAATGGATGATCTATTTAACTTGTATTTGAGAAAGCTTGTTGCAGGATTAGGTTGCTTCAATTAAAGGTGAACAGAACAAGTATAGCGGTCGCACCTCAACTGAATACGACCGCTCCATGCAATTACAGAATGAAACCTTGTCACAGTAGGTTTCGCGGTCAGAAGTTCGACCATAGTCGCGACCGCTCATACATAATAGCGACCGTCCTAATATTTGCCCGACCGCTACTCAAGGAACTTAAATCATTACAATCACAGTAAGGTTCGCGGTGACAAGAACGGTGAATGATTCGACCTCGCTTACCACTTTAGCGACCGCTCATTTATAGTCGCGACCGCCCAACAATTCAAGAAGAAATTGCTCAAAGAGACAGTAGTGTTCGCGTCCTCAGGTGCGTCCAGAAGTTCGACACGAGAATATGAGTTCGACCGCGAAAACCTACCAAGGGCGACCGCGAGATTCAAATTATGGCGGACATCTCTTTTGCTCTGTCAGAAAGTGACACGTGACATGACCGTTGTAATCCCACTTCAGTATTCAAAAAAGGGCGACCGCACTTTGTGATGCGCGACCGTCCCGACAAACACAGCATGGGCAAGAAACGGTCCGACAAAAACATCATGGGCAAGATTCCTGCTGTAGAGCACTAAAATTCGACCGTTGAACTTTTTCAAAAGTAGCGACCGTCCCTGGTTAAAAGGACGACCGCGTGAAGCATAAGAGCGACCATCCTTGTATGAAGGGCGACCGCTAAGTGCTTCGGACAGTTTAAGTAAAGAAGGTCTAATCTGCCAAGACTTTATTCTAAACAGCAATAACGGCTAGTAAGACCACATTGGCTATAAATACAATGTTTCCATGAGAAAACAAAAAGAATAACATTATTGAGAAAAGATTTTCATAGCCAAGCAACAAATTTCCTTTTGCTTAAACTTGTATTTGAATTGTTATGAATGTTAGGTGTTAGCATTGAAAACACCATTGTATAAGTTTGAGTGTAAGCTTGGGAAACACTTAGGTTGAGAGAGTGAGCCTTGTAAAACTCTTGTGTGGGTTGTAAGTGTGAGCCTAAGAAAAACACTTGTAAAGTTGGAAGTGAGCTTGTGAAAACTTCAAAGACTAGTGGAACCTTAACAAGTTGTTAAGGAAGTGGATGTAGGATTGAAGTAAATCCGAACCACTATAAATCTTGTGTGTTCTTACCTTCCTCCATTACTCAACCAACTCTCTATTCCGCATTTCTTGTTTGTTGAGTTTTTTAAATTGTCATTATTTCTTGACGAAACCAATTCACCCCCCCCCCCCCCTCTTGGTTGCCATCTTGGGACAACAATTGGTATCAGAGCCCTGAGATTTCTTAAACTTAATTGTGAAATCTGATCCACAATGGCAACTTCTTCTTCATCAAGCTCTCATGGAAATCTTAACTCTATTCTTAGACCTTACTTTGATGGAACGGATTACTCATACTGGAAACACAAAATGTATTTGTTTCTAGACAGTGAAGGGATTGAACTATGGGATTTCGTGGAAAATGAGTGGAAATCTCCTACTCATGAGGTTGACGGTATTCAAGTTCCACTTCCCAAAGCTCAATGGTCAACTAGCAATATCAGAGATCGATTCAAGAACAATAGAGCTGCTTCCATCTTGATGAACTCCATTTCAAGAGAAGAAGGTGGAAGAGTTCAACATTTAACTTGTGCACACTGTATTTGGAAAACACTTGAAAACTACCATGAAGGTACAACTCAAGTAAGATTTACCAAGAAACAAATGCATGTTCATGAGTATGAGCTATTCAAGATGAAACCAAATGAAAATGTCACCGACATGACAAATCGTTTGCTTGCTATTGTCAATGAACTAAAAAAGTATGGCAAGGTATATGATCAAGGTGATGTAAACAGTAAAATCTTGAGAGCCCTAAGAGCTAGAAAGAACTTTGAATCCAAAGTATCATCCATAGAAGAAGCTCATGATCTCAGCACATTAAGAACCGACGAGCTAGTTGGTAAATTACTCACTTTTGAGCTGCACAGTGAAAAAGAAGAAGATCAAGGTGAGAAAGAAAAGAGAAAACCAATTGCACTCAAAGCAATCAAAGAAGCTGAGAGCTCAAGCAATGAAGGTACTGATGATGAAGATGAAATGGCAATGTTCTCAAAAAGAATCAATGAATGGAAAAGGAAGAAAAGATTACAAGCAAACAAAGGTACACCTCCAAAATTCTCCTTCAAAGAAAAAGAAAAGAAAAATGAGGTAAAATGCTATGAATGTGGAAAAACCGGTCACATCAAGTCGGATTGCTACAAATTAAAGAACAAAAGGAAATGGGATAAAGAAAAGAAAAAGTCTCTCAAAGCCACATGGGATGACTCTTCCTCAAGTGAAGAAGAAGAAGAGGAAGGAATTGCAAATCTTTGTCTCATGGCTATTGAAGATGACTCCAATGAGGTAAGTACTCAATCTTTTGATCTTGTAGCACATGATGATATAAGTGATATAAATGATAGTGATTTGATTGAGCACATGAATTCTAAAATAGAAAAATATTTCTCCAAAATGATGCTCTATAAAGAGAAAAACTCTAAGTTAGAAAAGGATTTTATATGCTTAAAGAACTCTACCTTAGAATTGAAAACCTCAAATGAACATTTGATGAATACAATAGGAGAATTAAATAAAAGCTCACATGACTTAGAAAAAGTGATTAAAGAGAATGAGGCATTGAAGCATGAACTAAAAGAACTAAAAGAATCAATTTCCAGATTTCATAAAGGAAAGGAAGCATTGAACACATTAATTAATAATCAAAGATCACCTTCCTTGAAATATGGATTAGGATTCAATGGCTCAACCAACATTGCACCTAGCAAACCAACATTTGTGAAAGCATCTACAATTGGAATTTCTAATGTTCATATCAAAGATGCTTGCACCAAGTCTAAAAGAACTTCTTATGGTTCACTAGGAAATAAAGCTAAAGATAATTATGCATTGTTGTTCACTAAACTTGTACAAAAGAAATCACATACTTGTAGTTGTATGTATAATGCAAAAAGAAAAATGCAGAAGCAAAGAATACCATGGCAATGCACATATTGCATGAAATTTGGACACAAAAATTTTTCCTGTTATATAAGAAAGGCTCATCTCAAGTTAGAAAACACTCTTTCTACTAACCATCAAGGACCCAACTATATGTGGGTACCTAAAAAAGGATGATCACAATTGGCTTGCAGGTATGCCTAAAATCTACTACCAATGAAAGCACATGGCTTGTGGATAGTGGATGCTCAAGGCATATGACTGGAAACGCAAAGCTCTTTACAAGTATTACCTATAAACATGGAGGTAACGTAACTTTTGGAAACAATGCTAAAGGTAAAATTCTTGGTGTTGGCTCCATTGGTTCTATTGGTAAGGATTTAATTGAAGATGTATGGCTTGTTGATGGTTTGAAACATAACCTGCTAAGTGTTAGTCAACTTTGTGATAAAGCATACTTTGTCAAGTTTGATTCCAAAGAATGCAAGATCACGAATTCAAATGGTATTATCATATTTAAAGGCACTAGAACAAACAACACTTATAATGTCAGCATACATTCAAATCATACATGTTTAATGTCTACTAATAATGATGCATGGTTATGGCATAGAAGACTAGGACATGCTGGTATGGATCAATTGAAATATATTTGCAATGAGAACCTAGTTGATGGCTTACCTAAGATAAAATATGATAAAGATAGGATTTGTGAACCTTGTCAACATGGTAAGCAACATAAAAGCTCATTTAAATCAAAAAGTGTTATAAGCACCTCTAGACCTTTAGAGCTCATTCATTTGGATTTATTTGGACCAAATAGAGTTACAAGCTTAGGAGGCAAATCATATGCATTTGTTCTTGTTGATGATTACTCTAGATTCACATGGGTTAATTTCTTAGCTCAAAAGAATGAAGCCTTTAATTGCTTCAAAACATTTGCAAAAAGAGTTCAAAATGAAAAAGGATATGTGATCACATCTATTAGAAGTGATCATGGCAAAGAATTTGAAAATGAAAATTTTGAAAGATTTTGCAATGAACTTGGCATTTCACATAATTTTTCTGCTCCTAGAACTCCACAGCAAAATGGTGTAGTTGAAAGGAAAAATAGAACTTTAATTGAAATGGCTAGAACAATGCTCAATGAATATGATTTACCATCTTATTTTTGGGCAGAAGCCGTTAATACAGCTTGCTACATTGCAAATCGTGTTTACAAAAGGCATTTAACTAATAAAACTTCTTATGAGCTATGGAATGGAAGAATACCCAGAATTGGATATTTTAGAGTATTCGGATGCAAATGCTTCATATTGAATACCAAGGATAATCTTGGAAAATTTTCATCCAAATCAGATGAAGGCATATTCTTAGGATATTCATCATATAGCAAAGCATATAGAGTATTTAATATGAAAACTCTAGTTATAGAAGAATCAATGCATGTTGTATTTGATGAATCATCCAAACTTGATCAAAAGAAAGGTATTACTTTCAATGACCCTGCAGGTACTCTTGAACCTCTTGAATCTATTGATGCTCCAAAGATCAATCAACTTGAAGAAGAGACTCAAGATCTACCTAAGGATTGGCAATACAAGAAAGATCATCCAAAGGAACTCATCATTGGAGAAACATCAAAGGGAGTAATTACTAGATCTAAAATTAATCATGTTGATGTTAATGTTGCTTTTGTTTCTCAAATTGAACCAAAAACTATTGAGGAAGCTTTAAATGATGAAAATTGGATAACTGCAATGCATGATGAACTTAATCAATTTGAAAGAAATAATGTTTGGCAACTTACTCCTAGACCTATAGATCATTCTATAATAGGATGCAAATGGATTTATAGGAATAAGCTTGATGAAAATGGTCACATTATTAGAAATAAAGCAAGATTGGTAGCCAAAGGTTATAATCAAGAAGAAGGTATTGACTATGATGAAACCTTTGCTCCAGTAGCCAGATTAGAAGCTATTAGAATATTACTTGCTTTTGCATGTCATATGAATTTTAAGCTTTATCAAATGGATGTTAAAAGTGCATTTCTAAATGGACTCATAAATGAAGAAGTTTATGTTGAACAACCTCCTGGTTTTGAAAACTACAAATTTCCTGATCATGTTTTCAAACTTACCAAAGCTTTATATGGATTAAAGCAAGCACCTAGAGCTTGGTATGATAAACTTAGTGCATATTTACTTGAAAATGGTTTTGCAAAAGGAAAAGTAGACACAACTCTTTTTGTTAAAAAGGATAAGCATAACATTTTGATTGTACAAATTTACGTGGATGACATAATATTTGGAGCTACTAATGAAACCTTGTGCAAAGAATTTGCTTCTTGTATGACTAGGGAATTTGAAATGAGCATGATGGGAGAACTCAAATTCTTCCTTGGACTGCAAGTCAAGCAATGTAAAGATGGGATCTTCATCAACCAATCCAAATATACAAAAGAACTCATCAAGAAATTTGGAATGGATGGCTGCAAAACTAGCAAAACTCCTATGAGCACATCCTTGAAATTAGGTAAAGATGAAAATGGTAAAGCAGTAGATGAGAAGAAATATCGAGGTATCATCGGATCACTACTTTACTTAACCGCATCTAGACCTGATATAATGTATAGTGTATGTCTTTGTGCTAGATTTCAAACTTGTCCTAAAGAATCACACTTGAATGCCACTAAGAGAATCTTGAAATATTTGAGTGGTACAATGCATTTAGGACTTTGGTATCCTAAAAACACATCATTTCATATTATAGGATTTTCAGATGCAGATTATGCTGGTAGCATCTTAGATAGGAAAAGCACTACAGGAGCATGTCACTTTCTTGGTAATTGTCTAGTTTCTTGGCATAGTAAGAAACAAGCATCGGTTGCTTTATCCACAACGGAAGCTGAGTATGTTGCAGCATGTTTTTGTTGCACACAAGTATTATGGATGAAACAACAATTGCTTGACTATGGTAAGGTTTTTAACAATATTTCCATTAAATGTGACAACACTAGTGCTATCAATTTGTCTAAAAATCCTATCCAACATTCTAGATCCAAGCATATAGATATTAGACATCATTTTTTGAGGGAAAATGTACAAAATCAGAACATAATCTTAGAATTTATAGATACACAAAATCAACTTGCTGATGTTTTTACAAAACCCTTGAATGAAGATAGACTTAACTTCATAAAACTCAATTTAGGAATGATTGATGGAATCACTTTGAATTAATTAAAACTTTTGCCTATCAATAAGGTTTCTATGTGCATGAATTTAATGTTTCTTAACACAATAGAAATATTTTCCACCTTTCCTTGAATCTTTCATTTTTAAGTATGTAGCGGTCGCTCCAGTATTCTTCAGCGGTCGCTATCCTGTCTGTCAGTTTCATTCAAACTAATGACTCTGAGCGCGGTCGAGAAAATTTGTGCGCGGCCGCACCAATTTGAATAGTTTCGACCGTTACAGTTACTTTCCTCACTCGCGAGCATACTTATCTTGACAATGGTCGCTAGACCATAAGTAGCGATCGCACTATCTTCAATCCGCGACCGCACCCTGTACACTCTGCTCGAAAATTTATAACCGTTGGCTGTGTGACAGGTCGCAACTCTTAATATCCAACAGTCAAAAACGGCTATTTTCTTAACTCCATCTATTTAAGAGTAAGTTACATCAAATTTCTTGGATATTTTGCTTCTGAAAACAATCTAAAACCCTAAAATCTTCTCAACTCATCTGCTTCTCCAATCAACCTCTGTTTTCCTGCTCTCATCTGTTTCTTCTATTCTAATGGCTCCCAAAAGAAAAACCACTTCCAAAATAAAGGGACAAGCCAAGAGAGTTCCAAGAATCACCATTAGAGAACCTGTTGTTGAACCTCCATCTCCTCCCCAGTCTAAAAGGGGTGAAAAAATTCACATACCTCATCATCAAACCTCTGAGGAAGACATTAGGTATGCTATGCTTAAGAAAAAGAAGGTTGAAGGCACCAAATCACCTTTTGGTGGGATGCTGTCTGCCTTGAACATCAAGGACGAAATTGAAGGATTGTTGGATGTCCTTGGATGGGAAAAATTTGTCTTTCCAGAAGAGGTAGGCTACTCAAGTCTTAGCAAAGAATTTCTGATGTCTCTTCAAATAGAAAAAAGTGCAAACTCTGCTCTAGGTTGGTACGGGGTAAGATTTAAGCTTTTTGATCATTATCATTCCTTAACCCTAGAAGGATTTGGCAACATTTGGAACTTCCCTTCTGAAGGTATAACCTCCTACAATGACCAAATCTTCTCAAACCCAACACTTTCTGATTTCTGGAGAGAAATTTCCATTGAAACCTCTTTTGAAAAGGAATCTAAAGCCAGACATATCAAATCTCTCACCCACTGGATGCTCCATAGGATTATCACCTATACCATTCACCAAAGAGCTGATGGGAATGAGAAAGTCACCAAAAGAGATCTTATATTTCTGTATGCTTTCACCCATAACATCAAAATGAACACCACCAAGTTCTTGATTGATACCTTTTATCATCATGCTATTACAAGAACTGGTA
Organism: Garcia nutans; assembly: GCA_947685225.1. Classification (NCBI taxonomy): domain Eukaryota; kingdom Viridiplantae; phylum Streptophyta; class Magnoliopsida; order Malpighiales; family Euphorbiaceae; genus Garcia; species Garcia nutans. The sequence continues at coordinate 27,428,022 of CANTUV010000009.1, read as the reverse complement.
CCTTCTTCCTATCCTCTCAAGTTACTCAAATAGCTAGGCACCTAAACCTTCTGAATAATTTGAACTTAGCTACTTTGAGGAACCCTTTCACTCTAGCCTCCAATGCTATCACAATGGATTACTTAGAACATGCTGGTTGTGTAAGGAAGATAGAAGGGTCATATGTATACTGCTATGGCAAGAAAGGAGTTATGGATAAACAAAAGAAAAGGCCAAGGTATACAATTGAGGAAGAGGGAGATTCTGTAGAAGTTGCAGTAGAACTACCTTCAAAAGCAACTTCATCAAAAGCTGCTAAAGAAACTGCTTCATCCTCCACACAACTCATCCTCCATGCTATCAAGACTCTCTCAAGGAAATTCTCCAAGTTCAAGAAAAGTGTATCTAAGAGATTTCAGCACTTGAACAAGAGAATTGACCTTATATCCCACATGCACCATGATCTTTATGACATGCAAGGCAAATTGGACTTGCCTCAATGCAATCTTGAAGATTGGGATATAAGTGATCACACCCAAAGCGTTGCTGAAGAAGAAGAGTCCATTAGCACTAGCTCTGCCTCTGTTGCACCTCAAGATAAGGGGAAAGCTCCTTTAGTTGAAGAAGAGTTAGAGTTAGATGATGACTCAGAATAGCTTAGCTCTAGTTTGTTTTTGTTTGCACTTTCATATGTTTACTGCTTATGTTTCATGTCTTGTACTTTCCTCCACTTTCATATATATAATGTTTATATTCCCTTTCATTGTTTGCACTTTTATATGCTTGTTTTGCTTAACATTTGTTTCATTTTGCCTATGCCAATGGGGGAGAACAATACCAAAATGGAATGAACCAAGTGGAATGAACCAAGTAACAGTATACAAAAATGGGAAAACAAGAATAAGAACAATAATGTTGAATATTTGCAATAGGGGAGAAATGTTTATGGGGGAGAAATGTTTGCATCAAACAATAACCTTTGCACCAAGATAAACTATTAATCACAATGCTCTTAACGATGATTGTTGCATATGTTAAGGGGGAGTATTTTAGACTTATTATTTTTCTCATCATTCCATTTGAATTGTCAAAGTCAAAATGGGGGAGATTGTTAGACAAATGATCTTAATTTTGATCCTTGACAACTCAAATGGATGATCTATTTAACTTGTATTTGAGAAAGCTTGTTGCAGGATTAGGTTGCTTCAATTAAAGGTGAACAGAACAAGTATAGCGGTCGCACCTCAACTGAATACGACCGCTCCATGCAATTACAGAATGAAACCTTGTCACAGTAGGTTTCGCGGTCAGAAGTTCGACCATAGTCGCGACCGCTCATACATAATAGCGACCGTCCTAATATTTGCCCGACCGCTACTCAAGGAACTTAAATCATTACAATCACAGTAAGGTTCGCGGTGACAAGAACGGTGAATGATTCGACCTCGCTTACCACTTTAGCGACCGTTCATTTATAGTCGCGACCGCCCAACAATTCAAGAAGAAATTGCTCAAAGAGACAGTAGTGTTCGCGTCCTCAGGTGCGTCCAGAAGTTCGACGCGAGAATATGAGTTCGACCGCGAAAACCTACCAAGGGCGACCGCGAGATTCAAATTATGGCGGACATCTCTTTTGCTCTGTCAGAAAGTGACACGTGACATGACCGTTGTAATCCCACTTCAGTATTCAAAAAAGGGCGACCGCACTTTGTGATGCGCGACCGTCCCGACAAACACAGCATGGGCAAGAAACGGTCCGACAAAAACATCATGGGCAAGATTCCTGCTGTAGAGCACTAAAATTCGACCGTTGAACTTTTTCAAAAGTAGCGACCGTCCCTGGTTAAAAGGACGACCGCGTGAAGCATAAGAGCGACCATCCTTGTATGAAGGGCGACTGCTAAGTGCTTCGGACAGTTTAAGTAAAGAAGGTCTAATCTGCCAAGACTTTATTCTAAACAGCAATAACGGCTAGTAAGACCACATTGGCTATAAATACAATGTTTCCATGAGAAAACAAAAAGAATAACATTATTGAGAAAAGATTTTCATAGCCAAGCAACAAATTTCCTTTTGCTTAAACTTGTATTTGAATTGTTATGAATGTTAGGTGTTAGCATTGAAAACACCATTGTATAAGTTTGAGTGTAAGCTTGGGAAACACTTAGGTTGAGAGAGTGAGCCTTGTAAAACTCTTGTGTGGGTTGTAAGTGTGAGCCTAAGAAAAACACTTGTAAAGTTGGAAGTGAGCTTGTGAAAACTTCAAAGACTAGTGGAACCTTAACAAGTTGTTAAGGAAGTGGATGTAGGATTGAAGTAAATCCGAACCACTATAAATCTTGTGTGTTCTTACCTTCCTCCATTACTCAACCAACTCTCTATTCCGCATTTCTTGTTTGTTGAGTTTTTTAAATTGTCATTATTTCTTGACGAAACCAATTCACCCCCCCCCCCTCTTGGTTGCCATCTTGGGACAACAGAGGTAATGTGACACAATGGACAAACCTTCACACTACAAACTGCTTGTTGAAACTTTAGACAGTTGGGAGCATGAAAAGACAGAGCTTTGAATATTCTTTTTTTTTTGGCGTTAACCTGAATCTTGATTGGGATAGTATTTGCCTTTGCAAAACGTTCGGTACCCAAATTTGTTTCTTTTCTTCTTCCCCCTTTTCTTTCTTTTTATTTATCTTACTCTTCTCTTTCTTTGAGCATTTTATCATTTTGTTCTTCTTCCCTGTAGGATTGTCAAATACAGAACTTTCAAGAATTGGATGATCTTCCTCCATTTTTCTCCAATTTTGATTGAATCTTTGGTTGGGTTGGACCAATTCAAGTAAAAATATCTTTATGAACCAAATGGAAGCCTTTTACTACTTTAAGTAAAAGAGAACTCAGTTGGCTTTCTGAACCGCCTTTTTAGGTTTTATCTTTTTTATCTTTTTTATCTTTTTTCTTTTCCTTTTTTCTTCTTTTTTTCTTTTCTTTTTCTTCTTTTTTTTGTTTGTTTTTTTGTTTGTTTTTTTTGTTTGGTTCTAACTCTAAAAGAGTTGTCTTGTTTGTACTAACTTAGGCTTCCAATAATGGATGAGTGGAGTGACATAAATCTTCTTTAACAGGGATAAATCATTTGTTACTCTGATGTTGTCTTGATATATTGGAGATATTAAGTGAACGTTAACCACCCTTATGGTCTTGAAAACTTCAACTACCCTTATGGTCTTGAAAACATTAACTACCCTTATGGTCTTGAGAACTTCAACTATCTTCATGGTTTTGAGAACTTCAACTATCCTTATGATCTTGACTATTCATTCCTTTCTTTGATCTTCTTGCCTCTTCACCTTAGTGATCATAAGACTTGTCAAAAGTGTCACGAAAGCTCAGGTTAGGTTGTTGGGGGTTTGTATGCCAATGAAAAGAAAGCTAAAATTTTATGAAGGCTCAATAAGACAACTAGGGATTGATATTTAATAGGGTGGATACTAGTTGTTGGCTAACCAAACAATGCCTAGATCATTTCTCTCTCAAATAAGCAAAGTTCAATTTTGCCTTGAAAATTTGTCAAAGCATGTTCTAAGACTAACTAGGACCTAGACAAAGATAATTATGCAGGAGCCCTCTCTAAGTAAGCATACACAACTCAATGCTACAGAGCAATTCCCTAACCTAGTAAAGTCATTCAAGTCATGATGCCTAGATATATTAATTCATGAATTATCAAGCTAGATTCCTCATTTGTTGAGCACCAAAATGAACAAAGACCAATAAAATTTTGATGAAAACAATTTATTTAAAGAAACTTTAAGTTTGAAAAGCACAATAGTTCCAAAATATTAAAGAAAGTAAGATTGAAAAGCAACATTCAAGCTAAGGAAAGTTCATTGAGTTTAAGCTTCTTTTCCTTTCACATCTTCAATATTTCCATCTTGAAAGGATGATAAAACAAAATCTTCTTCCAATTCTTTTCCCACCATGAAGGTTGCCGGTGGAGGTACTCTGTTGAACCTTGGAAATGGATTATCTTTGGTGTATGGCTTATCCAGCTCGGGCAACTTGCCATTATCAATTAGATTCTGGATCTCATGCCTCAACTTCATGTAATTTTCCATTTCGTGTCTAGGCCTCTATGGAATTGGCAAAATGCACTAGTATCAAAGTTAGGCGGAAGAGGATTAGGCAAAGGATGAGGAGTTAAGGGTTGTAACAATCCCTTCTTTTGTAGCTTATTGAGAACCCAAGACAGTGGCTTCCCTAATTTTGAAAACTGCCTCATTCCTCCTTGACTAGTGGCATTAACATCAACTTCTTTTTGTTTGCTTTGATTGCTAGGCTGATAATTTCCTTTCTCATTCCTTCTTATTGAAAAGCGATTTTTCTCCCTTTCCCACTCTTCAATTTGTAGACCAGCTTGGAGAAGATCTTTGAAATCCCTTATAAGGGTGTGAGACATCCTTTCACGGAGATTGGGCAGGACACTCTCACGATCATCCTTATTTGATCAGATTCATCGGGCCTTTTCTTGAGCAAGGCGGCCTTGTTTCTCCATCTCTTCACATAGTCCACAAAATTCTCATTTGGCCTTTGCCTAATGGACTCATCTTCCATTAAGGTAACTTCCATTTCAATATTGTATCCATATTGTTGGATGAAGGCCTTGTATAGCAAATCCCAACTCTTTTGTATTCCTTCATCAAAGGTATTGAACCAATTTTGGACAACAGGGTCCAATGAGAGCAAAAAGTACCTTAGAGTTTGAGCCTTAGTAGCTCGGGCAGACTGCATGGCAGTGATGTACTGCTTCACGTGGAGATGAGGATGTCCGGCTGCATCAATCTTCGCAAAAGATGGCATCTTGAATTTGTATGGAACTTCTTCATCTAGCTCAAATAGTTTGTCAATTTCAAACATTTCTTCGGTTTTCAGTTTCTTCTCAATTTTCTAAATTAGCAAACATCTTTTCAACATCAGAAGCTTCGATTTTCTCCATAGCTGATCTTTCAACAATCTTTGGTTCTTTCTTCTTGTCTTGAGTATCTTGGTAGTATTGAGTTCAATCATCATCATCATCAATGATCACCTTTTCATCATCAAAAATCACTTCACCAACTTTAGTCTTCCCTTTGTCCTTTGGCTTCTTAGTGCTAGTAGATGCTTCGGCATGATTTTATAAAATTGCAGTCAATTGGTTCTTCATGGTCTCAGCTAGGGCCTCTTTTATTTCTTCCATCTTGGCATTGAGAGCCTCATCCACCATTCTTTGAATTTGTTCGGGCTCCATTGCTTTTGGTGAGTAAGTGATTGAGTCGTTGCTAGATACTTCATCTCCGGCGTAGGTCAGATTGTCGTAAGCTTTTAAACTATCATAATCCAGGGCTGTGAGCCATAAAGGATCAATGATATGAGATGCAAATGTATGCATGTATGCATAAACAATCAATGAAGAAAGATAATTAGGACGTTCCTTCCAACCTTATAACATCCACACAAGAATGATCTTATAACATCCACACACGAATGGCGAGTCTCTTTTTCTAGGTAAATGATTAACAAAATACCAGCATGGGGTATCTTGTTTTCAAATATTTCCCTCAGACGCTTCAACCAATAGTTATATTTTAAAAAATGGAAATCAATTTATGATAATTCCCATTAATTAGGTTTTAATCCATTTATCCATCTAAAGTAGCTTTTATGCTATATTTGATTAAAACTAAATTAAGAGGTTTATTATTAATAAATTTCTCACTTGAAAAAATAACTAATGATTCATGCCAAAAATAAGCCCATGATTAATTATTTCTTAGTATAAATTAGGCTCACAATTGATTTTTGGTATTTCGTAATTGACCTAAATATTTTGTAAGCTCTCTGTAAGAAAAGGTTGGATGAAAATAATTTTATTTCTAAGCCCATTGTAAAAAGATTTTTTAAAAAAAATGGATTTTGGGCTTAGTATTTGGGTTATGAGCAAAAGAATTTTGTTTATTTTTAGAAAAGTCTTATATCCGAAGATCATTTTGAAATATTTTGAAGATAGTTTTGGTCTTTTAGATTTTAAAGAAAAATTTATTTTGAGCTTGCAAATGTACTTGGGTCATATTAGAAAAAGAACAAACCAAATAACCCATGATTTAAGCCAAGATAAATTAACCATAGTCAAACTGATGAGGAAGATCAAATATATATCCTTAACTAATGAATTTTAATAAATCAAAAAATAATTTTGTTACTTCAAGTATAAGGAAGTCAAAACCAATTTTGCTACTTCAAGGAAGAGAAAGACAACTTGAACTTTGCTACTAGTTGTCAATTATAGCATTTGACATAATTCTAGAATGCTTAGCTATTAAGAATATGAGTTGTTTATGAGTTGTCAAGTGTGAGTTGGCAATGAGTTGTCAAATGAGTTGTATTTGAGTTGTATAAATCTTTTGTAGCCTATAAATAGAGGCAATGACCTCTAGCTATGTAATTTTTTTGTTCATATCTTCTATTAATGAAACTTGATGTTCTCTTTTAAGATCTTGGATTAGATCTTGTGCTTTAAAGCTTTGAATTAAGCTTTTGTTGTCCGTGGATTCGGATTGCCTTAGGGAAATATCTTACAACACGTTGAAGTTGTTCCTTCAACATATTGTGTTGTTTCAATTATTCAGCACATTAGAGAGGTTCCTCTAATACTTGTGCTGCATCAGTTTGGTATCAGAGACAGGTTGATCCGCTATAGTTTTTGTTATCTCTTGGAGGAATCATGCAACAAGCTATGGAGGATCTTACAACGAGGGTGAACAACTTAGAAGAAAGGTTGGATCAGCAAATCGATGCCCTTCGTGAAGAGCTCACTAAGAGGTTTGAAGAACTTGTTATATTAGTGAGAAACAATCAAGGTGTTGCTACTGGAAATCAAGGATTCAACATCAATAGAGGAGAAAATCAGCAACCACAACAAAGAGATATGGAGGTAAACAATAATCAGAGACAATATCGAGTTCAACAATATGTGAGAGAGGAAGGTGATGTGGAGGAGCAAGATCTTTATGCACAACCAAGAGGAAGAGGTTATGCAAATGGTGGAGATATGTACAAGATTAAGGCTGAAATCCCAACTTTCAATGGTAATGTAAATATTGAAGGGTTTCTTGATTGGATCTATGAGGTGGAGACATTCTTTAAAATTATGAACATCCCTCTGGATCGACGGGTACCATTAGTGGCTTATAAATTGAAAGGAGGTGTTGGAGCTTGGTGGAATTGTCACCAAGAAGAGCTTCGTTTGAGGGGTGAAAATCGCATAAGATATTGGCCACAAATGAAAGCACTTTTAAAGGCTAGGTTCTTACCAGCAGATTATGAACAACTCTTATACCTGCAATTCCATAATTGTGTTCAAGGTAATCAATCTGTTTCAAATTATACAGAGGAGTTCTTAAGGTTACAAGTCAGATGCAACCTTTCTGAAAATGAAGACCAGCAACTCGCAAGGTATATCAATGGTCTCAATGAATCTATCCAAGAACGTCTTGGCATACAACAAATTTGGTCTATAGATCAAGCCCAAACTCTAGCCTTGAAGGCGGAGAGATATATAAAGACCAAGAAGCCTTTTAAAGCTATGTCTTATTCTCGCCCGGAAAATATATTAAGAAATTTCCCGCGCCGAGAGGAGGAAAGGTCCATTCCAGCTAAAGGGAAGAAGACTGATAAGGGACCTTCTTCTAGCAAAAATCAAGAGAAACAACCATCTAATATAATCAAGTGTTATAAATGTCGCAAAGAGGGACACATATCAAGCAACTATCCAAGAAGGAAGTTCGTCAACACCACTCGTCGTGATGAAAGTAATGAAGAGGTGGAAGAATATGAAAGTGGAGAAGAGCCCGAATTATATGAAGAAGAGGGAGAATAAATAGTATGTGTGGTCAAGCACCTTCTATGCTCAACCATGCAACCCGAAGAGACGCAACGGAAGAGGATATTTGAAAGTAAATGTACTGTGAATGGAAAGGTATGCAAATTGGTAATTGATAGTTGTAGCTGTGAGAATTTAGTTTTTGAAAGCATGGTCAAACACTTAAATCTTGAGACTCGTGATCACCCGAATCCATATACTATTGGTTGGCTCAAGAAAGGAGTGAAAATCAAGATCACCAAACAATGTTGGTTACCACTATCCTTGGGTAAGCATTATCGTTCAAATGTTTTATGCGATGTGGTTGATATGGATGCATATCATGTTCTTCTAGGAAGACCTTGGCAATATGACGGGAACACCACACATAAAGGAAGAGATAATTGGTATTCTTTCATTTGGAACAAGCGAAAGATTATTATACTTCCGAATAAAACTCCTAATAATGCTTCTGAAGTAGAGGAGAAGAGTACGCTAACTATCACTCAAAATTCGAGAGAATTTGCCCAAGACTTGAAGGAGTCAAAATTATGTGCCACGTTAGTTGTAAAAGGAGAAGAGCAACCTATGAAAGAAATTCCAGTGGAGATGTAAAGCCTATTGTCTGAATATCAAAGCATACTTGGAGAACCTCAACATCTACCTCCTATGAGGGATATCCAACATCGAATCGACTTTGTTCCAGGTGCTAGTCTTCCTAACCTACCACACTACAGAATGAGCCCAAACGAGCATGCTATTTTGAAGGAGAAAGTAGAAGAGTTATTATGGAAGGGGCATGTTAGGGAAAGCATAAGTCCGTGTGTTGTACCAGCACTACTCACACCAAAGAAAGATGGGTCTTGGCGGATGTGCGTGGATAGTAGGGCTATCAATAAAATCACCACAAGATACAGATTTCCTATTCCACGTTTGGATGACATGCTTGACCAATTGAGTGGAGCAAGGGTGTTTTCAAAACTAGATCTAAAAAGTGGATATCATCAAATACGAATTAGTCCCGGAGATGAATGGAAGACTGCATCCAAGACAAAAGAGGGGCTATATGAATGGCTAGTTATGCCATTTGGACTTTCTAATGCTCCTAGTACTTTCATGCACTTAATGAATCAGGTTCTTCATCCATTCTTATCACATTTCGTAGTTGTTTATTTTGATGATATACTAATTTATAGCAAGAACGTGGAGGAATATTTTGTACATGTCAAGAAAGTACTGGATGTATTGAAGGAAAATGAACTCTATGTCAACCTGAAGAAGTGTGTATTCCTAGAAACAAAGCTAGTTTTCTTGGGCTTTGTTATCTCAAGTGAGGGAATTCAAGTTGACGAGTCTAAAGTAGAGGCAATAAAGGGGTGGCCAACTCTAAAAACTATCTCTGAAGTAAGGAGCTTCCATGGTTTAGCCACTTTCTATAGAAGATTTGTGAAGAATTTTAGTACTATAATGGCACCAATTACTGAATGTCTAAAGAAAGGAAAGTTCAAATGGGATGAAAAAGCTGAAGCTAGTTTCATGGAGATTAAAGAAAAGCTCTCACAAGCTCCTGTTTTAGTATTACCAAATTTTAACAAGACTTTTGAGTTTGAATGTGATGCTAGTGGAGTAGGCATTGGGGCTGTTTTATCTCAAGAAAGGAAACCTGTTGCTTTCTTCAGTGAGAAGCTAAGTGAAGCTAGACAGAAATGGAGTACCTACCAACAAGAGTTGTATTCTGTCTTTAGAGCATTGAAGACATGGGAGGTCTATTTATTGCCTAAGGAGTTCATTGTCTGCACTAATCAACAATCTTTGAAACATTTTAAAAATCAAAAGCATGTGGATCACATGTTAGCAAGGTGGGCGGCATACTTAGAAAGATTCAATTATCTTATTGTCCACAAGTCTGGAGTAACTAACCAAGTGGCAGATGCTTTAAGCCGACGTGCAAGTCTCATGGTTTCTTTTGAAGTTGAATTACCAGGAGTAGATAAAATAAAAGAACTGTATGAAAATGATGAAGACTTCGAGCGAATATGGATGAAGCATATGAAAGGACTACCATTAGAAGAGAATTTCGCGGTACAAGATGGATATCTCTTTAATGGAAATCGCTTATGCATCCCCAGAAGTTCATTACGAGACAAGTTGATTAGAGAAATGCATTCAGGTAATCTTAGTGGTCATGTTGGGCGTGATAAAACTATTGCTAATTTGGAAGCACGTTTTTATTGGCCACAACTGAAGAGAGATGCCGGCAAGTTTGTGCAACGGTGTCCCGTATGCCAAGCATACAAAGGTCAGATTCAAAACACTGGACTATATATGCCATTACCGGTTCCAAGTGCACCATGGGAAGATTTATCAATGGATTTCGTACATGGTTTACCAAGGACAAGGCGAGGGCATGATGCTGTTTATGTAATAGTAGACAGATTTTCTAAAATGGCTCATTTTATTCCTTGCCGTAAGACAACGGATGCCCATCATGTGGCTAACCTTTTCTTTAGAGATGTAGTTAGACTACATGGTGTTCCAAGATCAATTGTTTCAGATCGTGATAGCAAATTTCTTATTGCATTTTGGCTTACATTATGGAAGCAATTTAATACAGAATTGAAATTTTCAAGCACTGCACATCCACAAACAGATGGCCAAACAAAAGTGGTCAACAAATTTATGGGCAATTTGATTCGCTGCATATGTGGAGAAAAGAAAGGATAGTGGGATTTAGCTTTATCCCTTGTGGAGTTTGCCTACAATAATTCTGAGCATAGGTCTACAAGTCGTAGCCCTTTCTCCATTGTCTACACTAAAATTCCAAGACATGTGGTTGATTTAGTAAAACTACCAACAAGGGAGAACTCAAGATCAGCTATTACGTTTGGTGACAATTATTCTGAGCTGTTTAAAGAGGTTCATGATGTATTAGAAGCATCAAATAAGAAATACAAGCAGCTGGCAGATAAGAAAAGGAGAGAAATGTCATTCCAAGTTGGTGACGAAGTAATGGTATACCTTAGGAAGGAGAGATTGCCTACTGGTGTTCATGGAAAATTAAGGCAAAAGAAATATGGACCATACACTGTTCTAAAGAAGATCAACAATAATGCCTATGTGGTAGATTTGCCAAGTGAGATGAATATTTCAAATACTTTTAATGTGGCTGACTTGTCACACTATCTTCCAGAGCAAATACTTTACGAAGATAACTCGAGGTCGAGTTTCAAACAAGTAGAGGAGAATAATAAGGAACTTCAAATATATATCCCTAACTAATGAATTTTCATAAATCAAAAACCAATTTTGTTACTTCAAGTATAAGGAAGTCAAAACCAATTTTGCTACTTCAAGGAAGAGAAAGACAACTTGAACTTTGCTACTAGTTGTCAATTATAGCATTTTACATAATTCTAGAATGCTTAGCTATTAAGAATATGAGTTGTTTATGAGTTGTCAAGTGTGAGTTGGCAATGAGTTGTCAAATGAGTTGTATTTGAGTTGTATAAATCTTTTGTAGCCTATAAATAGAGGCAATGCCCTCTAGCTATGTAATTTTTTTGTTCATATCTTCTATTAATGAAACTTGATGTTCTCTTTTAAGATCTTGGATTAGATCTTGTGCTTTAAAGCTTTGAATTAAGCTTTTGTTGTCCGTGGATTCTGATTGCCTTAGGGCAATATCTTACAACACGTTGAAGTTGTTCCTTCAACATATTGTGTTGTTTCAATTATTCAGCACATTAGAGAGGTTCCTCTAATACTTGTGCTGCATCACAAACAACATGCATTTGGGGTAAAAACCTAAGGAAAGTAACTAGGCCAATTACATGAGCTTTAGTCTTTGGGTTAAAAAGGCTTAGGTTCCCATAGCAAGTATATACCGAATGGTACGAGGCTATGAGTGGTTATGCCATGCTCGATCTCCATACCTTAGGTGAAAGTATGGTATCCCTTACATAATACAACACGGGTAACACGGGCATCCTAACTCACGCACACAATGCAATCTAATATGATGCAATGGATAATATCATTATAAGAAAAAATAGAATAATATAAAGACCAAGGGAATGAACTTCTCTTATCCCCAGTGGAGTCACCACTATGAGCGAGGATTTTCGCCCCCACTCCCGGTGGAATAGTTTTTGCGACTTCGGCACTGTTTAGGGTTGGGGCCTTAGAGAACACGGACCTAAGTCCGGAAAAATGGAGTCGCCACCCGAACGGGCTAGGAAAAAGAAAGGGGTGGATGATTCGATTCCTAAGGAATCCTCAACCCCCTAATGGGTTCGAAAAGTTGGGTACGTGTGGGGAAAGTGAGAAATGGCCCAGCACCCCTACAACGCCCGATTCATTAGAACCGGCCTCCTTTACAGGTCTTAATATTATAAAATTCTTAAATATAACAACATTATCCATATTACACACAATAATTAAAATAAAGCATCAATATATTGAAAATCAAAACAATGTCCAAGCAAAACAAATAAATAGACACCCATCCGAAGATGGAAACATGCTCTTACATAATCCATGCCTAAATAGGACACCCACCGAAAGGTAGAAACATGTCCTTTACATTGGTTCTAAAATAGAAAATCAATTTAAATTACATGATATTTAACTAATGAGGTACCCACCAAGTGGAAACATACCTCTTACAACATTTGAAAATCTAAATAAATCGATAAAAGTAAATAACCATTCATCATAAATAAATCATTCATCAAAAATATTAAACATCAATAGAATGTAAACATCCATCCATGATAAACTAAATAAATCAAGCATTGAACTTAAATAAACCAAAAAAGAATTGAAAATAAATTAAAGCATATAATAGACTACATAATCAAATATAAAATTAAATAAAGCAAGTAAAGATTCAAATTAGGGCTACTGTTTCTATTTAAGATTCTTTATTTAATATGTTAAGGGTTTTGGAATTTGTGGGTTTAAGCTACTGTAAGTTTTAAATGAATTGAAATGAATGAAAGTTTTATAATTTAAGAGATTGATAAGGTTCTTTGATTAACCAAATTAGGGTTTGAGGGGAAAAATCATGAAATTAGGGTTTGTTAAAACATTAGGTTTATGATTTACGATTACTGGATTATTATTTTGGATTTACTATGTTGAATTTTAATATTTAGATTTATAAGGTTTTAAGGTTTTAAAGATTAGGATATAGAAAACTAGGGTTTAAGGTTAGCTAGTTTTTGGTTACTGTCTTGGAGTTGAAGTTGAATTAGGATTTGTAGTGTTTCAGTGAATGTATTTGATTTTAGAATTTGGAAAAACAATTTATAGTTTTACAAAGTTTTATGTGATTTTTAGAAGCTGTAAGTTAAATTTAGGGTTTTAAAGTTTTAAAAAATTGGAAAAAAGATTAGGGTTTTGAGGAATTAATAAAATGAATTAAGGTTTTAGAAAGTTGGAAAGTAGGTTAGGGTTTTGATATTTTGAAGAAACAGAAAAAAGTAATTTAGGATTTTTTAAAATAGAGGAGACGATTTAAGGTTCTAAAGTTTAGAAAAAGTAAATTAGGGTTATAAGGTTTTTAAAATCAAAAGAAAGAGTTTAATGATTCAAGCTACTATAAAGAAAAAAGATTTGTTATCCATACCTTCATTTGTTGGTTCCACCAAAAATTACTTGTTGGATGAACAAGAACAAAGTCAAGATGGTTGCCTTTGATGGATTGAATTGCTTGTTTGCTTCTCTCAAAAGTCCGATCGTTAATCTCTGCCAAAAAGTTTTAAAGTCTGATCACTTTTCCTAAGTTTTTCCTTCACTCGATTCCCTCCTAAATTTCCTCCTCAATTCTGATCCCCTAATGTGTTGTTTTTAGTCCTATTTATAGATGATTTTAGTGATTAATCTTAATTGTTCATGGAATCTAACATTAATTAAGAAAAGGAAACCGAAACTGAATTGAATTTGGTTTCAAAAAAATTGCATCAGAAAAATTTTGCTGGCGAAAAAAACTGCTGTTGAAAAATTTTACTGGCAAAAAGGTTGCTGCGGGAACCTGTGAGCTGGGCGGGCGAAATTGCCTGCGGGCCATTTCGTAGCCCCCTTTTTCGACGATTAAATTTTTCGTCGCCGATTTTTAGTTCGCCGATTTTTATTTTTATTTATTTGTTTATTATTATTATTTTTTATTAATAAAAATTTAATACTAAAGAAAATATTATTTAATTAAGATAACACAAAAATTATTTTGGACTAATTAAAATATGTTGGACAAGATAAAAATTATTTTGGACTTATTAAAATATATTGGACCGGACTGGGTCAAAAATTAAGGGTCTACACATAGTCAAACAACATGCATTTGGGTTAAAACCTAAGGAAAGTGACTAGGCCAATTACACGAGCTTTAGTCTTTGGGTTAAAAGGCTTGGGTTCCCATAGCAAGTATATACCAAATGGTACGAGGCTATGAGTGGTTATGCCATGCTCAATCTCCATACCTTGAGTGAAAGTATGGTATCCCTTACATAACATAACACGGGTAACACAGGCATCCTAACTCAGGCACACGATGCAATCTAATACGAAGCAATGGATAATATCATTATAAGAAAGAATAGAATAATATAAAGACCAATAGTATCAACTTCTCTTATTCCCCAGTGGAGTCACCACTGTGAGTGGGGATTTTTGCCCCTACTCCTAATGTAATGGTTCTTGCGACTTCAACACTATTTAGGCTCGGGGCCTTAGAGAACATGAACTTAAGTCTGGAGAAAATGGAGTCGCCACCCAGACGGGCCAGGAAAAAGAAAGGGGTGGATGACTCGATTCCTAAGGAATCCCCAACCCCCTAATGGGTTCAGAAAGTTGGGTACGTGTAGGGAAGGTGAGAAATGGCGCAGCACCCCCCACAATGCCCGGTTCGTTGGAACCGACCTCCTTTGCAGGTCTTAATATTAAAAAATTCTTAAATATAACAATATTATCCATATTACATGCAACAATTAAAATAAAGCATCATTATATTAGAATCAAAGCAATGTCCAAACAAATCAAATAAATGGACACCCATCCATGGATGGAAACATGTCTTTACATCATCCATGTCTAAACTAAATAGGACACCCACCGAAAGGTAGAAACATGTCCTTTACTTTAGTCCAAAATATAAAAGCAATTTAAATTACATGATATTTAACTAATGAGGTACCCACAAAGTGAAACATACCTCTTACACTTTTAATACTGAAACAAACAAATAATAATTATAACAATAAAGAAAATAATCATCCATGGTAAATTAAATAAATCAAGTATTGAAATTAAATAAATCATCAAAATATATAATAAACCATATAATCAAATCTAAAATTAAATAAAGCAAGTAAAGATACAAATTAGGATTTACTATTTCAATTTAAAGTTCTTTAATTAACATTTAGGGTTTTGGAATTTTAGTATTATTATTATTATTTGTTTAGGCTTACTGTAAAGATTTTAGAAAATTAGAATGAATTAAGGTTTTATAAGTTTAAGAAATTAGTAAGGTTCTTTGATTGATCAGATTAAGGTTTAGGGGTAACATTATGAAATTAGTGTTATGGAATCTTAAGACATTTTGTAATTCATGGTTACTGGATTGTGATTTTAGGTTTACTGTATTGAGTTTTAGGGTTTAGATTTATTTGTCATAAGATTTTAAGGTTTTAAGGATTAGGGTTTAGGGTTTAGGAAAAATAGGGTTTACCGTATTAGTTTTGAGAGAATTAGGGTTTTTTGATATTTTAGAAAACATATTTGATTTTAGGATTTAAGGAAACAATTTATAGTTTTATAAAAATGATTATGGTTTTTAGAAAACATGAAGAAGATTAGAGTTTGGAGATTTAAGAAAATATTTGGAAATTTTAGACAAAAAGTTATGGTTTAGATGAAAGTTGTTCGGGGAAAATAGTTTAGGGTTTTAAAACTTTTGGAAGCAGAATAATAGTTTTAGGGTCTTTAAGGTTTTTTGAAAATAGAAGAGTAATTTAGGGCTTATGAAGTTTTTGGAAATAGAAGAGTAGTTTAGGGTTTTTAAGATTTTTGGAAACAGAAGAAACACTTTTAAGGTTTTTAAGGTTTTTGGAAACATAAGAGTAGTTTAAGGGTTCTTAAGGTTTAGATTATTGACTAATGCTACTGGAAGAATTTACGATACATTACTAAGTTTAATAATTTAGATTACTTAGAGAAATAAATGATGGAAACATTGTAAATAACATCAAACCAAAGATTTATAATCAAACCTCCGTTCATTGGTTCCTCCACAATTTGCTTCTGGATGAACAAAGACAAAAGCAGTGTTCCTGCCTTTGAATAGATTATTGATTGCTTCTTCTTGTTAATGTCCCTTGTGCTAGGGTTATTTCTGTCTCTTTTTACTCCGATCCAATCAAAGTTCAAAGTCCAAAGTTTGGTTCAATAAAACCAATTTTTGACCCCACTAAATTCTGAGCTTTAATGTGTTATTTATAAAAAAAATTATAAGCTACTTCTAATTTTTTAAGGAAACTAAAATTAATTAGGAAAGGAAACCAAAACCAAATAGAATTTGGTTTAGGAAAAATTACGTTGGAAAATTGCTCTGGCGAAAAAACTGCTGCGAAAACTGCGAGAATTTCGAGCGCTGGCTGGGGCGATTGGCCAATTCGCCGCAAGAAATGGCAAGGCCATTTCTCCCGCAGGAAATTCCTGCGTGCGAATTGGCCTTGGCCAATTTCACTTTCGTCAACGTATTTTTCCATCGTCAATTTTTATTTATTTATTTATTATTATTATTTAATATTATTTATTTATTTATTTATTTTTTATTATTATAAATAATTATAAATAATAATTACTAAAATAAATATTTTTTAATTAAAATACCACAAAAATTATTTTGGACTATATAAAAAATTTTGGACCAGACTAGGTCAAAAATTAAGTATCTACACTTATATAGTATCTTGTTTCAGAGAATTATTTTTGGTACTATTGATATGATTTACCTTCAGGCTAGACGCTGGGTGTCACTATTATTTGTCTTCGGGCTAGATGCCGGGTGTCATTGTTATTTGCCTTTAGGGCTAGACACAAATGTGTCAATAGCGAACAAATGCGACAATTAGATCCCCAGTGTCACGATAGACCATGACAATATCTCTGGAACTGGAATACTATACAAGGTTGTTTGGGCCCAATACGTGTGTTTGTGATGTGTTTATGTGTATATATATGTGTTAAGTTGTAAAATGGATTGGTGTGATTGAGTTTATTATATGGTATTATGAATAAAGTGATGAGCTTGATGCTAAAAGAGAAAAAGATCATGAGATGATGATCATGATATGAAATGATCATAAGTAGTTGAGAATTGTAAATGAGATTATGAAAAGTGATCATGAATAAGATGATCACATGAGAAGTGTGCCAAATGAGAATGATAAGGAAATTGGTAATGTATGTGAATATGCTTACATATTAGAATATTGGTGATATATTTATGTATGATGTATAAATTAAAAATTAACAAAAGTTTTATAAAAATATTACAAAGCTATAAATTAAGAGATAGTAAAGTATATATATAATATTTATTATTATTTTTAAATATATACCACTAAGCTTGTAAGCTTAGCTTGGAAGTGTATACTGCGCAGGTAGAATAATTATTATTCAGAGAAAGAAATAGGTTGTGGTTGATACTTGGTGACTTAGGATGCCACAAGACAACTGTGGTTTTGCATTCATGTAAAGTCATGGTTTTAAGTATTTTGGTTTATTATATTGAATTATAACAATTGAGTTTGCCTTAAAGATTTAAGATGGTCACATAAGTATTTAATTATTTAAAAATAATGTTTTAAATATTGAGATTTGAGTGTGAAATATTGAATTGGTGTTTTAGAGAATGGGTGAAAACTATATTTTGGGAGTGTCTATTCTTATGCAGGTTGTGTTTTTAATATTTTAGAAATTATTAAATTTATAGATAAAACTCTGGCAAAATTTTTTCAGAGATTTTCTTATAAATTTATAACTTTAACATATATTATCTAATATATATATATACTTATTTGTTAAATCAATTATCTTTTAATTCATAAAATTGTGTTATATAAATTATGAATTTTTTTTAAATAATATGCTGGTGACATTTTTGTATTCTGCATATGTACTCTACATGTATGGATATATGTATTGTATGTATATATGGTATAAGTGTGTTACAATACTCAGTTGACATTACGAGGTACCTAAGGAACCTCAACCTTTCCAATGATGTTAGAGAGCATTACTTCCCACTGGCTGTATGGATCTCTTATCTCTGGACTATACGAGACCAGCTAACCATAACCTGCTACTGGTACTGGTTGAAAGGTGGTGGGACCCTACTAATTCCTTCCATTTTCCTTATGGTAACTAACTATGACACCTCAAGATTTATACTTATTAACTGGCATCCCATTCGGCATGCGTCCTTTAGAACTATTTCCAAACTTGAGAAATTTGCCTAAGGAGCAAATTATAGACCTTTTTGGTGTCATCCCACCCATTCTTGAAGTTGGTGAGCCCATGGTTACCCAAACTTGGCTAAGAGGGCATATTAATTTCTTATTGAGTAGACATGGTGATCATGAATAGCATTATTTGCACATTGCACACTACATAGTTCTGCTTTTTCTGAAATGTATCTTTTGGCATACCAGAGTGATACCATTGACCTTTCCATTCTGATGAGCTTGGTGGACCTAACCTTTCTTCATGAATTCAACTAGGGTGTTGTAATACTAGCCACCATGTATGAGGAAATGGGCTGACTATCCCAAGGTTAAATCCACTCTATTGGAGGAACCAATGTTTTTTTGGGAGGTTTGTATCTTTACACCTTTTTTTTTTAAAAAAATTCACATGATTTTCACACTGACCTCATTAACTTTTGTAGCTATGGGATTATGAATACATACCTAACTTAGCGCCTATGTAAAACCTCTCGTTTTATAATATTTGAATCCGGGGGCAAAATGGTAATTTTGCGCTTGAGGGGCAAAATGGTCATTTTGCACCCTTATATTTTGTTTGAACGTATTTGGGTGATTTGGTGCTCTGTTTGATACTCGGGACGATGTGACGGTCGTTTTGAGTATAATATTGTATTTTTGTGTTCGGGGGCATTTTGGTCATTTAAAATAATTACGGTGTTTAAATGGAATAAAAATATTTTTTTATTTTAAAAATAAATACTGAAATCTATTTTGTGTTAAATTTAGTAAAGAGGGATTTAATCGTGAGTTTTAAGTTTGAGGGGGTGATTTTTAATGGTTAAATTGACATTTGAGGTTAATTTAAATAAAATAAATTGAAGTGGGGTTAAAACACAATTTTAGGAAGTGTTTATGATATAAATAGACCCTAATCAGCTAGGTTTAGAGTTTGAGACACTCACAAAATCGGGTATTCAATTTAAGAGAGTTTTAGAGCAGAATTCGTAGCATCGTCGTTTTGATCCAGCCGCCCGAGGAAGTCGTTGTCGTTCGGCGAGTGGGCATCGGTCGTTCGGCGAGCCACGCGAGCGAAGCCTCCTATCGTTTGGCGTGCTGCATACGTCGTTCGGGGTGTGGCCGCTGGTTCTCGGCCTGCCGTTTTGCCTGGCTCCAGATTCAGTTTTCAACGTTTCTTTCATTTTTGAGGTTTTTCATTTATTTCTCTTCAATTCTAATTCGATCTTTTTCCACAATGACATTCTAGGGTGTTTTTAGGTCTGATAAAACATATTTTGCATCGGATTTAAATTTATTTTCTATTTTTAATTAATTTTCAAAGTGGGAAAAATCTGTAAGTGATTTTGATAGATCTAACGGTTTTTGATTTAATTAACATACTTACAGTAATAGATCATGCCTAAAATTTATTGTATCTTTTTCTAGGGTTTCTAAAGGATGCCTGTATATTTATTTTATATTTTTAGGATTTGTATTTTATTTTTAATTAAATTTTGAATTGGTATAATTTGCTGTCTGGATTTACTGAAAATTCCAGAAAATTTGATGAATTTTTATAAATCGTAGATGATAGGTATAAGTCTGAAATTTTAATATGTTCTGTATTCAGATGTTATTTACATATGGTAATTTTTGTAGATCCAGAATCATAATATTTGTTGAGTAAATAAATCATAGACCTGGTCACTACCAGAATGGATCTACTGGTCAGTCCATGTTGGGTTAATTGTTTGAGGGCTTTTTACGTACTGGATATTTACAAAATTTGGGTATGTTGTATTTTATGAAGTAAATTTAATGTTAAAAATATTTGGGGAATTTTTATATAATGTTGTGTACGTATTTATGCATATGTATCCTACTGCCCATTTTAGTAGTTATGGATCGGGCAGTATATCGCAAATCGATTTTGGGGGACTAAATCATTTTGTATGGACCTGAAATTTTGTACGGGGGTCTCTGGAAGGGTGAGGGACCTTCTGGAAATTTTCCAAAATTTTTAAACAGCAGGATTAATTTATATGAAATTTCCAAAATTACCCTTATTTCACTAAATACATCGATATGGTGGAAAAAAACTAAGTTTCGCTTTTGGAAACACTTTGCTACGTTTACGTAAGACTTAGGGGTGAATGTTTTTGCATGAGTATGGTCTGCAATTTTAAATTAAATCAAGAGTTTGTATGATGGTTGATTAAATGGTCAATTGGTTAGGAAAATGCATTAGGGGTAAAATGGTCATTTTATTGAATAATACTCGATTGACTGTTATTCATGGCATACATGGCATACATTACACTTCATGTGAGTGAGACGGATTCTGATGAATGATATTGTTGAACATCAGGTCGGTCCTCGGGATCAATAGGATCGAGGAGTTTGCTTATCTCAATAAGTCTGCATATCAGGTAAGTTCATGGGTGTGATTGTTTGTTTGTGATGTGCTGATGTTTGACTAACAAATGTATATATATATATATTAAGCCTTTCTTATATAACTATTCTTTCTCTTTGGTATTATATTCCTTCAATACCCGAGCCTTTCTATGAATGTTTAGGAGACAGAAAAACGTGCTTGTGAATGCTAATATTGTGAATATTATGTTGATGAAACTTTTCTTGTGTTGTGTGGTGGTATGTCATACGGGGACGGAGGATCAATTGTGGAAATACTGTAACTGTTATTGCATTTGTTTATGAGGTTAAAAACCTCCACTGTACTGATATTGATACTGAGGTTGTTATAAGGGTGGATTGTTATTGTTAATTATTACTGATACTGTAACTGTTATTGAGGAGGAATAAGGGAGGATGAATTATTGATATTGGTAGACCCCGACATACCACCTTGATTGAATTAATTGTATTTGAGTTACTTGATATTTATAAACTGCTTATATAGTTGTGTTTTTCTGCCTCACATGAACTTACTGAGCACCTATATATAACGCTCACACCCCTATAGACTGATTTTGCAGGTTGAGGTCCACTGGTAGCATCAGTTGTTTATTTCCATTCTTTCGTTCTTTGGAATTCTAAAGCTAGTAGGTTAGTGGAGATGTTTCTTCCTTTATAGATTTCTGGATAACCTAAGGGCAGACTGAGTCTGAACCCGTTTCTTTGTAATAATGAGATTTAAACATTTGACCATTTTCAGTTAGACGGTATTGTTTTGGCATTGAATAATTAGAACACTTTATATATTGCTTTAGACTAATAGTCGAATTTATGAGCATAACTTACACTATTTTCCTTTAAGGCATGATCTAACTATTGTTATCTTAGGCTTGTATAGTTACACGTAAGTGTAACTGTACGCCGGTCACGGTCTCTAGTTGGGTCATGACAAAAGTGGTATCAGAGCCCGGTTTTGATATTTGTGTTATCCAGAAATCATTAGGGTATTCTTAAGTTTTTCTTGTTTCCTTTTAGCGTTAATCAAATTGCCCTCCATATCAGGTGCAATGTCTCGTAGAGGCACATGTCTTCTTTTAACTGGCGAAGCTAATAATGCCCAAGGGGCAAGGAGCAGTGGAGAGGATCCAATTGGAAGTGTTCGGGAGCAACCTTTGCCTAGGGGGTGAGGAAGACCACGCAGAGTGGTGAACAGGGGTGGACAGGGTCAGCAGAACCAAGATCTACCATCCAATAATGAAAACTTTGAGGACATACCGGAGGATGATGTCAGAGATCCACCACCAACTCCAAGGAATGAGCCTGTACCTGAGGGTACAACAGCAGCTCCAGTGAGTCAGGAGCAATTCATGGCCACCATGGCAACCTTCAGTTAGACTATGGGAGCACTTGCAGCTGGATTTACCCAACTTGTCCAAAATATAGGGCAGAACAATGGGCAGGACAATGCACCACAAGCGGGAGTGCCAGGATATGTTAAACTACATGAGTTTATCAGGGTTGACCCACCAGAGTTTTCAAATGCTGCGACAGAAGACCCAATGTTGTTTATTGATGAGGTCAAGAGAATATGTAACGCCTTGCATTGTTCAGAAGAAAGATCTATTGAGTTGGCAGGTCACCAAATGAAAAAGGCTGCTAGGGTTTGGTTTGATAGCCAGATAGTTGATCGAGTACATACCTGGGAGGACTTCAAGCTGAGATTCACACAAACCTTCCTACCTAAGAATGTTTTGAAGGCCAAGGCTAGAGACTTTGAGATGCTCAAACAGGAAAGCAAGACTATTGCTGAATACTGGGAGAAATTCCAGGAGTTGAAACCCTATGCTACACACTTGCTGCAAGAAGAGGAAGTTATGACGGAACGATTTGTTGAGGGGTTGGATGACAGGTATTATGATGTGATTGCTAGCCATAACTACAAGGAGCTTCATCTGGCAGTCAATGCAGCTATTGGTATGGAAAACAGAAGAAAACCTGATAGAAAAACTGATATGGCTGAGCCTAGCAAGAAGAGGAATAGGCCTAATGATCAGATGAACTATCAGGGGCAGTATCAAGGCCACAGAGGTAGCAATGGAGGAGGCCGATTTCAACATCAACAGCAGGGGCACAAAGCTCCTATTTGTGATTTTTGTGGTAACCGACATGGAGGTGAGTGTTGGAAAATGATTGGTGCATGCCTGAGCTGTGGTCAGAAAGATCATCAAGTGAAGGATTGTCCTAACTCTAGAAGAAATCAGAATCAAGCTGGACAACAAACACAAAGGCAAGTAGGCAATCAGGGGTACTATGGACATAATCAGAATGGAAATGGCAATGGAAAAGGATATGGTGGACGTGGTAACTATGGCGGCCGAGGCTATCAAGGAGGTCGAGGTAATGGCCAGCAGGGCCGAGGTTTCTATGGCCAGCAGGGCCGAGGATATCAGGGCCAACAGGGCGGAGGTTATCAGGGATATTAGTATCAGCAAGGCCGTGGTTATGGTGCTGCAAACAACGGAAACCAGCAAAACAATCAAGGTCAGAATGCTAGAGCAGTGCAGCTAGCTGGGCAAGGGAATAATCAGAATCAGAATCAGAATCAAGGGCAGAACCAGAATTATGCTCGTGTGTTTAATTTGAACAACCAGCAAGCCCAGACTGATAATAATGTGGTGCAAGGTACTCTTTCTATTTGCTCTTTTGATGCTCATATTTTAATGGACCCTGGTGCTACACATTCTTTCATATCACCTAGTTTTGCATCTAGATTGAGTATTACACCTGAAACTATGGATATGCCTTTACTTGTTCATACACCCTTGGGGGAAGAAGTTGAGTCTGTCAATGTTTATAAGGGTTGTATAGTTCAAGTGAGAGATGTGAATTTGCCAGCAGACCTAGTTATTCTAGATGTGATTGATTTTGATGTTATATTGGGAATGGATTGGTTAGCTAAACATGGAGGAAAGATGGATTGTAGGAATAAAACTGTTATGTTTGATTATGAAGAAGGTAAGTCAGTGACTTTTGTTGGTTCAAAGATAGATGGGCCTAGTCGACTGATTTCTTCCTTGAGGGCCAGGAAGTTAATGAAGAAAGGATGTGATGCTTACCTAGTATCTATCCGAGATGTAAGAAAAGAGGAAGCAAAGCTTGAAGAAGTTCCGGTAGCGCGAGACTTTGTGGATGTGTTTCCGGACGATTTGCCCAGTTTACCTCCGGAAAGAGAAATTGAATTTTTTATTGATCTTGTACCTAGAACAAATCCCATTTCTATGCCTCCTTATAGAATGGCACCTGCCGAACTGAAGGAATTGAGGGAGCAGTTAAATGACCTGTTGCAGAAAGGGTACATTCGACCGAGTATTTCACCTTGGGGAGCTCCGGTGCTTTTTGTGAAAAAGAAAGATGGTACAATGAGACTATGTATTGACTACCGACAACTGAACAAAGTGACAGTGAAGAATAGGTACCCGCTACCTCGGATTGATGATTTGTTTGACCAACTGCAAGGAGCCCGTTTCTTCTCTAAAATTGATCTTAGGTCTGGCTACCATCAGTTGAGGGTGAGAAAGGAAGATATACCAAAGACTGCTTTCCGAACAAGGTATGGGCATTATGAATTTCTTGTTATGTCCTTTGGACTCACTAATGCACCTGCAGCTTTTATGGACCTGATGAACAGGGTGTTTAGTCCTTACCTTGATCGGTTTGTTGTTGTATTCATTGATGATATCTTGATTTACTCGAGAACCAAGGAGGAGCATGAACAACACTTAAGGTCAGTTTTACAGACATTGAGGGAACATCAGTTATATGCTAAGTTTTCCAAATGTGAGTTCTGGTTGGATCGAGTAGTGTTCTTGGGACATGTGATTTCGGCAAAAGGTGTGCAAGTCGACCCCAAGAAAGTGGAAGCAGTTATGGGCTGGCCTAGACCTAAAACGGTTACTGATATACGGAGTTTTCTCGGTTTAGCAGGCTACTACAGAAGGTTTGTGAAGGATTTTTCCAGAATTGCTGCACCATTGACGAAGCTAACTCGCAAAGGTGTAAAGTTTGTTTGGGATGACACCTGTGAGGAGAGTTTTACAACACTTAAGGAGAGATTGACTACAGCACCAGTACTTATTTTACCCGAAGGCACGGAAGGTTATGCTGTATACTGTGATGCATCAGGTATTGGTTTGGGTTGTGTTTTGATGCAGCATGGCAGAGTAGTTGCCTATGCTTCAAGACAGCTTAAGAAGCATGAGGTTAACTATCCTACTCAAGATTTGGAAATGGCGGCAGTTGTGTTTGCGCTAAAAATCTAGAGGCATTACCTGTATGGTGTCACATGCGAGATATTCACTGATCACAAGAATCTCAAGTATGTATACGCCCAGAAAGATTTGAATTTAAGGCAGAGGAGATGGGTGGAATTTCTTGAAGATTATGATTATAGCATTCAGTATCACCCTGGGAAAGCAAATGTTGTAGTTGATGCTTTGAGCCGTAAATCTTTGGGTAGTTTATCTCATATATCTGCACACAGAAGGCCGTTGATTTCGGATATTCATCAGTTGATTGGTGATGGTTGGATTTTCCTTTTGTCAAATAAGGAAGTGGTTGGACATACAGGGGTGTTTTTAGCTAATCTTGTTGCTAGACCGAGTTTTCTTGACAGGATTGTCTCAACTCAGAGCAAAGATACAGAATTAGAAACTATTCGACAAAGGGTACTGAAAGGTGAAGATAAGGAGTTTCGTATTGATGAGCAAGGGGTATTGAGGTTTGGATCTAGGTTGTGTGTGCCCATGATTGATGATCTGAGGGAGAGTATCTTGAAAGAAGCTCACTCTTCAAGGTATACAGTACATCCCGGCTCCACAAAGATGTATCATGACTTGAAGCAATTATATTGGTGGAAAGGAATGAAGAATGATATTGCGACCTTTGTATCTCAGTGTTTGCCTTGTCAGCAGGTTAAGTACGAGCACCACAAACCAGCAGGATTGCTAAAGGAGCTACCACTACCCGAGTGGAAGTGGGAGAGGGTGACAATGGATTTTGTGGTTGGTTTGCCAAAGACACTAGGTGGCTATGATTCTATTTGGGTTATTGTTGATAGGTTGACAAAGTCAGCACATTTTCTACCTGTGAGTACCAAGTATACAGCAGCGCAATATGCAAAGTTATACCTCAATCGTATAGTGAGTCTTCATGGGATCCCAGTCTCTATTGTTTCTGACAGAGGTACTCAGTTCACATCGAGGTTTTGGCAGAAATTTCAAGAAGGGTTAGGTACCGTTCAACATCTCAGCACAGCTTTTCACCCACAGACAAATGGGCAGTCAGAAAGAACTATTCAAACTTTGGAGGATATGTTGCGGTTGTGTGTATTGGATTTTGGTGGTAGTTGGGCGGATCATCTTCCATTGGTTGAGTTTGCATATAATAATAGCTACCAAGCTAGTATTGGTATGGCGCCTTTTGAAGCTTTGTATGGTAGGAGGTGCAGAACTCCTTTGTATTGGGAGGAAGTAGGCGATAGAAGAATTGAAGGCCCAGAGATTTTACAGTATAGTTCAGAGAAAGTGCCAGTCATCCAGAGCCGTATTCGAACTGCTTTCAGTAGGCAAAAGAGCTATGCAGACCTTAAGAGGAGACACTTAGAATTTGCTGTAGGAGATAAGGTGTTTCTTAAAGTGTCACCTTTCAAGGGAGTTATGAGATTTGGTAAAAAGGGTAAGCTAGCTCCGCGATTTATCGGTCCGTATGAGGTGTTGGAGCGTGTGGGAGAAGTGGCATATAGATTGGCATTATCACCAGCATTAGAAGAGGTCCATCCGACTTTTCATGTCTCTATGCTGAGGAAATATGTTGCAAATCCTGAGCATGTGTTGGCTCTAGAGACGATAGAGATCAGTAATGATTGTTCCTATAAAGAACAACCTGTTAAAATCTTAGATCATCAAGTGAAACGACTGCGCAACAAAGATGTAGTATCCGTAAAGGTTTTATGGCGTAATCACTCTATTGATGAGTGCACCTGGGAATTGGAGGAAACTGTGAAATCTACATACCCTCATTTGTTTGAATCCTCAGGTATTTTCTAAATTTCGTGGGCGAAATTCTTAAAGGGGGGTAGAATGTATATTTGGAGTGATAGAATGCATAGTATACATAAACATTAACATACATAAGCATTGTCATAACATCATAGTTGTGCATGGCATTTTTGTATTTTTGACTATTGATGCATTTTTGCATTTTGGACTTTGGACTGTTGATATTGCTATTGATTGAGTTGTCTGACTGATATCGATTGATTTGACATTGATTGAGTTGGGTAATGACGAGTTTAATGGCAGGTTGATCGAGTTATGTATATTGTTTACATAGTATTAATATTGTTATTTGTCGTGATATTTTATTTGGTTTTGGAAATTGTGTCTTAATGTCATAATGAACTTAACAGGAGCAAAGCTAGAATAGCCATTAGTGCTTGGTATTGTGTGGTTATGGTCTGGCCACCCATAACAACATGTATCAGGTAGTCGATGCTTTCCAGTTTTGTGTAAAACCGAAGTGATAAGGGTTGTCTTGTGGTTATTTTGTTTTGAAATTTCGAGGACGAAATTTTATTAAGGGGGTAAGATTGTAAAACCTCTCGGTTTTATAATATTTGAATCCGGGGGCAAAATGGTAATTTTGCGCTTGAGGGGCAAAATGGTCATTTTGCACCCTTATATTTTGTTTAAACGTATTTGGGTGATTTGGTGCTCTGTTTGATACTCGGGACGATGTGACGGTCGTTTTGAGTATAATATTGTATTTTTGTGTTCGGGGGCATTTTGGTCATTTAAAATAATTACGGTGTTTAAATGAAATAAAAATATTTTTTTTATTTTAAAAATAAATACTGAAATCTATTTTGTGTTAAATTTAGTAAAGAGGGATTTAATTGTGAGTTTTAAGTTTGAGGGGGTGATTTTTAATGGTTAAATTGACATTTGAGGTTAATTTAAATAAAATAAATTGAAGTGGGGTTAAAACACAATTTTAGGAAGTGTTTATGATATAAATAGACCCTAATCAGCTAGGTTTAGAGTTTGAGACACTCACAAAATCGGGTATTCAATTTAAGAGAGTTTTAGAGCAGAATTCGTAGCACCATCGTTTTGATCCAGCCGCCCGAGGAAGTCGTCGTTCGGCGAGTGGGCATCGGTCGTTCGGCGAGCCACGCGAGCGAAGCCTCCTGTCGTTTGGCGTGCTGCGTGCGTCGTTCGGCGTGTGGCCACTGGTTCTCGGCCTGTCGTTTTGCCTGGCTCCAGATTCAGTTTTCAACGTTTCTTTCATTTTTGAGGTTTTTCATTTATTTCTCTTCAATTCTAATTCGATCTTTTTCCACAATCACATTCTAGGGTGTTTTTAGGTCTGATAAAACATATTTTACATCGGATTTAAATTTATTTTCTATTTTTAATTAATTTTCAAAGTGGGAAAAATCTGTAAGTGATTTTGATAGATCTAATGGTTTTTTATTTAATTAACATACTTATAGTAATAGATCACGCCTAAAATTTATTGTATCTTTTTCTAGGGTTTCTAAGGGATGCCTGTATATTTATTTTATATTTTTAGGATTCGTATTTTATTTTTCATTAAATTTTGAATTGGTATAATTTGCTGTCTGGATTTACTGAAAATTTCATAAACTTTGATGAATTTTTATAAATCGTAGGTGATGGGTATAAGTCTGAAATTTTAGTATGTTCTGTATTCAGATGTTATTTACATATGGTAATTTTTGTAGATCCAGAATCATAATATTTGTTGAGTAAATAAATCATAGACCTGGTCACTACCAGAATGGATCTACTGGTCAGTCCATGTTGGGTTAATTGTTTGAGGGCTTTTTACGTACTGGATATTTACAAAATTTGGGTATGTTGTATTTTATGAAGTAAATTTAATGTTAAAAATATTTGGGGAATTTTTATATAATGTTGTGTACGTATTTATGCATATGTATCCTACTGCCCATTTTAGTAGTTATGGATCGGGCAGTATATCGCAAATCGATTTTGGGGGACTAAATCATTTTGTATGGACCTGAAATTTTGTACGGGGGTCTCTGGAAGGGTGAGGGACCTTCTGGAAATTTTCCAAAATTTTTAAACAGCAGGATTAATTTATATGAAATTTCCAAAATTACCCTTATTTCACTAAATACATCGATATGGTGGAAAAAAACTAAGTTTCGCTTTTGGAAACACTTTGCTACGTTTACGTAAGACTTAGGGGTGAATGTTTTTGCATGAGTATGGTCTGCAATTTTAAATTAAATCAAGAGTTTGTATGATGGTTGATTAAATGGTCAATTGGTTAGGAAAATGCATTAGGGGTAAAATGGTCATTTTATTGAATAATACTCGATTGACTGTTATTCAT
The DNA here is from genome assembly GCA_947685225.1 of Garcia nutans. Lineage (NCBI taxonomy): Eukaryota > Viridiplantae > Streptophyta > Magnoliopsida > Malpighiales > Euphorbiaceae > Garcia > Garcia nutans. Next base: position 27,398,805 of record CANTUV010000009.1, on the reverse strand, counting down.
GGCATACATGGCATACATTACACTTCATGTGAGCGAGATGGATTCTGATGAATGATATTGTTGAATCGTATACTTAGGTGATAATCAGGTCGGTCCTCGGGATCAATAGGATCGAGGAGTTTGCTTATCTCAATAAGTCTGCATATGAGGTAAGTTCATGGGTGTGATTGTTTGTTTGTGATGTGCTGATGTTTGACTAACAAATGTATATATATATATATATTAAGCCTTTCTTATATAACTATTCTTTCTCTTTGGTATTATATTCCTTCAATACCCGAGCCTTTCTATGAATGTTTAGGAGACAGAAAAACGTGCTTGTGAATGCTAATATTGTGAATATTATGTTGATGAAACTTTTCTTGTGTTGTGTGGTGGTATGTCATACGGGGACAGAGGATCAATTGTGGAAATACTGTAACTGTTATTGCATTTGTTTATGAGGTTAAAAACCTCCACTGTACTGATATTGATACTGAGGTTGTTATAAGGGTGGATTGTTATTGTTAATTATTACTGATATTGTAACTGTTATTGAGGAGGAATAAGGGAGGATGAATTATTGATATTGGTAGACCCCGACATACCACCTTGATTGAATTAATTGTATTTGAGTTACTTGATATTTATAAACTGCTTATATAGTTGTGTTTCTTTGCCTCACATGAACTTACTGAGCGCCTATATATAACGCTCACACCCCTATAGACTGATTTTGCAGGTTGAGGTCCACTGGTAGCATCAGTTGTTTATTTCCATTCTTTCGTTCTTTGGAATTCTAAAGCTAGTAGGTTAGTGGAGATGTTTCTTCCTTTATAGATTTCTGGATAACCTAAGGGCAGACTGAGTCTGAACCCGTTTCTTTGTAATAATGAGATTTAAACATTTGACCATTTTCAGTTAGACGGTATTGTTTTGGCATTGAATAATTAGAACACTTTATATATTGCTTTAGACTAATAGTCGAATTTATGAGCATAACCTACACTATTTTCCTTTAAGGCATGATCTAACTATTGTTATCTTAGGCTTGTATAGTTACACGTAAGTGTAACTGTACGCCGGTCACGGTCTCTAGTTGGGTCGTGACAGCCTAGCTTGGGAAGTCCACAATTAGACATCCCCGGCAGCGGCGCCAAAAACTTGTTGCGTTCGAATTAAGTACTACTACAAAGCATCACTCGCATGTATACGAGGTAGCTGTAGCAAAGGTGATCTCCCCAAGGTCATTTTCCCAAGAAGGTGTGGTTCATAATAGCTTGATTGACAAGTTATTTAAAAGCGAGTTTGTTGTATGGGATGGTGCAAGAATAATTTAAACCTAAGAGTTATGTGCGTAGGGTTGGGTGTGTGATGGGTGTACAAGATCAAATCGATTCTTGGGAAGGTGCCTAGGATTATAGGTTCATTCAATCAAAGCTTAATTGTCAATTTTCCATTAAAATAACCTTATAAATTAATTTGTTCCTTAAGGTTAATTAGTTAATTACTCATCCATTAGTTCTCACATTCATGAATTAGTAATAACCAATTATTTTACATTATCAAATTAATGAAACCCTAGAACTTATATTTCTAATTCGCTCATAGGGTAGTTGATTGTATAGTTTCGATATCAGATTTCACCTCTCGGTCCGTCATCAAATATTTAAAGATTAATAGGTAGCTAATCTATCAACCTAGCATTTAATACAATACAATCAACCAATCAACAAGGAACATCAATAGAAATATCAAATCAAGATTTTCAATCAAATATACTACAAACCCTAGGCATGGGTATTTAGCTCAACATCATCAATTTAAAACATTCATTCAACTCAATATAAAACAAATACAAATTGTCCATTGCAATATCAATTCTCTTAATACAACAACAACAATAAGAAATGAATTAAAAGAGAGAATAGAAAAACCCCTTGTGAAGATGCCAAGAGTAGGATTACTAGTCTTCCTCCTAGCTCCACTTGATGTATGATGAAGAACTCAAGCCCTCTTCAATGGTTGATTCCCCTTTGCAATATGGAATGGAGCTTTCTCAAGTCACCAAACCTTTGGATGGAGCTTTCTCAAGTCACCAGCCCTTCAATGGATTATGCCTTTGGAAGATGGAATGGAGCTTTCTCAAGTCACCAAACCTTTCATTGAAGCTTCTTCAACCTTCAAGAGCTTGTTAACCCAATTTATCCCAAAGAATCTCAAAGAACTTGTCAATGGAAGATGGAGAAGGTGGAGAGAATGGAAATGGAGATGAAGATGAAGGGCTAAGGGAGAGTGTCACTCTCTCCCTCTCCCAAACGTGTAGCAGAAATTTGGCTCCAAGAAAACCAAAACTCCCTCCAATTTCCCTCTTCTTCTCTATTTAATTCATTTAAAAACACAACCCATGCCTTCCAACTCACAACACTTCCCTTTGTTCCCCACTTTTTCTTTGTTTAATATTTCTTTTGGCAAGCATAAAGCATTGTCTCCCACTTTGTTCCCCACTTCATGCAAAAGAAATCAAATGTTTTAGGTGTGACACGGCCAAGCCAAGAGTGGCTTGGCTGTGTCTCTTGTTTTCCTTTGGGACACGGCCAAGCCATCTGGCCGTGTCCTTCATTGCCCTTTTTCTTTCTTTCTTTTTCTTTCTTTTCTTTTGGTCTCAAGGGGTATCACGGCCAAGCTTGTGGCCGTGTATGGGTGTGTCCACTACTGTCTCTTTTCTTTCCTTCTTTGTTTACTCCCTTGTTCTTTGGCATGAAATGGGACACGGCCAAGCTTACTGGTCGTGTCATGTGACACGACCAGTGGCTTGGCCGTGTCATGTGACACGACCAGTGGCTTGGCCGTGTCATTGAGTGTGTCTCTTCCTACTTCTTCATTTTTGCTCTTCTTTTGTCACATCCCAAAGTTTAGGTAGTCGAGTATTAGGCAAGAAGGACATAAATAAGTGGTCAAATAGAGGCTCGAGATAGTCAAAAACAAAATTGGTGTGCAAAGGAGGCCCGTGAAGTCGACGGAACCTAAAGGTAATTTTTCGAAAGGCCGAGGACCTAAGAGTAATTTTCCAAAAAGTTGTGTCGGTTCTTAATAGTGACCCTAACAGATGCCATAAATGTGTTCTCGGGATTAATCGGGTCGTAATGGTGGCGCACGATTTTTTTCGAAAATGAACCGTTTGCAAGTTATGGGTGATTTTCTGACAAGGGCATTTTGGACATTTCCACCGGAGGGGCGATTTTGTAATTAAATATAACTTTGGGGGAAAAAATTAAAAGAACAAAAAGCCACTTTCAAGTGGCCAAATCCTAGCCATTAAGTCCAAATGGGTTGGACAAATAATGGCCATTGAAAATAAACAAATTAATTAAATGGAAATTAAATTATAAACAACTAATTTTGGTCTTCCAAACACAAGTAAAGGATTAAAAAAACACCACCATCACCACTTTTCTTCTTCCTTAGGTCGTGCTCCCCTCTCCCTTCCATTTTCAAGGAGAAAATTTTCAAGTCTAAGCCATTTTTCAAGAGAAATTCAATAGGAAATAAGGTAAGATACCATCCTAAGTCTTATTCTTTCATTAGAGTTAGGTATTAGGCTATGATTAGGAAGATTTGATATTATGTTCATGTTGGGAAAGTATTAGGAAGTTGATGATTATGGTGAAAAATGATAAACTACTTAAAGGAAATGATGAAAATGGTGATTAATAGTAAGAATAAGTAAAGGATTGTTAGAAAATCATAAGGTAGCATCATGTTCATATCTAGGGTTTGTTCTTACATATGTGACATGTTAAATTCATAGAAAATCAAGGATATTAGAGAGGAAAGGAAGTGAAATAGACAAGAAGAGCAAGGAAAAGCAAGGTTTGGTACTTTAACTAATTGTTTGTTCATTTTCTTGAAATTTTTCTATTTTAGAATTAGTGAAATGCTGTGACTTGTATGATTTTTAATTAAATATAGAAAAATTTTCTTGAAGTGAATTTTTGATATGTTGTACCTCAATGCGAGAATGACTAAAAAATATTTTGAGTTGAATTCGGAATAGTTATGATTATGGAAAAATTATTTCTTTTAGACCTGCTCTAGGAGGTACCTTGACTGAGACAGCCATGTTTCCGGATTTTTAATAACATTTAGAAAAATAATATTCAATTTAATTTTGGATATGTTGTTTTTTAGTGCGTCTAGTATTTGAGAAAAATAATTTGGAACCACATTGATTGAATTTAATTTACGGAATTCACAAAATTCAGAACTGCCGCCAGGATGCAGGGCAACTGGAGCGGTACGGTTAGGTGAACTACTTGACCAAGATTTTGTGCCCAGTTTGATCTGATATTTTAAAGGAATGATTTTAAGATGTAAAACTAAATTCTGTAATAATTTTAGAGTTTTTAGTCAATTAGATTATTTTATACAAATTTTCAAAATAAGGATCAAGTTGAATCCAAAACCAGAATTTACTATTCATATGGTCATTTTGCTAATATTCATTTGGTTATTTTTCAAAAGTAATCCAATTGATTCCTTATGCATATAAATGAGCATAATATGTTATTAAAATGACAAAATATGATATTTCACGTTGAAATAATATAAGAACCATAAGTCGATAATTGTATAATGCATATTCGATTAAGAAATGGCATGAGAATTTTGGCTCCATTGGGTATCTGGGATAGTACTGAGTAGGGTAAGGGTATGATATATCATACTATATGCAATGCTGCTTTAATATAGGACTTCGGTCTGAGTTATATAGGGTGACGACCCGAGCTATATAGGACTTTGGTCCGAGTTATATAGGGCAATCGCCCGAGTTATATAGGACTTCGGTCCGAGGGCTTCGGCCACAGATTCCACAGGGCTTGGTCCGCAATTTTTTTTAGGGCCACAGCCACAGAATATATATACAGTTGTTTCAGTTAGTTCCTTACCATACATTAGTCTACCAAATTACCTTGTGGAGCGAACTGATAAAATGATAATAACTGAATATATGACATGTATGGATTGTTTTTACTGTGATATTATTTTTCAATACGACTCATTGCTTTTAAAAGTGCATTATGCTTTTATTATTTATTTTCTGTAATTAGTTAAAGTACCCACTAAGCAATGCTTAGCGAGTTTAGTTTCTTCTAAACTCGTAGGTTATTAGCAAGGAGCCAGTAGTGAGTAGAGGAGTCCTGCGATATGTCGGTCATCAACAAACTTAGGTGGGGCTCTTCATTTTGTATTTTGGTATTAGAAACTGGCATGTACTTATTTGAACAATACAAAGAGATAACTTGATGTAGCATGTAAATCTAGTAATGTATAATAACTGTATGGTTTTGAATTGAGCTGGGTTGTGAATATAGAAGTGTGAATTCTTCTTGCAGGATTGTAGTTGAGGTTATAAGGGTGGATTATTACGAGTGTGCTTGAGTTGAATTGTGAAACAAAATGTTTTTCAAAATTTAAGAAAAATCAGTTTTGTCGACACTGGGACCTAGAATTTTAAGGGAGACTCCGTCAAAATTTTTGGAAAATTTTTATAAGGAACATTAAGTAAGCTGACATAACTAGAGCTCGCATCCCGATGTGACATTCCTCCCCGGCTTATTCGTTGGTCGGGAAGGGGTGTTACATCTTTTCTTGGTTTCTTTAGTTTTGCTCCTTGGATGAGACACAGCCAGAGGCTTGGCCGTGTCTCATGGCCGTGTCATGCTCTGCCCTCTTCATTCTTTGAGGGACACGACCAAGCTTGATTTGGCTTGGCCATGTCTTGCTTGGTTCATGCTTTTCTTGCACTGTTTTGATCTTGCAAGGGTGTTTTTGCACCTAAACCTAAAACAAACACTTTAAACAAACTTAAAACAAAAATCAATCAAAACATTAACTAAAAACATATAAAAATCACACTAAAACTAGTACAAAAATGATCTAAACAGTCACCAAGCAATAGGTCTCGATCATGCAACCTAGACTTTCAAGGTCTCCAAGCCATCTTCAATAATATGATGACAAGTAATGTAAGTAATTTTTTTATGCCTTCTTTTTCTATAGGTGAAACGGTGTCTCTTTAATAAAAGTTTCATCCCTTCCAACCCTGATTATCTATAACAGGTTGTGTTTTACTCAAACTATTGAGTAGTCTTCTACTCACCCAAGATCCAATATTACTATTTGGGCAAACATTTTATGCATCAAACATCCATGAGAAGGCTAGTTCCATCTGCTTCACTGTTGGACTTTTGGGTTTCAAGGTTAAGGTTTGGGAAATTTGGGTTCTGGATTAGGGTTTGGAACTAGGATTTGGATTTATGGGTTACTGGATATTAGGGTTTGGAAATTAGGTTACTGGATATTAGGGTTTAGATTCTTGGTTTTATGGAGTATGATTAGGGTTTTAAGTTTTAAGAAACAAAGTTTGGGATTTGGGCATAGGTATATTTATAGATTAGGGTTTTGATAGTTGAATTAGAGGTTTTAAATTAAATCTTAGCTTATTGTGAAGTTAAAGCAGATAAATATGATGTGGACTACTAGATGATATAAACAGGTTAGGTTTTAGTTTTATAAAATATGTACTAGGTTTTTGGAAATTAAGCTATTAGAGAAAATAATTTATTAAAAAAACTACTGTGATGATATCTTAAAAGATGATTTGCAAATATTGAATAAATAAATTAAATTAGAAAGCTAAACCTGCATTTGAAGGTTCCACCAATGTTGAATATATTGATCCATGCTTTTTAAATTACCTACACCAATTTTGATTTTGGCCAGAGACCGCCTTGTTTGTTGAATTGTTGTGTCTGTGTTGCTATCTTGGCTGCTAGATTGTTAATTGCTAATCCATGTTGCTCCCCTATTTTAGCATTAATTATTAATATTTATAGGCAAAGTAGGTTTAAAATAAAACCCTTGTATGCTAATCCGATGGTTAAAATAAAATCCAATATTAATTAGGACATTAATAAATCGAGTTAGGGCCAAATTAATGGACCATGGCGAATTGGCTAGTACAAATTTGCAATGGTATGCCATCCATGGCAAACTGGGCTTAGCCAATTCATCGTGGTTTCACATTTTGGTTCTAGTCCAATTTATTTTGTGTTTTAAAATTGAATTGAACCTGTTTTAATTTTTAAATGATAAATCGGACTAGGTTTAGAGCTTTAAAAATCGTGTAACACCCCGATACTCCATATAAGTACTATACCTATACCTGGTATACGCACAGTAAGTATATAAAGTATAAGGATGTCACTTTTCATTACAATTTAAAAACCTTTATCCAAGTTAAAACAATATTACATCAATTTAAAGAACATTTACAAAATCATTATACTTTCAAAGGTCTTATATATATATATAAGAATCTCAACTTTATCATAACTTCATTTATACATATAAATACACTCTTGTCAGAAATACATCATAATTAAAAGTTATACATGTATGCATCACCCTCTAGTTGGTCTCGACAAACTCTTACTCTTCTCGTGGCATAACGAAAGACTTCATATATTCCACCTAGTCACCTGCGCGATTACATATCCGCGCTAAGCCCAAAAGCTTAGTAGTACAAATATAAAATATAAACATACATTATAGAAATTCTAACATATAATGAAATATCACTTTCATATACCATTAATATCTTATCATGTTTTTCCTTTTGAATTGTACCTTTCATATATCTCGACTAATTTCATTTATAATATACATATCATTATCATCAATCATAATCCATCACTAACACTCACAATCAATATATCAATACACACATTACACATCAAACTTCATAACATTATATTACTCACAATTCATCAATCATAATCCATCACTAACAAAGTCAACCATAGATCTCACTTATTTCAACATTTATATATCATATTGACAACAAAGACAGACTCGGGCCCAAAAGACACTAATATGCCATTCGACTTTCAGAGTTAATGCTTTGGTTTTATTATCACATTATCATTATCATTATCCCAACTAGGCTTCAAGGATTTAGGTTCAACCAAGCTTCAAGGGAAACAAAGCATGCTAAGTATCAACCCAACTTGGCTTCAAGAACCAATCCAACCTAGCTTCAAGGGTTGTAACATCTCAATTAGGCTTCAAGGCCTTAGCCAACCTAACTTCAAGAGATTGTTACTATTATTAGGCATGCCACCAACAACAAACTCTGAAAATGGAATAACACATTAGCTACACAATTCATTTATCAATTTCATTCTCAATTCTCATCATCAATTAGGCAAACATGCCTTGTGTCTTTCAATTGAATCATCATAGCCAATTACAATGGCTTCACATCACATTTGAGTTATCATAGCCAATCACAATGTCTTCACATAATACATATATCATCATAGCCAAACACAATGGCTTCACATCACATTTGAGTTATCATAGCCAATCACAATGGCTTCACATAATACATATATCATCATAGCCAAACACAATGGCTTCACATCACATTTTATCTTAATTCATATTATACACTTCATCATTCAAGCATACATAATCAATTTCATTGCACATGTATCTTAAATTCATCGTCATCTAAACAACATGTCCCTCTATTTCATTTCAATCATTATTAAAACATTTATCATAATAAATTGCATTGCACATACCTTTTTGGATGATCATTATAGCTTTCACCTTCAAGAACTACTCCCATCAAGCTATACATAATCAATTACCTCATCATATCCTTCACATTTTACATATAGCATCATGGATATAACATTACAAAGTACATTATGCATATAACACATTACCATTCACAAGATTCACAATGTATATAATAAATAACCTTGTTCATTTAGTATCATATGCATCATCAAATGTAGGTTCAATCTCAATCATGTAAGAAGAGCAAAAACCAAACACAGTAACCAACACACTCAAGGGACATGGCCAAGCTTGTGGCCGTGTCTCTCACCACCAAATCAAACCGAGACAAACACGGGCAAAGGACATGGCCGTGTCTCTCAACAAAAAATCAAGCAGTGGTGAACATGGGCAAGGGACACGGCCGTGTCCTCTCCAAAAATTACCCAAAACGGCAAAATTTCCATGAACTTGGCCGTGTCTCTCAAAAATACCTTAGGTTGGCCGTGTCTCTTCCTTGGTTTGGCCGTGTCTCTCATGTATAAAACCCTAAACATAGCCAAAACTCCTTTGATTGAATTTAAAATATTAAGCACAACATAAACCCATTCAAATGGATGTAATCAAAGTCCTTAACACTTATTTTGCATGTTTATCACAATATACACATTAACAATCCATTTAATCATCTACCATTTCAAAACCCTAAAACCAAACATCACTCTTAACTTATTATCTTCAAACCAAAACCAACATCAATTCAACCTTTTTAACTTATAACCAATCTCAACACTTATAAACTCATCTCAAACACACCTATTCATAATCTCAACACATCACAATCCCCCTCAAGCATAACTTCAAAAATAACAAAGATAAACAAGAGAGTACTTACCTTAAATGAAGAAATTTCACAAATCTTCAACCAAAACCTTTGATTCTTCCTTCAATTTGATTCTAGCATCAAGAACACCTCTCTTGCTCTCTCCTCTCTTGAATAGCCGCACACAAAGGAGAAGAAAAGAAAAATAAACATAAGTCAACTTCTCTTCTTCTTTAAATCTCCACCAAGCAATTCTAACAAAGCAATTACCTAAATGCCCTCATCCATTTAACTTAACCTTTGTCACTTATATGCCCATTAAAGTAATTTCACATATCACACATAAATATCCTCTTCCATTGACCATCCCTTTTGACTAATGTATATGTTATATATATAACAATATACCCAACATATACACTTTCTCTCTACATATTACTTACCTTTTTAAACAATACATAAACATTCTCTTCTCAATTTCTTTTACTTATCAACATAACATATACACATAATTCAAATAAACAACAATTGTATCCAAACTTCTAGGGCACACATTGGAATATTACAAATCGAACCAACTTATTTTAGGCCTTGCAAAACTGGACCAACTTATTTAAAAGCTGTAAACTAGGTTTAAGCTTTTAAAATTGGACTGAATTTAGCTTGGTCTTCTTTAATTGGGATGGGACTAGCTTAGGGTCAAAATTAAGGGTTTACAAAAAGCATTACAAATATCCTCCCATGTCTGATATTTCTTTTTGTCTAGATCTATGAACCATCTTACAACCCCTCCTGTGAGGGACCTCTAGAATAGTTGAGCAAAGAGCTCATCATTAAGTCCTATAGGTTTAAGGGACCCTATATACATCTTAAGATGAGTCTTAAAATAAGTGGTTCCATTAAACTTATCCATCTCGGGCATTTTGAACTTGGGTGGAAAGCAATCCTTAGGATATAGGGTTAAGGACTCAAAGTCAAAGGCTTCATCACGATGTTTGAAATTCTCAATCTGCTTCTCCATTGCTTCTAACTTCTCTAAGAGAATGCAAGTCTCGGGGTGCTCCCCCTTTTGAAAAGGATTTGCAAGGGGACTAGGTAGAGAAGGTATCTCAATTGTAGCCCCTTGTTGTGTGAGGTCAACAATGGTTGGGGGTTGATTGGAAGATGAACCAATATTAGGCTACTTCCCAAGTAACATATTTTGTACTTTAGTCATGATTGAGTTGTGATGTGCACTCAATGAATCAATCAGTGTATTATTAAAAGTAGTTTATTGGACAACTGACATGTTCTTAAAACTTTTCTCTAGTTTCTTGAGGATGGCTTCAACAAAATCTTTCATTTAATTAGATTCAGTGGTTTAAGTCATGGGTACCTTGGAAGATGAAAGCATATGAGGTTGGTGATTTAAATAAGGTCTTGCAGGATGCTAATCTTTTGTCATGTTTATGGATTGATTCAATGTCTAACTTTTGGACAAAATGGTAGCGTAAGGGAACTAGAGATTCTAGGTGGCTCATAGATTTGCTTTTAAAAAATACCATTACGGGGGTTTTGTTATAAAAAAAAGGATTTGTCAATTAATGGTGGGGTCCTAAAACTAGGGCTTATGTTTTAATGAGTACGGTTGCTTCTTCTTTTAAAGAAGTGGTTAGGCCAGTGGGGCTTTCCCGGTTGTTGGGTAATTGAGCTACTATAGTTTCTTTGATTTTTGTAGGACGAGCACAACTGGTGTCTGTAAGGCTCGGGTTTTTCTTTGGGATGAGCATAGCTTGTGTGGCTGAGGCTCGATTTTTTCTTTGGATGAGCATAGTTGGTGTGGTTGAGGCTTGAAATTTTCTTTGGGATGAGTACAGCTGGGGTGGCTCGGGCTCGAGTTTTTCTTTGGGATGAGCACAATTGGTGTGGCTGAGGCTTGAATTTTTCTTTGAGATGAGCAGAGTTGGTGTGGCTGAGGCTTGGGTTTGGTTAGATTTTATCTTTCTATGAATGATGTATATGATGATGCATGGGTACATGAATGAAAAAACCTTTTATGAAGACATTATTATGGCACATACCCTTTTTTGTTAGGGTTTATGGACTTTATCTACAAATGGGTGGTTTAGTCCAAAGGTACCACCACACTAGGACAACAATATGCCTAACCATATGACAGATAATGAATCTGGCGTGGGTCTAGCAGTACATGTATGTATGTTACACCTCAAAATGATTGAGGATTCATCATGGGTTAGATGCTTTCACTATCCCTCAAGACACCTAATGAAGGTTGCTAATTGGATGTTACTTGCTATCTGAGGTTTCCTAAAACTAAAGGGTAAGGAACCCTTATGCATGATGAAAGAGAAAATTAATCAAAGAGAAAAATGATTTTGAAAACAACCATTAAAATTTTGTTTTGCAAATTTTAAAAATCCCCAATGGAGTGGCCAACTATGAGGCCTCACCTGAGCATCAAATTCTGGCAGGCAACGAGGGAACCAAAAATGCTCGTTTGGACTTAATCTCACATTATACCACTACATATGGTCTCTAGTCAGTTCGGTAAGCACAAGTTTTATGGTTATCTTTTATTTTGAAAAGATTTATCTCTTTTGTTTTGAAAAGAAACTCTCTTCTTATTTTGAAAAAGGGCAGTGGCTTTTATTTTAAAAAGCCAAAACTCGAGAGTTGCCACCTTGGTTTATTTTGGAAAAATTAAGGAAAACCCATTAAATTGACTCCATTAAATTATTTTGCCCATATAGACACTAGTCCAAAACCAGTTACAATGAGTTGCGGGCTAAGTTTTTATACCAATTTTGATAAAAATGATTTTTATCTCTCTTTGATTGATTTCATCATTTTTTTACTGATTTAAAGAAAAAGTGAAATTTTCATGGAATATGCCATAGTAATTATGAATGGCAATGTATTATAATGCATGAGCATAAAAGAATCATGACATCCATAAATGTAGTGTTGAATAATAAAATTTTACTTCAAAATAATGATCCTAGGGGAGCTTCTACTCTAGCCTTTATGGGTTATAGGTTGAGCACATATCCCTATGGGAAGAGGGACAAGTTGGAGGACTTAATTGGAAAGAAAAATATAAATATCTTGTGATGGCCAATCATAATTAGCCATATAGCATTTATTAAAAGAAGAAAAGAAAAAGAGATGGACAAATGGCCCTAAGGCATTCATCCAGCCCAAAAGTGGACATCATTTCCACTATAAATCATAGCAAGAAGAACACAAAATCCTCCCCAAACACCACTCCAAACCGTCGGCCTCCATAGGAAGAACACCAAAGAATTTCTAATTTTTGTCAAGTTTGATTCAAGTTCAAGGTGAGTTTTAAGGTTTTAAAGTATGTAGAATTCAATTCTAGTATCAATTTTAAGTATTTATATATCTATTGGAAGATAGGAAATTAGGGTTCTCATGGTGGATTTGGGGAAAATTTAAGTAGTGATGATATTGATTAATTAAATGGAAGAATCAAGGTTTCTAAGGTTTAATAAGGTTAGATTAGGATTTAGTTTGAAAAGAAATGGAAGGTTAGTGCATGTTCTAAATTTCTAAGGTTTATATTTAAGGTTGTGTTCTTGAAGGAGAAACAAATATTAAGGAAGGAGAAGAAGGAAAAGCAAAGGGGAATTAAAAGAATAAGGTTTGGTACTTTAACTAATTGTTTGTTCATTTTCTTGAACTTTTTTTGTTTTAGAACTAGTGAAATGTTGTGACTTGTATGATTTTTAATTAAATATATAAAAATGATCTTCAATTGAATTTTGGATATGTTGTTTTTTAGGGATTCTAGTATTTGATAAAAATAATTTGGAACCACATTGATTGAATTTAATTTACGGAATTCACAAAATTCAGAACTGCTGCCAGGATACAGGGCAACTGGAGCAGTCTGGTTGGGTGAACTACTTGACCAAGATTTTGTGTCCAGTTTGATCTGAAATTTTAAAGGAATGATTTTAAGATGTAAAACTAAATTTTGTAAAAAGTTTAGAGTTTTTAGTCAAGTATATTATTTTATACAATTTTTCAAAATAAGGATCAAGTTGAGTCCAAAACCAGAATTTACTATTCATATGGTCATTTTGTTAATACTCATTTGGTCATTTTTCAAAAGTAATCCAATTGATTCCTTATGCATATAAATGAGCATAATATGTTATTAAAATGACAAAATATGATATTTCAAGTTGAAATAATATAAGAACCATAAGTCGATAATTGTATAATGCATATTCGATTAAGAAATGGCATGAGAATTTTGGCTCCACTGGGTATCTGGGACTGTACTGAGTAGGGTAAGGGTATGATATATCATACTATATGAAGTGCTGCTTTAATATAGGACTTCGGTCCGAGTTATATAGGGTGACGACTAGAGCTATATAGGACTTCGGTCCGAGTTTTATAGGGTGATGACCCGAGCTATATAGGACTTCGGTCCGAGTTATATAGGGCAATCGCCCGAGTTATATAGGACTCCGGTCCAAGGGCTTCAGCCACAGATTCCACAGGGCTTGGTCCGCATTTTTTTTATGGCCATAGCCACATAATATATATACAGTTGTTTTAGTTAGTTCCTTACCATACATTAGTCTACCAAATTACCTTGTGGAGCGAACTGATAAAATGATAGTAACTGAATATATGACATGTATGGATTGTTTTTACTGTGATATTATTTTTCAATACGACTCATTGCTTTTAAAAGTGCATTATGCTTTTATTATTTATTTTTTGTAATTAGTTGAAGTACCCACTAAGAAATGCTTAGTGAGTTTAGTTTCTTCTAAACTCGTAGGCTATTAGCAAGGAGTCAGTAGCGAGCAGAGGAGTCCTGCGATCTGCCGGTCATCAACAAACTTAGGTGGTGCTCTTCATTTTGTATTTTGGTATTAGAATTAGCATGTACTTATTTGAACAATACAAAGAGATAACTTGTTGTAGCATGTGAATCTAGTAATGTATAATAACTGTATGGTTTTGAATTGAGTTGGGTTGTGAATATAGAAGTGTGAATTCTTCTTGCAAGATTGTAGTTGAGGTTGTAAGGGTGGATTATTGAGAGTGTGCTTGAGTTGAATTGTGAAACAAAATTTTTTTCAAAAATAAGAAAAATCAGTTTTGTCGACACTTGGGACCTAGAATTTTAAGGGAGACTCCGTCAAAATTTTTAGAAAATTTTTATAAAGAACATTAAGTAAGCTGACATAACCAGAGCTCGTATCCCGATGTAGCATTCCTCCTTGGCTTATTCATAGGTCGGGAAGGGGTGTTACAATTTGTGGTATTAGAGTATTGGTTTAGTCGATTCTGGGAGATAGGTAGTAAGTAAGTAACTATGTGTGCCATGTAAGATAAAGTAAGGAGAAAGTTATATGATTAATAGGTAGATGTACATGCCAGATAGGAATTGATAATCGAGTTATATGTTGATGAACTAAGTAGATAGCTAATTATGTCAAGGTAGGATGTCTCTAGATTCGTGTCAAGCTATGGAACAGGAGACAGAATCCCAAGCCTCCGCACCAATAGATGTTGAGGAAGCCCATGGACCAGGAATAGTCGAGTAATATTAGTTATATGAACAATGTATTTACATGTATGAACAAGCAAGTTTCGGGGCGAAACTTAAATTAAGAGAGGTAGAACTGTCACATCCCAAAGTTTAGGTAGTCAAGTATTAGGCAAGAAGGATATAAATAAGTGGTCAAATAGAGGCTCGAGATAGTCAAAAACAAAATCGGTGTGCAAAGGAGGCCCGTGAAGTCGACGGGACCTAAAGGTAATTTTTCGAAAGGCCGAGGACCTAAGAGTAATTTTCCAACAAGTTGTACTGGAGGTTCTTAATAGTGCACATAATAGACTCCAAAAATGGAGAGTATAGAAAAATTGGGTCACAACAATGCATAACGATTTTTCCAAGAAACGCCCTGTTAGAGAGAAACGAAGACATGTAGACTAGGGGCATTTTGGTCATTATTAATTAAAATCTATACATGAATCCAAAGTAGGAAATAAACACACAAGTGCATAGAGGAGGTCGAGTGGTTGAATATGAAACGATCGTCAACAGAAGCGGAGCCCGGGTAAACCCGAGCAAAGAAGGGCCTAAAGGGAATTTTGTAAAAAGTCGAGGACTTATTGGTAATTTTTGAAAATGACGTGGAAACCTAAATTAGACTTTAAAAATAGAAAGTAGAGGTTGAGAGGATCAAAACCATATGTAGTTTGCCTCGTGAAACTGTACGGTTTAAAAGATATGATCAATTAATCGTTGGAGCGTAAAATGGGCCCGGTTCCATGTAGGTACCATATGGATGACATGAAACAAATTGGGGTACCAAATGGGAAGAGGGACAAGTTGGAGGACTTAATTGGAAAGAAAAATATAAATATCTTGTGATGGCCAATCATAATTAGCCATATAGCATTTATTAAAAGAAGAAAAGAAAAAGAGATGGACAAATGGCCCTAAGGCATTCATCCAGCCCAAAAGTGGACATCATTTCCACTATAAATCATAGCAAGAAGAACACAAAATCCTCCCCAAAAACCACTCCAAAACGTCGGCCTCCATTGGAAGAACACCAAAGAATTTTTAATTTTTGTCAAGTTTGATTCAAGTTCAAGGTGAGTTTTAAGGTTTTAAAGTATGTAGAATTCAATTCTAGTATCAATTTTAAGTATTTATATGTCTATTGGAAGATTGGAAATTAGGGTTCTCATGGTGGATTTGGGGAAAATTTAAGTAGTGATGATATTGATTAATTAAATGGAAGAATCAATGTTTCTAAGGTTTAATAAGGTTAGATTAGGATTTAGTTTGAAAAGAAATGGAAGGGTAGTGCATGTTCTAAATTTCTAAGGTTTATATTTAAGGTTGTGTTCTTGAAGGAGAAACAAAGATTAAGGAAGGAGAAGAAGGAAAAGCAAAGGGGAATTAAAAGAATAAGGTTTGGTACTTTAACTAATTGTTTGTTCATTTTCTTGAACTTTTTCTCTTTTAGAATTAGTGAAATGTTGTGACTTGTATGATTTTTAATTAAATATAGAAACATTATCTTCAATTGAATTTTGGATATGTTGTTGTTTAGTGAGTCTAGTATTTGATAAAAATAATTTGGAACCACATTTATTGAATTATTTTACGAAATTCACAAAATTCAGAACTGCTGCCAGGATACAGGGCAACTGGAGCAGTCTGGTTGGGTGAACTACTTGACCAAGATTTTGTGTCCAGTTTGATCTGAAATTTTAAAGGAATGATTTTAAGATGTAAAACTAAAGTCTGTAAAAATTTTATAGTTTTTAGTCAAGTAGATTATTTTATAAAATTTTTCATAATAAGGATCAAGTTGAGTCCAAAACCAGAATTTACTATTCATATGGTCATTTTGCTAATATTCATTTTGTCATTTTTTAAAAGTAATCCAATTGATTCCTTATGCATATAAATATCATAATATGTTATTAAAATGACAAAATATGATATTTCATGTTGAAATAATATAAGAACCATAAGTCGATAATTGTATAATGCATATTCGATTAAGAAATGGCATGAGAATTTTGGCTCCACTGGGTATCTGGGACAGTACTGAGTAGGGTGAGGGTATGATATATCATACTATATGCATTGCTGCTTTAATATAGGACTTCGGTCTGAGTTATATAGGGTGACGACCTGAGCTATATAGGACTTTGGTTCGAGTTATATAGGGTGACGACCCGAGCTATATGGACTTCAGTCCGAGTTATATAGGGCAATCGCCCGAGTTATATAGGACTCTGGTCCGAGGGCTTCGGCCACAGATTCCACAGGACTTGGTCCGTAATTTTTCTTTACGGCCACAACCACAGAATATATATACAGTTATTTCAGTTAGTTCCTTACCATACATTAGTCTACCAAATTACCTTGTGGAGCGAACTGATAAAATGATAATAACTGAATATATGACATGTATGGATTGTTTTTACTGTGATATTATTTTTCAATATGACTCATTGCTTTTAAAAGTACATTATGCTTTTATTATTTATTTTCCGTAATTAGTTAAAGTACCCACTAAGCAATGCTTAGCGAGTTTAGTTTCTTCTAAACTCGTAGGCTATTAGCAAGGAGCCAGTAGCGAGCAGAGGAGTCCTGCGATCTGTCGGTCATCAACAAACTTAGGTGGTGCTCTTCATTTTGTATTTTGGTATTAGAAACTGGCATGTACTTATTTGAACAATACAAAGAGATAACTTGTTGTAGCATGTGAATCTAGTAATGTATAATAACTATATGGTTTTGAATTGAGTTGGGTTGTGAATATAGAAGTGTGAGTTCTTCTTGCAAGATTGTAGTTGATGTTGTAAGGGTGGATTATTGAGAGTGTGCTTGAGTTGAATTGTGAAACAAAATGTTTTTCAAAAATAAGAAAAATCAGTTTTGTCGACACTTGGGACCTAGAATTTTAAAGGAGACTCCGTCAAAATTTTTGAAAAAAATTTATAAGGAACATTAAGTAAGCTGACATAACTAGAGCTCGTATCCCGATGTAGCATTCCTCCTCGGCTTATTCATAGGTCGGGAAGGGGTGTTACACCCTAAATAATGAATGAACTCAAAAGAAAATAGAAATGAGAAAATAAATACAACCACCTAACATCCATTTGCAAAACTTGTCCAATTTGCAAATGTAACCTTAAGATTATAAAAATTGGATGATAAAAGAAAAATAACGACAACATTTAATAATAGCAACCCAAATAGTAGGAGAAAGAAAATAAATTAAAATAGAAGGACCAATTGATTGTTAAACTGTGGGCTCATTGCCCGAAGTAATATTCCAAGTGTGCCTACTTATCAAGTTTGAATGGGAATCAGAGCCATAAGTAGTTCATATATTTGAATACAAAGAGTTTTTAATTAATCAAATTTATTATTGATTAATCACTAAATTGAAAAAGAGATTGAAAAATACACATTACCTTGAGTAAGTGTCCTTTCTTGATAATGGGTTGACGAGCTTTGCGGGTTTGGAGTTCCATTTGCACAAAAAATGAACAAAATAAATTAATGACAGTACAGAAAGTTAAAAATAATTGACAAAATTTTATTATTTAGTTAATTTATATCACATGTATATTTCAACATAGTTTCAGGGACCAAAATTCACCTCTTGAAACAAGAGGGGCATACTCCTATTTATAGGAGTCTAAAATTAGGATTGAGCCATGGCCAATGCGGACTACTTGCAGCCACATGCTACACTGCCTAACCATATCACACGTGGCCTGGCTTCCCAATTGCATATTGCTCGACAGATGGTGTGGCTACTTACTAAAATTCTCTTTTTTTAATAAGAGAAATTAATATGTATTTTTCCTAATTTCTCCTTTTCCAATTATCAAGGACAAGTGTGAAATTAAGGGTTCACATCGGGTCGATTTCTAGTTACTAGTTTCTTGGCAAGTGGGTACATAACTGGTTCCTAGTTCCAAGTTAGCGAAGGGAACTTGTGAGCATTCCAAAATACACGTTGAATAGTATATCTATGCAGGAAAAATTCTTGGTGGCATGCTTGGGGTGGTTACGATGCAAAGTCTTTTTTGCTTCTGCAAACTGAGCCCCCATATATTAGGTTTATCCAGGAAGGTCTTTTGATTTTTCAAGTCTCTTTTTCCATTGTTCGAGGGACCTCTGATGATGATGATGATGATAATGATGATGAAGAAGAAGAAGAAGAAGAAGAGGAAGAAGAGGAAGAAGAAGAAGAGAGAGAAGAATAAGCTAATACGGGGGATGATGATGACAAAGAGGATGATAATGAAGGTGTTGATGAGGGTGAAGTGGAGGATGAAGAGGGGAGAGGAGATCTTCTTCCCATTCTTATAGTAACATTTGGGCTAACTCCTTTTAGGACTGTAACACCCCCACACCCAATATACGCACACCGCATACACATACAATATATGTGATATACGTATAGAGGACATAAGGGTGTCACGGTCCATTTTAAACAAACCAATCTTTAAACTTTAAAATCAAATCATTATAAATCAATGTAAGTAAACTTAAAACATTTAAGTGATTATATAAAAAGTAATAGATGAAACAACCCTTGTTAAAATACATATTCATATATCTTTATTAACCCAAAAGTTTATCCAAAACGTTTGTTTAATAAGCAGCAGAAAAATGTAGTGGAATAAACATATGTATATATATATATCAAATTCAATATTTGCAAAAACATTGAGTTTATACATGCTTGGCAGTTTGTTTCTAATCTTGGAGTCCAACAATCAACTCTTCATAAGAAATCACAAGCTTAGACTCGACTCGGTCTAGCTTAACTCTCCGGTTCTACCCTGTCACCTGTGCGATGAACCACAATGTCGCTAAGCCATAGGCTTAGTGGTACAACCATGATTGCATTGTGCTTTAAATGTAATGCCAATGTCACATTTTCAAGCATTAGAAACAATATTCAAAAATGTCATTTTTCATAACATTAAATTCCATCATATTGTTCAATTATTTCATCATTCATAATAAAGCAAAGACAAGCATGGGCCCAAAAGAAACTAATATGTCATTCAACTTCCAGAGTTACTGTTTTGGTTCTATAATCACATATATCAAGCCCGTAGGTGATTCATTATGACAATGAGAAACATCTCATATGTAACATCTCAACTAGGCTTCAAGGACTAGGCCCAACCAAGCTTCAAGGGGAGCTAAGCATCAACCTGTAACACCCTTATACCCTATATAGGTACAAAATATATTTCTAGCATATGTAAAATACGAATATACGGTACAAAAATGTCACAGACGGATTTATAAATATTTTTTTTACATTTCCAACTTAAAATTTCAAATTCTAAATATATAAAAATTAAATAGAATATAAATATTATTTACTTGTTATAAGAACCCAAAATAAATAATATATATAAAAATCTCTGGGAAAAATTCGCCAGAGTTTTGTCTGTATTTTGGATATCCCAAAATTTAGCAATTACTCAACATGCAAAAAGAAAACACTCCCAATAATTTCCAATCACCTTCTCAACCATACTTCTCAATTTCACCAATTTTCTCAAACATTTATACATATAGATATATATAATTTAAAACACACTTACTCTCCCATTTCAAATACATTGACCCAAACATTCTTTATAATATACAATATGTAAAATTCAAAACATAATATATTATGCATAAAACTCAAAATGTACGATAACATAAAAATATATGCATGTTGCTCGCAGTGTTTCTGATTTCGATAGCAACTCTATAAGCTCAACTACAAGTCTAGACTCGACCTGGTCCAAAAGAACTCTTTGGCTCAACTGGGTCTACCCTGTTACCTGCGCGATGGAAACAATCGCGCTAAGCCAAAGCCTAGTGGTACAAACTTTGATAATAACAATATAACTCCATGCAATACCAAATGCTTAATGCATATAGATGTCACATCAATCAACTTTCTTATATTTTTCAAATATTTCATAAGCACAACTCATAATATTATATTACTCAATTGTATCAAATTCATAATTAACATTAAAACAAAGACAAGCATGGGCCCAAAAAGGATCTAATATGCTATTCAAATTTCAGAGTTACTGCTTTGGTCCATAATGACACCACGTGTCTAGCCCCGTAGGCAATATATATATCCATGGATAATGTAACAGCCCCGGTCTCTTGGACCTCAACCCGGCTAGACCCTTAGGCCCCAGTATCTTGGTCCTCAACCCGGCTAGACTGCTATAGTTTTTGAGGCTTACGACCCAGTCTTTTCACCCCAAAAACATCATATTTATCAGCTGACCTAGCTTACGACCCAGTCTTTTCACCATTCCAGCATATAGCCCGTAGGCAATCATAGGCATGCCGCCAAACCCAGAACTCTGAAAATTGAATAACATACTAGGCACACAATTTATTCATATTTCTCATTATTAATCTCTTTCTCATTTTTACATATTCAATCTAGGCACATTCCCTTATTTTCACATTTTTTTTCACTTTTCTCATTTTTCACATCTTTCTCATTTTTCTCACTTTTCTCACTTTTCTCATTTTTCACATCTTTCTTATTTTTCTCACTTTTCTCATTTTTATCAATATCAATTCATTTCATTATTACACATATCTCATTTTTTTCATTCACAACACATTACCCAATTACTTTGGGTATTTTCACATAATATGCATATTTCACATGTTATACAAATTAGCCATTATCAATGGCTTTTCACAATGCATTTAACACATATATGACATTACAAATGTCATAGCATATTATTCATACACAATCAATGAACCAAATAGCTTAACACATTTTTCAACCAAAATGTGTTAAGTCCAAATGTTATGTAACTATAAACATTATATTCAAAGTTTGTACATACCTCCACTAGCAACCCAAAGTAAGCTAAAAACAACCTTCAATCCAATCTTTTCAGCTTGCCCTTCACCACTTGGATGAAGCAAATCAGCCTCCCTCAATGCCTAATCCAAATGTGATAGCAAAAAATCATTTAGTATCACATTTAATGGCATTTCCAACATTAAATCATAATTACATATCACTCCTACAAATTTTCAAAAATTTAGCCTTTCCTTACTTGAACATTAGAATTCCATTCTACTACAATTAAATTAGTGTTTTAAGTTTATTTATATTATTAAAAACATATTTTAATACATTTAAATCATTTACATTATAAAAATACACTCTTATACACAAAATCTCAAAAATGGCCTAACCTTCCCTCATTGAAGGTTTTCCATTCCAACACAATCCATTACTCATTCCAAGCTTATATTCATCACTTTTAACACTAAACAACATGCTTAAACAAATAAAATCAGACAATTCAACCACTTTGGAAAATCACTTTTCCAAAACCCTAAATCTCCACTTCCATTCTCAAACTCCAACCCAACACCACCAAATCCAATATTTGACTTTAAAATACTTGTTTATGAATCAAAACAACTCATTTGGAATCAATTTGCACAGTTAAAATTCATGTTTTCAAAACCCCAAAAATCCATAACCCTAAATTCTCTCTCTTCACCATTCTTTAACCAAACTCCATCATCTCTTCAATCTAACCTTAGAATCATTGTTAACTACCCAAAATAACATCATACACACCAATTCCAACAATTATAACATACTACATAAAAATCCAAACTCTCACATAATCTAAATTTCCAAGGAATTCAAAGAAAAGAGATGGAAACTTACTAAGTTTGGTGGAAATCAACAAAAATCCACTTGAAACTTGTTAATTCCTTCAATTTATGGAGTATGAAAGAAGCAAAATCCTTTGTCTTCAATCATCCATGGAAGCCACGTTCTTGAGAAGAAGAAGAAGAAGAAAAAGACTTTTAAATATTCTTTCCTTTTCATCTATTTTTTTTAAACCACATATATATATATTAAAATAATTTAATATTTAATTATTTAATTATTTTTTAATAAATTAAAAGTCCTAATTTCCCTCTTCCATTTAAAATTAATTTGTTTTTGAATTATTTTATTAATTTTGAATATATAAGATTTAATTACTAAAATACCCTTTTCTTTTAAAAAGTGTTAACTTTTATATATGTTAAGTTTATTTTGCATATATATCATATATATATTCCACATTTTCATTTAAAATCCCTTCATTTTTCATTTAAAACTATTTTTTAAATTATAATTTATTTTATCAAAATTTTCAAAAATTAGAAATTTTCAAAAATTTTGGATGTTACAATTGGTAGAAATGGTACTTGTTCATCTCATGGTTTCCTCTTAAGGGAGGAGGTCATGGGTTCGAATGAGGGAGGCGACCTCATTTGAGGCCAAATTAACAAATTCCTGCTCGAGAGCCGTGAGGTGAACGGGTACTATGGCAGCCTGCTGGGTTGAGGGCTGGGACTTCGGTCCACCTACAGGAGAAAAGGCCCAATAGACCAGCTGTCGTAAGACTGTGCTAGTGGGGTCGTTATAGTTAGTGGTATAAATGGTACTGGATTGTGCTTGCTAGCTCTCTTAAGGGAGAGGTCAGGTGTTCGATCCGGGGAGGCGACTCCTTTGGGAGCCAAATAAACAAATCCTGCTGGAGGGCTCGCGAGGGCAGTACAGTACTGTGGCGGCCTGCTGGGTTGAGGGCTGGGACTTCGGTCCACCTACAGGAGAAAAGGCCCAATAGACCAGCTATCGTAAGACCGTGCAGGTGGGGTTGTTACAGTTACGACAGCTGGTCTATTGGGCCTTTTCTCCCGTAGGTGGACCGAAGTCCCAGCCCTCAACCAGGCAGGCTGCCACAGTACTGGACTGCCCTCGCGGGCCCTCCAGCAGGATTTGTTTATTTGGCTCCCAAAGGAGTCGCCTCCCCGGATCGAACACCTGACCTCTCCCTTAAGAGAGCCAGCGAGCACAATCCAGTACCATTTCTACCAGTGGTAGAAATGGTACTTGTTCAGCTCATGGTTTCCTCTTAAGGGAGGAGGTCACGGGTTCGAATGAGGGAGGCGACCTCATTTGAGGCCAAATAAACAAATTCCTACTTGGGAACCGTGAGGTGAACTAGTACTGTGGCGGCCTGCTGGGTTGAGGACTGGGACTACGGTCCACCTACGGGAGAAAAGGCCTAATAGACCAGCAATCGTAAGAATATGCTAGTGGGGTCGTTACAGTTAAAAAGGCGCTAGAAATGGTACTGAATTGTGCTCGCTGGCTCTCTTAAGGGAGAGGTCAGGTGTTCGATCTGGGGAGGCGACTCCTTTGGGAGCCAAATAAACAAATTCTGCTGGAGGGCCCGCGAGGGCAGTCCAGTACTGTGGTGGCCTGCCGGGTTGAGGGCTGGGACTTCGGTCCACCTACGGGAGAAAGGCCCAATAGACCAGCTGTCGTAAGACCGTGCAGGTGGGGTCGTTACACAACCCAACTTGGCTTCAAGGACCAAGCCCAACCCAGCTTCAAGGGATTGTTAATTTTAGGCATGCCACCAATAACAAAACTCTGAAAGTTGAATAACACATTAGGCACACAATTCTTTTATTATTTCATTATCAATTCCACTCTCATTTTCTCATCATCATCTAGGCACAATACCTCAGTATTTCATATACATCATTATAGCCAACATCAATGGCTTCACATCTCATCATTAGGGTATACATAACCAATTGCATTGTACATACATTTTAAATGATCATTATATCTTTTACATTATGCAAATCATAGCATTAATCAAATGTATCAACCATGAAATAGATTACTTAACACATTTTCAACCAAATGTGTTAAGTCCCAAAGTCATGTAAATGTATACAACCATGCAAGGTTTGTACTTACCTCTAAGAGCAACTCACACCAATTCCAAACTCCTCTTCCAAGAATCCTTCAACACTTGGATTAGGACAACTCAATCTCTTCAAAACCTAATTCAAAAGTGATTATACACACTCACTTAATGATACACATAAGAAATTAAGAATAAGAACCAACTAGGGCAAACTCTACACATGACACACTCAACAACACGGGCGTGTCCATGATCGTGCTCTAAACTCACAACACAGAAGCTTTGACACACCCAGTGACATGGGCGTGTCAATCCTCCCTTAACACAGAAGCTATGACACGCTCAGTGACATGGGCATGTCACTGGACATGTCAATCCACCAACAACACAATAGCTATGACATGCTCAGTGACATGGGCGTGTCACAGGCTGTGTCAATGCTACTACAACACAGAAGTTGTGACACGCTCAGTGACATGGGCGTTTCACTGCTCATGTCACCCATCCAGAAAATAGAACCATCGACATGCCCAAAGACTTGGCGGTGCTCATGGGCATGTCAGGCCAAAAATTCTGATTCCGACACCAACAATACTGCATCCAACAAACATCATACTTTACCCTTTTCCACTCTAAACAATCTTACCCAAAACCATAAATAAACCATACTAAACTTGCATAAACAGCAAAACAACTCAATACATACATGAAAACACAATCACAACCATCTTCACAATTCAACACATACACAATCCTCAACACTTACTTTCCATCACCAAACATAACCTTTCCTCCAAACCAACCCCAAAATCAAAATCAAATAGACAACACAATCTCAAACACATCAAAATTAACCATAAACATATCATTAACAACCATACACCAAGCTCAAAACACAAACTCAAAAGAAAACCAAAGAAACAAGTTGGAAACTTACCAAAAGTGAAGAAAATCTTTAGAATTCCAACTTGATCGCTTGAAACACCTTCAAATCTTGAGTTAGAGAGCAACAAAAATCCCTCTCCTTCAAGCTATGGTGATGACCAGCCAAAAAGAAGAAAGAAGAAGATGAAAATGAAAGTCAACCCATTCATAATCTCTTAAACCACACAATTCTATAATTAATCTCCACCAAGCAATTTAAATATTATAATATTACAAATATCCTTTTCCACTTATTTAATTTCCAATTTAAATAATCAATAAATCTCATTTGACCATCTCATTAGTTAACTTGTATATGTTGTATATATCTCTATATATACAACATATACATTCTTCTCTTCCCTCTTAATCCTTTATACACACTTTAAAATCATTAAATCCAATTTCAACAATAATCATTGCAAAAATTTTAGAGTATAGTTTGGGATATTACAAGGACAATTTTACACATACAGATATAATGTGCAGAATTGCTCTCTCTCTCTCTCTCTTTTAGATTATCTAACTCCATATGATCTTTATAGGAAATTGGACAATAAAGTAGCCCACCATTTTTTGTTTGTCAACTTTCCTCATGATCAAGCTGGACCATCCTATGCAGCTCTTGCTTACATATAAACATCTTCATTTTCTCCTTTTATGGCACCACCACCTTATGCTGGCTCATTGTTTGGTTGTTAGGGCTTCGATTTGGATTACATTATATGTGTTCCTATTTCATGTCTGCTTATGCTATATGTATGCATGAGAATGTATACCTTTTCTCTTTCTAGCTCATTGAGGATGCTCTGTGAATAGAAAAGGAAACTGCAAGAAGAACTAAATGCCAATCGCTAGAATGTCACTCATTTTGAGATCTTATTTCTTAGTCAGAATAGAACTTCCAGGACTACTGATTCCAAGGGTTCAGAGGCCCTGGTGTTTCTTCTTTATCAAGGAGACCTTGGGCTGATGACCATGACATACCTCTTCCACCTCCGGGTGATGATTTCTTTAGAGCAAACTTCTGGAACTACCGATTCTAGGGGTTTTAGATATCCATGTGCTTTTTCTTCCTTATGGGGAACCCATGCTGATGGCCATGAAATTCCCCCTCCACCTTCAGGTGATGATTTTTTCAGAGTACTATTTGATTATGGACCACCTTCTTCTTCCTAGTGATTGTATTAGATATTAATGGACTTGTAATTAGATATTAATATACTTGTAATAACACTGTGTAATATTAATGTACTATCTTTCACTTTTTCACTTTTGACCTTTCTTTTTTACTTCATTTTCTTTTCCTTTTTTACTTCATTTTTACTTTTTAATTGGCATTCCTTTGTTTTATAAAAAAAATATGACAAATTGCCGTAGGTCATAATGAATTTGTCATGACCTAGGCGGTTCCACTTCCTTTTCCTATCCTGACTTGTAATTCCTAACTGACAATAATTCTTTTTCAAATCAATTTGCAGACTTTCTCTATTTAAACCCTTCATCCCCAATTTTTAGAACATAAATAATAGTTCTCAACTTTCAACAACAGTTTCCAATTAAAAACTCTAATCGAGGAAAATATAAGAAAGATGAAGAATTTATTTAAGAGTCTTGAAGCAGTCCACTGAAAATAGATACCTTGGTATAAAATTAGTGTTTTGAAATACTTCCAAAGCATCATATTAAACTAATCCTTATTGCATGCTATGACTTCCTTTTGAAATGTAAAATCTAGGACTTTTAAAGTTGGCAACTTTAAGCTATGTCCTATGATTGATGAATTTAAAGCCATTCTTGGATATCCAGGTGATTGTTAGATAACATTGCCCATATTATCCTTAAAATCTCATCTAAAAATGCAAATGCTATTTCAGATATTGAAACCTAAAGTTTTACAATTGACCCGAGGTGAGAAAATTTTACTTGGTCCTTTGACTGATTTTTGCACATCTCGTTTGGCTCGTAACAAATCATGGGGCTACTATTATGCTTTCATTTGCTTAGTGAATTCTTGCTCATCTTATAATTAATCTCCACCAAGCAATTTAAATATTATAATATTACAAATATCCTCTTCCACTTATTTAATTTCCATTTTAAATAATCAATAAATCTCATTTGACCATCTCATTAGTTGACTTGTATATGTTGTATATATCTCTATATATACAGCATATACACACTTCTCTTTCCTCTTAATCCTTTATACACACTTTAAAATCATTAAATCCAATTTCAACAATAATCATTCCAAAAATTTTAGGGTATAGTTTAGGATATTACAATTCTCCCCCTCTATAAATAAATTTCATCCTCGAAATTATCTGATCTCAAATTTGGAATAATTGGGGATACTGGTCTCGCATCACTTGCTCACTCTTCCAAGTTGCCTCTTCCTTAGCATGATTCTTCCAAAGAACTTTCCCAAGTGGCACTTTCTTATTTCTCAACTCTTTCACTTCATGTGCCAAAATAGCCACTGGTTCTTCTTCTAAAGTCAGATCCGGACTCACTTCAATAGATTCAACTGACAAAACATGAGATGGGTCTGATGAATTCTATCCAATTTAGGTGGCAAAGCAAGTCGATAAGCAACTGGTCCAACTCTATCCAGTACTTCATAAGGTCCAATAAAATGAGGACTCAGCTTCCCTTTGCGGCCAAATCTCAAAATCTTCTTCCAAGGATATATTTTCAGAAATACTTTATCTCCAACATTGAACTCTATGTCTCTCCTCTTCAAATCCGAATAAGATTTCTGTCGGTCTAAAGCTGCTTTCAATCAATCCCAAATTATCTTCACTTTCTCTTCTGTTTCTTTAATCAAATCAAGACCAACCAACTTTCCTTCTCTAACCTCATCCCAACATAGAGGCATCCTGCATCTTCTACCATACAATGCCTCATAAGGTGCCATTTTAATACTAGATTGATGACTATTGTTATAAGCAAACTCAATCAATGGCAAGAATATATCCCAATTCCCAGAGAAATCAATAACACAGCTTCTCAACAGATCCTATAAAATTTGTATCACTCTCTCTGACTGCCCATCTGTCTGAGGATGAAAAGCAGTGCTAAAGTGCAACTGAGAACCCAAAGCATTATGCAAAATCTTCCAAAACCTTGAAGTAAATCGGGGATCTCGATCAGACACTAAAGAAATTGGGACTCCATGCAACTTCACTATCTCACTGATATATAGCTCAGCTAACTTATCCAGAGAATAGTCCATCCGACCTGGAAGAAAATGAGCTGTCTTCGTCAGCCGATCAACAATCACCCAAATGGCATTATGCTTCTTCTGAGTCAAAGGCAAACCAGTCACAAAATTCATCGTTACTCGCTCCCATTTCCATTCAAGCACTGCTAAAGGTTGGAGCAACCCTATTGGAACTTAGTGCTCGACCTTCACTCTCTAACAAGTGAGACACTTGGATACAAACTCCACTATGTCCCTCTTCATACTAGACCACTAATAATGTTGCTTCAAATCATGGTACATCTTAGTACTCCTAGGGTGCATAGCAAAAGCTGACTGATGTGCTTCCTCCAAAATAATCTTTTTCAATCTTGCATCATCAGGAACACACAATCTATCTTTGTACCAAAGACTACCATCATCTTTTACATGAAAATCTCGGCTCACCCCCTTTTGGCAATCCGAAACAACTTTCTGAATTCTTTCATCTGCCAATTGAGCCTCTCTAATCTGATCCAACAACACTGGCCTCAATTGTAATTGAGCTAACAAAGCACCATCATCACATGATTCAAAACTAGCATGCAACGCTCTCAACTCAACAAGCAACGAGAGGGAATAAGCAGTCAAACCTGCTAAAGACTTCTGGCTCAAGGCATCAGCAACAACATTTGCCTTACTAGGATGATAATCAATCAAGCAGTCGTAGTCTTTAATCAATTCCAACCACCGTCTCTGCCGAAGATTCAGCTCTCTCTTAACCTCCAAATATTTCAAACTCTTGTGATCTGTATAAATGAAACATTTCTACCATAAAGATAATGTCACCAAATCTTCAAAGCAAACACTATGGTTGCCAACTCCAAATCATGAGTCGGGTAATTAAGCTCATGTGGCTTCAACTGCCGAGAAGCATAAGCTATGACTCTTCCCTCTTGCATCAAAACACAACCTAAACCATTATGTGAAGCATCACTGTAAATCACATATGGTTTATCTTCCACAGGCAAGGTAAGAACTGGAGCTTGAATCAACATCTCCTTCAACTGCTCAAAGCTAGCTTGACATTGATCTGTCCACACAAATCTAACTCCCTTCCAAAGTAATCTGGTGAGTGGAGTAGCTATCAAAGAAAAACACTTTACAAACTGTCTATAATAGCCTGTCAAACCCAGAAAACTTCTAACCTCAGTCACAGACTTTGGTGGACTCCAATTCAAAATGGCCTCGACTTTACTCGGATCAACTCTTATACCATCTGCTGACACCACATGACCGAGAAAAGTCACTTGATCAAGCCAAACTCACACTTGGATAGCTTAGCATACAACTACTTCTCTCTCAAAATCTGCAACACAATTTGCAAATGCTTATCATGATCCTCCTTATTATGCGAATACACCAAAATATCATCAATAAAGACCACCACAAACTGATCTAAATATGGTCTAAACACCCTATTCATCAAATCCATAAAAATTGCTGATGCATTCATCAATCCAAAAGGCATCACCAAAAACTCATAATGCCCATACCTTGTGCGGAAAGCTGTTTTAGATACATCTTCAGCTCTGACTCTCAACTGATGGTACCCTAATCTCAAATCAATTTTATAGAAAACTGCTGCTCCCTTCAACTGATCAAAGAGATCATCTATTCTAGGTAAAGGATACTTGTTCTTGATAGTCACGTTATTCAATTGCCTATAATCAATACACAGTCTTAAAGTACCATCATTCTTCTTCACAAATAAAACAGGAGCTCTCCATGGAGAAACACTAGGGTGAACAAACCCTTTATCCAACAACTCCTGCAACTGCACCTTCAATTCTCTCAACTCAGTAGGTGCCATTCAATAAGGAGTAATAGAGATGGGAGTGGTACCAGGAAACAAATTGATACCAAACTCAACCTCTCTCTCAGGGGGTATCCCTGGCAACTCCTCGGGAAAAACATCTGGAAATTTCGTAACTGTGGGTATACTATCAAGATGAGAACCCATTACCCCGGTATCTAAAACATGAGCAAGATAAGCATCGCATCCTTTCTGAATCAACCTTCTAGTGGCAACAGCCGAAACAAACATGGATGCAAGTTGTCTCTGCTCACTAGATACCATCACACTTCTACCATCATTGGTTCTCAAAGTAACACACTTATTTTGACAGTCTACCACAGCTTCATGCTTAGACAACCAATCCATGCCCAAGATCAAATCATACTCCTTAAAAGGCATTTCAATCAAATCACCAAGAAACTCCTTATCTTGCACCACAACTGAATTATCACGATGCACCTTGCTAACTACCACACTATGCCCTAAAGGATTTGTCACCAAGACATCAAATCCTAGGGACTCAGAATGCAATTTAGTCACAGGCAATATAGATGCACTTATGTATGAATGAGTAGATCCTGGATCAATAAGAGCAAGAACTGAAATGCCAAATAAAGAAAATGTACCTGCAGTGACTACTGAAGCATCCGGCTGCCTTTGAATCACATACACTCGCTGAGATGGCCCAACCTCATCTGGTCTACTACCTCTAAATGTAGAGCCTCCTTTTTGACTAATTCCAGGTCGACTACCTCTACTAAAACCTCTGCCTCCTCGACCTCCTCTGCTGACATTGGGTTGAGAAGTTGCAGTATCAATCTGTCTATCCTCCACTAGCTCAGGGCAATCTTTGATTAAATGATCTGGTGACCCACATCTAAAACACACTCATAGTCCACTCGTCTTCCAACAAGCACCCCCATGTTCCCTACCACAATGGACACATGTAGGTAGAATAGATCTATGAACTACTGGAATCGGAGCACTAGCTACAGAAACTATAGGTCTCGGTCTCTGCCTTTGATATTAAACTGATCTACCAGATTGCCTCTGGCTCCTACTAACCATCGGAACAAAATTTCCTCTGCCTCTCTTCATAGATGAAGACCCTGACTCAAACTGGGGTCTCCTAACTCTAATCTCTTCCTCATTAGCAGCTGTTGCAATACCCTGTGCTCTCTCAACACTTCTGGCAACTGCAACCAACTGAGAAAAATCTTGGTATTGAGAACCAGTAATGATACACATAATAGAGGGTCTTAACTCCTCCTCAAATCTTCTACACCGGTCTATATCATCTGAAATAATCCCACCGGCATAATGACTCAATTGGATATACTCAATCTCATACTCTGTCACCATCCGGTTATCCAACCTCAGATTCAGAAACTCCATCTTCTTGGCATCCTTATACTCCCTCGAAGTATACTTCCACTCAAACTCCCGCAGAAAATCACCATAAGACAAAGTCGGTGGATCATCCATAGCACGTGGAACCGTCTTCCACCAATCATAAGCATCTCTCTGCAGAAGGGATCTAACATAATTAAATTTCTCTTTAGAAATAGCCTGCAGTTGAATGAATACCCTCTGAACTCTATCCAACCACTGTTCAACTACTGCAGGATCTGTGGTGCCAAAGAAATCTTCTGCTCCATACTTCCTTAATTTATCATACTGCCTCACCGGTACTTGTGGTTGTAGTTGAGGGGGCGGCTACTGCACTAGAGCCTGCCTCAACAAATCTACCATATGTCCGATGGAATCTCATCAGCAGCTGGTCTCTCGGCATAGGAACAGGTGCTTCTCTAGCTCTCTCAACCCTAGCTCCATCTCTACCCTTTTCAGGAGCTACACTCTCAGCACTACCTTCTATGGACTGACGTGACTGAGACGCCATCACTACCTATATCTGCAAACACAGCAGAATATACCTCATCAAAATTAGAAACTACCAGTGCCAAAGCATGTATCTTATTCAAAAACCATATTTTAAAATAAAAAATTTCTCTTTTTCTTACAATTCACCTAGGTTGAGAATCTCAAACCTAGGCTCTGATACCAAAATAGTTGTAACACCCCCCACACCCAATATACGCACACCGCATACACACATACTATATGCGATATACGTATAGAGGACATAAGGGTGTCACGGTCCATTTTAAACAAACCAATCTTTAAACTTTAAAATCAAATCATTACAAATCAATGTAAGTAAACTTAAAACATTTAAGTGATTATATAAAAAGTAATAGATGAAACATCCCTTATTAAAATGCATATTCATATATCTTCATTACCCCAAAAGTTTATCCAAAACATTTGTTTAATAAGCAGTGGAAAAATGTAGTGGAACAAAAATATGTATATATCAAATTCAATATATATTGGCAGTTCGTTTCTGATCTTGAAGTCCAACAATCAACTCTTCACAAGAAATCACAAGCCTAGACTCAACTCGGTCTAGCTGAACTCTCTGGTTCTACCCTGTCACCTGCATGATGAACTACAATCGCGCTAAGCCATAGGCTTAGTGGTACAACCATGATGACAATGTGCTTTAAATGTAATGCCAATGTCACATTTTTAAGCATTAGAAACAATATTCAAAAATGTCATTTTTCATAACATTAAATTCCATCATATTGTTCAATTATTTTATCATTCATATTAAAGCAAAGACAAGCATGGCCCAAAAGAAACTAATATGTCATTCAATTTCCAGAGTTACTGTTTTGGTTCTATAATCACATATATCAAGCCCGTAGGTGAATCATTATCACAATGAGAAACATCTCATATGTAACATCCCAATTAGGCTTCAAGGACTAGGCCCAACCAAGCTTCAAGGGGAGCTAAGCATTAACCCAACTTGGCTTTAAGGACCAAGCCCAACCTAGCTTCAAGGGATTGTTACTTTTAGGCATGCCACCAATAACAAAACTCTGAAAATTAAATAACACATTAGGCACACAATTCTTTTATTATTTCATTATCAATTCCACTCTTATTTTCTCATCATTATCTAGGCACAATCCCTCAATATTTCATTTACATCATTATAGCCAACATCAATTGCTTCACATCTCATCATTAGGGTATACATAACCAATTGCATTGTACATACATTTTAAATGATCATTATATCTTTTGCATTATGAAAATCATAACATTAATCAAATGTATCAACCATGTAATAGATTACTTAACACATTTTCAACCAAATGTGTTAAGTCCCAAAGTCATGTAAATGTATGCAACCATGTAAGGTTTGTACTTACCTCTAAGAGCAATTCACACCAATTCCAAACTCCTCTTCCAGGAATCCTTCAACACTTGGATTAGGACAACTCAATCTCTTCAAAACCTAGTTCAAAAGTGATTATACACACTCACTTAATGATACACATAAGAAAATAAGAGCAAGAACCAACTAGGGCAAACTCTACACATGACATGCTCAACAACACGGGCGTGTCCCTGATCGTGCTCTAAACTCACAACACAGAAGCTTTGACATGCTCAGTGACATGGGCGTGTCAATCCTCCCTCAACACAGAAGCTATGACACGCTTAGTGACATTGGCGTGTCACTGGACATGTCAACCCACCAACAACATAGTAGCTATGACACGCTCAGTCACATAGGCGTGTCACTGGCCGTGTCAATGCTACTACAACATAGAAGCTGTGACACACTCAGTGACATGGGCGTGTCACTGCTCGTGTCACCCATCCAGAAAATAGAACCATCGACATGCCCAAAGACTTGGCCATGCTCATGGGCGTGTCAAGCTAAACATCCTAATTCCGACAGCAACAATACTACATCCAACAAACATCATACTTTACCCTTTTCTACTCCAAACAATCTTACCAAAACCATCAATAAACCATACTAAACTTGCATAAACACTAAAACAACTCAATACATACATCAAAACACAATCACAGCCATCTTCACAATTCAACACATACACAATCCTCAACACTTACTTTCCATCACCAAACTTAACCTTTCCTCCAAACCAACCCCAACATCAAAATCAAATAGACAACACAATCTCAAAAACATCAAAATTAACCATAAACATGTCATCAGCAACCATACACCAAGCTCAAAACACAAACTCAAAAGAAAACCGAAGAAACAAGTTGGAAACTTACCAAAAGTGAAGAAAATCTTTAGAATTCCAATTTGATCACTTGAAACACCTTCAAATCTTGAGTTAGAGAGCAACAAAAGTCCCTCTCCTTTAAGCTATGGTGATGGTATGCCAAAGAGAAGAAAGAAGAAGATGAAAATGAAAGTCAACCCATTCATAACCTCTTAAACCACACAATTCTATAATTAATCTCCACCAAGAAATTTAAATATTATAATATTACAAATATCCTCTTTCACTTATTTAATTTCCATTTTAAATAATCAATAAATCTCATTTGACCATCTCATTAGTTGACTTGTATATGTTGTATATATGTCTATATATACAACATATACACACTTCTCTTTCCTCTTAATCCTTTATACACACTTTAAAATCATTAAATCCAATTTCAACAATAATCATTCCAAAAATTTTAGGGTATAGTTTGGGATATTACAAGGACAGTTTTACACATGCAGATATAATGTGCAGAATTGCTCTCTCTCTCTCTTCTTTTTAGATTATCTAACTCCATATGATATTTATAGGCAATTGGACAATCAAGTAGCCCACCATTTTTTGTCTGTCAACTTTCCTCATGATCAAGCTGGACCATCCTATGCAGCTCTTGCTTACCCATAAATGTCTTCATTTTCTCCTCTTATGGCACCACCACCTTATGCTGGCTCATTGTTTGGTTGTTAGGGCTTCGATTTGGATTACATTATCTGTGTTCCTATTTCATGTCTGCTTATGCTATATGTATGCATGAGAATGTATACCTTTTCTCTTTCTAGCTCATCGATGATGCTCTGTGAATAGAAAAGGAAACTGTAAGAAGAACTAAATGCCAATCGCTAGAATGTCACTCATTTTGAGATCTTATTTCTTAGTCAGAATAGAACTTCCGGGACTACTAATTCCAAGGGTTCAGAGGCCCTGGTATTTCTTCTTCATCAAGGAGACCTTGGGCTGATTACCATGACATACCTCCTCCACCTCCGGTTGATGATTTCTTCAGAGCAAACTTCCGAAACTTTTGATTCTAGGGGTTTTAGATATCCATGTGCTTTTTCTTCCTTATGGGGAACCCATGCAGATGACCATGAAATTCCCCCTCCACCTTTAGGTGATGATTTTTTTCAGAGTACTATGTGATTATGGACCACCTTCTTTTTCCTAGTGATTATATTAGATATTAATGGACTTGTAATTAGATATTAATATGCTTGTAATAACACTGTGTAATATTAATGTACTATCTTTCACTTTTTCACTTTTGACCTTTCTTTTTTACTTCATTTTTCTTTTCCTTTTTTACTTTTTTTTTTTACCTTTTAATTGGCATTCCTTTTTTTTATAAAAAAAAATATGAGAAATTGCCATTGGTCATAATGAATTTGTCATGACCTAGGCGGTTCCACTTCCTTTTCCTATCCTGACTTATAATTCCTAACTGACAATAATTCTTTTTCAAATCAATTTGCAGACTTTCTCTATTTAAACCCTTCATCCCCAAGTTTTAGAATATAAAGAATAGTTCTCAACCTTCAACAACAGTTTCCAATTAAAAACTCTAATCGAGGAAAATATAAGGAGGATGAGGAATTTATTTAAGAGTCTTGAAGCAGTCCACTGAAAATAGATACCTTGGTATAAAATTAGTGTTTTGAAATACTTCCAAAGCATCATATTAAACTAATCCTTATTGCATGCTATGACTTCCTTTTGAAATGTAAAATCTACGACTTTTAAAGCTGGCAACTTTAAGATATTTCCTATGATTGATGAATTTAAAGCCATTCTTGGATATCCAGGTGATTGTTAGATAACATTGCCCATATTATCCTTAAAATCTAATCTAAAAATGCAAATGCTATTTCAGATATTGAAACCTAAAGTTTTACAATTGACCCGAGGTGAGAAAATTTTGCTTGGTCCTTTGACTGATTTTTGCACATCTTGTTTGGCTCGTAACAAATCATGGGGCTACTATTATTCTTTCATTTGCTTAGTGAATTCTTGCTCATCTCTTTTGATAGTGATATTGACCCATGATTATTGGACATTTTGGGCCAAATGGGAGGTAGGTTTTCACCTGTTCCTTTAATTTTGGCCGAAACTCTGGTCGGGCTAGATCCATTCAAAACTAGTTCTTTAGGAAAGTCGACTGGAAGTATTTTACTGCTTCAGGTAATAGCTTGAACTTTCCTTTCAAGCTTTTAATTCAGGTCATCATTTATTTATTGCTTTAATTTTTGCCTAGTTCATCCTTATAGTTTTTTGGAATTAACAAGCTTTCATTTATTAAATTTTATTTTGGTCCTAATTTTTGCCTAGTCTACCCTTATAGGTTTTTTTAAACTTATGCTTTCCTCCAAATCTAGCTATAGGAACACTTTTGCTTGCTTGACATCACAGCTATAGATCATCCAAGGTACTTACCATGACACCATTCTGTAAGGAGGCTACTCCGTCCTACTTTTTCATATGTTGACTAGATTGAGTGGATCAGTTCAAGAGCTGTTATCAACATTCGTTGGTTAGTGCCTTGATGAAAAATCAACCTTATTACTACCCAGACATATTTAATATACATTCCACTTACTGCCCTTCGCCAAGGCACTTGCTATGATCCTCATCGTCTTGGTCACCATTACGGAGCTCAACTTTGGAATTATAATTTTACAGCTGACTTTGACATACCTTTATTGACTAAAGCTTTCTTAGATCACTTGAAGTAGAGCTAGCCTGCATGTTACACTTATTGGCTTTCATGAATTCTGCAATTATTAGTCTTTAAATAAAATGATGTTAGGATGAAGAATGCAATATATTTTCTATTTTAATTTGTCATCACTTGTGCTATTATGTGATTTATTTTAGACTTTTTATAAAGAATCAAAATGGTGCACATAGAACAATTTTATTATTAACTCTATTTCATTAAATTGGGAATAACCATAAGCACATAGCCAGCATACAAAAAATTACTCATGTTGCCAACCAATCCTTTTGGGTTTTCTAATTAGCAATTTTCTCTCATTTTTATCATTAATTGATGCCTAAATTGCCCCTTTTGGGTTTTTCAAAACCAGTGGCATGCACTAATTCTTGCCTAAGCCACCCTTTCTAGTTTTCAACCTAGTGAGCTTCTTTTTTTTTTTTTACTTTTTTCAAATATAGAACTTCTTCAACATGTCAATATTCACTGGTTTGTTATACTCATTTCCATCCATATTTGACAGCTTGACCATGCCTTACTTCATTACTTCTTCTACAATATAAGGCCCCTCTGAACTTGGTCTGAACTTCCCCTTGGATCAGGGACATTTGCTTTGCATTGTTTTAGCACTAGATCACCTACCGTAAGTCTTTTAATGTGGACTCTTTTATTATAAGCTCGAGCTATTTTTCTTTGGTATAACTGGTAATGATACAATGCTTTTAATGTCCTTCCTTCTAATAAAGCCAATTGTGTATATCTGCTTACCACTCATTCTATTTCTAGAAATTTAGCTTCCAAGTCTACCCTTAGAGATTTGATCTCGATCTCAATAGGTAACACCGCTGCCATCCCATAAACCAGCGATAAAGGCATCATCATAGTAGAGTTCAAACACTTGTCTTATATCCCAATAAAGCAAAGGAAGCATTTCGGACCAATCCCTATACATCTTGGTCATTTAAGAAAGGATCTATTTAATTATCTTATTAGCTGCCTCTACAACACCATTAGACTTTGGTTTGTATGGAAAGGATCAATGATGAATGATCTGATAATTAGAAAATAAATCCTTAACAACTCCTTGAAACTGCATCCAATTATCTAATACTATACTGTATAGAACTCCATATCTGTAGATGAGACTTATTTAATAAATTGAGCCAATTGCCTTGCTGTGAATGGGATTTTCGACCCCACTCCTAGTGGAATGATTCTTGTAACTTCGACACTGATAGGCTCAGGGCCTTAGAGAACATGGGCCTAAACACAGAGAAAATGGAGTCGCCACCCAAAGAAAGGGGTGGATGACTCGATTCCTATGGAATTCCCAACCCCCTATTGGGTATGCATGGGGAAGGTAAGAAGTTGCCTAGCACACCCATAATGCCCTATTGATTAGAATCAACCTCCTTTTAGGTCTAGATATTATAAAATTCTTAAATATTATGATATTATCCATGCTACATGTGAACATTAAAATAAATAATCATTGCATTAAAACCAAAATAAGTTCAAAAAAAAATAACAAATAGGTACCTATCTAAGGATGGAAATATGTCTTTACAAGTGTCTAATGTCTAAAAGAAAATAAAATAGGATACCAACCAAAAGGTAAAAATGTGTCCTTTACAATTGTCCTAATAGTCTTAAAATAAATTAAATTACAAAAATAAATTAAACTAATAAGGTACCCCTGAGTGAAAACATGCCTTTTACATTATTAAAATCCAAATAAATGAATATAGTTCAATTAAATAAAATGAGCGATAAAATAATCAAAATATATCATCCATCATAGAGCATGTAAAAAAAAATCAAATAATCTAATATAGGTTTTAATCTGAAATAAAGCATTAGATATGCACAATTAGAGTTTAATAAAAGGAAATTAGGGTTAATCTCGAAGACATACAATTCACAAATAAATATTAACCCCATTGATGAGGGGTCGTATACGGCGGTCTTGCTAGCCGATTAGTAAGCGGGGGTTAAGGGGGGCAATGCCCCTTATGAGGGATCAAGGGTAGCACCTCCGAAAGGTAGACTATTTACATGATATGGTATTGTGAGGGAATTAGGGTTTTAAACATTGAAAACTAGGGTTTTTAGGATTGAAAATTGGTTTTAGGGTTTTAGCATTTAGGTTTACTGGATATTTAGAAAATAGTTTAGGGATTAGAAATTTAAAAACTAGAGACTTGAATTAAATCCTAAGCTATTATGAGACTGAAACAAATAAATACAAAATAAGTAAACTACTATACGAGCAAAATTTAACTAATTACTGGATATTAAACAATTGCAACACTTAATATGAAATAATGATAAGAATGGCTATTGTAACCTTAAATGAGTTGAGTGAAAAAACCAAACCTCTGTTTGTTTACTCCACCAATATTCCATGTTGATCCATATTGTATACTTGCACTAGTGTTGAATCTTGGTTGAGTAGAGTGAAGACAGTGTGCTACTGCCTTTTGTTGTAGTGTTTTGGTTTGTGTTTGTTAAAGGCTATTGCTCAGCTCTCTATCTTTCATCCACACTAGCTGCTAGGGTTTTTTCTTCTTAATGATTGTTGATCAATGTTGCCTCCTGTTGCTCAATCCTTATCACTCTTTTGATTATTCTTGCCGCATGTTATTAGCATTAAACCTTATTATTTTTAGGCAAACCATCATAAAAACCCTAAACCTAATCTGCCTTTAAAATGAATTCTATCCTAAGTAGGAAATAAATGGCCTACCAAAACTTAAAATAATTTTGGAACATGTTGATTTGGTGAGCTAGATTGAGATGGGCCAAGGCCATGTCGATATGGGCAACCAGATCGACATGAGCCTTTAGCTCATATCAACCTGGGCAACCAGGTCGACATGAGCAATGGCTTAAGTCACCTTGGGCTGCCCCGACTTAAATTAGTATTGTATTTTTAGTTAATGGACTAGACAGTTTCAATTTGGGCCAAACAAATTTAATTTTAGAGCTTTAATCAGTTGAATTTATGCCTTTCAAAATTGAACCGACTTATTTAAAAGTTGTAAATTAGGTTTAAATCTTTTAAATTTGAATCAAATTTATTTTGGTATTCTTTAATCAGGGCTGTACCAACTTGGGATCAAAATTGAGGGTCTACAGTTTGCCCCTTGCTTGAACGATCTTAATTGATTCAAAGAGTGAAAAGAAATATGACAATTAAATTAATTTTGGCAAAAATGAATTGGGCTTTGGACCAATTGTTGGGTTTTATTTGGGTTCTGGACCCTAGATGGTTTTAGTTCTAGACCCGGACTGTTTTGGGTTCTGGACCAGGATTGAGTTCTGGACTAAAAAATAATTTAGGTTCTAGACTTGAGCTGGTTTGGGCCCTATACTCAAATTAGTTTGTGTTTTGGACCTGAATTGAGTTCTGGACTTGAAAAAAGATTTTGGATTCTGGACCTAGTTTGAGTTCTGAACTCAAAAATAATTTGGGTTCTGGACTCAACCTAGTTTGGGTTCTGGACCTGGATTGAGTTCTGGACTCAAAAAATATTTTTGGGTTCTAGACTTGAGATTGTTTTGGGCAACTCTAATATCCCAATAGGTTCATCAGACGACTCTAATATCCTGATGAAATAACGAAGAGACAAAACCATCGAGTGACTCTAATATCTCAATGGGTAAATGGGCAACTCTAATATCCCAATGGGTTCATCAGGCAACTCTAATATCCTGATGACTAAGAAATAAAACTATTGAATGATTCTCATATCTTAATAGGTTATTAGGAAACTCTAATATCTCTATGTGTCTATCTTGGTGAGTGAAAACAGCCACAAAACAATTCTAATATCTTGGTGAGTGAAAATAGCTACCGAGCAATTTTAATATCTCGACGAAATTCACCAAGCGATTCTAATATATTGGTAGGATAGTGAGCGACTCTAATATCTCAATAGAAATAAAGATGGATACTTTAATCATATCAAAGAAAGATGTGTCATC
The DNA here is from genome assembly GCA_947685225.1 of Garcia nutans. Taxonomy (NCBI): domain Eukaryota; kingdom Viridiplantae; phylum Streptophyta; class Magnoliopsida; order Malpighiales; family Euphorbiaceae; genus Garcia; species Garcia nutans. Next base: position 27,357,204 of record CANTUV010000009.1, on the reverse strand, counting down.
AAGATACTTTAATAAATCCAATATAAGCTAAGCGATTGTGCCATCGGGATACTTTAAAAAAATCCAATGTAGGCTGGGTTTTAGCTCTTCATCCCTTGTTGTTTGAGAATTCTGGCTTTCTTCTAGCCCATAAGTTCCATTCTTTAATGGATTTACTTTAGCTCTTTTCGCTGGACTGACCTTCTATCATTTGAGAGTTCTGGCTTTCTTCTAGTCGATTACTTCATTCTTCACCTTTCTTAATGGATCTTCATCCTTGGTCATTGGGTCTTCACGCTTGAAAATGGATCTTCATCCTTTGGATAGTGGGTCTTCACCCTTCAAAATTGATCTTCATCCTTGGACATCATCTGCTTGGCTTCAGCTCTTCTAGCTGGACTTAATCCATTTTATCTTTTGTCTTTTGTTCTTCCTTTTGCAAAAAAATTAGCTATTTTTAGCTAGCCCTCATATCCTCTCTTTGCCCCCTGCATGGCAAAATATTGAAAGTGAGTCTAAAAATATTTTGTGCATGCATAAAATTAAGAATTAAAAAAAAAAAGAAAAATTGCCCCTTGTGTATGCTCAAACCACTGATTTTGTTCCCATGTAGGCTCTGATCGATGTTTGTATTTTGTCTCATTCTTTACATAAGCATGCATCTCCATTTCTGTATAGTGATTGGATCACTCTTAAGCAATGAGCATTTCATTCTCCCTTGATTCCATATCTGCTTTTCAATGTTTGCTTTATAGAATATTGTTATTTACTTTGACAAACAATAGGCAATAAAAGATAAAAATACAATGTGATATGCTCATGTATGCATGATATACGTGGTCGATACTTACAATGGTTCTACTAACTCACAGGCCAAGGTGGTCAGCTGAAGTATTACCATTGATTCTTTCCAGATGCTTATTCAAGTCTCGCATTAAAATATCAATTGCCTTCACATACATGGCTTTTAACTTTAAGATGAAATCATGAATAGTAGGGGCCTATGTAGAAACACAAGAAATATCTATGTCAACGCATTTGATTGGCGACTTCTTCATGACCTTGCAAGTGATCCTTTCATTAGCCCACTTTTGTTAAATATATCCTTTGAGGTTCGGCAGTATAATGTACTTCCAAAAACTTGGAGGCTCATATGATAAAAAAAATCTTCTTTTTTTTCAAATCAGATTTTGGTTTCGTCAAATCAATGTCAATATACCTCAGGGCTGGACTTTCCAAAATCAATATATCTATAACATGATAACCCTAGTTACTATTCTAAACTCAGGAATCAATTCTATTTAAGCAAGAACTGTTGCACTTCAGATAGGCACATACACATTACTTGGCCAAAGGTCTCATTAAGTTTGGATATTGTCTATCTCATATGCATGCTTATTCAATGAATCTCCACTAATAGACTCTACCAAAAGAGATGAACAGGTCTGTGAGGGGAGATTTTTGCCCCCACTCCCAGTGGAATGGTTCTTGAAACTTTGGCACTGTTTAGGCTCGGGGCCTTAGAGAACACGGACCTAAGTCTAGAGAAAATGGAGTTGCCACCCGGACGGGCTAGGAAAAAGAAAGGGGTGGATGACTCGATTCCTAAGGAATCCCCAACCCCCTAATGGGTTTGAAAAGTTGGGTACGTGTGGGGAAGGTGAGAAATGGCCCAGCACCCCCACAATGCCCGGTTCTTTGGAACCGTCCTCCTTTACAGGTCTTAATATTATAAAATTCTTAAATATAACAACATTATCCATATTACACACAATAATTAAAATAAAGCATCGATATATTGAAAATCAAAATAATGTCCAAGTAAAACAAATAAATGGACACCCATCCAAAGATGGAAACATGCCCTTACATAATCCATGCCTAAATAGGACACCCACCGAAAGGTAGAAACATGTCCTTTGCATTGGTTCTAAAATAGAAAAGCAATTTAATTACATGATATTTAACTAACGAGGTACCCACCAAGTGGAAACATACCTCTTACAACATTTGGAAATCTAAATAAATCGATAAAAGTAAATAACCATTCATCATAAATCATTCATCAAAGATATTAAACATCAATTGAATATAAACATCCACACATGATAAACTAAATAAATCAAGCATTGAACTAAAATAAATCAACAAAGCATATAAAATAAATCAAAGCATAATCAAATATAAAATTGAATAAAGTAAATAAAGATTCAAATTAGGGCTACTGTTTCTATTTAAGATTCTTTATTTAACTGTTTCTATTTAAGATTCTTTATTTAAAGTGCTTGGGGTTTTGGAATTTATGAGTTTAAGCTGCTGTGAGTTTTAAAGGAATTGAAATGGATTAAAGTTTTATAATTTAAGAGGTTGATAAAATTATTTGATTAACCAAATTAGTGTTTTAGGAGTGAAATCATGAAATTAGGGTTTGAACACGTTAAAATATTGGATTTATGATTATTAGCTACTGAATTATAGTTTTTTGGCGTACTGTGTTTGAATTTTAATATTTATGTTTATAAGGTTTTAAGGTTTAAAAGATTAGGGTTTAGAAAAATTTGGGTTTAGGTTAGCTAGTTTAGGGTTTACTGTTTTGGGTTTTGGAGTTGAATTTGGGTTTTAGAATTTTAGAATTAGGGTTTCAGAGAATGCATTAGATTTTAAAATTTGAAAATCAATTGATAATTTTATGAAACTTTATGAAAATAAACAAAACGATTTAAGGTTTATAGAAACATAAAGATATTTTTTAGGGTTTTTGGAAAGAAAAGGATTCAATTTAGGGTTTTGGAAAATTAGAAGGCATATTAGGGTTTTAAGGTTTTGAAGAAACAAAAACAACTATTTTAAGATTTTTGAAAAACAAAGAGACGAATTAAGATTTTTAAGCCTTAGAAAAAGTAAAATAAGGTTATAGGGTTTTTTGATTTTGAAGAAACAGAAACAAAAATTTTTTATCTTGAAGGATGAAGCTATTGTAAATTAATGAAACAAATAAAGAAATTTATACCTTCGTTTGTTGTTTCCACCAAAAATCACTTCTTGGATGAACAAGAACAAAGGCAAGATGGCTGCTTTTGATGGATTGAATTTGCTTGTTTGCTTCTCTCAAAAAGTCCGATTGATTCAAAGTTTTTCAATTCACTCGATTGTTCCTTTTTTCTCCTGAATTTCGATCCTAGATTTCACCTTTTTCTTTTCTTCTGTGTTGTTTTAGTCCTTATTTATAGAAGAATTTTATGATTAATTTTAGTTATTCATGGAATCTAACATTAATTAAGAAAAAGGAAACCAAAACCTAATTGTATTAGGTTTCGGAAAAATTTGCATAGGAAAAATTTTGCTGGCAAAAAAAAACTACTGCTGAAAAATTGCGCTGGCAAAAAAAACTGCTGCGGAAAAATTATACTGGCAAAAAAGCTGCAGCAGCTGGCAGGAAATTCGTGCAGGCGAAATGGCTTTGGCCATTTTTCCACAACCCCTTTCGGCGATGAATTTTTTTGTGGCCGATTTTTATTTTTATTTTTATTTATTTTTTATTTTAATTATTTTTTATTAACAAAAATTAGATACTAAAGCAAATATTATTTAATTAAGATAACAAAAATTATTTTGGACTAATTAAAATATATTGGACAACACAAAAATTATTTTGAACTTATTAAAAAATATTAGACCGGACTGGGTCAAAATTTAAGGGTCTACAAGGTCTTTAATAGGCTTGAAATGGAGTTTATAAGGGATGTGGGTTAAATGAAGGCATTTTTAGGCTGATAAGATACTGTTGACAAACCTTCACACTATAAACTTTTTGATGAAATTGTATGTTGTTAGAAACATTAAACTCTAGACTTCACTTCTACCTTTCAGGCATCTTATTATCTTGCTTCATGGAAATACAAAACTTGAATTTTTTTTCCACCTTCTTACTAGAAATCTGGATACGATCAGTACTATCTTGATTTTTAGACCAACCTTTTATTCCTTTACCTTTCTGTCCTTTTCATTTTTGGAATATTAAGTATAATAATTTCAATATTGCTGACTTGAAGCTACATTGGAAAAAATGAAAGATGGTCTTTCCCCTAATTTTATTTGAATTTTTGGCTAGACCAGACCAGTTCAATTCAATTTATCCTCGTAAACTAAGTGGAAGTCCTATGTTGCTTCATGTAAAAGGAACTCTATTGGCTTCCTAAATCGCTCTCTTGGGGTTTTATTTTCTTTTTCTCTTTTTCTCTTTTTTTTTGTATCTTTGTTTTGCCCTAGTTCTAAGAGAGTTGCTTTATTTGTACAATCTATGTTTATGACTATGAATGAGTGGAATTGAGTGAGCTTGCTTCAATGAGGATGAATCTTTCAGTGCCTTAATAGGTTTGAGATATTAAGTCCAATTCAGGTTAACTTTAACTATATTTGTGGTCTTGACTATGCATCCTCTTCCTTGATCTTCTTTAGTCCTTAGTACCTTAATGATCATCAGACTTGCCATAAGTATCACAACAGCTTAGGATATTGGTGCGTCACGCCTAGTGCTATAGCAATACTGCAAGTGCACGGGTTGCCCAAGTAATAAAGTAGTGAGTGAGTTATCATTCCACTGAGGACAAGGTCAAGTACTAGTGCAAACCTTAACTGTTGTTTAGCAATTCAATAGTTGTTGTGATGTTTTGTAAGTAAAACAATTAATTTAATAACTGGAAGTAAAGGGAAATTGAATGTTGTGCAAAAAGGATTGATGATAATAATACTATCTAGATATTGAATTCCCCTAGCCTCAATGATATTTATGAACATCAATTCAGTTAATTCATTTAATAGAGTTGAGTTGGCATTCCTCTAACTTAGACTAAAACCTCTCTCGAGTGAATTAATCCCTAATCACTAAGTAGAGTACCAGAATCTCTTCTCAAACATAATTAATTAGATCTTGCATTAAGAACAAGGAACTGTAAACCAAAGGATCTTATAAGTCTATCTCTAGTACTCCAATCAATCCTCAACTCTTATAAGTATTCAATTCATATCAAGCTTTCTCAAGTCAATAATATGAAAATGTCAACCAATCAATAAGCATGCTATTATCAATTGGAAATAAATCATTAAGCATCACAAGAATAAAACAACTCAATCAAATGATTCAACTAAATATAATTATTCAATCCATACAAATAAGCTAGGGTTCATTAATATCTAGATAGAGAATGAATTTGTAATATCCTCATGTATACCTTAAAAGTTTTTATTATGTTATTGTTATATATTGGATTGAATATATGTGTTAAATTACAAGAGAAAAGAAGTTGAGAAAAGAATGTATAGGTATTTGTGTTTTGAGAAGAAAAGAGGGTGTAGAGAGAAGTGTATATGTTGTTTATATGGTTGTATAACTAACGTATACATTGGTCAAAAGGGTTGGTCAATACAAGATGATATTTATTTGTGGCATCTGAAATTATATATATGGGTATATATGAGACAAAAGATTAATTAAATGGATGAAGGGCATGGAGGTAATTTTCTTTGGTTAAGTTGCATGGTGGAGATTAAAAGAAGAAAAGTGGTTGACTTGTTGGTATTTTCTTCTTTCTTTCTTGAAGAGGCCGGCCATTGAAGAAGAGAAAGAGCTAGGGAGGTGTTTGCAGTTCTATAATCAAATTGAAGAAGGAATCAAGGGTTTTGGTTAGAGATTTGTGGAATTTCTTCATTTAAGGTAAGTTTTCTCTTGATTTCTCTTGTTCTATTTGGAATTTTGTTTGAGTTTGATGGAGTGTGTTTGTGTATGGTGTGTGTAAAAGTGTTGAAATGGAATTAAAGATAAGAAGCTAGGTTGGTGTTGGTGATGGAAGAGTAAGAGTTGTGTTTAGTGAATTTTTTTCTGTTTTACAATTAGTAAAGGCTGTGACTTGTATGATTTTTAATTAATTATAGAAAAATGTTCTTGAAGTGAATTTTTGATATGTTGTGCCTCTATGAGTCTAGAATGACTGAAAAATATGTTGATTCGATTTTGGAATGGTTATGAGTTTAGAAAGATTATTTTTATTAGACCTGTTCCAGCAGGTACCTTAACTGAGACAGCTATATTTCGGGATTTTTAATGAAATGTAGAAAAATCATATTAAATTGAATTTTGGATATGTTGTTGCTTAGTGAGTCTAGTATTTGAGAAAAATAATTTGGAACCACGTTGATTGAATTTGATTTATGGAATTCACAAAGTTCAGAACTGCTGCCAGGATGCAGGGCAATTGGGGCAGTCTGGTTAGGTGAACTATTTGACCAAGATTTTGTGTTCAGTTTGATCTGAAATTTTAAAGGAATGATTTTAAGATACAAAAATAAATTCTGTAAAAAGTTTAGAATTTTTAGTCAAGTAGATTATTTTATACAATTTTCAAAATAAGGATAAAATGGAGTCTTAAACCAGAATGTACTATTCATATGGTCATTTTGCTAATATTCCTTTGGATTAGGTTTTGAAGAGATTGGGTTGCATTAACCTAAATGTGGAGAATTCTTGGAAAGAAAAGAAATGTATAGATTGATGGGACTAGTTCTTGAGGTAAGTACCAATACATATGATTGTATTTAATTACATAATTTGAGGCTTAACACATTTGTTTGCAAATGTGTTAAGTGATCTATTATATTGTTAACATAATTGGACTAAGGTGATGATTGAATGATGTGAAGGATGTGAAGATCATTAACAAGGTAAGCATAAACCCTATTTGATTGTATATCCTTATATGTCTTTGAACATTAACACATTGGGATGAAAGTGTTAAATAAGCTATTATATTGTGAATGTAAATGAAGAATATATATAAAGGATGAAATATGAAATGGGAAAGGTAGGAAGAAATGAGGATCATTCTTAAGGTATGTGCAATTTGTTATGATAAATGCTCTAGTAACGAATGATGTTAATGTGTTTTGAGAAGTGAGAAAATGTTATGTTATATGCATTGTGAATCTTGTGTATGGCAATGTATTATATGAATAATATACTTTGAAATGTGATATCAATGATGCTATATGTATCATATGGATTGAGATATGATATGATATGAAGCCATTGTGATTGGCTATGATAATTCAATTGAAAGAGATAAGGCATGTTGGCCTAATTGATGATGAGATTGATAATGAAATAATAAATGAATTGTTTGTTTAATATGTTATTCAGTTTCAGAGTTCTGGATTTGGGTGGCATGCCTAAGAAATGATGAAAGGTAACAGTCTTGCCGGGTTGAGGATCTCCTCATATGTGTTGAGTTGATGGTCCAAGAGACTGGGTTTGTTACACTATCCATGGATAGAGATACATGTATATACATTGCCTACGGGCGTGATGATTGTGACTATGAACCAAAGCAGTAACTCTGAACTTTGAATAACATATTAGTGTTTTGGGCCCGAGTCTGTCTTTATTGTCAATGTGAAATGCAAGTATTGAAATATTGATTGTGAGTATTAATAATGAATTATGCGTGGTGAATTGTGAATAATATAATGTTATTAAGTGTAATATGTAAATGAATTGTGGTTGATGATAAAGGTTGTCTTTATTGGAAATATGATTTATGATTTGTATGATATGTAAATTGTGTATTGCAATAATGAGTGATATGATGTGTAATGTGTGTATTGCAATAATGAGTGTATGATATGTAATGTGTGTATTGCAATAATAATTGGTATGATATGTAAAGTGTGTATTGCAATAATGGTTGGTGTGGTATATATATAATGTAGGGGTATTAATATATTGGTTTTGAGTATTGGTGATGCATTGGGGTTGGTGATAATATTATGTATATATATACATCATATATGAAATTAGCTAGGATATATTAAAGATAAAATTAAAAAGAAAAGAAGATATGATAAGAACTAATTATATATTGAATCGATGTATCATTATATATCAATACTTCTATACTATATGTTTATATTTTATATTTGGACTACTAAGCTCTCGGGCTTAGCGCGGGTGTTTATTCGCGCAGGTATATAGATGGAAGATATGAAGTCTTTTGTTATGCCACAAGAAGAGTAAAGTTTGTCGAGACCAACTAGAGGGTAATGCATACATGTATAAATTTTAATTATGATGTATTTCTGACGAGAGAGTATTTATATGTATAAATGAAGTTTTAATAAAGATAATGATTTTGTAAATGTTATTTAAATTAAGGTATTATGGTTTGAACTCTGTTACAGGTTTTTAAAAGGTAACGAAAAGTGACATCCTTATACTTTATATATTTACTGTATGTATACTAGGTATACGCATAGTACTTATATAGGGTATCGGGGTGTTACAATTGTTTTGGTATCAGAGTTTAGGTTCGAGATTCTCGGCCTAAGTGAGATTAAAAAAAAAATTTTTTTTGAAAAGTTTAAATAGAAATAAAAAGGAAAAGTTTTGAAATGAAATTTGTAATACGTGCATATGCATTGACATCTAGGTTGGTCTCGGATGTGGCATAATATAAATTGTAGAATATTTGTGTTATATGAGATGTTCAATATAGTTGATGATATATGTGTATACTATTTTGATGTGATGAGAAATTATGATTGTTGACAATGATGTTGGAAATGAATTATAATTGAGGCATAGTGCCTAATTGATTATGAGAAACGCATTGTGAAATGTAATGTGATATTTGTATATTAATGATGCATATGAAGAATGTCATGTTGTGTGCAACATGAAATGTAATGTTGATATTTATGAGCAATATTATGTAGGGCATAATGTGAATTGAAACATAAAGAAATAAAAAGGAGAATAAAGTTGAAAATAAGTAGCAATCAAAATCAAGATTAAAATATGTATTCTTTCCTTTATACTTTGAACCTCTTTATAATATTGTTTATGTTGAGGTTGTTAGACAGAGAAAATATTGCTGGATTGTTATTATTGAAAGATATGTTACTAAAATGAGGAAAGAATGGTGGAATAGTGAATGAGTTAGTTAGTATAGACAAAGTGTGATTTTTTAAAGTTGGGATATATGTATATAAAATTAAGGTTTTGTTTAAAGGAAAAAGAGATGATATTGGTTAAGTAAGAAAATAAGTTGATATTGTTATTTTAATGCGAACATGGTAAATTCAATGTTAGAAATGTGAGATGCTTGGATATTGTGAAAGCTCATGGTAATGGTGATAATATGTGATATTTGAGATTTTTGAAGTGAGCTTTATGATTGTGGAAATTATATGTTTTAATATTGCTTTGTGATATATATTTGTAAGATGTTTTTAAAGTGATGATAGAAAAGATGAGTTTGGCAAATTGAAGCTTAAACGAAGTAGTAAATTGAGAAGTTAAAGTTTTAGTGGAATTTGATAAAGATTATTGGGATATTGATAGTTAACTGTATATGCAATGCATAAGCTAAGTGAAATGACTAGTATTGCATATGGAAGTATTATGAATTGAGTAATGTGATTGATAGTATGAGAATTTGTTTTGAAATAATCAAGGAAGTGGATAAGTAAATAGAAATGAGTTATTTTAAGTCATTTTACTGAACAGGGTAAGAATGAATATGGGAGTGTATTAAATATTTTTAAAGACGAAAGTGAAAGAGATGTCACATTGGGAATGTGACTGAGATGAATATGAAGTGTTACTATAGTCGGAATATATATGTTTGTAGTGTGAATAAATACTTTATATCATATTGGAAGAATGAGAAGGATAGTGTTTAAAAGAAAATGATAAACACTAAATTTGTATTGAATGTATGAAAAAGGAAAATACTATAAGAGCATATAATTAAGTGTATACATGTATATGATATGTGAATTGAGTTTTCCAATATGAATGAAATTATGATATATAAACACATTTGTGAATCACATTATGAGGATGGCTTATGAAGATATATGTGGTATAATTATAGAATTAGTGATATGGAAAAACAATGTTATATGTATTAGTGGACCTAAGAGAGATTAGGTCTTGAACTGTGTAAAGCTAGATGGATTATGTGATGGAAGTGAGAATGGAAAGAACTTGAGTAATATTGGACAGTGGAAATTGTTATATTGAGTATTGAACTTGATGATTATATTATATTTAGAGTTTCAAAGTATTCACATATGAAAAGTTCTATGTAATTATATTATAAGAGATTGTAGATGGATTAGAAATGAAGTGATGAATAGAAATTGTATAAGAACCGTAAATGATTGAATATGTATATAGTAATATTGTTAAAGCATGAGTTAAGTTGATAAGGATCATATAAGCGAATACAAATTGGTTGAAACGAAGTTGGAATGTGTTAACTTCTGTTATACTAAAAATGTTAAGATTGAGAATAGAATTATAAAAGAACAGTATTGAATTGAAAGTTCTAGGTTTGAATATTAATCTCTTAAAGTCATGTGTTTTGTTCAGTATTTTGGATCGGTTAATTTGTTATCCATGGATTTGGATCTTAGATATAATGATTGTAATACGGATTTGGTGAGGTTGACAATTTTGTTTGAGAAGTATAGTTAAAAATTATGATGGTTAAAGTTGTACCTTATTATTTTTTTTATGTTAAGAATTTGGTTATAACTGTGAAAAAAAAATTAAAAAATTTTGAAATGTGTTGAGTTATGGATAATATGACAAAAAGGTAATCAAAATAAATATACCAATGATAGGAAATGTGAAGAGTTAGTAAAAGGGAGAAATTATATTATATGAATGAAAGTTATACTGAATATGTTTATGGTATGTAACTTGAGGTTTAAGGGAATGAACTCAAAGTTTGAGTGAATGAATTATAGATACTAAGTATGATATAACATTTTTATGAGAATTGGTGGAAATTATACTAAGATAATAAAGAATAAACTATGTGTATATTAAAAAATATTAGAAGTGATTTGTTATCATGATGATTTGACTGAAAATAGATTGAAAGAGAGCAGAAATTGAATATAAGTTTGCTCTTATGGAATTAAGTTATATTTATATTTATATGAAAATTGTGAAATTTCATGATAAGTTAGATTACTTAATCGTTGGTTGGAATTGAACAAGATTGGAACGTGGGTATATTGTGACAGATAGATTAATTGATCTGGATTTGGCTAAGATTATGGATCATTAATAAAATTTAATGTGTATAGTTGTATTAAGAAAATAGGTATTTACATGATAATGTATATGATGTAAATTTTAAAGTATGATTGGACATGTATGAGTGGAGTATAGTAGTTGTTAATCATGATAAGAAGAGAAAAAGATTGGTTATTTATAAAATAAGTTGAAAGATAATGTATTAATATGTAAGTTAAGTGAAAAGCATGCTAAAGAAATAACTCCATTTATGAAAAATCAGGATTTTGATATCTATTGAGGGTGATAAATGTCTATTTAGACAGTGATTGTAATGAAGGGATAATTAATGTTCAGATATAAGTCAATGATTTTTAATGTTAAAGTTAAGAGAGTAATTATACAGAAGTGAAATAACAAAATATATTAAATATAAAGATTAGATGGAGTATAAGTGTACTATAGAATGATCTGATTCTTATATAAAGACATTAACAAGAAATGTAATGAGTTCTTTTGAATGTTTGATTAAGGAAATAACAAGATGTATAAACATATAGAATGATGAGTTATGGAATTTAAAGAAGGTGGTTGATTCTAAAGAGGAGAGTTGAAGCTATATAATTTGATGATATAATGACTTAAGCGTATAATTAACTTCATATGGAAGTTAAGATGGTATAGTATTATGAATGGATTACAATTATGCTAGATAATTTCGAGGACGAAATTATTTAAGGGGGAGAGAATTGTAATATCCTCATGTATACCTTAAAAGTTTTGATTATGTTATTATTATATATTGGATTGAATATATGTGTTAAATTACAAGAGAAAAGAAGTTGGGAAAAGAATGTATAGGTATTTGTGTTTTGAGAAGAAAAGAGGGTGTAGAGAGAAGTGTATATGTTGTTTATATGGTTGTATAACTAACATATACATTGGTCAAAAGGGTTGGTCAATACAAGATGATATTTATTTGTGGCATGTGAAATTATATATATGGGTATATATGAGACAAAAGATTAATTAAATGGATGAAGGGCATGGAGGTAATTTTCTTTGGTTAAGTTGCATGGTGGAGATTAAAAGAAGAAAAGTGGTTGACTTGTTGGTATTTTCTTCTTTCTTTCTTGAAGAGGCCGGCCATTGAAGAAGAGAAAGAGCTAGGGAGGTGTTTGCAGTTCTATAATCAAATTGAAGAAGGAATCAAGGGTTTTGGTTAGAGATTTGTGGAATTTCTTCATTTAAGGTAAGTTTTCTCTTGATTTCTCTTGTTCTATTTGGAATTTTGTTTGAGTTTGATGGAGTGTGTTTGTGTATGGTGTGTGTAAAAGTGTTGAAATGGAATTAAAGATAAGAAGCTAGGTTGGTGTTGGTGATGGAAGAGTAAGAGTTGTGTTTAGTGAATTTTTTTTCTGTTTTACAATTAGTAAAGGCTGTGACTTGTATGATTTTTAATTAATTATAGAAAAATTTTCTTAAAGTGAATTTTTGATATGTTGTGCCTCTATGAGTCTAGAATGACTGAAAAATATGTTGATTCGATTTTGGAATGGTTATGAGTTTAGAAAGATTATTTTTATTAGACCTGTTCCAGCAGGTACCTTAACTGAGACAGCTATATTTCGGGATTTTTAATAAAATGTAGAAAAATCATATCCAATTGAATTTTGGATATGTTGTTGCTTAGTGAGTCTAGTATTTGAGAAAAATAATTTGGAACCACGTTGATTGAATTTGATTTATGGAATTCACGAAGTTCAGAACTGCTGCCAGGATGCAGGGCAATTGGGGCAGTCTGGTTAGGTGAACTATTTGACCAAGATTTTGTGTTCAGTTTGATCTGAAATTTTAAAGGAATGATTTTAAGATACAAAACTAAATTCTGTAAAAATTTTAGAATTTTTAGTCAAGTAGATTATTTTATACAATTTTTCAAAATAAGGATAAAATGGAGTCTTAAACCAGAATGTACTATTCATATGGTCATTTTGCTAATATTCCTTTGGATTAGGTTTTGAAGAGATTGGGTTGCATTAATCTAAATGTGGAGAATTCTTGGAAAGAAAAGAAATGTATAGATTGATGGGACTAGTTCTTGAGGTAAGTACCAATACATATGATTGTATTTAATTACATAATTTGAGGCTTAACACATTTGTTTGCAAATGTGTTAAGTGATCTATTATATTGTTAACATAATTGGACTAAGGTGATGATTGAATGATGTGAAGGATGTGAAGATCATTAACAAGGTAAGCATAAACCCTATTTGATTGTATATCCTTATATGTCTTTGAACATTAACACATTGGGATGAAAGTGTTAAATAAGCTATTATATTGTGAATGTAAATGAAGAATATATATAAAGGATGAAATATGAAATGGGAAAGGTAGGAAGAAATGAGGATCATTCTTAAGGTATGTGCAATTTGTTATGATAAATGCTCTAGTAATGAATGATGTTAATGTGTTTTGAGAAGTGAGAAAATGTTATGTTATATGCATTGTGAATCTTGTGTATGGCAATGTATTATATGAATAATATACTTTGAAATGTGATATCAATGATGCTATATGTATCATATGGATTGAGATATGATATGATATGAAGCCATTGTGATTGGCTATGATAATTCAATTGAAAGAGATAAGGCATGTTGGCCTAATTGATGATGAGATTGATAATGAAATAATAAATGAATTGTTTGTTTAATATGTTATTCAGTTTCAGAGTTCTGGATTTGGGTGGCATGCCTAAGAAATGATGAAAGGTAACAGTCTTGCCGGGTTGAGGATCTCCTCATATGTGTTGAGTTGATGGTCCAAGAGACTGGGTCTGTTACACTATGAGAATTGTGAATATGAGATATATGATTTGTAACAGTCTTGCCGGGTTGAGGATCTCCTCATATGTGTTGAGTTGATGGTCCAAGAGACTGGGTTTGTTACACTATCCATGGATAGAGATACATGTATATACATTGCCTACGGGCGTGATGATTGTGACTATGAACCAAAGCAGTAACTCTGAACTTTGAATAACATATTAGTGTTTTGGGCCCGAGTCTGTCTTTATTGTCAATGTGAAATGCAAGTATTGAAATATTGATTGTGAGTATTAATAATGAATTATGCGTGGTGAATTGTGAATAATATAATGTTATTAAGTGTAATATGTAAATGAATTGTGGTTGATGATAAAGGTTGTCTTTATTGGAAATATGATTTATGATTTGTATGATATGTAAATTGTGTATTGCAATAATGAGTGATATGATGTGTAATGTGTGTATTGCAATAATGAGTGTATGATATGTAATGTGTGTATTGCAATAATAATTGGTATGATATGTAAAGTGTGTATTGCAATAATGGTTGGTGTGGTATATATATAATGTAGGGGTATTAATATATTGGTTTTGAGTATTGGTGATGCATTGGGGTTGGTGATAATATTATGTATATATATACATCATATATGAAATTAGCTAGGATATATTAAAGATAAAATTAAAAAGAAAAGAAGATATGATAAGAACTAATTATATATTGAATCGATGTATCATTATATATCAATACTTCTATACTATATGTTTATATTTTATATTTGGACTACAAAGCTCTCGGGCTTAGCGCGGGTGTTTATTCGCGCAGGTATATAGATGGAAGATATGAAGTCTTTTGTTATACCACAAGAAGAGTAAAGTTTGTCGAGACCAACTAGAGGGTAATGCATACATGTATAAATTTTAATTATGATGTATTTCTGACGAGAGAGTAATTATATGTATAAATGAAGTTTTAATAAAGATAATGATTTTGTAAATGTTATTTAAATTAAGGTATTATGGTTTGAACTCTGTTTCAGGTTTTTAAAAGGTAACGAAAAGTGACATCCTTATACTTTATATATTTACTGTATGTATACTAGGTATACGCATAGTACTTATATAGGGTATCGGGGTGTTACAGAATTATTTCATATTCAAAACCAGAAAAACAGAATAAGAGAAATGAGTAAAAGAAACCAAACAATCCATGGCGAATAATTTGTATTTCTTCACTTGAATCCTTGATTCTTGGTTTAGGTCTTGTATAGGATGTATCTTCTTCTTCAAGCTCAGCTCAAGACTCTCCTCTTTGCTCCAGCAGTTGGCTCCTTCTCCCTTGTTCCAGCCTCCACATCCAAGCTCCCTTTCTTTCTTCATTTTCTTCTCCTTTTAACTCCCTTCAAAGCTCACAGCCCATACCTTCCAGCTCACAACCCATACCTTCCAACTCACACCACACTCCCTTGTTTCCCACATTTCCTTTGTTTTATCTTTCTTTTCCTCAAATTAGGTAAGCTTTTCTTTTGTTTAATATTACTTTTGACAAAAGCTATTGTTTTATTAGTTTTTGTCATAGAATTGTATCTTATTTATTATGATGATTATTGTTTTCCTTAGGTATTTTGGTAGTTTTAATCTATTTATTTAGTGTTTTCATTAATGTTGGTAGTTTTAATTTATTTCAGTGTTTATGTCATTTTTGTCCTAGTTTTTAGTGTGGTGTTTATGTGTTGTTGGTTAATGTTTATTTGATTCTTGTTTAAAGTTTGTTTAAGTGTGTGTTTTAGGTTAATATGCAAAATGTTTCCTTGGAGAAAGAATAGCATGAAGCATGTCTCATCTTAAGGGCAAAACCAAGGAACCAAGAGAGGAAGGAAAATTTGGGCAGTAACTGACTCACTCAGAGGACACGGCCAAGCCACTGGCCGTGTCACACGACACGGCCAGGACCTTAGCCGTGTCCCACACATAGCCAAGGAAGAAGACCAAAGAAAGAAGAGCAAAGAACGAAGAGATCAGTAGGTGACACACCCGGGGGACACGGCTAAGCCACTGGCCGTGTCCCTCCAAACACATCAAACACGGCCAAGCTCACCCAAGCTTGGCCGTGTCACACTCCATTCCGAAGAAGAAAAGATGAAGGATCACAGAAGCTGACACATTCAGTGGACATGCCCAAGCCACTGGCTGTGTCACATGACATGGCCAGGAGCTTGGCCGTGTCACTTCATGGACTAAAGGAAGAAAGAAAACGCAGATTTTTGAAGCGAGGTTTCGTATAAATAAGACGATTAGGGTTTTTTGAAAGGAGAGTTGATCAGCCGTCAGGGCATAAGCTTTAGAATTTCCATTTGTTTTTCTTTGAGAATATTGATTACACTTTGATTAAAATAGTCTAGATTAAATTTGTTTTAGCCACTGCAACATTCTTCTAGCAAAGATCTGAACAAGAGATTCTTCAGGAGCTAAGGAAGTTTGTAATTTGGTTTTGTTCTCAAACTTTATCTCTTAAGTTTCATTGGAATTGTATTCATGAATTCTATTATGTCTAAATTGATTTCTTTGAATTTTAATGAGATGAATATGTTTGATAGCATTATTATGAACTAATTTGATCTAGTCTAGGGTTTGTATGGATCCGCTATGATTGTATGAATTGGTTATTGCTCTTAACTGAATTATTTCTTTAGCCTTGATTGAATGGACTACTGTTAATATATAATTGATTGGCCACCAATTATGTGTTTGAGGTATTAGATGAAGGATTGAGAGATGAAGACTAATGCTTGAACAATTTAATTAGGGACTTAGGTGAATTAGAGATATAACCTAAGAAAAGGATCATTTCAATTGTAACAAGATTATTTGAGAGAGGTTTGAATGCGAGAGCTTATTTCCTTGATTCAATTAATTATGTTGCTTGAAATCTATCTTTGAAATTAAATTGGTTAAGAGGAATTACCGTTCATACATATAAGTTAGTAGAGAAGTGCAAACCCTAGACCTTTCTATTAAGTGAATCAATATATCAGCTCAGTTTACTTTTATTGTTTTAAACTTCATTCGACCTGTCTTCATTAGTTGTTAGCAATTTAAATTTATTGATAGATTGTTATTTATAATCTGATAATCAATTAGCTTATCTAGCTTCCTTGTGAGACGACCTTGAGGTGTTCACCAAGATACTACAACAGCCTCGTATATTTGCGAGTGTAGTTCTAGTAGTATTAATTAGAGCACAACAACTAGTCTTTATTCTCCCACTTGTCTGCAAAAGAAATTCAATTATTCAAAGTTGCCCTAGGTGACACTATAACACCCCATATATAATCCATAAACTTACCTACATAGGAGATATCACCTAACAATCTCAAATGTTCTATATATATATATATCTATGTATGTACTAAAGAAATAAAGTCATAATATCTTTAAGCAATAATGCCACTGTTAAGTTCTCTATATTATACACATATTTTCATATATTTATTAGATCTCTTAACAAAAACTTACATTATTATAAGTATTCTCAAACTACACTCAAAACTAATACAACTGTCATACAAAATTATAAAGATTTGCTATGTGAACCATAACGAGTACAATATTTACAATATTGTTCATTGAACCTTGATGATGCAGTTGTCCAACAACGTAAGTCTCTCACTTTGCGGTCTCAACTCTTCTTGATTGATCTGTTTGTTAGAAAACAATTCCAACATGCTAAGCAAAGCTTAGTGGTGTTTATGTATTTATAATATACAAGAAAAGTTAAATAAAAGAGATATAGTAATAATAGAGATATAGCAATTAAATAATTTAGAAACATCGACTTGCAAACTAAATTCATTATAAATTGAAATTCTAAATACAATTAGGTTTATAATTGTCTCATTTATCAACATTGAAGAACACATTATTTTCATTCTAAATAACTATTTTTAATTATGCCCAAACACACTGAACTCAGATTCTAGATTTGGATAACGGGTCACTGATGGCAATTGAATGCCGCTGTATAGAATTTTGGCCAATGGCCCACTATGGCAAGAATGCCCACTGAATATGATGACACAGAGTGTCTATTGATGGCATGAAGTGCCCACTAACACTTTGGATATCCTCCCTTTTGGCTAGCCATTCAATCCCAAGCTAGATCTAAAATCAGTATGATTAGGGCAATTCTAAGTTGTGTTGATACTGAATTATATATATATCATTTCTATGAAACATTACTTTCATTAACATTTGGTATTCTATACATTTATCACAAATTCAAGGTTTATCACTCTTTTTCATACTTTGAACACTTACACAACACAAAAGTAATAAATATGAACATAATAGCCTCATACTAGGCCCGTATATCACAAAATACAAGTCACAAACATCATTTAGGTACCCCACGGCCATGGAAACTCAACCCCACGCCGGTGGGATACAAAAGAAAGCTGTAAAATGATGTTAAAGACCCCCACGGCCGTGGCCTTTCAAGGTCACGGTCGTGGCATATGAAACTCCTCTGTTTTATCAAATTTTCTTGAAGAAACAGCATCATTTTCAATCCCACGGTCGTGGCATCTCAGGGCCACGACCGTGGCATTGATTTTGGGACTGTTTTTGGAGTAATTCTTCATCCAACACTCCGAACTTCGATCCCACACTCATGGAACCTTAAAACCACTCCCTTGGCATCTTAAAATCATGTCTTTTACACTTGTAATTTCATAAAACAAAAATATAATGAAGATCAAAGATAAAAATGAATCAACATCAAAGTTTTGACATGAAAAGAATTTATATCTAATATCTTACTAAAACTTTAATTAATCAAGCATTTAACAAATGATCTACTCATCAACTTTCACAATCATCATTCAAAATGAAGAAAAACAACATCAACAACTTCAATTTCTACTTATATTACACAATAATTCATTTATCCAAGTTTTAGGAAATATCTCTTCTAATTGACCCAATAAACTAATTTAAACATGAAATTGAAAGAAAAATAAATATTTGTAAATTAAAATACATAAACACATACCTCTTTAACTCTTCTTTTCTCTACTTACTTGTTAATAATCTCAACTTTCTATCTTAATCTTTTCAAAACTTATAACTAAACATTGTTTGCTCTTTGATTTTGATCAAAACCTTGGAAGTTAGGAAGCAAGAAGGAATTTTGATGAGGAAGGTGGTGCTAAATGTGAATGATGAAGAAAGAAATGAAATTTCTACACTCTTACACCTGTCCACACACATACACACACACATATATATTCAGCTCAATCTAGTGTGGTCAATCTCATCTTAGTTATGGTGCACCCTTTTTCTTAACCGTTGATTCTAATTCGATTTTAACTCTCATAAGACCGTAAAAATAATTAATTACTTCAGTAAATTTTTGAGATTCCCTATTTACATTACTTATCCATATCACTCATAACACATTCACTATTAATTTAAAAGTTTCGTATTTAAAATTTTAACCATTACAATTCTCCCCCTCTAAAGAAATTTCATCCTCGAAATTTACTTGTTATAGACGCTTGAAATAGTTGAGGATATTGTTATCTCATTATCTCTTCGCTTTCCCAAGTGGCTTCCTCCATCGAATGACTCCTCCATAACACTTTTACTAAAGGTATGTGCTTATTACGTAACTCCTTTATTTCATGAGCTAAGATAGCCACTGGTTCTTCTTCATAATTCAAATCTGGCTGAATTTCAATAGATTCTACCTGAATCACATGTGTAGGATCTGATCTATAGTGCCTAAGCATCGACACATGAAATAGATTATGAATCTTAGCCAATTCTGGAGGCAAAGCTAGTCGATAGGCTACTGGACCTACACGTTCCAATATTTCATAAGGTCCAATGAACCTAGGACTTAATTTACCTTTCTTTCCAAAGCAGAGAACTTTCTTCCACGGTGATACTTTTAAAAATACCTTATCCCCCACATTATTCTCAATATCACGCCGTTTCAAATTGGCATAAGATTTTTGTCTGTCCATTGCAATTTGTAATCGATCCTTTATAAGCTTTACTTTGTCTTCAGTTTGTTTTATAAGATCAGGCCCTACAAGTTTTCTCTCATTCAATTCCACCCAACACAATGGAGTTCTACACTTCCTTCCATAGAGTGCCTCATATAGAGCCATTCCAATACTCGTTTGATAACTATTGTTATAGGCAAATTCTACTATAGGTAGATATTTATCCCAACTACCTTCAAAATGAATTACACAACTTCAAAGCATATCCTCAAGTATTTGTATCACCCTTTCTGATTGACCATCTTTTTGGGGATGAAATGCAGTACTAAAATGAAGTCGAGTGCCCAATGCTTTCTGTAAACTATCCCAAAATCTGGATGTAAAGCGAGGGTCTTGATCTGAGATAATAGACATTGGTACTCCATGAAGCCTGACTATCTCATTAATACTGCAAGTTTATTCATTTAATAATCAACTCGAATGGGAAGGAAATGAGTTGATTTAGTTAATCGATCAACAATTAACCAATTTGTATCATGCTTCTTTTGGGTATTTGGAAGTGCAGTCACAAAATCCATAGTGATTCTATCCCACTTCCATTCTGGTATGGATATAGGTTGGAAAAGACCCGATGGAACTTGATGTTCTGCTTTGACTTGTTGACATACTAAACATCGAGTCGCATATTCAGTAGTATCTCTTTTCATACCAGGCCACCAATAATGAGATTTCAAATCCTGGTACATCTTATTGCTTCCGGGATGTACAGTATACATAGTATTGTGAGCTTCACCAAGAATACATTCCATTAGTTCCTTCACATCAGGTACACACAATCGATCTCTATAGTACACTCCACCATCTTTTGACACTACATAATCTAGCTTTTCCCCATCATGCACTTGTTTCAACAGTTCTAACAATTTTTTATTTTGTTTATGAGCTTCTATCACTTTTTGCCTAATGGTTGGTTCAACCCTCAATTCTGCTAACATAACACATGATATCATTTAGTTTATATAATATATATATAATGTTAAAATATTTTATATACAACATACCTGCTAAAGTCTTTCGACTTAAAGCATCGGCTACCACATTAGCTTTTCCAGGATGATAGTCGATGATACAATCATAATCCTTGATCAATTCCATCCATCTTCTCTGCCTTAAATTCAATTATTTTTGTGTTGGCAAATATTTCAAACTTTTATGATCAGTGAAAATATAACACCGTTCACGATACAAATAATGTCGCTAGATTTTAAGAGCAAATACAGTAGCAGCTAACTTCAAATCATCTGTAGGGTAATTTAATTCATGAGATTTTAATTGCCTAGAAGCATAAGCAATTACCTTACCCTCTTGCATCAATACATAACCAAGTCCTTGATGAGAAGCATCACTATAAATAACATAGTCTTTACCTGGAATTGGTTGAGTTAAGACAGGCGCTTCAGTCAATATCGCTTTCAATTGTTCAAAACTAGCTCGACACTGAGCATTCCACTCAAATTTAATTTCTTTTCTAAGGAGCTTTGTTAAGGGAAGTGCTATCTTCGAAAACCCTTGCACAAATCTTCTATAATATCTAGCCAACCCATGGAAACTTTGAACTTCAGTTATATTCTTTGGTGGCTGCCAATTTAAAATAGTCTCAATTCTACTTGGATCCACACGAATACCAGCAGCTGACACTACATGTCCTAGAAATACCACTTCCGTCAACCAAAAATCACACTTCGATAATTTAGCATACAATTGATTCTCTCTAAGTGTTTGTAGTACAATTCTCAAATGCTTATTCTGATCTTCCCTATTTTTAGAATAAACCAGTATATCATCAATAAAAACAACGACGAACTGGTCCAAATAGGGTTTAAAGACTCGATTCATCAAATCCATAAAAGCTGCTGGAGCATTAGTTAAACCAAAGGGCATCACCAAAAATTCATAATGTCCATATCGAGTTCTAAAAGCTGTCTTTGGAATATCTACTTCTTTAATTTTCATCTGATAATAACCCGATTTAAGATCAATTTTTGAGAAAACACCCGCTCCTCTCAACTGATCAAATAAGTCATCAATCCTAGGTAACGGGTACTTATTCTTAATAGTCACTTTATTCAACTGTCGATAATCTATACATAATCTTAAGGTACCATCCTTCTTCTTCACAAACAAAACCGGTGCACCCTAAGGTGACACACTAGGTTTTATAAATCCTTTGTCAAGCAATTCTTGGAGTTGCACCTTTAATTCTTTTAATTCCGGAGGTTCCATTCTATAAGGTGGAATAGAAATTGGTGTTGTACCTGGAACTACATCAATAACAAATTCTACCTCTCTCTCTGGTGGTACTCCAGGTAATTCTTCTGGAAAAACATCCGAAAACTCACTCACTGTAGGTATGTCTCCCAAAACCTTGCTTGAATGTCATGTATCATTAACATAAGCAAGATAAGCTTCACATCTCTTCCTAATTAACCTTCTAGCTTTAGCTGAAGAAATCAAACTAGAAGGATAAAATTGATTTTCTCATTGGACTACAATTTCACCATAACTCGGACTCTTACAAGTTACAGCTTTCCTACAGCAGTCCATAACTGCTTGATGTCGGAACAACCAATCCATTCCCAAGATTACATCAAAATCATGGAATGGTAGTTCAATCAAATCAGCAGAAAGCTCCACATCATGAACTCTAAGTGGACAATTTCGATATACTCTATTTACCTTCACACTATGGCCTAAGGGATTTGTAACTTCTATCTCATAATCAAGTTTATCAACACACATTTTCCTTCCTGAAGCTATAGTTGTACAAATATAAGAATGTGTAGAACCAGGATCTAACAATGCATACACATCAAGACCAAGTAAAGAAAATTTACCAACTACAACATCAGGAGCATCCTGGTCTTCCACAGCTTTCATGGCATAAGCCCTAGCTGGAGCATTGCCTCGAGTCTGAGGTCTATCCGCTGTTTTAGATCCTCTCTGCTGACTACCACTGAGTCAACCACCTCTACCTACCCTACGGTTTAATTGAGACCTCTGTACAGAACTTTGTCCTTCCACAACTTCTAATTCTTTTATTATTTGACAATCTTTAATTTTATGCTCCAAAGAACCACATTTCAAACAAGCCCCCTTTTGAAACCAACAATCTTCACTTGCATGACCCTTACCACAATATTGACAAGGTGTAGTAACAATTCTTGAAGAAGAGCCTGAAGCCACTCCAAACCTCCCACCTCTAGATTTCTGAAAACTAGCTCCACTTCCTCTACTAAACCCCTGAGTTTGGGCTTGAATATTTCTCTGTCTTTTCTGGCTACCTTGTTGTTGTTCACTAGCAAATCCCTTCTTGAATTGTTGTTTTCTTCCCTGCACTGGTTTAGTCTCATTTTCTATAGCGACTACCACATTAACAAGAGTAGAAAACTCCTTAATCCTCATTGCTATTAAATACACCCGAATCTGACTATTCAAACCTTGTTCAAATCGCTTACACTTCTCTTCCTCAGATACAACCAACTCTGGAAAATATTTACTGAGGTGAACAAACTGCCTCACATATTCAGACACAGATAATTGCCTTTGCTTAAGATACAAAAATTCTCGACGCTTCTCCTCCAAATTGATCTCACTAATATATTCCTTTTTGAATTCTTCTTGGAAAAATTCCCAAGTAAGTCTACCTGCAGGTATACCTTTCTGCTTTGTATCCCACCAGGAAAAAGCTTGTTCTTGCAATAAAGAAACTGCACATTCTAATCTTTCATCATCAGTACAATGCAGAATATCAAAAACTCTCACAATCCTCTCCATCCAATACTCTGCTACTGAAGACTCATCAGTGTCACGAGCTTTAAAATCTTCTGCTCCCAATTTTCTAATTCTCTCCAAAGGAGATCTTTGGAGTACTGGCGGTGGAGGTTGTGCAGGAGGAGTAACTCTCACAATTTGCCTAAGGATTTCCCCCATATTTCTCCCAAATTGAGGATCTAATGGAATTTGTTCCGCAGAAGGTTCCGATGGCTGCTGATTTCCCACACTAGCTTGACTGTGTGAGGATGCAGCTTGATCCTTAGCGCCTTGACGGGATTCAGAGGCCATCTTATACCTTTAAACATAAATAAAATCAAATGCATCAATCATTTGTTCAATTATATAGTTCACATAGCAAGGACAGTTGTACTTTTCTTTTCTTTTAACCCACAACTTAGAACCGTCTAAACCTTCTCTGATACCACTAGTTGTAACACCCCCTATATAATCCATACACTTACCTACATAGGAGATATCACCTAACAATCTCAAATGTTCTATATATATATCTATGTATGTACTAAAGAAATAAAGTCATAATATCTTTAAGCAATAATGCTACTATTAAGTTCTCTATATTACACACATATTTTCATATATTTATAAGAACTCTTAACAAAAACTTAAATTATTATAAGTATTCTCAAACTACACTCAAAACTAATACAACTGTCATACAAAATTATAAAGATTTGCTATGTGAACCATAACGAGTACAATATTTACAATATTGTTCATTGAACCTTGATGATGCAGTTGTCCAAGAACGTAAGTCTCTCACTTTGCGGTCTCAACTCTTCTTGATTGATCTGCGCGTTAGAAAACAATTCCAACATGCTAAGCAAAGCTTAGTGGTGTTTATGTATTTATAATATACAAGAAAAGTTAAATAAAAGAGATATAGCAATAATAGAGATATAGCAATTAAATAATTTAGAAACATCGACTTGTAAACTAAATTCATTATAAATTGAAATTCTAAATACAATTAGGTTTATAATTGTCTAATTTATCAACATTGAAGAACACATTATTTTCATTCTAAATAACTATTTTTAATTATGCCCAAACACACTGAACTCAAATTCTAGATTTGGATAACGGGTCACTGATGGCAATTGAATGCCGCTGTATAGAATTTTGGCCAATGGCCCACTATGGCAAGAATGCCCACTGAATATGATGACACCGAGTGTCTATTGATGGCATGAAGTGCCCACTAACACTTTGGATATCCTCCCTTTTGGCTAGCCATTCAACCCCAAGCTAGATCTAAAATCAGTATGATTAGGGCAATTCTAAGTTGTGTTGATACTGAATTATAAACATATCATTTCTATGAAACAATACTTTCATTAACATTTGGTATTCTATACATTTATCACAAATTCAAGGTTTGTCACTCTTTTTCATACTTTGAACACTTACACAACACAAAAGTAATAAATATGAACATAATAGCCTCATACTAGTCCTGTATATCACAAATACAAGTCACAAACATCATTTAGGTACCCCACAGCCGTGGCAACTCAACCCCACACCGGTGGGATACAAAAGGAAGCTGTAAAATGATGTTAAAGACCCCCACGGTCGTGGCCTTTCAAGGCCACGGTCATGGCATATGAAACTCCTCTGTTTTATCGAATTTTCTTGAAGAAACAGCATCATTTTCAATCGCACAGTCGTGGCATCTCAGGGCCACGACCGTGGCATTGATTTTGGGACTGTTTTCGGAGTAATTCTTCATCCAACACTTCGAACTTCGATCCCACACTCATGGAACCTTAAAACCACTCCCTTGGCATCTTAAAATCATGTCTTTTACACTTGTAAATTCATAAAACAAAAATATAATGAAGATTAAAGATAAAAATGAATCAACATCAAAGTAGAGGAAGTTTTGTTTCGAGGATTAGTAGGAATCAGAGATATTCGGGCAAATCAGTTCAGTATTAGAGGCAGAGACCAAGACCTACAGTTTCTGTAGCGAGTGCCCCGACTCCCGTGATGCAGAGGTCTACTACACCTGTATGTGTTCATTGTGGTAGGACCCATGGGGGGTGTTTGTTGGAAGATGGGTGGATCTGGAGTATGCTTTAGATGTGGGTCACCAGCTCATTTTATTAAAGATTGCCCGGAGTTGCAGGAGGATAGACAGACTGATACTGCAGCTTCTCGACCCAGTGTCAGCAGAGGTGGTCGAGGGGGCAGAGGTTTCAGTAGAGGTGGTAGACCTGGGTTTAGTCAGAGAGGAGGATCTTCATCCAGAGGCAGTAGGCCAGATGAGGCTGGGTCTTCTCAGAGAGTATATGTGATGCAGAGGCAGCCAGATGCTTCAGCAGTTATAGCGGGTACATTTTCTCTATTTGGCATTTCAGTTCTTGCTTTGATTGATCCAGGATCTAGTCATTCATACATAAGTGCATCCATCTTGCCTGTGTCTGAATTGCATTCAGAGTCCTTAGGATTTGATGTCTTGGTGACAAATCCTTTAGGACATAGTGTTGTGGTGAGTAAGGTACATCGTGATAGTGCAGTTGTGGTGCAAGGTGAGGAGTTTCTTGGTGATTTGATTGAAATGCCTTTTAAGGAGTATGATTTGATCTTAGGCATGGATTGGTTGTCTAAGCATAGAGCTATGGTAGACTGTCAAAAGAAGTGTGTTACCTTGAGAACCAGTGATGGTAGAAGTGTAATGGTATCTGGTGAGCAGAGACAACTTGCATCCTTGTTTGTATCAACTGTAACAGCTAGGAAGTTGATTAGAAAAAGGTGTGATGCTTATCTTACTCATTTGGTGGATACTAGAGTAGTGAGTTCTCAACTTGATAGTATACCCACAGTTGCAGAATTTCCAGATGTGTTTCCTGAGGAGTTGCCAGGGTTACCCCCTGAGAGAGAGGTTGAGTTTGGTATCGATTTGTTGCCTGGTACCACTCCTATCTCTATCACTCCTTATCGAATGGCACTGCTAAATTGAGAGAGTTGAAGGTGCAGTTACAGGAGTTGTTGGATAATGGGTTTATTCGTCCTAGTGTTTCACCGTGGGGAGCTCCTGTTTTGTTTATGAAGAAGAAGGATGGTACTTTTAGATTGTGCATCGACTATAGGCAATTGAATAAGGTGACTATCAAGAATAAGTATCCTTTACCTAGGATTGATGATCTTTTTTATCAGTTGAAGGGAGCAGCGGTGTTTTCCAAGATTGATTTGAGATCAGGGTACCATCAGTTGAGGGTTAGAGCTGAAGATGTTCCTAAGACAGCCTTCCGCACAAGGTATGGGCATTATGAATTTTTAGTGATGCCTTTTGGGTTGACGAATGCACCTGCAGTTTTTATGGATTTGATGAACAGGGTGTTTAGGCCCTATCTGGATCAGTTTGTGGTGGTCTTCATTGATGATATTTTTGTGTATTCGCGTAATGAAAAGGAACATGACAAGCATTTGCAGATTGTGTTGCAGACTTTGAGAGAGAAGCAATTGTATGCTAAGCTGTCAAAGTGTGAGTTTTGGCTGGATCAAGTGACTTTTCTCGATCATATAGTTTCAGTAGATGGTATAAGAGTCGATCCAAGTAAAGTTGAAGCTATTTTGAATTGGAGTCCACCAAAGTTTGTAACTGAAGTTAGAAGTTTTCTGTGTTTGGCAGGCTATTATCGAAGGTTTGTGAAAGGTTTTTCTTTGATAGCTACTCCACTCACTATATTACTTCGAAAGGGAGTTAGATTTGTGTGGACGGATCAGTGTCAAGCTAGCTTTGAGCAGTTGAAAGAAATGTTGACTCAAGCGCCTGTTCTTACTTTACCTGTGGAAGATAAACCATATGTGATATACAGTGATGCTTCACATAATGGTTTAGGATGTGTTTTGATGCAAGAGGGTAAAGTTGTAGCTTATGCTTCTCGGCAGTTGAAGCCGCATGAGCTCAATTATCCGACGCATGATTTGGAGTTAGCAGCCATAGTTTTTCCTTTGAAGATTTGGCGGCATTTTTTATATGGGGAGAAGTGTTTTATCTACACATATCATAAGAGTTTGAAATATTTGAGGGTTCAAAGAGAGCTTAATCTTCTGCAAAGATGGTGGTTGGAATTAATAAAAGACTACGACTGTTTGATTGATTATCATCCTGGTAAGGCAAATGTTGTTGCTGATGCCTTGAGTCGGAAGTCTTTAGCAGGCTTGACTGTTTATTCGCTCTCGTTACTTGTTGAGTTGAGAGCATTGTATGCTAGTTTTGAATTATGTGATGATGGTTTGTTGTTAGCTCAGTTGCAATTGAGACCAGAGTTGTTGGATCAGATTAAAGAGGCTCAATTGGCAGATGAAAAACTTCAGAAGATTGTTTCAGATTGCCAAAATAGGGAGAGTCGAGAATTTCATGTGAAAGAAGATGGTAGCCTTTGGTTCAAGAATAGATTGTGTGTTTCTGATGATGCTAAATTGAGAAAGATTATTTTAGAAGAAGCCCACCAGTCGGTTTTTGCTATGCATCCTGGTAATACGAAAATGTATCATGATTTGAAGCAGCATTATTGGTGGTCAGGTATGAAGAGAGACATAGCGAAATTTGTATCCAAGTGTCTCACTTGTCAGGGGGTGAAAGCTGAGCATCAAGTTCCAACAGGGTTGCTTCAGCCTTTATCAGTGCCTGAATGGAAATGGGAGAGAGTGACAATGGATTTTGTGTCTGGTTTGCCATTGACTCAGAAGAAGCATGATGCTATTTGGGTAATTGTTGATCAGTTGACAAAGACAGCTCATTTCCTTTTGGTTCGGATGGACTATTCTCTGGAGAAGTTGGCTGAGCTGTATATCAGTGAGATAGTGAAGTTGCATGGAGTCCCAATTTCTTTAGTGTCTGATCAAGATCCCCGGTTTACTTCGAGGTTTTGGAAAAGTTTACATGGTGCATTGGGTTCTCGATTGCACTTCAGTACTGCTTTTCATCCGCAGACAGATGGGCAGTCAGAAAGAGTGATACAGGATGCCTCTATGTTGGAATGAAGTTGGAGAAGGCAAATTAGTTGGTCCCAATTTGGTTAAAGAAACGGAAGAGAAAGTGAAGATAATTGGGGAATGGTTGAAAGCAGCTTCAGATAGACAAAAGTCTTATTCAGATTTGAAAAGGAGAGACATAGAATTTGATGTTGGAGATAAGGTATTTTTGAAAGTGTCTCCTTGGAAAAGATTTTGAGATTTGGTTGAAGAGGGAAGCTTAGTCCTCGTTTCATTGAACCATATGAGATATTGGAAAGAGTTAGACCAGTTTCTTATCGTCTTGCTTTGCCGCCTGAGTTGGATAGAATCCATAATGTATTCCATGTTTCTATGTTGCGAAGGTACAGATCGGACCCATCTCATATTTTGCCAGTTGAATCTATTAAAGTGAGTTTGGATCTGACATTTGAGGAAGAACTAGTTGCTATTTTGGCACATGAAGTGAAAGAGTTAAGAAATAAGAAAGTGCCACTTGTAAAAGTTCTTTGGAAGAATCATGGTAGAGAAAAGGCAACTTGGGATA
This sequence comes from Garcia nutans, assembly GCA_947685225.1. Taxonomy (NCBI): domain Eukaryota; kingdom Viridiplantae; phylum Streptophyta; class Magnoliopsida; order Malpighiales; family Euphorbiaceae; genus Garcia; species Garcia nutans. Next base: position 27,327,937 of record CANTUV010000009.1, on the reverse strand, counting down.
GTGAGCAAGCAAGGCGAAATCAATATCCTCAACTGTTTCAGACATAATATCAGGTAATTTCGAGGACGAAATTTCTTTTTAGAGGGGGAGAATTGTAATATCCCAAAATGTGCCCTAGAAGTTTTGACATTATTGTTGTAATTGGATTAAGTGTATTTGTTTAAATGGAAAGAGAAAATAAATAATGAGAGAGTGTATATGTTGTATATATAGAGATATATACAACATATACAAGTCAAAGAGATGAAAGTCAAAGGAAGAGATTTATTTATTTTGAATTAATGAAATTAATTATTTGGAAATGAAATTAAATATTTGGAAATTGAGTTAGTGGAAGTGGAAGAAGATATTTGAATATTTTAATGATATTTTGCTTGGTGGAGGTTTAAAGAGAAGAGTTGACTTTGTTTTTGCCATTCATTTTGTTCTTCTTTTCTTTTCCTTGGGTTGGCCGGCCATCAAAGAAGCAAGAGAGCAAGAGAGAGATTTGATATTCTAAACTCAAGATTGAAGGAAGTTTTCAAGTGATCAAGTTGGAAATTTAAGAGTTTCTTCATCTTTGGTAAGTTCTCCACTTGATTCTTTGATTTTCTTTGAGTTTGTGAGTTGAGGTTGTGGTTGATATGTGTTTATTTGATTGTGGTATGTTTAAGAGTGTTTGGTTCATTTGATTTTGGATTTTGGGGTTGGATTGAAGGAAAGAGTAAGTTTGTTGGAAGAGTAAGTGTTGTGGTTGTGTTTTGGGTTTGTGGTGATGATTATGATTTGTGTTTGATATATGTTTTGAGTTTTTTTGGTGTTTTGCAAGTTGTTATTGTTTTTGGGTGTGTTTAGTTAAGTTGGTTTGGAGTGGTTAATGGTGGAAGAAAGTGGTTTGTTGGATGTAGTGTTGATGTTGCCGGAATCTGTATTTTTGGCCTGACAAGCCCATGAGCACGGCCAGGTCTTTAGGCTTGTCAATGGTTCTGTATTCTTGGTTGGGTGACACGAGCAGTGACACGCCCATGTCACTGAGCATGTCATAGCTACTTTGTTGGTGAAAAATTGACACGGCCATGAGCATGCCCGTGTTGTTGGACGTGTCAATGTTTCTGTGAGACATAATGTATTACATGTCCAGTGACACGCCCGTGGTTCTGAGTGTGTCAAAGTTTCTGTGTTGTGGAGTTAGGGCACGGTCATGGACACGCCCGTGTTATTGACCGTGTCATGTGTATAATTTGCCCTAGTTAGTCCTTAGTCTTATTATCTCATGTGTATTTCTAAATAAGTGTGTATTATTCCTTTTGGATTAGGTTGTGAAGAGGTTGAGTTGCTCTAACTTGAGTGTTGTGAATTCTTGGAAGAGGAAGTGTATAGATTTGTGTGAGTTATCCTTGAGGTAAGTACAAATTACATTATTGCATACATTCATATAATTTTGAGACTTAACACATATTTGATGTAATATCCCTAATTATGCCCTAGTAGTCTTGGTGTTATTGTTGTTGCACTTGAATTATGTATATATGATAAGTTGATAAGAAATTGGAAGAGAATGTTTTTGTATGGTGGTTGGGAAAGAAAAGAGGGTTTAGAGATAATTGTATATGTTGCTCATATGGTGATATATATAACATATAAAGTGGTCAAAATGGAAAGTCAAGGAAAGAGGATATTTTTGTGTTGGTTGTGAAATTACTTAAATGGGTATAGATATGACAAAAGCTTAGTTAAATGGATGAGGGTATTATAGTAATTTTCTTTTGGATGGGTATTTAATGCCTATTGACTTTGTGTTTCTTCATCATTTCTTCTTCTTCTTGTTGTTGTGTGGCCGGCTCACCAAAGAGACAAGAGAGCAAGAGAACAAGTGATGGTTTTGATGATTTCAAGCTCAAAGTGAAGGAAGTTTTCAAAGTTACAAGTTGGAGTTTCAAGGAATTTCGTTATTTGGTAAGTTTTCTCTTGTTTACCCTTGTTATTTTTGAAGTTATGCTTGAGTTGAGTTGTGATTTGATGATGGTATGATTAAGTTGCTTAGGGTGTGATTTTAAGTATTGATTTTGCTTGATAGATGAGAAGTTGAGTTGGTGAAGGTGTTGGAAGTGATTGTGTTGAGTAAGAGTTGTGTTTAGTGAAATTTCTTTCTGTTTTACAATTAGTAAAGGCTGTGACTTGTATGATTTTTAATTAATTATAGAAAAATGTTCTTGAAGTGAATTTTTGATATGTTGTGCCTCTATGAGTCTAGAATGACTGAAAAATATGTTGATTCGATTTTGGAATGGTTATGAGTTTAGAAAGATTATTTTTATTAGACCTGTTCCAGCAGGTACCTTAACTGAGACAGCTATATTTCGGGATTTTAAATAAAATGTAGAAAAATCATATCCAATTGAATTTTGGATATGTTGTTGCTTAGTGAGTCTAGTATTTGAGAAAAATAATTTGGAACCATGTTGATTGAATTTGATTTATGGAATTCACAAAGTTCAGAACTGCTGCCAGGATGCAGGGCAATTGGGGCAGTCTGGTTAGGTGAACTATTTGACCAAGATTTTGTGTTCAGTTTGATCTGAAATTTTAAAGGAATGATTTTAAGATACAAAACTAAATTCTGTAAAAAGTTTAGAATTTTTAGTCAAGTAGATTATTTTATACAATTTTTCAAAATAAGGATAAAATGGAGTCTAAAACCAGAATGTACTATTCATATGAATCATATCAATTGTTCTTTGCCCTAATTGCATTGTTGAGATTGAACAATGTTATGTTATGCATTGTGAATGGTTATGTGTTTCATGAATAATATACATTGAAATTGAAATGATAATTCAAATAAGACATGATATGAGACAATGCCATTGTGATTGGCTATGATGATGATATTGAAAGAAAGAAGGCATGTTTGCCTAAATGTGATGAGAATTTGAGAATGGAAATGGTAACTATATAATAAATGAATTGTTTGTTTAATATGTTATTCAGTTTCAGAGTTCTGGATTTGGGTGGCATGCCTAAGAAATGATGAAAGGTAACAGTCTTGCCGGGTTGAGGATCTCCTCATATGTGTTGAGTTGATGGTCCAAGAGACTGGGTCTGTTACACTATGAGAATTGTGAATATGAGATATATGATTTGTAACAGTCTTGCCGGGTTGAGGATCTCCTCATATGTGTTGAGTTGATGGTCCAAGAGACTGGGTCTGTTACACTATCCATGGATAGAGATACATGTATATACATTGCCTACGGGCGTGATTATTGTGACTATGAACCAAAGCAGTAACTCTGAACTCTGAATATCGTATTAAATACTTGTTGGGCCCATAGGTGTCAAGGTTATATGAATGTCCTAAATAATGTTATGAGTTAATGAAATGAGATGTTGGTTATTGAGTATGATTGATTAATGTTGAATGTGGAAAGATGTTGAAATGTGGTATGCTCATATGACTATGATTTGTGAAATGCATAATTATGTGGTTACCTTTATATTTATAATGTTGATCTTATCAATAACATATGTGACATTGCATTACATTAAAGCATACCATTAGCATGTTTTATCTTACTAAGCCGTTGGCTTAGCGCGATAGTGTTTAATCGCGCAGGTAATAGAGTTGATAGAGTTGAACCCGAGAGTTCATCAAGACCAAGTGAGAGTAGACCTTGAAGAGTTGATTTTGGGAACTTAAAGATCACAAGAGAATTGCCAATCATGTATACTTCTGTATATTTTATAAAGAAATGTTTAATGTGTAAATATGTACATATTTTATAACTTCCGCTGTGTAATATTTAATTGTATATATATATAACTAATATGTTTTGTTTTATCAGTAAATGATTTACGTTTCTATAATGTATAATGATAAAGGTATTGTATCGAGTTTAAAGTGTTTTGAATATTAAGAAAACCGTAGCATCCCTATGTTTGGTGCACTTATGCTACATTGTTGTGGTTGTAGTGTGTGTGCATTGGATATGGGGGTGTTACATTTGATTGTAAATGTGTTAAGAAATCTAATGCATTGTTGATGCATATTAATGATATTATGTTTGATAGAATGATGAATTGATTTAATGTGAAATGAGATGTGAAACCAATGTGGTTGATTATAATGATTCAAATGAAATAAATGAGGCATGTTTGCCTAGATGATGATGTTCAATGTAATTGGTTATGTATACTCTATTGAAAGAGATGTGAAGCCATTGTGGTTGGCTAGAATGATGCAAATGAGATGATTGAGGCATGGTTGCCTAAATGATTATGAGAAAATGATAATGAAATAATAAATGAATTGTGTGTCTCATGTGTTATTCCATTTTCAGAGTTTTGTTGTTGGTGGCATGCCTATGGTAACAATCTCTTGAAGTTAGGTTGGGCTTGATCCTTGAAGCCAAGTTGGGTTGAAGTTTAGCATGCTTAACTCCCCTTGAAGCTTGGTTTGGTCTAGTCCTTGAAGCCTAATTGAGATGTTACAACTCTTGAAGCTAGGTTGGGTTTGGTTCTTGAAGCCAAGTTGGGTTGATACTTAGCATGCTTTGTTCCCCTTGAAGCTTGGTTGAACCTAAATCCTTGAAGCCTAGTTAGGATAATGATAATGATAAATGTGATAATTAAATCAAAACATTAACTCTGAGAGTTGAATGGCATATTAGTGTCTTTGGGCCCATGCTTGTCTTTATTTTCAATGTGATTCTTGAATGGTGTATGAAAATTGATTGTGTGACATTTACATGGCATTGAAGCATAATATTATTGTAGTTTGTACCACTAAGTCGTTGGCTTAGCGCGAGTGTGATTCATCGCGCAGGTGACAGGGAAGAACCGGAGAGTTCCTCTAGGCCGAGTAGAGTCTAGATTTTGAGGTGTTGATAGTGGAGCTTAAAGATCAAATACATACTGCCAAACATGTATATATATTTTATGTTTTGTAAAACTTGAGTTTTGATGTATATGTATTTGTAAATATTTGTTATATTTTCCGCTGCATTTTGAATAAACATTTTATCTACCGTGTTTTATAATATAACTTAAATGTTTTAAATTTGTTCATATTATTGTAAAGGGATGATTTGGGTGTTTTGTAAATCGTGGCATTCCTATATTCAATATACGTATATTACGATCGTAGTAGCATGCAGTGTACGTATACGGGGTATAGGGGTATTACACTTCTTCAGTAGTTTCTCCATCTATATCTTGAAAATATGTCAAGACTGAACTTACCATCAATACTTCTTCTATCATGAAGGTCGCTGATGGTGGCACTCTTTCAAACTTAAGCAATGGATTGATTTTAGCGTTGGGTTTATTGGGCTCAGGCAACTTGCCACTGTCGATTAAATCTTGGATGTCATTCCTTATGCGAATGCATCTATTTATCTCATGCCCTTGTACTTGATAGAATTGATAGAAGGCCTTGGCATCTAAGCTTGATGGTAGAGGATTCGACAAAGGTTGGGGATCCAATGGCTGTAATAGCCCTTTTTTTTTGCAACTTGCCAACGATAGAGGCTTTCCTAACTGTAAAAACTGTCTTTTATTTGTCTGACCAGTTATTGCATTGACATCCACTAACTTCTGTGTACCCTGACCACTAGACTAATAACTTCCTCTATCATTTCTTCTTCCAGAAAAATGATTCTTCTCTCTTTTCTTCTATTTGCATGCATCTTGGAAAAGATCTTTGAAATTCCTTATGAGAGTGTGAGACATCCGTTCATGTAGATTAGGTAGGACACCCCTAACTATCATTCTAATATGGCCAAACTCATTTTGTCTCTTCTTGAGCAGTGCAACCTTATTTCTCTACCTCTTCACAAGTCAACAAAATTCTTATTCTATTTTTGCCTGATTGACTCAACCTTCATCAAGGTCACTTCTAATTTTACATTATACTCATACAGTTGAATAAAGGCTTTGTACAACATATCCCAATCTTTTTGGATACTTTCATCCAAAGTATTAAACTAGTTTTGCACAACAGGGTCCAAAGAAATTATAAAATACCTTAGAGTTTGGACATTAGTAACTCGAGCAGACTACATGGCAGTGATGTCCTGCTTAACATGCAAGTGAGAATTTCTTGTACCATTATTCTTTGCGAAAGAAGGAATTTTAAACTTGTAAGGGACTTCTTCATCTTGTTCAAATAGCTTGTCCTCCTCTGATATTTCTTCAGTTTTTAGCTTCTTATCAAACTTCTTCTCTAAATCAGCAATCATATTTTCCACATCCGAGGTTTCAGTCCTCTCAATAGTTGACTTCTCCACAACCTTTAGTTCTTTCTTCTTATCTTAAGGTTCTTGAAAATACTAAGCCCAATCATCATCATCGTCGACAACTACCTTGTCACCACCGAAGGCTACTTCTCCAACCTTAACCTTTCCCTTGTCTTTCTTGGTACTAGCAGATGCTTCATCAGTGTTTCTAAACATTACAACAATTTAGCTTTTCATGGTTTCAACCAGGACCCCTCTTTAGCTCTTCCATCTTGGTGTTGACTGCATTGTCTATCATCTTTTGAATCTACTCTGGTTCCATTACTTTTGGTGAGAAGCTAACTAACTTGTCACTGGATTCTACATCACAGGCATAGCTCGGATCGTAGGCTCTTGAACTATTGCAATCTAGGGCTATGAGAAAGGATCAATGATATGAGATGCAATGCATGTATGCATGGATACATGGATTCACAAGTAGCAAACAAACAAAACAAATCAACTAACACATAGTAGGAAAGAACCTTCCAACCTTATAACTTTTTTTGGTATATGACCAACAAAATATCAACATGGGGTATCTTGTTTTCGAAGAATTCTCTCAGATGTTTTAACCAATAGTTGTCTTTTCAAACTTAGAATTCAGTCCATAATAATTTCCACTAATTAAGCCTTAATCCATTAGTCCAACAAAAAGATAACTTTTATGCTATATTGGATTTAAACCAAATTTAAGAGTTTATCATAAATAGATTTTCCATTTTGGAAAAATAACTAGTGATTCATACTTCAAACAAGCCTATGATTAATAAGTCTTAGAGTAAACTAGGCCCACAATTGATTTTAAATATTTCATAATTGACCTAAATAGTTATATGCCCAACGAAAAGGTTCATTTAAAATGGTTTTGTTTCAAAGCCCATTGTGAACGATTTATTTCAAAAATGAATTTTGGGTTTTAAGCTTGGGCCATGAGGTGAAATATATTTTTTGTTTCAAAGCCCATTGTGAAAAGATTTGTTTGAAAATAGATCTTGGTCTTTAAACTTGGGCCATAGGGTAAAAAGAATTTTTAACCCATCTTGGAAAAAGGTTTTATGTCCAAAGACCATCTTTGAAGAAGATTTTGGAAACGATTTTAGTCTTTTAAGCTTTTAAAATTATTTTCTGCTTTTGAAAATTATTTTGGGCTTAGGTCATATTGGAAAAAGGACAAACCAAATAGGCCATGATTTAAACTAAGATATATCAAATATAGTCAAAGAGCAAGCATTTGGGTATAAAGCTAAGGAAAGTAACTAGGCCAACTACATGACCTTTAGTCTTTGGATTGAAAAGCTTAGGTTTCCATAGCAAGTATATACGAAATGGTATGAGGCTATGAGTGGTTAAGCCATGCTCGATCTCCATACCTTAAGTTAAAGTATGGTATCCCTTACATAATACAACATGGGTAACACGGGCGTCCTAACTCAAGCACACAATGCAATCTAATATGATGCAATGGATAATATCATAATAAGAAAAAATAAAATAAAATAAAGACCAACGGAATCAACTTCTCTTATCCCAAGTGGAGTCACCACTATGAGCAAGGATTTTTGCCTCCACTCCCGATGGAATGGCTCAAGTCACCTGGGGCCGCCCCGACTCAAATTAGTGTTGTATTTTTAGTTAATAGACCAGACTGTTTCAATTTGGACAAAACAAATTTAATTTTATGGCTTTAATAAGTTGAATTTATGCCTTTCAAAACCAAACTAACTTATTTAAAAGTTGTAAATTAGGTTTATGTAATATCCCAAAGTATACCCTAAAAGTTTTGGAACTATTGTTGTATTTGGATTTAATGTATATGTTTAATGGAAAGAGAAAGAAGTAAAGAGAGAGTGTATATGTTGTATATATAGTGATATATACAACATATACAAGTCAAATATGAAAGTCAAAAGAAGATATATATTTATTTTAAATTAGTGAAATTAATTAAAAGGAAAATAAGTAAATGGAAATTGAAGTAGTGGAGGAAGATAATTTATATTATTTTTATATTATTTGCTTGGTGGAGGTTTAAGTGGAGAATAAGAGTTTGACTTTGTCTCTTTTTCTTCTTCATTTTCTTCTTCTTTCTTTGGTTGGCCGGGCATCACTAAGGCAATAGAGAGAAAGAGAGTTTTGTTTTCCAAGCTCTAAATTGAAAGAAGATTTCAAGTGATCAAGTTGGAAACTCAAGAAGTTTCATTAACTTTGGTAAGTTTCCTCTTGATTTCTCTTGTTTTATTTTAAGTTGTGTTTGAGTTTGGTGTTGGTTTATTAAGAGTATGAGTATGTTTGATTGTGGTGTGTTTGAGTGTGTTGGATTTAATTGATTGTGGTTTTGGAATTGAATTGAAGAAAAGGAATTAGGTTGGTGTTGAAAGAGTAAGAGTTGTGACTTGGTGATTGATGTAAATATTGAGTTTGATTAATTCTTTATCTTAGATTTTCCATATGTTTGTGTTTAATGGAGTTGAAAGCATAGAATGCAGGAGTTTGGTCTGAAATAGAAGCATTTTGGATGCCACACCCGTGGCCCTTGGATGCCACGACCGTGGGGTGTTTAGCAAATTAGACAGATTCATTTTCTAACCCATGCCCGAGGGGGTTTGTGAGGCCACGACCGTGGGGTTGTGAGGCCACGACCGTGGGTCCTAGATAGTGGTTTTGGTTTGTAATTTGTGATCTAAGGGCTTAGTATGAGACTAATAGGTGAATAATTGCATTGGAATTCATGTGTATGTTTATATAAGTGTGTATTATTGTTTTTGGATTAGGTTGTGAAGAGGTTGAGTTGCCCTAACCTAAGTGTTGAGCATTCTTGGAAGAGGAATTGTATAGATTGGTGTGAGTTGTTCTTAAGGTAAGTACAAACTTACATGGTTGCATACATTTACATGATTTTGAGACTTAACACATTTGATTGCAAATGTGTTAAGTAATATATTTCATTGTTAATATATTGGATTAATGTTATGATTGTATAATGTGGAAGATATGATGATCATTCAAAATGTATGTTCAATGCATTTGGTTGTGTATTTTAATGATGAATTGTTTTAATGTGAATTGAAATATGATGAGATGTGAAGCCATTGTTGTTGGCTATGATAGTGTAAATGAAATAATTAGGGCATGGTTGCCTATTTGATTATGGAATATGAAATGAGAAATGAATTGAGAAAAAGAATGATAAAGAGATAAATGAAATAATTGTGTGCTTAATATGTTATTCAATTTTCAGAGTTCTGAGTTTGGCGGCACGCCTATGAATCGCTGGATAGGTGAAAAGACTGGGTCGTAAGCCGAGTCCAGCTGAAAAATATGAAATATGATGTTTTTGGGGTGAAAAGACTGGGTCGTAAGCCTCAAAAATAGTAATAGTCTAGCCGGGTTGATGACCAAGATACTGGGGCCCTCGGGTCTAGCCAGGTTGAGGTCCAAGAGACTGGGTCTGTTACACTATCCATGGATAGATATATATATGTATCGCCTACGGGCTTGATGATTGTGATTATGGACCAAAGCAGTAACTCTGAACTTTGAATAACATATTAGTGTCTTCTGGGCCCATGCTTGTCTTTGTTTCAATGTGATTATTGAATGGTGAAAGAATTGAATAAGATAATGAAATGTAGTGTTATGGAAAAATATTCTATATCTTCTATACGTACAATACATATTGTGAGTGTATGTGGTGTACGTATATTGGGTATAGGGGTGTTACAATTATTTTGGTACCAGAGCCTAGGTTTGAGGTTCTCAACCTAGGTAAACTGTAAGAAAAAGAAAATTTTGGTTTTTAAAATATGGTTTTTAAATAAGACACATGCATTGGCACTGGCAGTTTTTGATCTTTGATGAGGTAATCTTCTGCTGTGTTTGCAGATATAGGTAGTAATGACATCTCAGTCACGTCAATCCATAGAAGGTAATGCTGAGAGTGTAGCTCCTGTTGAGGGTAGAGATGGAGCTAGGGTTGAGATAGCTGGAGAGGCACCTGCTCCTATGCTAGAGAGACCAGCAGCTGATGAGATTCCGCCGGTTTGGTTATGGCATATGGTAGAGTTATTGAGGCAGGCTCCAGTGCAGCAGCTGCCAGCACAACCGCAGCCATAAGTACAGATGAGGCAATATGATAAATTAAGGAAGTTTGGAGCTGAGGACTTCTTTGCTACTACAGATCCTGCAGTAGTTGAACAGTGGTTAGATAGAGTTCAAAGGGTATTCATTCAGCTGCAAGCTACTCCAGAAGAGAAGTTTGATTATGCTAGATCCCTTCTGCAGAGAGATGCATATGATTGGTGGAAGACGGTTCCACATGCATTGGATGATCCACCAACCTTGACTTATGGTGATTTTCTATGGGAGTTTGAGCAGAAGTATACTCTGAGGGAGTATAAAGATGTAAAGAAGATGGAGTTTCTGAGTCTGAGACATGATAACCTGACAGTGACAGAGTATGAGATTGAGTTCAGCCGGTTGAGTCGTTATGCCGATGGGATTATTTCAGATGACATAGACCGGTGCAGGAGATTTAAGGAGGGGTTGAGACCCTCTATTATGTGTATTGTCATTGGTTCCTAATATCAAGATTTTTCTCAGTTGGTTGCAGCTACCAGGAGTGTTGAGAGAGCACAGGGTATTGCAGCAGCTGCTACTGAGGGGGAGATTAGAGTTAGGAAACCCCTGAGTGAGCAGGGTCTTTGTTTGTGAAGAGAGGAAGAGGAGGCTATTTTCCTAGGTTCATTAGGAGCCAGAGGTAGCCTGGTAGATCAGTACAGCATCAGAGGCAGAGATCGAGACCTACAGTTTTTGTGGCTAGTCACCGACCCTAGTGGTTCAGAGGCCCATTTCTTATACATGTATTCATTGTGGTAGGGCATATGGGGGTGCTTGTTGAAAGACTAGTGGACCAGGAGTTTGTTGTAAATGTGGGTCACCGGATAATTTCCTCAAAGATTTCCCTGAGCTACCGAAAGATAGACAGACTGATAATGCATCTTTTCGACCCATTGTTAGAGGAGGTCGAGGGGGCAGAGGTTTTAGTAGAGGTGGTCAACCTGGGATTAGTCAGAGAGGAGGCTCTACATTCGGAGGCAGTAGGCCAGATGAGGCTAGGCCATCTCAGCGGGTTTATGTGATGCAGAGGCAGCCGGATGTTTTGGCCATCATTGCGGGTACATTTTCTTTATTTGGCATTTCAATTCTTGCTTTGATAGATCCTGGATCTACTCATTCATACATAAGTGCATCCATCTTGCCTGTGTCTGAATTACATTCAGAGTCCCTAGGATTTGATGTTTTGGTGACAAATCCTTTAGGGTATAGTGTGGTAGTTAGCAAGGTGCACCGTAATAGTTCAGTTGTGGTGCAAGATGAGGAATTCCTTGGGGATTGATTGAGATGCCTTTTAAGGAGTATGGTCTAATTTTAGGCATGGATTGGTTATCCAAGCATGGGGCTATAGTAGACTGTTAGAAGAAGTGCGTTACTCTGAGAACCGGTAATGGTAGAACTGTAATGATATCTAGTGAGTAGAAACATCTTGCATCCATGTTTGTTTTAGCTGTTGCAGCTAATAGGATGATTCGGAAAGGGTGTGATACTTATCTTGCTCATATTGTAGATACCAGGATAGTGGGTTCTCAACTTGATAGCATACCCACAGTTGTTGAATTCCTAGATGTTTTTCCTGATGAGTTGCCAGGGATACCCCCTGAGAGAGAGGTTGAATTTGGTATCAATTTGTTACCTGGTACCACTCCCATATCTATTACTACTTATCAAATGACACCTGTTGAGTTGAGAGAATTGAAGGTGCAGTTGCAGGAGTTGTTAGATAAAGGGTTTGTTCGCCCTATTGTGTCTCCGTGGGGAGCTCCTGTTTTATTTGTGAAGAAGAAGGATGGTACTTTAAAACTATGCATTGATTATCGACAGTTGAATAAAGTGACCATCAAGAATAAGTATCCTTTGCCTAGGATAGATGATCTCTTTGATCAATTGAACGGAGCAGCAGTATTCTCTAAAATTGATTTGAGATCAGGGTACCATCAGTTGAGAGTCAGAGCTGAAGATGTACCTAAGACAGCTTTTCGTACAAGGTATGGGCATTATGAATTCTTGGTGATGCCTTTTGGGTTGGCGAATGCACCAGCAGCTTTTATAGATCTGATGAATAGGGTGTTTAGACTCTATCTAGATCAGTTTGTGGTAGTTTTTATCAATGATATTTTAGTGTATTCGCATAATAAGGAGGATCATGATAAGCACTTGCGGATTGTATCACAGACTCTGAAAGAGAAACAATTGTATGCTAAGCTATCTAAGTGTGAGTTTTGGCTTGATTAAGTTACTTTTCTTAGTCATGTGGTTTCAGCAGAGGGTATAAGAGTTGATCCGAGTAAAGTTGAAGCCATTTTGAATTGGAGTCCACTGAAGACAGTGACTGAGGTTAGAAGTTTTCTAGGTTTGGCAGGCTATTATACGGTTTATGAAGGATTTTTCTTTGATAGTTACTCCACTCACCAGATTACTTCGAAAGGGAGATAGATTCGTGTGGATAGATCAATGTCAGGCAAGCTTTGAGCAGTTGAAAGAGATGTTGACTCAAGCTCCTATTCTTACTTTGCCTGTGGAAGATAAACCATATGTGATTTACAGTGATGCTTCACATAGTGTTTTAGGTTGTGTTTTGATGCAAGAGGATAGAGTCATAGCTTATGCTTCTCGACAGTTGAAGCCGCATGAGCTTAATTACTCGATGCATGATTTGGAATTGGCAGCCATAGTTTTTTCATTGAAGATTTGGCGACATTACCTTTATGGGGAGAAGTATTTCATTTATACAGATCACAAGAGTTTGAAATACTTGGGTGTTCAGAGAGAGCATCTTTGGTAGAGACGGTGGTTGGAGTTGATTAAAGACTATGACTGTTTTATTGATTATCGTCCTGGTAAGGCAAATGTAGTTGCTGATGCCTTGAGTCGGAAGTCTTTTGCAGGTTTGACTGCTTATTCGCTCTTGTTGCTTGTTGAGTTAAGAGTGTTGCATGCTAGTTTTGAATCATGTAATGATGACGCTTTATTGGTTCAGTTGTAGTTGAGGCCAGTCTTGTTGGATCATATTAGAGAGTCTCAGTTGGCAGATGAGAAAATTTAGAAAGCTGTTTTGGATTGTCAAAATGGAGAGAGCCGAGATTTCCATGTGAGAGGTGATGGCAGTTTAATGTACAAAGATAGATTGTGTGTTCCTAATGATGCAAGATTGAAAAAGATAATTTTGGAGGAAGCACATCAGTCGGCTTTTGCTATGCACCCTTGGAGTACTAAGATGTATCATAATTTGAAGAAATATTATTGGTGGTCAGGTATGAAGAGGGGCATAGCAAAGTTTGTATCCAAATGTCTTACATGTCAGAGGGCGAAGTTCCAACAGGGTTGCTCAAACCTTTATCAGTACCTGAATAGAAATGGGAGCGAGTGACAATGGATTTTTGACTGGTTTGCCTTTGACTCAGAAGAAGCATGATGCCATTTGGGTCATTGTGGATCGGTTGATGAACACAGCTCATTTCCTTCCAGTCCGGACAGACTACTCTCTTGAGAAGTTGGTTGAGCTATATATTAGTGAGATAGTGAAGTTGCATGGAGTCCCAATTTCTTTGGTGTTTGATTGAGATCCCCGGTTTACTTTGAGATTTTGGAAGAGTTTGCATAATGCTTTGGGTTCTCGGTTGCATTTTAGCATTGCTTTTCATCCTCAGATAGATGGGCAGTCTGAGAGAGTGATATAGATTTTGGAGGATATGTTGAGAAGCTGTGTCATCGATTTCTTTGGGAGTTGGGACAGATTCTTGCCATTGATTGAATTTGCTTATAACAACAATTATCAGTCTAGTATTAAAATGGCACCTTATGAGGCATTGTATGGTAGAAGATGTAGGATGCCTCTATATTGGGATGAGGTTGGAGAAGGTAAGTTAATTGGTCCTAATTTGATAAAAGAAATGAAAAAGAATGTGAAGATGATTCAGGATCAATTGAAAATAGCTTCAGATCGACAGAAACCCTATTCAAATTTAAAGAGGAGAGACATAGAGTTTAATGATGGAAATAAAGTATTTTTGAAAGTGTCTCTTTAGAAGAAAATTTTGAGATTTGGCCGCAAAGGGAAATTGAGTCCTCATTTTATTGGACCTTATGAGGTACTAGAGAGAGTTGGACCAGTGGCCTATAGACTTGCTTTGCTGCCTGAATTGGATCAAATTCACAATGTCTTCCATGTTTCTATGCGACAGAGGTACAAGTCAGATTCAACTCACATTTTATTAGTGGAATCTATTAAGGTGAGTCCAGATCTAACTTTTGAAGAAGAACCAGTGGCTATTTTGGCACATGAAGTGAAAGAGTTGAGAAATAAGAAAGTGCCAATTGTGAAGGTTCTTTGGAAGAATCATGCTAAGGAAGAGGCAACTTGGGAGAGTGAGCAAGTGATGCGAGATCAGTATCCCTATTTATTTCAGACTTGAGAAAAGGTAATTTCGAGGACAAAATTTATTTGTAGAGGGGGAGAATTGTAATATCTCATATAATACCCTAAAATTTTGGGAATGCTAATTGTTGAAATTGAATTAAATGATTTAAAGGGTTTATATGATTAAGTGGAAAGAAAGGAAAAGGGAAGTGTGTATATGTTGTATATATGAAGATATATACAACATATACAAGTCAACAAGTTGAGTTGGTCAAATGATATATTTAATGATTTAAAATAGAAATTAGATGTGAGTGGAAGATGATATTTATATTATTTTAATACTTAGTGCTTATTTAGGGCACGATCAAGGACACGCCAGTGTTGTTGAGAGTGTCATGTGTAGAGTTTGCCCTAGATAGTTCTTATTCTTATTTTCTTATGTGTATCACTAAGTGAGAATGTATAATCACCTTTGAATTAGGTTTTGAAGAGATTTGAGTTACCTCAATCCAAGTGTTAAAGGATTCTTGTAAGATGAGATTAGAATTGGTGTTTGTTGCTCTTAGAGGTAAGTACAAACCTTATATGATTGCATTCATTTACATGACTTTGGGACTTAACACATTTGGTTGGAAAATGTGTTAAGTTACCTATTATATTGTTGATGTATGAGAATGGTGCTTTGAATTGCATTATGTAAATTATGTGAAATATATGTTGAGGATTGCAAATGTATGAATAATGTAATTTGTTATCTATACCCTAATGATGATATTTGAAGCCATTGGTGATGGCTATATTGATATAAATGGGATGTTTGAGGCATTGTGCTTATGATGATCATGAGAAAATGAAAAAGGATTTGATAATGAAATAATGAAAGGATTGTGTGCCTAGTATGTTATTCAATTTTTAGAGTTTTGTTGTCGGTGGCATGCCTAAAAGTAACAATCCCTTGAAGTTGGGTTGGGCTTGGTCCCTGAAGCCTAGCTGGGTGACGTTGTGCTCCCTTTGAAGCTGGGTTGGGCCTAGTCCTTGAAGCCTAGTTGGGATGTTACATATGAGGTAATCCTCATTGTGATAATGATTCGCCTTTGGGCTAGATAAATGTGATTATTGGACCAAAACAGTAACTGTAAAATTTGAATGGCATATTAGTTTGTGTTGGGCCCATGTTTATCTTTGCTTTAATGTGAATTGTGAATGATGGAATAATTGAACAATGTAATGAGATTTAATGTTATGAAATATGGTATCCTTGAGTATTGTTTCTAATTCTTGAAAGTTTGACATTGTCATTACATTTGAATCATATTGTTATCAAGGTTTGTACCACTATTCTTCTAGCTTAGCGCGATTGTGATTTATCGTGCAGGTGATAGGGTAGATCCAGTTGAACCGGAGAGTTCAGCTAGATGAGTCTAGGCTTGTGATCCCTTGTGAAGTGTTGATTTTTGTACTTCAAGATCAGAGACAAACCGCCAGCATGTATAAACTCTATAAAGAATAAATATACTAAGGAACTTCTTGAAAATTTTGACATGGATGCTTGGGGTTTCAAGGATGTACTCATTGGGGTTTTACCTGGTGGTATGGTTCTTGCGACTTCGGCACTGTTTAGGCTCGGGGCCTTAGAGAACACGGACCTAAGTCCGGAGAAAATGGAGTAGCCACCCGGATGGGCCGAGAAAAAGAAAGGGGTGGATGACTCGATTCCTAAGGAATCCCCAACCCCCTAATGGGTTGGAAAGTTGCGTACGTGTGGAGAAGGTGAGAAATGGCCAAGCACCACCACAATGCCTGGTTCATTGGAACCGGCCTCCTTTACAGGTCTTAACATTATAAAATTCTTAAATATAACAATATTATCCATACTACACAGAATAAAAAGAAAGCATCATTATATTAAAATCAAAGCAATGTCCAAACAAAACAAAACAAATAAATGGACACCCATCCGAAGATGGAAACATGTCCTTACATCACATGCCTAGATAGGACACCCACCAAAAGGTAGAAACATGCCTTTTACATAGGTTTTAAAATAGAAAAGCAAATTAAATTACATGATGTTTAACTAATGAGGTACCCACCAAGTGGAAACATACCTCTTATAACTTTTGAAAATCTAAATTAATTGATAAAAGTAAATAATCATTCATCATAAATAAATCATTCATCAAAGCTATTAATCAAAATATAAAATAAACATCCATCCATGATAAATTAAATAAATCAAGTATTGAAAATAAATTAAAGCATAAGATATAAATCATAGCATAATCAAGTATATAATTAAAGAAAGCAAATAAAAGTCCTATTATAGGTACTGTGACTTTTTATGGAATTAAAATAGATTAGGGTTTTATGTTTTAAAAGGTTGGTAAGACTCTTTGATTAACTAAATTAATATTTGAATGGTGAAATCATGAAACTAGGGTTTTAGACACTTTAAAATACTTTTGATTCATGTTTTTAAATGACGATTTCACGCTACTGTGTAAAATTTAAAGTATTTATGTTTTATGGTTTTTTAATGTTTTAAAGGATTAGGGCTTAGAAAAAATTAAGGTATAAAGTTTTAAAGGAGTTAGAGTTTAATATTTTAGGTTTGGAAGTCGAATAAGGGTTTTAGGATTTAAAATTAGGGTCACGGTGATGCATTGGTTTTTAAGAATTTAGAAATCAATTTGATAATTTCATGAAGTTTTATGAATTTAAACAAATGGGTTAAAGTTTTTATAAATAGAAAAGATGTTTTTTAAGGTTTTTTTTTTTAATGAAATAGAACCTAGTTTAAACTTTTGAAGGAAACAGAATTAAATTCTAGTTTTGTTGAAAAATATGTTCAATTAGAGTTTTAAGATTTTTAAGAAGAAAAAATAACAATTTTAAGTCTTTTTGGAAAATAAAGTAACGTATTGGTGCTTTTAACTTTGGGAAAAACAAAATTAAAGTTCTAAGGTTTTTGATTTAAAAAACAAAATTTCATAGATTATGCTACTGTAAAAAAATAAAACAAAAATTAGAATCTCATACCTCCTTTTGTTGATTCTCCAAAAATAATTCTTCTTGGATGAACAAGAACAAAGACAATTACTGCCTTTGAATTGCTTAAATCGTGTCCCTGCTATTCCAGAAAAAAAGAAATTGAATTGCTCCTTTTCCTTCCTTGATTTGGTTTCAAAATTTCAAGTCCCTGTTGGATTTTCGGCCTCCCCCAATTTAATTGCCTTTGGTCCGTATTTATAGTGGTTTGATGTGGTTTATTCCTAATTAGTTAAGGTTAGTAATATTAATAAAAAAAAAGAAACCGAAACCTAATTGAATTAGGTTTCGAAAAATTTGCGTTTGAAAAATTGCGCTGCCGAAAAAAAATTGCCGCAGGAAAAAATGCGCTGGCAAAAAAATTATGCCGCAGGAAATTGTGGTAGGAGGAGAGCTACAAGCGTCGCCTGCAGGAATTTCCTGCGGGCAAAATTCCCACGGGCCCGCGCGATAATTTTTTCGTCGCCGATTTTTCTGACTCCAATTTTTATTTTTATTTTTTGACTTTTATTTATTTATTTTTATTTTTTATTAATAAAAATTAGATACTAAAGAAAAAACTTATTTAACAAAAATTATTTTGGACTAATTAGACAACAAAAATCATTTTAGACTAAATAAAACATATTGGACCGGATTGGGTCAAAAATTAAGGGTCTGCACAAGCAATCAATAAGTCATCAAAGGTAGCCACGCTGGCTTTGTCTCCATTCATCCAGAAGTTAATTTTGGTGGAACCAAGTTTAATCCTTAATCATAAACTACTCATGATCACAGTAGCTTTGTTTCTTTGATTCATAATAATATACGCACAAAACTTTGATCTTTGAATATGTAGTAACTTGATCTCCATTTCAAAAACCCTAAAATGTATTTATATGTTTTGAAAAAATACTTTTTTATTTCTTCTAATCCTTAAAATCTTAAAACCTTATAAACCTAAACATTCAAACTAAATACAGTAAATCCAAAACAATAATCCAGTTAACATGAATTATAAACCTAATATCTTAAAATGTCAAAACCTTAATTTCATAATTTTGCTCATCAAACCCTAATTTGATCAATCAAAGAACTTTACTAATTTCTTAAATTTATAAAACCCTAATCCATTTCAATTCTCTTAAAACTTACAGTAGCCTAAACAAATAACAATAATAATATCTTAAGATTCCAAAACCCTAAATATTAATTAAAGGACTATAAATAAGAAACAGTAAACCTCAATTTGTATTTTTACTAGCTTTATTTTTAGATTTGATTATATAGTCTATTATATGCTTTGATGGTTGATTTATTTAATTTCAATGCTTGATTTATTTAATTTATCATGGATGAATGTTAATTATTTTGATTGATGTTTAATATCTTTGATGAATGATTCATTTATGATAAATGGTTATTTACTTTATCTATTTATTTTGGATTTCCAAATATTGTAAGAGGTATGTTTCCACTTCGTGGGCACCTCATTAATTAAGTTTTATGTAATTTAAATTGCTTTTATTTTAGACAAATGTAAAGGACATGTTTCTACCTTTTGGTGGGTGTCCTATTAGTTTAGACATGGATGATGTAAGGACATGTTTCTATCCTCGGATGGGTGTCCATTTATTTGTTTTACTTAGACATTTCTTTTTTTAATATAATGATGCTTTATTTTAATTTTTGCATGTAATATGGATAATATTGTTATATTTAAGAATTTTATAATATGAAGACCTGTAAAGGAGGCCGGTTCCAATGAACCGGGCATTTGTGGGGGTGCTGGGCCATTTCTCACATTCCCCACATGTACCCAACTTTCCAAACACATTAGGGTGTTGGAGATTCCTTAGGAATTGAGTCATCCACCACTTTCCTTTTCCCAGCCCGTCCGGGTGGCGACTCCATTTTCTCCGAACTTAGGTTCGTGTTCTCTAAGGTCCCGAGCCTAAACAGTGCCGAAGTCGCAAGAACCATTCCACCGGGAGTGGTGGCGAAAATCCCCGCTCACAGTGGTGACTCCACTGGGGATAAGAGAAGTTGATTCAGTTGGTCTTTATATTATTCTAATCTTTCTTATAATGATATATCCATTGCATCATATTAGATTGCATCGTGTGCGTGAATTAGGATGCCCGTGTTACCCGTGTTGTGTTATGTAAGGGATACCATACTTTCACTCAAGGTATGGAGATCGAGAATGGCATAACCACTCATAGCCTTGTATAATTTAATATATACTTGCTATGGGAACCTAAGCCTGTTAACCTAAGGATTAAAGCTCATGTAATTGGCCTAGTTACTCTCCTTAGGATTTTACCCCAAATGCATGTTGTTTGACTATGGTTAATTTATCTTGGTTTAAATCATGGCTTATTTGGTTTGTTTCTTTTTCTAATATGACCTAAGTACATTGTGAGCTCAAAATAATTTTTTCTTTAAAATCCAAAAGACCAAAGCAATTTTCAAAATTTATCAAAATGGTATTTGGATATAAAACTTTTCCAAAACAAGTTAAAAATTCTTTTGCTCATAACCCAAATACTAAGCCCAAAATCCATTTTTCCTAAAATCTCTTTACAATGGGCTTAGAAACAAAATTTTTTTCATGCATCCTTTTCTTACAAAGATCTTGCAAATTATTTAGGTCAATTACGAAATACCAAAAATCAATTGTGAGCCCAGTTTATACTAAGAATAAATTAACCATGGGCTTGTTTTTGGCATGAATCATTAGTTACTTTTTCAAGTGACAAATCTATCTCTAATAAACCTCTTAATTTAGTTTTAATCCAATATAGCATAAAAGCTACTATAGTTGGTTAAATCGATTAAAACCTAATTAATGGGAATTATCATAGACTGATTTCCATTTTTGAAAATATAACTATTGGTTGAAACGTCTGAGGGAATTATTCGAAAACAAGATACCCCATGTTGGTATTTTGCTAAACATATACCTAGGAAAAGAGACTCACCATTCGTGTGTGGATTTTCTAAGGTTGGAAGGAACGTCCTAATTATTATTTGTGCATACATGCATGCATACATTTGCATCTCATATCATTGATCCTCTCTGGCTCACTACTCTGGATTACAATAGTTCAAAAGCATACGACAATCCGACCTACACTGGAGATGAAGAATCTAGTAGCAACTCAATCACTTGCTCACCAAAAGCAATGGAGCCCGAACAAATTCAAAGAATGGTGGATGATGCCCTCAATGCCAAGATGGAAGAAATAAAAGAGGCCCTGGCGGAGACCATGAAGAACCAATTGGCTACAATTTTAGGAAATAATGTCGAAGAGTCTGCTAGCTCCAATAAGCCAAAGGACAAAGGGAAGGCTAAAGTTGGTGAAGTAGCTTTTGATGATGATAAGGTGATCATTGATGATGACGATGACTGGGCTTAATACTTTTAAGATCCTCAAGACAAAAAGGAGCCAAAGAAGTTCCGTACAAGTTCAAGATGCCATCCTTTGCAAAGTTTGATGGAACCGAAAATTCTCACCTCCATATAAAGCAGTATATCACTGCTATGTAGTCTGCCCGAGCTACTAAGGCTTAAACTCTAAGGTACTTCATGCTCCCATTGGATCCTGTTGTCCAAAATTGGTTTAACACTTTAGAGGAAAGTACTCAAAAAGATTGGTGTAATATCCCAAAGTACACCCTAAAAGTTTTGGTATTATTGTTGTATTTGTATTTAAAGTATATGTTTAATGGAAAGAGAGAAGAAATAAAGAGAGTGTATATGTTATATATATGGTGATATATATAACATATAAAAGTCAAAATTAATGGTCAAAAGAAGAAATAATTGATTTTAATTAATTAGTGGAAAATGGAAATTAATTAATGGAAGATGATATTTTATAATATTATATTATTTAAAAGTGCTTGGTGGAGATTTAAAGAGAAGAGTTGACTTGGTTTTGTTCCATTCATTTTGTTCTTCTTCTTTTCTTTTCCCTTGGGTTGGCCGGCCATCAAAGGAGCAAGAGAGCAAGAGAGAGATTTTGTTTTCCAAGCTCAAGATTGAAGGATAAAACAAGTGTTCAATTTGGAAATTTGAGAAATTTCATTAACTTTGGTAAGTTCCCTCTTGATTCTCTTATTTTATTTGAAGTTGTGTTTGAGTTTGATGGATTGTTGTGGATAGTAGGAGTGTGTCTTATTGTGGTGTGTTTGATAGTGTTGAAATTGAATCAAAGATAAGAAGTTAGGTTGGTGTTAGTGTTAGAAGTGTATGAGTTGTGTTTGTGTTAGGGTTTTGAATTGGTGATTGTTGTAGATGTTGAGTTTGATTAACTATTCTTGTAGATCTTCATGATAATTGCGTTTGATGAGGTTTAAAACATAGAATACATGAGTTTGGTCCGAAATAGAAGCATTTTGGATGCCACGCCCGTGGCCCTTGGCTGCCACGACCGTGGCCATTGGGAGCCATGGTCGTGGGGGTTTTGAGCAAGGGAGGTAGAACCATTTGCTAACCCATGCCCGTGGGGGTTGGGAGGCCATGACCGTGGGGTCCTAGAGAGAGATGTTGGCTTGTAATTTATGATCTATGGGTCTAGTATGAGACTAATAGGTGTATAATTGTATTGAAGATTCATGTGTATTGTTCTTTTTGAATTAGGGTGTGAAGAAGTTAAGTTGCCCTAATTCAAGTGGTGAAGAATTCTTGGAAGAGGAAGGGTATAGATTGGTGTGAGTTGTTCTTGAGGTAAGTACAAACTACATGGTTGCATACACTTACATGATTTTGATATTTAACATACTTGGTTGTAAATATGTTAAGTAATTTATTACATAGTAAATACATTTGATCAATGTTATGATTTGTATAATGTGAATGATATGATGAGCATTTAAAATGTATGTTAATGCAATTGGTTATGTACATTTGAATGATGAATTGATCTAATGTGAATTGAGACATAATGAGATGTGAAGCCATTGTGGTTGGCTATAATGATTCAAATGAAATAATTGAGGCATGTTGCCTAGATGATGATGAGAAAATGAGAATGGAATTGATAATGAAATAATAAATGAATTGTGTGGCTAGTGTGCTATTCCATTTTCAGAGTTTTGTTGTTGGTGGCATGCCTAATAGTAACAATCTCTTGAAGTTAGGTTGGGCTTGATCCTTTAAGCCAAGTTGGGTTGAAGTTTAGCATGCTTAACTCCCCTTGAAGCTTGGTTGGGTCTAGTCCTTGAAGCCTAATTGAGATGTTACAACCCTTGAAGCTAGGTTGGGTTTGGTTCTTGAAGCCAAGTTGGGTTGATACTTAGCATGCTTTGTTCCCCTTAAAGCTTGGTTGAGCCTAATCCTTGAAGCCTAGTTGGGATAATGATAATGATAAATGTGATAATTGAACCAAAACATTAACTCTGAAAGTTGAATGGCATATTAGTGTATTTTGGGCCCATACTTGTCTTTGTTTTAATATGAACTATGGAGTGAGATATGATGTTATGAGATGATTACAATACATAAGTAAATTACTGAAAATGAATGTGGCTTGAGAAGCTATGTTGAGTAATGAGATTATGAAAATACAACATGATGTGTAATATGTTTATGGATATGGAAATTGTGAGTATTACTTCATGAATGTTTTGATGAGTTATTGAGTGATGTAAGGTTTTGAAATATAATATTTTTATGAA
Source organism: Garcia nutans (assembly GCA_947685225.1). Taxonomy (NCBI): domain Eukaryota; kingdom Viridiplantae; phylum Streptophyta; class Magnoliopsida; order Malpighiales; family Euphorbiaceae; genus Garcia; species Garcia nutans. The sequence continues at coordinate 27,304,492 of CANTUV010000009.1, read as the reverse complement.
TTGTTTATAAAATTTGATTGTGTGACATTGGCATTGCATTGAAGCATAATATTATTGTAGTTTATACCACTAAGCCGTTGGCTTAGTGCGATTGTGGTTCATCGCCCAGGTGACAGGGTAGAACCAGAGAGTTCAGCTAGACCGAGTTGAGTCTAGATTCTGAAGCGTTGTTAGAGGGCTTAAAGATCAAAGACAAATTGTCAAACATGTATATATTTTTATGTTTTGTAAACATGGATTTTAATGTAATTATATATATGTAAATATCGCTATATTTTCCACTGCATATTTAATGAACGTTTTATCTACTATACTTTATAATATAATTTGAATGTTTTAAGTTTTCTTATAATGTTATTACCGCCGCTCAACAAATAAACATTTTATCTATTTTGTTTTATATTACAAATTAAATGCTTTAACTTTTCTATATTGTTTGTGAAGAAGAAAGATGGGTTTGGTTTATTATATAAACCATAGCACTCTTATATCTGATATACGTATATTACATATGTAGTAGTGTGTAGTGTGCGTATATGGGGTATAGGGGTGTTACAATTGGGACATGTTATACAAGGCTTTCATTCAGCAATATGGGTATAATGTCGAGTTGAAAGTTACCATAATGGAAGTTGAGTCCATTAGACAAAGGCCAAATGAGAATTTTGTGGACTATGTGAAAAGATGGAGAAATAAGGCTGCTTTGCTCAAGAAAAGGCCCGATGAATCTGATCAAATAAGGATGATCGTTAGAGGCATCCTGCCCAACCTCTGTGAAAGGCTGTCTCACACCCTTATAAGGGACTTCAAAGATCTTATCCAAGCTGGTCTACAAATTGAAGAGTGGGAAAGGGAGAAAAATCGCTTTTCAATAAGAAGGAATGAGAAAGGGAATTATCATCCTAACAATCAAAGCAGGCAAAAAGAAGTTGATGTTAATGCGACTGGTCAAGGAAATAAAAGACAATTCTCAGAATTAGGGAAACCTCTATCTTGGGTTTTTAGCAAGCTGCAAAAGAAAGGGTTGTTGCAACCGTTAGTTCTTCGACCACTATATAATTCACTGCCACCACACTACAATGCCGAGGCCTTCTATGTAACACCTCTATACCCTGTATACGTACCAAGCATGCTTAAACGATCGTAATATACGTATACTGAATATAGAAAATGCCACGGTTTAAAAAGACACAACAAATATCTTTGTAAACAAGTGAAACCAATCTCAAACAAATAAAAGAAATCCAAAATACACTATATATAAAATGTTTAATAATTCACAGCGGAAGGTATTACAAATATATTATAATCAAAGTTTACAAAACATAGAATATATACATGATTGGCAGCTCTTCTCTGATCTTTAAGTCCCAAAATGAACTCTTCAATGTCTACTCTCACTCGGTCTTGAAGAACTCTCAGGTTCAACTCTGTCACCTGCACGATCAAACACTATCGCGCTAAGCCAACGGCTTAGTAGTACAAAGTATGCTAGTATTATGCTTTAGTGCAATATAATGTCACACATTTTAATAACAAATCAACATCATAGATGGAAGGCTAACAACATACCTTTATATTTCATAAACCACACACATAGAAGCACAACACATTACCACATCATACTACATTCAATGTCATAACAATATTCATATTACATCTTCATAGTTCCATTGATTTTACCATTCAAGAATAACATTATATACAAAGACAAGCATGGGCCCAAAACACTCTAATATGCCATTCAATTTTCAGAGTAAATGTTTTGGTTTAATCATCATATTTATCATTATCATAAAACCAACTAGGCTTCAAGGATTAGGTTCAACCAAGCTTCAAGGGGAACAAAGCATGCTAAGTCTCAACCCAACTTGGCTTCAAGAACCAACCCAACCTAGCTTCAAGGGTTGTAACATCTCAATTAGGCTTCAAGGACTAGACCCAACCAAGCTTCAAGGGGAGTAAAACATGTTAAACTTCTACCCAACTTGGCTTCAAGGATCAAGCCCAACCTAACTTCAAGAGAGTGTTACTATCATTAGGCATGCCACCAACAACAAACTCTGAAAATTGAATAACACATTAGCCACACAATTCATTTATTATTTCATTCTCAATTCTCATCATCAATTAGGCAAACATGCCTTATATCTTTCAATTGAATCATCATAGCCAAACACAATGGCTTCATATCATAGCATATCTCAATACCCATCTTAGCAATTCCTCTTTCAAATGTACAATCATTTGTATCATCATATCATTCATATAATACATATATATATCATCATTGATATAAGCATAGCAAAGTACATTCTTCACAAGAATCAACAATGCAATAATGCAGGATGTGTACTTACCTCAAAAGCAATTTACACAACTCAAAACACTCCCTTACCCAAGGTTCTTATGCTTCTTAAATCAATGAAAAATCACCTTCTTCAAGACCTAATCCAACAAATATAACACACACTTACTTAAAGATACACAAGAAGTAATCAAGTTAAGAGTTAACTAGGGCAATCTCTACACATGACACGCTCAACCACACGGGCGTGTTCCTGACCGTGCCCTAACTCCACAACACATAAGCTATTACACGCTCATGACCACGGGCGTGTCACTGGGCGTGTAATACATACTGCCTCACACAAATACATCAACATGTCCAACAACCTGAACGTGCTCCTGGCCGTGTAAATTCTCCATTCTCACAGTAGCTATGACACGCTCAATAACACGGGCGTGTTACTGGCCGTGTCAAACCTACTGCCACACAAAACAATTGACACGCCTAAGAACCCTGGACGTGCTCATGGGCGTGTCAGGCCAAAAACCCAGATTCCGGCCAAAAACAACACCACAACTAACAAATCACTTCTATCCACCAACATCCACTTCCACCAAACTTAACAAAACATACCCAAACATCATCTCAAACTTGCAACAACACCAAAACAAGCCAAAACACACATCAAACACAAATCACAAACATCATCAAAACTCTAAACATAACCACAACTCAATCTATACCAACCAACTTATTCTTTTCTTCAATCCAAACCCAAAATCCAAAACCACTTAAACCAAATACTCTTAAACACAACATAATCAACCCAAACACATTCTCAAACACAACTTCAACTCAAAAACCCATATAACCTCAAAAACAACACAAGAAATCGAGATAGGACTTACCAAAGATGGAGAACTCTTAAACCTTCAACTTGATCTTTAGAAAACTCTCTTTAATCTTGAACTTGGAAGAACAAATCTCTAACTTGCTCTCTTTCTTCTTGATGGCCGAACAACACAGAAAAACAAACACAGAAAAACAAAGAGAAAGAGAGAAATGGTTGAGGACCACGCAGGAAAAAGAAAGAAAGAAAACCAAATAAGCCAAGTCAAACCCACTTTTCCTTAAAATCCTCTCATCCAAGTATTTGTTATAAAATATTAAAAATATCCATTTCCACTTACTCTAACCCAAATTCAAATAATTAATAATCCTTTAAACACAATTAATCAATAATAAATCTCTTCCTTTGACTTTCCCAATGACTTATGTATATGTTATATATATTTACATATATACAACATATAAACTCTCTCTTCATTTATTTTCTCTTTTCCAATTAAACACGAATACACTTACTTCAATTACAACAATTATTACACCAAACTTCTAGGGTATATTTTGGGATATTACAAATCTCCCCCTCTAAAAAGAAATTTCGTCCTCGAAATTACCTGATATCAAATCTGAAACAGTTGAGGATATTGGTCTAGCATCGCTTGCTCATTCTCCCAAGTTGATTCTTCTCTACCATGATTCTTATAAAGAATCTTTACAATTGGCACTTTCTTATGTCTCAGCTCTTTCATTCCATAAGCCAAAATAGCAACTGGTTCTTCTTCAAAAGTCAAATCTGGACTCACTTCAATAGATTCAACTGATAACACATGAGATGGATCTGATCTGTACCTCCTCAACATAGAAACATGGAATACATTATGGATCCTATCCAACTCATGTGGCAAAGCAAGCCTATAAGCAACTGGCCCAACTCTTTCCAATACTTCATAAGGTCCAATGAAACGAGGACTCAATTTCCCTTTCCGACCAAACCTCAAGATCTTTTTCCAAGGAGACACCTTCAAAAATACTTTATCTCCCACATTATATTCAATGTTTCTCCTCTTCAAATCTGAATAAGATTTCTGTCGGTCCGAAGCTGTTTTCAACCTATCTCGAATCATTTTCACTTTCTCTTCAGTTTCTTTAACCAAATCAGGACCAATTAACTTACTTTCACCAAGTTCATTCCAACATAGAGGTGTTCTGCACCGTCTACCATACAATGCTTCAAATGGGGCCATACCAATGTTGGATTGATGACTATTATTGTATGCAAATTCCACAAGTGGTAAGAATCTATCCCAACCTCTAGAGAAATCAATGACACAACTTCTCAACATGTCCTAGATAACCTGTATCACTCTCTCTGACTGTCCATCTGTCTGCGGATGGAAAGTAGTACTGAAGTGTAATCGAGAACCCAAAGCACCATGTAAACTCTTCCAAAACCTTGAAGTAAATCGGGGATCTCGATCAGACACTATAGAAGTTGGAACACCATGCAGCTTCACAATCTCATGGATATACAGCTCAGCTAACCTTTCCAAAGAGTAATCCATCCGAACCGGAAGAAAATGAGCTATCTTCGTCAACCTATCAACAATCACCCAAATAGCATCATGCTTTCTTTGTGTCAATGGCAAACCAGACACGAAATCCATGGTTACTCTATCCCATTTCCATTCAGGCACTGCTAAAGGTTGAAGTAACCCTGTTGGAACTTGATGCTCAGCTTTTACCCTCTGACATGTGAGACATTTAGACACAAAATCTGCAATGTCTCTCTTCATACCGGACCACCAATAATGCTGTCTCAAATCATGATACATCTTTGTATTACCCGGATGCATAGCAAATACTGATTGATGTGCTTCCTTTAATATAATCCTTCTCAATTTAGCATTATCAGGTACACACATTCTGTTCTTAAACCAAAGACTCCCATCACCTCTCACAATAAAATCTCGACTCTTTCCATTCTGACAATTTGAAACAATCTTTTGAATCTTTGCATCAGCCAATTGAGCCTCTTTAATCTGATCCAACAATATTGGTTTCAATTGCAACTGTGCCAACAATGCACCATCATCACAAGGTATAAAACTAGCATGCAATGCTCTCAAACCAACAAGCAACGAGAGCGAATAAACAGTCAACCCTGCTAAAGACTTCCGACTCAAGGCATCAGCAACAACATTTGCTTTACCCGGATGATAATCAATCAAACAGTCGTAGTCTTTAATCAATTCCAACCATCTTCTCTGTCGAAGATTGAGTTCTCTTTGGACACCCAAGTATTTTAAACTTTTATGATCAGTATAGATAAAACACTTCTCCCCATATAGATAATGTCGCCAAATCTTCAATGCAAACACAATGGCTGCTAATTCCAAATCATGGGTTGGATAATTGAGCTCATACGGTTTCAACTGTCGAGAAGCATAAGCTATCACCTTACCTTCTTGCATTAGAACACAACCCAAACCACTATGTGAAGCATCACTGTAAATCACATATGGTTTATCTTCCACAGGTAAAGTAAGAACAGGTAAAGTAAGAACAGGCGCTTGAGTCAACATTTCTCTCAACTAATCGAAGCTAGCCTGACACTGATCTATCCACACAAATCTAACTCCCTTTCGAAGCAATCTGGTAAGTGGAGTAGCTATCAAAGAAAATCCCTTCACAAACCGTCGGTAATAGCCTGCCAAACCCAGAAAACTTCTAACTTCAGTCACAGACTTTGGTGGACTCCAATTCAAAATAGCTTCAACTTTACTCGGATCAACTCTAATACCCTCTGCTGAAACTATATGACCGAGAAAAGTAACATGGTCAAGCCAAAACTCACATTTCGACAGTTTAGCAAACAATTGCTTCTCTCTCAAAATTTGCAACACAATCCGCAGATGCTTGTCATGCTCTTCCTCATTACACGAATACACCAAAATATCATCTATAAAGACCACTACAAACTGATCCAAATAGGGCCTAAACACCCTATTCATCAAGTCCATAAAAACTGCAGGTGCATTCGTCAAACCAAAAGGCATAACTAGAAACTCATAATGCCCATACCTGGTCTGAAAGGCGGTCTTAGGAACATCTTCAGCTCTGACCCTCAACTGATGGTACCCTGATCTCAAATCAATTTTGGAAAACACTGCTGCTCCCTTCAATTGATCAAAGAGATCATCAATTCTAGGCAAAGGATATTTATTCTTGATAGTCACTTTGTTCAATTGCCTATAATCGATACACAATCTCATAGTACCATCCTTCTTCTTTACAAACAAAACAGGAGCTCCCCACGGTGAAACACTAGGGCGAACAAACCCTTTATCCAACAACTCCTGCAACTGCACCTTCAATTCTCTCAGTTCAGCAGGTGCCATTCTGTAAGGAGTAATAGAGATAGGAGTGGTACCAGGCAATAATTCAATACCGAACTCCACCTCTCTCTCAGGAGGCAACCCTGGCAATTCCTCTGGAAACACATCCGGAAACTCTGCAACTGTGGGTATATCATCAAGTTGAGAACCTTTTACTCTAGTATCCACAACATAAGCAAGGTAAGCATCACACCCTTTTCTAATCAATCTCCTAGCTGCAACAGCTGAAACAAACAAGGATGCTAGCTGTCCCTGCTCACTAGATACTAACACCTCTCTACCATCGCTGGTTCTCAAGGTAACAAACTTCTTTTGGCAGTCAACCACAGCTCTATGTCTAGATAACAAGTCCATGCCTAGGATCACATCATATTCCTTAAAAGGCATCTCAATCAAATCTCCAAGAAACTCCTCACCTTGCACCATCACTGCACTATCTCGGTGCACTTTGCTAACAATCACACTATGCCCTAAAGGATTTGTCACCAATACATCAAATCCTAGGGATTCAGCATGCACATCAGACACAGGCAAAACAGATGCACTAATATATGAATGCGTGGATCCGGGATCAATCAAAGCAAGTACTGAAATACCAAATAAAGAAAAAGTACCAGCTATGACTGCCGAAGCATCTAGTTGCTTCTGCATCACATAAATCCTCTGAGAAGATCCAGCCTCCTCTAGTCTACTCTCCCTGGATGTAGAACCTCCTCTAGAACTGAACCCAGATCTGCCTCCTCTGCTGAAACCTCTGCCTCCCCGACCTCCCCTCACACTAGGTCGGGAAGCTGCAGTATCCACTGACATCCGCTCCTGTCTCTCGGGACAATCTCTCACAAAATGATCGGGAGATCCACATCTGAAACATACCCCTGCTACACCAGTCTTCCAACAAGTACCACCATGTGGCCTACCACAATGAATGCATATGGGTAAGGTGGATCTCTGAGTCACTGGGATCGGAGCACTCGCCACTGAAACTGTAGGTCTAGATCTCTGCCTCTGAAACTGTACTGACCTACCCGCTGGCCTCTGACTCCTACTAATCCGAGGAACAAAACTTCCTTTACCTCTTTTCACAGACGAAGACCCTGCCTCAAACTGGGGCCTTCTAACCCTGATCTCTTCCTCTGGAGCAGCTGCAATAACCTGAGCCTTCTCCACACTCCTAGCTGCTGCAACCAGCTGGGGAAAATCACGATATCTAGATCCAGCCACCAAACACATGATAGAGGGCCTCAATCCCTCCTCAAATCTCCGGCATCTATCTATCTCATCAGATATAATACCCCCAGCATACTGGCTCAACCGGATAAACTCTAACTCATATTCCGTCACCGTCCGGTGATCTTGCTTCAAGCTTAAAAACTCCATTTTCTTCACATCTTTGTACTCCCTAGGAGTATACTTCAATTCAAACTCTCTTAGAAAATCAACATAGGACAATGTTGGTGGATCATCCATAGCATGGGGCACTGTCTTCCACCAGTCATATGCGTCCTTTTGCAACAATGATCTTGCATAATCAAACTTTTCCTCTGGAGTGGCTTGCAACTGAACAAATATTCTCTGTACTTTATCTAGCCACTGCTCAGCTACAGCTGGATCAATAGTACCCAAGAAATCTTCTGCTCCATACTTCCGTAATTTGTCATAATGCCTCACTGATAACAAAGGCTGTGGGGGTGGTGGCGGTGGTTGCACAGGTGCTTGCCTCAAAGCCTTAACCACATGCCTAAGCCAAACTGGTGGAACCTCCTCACCAGCTGGTCTCCCCGATACAGAAGCAGGTATCTCTCTAGCACTATCCACTCTAGCTCCCTCTCTAATCTCATCAGGAGCTATACTCTCAGCACTACCCTCAACTGACTGACGTGAGTGAGAATCCATCACAACCTATATCTGCAAACACAGCAGAATACCTCTCATTAAAGATCAGAGACTGCCAATGCCAAACATGTATGTTATTCAAAAATCCACCTTTTAAAATCAAAACACTCTTTTTCTTACACTTTACCTAGGTTGAGAATCTCAAACCTAGGCTCTGATACCAAAACAATTGTAACACCTCTATACCCTGTATACGTACCAAGCATGCTAAAACGATCGTAATATACGTATACTGAATATAGAAAATGCCACGGTTTAAAAAGACACAACAAATATCTTTGTAAACAAGTGAAACCAATCTCAAACAAATAAAAGAAATCCAAAAGACACTATATATAAAATGTTTAATAATTCACAGCAGAAGGTATTACAAATATGTTATAAATCAAAGTTTACAAAACATAGAATATATACATGATTGGAAGCTCTTCTCTGATCTTTAAGTCCCAAAATGAACTCTTCAATGTCTACTCTCACTCGGTCTTGAAGAACTCTCAGGTTCAACTCTGTCACCTGCGCGATCAAACACTATCGCGCTAAGCCAACGGCTTAGTAGTACAAAGTATGCTAGTATTATGCTTTAGTGAAATATAATGTCACACATTTTAATAACAAATCAACATCATAGATGGAAGGCTAACAACATACCTTTATATTTCATAAACCAAACACATAGAAGCACATCACATTACCACATCATACTACATTCAATGTCATAACAATATTCATATTACATCTTCATAGTTCCATTGATTTTACCATTCAAGAATCACATTATATACAAAGACAAGCATGGGCCCAAAACACTCTAATATGCCATTCAATTTTCAGAGTAAATGTTTTGGTTTAATCATCATATTTATCATTATCATAAACCCAACTAGGCTTCAAGGATTAGGTTCAACCAAGCTTCAAGGGGAACAAAGCATGCTAAGTCTCAACCCAACTTGGCTTCAAGAACCAACCCAACCTAGCTTCAAGGGTTGTAACATCTCAATTAGGCTTCAAGGACTAGACCCAACCAAGCTTCAAGGGGAGTAAAACATGTTAAACTTCTACCCAACATGGCTTCAAGGATCAAGCCCAACCTAACTTCAAGAGAGTGTTACTATCATTAGGAATGCCACCAACAACAAACTCTGAAAATTGAATAACACATTAGCCACACAATTCATTTATTATTTCATTCTCAATTCTCATTATCAATTAGGCAAACATGCCTTATATCTTTCAATTGAATCATCATAGCCAAACACAATGGCTTCATATCATAGCATATCTCAATACCCATCTTAGCAATTCCTCTTTCAAATGTACAATCATTTGTATCATCATATCATTCATATAATACATATATATATCATCATTGATATAAGCATAGCAAAGTACATTCTTCACAAGAATCAACAATGCAATAATGCAGGATGTGTACTTACCTCAAAAGCAATTTACACAACTCAAAACACTCCCTTACCCAAGGTTCTTATGCTTCTTAAATCAATGACAAATCACCTTCTTCAAGACCTAATCCAACAAATATAACACACACTTACTTAAAGATACACAAGAAGTAATCAAGTTAAGAGTTAACTAGGGCAATCTCTACACATGACACGCTCAACCACACGGGCGTGTTCCTGACCGTGCCCTAATTCCACAACACAGAAGCTATTACACGCTCATGACCACGGGCATGTCACTAGGCATGTAATACATACTGCCTCACACAAATACATCAACACGTCCAACAACCTGAACGTGCTCCTGGCCGTGTAAATTCTCCATTCTCACAGTAGCTATGACACGCTCAATAACACGGGCGTGTTACTGGCCGTGTCAAACCCACTGCCACACAGAACAATTGACACGCCTAAGAACCCTGGACGTGCTCATGGGCGTGTCAGGCCAAAAACCCAGATTCCGGCCAAAAACAACACCACAACTAACAAATCACTTCTATCCACCAACATCCACTTCCACCAAACTTAACAAAACATACCCAAACATCATCTCAAACTTGCAACAACACCAAAACAAGCCAAAACACACATCAAACACAAATCACAAACATCATCAAAACTCTAAACATAACTACAACTCAATCTATACCAACCAACTTATTCTTTTCTTCAATCCAACCCCAAAATCCAAAACCACTTAAACCAAATACTCTTAAACACAACATAATCAACCCAAACACATTCTCAAACACAACTTCAACTCAAAAACCCATATAACCTCAAAAACAACACAAGAAATCGAGATAGGACTTACCAAAGATGGAGAACTCTTAAACCTTCAACTTGATCTTTAGAAAACTCTCTTTAATCTTGAACTTGGAAGAACAAATCTCTAACTTGCTCTCTTTCTTCTTGATGGCCAAACAACACAGAAAAACAAACACAGAAAAACAAAGAGAAAGAGAGAAATGGTTGAGGACCACGCAGGAAAAAGAAAGAAAGAAAACCAAATAAGCCAAGTCAAACCCACTTTTCCTTAAAATCCTCTCATCCAAGTATTTGTTATAAAATATTAAAAATATCCATTTCCACTTACTCTAACCCAAATTCAAATAATTAATAATCCTTTAAACACAATTAATCAATAATAAATCTCTTCCTTTGACTTTCCCAATGACTTATGTATATGTTATATATATTTACATATATACAACATATAAACTCTCTCTTCATTTATTTTCTCTTTTCCAATTAAACACGAATACACTTACTTCAATTACAACAATTATTACACCAAACTTCTAGGGTATATTTTGGGATATTACATTCTATCAGTTTCATCAAATGCAAGGGCATGAAATATATAAATGTGCTAATCTAAGGTATGAGATCCAAGATTTGATTGATGGTGGTAAGCTACCCGAGCCGGATAAGCCCAATACCAAGAACAACCCTTTGCCTAAGTTTGGAAGAGTATCTCCACCGGCAACCTTCATGGTGGGAAAAGGATTAGAAGAAATTTTGTTTTATCATCCTTTCACGATGGAAACATTGAAGATGTGAAAGGAGAAGAAGCTTAACTCAATGAACTTCCCTTGGCTTGTTTATTTTTCTTGTTTTATTTTCTTTATTTGGTGTTTTATGGAACAATCGTGTCTTTCAAATTTTAAGTATATTTCAATAATTTACTTTCATCAAAATTTTTGTTGGTCTTTGTTCATTTTGGTGCTCAACCAATGAGGAATCTAGCTTGATGTTTATAAATTAGCATATCTAGGCATCATGATTCAAATGACTTTACTAAATAAGGAAATTGCTCTATAGCATTGAGTTATGTATGCTTACTTAAAGAGGGCTCCTGCATAATGACCTTTGTCTAGGTCTTAGCCAGTCTTGGAACATGCTTTGATAAACTTTTGAGGCAAAATTGAACTCTACTTATTTAAGGGATAGATGATCTAGGCATTTTTTGGTTAGCCAACAACTTTTATCCACCCTATTACATATCAATCCCTAGTTGTCCCTTTGAGCCTTCATAAAATTTTAGCTTTCTTTTCATTGGCTTACAAACCCCAATAACCTACCCTGAGCTGTTGTGATACTTTTGACCAATCTTATGATCACTAAGATGAAGAGGCAAGAAGATCAAAAAAGGAAATGGATAGTTAAGATCATGAAGACAGTTGAAGTTCTCAAGACCATAAGGGTAATTGAAGTTCTCAAGACCATAAGGGTAGTTGAAGTTTTCCTAACATCTCCAATATATCAAGACAATATCGGAGTAACAAATGAGTTATCCCTGTTAAAGAAGATTTATGTCTCTCCACTCATCCATTATTGGAAGCCCAAGTTGGTACAAACAAGACAACTCTTTTAGAGATAGAGCCAAAAAGAAGAGAAAAAGAAAATAAAATAAAAAGGAAAAAAGAAAGGAAAAAAAAAAAGAAAAGAGGACAAAAAAAAGAAAAGAAAAAAAAGAGAAAAAAAGAAAAAGAAAAATAATACCTAAAAGGCGATTCAGAAAGCCAACTGAGTTCTCTTTTACCTAAAGCAGGCTTCCATTTGGTTTATAAGGATGGTTTGACTTGAATTGGTCCAACCCAACCAAAGACTCGATCAAAATAAAAGAAAAAGGAAAAAGACTATCCGGTTCTTGAAAGTTCTATACTTGACAGTCCTATAAGGAAGAAAGACAAAATGATAAAATGCTCAAAAAAAGAGAAGAGTAAGAAAAATAAAAAAGAAAGAAAAGGGAGAAGAAGAAAAGAAACAAATTTGGGTAACAAACTTTTTACAAGGGCAAAGTCTATCCCAATCAAGATTCAGGTTAACTCCAAAAAGAAAGAAGAATGTTCAAAGCTTTTTCTTTTCATGCTTCCATAAGTTTTAATAAGCAGTTTGTAGTGTGAAGGTTTGTCCATTGTATTACATCACCTCCTATCTCAAAATGGCCTTCATTTAAACCCATGGCCCTTATAGACCCCATTTCAAGCCTATCAAGACTTGTTGATCTCTCTTGGTAGGTAGAGTCTATTAGTGGAGATAGTTTGCATAAGCATGCATATGAGTTAGACCATATTCAAACTCAATGAGACCTTTGGCCAAGTTATGTGTATGTGCCTATTAGAAGTTCAACAATTCTTGCTTAAATAGAAATGATTCCCAAGTTTTGTATGATAACTAGGGTTGTCATGTTATAAATATGTTAATTTGAGAAATTAAGTCCTGTGGTAAAATGACATTGATTTGACAAAGCCAACATTTGATTTGAAAATCAAAATTCAATATATATATATATATGCATAATATATAAAGCCTTCAAGTTAAGGGGAGTATGTTGAACTGTCGAATCTCAAAAGACACATTAGGTAAAGTAAATGAAGAAGCTACCAACTGACATACTAAAACATAGTTTGAAATGGATGTATCCCAGACTCTGCTGCTTGGGGTCTCCACCACTCAAGTTCTCAACATCTTGAAGATAAAAGCCATAAATGTGAAGCATCCTGTCATTCCAGTGCAAGACCTGAATGGGCATCTCAAAGGAGTCAATGAGAACACTTCTGCTGATCACCTAGGTCTGTGAGTCGATGGAACCATTGTAAGCGTTATTCATGCATATCATGCATACATGAGCATATCACATTGCATTTTCTTGTATTGTATTGTCTATTCTTTATCAAAGTGAACAGCAAACACCCTGTGAAGTAAACAATCAGAAGAAGATATCAAATCAGGGGGGCATGGAAAGCCAATTTTTTGAAAAGTTTCAGTAATCTTGCAATGAGAAGAAATACGTGCTTGTGCAAAGAACTAGACAACAAAAACATCAATCAAAGCTTGCATGGAAAAAATCTTTGGTTTGAGCCTACACAGGGGCAAAGTTTGTCCTTTCCAATTTTTTGAGTTTATATACCAAACATTTTCAAACTCACTTGCAAATATTTTGCCACGCACGGGTTAAGGAGAAGATATGAGGGCCAACTAAAAATAGCTGAATTTTTGGAAAAGGAAAAACAAAAGAATGGAAAACAAGTTAAGCCAGAATCCTCAACTAGTAAAAGGTCAGTTAAATCCAATTCAATCTCGAGCCCAAGTATCTAGTCATGAGTCCAAGTACCTAAATTAAATCAAGTTAGGATCAAGTATTCATTTCCAGTTAGGAAAATCAAGTTAGGATCGAGTATCCCAATCTATTTTAGGATTGAGTATCCAAATTTAGTTAGGATCGAGTATCCAAATCCAATTTAGGATCGAGTATCCAAATCAAGTTAGGATCGAGTATCCCAATCTATTTTAGGATCGAGTATCCAAATTCAGTTAGGATCGAGTATCCAAATCAAGTTAGGATTGAGTATCCAAATCCAGTTCAGGATCGAGTATCTAAATCAAGTTAGGATCGAGTATCCAAATCCAGTTTAGGATCGAGTATCCAAATCAAGTTAGGATCAAGTATCCAAATCCAGTTCAGGATCAAGTATCCAAATCAAGTTAGGATTTAGTATCTAAATCCAGTTAGGGATTGAGTATCCAAATCAAGTTAGGATTGAGTATCATAATCCAGTTAGGGATTGAGTATCCAAATCCAGTTTAGGATCGAGTATCCAAGTCTAGTTTAGGATCGAGTATCCAAATCTAGTTTTGGGTCTAGAACCCAAAATTACCCTTAGGTCCAGAACCTAAAATTATCCTTGAGTCCAGAACTCGAACCGGGTCCATAACCCAAAACCTCAACCATAACGGGAAAAATTAAGTCTTATTACTTTTCACTCTCTTTTACTAAAGTCTCAGATCATTCAAGCAGGGGGCAAACTGTAGACCCTTAATTTTTGATCCAGTCCGGTCCATTATTTTATATAGTCTAGAATAATTTTTGTGGTATTTTAATTAAATAATATTTATTTTAGTGTTTATTTTTTATAAGTTTTAATAAAATAATAATAATAAATAAATAAATAAACCAAAATAAAAATAAAAATCGGCGACAAAAATTGGTTGGCTGATTTCGCCTCAGGAAATTCTTGCTGCGAAATTGGCTGGCCGCGCCAATTCTTGCTCGCAGCTCGCAATTTCCTTGCAGCTCGTTGCAGTTTTCACCAGCGAGATTTTTCCAACTCAATTTTTTTCGAAACCAAACTCTATTTGGTTTTGGTTTCTTTCCCTAATTAATCTTAGTTTCCTTAAACAATTAGAATGAATCCTATAAATTTTCCTATAAATAACACTAAAAAACACAGAAAAAGGGACGGAGACTGGACTTGAAGGAGGAGAATTTTGAGACTAGGGACTGGAATTTCGGACTTCATATTGGAGAGGAGCAACAAGCAAGCAATCAACAAGTCATCAAAGGTAGCCACACTGCCTTTGTCTCCATTCATCCAGAAGTTAATTTTGGTGGAACCAACTATGCAGGTTTGATCCATAATCATAAACTACTCATGATCACAGTAGCTTTGTTTCTTTGATTCATTATAATATACACACAAAACTTTGATCTTTGAATATGTAGTAACTTGATCTTCGTTTCAAAAACCCTAAAAAATATTTTTATGTTTTGAAAAAATACTTTTCTATTTCTTCTAATCCTTAAAACCTTAAAACCTTATAAACCTAAACATTCAAACTCAATACAATAAATCCAAAACAACAATCCAGTTAACATGAATTATAAACCTAATATCTTAAAATGTCAAAACCCTAATTTCATAATTTTTCTCCTCAAACCCTAATTTGATCAATCAAAGAACTTTACTAATTTCTTAAATTTATAAAACCCTAATCAATTTCAATTCTCTTAAAACTTACAGTAGCCTAAACAAATAACAATAATAATATCTTAAGATTTCAAAACCCTAAATATTAATTAAAGAACTATAAATAAGAAAAGTAAACCTCAATTTGTATCTTTACTTGCTTTATTTTTAGATTTGATTATATAGTCTATTATATGCTTTGATGGTTGATTTATTTAATTTCAATGCTTGATTTATTTAATTTATCATGGATGAATGTTTATTATTTTGATTGATGTTTAATATCTTTGATGAATGATTCATTTATGATAAATGGTTATTTACTTTTATCGATTTATTTTGGATTTCCAAATGTTGTAAGAGCTATGTGTGAGTGGGGATTTTCGCCCCCACTCCCGATGGAATGGTTCTTGCGACTTTGGCACTGTTTAGGCTTGGGGCCTTAGAGAACACAGACCTGAGTCCAGAGAAAATGGAGTCACCACCCGGACAGTCCGGAAAAAAGAAAGGGGTGGATGACTCAATTCCTAAGGAATCCCCAACCCCTTAATGGGTTCGAAAAGTTGGGTACGTGTGGGGAAGGTGAGAAATGGCCCAGCACCCCCACAACGCCCAGTTCATTGGAACCGGCCTCCTTTACAGGTCTTAATATTATAAAATTCTTAAATATAATAACATTATCCATATTACACAAAATAATTAAAAGAAAGCATCAATATATTAAAATCAAAGCAATGTCCAAACAAAGCAAATAAATGGACACCCATCCAAGGATGGAAACATGTCCTTACATCACATGTCTAAATAGGACACCCACCAAAAGGTAGAAACATGCCCTTTACATAGGTTCTAAAATAGAAAAGCAAATTAAATTACATGATGTTTAACCAATGAGGTAGCCACCAAGTGGAAACATACCTCTTACAACTTTTGGAAATCTAAATTAATTGATAAAGTAAATAATCATTCATCATAAATAAATCATTCATCAAAGCTATTAATCAAAATATAAAATAAACATCCATCCATGATAAATTAAATAAATCAAGTATTGAAATTAAATAAATTAAAGCATAAGAAACAAATCAAAGCATAATCAAGTATGGAATTGAATAAAGCAAATAAAAGTCCAATTATGGCTACTGTGACTTTTATGGAATTAAAATAAATTAGGGTTTTATGTTTTAAAGTGTTGGTAAGATTCTTTGATTAACAAAATTAAGGTTTGAAAGATGATATCATGAAACTAGGGTTTTAAACACTTTAAAATACTTTAATTTGTGATTTTTGGCTATTGGGTTCCTAAGATACTGTGTAAAATTTAGGTTTTTATGTTTTTATGTTTTTTAATGTTTTAAAAGGAATAGGGTTCATAAAAATTAGGGTTTAAGGTTTTAAAAGGGTTAGTGTTCATTATTTTGAATTTTGGAAGTTGAATTTGGATTTGATATTTAGGAAGTAGGGTCACGGGTGGTGAATAATTTTTAGGAATTTGGAAATCAATTTGATATTTTATGGAATTTTATGAATTTAAACAAACAAATTAAAGTTTTTATAAGTAGAAAAGATGTTTTTTAAGGCTTTTTGAATGAAAAAGTACCAAGTTTAAATTTTTAAAAGAAACAAATTTTGATTTTGGTTTTGTTGAAGAATATGTTCAATTAGAGTTTTAAGGTTTTTAAGAAGAAAAAATAACAATTTTAAGTCTTTTTGGAAAATAAAGTAACAAAATAAGGTTTTTTGGCTTTAGAAAAACTAAATTAAAGTTCAATGGTTTTTAATTTTGATTTCATAAATTTGCTACTGTGTAAAGAAAACAATTAAAGAAAATTAATTAACACATACCTTCTTTTGATGATTTCTCCAAAAACAATTCTTCTTGGATGAACTAGCTTTAAAGACAAGCCTTTTTTGCCTTTGAATCTTCTAAATCGTGTTGCTGCTATTCCAGAAAAGAGTTGAATTGAATTTCTTCTTTTCCTTCCTTGATTTGGTTTTAAATTTTCCAAACTACTCTTGGATTTTTTTTTGCCTCCCTTTTTTTAATTGTCTTTGTTCCTTATTTATAGTGGTTTTAGTTTGTTTATTCCTAATTAGTTAAGGTAAGTAATATTAATAAAAAAAAGAAACCAAAACCTAATTGGATTAGGTTTCAAAAAATTTGCGTCGGAAAAAAAAACTACTGCGGAAAAACTGTGCTGGAAAAAACATCTGCCGCAGCTGGCTGCGGCAGCGCGTTGAGTGGGCCCGTAAGCTATTTTGCAGGCAGAAAATTTCTGCGTGCGAAATAGCACTACGGGCCCGCGCGACGATTTTTTCGACTCTGATTTTTTTTTTGAATTTTATTTTTTTATTTCTATTTTTTATTAATAAAAATTAGATACTAAAGCAAAAATTATTTAATCAAAATTATTTTGGACCAATTAGACAACAAAAATCATTTTAGGCTAAATAAAACATATTGGACCGGATTGGGTAAAAAATTAAGGGTCTACAGTTTACCCCATGCTTGAATGATCTGAAACCTTAGTGAAAGAGAATGAAAAGCAATAAGACTTAATTTTTAAGATGGTGAATTAAATTTGTTTTGGGTACTTGGACCCGAGATTGGGTACTTGGACCCGAAATCGGGTACTTGGACCCGAGATTAATTGAATTTGGGTACTTGGACTCGAGATTGTGTACTTGGACCCGAGATTGGGTACTTGGACCTGAGATTGGGTACTTGGACCCGAGATTGAATTGATTTTGGGTACTTGGACCCAAGATTGAGTACTTGGACTCGAGATTGGGTACTTGGACCCAAGATTGGGTACTTGGACCCGAGATTGAATTAATTTTTGGTACTTAGACCCGGGATTGGGTTGAATTCGATTTGGGTACTTGGACCCAAGATTGCATGGAATTTGGGTACTTGGATCCAGGATTGGGTACTTGGACTCGAGATTGATTTGATTTGGGTACTTGGACCCGAGATTAGATTTGATTTGGGTACTTGGACCCAAAATTGGGTACTTGGGCCCGAGATTGGGTACTTGGACCCGAGCTTGAATTGATTTGGGTATTTGGACTTGAGATTGGGTACTTGGACCCGAGATTGGGTACTTGGACCTGAATTTGAATTGATTTGGGTACTTGGACCCGAGAATGGGTGCTTAGACCCGAGATTGGGTACTTAGACCCTAGCTTGAATTGATTTGGGTACTTGGACCCGAGAATGGGTGCTTGGACCCGAGATTGAGTTTGACTAACCTCTTATCATTTGAGAAATATGACTGCTCCGGTTATTATATGAATTGTGGTTTTTCAGCCTTAAAATGGATCTTCATCCTTTGAGATTGGGTCTTCATCCTTGAAAATGAATCTTCATCTTTTGACATCGGGTTTTCATCCTTGAAAAAAATGGATCTTCATCATTTGAGATCGGGTCTTCACCCTTGCAAATGGATCTTCATCCTTTGAGATTGGGTCTTTACCCTTGAAACATGGGTTTTTATCCATTGGAGGTTGGGTCTTAACCCTGGCTTCAGCTCTTTTAGCTGGATTAGTCTTTTGTCTTTTACATCTTCATTCTTTTGAGAGTTCTAATGTAACACCCCATCTTAGCCTACGTTTATAGACCAAGATGGACTGTTATCTCATGGTGGTTGTGTCTTAATATTTTACTTAGCCAATTTTAAGTGCAGATTTTAAAAAATTTTTGCCAGAGTTTCCCCTATAAATGGGTGGTCCCAAGTGTCGCCAAAAATGATTTTTTTGACTTTTGAAAACAATTTTGATCTCAATTAAACAATCTCAAGCACTTCTATAGTCGACTTCCTTATATCCTCCACCAAAACCTGCATTAAAAATTTCACACTTCTACACACACACATCCATACACACTAATTCATACAACGTACAATAGTTGATATACTTAGCATGCGTACTTTGGTCTTTTACTAGTCACATATACAAATCTTAGTTACGTTAACATATGTACATGCCATTCTAGTTACATTACTTATAATAACTTTCTATTCGAAGAGTTGCCAACACCAGCTGCTCGGAACACTGCAGAAAACAGCTTCTCGCTCAACCTACAAGTTTAGAAAAGAAAACTAAACTCGCTAAGCGTTTGCTTAGTGGGTACTTAAATCATTGTCTTACATAAATAAATTGAAAGAGTAATTAAAAACATGCATTTGAATATTTTAAATAAATGAATAAGATCTAAACATAATGATAAAAGATTAAATCCCATATTCTGAATTTAGAAATTACTCATTTTGCTTTTATCAATATAGGTGCTCTACTGGTTTAACAGAACATCAGCGGATAAGAAAGGGTCATGATAAACATATCTCGTCATGGTAAGATATGATATGCTTCATGGTGCATATTTCATCATCCTTCATCATAATTCTTGCACATGTGCTAATAGTCATTGTTCATTGAATCATTGATCATGTCATTGTAATCATTGGCCTTCAGCCGGAATATCATGTCATGTCATGAGCAGTACTGCAATAATAGTATGATGCATCATACCCTTATCTCAAGGGTTCTGTCATAACCAAGTAGAGTGTAAACAATTTATTAATTAATTTGATCATGATATTCAATAAGCCATGATTTTTCCCTAATGCATGTATTGTCGGAATAGCTTGTCATGATGCCTTTCTGATCATTTCCAATTCTCCTTCATGTCATTTTATATGATTTAACATCAATCCATATCATAATATTCAAGTTTTAACACATTTAGAAAAAATGACCAAATGAATAGTGGCGCGGCGCGTAAAATCGGCAACACAATGGCGCGCGTCAACTAAATGGTAAAATCTGTTTTTACTGCTGAAAATAGTCAACTTTGGCAACAGTTTTGACCAAGTAAGCAAACTTATTTTTGGCTGAATTTTTTCAGGAAAACACTTTCATAAGTTAACTAAATGCATGTAAAATTTCATGGGAAAATTCCTTCGTTTGCGCCTTCAACGGACTACCCAAAATGAAAGCTGCAGAATGGTGCCCAAAAGGGACCATTCGGCCCAATTTTCAAAACTTGAGGGAAATTCATTTTTTTTCTTGCAAAATTGATTTTTAGACTCCTTTTTTGATACCATTAAAGGACTAAGGGTCCCTCTTTCAAAAATCAAGCCAAAGGGGTGATTAAAAGTTCATCAAAGTTTATGGATAATTGAGCAAATTTAGCTAGTTTGTTTTGTTTTCATTCTTTTCACAATCAATTGATTACAAATGGTTCAAGAGCACTTTCCCACATATTTACTACACATAATAACATCATTTCAAAACCATTTCAAAAGTCCCATAATGCAAAATATGTGAATTAATTGAAAAGGGCAATGATTTAAGTACCAAACCTTAATTCTTTTCACTTTTTTCTAGTTCTTTTATGTCTTCTTTGCTTCCTTCTCTTCTCTCTCACTTCTTGATTTCCAATAATTTTCATAAAATCCATGTCAAGAACATAATAAAATTTAAGTGCTTCATGCCTTATTTTGATAACTAATACTACTAGTCATCCGTTTTATCCTTAATCTTATATGTGCAAATCATCTCCTTCACTTTTCTTCAACTTCTTAAATTTTCTATAATCATCATATTTATTCTTTCATTTGTATCTTACAAATACTATAACCAATGAAAGAAATAGAACCATAGATGAATTTCCTTGCCTTAAAATCTTATTCTCCACCCAAGTTTGCAATCCAAAATTAGCTACTTGAAAAAAAAAATCTCTCTCTCTTTTCCCTTTCTCTTATTTTCGGCCAAGCAAGAACAAAGAGAGCTCTTGGCTTTATTTTTGTGGTGTTCGCTCCTCCAAATGGCAGCCAAGAGAGGTTAATATGTCATGGTGTAAATGTTGATTTCCCATTGGTACACATATGTGGGAAAATGGCTAATTCTCATTGGTCCAAATGTCTCTTTCTTTTATTTATTTACAACCCAATCCCTTGGACTTTTTTTTAATTATATTTTGGCCCCTCAACCTCCTTGTGCTGTAATTTTATGGTCTAAGATGTGAAAAGACCAAAATACCCTCCGGCGATTAGTCATTCGTAACTTTTAAACCGCGCACTTCCGCCCAATGTTGTGGTACACTTTTTGACTCATTTTTCCTCTGCTTTTCATTTTTGAGATCCATTATTACTTTTGAGACACTTTTGATATAGACCATGATGCCCCTGATCAAAATTCCCTATATCTTCCAAACTGTGCGTTTTCGGGAAAATCGTGTCGCGCTGTTGCTACCCAATTTTTCTCTACTTTCTAATTCTGGAGTCTGTTATATGCACTATTAAGGACCTCTGAAACAAATTTTGGAAATTACAGTCACCTCCCAAAACTTTTTAGAAATTACAGTCACCTCCCCAAAACTTTGCAATCTTTTCAAATAGGTCCTTTCAGTTCTTTCGAACTTCCCTTCACTTCGCGCTCTTGAGTAGCTTCTCGGGATGGTTCCTCTTACTGTACATGGACATACTGTACATATATATAAATTGGGTCGTGACATTTCTTCCCCTCTAAAATTTAAGCTTCGTCCCGATGCTGGTCAGTTGTAAACAAATGTGGGTATTGCTGCTTCATAGTTTCTTCTCTTTCCCAGGTTGCCTCTTCTACCTTATGATTTCTCCATAATAATTTAACCAGAGGAATTTTCTTATTTCTCAATTCTTTAACCTCTTGTGCCAAAATCTTCACTGGCTCCTCTTCATAAGTCAAGTCTGGTTGGACCTCGATATCTTGTGTCTTGATGACATGTGCAGGGTCTGAACGATATCGTCATAACATTGAAACATGAAAAACATTATGTATCCTATCCAGTTCGGGTGGTAGGGCTAGCCGATAAGCTACTGGGCCTATACGTTCGATGACTTCATACGGTCCAATGAATCTGGGACTTAACTTGCCTTTATGCTTAAATCTCAGTACTTTCTTCCATGGAGAAACTTTAAGGAAAACTGACCCCTACTGCAAATTCTGTCTTTTTGTTTCAGGTCTGCGTACGACTTCTGTCTATCTGATGGAACCTTTAGTCTATCTCAAATGATATCAACTTTCTCCCGAGTCTCCTTCACAATGTCGAGTCCAAGAACTTTTTCCTCACTTAGTTCTGTCCAACATACTGGCGTTCTGCACTTTCTTCCGTACAATGCTTCATAGGGTGCCATCTGTATGCTGGATTGGTAGCTATTGTTATATGCGAATTCCATTAGGCTTAGGTACTTATCCCAGCTGCCTTTAAACTCCATAACGCATGCTCTCAACATGTCCTCCAAAATCTGAATTACTCTTTCAGATTGCCCATCCGTTTGAGGATGGAAAGCAGTGCTATAGCTTACTTGGGTTCCGAGGGCTGTTTGGAGCTTTCTCCAAAAGTTCGAAGTGAACCGTGGATCTGTATCCGAAATAATAGATGTCGGGACTCCATGCAATCGTACAATCTCTTTGACGTATATTTTTGCCAACTTGTCCATTGAATAGTCCATTCGCACAGGCAGAAAATGAGCTGACTTAGTTAATCGATCGACAATTACCCATACAGCGTCATGTTTATCTCTCGTCATTGGCAGTCCTATGACGAAATCCATAGTGATGCGATCCCATTTCCATGTCGGAATTGTAATTGACTGTAATAGTCTTGATGGCACTTGATGTTCTGCTTTCACTTGCTGGCATGTCAAACACTTAGTTACAAAATCTACGATGTCTCTCTTCATTCTTGGCCACCAATAGAATTTCTTCAAGTCTTGGTACATTTTTGTAGCCCCTTGGGTGCATTGCGTAAGAACTACTGTGGTCTTCCTGAAGAATCTTCTTCTTTATATCTCCTGTTGCTGGTATTACTGTCCGACTTTCGTAATATAAACTGCCGTCTCTTGAAATTTGGAACTTTGTACTTTTTCCTTCTTGTACTTGCTTGATCCACTTTTTGACTTGTCTATCTTTCCTTTGTGCTTGGTGGATTTCCTGAAAAAGCGTGGGTCGTGTTTGCATTTCTGCTATCAGTGCTCCTTCTTCTATTGGTCTCAAACTGATCCTCATAGCACTTAAGGCTTGCATTGATTTCCTACTAAGTGCGCCGGCCATGACGTTCGCCTTTCTTGGATGATAGTTTATGACATAGTCATAATTCTCCAAAATTTGGATCCATTTCCTTTGTCGCAAATTGAGGTCCTTTTGTGTTGGCAGATACTTTAAGCTTTTATGATCCGTATAAATGTAGCATTTTTCTCCATACAAGTAATGTCTCCATGTCTTGAATGCCAATACAATAACCGCCAATTCTAAGTCATGAATTGGATAATTCTTCTTGTATGGTTTAAGTTGCCGGGAAACATACGTGACCACTTTACCTTCTTGCATGAGTACACAACCAAGGCTAATGTGCGATGCATCGCTGTATATCACAAAGTCCTCACCGGACATTGGTTGCATGAGTATCGGGGCATTTGTTAGCCTTCCTTTCAGTTTCTCAAAGCTTCTTTGACATTCATCTGTCCACTGAAATCTAGCATTCTTCTGAAGCAACTTGGTCATTGGGGCAGCGATAATGGAAAATCCTTTCACAAATCGTCAATAGTATCCTGCCAATCCTAAGAAACTTCTCACTTCTGTTACTGTCCTTGGCGGTTTCCAATCCAAAACATCTTCTATTTTCTTAGGATCCACTCTGATGCCCTCAGCAGATACAATGTGTCCCAAGAATGTCACTTCTTCCAGTCAAAATTCACACTTACTGAGCTTGGCATATAGTTGTTTTTCTCTCAATGTTTGAAATACAATGCGGAGGTGTCAATCGTGCTCTTCTTTGTTCTTTGAATAAACAAGAATGTTGTCTATAAACACCACTACGAATTGGTCGAGGCACGGATGGAAAATTCAATTCATCAAATCCATAAATACTGCTGGTGCGTTTGTAAGCCCAAAAGGCATTATAAGAAACTCATAATGTTCGTACCGAGTTCTGAAAGTAGTCTTTGGAATGTCCTCCTCCTTAATTGGCAGTTGATGGTATCCCGATCGGAGATCTATCTTTGAAAATACACTGGCTCCTTTGAGTTGATAGAATAAATCATCAATGCGTGGTAGTGGATACTTGTTCTTGATTGTGAGCTTGTTCAACTGTCGATAATCCACGCATAGCCTTAAGGATCCATCCTTCTTCTTGACAAAAAGTACCGGTGCACCCCATGGGGAAATGCTTGGTCGTATAAAGCCTTTGTCGAGTAGCTCTTGTAATTGCGTCTTTAATTCCTTGAGTTCCGCTGGCGCCATCCGGTATGGGGCAATCGACACTGGTGCAGCTCCCGGATAAACATCTATGGTGAATTCCACTTCTCTCTTAGGTGGTAGTCCGGGTAGCTCATCTAGGAAAACATCAAGAAAATCACGCATCGTCGATATGTCTTGGATCTTAGTAGCGTCTTTCTTTGCTTCCATGGTGCTTACTAGATATGCCTCGCATCCCTTTTGTATTAGCTTCCTTGCCATCACCGCCGATATTATGTTGTTTAAATAGTCGCCTCTTTTTCCGACTACTGTCACTTCCTCTCCGTGAGGGTTATGGAGCGTCACCCTTTTCTTCTCACAGTCAACTATTGCTTTATGCTTTGCTAACCAGTTCATTCCTAAAATTACGTCAAATTCCTGAAATGGTAATTCCATCAACTTTCCAAGAAATACGTTTTCGTGTATCTCTATAGGGCATTCTTTGATTACTTTGTTCGTAACTACTTCATCTCCTATAGGGTTTGTAACTAGTATACCAGACTTGACATATTCTACTAGTAATCCTTCTAAATTCTCACTATGCATGCATATGTATGAATGTGTGGATCCGGGATCAATTAAAGCATGTATAGGTTTGCTGAACATATAAAACGTACCAACAATGACGTCCGGTGCTTCTTCTTCTTCTCGGGTTCTCATAGCATATACCCTTGCTGGTGCACTTATACTAGGATGGTTAACAGTCTCTGATTGTACCCTTTGAAAGTTTGAATTACCTCCTCTTCCTCTGCCTCGGCCTCTATCAAAGGTAGGCTGTGACCTCTCCGTTGGTGCAGGAGTATTCATCTGTATTTTAGGGAAGTTCACCTTTATATGGTCTGGTGCACCACATTCCCAGCATCCTTCGGTTAAATACCAACATTCGCCTCCATGTCTTCGTCTGCAATGTTCACATAGAGGAAAAGTATATCCTTCAAAACCCGTGTTTCTTCCAAATCCTCCACTAATTCCTGGATTATTACTTCTTCCTCTGCCTCTACTCAATCCTCTTCCGAAGCCTCTTCCAAACGACCCCAGTGCACTGGCTACAGATGTTTGATAACTCATACCTCGACCTGACCTCTGATTCTGAAATCGCTCGCCTTGTTGCATAGAACTACTTCCTCCCCTGAATCTCTTTCGGGCTTGCTGAGGTCCTCCTAGGCCTCAAGTTTGCATCCTTTTTTGTTGGATATGCTGGTGCTTATTCCTCTCATCCACTTGTACTTTCTCAATGTCCAAAGCTTTTGTAACAAGCTTGGAAAATTCTGATATATCTATGGCTACCAATTGCACTTTGATTTCATTGTTTAATCCTTCTAAGAATCTCTGGCATCTTTCCTGTTCTATTTCTATCATTCTCCTAGCGTACTTACTAAGACGAGTGAACTCTTTTCATACTCGGATACCGTCCTTGCTTCAGTACGTGAATTCATTCCTTTTTGCGTTTAAGTACGCCTCAGTGATATATCTCTTCTTAAACTCGGTTTGGAAAAATTCCCATGTCTGCTGTTTTGGTGGCACACGCTGCTGCATAGTCTCCCACCAAATGTACGCTTCTTCAACCAAAAGAGATGTGGCACAAATAAATCTTTCCTCTGGCGTGCACCTTAATTGATCCAATGCTCTAATGGTACTATCTAACCAGTATTCCGCTTCCTCAGATCCTTCTTCCCTACTGGCTTTAAATTCCTTAGCTCCATACTTCCTTAATTTCTCGATTGGGGCCTTTCTCTCTCTTTCGGCAGCAGCAGGTACCATTCCTGCCATTTGTTGAAATGCTGCTGCCATCTGTCGTAAATAAGCATCGGGGCCTTCCACGGCCACCGCTGCTGGTTGGGGCATAGTTCCAAGACTCTCCTCTACATTCGTAGGCACGGAGGCACGTGACTCACCCTCCTCGTCTACGGCTCTCTGTGATTCAACTTCTTGCGACATTCTACAATCATATACATGTATATCATAATAAAGTTAGCAGCTGATTTGGCTTGGCATATTAAATTTCCTATATGGCATGTACATAGATAAATTTCAATCATAATTTCAGATCATACACTTAATATAAACATAACCTTATTTATTCACATAATCGTGTTTTCATACATATTTAACATACATCATCACATACTCCTATTATGGCCTATTTTACATCTATGTACAGCAAAATGGCCTATGTTAGTTTGTTACTTGTCCGGCCTATTTATATCTATTTACAAAAAAAAGGCCTATCTACTGTTGCATTTTTATCCGCCTATATACAAAACCAAAGGGGTAGCAAAATCATCAGCCCATCACAGCTCAATAAGTAGGAGCTTTGGGAGAGGTAGCACTATCTGAAGCAAGCTCCATCGGATCAGGATCTACCTCGTTAGACTGAACTCTAGGAAAGTTACGAGGGAGTTCATCCATTCTATCCTGTAACCTCTCTACCCTTCCTTACAAGGTCCTAGCCAAACGATTCACATTCTCAAGCTCTACTGTAGTTTGCCTCTTATCCACTTGTAATGCCCTAACATCTTCCATCAAGAGCTTACTATTATCCAGGGCTAACACTAAGTCTTCCCGGTCCTGGAGTCTTAAGTCTCTCAACTGATCTATTATTTCCTCTTGTTCCTCCTGTTTCCTCTTCATTCTAACTAATTCCACTTTCAACTCTGCTATTTCCCGCTCTCTGGCTTCCATTTTAATTTTCTGGTGCAGATTCTCCTTCCCCAATTCAAAAAGCTTCTTATCTATGGCTTGTTCCTCACTTGTGCTGGGCCGAGAATAGGGTTTAGGACCTAAATTCAATTTAGCTGGTTGCTTCAAATCACTCATCCTTGCTCCTGTTCTCAATACCACAATATCACTAATAAGCATCATAAACATACACATCAACTTATTAAAATTCCCTTCCTAAACCTATGTGTCATGCATTCACAGTTTGATTCAACTAACTACCCAGAATCGACTAAACCAATGCTCTGATACCACTAAATGTAACACCCCATCTTAGCCTACATTTATAGACCAAGATGGACTATTATCTCATGGTGGTTGTGTCTTAATATTTTACTTAGCCATTTTTAAGTGCAGATTTAAAAAAAATTTTGCCAGAGTTTCCCCTATAAATGGGTGGTCCCAAGTGTCGCCAAAACTGATTTTTTTTAATTTTGAAAACAATTTTGATCTCAATCAAACAATCTCAAGCACTTCTATAGTCGACTTCCTTATATCCTCCACCAAAACTTGCATTAAAAATTTCACACTTCTACACACACACATCCATACACACTAATTCATACAACGTACAATAGTTGATATACTTAGCATGCGTACTTTGGTCTTTTACTAGTCACATATACAAATCTTAGTTACGCTAACATATGTACATGCCATTCTAGTTACATTACTTATAATAACTTTCTATTCGAAGAGTTGCCAACACTAGCTGCTCGGAACACTGCAGAAAACAGCTTCTCGCTCAACCTACGAGTTTAGAAAAGAAAACTAAACTCGCTAAGCATTTGCTTAGTGGGTACTTAAATCATTGTCTTACATAAATAAATTGAAAGAGTAATTAAAAACATGCATTTGAATATTTTAAATAAATGAATAAGATCTAAACATAATGATAAAAGATTAAATCCCATATTCTGAATTTAGAAATTACTCATTTTGCTTTTATCAATATAGGTGCTCTACTGGTTTAACAGAACATCAGCGGATAAGGAAGGGTCATGATAAACATATCTCGTCATGGTGAGATATTACAGGATGATATACATCATGGTGCATATTTCATCATCCTTCATCATAATTCTTGCACTTGTGCAAATAGCCATTATTCATTGAATCATTGATCATGTCATTGTAATCATCGGCCTTCAGTCGGAATATCATGTCATATCATGAGCAGTACTACAATAATAGTATGATGCATCATACCCTTATCTCAAGGGTTCTGTCATAACCAAGTAGAGCATAAACAATTTATTAATTAATTTGATCATGATATTCAATAAGCCATGATTTTTTCCTAATGCATGTATTGTCGGAATAGCTTGTCATGATGCCTTTCTGATCATTTCCAATTCTCCTTCATGTCATTTTATATGATTTAACATCAATCCATATCATAATATTCAAGTTTTAACACATTTAGAAAAAATGACCAAATGAATAGTGGCGCAACGCGTAAAATCGGCAACACAATGGCGCGCGTCAACTAAATGGTAAAATCTGTTTTTACTACTGAAAATCAGCCAACTTTGGCAACAGTTTTGACCAAGTAAACAAACTTATTTTTGGCTGAACTTTTGCAGAAAAACACTTTCATAAGTTAACTAAATGCATGTAAAATTTCATGGGAAAATTCCTTCGTTTGCCCCTTCAACGGACTGTCCAAAATGAAAGCTGCAGAATGGTGCCCAAAAGGGACCATTCGGCCCAATTATCAAAACTTGAGGGAAATTCATTTTTTTTCTTGCAAAATTGATTTTTAGACTCCTTTTGTGATACCATTGAAGGACTAAGGGTCCCTCTTTCAAAAATCAAGCCAAAGGGGTGATTAAAAGTTCATCAAAGTTTATGGATAATTGAGCAAATTTAGCTAGTTTGTTTTGTTTTCATTCTTTTCACAATCAATTGATTACAAATGGTTCAAGAGCACTTTCCCACATATTTATACACATAATAACATCATTTCAAAACCATTTCAAAAGTCCCATAATGCAAAATATGTGAATTAATTGAAAAGGGCAATGATTTAAGTACCAAACCTTAATTCTTTTCACTTATTTCTAGTTCTTTTATGTCTTCTTTGCTTCCTTCTCTCTCACTTCTTGATTTCCTATAATTTTAATAAAATCCATGTCAAGAACATAATAAAATTTAAGTGCTTCATGCCTTATTTTGCTAACTAATACTACTAGTCATCCTTTTTATCCTTAATCTTATATGTGCAAATCATCTCTTTCACTTTTCTTCAACTTCTTAAATTTTCTATAATCATCATATTTATTCTTTCATTTGTATCTTACAAATACTATAACCAATGAAAGAAATAGAACCATAGATGAATTTCCTTGCCTTAAAATCTTATTCTCCACCCAAGTTTGCAATCCAAAATTAGCTACTTGAAAAAAAACAATCTCTCTCTCTTTTCCCTTTCTCTTATTTTCGGCCAAGCAAGAACAAAGAGAGCTCTTGGCTTTATTTTTGTGGTGTTCTCTCCTCCAAATGGCAGCCAAGAGAGGTTAATATGTCATGGTGTAAATGTTGATTTCCCATTGGTACACATATGTGGGAAAATGGCTAATTCTCATTGTAAATTTACAACCCAAGCCCTTGGACTTTCTTTTAATTATATTTTGGCCCCTCAACCTCCTTGTGCTGTAATTTTATGGTCTAAGATGTGAAAAGACCAAAATACCCTCCGGCGATTTGTCACATCCCAAAGTTTAGGTAGTCGAGTATTAGGCCAAAAGGACATAAATAAGTGGTCAAATAGAGGCTCGAGATAGTCAAAAACAAAAATCGGTTTGCAAAGGAGGCCCGTGAAGTCGACGGGACCTAAAGGTAATTTTTCAAAAGGCTAAGGACCTAAGAGTAATTTCCAAAAGTCATACTGGATGTTCTTAATAGTGCACATAACATATTCTAAAAATGGAAAGTAGAGAAAAATCGGGTCACAACTACGCGTAACGGTTTTTCCAGAAAATGCCCCGTTAAAGAGAAATGAAGACATGTAGACTAGGGGCAT
Organism: Garcia nutans; assembly: GCA_947685225.1. NCBI lineage: Eukaryota > Viridiplantae > Streptophyta > Magnoliopsida > Malpighiales > Euphorbiaceae > Garcia > Garcia nutans. The sequence goes on along the minus strand of CANTUV010000009.1, from coordinate 27,273,836 downwards.
TTATTCATTTTTATTAAGATTTATACATGAATTCAAAGTAGAAAATAAACATAAGAGTAAGTAGAGGACGTTGAGGGGTTGAATATGAAACGATCGTCAGTAGAAACGGAACCCGGGCAAAACCCGAGCAAAGAAAGGACCTAAAGGGAATTATGTAAAAAGTTGAGGGCTTATTGGTAATTTTTCAAAATGACTTGGAAACCTAAAATGGACCTTACAAATAGAAAGTAGAGTTCGAGAGGATCAAAACTATATGTAGTTTGACTCGTGGAACTGTACGGTTTAAGAGATATGATCAATTAATCGCCAGAACGTAAAGTGGGCCCGGTTTCATGTCGGGACCGTATGGGTAACACGGGACAACTTTAGGGTATCCAATGAGAAGAGGGACAAGTGGGAAGAAGTAATGGGAAAGAAAACTATAAAAAAATCTCTTGTTGGCCAATCAAAAGTAACCATTTAGCATGAGTATTAAATGAAGAAAGAGAAAGGTGGACAAGTGGTCTCAAAGGATTTATCCAACACATATGGTGATCTTCATTTTCCTTATATATATATATATATATATCATAAAATGAAGAACAAACTCTCTCTTTTCCACTTGCAAATTTCGGCCACAATAAGAAAATACCAAAGGACTTCCAAGTTTTTTTCCAAGTTTGATTTTTCAAGGTAAGTTTTAAGGTTTTCAAGTATGTAGACTTTAATTTTAGTATCAATTTTAGGTATTTATATATTTATTGGGAGATTGGAGATTAGAGTCTTTATGTGGAATTGGAAAAAAAATTAAGTAAGTGATGAGATTAATTGATTAAATGGAAGAATCAAGATGTATAAAGTTTAATAAGGTTGGATTAGGGTTTCGGTTGAAAAGAAATGGAGGATAACTTATTATTTTAAATTTCTAAGGTTTATATTTAAGATTGTGCTTTTGAATATCTTGAAGGAAAAACAAAGATTAAGGAAGGAGAAGAAGGAAAAGTAAAAGGGAATTAAAAGAGCAAGGTTTGGTACTTTAACCATTGAACTCCTTTTGAAATTTTTCTGTTTTACAATTAGTAAAATGCTGTGACTTGTATGATTTTTAATTAAATATAGAAAAATTATCTTGAGTTGAATTTTGGATATGTTGTTGTTTAATAAGTCTAGTATTTGATAAAAATAATTTGGAACCACATTGATTGAATTTAATTTACGGAATTTATAAAATTCAGAACTGCTGCCAGGATGCAGGGCAACTGGAGCAGTCTGGTTGGGTGAACTACTTGACCAAGATTTTGTTTCCAGTTTGATCTGAAATTTTAAAGGAATTATTTTAAGATGCAAAACTAAATTCTGTAAAAATTTTAGAGTTTTTAGCCAAGTGGATTATTTTATACAAATTTTCTAAAACAAGGATCAAGTTGGGTCAAGAACCAGAGTTTATTGTTCATATGGAAATTTTTCATTATTAACTTGGTCAAAAACTTAGTGTGGGTGTTTTATCATTTTATTTTTAGTATTGAGTTTAATTATGATATGAAGAATAAATTAAGATGGAAAATATGTGAATACATATGATACATATGTGAGTATATGTGATATTTGTGTAAATATATATTGTATATACATGGAGAATATGTGGTATATATACGAAGTGAATGGGTATATATGAAATGTTATATATGCTTTACTCGGTAAATGGGTAAAACCGGTCTAGAATGGGGGTTTGGCATGCCATCCTACCGGCAGTACTGTCTTAACGGCTTCGGTCGGGATATTACTTACGCGCGCGCGGTTATATCGTGTGAGGTCAAGATCATGGCAACTAGTCGTGTGAGACCAAGACCACGCAGTTATTCTATATCGTGTGAGACCAAGACCATGACAATTATTATTGTGAGGTCAAGACCACGCGTAACTCTATATGAGGCCTTGTAATATCCCAAATTATGCCCTAGAAGTTTTAATATTATTATTGTTTTTATTTGGATTAAGAGTATATGTTAAGTTGATAAGAAAAGAGAATGTTCATATGTTATTTGAAAGAAAAGTGAGGTGTAGAGAAGATGTATATGTAGTGTTTATGGTAATATATATAACATATATGTTGGTCAAATGAAGAGTCAAAGTGATGGTTAAGTGGAAGAAGATATTTTTGGTTGTTATTGAAATTACTATAAAGGGCATGCATAATGAAAAGAAGTTTAACTTTGTTAAGAGGGCATTTTGGTAATTCTTCTTTTGAAATTGTGTGGTGGAGATTAATAGAGAGTTTGACTTTTATTTTGATCAAATTCTTTTCTTCTTTTCACGTGTGGCCGGCCAACCTAAAAAACAAGAGAGAAAGCAAAGGTTTGATGATATTTTAAGCTCAAATTGAAGAAGCTTCAAGTGATTAAGTGGAAATCCAAGAAGATTCAATATTTTTGGTAAGTCTCTCATGATTCTCTTAACTTATTTAAGTTGGTTGTGAGTTTGGTTGTGGATATTTGATGGTAAGGTTGTGTTGATTGTCATATGTTGAATTTAATTGATTTTGGTGTTGGTTTTGGGTTTGAAGATGATAAGTTAAAAGAGATGTTGATTTTAGGGTTTTGGAAATGGTAAGTGATAAGCTATATTGTGTTATTTTGGATTAGGGTTTTGGAAGAAGGTTTTGCTCTAAGTTGAGAAGTGAAGGATTCTTGAAGAAAAGAAAGTGTTTAGAGTGTGTAATTTGTGCTTAAGGTAAGTACAAACTATTTGATTTCAAATATGCATATAATGTTTAAGCTTAACATTCTTTTCTTTGTAAATGTGTTGAGGTATCAAATGTGTTGTTAATGTGTTTTGATAATGTAAATATTGTGATGAGCATGTAAAATAAATGTTGAGGATGTTGATTGTGTTCAATTGAATGAGGTTATGTTTTGTAGAATGTGGTTGAAGTTAACCAAAAGAAATTTGGCTAGGTTTAGGGTTTTTGCATGAGGGACACGGCTTAACCAAGTAAGAGACACGGCCAAGTTGAATAATTTTGGAGAGACACGGCCATGTTCAAGGAAATTTGGCCGTGTTGCACTTATTTTGGAGAGACACGGCCGTGTCCATTGCCTGTGTCCACTACTGGATTTTGGTGTTGGGAGACACGGCCACAAGCTTGGCCGTGTCCTATGCCCGTGTTTGCTACTGGAAGATTGGGTTGAGAGACACGGCCACAAGCTTGGCCGTGTCCCTCAAGTATGCTGCCCGTGTCTCTCAAGTGTGTTAGCCATTGTGATTTTTCTTTGAATGTTTTGCATTGTTTTGATTCTTCAATGGTTCTTTTTGTATCTAAATCTAAAGATGAACACTATAACATTTCTAAAACAAAGAATGGTCTAAACAAATGTATGTGGATGATTCTATATATGAAAGATATAAATTGTTGTATATGCATATCAATGTTGAATCATGAAATGTGGAATGATATGGTATATGATATGAAGCCATTGTGATTGGCAATGATACTCAAATGTGATATGGAGCCATTGTGATTGGCTATGATGATTCAATTGAATGAAGTAAGGCATGTTGGCCTAGATAATAATGAGAAGTGATAATGGAATTGATAAACGAAATGTTTGTATGTTTAATATGTTGATTCAACTTTCAGAGTTCTGTTTTTGGAGGCATGCCTGTAGTTCACTGGATAGGTGAAATGGGATGGCCCGTAAACCGGTTCCAGTTGATAATGTGAAATGTAATTGGATAGGCGAAATGGGATGGCCCGTAAGCTAATTTCCAATTAATAAATGTGAAATGCTTGGATAGGTGAAATGGGATGGCCCGTAAACCGATTCCAAATGATAAATGTATTGATGATTGTAATATAAACCAAAACAGTAACTCTGAACTTTGAATAACATATTAGTGTGTTTTGGGACCAGGTCTGTCTTGGTTTTTAATGTGAATTATGGAATGAAATGTACACAATACATAATTAAATATGGCTTGAGAAGCTATGTTGAATGATGAACTTGTGGAAATATAACATGATGTATAAACTTGATTGTATGACATAGACATTCCATCAAAGCATATTGTTATGGTAGTTTGTATTACTAAGCCGTTGGCTTAGCGCGTTAGCGTTTAAACGCGCAGGTGATAGAGTTGAACCTGAGGGCTCTTCGAGACCATTTGAGACTAGACATTGAAGGATCTATTATTGGAAGTTAAAGATCAGAGAAGTGCTGCCAATCATGTATATATTCTATGTTTTGTAAACTTTGGTTTATAACTTATTGTATTTGCAAATATTTGTAATAACTTCCGCTGTGAACTTTTAAATATTTTATATATGATGTCTTTTGGATTTTCTTTTAAGTATTTGAAATTTGTTTTACTTATTTTCAAAGTTATGTTTATGTTGTGTATTTTTAAATGGTGGCATTTTCTATATTCAGTATACGTATTATACGATCGTTTAAGCATGCTTGGTACGTATACAGTATATAGGGGTGTTACAATTATTTTGGTATCAGAGCCTAGGTTTGAGATTCTCAACCTAGGTTAACTGTAAGAAAAAGGAATATTTTGATTTTAAAATTTGGATTTTGAATAAAATACATGTTGATATTGGCAGCTTCTGATCATTAATAAGGTGTAATCTGCTGTGATTGCAGATATAGGTTTTGATGGATCCTCATTCACGTCAGTCGGTTGAGGGAAGCGCTGAGAGTATAGCTCCCGAAGAGGATAGAGTTTATATAGCTAGTGAGGTCCCTGCTTCTGTGTCTGGGAGACCAGCAGGTGATGAGGTTCCACCAGCTTGGTTCAGGCATATGATTGATGTGATGAGACAGACTCCGGTGCAGCAGCCACCACCACCACTTCAGCCTCAAGTGTCAGTGAGACAGTATGACAAACTAAGGAAGTATGGGGCTGAAGATTTTCTGGGTACCATAGATCCAGCTGTGGCAGAACAGTGGCTAGATAAAGTGCAGAGAATCTTTATTCAGTTGCAAGCCACACCAGAGGAAAAGTTTGATTATGCTAGGTCATTACTGCAAAAGGATGCATATGACTGGTGGAAGACCGTACCACATGCCACTGATGATCCACCCACATTGACCTATGCTGATTTCCTTAGAGAATTTGAGTTGAAGTATACTCCTAGGGAGTATAAAGATATGAAGAAAATGGAGTTTTTGAGTTTAAGACAAGATCATCGGACAGTAACTGAGTACGAGGTGGAGTTTATTCGGCTAAGTCATTATGCGGGAGGTATTATATCCGATGATATTGATAGATGCAGGAGGTTTGAGGAGGGATTGAGGCCCTCAATTATATGTCATGTGGCTGGCTCCAGGTATCAGGATTTCTCCCAGCTAGTTGCAGCAGCTAGGAGTGTAGAGAGAGCCCAGGCCATAGCATCAGCTGCTTCTGTGGAGGAGGTTAGAGTGAGAAGGCCCCAGTTTGAGGCAGGATCTTCATCAGTGAAGAGGGGCAGAGGAAGCTTTATTCCCAGAGTTGGGAGGAGTCAGAGGCCGGCTAGTAGGTCATCACAGTATCAGAGACCGAGATCGAGACCTACAGCTTCTGTGGCTAGTGCACCGACTCCCTTTATTTCGAGATCCACACCACCGGTATGTGAGCTTTGTGGTAAGATTCATGTGGGTGCTTGTCGAAGGGTTGGTGGATCAGGGGTATGCTTTCATTGTGGATCGCCTGACCATTTCATTAGAGAGTGTCCTGAGATGCAGGAACAGAGGTCAGTGGATTCTACAGCTTCACGGCAGAGTTTTAGCAGAGGAGGTAGAGGAGGCAGAAGTTTTGGTAGAGGAGGTAGATCTGGGTTCAGCCATAGGGGAGGATCTTCATCTAGAGTTAGTAGATCAGAGGAGACTGGACCTTCCCAGAGAGTTTATGTAATGCAGAGGCAGCCAGATGCTTCAGCTGTCATTGCTGGTACTTTTTCTTTATTTGGCATTTCTGTTCTTGCTTTAATTGATCCGGGATCTACTCATTCATATCTTAGTGCATCCGTGTTGCCTGTGTCTGAATTGCATGCTGAGTCCCTAGGATTTGATGTCTTGGTGACAAATCCTTTAGGGCATAGTGTGATTGTTAGTAGGGTGCACCGAGATTGTGCAATTATGGTTCAGGGCGAAAAGTTTTCGGGTGATTTGATTGAAATGCCATTTAAAGAGTATGATTTGATTTTGGGTATGGACTGGTTGTCTAGACATGGAGCAGTGGTAGATTGTAAGAAAAAGTGTGTTACTTTGAGAACTAGTGATGATAGAATTGTGATGGTATCAAGCGAGCTGAGGCAGCTTGCATCCTTGTTGATTTCAGCTGTTTCAGCTAGGAAGTTGATTAGGAAAGGGTGTGATGCCTATCTCGCTCATGTTTTGGATACCAGAGTGATAGGTTCTCAACTTGATAGCATTCCCACAGTTTCAGAGTTTTCAGATGTTTTTCCTGAGGAGTTGCCAGGATTGCCTCCTGAGAGAGAGGTGGAGTTTGGTATTGATTTATTGCCAGGTACCACTCCTATCTCTATTACTCCTTATAGAATGGCACCTGTTGAATTAAGAGAGTTGAAGGTGCAATTACAGGAGTTGTTGGATAAGGGATTCATTCGTCCTAGTGTTTCACCATGGGGAGCTCCTGTTTTGTTTGTTAAGAAGAAAGATGGTACTATGAGATTGTGTATCGATTATAGGCAATTGAACAAGGTAACTATTAAGAATAAATATCCTTTGCCTAGAATTGATGATCTCTTTGATCAATTGAAGGGAGCAGCTGTGTTTTCCAAGATTGATTTGAGATCGGGGTACCATCAGTTGCGGGTCAGAGTTGAGGATGTGCCTAAGACAGCTTTCCGTACAAGGTATGGGCATTATGAGTTTTTAGTGATGCCTTTTGGTTTGACAAATGCACCTGCCGCTTTTATGGATTTGATGAATAGGGTGTTTAGGCCCTATCTGGATCAGTTTGTGGTAGTCTTCATTGATGATATTTTGGTGTATTCGCGTAATGAAGAAAAGCATGACAAGCATCTGCGGATTGTGTTGCAGATTTTAAGAGAGAAGCAATTATATGCTAAACTGTCAAAGTGTGAATTCTGGCTTGATCAGGTAACTTTTCTTGGTCACATAGTTTCAGCAGATGGTATTAAAGTTGATCCAAGTAAAGTTGAAGCCATTATGAATTGGAGTCCACCAAAGTCTGTGACGGAGGTCAGAAGTTTTCTGGGTTTGGCAGGCTATTATCGACATTTTGTAAAAGGTTTTTCTTTGATAGCTACTCCACTTACCAGATTACTTCGAAAGGGAGTGAGATTTGTGTGGACGGATCAGTGTCAAGATAGTTTTGAGCAGTTGAAAGAAATGTTAACTCAAGCACCTGTTCTTACTTTACCTGTGGAAGACAAACCATATGTGATTTATAGTGATGCTTCACATAGTGGTTTGGGTTGTGTGCTGATGCAAGAAGGTAAGGTGATAGCTTATGCTTCTCGACAATTGAAGCCGCATGAACTTAACTATCCGACACATGACTTGGAGTTAGCAGCCATTGTGTTTGCATTGAAGATTTGGCGACATTATTTGTATGGAGAGAAATGTTTTATTTATACTGATCATAAAAGCTTGAAATATTTGGAAGTTCAAAGAGAGCTTAATCTTCGGCAGAGACGGTGGCTGGAATTGATTAAAGACTACGACTGCTTGATTGATTATCATCCAGGTAAAGCAAATGTTGTTGCTGATGCTTTAAGTCGAAAGTCTTTGGCAGGTTTAACTGTTTATTCGCTCTCGTTGCTTGTTGAGTTGAGAGCGTTGCATGTTAGCTTTGTATCTTGTGATGATGGTGCATTGTTAGCACAGTTGCATTTGAGACCGGTATTGTTGGATCAGATTAAAGAAGCCCAATTGGTTGATGAGAAGATTCAGAAAATTGTTTCAGATTGCCAACAAAGAGAGAGCCAAGATTTTATTGTGAAAAATGATGGTAGCCTGTGGTTTAAAGATAGATTGTGTGTTCCTGATGATGCTAGCTTGAGAAGGATTATTTTAGAAGAAGCACACCAATCGGCTTTTGCTATGCATCCAGGTAGTACGAAGATGTATCAAAATTTGAGACAGAATTACTGGTGGTCTGGTATGAAGAGAGACATTGCAGAGTTTGTATCTAAATGTCTCACATGTCAACGGGTTAAAGCTGAACATCAGGTTCCAACGGGATTGCTTCAACCATTATCAGTGCCGGAATGGAAATGGGATAGAGTGACTATGGATTTTGTATCAGGATTGCCCTTGACTCAGAGGAAGCATGATGCCATTTGGGTGATTGTTGATAGATTGACAAAAACAGCTCATTTTCTTCCGGTTCGGATGGATTATTCTCTCGAGAGATTGGTTGAGCTGTATATCCATGAAATTGTGAAATTGCATGGAGTCCCAATTTCTTTAGTGTCTGATCGAGATCCTAGGTTCACTTCGAGATTTTGGAAGAGTTTGCATGGGGCTTTGGGTTCTCGATTGCACTTTAGTACTGCTTTCCATCCGCAGACAGATGGACAGTCAGAGAGAGTGATACAGATTATTGAGGATATGTTGAGAAGCTGTGTCATTGATTTCTCTGGAAGTTGGGACATATTCTTGCCACTTGTGGAATTTGCTTATAACAATAGTCACCAATCGAGCATTGGGATGGCACCATTTGAGGCATTGTATGGGAGGAGGTGTAGGACACCTTTGTGTTGGAGTGAAACTGGTGAAGGTAAGATAATTGGCCCTGATTTGGTTAAAGAAACTGAAGAGAAAGTGAAAATGATTCGAGATAGATTAAAAGCAGCTTCAGATCGGCAGAAGTCTTATTCGGATTTAAAAAGGAGAGACATTGAGTATAATGTGGGAGATAAAGTATTTTTGAAAGTGTCTCCTTGGAAGAAGATTCTGAGATTTGGTCGAAAAGGGAAGCTGAGTCCTCGTTTCATTGGACCCTATGAAGTGTTGGAAAGAGTTGGGCCAGTTGCTTATCGGCTTGCTTTGCCACCGGAATTGGATAGAATTCATAATGTCTTCCATGTTTCTATGTTGAGGAAGTACAGATTAGACCCTTCTCATGTGTTATCAGTTGAATCTATTGAAGTAAGTCCGAATCTGACATTTGAAGAGGAACCTGTCGCTATTTTAGCACGTGAAGTGAAAGAATTAAGGAATAAGAAAGTGCCTTTAGTGAAGGTTCTTTGGAAGAATCATAGGAAAGAAGAGGCCACTTGGGAGAGCGAGCAAACTACGCGAGATCAATATCCTCAACTATTTCAGACTTGATATCAGGTAATTTCGAGGACGAAATTTCTTTTTAGAGGGGGAGAATTGTAATATCCCAAATTATGCCCTAGAAGTTTTAATATTATTGTTATTTTTATTTGGATTAAGAGTATATGTTAAGTTGATAAGAAAAGAGAATGTTCATATGTTATTTGAAAGAAAAGTGAGGTGTAGAGAAGATGTATATGTAGTGTTTATGGTAATATATATAACATATATGTTGGTCAAATGAAGAGTCAAAGTGATGGTTAAGTGGAAGAAGATATTTTTGGTTGTTATTGAAATTACTATAAAGGGCATGCATAATGAAAAGAAGTTTAACTTTGTTAAAGAGGGCATTTTGGTAATTCTTCTTTTGAAATTGTGTGGTGGAGATTAATAGAGAGTTTGACTTTTATTTTGATCAAATTATTTTCTTCTTTTCACGTGTGGCCGGCCAACCTAAAGAACAAGAGAGAAAGCAAAGGTTTGATGATATTTTAAGCTCAAATTGAAGAAGCTTCAAGTGATTAAGTGGAAATCCAAGAAGATTCAATATTTTTGGTAAGTCTCTCTTGATTCTCTTAACTTATTTAAGTTGGTTGTGAGTTTGGTTGTGGATATTTGATGGTAAGGTTGTGTTGATTGTCATATGTTGAATTTAATTGATTTTGGTGTTGGTTTTGGGTTTGAAGATGATAAGTTAAAAAAGATGTTGATTTTAGGGTTTTGGAAATGGTAAGTGATAAGCTATATTGTGTTATTTTGGATTAGGGTTTTGGAAGAAGGTTTTGCTCTAAGTTGAGAAGTGAAGGATTCTTGAAGAAAAGAAAGTGTTTAGAGTGTGTAATTTGTGCTTAAGGTAAGTACAAACTATTTGATTTCAAATATGCATATAATGTTTAAGCTTAACATTCTTTTCTTTGTAAATGTGTTGAGGAATCAAATGTGTTGTTAATGTGTTTTGATAATGTAAATATTGTGATGAGCATGTAAAATAAATGTTGAGGATGTTGATTGTGTTCAATTGAATGAGGTTATGTTTTGTAGAATGTGGTTGAAGTTAACCAAAAGAAATTTGGCTAGGTTTAGGGTTTTTGCATGAGGGACACGACTTAACCAAGTAAGAGACACGGCCAAGTTGAATAATTTTGGAGAGACACGGCCATGTTCAAGGAAATTTGGCCGTGTTGCACTTATTTTGGAGAGACACGGCCGTGTCCATTGCCTGTGTCCACTACTGGATTTTGGTGTTGGGAGACACGGCCACAAGCTTGGCCGTGGCCTATGCCCGTGTTTGCTACTGGAAGATTGGGTTGAGAGACACGGCCACAAGCTTGGCCGTGTCCCTCAAGTATGCTGCCCGTGTCTCTCAAGTGTGTTAGCCATTGTGATTTTTCTTTGAATGTTTTGCATTGTTTTGATTCTTCAATGGTTCTTTTTGTATCTAAATCTAAAGATGAACACTATAACATTTCTAAAACAAAAAATGGTCTAAACAAATGTATATGGATGATTCTATATATGAAAGATATAAATTGTTGTATATGCATATCAATGTTGAATCATGAAATGTGGAATGATATGGTATATGATATGAAGCCATTGTGATTGGCAATGATACTCAAATGTGATATGGAGCCATTGTGATTGGCTATGATGATTTAATTGAATGAAGTAAGGCATGTTGGCCTAGATAATAATGAGAAGTGATAATGGAATTGATAAATGAAATGTTTGTATGTTTAATATGTTGATTCAACTTTCAGAGTTCTATTTTTGGAGGCATGCCTGTAGTTCACTGGATAGGTGAAATGGGATGGCCCGTAAACCGGTTCCAGTTGATAATGTGAAATGTAATTGGATAGGCGAAATGGGATGGCCCGTAAGCTAATTTCCAATTAATAAATGTGAAATGCTTGGATAGGTGAAATGGGATGGCCCGTAAACCGATTCCAAATGATAAATGTATTGATGATTGTAATATAAACCAAAACAGTAACTCTGAACTTTGAATAACATATTAGTGTGTTTTGGGACCAGGTCTGTCTTGGTTTTTAATGTGAATTATGGAATGAAATGTACACAATACATAATTAAATATGGCTTGAGAAGCTATGTTGAATGATGAACTTGTGGAAATATAACATGATGTATAAACTTGATTGTATGACATAGACATTCCATCAAAGCATATTGTTATGGTAGTTTGTATTACTAAGCCGTTGGCTTAGCGCGTTAGCGTTTAAACGCGCAGGTGATAGAGTTGAACCTGAGGGCTCTTCGAGACCATTTGAGACTAGACATTGAAGGATCTATTATTGGAAGCTAAAGATCAGAGAAGTGCTGCCAATCATGTATATATTCTATGTTTTGTAAACTTTGGTTATAACTTATTGTATTTGCAAATATTTGTAATAACTTCCGCTGTGAACTTTTAAATATTTTATATATGATGTCTTTTGGATTTTCTTTTAAGTATTTGAAATTTGTTTTACTTATTTTCAAAGTTATGTTTATGTTGTGTATTTTTAAATGGTGGCATTTTCTATATTCAGTATACGTATTATACGATTGTTTAAGCATGCTTGGTACGTATACAGTATATAGGGGTGTTACAGGCCTCATTTTGAGATTGGTGTATTCATAATTAGCGAGTGGAGCAGATTAACTCATACTTATAATGAAGTTATATTACATGTTGTTTACATACATAATGTGAATCTTAACTTAATTAGAAAATATAAATATGATGATTGCATGAAAATAGTTTAATTATGCAGTATTCTACTTTTATATGTGATATCGAGTAGACATTGTATGGCAATGGTTAAAGTACCCACTGGGCAATAAGTTGCTCAGCGAGTTATATGTCTAACTCGCAGGTAGTGTATAGAAGATCAGCATTTCTGCAGCGGCTCGCATCAGCTCGACAATGATTAGGATAGGACTTTTGACATAAAATAGTAGTATGGCATGTACGTTATATCTATTGTAAAGGTTTGTTAACATATTAAGTATTATGGTGTATGTAACAAGAGAATAAACAGTGGTATGGTAATGAAACTTAGCAAATGATATGTAATCTTGAGAAATAATATAGAAGTGTGAACTTTTCTTGCAGGATTGTAGTTGAGATTATAAGGGTGGATTATTGGGAGTGTGCTTGAGTTGAATTGTGAAATAAAATATTTTTTTCAAAAATAAGAAAAATCAGTTTTGTCGACACTTGGGACCCAAATTTCTAGGCGAACCTCTGGCAAAATTTCTGTAAAATCGGAACTAAAATTTGACTAAGTAAAATTGGTAGCAACATTAGGATAGTGTGGCGCCTCTACTCGGCTTACACATGTAGGCCGGGAAGGGGTGTTACGTGATTACTCGTTCATAACTTTTAAACCGCGCACTTCCGCCGAATGCTGCGGTACACTTTTTGACCCAGTTTTTCCTCTACTTTTCATTTTTGAGATCCATTATTACTTTCAAGACACTTTTGATATGGACCATGATGCCCCTGATCAAAATCCCCTATATCTTCCAAACCGTGCATTTTCAGGAAAAACCGTGTCGCGCTGTTGCTACCCGATTTTTCTCTACTTTCTATTTTTGGAGTCTGTTATATGCACTATTAAGGACCTTTGAAACAACTTTTGGAAATTACAGTCACCTCCCAAAACTTTTTAGAAATTACAGTCACCTCCCCAAAACTTTGCAATCTTTTCAAATAGGTCCTTTCAGTTCTACCGAACTTCCCTTCACTTCGCGCTCTTGAGTAGCTTCTCGGGATGGTTCCTCTTACTGTACATGGACGTACTGTACATATGTATAAATTGGGTCATGACATCTAATGTTCCACTCTTTTGTTCTTCCTTTTTTCAAAGATTTAGCTATTTTTAATTGGACCTTATATCCTCTCCTTGCCCTCCTGTGTGGCAAAATATTTGTAAGTGAGTTTAAAAATATTTGGTTTATAAACTCAAAAAATTGAAAAGGAGAAACTTTGCCCCTTGTGTAGGCTCAAACCAAAGATTTTATCCATGTAAGCTTTGATTGATGTTTTTGCCGTCTTGTTCTTCGCATAAGCACGCATTTCTTCTCTTTGCAAGATTACTGGAGCTTTCTCAAGCAATGGGCTTTCTATGCCCCCTTGATTTGATATCTTCTTTTGATTTCTTGCTGTTCATTTTGACAAGGAATAGACAACACAAGATAAGAAAGTGTGATGTGACATGCTCGTGTATGCATGATATGCATGAATGATACTTACATCAGTTTTATTGACTCACAGACTGAAGTGATCAGCAGAAGTGTTCTCATTGACTCCTTTTGACACTTGTTCAAGTCTTGCATGGGAATGCTCGAAAGCTTTTGCATTTGTGGCCTTCATCTTCAAGATGTTGAAAACATGAGTGGTGGAGACCCTGAGCAGCAGAGTCAGGGATGCATCCATTTCCAACTATGTTTCAGCATGTCGGTTGATAGCTTCTTCATGACCTTGCCAATAATCATTTCAACAGACTTCCCTTAGCTCGAAGGCTTTGTATGACAAAACACTCTTTTTTTTTTGAATTTTGATTTTGAAAACAAATGTTGGCTTTGCCAAATTAATGTTAATGTACCTCAGGACTTGATTTTCCAAATTAATATATCTATAACATGACAACCCTAGTTACCGTACTAAACTCGGGAATTATTTCTATTTAAGCCAGAATTATTGCACTTCAGATAGGCACATGCACATTACTTGGCCAAAGGTCTCATTTGAGTTTAAATATTCACTATCTCATATGCATGCTTATCCAAACTATCTCCACTAATAGACTCTACCTACCAAGAGAGATCAACACTTCTTTGTTAGGCTTAAAATGGGGTCTATGAGGGACACGGGTTTAAATGAAGGCCATTTTGAGATTGGAGCTGGTGTGACAAAATGGACAAACCCTCACACTACAAATTTTTATTTGAATTTTTGGCAGCTGGGAGCAATCTTGCTAGACTCCAAATTCCTTTTATCTTCTTGGCATTAATCTGGATCTTGATTAGGACAGTTTTTGCCCATGCAAAAAAGTTTAATACCCAAATTCGCTTCTTTTCTTCTTTTCCCTTTTCTTTCCTCTTATTTTTCTTACTCTTCTCTTTTCCTTATCATTTTGTCCTTCTTTTTTGTAGGACTATCAAGTACAGAATTTTTAAGAACTGGATAATCTTCCTCCTTTTCTCCAATTTTGGTTGAATCTTTGGTTGGGTTAGACCAATTCAAGTCAAACCATCCTTATGGAAGCCTTTTGCTGCTTTAGATAAACGAGAACTCAGTTGGCTTTCTGAACCGCCTTTTTAGGTTTTATCTTTTTTCTTTTCTTTTCCTTTCTCTCTTTTTTCTTTACTTTTTCTTTTCTTTTCTTCTTCTTTTTTTCTTTGCTCTCATTTCTCTTGTTTTCTTTTCTTCTCTCTTTTTTTTTTGTTTGGTTCTAGCTCTAAAAGAGTAGTCTTGTTTGTACCAACTTGGGCTTCCAATAATAGATCTTCTTTAACAGGGCTAAATCATTTGTTACTCTAATGTTGTCTTGATATATTTGAGATATTAAGAAAACTTCAACTACCCTTATGGTCTTGAAAAATTCAACTACCCTTATGATCTTGAAAAATTCAACTACCCTTATGATCTTGAAAACATCAACTACCCTTATGGTCTTGAGAACTTCAACTATCTTCATGTTCTTGAAACATCAACTATGATCTTGACTAATCATTGGTTTCTTTGATCTTCTTGCCTATTCATCTTAGTGATCATAAGACTTGTCAAAAGTCTCATAACAACTCAGAGTAGGTTGTTGGGGTTATATGCCAATGAAAAGAAAGCTAAAATTTTATGAAGGCTCAAAGGGACAACTAGGGATTGATATTTAACAGGGTGGATACTAATTGTTGGCTCGTCAAACAATGCCTAGATCATCTCTCCCTTAAATAAGCAAAGTTCAATTTCGCCTCGAAAGCTTATCAAAGCATGTTCTAAGACTAACTAGGACCTAGACAAAGGTAATTATGCAGGAGCCCTCTCTAAGTAAGCATACACAACTCAATGCTATAGAGCAATTCCCTCACCTAGTAAAGTCATTCAAGTCATGATGCTTAAATATATTAACTCATGAATTATCAAGATAGATTCCTCATTGATTGAGCACCAAAATGAATAAAGACCAACAAAAATTTTGATGAAAATAATTTATTCAAGCAATTTTAAATTTGAAAAACAAGATTGTTCCAATTAAATAAAGTAAAATTGAAAAGCAACATTCAAGCTAAGGAAAGTTTGTTGAGTTTAAGCTTCTTTTCCTTTCACATCTTCAATATTTCCATCTTGAAAGGAGGATAAGACAAAATCTTCTTCCAATCCTTTTCCCACCATGAAGGTTGATGGTGGAGGCACCCTGTTGGACCTTGGAAATGGATTATCTTTGGTGTTGGGCTTATCCGGCTCGAGTAGCTTGCCACTATCAATCAAATTCTTGACCTCATGCCTCAACTTCATACAATTGTCCATTTTGTGTCCAGGTCTTTGATGGAACTGGCAAAATGCATTAGTATCAAAGTTAGGAGGAAGAGGATTAGGCAAAGGATGAGGAGTCAAGGGTTGTAACAATCCCTTCTTTTGTAGCTTATTGAGAACCCAAGATAGAGGCTTCCCCAGATCTGACAATTGTCTTTTATTTCCTTGACCGGTTACATTAACATCAACTTCTTTTTGTGTGCTTTGATTGCCAGACTGGTAATTCCCCTTCTCATTCCTTTTTATTGAAAAGCGATTCTTCTCTCTTTCCTACTCTTGTAGACCAGCTTGGAGAAGATCTTTGAAGTCACGGATGAGTGTATGAGACATCCTCTCACGAAGACTAGGCAACATTCCTCTCACAATTATCCTTATTTTATCGGATTCATCGGGCCTCTTCTTAAGTAAAGCAGCCTTGTTTCTCCACCTTTTCACATAGTCCACAAAATTCTCATTTGGCCTGTGCCTAATGGACTCCACTTCCATCAAGGTAACTTCCAACTCAACATTATATCCATATTGTTGGATGAAGGCTTTGTAAAGTAGATCCCAACTTTTTTGTGTTCCATCATCTATGGTATTGAACCAATTTTGGACAATAGGGTACAATGAGAGCATGAAGTACCTTAGAGTTTGAGTCTTAGTAGCTCGGGCAGGCTGCATGGCAGTGATATACTGCTTCACATGAAGATGAGGATTTCCGGTGCCATTGTACTTAGCAAAGGAAGGCATCTTGAATTTATAAGGGACCTATTCATCTTGTTCAAATAGTTTGTCGATCTCAGACATCTCTTCGGTTTTCAACTTCTTCTCAAATTTATTTTCTAAATCAGCAATCATCTTTTCAACATCGGATGTCTCGGTCTTTTCAATAGTTGCCTTCTCACCAACCTTTTGATCCTTTTTGTCTTGGGGATCTTGGTAGTATTGAGCCCAATCATCATCATCAATGATCACCTTATCATCATCAAAAGCTACTTCATCAATTTTAGCCTTCCCCTGGACTTTCTTGGTGCTAGCAGATGCTTCGGCATTATTTCCTAAAATTGCAGCTAGTTGATTCTTTATGGTCTTGGCCATGGCCTCTTTTATTTGTTCCATCTTGGCATTGAGGGTCTCATCCACCATTCTTTGAATTTGTTCGGGTTCCATTGTTTTTGGTGAGCAAGTGATTGAGTCGTTGCTAGACACTTCGTCTCTGGCATAGGTCGGATTGTTGTAAGCTTTAGAACTATCATAATCCAGGGCTGTGAGCCAGAGAGGATCAATGATATGAGATGCAAATGTATACATGTATGCATGTATGCACAAACAATCAACAAATAAGGATAAATAGGACGTTTCTTCCAACCTTATAACATCCACACAAGAATGGCGAGTCTCTTTTCCTAGGTATACAAAATACCAACATGTGGTATCTTGCTTTCGAATAATTCCCTCAGACGTTTCAACCAATAGTTATATTTTTGAAGATGGAAATCCATCCATGATAATTCCCATAATTAGGTTTTAATCCATTCAACCAACTAAAGTAGCTTTTATGCTACATTGGATTAGAACGAAATTAAGAGGTTTATTATAAATAGATTTCTCACTTGAAAAAAGTAACTAATGGTTCATGCCAAAAACAAGCCCATGATTAATTTATTCTTAGTGTAAACTAGGCCCACAATTGATTTTTGGTATTTCATAATTGACCTAAATTTTTTTGCAAACTCTTTGTAAAAAACAAATGGTTGGGTGAAAATAGTTTTGTTTCTAAGCCCATTGTAAAAGATTTTAGAAAAATGGATTTTGGGCTTAGTATTTGGGCCATGGACCAAAGAATTTTTTATTTGATTTTAGAAAAGTCTTATATCCAAAGACCAACTTGAAAAAATATAGAAAATACCTTTGGTCTTTTGGACTTTAAAGAAAAGTTTATTTTGAGCTTACAATATACTTAGGTCATATTAGAAAAAGAACAAACCAAATAAGCCATGATTTAAGCCAAGATAAATTAACCATAGTCAAACAACATACATTTGGGGTAAAAACCGAAGGAAAGTAACTAGGACGATTACATGAGCTTTAGTCTTTGGGTAAAAAGGCTTAGGTTCTCATAGCAAGTATATACCAAATGGTACGAGGCTATGAGTGGTTATGCCATGCTCGATCTCCATACCTTGAGTGAAAGTATGGTATCCCTTACATAACATAACACGGGTAACACGGGCATCCTAACTCACGCACACGATGCAATCTAAGATGATGCAATGGATAATATCATTATAAGAAAGAATAGAATAATATAAAGACCAACAGAATCAACTTCTCTTATCCCCAGTGGAGTCGCCACTGTGAGCGGGGATTTTCGCCCCCACTCCCGGTGGAATGGTTCTTGCGACTTCGACACTGTTTAGGCTTGGGGCCTTAGAGAACATGGACCTAAGTCTGGAGAAAATGGAGTTGCCACCCGGACGCGATTCCTAAGGAATCCCTAACCCCTTAATGGGTTCGGAAAGTTGGGTACATGCGGGGAAGGTGAGAAATGGCCCAGCACCCCCACAACGCCCGGTTCATTGGAACCGGCCTCCTTTACAGGCCTTAATATTATAAAATTCTTAAATATAATAACATTATCCATATTACACACAATAATTAAAAGAAAGCTTCAATATATTAAAATCAAAGCAATGTCCAAACAACGCAAATAAATGGACACCCATCCAAGGGTGGAAACATGTCCTTACATCACATGTCTAAATAGGACAACCACCAAAAGGTAGAAACATGCCCTTTACATAGGTTCTAAAATAGAAAAGCAAATTAAATTACATGATGTTTAACCAATGAGGTACCCACCAAGTGGAAACATACCTCTTACAACTTTTGGAAATCTAAATTAATTGGTAAAGTAAATAATCATTCATCATAAATAAATCATTCATCAAAGATATTAATCAAAATATAAAATAAACATCCATCCATGATAAATTAAATAAATCAAGTCTTGAAATTAAATAAATTAAAGTACAAGAAATAAATCAAAGCATAATTAAGTATGGAATCGAATAAAGCAAATAAAAGTCCAATTATGGCTACTGTGACTTTTATGGAATTAAAATAAATTAGGGTTTTATATTTTAAAGGGTTGGTAAGACTCTTTGATTAACAAAATTAAGGTTTGGATGATGATATTATGAAACTAGGGTTTTAAACACTTTAAAATACTTTAATTTGTGATTTTTGGTTATTGGGTTCCTAAGCTACTGTGTAAAATTTAGGTTTTTATGTTTTTATGTTTTTTAATGTTTTAAAAGGAATAGGGTTCATAAAAATTAGGGTTTAAGGTTTTAAAAGGGTTAGTGTTCATTATTTTGAATTTTGGAAGTTGAATTTGGATTTGATATTTTGGAAGTAGGGTCACGGGTGGTGAATAATTTTTAGAAATTTGGAAATCAATTTGATATTTTATGGAATTTTATGAATTTAAACAAATAAATTAAAGTTTTTATAAGTAGAAAAGATGTTTTTTAAGGCTTTTTGAATGAAAAAGTACCAAGTTTAAAGTTTTAAAAGAAACAGAATTTGATTTTGTTTTTGTTGAAGAATATGTTCAATTAGAGTTTTAAGGTTTTTAAGAAGAAAAAATAACAATTTTAATTCTTTTTGGAAAATAAAGTAACAAAATAAGGTTTTTTGGCTTTAGAAAAACTAAATTAAAGTTCAAAGGTTTTTAATTTTGATTTCATAAATTTGTTACTGTGTAAAGAAAACAATTAAAGAAAATTAATTAACACACCTTCTTTTGATGATTTCTCCAAAAAATAATTCTTCTTGGATGAACTAGCTCCAAAGACAAGCTTTTTTTGCCTTTGAATCCTCTAAATCGTGCTGCTGCTGTTCCAGAAAAAAGTTGAATTGAATTTCTTCTTTTCCTTCCTTGATTTGGTTTTAAATTTTCCAAACTACTCTTGGATTTTTTTTTGCCTCCCTTTTTTTAATTGTCTTTGGTTCTTATTTATAGTGGTTTGAGGTTGTTTATTCCTAATTATTTAAGGTAAGTAATATTAATAAAAAAAAAAAGAAACCAAAACCTAATTGGATTAGGTTTCGAAAAATTTGAGTCGGAAAATTTGCGCTGCCGAAAAAAAACTGCTGCGGAAAAACTGCGCTGGCGAAAAAATATGCTGCAGCTGGCCGCGGCAGTGCACCCAGAGCGGGCCCATAAGCTATTTCGCAGGCAGAAAATTTCTGTGTGGCTATTTCACAGGCAGAAAAATTCTGCATGTGAAATACCACAGTGACACGGGCCCGCGCGACGGTTTTTTTGTAGCCGATTTTTCCGACTCCGATTTTTTTTTATTTTTATTTTTTGACTTTTATTTGTTTATTTCTATTTTTTATTAAAAAAAATTAGATACTAAAGCAAAAATTATTTAATAAAAATTATTTTGGACCAATTAGACAACAAAATTTGTTTTAGACTAAATAAAACATATTGGACCGGATTAGGTCAAAAATTAAGGTTCTACAGTATGTTTCCACTTCGTGGGTACCACATTAATTAAGTTCTATGTAATTTAAATTGCTTT
Source organism: Garcia nutans (assembly GCA_947685225.1). NCBI lineage: Eukaryota > Viridiplantae > Streptophyta > Magnoliopsida > Malpighiales > Euphorbiaceae > Garcia > Garcia nutans. Next base: position 27,253,449 of record CANTUV010000009.1, on the reverse strand, counting down.
TTTTTAGACCAATGTAAAGAACATGTTTATACTTTTTGGTGGGTGTCCTATTAGTTTAGACATGGATGATGTAAGGACATGTTTCCATCCTCGGATGGGTGTCCATTTATTTGTTTTGCTTAAACATTACTTTGATTTTAATATAATGATGCTTATTTTAATTGTTGCATGTAATTTGGTTAATATTGTTATATTTAAGAATTTTATAATATTAAGACCTGTAAAGGAGGTCGGTTCCAATGAACCGGGCGTTGTGGGGGTGCTGGGCCATTTCTCACCTTCCCCACATGTATCCAACTTTTCGAACCCATTAGGGGGTTGGGGATTCCTTAGGAATTGAGTCATCCACCCCTTTCTTTTTTCCGGCCCATCCGGGTGGTGACTCCATTTTCTCCAGATTTAGGTTCGTGTTCTTTAAGGCCCCGAGCCTAAACAGTATCGAAGTCGTAAGAACCATTCCACCGGGAGTGGGGGTGAAAATCACAAATAGTTCTTGAGTCTCTTCTTGCTCCACAGTTTGTTCTAGCTCATCATTATTTTCTTTTGAATCATTATTTATTTTGATGCTCTTCAAATGTACCTACATATTATCAATAACACTACCTTTAGGATTCATCAAAAATAGCATGAATTGATTCTTCAACTACTAGGTTCTCCTATTAAATACTCTATATGCTTTACTAGAAGTTGAATACAGTAGAAACACACCTTCATCCAATTTGGATAAAAATTTTCCATGGTTATCTTTGGTATTCAATACGAAGCATTTGCACCCAAATACACTAAGGTATGAAATTTTGGATTTTCTTCCATTCCATACCTCATAAGATGTTTTATTCATTAAAGGTCCTTTGAAAACTCTGTTTGAAATATAACATACGATATTAATGGCTTCCGTCCAAAAGTAAGAAGGTAAATTATACTCATTGAGCATTGTTCTAGCCATTTCTATCGATGTTCTATTTTTTTTCAACCACACCATTTTGTTGTGGTGTTCTATGAGCTAAAAAATTATGTGAAATTCTAAGTTTATTGCAAAAATTTTCAAAGTTATCATTTTTAAATTCTTTGCCATGATCACTTCTAATAAATGTAATCACATAGCCTTTTTCATTTTGAACTCTTTTTGCAAAAATTTTGAAATGATTAAAAGCTTCATTCTTTTAAGCTAAGAAATTAACCCATGTAAATCTTGAGTAATCGTCAACAAGTACAAATGCATACAACTTGCCACCTAAACTAGGAACTCTATTTGGTCCAAACAAGTCTAAATGAATTGTTTCTAGAGGTCCAAATGTGCTTACAAAATTCTTAGTTTTGAACGAGCTCTTATGTTGTTTTCCAAATTGACAAGATTCACAAATTTTATCTTTATTAATTTCATTTTAAGGAGCCCATCCACAAGTTCATCTTTGCATAGACAATGCAATTGATCCATATTAACATGTCCTAATCTTCTAGGCCAAAGCCAAGCATTATTACTAATAGTGACTAAGCATTCAAAATCATTATTAGAGTGTAATAAATTTTATAAGTGTTACCAATTCTACTTCCATTGAATGCAAGTTCATCACTATAAGAGTTTATTTTACATCCTTTAGAATTAAAATTGACATTATATCATTTGTCACACAATTGATTAACACTAAGAAAGTTATGTTTCAATCCATCAATGAACCATACATCATCAATCATGCTCTTACCAAGCATACCAATAGAACCAATGCTTATTATTTTTCCTTTAGCATTATTTTCAAATGTCAAATTACCTTTTTGCTTATAAGTAAGAGTTGTGAAAAGTTTTGCATTACCGGTCATATTCCTTAAGCATCAATTACCTACAAGCGAAACACTCTCATTGTTAGTAGAATTTAGGCATACCTACAAAATAATAAGGTTTATCTTCTTTTACGTACCCAAATGAACTTGGTTCCTTGGGGGTTAGTTGTGGAAGGATCCTCTAATTTGAGGTGAGCCTTCCTAATATAGCAATATGTACTTTTATGATAAAATTTCATGCAATACCGGCATCGATACAGGGTTTTATGATTTTGCTTCCTTTTTCTATTTAACTTAAATTAGAATCACAAGTGTGTGTTGGATAAGATTGTCTATGTGGGTTCTTGTTGTTGTGTTTAAGCTTTGTGTACATATATACATAATTTGCTCTTGGAACCTTAGTTCTAAAGCCTAGTGAGCCTTGAATAGTCTTTTTAAGACTTTTAGGCTTAGTGTGTGTATTTGTGTTCTTTACAACTTCAGCACTAGAGGTTTGAGTTGTAGAGGCTTTAACAAATATTGGTGCATTGGATGTAGCAGCAGAAGAGTCATTGAACCCTAAACCATACTTGGAGGAAAGTGACCTTTGAATATTAATCAATGTATCTAAGGCTTCTTTACCTTTATGAAACTTAGAAATAGAGTTCTTTAGTTCATTTATTTCTCCTTTTAATATATCATTTTCCTTGGAAATTTTCTCTAAGCTAGATGAATTTCTAGACATTTCATCAATAGATTTCAACAATTGTTCATTTGATGTCTTTAATTCTAAAGTATAATTTTTTAAAGAAACAAACACTTTTTCTAGCTTAGACCATTTTTCTTTATAGAATTTCTTCTTAGAGAAATATTTTTGAACTCTTAAGTTCATATGCTCAACCAAATCACTATCATCTAAAGCATCATCAACATTGTCACTGTGTGTATTAAAATTTCATGATAGAATACATGCATCATTGGTGTGATCATCATCATCTCCAATTGCCATGAGATAATGATTTTCAATGCCTTCCTCTTCCTCCTCTTCTTCTTCGCTTGAGGAGTCATCATCCCATGTGGCTTTGAGAAACTTCTTCCTTTCTTTGTCCCATTTCTTCTTGTTCTTCATCTTGAAACAATCTGTTTATTGTGACCTTTCTTGCCACATTCATCGCATTTTATTTCATTCTTCTTCTCTTTTTCCTTGAAAGAGGATTTTGATGAATTACCTTTATTAGCTTGCCATCTCTTCTTTCTTTTCCATTCAGTTGCTCTTTTAGATAGCATGGCCATTTCTTCATCATCATCACTATCTAGCATGGCCATTTCTTCATCATCATCACCATCTTTTCAATTAAGCTTTCAACATCATTGGTAACTTTGAAATCAATTGCTTTCCTCTTATTCCTCTCAACTTTGTCATCTTCTTTTTTGATGTGTAATTCAAAGGTGAGAAGTTTTCCAATTAGCTCATTAGTCCTTATTGTGCTAAGGTCATGAGCTTCTTCAATTAAAGACACCTTTGATTCAAAGTTCTTCTTAGCTCTAAGTGCTCTCAGTATTTTGCTATTAACATCACATTGATCATAGAATTTTCCATATTTCTTCAAGTCATTGACAATATCAAGTAACCAATTCATCATTTTGGTGACATTTTCATTGGGCTTCATTTTGAAAAGTTCATACTCATGCATAAGCATTTGAGTCTTTGTGAACCTCACTTGGGTGGACTCTCATGATAATTCTCAAGAGTTTTTCAAATGATATGTGCACAAATAAGATGTTTAACTCTTCCTCCTTCTTCTCTAAACAAAGAGTTCACTAAGATAGAGATGCCCTATTATTCATGTAGAGAGCCCTTTCTTGAGTATCAAATGATATTTCTCTAGGAAGAGGCACTTGAACACCATCAACCTCATGAGTAGGAGGTTTCCACTCATTTTTCATATATTTCCAAAGCTCAACTTCCTCACTATCAAGTAATAAATACATCTTATGTTTCTAATAAGAATAATCCATTCCATCAAAGTAAGGTTTAAGGTTGGAATTGAGATTTCCATTAGATAAAAAGGTTGAAGTGGAAGTATTAGATGGAGGAATGGATGCCATGGTGGATCAAGTTTCATAATTAAGCTTCTTGAAATTTTGAGGCTCTAATAATTGTTGTTCCAAGATGGCAACCAAGAGGGGGGGGGGGGTGAATTGGTTGTTTTTAAGAAGTGATGGTAAATTAAAATTAAAAGAAAAACAAGGGAAGAGAAGAGTAGTTATGAGCGGGGATTTTTGCCCTCACTCCTGGTGGAATGGTTCTTGCTACTTTGGCACTGTTAGGCTCAGGGCCTTAGAGAACAAGGGCCTAAACCCAGAGAAAATGGAGTCGTCACTTGGACGGGCCGGGAAAAATAAAGGTGTGGATGACTCGATTCCTAAAAAATCCCTAACCCCTCTATTGGGTTTGAAATGTTGGGTATGCATGGGAAGGTGAAAAGTGGCCCAGTACTCCTATAATGCCCGGTTCACTGGAATTGGTCTCCTTTTCAGGTCTAAAAATTATAAGATTCTTAATTATTATGACATTATCCATACTACATGCAACAGTCAAAATAAATACACATCCATCACATTATTATGTAAAAATAAACAAAATTGGCACCCATCCAAGGATGAAAGCATGCCTTTATAAATGTCCATTGTCTAAAAGAAGTGTAGACCCCTAATTTTTTATCAAGTCCGGTCCAATATATTTTGTTTAGTCCAAAATAATTTTTGTGTTGTTTAATATATTTTAATTGGTCCAAAATAATTTTTGTTATCTTAATTGAATAATTTTTGCTTTACTATCTAATTTTAATTAATAAAAATAAAAATAAACAAATAAAAATCAAAATATAAAAATAAAAATAAAAATCGGCGACGAAAAAATCGTCTCCGAAAATTCCAGCGCAGGCTTGGCCGTGGGCCATTTCGCCCGCAGGAGTTTCCTGCTGGCGAAATGGCCCGCGGGCCTATTCCCCGCTCCCTGCCGTAGAAAACTACGGCAGATTTTTTTGCCAGCACAATTTTTCCTGTGGCAAATTTTTTCGCCAGCGCAATTTTTCCGCAGCAGTTTTTTTTCGCCAGTGAAATTTTTCGACGCAAATTCAATTAGGTTTTGGTTTCCTTTTCTTATGAAATATTGTATGCCATGAGTAACTAGGAAAAAACCATAAAAAAACCTCTATAAATAACAACACAAAAACGGAGGAAAAGTAATGAGAATTGGGAGACGAAAATTGATAGAGTTGGAAACCGAATCTGTGAAGGATAAGCAGCAAATCAATTTGACTTTTTGAGAGCAACAAGCAACGCATTAAAAAACAAATCAAAGGCAGCAACTGTCTTTGTTTTTGTTCATCCAAGAAGAATTATTTTTTTGGATGAACTATCAAAATGAGGTATGTATTAAATTCTTTTGTTTTTCACAGTAGCTAAAATTATAACATTATGTTTGTCAAAATCAAAAACCCTAAAACTTTAATTTAGTTTTTCTAAAGTTAAAAATCTTATTTCGTTGGTTTATTTTCCAAAAGACATAAAATTGTTACTTTTATTTCTTCAAAACTCCAAAACCTTAATTGAACATGTTTTTCAACAAAACCAAAATTTGATTCTGTTTCTTTCTAAAAGCTCCAAAAATATCTTCTTCTTTTTTTGCTTTATAAACATTAAATCATTGTTTTACTTTCATAAACTTCATGAAAATTGAAAATTGTCTTTCCAAATCCTAAAATAAATTCATTACCCGAAACCCTAATTCAAAAGCTTTAAAACCCTAATTCAATTCCAGAACTCAAAATAGTAAACCCTAACCCCTTTAAAACCTTAAAACTTAATTTTTTCTAAACCCTAATCCTTTAAAAATTTAAAAAACCATATAAACACAAATATTTAATTTTACACAGTAAGCTTGAACCATAATTCAATGAATAGCCATAAACCACAAATCAAAAGTATTTTATAGTGTCCAAAACCCTAGTTTCATGATTTCATCATTCAAACCTTAATTTGGTTAATCAAAGTGTCTTACCAACCTTTTAAAACATAAAATCCTTAATCTATTTTAATTCCATAAAAAAGACACAGTAGCCTAATTCCATGAAAATCCAAAACCCTAAACACATGAAATAAAGGATCCTAAATGGAAACTGTAGCTATAATTTGGATTTTTATTTGCCTTATTCAATTCCATATTTGATTATGCTTTGACTTATTTCTTATGTTTTAATTTATTTAAGTTCAATGCTTGGTTTATTTAATTTGTTATGGATGGATGTTTACTTTCTATTTAATATCTTTGATGAATGATTTATTTACGATGAATGATTATTTACTTTTATCAATTTATTTAGGTTTCTAAATGTTGTAAGAGGTATGTTCCCACTTGGTGGGTACCTCATTAGTTAAATATCATGTAATTTAATTTGCTTTTCTATCTTAGAACTTATGTAAAGGGCATGTTTCTACCTTTCGGTGGGTGTCCTATTTAGGCAAGTGATGTAAGGACATGTTTCCATCTTCGGATACGTGTCCATTTATTTATTTTGCTTGGACCTTGCTTTGATTTTAATATAATGATGCTTTCTTTTAAATTATTGTGTGTAATATGGATAATATTGTTATATTTAAGAATTTTATAATATTAAGACCTGTAAAGGAGGCCGGTTCCAATGAACCGGGCGTTGTGGCGGTGCTGGGCCATTTCTCCTTCCCTACACGTACCCAACTTTCCGAACCCATTAGGGGGTTGGGGATTCCTTATGAATCGAGTCATCCACCCCTTTCTTTTTTCCCGGCCCGTCCCAGTGGCGAATCCTTTTTCTCCAGACTTAGGTCTGCGTTCTCTAAGGCCCCAAGCCTAAACAGTGCCGAAGCCGCAAGAACCATTCCACCGGGAGCGGGGGCAAAAATCCCTGCTCACAGTGGCAGCTCCACTGGGGACAAGAGAAGTTGATTCCATTGGTCTTTATATTATTCTATTCTTTCTTATAATAACATTATCCATTGCATCATATTAGATTGCATTGTGTGCGTGACTTAGGATACCCGTGTTACCCGTGTTGTGTTATGTAAGGGATACCATACTTTCACTCAAGGTATGGAGATCGAGTATGGCATAACCACTCATAGCCTCGTACCATTTGGTATATACTTGCTATGGGAACCTAAGCCTTTTAACCCAAAGACTAAAGCTCATGTAATTGGCCTAGTTACTTTCCTTAGGTTGTACCCCAAATGCATGTTGTTTGACTATGGTTAATTTATTTTGGCTTAAATCATGGCTTATTTGGTTTGTTCTTTTTCTAATATGACCCAAGTATATTGTAAGCTCAAAATAAATTTTTCTTTAAAGTCCAAAAGACCAAAGCTATCTTCAAAACTTTTCAAGATGGTCATTGGACATAAGACTTTTCTAAAAATAAATCAAAAATTCTTTTGCTCATGGCCCAAATACTAAGCCCAAAATCCATTTTTTTTAAGATCTTTTTACAATGGGCTTAGAAATAAAATTACTTTTATCCAACCTTTTCTTACAAAGAGCTTGCAATTTATTTAGGTCAATTATGAAATACCAAAAATCAATTGTGAGCCTAGTTTATACTAAGAATGAACTAACCATGGGCTTGTTTTTTGCATGAACCATTAGTTACTCTTTTCAAGTGAGAAATTTATCAATAATAAACCTCTTAATTTTGTTTTAATCCGATATAGCATAAAAGTTACTATAGTTGGATTGAATGGATTAAAACCTAATTAATGGGAATTATCATGGATGGATTTTGTTGCGCTCTGGTTAACTCTACCACAAAGCGTCACTCGCAAGTATACGAGGTAGCTGTAGCAAAGGTGATCGCCCCAAGGTCATCTCACAAGGAAGCTAAAGTGGCTAATTGATTATCAGTTTATAAATAACAAGTAATGAATAAAATTTAAATTGCTAACTAATGAAGAAGATTGATTGAAGTTTAAAACGAATAAAAGTAAATTAAGCTGATTGTTTTGATTCACTTCATAGAAAAGTCTAGGGTTTGCACTTCTCTACTACTTATATGTATGAACGGTTATTCCTCTTAACTAATTTAATTTCAAAGATTAAATCTCAAACAACTTAATTAATTGAGTCAAGGAAATAAGCTCTCACATTCAAACCTCTTACAACTAATCTTGTTATAATTGAAACAATCTTTTTAATAGGTTATATCTCTAATTCACCTAAGTCCTTAATTGAATTGTTCCAACATTAGACTTCATCTCTCAATCCATATCTAATACCTAAAACACATAATTGGTGGCCAATCAATTATATATTAACAATATTCCATTCAATCAAGGCTAAAGAAATTATTAGCTAAGAGAATAACCAATTCATACAATCATAGCAGATCCATACAAACCCTAGACTAGATCAAATTAGTTCATCATGATTTCAAACATACTCATCTCATTAATATTCAAAGAAATCAACTTAGACATGATAATGTTTATAAATACAATTTCAATGAAAATAAAGAGAATAAAGTTCAAGAACAAAACCAAATTACAAACTCCTTGAAGCTTCTGAAGAATCTCTTGTTCAAATCTTGCAAGAAGGATGTATCAATAGCTAGAACAATCTAATCTAAGCTAGTTTAATCCAAAGTGAAATCAAAATCAAAGAAAACAAATGTTAAAACCCTAACTTCACTCTTGACGGCTGAAACTTGTATAAAAAACTCAACAACCTTAAGAAAAACCCTAATTTCCATATTTATACAAAACCTCTGCGCGTCTTTATTGATCCTTGAGTGACACGGCCAAGTTAGAGTGAACTTGGCCGTGTTGGAGGTGAATTTGAGGGAGAGACACGGCCAAGTTGATGGTGACACGGCCAAGTTGGACCATTTTGGAGGGACATGGCCAGTGACTTGGCCATGTCGCTTGCATGTGTCACCTACTGTGAGAATTACTCTTCTTTGCTTTGGATTTAGGTGAGACATGGCCAAGTTGATGGTGACTTGGCCGTGTTTAAGCATAATTGGAGGGACATGGCCATGTTTGAGGTGACTTGGCCATGTTGGATCATTTTGGAGAGACATGGCCAGTGACTTGGCCATGTCGCTTGCATGTGTCGCCTACTGTGATGATTTCTTCTTCTTTTCCTTTGGAACTAGGTGAGACACGGCCAAGTTGATGGTGACTTGGCCATGTTGGATCATTTTGGAGGGACATGGCCAGTGACTTGGCCATGTCGCTTGCATGTGTCGCCTACTGTGATGATTTCTTCTTCTTTTCCTTTAGAACTAGGTGAGACACGACCAAGTTGGAGTGACTTGGCCGTGTTGGAGCATCTTTGGAGGGACACGGCCACTGACTTGGCCGTGTCCCTTGCCTGTGTCCATCACTGTGTCTTGTGGCTTCTTTTCAGCTTGATATGGGACACGGCCAGTGACTTGGCCGTGTCCTCTGCCTGTGTCAGCTACTGTCCATTTTTCCTTCAGTCTTGGTTCCTTGGCTTTTTTAACCTAAAACAAAACTCAAACAAACTTTAAACAAAAAGTAAATAAACAATAACCAACAAAACATAAACACCATACTAAAAACTAGATAAAAAACGACATAAACACTGAAATAAACTAAAACTACAAAATTAACAAAAACACTAAATAAACCGATTTAAACTAACAAAATACCTAAATAAAACAATAATTATTATAATAAACAAGACACAAATCTATAACAAAAACTAACAAAACAACTACCCCACACTTAAAACTTTGCTTGTCCTCAAGCAAATTCACATGGCATAAATTAAAAACTCAAACAACCTTAACTATAATTCCAGCATATAAGATGAAATCCTTAAAGACACAGCATAAATAATTGCACTTTACTTCAATCCAGGATTTTCTTAACTCATTCATTAATCCAGACATACAAATCTCATCTCTCATCTAAGTGTTTCACTCGATTTCAAAGGTTAATCACTCAAACCACTCATGACTGCATACTACCATAAACTTGCTTAATTATCCAATCTCCCTCATTGACTTTCTCAAGAAATAATCTGAAGGTCTTTCATTTGGATGTAATGGGGCTAAGGTAAAGGTGTGAGAAAAGACATTTAGGCTGGAGCAACAAGAAATGGAGTATCTAAATTAGACACTACTCTTGCTAAGAAACTCATAACTCCTTCAAATAGCATACTCACCAACCCTTGATACCTCACATACTTGCACACTAAAAGAAAAGTACATGAGTCATCATTCCTCTTTTGATGACCAATGCTAGAACATATATGAATTTTGTATATATATATCTTTTTTTTATATTCTCTTCTTTTTTTATCATATATAAATTTTTTTTCTTTTTTTTTAAAATACATATATATATAAAATATAACATTGCATAGAACATCTAGCCTAAAATGTAGAGGAAAAGAATAATCAACTCTTAATCAAATACAATGTGCACAGTATGCATTTCAACCCCAAATATCAATTCCATTTTTCTTCCTTTTTTTTTTACTTGCTTACCCCACACTTTGAAACAAACCACCCTATTGTCATATCCTAAAACTCCATTCCTTAATGCAGGTATGATGATAATAAGAACATGTTAAGTTGAGAATTGTATTGATCAAACAAGAAAAAGTCAAAGGCTCAACTTGGCTCACTAAGGAAATCAATATTAAGGGAGGTCTTTTTAAGCTAAAGGGCTAACCTAATTTGCCTTCATCATTTTAAAACTTGAGATTAAATCATAATGTGAGTTCAATTAGTATGCAAAAGCAAACTCTAGAGATGCAAAATCATGAAGGTGCACACTTAAGAAAAGAAAATCAACCATTTAGTCTATAAGGCTCAAAACTCACAAAGGTGGGTTCATAAAGATTTATATGTCATGAATTGCAGAATGCGAAAATTGATCATGAATGAATTCAAATGCTAATCTCTATGCTGATATTAAAGTCTCAACTATAATGCTAGAATCACAGAAAAGATCACTAAATTTTCAACAATTATACCATGCACAACAAAAATAATAAACAAAACAAGACAAACAAAACAAAAATTAAAGAAAAGCCAAAAGATTACCCCACAATTTAGAATTTACATTGTCCTCAATGGAAAACAAGAATAATAAAGAAAAATATTTTAAGGACAACCTGTCTTCCATCGTACCCTGGTGAGGCAAAACCTAACTTTCAAACACAGATGTTCAAAATCAAGATGCAAGAGAGCTTTAGGGTTTCTATTTATTTAAACTAAACATAAAATCAAAATTTCTAAATATAAAATTATAACTAAGAAAAAGAAATGAAAACCGATGGGTTGCCTCCCATTAAGTGCTTCTTTAATGTCATAAAGCTAGACATCATGCAAGGCTTAGAGATCATGGATCAAAGTGCTGTCAATGATCCTCAATTCCTGAAATCCTTCATTGTATAGTTTAACTCTATGTCTATTTGCTCTAAAAATCTTATTGGTTTTTCAGTTAAGCAATTCAATGGCACCAGAAGGACATACCTTAGTTACCTCGAAAGGACCACTCCATCGAGATTTGAATTTACCTGGAAGCAGACGGAGGCGAGAATTAAAAAGTAAAACTTTCATACCTGGACTCAACGTCTGATGCCCAATAAATCTGTCATGAAGTGCTTTAGTGTGATCCTTATAATTCCTCGAGCTCTCATATGCCTTTGGGTTAAGGCATCTTTGGGTCTTCCCCACTGGTTTAGCTCCCTCTTCTAAAGTCAGTGTTAGCTCCAATTTATCTAGGGAGTCTGTCTGCAACACAACATCTGAAACAACTGCTTCAACACTATTAATTAAAGAACATTCCTCATATAAAGCAGTTGTAGGAATAGGAGAAGTGTTAAAAATAGAAAATTCAACAGTTTGCCCTAAGACAGTCATTGACAACTTACCATTTTTAACATCTATTAAAGTGTTGGTAGTAGCCATGAAAGGCCTACCCAGCAATATAATGTGTGCTGATGGTGAAGAATTACTTACTTCCATGTCAAGAACAATGAAATCCACAGGTACTATCAAACCACCAACTTTAATTAACACATCTTCTATAACCCCTTTCAGGAATCTAAGAGATCTATCAGCTAATTGCAACACCATTTTTGTTGGTTTAAGTTCCCCTAATTCTAACTTACGGTACACAGAATAAGGCATTAAATTCACACTGGCTCCTAGATCACACATGCCTTCAGTCCCCTTTCCATTCCCCAAAGAAATTTGAATTAAAAAGCTTCCAGGATCCTTTAGTTTGGGAGGTAGTTTAGAGAGTTGAAGGTGCAGTTGCAGGAGTTATTGGATAAAGGGTTTATCCGCCCTAGTGTGTCCCCGTGGGGAGCGCCTGTGTTGTTTGTGAAGAAGAAGGATGGCACCATGAGATTGTGTATTGATTATAGGCAGTTGAATAAGGTGACCATCAAGAACAAGTATACTTTGCCTCGGATATATGATCTCTTTGATCAGTTGAAGGGAGCAGCAGTATTCTCTTTTATTGATCTGAGATCAGAGTACCATCAGTTGAGAGTCAGAGATGTGGATGTACCCAAGACAGCCTTTCGTACGAGGTATGGGCATTATGAGTTTCTAGTGATGCCCTTTGGATTGACGAATGCACCAGCAGCTTTTATGGATTTGATGAACAGGGTATTCAGACCATATTTAGATTAGTTTGTGGTGGTCTTCATTGATGACATTTTGGTGTATTCGCGTAATGAGGAGGATCATGATAGACATTTGCGGACGTATAGCAGACTCTGAGAGAGAAGAAGTTGTATTCTAAACTATCTAAGTGTGAGTTCTGGCTCGATCAGGTAGCTTTTCTTGGTCATGTGGTTTCAGCAGAGGGTATTAGAGTTGATCCGAGTAAAATTGAGGCTATCTTGAATTGGAGTCCACCAAAGACTGTGACAGAGTTTAGAAGTTTTCTGGGATTGACAGGCTATTATCGTCAGTTTGTGAAGGGTTTTTCTATAATAGCTACACCACTCACCAGATTACTTCAGAAAGGAGTTAAATTTGTGTGGAGATCAGTGTTAGGCGAGTTTTGAGCAGCTGAGGGAGATGTTGACTCAAGCTCCTGTCCTTACCCTGCCTGTGGAAGGTAAAACATATGTGATATATAGTGATGCTTCACACAATGGTTTAGGTTGTGTTTTGATGCAGGAGGGTAGAGTCATTGCTTATGCCTCTCGATAGTTGAAACCGCATGAGCTGAATTATCCAACGCATGATTTGGAATTAGCAGCAATAGTCTTTACCTTGAAGATTTGGCGGCATTATTTGTATGGGGAAAAGTGTTTCATTTATACAGATCATAAGAGTTTGAAATACCTTGGTATTCAGAGAGAGCTAAATCTTCGGTAGAGACGATGGTTAGAGTTGATTAAAGACTATGACTATTTGATTGATTATCATCCTGGTAAGGCAAATGTTGTTGCTGATGCCTTGAGTCAGAAATCTTTGGCAGGTTTGACTGCTTATTCGCTCTCATTGCTTGTTAAATTGAGAGCATTGCATACTAGATTTGAGTCTTCTGATGATGGTGCTTTGATGGCTCAGTTGCAGTTGAGGCCAATATTGTTGGATCATATTAGGGAGGCTCAATTAGCAAATGAGAGAATTCAGAAAATTGTGTTGGTTTTTCAGAAAGGGGAAAGTCAAGACTTTTATGTGAGGAATGATGGCAGTCTATGGTACATAGATAGATTGTGTATTCCTGATGATGTAGAATTGAAAAGAATGATATTAGAGGAAGCACATCAGTCACTTGTTGCTATGCACCCTGGGAGTACCAAGATGTATCGGGACTTGAAGCAACATTATTGGTGGTCAGGTATGAAGAGGGACATAGCAGAGTTTGTATCCAGATGTCTCACTTGCCAGAAAGTGAAGGCTGAACACCAAGTTCCTTCAGGATTGCTCCAAACTTTATCAGTGCCAGAGTGGAAATGGGAACGAGTGACGATGGATTTTGTGACTGGACTACCTTTGACTCAAAAGAAGCATGATGCAATCTAGGTGATAGCTGATCAGATGATGAAGATAGCTCATTTTCTTCCAGTTCGGATGGATTATTCTCTTGAGAGGTTGGCTGAGATGTATATCAATGAGATACTCAGGTTGCATGGAGTCCCAGTTTCTTTGGTGTCAGATCGAGATCCCCAGTTTACTTCGAGGTTTTGGAAGAGTTTGCATAATGCTCTGGGTTCTCGATTGCATTTTAGTACTGCTTTCTATCCTCAGACAGATGGACAGTTAGAGAGAGTGATACAGATTCTGGAGGATATGTTGAGGAGCTGTATCATTGATTTTGCTGGGAATTGGGACAGATTTTTGCCATTAATTGAATTTGCTTATAACAATAGTCATCAGTCGAGTATTGGGATGACTCCTTATGAAGCTTTATATGGTAGGAGATGCAGGACACCTTTGTGCTGGGATGAAGTTGGAGAAGGTAAAATGGTTGGTCCCGATTTGATTAAGGAAACAGAGGAGAAAGTGAAGGTGATTCGGGGTCATTTGAAAGCAGCTTCAGACCGATAGAAATCTTATTCAAATTTAAAGAGAAGAGGACATGGAGTTTAGTGTGGGAGATAAAGTGTTTATGAAGGTGTCTCCATGGAAGAAGATTTTGAGATTTGGCTGCAAAGGGAAGTTGAGTCCTCGTTTCATAGGACCATATGAGGTGTTGGAGAGAGTTGGTCCAGTGGCTTATAGACTAGCTTTACCACTTGAGTTGGATCGAATACATAATGTTTTCTATGTCTCGATGCTTCAGAGATATAGGTCTGACCCATCTCATGTCTTGTCAGTGGAGTCCATTGAGGTGAGTCCAAATCTGACTTACGAGGAAAAACCAGTGGCAATTTTGGCACGAGAGGTTAAAGAATTGAGGAATAAGAAGGTTCCACTTGTGAAAGTCCTTCGCAGAAATCAAGCCACTGAGGAGCGACATGGGAAAGTGAGCAAGCGATGTAGAGTCAGTTTCCCCATTTGTTCCAGACTTGAGGACAGGTAATTTTGGGGATGAAATTTATTTTAGGGGGAGAGAATTGTAACATCCAAAATTTTTTGAAAATTTCTAATTTTTGGAAAATTTGATAAAATAAATTATAATTTAAAAAGATAAATTAAATTAATAGTTTTAAATAAAAAAATGAAGGGATTTTAAATGAAAAGTGGAATATATATATGATATATATGCAAAATATACATAACATATATAAAAGTCAACACTTTTTAAAAGAAAAGGGTATTTTGATAATTAAATCTTATAAATTCAAAATTAATAAAATAATTCAAAAACAAATTAATTTTAAATGGAAGAGGAAAATTAGGACTTTTAATTTATTAAAAAATAATTAAATAAATAAATATTCAATTATTTTAATATATATATATATATGTGTGGTTAAAAAAAAGATAAAAAGGAAAGAATATTAAAAATATTCTTCTTCTTCTTCTTCTTCTCAAGAACGTGGCTTCCATGGATGATTGAAGACCAAGGATTTTGCTTCTTCCATACTCCATAAATTGAAGGAATTAACAAGTTTCAAGTGGATTTTTGGTGATTTCCACCAAAATTAGTAAGTTTCCATCTCTTTTCTTTGAATTCCTTGGAAATTTAGATTATGTGAGAGGTTGGATTTTTATGTAGTATGTTATAATTGTTGGAATTGGTGGGTATGATGTTATTTTGGGTAGTTAACAATGATTCTAAGGTTAGATTGAAGAGATGATGGAGTTTGGTTAAAGAATGGTGAAGAGATAGAATTTAGGGTTATGGATTTTTGGGGTTTTGAAAACATGAATTTTAATTGTGCAAATTGATTCAAAATGAGTTGTTTTGATTCATAAACAAGTATTTTAAAGTCAAATATTAGATTTGGTGGTGTTGGGTTGGAGTTTGAGAATGGAAGTGGATATTTAGGGTTTTGGAAAAGTGATTTTCCAAAGTGGTTGAATTGTGTGATTTTATTTGTTTAAGCATGTTGTTTAGTGTTAAAAGTGATGAATATAAGCTTGGAATGAGTAATGGATTGTGTTGGAATGGAAAACCTTCAATGGGTGAAGGTTAGGCCATTTTTGAGATATTGTATATAAGAGTGTATTTTTATAATGTAAATGATTTAAATGTATTAAAATATGTTTTTAATAATATAAATAAACTTAAAACACTAATTTAATTGTAGTAGAATGGAATTCTAATGTTGAAGTAAGGAAAGGCTAAATTTTTGAAAATTTGTAGGAGTGATGTGTAATTATGATTTAATGTTGGAAATGCCATTAAATGTGATACTAAATGATTATTTGCTATCACATTTGGTTTAGGCATTGAGGGATATTGATTTGCTTCATCCAAGTGGTGAAGGGCAAGTTAGAAAGATTGGATTGAAGGTTGTTTTTAGCTTGCTTTGGGTTGCTAGTGGAGGTATGTACAAACTTTGAATATAATGTTTATATTTGCATAACATTTGGACTTAACACATTTTGGTTGAAAAATATGTTAAGCTACTTGGTTCATTGATTATGTATGAATAATATGCTATGACATTTGTAATGTCATATATGTGTTAAATGCACTGTGAAAAGCCATTGATAATGGATAATTTGTGTAACATGTGAAATATGCATATTATGTGAAAATACCCAAAGTAATTGGGTAATGTGTTGTGAATGCAAAAATGAAATATGTGTAATAATGAAATGAATTAATATTGATAAAAATGAGAAAAATAAGAAATATGTGAAATATGTGAAAAATGAGAAAAGTGAGAAAAAAATGTGAAAATAAGGCAATGTGCCTAGATTGAATATGTAAAATAAGAAAGAGATGAATAATGAGAAATATGAAT
Organism: Garcia nutans; assembly: GCA_947685225.1. Classification (NCBI taxonomy): domain Eukaryota; kingdom Viridiplantae; phylum Streptophyta; class Magnoliopsida; order Malpighiales; family Euphorbiaceae; genus Garcia; species Garcia nutans. Next base: position 27,236,792 of record CANTUV010000009.1, on the reverse strand, counting down.
AAATTGTGTGCCTAGTATGTTATTCAATTTTCAGAGTTCTGGGTTTGGCGGTATGCCTATGATTGTCTACTGGCTATAAGCTGGAATGGTGAAAAGACTGGGTCGTAAGCCAGGTCAGCTGATAAATATGATGTTTTTTGGGGTGAAAAGACTGGGTCGTAAGCCTCAAAAACTGTAGCAGTCTAGCCGGGTTGAGGACCAAGATACTGGGGCCTAAGGGTCTAGCCGGGTTGAGGTCCAAGAGACTGGGGCTGTTACATTATCCATGGATATATATATTGCCTACGGGGCTAGACACATGGTGTCATTATGGACCAAAGCAGTAACTCTGAAATTTGAATAGCATATTAGATCCTTTTTGGGCCCATGCTTATCTTAGTTTTACTGTGAATTATGAATTGTGATAAAATTGAGCAATATAATGAGATATAATGTTATGAGTTATGCTTATGAAATATTTGAAAAATATAAGAAAGTGGATTGATGTGACATCTATATGCATTATGCATTTGGTATTGCATTGAGTTATATTGTTATTATCAAAGTTTGTACCACTAGGCTTCGGCTTAGCGCAATTGTTTTCATCGCGCAGGTGATAGGGTAGACCCAGTTGAGTCAGAGAGTTCTTCTAGACCAGGTCGGGTCTAGACTTATAGTTGAACTTGTTGAGTTGCTATCGAGATCAGAAACACTGCCTGCAGCATGTATATATTTTTATGTTATTGTACATTTTGAGTTTTATGCACAATATATATTATGTTTTGAATTTTACGTATTGTATATTATAAAGAATGTTTGGGTCAATGTATTTGAAATGGGAGAGTAAGCGTGTTTTAAATTATATATATCTATATGTATAAATGTTTGAGAAACTTGGTGAAATTGAGAAGTATGGTTGAGATGGTGATTGGAAATTATTTGGGAGTGTTTTCTTTTTGCAGGTTGAGTAATTGCTAAATTTTGGGATATCTAAAATACAGATAAAACTCTGGCGAATTTTTTCCAGAGATTTTTATATATATTATTTATTTTGGGTTCTTATAACAAGTAAACAATATTTATATTCTATTTAATTTTTTATATATTTAGAATTTGAAATTTTAAATTGGAAATGTAAAAAAAAATTAGTAAATCCGTCTGTTATATTTTTGTACCGTATATGCGTATTTTACATATGCTAGAAATATGTTTTGTACGTATATAGGGTATAAGGGTGTTACATATTCGATCCTAACTGGATTTGGATACTCGATTCTAAATCGGATTTGGGTACTTGGACCCGAGATTTGAATTTGATTTGAGTATTTGGACCCGAGATTGGGTACTTGGACCCAAGAATAAGTTTGACTAACCTTTTAGGTGAGAAGTCTGGCTGCTCCGGCCGTTCTATGCATTGTGATTCTTTAGCCTCAAAATATATCTTTACCTTTGAAAATGGATCTTCCTTCTTTGAGATCATGTAACACCCCCATACCCTATATAAGTACTGTACATATATCTAGTATATATACAATACGTATATAAAGTATAAGAATGCCACTTTTTGTTTCAATTTAAAAACCTGTAACCAATTTCAAGAAATATTATATTAATTTAAAGAACATTTACAGAAGTCATTATTCTTATAAAAAATACAACATAATAATATTACATATGTATGTATCACCTTCTAGTTGGTCTCGAGACACCCATACTCTTCTCGTGGCATAACCAATGGACTTCCAAATCATCCGCATGATTTCCTGCGCGATTACACAACCGCGCTAAGCCCGAGAGCTTAGTAGTACAAATAAATAAATAATAAAATATACTTTACAAAAGAATCATACCTCATTCTTTTAGCATTATGTTTTATTGATCCCTTACCACATTTTCTTTTCTCAATACATTCTTCATATATTCACACTAATCTCATAAATTAGATACATAATTACATAACATATTCACAACACAATACATACCCTTTTTATCTCATATATATATACATATATATCACTTCAACAAAACACCATTCAATGACCTATCCAAACCTTCATGAACACAATTCTCATAAATTTCCACATGCATATACATTTTGCACATCATACAACATTTTCATAAATTCATATCTCAACAAAGCACCTCAAGCCATGTTTACTTTCAATACAACAATACACACATTAGCAAAATCATACTTCATAACATCATTTTATTCACAATTCGCCAATCATGAATCACACCTTCAACAAAGGTAATCATAGATTTCGTTACTCATTTATTTCAACATTTAAACATCACCTTGGCAACAAAGACAGACTCGGGCCCAAACAACATACTAATTTGCCATTCAATTTTCAGAGTAATGTTTTGGTTTATTTATCTCATTTATCAATATCATAGACCCAACTAGGCTTCAAGGATTAGATTCAACCAAGCTTCAAGGGGAGCAAAGCATGCTAAGCTTCAACCCAACTTGGCTTCAAGAACCAACCCAACCTAGCTTCAAGGGTGGTAACATCTCAATTAGGCTTCAAGGATTCAATCCAACCTAACTTCAAGAGATTGTTACACTTATTAGGCATGCCACCAACAACAAACTCTGAAAATGGAATAACACATTAGCTATACAATTCATTTATCAATTTCATTCTCAATTGAATTCTCATAGCCAATAACAATGGCTTCATATCACATTTGAATTATCATAGTCATTAACAATGACCTCACATCATATTATATCTCAAATCATATCATAATATTTCATTATTCAATTGTATATAAGCAATTACTTTATCATATTCTTCACAATATATCTACATCATCATTGCAATTCACAAGATTCACAATGCATAAAACAATACATTGTTCATATGCATCATCATTATCACCAAATCATGTTAATCAATTCATTACTCAAATATATATAATCAATGGCATTGCCCATACTTTTTCAATGATTATTATATTTCCCACATTTCCTATATCATCATTAATATATACATAACCATTCCCATTATTCCTAGATTTAGAATCTTCCATATCCATTTGGTTGAATCATTATTGTTTTAAATGTGTCTAGGTACAAAAGACCCTTTGAAGATTCAACAATGTAAGAAAACAAATAACAAAAACAAATAGCAAATACCCTCAAAGGACACGGCCAAGCTTGTGGCCGTGTCTCCCAATTCAACATTTCAGTAGCAAACACGGGCACAGGACACAGCCAAGCTTGTGGCCGTGTCTCTCAATCCAAAAATCCAGTGGCAGACACGGGCAAGGAACACGGCCGTGTCTCTCAATATAAACTAGGCAATGGCAAACACGGTCAAGGGACACGGCCAAGCCAGTGGCCGTGTCTCTCTAAAACTCATCCAACACGGCCAAGTTTGCCCTAACTTGGCCGTGTCTCTCACAACTTGGCCGTGTTCTTCAATGATTCAAAAACCAAATACTTCAAAACTCATCCAAGCCCTTCAAAATTCACATCACAACACTTTTAATCATCATCTTTGTTATATTTATCAATTTTCTATCACCTTAACATTTATATAACTTCATTATAGCATCATACTAAACAAAATATATATACATCACTATAATCAATTACTCAAAGTACCAATTCATTTATTCAAAACCCTAATTCAACCATTCATCATCACCCTCACAATTTCCCCAACTTATCATCACTTAAATACCAAGTTAACACCTTTACACACTTCAATCTTTCATTATCATCATCTCACAAACCACTTATATCAAACATAACCTCAATCAAGAGAAATCAAAACAAGAAGATGAAAACTTACATATATATATAATCACAAAAATTAACTTCAAGAAATGAGTACTTACATGAATTGCTTACCAAATCTTCAACTCCACTTGCAAATCTCTTGATCTCCTTTAGTCTTTGGTGTAAATTGAAACAAAATCATCTTTCTCTCTCTAGCTTCTCTCTCTCTTTCTCTCTCGTGCACTAAGAAGAAAACGAAGAAGAAGAAGAATGAATCTTCTTTCTTCGTTCTTATCCAATATATAATAATAATAATAATAATAATAATAATAATAATAATAACAATAACAATAATAATAAAAAAATAATAATAATAATAATAATAATAATAACATTAGGACACTTAAATCTCCACCACACACACAATTCCTTTTGACTTTCTTCATCTTTTTCTCTTTTTGTCCTTATCATCATTATTATTATTCATTAATTATACAAATATATATATATATATACAACACACTTTTCCTACACCATTTTATACATCATGTATATGTGATGTATATGTGGTTATATGTATATGTCATATATTTTGCATTTATTTTTCCTACATCTTCTCTTCACTTCTCTTCTCTTTCCCTTCAATACACACATTGAATCCAAATACAACAATAACCCCAACACTTTTAGGGTATAATATGGGATATTACAATTCTCTCCCCCTTAAATAATTTCGTCCTCGAAATTATCCAACATAAGAACAACCCATGTAGCACAAATCACCATCTTAACTTCCATACAAAGATAATCGTATCTTACATTATAATTTTATCAAATCACATAACTTCTACTCTCCCCCTTAGGAATAATCATCTTCTCTGAATTTCACAATTCATCATTGTATAGATATATATATCTTTATATCTTATTACTATCTCAACAAAGTAATCAATATAACTCATTTCATTTCCTATGAATTTTATCTTTGTACTTTAGTCAAATTATCACTGTACCCCTTTATATATATTTTCTTAACTTTAACCTCAAGAATTATTAATTAATAGCTTAGCATTGTTTATTCCATTCTTACAATTACTCTCAAAATAAACATTTACCAAACCTCAATGGATAACAATATCCTTATTCTTTTAAACTTGTTCTCACTTAATATAAATATTAATACAATACCCTTAAACTTACTTAACAGATGAACAATATTTCCCTTTTCTCACCATGTACAATTGATATAATTCAATTTATTATGTTCATTCATAAGCCAAAACATTACATCATACACATTACCATTTAAATTTAGTACTCCCAATACAATTGTACGTATTAAATCTCAATATAGACTTGCAACTTTAGCGAAACCTAGATCAATCGATCTATCTATCACAATATACTAACATTTCAACCTTATTCGATTTAAATCAACAATCAACTTATCAAAATTTTCCATTGAATTTCACCATATATACATAATAATATAACCTAATTCCATTAGGTCAAACTTATATTCAAATTCTGATCTTTTCAGATTCATATATTCAATCAATAAGAATCATGCTTATACATATACATTTCATTATTTTAATAATGATATCATCATTTCTCATACCCATTCAAAGTTTATCAATATAGCCAACAATTATAGTTTTATAAACGAATTTTTTTCCCCAACTAGGTCGGTAGTCTAAGTTCAATTGATCAACACATTGGGTCCGCATGGTTCCACAGGAGGCAGATAGGTCCGTTCATTTATCATTTCACAATTCATTTCTCAAAATCAATTAAGCACTATACCTCAATTCTAAATCATTTCCAACATCATTGCCAATAATCTTAGTTTCTTATCACATCAAAATAGTATACACATATATCATCAACTATATTGAACATCTCATTATTCCATCATATCATCTAGATATGCTTCAATCATAACTTTTAACCATGATTTTAGAAACATAGTTATCAATCTCACCAAAATTTTACTACAGTTATATCATCTCAGCTCTAAATCTGAAGATATTGAAACTAACCAACAAATCACACTAACCAAATCATATGACCATGATATATTAACAATCACACTTGGGGTTTGTAAATCAATATCATTCTTCTATTATTCAATTTCCAATCTTTACGACTATCATATATTCTCCAAATTTTTATTACACCAAGAGTTAACACATTTTAATTCCATTTCAAAACAGTTTGCTTTTGATGATTTGATCATCATTAACCCAACTCATATTCAATAACATTATCTTTAATATTTTCTATGCTCAACCTTCAATCAGATACAAATCTTACACAAGTTTCATTCATTACTCCATTTCCAATCCATTTCTTTTAAAAATTTCAAATACATAATTCTTTCCTTACAATTTCTTATTATACACTTATACATAAAACTTTTCCACACATAAATACTTTGAGTTCCAAAACATCTTACAATAGCCTCATTTAGTTATTGCTATAACAATTTCACTGTTAACTATTACCCAGATCCATTCTCACTTCTAATATCATTAAATATATAATGATATAAAATAATAAACATATTATATACTCCTTCATAGGTCACACTTATAGTGTGATTCACTTCCCACCTTTTTTACATATAACCATTACTTTCATGTCAAAAAGTTCATTTCACATATCCTCTTTATATATATACATAATTATGCAGTTTATTAAATTTCTCTTTTGCATATAGTTTATACCAATTTAATATTTATCACTTTCCTTTGACTATTATCATTCTCATTTATTTATCATAACTTAAGTCATTCATTAACTTAAATAAATATATACACTCTACTTATAATATTATTTCACATGGAGCTTAATCACATTTCCAATGTGATATCTCTCTCACATTTGTTTATAAATATTTTTAACACATCTTTCATATTCATTTTTATCCTTTCCAATCAAATTACTTAAAGTACTCATTTTCATTTGCTTAATTCCTTTTCTTTACTTTCAAACCAGAATTTCCTACTAACAATCACATCTCCCAATTTCTAATACTTCCATGAGCAATAATATTCATTTCATATGTCTCATGTATTAAATACATTAAACTATCAATATTTAATTGATCTTTATCCACATTCCATTAAAACTATAAATGGCCTACTTACTAATTTACTTAAACTTCAATTTATTCATCTCATTCTCTTAATATCAACTTTAAAACATCTTATATGTATATACCACAAAGCAACATCATAACATATATGTTTCACCATTACTAAGCTCATTCCAAAACTATAAATGTCTCATATTACCATCATTTACATAAGCTTTTACAATATTCAAACGTATTACATTTCTAACATTGAAATCACCATGGTTGCATTAAAATAACAATACAAACAACACCAATATCTCTTTATACCTAACCAACATCATCTCTTTTTTCCTTTTAAACAAAACCTTAACTTTTCATATCTACACCTTAAATTATCATACTTAATCTATATCAATCAACTCATTCAATAATTTACCGTACTCTTTTCATTTAAATCATATATCTTTCCATATTATCCATCCAACAATATTTTCTCTTTCTATAAATCCAAACATAAAGTTTATTAGAAAGAGATTCAAATAATAAAGGAAAAATTACATACTTTAATCTAAATTTTATTTTTAACTCATTTCCAACTTTATTCTTCTAACCATTTCTTTAAATATCAAACACATATCAATAATCAAACTTTTTACTTATACTTTCCATATCATTTATTTATATCACAATCACCTCTCAATTATCAACATTTCAAAATTTGCTTTCATATGAAACCTCATTTACACACTATCATTTATCTCATGTAATTCAAATACATCACAATTAACAATTCACATAATGCCACGTTCGAGACCAACCTAGATGTGAATGCATATGCATGTCTTACCAATTGCATTTCCAAAATCTTCTTTTTAATTCTTAATTAAATTCTTCAAAAAAAAAAATTTTTTTTTTAATTTCACTTAGGCCGAGATCTCGAACCTAAGCTCTGATACCAAAATAATTGTAACACCCCCATACCCTATATAAGTACTGTACATATATCTAGTATATATACAATACGTATAAAAAGTATAAGAATGTCACTTTTTGTTTCAATTTAAAAACCTGTAACCAATTTCAAGAAATATTATATTAATTTAAAGAACATTTACAGAAGTCATTATTCTTATAAAAAATACAACATAATAATATTACATATGTATGCATCACCTTCTAGTTGGTCTCGAGACACCCATACTCTTCTCGTGGCATAACCAATGGACTTCCAAATCATCCGCATGATTTCTTGCGCGATTACACAACCGCGCTAAGCCCGAGAGCTTAGTAGTACAAATAAATAAATAATAAAATATACTTTACAAAAGAATCATACCTCATTCTTTTAGCATTATGTTTTATTGATCCCTTACCACGTTTTCTTTTCTCAATACATTCTTCATATATTCACACTAATCTCATAAATTAGATACATAATTACATAACATATTCACAACACAATACATACCCTTTTTATCTCATATATATATATACATATATATCACTTCAACAAAACACCATTCAATGACCTATCCAAACCTTCATGAACACAATTCTCATAAATTTCCACATGCATATACATTTTGCACATCATACAACATTTTCATAAATTCATATCTCAACAAAGCACCTCAAGCCATGTTTACTTTCAATACAACAATACACACATTAGCAAAATCATACTTCATAACATCATTTTATTCACAATTCGCCAATCATGAATCACACCTTCAACAAAGCTAATCATAGATTTCATTACTCATTTATTTCAACATTTAAACATCACCTTGGCAACAAAGACAGACTCGGGCCCAAACAACATACTAATTTGCCATTCAATTTTCAGAGTAATGTTTTGGTTTATTTATCTCATTTATCAATATCATAGACCCAACTAGGCTTCAAGGATTAGATTCAACCAAGCTTCAAGGGGAGCAAAGCATGCTAAGCTTCAACCCAACTTGGCTTCAAGAACCAACCCAACCTAGCTTCAAGGGTGGTAACATCTCAATTAGGCTTCAAGGATTCAATCCAACCTAACTTCAAGAGATTGTTACACTTATTAGGCATGCCACCAACAACAAACTCTGAAAATGGAATAACACATTAGCTATACAATTCATTTATCAATTTCATTCTCAATTGAATTCTCATAGCCAATAACAATGGCTTCATATCACATTTGAATTATCATAGTCATTAACAATGACCTCACATCATATTATATCTCAAATCATATCATAATATTTCATTATTCAATTGTATATAAGCAATTACTTTATCATATTCTTCACAATATATCTACAGCATCATTGCAATTCACAAGATTCACAATGCATAAAACAATACATTGTTCATATGCATCATCATTATCACCAAATCATGTTAATCAATTCATTACTCAAATATATATAATCAATGGCATTGCCCATACTTTTTCAATGATTATTATATTTCCCACATTTCCTATATCATCATTAATATATACATAACCATTCCCATTATTCCTAGATTTAGAATCTTCCATATCCATTTGGTTGAATCATTATTGTTTTAAATGTGTCTAGGTACAAAAGACCCTTTGAAGATTCAACAATGTAAGAAGAACAAATAACAAACACAAATAGCAAATACCCTCAAAGGACACGGCCAAGCTTGTGGCCGTGTCTCCCAATTCAACATTTCAGTAGCAAACACGGGCACAGGACACAGCCAAGCTTGTGGCCGTGTCTCTCAATCCAAAAATCCAGTGGCAGACATGGGCAAGGAACATGGCCGTGTCTCTCAATATAAACTAGGCAATGGCAAACACGGTCAAGGGACACGGCCAAGCCAGTGGCCGTGTCTCTCTAAAACTCATCCAACACGGCCAAGTTTGCCCTAACTTGGCCGTGTCTCTCACAACTTGGCCGTGTTCTTCAATGATTCAAAAACCAAATACTTCAAAACTCATCCAAGCCCTTCAAAATTCACATCACAACACTTTTAATCATCATCTTTGTTATATTTATCAATTTTCTATCACCTTAACATTTATATAACTTCATTATAGCATCATACTAAACAAAATATATATACATCACTATAATCAATTACTCAAAGTACCAATTCATTTATTCAAAACCCTAATTCAACCATTCATCATCACCCTCACAATTTCCCCAACTTATCATCACTTAAATACCAAGTTAACACCTTTACACACTTCAATCTTTCATTATCATCATCTCACAAACCACTTATATCAAACATAACCTCAATCAAGAGAAATCAAAACAAGAAGATGAAAACTTACATATATATATAATCACAAAAATTAACTTCAAGAAATGAGTACTTACATGAATAGCTTGCCAAATCTTCAACTCCACTTGCAAATCTCTTGATCTCCTTTAGTCTTTGGTGTAAATTGAAACAAATTCATCTTTCTCTCTCTAGCTTCTCTCTCTCTCTCTCTCTCTCGTGCACTAAGAAGAAAACGAAGAAGAAGAAGAATGAATCTTCTTTCTTCGTTCTTATCCAATATATAATAATAATAATAATAATAATAATAATAATAACAATAACAATAATAATAATAATAATAATAATAATAATAATAATAATAATAATAATAATAATAATAATAACATTAGGACACTTAAATCTCCACCACACACACAATTCCTTTTGACTTTCTTCATCTTTTTCTCTTTTTGTCCTTATCATCATTATTATTCATTAATTATACAAATATATATATATATATATACAACACACTTTTCCTACACCATTTTATACATCATGTATATGTGATGTATATGTGGTTATATGTATATGTCATATATTTTGCATTTATTTTTCCTACATCTTCTCTTCACTTCTCTTCTCTTTCCCTTCAATACACACATTGAATCCAAATACAACAATAACCCCAACACTTTTAGGGTATAATATGGGATATTACAGATCAGGTCTTCACCCTTGAAAATGGATCTTCATCCTTTAGACATCGGGTCTTCACCCTTGAAAATGGATCTTCATCCTTGGGGATTGGGTCTTCACCCTTGTAAATGGATCTTCATCCATTGAGATTTGGTCTTTATCCTTGTAAATGGATCTTCATCCTTGGAGATTGGGTCTTCTTTGTTCTTTGAAGATGGGAGTGACACGACTAGTGGCTTGGCCGTGTCTCCTGGGTGTGTCAGCTTCTGTGTTTTTTCTTTGGTTCTTCTTTGTTCTTGGCTTAGGATGGGACCGCGCGACGATTTTTCGTCACCGATTTTTTTGACGCCGATTTTTATTTTTATTTTTATTTTTGGACTTTTATTTGTTTATTTTTTATTTTTTATTAATAAAAATTAGATACTAAAGCAAAAATTATTTGACAAAAATTATTTTGGACCAATTAGACAACAAAAATCATTTTGGACTTAATAAAACATATTGGACTGGGTCAAAAATTAAGGGTCTGCAGGAACGTACATCAAGTATGTCTGCATGGTGATATGAGAAATCTTCCACCAAGGTACCAACCAATGGATATTAACTTCAGAGCGTGAGTGGATCCAGTCAACCCAGTCAGCATATGAAGAAGCAGGATGGAGTAACTTCCTAGTAGAATGATGACGTGGCAGGTATCTGGCAAAATCCATGGATGGAGTATCAAGAAAACAAAGATGCTTTTGAAGCCAAATCTATAAAGAAAAAAAAGAAAGAAAGGAAAAAAAGGGTCCGCTAAGTTGAAAACCCTCAAGAGCAGCTTAGGCAAAAATTAGGACAGTTCGCTAGTTCCGAAAACCCACATGGGCTGACTAGGCAAAAATTAGAGCAATAAAGAAAAGAAAGAATAAAGAAAACCTAAATTGAAAACCCGAAAGGGTAGTTTAGGTAATTACCTGAAGCAGCAATGGACTCCCAGTCAGTCTCTTTGACAATCCTGATTTAAATCGGTCTAATCCAACTAAGGTCTCGGCCAAGATCACATGTACCGGCGACAAGCCTCCTTCCATTTGGTCAATAATATCCAATACTCATGGATCAATATCGCCGTCAGAAGAAACAAGCAAGAATTGGATAAGCAAGCAAAGACAAAGCATGCGTCCCCATGCCTTAGTAGGGGCCAAATGAGAGAAACAAAGGTCAATCAAAGGAGCAAGTAGAATTTTTTCACCTCTCATCAACTGAAGAACTTCAGGTTTTGGAATTTGAAATAACATCTGCATCTTCTGTTGAGTCTTGGAAATTAATGTGGGTAATGCCATTTGTTGATTATTTGGATATCCAAGGATGGCCTCAAATTCTTCAGTCAAGGGACATATTTCAAAGCCATTAATTTTAAATACCCTAGAATCTGTATTCCAAAAGGAAGCCATGGCATGTAAAAAGGAGTGGTCCAATTTGAAATTTTGAAAATATTTTAAAACATCAAGTTTTGACCATGAAATTTGCTTCCAATGAATGGCATCCATATTCTTAAATAGAATTTTTACTCTCTTTGAATGATGCTCGGTCATGGTGAATGAATAAAGAAAAATTAAAACTATATAGAAGAAAAAACCTTTTCCAAAAGTGAAAAGGAAAAGGTGATGGGAAAGGGTAAGACCATATGGCATAAGGAAAGGAATTGGTCACAATTTCCTTTTCCACTTTGGATTGGGTTTAGCAAATGATGTGTATTCTAAAATTATGATGTACGGTAATGATAAAAAAGGGGGGGGGGGTTACAGTAAAGAGGAAAATTGTATATTTTTCATTATTGCATAATGTTTTACAATTGCTACAATATTTACATATCACTAAGAGAGTGGTGGTAGGTCACCAAATAAAGACTTGAAAAAATCGTCGCCTTTTTGAGGAGGGGGCAAATCATTCTTCCCAAGTCTGCCCAAAGCAGGAGCACCAAAACTCGGTGAATTACTCATCCCGGGATCACCCAAAGCGGGAGCACCAAAATCTTTATTACCTTGAAGTTTCAATCCGTCATGGTCCTCATCAGAAGCAGCCAAAAGGATCTCATGGTCATCAGTCTGGGGGCCTCTTGATGAAGAAGCACTGGGATCCCTCATCCCCTGAAATCGAAAGTCTCGGAAATGTTGTTCAGATTAGTGATATAAACTTTCAAAATGAGAAGCCTGCTAACGACTTGCAGCTAACTCTTCTTGAAGCTTCATGTTTTGTTCTTCGAGCATCCGCTGTGAGCCAAGAAGGAAAAGGTAAGAGCATACATAATCATGCATACATATAGCATAAGTTACCATGAAATAAGGAACGTACCAGGTAATTCAAATCAATACCCTGTGGATGAGATGACATATTTGGCGGGCTAGAGCGAGCAGATGAAGGGGCAGTAAAGGAAGGTCCAGCCTCATGATCAAATGAGCCAACAGCCTGCAATAATCATTGAAGAGTCAAAGGAAAAAAAAGTTGCAAGGGAAAAGTGGTTAAAGTGCAAAAATTCCCTTGGAAGATCAAAACAAGGAAAGAAGAGCATGAATCAAGCAAGACATGGCCAAGCCAAATCAAGCTTGGCCGTGTCACTTCAAATGAAATCTTGGCAGAACATGACATAGGCAAGAGACACGGCCAAGCCACTGGCTGTGTCTCACCTTAAGGGCAAAGCCAAGAAGGACCAAGCAAAGAAAGAAAATAAATAGTAGGTGACACTGGCATGCAACACGACCAAGTCACTGGCCGTGTCCCGTCCTAAGCCAAGAACAAAGAAGAACCAAAGAAAAAACATAGAAGCTGACACACCCAGGAGACACGGCCAAGCCACTGGCTGTGTCACTCTCATCTTCAAAGAATAAAAAGACCAGAGGAGAAACAGAAGCCGACACACTCAGGTGACACGGCCATTTACCTGAGAAGTACTGACCCCGAGATGTGGAACAGACTCTCCTACAGCGCCGGGATGTTCTTCTTCATCTCTACCTTCATTTTCGTCAGAAATCTCCCGCACACCAAAAGGAGATACATTAAAGTTCAAAAGTCTTCTTTGAAAGAAATAGGCATAAAATAGACCCAGTAAATGGAGAAATGACTCGGCATCATAATCATATCGGGCTGACCACCATGCATCCTCTGGCATTGACATAATATTTAAATTATATTCTGGGATTTGCATCAAAAACTTCCGCTGCTTTGGACCGAGAAACCATTCATAAACTCTCTCCCGAGAAACCAGCCACTAGACACTGGGCCAGCAATAATTCAGCGAGAATGTTGGAAAGACAGTGCAACCCTCATCAAAGGAGTCCAGTTTGCTCACCCTTCTGGGCTCCACCAGGCCAAATTCACCTGCAAAATAACATAAGGTAAGTAAAACTTTCACATAAAATTTAAAGCATACTAATATTATTTTACCTGGTCCCAGGTTAAGCCGCTCAACAAATAGCGGTGAGTATGCACATGATGAGAGTCGGGAATGTCCACACGATCGGACAACCAGTAATTTAAACTCGAATATCCAATTCTCTCTCAGGAAATACCCGGTACCCTCATGAGGTTATGTTCATATGCCCATGACTACAATAACAATAAAGATCACATCCATGCAAGAAAAGAGTGGAAATGACATTGGTGGAAGAAAGAATACCTCGACAATCGCCATTAAGCCAATAAAAGGCTTCTTATTTCAGTAAAGCTTATCAAGACCATGATAAAGACAAGCGAGACCAGCTTCACCCCAACCAGAAGATGGTACCATTCTGAGGTAAGAAAGGGCACTCAACACTGACAAGTGAATGGAGGATTCAGTGCTGCCTAAGATGGTCGATCCGAGCAGATATAATAAAAATCCTCGAGCATACTGTTCGGCCATGTCTCTACCAATCCATCCTTCGTAGTTCATCCAATAACTACGAATTGGCTCGATTTTTATCTTAAAAGGCCCTTTATATGATGGTTCTATACCAATTAATTCCTAAATTTCTTCAAATGTTAAAATATCATTGGTCAAGGGAACCTGAGTACCATCATATCGAAGGCCGGTAATGGCAGTAAAATCGACCAGACAAATTGTCATCTCTACAATGGGCAAGTGAAAAGTGTGGGTTTTATCCAATCATCGCTCTGCAAGCGCCTAGACTATGCTCCAGTCTATCTGATATTCCTCGGATGGCAATTGTAAGATGAACTGCTCAAAGCCGCATAATCCGCCTTACCCGAGAAGGCACTACATCGTACCATTGTCGGGCTTTGTAAATACACCCTCCAGCCCGAACAACGCAACAATCATGCTAAAACAGACCCAAGTAAGTTAATACCAGGTAAGTACATATTTACATATTATTCTATCTACTTAAATTAATTTATTTTTCAGAAAAAATATATAAAAAAATCAAGAGAAAGTTACCGCGCTCTTTTCGTTGGAATTGCGGTGAAGCGGCATTCCGGCCAATATATCTAGATTTCCGTCTTCATGATGCCGAATGAACTCTAATAACTCGGCATTAGAATGAGTCCCAGACCTCGAAGCATGCATTGTTTTTGAAAAATATGTGATAAAATTGAAAGAAATTTGAGAGAATTAGAATGTGAAAATTTTTGCTATGAAATGAAATGAAGAATCAGCTCCTTTTTATAAAAAAACGGCAAGCAAAAAAACAAAATTCAAAATTGTTTATGAATAGTAAATTTTTCTATTTATAAAAAGTAAATTTTACTATTGATGAATAGTGAATTTTACTATTCATGAATAAGTGTTACTATTTATGAATAGTATTACTATTGATAAATAGTAAAAGTACTATTTCCAATAGTAAATACTATTTGATACTATTTGTAATAGTAAATTTACTATTTATAAATAGTGAATAGTGCATGAACAGTGACTGCACAGTAAAATAAACAGTAAATTCAATTATTCACTTTAATCATTCAAATAATTGCGGGTATATAAATATTTTTACACCCAAGGCAATAAAAGACATATGCATAAAAATTAGCCAAACTTTTTGAAATAAAAAATTTTTATTAGCTCGGGTACAGAACCCAAATTTTTCTTAAGTCCAGAACCTAGAATCTTCCTTGACTCCAGAACTCGAACCGGGTCCAGAACCCAAATTTTTCTTAGGTCCAGAACCTAGAATTTATTTCTAAGTCCAAGAACTTAGCCCGGGTCCAGAACCCAAATTTTTCTTAGGTCCAGAACTTAAAATTATCCTTGAGTCCAGAACTCGAACCGAGTCCAGAACCAAAATTTTCCTTAGTTCCACAACCTAGAATCTTCTTTGAGTCCAGAACTCGAACCGGGTCTAGAACCCAAATTTTTCTTAGGTCCAGAACCTAGAATTTGTTTCTTGAGTCCAGAACTCGAACCGGGTCCAGAACCCAAACTTTCCTTAGGTCTAGAACCTAGAATCTTCCTTGAGTCCAGAACTCAAACCGGGTCCAGAACCCAAATTTTCCTTAGGCCCAGAACCTGGAATTTGTTCCTTGAGTCCAGAACTCGAACCAGGTCAAGAACCCAAATTTTTCTTAGGTCCAGAACCTAGAATCTTCCTTAAGTCCAGAACTCAAATCGGGTCCAGAACCCAAATTTTTCTTAGATCCAGAACCTAGAATCTTCCTTGAGTCCAGAACTCAAACCGGGTCCAGAACACAAAATTTTCGTAGATCAAGAACCTAGAATCTTCCTTTAGTCCAAAACTCGAAAAGAGTCTAGAACCCAAATTTTTCATAAGTCCAGAACCTAGAATCTTCCTTGAGTCTAGAACTTAGCTCGGGTCTAGAACCCAAATTTTCCATTAGGTCTAGAACCTAGAATTATTTCTAAGTCCAAAACTTAGCTTGGGTCCAGAACCCAAATTTTCCTTAATTCCAGAATTTAGAATTATCCTTGAGTCCAAAACTCAAACCGGGTCCAGAACCCAAAACTTTCACCATCTCAAAAATCAAGTCTTGTTGCTTCTCACTCTCTTTCACTAAAATTTCAAATCATTCAAGCAGGGGGCAAACTGTAGACCCTTAATTTTTGATCCAGTCCGGTCCAATATATTTTGTTTAGTCCAAAATAATTTTTGTGTTGTCTAATATATTTTAATTGGTCCAAAATAAATTTTTTATCTTAATTAAATAATTTTTGCTTTATTATCTAATTTTTATTAATAAAAAATAAAAATAAACAAATTAAAAAATAAAAATAAAAATCGGCGACAGAAAAATCATCGCCGAAAATTCCAGCGCAAGCTTGGACGTGGGCCATTTTGCTCGCAGGAGTTTTCTGAGGGCGAAATGGCCTGCAAGCCCATTCCCCGCCCCCTGCCGCAGCCAACTGTGGTAGATTGTTTTGCCAGCACAATTTTTCCTGCGGCAAATTTTTTTACCAGTGTAATTTTTTCGCAGCAGTTTTTTTTCGCCAGCAAAATTTTCCGACGCAAATTTTATGAATTGGGAGACGAAAATTGATAGAGTTGGAAACCTAATCTGTGAAGGATAGGCAGCAAATCAATTTGACTTTTTGAGAGCAATAAGCAACGCATTAAAAAATGAATCAAAGACAACAACTGTCTTTGTTTTTGTTCATCCAAGAAGAATTATTTTTTTGGAGGAACTATCAAAAGGAGGTATGTATTAAATTCTTTTGTTTTTCACAGTAGCTAAAATTATAAAATTGTGTTTGTCAAAATCAAAAACCCTAAAACTTTAATTTAGTTTTTCTAAAGTTAAAAACCTTATTTCGTTGGTTTATTTTCCAAAAGACATAAAATTGTTACTTTTATTTCTTCAAAACTCCAAAACCTTAATTGAACATGTTTTTCAACAAAACCAAAATTTGATTCTGTTTCTTTCTAAAAGCTCCAAAAATATCTTTTTTTGCTTTATAAACTTTAAATCGTTGGTTTACTTTCATAAACTTCATGAAAATTGAAAATTGTCTTTCCAAATCCTAAAATAAATTCATTACCCGAAACCCTAATTCAAAAGCTTTAAAACCCTAATTCAATTCCAAAACTCAAAATAGTAAACCCTAACCCCTTTAAAACCTTAAACCTTAATTTTTTCTAAACCCTAATCCTTTAAAACTTTAAAAAACCATATAAACATAAATATTTAATTTTACACAGTAAGCTTGAAACCATAATTCAATGAATAGCCGTAAACCACAAATCAAAAGTATTTTAAAGTGTCCAAAACCCTAGTTTCATGATTTCATCATTCAAACCTTAATTTGGTTAATCAAAGTGTCTTACCAACCTTTTAAAACATAAAATCCTTAATCTATTTTAATTCCATGAAAAAGACACAGTAGCCTAATTCCATGAAAATCCAAAACCCTAAACACATGAAATAAATGATCCTAAATGGAAACAGTAGCTATAATTTGGATTTTTATTTGTCTTATTCAATTCCATATTTGATTATGCTTTGACTTATTTCTTATGTTTTAATTTATTTAAGTTCAATGCTTGGTTTATTTAATTTGTTTTGAATGGATGTTTACTTTCTATTTAATAACTTTGATGAATGATTTATTTACGATGAATGATTATTTACTTTTATCAATTTATTTAGGTTTGTAAATGTTGTAAGATTTATGTTCCCACTTGGTGGGTACCTCATTAGTTAAATATCATATAATTTAATTTGCTTTTCTATCTTAGAATTTATGTAAAGGGCATGTTTCTACCTTTCAATGGGTGTCCTATTTAGGCATGTGATGTAAGGACATGTTTCCATCTTCGGATGGGTGTCCATTTATTTGTTTTGCTTGGACCTTACTTTGATTTTAATATAATGATGCTTTCTTTTAAATTATTGTGTGTAATATGGATAATATTGTTATATTTAAGAATGTTATAATATTAAGACCTGTAAAGGAGGTGGGTTCCAATGAATCGGGCGTTGTGGGGGTGCTGGGCCATTTCTCACCTTCCCCACACGTACCCAACTGTTTGAACCCATTAGGGGGTTGGGGATTCCTTAGGAATCGAGTCATCCACCCCTTTCTTTTTTCCTAGCCTGTCCGGGTGGCAACTCTATTTTCTTCAAACTTAGGTCCGTGTTCTCTAAGGCCCCGAGCCTAAACAGTG
This sequence comes from Garcia nutans, assembly GCA_947685225.1. Classification (NCBI taxonomy): domain Eukaryota; kingdom Viridiplantae; phylum Streptophyta; class Magnoliopsida; order Malpighiales; family Euphorbiaceae; genus Garcia; species Garcia nutans. The sequence goes on along the minus strand of CANTUV010000009.1, from coordinate 27,217,984 downwards.
CCGAAGTCGCAAGAACCATTCCACCGGGAGTGGGGGCAAAAATCCCCGCTCACAAGAAGAAAACAAGATAAATAAAGTAAAATAAAATGGGCACCCGCCAATTAGTGGAAACATGTCCCTTGCCCAAAATCCTCAAAAGACAAATTAAGTTATAATAATAAAAATTGAGGTACCCACGAAGTGAAAATATGCCTCTTACAATCCAAATGGACAATTAAATAAATTAAATCATTCAAGCATGAAAATTAAAACAAAACATGCATCATAAAATAAAATAAACCATCCATCATATAACAAATTAAATAATCAAAAATAGGGTTTTAAATAAAGGAAATTAAAGTTAATCACAAAGACTTATAACCCAAAAATAGATATTGACCCCATCGATGATCCCATACGGCGGTCCTGCTTTTCAAAATTAGAATTGCTGGGGAATTAGGTTTTCTATTTAAACTAGGGTTTTATATTTATACAGATTAGGATTTTTCCTAAACTAGGGTTTTACATATAAATTAGGGATTCTGGATACTAGGTGTAGGGTCTATGGATGTCTTAAAACTGATTTTAAGGTTTTGTGTTTTTAAGTGAGACATATTGTATCATTATACTTGGTGGAAAACAAAGTGACTGTGATTATATTTGGAAAACTAAGCTATTATAATCCTATTTATAAACTTTGAGCTACTGGATATTTGATTCAATTTAATATGACCAATTATTTCTATTACTATAATAGGTGGTTTCCTGGACATGAACTAATTACTGCATATCTATATGCTGGAATGAAATAAAACCATGAAGCAACAATGGATGAATTATTATAAATTTAAGACAAACTAAATAAGAGATTGTAAACCTCCGTTGTTGGTTCCACCAATATTTCACATTTAAACTTGTAAAATCTTGGTTAAACAGGTTGAAGACAGACGTATCCCTGCCTTCTAGTTTGATGGTTGAAAGCTTTTGCTCCTTACTTACTCAAGTTGCTTGGTTTTAGTTGTTGTTTCTCTGCTTAATGGTTGTTGTTTGTTGCCATGATAATTGCTTGATAACTGCTAACCTTTGCTAATAACGATTCTTGTTATCCCCTAATGAGTTTGTTTGACCTTTATTTATAAGGAACAATTATGTTAAAAAACATAAACCTATCTTCGTTTCCTGATTAAAAATGGTTTCCTAAAACATATCAAATTAAAAATAGCTTAATCTGACATGAATTAGGCCCATATCGAACTAAAATAATCTGAATTCGAGACTAAACTGACCATATTAAACCAAAAACTCTCTAAGTCGACATGGACTAGTGCCCATGTCTAACTGGACATGCCCCAGTTTGATATGGGCATGTCCATATCAAATTGGGGATTTCCTAGTTCAATATGGACACACCCATATTGAACTGGGCATGTCCTAGTTTGATATGGACCATCCATATCGAACTGGGGAGCCCTAGTTTAACAAGGATGGCCATTCTCGAGCTAAAAAGGTTTTAGACTATTTTTTAGGTTTAAATACCCTGTTTCGGGCCATTTCAAGGTTTTAAAAGCTGAATCGGAGTATTTTAGGCCTTATAAAAATTGGACCAATCCAAATAAAAACTTAAAACATGTTTAAGTTGTTAATAATGAACCGACAAATACTTAGGCCATCTTTAATCAGGTTTGAACTAAGTTAGGACCAAAATTAAGGGTCTACAGTAATGCATAGAAAAGCATACATAAAGAATTTATAGTGATTCAAATTACCTCAATCCTATATCCACTTCTTTAACAACTTGTTAAGGTTCCACTAATCTTGAGTTTTTACAAGCTCAACTTTAACTTGGTGTTTTAACAAGCTCACATTGAACTCCTACAAGGATTGAGTATCTTCCTCATAACTCTCAGCAAGAGCTTTATCAGCCTCACTCTAAAACCTAAGTGTTTTAAAGCTCACACTCAAACTTGCAATAGTGTTTAATGCTCACACCCAACACTCAATGAATACAATTAGAAATTTTGATGCAAGGAAAAGAAAGATGTTTATCTTAGCAATTACAATCACAATCTTTTTTTAAAATGATGTTCCTTATGGTATTTATAGTCTTCAAGACTTCAACTAATCGTTTGAAGTAGGAGCCAACAACTTTGATTCTTGTCTCCCACTTTAATCATTGTTGAGAGACAATTCATGGTCGGACTAGCATTAGTTCGATTGACTTGAGCTCGGTATGGTCGAACTGAGCTTTAGTCCGGTTGGCTTGAGTTCGTCCTGGTCAGACTGATCGCTAGTCCGGTCATGCTCACCATTTTTTGACAAATATTCTTCAAAGGCTAGTACACATGCCATCCATAAATTGATGGATAAGTAACAGCTATAATATTAGAATATTATTTCACTGGTACTGTCGGAATGGCTTCGGTCTGGCCAGACAGCTCATGATATGCTGAGATTTTTAGAGTACCAGTAATCATGATATCTGCTGGAACCTTGTTTGTAACACCCCAATACTCTATATAAGTACCATACATATACCTTGTATACGCAAAGTAAGTATATAAAGTATAAGGATGTCACTAGTTATTACAATTTAAAATCTTTACTTAACTTCTAAAACAATAATACATTTTATTATATGAAAGGATTTACAAAATAATTATCCTTTTGATGATAACACATATATATATATATAATAGTTACATTGTCTCTTCCAAAGATTCATTTATACATATGAATACATTCTTATAAAAATGCAATATATTAACTTATACATTCATGCACCATCTTCTAGTTGGTCTCGAGCTACACTTGCCCTCTTCATGACATAGTGGTTTAACTCCAAATCCATCACCTATTTACCTGCGCGATTAACATAACCGCGCTAAGCCCGAAAGCTTAGTAGTACAAATAAATATTAAAATATGTATTGCAAGATAAACATACCTCATATTTTTAGCATCATGTTTTATCATTCTCTTAACTTGTTTTCCCTTTTTCAATGCATTCACATAAATTTCTACCAACCTCATAAACTATATATATACACTTAAACAGTACAACAAATCATAATTCACCAATCATAAATCACATTTCCAACAAAGGCAATCATTATCATCAACCACAATCCATCACTAATACTCACAAACAATATACACATTATATGTCAGACTACATAACATTGTTGTATTCACAATTCACCAATCATTGATCTCAATATTCATTTATTTCAACATTTGTATATCATATTAACAACAAAGACAGACTCGGGCCCAAAACACACTAATATGTTATTCAAAGTTCAGAGTTACTGCTTTGGTCTATAATCACAATAATCAAGCCCGTAGGCATCATATATCATATCTCTATCCATGGATAGCGTAACAGACCCAGTCTCTTGGACCATCAACCTGACTAATCGAGGAGATCCTCAACACGGCTAGACTGTTACTTGTTTTTGAGGTTTACGGGCCACCCATTTCACCTCAAAAACTTCACATTTCATATTTATCAATTGGAATTGGTTTACGGGCCTCCCATTTCACCATCATTCCAATAATCACATTTTTCAACTCGAATCGGCTTACGGGCCACCCATTTCGCCTATACAGTGATTCATAGGCATGCCGCCAAAAACAGAACTCTGAAAGTTGAATCAACATATTAGGCACACAATTCATTTATTATTTCATTATAAATTTCATTCTCATTCTCATCATCATAGCCAATCACAATGGCATCAATTAGGCAAACATGCCTCAATCATCATTTACATCATCATAGTCAATCACAATGGCATCATTTAGGCAAACATGCCTCACTTGTTTCATTTGAATCTTTATAGCCAATCACAATGGCTTCATACATCATTATATCTCAATCCCCATTTCATATCTCATCATTATTACATATATAATCATTCATCATTTAAGTATACACAATCAATTGCATTATTATATCATCATATCATCACATCTTTCATCTTTCATAGCATATACATTATTGAATGCTCTCACATTTCATATACTCTTATTGATATATTCATAGCAATTTACATTATACACATATAGCATTATTCATAGGTATCAATGATGTAATAGATTTCTTAACACATTTATAATCAAATGGTTTAAGGTTCAAAGTCATATAAACATATGAAATCAAATAGGGTTTTGTACTTACCTTATGTACCCCTTACACCAAACTACACACTTCCTTTTTCAATTACTCTTCACCACTTGAATTAGAGCCATCCATTCTCTTCACAACCTATTCCATTCAAATAATAAAATATATGAATCTCAATACAATTATTCTTAGATTAATCACATATTAGACCTTTAGATTACAAATTACAAACCGACTTCTCTCTCTAGGGCCCCACGGCCGAGGCCTACCATTCCCCCACGGGCGTGGCTTAACAACCAATTCTGCCCAAATGCTCTAAAATGGCCACGGTCGCGGCCTTCCAATCCCCACGGCCGTGGCATATAAAGTGAATCTGTTTCTTGTGTTCAACACCTCCACGGCCATGGCTTCCAATGGCCACGGTCGTGGCAGCCAATGGCCACGGGCGTGGCACCAAAAATACCTCTGTTTTCGGACCAAACACATGTATTCTATGTTTAAAACTCCATTAAACACAAACATACATCAATCATACATCAATTATTCAATTCTCCAACTAATACATATTAAATCCTTACCCACCAATTTCACTAATCCTTCATCATCTTCACAAATAACCATTTAAATCTATATATATCTTTCAATCTTTCACTATCATCATCTTAACATATTAACTACCTCAAATCTCAACAATTCATCATCATCCTCATAACTACCCACATCAAATCCAAACTCAAACCATAGAAATCAATGTAAAGGAATGAATACTTACTTGGTTATTTGCCAAATCTTGAATAAAAATCTTCAATCTTCTCAAAATCATCCTCTCTCTCTCTCTCTCTCTCTCTCTCTCTCTCTCTCTCTCTCTCTCTTGACCACAAAGAAGAAGAAGCAGAAGAAGAAAGAAACTTCTTGCTTCTTCCGTTCTTATCATATATATATATATAATAATAATAATAATAATAACAATAACAATAATAATAATAATAATAATAATAATAATAATAATAATACTTACACTAATACTTTAAATCTCCACCACATATTCTTTCTTTGACTTTCTTCATCTCTTATCTTTTTGTCCTTATTATCATTATTATTATTACTTAATTATACAAATATATATACAATTCACTTTCCCTACACCATTTTATATCCCATATATATATATGATGTATATGTATATGTCTTATATATATATATATTTATATTTCCCATATACACATATACATTAAATCCAAATACAACAACAATAACTCCAAAACTCTTAGGGTCTATTTTGGGATATTACAATTCTCTCCCCCTTAAGTAATTTCGTCCTCGAAATTATCTAACACCATAACAACCCATTCTTAACATATTAAAATCTTTAATTTCATATGAAGATAATCATATCTTACATTATAATTTATTAAATCACTCAACTTTTACTCTCCCCCTTTAAGTTAATCATAACTCACCATTATCAATCTATTTTTATCTTATAACTTTCTCAACAGAGTCACCCAGATAGCTCATTACATTCCCAAAAATGTTCTTCTACACAATAATCAATTCATCTTATAATCTATATATTCCATACATCTATTACATTCAAAATATATATACCACTTCATCTCTTTATAAATAATCTCTTAACTTTAACCTCAAAAGTCATTAATTAATATCTTAACATTGATTATTCCATTCTTACAATCACTTTCAAAATAACATTTACCAAACCTCAATGGATAACAATATCCTTACCTTCTTTAGCTTGCTTCTCACTTAATATAAATGTTAACACAATGCTTTTAAACTTACTTAACAGGTGAACAACATTTCTCTTTTTCTCAACATGTACCATTTATATAATTCAATTTATTTATGTTCATTCATATGTCTGAATATTACATCATACACATTACCATCTCAATTTTACACTCCTAGTACAACTGTACATATTAAATCTCAATATTGACTTGCAACTTTAGCGAAACCTAGATCAATCGATCTATCTATCACAATATACTAACATTTCAACCTTATGTGATTCAAATCAACAATTAACTTATCGAAATTTTTCATTGGATTTTACAATATATACATATATATAACCTAATTCCATTAGGTCAAACTTATATTCAAATTCTTGTCTTTTCAAATTCATATATTCACTCCATAAGAATCATGCTTACAAATATACATTTCATTATTTCAAAAGAAAATATATATATATCATCATTTCTCATACTCATACAAAATTTAGCAATATAGCCAACAACTATAACCTCATAAACGAACTTTCCCCAACCAGGTCGGTTGCTGTTAGTGTATATGCCCTAGGCCATTGATTTGGACCTTAATGTTATTCATTTTGTTATTAATAAAGAAGTTTTTATTATCATTGTTATGTTTGCATGTTATATATAATAATGATTATATCCCTGGTTTATTATTGTTATGGAGATAATAATAAATATAACTAGTGTAATATTGATTTGATAATCATAAGATGATTATAGGTATGAAGATACAAATCAATATTATGGATACATGTTAGAGAACAGTGTATTGGATAGACCCACATAGATATCACTTCATGGTTTAATGTCATAAGTGTATCTCATAATAGTTTTCATTTAATCCTTTGACTTGAGATTGTCATAGTTTCCAACATAAGGAATATTATGTTTTGACATGATCAAACGTTATCTGTAACTAGATAATTATAAAGGTTATGCTTGAACATGATATAAATTATGTAGAGGAAAATGAACAATCAAGATGGAATTTGTCCCTCTCTATGAGAGAGATATCTTCTGGGCCCCTCGATAAGTGTAACCGAGAAATGCATGGCCATGCTTAAATAAGTTGATATAAGATCAATCTTATTTGTTTATCAGTTAACTTGGAGATCGAGTAATCATAAGTTTGGACAATATAAGTATGACATTTACTATGACTTATGTTCAAACTAGATATCATGTGACAAAGGGATTAATGCATGTACTATTTCAGGTTTTTCATTTATAATGATTCTCATGATTAATTGGGTAGTCGTAATGTCTTGCTAGAGGCCAATTATGATTTGTGCATTTCAATAGAGATTGAAATACACTACCAATTAATATGAGCCTATCGGGTCACACACATAGAACGTAGGCTGTACTTAAATAATAATAATTATATTTAATTATTGTTGTTAGTATTATTATTATTATTAGATATTAATAATAATATTGTTATAATAATAATTATTAGATAATAATTATTAAAACGTGGGTCCATATGGGATATGGACAGTTAGGGTTTTGATAAAAAGAAGTCTTTTAAAACGGTTTTAAAAGGACTGGAGGTTTAATGATCTTATAATTTCGTTTTGCAAAAGAAAACGTAAGAAGAGAAAAAAACCTAAAAAACCCTAGTTTCGTTTTGAAAAGGTTCAGCCACTGCCGTTGGTGAGCTAGCACTCAGACCGGCGTACGTTTGTGTGGATTTCGTTAGAGGGTGTTCATCTTCAGAAGGCAGCATCTGTTAATCATTTTGAAGCTACACAAAAAGGTTAGTTTCGAATCTCTTTTATCGAATTGAATGGATCACATGGATCCTGTGAGTAAATCGAAAGAATTTTTTGTTTTCCGCTGCGGCAAGGGTTGCAGATTCTTCACGATTTACTAACAGTGGTATCAGAGCCTCTTGTTGATTCCATTTATTTCAAAATATACCATGTTGATGTGTTGATATGATCTATTGTTTTTCGAATGGCATGATTGGATTTGTTTTATCATTTGATGATGATTCGAATCTGTTATATGAGATATAACATAAATTGTTGTTGATATATGATGTCAAAGATGACCAATTGTATAAGATACAATTCTGTGAAATCAAATTGGGGTTGGTATACGATCTGTTATGGTTTCGAATTAGGGTTAATATGATTAATTCAATTCGTTTATTCATATTGAATGTATACATAGATTTCGATTTTGATTAATATGATTATTGAGTAAATCGTTTCTAAGGTTTCTGGTAATAGTTCTCTGTTAATATGATTAATAGATTACTATTATATTATGTTTAATATGATTAACAGAATAAGGGTTTTGATAGAAAATAATTAATTGGATTAATGATTCTGTTTAGCTTCGAGGGGCGCTGCCCCTCGACCCAGCCCAGGAGCGCTGCCCCTTCGGAACCCCGCCCGCTGACCGGCCAGCGGGAGCCCCGCCCGCTAACCGATTAGCGGGACTGCCGTATGTTCGCGCCCTATAGTTCGTTACCGCGACATTAAGAATGTCAATATATTTATTTCTATTTAACATGTTAGTGATGAATATGTTATGTTTGTTTGATGTCTTGGCATGGTGCATAGCATGGCCTTATGACCTATGTGATTGGTTTATTTATATCTTAATTTTTATATATATACGGTCTGCGTGTCGTTTATTTTTGTAACTTTATAATTACTAGTTTAGTAGTTAGTTTTTATTATTAATGTAATAATGAAGACTCAAGCTTGGAGAAGAAGATGAAAATTCCATGGAGATGAAGTTGCCTTTCAAGATATGAAGAAATGTACTATTGCAAATGTTGTAATAGATAGGTTTTCTTTTCACCTAGGGTTGCCTATATGATCTTCATTTGGTCTCATGAAGATCATATCTAGTTTGGCCATGCTATGTCACGTTTATTTTTATCAAATATGTATGAGATGCCATGTTTGATAGTTTATGTATGCATATAGGATATGATATATAAATGTCAATTTTAACATGTTTTCAAAAAAAAAATTAAATGGAATGAACACTCACTATTAATCTAAGTTTTAATGCCATCCATGTCTTAAACACTTATCAAGGCTAAGATCACCTAAATGTAGATTTTGCCAAAGCAAAGTACTTTAGGTTATCCTAGCAAGATATGATGAGTAATGGTGCTGCTCATGCGTTTAAAATTGGTTAGACTTAATTAGGCTATCAAAATGGTTTTGGGCCTAAGGCATTAGATGGGGTATAACATGCTATGACATATGATGTCATGATCCCATATTATCTAAGAGTTACATCTGATGTAATTGGTAATGGGTTACCTACCATAATAACTTGATTTTAAGTGTCATGCCAAAGCTGACTTAATATTAAGTAAAATTGGATCTTAGCCCACTAAAATGTCATTGTGATGATTGAGGGTTATATTTTAGTGGGAGTTTAATTACTTATCACCTTTTATTAATTAAAATTTGCATATTTTGTAGATTGAAATGGCTACCAACAATAACTCCACTTTATCACTGCGATCCATCCTTGAGAAGGAAAAACTGAAAGAGAATGGGACTAATTTTGTTGATTGGTTTAGGAACCTGAGAATTGTTCTCAAACAAGAAAAGAAGTCCTATGTGCTTGATGAAGCTGTCCCTAAGCCACCTCCTGCTAATGCTTCTAATGCTGATAAGAACAAGCATAAGAAGCATATGGATGATTCCAATGACATTGGATGTCTTATGCTTGCTACTATGTGTCCAGAACTTCAGAAGGATCTGGAACACTTGGAGGCTTATGAGATGAGTGTCCATCTCAAACAAGCTTTCCAACAGCAAGCTAGGCAGGATAGATTTGACACTGCTGTTGCATTATTTGACTGCAAGATGTCAGAGGGCGAATCGGTTAGCGCTCATGTTTTGAAAATGAAGGGCTACATTGATCACCTTGCCCGACTTGGATATCCCTTGAGTTTAGAACTCTCCACGGATTTGATCCTTCATTCTTTGCCCAGCAGTTTTTCACATTTTGTTATGAACTATAATATGAACAACATGGAAAAGTCCACTCCTGAGCTACATGGTATGCTCAAAACTGCTGAAGGGAATATCAAAAGGCCCACTAAGGCTACCCATGTATTGAATGTCAATAAGGGTAAGCCTATGAAGAAAAAAGGCAAGGCAAAGGGTAAAGCAACAGTTGCTACAAAGCCTAAGGGACAGCCCAAGCCAAAAGAACGCAAGGCACCTGTTCCTAAGGAAGGAACTTGTCACCATTGCAAGGAGCCTGGGCATTGGAAAAGAAATTGCCCACTTTATTTGGCTGAATTGAAGAAATCGAAGGGTAGTGCGACTACGTCTTCAGGTATATATGTTATAGAAATTAACTTATCTGCTTCTACTTCATGGGTATTGGATACTGCATGTGGTTCTCACATTTGTACAAATGTGCAGGGACTCAAAAGGAGTAGATCACTGAAAAGGGGCGAAGTTGACCTACGAATTGGGAATAAAGCAAGAGTTGCTGCACTAGCTGTAGGATCTTATGAACTTCATATGCCTAATGGCTTTTTGTTAAATTTGAACAATTGCTATTATGTTCCTACTCTGAGTAGGAATCTTATTTCAGTTTCAGTTTTGGATGATGAAGGTTTTTCATTTTTAATTAAAAATAAGACCTGTTCTATTTTTGATAAAGATGATTTGCTTTATGGTATTGCAAGATCTTTTAATGGCCTTTATGTCCTTGACTTAGATGATTCTAGGGAGAATCATATTTATAACATAAACTCTAAGAGAATTAAGCCAAATGACCTAAACCCTACATTTTTATGGCATTGTCGTCTTAGCCATATAAATGAGAGACGCATTTCTAAACTCCATCAAGATGGATTATTAGATTCATTTGATTTTGAATCATTTGATAAATGTGAATCTTGTTTACTTGGCAAAATGACAAAGAATCCTTTCACCGGACAAGGTGAAAGGGCTAATGACTTGCTAGGACTAGTACATACAGATGTATGTGGCCCGTTAAGCATTAGTGCCAGAGGAGGATATAATTACTTCATTACTTTTACTGATGATTTCAGTAGGTATGGCTATGTCTACCTAATGAAACATAAGCATGAGGCTTTTGAAATGTTCAAAACTTTTCAAAATGAAGTACAAAATCAACTTGGTAAAACTATTAAGGCACTTCGATCTGATCGAGGTGGTGAATTTTTGAGCCAAGAGTTTGACGAACATCTAAGAAATTATGGAATTGTTTCACAATTAACTCCTCCAGGAACTCCAAAGTGGAATGGTGTTTCTGAAAGAAGAAATCGAACTTTATTAGATATGGTTCGATCTATGATGAGTCAAGCAGATCTTCCATTATCGTTTTGGGGTTATGCCTTGGAGACAGCTTCTTTTGTTTTAAACCGTGTACCATCTAAAGCGGTTGAAAAGACACCATATGAGATATGGACTGGCAAAACACCTAGTTTGTCTTTTCTTAAGATTTGGGGTTGTGAGGCTTATGTGAAAAGACCAGTTTCAGATAAGTTAGCTCCAAAATCTGCTAAATGTATCTTTGTGGTATATCCTAAGGAAACTAAAGGATATTATTTCTATATTCCATCTGAGAACAAAGTGTTTGTTGCTCGAAATGGAACCTTCTTGGAAAAGGAATTCATTTCTAAAAGAACTAGTGGGAGCACAATTCAATTAGATGAATTTATAGAACCACAAGAAGATATTGAACCGCCTGTAGAAACAGTTTCAGAACCACAAGTCATTGTGGAAATTGAAAATGTTACCCAAGTTCTGCGCAGATCTGATAGACCACGTCATCAGCCTGAGAGATATGGATTTCTCATGACTAAAAGTCGTGAAGTTTTGCTCATAGATCAAGATGAGCCAACTACCTATCTTGAAGCTGTGTCAGGTCCAGATTCAGAGAAATGGCTTGGAGCCATGAACTCTGAGATGCAGTCCATGTTTGACAACCAAGTTTGGGCCTTAATTGATCCTCCCGAAGGTATTAAGACTATTGGTTGCAAATGGGTTTTCAAGAAGAAAATTGACATTAATGGAAATGTGCAAACCTATAAAGCAAGGTTGGTTGCTAAAGGTTTCAAACAAACACATGGTATAGACTATGATGAAACTTTTTCTCCAGTTGCTATGATTAAATCTATTAGGATTCTCCTTGCCATTGCTGCATACTATGATTATGTGATATGGCAAATGGATGTCAAAACCGCTTTCCTTAATGGAAATTTACTCGAGGATGTGTACATGACACAACCTGAGGGTTTTGTAAATCCTGAGAATTCTGGGAAGGTTTGCAAGCTTCAAAGGTCCATTTATGGATTGAAGCAAGCATCTCGAAGCTAGAATCTTTGTTTTGATGAAACAGTTAAGAACTTTGGTTTCATTCAAAATGAAGATGAACCATGTGTTTACAAGATGGTTAGTGGGAGTGCTATCGTGTTCTTAGTCCTATATGTAGATGACATATTGATCATTGGAAATGATGTCCCCACTTTACAAAAGGTTAAAGATTGGTTAGGGAATTCTTTTTCAATGAAGGACTTGGGAGAGGCTGCATATATCCTTGGTATAAGGATCTATAGAGATAGATCTAGAAGGATAATTGGCTTAAGTCAAAGTACATACATTGACAAAGTGTTGAAGAGGTTCAGTATGCAAGATTCCAAGAAAGGATTCTTGCCTATGTCACATGGTATTCATCTTGGCAAGAATCAATGTCCTAAGACATCTGAGGAGCGAGATAGAATGAATAAGATCCCTTATGCTTCTGCTATTGGATCTATTATGTATGCCATGCTATGTACTAGACCTGATGTCTCACATTCTTTAAGCACAACAAGTAGATATCAAGCTGATCCTGGTGAGGGTCACTGGACAGCTGTTAAGAACATTCTTAAGTATCTAAGAAGAACTAAGAATGTTTTCTTAGTTTATGGAGGTTTGGAAGATGAACTAGTTGTAAATGGTTACACAGATGCTAGTTTCCAAACTGATATAGATGATTACAAATCGCAGTCAGGTTTTGTATTCACATTGAATGGTGGAGCCATTACCTGGAAAAGTTCCAAGCAAAGCACAGTAGCAGATTCTACAACAGAAGCTGAGTATATAGCAGCATCAGATGCTGCTAAGGAAGCAGTTTGGCTGAAGAAATTCATCACTGAGCTTGGAGTGGTGCCTAGCATTGCTAATCCTATGGCTATCTATTGTGACAACAATGGTGCCATAGCGCAAGCAAAAGAGCCAAGGTCCCATCAAAAATCTAAGCACATACTCAGGCAATTTCACCTCATTCGAGACATCATTGATAGAGGTGATATCAAGATATGCAAAGTTGACACAAATGACAACATAGCAGATCCATTAACAAAGCCTCTCTCGCGGGTCAAGCATGATCAACACACTAGGTCTATGGGCATGAGATATTTATTAGACTAGGCCTAGTGCAAGTGGGAGACTGTTAGTGTATATGCCCTAGGCCATTGATTTGGACCTTAATGTTATTCATTTTGTTATTAATAAAGAAGTTTTTATTATCATTGTTATGTTTGCATGTTATATATAATAATGATTATATCCCTGGTTTATTATTGTTATAGAGATAATAATAAATATAACTAGTGTAATATTGATTTGATAATCATAAGATGATTATAGGTATGAAGATACAAATCAATATTATGGATACATGTTAGAGAACAGTGTATTGGATAGACCCACATAGATATCACTTCATGGTTTAATGTCATAAGTGTATCTCATAATAGTTTTCATTTAATCCTTTGACTTGAGATTGTCATAGTTTCCAACATAAGGAATATTATGTTTTGACATGATCAAACGTTATCTGTAATTAGATAATTATAAAGGTTATGCTTGAACATGGTATAAATTATGTAGAGGAAAATGAACAATCAAGATGGAATTTGTCCCTCTCTATGAGAGAGATATCTTCTGGGCCCCTCGATAAGTGTAACTGAGAAATGCATGGCCGTGCTCAAATAAGTTGATATAAGATCAATCTTATTTGTTTATCAGTTAACTTGGAGATCGAGTAATCATAAGTTTGGACAATATAAGTATGACATTTACTATGACTTATGTTCAAACTAGATATCGCGTGACAAAGGGATTAATGCATGTACTATTTCAGGTTTTTCATTTATAATGATTCTCATGATTAATTGGGTAGTCGTAATGTCTTGCTAGAGGCCAATTATGATTTGTGCATTTCAATAGAGATTGAAATACACTACCAATTAATATGAGCCTATCGGGTCACACACATAGAACGTAGGCTGTACTTAAATAATAATAATTATATTTAATTATTGTTGTTAGTATTATTATTATTATTAGATATTAATAATAATATTGTTATAATAATTATTATTAGATAATAATTATTAAAACGTGGGTCCATATGGGATATGGACAGTTAGGGTTTTGATAAAAAGAAGTCTTTTAAAACGGTTTTAAAAGGACTGGAGGTTTAATGATCTTATACTTTCGTTTTGCAAAAGAAAACGTAAGAAGAGAAAAAAACCTAAAAAACCCTAGTTTCGTTTTGAAAAGGTTCAGCCACTGCCGTTGGTGAGCTAGCACTCAGACCGACGTACGTCTTTGTGGATTTCGTTAGAGGGTGTTCGTCTTCAGAAGGCAGCATCTGTTAATCATTTTGAAGCTACACAAAAAGGTTAGTTTCGAATCTCTTTCATCGAATTGAATGGATCACATGGATCCTGTAAAACCTGTAACACCCCTTCCCGACCTACATGTGTAAGCCGAGTAGAGGCGCCACACTATCCAAAAGTTGCTACCAATTTTACTTAGTCAAATTTTTGTTCCGATTTTACAGAAATTTTGCCATAGTTTTGCCTAGAAATTTGGATCCCAAGTGTCGACAAAACTTGTTTTTCTGATTTTTGAAAACATTTTACACAGACCAATGTTAATACAATCAGTTTCCAATACACTCCCAATGAATCCACCTTATACCCTCAACTACAACCTGCAAGAAAAATTCACACTTCTAATCCAGAACAAAATAGAGATGTATTATTATTACATACCAATAACGTACAGTATCACATACTGACTCTCAATCTTATATATACATATAAATGCCACAACTAGCTAACTCATAATGGAAACTAAAAGATCTACCCCTGAGATTTGCTATGGTCTGGTCGTTGCTTCCCCAAGATTTATTTACGAGTCAAGAAAAACTTAACTCGCTGAGCGTTGTCGCTCAGTGGGTACTTTACCAATAAAAATAAGAGGAGTATATGAAAGTATTTGAAATCAAAGGAAATAATTAAATCAACAATCAACCCACTTTATACCAATAGAAATCATGAAACATTCAGTGTGATATTCTTTCAATAATGTAAAATCATAATTCAAACTCATTTGCATTATATAGTTCAACGTAAAATAATATGTCTTTGATTCAGGCTCTACTGGTATATAGGGAACCATAGTGATAAGGCAGTGGCCCTCACCACTGTAACATAGGTGGCCCTCACCACCGATATCAGATCACAGGAATGGCCCTCACCATCCTGTTTATAACCAATGGGCCTCCCCATTGGCTTCAGTGGCCTCACCACTGAATAACATATCATATCACAATAATGAGCAGTACTGCATGCGTTAGTATAGTGCACCATACCCTTATCTACCACTCCCACTATCCAGTAGAGCAAAAAGGTTAAAATGATTCAATTTAAGTCTCAAACCTCATTTTAGAATGACTCGCGAAATCATTTTAAATTTCCATCGCACTTTGCCATTTATGCCGCGCAACACATTCTTTAGTCAAAGCATTCCCCTCTTTCACATATTTAATATCCACAATAAACATATTAAACATTTCAAAGCATTCCTCAAAAGATCACAAATTGACCAAATGAATAGTGTTGCGGCGAGAAAAATCGGCAACGCAAAATGGCATGACCAAATGAATAGTAAAATCTGGATTTTCGTCAAAATTTCAGTCCACTTCAATCATGCATTTGACCAAGTAAATGATCTTATTTTTGGCTGAAATTTTACAGAAAACTTATTTCATATGTTGACTAATTGCATGTAAAATTTCGTTGAAAAATTCCTTCGTTTGCTGCCTCAAACAATTTCCACAAAAAGGTCCAGAAAGCTGTCTTTTTGGGACCATTTCGGCCCAAACACATGAAATGCATAGGATAGTTTATTTTTCTTTTGCAAATCAATATTAAGGCTTCTTTAATGGTAAAGTGAAGATTCAAACACTTCCCTTTGACAACTTTTACATGTTTAACTCAAATCAATATATTTAAGCATCAACAACAAAACTTTCATTAACCAAAGTTTGTAAAGCATCAAACCAAAATTAATTATTCAAAGGTAAAGTACCAAACTAATTATTCAAAGGTAGAGTACCAAACCTTATTTCTTTAACTCCTCTTGGCTTTTCCTTCTTCTCCTTCTTTAATTCTTTATTTCTCCTTCAATCAATTCAAGAACACACCCTTAAACATAAACCTTAGCAATTTAAAACAATAAGCTATCCTCCATTTCTTTTCAAACTAAATCCTAATCTAACCTCATTACACCTTAGAAACCTTGATTCTTCCATTTAATTAAACAATATCATCACTACTTAAATTTTTCCCAAATCCACCATAAGAACCTTAATTTCCAATCTTCCAATAGATATATAAATACTTAAAATTAATACTAGAATTGAATTCTACATACTTGAAAACCTTAAAACTCACCTTGAACTTGAATCAAATTTGACAAAAGTTGGAAATTCTTTGGTGCTTTTCTATGGAGGCCGTAGGTTTGAAGTGGGAGAGAGAGATTATTCTCTTCTTGCCATGATATATATATATAGGAGAAATGATGGCCACTTTTGGATGAATGAATGTTTTAAAGCCAAATGTCCACACTTTTCTCTCTCTTCTTTATTATAACTTTTAAATGGCAAATTTTCATTAGCCCAAATGTCTCCTCCTTTTATTTATTTAAAAACCCAAGCCCTTAAATTTCTTTTAATTATATTTTGGCCCCTCCACCATCTTGTGTTGAAATTTCTATGGTCTAAGGTGTGAAAAGACCAAAATACCCTCCGGCGATTAATCGATCATATCTTTTAAACCGTATAGTTCCACGAGTCAAACTACATATAGTTTTGATCCTCTCCACCTCTACTTTCTATTTATAAGGTCTA
The DNA here is from genome assembly GCA_947685225.1 of Garcia nutans. Taxonomy (NCBI): domain Eukaryota; kingdom Viridiplantae; phylum Streptophyta; class Magnoliopsida; order Malpighiales; family Euphorbiaceae; genus Garcia; species Garcia nutans. The sequence continues at coordinate 27,200,885 of CANTUV010000009.1, read as the reverse complement.
TTTTAGGTTTCCAAGTCATTTGAAAAAATTACCAATAAACCCTCGACTTTTTATTAAATTCCCTTTAGGTCCTATTTTTGCTCGGGTTTTCTCCGGCTCCGTTTCTACTGACGATCGTTTCATATTTAACCCCTCGCCATTCTCTACGTACTCACGTTTTTATTTCCTACCTTAAATTCATGTATAACTTTAATTGATAATGACCAAAATGCCCCTAGTCAAAATGTCTTCGTTTTTCTTTAACGGGACATTTCCTGGAAAAACCGTTACACGTCATTGCGACCCGATTAATCTCTAGAATATTCTTCCGAGGTCGGATATGGGCACTATTAAGAACTTCCGACACTTAATTTTTAAGTTTACTTAGTTGCCCCTAACTTTTGAGAAATTTCCACTTAGGTCCTTTTGATATCCCTTCCTGACCTTGCTGTCGTTCTTTATTAATATCTTTTTACTCACAACTCCAAATTAAGTAATTCTTATTCCCAATGAAACTAGACATCTGGGACTACATTGTGTAAACATTTCAGGTCGATCTGACCTATATCTTAATTTTGACGGTCCTTCGAATTCAAGCCTACTATGCTGTCCTGAGGCAGCTTGCACATTGTCTACTAAATCCATCATATCTTATTCTGTACAACTCCAAATTGAATAATTTCAAGTTATAAATCTAGATAAGATACAAATAAACAATTAAGTCTTCTTTGAGACTCTCTAATTCTGTCATTAACTTGGATGAAATTCGAGCTCAGGTTATAGGTCATGTTCTGAACTCCTTTGTTCTAAGCCTAAATCATATCCTCTATGTCTGTTTCTTACCAATCTGGGATTTGGGATGTTACAAAACCTTAACTTTATATACCCGAAACTTTAAATAGTCACACTTTATCTATATTAATCAACTCATTCAATATTCCACCATACTCTCTTCCTTTAAATAACATATCTTTCCATGTTAACAATCTCACAATATTTCCTTTTTTTTTTCTAACAAACCAAACATAATCTTTGTTATAAAGAGATTCAAAGCGTAGAGGAAAAGGGTACATACTCTAATCTTGATTTTATTTTCAACTCATTTTCAACTTTATTCTTCTTTTCATTTCTTTATTTTACAATCACTTTTCAATAATCAATACTTCAAATTTTACCTTCCTTAATTAAACTCCCATTCTTGAATTTACCAATTACACTTGTACCAATTTTTCATATCATTTCTTTTTCCAATTATTACTTTCATATAACATTTTATTCACACACTATCATCCATCTCATATAATTCAAATACATCACAAATCACATAATGCCACGTTCGAGACCAACCTAGGTGTGAATGCATATGCATGTATTACAAATTTCATTTCAAAACTTTTCTTTTTACTTCTCTTTAAGCTTTTCAAAACTTTCTCTTTTTAATTTTACTTAGGCCGAGAATCTCGAACCTAAGCTTTAATACCAAAATATTTGTAACACCCCGATACTCTATATAAGTACCATACATATACCTTGTATACGCAAAGTAAGTATATAAAGTATAAGGATGTCACTAGTTATTACAATTTAAAATCTTTACTTAACTTCTAAAACAATAATACATTTTATTATATGAAAGGATTTACAAAATAATTATCCTTTTGATGATAACACATATATATATAATAGTTACATTGTCTCTTCCAAAGATTCATTTATACATATGAATACATTCTTATAAAAATGCAATATATTAACTTATACATTCATGCACCATCTTCTAGTTGGTCTCGAGCTACACTTGCCCTCTTCATGACATAGTGGTTTAACTCCAAATCCATCACCTATTTACCTGCGCGATTAACATAACCGCGCTAAGCCCGAAAGCTTAGTAGTACAAATAAATATTAAAATATGTATTGCAAGATAAACATACCTCATATTTTTAGCATCATGTTTTATCATTCTCTTAACCTGTTTTCCCTTTTTCAATGCATTCCACATAAATTTCTACCAACCTCATAAACTATATATATACACTTATAACATTACAACAAATCATAATTCACCAATCATAAATCATATTTCCAACAAATGCAATCATTATCATCAACCACAATCCATCACTAATACTCACAAACAATATACACATTATATGTCAGACTACATAACATTGTTGTATTCACAATTCACCAATCATTGATCTCAATATTCATTTATTTCAACATTTGTATATCATATTAACAACAAAGACAGACTCGGGCCCAAAACACACTAATATGTTATTCAAAGTTCAGAGTTACTGCTTTGGTCTATAATCACAATAATCAAGCCCGTAGGCGTCATATATCATATCTCTATCCATGGATAGCGTAACAGACCCAGTCTCTTGGACCATCAACCCGACTAATCGAGGAGATCCTCAACCCGGCTAGACTGTTACTTGTTTTTGAGGTTTACGGGCCACCCATTTCACCTCAAAAACTTCACATTTCATATTTATCAATTGGAATTGGTTTACGGGCCTCCCATTTCACCATCATTCCAATAATCACATTTTTCAACTGGAATCGGCTTACGGGCCACCCATTTCGCCTATCTAGTGATTCATAGGCATGCCGCCAAAAATAGAACTCTGAAAGTTGAATCAACATATTAGGCACACAATTCATTTATTATTTCATTATAAATTTCATTCTCATTCTCATCATCATAGCCAATCACAATGGCATCAATTAGGCAAACATGCCTCAATCATCATTTACATCATCATAGTCAATCACAATGGCATCATTTAGGCAAACATGCCTCACTTGTTTCATTTGAATCTTTATAGCCAATCACAATGGCTTCATATATCATTATATCTCAATCCCCATTTCATATCTCATCATTATTACATATATAATCATTCATCATTTAAGTATACACAATCAATTGCATTATTATATCATCATATCATACAAATCATATCATCACATCTTTCATCTTTCATAGCATATACATTATTGAATGCTCTCACATTTCATATACTCTTATTGATATATTCATAGCAATTTACATTATACACATATAGCATTATTCATAGGTATCAATGATATAATAGATTTCTTAACACATTTATAATCAAATGGTTTAAGGTTCAAAGTCATATAAACATATGAAATCAAATAGGGTTTTGTACTTACCTTATGTACCCCTTACACCAAACTACACACTTCCTTTTTCAATTACTCTTCACCAATTGAATTAGAGCCATCCATTCTCTTCACAACCTATTCCATTCAAATAATAAAATATATGAATCTCAATACAATTATTCTTAGATTAATCACATACTAGACCTTTAGATTACAAATTACAAACCGACTTCTCTCTCTAGGGCCCCACGGCCGTGGCCTACCATTCCCCCACGGGCGTGGCTTAACAACCAATTCTGCCCAAATGCTCTAAAATGGCCATGGTCGTGGCCTTCCAATCCCCACAGCCGTGGCATATAAAGTGAATCTGTTTCTTGTGTTCAACACCTCCACGGCCATGGCTTCCAATGGCCACGGTCGTGGCAGCCAATGGCCACGGGCGTGGCACCAAAAATACCTCTGTTTTCGGACCAAACACATGTATTCTATGTTTAAAACTCCTTTAAACACAAACATACATCAATCATACATCAATTATTCAATTCTCCAACTAATACATATTAAATCCTTACCCACCAATTTCACTAATTCTTCATCATCTTCACAAATAACCATTTAAATCTATATATATCTTTCAATCTTTCACTATCATCATCTTAACATATTAACTACCTCAAATCTCAACAATTCATCATCATCCTCATAACTACCCACATCAAATCCAAACTCAAACCATAGAAATCAATGTAAAGGAATGAATACTTACTTGGTTATTTGCCAAATCTTGAATAAAAATCTTCAATCTTCTCAAAATCATCCTCTCTCTCTCTCTCTCTCGACCACAAAGAAGAAGCAGAAGAAGAAAGAAACTTCTTGCTTCTTCCGTTCTTATCTTATATATATATATATAATAATAATAATAACAATAACAACAATAATAATAATAATAATAATAATAATAATACTTACACTAATACTTTAAATCTCCACCACATATTCTTTCTTTGACTTTCTTCATCTCTTATCTTTTTGTCCTTATTATCATTATTATTATTACTTAATTATACAAATATATATACAATTCACTTTCCCTACACCATTTTATATCCCATATATATATATGATGTATATGTATATGTCTTATATATATATATTTATATTTCCCATATACACATATACATTAAATCCAAATACAACAACAATAACTCCAAAACTCTTAGGGTCTATTTTGGGATATTACATTGTTGGATATTGGCTCTGGCTCAGTCTGGCTGGACTGTATTAAGTCCCGTCATGCCATGCATGATATTCTAAATTCTTTAGAGTACCAGGGACTGTGAGCTCTATTGGATGTTATGTAAATTTTTACTATGGCTCACTCTGGTCAAACTTTTTGATCATCTGGTCATGACAATTTGTTCTTTCACAATGTGAGAGTGACACTGAGCATGAACTCTACTGGATATTTTAGCTTGAGCTCAATCCAGTTAGCTCATGCTTAGTCTTGGAAGCTAAGGCTAGGTACAGCCGCACCATACTTTAGTTTAGTCGACTCGGCTTTGAAACATTTATGCTCATTTCATCTCATTCATGGAACACTCGTCAGCTTAGTATTAGTGAGGTAAGACTTGCTTTTGGCTCAGCAGCTCGGTACAGCTGTGGTCAGACTGTAGTTCGGTATGGCTACCTTCTCCTATGTCTTGTCAGTCTATCTTATGGTATGGTTGGGCTCTTTGAGATTTCTTTTAAAAATTAAAGTCCTACAAAATGTAAAATGGTACAAATATTTGTTCCATTCAGATTAATTGCTTAAGTTCAAAATAGAGACCAATTGTTTGGCTAACACTAACATACATATTGATAAAAACAAAAAAAGTTAGAAAAGTTAGAAAAGTCAAAGTTAAAAGTAAAAATAAATAAATATCGATAAAATAAATCAAAATTAAATTAAATTTGGATGGAAAAAGAAAAAAGAAATATTAATTAATAAATATTAATTAATTAAATAATTATAATATATATGGGGTTAAGAATGAAAGAAGAAACAAAAGTCAACATCTTCATTTCTTCTTCATCATCATCATCATCATCATCTTCTTCTTCTTCTTCTTTAAGAGATCTGAACCAACATTGTTGCCCAAGGATAAAATTTTCTTCTTTAATCCATCAAATTTCACAAAGATTCTAAAGAATCTAGGGTGAGTTTGAAGAATCCTCAAGCTTTATGTAAGTCTTCTTTCTTTTTTAAGTGAGTTTCTAGGAATTTAAGACTGTGAGTTTTGAGATTTTGATGGTGACGTTTAAAATTAATAATATGGCTTATTTTGAAGTGATTTTGATAAGAATATAATGATTTTATGGTTAAAGTTGAATATGAGTAGGTTTTGGGAAAGTTAGGGCTTATGAAGTTGATATGCGGAATTTGAGTTTTTGAAGGGGATTTCAATAATTGTTAAAATGGTTTGCAATGATATTACTTTGATGTATAAATAAAGATTTTATGGTTGGACGATTGAAATAAATGGGTTTAATTGTAGTTTGAATGATGTAGTAAGGGTGATTAGGGTTTTGATGGGACTTTTGGTTAGAATGGATATAATTGAAATTTAACTGATTAAAACATGTTAGAAAGGTATTCTAATACTATATTTGGATTTATAACTTGGTTTAGGATTGAATAGAGCATAATTGCCAAGTTAAAATATTGAAGGACTATTGATGAAGTTAAAGTTGGAAGATTATTAGAGGTTTGATTTTCGCATAATTGAGGTTAGTATATACATTGATAGAATATGTCTTAATTTCATTTGAATTTGCCTAGCACATTGTGATTCTTAAAAATGTGCTAAGCTTCATTATCATTGGTAATCATGGTGTAAGTGTAACACTCCATACTCTATATAAGCACTATACATATACTTGGTATACATACAATGCGTATATAAAGTATAAGAATGTCACTTTTAGTTTCTATTTAAAAATCTTTATCCAAGGTCAGCAATATTATATTAATTTAAGAAACATTTATAAGAATCATTATTGTTATAAAAAATAAAACATAATTAAAATCATACATGTATGCATCACCTTCTAGTTGGTCTCGAGACACTCATACCTTTCTCGTGGCATAGCAGCTAAGCATCCAGATCATCAGCATAAATACCTGCGCGATTACACAACCGCGCTAAGCCCGAGAGCTTAGTAGTACAAATAAATAATAAAATATACATTACAAAATAATCATACCTTATAATTTTAGCATCATGTTTTATTGTTTTCTTACCACTTTTTCCTTTCTCAATGGATTCTTCATATATTGCCACTAATCTCATAAATTAAATACATCATTACATAGCATATTCACAACACAATACTTACCCTTTCTATTTCATATACACATATATATGTATATATAATCACAACAAAACACCATTCAAACCTTTAAAAGAACAATTCTCACAAATTCCACATTCACAAACATGTTACACATGATACAACAATTCCATAACCTCATATCTCAACAAAATCAATACATAACTCATACTTCATAACATCACTTTATTCACAATTCATTAATCATGAAACACATTTCCATCAAAAGCATTCATAGATCTCATTATTCATTTGTTTCAACATTGTTTCCATATATCTTATTTATCAATCATGTTACCATTCATGACTCACATTACACAAAGACAAGCATGGGCCCAAGACACACTAATATGCCATTCAATTTTCAGAGTAATGCTTTGGTTTATTCATCACATTTATCATTATCATAGACCCAACTAGGCTTCAAGGATTAGGCTCAACCAAGCTTCAAGGGGAACAAAGCATGCTAAGTATCAACCCAACTTGGCTTCAAGAACCAAACCCAACCTAGCTTCAAGGGTTGTAACATCTCAATTAGGCTTCAAGGATTAGACCCAACCAAGCTTCAAGGGGAGTAAAACATGTTAAACTTCAACCCAACTTGGCTTCAAGGATCAAATCCAACCTAACTTCAAGAGATTGTTACTAATAGGCATGCCACCAACAACAAACTCTGAAAATGGAATAACACATTAGTCACACAGTTCATTTATTATTTCATTATCATTTCTATTCTCAATTCTCATCATCATTTAGGCAAACATGCCTTATTTCTTTCAATTGCATCACCATAGCCAATCACAATGGCTTTATATTACATTTGAGTCATCATTGCCAAGAACAATGGCTTTATATCACATTATATCTCAAATCACATTTCAAGTTTCATCATTGATATATGCAACATCAATTACATTACTAAACAAACATATCATGAATCAATCATACCATATAGGCATGCTTCAATCATAACATTAAAGTAATTCATCATCAATGATCTCATGATATTCCACATTATACACAACATGCCATTATTCATATGCATCCTCAATCTACATATAGTACAATACAATTTATGAGATTGACAATGCATAAAACCTAACATGGTTCATATAATATCAACGTTATCATCAAATCATATTGATCAATTCAATTCATCACTCAAGTATACATAATCAATGACATTGCACATACTTTTTCATTGATCATTATATCTTCCACATTTCCTATATTATCATTGATATATTCATACATAACAATTTACCTTATTCAAGAACTTAGAATCCTCCATATACATTTGGTTGGATCATTATTGTTTTAAGTGTGTTTAGGTACAAAAGACATTTGAAGATCCAACAATGTTGAAGACCAAATAACAAACACATTTGCAAACACCCTCAAGGGACACGGCCAAGCTTGTGGCCGTGTCTCCCAATATAAACATCCAGTAGCCAACACGCCCAAGGGACACGGCCAAGCTTGTGGCTGTGTCACTCAACACAAATACAAGCAGTAGCAAACACGGGCAATGGACACGGCCAAGCCAGTGGCCGTGTCTCTCAACACAACAATCCAGTACCAGACACGGGCAAGGGACACGGCCGTGTCTCTCAACATAAATCAGACAGTAACAAACACAGGCAAGGGACACGGCCAAGCCAGTGGCCGTGTCTCTCCAAAACTCATCCAACACGGCCAAATTTGCCCTAACTTGGCCGTGTCTCCCATAACTTGGCCGTGTCCTTCAATAATTCAAAGACCAAACACTTCGAAATCCATCTAAACCAAACTCTAATTCAACATTTCATCATTTTCCTCACAATTTTCTCAACTCATCATCACTTAGATATCCATTCCACACATTTACATACTTCAATCTCTTGTTATCATCATTTTACACACCAATCATACCCAACATAACCTCAATCCAAAAGAAAACCAGACAAGAAGGTATATACTTATATATATGTATAATCAATAAAATTCATTCAAGAAATGTGTACTTACCTGTATAGCTTGCCAAATCTTCATCTCCATCTTCAATACTCTTAAAATCCTTAAGAAATTTGATGAAGATCAATCTCTCTCTCTCTCTCTCTCGTGCTCTCTTGTCCACGAAGAAGAAACAGAAGAAGAGGAAGAAGGAAGGTTCTCCATCCTTCCTTCGTTCTTATCTTATATATAATAATAATAATAATAATAATAATAATAATAACAATAATAATAATAATAATAACAATAATAACAATTATACCATTAAATCTCCACCACACACAATTTCTTTTTGACTTTCTTCTTCTTTTCTCTTCAACACACACATTGAATCCAAATACAACAGTAATCCCAACACTTTTAGGGTATACTTTAGGATATTACAATTCTCTCCCCCTTAAATAATTTCGTCCTTGAAATTATCCAGTATAATAACAACCCATTTAGAACAATTTACCATCTTAATTTCCATATGAAGATAATCGTATCTTACAATATAGTTTTATCAAATCACATATCTTCTACTCTCCCCCTTAGAGATAATCATCTTCTCTGAAATTCATAATTCATCATTGTATAGGTATATATATATATATATCTTTACCTCTTATTACTTTCTCAACAAAGCAATCAAGATATCTCATAACATCTCCAATACATTTTATCTTTGTACTAAAGTCAGATTATCACTTTAACTCTTTATAGATATTCTCTTAACTTTAACCTCAAAAATCATTAATCAATATCTTAGCATTGTTTATTCCATTCTTACCATCACTTTCAAAATAAACATTTACCAAACTTCAATGGATAACTAAATTCTTACTCTCTTAAGCTTGTTTCTCACCATGTACAATTAATATACCTCAATTTATTTATGTTCATTCATAAATCAGAATATTATATCATACACATTACCATTAAATCTTACACTCCCAATACAATTGCACATATTAAATCTCAATGTTGCCTTGCAACTTTAACGAAACCTAGATCAATCGATTTATCCATCACAATATACTAACATTTCAACTTTATTTAATTCAAACCAACAATTAACTTATTGGAATTTATCATTGGATTTTACCATATATGCTTATATATAACCTAAGTTCATTAGGTCAAACTTATATTCAAATTCTAATCTTTCCAAATTCATATATTCAATCAATATGAATCATGCTTATACATATACATTTCCTTATTTCAATAATTATATCATCATTTCTTATACTCATTCAAAGTTTATCAATATAGCCAACAACTATATCTTCATAAACGTACTTTTCCTCCAACCAAAATTAGTAATCCAAGTTCAATTGCCCAACACATTGAGTCCGCATGGTTCCACAGGAGGCAGATAAGTCCGTTCATTTATCTTTTCACAATTCATTTCTTAAAACATTATCACAATTCTCTTCCCTTACTTTACTTCTCATAAGTATAATTAACTTTTTAACATCGAAATTATAAAATATAACTTCCCCAATCATATCTTTTAACCATGTTTCTAGAAACATAGTTATCAATCTCAGTTCTAAATCTGAAGATAATAAAACTAACCACTAATCACACTAACCAAGTCATATGACCATAATATATAAACAATCACATTTGGGGTTTGTAAATCAATCTCGTTCTTCTATTATTCGATTTCCAACCTTTACAATTATAATATTAGATTATATCACAAAAATTATATATATGTATTCTCCAAACTTGTATTACACCAAGAATTAACACATTTTAATTCTATTTCAAAACAGTTTGCTTTTGATTATTTAATCATCATTAACCCAACTCATGTTCAATAATATTATCTTTAACATTTCCTATACCCAACCTTCAACTAGATACAAATCTTACACAAGTATCTTTCATTACTCCATTTCCAATCCATCTCTTCTAGAAATTTTCAAATACATAATTCCTTCCTTACAATTCTTATTATACATTTATACATAAAACATTTTCACACTCAAATACTTGGAGTTCCACAACATCTTATAATAACCTCATTTAATTATTGCCATAACAATTTCACTGTTCAATATTACCCAGGTCCATTCTTACTTCTAATACCATTAAACATTTAATGATATAAAATCATAAACATATTATATACACCTTCATAGGTCACATTCATATCGAAAAGTTCATTTCACAATCCTCTTTATATAAACACATAATTATGCAATTTACTGAATTTCCCTTCTGCATATAATTTATACGAATTTAATATTTATCACTTTCCTTTAACTATTATCATTCTCATTTGTTTACCATAACTTAAGTTATTCATTAACTTCAATAAATATACATACTCTACTTATAATATTATTTCACAAGGAACTTAATCACATTTCCAATGTGATATCTCTCTTACATTTGTTTATAAATATCTTTAACACATCTTTCATAGTCATTTTTCATCCTTCCCAATCAAATTACTTAAAGTAACTCATTTTCTTTTGCTCAATTCCTTTTCTTTCATTTCACACCAAATTTTCCTACTATCAATCACATCTCCCAATTCATAATACTTTCATGAGCACTAATATTCATTTCATATATCTCATGTATTAAATACATTAAACTATCAATACTTCATTGATCTTCATCCACATTCCATGAAAACTATAAATTTCCAACTTACTAATTTACTCAAACTTCAATTTATTCATCTTCTACTCTTCATATTAACTTTAAAACATCTTATATGTATATACCACAAAGTAACATCAAAACATATAAGTTTCACAATTATTAAACTCATTCCAAAGAAAATCTAAATATCTCATATCTCCACCATTAACATGAGCTTTCACAATATTCAAGCATATCACATTTCTAATAGTGAAATCACCATGTTTGCATTAAAATAGCAATACAAACAACACCAATGTATATTTGTACTTAACCAACGTCATCTCTTTTTCTTTTGAACATAACCTTAACTTTACATATCGACACCTTACATTATCACACTTAATCTATACCAATCAACTCATTCAATAGTTCACTGTACTCTTTGCATTTACATAATATATCTTTTCATATTACCCATCCAACAATATTTCCTCTTTCTATAAATCCAACCATAAAGTTTATTAGAAAGAGATTCAAACAATAGAGGATAGATCACATACTTTAATCTTAATTTGTTTCTAACTCATTTCCCACTTAATTCTTCTAGCCATTTCTTTAAATATCATACACATGTCAATAATCAAACTTTTTACTTATACCTTCCATATCATTTCTTTGTATCACACTCATCTCTTAATTATCAACATTTCAAAATTTGCTTTTATATGAAACCTCATTTATACACTATCATTTATTTCATGTAATTCAAATACATCACAATTCACATAATGCCACGTTCGAGACCAACCTAGATGTGAATGCATATGCATGTCTTACCAATTGCATTTCAAAAATCTTCTTTTCACTTCTTATTTAAACTCTTCAAAAATTTTTCTTTTAAATTTCACTTAGGCCGAGAATCTCAAACCTAAGCTCTGATACCAAAATAACTGTAACACTCCATACTCTATATAAGCACTATACATATACTTGGTATACATACAATGCGTATATAAAGTATAAGAATGTCACTTTTAGTTTCTATTTAAAAATCTTTATCCAAGGTCAAGCAATATTATATTAATTTAAGAAACATTTATAAGAATCATTATTGTTATAAAAAATAAAACATAATTAAAATCATACATGTATGCATCACCTTCTAGTTGGTCTCGAGACACTCATACCTTTCTCGTGGCATAGCAGCTAAGCATCCAGATCATCAGCATAAATACCTGCGCGATTACACAACCGCGCTAAGCCCGAGAGCTTAGTAGTACAAATAAATAATAAAATATACATTACAAAATAATCATACCTTATAATTTTAGCATCATGTTTTATTGTTTTCTTACCACTTTTTCCTTTCTCAATGGATTCTTCATATATTGCCACTAATCTCATAAATTAAATACATCATTACATAGCATATTCACAACACAATACTTACCCTTTCTATTTCATATACACATATATATGTATATATAATCACAACAAAACACCATTCAAACCTTTAAAAGAACAATTCTCACAAATTCCACATTCACAAACATGTTACACATGATACAACAATTCCATAACCTCATATCTCAACAAAATCAATACATAACTCATACTTCATAACATCACTTTATTCACAATTCATTAATCATGAAACACATTTCCATCAAAAGCATTCATAGATCTCATTATTCATTTGTTTCAACATTGTTTCCATATATCTTATTTATCAATCATGTTACCATTCATGACTCACATTACACAAAGACAAGCATGGGCCCAAGACACACTAATATGCCATTCAATTTTCAGAGTAATGCTTTGGTTTATTCATCACATTTATCATTATCATAGACCCAACTAGGCTTCAAGGATTAGGCTCAACCAAGCTTCAAGGGGAACAAAGCATGCTAAGTATCAACCCAACTTGGCTTCAAGAACCAAACCCAACCTAGCTTCAAGGGTTGTAACATCTCAATTAGGCTTCAAGGATTAGACCCAACCAAGCTTCAAGGGGAGTAAAACATGTTAAACTTCAACCCAACTTGGCTTCAAGGATCAAATCCAACCTAACTTCAAGAGATTGTTACTAATAGGCATGCCACCAACAACAAACTCTGAAAATGGAATAACACATTAGTCACACAGTTCATTTATTATTTCATTATCATTTCTATTCTCAATTCTCATCATCATTTAGGCAAACATGCCTTATTTCTTTCAATTGCATCACCATAGCCAATCACAATGGCTTTATATTACATTTGAGTCATCATTGCCAAGAACAATGGCTTTATATCACATTATATCTCAAATCACATTTCAAGTTTCATCATTGATATATGCAACATCAATTACATTACTAAACAAACATATCATGAATCAATCATACCATATAGGCATGCTTCAATCATAACATTAAAGTAATTCATCATCAATGATCTCATGATATTCCACATTATACACAACATGCCATTATTCATATGCATCCTCAATCTACATATAGTACAATACAATTTATGAGATTGACAATGCATAAAACCTAACATGGTTCATATAATATCAACGTTATCATCAAATCATATTGATCAATTCAATTCATCACTCAAGTATACATAATCAATGACATTGCACATACTTTTTCATTGATCATTATATCTTCCACATTTCCTATATTATCATTGATATATTCATACATAACAATTTACCTTATTCAAGAACTTAGAATCCTCCATATACATTTGGTTGGATCATTATTGTTTTAAGTGTGTTTAGGTACAAAAGACATTTGAAGATCCAACAATGTTGAAGACCAAATAACAAACACATTTGCAAACACCCTCAAGGGACACAGCCAAGCTTGTGGTCGTGTCTCCCAATATAAACATCCAGTAGCCAACACGCCCAAGGGACACGGCCAAGCTTGTGGCCGTGTCACTCAACACCAATACAAGCAGTAGCAAACACGGGCAATGGACACGGCCAAGCCAGTGGCCGTGTCTCTCAACACAACAATCCAGTACCAGACACGGGCAAGGGACACGGCCGTGTCTCTCAACATAAATCAGACAATAACAAACACATGCAAGGGACACGGCCAAGCCAGTGGCCGTGTCTCTCCAAAACTCATCCAACACGGCCAAATTTGCCCTAACTTGGCCGTGTCTCCCATAACTTGGCCGTGTCCTTCAATAATTCAAAGACCAAACACTTCGAAATTCATCTAAACCAAACTCTAATTCAACATTTCATCATTTTCCTCATAATTTTCTCAACTCATCATCACTTAGATATCCATTCCACACATTTACATACTTCAATCTCTTGTTATCATCATTTTACACACCAATCATACCCAACATAACCTCAATCCAAAAGAAAACCACACAAGAAGGTATATACTTATATATATGTATAATCAATAAAATTCATTCAAGAAATGTGTACTTACCTGTATAGCTTGCCAAATCTTCATCTCCATCTTCAATACTCTTAAAATCCTTAAGAAATTTGATGAAGATCAATCTCTCTCTCTCTCTCTCTCTCGTGCTCTCTTGTCCACGAAGAAGAAACAGAAGAAGAGGAAGAAGGAAGGTTCTCCATCCTTCCTTCGTTCTTATCTTATATATATATATATAATAATAATAATAATAATAACAATAATAATAATAATAACAATAATAACAATTATACCATTAAATCTCCACCACACACAATTTCTTTTTGACTTTCTTCTTCTTTTCTCTTCAACACACACATTGAATCCAAATACAACAGTAATCCCAACACTTTTAGGGTATACTTTAGGATATTACAGTAAGTGCATTTTTATATGTGAAGTGTGTAAAATGTATGAAATGTGAGATATTAAGCCATTGTATAATGGTTAATATCTTTGTTATGCATAATTTGAAAAAGATTATGTTTTGTGCACTTGAAACAGGAAATAAGTCATACTGTGAATGTGGCAAGAGAAGTATGCTTTCATGATTGGAAAATATGGGAAATGAGTATGGAATGTGAAAAATGAGGAAAAAGTATCAATGCGACTGAAGTATGTGACAAATGTGGAATTTGTATATGGAATATGGAAAATGTGATGAAAAGTGAATGAGAAATAATAGTATATATAAAATGTGTGTTTACCTTATATAATATCTTATTTCATAGAATTGTATTTGGTGCAATTGGATTGGCATGCCATTGATATGTGATGTTATATTATTTGCCTTCGGGGCTAGACACACTGGTGTCAATTATGATGCTATATTTATTTGCCTTCGGGACTAGACACACTGGTATCAATAGGGGATGCACCTTAGAGCGTTGTGATTGAACAATTAGGTCCCTAGTGTGATGATAGACCAAGTCAATATCTCTGGAACTTGAATATTGTGTTGGTTCATTTGGGAACAATGTATGTCTTTGTGAAAGCTTGATGTTTTCATGAGAATCGAGTGTATTGTAAATACTACATTACATCTTTCAAAAAGAGTGGAATATGGCATTGTCTAAAAATTACTCTTGTTATCAAAGTATAAAATGCTGAACTAGTAGCTTAGCGCAATTTATTCATCACGTCGATGATAGGGTAGAGGCAGAGGCCCTGCTAGACCTGATTAGGTCTAGGTTAGTGGATTTGTACTTGAAGTTGATATTTTGCTATAATACCAAAGCTTGCCTGTGTATCATGTAAAGTCTTATTTTTGTAAACTCATTATGTTCATATAATATATTAGTATATGTCAATGATGTAAATTTATGGTTGGTTAAGTAATGTAAAGTATTTGAATATATATTTATATGTATATGTGAAAATTTGAGATGTGGATGTTTTTTGAGAAATGTTGGGGATTTGGATAAATGTATATATATATTGGGAGTGTAATTTTGCAGGTTGTGTATTTTGTGGATTTTTGGGAACATCTATTTTACAAATAAAACTCTGGCAAATTTTTCTCAGATATTTTCTTAAAACTTTATACTTCTAATATTTGATTACTAATATATATGATTATTTACCTAATAAAATTTTCTTATAAATTTGTGGATAGTGATATTTTTGTATTATATATACATACTTAACATATACTGGGTGTATGTACTATACGTATATAGGATGTAAGAGTGTTATATTAATTACTCATAGTAAATCAATAAATTCAAATTTAACCAAAAATTATTACTTTAATAAAGTTTTCAAATGTACTTCCATAATCATAAATCAATACTTTTGTTTATTTTAATGATGAACCGTGATTATAAATTCATTGAAACTCAATATTTATTTTTAACCCATTTACATATCTACATATAACTTTTCGTAATTTCTTCCATACATCTACTCATTAAATCTTCATTTTTTTTACCAAGCTTTAAATATGCTAAATTCTAATTTTTACCAGACAGTCTCACTTTTCTACTCTTATTTAATTATTAAATCTTCACCAAAATTTATGAGATTTAAACCATGAAAACATATATGCAGACTTATATATATGATTTCAAATTTTTCTAAGTTCCTTTGCCATATTTAAAAATTAGGTTTTTCAAACCTACATATTCTATTTCTTTAATACTTTTTTCGACAGTACATATTTACCCATTTTGGTCAGGTATCAAACCCTTGTAAAATTTTTTAAAATTTAAACCACACAACACAAACATATGATGAAAATTATAATAAAAATTTTAGAATTTTATACATTCTTTTACTAAGTTTTTAAATTAAGTCTATCCTACATATTATATTCTTTCAGTCACTATTTTGGGAGTATCCATTTTTTATTTTATTTTCCTAACTAAATTTCATTAAAATTTATGCAATTTTAACCATATGTCCTAGGCATACATATGATTTTTTATATAAATTTGTTTATTTTCTGGGTTCATTTGTTATGGTTTTTCAATAGTATAGACCCTTAATTTTTGATCTAGTCTGGTCCAATATATTTTAGTTAGTCCAAAATAATTTTTATGGTATCTTGATTAATTTTAATATTTATTTTAGTAAAAAATGGTGAAGTGAAGAAAAATTCAAAAATAATAAAAAATAAAAATTAACAAAAAAATCGGCGACGGAAAAATTATCGCCGAAAGTCAGCGAGGGCCCATGGGCATTTCGCCCACAGGAATTTCCTATACATGGCTGCGGCAGCTTTTTCGCCAGCGCAATTTTTCCGCAGCAGTTTTTTTGCTAGCGCATTTTTTCGCTGCAGTTTTTATTTGCCAGCGAAATTTTTCTGACGCAAATTTTCTGAAACCTAATACAATTAGGTTTCGGTTTCCTTTTCTTAATCAATATTAGCTTCCGTAAATAACTAGAATTATACATCAAATTCTTCTATAAATAAGGACTAAATAATACAAAAAAGGGGGAGAAAATTTGGACAGAAATTGATTAAGAAATCGGAGGAGAAACTGAGAAGGAAAACCTTAAACCAAGATGATTTTTTGAGAGAGCAGAAAAACAATTCAAGCAATTCAAAGGCAGCAAAGCTTGTCTTTGACCTTGTTCATCCAAGAAGCAATTTTTGGTGTAACCTACGAAAAAAGGTTTGAATTCTTAATTTCTTTTTATTTTTTCACAGTAGCTTAATCATCTAATTGTTTCTTTTAATTCAAAAACCTAAGAACTCTAATTCACCTTTTCTAAAGTTTAAAAACCTTAATTCGTTTCTTTGTTTTCCAAAAAGCTTCAAATTATTATTTTTGTTTCCTCAAAATCTCAAAACCCTAATTTGCTTTCCAAATTTTCAAAATCCTAAAGTTAAGTTCCGTTTCTTTCCAAAAGCCCTAAAAACTTCTTTTTTGCTTCTATAAACTTTAAATCGTTTGGTTTATTTTCATAAAGTTTCATAAAATTATCAATTGTTTTTCTAAATTCTGAAAACCTAAGCATTCACCAAAACCCCAAATCAAAAAATTTAAAATCCTAATTCAATTCCAAAACTCAAAACAGTGAACCTTAATCCCCTTAAAACCTTAAACCCTAATTTTTTCTAAATCTTAATCCTTTAAAACTTTAAAAACCATATAAACATAAATATTTTAATCTTACACAGTAAGCTTAAAAAACCTAATTCAGTAGCTAATAGTCATAATCTAAATATTTGGAAGAGCCCAAACCCTAATTTCATGATTTTACATCAGAAACCCTAATTTGGTTAATCAAAGAATTTTACCAACTTCTTGAATCATAAAACTTTAATTCATTTTAATTCTCTTAAAAACTCACAGTAGTCTAATTTCACAAATTCCAAAACCCTAAACACATGAAATAAAGGATCTTAAATAGAAACAGTAGTCCTAATTTGAATCTTTATTTGTCTTATTCAATTTTATATTTGATTATGCTTTGATTTATTTTATATGCTTTGATTTATTTAAGTTCAATGCTTGATTTATTTAGTTTATCATGGATGGATGTTTATTTTATATTTTGATTGATGTCTTTGATGAATGATTTATTTATTATGAATAGTTATTTACTTTTATCAATTTATTTAGATTTCCAAATGTTGTAAGAGGCATGTTTCCACTTGTTGGATACCTCATTAGTTAAAGATCATGTAATTTAAATTGCTTTTCTATTTTAGAACCAATGTAAAGGATATGTTTCTACCTTTCGGTGGGTTTTCTATTTAGGCATGGGATGTAAGAACATGTTTCCATCCTTGGATGGGTGTCCATTTATTTGTTTTGCTTGGACATTGTTTTGATTTTCAATATATCGATGCTTTATTTTATTTTTTGTATGTAATATAGATAATGTTGTTATATTTAAGAATTTTATAATATTAAGACATGTAAAGGAGGCCGGTTCTAAAGAACCGGGCGTTGTGGGGTGCTGGGCCATTTCTCACCTTCCCCACACGTACCCAACTTTCTGAACCCATTAGGGGGTTGTGGATTCCTTAGGAATCGAGTCATACACCCCTTTCTTTTTCCCGGTCCATCCGGATGGCGACTCCATTTTCTCCTGACTTAGATCCGTGTTCTCTAAGGCCCTAAGGCTAAACAGTGCCGAAGTCACAAGAACCATTCCACCGAGAGTGGGGGCAAAAATCCCCGCTCACAGTGGCGACTCCACTGGGGATAAGAGAAGTTGATTCCGTTGGTCTTTATATTATTCTATTCTTCCTTATAATGATATTATCCATTGCATCATATTAGATTGCATCGTGTGTGTGAGTTAGGACGCCCGTGTTACCCGTGTTGTGTTATGTAAGGGATACCATACTTTCACTCAAGGTATGGAGATCGAACATGGCATAACCACTCATAGTCTCAAACCATTTGGTATATACTTGCTATGGGAACCTAAGCCTTTCTACCCAAAGACTAAAGCTCATGTAATTGGCCTTGTTACTTTCCTTAGGTTTTACCCCAAATGCATGTTGTTTCATTATGGTTAATTTATCTTGCCTTAAATCATGGCTTATTTGGTTTATTCTTTTTCTAATATGACCTAAGTATATTGTAAGCTCAAAATAAATTTTCTTTAAAATCCAAAAGACCAAAGCTATTTTCAAAATTTTTCAAGATGGTCTTTGGACATAAGACTTTTCTAAAAATAAATCAAAAATTCTTTTGCTCATTGCCCAAATACTAAGGCCAAAATATGTTTTTTTAAATCTTTTTACAATGGGCTTAGAAACAAAATTATTTTCACCCAACCTTTTCTTACAAAGAGCTTGCAAAAATATTTAGGTCAATTATGAAATACCAAAAATCAATTGTGAGCCTAGTTTATACTAAGAATAATTAATCATGGGCTTGTTTTTGGCATGAATCATTAGTTACTTTTTCAAGTGAGAAATCTACTTATAATAAACCTCTTAATTTAGTTTTAATCCAATGTAGCATAAAAGCTACTATAGTTGGTTAAATGGATTAAAATCTAATTAATGGGAATTATCATGGATTGATTTTCATTTTTGAAAATATAACTATTGGTTGAAACGTCCGAGGGAAATATTCGAAAACAAGATACCCCATGTTGGTATTTTGTTAACCATTTACCTAGGAAAAGAGACTCGCCATTCATGTGCGGATGTTATAAGGTTGAAAGGAACGTCCTAGTTATCTTTGTTTGTTTGTGCATACATGCATACATGCATACATTTGCATCTCATATCCTTTCTGGCTCATAGCCCTGGATTACGATAGTTCAAAAGCTTACAACAATCTGACCTACACCGGAGACGAAGTATCTAGCAACAACTCAATCACTTGCTCACCAAAAACAATGGATCCTAAACAAATTCAAAGAATGGTTGATGATTCCCTTAACGCCAAGATGGAAGAAATAAAAGAGGCCCTAGCCGAGACCATAAAGAATCAACTAGCTGCAATCTTAAAAAACCATGCCGAAGCATCTGCTAGCACCAAGAAAAGTCAAGGGGAAGACTAAAGTTAGTGAAGTAGTTTTTGATGATGAAAAGGTGATCATCGATGATGATGATGATTAGGCTCGATACTACCAAGATGCTCAAGAGAAGAAAAAAGAACCGAAGATTGTTGAAAGATAATCTATGGAGAAGACCAAAATTTGTTATGTTGAAAAGATGATTGCTAATTTAGAAAAGAAATTTAAGAAGAAATTGAAAAGCAAGGAAATTTCCGAAGTTGACAAATTATTTGAGCTAGATGAAGAAGTTTCGTACAAGTTCAAGATGCAATCTTTTGCGAAGTTTGATGGAACTGGAAATCCCCATCTCCATGTGAAGCAGTATATCACTGCTATGCAGTCTGCCCGAGCTACTAAGGCTCAAACTCTAAGGTACTTTATGCTCTCATTGGATCCTGCTATCCAAAATTGGTTCAACACCTTAAAGGAAGGTACACAAAAAGATTGGGACATGTTGTACAAGGCTTTCATTCAATAATATGGGTACAATGTCGAGCTGGAAGTTACCTTAATGGAAGTTGAATCCATTAGGAAAAGGCCAAATGAGAATTTTGTGGACTATGTGAAGAGATGGAGAAACAAGGCTACTTTTCTTAAGAAGAGGCTCGATGAATCTGATCAAATAAGGATGATTATGAGAGGAGTGTTGCCTACTCTTCGTGAGAGGATGTCTCATACACTCATCCGTGATTTCAAAGACCTTCTCCAAGCTGGTTTGCAAATTGAAGAGTGGGAAAGGGAGAAGAATCGCTTTTCAATAAGAAGGAATGAGAAAGGGAATTACCAGCCTATTAATCAAAGCACGCAAAAAGAAGTTGATGTTAATGTAACCGGTCAAGGAAATAAAAGACAATTCTCAGAATTGGGGAAACCTCTATCTTGGGTTTTTAGCAAGCTGCAAAAGAAATGGTTGTTACAACAGTTATGTCACATCCCAAAGTTTAGGTAGTCGAGTATTAGGCAAGAAGGACATAAATAAGTGGTCAAATAGAGGCTAGAGACAGTCAAAAATAAAATCGGTGTGCAAAGGAGGCCCGTGAAGTCGACGGGACCTAAAGGTAATTTTTTGAAAGGCCGAGGACCTAAGAGTAATTTTCTAAAAAGTTGTGTCGGTTCTTAATAGTGACCCTAACGGATGCCATAAATGTGTTCTCGGGATTAATCGGGTCATAACGGTGGCGCACGATTTTTCCCGAAAACGCACTGTTTGTAAGTTACTGGCGATTTTTCGACAAGGGCATTTTGGACATTTCCACCGGAGGGGCGATTTTGTAATTAAATATAACTTTGGGGGAAAATTTTAAAAGAAAAAAAAGCCACTTTCAAGTGGCCAAATCCTAGCCATTAAGTCCAAATGGGTTGGACAAATCATGGCCATTGAAAATAAACAAATTAATTAAATGGAAATTAAATTATAAACAACTACTTTTGGTCTTCCAAACACAAGTAAGGATCAAAAAGACACCACCATCACCACTTTTCTTCTTCCTTAGGTCATGCTCCCCCTCCCTTCCATTTTCAAGGAGAAAATTTTCAAGTCTAAGCCATTTTTCAAGTGAAATTCAATAGGAATTAAGGTAAGATACCATCCTAAGTCTTATTCTTTCATTAGAATTAGATATTAGGCTATGATTAGGAAGATTTGATATTATGTTCATGTTGGGAAAGTATTAGTAAGTTGATGATTATGGTGAAAAATGATAAACTACTTAAAGGAAATGATGAAAATGGTGATTATTAGTAAGAATAAGTAAAGGATTGTTAGAAAATCATTAGGTAGCATCATGTTCATATCTAGGGTTTGTTCTTACATATGTGACATGTTAAATTCATAGGAAATCAAGGAGATTAGAGAGGAAAGGAAGTGAAATAGACAAGAAGAGCAAGGAAAAGCAAGGTTTGGTACTTTAACTAATTGTTTGTTCATTTTCTTGAAATTTTTCTGTTTTAGAATTAGTGAAATGCTGTGACTTGTATAATTTTTAATTAAATATAGAAAAATGTTCTTCAATTGAATTTTGGATATGTTGTTTTTTAGTGAGTCTAGTATTTGAGAAAAAAAATTTGGAACCACATTGATTGAATTTAATTTACGGAATTCACAAAATTCAGAACTGCTGCCAGGTTGCAGGGCAACTGGAGCAGTCTGGTTGGGTGAACTACTTGACCAAGCTTTTGTGTCTAGTTTGATCTTAAATTTTAAAGGAATGATTTTAAGATGTAGAACTAAATTCTATAAAAGTTTATAGTTTTTAGTCAAGTAGATTATTTTATACAATTTTTCAAAATAAGGATCAAGTTGAGTCCAAAACAAGAATTTTCTATTCATATGATCATTTTGCTAATATTCATTTGGTCATTTTTCAAAAGTAATCCAATTGATTCCTTATGCATATAAATGAGCATAATATGTTATTAAAATGACAAATATGATATTTCACGTTGAAATAATATAAGAACCATAAGTCGATAATTGTATAATGCATATTCGATTAAGAAATGACATGAGAATTTTGGCTCCACTGGGTATCTAGGATAGTACTAAGTAGGGTAAGGGTATGATATATCATACTATATGCAGTGCTGCTTTAATATAGGACTTCGGTCCGAGTTATATAGGGCAATCGCCCGAGTTATATAGGACTCTGGTCCGAGGGCTTCGGCCACAGATTCCACAGGGCTTGGTCCGAAATTTTTTTTAGGGCCACAGCCATAGAATATATATACAGTTGTTTCAGTTAGTTCCTTACCATACGTTAGTCTACCAAATAACCTTGTGGAGCGATATGATAAAATGATAATAACTGAATATATGACATGTATGGATTGTTTTTACTGTGATATTATTTTTCAATACGACTCATTGCTTTTAAAAGTGCATTATGCTTTTATTATTTATTTTTCGTAATTAGTTAAAGTACCCACTAAGCAATGCTTAGCAAGTTTAGTTTCTTCTAAACTCGTAGGTTATTAGCAAGGAGCCAGTAGTGAGCAAAGGAGTCCTGCGATCTGCCGGTCATCAACAAACTTAGGTGGTGCTCTTTATTTTGTATTTTGGTATTAGAAACTGGCATGTACTTATTTGAACAATACAAAGAGATAACTTGATGTAGCATGTAAATCTAATAATGTATAATAACTGTATGGTTTTGAATTGAGTTGGGTTGTGAATATGGAAGTGTGAATTCTTCTTACAGGATTGTAGTTGAGGTTATAAGGGTGGATTATTGGGAGTGTGCTTGAGTTGAATTGTGAAACAAAATGTTTTTCAAAAATAAGAAAAATCAGTTTTGTCGATACTGGGACCTAGAAATTTAAGGGAGACTCCGTCAAAATTTTTGGAAAATTTTTGTACGGAAGATTAAGTAAGCTGACATAACTAGAGCTCGTATCCCGATGTAGCATTCCTCCTTGGCTTATTCATAGGTCACGAAAGGGTGTTACAAGTTAGCTCCTCGACCGTTACATAATCCACTGCCACCAAACCTCAATGCCAAGGCCTTCTGTCAATTTCATCAAATGCGAGGGCATGAAACAGATAAATGTGATCGTCTAAGGCATGAGATCCAAGATTTAATCGACAGTGGCAAGCTACCCAAGCCGGATAAGCCCAATACCAAGAACAACCCATTGCCTAAATTGGGAAGAGTGCCAACACCAGCAACCTTTATGGTGGGAAAAGTATTGGAAGAAGATCTTGTCTTATCCTCTTTTCAAGATGGAAATATTGAAGATGTGAAAGGAAAAGAAGCTTAAACTCAATGAACTTTCCTTAGTTTGAATATTGCTTTTCAATTTTACTTTCTTTAATATTTAAATTGGAAAAATCTTGTTTTTCAAATTTAAAGTTGCTTGAATAAATTACTTTCATCAAAATTTTTGTTGGTCTTTGTTCATTTTGGTGCTCAACCAATGAGGAATCTAGCTTGATAATTCATGAATTAATGTGTCTAGGCATCATGACTTGAATGACTTTACTAGATGAGGGAATTTCTCTATAGCATTGAATTGTGTATGCTTACTTAGAGAGGGCTCCTGCATAATTACCTTTGTCTAGGTCCTAGTCAGTCTTAGAACATGCTTTGACAAAATTTTGAGGCGAAATTGAACTCTGCTTATTTTAAGGGAGAGATGATCTAGGCATTGTTTGGTTAGCCAACAACTAGTATCCACCCTATTAAATATCAATCCCTAGTTGTCCCTTTGAACCTTTATAAAATTTTAGCTTTCTTTTCATTGGCTTAAAAACCCCAATAATCTACCCTGAGCTGTTGTGATACTTTTGACAAGTCTTATGATCACTAAGATGAAGAGGCAAGAAGATTAAAGAAAGCAATGATTAGTCAAGATCATGAGGATAGTTGAAGTTCTCAAGACCATAAAGATAGTTGAAGTTCTCAAGACCATAAGGGTAGTTGATGTTAGTTGATGTTTTTCTAATATCTCCAATATGTCAAGACAACATTAGAGTAACAAATGATTCATCCCTGTTAAAGGAGATTTATGTTACTCCACTCATCCATTATTGGAGCTAGAACCAAAAAAAAGGAAAGAAAGAAAAAAAAAGGAAAAAGAATAAAAGAAAAAGGAAAAAAAAAGATAAAAGATAAAAAAAAGAAAGGAAAAAAGATAAAACCTAAAAAGGCGATTCAAAAAGCCAACTGAGTTTTCTTTTACCTAAAGCAGCAAAAGGCTTCAATTTGGTTCAAAAGGACATTTTGACTTGAATTGGTCCAACCTAACCAAAGATTCAATCAAAATCAAAGGAAAAGGAGGTTGACCATCTAGTTCTTGAAAGTTCTGTACTTGACAGTCCTATAACTTATAGAAGGGTAAAATGATAAAAGAAAGAGAAGAGTAAGGAAAGAGAAAGAAAAGGGAAGAGTAAGAAAAATAAAGAGGAAAGAAAAGGGAAAAGAAGAAAAGAAACAAATTTGGGTCTTAAACTTTTTGCAAGGGCAAAGACTGTCCTAATCAAGATCCAGATTAATGACAAGAAGATAGAAAGAATTTAGAGTCTAGTAAGATTGCCTCCAAGCTACCTAGAGTTCAAATAAGAAGTTTGTAGTATGAAGGTTTGTCCATTGTGTCTCATCAGCTCCAACTTACAAACGGCCTTGACTTTAAACTTGTGTCCTTTATAGACCCCATTTCAAGCCTATTAAAGACCTGTTGATCTCTCTTGGTAGGTAGAGTCTATTAGTGGAGATAGTTTGGATAAGCATGCATATGAGATAGACAATATTTAAACCCAAATGAGACCTTTGGCCGAGCAACGTGTATGTGCCTATCTGAAGTGCAACAATTCTTGCTTAAATAGAAATGATTCTCGAGTTTAGTACGGTAACTAGGGTTGTCATGTTATAGATATGTTAATTTGGAAAAATCAAGTCCTGAGGTAAATTGACATTGATTTGGCAAAGCCAACATTTGATTTCAAAATCAAAATTCAAAAAATAAAAATATAAAATATATTTTTGTCACACAAAGCCTTCAAGTTAAGGGGAGTATGTTGAACTGTCGAATTCCAAAGGACATATTGGGCAAAGCAAATGATTATTGGCAAGGTCGTGAAGAAGTTATCAACCAACATGATGAAATATAGTTTTAAATAGATGAATCCTTGACTCTGCTACTTAGGGTCTCCACCACTCATGTTTTCAACATCTTGAAGATAAAAGCCACAAATGCAAAAGATTTCGATCATTCCAATGAAAGACTTAAACAAGCGTCAAAACAAAACCAATGAGAACATTTTTGCCAATCACCTTGGTCTGTGAGTCGATGGGACGACTGTAAGTATTATTCATGAATATCATGCATATATTAACATATCACATCACACTTTCTTGTCTTGTATTGTCTATTCCTTTTCAAAGTGAACAGCAAATACTCTGCGAAGTAAAGAATCAAAAGAAGATATTGAATCAAGGGGGCATGGAAAGCCTATTTGCTTATGGAAGCTCCAGTTGTTTTGCAAAGGGAAGAAGTACGTGCTTGTGCGAAGGACTACATGGCAAAAACATCAATCAAAGCTTGCATGGAAAAAATCTTTGGTGTGAGCCTACACAGGGGGCAAAGTTTCTCCTTTTCAATTTTTTGAGTTTATATACCAAATATTTTCAAACTCACATGTATTTTGCCACGCTGGGGGCAAGGAGAAGATATGAGGGTCAACTAAAAATAGCTAAATTTTTGCGAAGGGAAGAACAAAAGAATGGAACAACAAGTTATGCCATAATCCTCAACTAATAAAAGGTCAATCAAATCAAATTCAAATCTCAAGTCAAAGTACCCAGTTTAGGATCGAGTATCAAAATCCAGTTTAGGATTGAGTATCCAAGCCCAGTTAGGATCAAGTATCCAAATCCAATTTAGGATCGAGTATCCAAGTCAATTTAGTATCGAGTATCCCAATCCAGTTTAGGATCGAGTATTCAAATCAAGTTTAGGATCGAGTATCCAGATCTAGTTAGGATCGAGTATCCAAATCCAATTTAGGATCGAGTATCCAAATCCAATTTAGGATCGAGCATCCAAATCCAGTTAGGATCGAGTATCCCAATCCAAATTAGGATCGAGTATTAAAATCTAGTTAGGATCGAGTATCCGAATTCAGTTTAGGATCAAGTATCCAAATCCAGCTAGGATCGAGTATCCAAATCCAGTTTAGGATCGAGTATCCAAATCTAGTTAGGATTAGGATTGAGTATCCAAATCCAGTTAGGATCGAGTATCCAAATCCAGTTAGGATAGAGTATCCAAATCCAATTAGGATTGAGTATCCAAATTCAGTCTAGGATCGAGTATCCAAATCCAGTTAGGATCGACTATCCAAATCCAGTCTAGGATCGAGTATCCAAATCCAGTTAGGATCGAGTACCCAAATCCGGTTATCCAAATCTAGTTTTGGATCGAGTATCCAAATCCAGTTTAGGATCGAGTATCCAAATCCAGTTAGGATTGAGTATCCAAATCCTATTAGGATCAAGTATCCAAATCTCTCGGGTCCAGAACCCAAATTTTCCTTAGGTCCAGAACCTAGAATCTTTTCTAAGTCCAGAACTTAGCTCGGTCTAGAACCCAAATTTTTCTTAGGTGCAGAACCTAAAATTACTCTTAGGTCTAGAACCTATAATTAGCCTTGAGTCCAGAACTCGAACCGAGTCCAGAACCCAAATCCTCAACCATCTCAAAAATTAAGTCTTATTGTTTTTCACTCTCTTTCACTAAAGTCTCAGATCATTTAAGCAGGGGGCAAACTGTCGACCCTTAATTTTTGACCCAGTCCGGTCCAATATATTTTAGTTAGTCTAAAATAATTTTTATGGTATCTTGATTAATTTTAATATTTATTTTAGTAAAAAATGGTGAAGTGAATAAAAATTCAAAAATAATAAAAATTAAAAATTAACAAAAAAAAATCGGCGATGGAAAAATCGTCGCCAAAAGTCAGCGCAGGCCCATGGCCATTTCACCCGCAGGAATTTCCTATAGGCGAAATGGCCTGCAGGCCAATTTGCCCACCCCAGCCGCAGCCAGCTGCGGCAGCTTTTTTGTCAACGCAATTTTTCTGCAGCAGTTTTTTTTTGCCAACAAAATTTTTCTGACGCAAATTTTTTGAAGCCTAATGCATTTAGGTTTCAGTTTCCTTTTCTTAATCAATATTAGCTTCCGTAAAAAACTAGAATTATACATCAAATTCTTCTATAAATAAGGACTAAACAACACAAAAAAGGGGGAGAAAATTTGGACATAAATTGATCAAGAAATCGGAGGAGAAAGAGTATACCGAAACTGAGAAGGAAAACCGAGCTGATTTTTTGAGAGAGCAGAAAAATAATTCAAGTAATTCAAAGGCAGCAAAGCTTGTCTTTGACCTTTGACACGAACCCTTAGCAACCATGGCAGCAAACCCAACATATAACAATGGTAGAGAACTCCTTGAAACTTGATAATTACCTCCTAAGGAACCCAACGCCTATAAAGAGACGCGAACTCACTATGATTGAAGGATTTATTTGGTAAGAAGAAGGAAAACGCCACAACTCTTGTTGATAAGTAAACCTAATTCTTGATGCAAAGAAAGAATTAAAGAATCCACTCTAATCTCTCTCACACGAAAATTCACAAGAAGAACTTGTAGAAGAATTCAAAAATTTTTATTAAATGTTGTATCCTGAAATTCAGCCTAATAGTGCCCTTAAATAAGGGTTACAAAATTCCTAATTGCATATGGAAAACTAAAACATTCCTAATTGCATAAGGAAAACATTCCTAATTGCATAAGGAAAACTAAAACATTCCTAATTGCATAAGGAAAACATTCCTAATTGCATAAGGAAAAACATTCCTAATTGCATAAGGAAAAACATAAAGTAATCCTAATCCACTAAGGAAAATATAAAGTATGGAAATAAAATCCTAATCCACTAAGGAAAATATAAAGTATGGAAACAAAATCCTATTTTTAAGCCTTCCATAATGATAAAAACGTGGCCCATTAAACAGAATTAATAATCTTTAAGCAGTGGGTCCATCCAGCTATTCTCATAGGGCTTCAGAAAATCTCACAGGTACGTGTGAAACTGGCTGCACTCCAAGGTCCATCCAGCTATTCTCACAGGGCTTCAGAATTCTCACAGGTACGTGTGAAACTGGCTGCACTCCAAGCTTTTCTTCCAATCACTTCCATCATCTTACTAAGGCCTTAAATTACTTCCCAAGGCTTCATATGAATCCCCATGGAACCTTCTTGCACGTTGGACCTCTTTAGCTAGCCTTTAGCTTCCATATTCACACTAAGCATCATAATCAGCTTTGGTGTGCCTTCTTCAAGCTCTATCTCCATCTTCTTGAATGATAATTCTTGAAGCTCTTTGGAAATCTCTTCTTGAATATGCAAAGCCATACTAGCTTGATATCTCTTTGCCTTGCTCCTAGTGATTGGTCCACTTGCTAGCTTCAAGGGATCATTTCTTGCATCATTCTCCCCCTCTTCAAAAAGATTTGTCCTCAAATCTGCATCATCAAAAGGAGAAAGATCACTTACATTGAAAGTAGCACTAATATTATACGTTCCTGGTAAGTTGATCTTGTAGGCATTGTCATTAATCTTCTCCAGCACATGGAATGGGCCATCTCCTCTAGCTTGCAACTTGTTCTTCCTTTGGTTAGGAAACCTCTCTTTTCAAAAATGCACCCAAACCCAATCTCCTACTTGAAACTTAATCTCACGTCTCCCTCTATTTGCAGAATCAACATATCTCTTGTTCCTTTTCTCAATATTCACCCTTGCTTTCTCATGCATCTCTTTCGTCTCCATAGGATTGCACCTATATGCTGGCCGATTTGGAATTGTAGAACCGAGTATGAAGTCAATTTGATGTTCAATCCCTCTTAATGGTGGAAAACCACTAGGAAGGTCTTCAGAAAACACATCCTCAAAATCCTGCAACAAAGACACAAAACTAGAAGGTAAAGAATCAAGAGATTCTTCATTGTCAACAAGTAACAATTCTTTATACATAATAATGAGTACAGGCTGCCCTACATCTATCTCTCTTGCTCTTGCATAAAAAGTATGTTTTGCTTTTTCTCCTTGCTTATTTTCTCTCACCAATGGGCCATTTATTTGTTTGCTTACTTTCTTTTGACTCTCGGCCTCTTTTCCCTTTCTACACTCGCTCACTTTATTATTTTCTCTCTCCCTACCCTTAGAATTACCCTTGGGTGTTGAAGAAACATCATTGGCTGAATTTGAACCCCCTTGGTTCATGTTGGCTGAAACTTCTTTCTCCCTTTCTAGCATCCTCTTCTGATCTTCATACACCTCTTGAGGTGATAATGGTGCTAGAACAACCTTCTTTCCCTCATAAGTAAAGGTATACTTATTAGAAAAACCATAATGTTGTGCCCTTCTATCATGCTGCCATGGTCTTCCTAATAGCAAATGTCCAGCTTGCATTGGCACTACATCACACAAAACCTCATCTTTATACCACCCAATGGAGAATGGTACCTTGACTTGCTTCAACACTTTTACTTCCCCAGCGTCATTGAACCATTGCAACTTGTAAGGATTGGGATGTTTAAAACAAGTTAACCCTAATTTATCCACCATTGTAGTACTAGCAGCATTGGTACAACTTCCACCATCAATGATAAGTGTACAAACCTTACCATTCACCAAACACCTAGAGTGGAACAGATTCTCCCTTTGATCCAAGCCTTCTTCCTTGACTTGAATATTCAAGGCTCTTCTAGTAACAAGCATCTCTCCATGTTCAGCATTCAAGACTTGATTCTTCCAAGCCTCTTCATCATATTTTGCCCTATCACCACATTCGGCCTCCTCTTCTTCTTCATGTTCAGATTCTGATTCAATTTCCCCTTCATGGGTTGCAATCATCACCCTCTTATTCGGACATTGAGAAGCAATGTGTCCACTTCCCAAACACTTGTAGCATTTAATTTCCCTACTTGAAGTAGGTCTAGAAGGTGTTTCCTTGGCTGTTTTTGCATCCCCATCATTCGGCTTCTTGAAATTAGAATTGTAGGAAGAATTCTTTTGGAAAGAACCCTTGTAATCCCCTTTGTAGGAACCTCCACTCGAACTTGAACCCTTGAAGTTTGAAAATTTTCCACTAGCTTTAGAGTAGCCAGTTTTCGAAATAGCTTTATTCTTCAATCTTATCTCTATCTTCATGGCCTTTTGAACTAATTCTTCCATTGTGTTGAATTCATACATCTCCAATTCATTGGCTATGTTCAAATTCAATCCCCCAAGAAATCGTGACATCTTCTTGTCTTCATCTTCATCAATATTTGCCCTAGCCATGATCATCTCCATCTCTTTGTGGTACTCTTCCACACTTCTTCCACCTTGAACTAGTCTTGCTAGTCGATTGTACAAATCCTGAATGTAGTGAGATGGTACAAATCGGCTTCTCATTAGTTATTTCAAGGTTGACCATTCAGGATGGGCCTCATACCTTTCCCTCTTCTATTAGCTTTCAATTGATCCCACCAAACGGTAGCATATCCCTTGAACTCTACGGCTGCCAAAACTGATTTCTTCTCTTCGGTGTAGTTATGGCATTCAAAAATCTGCTCAACTTTCCTCTCCCATTATATGAACTCTTCTGCATTGTTCTTCCCTTCAAAGGAAGGAATCTTCATCTTGATGGAAGTAAGGTCACCATCAGTGGTAGGTTGATTTCCACCTTCATCTTCATCTTCTACCCTTTCGGCTGCTTCTAAGGCTTCAAGATTTCCTTGCCCTTCTCTTCTAAGCACTCTTCTAGCTCGTAGTATGGGATTTGGATGTGCGGCTGGCTGCCCTTGTTGCACTTGCTGAATTTGTTGTGCTTGCCGTGCTGCATTCTCTTGCAATCTAGTATCCATCATCTTCATTCGACCAAGCATTGCTGCCAAAGTCTCATTAAGCCTAGCCAAGCTTTCGGCCATAGTTCCTTCTTTGCTAGTCTCTTCTCCTTTTCCAGCCATGTTAACAAACAAACAAACTCAAAGAAACAAGATTAGTATTAATCGAAATTCACTCAGGTGTTTAGAATTACCTCACTTTTCTTGTCTTCCTTGATTGCACTTCAGAACCAAGCTCACCAACCAACAATTGTCAAGTCGTTCAAGAAACTAGAACCTAAATCCTAGAACTTGATAGAAAACAAGACAAGTATCCAGAGGCAATGCAAGGTAATTTGCACTACACGATATAGAACCAAGTATCAACACAAGCAAATGATACTTAGTAATGTAATGGAATTAAAAGCTAGATAAAGAAATCAGAAACAATGAAGCCAATAAACAAGACAAATTTGGATATAATGAATCAAAAACAACCCACACTTGGCAAGATGCTTTATGGACCTAATCAGAATTAATAATCTTTAAGCAGTGGGTCCATCCAGCTACTCTCACAGGGCTTCAGAAAATCTCACAGGTACATGTGAAACTGGCTGCACTCCAAGGTCCATCCAGCTATTCTCACAGGGCTTCAGAATTCTCACAGGTACGTGTGAAACTGGCTGCACTCCAAGCTTTTCTTCCAATCACTTCCATCATCTTACTAAGGCCTTAAATTACTTCCCAATGCTTCATATGAATCCCCATGGACCTTTCTTGCACGTTGGACCTCTTTAGCTAGCCTTTAGCTTCCATATTCACACTAAGCATCATAATCAGCTTTGGTGTGCCTTCTTCAAGCTCTATCTCCATCTTCTTGAATGATAATTCTTGAAGCTCTTTGGAAATCTCTTCTTGAATATGCAAAGCCATACTAGCTTGATATCTCTTTGCCTTGCTCCTAGTGATTGGTCTACTTGCTAGCTTCAAGGGATCCTTTCTTACATCAACCTTGTTCATCCAAGAAGCAATTTTGGGTGTAACCTATGAAAAAAGGTTTTAATTCTTAATTTCTTTTTATTTTTTCACAGTAGCTTAATCATCTAATTGTTTCTTTTAATTCAAAAACCTAAGAACTCTAATTCACCTTTTCTAAAGTTTAAAAACTTTAATTCGTTGTTTTGTTTTCCAAAAAGCTTCAAATTATTATTTTTGTTTCATCAAAATCTCAAAACCCTAATTTGCTTTCCAAATTTTCAAAATCCTAAAATTAAGTTCTATTTCTTTCCAAAAACCCTAAAAACTTCTTTTTTGCTTCTATAAACTTTAAATCATTTTGTTTATTTTCTTAAAGTTTCATAAAATTATCAATTATTTTTCTAAATTCTGAAAACCTAAGCATTGACCGAAACCCCAAATCAAAAATTCTAAAATCCTAATTCAATTCGAAAACTCAAAACAGTGAACCCTAATACCCTTAAAACCTTAAATCCTAATTTTTTTCTAAACCCTAATCCTTTAAAACTTTAAAAAACCATATAAACATAAATGTTTTAATCTTACACAGTAAGCTTAAAAAAACTAATTCAGTAGATAATATTCATAATCTAAATGTTTTGTAGAACCCAAACTCTAATTTCATGATTTTACATCACAAACCCAAATTTGGTTAATCAAAGAATTTTACCAACTTCTTGAATCATAAAACTTTAATTCATTTTAATTCTCTTAAAAACTCATAGTAGCCTTATTCCACGAATTCCAAAATCCTAAACACATGAAATAAAGGATCTTAAATAGAAATAGTAGTCCTAATTTGAATCTTTATTTGTCTTATTCAATTTTATATTTGATTATTCTTTGATTTATTTTATATGCTTTGATTTATTTAAGTTCAATGCTTCATTTATTTAGTTTATCATGGATGGATGTTTATTTTATATTTTGATTGATGTCTTTGATGAATTATTTATTTATTATGAATGGTTATTTACTTTTATCAATTTATTTAGATTTCCAAATGTTGTAAGAGGTATGTTTCCACTTGTTGGGTACCTCATTAGTTAAAGATCATGTAATTTAAATTGCTTTTCTATTTTAGAACCAATGTAAAAGACATGTTTCTACCTTTCGGTGGGTGTCCTATTTGTTTTGCTTGGACATTGTTTTGATTTTCAATATATCGATGCTTTATTTTAATTATTGTATGTAATATGGATAATGTTGTTATATTTAAGAATTTTATAATATTAAGACATGTAAAGGAGGCCGGTTCCAATAAACCGGGCGTTGTGGGGTTGCTGGGCCATTTCTCACCTTCCCGCACATACCCAATTTTCCAAACCCATTAGGGGGTTGGGGATTCCTTAGGAATCGAGTCATCCACCCCTTTCTTTTTCTCGGCTCGTCCGGGTGGCGACTTAATTTTCTTCGGACTTAGGTCCATGTTCTCTAAGGCCCCAAGCCTAAATAGTGTCGAAGTCGCAAGAACAATTCCACCGGGAGTGGGGGGGAAAAACCCCCGCTCACAAATAGGTTTTTCAAGCTCTACAAATTCTGAATTACTAGAATAGTTCCAATAATATGTTTTCTTCTATTTTTCTTAAATAGTAAATCATCTTTAAAAATTATGAATTTCATACACCATCTATCAACACATAGATAAACTCTTAATTAAAATTTCTTTTTAATTAAGCTTCTCTTTATTAGTCTAAAAATTCAGTCAAGTCACTCCATAAAACATAATCAGAAAATTCCAACATGCATCTTGTATATACTTCATAGTTTAATTTTATATATTAAATCAGTTATTTAGTTTAATTTCTTTATCAATTAAGCGTAATTGAATGTAGATCATAACTTCCAAGTTAATTTTCCATTGAACATTATCTTTATAAAGCTTTTAGATTAAGAATGTTTGAAACACTCACCTTATTTTTGTCAAGACCTTTAGCTCCCTAATTCCAAATCCATAACCTTATCCTTTTGCTTTCACTAAATTTTAATTTGCTAGGTTTAGTGTCTTTGCTATCGGTGTAATTGGTTTAAGAGAGCTTGAATTTTGATTAAAAAAATTTTCTTCTTCTTTCCCATGTTTTAGAGGGAGGGTAAAGAAGATTTGAGCTCCTCAATCTTTAACAAATGTCTTCACACTTGTCAAATTTCTAGCATCTTCATTTATCATGTGATAATTCATAAATTTAATCATGAGACAAGTGTAAAATCACCTTAGCCAATATTATCTTTTCAATTTCCATGTTACACGTAGGAAGTCACCAACTTGTCATTTGTGATTTTGCTCGCTTTTATATAATTTACACTCAATACCTATTACCATACTTGTCAACATTCCATTATTTTTATACCACTTGTTTAACTCTTAGAGACATGTGTTATCTTTACATTATTATGCTTCCAACATCATCATCATTTATCCTAACATCATTATTTTTTTCTCCCAAAGTTATTTTCTTACCTACAAGTTGCAACCTTAAAAAACACTTAACATTTGTTGTCTTTAAGTTCATATATATATATATATATTCGTATTTTATTCATATCTCATTAATAGGTTCCTAAACGTGGGCCACATATGTTTTTAACAATATAATATATATGTATATACATATATATTTATATATACTTATATTTCCATGTTACACTAAATCCCATCTTATGGTTTGAATTTATTAAATTATTTGCCATCTAATTTATCACATGTTACACCAAGTCTAATTTCTATATAGTCTTTTGATTTTAATTTATTAGGTTACTTTATCATCTAACTAATTCCTCAAATATAACTTTAATTCTCAATTTAATCATTATCATAATGAAATTAACTTAAAAAATTCTACCTATTTAAGTTCTTAATACTACTATCTAGAATTAGACTTAGGTTAGGTTATTACACCATCATGGTTACTTTTGTTTTGAAAGTAGCCATGATGTTATGAACCCAAGATGAAGCTCTACTATGAAATGATGGTTGAAATCATTAGATATCTTGAAACACAATGTGGCATTGGCTTGGATTAAGTGGGCATACTTGAATATTGGTTAGGGTTTTTGCCCTATGCTTGTGGGCTAGCCTAAAGCTACGCCCTGAGCATAGAGGTTAGCTTGGAACTAATCTTATGCCAAAAAGTTGGCTTGGAACTTAATCTTACACTGAAAGGATGGCTTGGAAATTAATCCTACACCAAAAGAATAGCTTGAAACTTAATCATGTGCCAAAAGGATGGCTTAGAAATTAATCCTGCACTGAACTAAAAGGATGGTTCATCTTTGTATTATTGTCTTTGTTGTTGATGACTTTGGATAATTTGATCCCTTACAATTTATAGGCTTTAGTTGGCTTCTTAAATTTTGTTGTTATTGATAATGTTGGTGCTTAAGCTTTTAAAATTCAAATGAGGCTTTAGTGCTATGGATGAAACTATGTTCTATGTCTTATCCATGCATGCAGGATGAGAAGCATGTTGAAATGCTTCCAAGATGAGTTGCATGATGAAATGTTTGTAAGATGAGATTCTTGTTGAAATGATTACAAGATGAGATGCATGTTGACATGCTTGTTGTTTAGGATTTAAAGATACATTAGGCCTTAATCCAATTCGAAGATGAGGGCGATGCCTCAGCTTCGTTTGATGTTTGTAACACCCTCATACCCTAAATATGTATAATATGTATACCCCAAAATATATAAAATACACATTTAAGATACAAAGGTACCACATTAATCATACTAAAGCCCACATTTAGATATTAAAAATAATTTATAAATTTATAAAAGAAATTATCTAGAAAATTTTTCCAAAGTTTTGATTATAATTTTAACCTTCCTAGAAAAATCAAACAATCAACCTGTAGTAGCAAAATACACCCCCAAAATAGCAATTTCATAAACTCTCCATTCATCAACAATTCTTCAAAACACTATTTCTTTAATAAATATATCATGATTTTAAATCCAAAACATTATTTATAAAATTCACATACATTTAAAACTTCACCAGTCTCATCTACATATGTATTAATACAATATTCTCCATAGTAATTCAAAGTACTTAAATCTTAATTAATATGTACAAGAAATAAGGTACATAATAGTAAAGAAAAACTATACATGTATGTAATACTGGCACGATTGGTCTTATGGCAAAACAGATACTGCAATCCCAGCTCACCTT
The DNA here is from genome assembly GCA_947685225.1 of Garcia nutans. Taxonomy (NCBI): domain Eukaryota; kingdom Viridiplantae; phylum Streptophyta; class Magnoliopsida; order Malpighiales; family Euphorbiaceae; genus Garcia; species Garcia nutans. The sequence continues at coordinate 27,163,848 of CANTUV010000009.1, read as the reverse complement.
GGACCACTCTACTCTGCAATCCTATCACTTGCGCGATACATCTAATCGCGCTATGCATTTTGCTTAGTGTGTAATACCGCAAATTTTAAATATTGCTAAAAAAATAATTTGGAGGGTAACAAGTATGTTAAAAGACAGAAACATAAGATACATGCATAATATATATATAAGATACACATAATATATACTTGATGTATGTATAAAATACACATTACGTACACGTCACATATATATATACATACAATATATACAACATATAAATAAGATATAAGCATATACATATATATATTTGTGGCTAGGAAAAATAAGAAAATAAATAATTAATTAATTAAAATAAATGGAAAAAATGAAGGAAAATATAAGAATAATCATCTTCTTCTTCTTCTTCCTTGGGGGTGTGCCAAAATTTTAAGGAGAGATGAAGAGGATTTTTGGTTTCTTAAATCGCTTAAATATTACAAGAATTTTCAAGGAAACAAGTTGGATTTTGAAGAAAAAATCAAGATTTAAGTAAGTATTCCTTAGTTTTAACTAGTTTTATTTGATTTTTATGATATTTTTGAAATGGCTAGAGAGAGAAAGCAATTTTAAATTGCTGTAATAGATAGTAATTGTGAGCGGGGATTTTCGCCCCCACTCCCGGTGGAATGGTTCTTGCGACTTCGGCACTATTTAGGCTTGGGGCCTTAGAGAACACGGGCCTAAGCTAGGAGAAAATGAAGTCGCCACCCGAATGGACCAGAAAAAAGAAAAGGGTGGATGACTCGATTTCTAAGGAATCTCTAACCCCCTAATGGGTTCGAAAAGTTGGGTACGTGTGGGGAAGGTGAGAAATGGCCTAGCACCCCCACAACACCTGGTTCATTGGAACCGGTCTCCTTTGTATTATAAGATTCTTAAATATAATAATATTATCCATACTACATGCAACATTTAAAATAAAGCATCAATATATTAAAATCAAAGCAATGTCCTAACAAAACAAATAAATGAACACCCATCCGAAGATGAAAACATGTCCTTACATTGCCCATGTCTAAAACTAAATAGGACACCCACCGAAAGGTGGAAACATGTCCTTTACATTGGTCCAAAATATAAAAGCAATTTAAATTACATAAACTTTAACTAATGAGGTACCCATAAAGTGGAAACATACCTCTTACAATTTTAATACTAAAACAAATAAATAATAATCATAATAATAAAGAAAATATCCATCCATGATAAATTAAATAAATCGAGCATTGAAATTAAATAAATCAACCATCAAAACATATAATAAACTACATAATTAAATCTAAATTAAATAAAGCAAATAAAGATACAAATTTAGGTTTACGTCTCAATTTAGAGTTTTTTAATTAACATTTAGGGTTTTGAGATTTTAGAATTATTATTATTGTTATTTAGGCTACTATAAGTTTTTGGAAAAATAGAATTGATTAGGATTTTATAATTTTAAGAAAGTAGTAAGATTTTTAGTTAATCAAATTAGGGTTTAAGGCTAACATCATGAAATTAGGGGTTTTGGATTTCAAAACTTAGCATGCTGGATATTAAGATATTAAGGTTTTATGGTTTGAAACCTTGATTTTTTAGATTATGATTTTGAATTTACAATTTGATGCTTTACCGTGATCAAAGTTAAGTGTAGTTTTAATATTGGCTGTAATAACTACTTAAGTATTTTTTAGGTGAAACAAACATAGAAAGCCAAATTAATTATCGAAAGATTAAAATAACTCAATGAATAAAATTATAAAAACTACTGCGAAGGTTTGAAAACAAAATTAATTAAGATTTAGGGTTTGAATAACTTAGGGTTTAAGAAATTAGATTTGTGTTTTGAATGATTATATTATTTACTTTAATTAAGACCTTAGGTATTGTATGAATTAATTTATGCTACTGTGTAAATTAAATTAAAGGAAGAATTAAATAACTAAGGCAGTGTGATGATGGCTTGAAAGATGAAGATGATTAATGATTTAATAAACTGAATTTAGAGCAATTTACCTACATTTGAAGGCTTCACCAAATTGAAGAAATTGAACCAAGCTGTTGCCTGCTTCAGATTTGGTTTTGGTTAAACAAAGCAATCTGGAGATGATTGCTTGTTGCGTCCTTTGGTTGCTGTGTCTTTGATTTCTTCTTACTTGCTAGGATTTTCTTTTTGGCCGCTAGAATTCAAAAGTCCCAAGTCCGGTTCAAAATTTTAATTCAAGAATTTTCTCTCCTTTTCAAAAGATTCCTCCTTTTTCTGTGTGTTTTAATGTGGTATTTATAGGAAAAAATCAAAACCTAATTTTAATTGTCTAAGAAAATAAAAATCATTTAGGAAAAGAAATAAAAACCAAATAGAATTGGGTTTCAGAAAAAACTGCTGGAAAAATTAAGCTGGTAAAAATTGCTGCGGGCTATGGGCGGGCCAGCTAAGAGAATTGCGAGAGTTACATGCAAGCTGTCTTGCGGGCCAACCAATTCGCCACAGGAATTTCCTGCGGCAAATTGGCCTAAGGCCATTTCGCCGCAGGAATTTCCTGCTGTGAATTGGCTTGTGGCCAATTCGTCGCAGGTTTTTCCTACGGCGAATTGGCCCAAGCCAATTTCACCAGCGATGAAATTTTTTGTCGTCGATTCTTCTATCGCCGATTATTTATTTATTTATTTAACTTTTCTAATATTACCTTTTTATTTTTATTAAAAATTATAAATAATAAATATTAAAATAAATATTATTTAATTAAAATACCACAAAAATTATTTTGGACTATTTTAAAAATATTGGACCAGACTGGGTCAAAAATTAAGGGTCTACACTTGGCCTCAAGCTTGAACGATCTGAAACTATGGCAAAAGAGAGTGAAAAGCAATATGATTTTTAACTGGGTTTAGAGCTATACTGGACTCCCAAGGTTGGTTTGAGCTCTGGAACTCAAAAATAATTTGGATTCTGGACCTGAGCTAGATTTAGGATTTAGGTTCTGGACCCGGGGTAAGTTCTAGACCCGAGCTATGTTCTGGACTTAAGGGTAATTTTTTGTTTTGGACTCGAGCTAAGTTTTGAACTTAAGAGAGAATTTAGGTTCTGGACCTAAGCTAAGTTCTGGACTTAAGGGTAATTTGGATTTTGGACCCGAGCTAAGTTCTAGAGTTAAGAGAGATTTTAGGTTTTGGACCAAAGCTAAGTTCTGGACTTAAGCGTAATTTGGGTTCTGGACCCACGCTAAGTTCTGGACTTAAGAGGGAATTTAGGTTCTGGACTAGAGATAAGTTTTGGACTTAAGGGTAATTTTAGGTTCTAGACCTAAGCTAAGTTCTGGACTTAAGGGTAATTTGGTTTCTAGACCTGAGCTAAGTTCTGGACTTAAGAGGGATTTTAGGTTCTGGACCTAAGCTAAGTTCTGGACTTAAGGGTAATTTGGGTTCTAGACCAAAGCTAAGTTCTGGGCTTAAAAATAATTTGATTATCTGCAAAAAATAATTGTAGTCAATAGGATACTAAAGAAATTTAGCAAAAAATTTAGCTATTTTTTACCATGCCTATATTTTCTTGCCCCCTGCATGTAAAAATATTTTAAAAGGGAAAAATATTTATATATACGCAAATATATAAATAATTGAGAATAATTGAGTTTATTATTTATTCACTATGTAGTCACTATATATACACTATTCACTAACTATTCAGTTACTATTTATCAATAGTAACATTTACTTTTTTTTGTTTCACGAGAATACTGTTTTTTCTTTTTTATTTTTGTCTTTTTCCTTTTCAATTTTTTTATATAAACCTTGGCTCATCTCTTCTTTTCATCCACACTCACACATATTTTGATAGTGAAATCAGAGAGTTTAGCATAGAGTTGAGGAGAAAATTGTAACACCCCATCTTAGCCTATGTTTATAGACCAAGATGGACTGTTAACTCATGGTGGTTGTGTCTTAATATTTTACTTCGCCAATTTTAAGTGCAGATTTTAAAAAAAATTTGCCATAACCTCCCCTAAAAATGGAGGTCCCAAGTGTCGCCAAAACTGATTTTTTTGATTTTTGAAAACAATTTTGATCTCAATCAAACAATCGCAACACTCCTCAAACACTTCTATATTCATCACCCTTATATCCTCCACCAAATCCTGCACTAAAACTTTTCACTTCTATACTTGCATACATAAGTGCTAAATCCAAATAAGATTTATTAGATTACTAGCAATGTACGTGTTCTAGCTTTTCAGTATAATACATTTATTTGCTAGATCATACAAGCTTATGTACATTCCATATTGCTACAATCAATCATATCCAAACTCCTACCCAAAGTAGTAGTCAAGGCCAGCTGCGCAGGACATGCTGCAATCTCGTCTCCTCGTTTAACCTACGAGTTTAGAGGGAAACTAAACTCGCTAAGCAATTGCTTAGTGGGTACTTAAATCATTGCAATAAATAAATAAAATGAAAGAATGACTTGAACATACATTTATGTACTTTAAATAATTGAAAGGAATAAATACCAAACATAAAAGGTAAAAAGGCTTGACTGAATAATTTGAATTTAAATCATTTTTCTTGCTTTTATCATTTTGGTTGCTCTACTGGTTTAACAGAACATCAATGGATAAGGCATGGGTCATGATAAATATATCTCATCATGGTGAGATATTACAGGATGATATGCGTCATGGTGCATATTTCATCATCCTTCATCATAATTCTTGCACGTGTTAATAGTCATTGTTCATTGAATCATTGATCATGTCATTGTAATCATCGGCCTTCAGCCGGAATATCATGTCATGTCATGAGCAGTACTGCAATAATAGTATGATGCATCATACCCTTATCTCAAGGGTTCTGTCATAACCAAGTAGAGCGTAAACAATTTATTAATTAATTTGATCATGATATTCAATATGCCATGATTTTTCCATAATGCATGTATTGTCGGAATAGCTTGTCATGATGCCTTTCTGATCATTTTCAATTCTCCTTCATGTCATTTTATATGATTTAACATCAATCCATATCATAATATTCAAGTTTTAACACATTTAGAAAAAATGACCAAATGAATAGTGGCGCGGCGGGTAAAATCGGCAACACAATGGCGCGCGTCAACTAAATGGTTAAATCTGTTTTTACTGCTAAAAATTAGTCAACTTTGGCAATAGGACCAAGTAAACAAACTTATTTTTGGCTGAATTTTTGCAGGAGAACACTTTCATAAGTTAACTAAATGCATGTAAATTTTCATCGGAAAATTCCTTTGTTTGCCCCTTCAACGGACTATCCAAATTGAAAGCTGCAGAATGGTGCCCAAAAGGGACCATTCGGCCTTTTTTTTTTTTTTTGCAAAATTGATTTTTAGACTCCTTTTGTGATACCATTGAAGGACTAAGGGTCCCTCTTTCAAAAATCAAACCAAAGGGGTGATTAAAAGTTCATCAAAGTTTATGGATAATTGAGCAAATTTAGCCAGTTTATTTTGTTTTCATTCTTTTCACAATCAATTGATTACAAATGGTTCAAGAGCACTTTCCCACATATTTACTACACATAATAACAACATTTCAAAACCATTTCAAAAGTCCCATAATGTAAAATATGTGAATTAATTGAAAAGGGCAATGATTTAAGTACCAAACCTTAATTCTTTTCACTTGTTTCTAGTTCTTTTATGCCTTCTTTGCTTCCTTCTCTCTCACTTCTTGATTTCCTATAATTTTCATAAAATCCATGTCAAGAACATAATAAAATTTAAGTGCTTCATGCCTTATTTTGCTAACTAATACTACTAGTCATCCTTTTTATCCTTAATCTTATATGTGCAAATCATCTCTTTCACTTTCTCTTCAACTTCTTAAATTTTCTATAATCATCATATTTATTCTTTCATTTGTATCTTGCAAATAATATAACCAATGAAAGAAATGGGACCATAGATGAATTTCCTTACCTTAAAGTCTTATTCTCCACCCAAGTTTGCAACCAAAATTAGCTACTTGAAAAACAATCTCTCTCTCTTTTCCCTTTCTCTTCAATTCGGCCAAGCAAGAACAAAGAGAGCTCTTGGCTTTTATTTATTTGGTGTTCTCTCCTCCAAATGGCAGCCAAGAGAGGTTAAGAGGTGATGGTGTAAGTGTTGATTTCCCATTGGTACACATAAGTGGGAAAATGGCTAATTCTCATTGGTCCAAATGTCTCTTTCTTTTATTTATTTAAAACCCAAGCCCTTGGACTTTCTTTTAATTATATTTTAGCCCCTCAACCTCCTTGTGCTGAAATTTTATGGTCTAAGATGTGAAAAGACCAAAATACCCTCTGGTGATTACTTGTTCGTAACTTTTAAACCGCGCACTTCCGCAGAATGCTGTGGTACACTTTTTGACTCAGTTTTTCCTCTACTTTTCATTTTTGAGATCCATTATTACTTTCAAGACACTTTTGAAAATGACCATGATGCCCCTAGTCAAAATCCCCTATATCTTCCAAACCGTACATTTTCGGGAAAAACCATGTCGCGCCGTTGCTACCCGATTTTTCTCTACTTTCTATTTCTGGAGTCTGTTATATGCACTATTAAGGACCTCCGAAACAACTTTTGATAATTACAGTCACCTCCACAAAACTTTACAATCTTTTCAGTTAGGTCCTTTTTGTCCTATAGATCTTCCTTTCACTTCGTGTTCTTTGGTGGTTACTCGGGATAGCTCCTCTTACTGTACACGGATGTATTGTACATGGATGTACTGTACATATGTAGAAATTGTGTCGTGACAAAAATAAATGCTTTGAGATCAGGAACTCAATCTAATGCTGAGTTATTAGAGTTCATTCGACGGCATGAAAATAGAACTATAAGTCTACTAGCCGGGATGCTGCTTCATCGCAATTCAAGTAAAAAATCCAAGGTAATAATTCAATTATTTATTTTTTATTTTTGTTTTTTGTTTTTTTAAAGATTTAGGAAAAATAAATTAATTAGATGACTATATTTAAGAATTTAATAAGCAAGTAAATAGATAGACTAAAAATAGAATATAACAAATAAATTTAGTCTATAAATCAGTGGTATTGATATGATGATATACTTACCTTGTGTTAACTTATCTGGCTTCGTGTTAGCACGATGGTTGCATTATCTGGGGTGGAGGGTGTGTCTATAAACCCCGACAATGGTGTGATGTAGCACCTTCTCGGGTAAAACAAATTATCTGAGATTGCGGGTTTTGAAAGCTTTATTTCGCAATTACCATCTGAGGAGTATTCGATAGACAGGAGTGTAGTTCAAGCATTGTCAGAGTGGTGGAAGGACACGACCCATACTTTTCACCTACCTATAGGAGAGATGACAATTGGTCCAGTCGATTATACAACCATAACTGGTATCCGGTACTATGGCCTTCCGGTTCCTCTTGCCAATGATATTCTAACATTCGAAGAAGTCCAATAGTTAATCGGTATGGACCATCATTTAAAGGGCTTTTTAAGATAAAAATTGAGTCGATTCAGAGTTATTGGATGAACTATGAAGGACGGGTTCTTAGGAAAACAACCAAACAATATGCTAGAGGATTTTTACTATATTTGCTTGGGTCGACTATTTTATACAGCACTGAATCTGCCATCCATTTGTTGGTATTGAGGGCCCTTACTAATATGAGTATGGTACCGCTTTACGACTGGGATGAAGTTGGCCTTGCCTGTCTTTATCATGGACTAAATAAGATTTGCAGAAATAAGAAGTCTTTTGTTGGCTTTATGGTGGTTGTCGAGGTACTCTTCTTCCACCAATGTCAATTCCATTCTTATTCTTGCATGAATTTGATTTTTATTATTATTGTAGGTATGGGCATATGAGCATAATCTTGTAAGGGTTCTTGGCATTTCTTGAGAGAGAGTCAGGTATTCGAGATTGAATTTTTGATTGTCAGATCGTGTAGTAGCTCCCGGCTCTCACCATGCGCACACCCAACGCTATCTCTTGAATTGCTTAACCTGGGGCCAGGTAAGATAGCATTAGTATACGTTAAAATTTATATAAAAGTTCACTTACCATATATCAATTTGTTGGTCAATTTGGCTTGGGAGAGAATGTATGAGTAGTTCCTTGGTCCTGAGCGGCGGAGGATCCTGATGAGTTGCCCGAAGTATACTTTAAATATCACATCAATGCCGGAGAATGCATGGTGGTTGGCTTGGCATGGATATGATGTTGAAACCTTTCTCTATCCACCGGGTGCATCTTATACCCAGTTTATTTGATTAGGACTCTTAAACTTTGATGTATCTCCTGTTGGTGTGTGGTAGATTCCCAAGGAAAATGAGGATAGAGATGAAGAGGAGTATCAAGAAGAGGGAAGAGGGTCTGTCCTGCATCCCGGGGCTGGCACTTCTCAGGTAAACTTTTACCATTTTTCCATTACAATTGCATCTTTCTTAACTTGTTTTTACTTTTTTAATGATTATTTTCAGGCTACTAGCTCATTTGTTCATGAGGCTGGACCTTCCTTTACTGCTCGTCCATTTGCTCATTCTAATCAACCGGAGATTTCATCCCATCCACATGGTATTGATAAGAATTACCTGGTAGGTTTTCTTGTTCCATGATAATTTATGCTATATGTATGCATGATTATATATGCTCTTACTCTTTCCTTTTTGACTCACAGTGGATGCTTAAGGAACAAAATAAGAAACTTCAAGAAGAGTTGGCTGCTAGTCGTCAACAGGCTGTCCATTTTGAAAAATTATATCACCAGTCAGAGCAAGATTTTAGAGACATCTGGTTTCAGGGAATGAGAGATCATGGTGCTTCATCATCTAAAGGACCCCAAGCTGATGACCATGAGATCCTGTCGTCTACTTTGGATGAGGAACACTACAGATCTGAATTCCAAGGTAATAGAGGTTTAGGTGCTCCTGCTTCTGGCGGACTCAGGATAGGTGATGTGCCTCCTCCTTCAACAGGCGATGATTTTTTCAGTCCTTTATTTGATCATGATCCACCACCTCCTTAGTGATCTATTATTGTATTAATTGAGGAAATATTATATAATAATGATGATATATAATTTGCACTTTTACTGCAACTTTTGACCCTTTTTTTTGGTTTCTGTCATCATTATTATTACTATGCTACAATTATTTATCTTTCCTTTTCACATTCAATATTTCTACAGTAGCACCAATTTACAAAACCAAAGGCAACGCGGCAACTCAAAACCTTTTCATTGCCAATTTCTTAACCTTGTATGTCTCAGTCTCACACTTTTCCTTGTCAATTTTCGAATAGCCAATCATCACATATAAATCTCTTTTCACGCCATGATCTCATACAGAAGCTAGGAAATTTTTCACTTCAACATCAAATTTTCTTTTAACAATTCCAATTTTCCTTCAGTTGTCAATAATGACCGAACTCAATTTGAAAAAAAAAGTTCTATTTAAAAATATGAATGCCATTCATTAGAAACAAATATCTTGGTCAAAAATTGATTCATTGAAGTGTTTTCAAAATATTAAATTGGACCATTCTTTTTTATATGCCATGGCTTCTTTTTGGAATGTGAATTCTAGGACATTTAAGATTAATGGCTTTGAAATATGTCCCTTGATTGAATAATTTGAGGCCATCCTTGGATATCCAAGCAATCAACAAATGGCGTTACCTATATTGATTTTCAAGACTCAACAAAAGATGCAAATGTTATTTCAACTTTCAAAGCCCAAAGTTCTACAGTTGATGAGAGGTAAGAAAATTCTGCTTGGTCCCTTAATTGACTTTTGCCTTTCTCACTTAGCTCCTACTAAGGCATGGGGATGTATGATTTGTCTATGTTTACTTGGCCAATTTTTGCTTGTTTCTTCTAATGGCGATATTGATCCACGAGTATTGGATATCATGGACCAAATGGAAGGAGGCTTGTCACCGATACCCGTGATCTTAGCAAAGACTTTAGTTGGATTAGACCAACTTAAATCAGGATTGTCAAAGAGATTGGCCGGGAGTCCATTGCTGCTTTAGGTAATTACCTAAACTGCCCTCTTAGGTTTTCAATTTAGGTTTCCTTTTTTCCTTTTTTCTTTTTTTTATTGCTCTAATTTTTGCCTTGTCCGCCCTTGTGGGTTTTCAGAACTAGCAAGCTATCCTAATTTTTGTCTAAGCTGCCCTTGCAGGTTTTCAACTTAGCGGACCTTCCTTTTTAATTTTTTTTCTTTTTTTATAGATTTGGCTTCAAGAGTGTCTCTGCTTGCTCGATACTCCATCTATGAATTTTGCCAGAAATCTACCACGACATCATTCTGCTAGAAAACTATTCCATCGTGCTTCTTTGTTTGCTGATTGGGTTGACTGGATTCACTCACGTGTTAAAGTCAACATCCGTTGGTTAGTACCTTGGTGGAAGATTTCTCGTATCACCATGTAGATGTACTTGTTGTATGTTCCTCTTACTGCTCTTTGTCGAGGTACTGCTCTCGTATCACCATGGAGCTTAGCCTCGAGGTTCTGAATTCACTCCCGATTTAGACATGCCTTATCTAACTGAAGCCTACTTGGATCGGCTGAAGCAAAGTTGGCCTGCACTTTACACTTATCGTCTGCCATAGATTTTACATTTGTCAATTTTTTTAGAAAGTGTATTATTAGGAAAAAAAAATAAAAGTAATAATAAGAGATGTTTCTTTTCCTTTTATAATTTATCATCACCTTTTCCGTGTGTATTTCTGACATGATATGCTTTACTTTTGGCTTCCTCAAGCATCTCAAGTGCACCCCATCAGGCCATCTTTGATATAACTCTCCACAGAAGATGATGTATTGTAAGGACCACCGCCTTATAGTTTTTCTTTCTTTCTTTGTTGCCCCCAATGGGTATTCCCTTTCATCCAAAAACTATCTTATAGTATCATACCATGCATCATGGTCTGTATCAGTTTCCATGATTGTCTCGTATTCATAGCAAGGAGTTGATGAACTGGTCAAAACCAGAGGCTTGAGGAATAAGTTAAAAGGATTTTCCCAGACCAAAGCCAATGTTGCTAGGGCATCAGCCATCTGATTTTGTTCTCTTGGTAAGTGTATAAACCTGCACTCCTTAAAGTTCTTCTTTATCATAGTGAAGTAATGGTGGTATGATTTTAATTTCTCTTCTTTCAACTCCCACTCTCCATTTACTTGGGATACTAATAGCAATGAATCGCCAAAAACTTCCACCTTATCCACCTTCATAATCATTAGGGTTTCCAAACCAAAGATACATACTTCGTACTCCACCATATTATCGATTGCCCTGAATTTTAGCTTTTTGGCCAAAGGGATAAGTTCCCTTCTGGTGATTGTAGTATGACTCCCAAACCTGCTCCTTTCCTATTCACTGCTCCATCAAAATACATTTTCCATCCTTGTTCTTCAATGGCCTCTAAATGTTCATCTAAAAATTCTAAGACTACCTCTTCGCTATCCGATAATGGTTGTTGGGCCAGGAATTCTGCCATTGCTCTACCTTTGATTGTTTTCCTGGTTACATATTCAATCTTAAATTCTTCCAATATTATCAACCATAGCCCATACTTCCCAATCAAAGAGGGTGTCTCCCTTAAGTACTTCATTGGATCTAACCTGGAAATTGCTTGCACACTATAAGATTAAAAGTAATGTCATAATTTTTTAGAAGAACAGACCACATCTATATAGGTCTTTTCAATGATACCTGACTCATCTGCTTGGGCTAGCACGGCTCATACTGACACTTCTTCTACTGCTAAGTATAGTAATAGGGGTTTACTAGGTTTAGGTGGTTTCAAAATAGGTGGATTCAGCAAATACTCTTTTATTCATTCAAAGGCCCTTTGACACTCTTCATTCCACAGGACCGGTTGATTATTTTTAAGCAACTTGAAGATAGGCTCAAAGATTGTGGTGAGTTTTGCCATAAACCTGCTAATGTATTGTAATTTACCAATGAATCCCTGAACTTCTCTCTCTATCTTAGGGGCTGGCATATCCCTGATTACTTTATCTTTGTCAGGGTCAATCTCAATGCCATTTGGACCAATCACATGTACCAACAATTTGCCTTAGGTAATCCCGAACACAAACTTCTTCGGGTTTAATCACACTTCTTTGGGTTTAATCTTAGCTTATATTTCAATGCTCTATTGAAGAATAATTCTAAGTTTTGGAAGTGTTGTTACCTTGTATCTGATTTCACCATCATATCATCAACATATACTTCGACTTCTTTGTGCATCATGCCATGAAATAATGTGGTGGCCATCCTTTGGTAGGTTGCTCCAACATTCTTTAATCTGAACAACATCACCCTATAACCAAATAATCCCCATGTAGTAATGAAAGAAGTTTTGGCTTTATCCTCTTAGGCCATTAACACTAGGTTGTATCCAAAAAATCCATCTACAAATGAGTGTATCACGCTAGAGGCTGCACTATCAATGAGAACATCTATATGGGGTAAAGGAAAATCATCTTTAGGGGAAGCCTTGTTTAAATCTCTATAGTCCACACAGACCCTAATTCTTTCATCTTTCTTTGGCACGGGTACTATATTGGCTAGCCAGTCTGGATAATCTATCACTTCAAGAAACTTTACTTGTATTTGTTTAGTGACCTCTTTTTAAACTAATTCAGCCCATTCAAGCCTTAATCACCTAAGCTTTTGTTTGACAGGTTTCATGTGGGTGTAAGTTGGAATAAGATGTTCGGCTATGTCTCGATCTATGCTAGGAATATCCTCATAAGACCAAGCAAATACTTCTTCATATTTTTTAAATATTTTTTCAAATCTCTCTCTCTCTCATCAGTAGTAAGGTTGAATGCTAAGCTAATTTTTTTAGGATTTTTGGTTGTTCCCAAATTTAATGACTATGTATCAACAGAGTTAATATTAAAGATGCTCATGTAACCACTAACCATCAGGAGAAACATCACACAAGTAAGCAAAATCAGACTTTATTGCTTTCATTTTGGAAAAGAAAACATCATCATCCTCATACAAAGTAGAAAAATTAAAATCAAAATCATTGTTCTCAAGATCATAAAGCAGAACATCTTCAAACTTCTCTTCAACTAGGGTAGCAATCTCCTCTAGAGTCTTCTCAGCTTTCAGGACAGCTTCCTTCTTCCTTTCTAGAGTGGGCTCCTTATCAGCTGGCAGGGTGAGCTCTTTCTTCACTTGTTCCACTAACTCGGCAACATCAGTAAAAATTTCAAAACCCGGGATCAACTTTTCCATGAACATGATTGGCTTAGGCTTTCCTTGGAGTGGTCCCATGTCTGGAGCTTTGACAAAGATTTTTTCAAGTGGAGGGAAGCTCATCTTCTCATTCTTCTTTAGCTGGACATCTTTGTTGGCTTCATAATATCCCAACCCTTTCTTGGAAGTTTGAGTTTTGAAATCTGGATGCTTTGTTATACCGGCCTTGCCCTTTCCAAGACCAGCTCTGGGAAGGTAGCTCATGTTCTTCATCATGTTTAAAACCTTAGAGTCCACTACTTAATCATTAGAAATTATAGCTACTTGGAAACCATTGAGAGGCCTCTCCACTATTAGAGCATTAACAACCTCATTATCCTTGGCCTCGAAGACCGCTGTCTCATCTCCGTTAGGAAACTTGATCTTTTAATGGAGGGTGTAAGGAATTCCACTGAGAGGATGGAACCATGGTCGTCCCAAAAGTAGGGCAAAGGTAACAGGTATATCAACAAATTCAACAATAGTTTCAATTGGACCAACCATCACAGCAGCTTTAAAAGTTCCTTCGGCGTGCCTCTTGGTATTGTCATAAGCCCGAATGGTTAACCCGGTTGGGCTTAGATCCCTCGTTGACATAGCTATTTTTGGCAATATTTTAAGTGGACAAACATTTATGGCGGACCCATCATCAACTATTACACATGGAGTCCTTTTTCCTTTGATTTCCACTTTGATAAAGAAAGGACAAATGTGATCTCTCCCCTCTTTTGGTAAATCCGCATTTGAGAAAGATACCATTCCCATATCAACTTCGCTCTTCTTTTGAATGTCTTCACACTTCATTACTCCTTCAACTTTTATGAAGTTAATCAGTTCCTCCAATGTTATAGAGGTGGTATTTGGCATGCTAGCTAAGGCCTTGGCCATATTTTCACGGTGCTTCTTAGAAGTGGCCAATAAGTCCCAAATGCTAATACTTGCTTGGGTTCTCTTCAACTACTTAAGCACAGTATCATCTTCCTCCTCTTTGTTTCCTAATTTGACTTCCTTTCCTTTATTAGCCTTTACCTCCTTAGGTGGTGGCCTTACATAAGGCTTACCAGATCTTGTGTTCATTACTTCATCTTCTTCAAGATCGAACCAAGTCCATTCCTCCTTCTTGAGTACAAGATCGTCATCACTATCACTTGAATCCCAAAATTCATTCACGACATAGATTGATACTTCTTTACCCACCATAGTTCATTCAACTTTGCTAAGTACCACTTCTTTTTTTGGTTACTTCTTCATCCAAATATTGGAAAGAAGACATGACAAAACTTTCATGCAAACCTCCTCCAATCATGAAGGTCACCGGTGGTGGTACTCTATTGAACCTCGGTAATGGATTGTCTTTGGTGTTTGGCTTGTTGGGCTCAGGCAGCTTCCCACTATCAATCAAATTTTGGATCTCATGCCTCAACCTCACACATCTATCCATGTCGTGTCCTTGCATTTGATGAAATTGACAAAATGCTTTAGTGTCAAAATTAGGTGGGAGAGGGTTAGGCAAAGGACGAGGATTTAAGGGTTATTACAATCCCTTCTTTGTAGCTTATTGAGGACCCAAGATAGTGGCTTCCCTAATTCTGAAAAATGCCTTCTTCCTCCTTGGCCAGTAGCATTAACACCAATTGTCTTTTGCATGCTTTGGTTACCAGACTGGTAGTTTACTTTCTCATTCCTTCTTATTGAAAAGAGGTTCTTCTCCCTTTCCCATTCTTCAATTTGCAGACTAGCTTGGAGAAGATCTTTGAAATCACGGATAAGTGTATGAGACATCCTTTTGTGAAGGCTAGGTAACAGTTCTCTCACGATCATTCTAATTTGATCGGATTCATCAGGCCTTCTTTTGAGCAAAGCAACCTTATTCCTCCATATTTTCACATAGTCCATAAAATTCTCGTTTGGCCTTTGTCTAGTGGACTCAATTTCCATTAAGGTAACTTCCATCTTGACATTGTATTCATATTATTGGATGAAGGCCTTCTATAGTAGATCCCAATTGTTTTGTGTGCCATCATCTAAGATATTGAACCAATTTTGGATAACAGGGTCCAGTGAGAGCATGAAGTACCTTAGAGTTTGAGCCTTAGTAGCTCAGGCAGACTGCATAGCAGTTATATACTGCTTTACATGGAGGTGAGGATTTCCAGTTCCATCAAACTTTGCAAAGGATGGCATCTTGAACTTATACTAAACTTCTTCATCTAGCTCAAATAATTTGTCAACTTTGGACATTTCTTCTGTTTTCATCTTCTTCTCAAATTTCTTTTCCAAATCTGCAATAATCTTTTCAACAACAGAAGTTTTAGTTTTCTCCATAGCTGATCTTTCAACAATCTTCGGTTCTTTCTTCTTGTCTTGAGGATCTTGGAAGTATTGAGTCCAATCGTCATCATCATCAATGATCACCTTATCATCATCAAAAACCACTTCTCCAACTTTAACCTTTCCTTTTTCCTTTGGCTTCTTAGTGCTAGCAGACACTTTGGCATTGTTTCCTAAAATTATAGCCAGTTGGTTCTTCATGCTCTCAGCCAGGGCCTCTTTTATTTCTTCCATCTTGGCATTGAGGGTGTCACCACCATTCTTTGAATTTGTTCAGGTCCACTGCTTTTGGTGAAAAAGAGATTGAGTCATTGCTAGATTCTTCATTTCCGGTGTAGGTTGGATTGTCTTAAGCTTTTGAACTATCGTAATCCAGGGCTGTGAGCCAGAGAAGATCAATGATATGAGATGCAAATGTATGTATGCATGTATACATGTATGCACAAACAATAGACAAAGAAAGATAATTAGGACGTTCCTTCCAACCTTATAACTTCCATATACGAATGGCGAGTCTCTTTTCCAAGGTATATGGTTAACAAAATACCAACATGGGGTATCTTGTTTTCTAATAATTCACTCAGACGTTTCAACCAATAGTTATATTTTAAAAATGAAAATCCGTTCATGATAATTCCCATTAATTAGGATTTAATCCATTCAACCAACTAAAGCAGCTTTTATACTATACTGGATTAAAACTAAATTAAGAGGTATATTATAAATAGATTTCTCACTTGAAAAAGTAACTCATGATTCATGCAAAAAAAACAAGCCCATAGTTAATAATTCTTAGTATAAACTAGGCTCACAATTGATTTTTGGTATTTTCATAATTGACCTAAATATTTGTAAGCTCTTTCAAAAGGTTATGAAAATAATTTTATTTCTAAACCTATTGTAAAATGATTTTAGAAAAAATAGATTTTTGAATTCATATTTGAGTCATGAGAAAAGAATTTTTGATTTGTTTTAGAAAAGTTTTATACCCAAAGATCATCTTGAAAAGTTTTGAAAATAGCTTTGGTCTTTTAGACTTTAAAGAAAAATTTATTTTGAGATTACAATGTACTTAAGTCATATTAGAAAAAGAACAAACCAAATAAGCCATGATTTAAACCAAGTAAATTATAACCATAGTCAAACAACATGCATTTGGGGTAAAAACCTAAGGAAAGTAACTAGGGCAATTATATGAGCTTTAGTCTTTGGGTTAAAAGGCTTAGGTTTCCATAGCAAGTATATACCAAATCGTACAAGTCTATGAGTGGTTATGCCATGCTCGATCTCCATACCTTGAGTGAAAGTATGGTATCCCTTACATAACAGAATAGGGGTAACACGGGCGTCCTAACTCACGCACATGATGCAATGGATAATATCATGATAAGAAAGAATAGAATAATATAAAAACCAATGGAATCAACTTCTCTTATCCCCAGTGGAGTCGCCACTGTGAGCGGGAATTTTCTCCCCCACTCCCGGTGGAATGGTTCTTGCAACTTCGGCACTGTTTAGGCTCAGAGCCTCAGAGAACACGGGCCTAAGCCTGGAGAAAATGGAGTCGCCACCCAAACGGACTGAAAAAAAGATTGGGGTGGTTGACTCAATTCCTAAGGAATCCCTAACCCCCTAATGGGTCCAAAAAGTTGGGTACTTGTGGGGAAGGTGTTTTATTAGTTTTTGTCATATATTTGTATCTTATTTATTATGATGATTATTGTTTTCTTTAGGTATTTTGGTAGTTTTAATCTGTCTATTTAGTGTTTTCATTAATTTTGGTAGTTTTAATTTATTTCAGTGTTTTTGTCATTTTTGTCCTAGTTTTTAGTGTGGTGTTTATGTGTTATTGGTTATTATTTATTAGATTCTTGTTTAAAGTTGTTTCAAGTGTTTGTTTTAGGTTAATATGCAAGGAACCATTTAAGGGCAAAACCAAGGAGCAAGAGAGAAGGAAAAATTGGGCAGTGACTGACACACTCATGGGACACAGCCAAGCTTGTGGCCGTGTCCCATACCAAGCTAAGGAAGAAAATCAAACAGAAGTGGACACCCTCAGGGGACACGGCCAAGCTTGTGGCCGTGTCCCTCCAAATATGACAAACACGGCCAAGTTGTCTAAGCTTGGACGTGTCACACACCACTCCAAAGAACAAGAGGTGAAAATCAAACAGAAGCGGACACTCTCAGGGGACACTGCCAAGCTTGTGGCCGTGTCCCTCCAAACTTGTCAAACACGGCCAAGCTTCCAAAGAAACATATATGAAGGTAGAAGAGGACACACTCAGGGGACACGGCCAAGCTTATGGCCGTGTCCATCCAAGCACCTCAAACACGGCCAAGCTCACCTAAGCTTGGCCGTGTCACTCATGGATTAAAGAAAATGCAGATTTTTGGAGCGGAGGTTTCGTATAAATAATAGAATTAGGGTTTTCAAAAGTTGGTTGGGAGTTTTGAGTTTGAGTTTTTCAGCCATCAAAGAAGGAGACGGCTAGGGTTTCAGAAAAGAAAAGAGAAGGAGGGAGAAAAACACCATTTGGGATGAGGATAGAGTGACACTCTCCTTGTCCCTTCATCTTCATCCTCCATCTTCATCTTCTCCATCTTCCATTGACAAGATCTTTGAGGTTCTTTGGAATAAATTGGGTTACAAGCTATTAAAGGTTGAAAAAGCTTCATTGAAAGGTTTGGTGACTTGAGAAAGCTCCATTCCATCTACCAAAGGCAAGATCCATTCCAAGGTTTGGAGACTTGAGAAAGCTCCATTCCATATTGCAAAAGGGGAATCAACCATTGAAGAGGGCTTGAGTTCTTCATCAAACATCAAAGTGGAGCTAGGAGGAAGACTAGCAATCCTACTCTTGGCATCTTCACAAGGGGTTTTTCTATTCTCTCTTTTAATTCATTTCAGTATTGTTTTTGTTGTATTAAGAGAATTGATATTGCAATGAACAATTTGTATTTGATTTATATTGAGTTGAATGAATGTTTTAAATTGATGATGTTGAATTAAATACCCATACCTAGGGTTTGTAGTATATTTGATTGAATGCTTTGATTTGATATTTCCATTGATTTACCTTGTTGTTGGTTGATTGCATTGGATTGTATGCTAGGTTGATAGATTAGCTACCTATTGATCTCTAGATATTGAATGAAGGACTGAGAGGTGAAATTCGATATCGGAATTATGCAATCGACTACCCTATGAATGAATTAGAAATATAAGTTCTAGGGTTTATTAATTTGCAAATATAAAAGAATTGGTCATTGTTAATTAATGGATGTGAGAACTAATCGATTGGTAATTGACTAATTAACCTTAAGGAACAAATTAATTACAAGGTTATGTTAATGGATAATTGAGAATTGAGCTTTGATTAAATGGACCTATAACCCTAGGCATATTTCCAAGAATCGATTTGATCTTGTACAACCTTCATACATCAACCCTACACTCCTTAATCTTAGGCTTAAATTGTTCTTTTACAATTCCAAACAACAAACTCTTGCTTTTAATTTAATTGCTTTAATCAAGCTATTATGAACCACACCTTCTTGGGGAAACAACCTTGGGGCGATCACCTTTGCTACAACTACCTCGTATACTTGCGAGTGCCACTTGTAGTAGTACTTAATCCGAGCGCAACAAGTTTTTGGCGCCACTGAAGGGGAAGGCTGTCGCAGTAGTAATAGTTTGATTTTTCTTTTCATTGTTTGTTTATTTTATGTAAATTGTTTGTTTGTTTTGTTTTTCTTTCAATTTAATTATTTGTTTGTTTTCTTTAAGTTGCTAAGTTCCTTGAGTAAATATGCAATTTTCAAGGTACGCAGGGGTATATGACGATAACCTTGATTCTGACATGGCATGGCAATTAGCAGAATTAACGAACCAACTTAAGATGCTAAATGCAAGAGGACAAACACCTATGCCTACTCGTGAAGTATGTTCAACATGTGGCATTGCAGGACATAGCAAAAACATGTGTTCATTTGGTTATGGACAATATCAAGAGAGGCAAGAGGAAGGATATGCCTATGAAAGTTTCCAGCAAATTGGTGGAAATGACCCATACCCCAGTCCTTATAATTCAAGATGGGTAAGCCACCCAAATTTTTCTTGGGAAAACCAGCAGCACATTCCACCTCCAAATTTTTTTCGACCTTACCAAAGAAGTTCTTACTCTCAAGAACAATATTCAAATCAAGAGTACCTTAAGCCACCCACATTAGAAGATAATTTGAATTCCTTCATTCAAATTAGCGCACAAAATCAAGAAAAACTTAAGGAACCCACTTTGGAAGATAGTTTGAATGCCTTCATTCAAATTAGCGCACAGAACTATGATAAATTCGTGACATCCACAGTGGAAGATGATTTGAATACTTACCTTCAAATTAGCACACAAAATCAAGAAAGGAGCAATGAGAGGTTAGATTCTTTGGAGGAATCATTGAAGAGGGTGGAAATACAACTTGGGCAACTGGCACATCAACTCCAAGCACACCAAGAGGAGGAATTTCCTAGCCAATTGGAGTAAATAGAGGTAATCACAAATTTTAAGAATGAACAGGTGATATATAACGATTTTTGCGATTCCTTTGATGCAGGAACTAACAAAGAAGAAGATGGCGAGGAAATGCAATCAAACATAGAGGAGTTAATTCAAGCAAAGGAGGAGGAGAATTTGAAAGCATCGACTTCGACAAAATTGCATGAACCTCCAAATCCTTGTATGCCACCAATCCCATTCCCAAGTAAGCTGAATGCAGAGAAACAAGGCATGCAACTTTCTGAACTCCATGACATGCCCTATAGTGAAGATAGTGTAGATAAGCTTGAGGTGGCCATGACCATAGAAGTAGAGCCTAATTCTTCCAAATTAGAAATTGATGAGAGCAATTTACTAGTGAATAATGAGATTGTTGAGGGAGAACTTCAAATTGCTAAAGAGAATGTAGAACACATTCAACAAAACTGGGTTGAACTTAAACAGACCCCAGGAATTTTGAAAGATGTTTTGGTTGGGGAATACAGTATGCAACAAATTATCATCTCTCCCACTCTTGGTGGTGAGAACGAGCAAAAACCATATAAAACCATGTTGAAACTAAAAAAGGTTCTTACTATGTTCCTATAGCGTTAAAAAATCAAGCTAAGACAACCCTCATATGTTCTTTTTGGACAATTGCTCCCCTAAGAATGCTACCTAGGCTTTTCAATACATTAGGCACTTTTCAAAGTTGCATGGTGTTCATCTTCTCGGTCATGGGCTCCAATTGCATTATGGGTGGAAGGAGCCCCACACATCGTATATGGGAACGATGGAAATCAGGTATCATCTAAACTCTCTCTGTAGTATGCATGATCACATTGAGGACAATGTAATTTCTAAGTGTGGGGTAATCTTTAAGCTTTTCTTTAATTTTTGTTTTGTTTGTCGTTGTGTGTTATATTGTGCATTGTGCATGGCATAATTGTTGAAAACTTATTGACTTTTCTGTGATTCTAGCATTATATTTGGGACTTTAGTATCAGCATAGAGATTAGCATTTGAATTCATTCAGGATCAATTTTCACATTCTGTAATTCATGACATATAAATCTTTGAGAACCCACCTTTGTGAGTTTTGAGCCTCATAGATTGAATATTAGTGTCAATTGATTTTCTTTTCTTATGTGTGTACCTTCATGATTTTGCATCTCTAGAGCTTGCTTTTGCATACTAATTGAACTCACATTATGATTTAATCTCAAGTTTTAAAATGATGAAGGCAAATTAGGTTATCCCTTTAGCTTAAAAAGACCTCCCTTAATTGTGAATTCCTTAGTGAGCCAAGTTGAGCCTTTGACTTTTTCTTGATTGATCAACATAATTTTCAACTCAACACTTTCTTATTATCATTATACCTGCATTAAGGAATTAATTTTCTTATGACATGACAATAGGGTGGTTTAATTTATAAGTGTGGGGTAAGCAGTAAAAAAAATAGTATTGCTATTTGGGGGCTGAAATGCATACTTTGCACATTGTATTTGCTAAGAGTCGGTTATTCTTTTCCTCTACATTTTAAGCTAGATGTTCCATGCAATTTTATATTTTGTATATATATATATATTAAAAAAAGAAAAAAAATAATAAAAAAATAAAAGAAAAAGAGAAAAAAAATAAAAGATATATATATATATACAGAATTCATATATTTTCTAGCATTAGAGGAATGTCGACTTATGTACTTTTCTTTAAGTATGCAAGTATGTGAGATTATCGAGGGTTGGTGAATATGCCATTTGAGGGAGTTACGAGTTTCTTAGCAAGAGTATTGTCTAATTTAGATACTCCATTTCTTGATGCTCCAGCTTAAATGTCTTTTCTCACACCTTCAAATTAGCCCCATTGCATCCAAATAAAAGACCTTTGGATTATTTCTTGAGAAAATCAGTGAGAGAGATTGGATAATTAAGCAAGTTTATGGTAGTATGTAGTCATGAGTGGTTTGAGTGAATTAACCTATGAAATCGAGTGAAACACTTAGATGAGAGATGAGATTTCTATGTCTGGATTAATGAATGAGTTAAGAAGATCTTGATTGAAGTAAAGTGCAATTATTTATGGCTGAGTCTTAAATGATTTCATCTTATATACTGGAATTATAGTTAAGGTTGTTTGAGTTTTTTAATTTATGCCATGTGAATTTGCATGAGGACAAGCAAAGTTTTAAGTGTGGGGTAGTTGTTTTATTAGTTTTTGTCATAGATTTGTATCTTATTTATTATGATGATTATTGTTTTCTTTAGGTATTTTGGTAGTTTAATCTTTCTATTTATTGTTTTCATTAATTTTGGTAGTTTTAATTTATTTCAGTGTTTTTGTCATTTTTGTCCTAGTTTTTAGTGTGGTGTTTATGTGTTGTTGGTTAATGTTTATTTGATTCTTGTTTAAAGTTGTTTCAAGTGTTTATTTTAGGTTAATATGCAAGGAACCATTTAAGGGCAAAACCAAGGAGCAAGAGAGAAGGAAAAATTGGGCAGTGACTAAAACACTCAGGGGACATGGCCAAGCTTGTGGTCGTGTCCCATACCAAGCTAAGGAAGAAAATCAAACATAAGCGGACACCAAGCTTGTGGCCGTGTCCCTCCAAACATGACAAACACGGCCAAGTTGTCTAAGCTTGGCCGTGTCACACACCACTCCAAAGAACAGGAGGTGAAAATCAAACAGAAGCGGACACCCTTAGGGGACACGGCCAAGCTTGTGGCCGTGTCCCTCCAAACTTGTCAAACACGGCCAAGTTACCAAAGAAACATATATGAAGGTAGAAGAGGACACACTCAGGGGACACGGCCAAGCTTGTGGTCGTGTCCCTCCTAGCACCTCAAACACGGCCAAGCTCACCTAAGCTTGGCCGTGTCACTCATGGATTAAAGAAAATGCCGATTTTTGGAGCGGAGGTTTCGTATAAATAATAGAATTAGGGTTTTCAAAAGGTGGTTGGGAGTTTTGAGTTTGAGTTTTTCAGCCATCAAAGAAGGGGACGGCTAGGGTTTGAGAAAAGAAAAGAGAAGGAGGGAGCAAAACACCATTTGGGATGAGGAGAGAGTGACACTCTCCTTGTCCCTTCATCTTCATCCTCCATCTTCATCTTCTCCATCTTCCATTGACAAGATCTTTGAGGTTCTTTGGGATAAATTGGGTTACAAGCTCTTGAAGGTTGAAAAAACTTCATTGAAAGGTTTGGTGACTTGAGAAAGCTCCATTCCGTCAACCAAAGGCAAGATCCATTCCAAGGTTTGGAGACTTGAGAAAGCTCCATTCCATATTGCAAAAGGGGAATCAACCATTGAAGAGGGCTTGAGTTCTTCATCAAACATCAAAGTGGAGCTAGGAGGAAGACTAACAATCCTACTCTTGGCATCTTCACAAGGGGTTTTTCTATTCTCTCTTTTAATTCATTTCAATATTGTTTTTGTTGTATTAAGAGAATTGATATTGCAATGAACAATTTGTATTTGATTTATATTGAGTTGAATGAATGTTTTAAATTGATGATGTTGAATTAAATACCCATACCTAGGGTTTGTAGTATATTTGATTGAATGCTTTGATTTGATATTTCCATTGATTTACCTTGTTGTTGGTTGATTGCATTGGATTGTATGCTAGGTTGATAGATTAGCTACCTATTGAGCTCTAGATATTGAATGAAGGACCGAGAGGTGAAATTCGATATCGAAATTATGCAATCGACTACCCTGTGAATGAATTAGAAATATAAGTTCTAGGGTTTATTAATTTGCAAATATAAAAGAATTGGTCATTGTTAATTCATGAATGTGAGAACTAATGGATTGGTAATTGACTAATTAACCTTAAGGAACAAATTAATTACAAGGTTATGTTAATGGATAATTGAGAATTGAGCTTTGATTAAATGGACCTATAACCCTAAGCATATTCCCAAGAATCGATTTGATCTTGTATAACCTTCATACATCAACCCTACACTCCTTAATCTTAGGTTTAAATTGTTCTTTTACAATTCCAAACAACAAACTCTTGATTTTAATTTAATTACTTTAATTAAGCTATTACGAACCACGCCTTCTTGGGGAAACGACCTTGGGGCGATCACCTTTGCTACAACTACCTCATATACTTGCGAGTGCCGCTTGTAGTAGTACTTAATCCGAGCGCAACAGAAGGTGAGAAATGGCCCAGCACCCCCACAACGCCCGGTTCAATGGAACCGACCTCCTTTACAAGTCTTAATATTATAAGATTTTTAAATATAACAATATTACCCATACTACATGCAACAATTAAAATAAAGCATCATTATATTAAAATAAAAGCAATGTCCAAACAAAACAAATAAATGGACACCCATCCGAAGATGAAAACATGTCCTTACATTGCCCAAGTCTAAAACTAAATAAGACTCCCACCGAAAGGTGAAAATATGTCCTTTTCATTGGTCTAAAATATAAAAGCAATTTAAATTACACAAAATTTAACTAATGAGGTACCAACGAAGTGGAAACATACATCTTACAATTTTAATACTAAAACAAATAAATAATAATCATAATAATAAAGAAAATATCCATCCATGATAAATTAAATAAATCAAGCACTGAAATTAAATAAATCAACCATCAAAACATATAATAAACTACGAAATCAAATCTAAAATTAAATAAAGCAAATAAAGATACAAATTTAGGTTTATGTCTCAATTTAGAGTTCTTTAGTTAATATTTAGGGCTTTGAAATTTTAGAATTATTATTGTTATTTAGGCTACTGTGAGGGTTTTTGGAAAAATGGAATTGATTAGGGTTTTATAATTTTAAGAAAGTAGTAAGGTTTTTGGTTAATCAAATTAGGGTTTGAGGCTAACATCATGAAATTAGGGGTTTTGGATTTCAAAACATAGCATGCTGGATATTAAGATATTAGGGTTTTATGGTTTGAAACCTTGATTCTATAGATTATGATTTTGAATTTACGATTTGATGCTTTACCGTGATCAAAGTTAAGTGCAGTTTTAATATTCGCTGTAATAACTACTTAAGTATTTTTTAGGTGAAACAAACATAGAAAGCCAAATTAATTATCGAAAGATTAAAATAACTCAATGAATAAAATTATAAAAACTACTGTGAAGGTTTGAAAACAGAATTAATTAAGATTTAGGGTTTTAATAACTTAGGGTTTAAGAAATTAGAATTGTGTGTTGAATGATTATATTATTTACTTTAATTAAGACCTTAGGTATTGTATGAATTGATTTATGCTACTGCGTAAATTAAATTAAAGGAAGAATTAAATAACTAAGATAGTGTGATGATGGCTTGAAAGATGAAGATTATTAATGATTTAATAAACTGAATTTAGAGCAATTTACTTACGTTTGAAGGCTCTACCAAATTGAAGAAATTGAACCAAGTTGTTTCCTGCTTCAAATTTGGTTTTAGTTGAGCAAAGCAATCTGGAGACGATTGCTTGTTGCCTCCTTTGGTTGTTGTGTCTTCGATTTCTTCTTGCTTGCTAGGGTTTTCTTTTTGGCTGCTAGAATTCAAAAGTCCCAAGTCCTGTTCAAAATTTTAGTTCAAGAATTTTCTCTCCTTTTCAAAAGATCCCTCATTTTCTGTGTGTTTTAATGTGGTATTTATAGGAAAAAATCAAAACCTAATTCTAATTGTCTAAGGAAATAAAAAGCATTTAGGAAAAGAAATAAAAACCAAATAGAATTGGATTTCAGAAAAAACTGCACTGGAAAAAATCACGCTGGCAAAAATTGCTATGGGCTACGAGCGGGCCAGCTACGAGAATTGCGAGAGTTGCATGCAAGCTGTCCTGTGGCCAGCAGCGAATTGACCCAAGGCCATTCCTGCGGCGAATTGGCCCAAGCCAATTTTGCCAGTGACAAAATTTTTCGTCGCCGATTATTTATTTATTTTAACTTTTCCATATTACCTTTTTTATTTTTATTAAAAATTATAAATATTATTTAATTAAAATACCACAAAAATTATTTTGGACTATTTTAAAAATATTAGACCAAGCTGGGTCAAAAATGAAGGGTTTACAGTAATGAAGTTAAAATGGTGAGAATACGATAAATTGATAGATGGTTGGTTGAAATTAACAAAGTTGATGAATTTAGGGTTATGGGATGAATATGTGTAAATTAGGGTTTTAATTTAGATGCTTATAACCATGGTAATGAATGAATTTAGTATTTTTTTTAAAATATGCATGTGATATTTTTATGGTTAGAAATTGATTATGGGTAAGTTTGGATGAAGTTAGGGTTTATGTGTGTATTATCTACAATTATGGTTTTTGAAAGATCTTTTGATAATTGCGGAAATGAGTTATTTTGATGATATTTTGGTATGTAAGTAATGATTTTATGGTTAAATGTTAGAAATGAGTTGGGTTGGATGAAGTTTAAGCAAAGTAGTAAGTTGTGAATTTACGGTTTTATTGGAATTTTGAAGCAAAGTGTATGAATAATGATTGTTTGATATATATTAGACATGGAAGTGCATCTAAATGAATAATGTGCTTGTTATTGGATTTATGTATATGTAGATCAAATTAGTGAAAGCAGTGGAGTGTAGAATTTTGGCTTCGAAAGAGTTTTGGAGGGAATGTGGGAAGCAAATAAGGTTAGTACAACTTTTAAAACTTATGTTTTTATTAAAAGTGAGTTGGCATTATGTATGTATAGTTACTTTGAAATGTGGCCATGCACATAATCTATACAATGTGGCATATTTATGTGATGAGTGTCATATGGGGCAATAGTCCAATATAAAGTGATGTTTGTATATGATATATGTGAGGTGTATTTATGTTATGTGGCATGATGTCCAATATGGACATATGTGTGAATTATGAGGAAATGTGTGGAATGAGTCACATTATGTGTGTGACTTATGATTATGTAATGTGATGATGAAATGGTAATGAAATGTAACCAATTGTAATGTGATCACAAAAAGAGGTGTTCACATGTAACTGTGAAATTATAATGAGATGTGGTGTGTATGCCCTAAATAATTACTTGTCTAGTAATGTGAGATTGATTATGCATGTATTAATAGACCTGACTAGAGCTAGGTCATATGCTGAAATGTACCCGAGCAAAGCTGGGCCATGGAATTGAGGTGATAACTGGGCATGGAAATTGTATGGGATTCATTGAGCCCAATAAATGTGTGAATATGTGTGTTTGTGAGTTCGGATATGTACATATATAATGGTTGCTGAATAAGTAAAATATGGTTATATTAATATTGCTTATTATATTATGAGAAAAGTATCTAGATGTAAATGTATATATGTGTGA
The DNA here is from genome assembly GCA_947685225.1 of Garcia nutans. NCBI lineage: Eukaryota > Viridiplantae > Streptophyta > Magnoliopsida > Malpighiales > Euphorbiaceae > Garcia > Garcia nutans. Next base: position 27,136,398 of record CANTUV010000009.1, on the reverse strand, counting down.
TGTTTTATCTAAAATTTGTACCACTAAGTTATATGTTTAGTACAGTTGTGTGAATCGCACAGGTGAGAGAGTTTTAGATTAGAGAGGCTAGGATTGTGGCTAAAAATTTGGAGGCTGAGTATGCCACGAGACCAACTGTTCCAGGGGTGCATACATGTATATTTTGTATTGTTGTACATTTTATTTATTGTATATTATAAACACGTCCTATGTATCTTAAACATGATTTTGGAAAATGATTTGTGTATATGTATGTTAATCTATAAAATAATGAGTTTTGCATTGACTGTTGAGTTAAATGGAGCACTATAAGAAAATCACAGTTTAGAAACAGACTAAAATTTGTTTCTATGTAAAAATGAAATTCAAACAGAAATTGAACAAATTAAAATGGAGTGGTTTTGTAACAGAATAGAAGCTATTTAAAAACATATTTTAGAAATGCAAAAATTAGTTTCTAATCCGTTTTTAGATCTCGTGGGAATAAATGGCGGCAACCATAGAAATGGAATTGAAACCATTTTGAAACGGATCTTCAGAAATGGATCAATTTTCATTTTTAACATTGGGCGAGAAGTTTAGGCTGGCTAATTTTTTAGTGCTAAAAGATAGAGACAGAATTTGTATTAATTTCTAGATAGTAATGTGATATGCTAATAAAAAAGGAAAATGTAGTTCTTCTCTAAAGTATATAGGATTTAGAATCCAAGTTATTTTTTTTTATTTCTAAATTTTTAAGATATAAAACATTGTGTTTCCCTTTTTCATTTTCTCTATCACACTTCTTCTCTCAATCTTCCACTGCCACCTTAAAAAAAATCATCCATATTTTACATAAATCCATTGGCACCTTCAAGAAATTCCTTATTTCTCAAAAACATTCACTTAAAAATTCTTAAAATAATAAAAATCATTAAAAAAAAACTCCACCTTCTCTAGCGACTGTCGCAACCACTGCCAATTTCTCCATCGTCATCCACAATGACAACTATCTTCTTCAACTTTAATTTGCAAGTATGACCTAAATTTTTAAAATCCATTTCAAAGAAGTCTGTATTTGTAAGAAGATAAACTCTAATTTTTGAAAACCCTAATTTCACAAATATAATCGATCTATTGCAACTCTATACTTTCAAAGGAGTAAAATCAAAATTGCATTCTCTCTGCTATGTTAGATCCTCTTTTTCTCTACTATGTTGATTTTTTATTTATTTTTGTTTTGTTTTGTTAAGTTGAGAAGTGCTTGTTGGGTTTCATTTGTTAGTTTTCATATTAAGCTTATTAATTAATTTATTGGTACTATTTTATTTTGGATTTGCTATTTCTTTTTTTATTTTTCATTCTTTAATAAAGTTTCTTGCAAAAAAATTTTACATGTCTATATAGAATATTTGGGGTAAACAATTTTGAAATTATGAGTGTATGAATTATTAAAATAATAAAACTGAACTTGAATTGAACATTCAAAAACCAATCATTTGTGGTAGCTTTAGGTTTAGATTTAGATTTTTTTGTTGATTTGTTTTTTGTTTTGTTTGATTTCTTGGGTTGGATGGTTGATAAACCGGATCGCCCATTGTTAGGACTTGAGCCTATCTATTTGCAAGTGTACAGGTCGTATCAAGTAATAAAATGATGAGTAGAGTATCATTCCTATGAGGAGGGTAGTTGTAAGTATCAAACAATTAAACTGATTATTATTTGGATGACAAAATTTAATTTGTAATTAAACCTAAACTTAAAATTGAATTGCTTTGAAATTAAATTTATTGATATAAAGCTTAGGGTTTAGTCACCTTTATTAATTTATTATGGATTTTCTAAGGTATTGATTTAGTTTAGTTTTGTAACACCTCTATACCCTGTATACGTACCAAGCATGCTTAAACGATCGTAATATACGTATACTGAATATAGAAAATGCCACGGTTTAAAAAGACACAACAAATATCTTTGTAAACAAGTGAAACCAATCTCAAACAAATAAAAGAAATCCAAAAGACACTATATATAAAATGTTTAATAATTCACAGCGGAAGGTATTACAAATATGTTATAAATCAAAGTTTACAAAACATAGAATATATACATGATTGGCAGCTCTTCTCTGATCTTTAAGTCCCAAAATGAACTCTTCAATGTCTACTCTCACTCAGTCTTGAAGAACTCTCAGGTTCAAATCTGTCACCTGCGCGATCAAACACTATCGCGCTAAGCCAACGGCTTAGTAGTACAAAGTATGCTAGTATTATGCTTTAGTGCAATATAATGTCACACATTTTAATAACAAATCAACATCATAGATGGAAGGCTAACAACATACCTTCATATTTCATAAACCACACACATAGAAGCACATCACATTACCACATCATACTACATTCAATGTCATAACAATATTCATATTACATCTTCATAGTTCCATTGATTTTACCATTCAAGAATCACATTATATACAAAGACAAGCATGGGCCCAAAACACTCTAATATGCCATTCAATTTTCAGAGTAAATGTTTTGGTTTAATCATCACATTTATCATTATCATAAACCCAACTAGGCTTCAAGGATTAGGTTCAACCAAGCTTCAAGGGGAACAAAGCATGCTAAGTCTCAACCCAACTTGCCTTCAAGAACTAACCCAACCTAGCTTCAAGGGTTGTAACATCTCAATTAGGCTTCAAGGACTAGACCCAACCAAGCTTTAAGGGGAGTAAAACATGTTAAACTTCTACCCAACTTGGCTTCAAGGATAAAGCCCAACCTAACTTCAAGAGAGTGTTACTATCATTAGGCATGCCACCAACAACAAACTCTGAAAATTGAATAACACATTAGCCACACAATTCATTTATTATTTCATTCTCAATTCTCATCATCAATTAGGCAAACATGCCTTATATCTTTCAATTGAATCATCATAGCCAAACACAATGGCTTCACATCATAGCATATCTCAATACCCATCTTAGCAATTCCTCTTTCAAATGTACAATCATTTGTATCATCATATCATTCATATAATACATATATATATCATCATTGATATAAGCATAGCAAAGTACATTCTTTACAAGAATCAACAATGCAATAATGCACGATGTGTACTTACCTCAAAAGCAATTTACACAACTCAAAACACTCCCTTTTCCAAGGTTCTTATGCTTCTTAAATCAATGACAAATCACTTTCTTCAAGACCTAATCCAACAAATATAACACACACTTACTTAAGGATACACAAGAAGTAATCAAGTTAAGAGTTAACTAGGGCAATCTCTACACATGACACGCTCAACCACACGGGCGTGTTCCTCACCGTGCCCTAACTCCACAACACAGAAGCTATTACACGCTCATGACCACTGGCGTGTCACTGGGCGTGTAATACATACTGCCTCAAACAAATACATCTACACGTCCAACAACCTGAACGTGCTCCTGGCCGTGTCAATTCTCCATTCTCACAGTAGATATGACACGCTCAATAACATGGGCGTGTTACTGGCCGTGTCAAACCTACTGCCACACATAACAATTGACACGCCTAAGAACCCTGGACGTGCTCATGGGCGTGTCAGGCTAAAAATCCAGATTCCGGCCAAAACAACACCACAACTACAAATCACTTCTATCCACCAACATCCACTTCCACCAAACTTAACAAAACATACCCAAACATCATCTCAAACTTGCAACAACACCAAAACAAGCCAAAACACACATCAAAAACAAATCACAAACATCATCAAAAACTCTAAACATAACCACAACTCAATCTATACCAACCAACTTACTCTTTTCTTCAATCCAACCCCAAAATCCAAAACCACTTAAACCAAACACTCTTAAACACCACACAATCTAACCAAACACATATCCATCACAACTCCAGCTCACAAACCCAAATAAATCAAAGAATCAAGTGGAAAAGACTTACCAATGATGAAGAACTCTCAAACCTCCAACTTGATCTCTTGAAAACTCTCTTCAATCTTGAACTTGGAGAAGCAAATCTCCCTCTTGCTCTCTTGCTTTTTGATGGCCGGACAACAACAGAAAAGAAAAGAGAAGGAAAGAAAAGATAGGGAGCCACGAAGGAAGAAGAAAGGAAAACAAACCAAATAAACAAAGTCAAATCCTCTTTTCCTTAAAATCCTCTTCTCCAAGCATTTAGTATAAAATAATACAAATATCTTCTTCCACTCCACTAACTCTAATCCCACTTAATATAAACTATCCCTTAAACACAATTAATCAATAATTAATCTCTTCCTTTGACTTTCCTATTGACTTGTGTATATGTTATATATATTTACGTATATACAACATATAAACTCTCTCTTCACTTATTTTCTCTTTTCCAATTAAACACAAATACACTTACTTCAATTACAACAATTATTACACCAAACTTCTAGGGTATATTTTGGGATATTACAATTCTCCCCCTCTAAAAAGAAATTTCGTCCTCGAAATTAGCTGATATCAAATCTGAAACAGTTGAGGATATTGGTCTAGCATCGCTTGCTCATTCTCCCAAGTTGATTCTTCTCTACCATGATTCTTCCAAAGAATCTTCACAATTAGCACTTTCTTATGTCTCAACTCTTTCATTCCATAAGCCAAAATAGCAACTGGTTCTTCTTCAAAAGTCAGATCTGGACTCACTTCAATAGATTCAACTGATAACACATGAGATGGATCTGATTTGTACCTCCTTAACATAGAAACATGGAATACATTATGGATCCTATCCAACTCAGGTGGCAAAGCAAGCCTATAAGCAACTGGCCCAACTCTTTCCAATACTTCATAAGGTCCAATGAAATGAGGACTCAATTTCCCTTTCCGACCAAACCTCAAGATCTTTTTCCAAGGAGACACCTTCAAAAATACTTTATCTCCCACATTATATTCAATGTCTCTCCTCTTCAAATCTGAATAAGATTTCTGTCGGTCCGAAGCTGTTTTCAACCTATCTTAAATCATTTTCACTTTCTCTTCAGTTTCTTTAACCAAATCAGGACCAATTAACTTACTTTCACCAAGTTCATTCCAACATAGAGGTGTTCTGCACCGTCTACCATACAATGCTTCAAATGGGGCCATACCAATGCTGGATTGATGACTATTATTGTATGCAAATTCCACAAGTGGTAAGAATCTATCCCAACCTCCAGAGAAATCAGTGACACAACTTCTCAACATGTCCTCGATAATCTGTATCACTCTCTCTGACTGTCCATCTATCTGCGGATGGAAAGCAGTACTGAAGTGTAATCGAGAACCCAAAGCACCATGTAAACTCTTCCAAAACCTTGAAGTAAATCGGGGATCTCGATCAGACACTATAGAAGTTGGAACACCATGCAGCTTCACAATCTCATGGATATACAGCTCAGCTAACCTTTCCAAAGAGTAATCCATCCGAACCGGAAGAAAATGAGCTGTCTTCGTCAACCTGTCAACAATCACCCAAATAGCATCATGCTTTCTTTGTGTCAATGGCAGACCAGACACGAAATCCATGGTTACTCTATCCCATTTCCATTCAGGCACTGCTAAAGGTTGAAGTAACCCTGTTGGAACTTGATGCTCAGCTTTTACCCACTGACATGTGAGACATTTAGACACAAAATCTGCAATGTCTCTCTTCATACCGGACCACCAATAATGCTGTCTCAAATCATGATACATCTTTGTATTACCCGAATGCATAGCAAATACTGATTGATGTGCTTCCTTTAATATAATCCTTCTCAATTTAGCATTATCAGGTACACACATTCTGTTCTTAAACCAAAGACTCCCATCACCTCTCACAATAAAATCTCGACTCTTTCCATTCTGACAATCTGAAACAATCTTTTGAATCTTTGCATCAGCCAATTGAGCCTCTTTAATCTGATCCAAAAATATTGGTTTCAATTGCAACTGTGCCAATAATGCACCATCATCACAAGGTATAAAACTAGCATGCAATGCTCTCAACTCAACAAGCAACGAGAGCGAATAAACAGTCAATCCTGCTAAAGACTTCTTACTCAAGGCATCAGCAACAACATTTGCTTTACCCGGATGATAATCAATCAAACAGTCCTAGTCTTTAATCAATTCCAACCATCTTCTCTGTCGAAGATTGAGTTCTCTTTGGACACCCAAATATTTTAAACTTTTATGATCAGTATAGATAAAACACTTCTCCCCATATAGATAATGTCGCCAAATCTTCAATGCAAACACAATGGCTGCTAATTCCAAATCATGTGTCGGATAATTGAGCTCATGCGGTTTCAACTGTCGAGAAGCATAAGCTATCACCTTACCTTCTTGCATTAGAACACAACCCAAACCACTATGTGAAGCATCACTGTAAATCACATATGGTTTATCTTCCACAGGTAAAGTAAGAACAGGCGCTTGAGTCAACATTTCTCTCAGCTGATTGAAGCTAGCCTGACAGTGATCTGTCCACACAAATCTAACTCCCTTTTGAAGCAATCTGGTAAGTGGAGTAGCTATCAAAGAAAATCCCTTCACAAACCGTCGGTAATAGCCTGCCAAACCCAGAAAACTTCTAACTTCAGTCACAGACTTTGGTGGACTCCAATTCAAAATAGCTTCAACTTTACTCGGATCAACTCTAATACCCTCTGCTGAAACTATATGACCGCGAAAAGTAACCTGGTCAAGCCAAAACTCACATTTCGACAGTTTAGCAAAAAATTGCTTCTCTCTCAAAATTTGCAACACAATCCGCAGATGCTTGTCATGCTCTTCCTCATTACGCGAATACACCAAAATATCATCTATAAAGACCACTACAAACTGATCCAAATAGGGCCTAAACACCCTACTCATCAAGTCCATAAAAACTGCAGATGCATTCGTCAAACCAAAAGGCATAACTAGAAACTCATAATGCCCATACCTGGTCCGAAAGGCGGTCTTAGGAACATCTTCAGCTCTGACCCTCAACTGATGGTACCCTGATCTCAAATAAATTTTAGAAAACACTGCTGCTCCCTTCAATTGATCAAAGAGATCATCAATTCTAGGCAAATGATATTTATTCTTAATAGTCACTTTGTTCAATTGCCTATAATCGATACACAATCTCATAGTACCATCCTTCTTCTTTACAAACAAAACAGGAGCTCCCCACGGTGAAACACTAGGGCGAACAAACCTTTTATCCAGCAACTTCTGCAACTGCACCTTCAATTCTCTCAGTTCAGCAGGTGCCATTCTGTAAGGAGTAATAGAGATAGGAGTGGTACTAGGCAATAATTCAATACCGAACTCCACCTCTCTCTCAGGAGGCAACCCTGGCAATTCCTTTGGAAACACATCTGGAAACTCTACAACTGTGGGTATATCATCAAGTTGAGAACATTTTACTCTAGTATCCACAACATAAGCAAGGTAAGCATCACACCCTTTTCTAATCAATCTCCTAGCTGCAACAGCTGAAACAAACAAGGATGCTAGCTGTCCCTGCTCACTAGATACTAACACCTCTCTACCATCGCTGGTTCTCAAGGTAACAAATTTCTTTTGGCAGTCAACCACAGCTCTATGTCTAGATAACCAGTCCATGCCTAGGATCACATCATATTCCTTAAAAGGCATCTCAATCAAATCTCCAAGAAACTCCTCACCTTGCACCATCACTGCACTATCTCGGTCCACTTTGCTAACAATCACACTATGCCCTAAAGGATTTGTCACCAATACATCAAATCCTAGGGATTCAGCATGCACATCAGACATAGGCAAAACAGATGCACTAATATATGAATGTGTGGATCCGGGATCAATCAAAGCAAGTACTGAAATACCAAATAAAGAAAAAGTACCAGCTATGACTGCCGAAGCATCTGGTTGCTTCTGCATCACATAAATCCTCTGAGAAGATCCAGCCTCCTCTGGTCTACTCTCCCTGGATGTAGAACCTCCTCTAGAACTGAACCCAGATCTGCCTCCTCTGCTGAAACCTCTGCCTCCTCGACCTCCCCTCACACTAGGTCGGGAAGCTGCAGTATCCACTGACATCCGCTCCTATCTCTCAGGACAATCTCTCACAAAATGATCGGGAGATCCACATCTGAAACATACCCCTGCTACACCAGTCTTCCAACAAGTACCACCATGTGGCCTACCACAATGAATGCATATGGGTAAGGTGGATCTCTGAGTCACTGGGGTCAGAGCACTCGCCACTGAAACTGTAGGTCTAGATCTCTGCCTCTGAAACTGTACTGACCTACCCGCTGGCCTCTGACTCCTACTAATCCGAGGAACAAAACTTCCTTTACCTCTTTTCACACACGAAGACCCTGCCTCAATCTGGGGCCTTCTAACCCTGATCTCTTCCTCTGAAGCAGCTGCAATAACCTGAGCCCTCTCCACACTCCTAGCTGCTGCAACCAGCTGGGGAAAATCACGATATCTAGATCCAGCCACCAAACACATGATAGAGGGCCTCAATCCCTCCTCAAATCTCCGGCATCTATCCATCTCATCAGATATAATACCCCATATTCCGGATAAACTCTAACTCATATTCCGTCACCGTCCGGTGATCTTGGTTCAAGCTTAGAAACTCCATTTTCTTCACATCTTTGTACTCCCTAGGAGTATACTTCAATTCAAACTCTCTTAGAAAATCAGCATAGGACAATGTTGGTGGATCATCCATAGCATGGGGCACTGTCTTCCACCAGTCATATGCGTCCTTTTGCAACAATGATCTTGCATAATCAAACTTTTCCTCTGGAGTGGCTTGCAACTGAACAAATATTCTCTGTACTTTATCCAGCCACTGCTCAGCTACAGCTGGATCAATAGTACCCAAGAAATCTTCTGCTCCATACTTTCGTAATTTGTCATAATGCCTCACGGATACCAAAGGCTGTGGGGGTGGTGGCGGTGGTTGCACAGGTGCTTGCCTCAAAGCCTCAACCACATGCCTAAGCCAAACTGGTGGAACCTCCTCACCAGCTGGTCTCCCCGATACAGAAGCAAGTATCTCTCCAGCACTATCCACTCTAGCTCCCTCTCTAATCTCATCAGGAGCTATACTCTCAGCACTACCCTCAACTGACTGACGTGAGTGAGAATCCATCACAACCTATATCTGCAAACACAGCAGAATACCTCTCATTAAAGATCAGAGACTGCCAATGCCAAACATGTATGTTATTCAAAATTCCACGTTTTAAAATCAAAACACTCTTTTTCTTACACTTTACCTAGGTTGAGAATCTCAAAACTAGGCTCTGATACCAAAACAATTGTAACACCTCTATACCCTGTATACGTACCAAGCAAGCTTAAACGATCGTAATATACATATACTGAATATAGAAAATGCCACAGTTTAAAAAGACACAACAAATATCTTTGTAAACAAGTGAAACCAATCTCAAACAAATAAAAGAAATCCAAAAGACACTATATATAAAATGTTTAATAATTCACAGCGGAAGGTATTACAAATATGTTATAAATCAAAGTTTACAAAACATAGAATATATACATGATTGGCAGCTCTTCTCTGATCTTTAAGTCCCAAAATGAACTCTTCAATGTCTACTCTCACTCGGTCTTGAAGAACTCTCAGGTTCAACTCTGTCACCTGCACGATCAAACACTATCGCGCTAAGCCAACGGCTTAGTAGTACAAAGTATGCTAGTATTATGCTTTAGTGCAGTATAATGTCACACATTTTAATAACAAATCAACATCATAGATGGAAGGCTAACAACATACCTTTATATTTCATAAACCACACACATAGAAGCACATCACATTACCACATCATACTACATTCAATGTCATAACAATATTCATATTACATCTTCATAGTTCCATTGATTTTACCATTCAAGAATCACATTATATACAAAGACAAGCATGGGCCCAAAACACTCTAATATGCCATTCAATTTTCAGAGTAAATGTTTTGGTTTAATCATCACATTTATCATTATCATAAACCCAACTAGGCTTCAAGGATTAGGTTCAACCAAGCTTCAAGGGGAACAAAGCATGCTAAGTCTCAACCCAACTTGCCTTCAAGAACCAACCCAACCTAGCTTCAAGGGTTGTAACATCTCAATTAGGCTTCAAGGACTAGACCCAACCAAGCTTCAAGGGGAGTAAAACATGTTAAACTTCTACCCAACTTGGCTTCAAGGATCAAGCCCAACCTAACTTCAAGAGAGTGTTACTATCATTAGGCATGCCACCAACAACAAACTCTGAAAATTGAATAACACATTAGCCACACAATTCATTTATTATTTCATTCTCAATTCTCATCATCAATTAGGCAAACATGCCTTATATCTTTCAATTGAATCATCATAGCCAAACACAATGGCTTCACATCATAGCATATCTCAATACCCATCTTAGCAATTCCTCTTTGAAATGTACAATCATTTGTATCATCATATCATTCATATAATACATATATATATATCATCATTGATATAAGCATAGCAAAGTACATTCTTCACAAGAATCAACAATGCAATAATGCAGGATGTGTACTTACCTCAAAAGCAATTTACACAACTCAAAACACTCCCTTTTCCAAGGTTCTTATGCTTCTTAAATCAATGACAAATCACTTTCTTCAAGACCTAATCCAACAAATATAACACACACTTACTTAAGGATACACAAGAAGTAATCAAGTTAAGAGTTAACTAGGGCAATCTCTACACATGACACGCTCAACCACACGGAAGTGTTCCTGACCGTGCCCTAACTCCACAACACAGAAGCTATTACATGCTCATGACCACGGGCGTGTCACTGGGTGTGTAATACATACTGCCTCACACAAATACATCTACACGTCCAACAACCTGAACGTGCTCCTGGCCGTGTCAATTCTCCATTCTTACAGTAGCTATGACACGCTCAATAACACGGGCGTGTTACTGGCCGTGTCAAACCTACTGCCACACAGAACAATTGACACGCCTAAGAACCCTGGACGTGCTCATGGGCGTGTCAGGCCAAAAATCCAGATTCCGGCCAAAACAACACCACAACTACAAATCACTTCTATCCACCAACATCCACTTCCACCAAACTTAACAAAACATACCCAAACATCATCTCAAACTTGCAACAACACCAAAACAAGCCAAAACACACATCAAACACAAATCACAAACATCATCAAAAACTCTAAACATAACCATAACTCAATCTATACCAACCAACTTACTCTTTTCTTCAATCCAACCCCAAAATCCAAAACCACTTAAACCAAACACTCTTAAACACCACACAATCTAACCAAACACATATCCATCACAAATCCAACTCACAAACCCAAATAAATCAAAGAATCAAGTGGAAAAGACTTACCAATGATGAAGAACTCTCAAACCTCCAACTTGATCTCTTGAAAACTCTCTTCAATCTTGAACTTGGAAAAGCAAATCTCCCTCTTGCTCTCTTGCTTCTTGATGGCCGGACAACAACAGAAAAGAAAAGAGAAGGAAAGAAAAGATAGGGAGCCACGAAGGAAGAAGAAAAGAAAACAAACCAAATAAACAAAGTCAAATCCTCTTTTCCTTAAAATCCTCTCCTCCAAGCATTTAGTATAAAATAATACAAATATCTTCTTCCACTCCACTAACTCTAATCCCACTTAATATAAACTATCCCTTAAACACAATTAATCAATAATTAATCTCTTCCTTTGACTTTCCCATTGACTTGTGTATATGTTATATATATTTACATATATACAGCATATAAACTCTCTCTTCACTTATTTTCTCTTTTCCAATTAAACACAAATACACTTACTTCAATTACAACAATTATTACACCAAACTTCTAGGGTATATTTTGGGATATTACAAGTTTCCCTTTTTATTAATTTTTGAATTCTCCTTAATTAAGCTCAAGTCTCTCTCAAGTTCTAAAGCTAATATCTATTTAAACCTTATGTTGTAACATACCTAATTTTTAAAAATTAAGTAAAATAAATTAAAATTAAATTGGATTAATTAAATAGATAATTTAAATAGAAAATGGAAACTTCAGAAGTGAAAACGTGGAATATATATGTGAAATGTATATGAATATACATAATATATATAAAGTCAACTAAAAGTTAACATTTTTTAAAAGAAAAGTCAAAGGCAAGTGGCAATTTTGTAAATACACTTTTAAGTATTTGAAATTTTAAATTTGAATTGTGAAATTTATATTAAACCGGGTTGTGGCATCTTTATACTTTATATGCATATTTTAGATATGTTAGGTGTATGTACGATACGTATATAGGGTATAAGGGTGTTATATTTATTTTGGTATCAGAGCCTAGATTTGAGGTTCTCGACCTAGGTAGGTTTCTAGAGAGAGAAAATGAAGATTTTAAATATGATCTTCGATGTGGCAATTTCTACTGTATTTTGCAGATATAGGTAGTCATGGCATCTAGGACGCATCAGTCTGCAGAGGGTAGTACCGAGAGTGTAGCTCCTGATTATAGTAGAGTTGGAGCTAGTGTTGAGACTGCTGGAGAGGCATTTGCTTCTGTGCCAGTTAGACTACTAGCTGATGAGTTTTTACCAGGCTGGGTATGACAAATGGTGAAGTTGTTGTGATAAGCTCTAGTTCAGCAGCTGCAGGCGCCACCATAGTCGTAGCCACAACAGCAGTTGCCAACTTGGAAATATGATAAGTTGAGAAAGTTTGGTGCCATAGATTTTGATGGCACTATAGACCCGGCTATAGCAGAGCAGTGGCTAGGCAGAGTCTAGAGAGTGTTCATTCAGTTGTAGGATAGTCTAGAGGAGAAGTTTGATTACGCTTGTAATATCCCAAAAGTGTGCCTAGAAGTTTTGAGATGATGGTTGTTTTATTTGAATTATATGTATATGTGTTATTGGAAAGGAAAAGATTGTTTAAAGGGAATGTATATGTTGTATATATGGCAATATATATAACATATATACTAGTCAAAATGGTGGGTCAAGGGAAGAAGATATTTAATTTGTGAATTGTGAAATTACTAAAAAGGACAAGTGAATATAAGGGAGTTAGAATTTATAAAGGGGGTATTTAAGTAATTTTTATTTTTGAATTGCTTGGTGGAGATTTAAAGAGAAGAGAATTTTGACTTTTCTTCATTTCTTCTTCTTTCCTTTCTCCATTGTTGGCCGGCCACCCAAAGCAAGAGAGAGCAAGAGTATGTTTTGATGTTCAAGCTCAAAATTTAAGGAGTTTTCAAGTGATTAAGTGAAAGTCCAAGAAGTTTTATTATTTTGGTAAGTTCTCTCTCTTGATTTCTCTTGTTTATTTGAAGTGGTGTATGAGTTTGATTGTTGATGTTTGATAATAGGGGTGTGTTGGTTGTAGTATGTTGGAGTATGTTTGATTTTATTAATTATGGTGTTGGTTTTGGTTTGAAGGAAGTAAGTTAAGTTGATGTTGGTTTTGAAAGTGTTTGTGTTGAAATTGTATTAGGGTTTTGGGTTGGTAAGTGTTGTTAATGTTAAGTTTGGTTTATTATTTTTGTTAGTCTTCATATTTTTTTGGGTTTGATGGAGTTAGAAGCTTGGAATACATGTTTTGGTGGGAGGCAGTAGCATCTTGGATGCCACGCCCGTGGCCCTTTGATGCCATGGTCGTGGGGGGTCGAATAATTTTGGGCAGAAGCATTCTTTAACCCACGCCAGTGGGGGTCTTGAGTGGCCACGACCGTGGGCTTTGAGGTTGAGTTGTTGGTTTGTAATGGTGATCTATGGGTCTATTATGAGGTTATTAAGTGATTGATTGTATTGGAATTGATGTGGTTCATCATTGTTTTGGTTTAGGTTGTGAAGAAAGTGAATTGCCTTAATTCATTTGGTGAAGGACTTTTGGAAAGAGAAAGTGTTTAGAGTTGTGTGGATTGCTTTTGAAGTAAGTACAAACCTTGCATTATTGCATACATCTATTTGATTTTGTAAATCAACACATTTGGTGAATGGGTTAAATAACCTAATGCATTGTTGATACATATGAATAATGTTATGTTTTGCATATTATGAATCTTGTGAAATGTAATTGACTATGAGTATAATGATGAATTGCTTTGGTGTAAATGGAAATATAATGATGAATTGCTTTGATGTAAATGGAGATATAATGAAGCCATTGTTGTTGGCCATGGTTGTACAAATGAAATTATTGAGGCATGATTGCCTATTTGATTATGAGATACAAATTGAGAAAGAGTTGTATGTTTAATATGTTATTCAATTTCAGAGTTCTGGGTTTCGAGGCATGCCTATAAAATGAATGGTAACAGTCTTGCCGGGTTGAGGATCTCTTCAAATTGAGTTGAATTGAGGTCCAAGAGACTGGGTCTGTTACACTATGTTAATTATTGATATGAAATATATGAAAAGTAACAGTCTTGCCGGGTTGAGGATCTCCTCGATTTCAATCGAGTTGATGGTCCAAGAGACTGGGTCTGTTACTAGTAACAGTCTTGCCGGGTTGAGGATCTCCTCAAGCTTGTTGAGTTGATGGTCCAAGAGACTGGGTCTGTTACACTATCCATGGATAGATATATATATATATGTTGCCTACGGGCTTGATTATTATGATTATGAACCAAAGCAGTAACTCTGAACTTTGAATATCATACTAAATACTTGTTGGGCCCATAGGTGTCTATGTTGAATGAGTATAATGGATGATGATATAATTATTATAATAATGAAATGTAACATTTATAAGTATCATCTTTATTGGTTGAATGTATGACATTGATATTGACATTGCATAGTATCATTATGGTTTGTACTACTGAGTTGTTGGCTCAGCGCGATTGTGGTTCATCGCGCAGGTGATAGAGTTGATAGGGTTGAGACAAAAGATTCTTCTAGACCTAGTTGAGTTTATGCTTGAAGAGTTGGACTAGAGCTTAAAGATCAGAGAGTCAAGCTGCCAATCATGTATATATATTCTATGTTTTATAAATTTCAAATTTTTATGTATTTGTACTTGTAAGTATTTATTATAACTTCCGCTGTGTATTAATAAACGTTTTCATCTATTATATTTTATGAATTTCGTTTAAACGATTGATATTTGTTTTATTTCTTTTTCGAGATATGACTTGTGTATTTTTAAACTGTGGCATTTGCTATATTCAGTATACGTATATTACGATCGTATATGCATGCTGTGTACTTATACGGGATATAGGAGTGTTACAATGCTAGATTTCTTCTGAAGAGGGATACCTATGAGTGGTGGAAGACAATTCCCCATGGTACAGCTGATCCGCCAGTTCTGACTTATGACTATTCTTGTGGCAATTCAAAAAGAAGTATACTCCCAGAGAGTATAAGGATTCTAAGAAGATGAAGTTCCTGAGTTTGAGGCAGGACACAAGGACTGTGACAGAGTATGAGGTTGAGTTTATCCTGCTGAGTCAGTATGCTAGAGGGATTATATCATATAAGATTGACAGATGCTGGAGGTTTAAGAAGGGGTTGAAACTCTATATCATGTGTTTAGTGGCAGGCTCTTGGTATCAAGATTTTCTCAGTTAGTTACAGATGCCAAGAGAGTGGAGAAGGCACAGGGTCTTACAGCAGCTGCCAAAGCACAGAAGAGTAGAGCTAGGAGATCACAGGGTGAGGCAAGGTCTTCATCAGTAAAGAGAGATCAAGGGGGATATTCTTAGAGGTTCAGTAGGAGCCAAGCGTAGTCTGATAGGTCATTACAGTAGCAGAGGTAGAGACAGAGACTTGTAGCCTCAGTGGCTAGTGCCCCGACCCCAGTGGCTTAGAGGCTTGCTCCACCTACATGTGTTCATTGTGGTAGGGCACATGGAGGTGTCTGCTGGAGGACTGATGCACCAATAGTATTTTACAGGTATGGATCACTAAACCATTTTCTCAGAGACTGTCCAAAGCCACGAGATAATAGATAGGTAGATACAGCAACTTCTAGACCTAATGTCAGATGGGGTCATGGTGGCAGAGGTTTTGGTAGAGATGGTAGATCTGGGATTGGTCAGAGAGGAGGTTCTACAGTAGGTAGTAAACTAGAGGATGCAGGGCCATCACAGTGGGTTTATGTGATGCATAGGCAGTTGGATGCTTTATTTGTCATAGCTAATATTTTTACTTTATTTGGTACTTCAATTCATGCATTGATAGACCCTGGGTTGACTCATTCATACATCAGTACAACCATCTTACATGTGAGTGACATGCATTTGAAATCCCTGGTATTTGATATTTTGGTTATAAATCCTTTAAGGAATAGTGTTATAGTTAGCAGGGTGCACCGAGATAGTCCAGTTGTTGTTTAAGATGAGGAGTTTCTCAGTGACCTAATTGAGATGCCTTTCAGGGAGTATGATGTGATTTTGGGCATAGATTGGTTATCCAGACATTGGGCTATGGTAGACTGTCAGTAGAAACATGTTACCCTGAGAACACATAATGGTAGAGATGTGGCGGTATTTAGTGAGTAGAGACATCTTTCATCCATTTTTATTTTGGTTGTTTTATCTAAAAGGATGATCTGAAAGGTATGTGAGGCATATCTTGCTTGTGTTGTAGATAACAATGTAGTGGGATCCCAACTTGACATTATACCTAGAATTGCTGAGCTTTCAGATGTTTTCCCTAATGAGTTTCCAGGGGTACCATCTGAGAGAGAGGCAAAGTTTAGTATCAATATGATGCTTGGTACCACTCCCATCACTATTATCCCTTATCGGATGGCACCTATAGAGTTAAAAATGTTAAAGGTGCAGTTGCAAGAGTTTCTTGATAAAGGTTTCATACACCCTGGTGTGTCACCAAGGGGAGCACCTGCTTTTTTTGTGAAGAAGAAGGGTGGCACCTTGAGATTATGTATTGATTATAGGCAATTCAATAAGGTGACCATCAAGAACAAGTATCCATTACCTCAAATAGATGATCTCTTTGATTAATTGAAGGGAGCAATAGTATTTTCTAAAATTGATCTGAGATCAGGGTGCCATCAGTTGAGAGTTAGAGATGTGGATGTACCCAAGACAACTTTTTCGAATGAGGTATGGTCATTATGAGTTTCTAGAGATGTCCTTTAGATTGACGAATGCACCAGCAACATTTATGGATTTGATGAATAGGGTGTTTAGACCATACTTAGATCAATTTGTAGTGGCCTTTATTGATGACATTCCAGTGGATTCATGTAATGAGGAAGATCATGATAGACATCTATGGATTGTACTACAGACTTTGAGAGAGAATCAGTTGTATGCTAAGCTATCTAAGTTTGAGTTCTTGCTCGATCAGGTGACTTTTCTTAGTCATGTGGTATCAACAGAGGGTATTAAAGTTGATCCAAGTAAAGTTGAGGCTATCTTAAATTGGATTCCACCGAAGAATGTGAAGGGTTTTTCTATGATAGCTACACCACTCACTAGATTACTTCGAAAAGGAGTTAGATTTGTGTGGACAGATTAGCGTCAGGTGAGTTTTGAGCAGTTGAGGGAGATGTTTACTTAGGCTTCTGTCTTTACCCTTCCTGTGGAAGGTAAATCCTATGTGATATACAGTGATGCTTCACATAGTGGCTTAGGCTGTGTTCTGATGTAGGAGGGTAGAGTCATTGCTTATGCATCTCGACATTTGAAGCCTCATGAGCTGAATTAACTGACTCATTATTTAGAGCTAGCAACTATAGTTTTGGCATTAAAGATTTGGCGGCATTACTTATATGGGGAGAAATGTTTGAAGTACTTGGGTGTTCAGAGAGAGCTAAATTTAAGACACAGATGGTGGTTAGAGTTGATTAAAAACTATGACTATATGATTGATTATCATCCTGGCAAAATGAATGTAGTTGTGGATGCCTTGAGTCAAAAGTCCATGGCAGGTTTGACTACTTTTTGGCTCTTATTGCTTGTTCAGTTGAGAACATTGCATGCCATATTTGAGTCTTATACTGATGGTGAATGGATGGCTCAGTTGCAGTTAAGGCTAGTTTTGTTGGATCAATTTATGGAAGCCTAATTGGCAGATGAGAAAATTCAGAAGACTGTGATGGATTGCCAAAAGGAGGAGATTTGAAACTTCTTGTGAGAGATGATGGCAGCTTATGGTACAAAGATAGACTATGCATTCCTGATGATGCAGGATTGAAGAGGAAGATTTTAGATGAAGCACATCAGTCACTCTATACTATACACCCTTCTAGTACTAAGATGTATCAAGATTTGAAGCAGCATTATTGGTGGTCAAGTATGAAGATGGACATAGCAGAATTTACATCCAGATGCCTCACTTGCTAGAGAGAGAAGGCTGAGCACCAGGTTCCTTCAGGGTTGCTTTAGCCATTATTAGTGCCAGAGTGGAAATGGGAGCGAGTGATGATGGATTTTATGACTGGACTGCCTTTGACCCAGAAGAAGCATGATGCAATCTAGGTGATTGTGGATTGGATGATGAAGATAGCTCATTTTCTTTCAGTTCAGATGGACTACTCACTTGAGAAGTTGGTTGAGCTATATATCAGTGAGATAGGGAGGTTGCATGGAGTTCCAATTTCTTTGGTGTCAGACCGAGATCTCTGATTTATATCGAGATTTTAGAGGAGTTTGTAGGATGCATTAGGTTCTCAGTTGCTTTTTAGTACTGCTTTTTCATCCTTAGACAAATGGCCAGTCAGAGAGAGTGATACAAACTCTAAAGGATATGTTAAGGAACTGTATCATTGATTTTATTAGGAGCTGGGATAGTTTTTGCCACTAATTGAGTTTGCCTATAACAACAGTCATCAGTCCAGTATTGGAATGGCACCTTATGAGGCCTTGTATGGCAGGAAGTGCAGGACACCATTATGTTGGGATGAAGTTAGATAAGATAAACTGGTTGGTCATAATTTGATTAAGGAAATGGAAGAGAAAGTGAAGGTGGTTCTAGGTCGTTTGAAAGCAGATTCAGACCGATAGAAATCCTATACAAATTTGAAGAGGAAAGACATAGAGTTCAATGTGGGAGATAAGGTGTTCTTGAAGGTGTCTCTGTAGAAGAATATTTTGAGATTTGGTCAAAAGGTGAAGTTGAGTCCTCATTTCATAAGACCATATGCGGTACTGGAGAGAGTTGGTCCAGTGGCTTACAGATTGGCTCTGCCACCCGAGTTATACTAAATAAATAATGTCTCCCATGTGTCTATGCTTCAGAGATATAGGTCAAACCCATCTCATATCTTATCAGTAGAGTCCATCAAGGTGAGTCCAAATCTGACTTACTAAGAACCAGTGGCGATTTTGGCACGAGATGTGAAAGAATTGAGGAACAAGAAAGTGCCACTTGTTAAAGTCCTTTGGAGGAACCATGCCACAGAAGAGGCGACATGGGAGAGTGAGCAGACAATGCAGATTCAGTATTCTCAGTTGTTCCATAGTGAATAGCAGGTAATTTCAAGGATGAAATTTTCACTAGGGGGGAGAGAATTTTAGCATCCCTAATTTTTGAAAATTAAATAAATTAAATTAAATTAAATTAGATAAATTAAATAGATAATATAAATGGAAAATGGAAAGTTTAGAAGTCAAAAAGTGGAATGTATATATGAAATATATATGAAATATACATAATATATACAAAGAAACTAAAAGTCAACATTTTTTAAAAAGAAAAGTCAAATTCAAGTGGCAATTTTATAAATATACATTTTAAGCATTTGGAATTTTAAATTTTAATTGTGAAATTTTGATTAAACTGGGTTGCGGCATCTTTATATGTTATATGCATATTTTAGATATGTTGGGAGTATGTACGATATATATATGGGGTATAAGGGTGTTACATATATCTACTCTCGTAATCATAAGTAATTAAATCAATTCTTTAGGTTTTGTGAGAATCTTGAAACAACCTCTTAAGGATTTAATCTGATATCTAAGTGAAAAACTTTCTTAAGATTGTTATCTCCTTGGATGAATGTCATGCTTCCGCTGTCGCTCCTTCACACAACATCTAAATTCAATTAATTATTGGCCAGATTGTAACACCCTTATACCTAATATACGTACACTACATATACCTAACATATGTAATATACGAATATATGATATAAGAATGTCACAACCCATTTTAACAAAACAAATCTTCGTTTATAAAATCTATATAAACTTAAATCATTTAACTGATATCATATAAATAATAGATGAAATATTACTTGGTAAAACAAATATATAACTTCATTACCAAAGGTTTATCCAAAATATTTTTGATAGTTTGTGGAATATACATATATATATATACATCAAAATATAACATAATATACATGAAATCAATATGTACAAAAATATAAAATATATACATGCTGGCAGTTTGTCTCTGATCTTGTTGTCCAACAATCAACTCCACACTCAAGATCTCAAGCCTAGACTAGACTCGATCTAGACAAACTCTCCGAATCAACCGAATCTATCCTGTCACCTGTACAATGAATCACAATCGCGCTAAGCCAAAAGCCTAGTGATACAAACTTTGATAACAATATAATTGAAATGCAATGCCAATGTACAATACATAAGGATATTATATCTCATAACATTATATCTTAATATATTGCTCAAATATTCCACAATTCATAATTCATGTAAAAACAAACACAAGCATGGGCCCAAAAGAATTCAATATGCTATTCAAATCTCAGAGTTGCTGCTTTGGTCCAAGATGACACCATGTGTCTAGCCCCGAAGGCAAATCATAATCACAATGAGGATTACCTCATATGTAACATCCCAACTAGGCTTTAAGGACTAGGCCCTGCTACATCATGTAACAACACAACTAGGCTTTAAGAACCAAGCCCAACCCAGCTTCAAGGGACTATTACGTCTTAGGCATGCCGCCAAACACAAAACTCTAAAAATTAAATAATATACTAGGCACACAATTCTTTCATAATTCCATTATCAAATTCTTTCTTATTTTCTCATGATCAAACTAGGCACAATGCCTCAAATATATCACTTATATCAATATAGCCATTACCAATGACTTTACATACCATCTTTAATGTACACACAACAAATTGCATTACCCATACGTTTTGGGTCATTATCATATTTTGCTCATAGTTCACATTATACAAATCATAGCATATTACTCATGCACCAACAATGTAGTAAGTAACTTAACACATTTTCCAACCAAATGTGTTAAGTCCCAATGTCATGTAAATATAAGCAATTATTAAAAGTTTGTACTTATCTCTAAAAGCAATAAACACCACTTTCAACCTCATCTTCCAAGATATCCCTCAACACTTGGACTGGGATAACTCAAATCTCTTCAAAGCCTAAACCAAATGTGATTATAAATAATCACTTAGTAACACACTTATAGGTATAAACAAAACCTCTCAACACAAGGATAAGATACACAAAAGAAAATAAGGAAAAGAACTATCTAAGGTAAACTCTACACATGACACGCTCAACAACACGAGCATGTCAATGACCGTGCCCTAAACACACAACACAGAAGCTTTGACACACTCAGTGACATGAGCATGTCAATGACCATGTCCTAAGCTCTATGTTACAGCAGATAAGACATGTCCAAAGACATAGGTGTGTCCCTGCTCGTGCCAAAACTCCTACAACACAATAGCTATGACACGCTCAGTGACATAGGCGTGTCACTGCACGTGTCAATACTATAATATTACATGAGCTATGACACGCTCAGTGCAATAGGAGTGTCACTGCATGTGTCACCAACACTAAAAATAGAACCATCGACACTCCCAAAGACATGGTCGTGTCACCGGGCATGTCAGGCCAAAAATCTTGATATTAACACATAATTGTCACATCCAAAATTATCTTTCATTACCCTTTTCATCTCTATACAAACTCAACCAAATCCATCATTATACCACAAAATACTTGTGTAAACATCAAAAAAACTCAATTAAAAGGAAAAATACACAATTACAACCATGACTTCACAACTCAAAAGTTACACAACCCAAAACTCTTATTCTCTTTGCCAAACTTAACCATATCCTCAATCCAACCATAATTTCATAGTTAACTAGCTAAAAGAACTTCAAACATACCAATACTAACCATTAACACATACTACACCAAACATCCAATTAAAACATATACAAACTTCCGTAGAAAATCAAGGAAACAAGTTGGAAACTTACCAAATATGGAGAAAATCCTTAAAACTCCAACTTGAACAATTGAAATCCTTCAATTACTTAAGTTAGCAAGAAGTAAATTTCTCTTTTCCTTTGATGAAGGTAGCCAGATTTAATGGAGAAAGAAGAATAAGAAGATAATCACCAACTCCCCTTTATCCAACTAATCTCCTTTTTAACCACACAATTATCCAACTTTCACTCTCCACCAAGTAAAAACATATTACTTAATTAATACATAAAAAATATCATCGTCCACTAACCACTTAATTAATATTTTAATAATAAAAATAACATTTGACCCATAGTAAAATATTGACTTGTATATATTATGTATATCTACATATACATCATATACACATTTTTCCTTTTTTCACTTAATTATATATATATACTTTTAAATCATTTAATTAATTTTTAAAAATTAATATTTTCAAAATTTTGGGATATTACACAGATAATCAAAGCATTAAGGTTAAAGATAACAAAATAATCAAACGTAGAACTTAACTAAATCAAATAGACATATATTATTCCATAATAGATTCAATATAAGGGACCAACCCTAAGTAGAGTTTAGTTTCTCATAATTTAAATGAAGACATGACAATTATGAATTGAAAACAAGAAAGAGTAAACTCTAGTTCTTAACTTGAAGAAGAACTTCACTAGGAATATTTGAATCTCTTCTTTGAAAGCCTTAATTCTCTCTTCTCTCAAAAGAAAGTCTAGAACAAATTTGATACAAGTCTAAGAATAAATATTTAATCTTGCTACACTCTCACTTTTATCAAACTTCAATCTAACTTGTGTGCTTCAATTCTTGGAGGGAAGGTATTTATATTAAGTGCTTGGAAGCTTCTTGGCGGTGGCAAGTTGTCAAATGCATGAACCCAACAAGTTACAACTGTTCGGATCTTCAAAGTTTAACTTTTTTCAGTTAAAAGTCATAAATTTCAGCTCCATGGTCATGGCATATGGGTAACACGATCGTGGCCTGGGTTGGAATGGACTATTTTGAGCCATTTTCTAGCCGTAAATAGCAGTTAAGTGGGCCATAGTCATGCCTCTTTGAATGCCATGATCATGGCTTTTGAATGAAGGCTACAAACTCTGACTTTTCTTCCTTTCCTTGGCTCAGGTAGTAGAGAAATGAATCGTATGGTCATGGCTATTCAGTTCCATGGTTGTGTCATCCATCTTGCTTTTGGAACTTTTGTTTTCTTTAATTTCTGATGTGGCAGACTCAATTTAAATACCAAGGTCGTGGCCTTTAAAAGGCCATGGGCGTGGCACTTGCATTTTCTTCATTTTTGCTTACTTTTCTTCAATTTTGCGCCACTAATCATTAAAAACCTTGAATCTTGCTTTTCCAAGCTAAAAAAATATAATTCTAACTCAAACAAACAAAATCCATCAAATTTAATTGGAAAACAATTATAATCATGGTTATAATTACATAAAATATTAATCATAATTTCACTCTATCAAACTCTCCCAAACTTAAAACATTGCTTGTCCTCAAGCAATTAAAGTTTAGTACTATATATTTCTTTATATGTTGAGTTTATATGCAAAAATTTAAACAATTAAAACTTCAAAATTTAAGTTGCAATTTAGCTTCATAACTTTACCTACTTCATTCTTACCACCTTTACTCAATAATTTAATTAATTGCAATCAATTATCAAACTTTAGATAAGCAAATATTTTTTTTTTTAATTTAACCTAGTCTCATACATGTTTAATTGAGCTTTCTCCACTAATAGACCACACTAATGCAACAAAAATTAGAAGGACTTTGATCCGCTTATAATGGGGTCTATAAAGGTGAAGGCTAGCATAAGGTTTAAATGGAATTAGATAAGTATCTTTCAAAAATTTCTCTTACCATGTAGCTCTTATAGAGGATTCTTGGATATTTGCTCCTTCCTTAACCCCTTTCTCTCCTCTAGGGGATTTTTTTAACTCAAACAAATAGACATTTATATATTTACTTATATATTCCTCCAAACTTAAAACTTAGAAGTAAACTTTCTATACTTTATCCTCATAAATGAACAATCTGTGAGCGGGGATTTTTGCCACCACTCCCGGTAGAATGGTTCTTGCGATTTCGGCACTGTTTAGGCTCGGGACCTTAGAGAACACGGACATAAGTCCGGAGAAAATGGAGTTACCACCCGGATGAGCCGGGAAAAAAAGAAAGGGGTGGATGACTCGATTCCTAAGGAATCCCCAACCCCCTAATGGGTTCGAAAAGTTGGGTACGTATGGAAAAGGTGAGAAATGGCCCAGCACCCCCACAATGCCCGGTTCATTGGAACCGGCCTCCTTTACAGATCTTAATATTATAAAATTCTTAAATATAACAATATTATCCATACTACACACAATAAAAAGAAGAAAGCATCATTATATTAAAGTAAAAGAAATGTCCAAACAAAGAAAATAAATGGACACCCATCCAAGGATGGAAACATGTCCTTACATTGCATACCTAAATAGGACACCCACCGAAAGGTAGAAACATGCCCTTTACATTGGTTCTAAAATAAAAAAAGAAAATTAAATTACATGATATTTAACTAATGAGGTACCCACCAAGTGGAAACATACCTTTTACAACATTTGGAAATCTAAATAAATTAATAAAAGTAAATAACCATTCATAATAAATAAATCATTCATCAAAGGTATCAAATATCAATAAAAAGTGAACATCCATCCATGATAAATAAAATAAACCAAGCATTGAATTTAAATAAATTAAAGCATAAGAAATAAAACAAAGCATGATCAAATATGGAATTGAATAAGGTAAATAAAAATCCAAATTAAAGCTACTATTTCCATTTAGGGTTCTTTATCTCATGTGTTAAGGTTTTGGAATTCATAAAATTAAGCTACTGTGACTTTTTATGGAATTAAAATAGATTTGAGGTTTTATGTTTTAAAAGGTTGGTAAGACTCTTTGATTAACTAAATTAATATTTGAATGGTGAAATCATGAAACTAGGGTTTTAGACACTTTAAAATACTTTTGATTTGTGGTTTTAAATGTTGATTTCAAGCTTACTGTGTAAATTTAAAATATTTATGTTTTAATTGTTTTTAATGTTTTAAAGGATTAAGGTTTAGAAAAAGTTAGGGTTTAAGGTTTTAAAGGAGTTAGAGTTTAATATTTTAGGTTTAAAAATTGAATTAGGGTTTTAGGATTTAAAATTAGGGTCTCGGGTGATAAATTTGAATTAGGGTTTAGAAAGACAATTTGATGATTTCATGAGGTTTTATGAATTTAAACAAACAGATTAAAGTTTTTATAAATAGAAAAGATATTTTTTATGGCTTTTTGGAAGAAACATAACCAAGTTTAAAATCTTGAAAGAAACAGAATCAAATTTTGGTTTCATTGAAAAATATGTTTAATTAGGGTTTTAAGACTTTAAAGAAGAAAAAATAACAATTTTAAGCCTTTTGCAAAATAAACCAACAAAATAAGGTTTTTGACTTTAGAAAAACTAAATTAAAGTTCTAAGATTTTAACTTTTGAAAAACACAAAATCCTAGTTTTAACTACTGTGAAAAAATATAAAGAAATTAGAATTTCATACCTTATTTTGTAAGTTGCACCAAAATTGCTTCTTGGATGAACAAGCTCAAAAGACCAGCCTTTTTGCCTTTTGAATCCCTTAAATTGTGTTTCTGCTACTTTAAAAATCAATTGAATTCAAGCTTTTCCTTCACGGATTTGGATTTTCATTTTCACTGTCCCTTTCGACCCCCTCTAATTTCATTGCCTTTGGTCCTTATTATAGTAGTTTGATATGGTTTATCCCTAATTAGTCACGGCAAGTAATATTAATAAGAAAAGGAAACCGAAACCTAATTGAATTAGGCTTCGAAAAATTTACGTCGGAAAAAATTACGCTACCAAAAAAAATTACAGCAGAAAAAAATACGTTGGCGAAAAAAATCTGCCATAGATTTTGCTGCAGTGGGCGGGCTACGGGTGAAATGGCATGAACCATTTCACCTGCAGAAAAAATCTTCGAGGAAATTCCTGTGGGCGATATGCCCATGGGCCCGCGCGATGATTTTTTCGTCGCCGATTTTTCCGATGCCGATTTTTATTTTTATTTTTATTTTTTGAATTTTATTTGTTTATTTTTATTTTTTATTAATAAAAATTAGATACTAAAGCAAAAATTATTTAACAAAAATTATTTTGGACCAATTAGACAACAAAAATCATTTTGGACTAAATAAAACGTATTGGACCGGACTGGTAAAAAATTAAGGGTCTACAGTTTGCCACATGCTTGAAAAATCTGAAACTTTAGTGAAAGAGAGTGAAAAGCAATAAGACTTAATTTTTGAGATGGTGATTTAAATTTGTTTTGGGTACTTGGACCCGAGATTGATTGAATTTGGGTACTTGGACCCGGGATTGGGTATTTGGACCCGAGCTTGAATTGATTTTAGGTATTTAGACCCAGGATTGGGTACTTGGACTTGAGCTTAAATTGATTTTGGGTACTTAGACTCGAGATTGGGTACTTGGACCCGAGATTGATTGAATTTGGGTACTTGGACCCAAGATTGATTTAATTTGGGTACTTGGACCTGAGATTGGGTGCTTAGACCCAAGAATGGGTACTTGGACCCGAGACTGAATTGAATTTGGGTGCATGGACCCAATGTTGAATTGGAATTGGGTACTTGGACCCGAAATTGGGTACTTGGACCCGAGATTGGGTACTTAGACCCAAGCTTGGATTGAATTTGGCTTCTGGACCCGAGCTAAGTTCTGGACTTAGAAGAGATTCTAGGTTCTGGACCTAATCAAATTTTGGGTTCTTGACCCGAGCTAAGTTCTGGACTTAGAAAAGATTCCAGGTTCTGGACCTAAGGGTATTTTTGGTTCTAGACCCGATATTGAATTTAATTTAGGTGCTTGGACCCGAGACTGAGTTTGACTGACCTTTTATCATTTGAGAAGTCTGATTGCTCCGGTTATTCTATGCATTGTGGTTTTTCACCCTCAAAATGGATCTTCATCCTTTGAGATCGGGTCTTCATCCTTGAAAATGGATCTTCATCTTTTGACATTGGGTCTTTACCCTTGAAAAATGGATCTTCATCCTTTAAATTGGGTCTTCACCCTTGCAAATGGATCTTCATCCTTTGAGATCGGATCTTTACCCTTGCAAATGGATCTTCATCCTTGGAGATCGGATCTTCATCCTTTGAGATCAGGTCTTCACCCTTGAAAATGTGGATCTTCATCCTTTGAGATAGGGTCTTCACCCTAGCTTCAGCTCTTTTAGCTGGATTGATCTTTTGTCTTTTGCCTCTTCATTCTTTTGAGAATTCTAATTTTCTCTTTTTTTTTTCCATTCTTTTTTATTCTTCCTTTGTACTTTTGCAAAAAATTCATCCCTTTTTAGCTAGCCTTCATATCCACTCCTTTTCCCCCTGCGTGGCGAGATATTTGCAAGTGAGTTTGAAAATGTTTTATATATAAACTCAAAAAATTGAAAAGGCGAAACTTTGCCCCCTGTGTAGGTTCAAACCCATGATTTTTCTATGCGGACTCTGATTGATGTTGTTGTTGTCTAGTTCTTCGCAAAAGCACGTATTTCTTCTCTTTGCAAGATTACTGGAGCTTTCTCAAGCAATGGGGTTTCTATGCCCCCCTGATTTGATATCTTCTTTTGATTCTTTACTTTGCAGGGTGTTTTCTATTCATTTTGCCAAAGAATAGACAACACAAGACAAGAAAGTGCGATGTGATATGCTCATGTATGCATGATATGCATGAATAATACTTACAGTTGTTCCATCGACTCACAGACTGAAGTGATCAGCAGAAGTGCTCTCATTTAGGTTCTGTTTTAATGCTTGCTCAAATCTTGCATTGGAATGATCAAAACCTTTTGCATTTGTGCCTTTTATCCTCAAAATGTTGAAAACATGAGTGGTGGAGATCCCAAGTAGCAGAGTCAAGGATTCATCTATTTCAAACTATGTCTCAGCATGTCAGTTGGTAGTTTCTTCATAACTTTGCCCAATATGTCCTTTGGAGGTTCAACATACTTCCCTTAACTTGAAGGCTTTATATGACAAAACTCTTTTTTTTTTTGAATTTTAATTTTGAAATCAAATGTTGGCTTTGCCAAATTAATGTCAACGTATCTCAGGACTTGATTTTTCAAATTAGCATATCTATAACATGACAACCCTAGTTACCTTACTAAACTCGAGAATCATTTCTATTTAAGCAAGAATTGTTGCACTTTAGATAGGCACATACACATTACTTGGCCAAAGGTCTCATTGAGTTTAAATATTGTCTATCTCATATGCATGCTTATCCAAACTATCTCCACTAATAGACTCTACCTATCAAGAGAGATCAACAGGTCTTTGATAGGCATGAAAAGTGAAGGCCATTTTGAGATAGGAGCTGGTGTGACACAATGGACAAACCTTCACACTACAAATTTCTTATTGGAACTTTAGACAGTTGGGAGCAATCTTGCTAGACTCTAAATTCTTTCTGTCTTCTTGGCATTAATCTGGATCTTGATTAGGACAGTCTTTGCCCTTGCAAAAAGTTTAAGACCCAAATTCATTTCTTTTCTTCTTTTCTCTTTTCATTCCTCTTTATTTTTCTTACTCTTCCCTTTTCTTTCTCTTTCCTTACTCTTCCCTTTATTTTATCATTTTGTCCTTCTTTCTTGTAGGACTATCAAGTACGGAACTTTCAAGAACTAGATGGTCTTCCTCCTTTTTCTCCAATTTTGATTGAATCCTTGGTTGGGTTGGACCAATTCAAGTAAATCTCTTTATGAACCAAATGGAAGCCTTTTGTTGTCTTAGGTAAAAGAGAACTCAGTTGGCTTTCTAAATCGCCTTTTTAGGTTTTATTTTTCTTTTTTTCTCTCTTTTTTTTTGTTTTCTATTTGTTTTCTTTTGTCTTTTTTGTATTGTTTTCTTCTCTTTTTCTTCTTCTTCTTTTTTTTTTTTGGTTCTAGCTGTAAAAGAGTTATCTTGTTTGTACCAACTTGGGCTTCCAATAGTGGATGAGTGGAGTAACATAAATCTTCTTTAATAGGGATGAATAATTTGTTACTCTGATGTTGTCTTGATATATTAAAAATATTAGGAAAACTTCAACTACCCTTTATGGTCTTGAAAGCATCAACTACCCTCATGATCTTGAGAACTTCAACTATCTTCATGGTCTTGAGAACTTCAACTATCCTCATAATCTTGACTAATCATTGCTTTCTTTGATCTTCTTATCTCTCCACCTTAGTGATCATAAGACTTGTCAAAAGTATCACAACAGCTCAGGGTATGTTATTGGGGTTTGTAAACCAATGAAAAGAAAGCTAAAATTTTATGAAGGCTCAAAGGGACAACTAGGGATTGATATTTAATTGGGTGGATACTAGTTGTTGGCTAACCAAATAATTCCTAGATCATTTCTTTCTTAAATAAGCAGAGTTCAATTTTGCCTCAAAAGTTTGTCAAAGCATGTTCTAAGACAAACTAGGACCTAGACAAAGGTAATTATGTAGGAGCCCTCTCTAAGTAAGCATACACAACTCGATACTATAGGGCAATTCCCTCACCTAGTAAAGTCATTCAAGTCATGATGCATAGACACATTAATTTATAAACATCAAGCTAAATTCCTCATCGGTTGAGCACTAAAATGAACAAAAACCAACAAAATTTTTGATAAAAATAACTTATTCAAGCAACTTTAAATTTGAAAAAACATAATAGTTCCAAAATATTAAAGAAAGTAAAATTGAAAAGCAACATTCAAGCTAAGGAAAGTATGTTGAGTTTAAGCTTCTTTTCCTTTCATATCTTCAATATCCCTATCTTGAAAGGATGATAAAACAAAATCCTCTTCTAATCCTTTTCCTACCATGAATGTTGCTGGTGATGGCACCTTGTTGAACCTTGGAAATGGGTTCCCTTTGGTATTGGGCTTGTTTGGCTCAGGCAACTTGCCATTATCAATTAAATTCTGGATCTCA
Organism: Garcia nutans; assembly: GCA_947685225.1. Lineage (NCBI taxonomy): Eukaryota > Viridiplantae > Streptophyta > Magnoliopsida > Malpighiales > Euphorbiaceae > Garcia > Garcia nutans. Next base: position 27,106,124 of record CANTUV010000009.1, on the reverse strand, counting down.
TGCCTCAACTTCATGCAATTGTCCATTTCGTGTCCAGACCTTTGATGGAATTGGCAAAATGCATTAGTATCAAAGTTAGGTGGAAGAGGATTAGGCAAAGGATGAGGAGTCAAGGGTTGTAACAATCCCTTCTTTTGTAGCTTATTGAGAACCCAAGACAGTGGCTTCCCTAATTCTAAAAACTGCCTCATTCCTCCTTGACTAGTGACATTAACATCAGCTTCCTTTTGTGTGCTTTGATTGCCCGACTGGTAGTTTCCTTTCTCATTCCTTTTTCTTGAAAAGTGATTCTTCTCCCTTTCCCACTCTTCAATTTGTAGACCAGCTTGGAGAAGATCTTTGAAATCCCTTATAAGGGTGTGAGACATCCTTTCACGGAGATTAGGCAAAACGCCTCTCACGATCATCCTTATTTGATAGGATTCATCGGGCCTCTTCTTGAGCAAAGCGGCCTTGTTTCTCTATCTCTTCACATAATCCATAAAATTCTCATTTGGCCTTTGCTTAATGGACTCCACTTCCATTAAGGTAACTTCCATCTCGACATTATACCCATATTGTTGGATGAAGGCCTTGTATAGCAAATCCCAATTCTTTTATGTTCCATCATCTAAGGTATTGAACCAATTTTGGACAACAAGGTCCAATGAGAGCATGAAGTACCTTAGAGTTTGAGCTTTAGTAGCTCGGTCAGACTGCATGGCAGTGATATACTGCTTCGCATGGAGATGAGGATTTTCGGTGCCATTGTACTTTGCAAAGGATGGCATCTTGAACTTGTACGGGACTTCTTCATCTAGCTTAAATAGTTTATCGATCTCGGACATCTCTTCGACTTTTAGTTTCTTCTCAAATTTCTTTTCTAAGTCAGCAATCATCTTTTCAACATTGGATGTCTCGGTCTTTTCAATAGTTGCTTTCTCAACAACCTTCAATTCTTTCTTCTTCTCTTGAACATCTTGGTAGTATTGAGCCCAATCATCATCATCATCATCAATGATCACCTTTTCATCATCAAAAACCACTTCACTAACTTTAGCCTTTCCCTTGACTTTCTTGGTGCTAGCAGATGCTTCGGCATTGTTTCCTAAAATTGCAGCTAGTTGATTCTTTATGGTCTTGGCCATGGCCTCTTTGATTTCTTCCATTTTGGCATTGAGGGCTTCATCCACCATCCTTTGAATTTGTTCGGGCTCCATTGTTTTAGGTGAACAAGTGATTGAGTCGTTGCTAGACACTTGCCTCCAGCGTAAGTCGGATTGTTATAAGCTTTAGAACTATCGTAATCCAGGGCTGTGAGCCAAAAAAGGATCAATGAGATGCAAATGTATGCATGTATGCTGGTGCGTGCCGGCTATGGCTATAGCAATAACGCAAGTGCACGGGTCGCCCAAGTAATAGAGTAGTGAGTGAGTTGTCATTCCACTAAGGACAAGGCCAAGCACTAGTGCAAATCTTAACTGTTGTTTAGCAAATTAATATTTTTGTGAAGTTTTGTAATTAAAGACAATTAACTTAAATAAATGAAAGCAAAGGTAAATTGTGTGTTGTGTAAAAAGGATTGATGATAATGATACTATCCAGATATTGAATGATTTAGTTCATGTTCAATACACTTAATACAATCAACAACAACAATAACATTAAAATGAATTAAAAAAAGAAAATAGAAAAACCCCTTTCAATGTAGGTTCTTCAATCTCTAGGAGCTGCCAATGGAAGATGCAGATAGTGGAGAGGATAGAAATGGAGGATGAAGATGAAGAGTCAAGGAAAGTGTCACTCCCTCCTTGCCCAAAACGTGTATGCACAGCCTCCTCCTCTCAATCCTCTCTTCTCTGCCTCTGTTCTCTGTTTTCTGCACAAACCACCAGCCCTCTGCAGAAGCTCCCTCAAAACTCCCTCTTCTTCTCTTTTTATTTTCCCTCCAAAGCTCAAGCCATCTTTCCAACTCACCCCATTCATCCTTGTCTCCCACATTCTCTTTGCTTAATCTTTCTTTCCATCATTTAGATAAGCTTTTTCTTTCTTTAATCTTTCTTTTGGCAAAAGCAAATTGGTTGTTCCCCACTTGTTCCTCAAACCGTGAAAGAGAATTCAACTTTTAATGGGTGACACGGCCAAGCCATGAGTGGCTTGGCTGTGTCTCTCATCTTTCTTTGGGACACGGCCAAGCTAGTTGGCCGTGTCCATCACTGCCAATTCTTTCCTTCTTGCTTTTCTTTTCTTTTCTTTGTTCTTAATGAGTTGTGACACGGCCACTGGCTTGGCCTTGTCACTTGGGTGTGTCACCTTCTGCTTCTTCATTTTGCTTCTTCCTTGCTTGTCCTTTATTCTTTGCATGGGATGGGACATGGCCAAGCTTGTGGCCATGTCATGTGACACGGCGACTGGCTTGGGCATGTCACCTGGGTGTGTCAGTCACCTGGGTATGCATGTATGCATGTATGCATAAACAATCAACAAATAAGGGTAAATAGGATGTTACTTCCAACCTTATAACATCCACACACAAATGGCGAGTCCCTTTTCCTAGGTATACGGTTAACAAAATATCAACATGGGGTATCTTGCTTTCGAATAATTCCCTCGGACGTTTCAACCAATAGTTATATTTTCGAAAATGGAAGTCCATTCATAGTAATTCCCATTAATTAAGTTTTAATCCATTCAACCAACTATAGTAGCTTTTATGCTATATTGGATTAAAACTAAATTAAGATGTTTATTATAAATAGATTTCTCACTTGAAAAAAGGTAACTAATGATTCATGCCAAAAATAAGCCCATGGTTAATTTATTCTTAGTGTAAACTAGGCCCACAAGTGATTTTTGGTATTTCGCAATTGACCCAAATAATTTGTAAGCTCTTTGTAAGAAAAGGTTGCGTGAAAATAATTTTGTTTCTAAGCCCATTGTAAAAGATTTTAGAAAAATGGATTTTGGGCTTAGTATTTGGGCCATGGGCCAAAGAATTTTTGATTTGTTTTTAGAAAAGTCTTATGTCCAAAGACCAACTTGAAATTTTTTTGAAAAATAGCTTTAGTCTTTTGGATTTTAAAGAAAAAATTTATTTTGAGCTTACGATATACTTAGGTCATATTAGAAAAAGAACAAACCAAATAAGCCATGATTTAAGCTAAGATAAATTAACCATAGTCAAACACCATGCATTTGGGATAAAACCTAAGGAAAGTAACTAGGCCAATTACATGAGCTTTAGTCTTTGGGTTAAAAGGCTTAGGTTCCCATAGCAAGTATATACCAAATGGTACAAGGCTATGAGTGGTTATGCCATGCTCGATCTCCATAACTTGAGTGAAAGTATGGTATCCCTTACATAACACAACACGGGTAACACGGACGTCCTAACTCATGCACACGATGCAATCTAATATGATGCAATGGATAATGTCATTATAAGAAAGAATAGAATAATATAAAGACCAACGGAATCAACTTCTCTTATCCCCAGTGGAGTCACCACTGTGAGCGGAGATTTTTGCCCCCACTCCCGGTGGAATGGTTCTTGCTACTTCAACACTATTTAGGCTCAGGGCCTTAGAGAACACGGACCTAAGTATGGAGAAAATGGAGTCGCCACCCGGAAGAGCAGAGAAAAAAAGAAAGGGGTGGATGACTCGATTCCTAAGGAATCCCCAACCCCCTAATGGGTTCGGAAAGTTAGGTACGTGTGGGGAAGGTGAGAAATGGCCCAGTACCCCCACAACGCCCGGTTCATTGGAACTGGCCTCCTTTACAGGTCTTAATATTATAAAATTCTTAAATATAACAATATTATCCATACTACACACAATAAAATGAAGAAAGCATCATTATATTAAAGTCAAAGTAATGTCCAAACAAAGCAAATAAATGGACACCCATCCAAGGATGGAAACATGTCCTTTCATCGCATACCTAAATAGGACACCCACCGAAAGGTAGAAACATGCCCTTTACATTGGTTCTAAAATAGAAAAGTAAATTAAATTACATGATATTTAACTAATGAGGTACCCACCAAGTGGAAACATACCTCTTACAACATTTAGAAATCTAAATAAATTGATAAAAGTAAATAACCATTCATAATAAATAAATCATTCATCAAAGGTATCAAATATCAATAAAAAGTGAACATCCATCCATGATAAATAAAATAAACCAAGCATTGAATTTAAATAAATTAAAGCATAAGAAATAAAACAAAGCATGATCAAATATGGAATTGAATAAGGTAAATAAAAATCCAAATTATAGCTACTATTTCCATTTATGGTTCTTTATCTCATGTGTTAAGGTTTTGGAATTCATAAAATTAAGCTACTGTGACTTTTTTATGGAATTAAAATAGATTTGAGGGTTTATGTTTTAAAAGGTTGGTAAGACTCTTTGATTAACTAAATTAATATTTGAATGGTGAAATCATGAAACTAGGGTTTTAGACACTTTAAAATACTTTTGATTTGTGGTTTTAAATGGTGATTTCAAGCTTACTGGGTAAATTTAAAATATTTATGTTTTTATGGTTTTTAATGTTTTAAAGGATTAAGGTTTAGAAAAAGTTAGGGTTTAAGGTTTTAAAGGAGTTAGAGTTTAATATTTTAGGTTTAAAAATTGAATTAGGGTTTTAGGATTTAAAATTAGGATCTCGGGTGATCAATTTGAATTAGGGTTTAGAAAGACAATTTGATGATTTCATGAGGTTTTATGAATTTAAACAAACGGATTAAAGTTTTTATAAATAGAAAAGATGTTTTTTATGGCTTTTTGGAAGAAACAGAACCAAGTTTAAAATCTTGAAAGAAACAGAATCAAATTTTAGTTTTGTTGAAAAATATGTTTAATTAGGGTTTTAAGATTTTAAAGAAGAAAAAATAACAATTTTAAGCCTTTTGGAAAATAAACCAACGAAATAAGGTTTTTGACTTTAGAAAAACAAAATTAAAGTTCTAAGATTTTAACTTTTGAAAAACACAAAATCCTAGTTTTAACTACTGTGAAAAAATATAAAGAAATTAGAATTTCATACCTTATTTTGTAAGTTGCACTAAAATTGCTTCTTGGATGAACAAGCTCAAAAGACCAGCCTTTTTGCCTTTTGAATCCCTTAAATCGTTTTTCTGCTACTTTAAAAATCAATTGAATTCAAGCTTTTCCTTCACGGATTTGGATTTTCTTTTTCACTGTCCCTTTCGGCCCCCTCTAATTTCATTGTCTTTGGTCCTTATTTATAGTAGTTTGATATGGTTTATTCCTAATTAGTCACGGCAAGTAATATTAATCAGAAAAGGAAACCGAAACCTAATTGAATTAGGCTTCGAAAAATTTGCGTCGGAAAAAATTACGCTGCCGAAAAAAATTACTGCAGGAAAAAATGTGCTGGAGAAAAAAATCTGTCTCAGATTTTGCAACAGTGGGCAGACTGCGGGCGACCATTTCGCCTACGGGATTTTCCTGCGAGCGAAATGCCCACGGGCCAGCGCGATGATTTTTTCGTCGCCGATTTTTTCGACGCCGATTTTTATTTTTATTTTTTATTAATAAAAATTAGATACTAAAGAAAAAATTATTTAACAAAAATTATTTTGGACCAATTAGACAACAAAAATCATTTTGGACTAAATAAAACGTATTGGACCGAACTGGGTCAAAAATTAAGGGTCTACACAATCTGATTTTTGAGAAAATTTTTAAAAGATAATTAACCTTGAAAATGGTAGTTGATTTGGTTATTAAATCAAAGAAAACTTAAGCTAAGATTTATTTTAGACTCAAAATGGACATCTAGGGGCAATGTTAAAATTGGTGGGTATAAGAATTTAGTTTCACAAACAATGCCTAAATTATTTTTTTTTTCTTTTACTTATCAAGGTTAAATTTCACCTTAAAAACTCTTTTAAACATGTTCTAGGCCTAGGAAAATAATAATGTGAAAGAATATAAATTTATTCTAAAATTCAATAACTAATTACTTTTATTTAATTTGAAGAGCTCATTTGGTTAAAAATCCATAAGGTATTATTATTCTACCAAATCTTGACCTTAAAATTTCAGAATTTTAATTTAAAAATTTTAACATATAAAAAAATCTATAGTAACTCTAATTTATTTCTATCACAACATATTTATAAATTTCTAAAAGAAAAAAAACAAATAATTGTATTGAACCACACTCAATATATAATAATTATCCAAACTTTAAACCATAAATAATCCATAAATTAAACCAAACATAAAATAAAATCATAAGTATTAAAAAACAGCATAATAAAACAACAAAAATTCAAAGTGCCACAAATTTAATGTACCAAAAGTTTCGTAAAACCAACAAATTGACGAAAAACTCTCCCAAACTTGAAACACCATTGTCCTCAATAGCCTCCAGCATCAGGATCATCACCAAGCGAAGGGAGTTTTCTATGGAGGTGGGTAGTAGAGTCCGAATTGAACAAAGAAGGTATTGACCTGCTCACTGAGTCCGTCGTCTGAGTGGAAATAGTCCGCACCTCAAACTCAACTTGTAACATCCCTAATTTTTAAAAATTAAATTAAATAAATTATTTAAATGGGAAATAGAAGGTTTAAAAGAGAGAATATGGGATGTATATGTGAAATATACATGAAATATACACAATATATACAAAGTCAACTAAAAGTCAACACTTTAAAAGTCAAAGGATAAATGGCATTTTTTGTAAATATACTTTGGAAATTAAAATTATTTAAATAATTCAAAAATAAATTATTTTTTATTGGAAGAGGTAATATATGTTTTTTTTAAATAAATAAACAATTAATTAATTAATTAAAATAATAATAAAATAGTTAGTGGAAGATGATGGAGAAATTTAAATATTTATTAAATATTAAAATAAACTAAAATATTTTTTATTGAAAGATGATAATTAGTATTTTAAAAATAATTAAATAAATAAAATATTAAAATATTATATATATGTGTGGTTGGAATTTGAAAGAGTAAGAAAAGTCAAAATTTTTAAACAAAAACCCATCTTTTCTCTTCTTCTTTCTTACCCGAGAATCTCCATGGCTAAAAGGGAATGAATTTTTTTCATCAAATTACTCACTTTGGCAAGAATTTTCAAGAATTAATTAAAATTTTAGTGGATTTCTACTAAGTAAGTTTCCTTTCTTAATTTTTAATTTTTTCATAAAAACTATGAATATGTTTGATTTAGTATTTTGATATAGTATGTTATAATTGCTTAATTGGATATGAATGAAGTTGCTTTGAGTAGTTATTAATAATTTTAAGGTTGGATTGAAGAAATGATTAAGTTTGAGTGAAGTTTGGTGAAGAGAGAGAATTTAGGGTTATGGAACTTTTGGATTTGTTAATTCATGGGTTTTAATTGTGTAATTTGGTTTCAAATGTGTTGTCTTAATGTATAAACAACGATTTTAAAGTCAAATAATGGATTTGTTTAAGTTTGGAAATGGTAGTGTTGATTTAGGATTTTGGAAAAGTGAATTTCCAAAGTATGGTGAATTGTATGATTTTAACTTTGGAAGCATGTTATTTAATTATATAAGCAATGGAAATAAGCTTCGATTAATAATTGGATTGAGTTGGAATGAAAAACCTTCATTGGTGAAGGTTATGTCATTTTAGGATTTTGAATAAAAGTATGTGTTTATTTAATGTAATTGGTTTAAACAAGTTAAAATATATTTATAAAGATATAAATAAACTTAAAACATTAATTTAAATGGGTTAACATGGATTTGCGTAGGCCAAATTTTGAAAATTTTATAAGAGTGTTGTTTAATTAAGGTTTAATGATTGTAATGCCTTGAAATGTGATATTAAATAATTATTTATGATCACATTTGGTATAGGCATTGAGAGGAAGTAGATTGCCCAACCCTAGTGTTGAAGAGCAACTTGGAAGTCAAGGTTGGAGGGAGATTTGTAGCTTGCTTTTGAGTGCTTTGTAAGGTAAGTACAAACTTTTGATAAATTATATATTTTGCATTAAATTAGGCTTAACACATTTTGGTTGGAAAATGTGTTAACCAGCTTGATGCATTAAACATTCATGAACAATGTGCTATGACATGTGTAATGTTATGTATGCATTATAAAAAACCATTGTTAATGGCTAAATTGAATAAAATGCAAAATATGTGCATTGTGTGAAAAATGACCCAAAGTGTTTGTGTAATGTGATTTTGTTATGAAATGTGTATACATTGTGATAAAATGATGAAATATAATGAATTAAAATGAATTGACATTGATATGTTATTCAATTTCCAGAGCTCTGTGTTTGGTAGCAGGCCTATGAGGTTATCCTTATTATTTGCTTTTGGGGCTAGACGCTTGGTGTCACTATGATATGATTTACCTTCGGGGCTAGCTTTGAGCATTACTTGATTTGACTTCGGGGCCAAATACTTAGTGTCATTATGGACCAAACAATAACTCTGGAATTTGAATAATGCATTAGTTTATTTGGGCCCATGCTTGTGTTTGTGTTTATGTGAATTATTAAATGATAAAAGAATATATTTAAAAGTGTGTTAGGATGCCACATTGTGACATAGCATAAAAGCATTTTACATTGGAATTGCTTTATAGTTTTATTGTTATCAAAGTTTGTACCGCTAAGCTTTTAGCTTAGCACCATTATAATTCATCGTGCAGGTGACAAGGGTGATCCGGTTGAGCCGGAGAGTCTTCTAAAGACCTGGTATGTGTCTAGCTTTGAGATTGTAGAGTTGATTTTTGGTGCATCAAGATCATAGCCACTTGTCAGCATGTATATATATTATATTGTAATACATTTTGATATTATGTATATTATGTCGTATTTTTGGAGTATATATATTGTAAATTATAAAAAATATTTTGGATAATTGGGTAATGTGAGGTTTATATGTGCTTTGATAAATATGTATGTATATATATATATATGTTTTGAGAAAATTTAGAGGATTTGAGAAGTTGAGGTGGAAATGTATGATTGGTTTTTATTGGGAGTGTTTTCTTATACAGGTCGTGTTTGGTTGAAAATTTGAGATATCCGAATTACAGACAAAACTCTGTCATATTTTTTCTAGATATTTTCATATAAAATACTATTTTGGAACCTTTAGTTAATAATAAATATTTTATTTATTACTTACATATACATTTTAAAGAATTTGAGATTTTAAATTGGAAAAATAAAAATTTTTATTTTATCGGGTTATAACATTTTTATACTGTGTACGCATATTTTACATACATTGGGTGTATGTGTTATATATATATATATGGTATAAGGGTGTTACATTTATTTTGGTATTAGAGCCTAAGTTTAAGGTTCTTGACCTAGGTGGATTTTTAGAAAAGAAAAATAGGGATTTTAAATATGGTTTTAAATGGTAATACATGCATTGGCACTGACATTTTATCCGATTCCTGATGTATCAATGTCCGTTCGATGTAACGAATATAAGTTGAGATGGTGTTTGGGTTGCATAGATCATAGTGGCGCAATGGAAGCATCATTATAGAGATTATGGATTAAGAATTTTTAGAACTTTTATTTGAAATTAAGATTCATAGTTGATTCAATTTATGATTAAGTGAAATTAAGAAAAATAATTTAGAAAATGATTTAAGATGTGAAATAAAAAGTTTGAGAAATGGGCATGATAGTTACAAAAAAATTCTATATGTGTGCTGCAAAGTGTTATTATATGAATTTTTGTATAAATCTAGGAATGTTGGATGAGTTTGAAAATTTAATGGAAAGTTTTTCTATATGTTAGAATCTAATATATAAAATTTCATAATTTTTAAAGATGGATCACTAATTAATAAAAATAGAATAACACAGATTGTTGGAGCAGTTCCAGCAACTCAAAATCTGTAGAAATTGAGAAACATATTTAAAAACTATGGTAAACCAAATCTGAAAAATCATAAAATTTACATACAATAGTATATGTGTTCCTATAACATATGGTTAAACTTTCATGAATTTTTATTAAGGTTTGATAACTAAAAAAATGGATAACCCGGAGCTGCCAGATGAATTATTAAAGAGACAGATTTTGTGGGTTTAGAAGAGTTAATTTTTAAATATAGTAAATTAGTTTGGAAAAAATTGAAAATTTCAAATATGAGTCCCTATATGTGTCAAGTACACATGGTTAAAATTTTACAAGCTTTTATAAATAATTTATGAGGAATATAAAAATTAAAAAGTCAGATTGACATGAAATTGAGGAAGTCAAGTAGTTTTGTGTAAGTGAGTGATAAATTAATTACATGAGACAAATGAATGGGGAAAATTATGAAACTTTATATAAAGACGGGAGTATGAAGAATTGGAATTTTTAATAATTTAGAACAAAGAGTTGATAATTAAAATCAAAAAGTGAAATAGTATGTGATAGCAAATTTTTTATTATGAAAAAATGATGCATGATTTAGGGTTTGAGTATGTAAAATTTGAGTATCTAAATGGATGATGTTAATGTGTCACATCCGTAATTTTAGAGATATAAAATTTTATATATACTCAATATATATCTATAGTATATATAACATATACATATGGTATATTATTATATATGTTGGATTAATACATTACATACTTAATATTTGATACACATATAAGGTACATTTGATATGTATATAAGATATACATTGCTTGTGCATATGTGTAATATTCCAAATTTTTGAAAAGTTTTAATTTTTGAAAATTTGATAAAATAAATTATAATTTAAATGGATAAATTAAATTAATGGTTTTAAATGAAAAATGAAAGGATTTTAAATGAAAAAGTGGAATATATTGTGATATATATGTAAAATATATACAACATATAAAAGTCAACACATTTTAAAAAAAGTCAAAGAAAAGGATATTTTGGTAATTAAATCTTAGAAATTTAAAATTAATAAAATAATTCAAAAATAAATAATTTTGGATGGAAGATAATATTTTGGGGTTTTAATTAATTAATTAATTAAAAATATATTAAAATAATAATATATATAAGGTTGAAAATGTGAGTGGGAGGAAAGAGAAAAAATTTTTTTTTCATCTTCTTCTTCTTCATTCCTTCAAGGCCGACTTTCATGGCTTCAAGACAAGGATTTGCTACTTCCATACTCCAAAAATTGAAGGATTTCAAGTATTCAATGTGGATTTTTGGTGATTTCCACCAAAATTAATAAGTTTTCAACTCTTTTTTTTGAATTCTATAGAAAATTGGATTATGTTGAGTTTGGGGTTTTGATGTAGCATGTTTTAATTATTGGAATGGGTGTGTATGATGTTATTTTGGGTAGTTAACAATGATTTTAAGGTTGGATTAAAGAAATGGTTGAATTTAACTTGAGTTGGTGAAGAGAGAGAATTTAGGGTTATGGAACATTTGAGTTTTTGAAATCATGAGTTTTAATTGTGCAAATTGGTTCCAAATGTGTTGTTTTGATGCATAAACAAGGATTTTAAAATCAAATGATGGATTTAATTAAGTTTGGATAGAGTTATTGATTTAGGGTTTTGGAAAAGTGAATTTTCAAAGAATGATTAATTGTTTGATTTTAATGCTTAAATCATGTTATTTAATGATATAAGTGGTGGAAATAAGATTGAAATGATAATTGGATTGAGTTGGAATAGAGATCCTTATGGTGAAGGTTATGCTATTTTAGGGTTTTGAGCATAAGCATGTGGTTAATTAATGTAATTAGTTTAAACATACTAAAACATGTTTCTAATGATATTAATAAACTTAAAATACTAATTTAAATGGCTTGATATGGTTTTTCAAAGTTAAAGTGAGGTAAAGCTTAATTTTGGGATTTGGTTTAGAGTGATGTTTAATTATGGTTTGATGTTGAGAATATCTTAGAATGTGATATTAAATGATTATGTATGATCACATTTGGTATAGGCATTGAGGGAGGTTGAATTGATTCGTCCAAGTGGTGAAGGGCAAGTTGGAAGGATAGGATTGGAGGTTGTGTTAAGCTTGCTTTGGGTTGCTAGTGGAGGTATGTACAACCTTTAAATATATTGTTTATATTTGCATGACATTTGGGCTTAACACATTTTCATTGAAAAATGTGTTAAGTTACTTGGTTCATTGATTGAGTATGAATAATGTGCTATGACATTTGTAATGTCATGTATGTGTTAAATGCATTGTGAAAAGCCATTGATAATGGCTAAATTGTGTAGAATGTGAAATATGTATATTATGTGAAAATATCCAAAGTAATTGGGTAATGTGTTGTGAATGCAAAAAATGAGATATGTGGAATAATGAAATGAATTGATATTGAAAAAAATGAGAAAAGTGAGAAAAGTGAGAAAAATGAGAAAGATGTGAAAAATGAGAAAAATGAGAAAAAAATGTGAAAACAAGGCAATGTGCCTAGATTGAATATGTGACAATGAGAAAGAGATTAATAATGAGAAAAATGAATAAATGAAAAAAAAAGTGAGAAAAAGATGATATAATAAGGCAATGTGCCTAGTTTGATAATGAGAAAATGAGAAAAGTTTTGATAAAGGAATTATGAAAGAACTTGATAATGAGAAATATGAATAAATTGTGTGTCTAGTATGTCATTCAATTTTCAGAGTTCTAGGTTTGGCAGCATGCCTATGATTGCCTGCGAGCTAAACGCTGGAATGGTGAAAAGACTGGGTCGTAAGCCAAGCCAGCTGATAAATATGATATTTTTGGGGGTGAAAAGACTGGGTCGTAAGCCTCAAAAACTGTAGCAGTCTAGCCGGGTTGAGGAACAAGATACTGGGGTCTGAGGGTCTAGTCAGGTTGAGGTCCAAGAGACTGGGGCTGTTACATTATCCATGAATATATTGCCTACGGGGCTAGACACATGGTGTCATTATAGACCAAAGCAGTAACTCTGAAATTTGAACAGCATATTAGATCCTTTTTGGGCCCATGCTTGTCTTTGCTTTAATGTGAATTATGAATTGTGATACAATTGAGCAATATAATGCTATGGGTTGTGATTATGAAATATTTGAAAAATATAAGAAAGTAGAATGATGTGATATCTATATGCATTGTGCATTGGTATTGCATTGAGTTTTATTGTTATTATCAAAGTTTGTACCATTAGGCTTCGACTTAGCGCGATTGTAATTCATCACGTAGGTGTCATGGATGATTTGGTAGAGCCGGAGAGTTCTACTAGACCTGGTCGGGTCTAGGTTTGTATTTATTGAGCTTGAAGAGTTGTTTTTAGGTATATCAAGATCAGAGCCAGTTGCCAACATGTAGATATTTGATATTACAATGTATTTTGATATTATATATGTTATGATATGTTTTTGGAAGTATATAATGTAAATTGTAAAGAATGTTTTGAATAATTTGTTCAGATGGGATTTTATATGTGTTGTTAATTTATATATCTATATATAAGTATTTTGAGAAAATATGGAGAAATTGAGAAGTATTGGTGAAATGGTGTATTGATTTTTATTGGGAGTTTTTGCTTTATGTAGGTTGTGTTTTGCTAGATTTTGGGAACATTCAAATTACAAACAAAACTCTGGCGAATTTTTCCAGAGATTTTCATATAAAATATTTATTTTGGATTCCTATAACAAGCAAAGAATATTTATATACTATTTATTTTATATATTAGTATTTGAAATCTTAAAATAGAAATGCGAAAATTTTTATTAAATCGGTCTGTGACATTTTTATACCTTATATATGTATTTTACATATGTTGAAAATATGTATTGTACATATATAGGGTATAAGAGTGTTACATAATGAGTGTAATGAAATTAATTAGTGTTGTTTAAATATAAATGTTATGATTTTAAGATTGGGAATGTGACATGGATGAGATTTGGTGAGGTTCATGTTATTGGTTGCATTATGTGAAATTTAAATTTTTGAAATGGGTTTCTATAATTGTTAAAGTGATATGTTTTGATGTTATATTAATATATAGATAATGTTTATAAAGTTAAATGTTGAAAATGAGATTAGTAGAATGAAGTTTAAGTAAAGTAGTAAGAAATTTAGAGTTGTAAGAGAATTTTGATGAAGATTGCTTAGATATTGATGGTTTAATGTTTAATAAACATGTGAGTAATTTTGAATGAGTAATATTGTTTATGAAAATATCATGTAATGTGTAATGGGATTGATAATATAAAAACTGAATATGAAATAAAGAGAAATGATTAAGAAAGTGAAAATGAGTTTCATTAGGTAATTTGATTGGTAGTGATGAAAATAAATATGAAGAGTATGGTAAATGTATGGAAAATGTGAGAGAGAAGTCACATTGAAAATGTGACTAAGATTTATGTAAAGTTAAAAAAATAAATGAGGATAATTTATTTAATATATAAAAGATGGAAAAATTGGGAAATGACCTAAATAATGTTATAAGAATGAGAAATGTAATATTATATGAAATGTGATAAATGTTAAATTTGTATAGATTGTGTGTAAATGAGGAATTGAGTATACTTGTGTGATTATGTATATATATGTATATTATATGTGTGGTGAGTTGCCCAATATAGACACTATTGTGATATGAAAAAAATTGTGGAAAGTAAGTCACAATATAAATATGACTTATGGATGTGTATGTGGATAATTTAAAAATATGGGAAATGTTTAAAATATGAAATAATATGAATTTGTGAGGTGAAAGTGATCATGATAAGGCTGATCACCTGAAAATTATGGCAATATGATGTTATGTGAAAGTTATCAAGTATTGAGTTGATCCCTTAAAGATGTGAAAAAAAATATTATTATATATTTGTAACCCTACATAATTACTTAATTGGTAAAAATTTGTTGAATAATTATATAGAATTGGTATATGAATAAATATATTTATATATATGAGTTATTGATGGTAATGTTGATGGATCATGTGTTTGGGCTAATGAAGAAAAGTGGATAAGTGTAACTTGTTTTAAAATAGAGTTGATATACGTTAACTCTTCATGTAGTGAGAGTTTAAAGAGCAAAGATGTGATTTTGAAATGCCACGGGTATGTGACCACTGAGACATGGTTGTAGTATCGAGATAAGAGCTGTTTGAGAAAGAATTATAGTGAAGGCGGTCTTTATTTGTAACACACAGGCATAAGCTTAAGATGATACAACTGTGAAATACATTTAGTGAGATTGATAGTTTTAGTTCATGAGAAACAAGCAAGATTTGTGATTGGTATAGTTGGACTCATAACCTTATGTTAGAAATTTATTTATGACCATAAATAGTGTGAAAACATAAGAAAATTGTGAAAATATGATGAGTTATAAATAATGTGTACAAAAAGTGGTGTTGTAAATATGGTAACTACAAGAAATGTGAGAAAATGATAAATGAGGGGAATTATGAAATGTGAGTAAGAGTTATATTGAATGTGTTTGAAAATAGTATAAAATAAATAAGTTGATGAAAATGAAGTTTAAAGTGAATGAGACTAGGGGAAATGAATATTATTTGTAATGATGAATTCAAAGAGAATTAAGATTGGAGAATAAGTTTGACCTAATAGAGTTAGGTCATGAATTGAAATAGTATGATAAATTTTAAAATAGGCTAAAGGTTGGTCAGAATAGAATAAGGCTATGATGGTCATATTGTGATAGTTAGATCAATTGATCTGGAATGTAATATGTTTACAAGTAATTATTGAAGTTCAAAATATGTAGTTGTATTAAGAGTATAAGAGATATATGACAATGTGCATAATGCAGTGTTCTAATATATATATGCATATGAAAGGAGATAAGTTATATTAGTTGTAAATAATTATAAGAAAAAAAATGTTAATTATAGTATAATTGGAATGAATATATATATATATATATATTGGATTGATGAATAACCTGTGGGAATGAATCTTAATAAGAAAATAAGACTTTATTGTTGTATAATGGTGATATTAAATTAATATGTGGTAATTGTATAAAGAGTAGGACCTAAGTGGAGATGTACAAAATTATTGGGTTAAAACTTATTAATTGGAATTAGGAGTTGTTATAATTTGTGGTCTTTATAAATAACTATTCATAAATATAAGCAAGGTGATAATTAAATAGAAATATAATTCTGGAAATGACTGTGATGACAGAATAGTCAGTGTTAAGATATAAGTTATTAACCTTTGAATTTAAGGTTATGAGAGTATATTTTTAAGATAATGAAGTGATAAAATATCTTGAGTGTAATAAATATGTGGTGCATATATACTAAAGAGGTGAATTAATTTTGTCTAATGACAATTCGGTTAAAGATATGATAATCTATTGTGATTGTTGGATTAAATAGAAAGTATAATGATGAATTATGAAATTGTGAAAAGGTAATTGAGAATGATCCTAAGGGGGAACAGTAGAAAATATGTAATTGGGTGAAATAATAATTTGATGAGATGATTAATTTCATAAGAGATTTAAGATTACATTTTAATTTGGATGGTTTATTACGGTACTAAACAATTTCGAGGACGAAATTTTCTTTAGGTGGAGAGAATTGTAACATCCCTAATTTTTAAAAATTAAATAAAATAAAATAAAATTGAATTGAATAAGTTAAATAAATTATTTAAATGGTAAATAGAAGGTTTAGAAGTGAGAATATGAGATATATATATATGAAATATACACAATATATAGAAAGTCAACTAAAAATCAACACTTTAAAAGTTAAAGGTCAAATGGCATTTTTATAAATATACTTTAGAAATTAAAATTATTTAAATAATTCAAAAATAAATTATTTTTTATTGAAAGAGGTAATGTATGTTTTTTAAATAAATACATAATTAATTAATTAATTAAAATAATAATAAAATAGTTAGTGAAAGATGATGGAGAAATTTATATATTTATTAAATATTAAAATAAAATATTTTTTAGTGAAAGATGATAATTAATATTTTAAAAATAAATAATTAAATAAATAATTAAAATATTATATATATGTGTGGTTGGAATTTGATAGAGTAAGAAAAGTCAAAATTTTTAAACAAAAATTCATCTTTTCTCTTCTTCTTCTTTCCTACCCGAGAATCTCCATGGCTATATGGGAATGAATTTTTCTTCATCAAATTACTCACTTTGGCATGAATTTTCAAGAATTAATTGATGTTTTAGTGGAATTTCAATAAGTTAGTAAGTTTTCTTTCTTAATTTTTAATTTTCCATGAAAACTATGAATATGTTTGATTTAAAATTTTGATATAGTATGTTATAATTGCTTAATTGGATATAAATGAATTCGTTTTGAGTAGTTATTAACAATTCTAAGGTTGGATTGAAGAACTGGTTAAGTTTGAGTGAAGTTTGGTGAAGAGAGAGAATTTAGAGTTATAGAACTTTTGGATTTGTGAATTCATGGGTTTTAATTGTACAATTTGGTTCCAAATGTGTTGTTTTAATGCATAAACAATGATTTTGAAGTCAAATGATAGATTTGGTTAAGTTTGGATAGAGTTTGGAAATGGTAGTGTTGATTTAGGGTTTTGGAAAAGTGAATTTTCAAATTATGATGAATTGTTTGGTTTTAACGTTGGAAGCATGTTATTTAATTATATAAGTGAAGAAAATAAGTTTGGATTAATAATTGGATTAAGTTGGAATGAAGAATCTTCATTGGTGAAGGTTATGCCATTTTAGGATTTTGACCAAAAGTATGTATTTATTTAATGTAATTGGTTTAAACATGTTAAAATATGTTTATAATGATATAAATAAACTTAAGACACTAATTTAAATGAGTTAACATAGATTTGCTAAGTTAAAGTAAGGGTATGCTAAATTTTAGAAATTTTGTAAAAGTGTTGTTTAATTAAGGTTTAATGCTTGTAATGCCTTAAAATGTGATCTTAAATGATTATTTATGATCACATTTGGTATAGGCATTGAGAAGAAGTAGATTTCCCAACCCTAGTGTTGAAGAGCAACTTGGAAGTGAAGGTTAGAGGGAGATTTGTAGCTTGCTTTTGAGTGCTTTGTAAGGTAAGCACAAACTTTTGATAAATTGGATATGTTGGCATTAAATTAGGCTTAACACATTTTGGTTGGAAAAAATGTTAGGCTGCTTGATGCATTAAACATTTATTACACATGTGCTATGACATGTGTAATGTTATGTATGCATTATATGCATTATAAAAAGCCAATGTTAATGGCTAAATTGAATAAAATGTGAAATATGTGCATTGTGTGAAAATGACCCAAAGTGTTTGGGTAATGTGATTTTGTTATGAAATGTGTATACATTGTGATAAAATGATGAAATATAATGAATTAAAATGAATTGATATTGATATGAATGAGAAAAATAAGAAAATAAGGCAATGTGCATAATTGATAATGAGAAACAAGGCGATGTGTGTAATTGATAATGAGAAATGAGGCAATAAGTCTAGTTTGATTATGGGAAAATGCGAAAGAAATTGATGATTGAAAATATAAAATAATTATGTGCCTAGTATGTGAAGACTCTTAATTTTTTACTCAGTCTGGTCCGATATTTTTAATATAGTCCAAAATAATTTTTGTGAAATTTTAATTAAATAATATTTATTTTAGTATTTATTATTTATAATTTTTAATAAAAATAAAAATGGTGAATTTAATAAAAAAATATAATAATAATAAATAATAATAATAATAAAAATAAAAATCGACGATGAAAAATTCGTCGCAAAAAGTGGAATTGGTTAAGGCCAAATCACTCGCTGGAATTTTCCGGTGGCGAAATGGCCTTGGCCAATTTCACCGCAGGACAATTGGCCCCAAGCCAATTCACCGCAGGAAATTCCTGCTGCGAATTGGCTGGCCGCCCAACCAATTTCTCAAATTTCTTCGCCGGCTCTCGCAATTCTCGGCCGACGCTCGCAGTTTTTGCCGGCGAAAGTTTTCAACGCAGTTTTTGCTGAAACCAAATTCTATTTGGTTTTGGTTTCTTTTCCTAATTAAGTTTTGTTTTCTTGAACAATTAGAAGTAGGCTTATAAATTTTCTTATAAATAACACTTTAAAACTCAGAATTATGGATCGAAAAAAATTAATGTGATCGAAAATTGGACTTTTGAATTTGGATTGGATCGGAGTAAAGAAACGGCAGAAAACCCTAGCAAGAGCATTACCAACAAGCAAGCAATCAACAATTCATCAAAGGTAGCAACCTTGCCTTTGTCTTTGTTCATCCAGAAAGCAATTTTCTGGTGGAACCAATGAACGGAGGTTTGAATCTCTATTTTCTTTATTTATTTCTTTACAAAAGCTTCATTATTCAAATTGAATTAATTGTTTCATCATACAAATTGATCAAAACCTTAAAAAACCCTAAAACATTTCTTCTAAACCTTAAAACCCTAAATTGTTTCTTCTGTTTTCCAAAACCTTAAAAACCCTAAAATGTTTCTTCTAAACCTTAAAACCCTAAATTGTTTCTTCTGTTTCCCAAAACATTAAAAAACCCTAAAATGTTTCTTCTAAACCTTAAAACCCTAAATTGTTTCTTCTGTTTCCAAAACTTTAAAAACCCTAAAATGTTCCCAAAAACCTTAAAACCCTAAAGTTGTTTCTCTTCTGTTTCCAAAAACTTTAAAACCCTAAAATTGTTTCTCTTCTATTTCCAAAACCTTAAAACCCTAAAGTTGTTTCTCTTCTGTTTCCAAAGGCTTTAAAACCATAAATTGTTTTCCTTGAACTATTTTCGTCTACACCATAACTTTTTGTCCAAAATCTCCAAATGCTTTCTTAAATTTCCAAACCCTAGTTCTCTTTACGTTTTCTAAAAATCATAATTATTTTATAAAACTCTAAATTATTTTCTTAAATCCTAAAACCAAATATGTTTTCTAAAATACCAAAAACTCTAATTTTAAAAAAACCAAAACAGTAAACCCAAGTTTTCCTAAACTCAAGTTTTCCTAAACCCTAATTTAGTGAACTTAAAACCCCAAACTAGTTAATCTAAACCCTAAAGCCATAATCTGATAAAACTAAAATCACAATCCAGTAACCATGAATTATAAACCCTAATGTCTTAAGATTTCAAAACACTAATTTTATGAAATCACCCTTAAACCCTAATTTGATTAAGTAAAAAACCTTACTACTTTCTTAAATTCATAAGACCCTAATCCATTCCAATTTTCTTAAACCTTTACAGTAGCCTAAACAAATAACAATAATAATACTAAAATCCCAAAACCCTAAATTTTAATTAAAGAACTTTAAATAAGGACAGTAAACCCTAATTTGTATCTTTACTTGCTTTATTTAATTTTAGATTTGATTATATAGTTTATTATATGCTTTGATGGTAGAATTATTTAGTTTCAATGCCTGATTTATTTAATTTATCATGGATGGATGTTTTCTTTATTTTTATTATTTATTTATTTTAGTGTTAAAATTGTAAGAGGTATGTTTCCACTTTGTGGGTACCTCATTAGTTAAATATCATATAATTTAAATTACTTTTATATTTTAGACCAATGTAAAGGACATGTTTCTACCTTTTGGTGGGTGTCCTATTTAGTTTAGACATGGATGATGTAAGGACATGTTTCCATCCTCAGATGGGTGTCCATTTATTTGCTTTGTTTGGACCTTGCTTTGATTTTAATATAATGATGCTTTATTTTAATTATTTTATATAGTATGGATAATATTGTCATATTTAAGAATTTTATAATATTAAGACCTGCAAAGGAGACTGATTCCAATGAACCTGGCGTTATGGGGGGTGCTGGGCCATTTCTCACCTTCCCCACACGTACCCAACTTTTCGAACCCATTAGGGGGGTTGGGGATTCCTTAGGAATCGAGTCATCCACTCCTTTCTTTTTCCGGCCCGTCTGGGTGGCGACTCCATTTTGTCCGGGCTTAGGTCCTTGTTCTCTAAGGTCCCGAGCCTAAACAGTGCTGAAGTCGCAAGAATCATTCCACCGGGAGTAGGGGCAAAAATCCCCGCTCACAGTGGCGACTCCACTGGGGATAAGAGAAGTTGATTCTGTTGGTCTTTATATTATTCTATTCTTTCTTATAATGATATTATCCATTGCATCATATTAGATTGCATCGTGTGCTTGAGTTAGGATGCCCATGTCACCCGTGTTGTGTTATGTAAGGGATACCATACTTTCACTCAAGGTATGGAGATCGAACATGGCATAACCACTCATAGCCTCATACCATTTGGTATATACTTGCTATGAGAACCTAAACCTTTTAACCTAAAGACTAAAGCTCATGTAATTGGCCTAGTTACTTTCCTTAGGTTTTTACCCCAAATGCATGTTGTTTGACTATGGTTAATTTATCTTGGCTTAAATCATGGCTTATTTGGTTTGTTCTTTTTCTAATATGACCTAAGTACATTGTAAGCTCAAAATAAAATTTTTCTTTATCCAAAAGACCAAAACTATTTTCAAAAATTTTTCAAGATGGTCTTTGGACATAAAACTTTTCTAAAAACAAATCAAAAATTCTTTTGCTAATGACTCAAGTACAAAATCCAAAATCCATTTTTTCTAAAATCTTTTTTACAATAGGCTTCGAAATAAAAATATTTTCATCCAAAAGAGCTTACAAATATTTAGGTCAATTACGAAATACCAAAAATCAATTGTGAGCCTAGTTTATACTAAGAAATAATTGATCATGGGCTTGTTTTTGGCATGAATCATTAGTTACTTTTTCAAGTGAGAAATCTATTTGTAATAAACCTCTTAATTTAGTTTTAATCCAATATAGCATAAAAGCTACTTTAGTTGGTTGAATGGATTAAAACCTAATTAATGGAAATTATCATTAACTGATTTCCATTTTTGAAAATATAACTATTGGTTGAAACGTCCAAGGGAAATATTTGAAAACAATATACCCCATGTTGGTATTTTGTTAACCATATACCTAGGAAAAGAGACTCGTCATTCATGTGTGGATGTTATAAGGTTGGAAGGAACGTCCTATTTGTCCTTGTTTGTTGATTGTTTGTACATACATGCATACATGCATACATTTACATCTCATATCATTGATCATTTCTGGCTCACAGCCCTGGATTATGACAGTTCAAAAGCTTACGACAATCCAACCTATGCCGGAGATGAAGAATCTAGCAACGACTAAATCTCTTTTTCACCAAAAGCAATGGAGCCCAAAAAAATTCAAAGAATGGTGGATGAAGCCCTCAATGCCAAGATGGAAGAAATAATAGAGGCCCTATCTGAGACCATGAAGAACCAATTGGCTGCAATTTTAAAAAATCATGCCGAAGCATCTACTAGCACTAAGAAGCCAAAGGACAAAGGGAAGACTAAAGTTGGTGAAGTGGTTTTTGATGATGATAAGGTGATCATTGATGATAATGATAATTGGGCTTAATACTTCCAAGATCTTCAAGACAAAAAGGAGCCGAAGATTGTTGAGAAGACAACTGTTGAAAAGACCGAGACATCTGATGTTGAGAAGATGATTGCTGATTTAAAAAAGAAATTTGAGAAGAAGCTGAAAACCGAAGAGATGTCTGAGATCGACAAACTATTTGAACAAGATGAGGAGGTCCCTTATAAGTTCAAGATGCCTTCCTTCACTAGGTACAATGGTACTGGAAACCCCCATCTCCATGTGAAATAGTATATCATTGCTATGTAGTCTGCCTGAACTACTAAGTCTCAAACTCTAAGGTACTTCATACTCTCATTGCCAAAATTGGTTCAACACCTTAGAGGAAAGTACACAAAAAGATTGGAACATATTGTACAAGGCTTTCATTCAACAATATGGGTACAATGTTGAGCTGGAAGTAACCTTGATGGAGGTGGAAGCCATTAGGCAATGACCAAATGAGAATTGTGTGGACTATGTGAAAAGATGGAGAAATAAGGCTGCTTTGCTCAAGAAAAGGCCGATGAATATGATCAAATAAGGATGATCGTGAGAGGCGTCCTGGCCAATCTCTGTGAAAGGATGTCTCACACCCTTATAAGGGATTTCAAAGATCTTCTCCAAGCTAGTCTACAAATTAAAGAGTGGGAAAGGGAGAAAAATCGCTTTTCAATAAGAAGGAATGAGAAAGGAAATTATCAACCTAGCAATCAAAGCACACAAAAAGAAGTTGATGTTAATGTGACTGGTCTAGGAAATAAAAGACAATTCTCAGAACTGTGGAAACCTCTATCTTGGGTTTTTAGCAAGCTGCAAAAGAAAGGGTTGTTACAACCGTTAGCTCCTCGACCGTTATATAATCCACTGCCACCAAACTTCAATGCCGAGGCCTTCTATCAATTTCATCAAATTCAAGGGCATGAAACCGATAAATGTGCTCGTCTAAGGCATGAGATCCAAGATTTTATTGATAGTGGTAAGCTACCCGAGCCGGATAAGCCCAATACTAAGAACAACCCTTTGCTTAAGTTTGGAAGAATACCACCACCGACATCCTTCATGGTAGGAAAAGGATTTGAAGAAGATTTTGTTTTATCATCCTTTCAAGATGAAGATATTAAAGACTAGAAAGGAAAAGAAGCTTAACTCAATAAACTTTCCTTAGCTTGAATGTTGCTTTTCAATTTTGCTTTCTTTAATATTTAATTGGAACAATTATGTTTCTTCAAATTTAAAAGTTGTCTGAATAAATTACTTTCATCAAAATTATTGTTGGTCTTTGTTCATTTTGGTGCTCAACTGATGAGGAATCTAGCTTGATATTCATAAATTAATATATTTATGCATCATGACTTGAATGATTTTACTAGGTGAGGGAATTACTCTATAGCATTGAGTTGTGTATGCTTACTTAGAGAGGGCTCCTGCATAATTACCTTTGTCTAGGTCCTAGTCAGTCTTAGAACATGCTTTGACAAAACTTTTGAGGTGAAATTGAACTCTGCTTATTTAAGCAAGAAATGATCTAGGCATTGTTTGGTTAGCCAACAACTAGTATCCACCCAATTAAATATCAATCCCTAGTTGTCTCTTTGAGCCTTCATAAAATTTTAGCTTTCTTTTCATTGGCTTAAAACCCTGAGAACCTACCCTGAGTTGTTGTGATACTTTTGACAAGTCTTATGATCACTAAGATGAAGAGGCAAGAAGATTAAAGAAAGAAATGAATAGTCAAGTTCTCAAGGGTAGTTGAAGTTTTCCTAATATCTCCAATAAATCAAGACAACATGAGAGCAACAAATGATTTATCCCTGTTAAAGAAGATTTATGTCACTTCACTTATCCATTATTAGAAACCCAAGTTGGTACAAACAAGACAACTCTTTTAGAGCTAGAACCAAAAAAAAAAGAAGGGAAGAAGAAAAAGAAAAGAAAAAAAGAGAGACAAAAAAAAAGAAAAGAAAAAAGACAAAAAAAAAAGACAAAAAAAAGAAGAAAAAAAAAAGGGAAAAAAAGAAAAAGAAAAAAGAAAACCCAAAATGGTTCAGAAATCCAACTGAGTTCTCTTTTACCTAAAGCAGCAAAAGACTTCCATTTGGTTTATAAGGACAATTTGACTTGAATTGGTCCAACCCAACCAAAGATCCAATCAAAATCAGAGAAAAAGGAGAAAGACCATCCAGTTCTTGAAAGTTCTATTCTTGACAGTCCTACGAGGAAGAAGGACAAAATGATAAAATGCTCAAAGAAAGGGAAGAGTAAGAAAAATAAAAAAGAAAGAAAAGGGAGAAGAAGAAAAGAAACAAATTTGGGTACCAAACTTTTTTCAAAGGCAAAGACTATCCCGATCAAGATTCATGTTAACGCCAAAAAGAAAGAAGAAAGTTCAAAGCTCTATCTTTTCATGATCCCAACTCTCTAAAGTTCCAACAAGCAATTTGTAGTGTGAAGGTTTTCGTTTGTGTCACACCGGCTCTAATCTCAAATGGCCTTCATTTAAACCTGTGTCCCTTATAGACCCCATTGCAAGCCTATCAAAGACCTGTTAGTGGAGATAGAGTCTATTAGTGGAGATAGTTTGGATAAGCATGAATATGAGATAGACAATATTTAAACTCAATGAGACCTTTGACCAAGTAATGTGTATGTGCCTATCCGAAGTGCAATAGTTCTTGCTTAAATAGAAATAATTCCCAGTTTAGTACGGTAACTAGGGTTGTCATGTTATAGATATGTTAATTTGGAAAAATCAAGTCCTGAGGTACATTGACGTTAATTTGGCAAAGCCAACATTTGATTTCAAAATCAAAATTCAAAAAAAAAATTACAAAGCCTTCAAGTTAAGGGAAGTATGTCGAATAATTGAACCTCCAAAGGACACATTGGGCAAAGGAAATGATTATTGGCAAGGTCATGGAGAAGCTACCAACTGACATGCTGAAACATAGTTTGGAATGGGTGCATCCCTGACTCTTCTACTTGGGGTCTCCACCACTCATGTTCTCAACATATTGAAGATAAAAGCCATAAATGCAAAGCTTTCTATCATTCCAATGCAAGACTTGAACGAGCTTCAAAAATGAGTCAATGAGAATACTTCTGCTGATCACCTCGATCTGTGAGTTGATGGAACTACTGTAAGTGTTATTCATGCATATCATGCATACATGAGCATATCACATTGCATTTTCTTGTATTGTATTGTCCATTCTTTACCAAAGTGAACAACAAACACCCTATGAAGTAAACAATAAAATGAAGATATCAAATCAGGGGGGCATGGAAACCCATTGCTTGAGAAAGTTCCAGTAATCTTGCAAAGAGAAGAAATACGTGCTTGTGTGAAGAAATAGACAACAAAAACATCTATCAAAGCTTGCATGGAAAAAATCTTTGGTTTGAGCCTACACAAGGGGCAAAGTTTCTCCTTTCCAATTTTTTGAGTTTTTATATACCAAACATTTTCAAACTCACTTGCAAATATTTTGCCACGCAGGCGGCAAGGAGAAGATATGAGGGCCAACTAAAAATAGCTGAATTTTGGCAAAAGGAAGAACAAAAGAATGGAAAAACAAGTTAAGCCATAATCCTCAACTGATAAAAGGTCAGTCAAATCCAATTAAATCTCGAGTCCAAGTACTCAGTCACGAGTCCAAGTACCCAAATTAAATCCAGTAGGATCGAGTATCCAAATCCAGTTTAGGATAGAGTATCCAAATCCAGTTAGGATTGAGTATCCAAATCCAATTTAGGATCGAGTATCCAAATCCAGTTAGGATCGAATATCCAAATCCAGTTCAGGATTGAGTATCCAAATCAAGTTAGGATCTAGTATCCAAATCTAGTTTTGGATCGAGTATCCAAATCCAGTTCAAGATCAAGTATCCAAATCCAGTTAGGATCAAGTATCCAAATCCAGTTCAGGATCAAGTATTGGATTTGGATCGAGTATCCAAATAAAGTTAGGATCGAGTATCCAAATCCAGTTAGAATCGAGTATCCAAGTCCAGTTTAGGATCACGTATCCAAATCCAATTTAGGATCAAGTATCCAAATCCACTTTAGGATCGAGTATCCAAATCTAGTTTCATGTCAAGAATTCAAATTACTCTTAAGTCCAGAATTTAGCTTGGGTCCAGAACCCAAATTATCCTTAGGTCCTGAACCTAAAATCTCTTTTAAGCCTAGAACTTAGCTCAGGTCCAGAACCCAAGTCATCATACCTTTTCCGTTGCTCCTCATCACTGAAGTGAATTTCCAAATATCTATTTAGTGGTTGAGGTGGTAGAGACGAAGGTGGAAAAGGTGTTGATGAAGATGATGATACCTCTTGTCGCCTCCTTTTGGATCCTTCACCCTTTGATTTCTTGGCAAGGGTTTTACTCCTAGGCATTTTGGTGTTTGATTTGATGAAATTAAAGAAAGATTTTAAGAATATTGGGTGAAAATTGGAGTTTTGATCATGGGGAGAGATATTTTGGTCATGGGTTTCAAATTTGGGCTGCCAGGGTTTGTAAAAAGTGATGGGAGAAAGAAAATAAGAAGAATATATAGGTCTGGAGTGCCACGACCGTGGCCCTTAGTGACACAGTCTTGGGACTTATTCTGACTGGTCAAATAGAGTTGTTTCATCGATTTTGACAGATTTGCATGTAAAGCCATGGTCGTGACCCTTAGAAGGCCACGATCGTGGGTTTGAGTTTACCTCTGCAAGTTTAGGTTTCTCGTGCTCCCAGTTTTGGTAGTTCCAATTTCAATCCCACAGCCATAGGCCTTAGAAAGCCATGATCGATTTCAATTTTTTTACTGAAACTTCTTAATTTTCCCTCATGTGCTTTTTCATAGCTTTAATTTGATTCCCACGACCCTGGGATGATACAACACGGTCGTGACATCTTTGTACCTTAAATTTCTTATGGTTTTGTACTTCAAATCACCTAAAAAATAAAATTTCAAACAACATCAAATAAAATACTAAAAAGAAAAATAATTTAAAATAACAAAATAGAAGATAAATTGGGTTACCTCCCAACAAGCGCTAAGTTTAGAGTCGACAGCTTGACATTTTTTGATTGAATGTTCAGATGTTGAAGTGATAGACGCTCCCGATGTAACACCCTTATACCTTATATACATACAATACATATTTCTAACATATGTATAATACGCATATACAGTACAAAAATGTCACCGACCGGTTTAATAAAAATTTTTCACATTTCAAATTTAAAATTTAAAATACTAAATATATAAAATTAAATAGTATATAAATATTCTTTGCTTGTTATAGGACCCTAAAATAAACATTTTATATGAAAATCTCTGGGAAAAATTAGCTAGAGTTTTATTTGTAATTTGGATGTTTCCAAATTTTAGCAAAACACAACATGCAAAAAAACACACTCCCAAATAATTTTTCAATTCACCATCTTATCCATACTCCTCATTTCAAATAACTTAACCCAAATTTCTTTATATTTTACAATACATAAAATCCAAAACATAGTATATTATGCATAATACTCAAAATATACAATAACACAGAATATATACATGATGCTGACACTGTTTCTGATCTCGATATCAACTCTACACGCTAAACCACAAGTCTAGACCCGACCTGGTCTAGAAGAACTCTCAGACTCAATTGAATCTACCCTGTCACCTGCGCGATGTAAACAATCGTGCTAAGCCGAAGCCTAGTGGTACAAACTTTGATAATAACAAAAATCAAATGCAATGCCAATGCGAAATGCTTATGAATATCACATCATTCCATTTTCTTATACTTTTCAAATATTTCAGATAAAAACAATCACAAACATGGGCCCAAAGATAACTAATATGCTATTAAAATTTCAAGTTACTATTTTGGTCTATAATGACACCATGTGTCTAGCCCCGTAGGCAATATATCAATGTAATAATCCCACTAGGCCTGAGTTTACGACCCGGTCATTTCACCCAGCCTAACTTTAAATATTTATTTTTGATGCTTACGACCTAGTCATTTTACCTCAAAAACATTTTCATAATGACGCCCAGCGTCTAGCCCGTAGGCAATCATAGGGATGCGCAAAACACAGAACTCTGAAAATTGAATAACATACTAGACACACAATTTATTCATATTTCTCATTATTAATTTCTTTCTCATTATCACATATTCAATATAGGCACATTACCTTATTTTCTTATTTTTTTTCACTGTTTTCACTTTTCTTATTTTTTCTCATTTATCTCAATATCAATTCATTTCATTATATTTTCACATATTTCATTACATTATATCAATTTTTTTTCATTCAAAACACATTACCCAATCACTTTGGTATTTTCACATAATACACATTTTAATCACATTTACATAATTTAGCCATTATCAATGGCTTTTCACAATTCATTTAACACATATATGACATTACAAATGTAATAGCACATTATTCATGTAATATCCCAAAATATACCCTAGAAGTTTGGTGTTATAATTGTTGTAATTGAAGTAAGTGTATTTGTGTTTAATTGGAAAAGAGAAAATAAGTGAAGAGAGAGTTTATATGTTGCATATATGTAAATAAATATAACATATACACAAGTCAATGGGAAAGTCAAAGGAAGAGATTAATTATTGATTAATTGTGTTTAAGGGATAATTTATATTAAGTGGGTTAGATTGGAAGTGGATATTTTTAATATTTTATAACAAATACTTGGATGAGAGGATTTTAAGGAAAAGTGGGTTTGACTTGGCTTATTTGGTTTTCTTTCTTTCTTTTTCCTGCGTGGTCCTCAACCATTTCTCTCTTTCTCTTTGTTTTTCTGTGTTGTTCGGCCATCAAGAAGAAAGAGAGCAAGTTAGAGATTTGTTCTTCCAAGTTCAAGATTAAAGAGAGTTTTCAAAAGATCAAGTTGAAGGTTTAAGAGTTCTCCATCTTTGGTAAGTCCTATCTCGATTTCTTGCGTTGTTTTTGAGGTTATATGGGTTTTTGAGTTGAAGTTGTGTTTGAGAATGTGTTTGGTTAGATTGGGTGGTGTTTAAGAGTGTTTGGTTTAAGTGGTTTTGGATTTTGGGGTTGGATTGAAGAAAAGAATAAGTTGGTTGGTATAGATTGAGTTGTGGTTATGTTTAGAGTTTTTGATGATGTTTGTGATTTGTGTTTGATGTGTGTTTTGGCTTGTTTTGGTGTTGTTGCAAGTTTGAGATGATGTTTGGGTATGTTTTGTTAAGTTTGGTGGAAGTGGATGTTGGTGGATAGAAGTGATTTGTAGTTGTGGTGTTGTTTTGGCCGGAATCTGGGTTTTTGGCCTGACATGCCCATGAGCACGTCCAGGGTTCTTAGGCGTGTCAATTGTTCTGTGTGGCAGTAGGTTTGACACGGCCAGTAACACGCCCGTGTTATTGAGCATGTCATAGCTACTGTGAGAATGGAGAATTTACACGGCCAGGAGCACGTTCAGGTTGTTGGACGTGTTGATGTATTTGTGTGAGGCAGTATGTATTACACGCCCAGTGACATGCCCGTGGTCATGAGCGTGTAATAGCTTCTGTGTTGTGGAGTTAGGGCACGGTCAGGAACACGCCCGTGTGGTTGAGCGTGTCATGTGTAGAGATTGCCCTAGTTAACTCTTAACTTGATTACTTCTTGTGTATCCTTAAGTAAGTGTGTGTTATATTTGTTGGATTAGGTCTTGAAGAAGGTGATTTGTCATTGATTTAAGAAGCATAAGAACCTTGGGAAAGGGAGTGTTTTGAGTTGTGTAAATTGCTTTTGAGGTAAGTACACATCTTGCATTATTGCATTGTTGATTCTTGTGAAGAATGTACTTTGCTATGCTTATATCAATGATGATATATATGTATTATATGAATGATATGATGATACAAATGATTGTACATTTGAAAGAGGAATTGCTAAGATGGGTATTGAGATATGCTATGATGTGAAGCCATTGTGTTTGGCTATGATGATTCAATTGAAAGATATAAGGCATGTTTGCCTAATTGATGATGAGAATTGAGAATGAAATAATAAATGAATTGTGTGGCTAATGTGTTATTCAATTTTTAGAGTTTGTTGTTGGTGGCATGCCTAATGATAGTAACACTCTCTTGAAGTTAGGTTGGGCTTGATCCTTGAAGCCAAGTTGGGTAGAAGTTTAACATGTTTTACTCCCCTTGAAGCTTGGTTGGGTCTAGTCCTTGAAGCCTAATTGAGATGTTACAACCCTTGAAGCTAGGTTAGGTTGGTTCTTGAAGCCAAGTTGGGTTGAGACTTAGCA
Source organism: Garcia nutans (assembly GCA_947685225.1). Lineage (NCBI taxonomy): Eukaryota > Viridiplantae > Streptophyta > Magnoliopsida > Malpighiales > Euphorbiaceae > Garcia > Garcia nutans. Next base: position 27,075,429 of record CANTUV010000009.1, on the reverse strand, counting down.
TGCTTTGTTCCCCTTGAAGCTTGGTTGAACCTAATCCTTGAAGCATAGTTGGGTTTATGATAATGATAAATGTGATGATTAAACCAAAACATTTACTCTGAAAATTGAATGGCATATTAGAGTGTTTTGGGCCCATGCTTGTCTTTGTATATAATGTGATTCTTGAATGGTAAAATCAATGGAACTATGAAGATGTAATATGAATATTGTTATGACATTGAATGTAGTATGATGTGGTAATGTGATGTGCTTCTATGTGTGTGGTTTATGAAATATAAAGGTATGTTGTTAGCCTTCCATCTATGATGTTGATTTGTTATAAAAATGTGTGACATTATATTGCACTAAAGCATAATACTAGCATACTTTGTACTACTAAGCCGTTGGCTTAGCGCGATAGTGTTTGATCGCGCAGGTGACAGAGTTGAACTTGAGAGTTCTTCAAGACCGAGTAAGAGTAGACATTGAAGAGTTCATTTTGGGACTTAAAGATCAGAGAAGAGCTGCCAATCATGTATATATTCTATGTTTTGTAAACTTTGATTTATAACATATTTGTAATACCTTCCGCTGTGAATTATTAAACATTTTATATATAGTGTCTTTTGGATTTCTTTTATTTGTTTGAGATTTGTTTCACTTGTTTACAAAGATATTTGTTGTGTCTTTTTAAACCGTGGCATTTTCTATATTCAGTATACATATATTACGATCGTTTAAGCATGCTTGGTACGTATACAGGGTATAGAGGTGTTACAATTGTTTTGGTATCAGAGCCTAGGTTTGAGATTCTCAACCTAGGTAAAGTGTAAGAAAAAGAGTGTTTTGATTTTAAAACGAGGATTTTTGAATAACATATATGTTTGGCATTGGCAGTCTCTGATCTTTAATGAAAGGTATTCTGCTGTGTTTGCATATATAGGTTGTGATGGATTCTCACTCACATCAGTCAGTTGAGGGTAGTGCTGAGAGTATAGCTCCTGATGAGATTAGAGAGGGAGCTAGAGTGGATAGTGTTGGAGAGATACCTGCATCTGTATCGGGGAGACCAGCTGGTGAGGAGGTTCCACCAGTTTGGCTTAGGCATGTGGTTGAGGCTTTGAGGCAAGCACCTGTGCAACCACCGCCACCACCCCCACAACCTTTGGTATCAGTGAGGCATTATGACAAATTACGGAAGTATGGAGCAGAAGATTTCTTGTGTACTATTGATCCAGCTGTAGCTGAGCAGTGGCTAGATAAAGTACAGAGAATATTTGTTCAGTTGCAAGCCACTCCAGAGGAAAAGTTTGATTATGCAAGATCATTGTTGCAAAAGGATGCATATGACTGGTGGAAGACAGTGCCCCATGCTTTGGATGATCCACCAACATTGTCCTATGCTGATTTTCTAAGAGAGTTTGAATTGAAGTATACTCCTAGGGATTACAAAGATGTGAAGAAAATGGAGTTTCTAAGCTTGAAGCAAGATCACCGGACGGTGACGGAATATGAGTTAGAGTTTATCCGGTTGAGCCAGTATGCTGGGGGTATTATATATGATGAGATAGACAGATGCCGGAGATTTGAGGAGGGATTGAGCTAGTTGCAGCAGCTTGGAGTGTGGAGAGGGCTCAGGTTATTGCAGCTGCTTCAGAGGAAGAGATCAGGGTTAGAAGGCCCCAGTTTGAGGCAGGGTCTTCGTCTGTGAAAAGAGGTAAAGGAAGTTTTGTTTCACGAATTAGTAGGAGTCAGAGGCCAGCGGGTAGGTCAGTACAGTTTCAGAGGCAGAGATCTAGACCTACAGTTTGAGTGGCGAGTGCTCCGACCCCAGTGACTCAGAGATCCACCTTACCCATATGCATTCATTGTGGTAGGCCACATGGTGGTACTTGTTGGAAGACTGGTGTAGCAGGGGTATGTTTCAGATGTGGATCTCCCGATCATTTTGTGAGAGATTGTCCTGAGAGACAGGAGCGGATGTCAGTGGATACTGCAGCTTCCCTACCTAGTGTGAGGGGAGGTCGAGGAGGCAGAGGTTTCAGCAGAGGAGGCAGATCTGAGTTCAGTTCTAGAGGAGGTTCTACATCCAGGGAGAGTAGACCAGAGGAGGCTGGATCTTCTCAGAGGATTTATGTGATGCAAAAGCAACCAGATGCTTCGGCAGTCATAGCTGGTACTTTTTCTTTATTTGGTATTTCAGTACTTGCTTTGATTGATCCCGGATCCACACATTCATATATTAGTGCATTTGTTTTGCCTATGTCTGATGTGCATGCTAAATCCCTAGGATTTGAGGTATTGGTGACAAATCCTTTAGGGCATAGTGTGATTGTTAGCAAAGTGCACCGAGATAGTGCAGTGATGGTGCAAGGTGAGGAGTTTCTTGGAGATTTGATTGAGATGCCTTTTAAGGAATATGATGTGATCCTAGGCATGGACTAGTTATCTAGACATAGAGTTGTGGTTGACTGCCAAAAGAAATTTGTTACCTTGAGAACCAGCGATGGTAGAGAGGTGTTAGTATCTAGTGAGCAGCTACAGCTAGCATCCTTTTTTGTTTCAGCTGTTGCAGCTAGGAGATTGATTAGAAAAGGGTGTGATGCTTACCTTGCTTATGTTGTGGATACTAGAGTAAAAGGTTCTCAACTTGATGATATACCCACAGTTGCAGAGTTTCCAGATGTGTTTCCAGAGGAATTACCAGGGTTGCCTCCTGAGAGAGAGGTGGAGTTTGGTATTGAATTATTGCCTGGTACCACTCCTATCTCTATTACTCCTTACAGAATGGCACCTGCTGAACTGCGAGAATTGAAGGTGCAGTTGCAGGAGTTGCTGGATAAAGGGTTTGTTCGCCCTAGTGTTTCACCGTGGGGAGCTCCTGTTTTGTTTGTAAAGAAGAAGGATGGTACTATGAGATTGTGTATCGATTATAGGCAATTGAACAAAGTGACTATCAAGAATAAATATCCTTTGCCTAGAATTGATGATCTCTTTGATCAATTAAAGGGAGCAGCAGTGTTTTCTAAAATTGATTTGAGATCAGGGTACCATCAGTTGAGGGTCAGAGCTGAAGATATTCCTAAGACTGCCTTTTGGACCAGGTATGGGCATTATGAGTTTCTAGTTATGCCTTTTGGTTTGACGAATGCACCTGCAGTTTTTATGGACTTGATGAATAGGGTGTTTAGGCCCTATTTGGATCAGTTTGTAGTGGTCTTTATAGATGATATTTTGGTGTATTCGCGTAATGAGGAAGAGCATGACAAGCATCTGCGGATTGTGTTGCAAATTTTGAGAGAGAAGCAATTGTTTGCTAAACTATCGAAATGTGAGTTTTGGCTTGACCAGGTTACTTTTCTCGGTTATATAGTTTCAGCAGAGGGTATTAGAGTTGATCCGAATAAAGTTGAAGCTATTTTGAATTGGAGTCCACCAAAATTTGTGACTGTAGTTAGAAGTTTTCTGGGTTTGGCAGGCTATTACCGACTGTTTGTGAAGGGATTTTCTTTGATAGCTACTCCACTTACCAGATTGCTATGAAAGGGAGTTAGATTTGTGTGAACAGATCATTGTCAGGCTAGCTTCAATCAGCTGAGAGAAATGTTGACTCAAGCGCCTGTTCTTACTTTACCTGTGGAAGATAAACCATATGTGATTTACAGTGATGCTTCACATAGTGGTTTGGGTTGTGTTCTAATGCAAGAAGGTAAGGTGATAGCTTATGCTTCTCTGCAGTTGAAACCGCATGAGCTCAATTATCCAACCCATGATTTGGAATTAGAAGCCATTGTGTTTGCATTGAAGATTTGGTGACATTACCTATATGGGGAGAAGTGTTTTATCTATACTGATCATAAAAGTTTAAAATACTTGGGTGTCCAAAGAGAACTCAATCTTCGATAGAGAAGATGGTTGGAATTGATTAAAGACTAAGACTGTTTGATTGATTATCATCCGGGTAAAGCAAATGTTGTTGCTGATGCCTTGAGTCGGAAGTCTTTAGCAGGATTTACTGTTTATTTGCTCTCGTTGCTTGTTGAGTTGAGAGCATTGCATGCTAGTTTTATACCTTGTGATGATGGTGCATTGTTGGCACAGTTGCAATTGAAACCAATATTGTTGGATCAGATTAAAGAGGCTCAATTGGCTGATGCAAAGATTCAAAAGATTGTTTCAGATTGTCAGAATGGAAAGAGTCGAGATTTTATTGTGAGAGGTGATGGGAGTCTTTGGTTTAAGAACAGAATGTGTGTACTTGATAATGCTAAATTGAGAAGGATTATATTAAAGGAAGCACATCAATCAGTATTTGCTATGCATCCGGGTAATACAAAGATGTATCATGATTTGAGACAGCATTATTGGTGGTCTGGTATGAAGAGAGACATTGCAGATTTTGTGTCTACATGTCTCACATGTCAGAGGGTAAAAGCTGAGCATCAAGTTCCAACAGGGTTACTTCAACCTTTAGCAGTGCTTGAATGGAAATGGGATAGAGTAACCATGGATTTCGTGTCTGGTCTGCCATTGACACAAAGAAAGCATGATGCTATTTGGGTGATTGTTGACAGGTTGACGAAGACAGCTCATTTTCTTCCGGTTCGGATGGATTACTCTTTGGAAAGGTTAGCTGAGCTGTATATCCATGAGATTGTGAAGCTGCATGGTGTTCCAACTTCTATAGTGTCTGATCGAGATCCCCGATTTACTTCAAGGTTTTGGAAGAGTTTACATGGTGCTTTGGGTTCTCGATTACACTTCAGTACTGCTTTCCATCCGCAGACAGATGGACCGTCAGAGAGAGTGATACAGATTATCGAGGACATGTTGAGAAGTTGTGTCATTGATTTCTCTGGAGGTTGGGATAGATTCTTACCACTTGTGGAATTTGCATACGATAATAGTCATCAATCCAGCATTGGTATGGCCCCATTTGAAGCATTGTATGGTAGACGGTGCAGAACACCTCTATGTTGGAATGAACTTGGTGAAAGTAAGTTACTTGGTCCTGATTTGGTTAAAGAAACTGAAGAGAAAGTGAAAATGATTCGAGATAGGTTGAAAACAGCTTCGGACCGACAGAAATCTTATTCAGATTTGAAGAGGCGAGACATTGAATATAATGTGGGAGATAAAGTATTTTTGAAGGTGTCTCCTTGGAAAAAGATATTGAGGTTTGGTCGGAAAGGGAAATTGAGTCCTCGTTTCATTGGACCTTATGAAGTATTGGAAAGAGTTGGGCCAGTTGCTTATAGGCTTGCTTTGCCACCTGAGTTGGATAGGATCCATAATGTATTCCATGTTTCTATGTTGAGGAGGTATAGATTAGATCCATCTCATGTGTTATCAGTTGAATCTATTGAAGTGAGTCCAGATCTGACTTTTGAAGAAGAACCAGTTGCTATTTTGGCTTATGGAATGAAAGAGTTGAGACATAAGAAAGTGCCAATTGTGAAGATTCTTTGGAAGAATCATGGTAGAGAAGAATCAACTTGGGAGAATGAGCAAGCGATGCTAGACCAATATCCTCAACTGTTTCAGATTTGATATCAGGTAATTTCGATGATGAAATTTCTTTTTAGAGGGGGAGAATTGTAATATCCCAAAATATACCCTAGAAGTTTGGTGTTATAATTGTTGTAATTGAAGTAAGTGTATTTGTGTTTAATTGGAAAAGAGAAAATAAGTGAAGAGAGAGTTTATATGTTGTATATATGTAAATAAATATAACATATACACAAGTCAATGGGAAAGTCAAAGGAAGAGATTAATTATTGATTAATTGTGTTTAAGGGATAGTTTATATTAAGTGGGTTAGAGTGGAAGTGGATATTTTTAATATTTTATAACAAATACATGGATGAGAGGATTTTAAGGAAAAGTGGGTTTGACATGGCTTATTTGGTTTTCTTTCTTTCTTTTTCCTGTGTGGTCCTCAACCATTTCTCTCTTTCTCTTTGTTTTACTGTGTTGTTCGGCCATCAAGAAGAAAGAGAGCAAGTTAGAGATTTGTTTTTCCAAGTTCAAGATTAAAGAGAGTTTTCAAAAGATCAAGTTGAAGGTTTAAGAGTTCTCCATCTTTGGTAAGTCCTAGCTCGATTTCTTGTGTTGTTTTTGAGGTTATATGGGTTTTTGAGTTGAAGCTGTGTTTGAGAATGTGTTTGGTTAGATTGTGTGGTGTTTAAGTGGTTTTGGATTTTGGGGTTGGATTGAAGAAAAGAATAAGTTGGTTGGTATAGATTGAGTTGTGGTTATGTTTAGAGTTTTTGATGATGTTTGTGATTTGTGTTTGATGTGTGTTTTGGCTTGTTTTGGTGTTGTTGCAAGTTTGAGATGATGTTTGGGTATGTTTTGTTAAGTTTGGTGGAAGTGGATGTTGGTGGATAGAAGTGATTTGTAGTTGTGGTGTTGTTTTGGCCAGAATCTGGGTTTTTGGCCTGACACGCCCATGAGCACGTCCAGGGTTCCTAGGCATGTCAATTGTTCTGTGTGGCAGTAGGTTTGACACGGCCAGTAACACGCCCGTGTTATTGAGCGTGTCATAGCTACTGTGAGAATGGAGAATTTACATGGCCAGGAGCACGTTCAGGTTGTTGGACGTGTTGATGTATTTGTGTGAGGCAGTATGTATTACATGCCCAGTGACACGCCCGTGGTCATGAGTGTGTAATAGCTTCTGTGTTGTGGAGTTAGGGCACGGTCAGGAACACGCCCGTGTGGTTGAGCGTGTCATGTGTAGAGATTGCCCTAGTTAACTCTTAACTTGATTACTTCTTGTGTATCCTTAAGTAAGTGTGTGTTATATTTGTTGGATTAGGTCTTGAAGAAGGTGATTTGTCATTGATTTAAGAAGCATAAGAACCTTGGGAAAGGGAGTGTTTTGAGTTGTGTAAATTGCTTTTGAGGTAAGTACACATCTTGAATTATTGCATTGTTGATTCTTGTGAAGAATGTACTTTGCTATGCTTATATCAATGATGATATATATATGTATTATATGAATGATATGATGATACAAATGATTGTACATTTGAAAGAGGAATTGCTAAGATGGGTATTGAGATATGCTATGATGTGAAGCCATTGTGTTTGGCTATGATGATTCAATTGAAAGATATAAGGCATGTTTGCCTAATTGATGATGAGAATTGAGAATGAAATAATAAATGAATTGTGTGGCTAATGTGTTATTCAATTTTCAGAGTTTGTTGTTGGTGGCATGCCTAATGATAGTAATACTCTCTTGAAGTTAGGTTGGGCTTGATCCTTGAAGCCAAGTAGGGTAGAAGTTTAACATGTTTTACTCCCCTTGAAGCTTGTTTGGGTCTAGTCCTTGAAGCCTAATTGAGATGTTACAACCCTTGAAGCTAGGTTGGGTTGGTTCTTGAAGCCAAGTTGGGTTGAGACTTAGCATGCTTTGGTCCCCTTGAAGCTTGGTTGAACCTAATCCTTGAAGCCTAGTTGGGTTTATTATAATGATAAATGTGATGATTAAACAAAAACATTTACTCTGAAATTAAAGGGCATATTAGAGTGTTTTGGGCCCATGCTTGTCTTTGTATATAATGTGATTCTTGAATGGTAAAATCAATGGAACTATGAAGATGTAATATGAATATTGTTATGACATTGAATGTAGTATGATGTGGTAATGTGATGTGCTTCTATGTGTGTGGTTTATGAAATATAAAGGTATGTTGTTAGCCCTCCATCTATGATGTTTATTTGCTATTAAAATGTGTGACATTATATTGCACTAAAGCATAATACTAGCATACTTTGTACTACTAAGCCGTTGGCTTAGCGCGATAGTGTTTGATCGTGCAGGTGACAGAGTTGAACCTGAGAGTTCTTCAAGACCGAGTGAGAGTAGACATTGAAGAGTTCATTTTGGGACTTAAAGATCAGAGAAGAGCTGCCAATCATGTATATATTCTATGTTTTGTAAACTTTGATTTATAACATATTTGTAATACCTTCCGCTGTGAATTATTAAACATTTTATATATAGTGTCTTTTGGATTTCTTTTATTTGTTTGAGATTGGTTTCACTTGTTTACAAAGATATTTGATGTGTCTTTTTAAACCGTGGCATTTTCTATATTCAGTATACGTATATTACGATCGTTTAAGCATGCTTGGTACGTATACAGGGTATAGAGGTGTTACAATTGTTTTGGTATCAGAGCCTAGGTTTGAGTTTCTCAACCTAGGTAAAGTGAAAAAAAAGAGTGTTTTGATTTTAAAACGTGGATTTTTGAATAACATACATGTTTGGCATTGGCAGTCTCTGATCTTTAATGAAAGGTATTCTGCTGTGTTTGCAGATATAGGTTGTGATGGATTCTCACTCACGTCAGTCAGTTGAGGGTAGTGCTGAGAGTATAGCTCCTGATGAGATTAAAGAGGGAGCTAGAGTGGATAGTGTTGGAGAGATACCTGCTTCTGTATTGGGGAGACCAGCTGGTGAGGATGTTCCACCAGTTTGGCTTAGGCATGTGGTTGAGGCTTTGAGGCAAGCACCTGTGCAACCACCGCCACCACCCCCACAGCCTTTGGTATCAGTGAGGCATTATGACAAATTACAGAAGTATGGAGCATAAGATTTCTTGGGTACTATTGATCCAGCTGTAGCTGAGCAGTGGCTAGATAAAGTACAGAGAATATTTGTTCAGTTGCAAGCCACTCCAGAGGAAAAGTTTGATTATGCAAGATCATTGTTGCAAAAGGACGCATATGACTGGTGGAAGACAGTGCCCCATGCTATGGATGATCCACCAACATTGTCCTATGCCGATTTTCTAAGAGAGTTTGAATTGAAGTATACTCCCAGGGAGTACAAAGATGTGAAGAAAATGGAGTTTCTAAGCTTGAAGCAAGATCACCGGACGGTGACGGAATATGAGTTAGAGTTTATCCGGTTGAGCCAGTATGCTGGGGGTATTATATCTGATGAGATAGATAGATGCCGGAGATTTGAGGAGGGATTGAGGCCCTCTATCATGTGTTTGGTGGCTGGATCTAGATATCGTGATTTTCCCCAGCTGGTTGCAGCAGCTAGGAGTGTGGAGAGGGCTCAGGTTATTGCAGCTGCTTCAGAGGAAGAGATCAGGGTTAGAAGGCCCCAGTTTGAGGCAGGGTCTTCGTCTGTGAAAAGAGGTAAAGGAAGTTTTGTTCCTCGGATTAGTAGGAGTCAGAGGCCAGCGGGTAGGTCAGTACAGTTTCAGAGGCAGAGATCTAGACCTACAGTTTCAGTGGCGAGTGCTCCGACCCCAGTGACTCAGAGATACACCTTACCCATATGCATTCATTGTGGTAGGCCACATGGTGGTACTTGTTGGAAGACTGGTGTAGCAGGGGTATGTTTCAGATGTGGATCTCCCGATCATTTTGTGAGAGATTGTCCTGAGAGACAGGAGCGGATGTCAGTGGATACTGCAGCTTCCCGACCTAGTGTGAGGGGAGGTCGAGGAGGCAGAGGTTTCAGCAGAGGAGGCAGATCTGGGTTCAATTCTAGAGGAGGTTCTACATCCAGGGAGAGTAGACCAGAGGAGGCTGGATCTTCTCAGAGGATTTATGTGATGCAAAAGCAACTAGATGCTTCGGCAGTCATAGCTGGTACTTTTTCTTTATTTGGTATTTTAGTACTTGCTTTGATTGATCCCGGATCCACACATTCATATATTAGTGCATCTGTTTTGCCTATGTCTGATGTGCATGCTGAATCCCTAGGATTTGAGGTAGTGGTGACAAATCCTTTAGGGCATAGTGTGATTATTAGCAAAGTGCACCGAGATAGTGCAGTGATGGTGCAAGGTGAGGAGTTTCTTGGAGATTTGATTGAGATGCCTTTTAAGGAATATGATGTGATCCTAGGCATGGACTGGTTATCTAGACATAGAGCTGTGGTTGACTGCAAAAAAAATTTGTTACCTTGAGAACCAGCGATGGTAGAGAGGTGTTAGTATCTAGTGAGCAGGGACAGCTAGCATCCTTGTTTGTTTCAGCTGTTGCAGCTAGGAGATTGATTAGAATACCTTGCTTATGTTGTGGATACTAGAGTAAAAGGTTCTCAACTTGATGATATACCCACAGTTGCAGAGTTTCCAGATGTGTTTCCAGAGGAATTGCCAGGGTTGCCTCCTGAGAGAGAGGTGGAGTTCGGTAATTAATTATTGCCTGGTACCACTCCTATCTCTATTACTCCTTATAGAATGGCACCTGCTGAACTGAGAGAATTGAAGGTGCAGTTGCAGGAGTTCCTGGATAAAGGGTTTGTTCGCCCTAGTGTTTCACTGTGGGGAGCTCCTGTTTTGTTTGTAAAGAAGAAGGATGGTACTATGAGATTGTGTATCGATTATAGGCAATTGAACAAAGTGACTATCAAGAATAAATATCCTTTGCCTAGAATTGATGATCTCTTTGATCAATTGAAGGGAGCAGCAGTGTTTTCTAAAATTGATTTGAGATCAGGGTACCATCAGTTGAGGGTCAGAGCTGAAGATATTCCTAAGACCGCCTTTCGGACCAGTTATGGGCATTATGAGTTTCTAGTTATGCCTTTTGGTTTGACGAATGCACCTGCAGTTTTTATGGACTTGATGAATAGGGTGTTTAGGCCCTATTTGGATCAGTTTGTAGTGGTCTTTATAGATGATATTTTGGTGTATTCGCGTAATGAGGAAGAGCATGACAAGCATCTGCGGATTGTGTTGCAAATTTTGAGAGAGAAGCAATTGTTTGCTAAACTATCGAAATGTGAGTTTTGGCTTGACCAGGTTACTTTTCTCGGTCATATAGTTTCAGCAGAGGGTATTAGAGTTGATCCGAGTAAAGTTGAAGCTATTTTGAATTGGAGTCCACCAAAGTCTGTGACTGAAGTTAGAAGTTTTCTGTGTTTGGCAGGCTATTACCGACTGTTTGTGAAGGGATTTTCTTTGATAGCTACTCCACTTACCAGATTGCTTCGAAAGGGAGTTAGATTTGTGTGGACAGATCACTGTCAGGCTAGCTTCAATCAGTTGAGAGAAATGTTGACTCAAGCGCCTGTTCTTACTTTACCTGTGGAAGATAAACCATATGTGATTTACAGTGATGCTTCACATAGTGGTTTGGGTTGTGTTCTAATGCAAGAAGGTAAGGTGATAGCTTATGCTTCTCGACAGTTGAAACCGCATGAGCTCAATTATCCGACCCATGATTTGGAATTAGCAGCCATTGTGTTTGCATTGAAGATTTGGCGACATTACCTATATGGGGAGAAGTGTTTTATCTATACTGATCATAAAAGTTTAAAATAATTGGGTGTCCAAAGAGAACTCAATCTTCGACAGAGAAGATGGTTGGAATTGATTAAAGACTACGACTGTTTGATTGATTATCATCCGGGTAAAGCAAATGTTGTTGCTGATGCCTTGAGTCGGAAGTCTTTAGCAGGATTTACTGTTTATTTGCTCTCGTTGCTTGTTGAGTTGAGAGCATTGCATGCTAGTTTTATACCTTGTGATGATGGTGCATTGTTGGCACAGTTGCAATTGAAACCAATATTGTTGGATCAGATTAAAGAGGCTCAATTGGCTGATGCAAAGATTCAAAAGATTGTTTCAGATTGTCAGAATGGAAAGAGTCGAGATTTTATTGTGAGAGGTGATGGGAGTCTTTGGTTTAAGAACAGAATGTGTGTACCTGATAATGCTAAATTGAGAAGGATTATATTAAAGGAAGCACATCAATCAGTATTTGCTATGCATCCGGGTAATACAAAGATGTATCATGATTTGAGACAGCATTATTGGTGGTCCGGTATGAAGAGAGACATTGCAGATTTTGTGTCTAAATGTCTCACATGTCAGAGGGTAAAAGCTGAGCATCAAGTTCCAACAGGGTTACTTCAACCTTTAGCAGTGCCTGAATGGAAATGGGATAGAGTAACCATGGATTTCGTGTCTGGTCTGCCATTGACACAAAGAAAGCATGATGCTATTTGGGTGATTGTTGACAGGTTGACGAAGACAGCTTATTTTCTTCCGGTTCGGATGGATTACTCTTTGGTAATACAGAGATGTATCATGATTTGAGACAGCATTATTGGTGGTCCGGTATGAAGAGAGACATTGCAGATTTTGTGTCTAAATGTCTCACATGTCAGAGGGTAAAAGCTGAGCATCAAGTTCCAATAGGGTTACTTCAACCTTTAGCAGTGCCTGAATGGAAATGGGATAGAGTAACCATGGATTTCGTGTCTGGTCTGCCATTGACACAAAGAAAGCATGATGCTATTTGGGTGATTGTTGACAGGTTGACGAAGACAGCTCATTTTCTTCCGGTTCGGATGGATTACTCTTTGGTAATACAGAGATGTATCATGATTTGAGACAACATTATTGGTGGTCCGGTATGAAGAGAGACATTGCAGATTTTGTGTCTAAATGTCTCACATGTCAGTGGGTAAAAGCTGAGCATCAAGTTCCAACAGGGTTACTTCAACTTTTAGCAGTGCCTGAATGGAAATGGATAGAGTAACCATGGATTTCGTGTCTGGTCTGCCATTGACACAAAGAAAGCATGATGCTATTTGGGTGATTGTTGACAGGTTGACGAAGACAGCTCATTTTCTTTCGGTTCGGATGGATTACTCTTTGGAAAGGTTAGCTGAGCTGTATATCCATGAGATTGTGAAGCTGCATGGTGTTCCAACTTCTATAGTGTCTGATCGAGATCCCCGATTTACTTCAAGGTTTTGGAAGAGTTTACATGGTGCTTTGGGTTCTCGATTACACTTCAGTACTGCTTTCCATCCGCAGACAGATGGACAGTCAGAGAGAGTGATACAGATTATCGAGGACATGTTGAGAAGTTGTGTCATTGATTTCTCTGGAGGTTGGGATAGATTCTTACCACTTGTGGAATTTGCATACAATAATAGTCATCAATCCAGCATTGGTATGGCCCCATTTGAAGCATTGTATGGTAGACGGTGCAGAACATCTCTATGTTGAAATGAACTTGGTGAAATTAAGTTAATTGGTCCTGATTTGGTTAAAGAAACTGAAGAGAAAGTGAAAATGATTCGAGATAGGTTGAAAACAACTTCGGACCGACAGAAATCTTATTCAGATTTGAAGAGGAGAGACATTAAATATAATGTGGGAGATAAAGTATTTTTGAAGGTGTCTCCTTGGAAAAAGATATTGAGGTTTGGTCGGAAAGGGAAATTGAGTCCTCGTTTCATTGGACCTTATGAAGTATTGGAAAGAGTTGGGCCAGTTGCTTATAGGCTTGCTTTGCCACCTGAGTTGGATAGGATCCATAATGTATTCCGTGTTTCTATGTTGAGGAGGTACAGATCAGATCCATCTCATGTGTTATCAGTTGAATCTATTGAAGTGAGTCCAGATCTGACTTTTGAAGAAGAACCAGTTGCTATTTTGGCTTATGGAATGAAAGAGTTGAGACATAAGAAAGTGCCAATTGTGAAGATTCTTTGGAAGAATCATGGTAGAGAAGAATCAACTTGGGAGAATGAGCAAGCGATGCTGGACCAATATCCTCAACTGTTTCAGATTTAATATCAGGTAATTTCGAGGACGAAATTTCTTTTTAGAGGGGGAGAATTGTAATATCCCAAAATATACCCTAGAAGTTTGGTGTTATAATTGTTGTAATTGAAGTAAGTGTATTTGTGTTTAATTGGAAAAGAGAAAATAAGTGAAGAGAGAGTTTATATGTTGTATATATGTAAATAAATATAACATATACACAAGTCAATGGGAAAGTCAAAGGAAGAGATTAATTATTGATTAATTGTGTTTAAGGGATAGTTTATGTTAAGTGGGTTAGAGTGGAAGTGGATATTTTTAATATTTTATAACAAATACTTGGATGAGAGGATTTTAAGGAAAAGTGGGTTTGACTTGGCCTATTTGGTTTTCTTTCTTTCTTTTTCCTGCGTGGTCCTCAACCATTTCTCTCTTTCTCTTTGTTTTTCTGTGTTGTTCGGCCATCAAGAAGAAAGAGAGCAAGTTAGAGATTTGTTCTTCCAAGTTCAAGATTAAAGAGAGTTTTCAAAAGATCAAGTTGAAGGTTTAAGAGTTCTCCATCTTTGGTAAGTCCTATCTCGATTTCTTGTGTTGTTTTTGAGGTTATATGGGTTTTTGAGTTGAAGTTGTGTTTGAGAATGTGTTTGGTTAGATAGTGTGGTGTTTAAGAGTGTTTGGTTTAAGTGGTTTTGGATTTTGGGGTTGGATTGAAGAAAAGAATAAGTTGGTTGGTATAGATTGAGTTGTGGTTATGTTTAGAGTTTTTGATGATGTTTGTGATTTGTGTTTGATGTGTGTTTTGGCTTGTTTTGGTGTTGTTGCAAGTTTGAGATCATGTTTGGGTATGTTTTGTTAAGTTTGGTGGAAGTGGATGTTGGTGGATAGAAGTGATTTGTAGTTGTGGTGTTGTTTTGGCCGGAATCTGGATTTTTGGCCTGACACGCCCATGAGCACGTCCAGGGTTCTTAGGCGTGTCAATTGTTCTGTGTGGCAGTAGGTTTGACACGGCCAGTAACACGCCCGTGTTATTGAGCGTGTCATAGCTACTGTGAGAATGGAGAATTTACACGGCCAGGAGCACGTTCAGGTTGATGGACGTGTTGATGTATTTGTGTAAGGCAGTATGTATTACACGCCCAGTGACACGCCCATGGTCATGAGCGTGTAATAGCTTCTGTGTTGTGGAGTTAGGGCACGATCAGGAACACGCCCGTGTGGTTGAGCGTGTCATGTGTAGAGATTGCCCTAGTTAACTCTTAACTTGATTACTTCTTGTGTATCCTTAAGTAAGTGTGTGTTATATTTGTTGGATTAGGTCTTGAAGAAGGTGATTTGTCATTGATTTAAGAAGCATAAGAACCTTGGGAAAGGGAGTGTTTTGAGTTGTGTAAATTGCTTTTGAGGTAAGTACACATCCTGCATTATTGCATTGTTGATTCTTGTGAAGAATGTACTTTGCTATGCTTATATCAATGATGATATATATATGTATTATATGAATGATATGATGATACAAATGATTGTACATTTGAAAGAGGAATTGCTAAGATGGGTATTGAGATATGCTATGATGTGAAGCCATTGTGTTTGGCTATGATGATTCAATTGAAAGATATAAGGCATGTTTGCCTAATTGATGATGAGAATTGAGAATGAAATAATAAATGAATTGTGTGGCTAATGTGTTATTCAATTTTCAGAGTTTGTTGTTGGTGGCATGCCTAATGATAGTAACACTCTCTTGAAGTTAGGTTGGGCTTGATCCTTGAAGCCAAGTTGGGTAGAAGTTTAACATGTTTTACTCCCCTTGAAGCTTGGTTGGGTCTAGTCCTTGAAGCCTAATTTAGATGTTACAACCCTTGAAGCTAGGTTGGGTTGGTTCTTGAAGCCAAGTTGGGTTGAGACTTAGCATGCTTTGTTCCCCTTGAAGCTTGGTTGAACCTAATCCTTGAAGCCTAGTTGGGTTTATGATAATGATAAATGTGATGATTAAACCAAAACATTTACTCTGAAAATTGAATGGCATATTAGAGTGTTTTGGGCCCATGCTTGTCTTTGTATATAATGTGATTCTTGAATGGTAAAATCAATGGAACTATGAAGATGTAATATGAATATTGTTATGACATTGAATGTAGTATGATGTGGTAATGTGATGTGCTTCTATGTGTGTGGTTTATGAAATATAAAGGTATGTTGTTAGCCTTCCATCTATTATGTTGATTTGTTATTAAAATGTGTGACATTATATTGCACTAAAGCATAATACTAGCATACTTTGTACTACTAAGCCATTGGCTTAGCGCGATAGTGTTTGATCGCGCAGGTGACAGAGTTGGACCTGAGAGTTCTTCAAGACCGAGTGAGAGTAGCCATTGAAGAGTTCATTTTGGGACTTAAAGATCAGAGAAGAGCTGCCAATCATGTATATATTCTATGTTTTGTAAACTTTGATTTATAACATATTTGTAATACCTTCCGCTGTGAATTATTAAACATTTTATATATAGTGTCTTTTGGATTTCTTTTATTTGTTTGAGATTGGTTTCACTTGTTTACAAAGATATTTGTTGTGTCTTTTTAAACTGTGGCATTTTCTATATTCAGTATATGTATATTACGATCGTTTAAGCATGCTTGGTACGTATACAGGGTATAGAGGTGTTACAATTCATGCACAACCAATGTACCAAGTAGCTTAACACATTTTTCAACCAAAATTAGTTAAGCCCAAATGTCATGCTAACATAACCAATGTATTCAATGTTTGTACATACCTCAAATAGCAACCCAAAGCAAGCTTAAACTACCTCTAACCCTATCTTTCCAACTTACCCTTCACAACTTGGATGAAGCAAATCAACCTCCCTCAATGCCTAAACCAAATGCGATAACAAATAATCATTTACTATCACATTTAATAGCAATTCCAATATTAAACCATAATTAAACATCACTCCTATAAATTTTCAAAAATTTAGCCTTTCCTTACTTTAACATTAGAATTCCATACTATTCCATTTAAATTAGTGTTTTAAGTTTATTTATATTATTAAAAATATATTTTAATACATTTAAACCATTTACATTACAAAAACACATTCTTATACACAAAACCGTAAAATGGCATAACCTTCCCCCATTGAAGATTTTCCATTCCAACACAATCCATTAATCATTTCAAGCTTATTTTCATCACTTTTAACACTAAACAACATGCTTAAACAAATAAAATCACACAATTCAATAACTTTGGAAAATTACTTTTCCAAAACCCTAAATCTCCACATCCATTCTCAAACTCCAACCAAACACAACCAAATTCAATATTTGACTTTAAAATACTTGTTTATTCAAAACAACTCATTTGAAATCAATTTGCACAATTAAAGCTCATGTTTTCACAAACCCAAAAGTTTCATAACCCTAAATTCTCTCTCTTCACCATTCTTTATTCAAACTTTATCATCTCTTCAGTCTAACCTTAAAATCATATTTAACTACCCAAAATAACATCATACACACCAATTTCAATAATTATAACATACTACTTAAAAATCCAAATTCACACATAATCCAAATTTCCATGGAATTCAAAGAAAAGAGTTGGAAACTTACCAAATTTGGTGGAAATCACCAAAAATCCACTTTAAACTTGTTAAATCCTTCAATTTATGGAGTATGAATTACTCAAAATCTTACTCCAAACTCCCATGGAATTTCGGCCTAGATGAAGAAGAAGAAGAAGATGAAGACTTTTTAATTTTCTTTTTTTTTCCTTTCATCTTTATTTTAAACCATATATATATATATATTAAAATAATTTAATAATTATTTATTTAATTATTTATTTAATAAATTAAAAGTCCTAAATTTCCTCTTTCATTCAAAAATAATTTATTTTTGAATTATTTTATTAATTTTAAAATTTTAAAATTTATTTACAAAAATACCATTGGATTTTAACTTTTCTTTTAAAAGAGTTGACCAATGTATATGTTAAGTGTATGTTAGGTATATTTCACATATACATTATACTTTTTCACTTAAAATCCTTTTATTTTCCATTTAAATCATTAATTTAATTTATACAATTTAATTATAATATATTTTATCAAATATCCAAAAATTAGAAATTTAAAAAAAAAAATTTTGGATATTACAATTCTCTCCCCCTAAAATAAATTTTGTCCTCGAAAATACCTGCTCTCAAGTCAGGAATAATTGGAGAAACTGACTCTGTATCATCTGCTCACTCTCTCATGTTGCCTCCTCAGTTACATGATTCCTCCAAAAGACTTTCACAAGTGGCACCCTCTTATTCCTCAATTCTTTAACCTCTCGTGCCAAAATCGCCACTGGTTCTTCATCGTAAGTCAGATCTGGACTCACCTCAATAGACTCCACTGATATGATATGAGATGGGTCAGACCTGTATCTCTGAAGCATAGAGACATGGAAGACATTATGAATTCGATCCAATTCAGGCGGCAACACTAGTCTATAAGCCACTGGAACAACTCTCTCCAACACCTCATATGGTCCTATGAAACGAGGACTCAACTCCCCTTTTCGACCGAACCTCAGAATCCACCTCCATGGAGACATCTTTAGAATTACTTATCTCCCACACTGAACTCTATGTCTCTTCTATTCAAATCTGAATAGGATTTTTGTCGGTCTGAAGCTGCTTTCAAATGACCCCGAATCACCTTCACTTTCTCTTCTGTTTCCGTAATCAAATCGGGACCGACCAGTTTACCTTCTCCGACCTTTTCCCAACACAAAGGTGTCCTGCATCTCCTACCATATAAGGCTTCATAAGGAGCCATCCCAATACTGGACTAATGACTATTGTTATAAGCAAATTCAATTAGTGGAAAAAATCTATCCCAATTCCTAGTAAAATCAATGATAGAGCTCCTCAACATATCCTCCAGAATCTGTATCACTCTCTCTAACTGCCCATCTATCTGAGGATGGAAAGTAATACTAAAATACAATCGAGAACCCAAAGCATCATGCAAACTCTTCCGAAACCTCAAAGTAAACCGGGGATCTCGATCCGACACCAAAGAAACTGGGACTCCATGCAACCTCACTATCTCATTGATAATCCATCCAAACTGGAAGAAAATGAGATGTCTTAGTCATCCAATCAACTATCACCCAGATTACATCATGCTTTCTCTGGGTCAAAGGCAGTCCAATTTCAAAATACATTGTCACTCGCACCTATTTCCACTAGGGCACTGATAAAGGTTGGAGCAATCCTGAAGGAACTTGGTGATCAGCCTTCACTTTCTGCCAAGTGAGACATCTGGATACAAACTCTGCTATGTCCCTCTTCATACCTGACCACCAATAATGTCGCTTCAAGTCCTGATACATTTTGGTACTCCTAGGGTGTATAGCAAAAAGTGACTGATATGCTTCCTCTAATATCATTCTTTTCAATTCTGCCTTATCAAGAATACACAACCTATCTCTGTACCATATACTACCATCATCCCTCACATAAAAGTCTCAACTCTCCCTTCTCACAAACCAACACAATTTTCTGGATTCCCTCATCTACCAACTGAGCCTCCCTTATATGATCCAACAAGATTGGCCTCAACTACAACTGAGCCATCAAAGCACCATCATTAGAAGACTCAAATCTAGCATGCAATGCTCTCAACTCAACAAGCAACGAGAGTGAATAAGTAGTCAAACCTGCCAAAGACTTCTGACTCAAGGCATCAGCAACAACATTTGCCTTGCCAGGATGATAATCAATCAAACATTCTTAGTCTTTGATCAACTCTAACCATCGTCTATGCCGAAGATTCAGCTCTTTCTGAACACCCAGGTATTTCAAACTCTTGTGATCCGTATAAATGAAACACTTTTTCACATACAAGTAATGCCGCCAAATCTTCAAGGTAAAAACTATTGCTGCTAATTCCAAATCATACGTCAGGTAATTGTTGCGCTCAAATTAAGTACTACTACAAAGCGTCACTCGCAAGTATACGAGGTTGCTGTAGCTAAGGTGATCACTCCAAGGTCATTTCCCCAAGAAGGTATGGTTCGTAATAGCTTGATTAACACTTATTTAAATGCATGACAGTTTGTTTTGTCGTGATGGTACGAGAATAATTTAAACCTAAAATTAACGTGCGTAGGGATTAGTGTGTGTGATGGGTGTACAAAATCAAATCGATTCTTGGGAAGGTGCCTAGGGTCATAAATCCATTCAATCAAAGCTCAATTATCAAATTATCCATTAACATAACCTTGTAAATTAATTTGTTCCTTAAGGTTAATCAGTCAATTACCCATCCATTAGTTCTCACATTCATGAATTAGCAATAACCAATTATTTCACATTATCAAATTAATGAAACCCTAGAACTTATATTTCTAATTCATTTATAGGGTGGTCGATTATATAGTTCCGATATCGGATTTCACCTCTCGGTCCGTCATCCAATATTCAAAGATCAATAGGTAGCTAATCTATCAACCTAGCATTTAATGCAATACAATCAACCAATCAACAAGGAACATCAATGGAAATATCAAATCAAAACATTCAACCAAATATACTACAAACCCTAGGCATGGGTATTTAGCTCAACATCATCAATTTAAAACATTCATTCAACTGAATATAAAACAAATACAAATTGTCCATTGCAATATCAATCTCTTAATACAATAATAACAATAAGAATTGAATTAAAAGAGAGAATAGAAAAACCCCTTCTAAAAAAGCCAAGAGTAGGATTACTAGTCTTCCTCCTAGCTCCACTTGATGTATGATGAAGAACTCAAGCCCTCTTCAATGGTTGATTCCCCTTTGCAATGTGGAATGGAGCTTTCTCAAGTCACCAAACCTTTGGATGGAGCTTTCTCAAGTCACCAACTCTTCAATTGATTTTGCCTTTGGAAGATGGAATGGAGCTTTCTCAAGTCACCAATCCCTTCAATGAAGCTTCTTCAACCTTCAAGAGCTTGTTTAACCCAATTTATCCCAAAGTATCTCAAAGATCTTATCAATGGAAGCTGGAGAAGGTGGAGAGGATAGAAATGGAGGCTAAAGATGAAGGGACAAGGGAGAGACAAGGGAGAGTGTCACTCTCTCCCTCTCCCAAATTTTTTGCAAAAATTGTTCAAGAACAACCAAGAACTCCCTCCATTTTACTCTTCCTCTCCTTTTCATTCATTCAAAAATCAACACCCATGCCTTCCAAATCACACCATTTCCCTTTGTTCCCCACTATTTCTTTGTTTAGTATTTCTTTTTGGCAAGCATAAGGCATTGTTCCCCTCTTCGTACAAAGAAATTCAAATTTTTCAAGTGTGACAAGGCCAAGCCAAGAGTGGCTTGGCCATGTCTCTTGATTTTCCTTGGGACACGGCCAAGCTTGCTGGCCGTGTCCCTCACTGTCTCTTTCTTTCTTTCTTTTTCTTTCTTTTCTTTTGGTCTCAAGTAGGTGACACGGCCACAAGCTTAGCCGTGTCACATGAGTGTGTTTGTTTCTGTTTCTTTTCTTTCCTTCTTTGCTTGCTCCAAGACCTGTTGGCATGAAATGGGACTCGGCCAAGCTTGCTGGCCGTGTCATGTGACACGGCCAGTGGCTTGGCCATGTCACTGAGTGTGTCTTCTTCTGTGTGCTTCTTTTCCTTCTCTTCTTTGGCTCAATATGGGACACGGCCAAGCCATCTCTTGGCTTAGCCGTGTCATGTGACACGGCCAAGCCATCTCTTGGCTTAGCCGTGTCATGTGACACTGCCAGTGGCTTGGCCATGTCACTGAGTGTGTCCACTTCTGTTTCTTCATTTTTACTCTTTCTTTGCTTTGTTCTTTGTTTTGCTCTTTGAATGAGACACGGCCAGAGGCTTGGCCGTGTCTCATGGCCATGTCAAGCTCTGCCAACTGCATTCTTTGAGGAACACGGCCAAGCTTGATTTGGCTTGGCCATGTCTTGCTTGGTTCATGCTTTTCTTGCACTGTTTTGATCTTCCAAGGGTGTTTTTGCACCTAAACCTAAAAACAACACTTTAAACACACTTAAAATAAAAATTAATCAAAACATTAACTAAAATACACATAAAATCATACTAAAAACTAGTACAAAAATGATCTAAACATATACCCCACACTTAACTCCTTGCTTGTCCCCAAGCAAGGATAAAATCAAAACACAATAAACAAGATGAATTTTGTTAAGTTCAAGAGTTATAAAGATGCATCAAGACTTCCCTATCCCTAAATTAGCAATCAATATCGAATTAAACAAAATCGACACTCATGCAATTAAGTGGTTTTCCATGCAAAACCAATGTTATCGCTCCCTTACCAACTTTTACAAGTGTTTGATCATGGTGGTGTTTACACTCATAACAATCAATGAAAGATTATTGCCATAGGCTTGCTTATCAATCAAATCTCCACCACACAATAAAAATCAAGCATCAATCAAAAGGTCTTTATTGCGTTGTAATGGGGCTAAGGTAAAGGCATGATATTTAGGAAATGTGAGCTTAATCATTAAGTTCAAGAGCACTTTAAGAATGAAGTACCCGATCATATACATAACCCAACAATCCAAAACACCTTCCTCTCATCTACCCCTTGACATTAAAGGGCTTTTCAAGAGAACTCACTTATTAAATCTTGCAATGATACATTCCAACCCTTTCAACAAGAACAACAATTATTCTTATTATTATATTCTTTTATTTTTCTCTTTTATTTTTTTATTATTATTTTTCTTTGCAATCTTAAACCTACTAAATTTAACCCCACACTTAATTCAACACAACACTCGGTCATAAATGATCTTAAAATGCTCTTGACCTAATGAAAGGATAAGAGTTAAACAACAATGTTCAAGCTAATGGTGTTGTGAAAAAGAAAGAAAAGGAAAAATAAAATAAGCTGAAAATTGGCTAACTAAGGTTGAATATAGGGTTGGTCTTTTTAAGCCAAAGTGGGTTCACCTAATTGCCTTAATCATTTTGATGCCAAATTGAAATTTTTATGTAATCTTAAAACGCATTTCAAAGCAAGTTCTAGCAAATCATCAATTAAAGATGTTTACCCACAAAAAGAATAATAAGTTGATGGCTTAATTCCTCACTAGGTTAATGTAAATGCAAGAGAAAAACCAACAAAATTGACAATAAGCACCAATTCTACTCAATTCTCCATTTCATGCTTCAAAAATTCAAAGGTCATCTATCAACAATTTTTATAACAATTGAACTTTCTAAAATTCATTTATTCAATGAAAAATATTAAAAACATTAACTAAACTTAAACAAAAATAACTTAAAAGTAAAAACACAAAACAAAAGTAAAAACACAAAACACATAATGCAGTTAAAAATAAAACATAAAATACAAAATGCACCCCACAATTAAAGATTCACATTGTCCTCAATGTGAGCATGCATACTACAGAGAGGGTTTAGATGAAACCTGATTTCCATCGTTCCCATATACGATGTGTAGGGCTCCTTCCACCCATAATGCAATTGGTGCCCATGACTGAGAGGATGAACAGCATGTAACTTTGAAATGTACCCGATGTATGGCAACCCCTAAATAGTATTCCTTGAAGAGAACATGTCTCAAAGGGACATGTGAAGGTCACCTCGGGGTGATCGTCCAGTGCTATAGGAACGTGGTAATAATCTTTATCTTTGTGTAACATGGTTCTATTCATTGTATGCTCTTCTTCACCACCAAGAGTAGAGGAGATGATTTTTGGGAACTCTTTAAGTTCAACCAAGTTTGGTTGAATTACTTCTTCATCCACTTTGACAATGTCAAGTTCCCTCTCAACAACCTCAGCATCTAAAACTAGATTACACTCCTCAAGTTCTAAATTTGGCATTTCATGTTCTTCTTCTAAAGACATACCCATCTCAAGCTTATTTCCACTTTCTCCTTGGGAGTGCATAATATAGATGTTAGAAAGTTGCTTACCTTGCTCCTCTTCTTTCAGCCTTCTTAGGAATGGAATTGGTGGCAAAGGATTCAGAGATTCATACGAATGTGATGAAGTTGATGAGTCCAAATTCTCCTCCTCTTTTGATTGAATTAACTCCTCTATATTTGGTTGTATCTCCTCACCATCTTCCTCTTGATTAGTTCCGACATTAAAGGAATCACAAAAATGGTTATATATCACATGTTCACTCCTCAAATTTGTGATTACCTTGACTTGCTCCAATTGGCTAGGAAATTCCTCCTTTTGTTGTGCTTGGAGTTGATGTGCCAGCTGCCCAACTTGCATTTCCACCCTCTTTAATGATTCCTCCAAAGAATCAAACCTCTCATTGCTCCCTTCCTGATTTTGTGTGCTAATTTGAAGGTAAGCATTCAAATCATCTTCCACTGTGGATTTCTCGAATTGATCATGGTTTTGTGAGCTAATTTGAATGAAGGCATTCAAACTATCTTCCAAAGTGGGTTCCTTAAGTTTATCTTGATTTTGTGCACTAGTTTGAATGAAGGCATTCAAACTATCTTCCAAGGTGGGTTCCTTAAGGTGATCTTGATTTCGTGTGCTAGTTTGAATGAAGGTATTCAAACTATCTTCTAATGTGGGTGGCTTAAGGTACTCTTGATTTGAATATTGTTCTTGAGAGTAAGGATTTCTTTGGTAAGGTTGAAAAAAATTTTGAGGTGGAATTTGCTGCTGGTTTTTCCAAGAAAATTTTGGTTGGCTTCCCCAGCTGGGATTATAAGGATTGGAATATGTGTCATTTCTACCCATTTGCTGGAAACCTTGGTAGTCATATTCTTCCTCTGGCCATTCTTGGTATCATCCAAAACCCATTGAACACGTATTTGCACTAAGGCCTACATTGCCACATGCTGCACATATCTCTTGGCGTGCCATAGGTGCTCTTCCTCTTGCATTTAGCACCTTAAGTTGATTCGTCAATTCTGCTAATTGCCGAGCCATGTCAGAGTCAGGGTTATCATCATAAACCCCTATGTACCTTGAAAACGGCATATTTACAAAAGGTACTCAGCAATTTAATGAAAACAAATAAAAAAAATTCAAACAAAACAAACAAACAATTAAAAGAAAGCAAACAAACAATAAAATAAAATAAAAATCAAACTATTACTACTTAACAGCCTTCCCCGGCAGCGGCGCCAAAAACTTGTTGCACTCGAATTAAGTACTACTACAAAGCGTCACTCGCAAGTATACGAGGTAGCTGTAGCTAAGGTGATAGCCCCAAGGTCTTTTCCCCAAGAAGGTGTGGTTTGTAATAGCTTGATTAACAATTATTTTAAATGCACGAGAGTTTATTTTGTCGTGATGGTGCGAGAATAATTTAAACCTAAAATTAACGTGCGTAGGGATTAGTGTGTGTGATGGGTGTACAAGATCAAATCGATTCTTGGAAAGGAGCCTAGGGTCATAGGTCCATTCAATCAAAGCTCAATTATCAAATTATCCATTAACATAACCTTGTAAATTAATTTGTTCCTTAAGGTTAATCAGTCAATTACCCATCCATTAGTTCTCACATTCATGAATTAGCAATAACCAATTATTTCACATTATCAAATTAATGAAACCCTGGAACTTATATTTCTAATTTATTAATAGGGTGGTCGATTATATAGTTCCGATATTGAATTTCACCTCTCGGTCCGTCATCCAATATTCAAAGATCAATAGGTAGCTAATTTATCAACCTAGCATTTAATGCAATACAATCAACCAATCAAAAAGGAACATCAATGGAAATATCAAATCAAAACATTCAACCAAATATACTACAAACCCTAGGCATGGGTATTTAGCTCAACATCATCAATTTAAAACATTCATTCAACTCAATATAAAATAAATACAAATTGTCCATTGTAATATCAATCTCTTAATACAACAAACAACAATAAGAATTGAATTAAAAGAGAGAATAGAAAAACCCCTTGTGAAGATGCCAACAGTAGGATTGCTAGTCTTCCTCCTAGCTCCACTTGATGTATGATGAAGAACTCAAGCCCTCTTCAATTGTTGATTCCCCTTTGCAATGTGGAATGGAGCTTTCTCAAGTCACCAAACCTTTGGATGGAGCTTTCTCAAGTCACCAACTAACTCTTCAATTGATTTGCCTTTGGAAGATGGATGGAGCTTTCTCAAGTCACCAATCCCTTCAATGAAGCTTCTTCAACCTTCAAGAGCCTGTTTAACCCAATTTATCCCAAAGAACCTCAAAGATCTTATCAATGGAAGATGGAGAAGGTGGAGAGGATAGAAATGGAGGTTGAAGATGAAGGGACAAGAGAGAGTGTCACTCTCTACCTCTCCCACGTTTTTTGCAGAAATTGTTCAAGAACAACCAAGAACTCCCTCCATTTTCCTCTTCCTATCCTTTTAATTCATTCATAAATCAACACCCATGCCTTCCAACTCACACCATTTCCATTTGTTACCCATTATTTCTTTGTTTAGTATTTCTTTTTAGAAAGCATAAGGCATTGTACCCCACTTTGTCCCCCACTTCTCACAAAGAAATTCAAAATTTTCAGGTGTGACACGGCTCTTGATTTTCCTTGGGACACGGCCAAGCTTGCTGGCCGTGTCCCTAACTGCTTCTTTCTTTCTTTTCTTTTGGTCTCAAGGAGGTGGCATGACCAAGCCAAGAGTGGCTTGGCCGTGTCTCATGTGACACGACCACAAGCTTTTTCGTGTCACATGAGTGTGTTTGCTTCTGCTTCTTGTCTTTCCTTCTTTGCTTGCTCCAAGACCTGTTGGCATGAAATGGGACACAGCCAAGCTTGCTGGCCGTGTCATGTGACACGGCCAGTGGCTTGGCCGTGTCACTGAGTGTGTCTTCTTCTGTGTGCTTCTTTTCCTTCTCTTCTTTGGCTCAATATGGGACACGGCCAAGCCATCTCTTGGCTTGGCCGTGTCATGTGACATGGGCAGTGGCTTGGCCGTGTCACTGAGTGTGTCCACTTCTGTTTCTTCATTTTTGCTCTTTCTTTGCTTTGTTCTTTGTTTTGCTCTTTGAATGAGACATGGCCAGAGGCTTGGACGTGTCTCATGGCCCTGTCAAGCTCTGCCAACTTCATTCTTTGAGGAACAAGGCCAAGCTTTGTTTGGCTTGGCCATGTCTTGCTTGGTTCATGCTTTTCTTGCACTGTTTTGATCTTCCAAGGGTGTTTTTGCACCTAAACCTAAAAACAACACTTTAAACACACTTAAAACAAAAATTAATCAAAACATTAACTAAAACACTCATAAAATCATACTAAAAACTAGTACAAAAATTATCTAAACAGTAATTCAGCTCATGTGGCTTCAACTGTCGAGAGGCATAAGGAATGACTCTACTCTCCTACATCAGAACACAACCTAAACCACTATGTGAAGCATCACTGTATATCACATATGGTTTACCTTCCACAGGTAGGGTAAGGACAGAGCATGAGTCAACATTTCCCTCAGCTGCTCAAAACTCGCTTGACACCGATCTGTCCACTCAAATCTAACTCCTTTTTGAAGCAATCTAGTGAGTGGTGTAGCTACCATAGAAAAACCCTTCACAAATCGATGATAATAGCCTGCCAATCCTAGAAAACTTCAAACATCTGTTACAGTCTTCGGTGGACTCCAATTCAAGATAGCCTCAACTTTACTCGGATCAACTCTAATGCCCTTTGCTGAAACCACATGACCAAGAAAAGCTACTCGATCGAGCCAGAACTCACACTTAGACAACTTAGCATAAAACTGCTTCTCTCTCAAAGTCTGCAATACAATACGCAAATGCCTATCATGATCCTCCTCATTATGCAAATATACTAAAATGCCATCAATGAAGACCACCACAAACTAATCTAAATATGGTCTGAACACCTTGTTCATCAAATCCATAAAAGCTGCTGGTGCATTCGTCAATCCAAAGGGCATCACCAAAAACTCATAATGCCCATACCTCATGGGAAAAGCTTTCTTGGGTACATCCACATCTCTGACTCTCAACTGATGGTACCCTGATCTCAGATCAATCTTAAAGAATATTATTACTCCCTTCAACTGATCAAAGAGATCATCTATCCGAGGCAAAGGATACTTGTTCTTGATGGTCACCTTATTCAACTGCCTATAATCAATACACAATCTCAAGGTGTCATCCTTCTTCTTCACAAACAACACAAGCGCTCCCCATGGGAACACACTAGGGAGGACAAACCATTTTTTCAATAGCTCTTGCAGCTGCACCTTCAACTCTCTCAACTCAGCAGGTGCCATCCGATAAGGGATAATAGAGATAGGAGTGGTACCATGCAACAAATCGATACCAAACTCCACTTCTCTCTCAGGAGGTACCCCTGGCAACTCATCAGGGAAAACATCTGAAAACTCGACAACTGTGGGTATACTGTCAAGTTGGGACCCCACTACTCTAGTATCTACAACATGAGCAAGATAAGCCTCGCATCCCTTCCGAATCATCCTCCCAGCTGAAACAAACATGGATGAAATATACCTCTGCTCACTAGATACCATCACATCCCTACCATCACGTGTTCTCAAAGTAACACATTTCTTTTGACAGTCTACCACAGCCCCATGCTTGGATAACTAATCCATGCCCAAAATCATATCATACTCCCTGAAAGGCATCTCAATCAGGTCATCGAGAAACTCATCATCCTGAACAACAACTGGACTATCTCAGTGCACCCTGCTCACCACAACACTATGTCCTAAAGGATTTGTGACCAAAATATCAAATCCTAAGGACTGAGAATGCAAATCACTCACAAACAAGATGGATGCATTGATGTAAAAATGAGTAGACCCAGGGTCTAATAATGCAAGAACTTAAGTACCAAATAATGTAAAAGTACCAGCAATAACAGTTGAAGTATCTGGCTGCCTCTACATCACATAAACCCGCTATGATGGTCCTGCCTCATCTGGTCTACTATCTCTAGCTATAGAACCTCCTCTCAGACTACACCCAGATCGGCCACCTCTACCAAAACCTCTGCTACTAGACCCCCTTTGACACTGAATCGAGAAGCTGCAGTATCTGCCTGTCTATCCTCTGATGGCTTGGGACAATCTCTGATAAAAATCTCTGATAAAATGGTCTGATGACCCACATCTAAAACACACTCTCGAAGTAGCTCTCCACTAGCAGACACCTCCGTGTGCTTTACCACAATGAACATAAATAGGGGGAGTAGGCCTCTGAGCCACTGGGGTCAGAGCACTAGCCATTGAAACTGTAGGTCTCTGTCTCTGTCTCTGTTGTTGTGCTGACCTGCCAAACTGCCCCTGGCTCCTACTGAACCTCTGAACATATCCCCCTTAGCCTTTCTTCACTGATGAAGACCCTGACTCACTCTGAGGTCTCCTAGCTCTGGTCTCCTCAACCCTGGCAGCTGCTGCAAGACCCTGTGCTCTCTCAACACTCCTGGCAGCTGCAACTAATAGAGAAAAATCTTAATACTGAGAACCTGCTATGATACACACGATAGAGGGTCTCAGTCCCTCCTCAAACCTCATGCACCTGTCAAACTCGTCAGAAATGATCCTACCAGTATAGTGAGTCAACCGGGTAAAATCGATCTCATACTCTATCATTGTCCTAGTATCCTGTCTTAGACTCAGGAACTCCATCTTCTTTGCATCCTTATACTCCCTCGGAGTATACTTCTACTCAAATTCCCGCAGAAAATCATCATAGGTCAGGACTGGTGGATCATCCAAAGCATGTGGAACCGTCTTTCACTAATTATATGCATCCCTCTGCAGAAGAGATCTAGCATAATAAAAATTCTCTTGTATACAAGACTGCAACTAAATGAATACTCTCTGAACCCTGCAGCTATGGCTGTGGCTGCGGTGGCTGCTGAACTAGAGCCTGTCTCAACAACTCTACCATATGTCATACCCAGCCAGGTGAAATCTCATCAGCTGCCGGTCTCACAGGCACAAAAATAGACACCTCACCAGCAGACACAACTCTAGCTCCATCTCTACCCTCATATGGAGCCACACTCTCTGGACTACCCTCAGCAGCCTGATGAGTCCGAGACGCCATAACTACCTATATCTGTAAACACAACAGAAAATACTATATCAGAGATCAAAAACTGCCAGTGCCAATGCATGTATTATAATTAAAAACCATTTTCAAATTCCTCATTTTTTCTCTCTATCAACCCACCTAGGTCGAGAACCTCAAACCTAGGATCTGATACCAAAATAAATGTAACACTCTTATACCCTATATACATACAATACATATTTCTAACATATGTAAAATACATATTTACGGTACAAAAATGTCACCGACCGGTTTAATAAAAAATTTTTACATTTCAAATTTAAAATTTCAAATACTAAATATATAAAATTAAATAGTATATAAATATTCTTTGCTTGTTATAAGACCCCAAAATAAACATTTTATATGAAAATCTCTCAGAAAAATTTGCCAGAGTTTTATCTGTAATTTGGACGTTCCCAAAATTTAGCAAAACACAACCTGCAAAAAAAAACACACTCTTAAATAATTTCAATTCACCATCTCAGCCATACTCCTCGTTTCAAATAACTTAACCCAAATTTCTTTATAGTTTACAATACATAAAATCCAAAACATAATATATTATGCATAATACTCAAAATATACAATAACACATAATATATACATGCTGCTGACAGTGTTTCTGATCTCGATATCAACTCTACAAGCTCAACCACAAGTCTAGACCCGACCTGGTCTAGAAGAACTCTCTGGCTCAGCTGAATCTACCATGTCACCTGCACAATATAAACAATCGCACTAAGCCGAAGCCTAGTGGTACAAACTTTGATAACAACAAAAATCAAATGCAATGCCAATGCACAATGCTTATGAATATCACATCATTCCATTTTCTTATACTTTTCAAATATTTCACATAAAAACAATCACAAACATGGACCCAAAGATAACTAATATGCTATTCAAATTTCAGGGTTACTATTTTGATATATAATAACACCATGTGTCTAGCCCCGTAGGCAATAGAAAAATATAATAATCCAACTAGGCTTGAGCTTATGACCTGGTCATTTCACCCAGCATAGCTTTAAATATTTGTTTTTGAGGCTTACGACCCAGTCATTTCATCTCAAAAATATTTTCACAATGATGCCCAGTGTGTCTAGCCCATAGGCAATCATAGGCATGCCTCCAAACACAAAACTCTTAAAATTCAATAACATACTTGACACACAATCTATTCATGTTTCTCATTATTAATCTCTTTCTCATTATCACATATTCAGTGTAGACACATTGCCTTTTTTTTTCTCTCACTTTTCTCATTTTTTCTCATTTATCTCAATATCAATTCATTTCATTATATTTTCACATATCTCATTACATTATAACACATTTTTTTTCATTCACAACACATTACCCAATCACTTTGGTATTTCCACATAATACACATTTTAATCACATTTACACAATTTAGCCATTATCAATGGCTTTTCACAATGCATTTAACACATATATGACATTACAAATGTCATAGCACATTATTCATGCACAACCAATGTACCAAGTACCTTTACACATTTTTCAACCAAAATGAGTTAAGCACAAATATCATGCAAACATAACCAATGTATTCAATGTTTGTACATACCTCAAATAGCAACCCAAAGCAAGCTTAAAAAACCTCCAACCCTATCTTTCTAACTTACCCTTCACCACTTGGATAAAGCAAATCAACCTCCCTCGATGCTTAAGACAAATGTGATAACAAAAAATCATTTAGTATCATATTTAATGGCATTTCCAATATTAAACCATAATTAAACATCACTCCTAGAAATTTCCAAAAATTTAGCCTTTCCTTACTTTAACATTAGAATTCCATTCTATTCCATTTAAATTAGTGTTTTAAGTTTATTTATATTATTAAAAACATATTTTAATACATTTAAATCATTTACATTACAAAAACACATTCTTATACGCAAAACTCTAAATTGGCATAACCTTCCCCATTGAAGGTTTTCCATTCCAACATAATCCATTAATCATTTCAAGCTTATTTTCATCACTTTTAACACTAAACAACATGCTTAAACAAATAAAATCACACAATTCAACAACTTTGGAAAATTACTTTTCCAAAATCCTAAATCTCCACTTCCATTCTCAAACTCCAACCAAACACAACCAAATCCAATATTTGACTTTAATATACTTGTTTATGCATCAAAACAACTCATTTGGAATCAATTTGCACAATTAAAGCTCATGTTTTCACAAACCCAAAAGTTTCATTACCCTAAATTCTCTCTCTTCACCATTCTTTATCCAAACTCCATCATCTCGTCAATTCAACCTTAAAATCATTGTTAACTACTCAAAATAACATCATACAAACCAATTTTAATAATTATAACATACTACTTAAAAATCCAAATTCACACATAATCCAAATTTCCATTGAATTCAAAGAAAATAGTTTGAAACTTATCAAATTTGGTGGAAATCACCAAAAATCCACTTTAAACTTGTTAAATCCTTCAATTTATGGAGTATGAAAGAATCAAAATCTTGCTCCAAGCTCCCATGGAATTTCGGCCTAGATGATGAA
This sequence comes from Garcia nutans, assembly GCA_947685225.1. Lineage (NCBI taxonomy): Eukaryota > Viridiplantae > Streptophyta > Magnoliopsida > Malpighiales > Euphorbiaceae > Garcia > Garcia nutans. The sequence continues at coordinate 27,043,254 of CANTUV010000009.1, read as the reverse complement.
GAAGAAGAAGATGATGACTTTTTAATTTTCTTTTTTTTTTCCTTTCATCTTTATTTTAAACCACATATATATTAAAATAATTTAATAATTAATTATTTAATTATTTATTTAATAAATTAAAAGTCCTAAATTTCCTCTTCCATTCAAAACTAATTTATTTTTGAATTATTATACTAATTTTAAATTTCTAAAATTTATTTACAAAAATGCCATTGGACTTTGAATTTTCTTTTAAAAAGTGTTGACTTTTATATGTTATGTATATTTTACATATACATCACATATATATTTCACTTTTTCATTTAAAATCCCTTCATTTTTCATTTAAAACCATTAATTTAATTTATCCTTTTAAATTATAATTTATTTTATCAAATTTTTCAAAAATTAAAAATTTTCAAAAATTATCTATTAGATAACCAATAAAATAAGGTTTCAAAACTGTGTACTTTGAAGATTTCACCTCTTTGATTTTTGTATGTCTACTATACCATAAAGATAAATCTTCACAACTTTAAATTTTCCAGGAAAGAGTTTTAATCTTGAATTTATAACAAAACTTGTTGTCCTTCATGGAATTGCTTAAATTTGATAAATTTATCATGCCATTTCTTGGTTCTTTCTTTATAAAATTTGGCATTCTCATAAGCTTAAAACCTAATTTCATCTAATTCACTTAACTACAAATGCCATGCTTTCCCAAAGACAAGTCTATATGGTGACATACCAATCGGAGTCTTATATGCTATTCTATAAACCCAAAGTGCATCATCCAACTTAGTTGACCAATCTTTCCTCGAATTACTTATCATTTTCTCCAAAATCCAATTAGGTACCCTATTAGAGATTTCCACTTGTCCACCAGTTTGAGGGTGATAAGGTGTTGCCACCTTATGGTGTACTGTTGCGCTCAGATTAAGTACTACTACAAAGCATCACTCGCAAGTATACGAGGTAGCTGTAGCAAAGGTGATCGCCCCAAGGTCGTTTTCCCAAGAAGGTGTGGTTCGGAATATCTTGATTGACAATTATTTAAATGCATGAGAGTTTGTTGTGTTTGAGATGGTGCGAGAATAATTTAAACCTAAGATTAATGTGCGTAGGGATTAATGTGTGTGATGGGTGTACAAGATCAAATTGATTCTTGGGAAGGTGCCTCAATCAAAACCCAAATTCTCAATTATCCATTAACATAACCTTGTAATTAATTTGTTCCTTAAGATTAATTAGTCAATTACCAATCCATTAATTCTCACATTCATGAATTAGCAATAACCAATTATTTTACATTATCAAATTAATGAACCCTAGAACTTATATTTCTAATTCATTCTTAGGGTGGTCAATTATATAGTTCCGATATCGAATTTCACCTCTCGGTCCGTCATTCAATATCTAGAGATCAATAGGTAGCTAATCTATCAACCTAGCATTTAATACAATACAATCAACCAACAACAAGGTACATCAATGTAAATATCAAATCAAAGCATTCAATCAAATATACTACAAACCCTAGGCATGGATATTTAGCTCAACATCATCAATTTAAAACATTCATTCAACTCAATATAAAACAAATACAAATTGTTCAATTCAATATCAATTCTCTTAATACAACAACAACAATAAGAAATGAATTAAAAGAGAGAATAGAAAAACCCCTTGTGAAGATGCCAAGAGTAAGATTACTAGTCTTCCTCCTAGCTCCACTTGATGTATGATGAAGAACTCGAGCCCTCTTCAATGGTTGATTCCCCTTTGCAATATGGAATGGAGCTTTCTCAAGCCACCAAACCTTCGGATGGAGCTTTCTCAAGCCACCAACTCTTCAATTGATTATGTCTTTGGAAGATGGAATGGAGCTTTCTCAAGTCACCAATCCTTCAATGAAGCTTCTTCAACCTTCAAGAGCATGTTTAACCCAATTTATCCTAAAGAATCTCAAAGAACTTGTCAATAGAAGATGGAGAAGGTGGAGAGGATAGAAATGGCGGTTGAAGATGAAGGGACAAGGGAGAGTGTCACTCTCTCCCTCTCCCACATTTTTGCAGAAATTATTCAAGAACAACCAAGAACTCCCTCCAATTTTCTCTTCCTCTCCTTTTAATTCATTCAAAAATACACACCCATGCCTTCCAACTCACACCATTTCACTTTGTTCCCCACTATTTATTTGTTTAATATTTCTTTTGGCAAGCAAAAGGCTTTGTTCCCCACTTTGTTCCCCACTTCGTGTGAAAGAATTCAAAGTTTTTTAGTGTGACACGGCCAAGCCAAGAGTGGCTTGGCCGTGTCTCTTGTTTTCTTTTGGGACACGGTCAAGCCATTTGGTCGTGTCCTTCACTGAGCTTTTTCTTTCTTTCTTTTTCTTTCTTTTCTTTTGGTCTCAAGGAGGTGACACAGCCAAGCTTGTGGCCGTGTCATGTGACACGGCCACTAGTTTGGCCGTGTCACTTGGGTGTGTTCACTTCTGCTTCTTTTCTTTCCTTCGTTGCTTGCTCCACTTGGCTTTGGCATGAAATGGGACATGGCCAAGCTTGCTCTTGGCTTGGCCGTGTCATGTGACAAGGCCACAAGCTTGGCCGTGTCACTGAGTGTGTCCACCTCTGTTTCTTCATTTTTGCTCTTTTTTTGCTTTGTTCTTTGTTTTGCTCTTTGAATGAGACACGGCCAGAGGCTTGGCCATGTCTCTTGGCCGTGTCAAGCTCTGCCAACTTCATTCTTTGAGGGACACGGCCAAGCCTGATTTGGCTTGGCCATGTCTTGCTTGGTTCATTCTTTTCTTGCACTATTTTGATCTTCCAAGGGTGTTTTTGCACCTAAACCTAAAAACAACACTTTAAACACACTTAAAACAAAAATCAATCAAAACATTAAATAAAACACACATAAAATCATACTAAAAACTAGTAGAAAAATGATCTAAACAAATACCCCACACTTAACTCCTTGCTTGTCCCCAAGTAAGGCTAAAATCAAAACACACTAACAAGATAAATTTTGTTATGTTCAAGAGTTATAAAGATGCATCAAGACTTCCCTATCCCTAAATCCGCAATCAATATCGAATCAAACAAATCAACACTCATGCAATTAAGTGGTTTTCCATGCATAACCTATGTTGTCGCTCCCTCACCAACTCTTACAAGTGTTTGATCATGGTGGTGTTTACACTCATAACAATCAATGAAAGATTATTACCATAGGCTTGCTTATCAATCAAATCTCCACCACAAAATTACAATCAAGCATTAATCAAAAGGTCTTTATTGGGTTGTAATGGGGCTAAGGTAAAGGCATGATATTTAGGAAATGTCAGCTTGATCATTAAGTTCAAGAGCACTTTAAGAATGAAGTACCCGATCATATACATAACCCAACAATCCCAAACACCTTCCTCTCATCTACCCCTTGACATTAAAGAGCTTTTCAAGAGAACTCACTTATTAAATATTGCAATGATATTTTCCAACCCTTTCAACAAGAATAACAATTATTATTATTATAAATATATTTTTATTTTTCTCTTTTTCTCTTTTTTTTATTTTACTTTTTTTTTGCTTTGCAATCTTAAGCCTACTAATTTTAACCCCACACTTAATTCAACACAACACTCGGTCATAAACGATCTTAATATGCTCTTGACCTAATGAAAGGATAAGAGTTAAACAACAAGGTTCAAGCTAATGGTGTTGTGAAAAAGAAAGAAAAGGAAAAATAAAATAAAATAGGCTCAAAATTGGCTAACTAAGGTTAAAGATAGGTTTGGTCTTTTTAAGCCAAAGTGGGTTCACCTAATTGCCTTAATCATTTTGATGCCAAATTGAAATTTTTTATGTAATCTTAAAATGCATGTCAAAGCAAGTTCTAGCAATTCATCAAACAAAGATGTTCACCCACAACAATAATGATAAGTTGATGGTTCAATTCCTTACTAGGTTAAAGGCAATGCAAGGAAAAACCAACAAAATTGATAATAAGCACCAATTCTACTCAATTCTCAACTTCATGCTTCAAAAATTCAAAGGTCATCAATCAACCATTTTTATAACAATTGAACTTTCTAAAACTCATTTATTCAATGAAAAACATTCAAAAACATTAACTAAAACTTAAACAAAAAAAAAAGTTAAAAGTAAAAACACAAAAACACATAATGCAATTAAAAGTAAAAACATAAAACACAAAATGCAATTAAAAGTAAAAACATAAAACACAAAATGCACCCCATACTTAAAAATTCACATTGTCCTCATTGTGAGCATGCATACTACAGAGAGTTTAGATGATACCTGATTTCTATCATTCCCATATACGATGTGTAGGGCTCCTTCCACCCATAATGCAATTGGAGCCCATGTGTGAGAGGATGAACAACATGCAACTTTGAAATGTGCCCAATGTATTGAAAAGCCTAGGTAGCATCCTTGGAAGAGCAATTGTCCAAAAAGAATATGTGAGGGTTGTCTTAGTTTGATTCTCTAATGCTATAGGGACATGGTAAGAACCTTTTTCAGTTTGCAACATGGTTATATATGGTTTTTGCTCGGTCTCACCACCAATAGTGGGAGAGATGATAATTTGTTGCATATTGTACTCCCCAACCAAAACATCTTTCGAAATTCCTGGGGTCTTTTTAAGTTCAACCAAGTTTGGTTGAATCACTTCTTCATCCTCTTTAGCAATTTGAAACTCCCCCTCAACAATCTCATTATTTAATAGTAAATTGCTCTCCTCAATTTCTAAATTTGAAAAATTAGGCTCTACTTCTAAGGTCATGGCTACCTCAAGCTTATCTTCACTATCTTCACTATAGGGCATGTCATAAAGTTTAGAAAGTTGCATACCTTGTTTCTCTTCATTCAGCCTGCTTGGGAATGGGATTGGTGGCATACAAGGATTTGGAGGTTCATGCAATTTTGTGAAAGTTGATGCTTCCAAATTCTCCTCCTCCTTTGATTGAATTAACTCCTCTATGTATGGTTGTATTTCCTCACCATCTTCTTCTTGATTAGTTCCTGCATCAAAGGAATCACAAGATCTATTATATATCACATGTTTACTCCTCAAATTTGTGATTACCTTGACTTGCTCCAGTTGGCTAGGAAATTCCTCTTCTTGGTGTGCTTGGAGTTGGTGTGCCAGTTGCCCAACTTGAATTTCCACTCTCTTCAATGATTCCTCCAAAGAATCAAACCTCTCATTGCTCCCTTCCTGATTTTGTGTGTTAATTTGAAGGTAAACATTCAAATCATCTTCCACTGTGGATTTTTCGAATGGATTTTGATTTTGTGTGCTAGTTTGAATGAAGGCATTCAAACTGTCTTCCAAAGTGGGTTCCTTAAGGTGATTTTGATTTTACGTGCTAGTTTGAATGAAGGCATTCAAACTATCTTCTAAGGTGGGTTCCTTAAGGTGATCTTGGTTTCGTGTGCTAGTTTGAATGAAGGCATTCAAACTATCTTCTAATGTGGGTGGCTTAAGGTACTCTTGATTTGAATATTGTTCTTGAGAGTAAGGATTTCTTTGGTAAGGTTGAAAAAAATTTTGAGGTGGAATTTGCTTTTGGTTTTCCCAAGAAAAATTTGGATGGCTTCCCCAGCTTGAATTATAAGGCCTGGGGTATGGATCATTTCCACCCAATTGCTGGAAACTTTCACAGGCATATTCTTCCTCTTGCCTCTCTTGGTATTGTCCATAACCAAATGAACACATGTTTGTGCTATGTCCTGCAATGCCACATGCTGAACATACTTCACGAGTAGGCATAGGTGTTCTTCCTCTTGCATTTAGCATCTTAAGTTAGTTCATTAATTCTGCGAATTGCCATGTCATGTCAGAGTCAGGGTTATCATCATAAACCCCTACTTACCTTGAAAACTGCATATTTACAAAAGGTACTCAGCAATTTAATGAAAACAAATAACAAAAAAATTCAAACAAAACAAATAAATAATTAAAAGAAAACAAACAAACAATTAAATAAAAAAATCAAACTATTACTACTTAACAACCTTCCCTGGCAAAAAATAAAAAAAAACAAACAACACTTAGTAATTTAAAAAAAATAGACAACCGAGTAAATAAATAAATAAAAAAATCAAACTATTACTACTTCGACAACCCTCCCCGGTAGCGGCACCAAAAACTTGTTGCGCTCGGATTAAGTACTACTACAAAGTGTCACTCGCAAGTATCGAGGTAGCTGTAGCAAAGGTGATCGCCCCAAGGTCATTTCCTCAAGAAGGTGTGGTTCGGAATAGCTTGATTGATAATTATTTAAATGTGTGAGAGTTTGTTGTGTTTGAGATGGTGCGAGAATAATTTAAACCTAAGATTAATGTGCGTAGGGATTAATATGTGTGATGGGTGTACAAGATCAAATCGATTCTTGGGAAGGTGCCTAGGGTTATAGGTCCATTCAATCAAAACCCAAATTCTCAATTATCCATTAACATAACCTTGTAATTAATTTGTTCCTTAAGGTTAATTAGTCAATTACTAATCCATTAGTTCTCACATTCATGAATTAGCAATAACCAATTATTTTAAATTATCAAATTAATGAACCCTAGAACTTATATTTCTAATTCATTCTTAGGGTGGTCGATTATATAGTTTCGATATCGGATTTCACCTCTCTGTCTGTCATTCAAAGATCAATAGGTAGCTAATCTATCAACCTAGCATTTAATATAATACAATTAACCAACAACAAGGTACATCAATGTAAATATCAAATCAAAGCATTCAATCAAATATACTATAAACCCTAGGCATGGGTATTTAGCTCAACTTCATCAATTGAAAACATTCATTCAACTCAATATAAAACAAATACAAATTGTTCATTGTAATATCAATTCTCTTAGTACAACAACAACAATAAGAAATGAATTAAAAGAGAGAATAGAAAAACCCCTTGTGAAGATGCCAAGAGTAAGATTACTAGTCTTCCTCTTAGCTCCACTTGATGTATGATGAAGAACTCAAGCCCTCTTCAATGGTTGATTCCCCTTTGCAATATGGAATGGAGCTTTCTCAAGTCACCAAACCTTTGGATGAAGCTTTCTCAAGTCACCAACTCTTCAATTGATTATGTCTTTGGAAGATGGAATGAAGCTTTCTCAAGTCATCAATCCTTCAATGAAGCTTCTTCAACCATTAAGAGCATGTTTAACCCAATTATCCCAAAGAATCTCAAAGAATTTGTCAATAGAAGATGGAGAAAGTGGAGAGGATAGAAATGGAGGTTGAAGATGAAGGGACAAGGGAGAGTGTCACTCTCTCCCTCTCCCACATTTTTACAGAAATTGTTCAAGAACAACCAAGAAAACCCTCCAATTTTCTCTTCCTCTCCTTTTAATTCATTCAAAAATACAAACCCATGCCTTCCAACTCACACCATTTCACTTTGTTCCCCACTATTTATTTGTTTAGTATTTCTTTTGGCAAGTAAAAGGCTTTGTTCCCCACTTTGTCTCCCACTTCGTGTTAAAGAATTCAAAGTTTTTTAGTGTGACACGGCCAAGCCAAGAGTGGCTTAACCATGTCTCTTGTTTTCTTTTGTGACACGGCCAAGCCATTTGGCTGTGTCCTTCACTGAGCTTTTTCTTTTTTTTCTTTTTCTTTCTTTTCTTTTGGTCTCAAGGAGGTGACACGGCCAAGCTTGTGGCCGTGTCATGTGACATGGCCACTAGCTTAGCCGTGTCACTTGGTGAGTTCACTTCTACTTCTTTTCTTTCCTTCTTTGCTTGCTCCACTTGGCTTTGGCAAGAAATGGGACACGGCCAAGCTTGCTCTTGGCTTGGCCGTGTCATGTGACAGCCACAAGCTTGGCCGTGTCACTGAGTGTGTCCACCTCTGTTTCTTCAATTTTGCTCTTTCTTTGCTTTGTTCTTTGTTTTGCTCTTTGAATGAGACACGGCCAGAGGCTTGGCCATGTCTCTTGGCCGTGTCGAGCTCTGCCAACTTCATTCTTTGAGGGACACTGTAATATCCCAAAGTGTGCCCTAGAAGTTTTGACATTATTGTTGTAATTGGATTAAGTGTATATGTTAATTTGAAAGAGAAAAGAATTTAAGAGAGAGTGTATATGTTGTATATATGGAAATATATACAACATATACACAAGTCAAAATGGGATAGTCAAAGAAGATATTTATTTATTTTAAAGTAATTAAGTAATTAAAGAGAAATTAAAATAAGTGGAAGAGAGAAATTGGATTATTTTATTAGTATTTTTGCTTGGTGGAGATTTAATTGAAGAACAAATATTTGACTTTACTTCTTTTTACTCTTCATTTTCTTCTTTTCCATTGGGTTGGCCGGCTCACCAAAGACACAAGAGAGCAAAAGAGGTTTTGATTTGTAAGAGCAAATTGAAGGAAGAATTAAGTGATTAAGTTGGAAAATTGTGAAGTTTCATCAACTTTGGTAAGTTCTCTCTTGATTTCTCTTGTTTTATTTGAAGTTGTGAATGAGTTGATTGTTGTTATTTGATAGTGTGATTAGGTTTGATTGTGGTGTGTTTGTATGTGCTGGAATTGAGTTAAAGATAAGAAGTTAAATTGGTGTTTGTGTTGGAAGAGTTAAGTTGTGTTTGTGTTAGGGTTTTGAATTGGTGATTTTTGTTGTAGATGTTGAGTTTGGTTAATTGTTTTTGGTTTATCTTCATGATAATTGTGTTTGATGAAGTTAGAAGCATAGAATATGTGAATTTGGTCAGAAACAGAAGCATTTTGGATGCCACGCCCGTGGCCCTTGGTTGCCACGACCGTGGCCATTGGAAGCCATGGCCGTGGGGGTCTTGAGCAAGGGAGGCAGAACCATTTCTTAACCCACGCCCGTGAGGGTTGGGAGGCCACGACCGTGGGGTTCTAGAGAGAGATGTTGATTTGTAATTTGTGACTTATGGGTCTAGTTTGAGGTTAATAAGTGATTAATTGCATTGGAATGCATATGTATTTGTAATTAAGTGGGTATTATTCATTTTTGGATTAGGTTGTGAAGAGTTTGATTTGCCCTAACCTAAGTGGTGAAGAATTCTTGGAAGAGGAAGGTTATAGATTGGTGTGAGTTATCTTAAGGTAAGTACAAACTACATGGTTGCATACATTTACATGATTTTGATACTTAACATATTTGGTTGTAGATATGTTAAGTAATTGATTACATTATGAATAATTGATTACATTGTTAATACATTGGATGAATGTTATGATTTGTATAATGTGAATGATTGATGAGCATTTGAAATGTATGTTAATGCAATTGGTTGTGTACACTTGAATGATGAATTGAGACATAATGAGATGTAAAGCCAATATGGTTGGTTATAATGATGTAAATGAGATGACTGAAGTATGTTTGCCTATATGAAATAGGAAATGTGAAAGATATGATGATATGATGAATTGCCTTAATTTGATTTGAGATAATATGAGATATGAGGCCATGGTTGTTGGCTATGATAATGCAAATGAAATATAATTGGGGCATGGTTGCCTATCTAATTATGAGAAATGAAATGAAAAGAGATAAATGAAGTGATTGTGTGCCTAATATGTTAATTCAATTTTCAGAGTTCTGGGTTTGGCGGCATGCCTATGAATCACTGGATAGGTGAAAAGACCGGGTCGTAAGCCGATTCCAGTTGAGAAATGTGAAATATGTGAAATATGATGTTTTTGGGGTGAAAAGACTGGGTCGTAAGCCTCAAAAACAGTAACAGTCTTGCCGGGTTGAGGATTTCCTCGGTTCTAACCGGGTTGAGGTCTAAGAGACTGGGTCTGTTACACTATCCATGGATAGAGATATATATATATATATCGCCTACTGGCTTGATGATTGTGATTATGGACCAAAGCAGTAACTCTGAACTTTGAATAACATATTAGATTCTTTTTGGGCCCATGCTTGTGTTTTTTTAAATGTGATTCTTGAATGGTGAAACAAATGAATAATGAGATACATGTTTGTCTTTGCTTTAATATGAACTATGGAGTGAGATATAATGTTATGTGATGGTTATAATACATAAGAAACTTATTGAAAATGAATGTGGCTTGGGGAAGTTATGTTGAGTAATGAAACTATGAAGATACAACATGATGTGTAATATGTTTATGGATGAAGGAATTGTGACTATTACTTCATGAATGTTTTGATAAGTCATTGAGTAATGTAAGACTTTGAAATGTAATAATCTTTTGAATTGTTCATGAAACTTGATTGTGTGACATTGGCATTGCATTGAAGCATAATATTATTGTAGTTTGTACCACCAAGCCGTGGGCTTAGCGCGATTATGGTTCATCACGCAGGTGACAGGGAAGAACCAGAGAGTTCCTCTAGGCCGAGTCGAATCTAGATTTTGAGGTGTTGATAGTGGAGCTTAACGATCAAAGACAAACTGCCAAACATGCATAAACTTTATGTTTTGTAAAACTTGAGTTTTGATGTATATGTATTTGTAAATATTTGTTATATTTTCCTTTGCGTTTTGAATAAACATTTTATCTATTGTGTTTTATAAATTCCCTTAAATGTTTTAAATTTGTTCATATTATTGTAAAGGGATGATTTGTGTGTTTTGTAAACCGTGGCATTCCTATATTTAGTATACGTATATTACGATCGTATTAGCATGCAGTGTACGTATATGGGGTATAGGGGTATTACAATTGTTTTGGCATCAGAGCCTAGGTTTGAGATTCTCAACCTAGGTAAATTGTAAGAAAAAGGAAATTTTGAGTTTTAAAATATTGTTTTTAAATAAGATACATGTTTTAGTATGGCAGTCTCTGATCTTTAATGAGATATATTCTGCTGTGTTTGCATATATAGGTAGTGATGGCATCCCATTCACGTCAGTCTGTAGAGGGTAGTGCGGAGAGTGTAGCTCCTGAAGAGAGTAGAGATGGAGCTAGAGTTGATAGAGTTAGTGAGGCACCTGTTTCTGTGCCAGAGAGATCAGTTGCAGATGAGGTTCCGCCGGGTTGGTTAAGGCATATGGTAGAACTATTGAGGCAAGCTCCAGTGCAGCCACCACCACCACCACAGCCTCAAGTGCCAGTGAGACATTATGATAAGTTGAGAAAGTATGGGGCTGAGGATTTCATGGGCACTACAGATCCTGCCGTGGCTAAGCAGTGGTTAGACAAAGTACAAAGGATATTTATCTAGTTGCAAGCCACTCCTGAAGAAAAATTTGATTATGCTCGATACCTTTTGCAGAAAGATGCTTATGACTGGTGGAAGACGGTTCCTCATGCCATGGATGATCCACCTACATTATCTTATGGTGATTTTCTGAGGGAGTTTGAGCAGAAATATACTCCGAGGAATTATAAAGATGTTAAGAAGATGGAATTCCTGAATTTGAGGCAAGACAACCGGACAGTGACAAAATATGAGATTTGTAACACCCCCACATCCAATACATGCACACTACATACACCACACTGTAGTATACATGCATCGAATATAGGAATGCTATGAATTTCTTAACATTCAAAAACATTTCCAATGATACTATAATCTTTCTCATTATACATTATTGAAAATAAGTAATTAACCTATAATATAAAAACAAATAGATATGTATATATATATTTACTTAATACGCAGCGGAATTTAGAACTATTTACATATAGGAAAAACATTTAAATATTTATATTTACAAATGTACATATATTCACATTATATATAATACTTTACAAAATATTAAAAGAGTTATACATGATTGGCAAATCTTCTCTGATCTTTAAGTCCCAAAATCAACTCTTCAATGTCTACTCTCACTCGGCCTCGAAGAGCTCTCGGGTTCAACTCTATCAACTCTATCACCTGCGCGATTAACACTATCGCGCTAAGCCAAGGGCTTAGTAGTACAAAACATGCTAACATAATGCTTGTATGCTATGCAATGTCACACATTCCATTAATATAAACATCATAAGTGAAAAGCTAACATCAAACCTTTGCCTTTCACAAATCATAATCACATAAGCATATCACACCTCAAAGTCCTTTCATGAATTTCATTATTTAATTATTTTGCCATCAATGAATCACATATAAACAAAGACAAGCATGGGCCCAAAACACACTAATATGCCATTCAATTTTCAGAGTTAATGCTTTGGTTTTATCACATTTATCATTATCACATATACCCAACTAGGCTTCAAGGATTAGGTTCAACCAAGCTTCAAGGGGAACAAAGCGTGCTAAGTCTCAACCCAACTTGGCTTCAAGAACCAAACCCAACCTAGCTTCAAGGGTTGTAACATCTCAATTAGGCTTCAAGGACTAGACCCAACCAAGCTTCAAGGGGAGTAAAACATGTTAAACTTCAATCCAACTTGGCTTCAAGGATCAAGCCCAACCTAACTTCAAGAGATTGTTACTATCATTAGGCATGCCACCAACAACAAACTCTGAAAATGGAATAACACATTAGCCACACAACTCATTTATTAATTTGTTATCAATTTCATTCTCAAATGAATCAACATAGCCAATCACAATGGCTCTACATTTTATTTGAATTATCATAGCCAATCACAATGGCTTTATATTCCATTTCATCTCAATTCACATCATAGCATTTCAATCTTTCATATACACAATCATTTGCATCATCATGTCATTCACATTATTCATATATATATATATCATCATTGATATAACATAACAACACACATTACTCATATAAATTAACAATGTAATAATGCCACATTTGTACTTACATACAATCATATAGGTTTTGTACTTACCTCAAAAGCAAAACACACCACTCTTAACAATTTCTTGTTCAAGATCCTTCTACCTCTTAAATCAAAGATCAATCACTATCTTCAAGACCTAAATCAAAAGTAATAGCATATACTTACTTAGGGATACACAAGAGATAATCCAATTAGGAATTAATTAGGGCAAACCCTAACCCTGACACGCTCACCCACACGGGCGTGTCCATGACCGTGCCCTAACTCCACAACACAAAAGCATTTACACGCTCAACAATATGGGCGTGTTCTTGGGCGTGTAAATTCTCAAATCTTACAGTAGCTATGACACGCTCAATAACACGGGCGTGTTACTGGTCGTGTCAAACCTACTGCCTCCAACACAATTGACACGCCTAAAAACCCTGAACGTGCTCATGGGCGTGTCCGACCGCAACCTCAGAATCCGGCCAAAACAACCAAAAACTCAACCACACACTTCTATACACCAACATCCTCTTCAAACAATTTTAGCAACACATACTCAAAACTCACCTTAAACTTACAAAAACACCAAATCAAACCAAAACACACATCAAAAACAAATCACATAATCATCTCAAAACCCAAACCACATATACAACATCATCTCTTCCAACCACTTACTCTTTTCTTCAATCCATCCTCAAAATCCATCATCAAATCAACCAAACATTTCTAAACATCTCACAACCAAACAACACACTCTTAAAATCATCTATCAAATCCAAATATCATTTCAAATAAACAAAGATATCAAAAGAGAACTTACCAAAGTTATAAGACTTCTTGTATCATCCACTTGATCACTTCAATCTTCCTTCACTTTGAACTTAACACATCAAGATCTTCTCTTGCTCTCTCTTTCCCTTTGTTAGCCGACCAAACAATGCAAAGAAAAGAAGAAGAAGATGATCCACGGCAAAGAGAAGGAAAGAAGAATGAGAAGCCCAAAGTCAAATTCCCTTTTTCCTTAAAACTCTCTCATCCAAGTAATTAAAATATTAAACAATTCAAATAAACCTCCTCCATTCATTAATTCCTTATTAATTAATTATAAATTCAAACACAAATAAATATCTTCTTCCACTATCTCCATTCTTTGACTTTCCATTGACCTAGGTATATGTTATATATATTCTAATATACATCACATATACACTCTCTTTAAAGAACCTTTTCTCTTTAAATAAAACATATACATTCAATCCAATATACAACAACAACATAATCAAAACTTTTAGGGCATGCATTGGGATATTACAATTCTCCCCCTCTAAAAAGAAATTTCGCCCTTGAAATTACCTGATATCAAGTCCGAAACAATTGAGGATACTGCTCTCGCATTGTTTGCTCACTTTCCCAAGTTGCCTCTTCCTTTGCATGATTCTTCCACAAAATCTTCACAAGTGGCACTTTCTTATTTCTCAATTCCTTCACTTCACGTGCCAAGACCGCAATTGGTTCCTCTTCAAATGTCAAATCAGAACTTACTTCGATAGATTCAATTGGCAACACATGTGATGGATCTGATCTGTACCTCCTCAACATAGAAACATGGAATACATTATGGATCCTATCCAACTCAGGTGGCAAAGCAAGTCGATAAGCAACTGGCCCAACTCTTTCCAAAACTTCATACGGTCCAATGAAACGAGGACTCAGCTTCCCTTTTCGACTAAACCTCAAAATCTTTTTCCAAGGAGACACTTTCAAAAATACGTTATCTCCCACCTTAAACTCTATGTCTCTCCTCTTCAAATCTGAATAAGACTTCTGTCGGTCTGAAGCTGCTTTTAACCTATCTCGAATGATCCTCACTTTCTCCTCAGTTTCTTTAACCAAATCAGGACCAATTATCTTACCTTCACCAAGTTCATTCCAACATAGAGGTGTCCTACACCTTCTACCATACAATGCTTCAAATGGTGCCATACCAATGCTAGATTGATGACTGTTATTGTATGCAAATTCCACAAGTGGTAAGAATCTATCCCAACCTCCAGAGAAATCAATGACACAACTTCTCAACATGTCCTCAATAATCTGTATCACTCTCTCTGACTGTCCATCTGTCTGTGGATGAAAAGCAGTACTGAAGTGTAATCGAGAACCCAAAGCACCATGTAAACTCTTCCAAAACCTTGAAGTAAACCGGGGATCTCGATCAGATACTATAGAAGTTGGAACACCATGCAACTTCACAATCTCATGGATATACAGCTCAGCTAACCTTTCCAAAGAGTAATCCATCCGAACTGGAAGAAAATGAGCTGTCTTCGTCAACCTATCAACAATCACCTAAATGGCATCATGCTTTCTTTGTGTCAATGGCAAACCAGACACGAAATCCATGGTTACTCTATCCCATTTCCATTCAGGCACTGCTAAAGGTTGAAGTAACCCTGTTGGAACTTGATGCTCAGCTTTTACCTTCTGAAATGTGAGACATTTCGATACAAACTCAGCAATGTTTCTCTTCAAACCAAACCACCAGTAATGCTGTTTCAAATCATGATACATCTTGGTATTGCCCGGATGCATAGCAAATACTGATTGATGAGCTTCCTCTAAAATGATTCTTTTCAAATTAGCATTATCAGGTACACACAATCTGTTCTTGAACCACAAACTCCCATCATCTTTCACAATAAAATCTCTACTCTTCCCATTCCTACAATCTGAAACAATCTTTTGAATCTTCTCATCCACCAATTGAGCTTCTTTAATCTGATCCAACAATACTGGTTTTAAATGCAACTGTGCCAACAATGCACCATCATCACAAGATACAAAACTAGCACACAATGCTCTCAACTCAACAAGCAACGAGAGCGAATAAACAGTCAAACCTGCTAAAGACTTCCGACTCAAGGCATCAGCAACAACATTTGCTTTACCCGGATGATAATCAATCAAACAGTCGTAGTCTTTAATCAATTCCAACCATCTCCTTTGTCGAAGATTAAGCTCTTTTTGGACACCCAAATACTTTAAACTTTTATGATTAGTGTAGATAAAACATTTCTCCCCAAATAAATAGTGTCGCCAAATCTTCAATGCAAACACAATGGCTGCCAACTCTAAATCATGGGTCCGATAATTTAGCTCATGCGGTTTCAACTGTCGAGAAGCATAAGCTATAACTTTACCTTCTTGCATCAGAACACAACCCAAACCCCTATGTGAAGCATCACTATAAATCACATATGGTTTATCTTCTACAGGTAAAGTAAGAACAGGCGCTTGAGTCAACATTTCTCTCAACTGTTCAAAGCTAGCCTGACACTGATCTGTCCACACAAATCTAACTCCCTTTCGAAGTAATCTAGTAAGTGGAGTGGCTATCAAAGAAAATCCTTTCACAAACCGTCGGTAATAGCCTGCCAAACCCAGAAAACTTCTAACTTCAGTCACAGACTTTGGTGGACTCCAATTCAAAATAGCTTCAACTTTACTCGGATCAACTCTAATACCTTCTGCTGAAACTATGTGACCGAGAAAAGTAACTTGATCAAGCCAAAACTCACACTTTGACAATTTAGCAAACAATTGCTTCTCTCTCAAGATTTGCAACACAATCCACAGATGCTTGTCATGCTCTTCCTCATTAGGCGAATACACCAAAATATCATCTATAAACACTATCACAAACTAATCCAGATAGGGCCTAAACACCCTATTCATCAAGTCCATAAAAACTGCAGGTGCATTCGTCAAACCAAAAGGCATAACTAGAAACTCATAATGCCCATACCTGGTTCGAAAGGCTGTCTTAGGAACATCTTCAGCTCTGATCCTCAACTGATGGTACCCTGATCTCAAATCGATCTTAGAAAACACTGCTGCACCTTTTAATTGATCAAAGAGATCATCAATTCTAGGCAAAGGATATTTATTTTTGATTGTCACCTTGTTCAATTGCCTATAATCGATACATAATCTCATTGTACCATCTTTCTTCTTCACAAATAACACAGGAGCTCCCCAAGGAGAAACACTGGGGCGAATAAATCCTTTATCCAACAACTCCTGTAATTGCACTTTCAACTCCCTCAATTCTGCTGGTGCCATTCGATAAGTAGCAATAGAAATAGGAGTGGTACCAGGCAATAATTCAATACCAAACTCCACCTCTCTCTCAGGAGGCAACCCTGGCAACTCTTCTGGAAACACATCTGGGAATTCTGCAACTGTGGCTATGTTATCAATTTGAGAACCTCTTACTCTAGTATCTACCACATGAGCAAGATAAGCATCACACCCTTTTCTAATCAATCTCCCAGCTGTAACCGCTGAAACAAACAAGGATGCTATCTGTTCCTGCTCATTAAATATTAACACCTCTCTACCATCACTGGTTCTCAAGGTGACAACTTTCTTTTTGCAATCAACCACAGCTCCATGTCTAGATAACCAATCCATGCCTAGAATCACATCATATTCCTTAAAAGGCATCTCAATCAAATCTCCAAGAAACTCCTCACCTTGAACCACTACCGCCCTATCTCGGTGCACCTTACTAATAATCACACTATGCCCTAACGGATTTGTCACCAATACATCAAATCCTAGGGATTCAGCATGCACATCAGACACAGGCAAAATAGATGCACTAATATATGAGTGTGTGGAACCCGGATCAATCAAAGCAAGTACTGAAATACCAAATAAAGAAAAAGTACCAGCTATGACTGCCGAAGCATCTGGTTGCTTCTGCATCACATAAATCCTCTGAGAAGATCCAGCCTCCTCTGGTCTACTCTCCCTGGAAGTAGAACCTCCTCTAGAACTAAACCCAGATCTGCCTCCTCTGCCAAACCCTCTGCCTCCTCGACCTCCCCTCACACTAGGTCGAGAAGCTGCAGTATCCACTGACATCTGCTCCTGTCTTTCGGGACAAACTCTCACAAAATGATCAGGAGATCCACATCTGAAACATACCCCTACTACACCAGTCTTCCAACAAGTACCACCATGTGGCCTACCATAATGAATGCATATGGGTAAGGTGGATCTCTGAGTCACCGGGGTCGGAGCACTCGCCAATGAAACTGCAGGTCCAGATCTCCGCCTCTGAAACTGTACTGACCTACCAGCTGGCCTCTGACTCCTACTAACCCGAGGAACAAAACTTCCTTTACCTCTTTTCACAGACGAAGACCCTGCCTCAAACTGGGGCCTTCTAACCCTGATCTCTTCCTCTGAAGCAGCTGCAATAGCCTGGGCTCTCTCCACACTCCTAGCCGCTGCCACAAGCTGGGAAAAATCATGATATCTAGATCCAGCCAAATGACACATGACAGAGGGCCTCAATCCCTCCTCAAATCTTCTGCATCTATCTATCTCATCCGATATGATACCCCCAGCATACTGACTCAACCGAATAAATTCAACCTCATATTCAGTTACTGACCGGTTGTCTTGCTTTAAACTCAAAAACTCCATCTTCTTCATGTCCTTATACTCCCTCGGAGTATACTTCAATTCAAACTCTCTCAGAAAATCAGCATAGGACAATGTTGGTGGATCATCCATAGAATGGGGCACTGTCTTCCACCAATTATATACATCCTTTTGCAACAATGATCTTGCATAATCAAACTTTTCCTCTGGAGTGGCTTGCAACTGAACAAATATTCTCTGTACTTTGTCAAGCCACTGCTCTGCTACAGCTGGATCAATGGCACCTATAAAATATTCAGCTCCATACTTCCTTAGCTTATCATACTGTCTCACTGATACCAAAGGTTGTGGGGGTGGTGGTGGCGGTTGCACTGGTGCTTGTCTCAAAGCCTCTATCACATGCCTAAGCCAAACTGGTGGAACCTCCTCACCAGCTGGTCTCCCCGATACGGAAGCAGGTATCTCTCCAGCACTATCCACTCTAGCTCCCTCTCTAATCTCATCAGGAGCTATACTCTCAGCACTACCCTCAACTGAATGACGTGAGTGAGAATCCATCACAACCTATATCTGCAAACACAGCAGAATACCTCTCATTAAAGATCAGAGACTGCCAATGCCAAACATGTATGTTATTCAAAAATCCACGTTTTAAAATCAAAACACTCTTTTTCTTACACTTTACCTAGGTTGAGAATTTCAAACCTAGACTCTGATACCAAAACAATTGTAACACCCCCACATCCAATACATGCACACTACATACACCACACTGTAGTATACATGCATCGAATATAGGAATGCTATGAATTTCTTAACATTCAAAAACATTTCCAATGATACTATAATCTTTCTCATTATACATTATTGAAAATAAGTAATTAACCTATAATATAAAAACAAATAGATATGTATATATATATTTACTTAATACGCAGCGGAATTTAGAACTATTTACATATAGGAAAAACATTTAAATATTTATATTTACAAATGTACATATATTCACATTATATATAATACTTTACAAAATATTAAAAGAGTTATACATGATTGGCAAATCTTCTCTGATCTTTAAGTCCCTAAATCAACTCTTCAATGTCTACTCTCACTCGGCCTCGAAGAGCTCTCGGGTTCAACTCTATCAACTCTATCACCTGCGCGATTAACACTATCGCGCTAAGCCAAGGGCTTAGTAGTACAAAACATGCTAACATAATGCTTGTATGCTATGCAATGTCACACATTCCATTAATATAAACATCATAAGTGAAAAGCTAACATCAAACCTTTGCCTTTCACAAATCATAATCACATAAGCATATCACACCTCAAAGTCCTTTCATGAATTTCATTATTTAATTATTTATCCATCAATGAATCACATATAAACAAAGACAAGCATGGGCCCAAAACACACTAATATGCCATTCAATTTTCAGAGTTAATGCTTTGGTTTTATCACATTTATCATTATCACATATACCCAACTAGGCTTCAAGGATTAGGTTCAACCAAGCTTCAAGGGGAACAAAGCATGCTAAGTCTCAACCCAACTTGGCTTCAAGAACCAAACCCAACCTAGCTTCAAGGGTTGTAACATCTCAATTAGGCTTCAAGGACTAGACCCAACCAAGCTTCAAGGGGAGTAAAACATGTTAAACTTCAACCCAACTTGGCTTCAAGGATCAAGCCCAACCTAACTTCAAGAGATTGTTACTATCATTAGGCATGCCACCAATAACAAACTCTGAAAATGGAATAACACATTAGCCACACAACTCATTTATTAATTTGTTATCAATTTCATTCTCAAATGAATCAACATAGCCAATCACAATGGCTCTACATTTTATTTGAATTATCATAGCCAATCACAATGGCTTTATATTCCATTTCATCTCAATTCACATCATAGCATTTCAATCTTTCATATACACAATCATTTGCATCATCATGTCATTCACATTATTCATATATATATATATCATCATTGATATAAACATAACAACACACATTACTCATATAAATTAACAATGTAATAATGCCACATTTGTACTTACATACAATCATATAGGTTTTGTACTTACCTCAAAAGCAAAACACACCACTCTTAACAATTTCTTGTTCAAGATCCTTCTACCTCTTAAATCAAAGATCAATCACTATCTTCAAGACCTAAATCAAAAGTAATAGCATATACTTACTTAGGGATACACAAGAGATAATCCAATTAGGAATTAATTAGGGCAAACCCTAACCCTGACACGCTCACCCACACGGGCGTGTCCATGACCGTGCCCTAACTCCACAACACAGAAGCATTTACACGCTCAACAATATGGGCGTGTTATTGGGCGTGTAAATTCTCAAATCTTACAGTAGCTATGACACGCTCAATAACACGGGCGTGTTACTGGTCGTGTCAAACCTACTGCCTCCAACACAATTGACACGCCTAAAAACCCTGAACGTGCTCATGGGCGTGTCCGACCGCAACCTCAGAATCCGGCCAAAACAACCAAAAACTCAACCACACACTTCTATACACCAACATCCTCTTCAAACAATTTTAGCAACACATACTCAAAACCCACCTTAAACTTACAAAAACACCAAATCAAACCAAAACACACATCAAACACAAACCACATAATCATCTCAAAACCCAAACCACATATACAACATCATCTCTTCCAACCACTTACTCTTTTCTTCAATCCATCCTCAAAATCCATCATCAAATCAACCAAACACTTCTAAACATCTCACAACCAAACAACACACTCTTAAAATCATCTATCAAATCCAAATATCATTTCAAATAAACAAAGATATCAAAAGAGAACTTACCAAAGTTATAAGACTTCTTGTATCATCCACTTGATCACTTCAATCTTTCTTCACTTTGAACTTAACACATCAAGATCTTCTCTTGCTCTTTGTTTCCCTTTGTTAGCCGACCAAACAATGCAAAGAAAAGAAGAAGAAGATGATCCACGGCAAAGAGAAGGAAAGAAGAATGAGAAGCCCAAAGTCAAATTCCCTTTTTCCTTAAAACTCTCTCATCCAAGTAATTAAAATATTAAACAATTCAAATAAACCTCCTCCATTCATTAATTCCTTATTAATTAATTATAAATTCAAACACAAACAAATATCTTCTTCCACTATCTCCATTCTTTGACTTTCCTTTGACCTAGGTATATGTTATATATATTCTAATATACATCACATATACACTCTCTTTAAAGAACCTTTTCTCTTTAAATAAAACATATACATTCAATCCAATATACAACAACAACATAATCAAAACTTTTAGGGCATGCATTGGGATATTACAAGATTGAGTATATCCGGTTGAGTCGCTATGCCGGGGGGATTATCTCTGATGAAATAGATCGGTGCAGAAGATTTGAGGAGGGATTGAGGCCCTCTATTATGTGCATTGTTGCTGGTTCTCGGTACCGGGATTTTTCTCAGCTAGTTGCAGCAGCTAGAAGTGTTGAGAGAGTACAGGGCATTGCAGCAGCTGCTACTGAGGAGAGACCAGAGTGAGAAGATCCCAGTTTGAGGCAGGATCTTCATCTATGAAGAGGGGTCGAGGAAGTTTTATTCCGAGGATTAGTAGGAGTCAGAGACAGTCGGGTAGGTCAGTTCAGTATCAGAGGCAGAGGCCGAGACCTACAGTTTCTGTAGCTAGTGCTCCGACTCCAGTGGTTCAGAGGTCTACTCCACCTACATGTGAGCATTGTGGTAGGACCCATGGGGGTGTTTGTTGGAAGATTGGTGGATCAGCTGGGTGTTTTAGATGTGGGTCACCAGCTCATTTCGTTAAAGATTGTCCTGAGATGCAGGAGTATAGGCAGGCTGATACTGCAGCTTCTCGACCTAGTGTCAGCAGAGGTGGTCGAGGGGGCAGAGGTTTCAGTAGGGGTGGTAGACCTGGGTTTAGTCAGAGAGGAGGATCTTCATCCAGGGGCAGTAGGCCAGATGAGGCCGGGTCTTCTCAGAGAGTATATGTGATGCAGAGGCAGCCGAATGCTTCAGCAGTTATAGCGGGTACATTTTCTTTATTTGGCATTTCAATTCTTGCTTTGATTGATCCAGGATCCACTCATTCATACATAAGTGCATCTATCTTGCCTGTATCTGAATTGCATTCAGAGTCCTTAGGATTTGATGTCTTGGTGACAAATCCTTTAGGACATAGTGTTGTGGTGTATAAGGTGCATCGTGATAGTGCAGTTGTGGTGCAAGGTGAGGAGTTTCTTGGTGATTTAATTGAAATGCCTTTTAATGAGTATGATTTTATCTTAGGCATGGATTGGTTGTGTAAGCATGGAGCTGTGGTAGATTGTCAAAAGAAGTGTGTTACTTTGAGAACCGTTGATGGTAAGAGTGTGATGGTATCTAGTGAGCAGAGACAACTTGCATCCTTGTTTGTATCAGCTGTAACAGCTAGAAAGTTGATTAGAAAAGGGTGTGATGCTTATCTTGCTCATGTTGTGGATACTAGAGTAGTGGGTTCTCAACTTGATAGTATAACCACAGTTGCAGAGTTTCCAGATGTGTTTCCTGAGGAGTTTTCAGGGTTACCCCCTGAGAGAGAGGTTGAGTTTGGTATTGAATTGTTTTCTGGTACCACTCCCATCTCTATCACTCCTTATCGAATGGCACCTGCTGAGTTGAGAGAGTTGAAGGTACAGTTGCAGGAGTTGTTGGATAAAGGGTTTATTCGCCCTAGTGTTTCACCGTGGGGAGCTCCTGTGTTGTTTGTGAAAAAGAATGATGGTACTTTGAGGTTGTGCATTGATTATAGGCAATTGAACAAAGTGACTATTAAGAATAAGTATCCTTTGCCTAGGATTGATGATCTCTTTGATCAATTAAAGGGAGCAGCAGTGTTTTCTAAGATTGATTTGAGATCAGGGTACCATCAGTTGAGGGTTAGAGCTGAAGATGTTTCTAAGACAACTTTTTGCACAAGATATGGGCATTATGAGTTCTTGGTGATGCCTTTTGGATTGACGAATGCACCTGCAGCTTTTATGGATTTGATGAATAGGGTGTTTAGGCCCTATCTGGATCAGTTTGTGGTGGTCTTCATTGATGGTATTTTAGTGTATTCGCGTAATGAGGAGGAGCATGACAAGCATTTGTGAATTGTATTGCAGACTTTGAGAGAGAAGCAGTTGTATGCTAAGCTGTCAAAGTGTGAGTTTTGACTGGACCATGTGACTTTTCTCGGTCATATAGTTTCAGCAGATGGTATAAGAGTTGATCCGAGTAAAGTTGAAGCTATTTTGAATTAGAGTCCACCGAAGTCAGTGACTGAAGTTAGAAGTTTTTTGGGTTTGGCAGGCTATTATCGACATTTTGTGAAAGGTTTTTCTTTGATAGCTACTCCACTCACCAGATTACTTTGGAAGGGAGTTAGATTTGTGTGGACGGAATAGTGTCAAGCTAGTTTTGAGTAGTTGAAAGAGATGTTGACTCAAGTGCCTGTTCTTACTTTACCCGTGGAAGATAAACCATATGTGATTTACAGTGATGCTTCACATAATGGTTTAGGATGTGTTTTGATGCAAGAGGGTAAAGTTGTAGCTTATGCTTCTCGGCAGTTGAAGCCGCATGAGCTCAATTATCCGACGCATGATTTGGAGTTGGCAGCTATAGTGTTTGCTTTGAAGATTTGGCGACACTATTTATATGGGGAGAAGTGTTTTATCTATACGAATCACAAAAGTTTAAAATATTTAGGTGTTCAGAGGGAGCTGAATCTTCAGCAAAGACAATGGTTGGAGCTAATCAAAGACTATGACTGTTTGATTGATTATCATCCTGGTAAGGCAAATGTTGTTGCTGATGCCTTGAGTCGGAAGTCTTTGGCAGGTTTGGCTGTTTATTCGCTCTCATTGCTTGTTGAGTTGAGAGCGTTGCATGCTAGTTTTGAATCATGTGATGATGGTGCATTGTTGGCTCAATTGCAGTTGTGTAACACCCCGACATCCAATACATGCACACTACATAGCACCACAGTGTAGTATACGCACACCGAACATAGAGATGCTACGGTTTCCTTTAACACTTGAATCATTTTAAAACATAAGACATTCTTTCTCATTATACAATATAGAAAATAAAGTAGTTTACTTGTATTATAAAACAAAGTAGATATAAACTTTTACTTAACGCAGCGGAAATTTTAAATATATTTACATATGTGAATACATTCAACTCCATGTTTACAGTTTTACCTAAATTTACATTAAAGTCAATACTTTACAAAACATGAAGAAATTATACATGATTGGCAGCTTTTCTCTGATCTTTAAGTCCCAAAATAAATTCTTCAATGCCTAGACTCACTCGGTCTCGAGGAACTCTCGGGTTCAACTCTGTCACCTGCGCGATGAACCACAATCGCGCTGAGCCAACGGCTCAGTAGTACAAATGATACTAACAATATGCTTTAATGCAATGCAATGCCACACATTTCAATGACTTTCCATAGATTTCATTATTCAATCATTCAATCATTATTGAATCACAATTACACAAAGACAAGCATGGGCCCAAAAGACACTAATATGCCATTCAATTTTCAGAGTTAATGCCTTGTTTCAATTATCACATTTATCAATATCATTATCCCAACTAGGCTTCAAGGATTGGGTTCAACCAAGCTTCAAGGGGAACAAAGCATGCTAAGTATCAACCCAACTTGGATTCAAGAACAAAACCCAACCTAGCTTCAAGGGTTGTAACATCTCAATTAGGCTTCAAGGATTAGACCCAACCAAGCTTCAAGGGGAGTAAAACATGTTTAACTTCAACCCAACTTGGCTTCAAGGATCAAATCCAACCTAACTTCAAGAGATTGTTACTAATAGGCATTCCACCAACAACAAAACTCTGAAAATGGAATAACACATTAGACACACAATTCATTCATTATTTCATTATCAATTCCATTCTCAATTCTCATCATCAATTTGGCACACATGCCTCATTAAAGTCATTATAGCCAACCACAATAGCTTTACATGCCATCACATCTCAATACCCATCTTAGCAATTCATCTTTCAAATGTACAATCATTTGCATCATCATATCATTCATATAATACATATATATATCATCATTGATATAAGCATAGCAAAGTACATTCTTCACAATAATCAACAATGCAATAATGCAAGATGTGTACTTACCTCAAAAGCAATTCATACAACTCAAAACACTCCCTTTCCCAAGGTTCTTATGCTTCTTAAATCAATGACAAATCACCTTCTTCAAGACCTAATCCAAGAATAATAACATATACTTGCTTAGGGATACACATGAGATAATCAAGTTAAGAGTTAACTAGGGCAAACTCTACACATGACACGCTCAACCACACGGGCGTGTTCCTGACCGTGCCCTAACTCCACAACACAGAAGCTATTACATGCTCATGACCACGGGCGTGTCACTGGGCATGTAATACATACTGCCTCACACAAAAACATCGACACGTCCAACAACCTGAGCGTGCTCCTGGCCGTGTCAATTCTCCATTCTCACAGTAGCTATGACACGCTCAATAACACGGGCGTGTTATTGGCCGTGTCAAACCTACTACCACATAGAACAATTGACACGCCTAAGGACCCTGGACGTGCTCATGGGCGTGTCAGGCCAAAAACCCAGATTCCGGTCAAAACAACACCACAACTAACAAATCCCTTCTATCCACCAACATCCACTTCAACCAAACTTAACAAAACATACCCAAAAACCATCTTAACATAAAAAAAATACCCAAAACAACTCCACATCTATAACAAACACAAATCACAAACATCATCAAAAACTCTAAACACAACCACAACTTAATCAATACCAACCAACTTACTCTTTTCTTCAATCCAACCCTAAAAATCCAAAATCAAATTAACCAAATACTCTTAAACCCAACACAATCAAACCAAACACATTCTCAAACACAACTTCAACTCACAAATCCACATAACTTCAAAAACAACACAAGAAATCAAGAGAGAACTTACAAAAGATGGAGAACTCTTAAACCTCCAACTTGATCTCTTGAAAACTCTCTTCAATCTTGAACTTGGAAGAACAAATCTCTATCTTGCTCTCTTTCTTCTTGATGGCTGGACAACACAGTAAAGCAAAGAGAAGAGAAGTAAAGAAAATGGTCCACGACAAAGGAAGAAAGAAAGAAGAAAAGATAGAAAGCAAAAGTCAAATCATCTCCTCAAAACCCTCTCCTCCAAGCATTTAATATAAAATAATACAAATATCTTCTTCCACTCCACTAACTCTAATTCCACTTATAATTAAATAATCCCTTAAACACAATTAATCAATAATTAATCTCTTCCTTTGACTTTCCCATTGACTTGTGTATATGTTATATATATTTACATATATACAACATATAAACTCTCTCTTCACTTATTTTCCTCTGTTCCAATTAAACACAAATACACTTACTTCAATTACAACAATTATTAAACCAAACTTCTAGGGTATATTTTGGGATATTACAATTCTCCCCCTCTAAAAAGAAATTTCGTCCTCGAAATTACCTGTCATCAAGTCCGAAACAACTGAGGATACTGATCTCGCATTGCTTGCTCACTCTCCCAAGTTGCTTCTTCCTTTGCATGATTCTTCCATAGAACCTTCACCAAAGGCACTTTCTTATTCCTCAACTCTTTCACTTCATGTGCCAAAATAGCAACTGGTTCTTCTTCAAAAGTCAGATCTGGACTCACTTCAATAGATTCAACTGATAACACATGAGATGGATCTGATCTGTACCTCCTCAACATAGAAACATGGAATACATTATGGATCCTATCCAACTCAGTTGGCAAAGCAAGCCGATAAGCAACTGGCCCAACTCTTTCCAAAACTTCATACGGTCCAATGAAACGAAGACTAAGCTTCCCTTTTCGACCAAACCTCAAAATCTTTTTTCCAAGGAGACACTTTCAAAAATACTTTATCTCCTACATTATACTCTATGTCTCTCCTCTTCAAATTTGAATAAGACTTCTGTCGGTCTGAAGCTGCTTTCAATCTATTCTGAATCAGCTTCACTTTCTCTTCAGTTTCCTTAACCAAATCAGGACCAATTAACTTACTTTCTCCACTTTCACTCCAACATAGAGGTGTCCTACACCGTCTACCATACAACACTTCGAATGGTGCCATACCAATGCTGGATTGATGACTGTTATTGTAAGCAAATTCCAAAAGTTGCAAAAACTTATCCCAACTTCCAGAGAAATCAATGACACAGCTTCTCAACATGTCCTCAATAATCTGTATCACTCTCTAACTGCCCATCTATCTGCGGATGAAAAGCAGTACTAAAATGCAATCGAGAACCCAAAGCACCATGTAAACTCTTCCAAAACCTTGAAGTAAACCGGGGATCTCGATCAGACACTAAAGAAATTGGGACTCCATGCAACTTTACAATTTCATGGATATACAGCTCAGCTAACCTCTCAAGAGAATAATCCATCCAAATTGGAAGAAAATGAGCTGTCTTTGTCAACCTATCAATAATCACCCAAATAGCATCATGCTTCCTTTGTGTCAATGGTAAACCAGATACAAAATCCATTGTTACTCTTTCCCATTTCCATTCAGGCACTGATAATGGTTGAAGTAACCCTGTTGGAACTTGATGCTCAGCTTTTACCCTTTGACATGTGAGACATTTGGATACAAACTCTGCTATGTCTCTCTTCATACCGGACCACCAATAATACTGTTTCAAATCATGATACATCTTCGTATTGCCCGGATGCATAGCAAATACTGACTGATGTGCTTCTTCTAAAATAATCCTTCTCAAATTAACATCATTAGGTACACACAATCTGTTCTTAAACCAAAGACTCTCATCACTTCTCACAATAAAATCTCGACTCTTTCCATTCTGGCAATCTGAAACAATCTTTTGCATCTTCTCATCACCCAACTGAGCCTCTTTAATCTGTTCTAACAATACTGGTCTCAACTGTAACTGTGCCAACAATGCACCATTATCACAAAATACCAAGCTAGCATGCAACTCTCTCAACTCAACAACCAACGAGAGCGAATAAACAGTCAAACTTGCTAGAGACTTTCGACTCAAGGCATCAGCAACCACATTTGCCTTACCAGGATGATAATCAATCAAACAGTTGTAGTCTTTAATAAATTCCATCCATCGCCTCTGTCGAAGATTGAGCTCTCTCTCTGAACCCCCAAATATTTTAAACTTTTATGGTCTGTATAGATAAAACACTTCTCCCCATATAAATAGTGTCGCCAAATCTTCAAAGCAAACACTATAGCTGCCAATTCTAAATCATGAGTCGGATAGTTAAGTTCGTGCGGCTTCAACTGCCGAGAAGCATAAGCTATAACTTTACCTTCTTGCATCAAAACACAACCCAAACCATTATGTGAAGCATCACTGTAGATCACATATGGTTTATCTTCCACAGGTAAAGTAAGAACAGGCGCTTGAGTCAACATTTCTCTCAACTGTTCAAAGCTAGCTTGACACTGATCCGTCCACACAAATCTAACTCCCTTTCGAAGTAATCTGGTAAGTGTAGTAGCTATCAAAGAAAATCCTTTTACAAAGCGTCGATAATAGCCTGCCAAACCCAGAAAACTTCTAACTTCTATCACAGACTTGGGTGGATTCCAATTCAAAATAGCTTCAACCTTACTCGGATCAACTCTAATACCATCTGCTGAAACTATATGACCGAGAAAAGTTACTTGGTCAAGCCAAAACTCACACTTCGACAGTTTAGCATATAACTGCTTCTCTCTCAAGATCTGCAACACAATCCGCAGATGCTTGTCATGCTCCTCCTCATTGCGCGAATACACCAAAATATCATCGATGAAGACCACCACAAACTGATCCAGACAGGGCCTAAACACCCTATTCATCAAATCCATGAAAGTTGCAGGTGCATTTGTCAACCCAAAAGGCATCACTAGAAACTCATAATGCCCATACCTTGTACGAAAGGCTGTCTTAGGAACATCTTCAGCTCTGACCCTTAACTGATGGTACCCCGATCTCAAGTCAATCTTAGAAAACACTGCTGCTCCCTTCAATTGATCAAAGAGATCATCAATTCTAGGCAAAGGATATTTATTTTTAATAGTCACCTTGTTCAATTGCCTATAATCGATACACAATCTCATAGTACCATCCTTCTTCTTTACAAACAACACAGGAGCTCCCCACGGTGAAACACTAGGGCGAACAAACCCTTTATCTAGCAACTCCTGCAACTGCACCTTCAACTCTCTCAATTCAGTAGGTGCCATTCTATAAGGAGTAGTAGAGATAGGAGTGGTACCAGACAACAATTCAATACCAAACTCCACCTCTCTCACAGGAGGCAACCCTGGCAACTCCTCTGGAAACACATCTGGAAAATCTGCAACTGTGGGTATACTATCAAGTTGAGAACCCACCACTCTAGTATCCAAGACATGAGCAAGATAAGCATCACACCCTTTTCTAATCAACCTTCTAGCTGCAACAGCTGAAACAAACAAGGATGCTAGCTGTCCCTGCTCACTAGATACTATCACCTCTCTACCATCACCAGTTCTCAAGGTAACAACTTTCTTTTGACAGTCCACTACAGCTCCATGTCTAGACAACCAGTCCATGCCCAAAATCAAATCATACTCTTTAAAAGGCATTTCAATCAGATCACCCAAAAACTCCTCACCCTGAACCACTACTGCACTATCTCTGTGCACCTTGCTAACAACCACACTATGCCCTAAAGGATTTGTCACCAATACATCAAATCCTAGGGATTCAGCATACAATTCAGATACAGGCAAAACAGATGCACTAATATATGAATGTGTGGATCCTAGGTCAATCAAATCAAGTACTGAAATACCAAATAAAGAGAAAGTACCAGCTATGACTGCTGAAGCATCAGGCTGCCTCTGCATCACATACATCCTCTGAGAAGATCCAGCCTCCTCTGGTCTACTCTCCCTGGATGAAGAACCTCCTCTAGAACTGAACCCAGATCTACCTCCTCTGTTGAAACTTCTGCCTCCTCGACCTCCCCTCACACTAGGTCGAGAAGCTGCAAAATCTATCGACCTCTGCTCCTGGATCTCAGGACACTCTCTAACAAAATGATTAGGCGATCCACATCTGAAACATACCCCTGCTACACCAGTCTTCCAACAAGTACCACCATGTGGCCTACCACAATGGATACATATCGGCAGGATGGATCCCTGAATCACCGGAGTCGGAGCACTCGCCACTGAAACTATAGGGCTCGATCTCTCTCTCTGATACTGTACTGACCTACCAGCTGGCCTCTGACTCCTACTAACTCTAAGAAGAAAACTTCCTTTACCTCTTTTCACAGATGAAGATCCTGCCTCAAACTGGGGTCTCCTCACTCTAGTCAGCTGCCGCAATAACTTGAGCTCTCTCCACACTCCTAGCTGCTGCAACAAGCTAGGAGAAATCATGATATCTAGATCCAGCCACAAGACACATGATAGAGGGCTTCAATCCCTCCTCAAACCTCCGGCATCTATCAATCTCATCAGATATAATACCCCCAGCATAATGACTCAACCGGATAAACTCGACCTCATACTCTGTCATAGTCTGGTGGTCTTGCTTCAAGCTCAGAAACTCCATCTTCTTCACATCTTTATACTCCCTCGGAGTATACTTCAATCCAAACTCTCTTAGAAAATCAGCATAGGACAAGGTAGGAGGATCATCCATAGCATGGGGCACTGTCTTCCACCAGTCGTATGCATCCTTTTGCAACAAGGGTCTTGCATAATCAAATTTTTCTTCTGGAGTGGCTTGCAACTGAAAAAATATTCTCTGTATTTTATCTAGCCACTGCTCAGCTACAGTTGGGTCAATAGTACCCAAGAAATCTTCTGCTCCATACTTCCTTAATTTATCATACTGTCTCACTGATACCAAAGGCTGTGGGGGTGGTGGCGGTGGTTGCACTGGTGCTTGCCTCATCAATTCTACCATATGTCTGAGCCAAACTGGTGAAATATCCCCACCAGCTGGTCCCCCCGACACAGAAGCAGGTACCTCTCCAGCACTATCCAATCTAACTCTCTCTCTAACCTCATCTGGAGCTACACTCTCCGCACTACCCTCAACTGACTAACATAAATGGGAATCCATCACAACCTATATCTGCAAACACAGCAGAATACACCTTATTAAAGATCAGAGACTGCCAATACCAAACATGTATTTTATTCCAAAAATCATTTTTAGACTCAAAATATCCTTTTTCTTACAATTGACCTAGGTTGAGAATCTCAAACCTAGGCTCTGATACCAAAACAATTGTAACACCCCTACATCCCGTACACGCACACTACATAGCACCACAGTGTAGTATACGCACACCGAACATAGAGATGCTACGGTTTCCTTTAACACTTGAATCATTTTAAAACATAAGACATTCTTTCTCATTGTACAATATAGAAAATAAAGTAGTTTACTTGTATTATAAAACAAAGTAGATATAAACTTTTACTTAACGCAGCGTAAATTTTAAATATATTTACATATGTGAATACATTCAACTCCATGTTTACAGTTTTACCTAAATTTACATTAAAGTCAATACTTTACAAAACATGAAGAAATTATACATGATTGGTAGCTTTTCTCTGATCTTTAAGTCCCAAAATAAATTCTTCAATGCCTAGACTCACTCGGTCTCAAGGAACTCTCGGGTTCAACTCTGTCACCTGCGCGATGAACCACAATCACGCTTAGCCAACGTTTCAGTAGTACAAACGATACTAACAATATGCTTTAATGCAATGCAATGCCACACATTTCAAAGACTTTCCATAGATTTCATTATTCAATCATTCAATCATTATTGAATCACAATTACACAAAGACAAGCATGGGCCCAAAAAACACTAATATGCCATTCAATTTTCAGAGTTAATGCCTTGGTTCAATTATCACATTTATCAATATCATTATCCCAACTAGGCTTCAAGGATTAGGTTCAACCAAGCTTTAAGGGGAACAAAGCATGCTAAGTATCAACCCAACTTGGCTTCAAGAACAAAACCCAACCTAGCTTCAAGGGTTGTAACATCTCAATTAGGCTTCAAGGATTAGACCCAACCAAGCTTCAAGGGGAGTAAAACATGTTTAACTTCAACCCAACTTGGCTTCAAGGATAAAATCCAACCTAACTTCAAGAGATTGTTACTAATAGGCATGCCACCAACAACAAAACTCTGAAAATGGAATAACACATTAGACACACAATTCATTCATTATTTCATTATCAATTCCATTCTCAATTCTCATCATCAATTTGGCAAACATGCCTCATTAAAGTCATTATAGCCAACCACAATAGCTTTACATTCCATCACATCTCAATACCCATCTTAGCAATTCATCTTTCAAATGTACAATCATTTGCATCATCATATCATTCATATAATACATATATATATCATCATTGATATAAGCATAGCAAAGTACATTCTTCACAATAATCAACAATGCAATAATGCAAGATGTGTACTTACCTCAAAAGCAATTCATACAACTCAAAACACTCCCTTTCCCAAGGTTCTTATGCTTCTTAAATCAATGACAAATCACCTTCTTCAAGACCTAATCCAAGAATAATAACATATACTTGCTTAGGGATACACATGAGATAATCAAGTTAAGAGTTAACTAGGGCAAAATCTACACATGACACGCTCAACCACACGGGCGTGTTCCTGACCGTGCCCTAACTCCACAACATAGAAGCTATTACATGCTCATGACCACGGGCGTGTCACTGGGCGTGTAATACATACTGCCTCACACAAAAATATCGACACGTCCAACAACCTGAACGTGCTCCTGGCCTTGTCAATTCTCCATTCTCACAGTAGCTATGACACGCTCAATAACACGGGCGTGTTACTGGCCGTGTCAAACCTATTGCCACACAGAACAATTGACACGCCTAAGGACCCTGGACTTGCTCATGGGTGTGTCAGGCCAAAAACCCAGATTCCGGCCAAAACAACACCACAACTAACAAATCCCTTCTATCCACCAACATCCACTTCAACCAAACTTAACAAAACATACTCAAAAACCATCTTAACTTACAAAAATACCCAAAACAACTCCACATCTATAACAAACACAAATCACAAACATCATCAAAAACTCTAAACACAACCACAACTTAATCAATACCAACCAACTTACTCTTTTCTTCAATCCAACAATAAAAATCCAAAATCAAATTAACCAAATACTCTTAAACCCAACACAATCAAACCAAACACATTCTCAAACACAACTTCAACTCACAAATCCACAAAACTTCAAAAACAACACAAGAAATCAAGAGAGAACTTACCAAAGATGGAGAACTCTTAAACCTCCAACTTGATCTCTTGAAAACTCTCTTCAATCTTGAACTTGGAAGAACAAATCTCTATCTTGCTCTCTTTCTTCTTGATGGCCGGACAACACAGAAAAGCAAAGAGAAGAGAAGGAAAGAAAATGGTCCACGGCAAAGGAAGAAAGAAAGAAGAAAAGATAGAAAGCAAAAGTCAAATCATCTCCTCAAAACCCTCCCCTCCAAGCATTTAATATAAAATAATACAAATATCTTCTTCCACTCCACTAACTCTAATCCCACTTATAATTAAATAATCCCTTAAACACAATTAATCAATAATTAATCTCTTCCTTTGACTTTCCCATTGACTTGTGTATATGTTATATAAATTTACATATATACAACATATAAACTCTCTCTTCACTTATTTTCCTCTTTTCCAATTAAACACAAATACACTTACTTCAATTACAACAATTATTACACCAAACTTCTAGGGTATATTTTGGGATATTACAAGTTGAGACCGGTATTGTTGGATCAGATTAAGGAGGCTCAATTGGCAGATGAGAAAATTCAGAAGATTGTTTCAGGTTGCCAAAATGGGGAGAGCCGAGATTTCCATGTGAAAAGTGATGGTAGCCTTTGGTTCAAGGATAGGTTGTGTGTTTCTGATGATGCTAGTTTGAGAAAAATTATTTTAGAGGAAGCTCACCAGTCGGTTTTTGCTATGCATCCTGGAAGTACAAAGATGTACCATGATTTGAAATAGCATTACTGGTGGTCAGGTATGAAGAGAAACATAGCGGAATTTGTATCCAAATGTCTCACTTGTTAGAGGGTGAAAGCTGAGCATCAAGTTCCAACAGGGTTGCTTCAACCTTTAACAATGCCTAAATGGAAATGGGAGAGAGTGACAATGGATTTTGTGTCTGGTTTGCCATTGACACAGAAGAAGCATGATGCTATCTTGGTGATTGTTGATCGATTGACTGAGATAGCTCATTTTCTTCCAGTTCAGATGGACTATTCTCTTGAAAGATTGGCTGAGCTATATATCAGTGAGATAGTAAAGTTGCATGGAGTCCCAATTTCTTTAGTGTCCGATCGAGATCCCCGATTTACTTCGAGGTTTTGGAAGAGTTTGCATGGTGCTTTGGGTTCTCGATTGCACTTTAGTACTGCTTTTCATCCGCAGACAGATGGGCAGTCAGAGAAAGTGATACAAATTATTGAGGATATGTTGAGAAGCTGTGTCATTGATTTCTCTGGAAGTTGGGATAGTCAAAGAAGATATTTATTTATTTTAATGTAATTAAGTAATTAAAGAGAAATTAAAATAAGTGGAAGAGAGAAATTGGATTATTTTATTATTATTTTTGCTTGGTGGAGATTTAATTGAAGAACAAATATTTGACTTTACTTCTTTTTACTCTTCATTTTCTTATTTTCCATTGGGTTGGCCGGCTCACCAAAGACACAAGAGAGCAAGAGAGGTTTTGATTTCTAAGAGCAAATTGAAGGAAGAATCAAGTGATTAAGTTGGAAAATTGTGAAGTTTCATCAACTTTGGTAAGTTCTCTCTTGATTTCTCTTGTTTTATTTGAAGTTGTGAATGAGTTGATTGTTGTTATTTGATAGTGTGATTAGGTTTGATTGTGGTGTCTTTGTATGTGTTGGAATTGAGTTAAAGATAAGAAGTTAAGTTGGTGTTTGTGTAGGAAGAGTTAAGTTGTGTTTGTGTTAGGGTTTTGAATTGGTGATTTTTGTTGTAGATGTTAAGTTTGGTTAATTGTTTTTGGTTTATCTTCATGATAATTGTGTTTGATGAAGTTAGAAGCATAGAATATGTGAATTTGGTCAGAAACAGAAGCATTTTGGATGCCACGCCCGTGGCCCTTGGTTGCCACGACCGTGGCCATTGGAAGCCATGGCCGTGGGGGTCTTGAGCAAGGGAGGCAGAACCATTTCTTAACCCACGCCCGTGGGGGTTGGGAGGCCACGACCGTTGGGTTCTAGAGAGAGATGTTGATTTGTAATTTGTGATTTATGGGTCTAGTTTGAGGTTAATAATTGAATAATTGCATTGGAATGCATATGTATTTGTAATTAAGTGGGTATTATTCATTTTTGGATTAGGTTGTGAAGAGTTTGATTTGCCCTAACCTAAGTGGTGAAGAATTCTTGGAAGAGGAAGGTTATAGATTGGTGTGAGTTATCTTAAGGTAAGTACAAACTACATGGTTGCATACATTTACATGATTTTGATACTTAACATATTTGGTTGTAGATATGTTAAGTAATTGATTACATTATGAATAATTGATTACATTGTTAATACATTGGATGAATGTTATGATTTGTATAATGTGAATGATTGATGAGCATTTAAAATGTATGTTAATGCAATTGGTTGTGTACACTTGAATGATGAATTGAGACATAATGAGATGTAAAGCCAATGTGGTTGGTTATAATGATGTAAATGAGATGATTGAAGTATGTTTGCCTATATGAAATAGGAAATGTGAAAGATATGATGATATGATGAATTGCCTTAATGTGATTTGAGATAATATGAGATATGAGGCCATGGTTGTTGGCTATGATAATGCAAATGAAATATAATTGGGGCATGGTTGCCTATCTAATTATGAGAAATGAAATGAAAAGAGATAAATAAAGTGATTGTGTGCCTAATATGTTAATTCAATTTTCAGAGTTCTGGGTTTGGCGGCATGCCTATGAATCACTGGATAGGTGAAAATACCGGGTCGTAAGCCGATTCCAGTTGAGAAATGTGAAATATGTGAAATATGATGTTTTTGGGGTGAAAAGACTGGGTAATAAGCCTCAAAAACAATAACAATCTTGACGGGTTGAGGATTTCCTCGGTTCTAACCGGGTTGAGGTCCAAGAGACTGGGTCTGTTACACTATCCATGGATAGAGATATATATATATCGCCTACAGGCTTGATGATTGTGATTATGGACCAAAGCAGTAACTCTGAACTTTGAATAACATATTAGATTCTTTTTGGGCCCATGCTTGTGTTTGTTTAAATGTGATTCTTGAATGGTGAAACAAATGAATAATGAGATACATGTTTGTCTTTGCTTTAATATGAACTATGGAGTGAGATATAATGTTATGTGATGGTTATAATACATAAGAAACTTATTGAAAATGAATTTGGCTTGGGGAAGCTATGTTGAGTAATGAAACTATGAAGATACAACATGATGTGTAATATGTTTATGGATGAAGGAATTGTGAATATTACTTCATGAATGTTTTGATAAGTCATTGAGTAATGTAAGACTTTGAAATGTAATATTCTTTTGAATTTTTCATGAAACTTGATTGTGTGACATTGGCATTGCATTGAAGCATAATATTATTGTAGTTTGTACCACTAAGCCGTGGGCTTAGAGCGATTGTGGTTCATCGCGCAGGTGACAGGGAAGAACCAGAGAGTTCCTCTAGGCCGAGTCGAATCTAGATTTTGAGGTGTTGATAGTGGAGCTTAAAGATCAAAGACAAACTGCCAAACATGTATAAACTTTATGTTTTGTAAAACTTGAGTTTTGATGTATATGTATTTGTAAATATTTGTTATATTTTCCGTTGCGTTTTGAATAAACATTTTATCTATTGTGTTTTATAAATTCCCTTAAATGTTTTAAATTTGTTCATATTATTGTAAAGGGATGATTTGTGTGTTTTGTAAACCGTGGCATTCCTATATTCAGTATACGTATATTATGATCGTATTAGCATGCAGTGTACGTATACGAGATATAGGGGTGTTACAGACACGGCCAAGCCTGATTTGGCTTGGCCATGTCTTGCTTGGTTCATTCTTTTCTTGCACTATTTTGATCTTCCAAGGGTGTTTTTACACCTAAACCTAAAAACAACACTTTAAACACACTTAAAACAAAAATCAATCAAAACATTAACTAAAACACACATAAAATCTTACTAAAACCTAGTACAAAAATGATCTAAACATGTACTCCATATTGCCTAAGAATATATTCAAAACTCTTATTATAAAAATGAGTACCTTCATCACTAATTATAGCCCTAGGAACTTAAAATCTAGTAAAAATATTCTTTTTGACAAACTTAGTTACAACCTTAGAATCATTTGTTGGATTTGCTAATGCTTCCACCCAATTTGAAACATAATCTACAGCCACCAAAATGTATTGATTATTAAATGATGGTGAAAATGATCCCATAAAATCAATTCCCCATACATCAAACAATTCAACTTCAAGGATTGTGTTAAGTGGCATATCTTGTCCTTTTGAAATATTGCCTACCCGTTGACATCTATCACATGACTGAACAAAAATTTTGGAATCCTTATACATGGTTGGCTAGATTCAACACATTGGTCGGTAACTTCTTTATGACTTTGCAAAAGATCCTCATTTGCCTAATATGTCCTTTAAAGTTTAACAATTCAATACACTTCCCTAAGCTTAAAGGCTCATGTAACAAAAAAAACCTTTTTCTTTTTTTAAATTTTAAAATTACATTTTGGCTTTGTCAGATTGGTTTCATTATACCTCAAGGACTCGATTTTTCCAAATTAATATATCCATAACATAACAACCCTAGTTATCATAATAAACTTGGGAATTATTTCCATTTGAGCAAGAACTGTTGCACTTCAGATAGACACATACCCATTACTTGGCGAAAGGTCTCACTGAGTTTAAATATTATATATCTCATATGCATGCTTAATTAAACAATCTCTAATAATATACTCTACCTACCAACATTGATCAACAGGTATTTATTAGGCCTGAAATGGGGTCTATAAAGGACATGGGTTAAGTGAAGGCCATCTTTAGATTGGCATTGATGTAACATTATAGACAAACCTCCACATTAAAAACTTTCCGTTGAAACTGTAGATAGTTGGAAACATTAAACTCTAGACTTCGTTTCCACCTCTTAGGCATCTTTTTATTCTTGCTTCATGGAAAGATAAGACTTGAAATCTTACTTCATGAAAGGATAGAGCTTATCTTCTTGGTAGAAATCTAGATTTAATTAGTACAATCTTGATCTCTTTCTTTAACAGAAACTCGGGACCATCATTTTGCCCTTTTCTCTTTTTGGAATATCAAATCTAAGACTTTCAAAATTATGGATTTGGAGCTATGTGGGATGAAAGATAGTCTTTCCCCTATTGTTTTATTTTATTCGAGTCTTTGACTGGGTTGGACAAATTTAAGTCAATCTATTCTCATAAACTGACTGAAAATCTTTTGCTGCTGAGGTAAAAAGAATTATGTTAGCTTTTTGAATTCTCCTTGTTGGGTTTTATTTTCTTTCCTTTTCCTCCTTATTTTCTTCCTGTTTTCTCTTTTCTTTTCTTTCCTTGTTTTTTCTCCTTCCTTTTTTTGCTTTTTTTTGCTTTTTTTCGTTGTTATTTTTTTCTTTTTTTCTCTCTTTTTTGTCCTAGCTCTAAGAAAGCTGTCTTGTCTGCACCATTCTATGCTATTGACTACGATGAGTGGAGTAGAGTGAGTTTGCTTTAACAAGGATAAATCATTTTTTGTCCTGATGTCATCTTAATAGATTGGAGATATTAGATCTATTATCATGTGCACTTCAACTATCCTATGGTCTTGACTATGCATTCCTTCTCTTTGATATTCTTGCCCCTTCACCTTAGTGATCATCAGACTTGTCATAAGAGTCACAACAGTATAGGGTAGGTTATCGGGCTTATAAGCTAATAAAGAGCAAGCTAAAATCTCATGAAGGCTCAAAGGGACAACTAGGGATTGATATTTAATTTGGTGGATTCTAGTTGATGGCTTACCAAACAATGTCTATATCATTTTTCTCTTAAATTAGCAAAGTTCAATTTTGCCTCGAAAGTTCGTCAAAGCATGTTCTAAGATTAACTACGACCTAGACACTCATAATTATGCAGGAGCCCTCTCTAAGTAAGCATACACAACTCAATGCTATAGAATAACTCCTTCACTTAGTAAAGTTATTCGGATCATGATGCATATATATATAAATTTATGAATATCAAGGTACACTCATCATCGGTTGAGCACCAAAATGAGCAAAGACCAATAAAAATTTAATTAAAATAATTTATTCAAAGAATATTAATTTGAAAAACATAATTATTCTAGAAAACTCTAAAAAAATGAAACAAAAACCAAACAAGCCAAGGGAAGTTTTATTAATTTGAAGTTGAAAGAGCTTTCTCTACTCTGACATATCAAGGGCAAGGATCATCAATGATAGTCATCACTTCATCATCCGCAGTTAGTTCAAGCTTGCTTAGTAGTATCTCTTTTCTAGTAGCTTCTTCATCCATATCATGACAAGATGACAAGACAAAACTCTCCTCAAATCATCCCTCTATCATGAACGTTGTGGTGTCACTCATTCGAATTTAGGCAGAGAATTATTCTTGGTGTTGGGCTTATCAAGCTCAGGCAGCTTTCCACTATCAATATCATGGATCTCATGCCTTAAGTGAACACATCTATCTGTCTCATGCCCTTGCACTTGATGGAATTGACAAAAGGCCTTGGCATCAAAGTTTGATGGCAGAGGATTAGGCAGAGATCAGGGAGCCAATGGTTGTAATAGACCATTTTTCTATAACTTATTGAAAACCCAAGGCAAAGGTTTCCCCTACTCTAAAAATTGTCTTCTATTTGCTTGACCAGTTGTTGCATTGACATCCACTGACTTTTGTGTACCCTGATCGCCAAACTAATAACTTCCTCTATCACTTCTTCTTTCTAAAAAATGCTTTTTCTCTCTTTTCCATTATTCTATTTGCAAGCCATCTTGGAGAAGATCTTTGAAATCCCTAATAAGAGTATGAGACATATGTTCATGAAGATTAGGTAGGACACCTCTCACTATCATCCTAATCTGATCAGACTCATCTGGTCTCTTCTTAAGTAGTGCAACCTTATTCCTCCACCTCTTCACACAGTCAACAAAATTCTCATTCTGCTTTGGCCTGATTGACTCTACCTCTATCAGGGTAACTTCCAATTCTACATTATACCCATACTACTAGATGAAGGCTTTGTCCAGCAAATCCCAGTTCTTTTGAGTACTTTCCTTTAAAGTATTAAACCAATTCTACACAATAGGGCCCAAAGAAAGCATAAAATACCTCAGAGTTTGGGCTTTAGTAGCTCGAGCGGACTGTATGGTAGTGATGTACTGCTTAACATGCAAGTGAGGATTTCATGTACCATTATACTTAGCGAAAGAAGGCATTTTGAACTTGTAAGGGACTTATTCATCTTGCTCAAATAGCTTGTCTACCTCTGATACCTCCTCAGCCTTCAGCTTCTTTTCAAACTTTTTCTCTAAATCGACAATCATCTTCTTCACATCTGAAGTTTTAGCCTTTTCCATAGTTGCCTTCCACAGTCTTCTTCTCTTCCTTCTTTTCTTGATGATCTTGAAAATATTGAGCCCAGTCATCATCATCATCAATTATCACCTTCTCATCATCAAAGGCTACCTTACCAACCTTATTCTTTCCTTTATCCTTCTACTTCTTAGTACTAGCAGATGCTTCAAAAGTACTATCCAATAGTGTAGCTAGCTAGTTTTTTACTGTCTCAACCAGGGTCTCCTTCAATTTTTCCATCTTGAAGTTAAGGGCATCATTCACCAATTTCTAAACTTGCTCAGGATCCATCGCTTTTGATGTGAAATTTACTAAATTCTCACTGAACTCTGATCACTGACATAGGTTAGATTGTTGTAAGCTCTTGAACTGTTGTTCTCCAGGTCTGTGAGCCAGAAAGGATCAATGGCATGTAATGTAATACATGTATGCAAAAATAATAAACAAACAAACAAACCAAAAGAGTAGGAATGGCCATTCCAACCTTATATCCTCCACATATGAATGGTCAGTCTCTGTTCTTATGTATATTTTAAACCTTTAATTTTGACCCTAAGCTAGTCCGATCACAATTTAAAAAGGCCTAAGTCATGATCGGTCCATTCTTAATGGCTTAAACATGTTTTAAAACCTTTAATTAGATTGGTCCAATTTTATAAGGCCTGAAATAGGTTGGTTCAACTTTCAAAGCCCTAAAATGGTCCAATTCAAAATTTGGTTAGGTTTAAATGGTTTGGGCCAGGGCAATTCGATGTGGACAAAATCCATATTGAATTGGAAGCCCAAATTCGATATGGACAACCTCCATATTGAATTGGAGGCCATCCAATTCAATGTGGATGGCTCCATATCTAATTAGAGGCCATCTAATTCGATATGGAGGCTCCATATCCAATTGGAATGCACCTAATTTGATATGGACACCATCCATATCAAATTGGATGCAAACCAATTTAATATGGTTAGCCCATATCGAATTAAACAAGGTTAGCCCTTTAATTTGATATGGACGGGTCCCCTATCGAATAAAATTTATTTTAATCCGATATGGCCTCGATTTCATGTCAAATTTAAAATGCTTGAATTCGATATGCTTCTAATTTTAAATTTTAATTTGAGTCGTGCTTAAATGAAAATCCTAATTAGGCCCAGAATTAAGACTCAGTTACAATGTTTAATCTATTATGTTTTCTATAAATACTGGTTTAAAGGATGTAGAAAAGGAGACTTTTATCAAGGGACTTTTGAGGAACAAATAATTAATTAAAACCCTAGCAGCACTCACCAGGGAGAATTAGCAGCAACCATTGGCGAAAAGCAATCAAAATACACAGAAGCACAAGAAACTAGAAGGCAGTGGACATTGCCTTTACTTTGTTCAATCGAGATTCTACAAATGGTGCAAACATAAAGCTTTGATCAACATGAAATATCGGTGGAACCAACAAATAGAGGTTTGAAGTTCTTTATTTAATCTATTTTAAATTCATAATATTTCATTCATTATTGTTTAATTCGTTCAATTATTTTTAGTTAGTTTTTGTGTTTTTTTTATAAAATATCCAATAGACTATCTGAGTATAGTTTATGTCCACAAAACTTATTTTGATAGCGCAGTAAACTACTTTATCCACGGTAGCTTGTTTAACCTTAATTTAATATCACAGTAGCTTGTTCAATATCACAATATCAATAGCAATCAATCTCAAGCAATATTAATTTGAATTAAATATATTCCAGTGGTCCAAAATTTATAAATATAGTCGTTGCAACTAAGTTTTTCCAAAGCCAAAACCCTAATTCTATTTTCTACAAACAAAACCCTAATTTTACTTTCTAAAACCAAAATCCTAATTATATTTTCTAAAATAAAAAAAACCCTAATTCTATTTTTTTGAAACCAAACCCCTAGTTTTATTCTCTAAAACCAAAACCCTAGTTCTATTCTATATTAAAACCCTAAATTTGTTTTCTAAAACCCTAAAATCTTATTCATGTTTTTTAAAACCCTAAAACCTTAATCATATTTTCCTAAAAAATCCTAATTCATGCCAATAAAACCTATCTTAGTATATCTATTATTTAATATAATATTTAAATATAGAATTGGTTATTTGTATGTTTGTGATGGATTATTTATTTTGGTTAATTTACTTTTAATTATTGTGAATGTTTGAATGGTTAATTCATTTGGTTAATTATTTTAATGTTGATTATTTTGGTTTCAATAATATAAGAGGTATGTTTTCACTTTGTGGGTATGTCATTAATTAAGTTCAACATAATTTATTTTGAGTTTTGGATTAATTTAAATGACATGTTTCCACCAAGTAGTGGTGTCCTATTTTATTTAATTTTAGACTTTGGACATTGTAAGGGCATGTTTCCATCTTGTATGGGTGCTCATTTATTATTTTGTTTAAACTTATTTTGATTTTAATACAATGATTATTTATTTTGATAATTGTATGTCATATGGTTAATTTTATAATTTTTAAAAATTTAATATTATATAGACCTGAAAAAGAGATTAGTTCTAATGAACCGAGTGTTCACCTTCTGCATACGTACCCAACTTTTTGAACCCATTAGGGGATTGGAGATTCCTTAGGAATCAAGTCATCCACCCTTTTTTTTCCCTGCCCATCTGGGTGGCGACTTCATTTTCTCTGATTTTAGGCTCGTGTTCTCTAAGGCCCTGAGCCTAACAGTGTCAAAGTCGCAAGAACCATTCCACATGGGAGTAGGGGCCAAAATCCTCGCTCACATATATGGTCAACAAAATATCAACATAGGTTATCTTATTTTTTGAAAAATTCACTCGGACGATTTAACCAATAGTTGCATTTTCAAACTTAAAAATCGGTTCTTGATAATTCCTATTAATTAAGCATTAATCCAATGGATCAACTAAAAATATCCTTTATGTTATATTTGGGATTAAAACCAAATTAAAGAGTTTATCATAAATAA
Organism: Garcia nutans; assembly: GCA_947685225.1. Lineage (NCBI taxonomy): Eukaryota > Viridiplantae > Streptophyta > Magnoliopsida > Malpighiales > Euphorbiaceae > Garcia > Garcia nutans. Next base: position 26,999,197 of record CANTUV010000009.1, on the reverse strand, counting down.
GTTTTTCATTTGGAAAAACAACTATTGATTCATGCCAAGGGCAAGCCCATCGTTAACAATTATTGGTATAAATTAGGCCCACAATTGATTATAATGACCTAGCACCCCTATAATGCCCGGTTCATTAAATCGGCCTTCTTTTCAGGTCTAAGTATTATTAAATTTTTAAATATTATGACATCATCCATATTACGTATAATTTAAAAGAAATAAATGTAATATCCCAAAATTTTGAAAAAAATATTAATTTTTGAAAATTAATTAAATGATTTAAAAGTATATATATGTATATAATTAAGTGAAAAAGGAAAATGTGTATATGATATATATATATATGTAGATATACATAATATATACAAGTCAACATTTTTATATGGGTCAAATGCTATTTTAATTATTAAAATATTAATAATGTAGTTAGTGGAAGATGATATTTTTATGTATTAATTAAGTAATATGTTTTTACTTGGTGGAGAGTGAAAGTGGCATATTTGTGTTGTTAAAAAGGAGAGTAGTTAGATTGAGTTGAGTGGATGATTATCTTCTTCTTCTTCTTTCTCCATTAAAGCCGGCTACCTCCATCAACGGAAAAGTGAAATTTGCTTCTTGATAATTCAAGTAATTGAAGGATTTCAATTGTTCAAGTTGAAGTTTTGAGGATTTTCTCCATATTTGGTAAGTTTCCAACTTGTTTCCTTGATTTTCTATGGAAGTTTGTATATGTTTTAATTGGATATTTGGTGTAGTATGTGTTAATGGTTGTTATTGGTATGTTTGAAGTTCTTTTGGGTAGTTAACTATGAATTTGGGGTTGGATTGAATAAAAGATTAAGTTTGGTGAAGAGAATAAGAGTTTTGGGTTGTGTGACTTTTGAGTTGTGAAGTCATGGTTGTAATTGTGTATTTTTGCTTTTAATTGAGTTGCTTCGATGTTTATACAAGTATTTTGTGCTATAATGATGGATTTGGTTGAGTTTGTATAGAGTTGAAAAGGGTGATGAAAGATAATTTTTGATGTGACAATTATGTGTTGATATTAGGATTTTTGGCCTAACACGCCTGGTGACACGGCCATGCCTTTAGGAGTGTCGGTGGTTTTGTTTTCAATGTTGGTGACACATGTAGTGACACGCCCATGTCACTGAGCATGTCACAGCTTCTGTTATGTTATAGTATTGACACGTGATGTGACATGCCCATGTCACTGAGTGTGTCATAACTACTGTGTTGTAGGAGTTTTGGCACGAGCAAGGACACACCCATGTTTCTGGATGTGTCTTATCTATTGTAATACAAAGCTTAGGACATGGTCATTGACACACCCATGTCACTGAGTGTGTCAAAGCTTTTGTGTTGTGGGTTTAGGGCATGGTCATTGACACACCCGTGTTGTTAAGTGTGTCATGTGTAGAGTTTTCCCTAGATAATTCTTTTTCTTATTTTCCTTTGTGTATCTTATCCTTGTGTTGAGAGGTTTTGTTTATACCTATAAGTGTATCACTAAGAGATTATTTATAATCACATTTGGTTTAGGATTTGAAGAGATTTGAGCTACACTAGTCCAACTGTTGAGGGATATCTTGGAAGAGGAGTTTGAAAGTGGTGTTTGTAGCTTTTAGAGGTAAGTACAAACTTTGAATAATTGCTTATATTTACATGACATTGGGATTTAACACTTTTGGTTGGAAAATGTGTTAAATTACTTACTACATTGTTGGTGCAAGAGTAATATGCTATGATTTATATAATGTCACAAATGCATTATATGTAATATGAACTTTGTGCAAAATATGATAATGACCCAAAATATATGGGTAATGCAATTTGATATGTATAAATTAAAGATGGTATGTAAAGCCAATGGAGATGGCGATATTGATATAAATGAGATAATTGAGGCTTTGTGCCTAGTTTGATCATGAGAAAATGAGAAAGGATTTGATAATGGAATAATGAAAGAATTGCATGCCTAGTATGTTATTCAATTTTTAGAGTTTTGTGTTTGGTGGCATGCCTAAAATGTAACAGTCCCTTGAAGCTGGGTTGGGCTTGGTCCTTGAAGCCTAGTTGGGATGTTACATGATGTTGCAGTCCCCTGAAGCTGGGTTGGGCCTAGTCCTTGAAGCCTAGTTGGGATGATACATATAAGGTAATCCTCATTGTGATTATGATTTGCCTTCAGTCTAGACACATGGTGTCATCTTGGATCAAAGCAGTAACTATCACGACCCAATTTGTACATATGTACAGTACATCCATGTACAGTACATCCGCGTACAGTAAGAGGAGCCATCCCGAGTAACCACCAAAGAACACGAAGTGAAGGGAAGCTCTATAGGACAAAAAGGACCTAACTGAAAAGATTGTAAAGTTTTGGGGAGGTGACTGTAATTTCCAAAAAGTTTTGGGGAGGTGACTGTAATTTCTAAAAGTTGTACTGGAGGTTCTTAGTAGTGCATATAACAGACTTCAGAAATGGAAAGTAGAGAAAAATCGGGTAGCAACGGCGCGACACGGTTTTTCCTGAAAATGCACGGTTTGGAAGATATAGGGGATTTTGATCAGGGGCATCATGGTTCATATCAAAAGTGTCTCGAAAGTAATAATGGATCTCAAAAATGAAAAGTAGAGGAAAAACTGAGTCAAAAAGTGTACCACAGTATTCGGCGGAAGTGCGCGGTTTAAAAGTTACGAACGAGTAATCGCCGGAGGGTATTTTGTTCTTTTCACATCTTAGACCATAAAATTTCAGCACAAGGAGGTTGAGGGGCCAAAATATAATTAAAAGAAAGTCCAAGGGCTTGGGTTGTAAATAAATAAAAGAAAGAGACATTTGGACCAATGAGAATTAGCCATTTTCCTACATATGTGTACCAATGGGAAATCAACATTTACACCATGACATATTAACCTATCTTGGCTGCCATTTGGAGGAGAGAACACCACAAAAATAAAGCCAAGAGCTCTCTTTGTTCTTGCTTGGCCGAAAATAAGAGAAAGGGAAAAGAGAGAGAGATTGTTTTTTTTCAAGTAACTAATTTTGGATTGCAAACTTGGGTGGAGAATAAGATTTTAAGGTAAGGAAATTCATCTATGGTTCTATTTCTTTCATTGGTTATAGTATTTGTAAGATACAAATGAAAGAATAAATATGATGATTATAGAAAATTTAAGAAGTTGAAGAAAAGTGAAAGAGATGATTTGCACATATAAGATTAAGGATAAAAAGGATGACTAGTAGTATTAGTTAGCAAAATAAGGCATGAAGCACTTAAATTTTATTATGTTCTTATTATGGAAGTTATGAAAATTATAGGAAATCAAAGGGATAAAGAAGAAGAAGGGAAGAAAGAATAGGACAAGCAAGGGATAAAGCAAATAAACAAGGTTTGGTACTTAAATCATTGCCCTTTTCAATTAATTCACATATTTTGCATTATGGGACTTTTGAAATAGTTTTGAAATGATGTTATTATGTGCGGTAAATATGTGGGAAAGTACTCTTGAACCATTTGTAATCAATTGATTGTGAAAAGAATGAAAACAAAACAAACTAGCTAAACTTTGCTCAATTATCCATAAACTTTGATGAACTTTTAATCACCCCTTTGGTTTGATTTTTGAAAGAGGGACCCTTAGTCCTTCAATGGTATCACAAAAGGAGTCTAAAAATCAATTTTTCAAGAAAAAATGAATTCCCCTCAAATTTTGAAAATTAGGTCGAATGGTCCCTTTTGGGCACCATTCTGCAGCTTTCATTTTGGGCAGTCCGTTGAAGGGGCAAACGAAAGAATTTTTCGACGAAATTTTACATGCAGTTATTAACTTATGAAAGTGTTTTCCTGCAAAATTTCATCCAAAAATAAGTTTGTTTACTTGGTCAAAACTGTTGCCAAAGTTGACTGATTTTCAGCAGTAAAAACAGATTTTACTATTTAGTTGTCGCACGCCATTGCGTTGCCGATTTTACGCACCGCTCTACTATTCATTTGGTCATTTTTCTAAATGTGTTAAAACTTGAATATTATGATATGGATTTATGTTAAATCGTATAAAATGAGATGAAGGAGAATTGGAAATGATCAGAAAGGCATCATGACAAGCTATTCAGACAATACATGCATTATGGAAAAATCATGGCTTATTGAATATCATGATCAAATTAATTAATAAATTGTTTACGCTCTACTTGGTTATAACAGAACCCTTAAGATAAGGGTATGATGCATCATACTATTATTGCAATACTGCTCATGACGTGACATGATATTTTGGCTGAAGGCTGATGATTACAATGACATGATCAATGATTCAATGACAATGGCTATTAGCACATGTGCAAGAATTATGATGAAGGATGATGAAATATGCACCATGACGCATATCATCCTGTAATATCTCACCATGACAAGATATATTTATCATGACCCGTGCCTTATCTGTTGATGTTCTGTTAAACTAGTAGAGCAACCAAAATGATAAAAGCAAGAAAAATGATTTAAATTCAAATTATTCAATCAAGCCTTTTTACCTTCTGTGTTTTGTATTTATTCCTTTCAATTATTTAAAGTATATAAATGTATGTTCAAATCATTCTTTCATTTTATTTATTTATTGCAATGATTTAAGTACCCACTAAGCAATTGCTTAGCGAGTTTAGTTTCCCTCTAAACTCGTAGGTTAAACGAGGAGACGAGATTGCAGCATGTCCTGTGCAGCTGGCCTTGACTACTACTTTGGGTAGGAGTTTGGATATAATTGATTGTAGCAATATGGCATGTACATAAGCTTGCATGATCTAGTTGTTGCGCTCAAATTAACTCTACCACAAAGCGTGTAACACCCCGATACCCTATATAAGTACTATGCATATACCTAGTATACATACAGTAAATATATAAAGTATAAGGATGTCACTTTTCGTTACCTTTTAAAATATTTATAACAGAGTTCAAACCATAATACATTAATTTAAATAACATTTACAAATTCATTATCTTTATTAAAACTTCATTTATACATATAAATACTCTCTCGTCAGAAATACATCATAATTAAAATTTATACATGTATGCATTACCCTTTAGTTGGTCTCGACAAACTTTACTCTTCTTGTGGCATAACAAAAGATTTCATATCTTCCATCTATATACCTGCGCGAATAAACACCCGCGCTAAGCCCGAGAGCTTAGTAGTCCAAATATAAAATATAAACATATAGTATAGAAGTATTGATATATAATGATACATCGATTCAATATATAATTAGTTCTTATCATATCTTCTTTTCTTTCTAATGTTATCTTTAATATATCCTAGCTAATTTCATATATGATGTATATATATACACATAATATTATCACCAACCCCAATGCATCACCAATACTCAAAACCAATATATTAATACCCCTACATTATATATATACCACACCAACCATTATTGCAATACACACTTTACATATCATACCAATCATAAATCATATTTCCAATAAAGACAACCTTTATCATCAACCACAATTCATTTACATATTACACTTAATAACATTATATTATTCACAATTCACCAAGCATAATTCATTTTTAATACTCACAATCAATATTTCAATACTTGCATTTCACATTGACAATAAAGACAGACTCGGGCCCAAAACACTAATATGTTATTCAAAGTTCAGAGTTACTGCTTTGGTTCATAGTCACAATCATCACGCCCGTAGGCACTGTATATACATGTCTCTCTATCCATGGATAGTGTAACAGACCCAGTCTCTTGGACCATCAACTCAACACATATGAGGAGATCCTCAACCCGGCAAGACTGTTACAAATCATATATCTCATATTCACAATTCTCATAGTGTAACAGACCCAGTCTCTTGGACCATCAACTCAACACATATGAGGAGATCCTCAACCCGGCAAGACTGTTACCTTTCATCATTTCTTAGGCATGCCACCCAAATCCAGAACTCTGAAACTGAATAACATATTAAACAAACAATTCATTTATTATTTCATTATCAATCTCATCATCAATTAGGCCAACATGCCTTATCTCTTTCAATTGAATTATCATAGCCAATCACAATGGCTTCATATCATATCATATCTCAATCCATATGATACATATAACATCATTGATATCACATTTTAAAGTATATTATTCATATAATACATTGCCATACACAAGATTCACAATGCATATAACATAACATTTTCTCACTTCTCAAAACACATTAACATCATTCATTACTAGAGCATTTATCATAACAAATTGCACATACCTTAAGAATGATCCTCATTTCTTCCTACCTTTCCCATTTCATATTTCATCCTTTATATATATTCTTCATTTACATTCACAATATAATAGCTTATTTAACACTTTCATCCCAATGTGTTAATGTTCAAAGACATATAAGGATATACAATCAAATAGGGTTTATGCTTACCTTGTTAATGATCTTCACATCCTTCACATCATTCAATCATCACCTTAGTCCAATTATGTTAACAATATAATAGATCACTTAACACATTTGCAAACAGATGTGTTAAGCCTCGAATTATGTAATTAAATACAATCATATGTATTGGTACTTACCTCAAGAACTAGTCCCATCAATCTATACATTTCTTTTCTTTCCAAGAATTCTCCACATTTAGGTTAATGCAACCCAATCTCTTCAAAACCTTTGAGGGGCACGGGCAGCACCACTTGAGGGACACGGTTAGGGCAATTCAACCTCTTCACAATCTAATCCAAAAGGAATATTAGCAAAATGACCATATGAATAGTACATTCTGGTTTAAGACTCCATTTTATCCTTATTTTGAAAAATTTTATAAAATAATCTACTTGACTAAAAATTCTAAAATTTTTACAGAATTTAGTTTTGTATCTTAAAATCATTCCTTTAAAATTTCAGATCAAACTGAACACAAAATCTTGGTCAAATAGTTCACCTAACCAGACTGCCCCAATTGCCCTGCATCCTGGCAGCAGTTCTGAACTTTGTGAATTCCATAAATCAAATTCAATCAACGTGGTTCCAAATTATTTTTATCAAATACTAGACTCACTAAGAAACAACATATCCAAAATTCAATTGGATATGATTTTTCTACATTTTATTAAAAATCCCGAAATATAGCTGTCTCAGTTAAGGTACCTGCTGGAACAGGTCTAATAAAAATAATCTTTCTAAACTCATAACCATTCCAAAATCGAATCAACATATTTTTCAGTCATTCTAGACTCATAGAGGCACAACATATCAAAAATTCACTTTAAGAACATTTTTCTATAATTAATTAAAAATCATATAAGTCACAGCCTTTACTAATTGTAACACAGAAAAAAAAATTCACTAAACACAACTCTTACTCTTCCATCACCAACACCAACCTAGCTTCTTATCTTTAATTCCATTTCAACACTTTTACACACACCATACACAAACACACTTAATCATACTATCCATAAACCTAACTCAATCCATACACAACTTCAAAAAGAACCAAAGCAAACAAGAGAAATCTTACCAAAATGATGAAATTCCTTGAAATTCCAACTTGGTTACTTGGAATCTCTCTCAACTTTGGAGCTTAGAACATCAAACCCTTCTTTTACTCTCTTGCTTTCCTTTGTCTTAGGTGAGCCGGCCACACAAGGAAAAAGAAGAAGAAATGATGAAGAAAACACAAAGTCAATAGGCATTAAATACTCCTCCAAAAGAAAATTACTATCTTACCCTCATACACATTTTAATTCTCTTTACAAGCTCTTGCCCATTTTGGTAATTTCACATTCAACAATTTAAATATCTTCTTCCCTTGACTAAGCACTTTGACCAACATATATGTCATATATATTGCCATATACCCAACATATACACTATCTCTCTCTATACAATTCTTTCCTTTGCAAATACACATATTCATTTCTCTCAAATACTTTTACCATTCAACCAAACCCTATACAAATATACCACTTATCAATTACACATTCAAATCAATTATAACAATATTATCATAACTTCTAGGCACACTTAGGGATATTACAATTAGACATATACATATACATCACATATACATTAAATCCAAATACAACAACTCCTCCAAAACTTTTAAGGTATATCTCGGGATATTACAATTCTCTCCCCCTTAAATAATTTCGTCCTCGAAATTAACCAGTTCAATAACACTCCCTTCTTAACAATACGCCATCTTAAATCTTCATATATTATGAATAGTATTCTTATATTATGGTTTCATCCAATCACATAATGTGTATTCTTCCTCCTAGAATCAATCATCTTTTTCAATTCCATAACTTGTCATAATATATATATCTTATTACATTTTATCCAATATTCAAAATAACTCATTACAATCCCAAATACCTTATCTATGTACAAGAATCCAATCATCTTCGTCCCATTATTACATTCAAATACTTTACCACTTCATCTCTTTATAACTATTCTCTTAATTTACACTAAAAAAAATCATTGATTCACCACCTTGGTGAAATCTAGATCATTCGATCAACTTGTCACAATATACCACATTCAATCTGGTTTGATTCAAACCAACAATTAACTTATTTAAATTTATCATTGGATTTCACAATATATATAACTTAATTCCATTAGATCCAACTTATTTCCACCTTCTAATTCCTTTAACTCCATATTCAACTTTTTGAAACTATGATCATTAATAACAAATCACTTCCAATTATCTTTCAATATACACATAATTTATCTTCTATTATCTTAGTACAATTTCCACCAAATTCGCAAGATTATCTCGTACCATATTTATTACTCATAATTCACTCATTTAAACTTTATAAGCATCCACTTATTCAACTCATACCATAAACATATTCAATATAACTTTCAATCACAAATTACACATTTTCCCATTTATCATCTCTTCACCTTTTTATAACATTACTATAATTACAATAATTGCCTTTTTATTACATTATTCATAACTCAAAATATTATCACAATTCTCTTTCCTTTCTTTACTTTTCAAAATTATAACCAAATTGTTAACACAAAAGTTATAAGATACACATTTACCAATCATAACTTTCAACCATGATACTAGAAACATAATTGTCTGTTTTACCAAAATTGTGCTACAATCAAATCATTTCAATCCAAATTCTGTGGATAACAAAGCTAACCGACCACACACATTAAACAAATCATATGGCCATAAGAGCTTAATGGTCACATTTGTAACTTATAGATCAATACTATTCCTTAATTATTCTATTTCCAAACTTTTCAATTACACTGCTAAGTTGGATCACAAGGATTATATATCCATTCTCCAAACTTTGGCTACATCAAGATTTAGCACATTCCAACTTCACTTCAAAACACTTTGTTCTTGATTACTTGATCATTAATAGCCTAATTCATATTCAAATATGTTATCTTTAACATCTCCTATGCACAACATTTGATCATATACAATTTTTACCCAAGTTCGTTCATTACTCTATTTCCAATTTATCTCTTCTCGAAATTTCATACATTATACTTTCTTCTTCCATTACAATCTCTTTCTATACCTGTATACATAAAACATTTCCTCATACACTTACTTTAAACCTATAACCATATTACTGTCCAATATTTCCCAAATAAATTCTCATTTCATCATCATAGCATATACATTATTGAATGCTCTCACATTTCATATACTCTTATTGATATATTCATAGCAATTTACATTATACACATATAGCATTATTCATAGGTATCAATGATATAATAGATTTCTTAACACATTTATAATCAAATGGTTTAAGGTTCAAAGTCATATGAATATATGAAATCAAATAGGGTTTTGTACTTACTATTCATAGCTTCTCAAACCATATTCATTTTATGTAATTGCTCAAGTGTTATAATCATTTCATTACATTTCTCATTTCATATGCAATTCATTACTCAATGACATTGATGCCTCAACAAACTCACCTTATGCACATCACAACATATAATACATTCATATATTAGTCTCATTTTTAAGCCTTTAGATCACAAATTACAGGTCATATCAACATTTAAGTCCCCACGGTCGTGGCCTTCAAGAGCCACGGTCGTGGCATAGAAAACTCTTCTGTGCTACCAAAATGCATAAAGACACAGTCATGTTTGTAACCCCACGGTCGTGGCCCTCACTTACCACGGCCGTGGCATCCAATCCGGGACTGTTTTTCCAAGACAACTCAAGTATTTTACATTTATTTCTTCTCATTGCACAACATCATTTATCAATTCCACACATATATATATCCTAACCATAATAATACTTCACAAATTCTTAGTCACCTTACCAAGGTGACATCTCTCTCACCTTTATTTTGAAATGCATTTAATATATCATCTTTATATCCGTTTGTTTACCATTCAACGTATATATATATTTTACCCATATATTTATACATATGTACATTACACCCAATAATATACACATTGAGCCCAATAGCTCCTATACACTTAATTATATGCTCTCTTTTTTTTTTTGCAATAAAATGACTTAAAATAACTCCTTTTCATTTGCTTATCTATTTCTCTTTTTACTTCAAAACAAATTCTCATACCATCAATCACATTACTTAAGTCATAATACTTTCATGTGCAATATTAATCATTTCACCTGGCTCAGGTATTGAATATACATTAAACCATCAATATCCAATCAATCTTTATCAAATTCTAGTAGGACTTTAACTTTTCAACTTACTACTTTGCTTAAACTTCAATTTACCAAACTCATCTTTTCTTAAAATCAACTTTAAAAACATCTCGGATATATATATATATATATCTATATATCACAAAGCAATATCAACACATATTTCTTCCCCAATTATTAAGCTCATTTCGAAAAATCTCAAATATCATATATTATTACCATTACCATGAGCTTTCATAATATCCAAGCATCTCACATTTCTAACCTTGAATTCACAATGTTTGCATTATAACAACAATACCAATTGATATTCTTACTTAACCAATATTATTTTATTTTTTTTTTAACAAAACCTTAACTTTATATATATATCCTAAACTTTAAATAGTCACACTTTATCTATACTCATCAACTCATTCCATATCCCACCATACTCTTTTCATTTCAATAACATATCTTTCAATATTATCAATCCAGCAATATTTCCTCCATCTAACTAACCCAACACAACCTTATTATAAAGAGATTCAAAGTGTAGAAGAGAGAGTACATATTCTAATCTTAATTTTGTTTCCATCTCATTTTCAGCTTTATTTTCCATTTCATTTCTTTATACTTCAACACATTCAACACTTTCCTTTACTAGCGTAAATTTCCATTTTTAATTATCAACTAGACTTATATAAATTCATATCATTTCATTTTCTAATTTTATTTTCATGTAAAACATCATTCACACATTAACATCCATTTCATATAACATAGATATACTACAAATCATATAATGCCACCTCCGAGACCAACCTAGGTGTGAATGCATATGCATGTATTACAAATTTCATTTTCAAAACTCTTCTTTTTAATTCATTTTAAGCGTTTCAAAACTTTTTCTTTTTAATTTTACTTAGGCCGAGAATCTCGAACCTAAGCTCTGATACCAAAACAATTGTAACACCCCGATACCCTATATAAGTACTATGCGTATACCTAGTATACATACAGTAAATATATAAAGTATAAGGATGTCACTTTTCGTTACCTTTTAAAATATTTATAACAGAGTTCAAACCATAATACATTAATTTAAATAACATTTACAAATTCATTATCTTTATTAAAACTTCATTTATACATATAAATACTCTCTCGTCAGAAATACATCATAATTAAAATTTATACATGTATGCATTACCCTTTAGTTGGTCTCGACAAACTTTACTCTTCTTGTGGCATAACAAAAGATTTCATATCTTCCATCTATATACCTGCGCGAATAAACACCCGTGCTAAGCCCGAGAGCTTAGTAGTCCAAATATAAAATATAAACATATAGTATAGAAGTATTGATATATAATGATACATCGATTCAATATATAATTAGTTCTTATCATATCTTCTTTTCTTTCTAATGTTATCTTTAATATATCCTAGCTAATTTCATATATGATGTATATATATATACATAATATTATCACCAACCCCAATGCATCACCAATACTCAAAACCAATATATTAATACCCCTACATTATATATATACCACACCAACCATTATTGCAATACACACTTTACATATCATACCAATCATAAATCATATTTCCAATAAAGACAACCTTTATCATCAACCACAATTCATTTACATATTACACTTAATAACATTATATTATTCACAATTCACCAAGCATAATTCATTTTTAATACTCACAATCAATATTTCAATACTTGCATTTCACATTGACAATAAAGACAGACTCGGGCCCAAAACACTAATATGTTATTCAAAGTTCAGAGTTACTGCTTTGGTTCATAGTCACAATCATCACGCCCGTAGGCAATGTATATACATGTCTCTCTATCCATGGATAGTGTAACAGACCCAGTCTCTTGGACCATCAACTCAACACATATGAGGAGATCCTCAACCCGGCAAGACTGTTACAAATCATATATCTCATATTCACAATTCTCATAGTGTAACAGACCCAGTCTCTTGGACCATCAACTCAACACATATGAGGAGATCCTCAACCCGGCAAGACTGTTACCTTTCATCATTTCTTAGGCATGCCACCCAAATCCAGAACTCTGAAACTGAATAACATATTAAACAAACAATTCATTTATTATTTCATTATCAATCTCATCATCAATTAGGCCAACATGCCTTATCTCTTTCAATTGAATTATCATAGCCAATCACAATGGCTTCATATCATATCATATCTCAATCCATATGATACATATAACATCATTGATAACACATTTTAAAGTATATTATTCATATAATACATTGCCATACACAAGATTCACAATGCATATAACATAACATTTTCTCACTTCTCAAAACACATTAACATCATTCATTACTAGAGCATTTATCATAACAAATTGCACATACCTTAAGAATGATCCTCATTTCTTTCTACCTTTCCCATTTCATATTTCATCCTTTATATATATTCTTCATTTACATTCACAATATAATAGCTTATTTAACACTTTCATCCCAATGTGTTAATGTTCAAAGACATATAAGGATATACAATCAAATAGGGTTTATGCTTACCTTGTTAATGATCTTCACATCCTTCACATCATTCAATCATCACCTTAGTCCAATTATGTTAACAATATAATAGATCACTTAACACATTTGCAAACAGATGTGTTAAGCCTCGAATTATGTAATTAAATACAATCATATGTATTGGTACTTACCTCAAGAACTAGTCCCATCAATCTATACATTTCTTTTCTTTCCAAGAATTCTCCACATTTAGGTTAATGCAACCCAATCTCTTCAAAACCTTTGAGGGACACGGGCAGCACCACTTGAGGGACACGGTTAGGGCAATTCAACCTCTTCACAATCTAATCCAAAAGGAATATTAGCAAAATGACCATATGAATAGTACATTCTGGTTTAAGACTCCATTTTATCCTTATTTTGAAAAATTTTATAAAATAATCTACTTGACTAAAAATTCTAAAATTTTTACAGAATTTAGTTTTGTATCTTAAAATCATTCCTTTAAAATTTCAGATCAAACTGAACACAAAATCTTGGTCAAATAGTTCACCTAACCAGACTGCCCCAATTGCCCTGCATCCTGGCAGCAGTTCTGAACTTTGTGAATTCCATAAATCAAATTCAATCAACGTGGTTCCAAATTATTTTTATCAAATACTAGACTCACTAAGAAACAACATATCCAAAATTCAATTGGATATGATTTTTCTACATTTTATTAAAAATCCCGAAATATAGCTGTCTCAGTTAAGGTACCTGCTGGAACAGGTCTAATAAAAATAATCTTTCTAAACTCATAACCATTCCAAAATCGAATCAACATATTTTTCAGTCATTCTAGACTCATAGAGGCACAACATATCACAAAATTCACTTTAAGAACATTTTTCTATAATTAATTAAAAATCATACAAGTCACAGCCTTTACTAATTGTAAAACAGAAAAAAAAATTCACTAAACACAACTCTTACTCTTCCATCACCAACACCAACCTAGCTTCTTATCTTTAATTCCATTTCAACACTTTTACACACACCATAAACAAACACACTTAATCATACTATCCATAAACCTAACTCAATCCATACACAACTTCAAAAAGAACCAAAGCAAACAAGAGAAATCTTACCAAAATGATGAAATTCCTTGAAATTCCAACTTGGTTACTTGGAATCTCTCTCAACTTTGGAGCTTAGAACATCAAACCCTTCTTTTACTCTCTTGCTTTCCTTTGTCTTAGGTGAGCCGGCCACACAAGGAAAAAGAAGAAGAAATGATGAAGAAAACACAAAGTCAATAGGCATTAAATACTCCTCCAAAAGAAAATTACTATCTTACCCTCATACACATTTTAATTCTCTTTACAAGCTCTTGCCCATTTTGGTAATTTCACATTCAACAATTTAAATATCTTCTTCCCTTGACTAAGCACTTTGACCAACATATATGTCATATATATTGCCATATACCCAACATATACACTATCTCTCTCTATACAATTCTTTCCTTTGCAAATACACATATTCATTTCTCTCAAATACTTTTACCATTCAACCAAACCCTATACAAATATACCACTTATCAATTACACATTCAAATCAATTATAACAATATTATCATAACTTCTAGGCACACTTAGGGATATTACAATTAGACATATACATATACATCACATATACATTAAATCCAAATACAACAACTCCTCCAAAACTTTTAAGGTATATCTCGGGATATTACAAAGCGTCACTCGCAAGTATACGAGGTAACTGTAGCAAAGGTGCTCGCCCCAAGGTCGTTCTCTCAAGGAAGCTAAAGTGACTAATTGATTATCAAATTATAAATAACAAGTAATGAAGAAATTGAAATTGCTAACAACTAATGAAAAGGATTGATTAAAGTTTAAAACAAAGAAAAGTAAAATAAACTGATGTTTTGATTCACTTGTTAAAAAGGTCTAGGGTTTGCACTTCTCCACTACTTATATGTATGAACGGTTATTCCTCTCAACTAATTTAATTTCAAAGATTAAATCTCAAACAACTTAATTAATTGAGTCAAGGAAATAAGCTCTCGCATTCAAACCTCTTACAACTAATCTTGCTATAATTGAAAGAATCTTTTTAATAGGTTATATCTCTAATTCACCTAAGTCCCTAATTGAATTGTTCCAGCATTAGACTTCATCTCTCAATCCATCATCTAATACCTAAAACACACAATTGGTGGCCAATCAATTATATGAAACAATATTTCATTCAATAAAGGCAAAAGAAATTATTAGCCAAGAGAATAACCAATTCATACAATCATAGCAGATCCATACAAACCCTAGACTAGATCAAATTAGTTCATAATGCAATCAAACATATTCATCTCATTGATGTTCAAAGAAATCAAAATAGACATGATAATATCCATTAAAACAATTTCAATGTAAATAAAGAGAATAAGTTCGAGAACAAAACCAAGTTACAACTCCTTGAAGCTTCTGAAGAATCTCTTGTTCAAATCTTGCCAGAAGGATGAAACAATGGCTAGAACAATCAAATCTAAGCTAAAGTAATCAAAAGTGAAATCAAAATCAAGAAAACAAAGCTAAACCCTAACTTCACTCTCTCTGATGGCTGAAAATATTCTCCAAATCGTCAACAGTCCCCAACCCTAACTCTCTTCTTTCCTTTTATACGAAACGTCGGCTTTAAAATCCGTTGTGCGTTTGTTTCATGAGAGACACGGCCAAGTCAGAAGTGACTTGGCCGTGTGAGTGCCTTTTGGAGGGACACGGCCAGGTGACTTGGTCGTGTCCCTTGCCCGTGTCCACAACTGCTTGCCTCTCTTCTTTTTCTTCTTTGTTGAGTGACACGGTCAAGTCAGAGGTGACTTGGCCGTGTTGCAGCTTGTTGGAGGGACACGGCCAGGTGACTTGGCCGTGTCCCTTGCCTGTGTCTTCCACTGTGAGTGTTAAATCTTCTATGCCTTTGGAATTGGTGAGACACGGCCAAGTGAAGAGGACTTGGCCGTGTGGGTCTTCTTTGGAGGGACACGGCCACAAGACTTGGCCATGTCCCTTGCATGTGTCTGCTACTGGGACTTGTTCTTCTTTTTATCTTGGTATGGGACACGGCCAGTGACTTGGCCGTGTCCTCTGCCTGTGTCAGCCACTACCCCTTTCTCCTTCAATTTGTTTCCTTGCCTGTTTTAACCTAACACAAAACTCAAAACAAACTTTAAACAAGAAGTAAATAGACAATAACCAACAAAACATAAACACAATACTAAAAACTAAATAAAAAACGACATAAACACTGAAATAAACTAAAACTACCACAATTAAAGAAACACTAAACAAACCGATAAAAACTAACAAAATACCTAAATAAAACAATAATTATCATAATAAACAAGACACAAATCTATAACAAAAACTAATAAAACACTAACAAATAAATGTATTATACTGAAAAGCTAGAACACGTACACTGCTAGTAATCTAATAAATATTATTTGGATTTAGCACCTATGTATGCAAGTATAGAAGTGTAAAGTTTTAGTGCAGGATTTGGTGGTGGATATAAGGGTGATGAATATAGAAGTGTTTGAGGAGTGTTGCGATTGTTTGATTGAGATCAAAATTGTTTTCAAAAATCAAAAAAATCAGTTTTGGCGACACTTGGGACCTCCATTTTTAGGGGAGGTTATGGCAAATTTTTTTAAAAAATCTGCACTTAAAATCGGCTAAGTAAAATATTAAGACACAACCACCATGAGATAACAGTCCATCTTGGTCTATAAACGTAGGCTAAGATGGGGTGTTACAGTAACTCTGGGATTTGAATAGCACATTGGATTCTTTTGGGCCCATGCTTGTGTTTGCTTTTATGTGAATTATGAATTGTGGAACAATTGAGCAATATATTAAGATATAATGATATAATGTTATAAGATATAATATCCTTATGTGTTGTGCTTTGGCATTGCATTTGAACTATATTGTTATCAAAGTTTGTATCACTAAGCTTTTGGCTTAGCATGATTGTGATTCATCACACAGGTGACAGGGTAGATCCGATTGAGCCAGAAAGTTCGTATAGACTGAGTCGAGTCTAGGCTTGAGATCTTGAGTGCAGAGTTGATTGTTAGACATCAAGATTAGAGACAAACTGTCAGCATGTATATATTTTATATTTTTGTACATATTGATTTCATGTATATTATGTTATATTTTGATGTATATATATATGTATATTCCACAAACAATCAAAAATGTTTTGGATCAATCTTTGGTAATGAAGTTATATATGTGTTTTAGCAAGTAATATTTTATCTATTATTTATATGCCATCAGTTAAATGGTTTAAGTTTATACAAATTCTATAAGTAAAGATTTGTTTTATTAAAATTGGTAGTGGCATTCTTGTATCATATATTTGTATATTACATATGTTGGGTGTATGTAGTGTACGTATATAGGGTATAAGGGTGTTATATTTGTTTTGGTATCAGAGCCTAGGTTTGAGGTTCTCAACCTAGGTGGGTTGTAAGAGAAAGAAAATTGAGATTTTTAATTATGATACATGCATTGGCACTGGCAGTTTTTGATCTCTAATGTGGCAATTTCTACTGTGTTTGCAGATATAGATAGTTATGGCATCTCAGACACGTCAGTCTGCAGAGGGTAGTGCAGAAAGTGTAGCTCCTGTTGTGGGTAGAGATGGAGCTAGAGTTGAGATAGATGGAGGGGCACCTACTCCTGTGCCAGAGAGACCAATACTTGATGAGATTCCGCTAGGCTAGGTACGGCATATGATGGAGCTGTTGAGGCATGCTCCAGTTCAGCAGCTGCCGCCACCATAGCCGTAGTCGCAATTATCGATGAGGAAATATGATAATTTGAGGAAGTTTGGAGCTAAGGACTTTATTGGTACTACAAACCCTATTGTAGCAAAGTAGTGGCTAGATAGAGTCCAGAGAGTATTCATCCAGCTGTAGGCTACATCAGAAGAAAATTTTGATTATGCCAGATCTCTTTTGCAAAGGGATGCATATAATTGGTGGAAAATAGTTCCACATGCCCTGGATGATCCACCAATCTTGACCTATGATGATTTTTTGCGGGAGTTCGAGTAGAAGTATACTCCGAGGGAGTATAAGGATGCAAAGAAGATAGAGTTCTTAAGTTTGAGGCAGGATACTAGGACCGTGTCGGAGTATGAGATAGAGTTTACTCGGCTAATTTAGTATGCTGATGGGATTATTTCTAATGAGATTGATCGGTGTCGGAGATTTGAGGAGGGGTTGAGACTCTCTGTCATATGCATTATCGCAAGCTCCCGGTATCAGGATTTTTTCCAGTTGGTTGCAGCTACCAGGAGTATTGAGAGAGCACAAGGTCTTGCAGTAGCTACTAGAGATGAGGAGACCAGAGCTAGGAGACCCTAGAGTGAGGCAGGATCTTCATCTGTGAAGAGAGGCTGAGGAGGATATTTTTTGAGGTTCAGTAGGAGCCAGAGGCAGTCAGGTAGGTCAGTACAACAGCAGAGACAGAGATCGAGACCTACAGTTTTTGTGGCTAATGCTCCGACTCCAGTAGTTTAAAGGCCAGTTCCATATACCTTTCTCCAATGTGGTAGGGCACACAGGGGTGCTTGCCAGAAGACAAGTGGACCAGCAGTGTGTTATAGATGTGGGTCACCAGATCACTTCTTTAGAGATTGCCCAGAGCCACTAGAGGATAGACATAATGATACTGTAACTTCTCGACCCAGTGTTAGAGGGGGTCATGGTGGCAGAGGTTTTAGCAAAGGGGGTCGAACATGGTATGGTCAGAAAGGAGGTTCTACCACAGGTAGTAGACCAGATGAGGCAGGGCTATCTCAGCAGGTATATATGATGCAGAGGCAACCAGATGCTTCAGCTATTATTGCTGGTACTTTTTCTTTATTTGGTACTTCAGTTCTTGCTTTGATAGACCCTGGGTCGATTCATTCATACATTAGTGCATCCATCTTGCCTGTGACTAATTTGCATTCAGAGTCCCTAGGATTTGATGTTTTTGTGACAAATCCTTTAGGACATAGAATTGTAGTTAGCAAGGTGCATCGAAATAGTTTGGTTGTGGTTCAAGATGAGGAATTCCTTGGTGACTTGATTGAGATGCCTTTCAGGGAGTATGATTTAATTTTAGGCATGGATTGGTTATCCAAGCATGGGGTTGTGGTAGATTATCAGCAAAAGTGTGTTAACCTAATAACCTATGATGGTAGGAATATGAAGGTATCTAATGAGCAGAGACATCTTTCATCCATGTTTATTTCAGCTATTTCAGCTAGGAGGATGATTCAGAAAGGATGTGAGACTTATCTTGCTCATGTTGTAGATACCAGAATAGTAGGTTTCCAGCTTGACATTATATCCACAGTTGTTGAATTTTTAGATATTTTTCCTAAGGAGTTGCTAGGGATACCCCTTGAGAGAGAGGTTGAGTTTGGTATCGAATTGTTTCCTGGTACTACTCCCATCTCTATTACTCCTTATCGTATGGCACCTACTGAGTTGAGAGAGTTGAAGGTGCAGCTGCAGGAGTTGTTGGATAAAGGGTTCGTTCACCCTAGTGTGTCTCCATGGGGAGCGCCCGTTTTATTTGTGAAGAAGAAGGATGGTACCTTAAGATTGTGCATTGATTACTAGCAGTTGAATAAAGTGACTATCAAGAACAAGTATCCATTACCTTGGATAGATGATCTCTTTGATTAGTTGAAAGAAGCAACAGTATTCTCTAAGATTGACTTGAGATTAGGGTACCATCAGTTGAGAGTCAGAGATGAAGATGTACCTAAGACAGTTTTTTGCACGAGGTATGGGCATTATGAGTTCTTGGTGATGCCCTTTAGATTGACGAATGCACTAGCAACATTTATAGATTTGATGAACAGGGTATTCAAACCCTATCTAGATCAATTTGTGGTGGTTTTCATTGATGATATTTTGGTGTATTCATGTAATGAGGAGGATCATGACAAGCATTTACAGATTGTATCGCAGACTCTGAGAGAAGCAGTTGTATGCTAAGCTGTCTAAATGTGAATTTTGGCTTGAACAAATGACTTTTCTCGGTCATTGGTTTCAGCACAGGGTATTAGAGTTTATCCAAGTAAAGTTGAGGCTATTTTGAATTGGAGTCCACCAAAGACTGTGACATAGATTAGAAGTTTTCTAGGGTTTGGCAGGCTATTATCGATGGTTTATGAAAGGTTTTTCTATGATAGCTACTCCACTCACCAGATTACTTTAGATGGGAGTTAGATTCATGTTGATAGATCGGTGTTAGGCGAGTTTTGAGCAGCTAAGGGAGATGTTGACTCAGGCTCCTGTCCTTACTCTGCCTATGGAAGGTAAACCTTATGTGATTTACAGTGATGCTTGTTGAGTTGAGAGCGTTGCATGCCAGATTTGAGTCTTGTGATGATGGTGCATTGATGGCTCAGTTACAATTGAGGCCGATGTTATTGGATCAGATTAGGGAGACTCAGTTGGCAGATGAGAGAATTCAAAAAATTTTATTGGATTGGCAAAAGGGGGAGAGTCAAGACTTTCATGTGAGAAGTGATGGCAGTTTGTGGTACAAAGATAGGTTGTGTATTTCTGATGATGTAGGACTAAAAAGAATAATTTTGGAGGAAACACATCAGTCAATTTTTACTATGCACCCTAGGAGTACCAAAATGTATTAGGATTTGAAATAATATTATTGGTGATTAGGTATGAAGAGGGACATAGTAGAGTTTATATCCAGATGTCTCACTTGTCAGAGAGTGAAGGCTGAGCACCAAGTTCCTTCAGGATTACTTCAGCAATTATCAGTGCCAGAGTGGAAATGGGAACAAGTAATGATGGATTTTGTGACTAGATTGCCTTTGACTCAGAAGAAGCATGATGCAATCTGGGTGATTGTTGATCAGATGATGAAGACAGCTCATTTTCTTCCAGTTCAGATAGATTATTCTCTTGAGAGGTTGGCTGAGCTGTATATCAGTGAGATAGTGAGGTTACATGGAGTCCTAATTTCTTTGGTATCTGATTGAGATCCCCGATTTACATCGAGATTGTGCTGAAGTTTGCAGGATGCTTTAGGATCTCGGTTATATTTTAGCAATGCTTTCTATCCTCAGATAGATGGGCAGTCAAAGAGAGTGATACAAATTTTAGAGGACATGTTGAGGAGCTGTATCGTCGATTTCTCTAGGAGCTGGGATAAATTCTTACCACTGATTGAGTTTGCTTATAACAACAGTCATCAGTTCAGTATTAGAATGGCACCTTATGAGGCATTATATGGTAAGAGATGCAGGACACCTCTATGCTGGGATGAGGTTGGAGAATGTAAGTTGATTGGTCCTGATTTGATTAGGGAAACAAGAGAAAATAAAGGTGATTAGGAATTGTCTGAAAGCAGCCTCAAACCGACAGAAATCATATTCAGATTTAAAAAGAAGAGACATAGAGTTCAGTGTAGGAGATAAAGTATTTTTGAAAGTGTCTCCTTGGAAGAAAATTTTGAGATTTGGCCACAAAGGGAAGTTGAGTCCTCGTTTCATAGGACCTTATGAGGTATTGGAGAGAGTTGGACTAGTGGCCTATAGACTAGCTTTACCACCTGAGTTGGATCGAATTCATAATGTCTTCCATGTCTCTATGCTTTGGAGGTACAGGTCAGGCCCATCTCACATTTTGTCAGTAGAGTCAATTGAGGTGAGTCCAGATCTGACTTATGAGAAAGAACCAGTGGCTATTTTGGCACGTGAATTGAAGGAGTTGAGAAATAAGAAGGTGCCACTTGTGAAAGTTCTTTGGAAGAATCATGCTACTGAAGAGGTAACATGGGAGAGTGAACAGATGGTAGGAAATCAGTATTCCCAGTTGTTCCAGACTTGAAAGCAGGTAATTTTGAGGATGAAATTTATTTATAGAGGGGAAGAATTTTAATATCCCAAAATTTTGAAAAAAAAATATTAATTTTTGAAAATTAGCTAAATGATTTAAAAGTATATATATGTATATAATTAAGTGAAAAAGGAAAATGTGTATATGATATATATATGTAGATATACATAATATATACAAGTCAACATTTTTATATGGGTCAAATGTTATTTTAATTATTAAAATATTAATAATATGGTTAGTGGAAGATGATATTTTTATGTATTAATTAATAATATGTTTTTACTTGGTGGAGAGTGAAAGTGGGATATTTGTGTGGTTAAAAAGGAGAGTAGTTGGATTGAGTTGAGCGGATGATTATCTTCTTCTTCTTCTTTCTCCATTGAAGCCGGCTACCTCCATCAAAGGAAAAGATAAATTTTCTTCTTGCTAATTCAAGTAATTGAAGGATTTCAATTGTTCAAGTTGGAGTTTTGAGGATTTTCTCCATATTTGGTAAGTTTCCAACTTGTTTCCTTGATTTTCTATGGAAGTTTGTATATGTGTTAATTGGATGTTTGGTGTAGTATGTGTTAATGGTTGTTATTGGTATGTTTGAAGTTCTTTTGGGTAGTTAACTATGAATTTGGGGTTAGATTGAAGCAAAAGTTAAGTTTAGTGAAGAGAATAAGAGTTTTGGGTTATGTAAATTTTGAGTTGTGAAATCATGGTTGTAATTGTGTATTTTTGCTTTTAATTGAGTTGCTTTGATGTTTATACAAGTATTTTATGGTATAATGATGGATTTGATTGGGTTTGTATAGAGTTGAAAAGGGTGATGAAAGAAAATTTTGGATGTGACAATTATGTGTTGATATCATGATTTTTGGACCGACACGCCCAGTGACACTGCCATGTCTTTGGGCATGTCGATGGTTCTATTTTCAGTGTTGGTGACACATGCAGTGACACGTCCATGTCACTGAGTGTGTCACAGCTTTTGTTATGTTATAGTATTGACACGTGAAGTGACACGCCCATGTCACTGAGCTTGTCATAGCTACTTTGTTGTAGGTGTTTTGGCATGGGCAGGGACACACTTATGTCTCTGGACATGTCTTATATGTTGTAATACAGAGCTTAGGACATGGTCATTGACACGCCCATGTCACTCAACGTTTCAAAGCTTCTGTGTTGTGTGTTTAGGGCACGGTCATTGACATGCCTGTGTTGTTGAGCGTGTCATGTGTAGAGTTTGCTCTAGATAGTTCTTTTCCTTATTTTCCTTTGTGCATCTTATCCTTGTGTTGAGAGGTTTTTTTATACCTATAAGTGTATCACTAAGTGATTATTTATAATCATATTTTGTTTAGGCTTTGAAGAGATTTGAGTTACCCAGTCCAAGTGTTGAGCGATATCTTGGAAGAGGAGGTTGGTGTTTGTTGCCTTTAGAGGTAAGTACAAACTTTGAATAATTGCCTATATTTACATGACATTGGGAGTTAACACATTTGGTTGAAAAATTTGTTAAATTACTTACTAAATTGTTGGTGCATGAGTAATATGCTATGATTTGTATAATGTCATAAATGCATTTTATGTAATGTGAACTTTATGCAAAATATGATAATGACCCAAAATGTATGGGTAATGCAATTTGATATGTATAAATTAAAGATGATATATAAAGCCATTGGTGATGGTGTGAGCAGGGATTTTTGCCCCCACTCCCAGTGGAATGGTTCTTGTGACTTTGGCACTGTTTAGGCTCGGGTCCTTAGAGAACATGGTCCTAAGCCCGGAGAAAATAGAGTCGCCACCCGGACGGGCCGGAATAAAGAAAGGGGTGGATGACTCGATTCCAAAGAAATTCCCAACCCCATAATGGGTTCAAAAAGTTGGGCACATGTGGGGAAGGTGAGAAATGGCCCAGCACTCCCATAACGCCCGGTTCATTGGAACCGGCCTCCTTTGCAGGTCTTAATATTATAAAATTCTTAAGTATAACAATATTATCCATATTACATGCAACAATTAAAATAAAACATCATTATATTAAAATAAAAGCAATTTCCAAACAAAAACAAATAAATAGACACCCATCCGAGTATGGAAACATGCCCTTACATCGTCCATGTCTACAACTAAATAGGACACTCACCGAAAGGTGGAAACATGTCCTTTACATTAATCCCAAAATATAAAAACAATTTAAATTACATAAAATTTAACTAATGAGGTACCTACAAAGTGGAAACATACCTCTTACAATTTTAATACCAAAACAAACAAATAATAATCATAATAATAAAGAAAATATTCATCTATGATAAATTAAATAAATCAAGCATTGAAATTAAATAAATCAACCATCAAAACATATAATAAACTACATAATCAAAGCTAAAATTAAAATAGAGCAATAAATATATAAATTTAGGGTTCGCATCTTAAAATAGGATTTTAGAATTTTAATTACTAAATTAGGGCTTTGGAAAAAGAGAAGTTAAATATACTGACTCATAATACACAAATGAATATTAATTACTCATAATACACATATACAAAAATTAAGATTTTAGGGTTTAGGATTTAGAAAATACAGGAGTTAAATACACGGACTCAAAATACATAAATGAATATTAATTACTCATAAATACAGGAGTTTCCTGCGGCGAATTGGCCCAGGCCATTTCTCTGCAGGAATTTCCTGCGGCGAATTGGCTTATGCCCAATTTACCGCAGGAAATTCCTATGGAAAATTGGCCTAAGCCAATTCATTTTTGGCTACAAAAAATTTTATTTATTTATTATTTTCTATTTTTTTTACTGTTATCCTTTTTATTTTTATTAAAAAATAAATATTATAAGTAATGAATATTAAAATAAATATTATTTAATTAAAATACCACAAAAATTATTTTGGATTGTTTTAAAAATATCAGACTGGACTGGGTCAAAAATTAAGGGTCTACAGATGGCTATATTGATGTAAATGAGATAATTAAGGCTTTGTGCCTAGTTTGATCATGAGAAAATGAGAAAGGATTTGATAATGGAATTATGAAAGAATTGCGTGCGAATTTGATAATGGAATTATGAAAGAATTGCATGCCTAGTATGTTATTCAATTTTTAGAGTTTTGTATTTGGCATCATGCCTAAAACGTAACAGTCCCTTGAAGTTGGGTTGGGCTAACCTAGTTAGGATGTTACATGATGTAGTAGTCCCTTGAAGCTGGGTTGGGCCAAGTCCTTAAAGCCTAGTTGGGATATTACATACGAGGTAATCCTCATTGTGATTATGATTTGCCTTTCAAGCTAGACACATGGTGTCATCTTGGACCAAAGCAGTGACTCTGGGATTTGAATAGCATTTTGGATTCTTTTGGGCCCATGCTTATGTTTGCTTTTATATGAATTATGAATTGTGGAACAATTGAGCAATATATTAAGATATTATGATATACTGTTATGAGATATAATATCCTTATGTGTTGTGCATTGGCATTGCATTTGAACTATATTGTTATCAAAGTTTGTATCACTAAGCTTTTGGCTTAGCGCGATTGTGATTCATCGCGCAAGTGATAGGGTAGATCCGGTTGAGCCGGAGAGTTTGTCTAGACTGAGTCGAGTTTAGGCTTGAGATCTTGAGTGCAGAGTTGATTGTTCGACATCAAGATCAGAGACAAACTGT
Organism: Garcia nutans; assembly: GCA_947685225.1. Taxonomy (NCBI): domain Eukaryota; kingdom Viridiplantae; phylum Streptophyta; class Magnoliopsida; order Malpighiales; family Euphorbiaceae; genus Garcia; species Garcia nutans. The sequence continues at coordinate 26,973,322 of CANTUV010000009.1, read as the reverse complement.
CAGCATGTATGTTTTTTATATTTTTGTGCATATTGATTTCATGTATATTATGTTATATTTTGATGTATATATATGTATATTCTGCAAACTTTCAAAAATGTTTTGGATCAATCTTTGGTAATGAAGTTATAAATGTGTTTTAGCAATTAATATTTCATCTATTATTTATATGATATCAGTTAAATAGTTTAAGTTTATATAGATTCTATAAATAAGGATTTGTTTTATTAAAATTGGTAGTGGCATTCTTGTATCATATATCCATAAATTACATATGTTGGGTATATGTAGTGTGCGTATATAGGGTATAAGAGTGTTATAATAAACATCCATCTTCTTATTAAGGATAGAAACATGTCCTTATAATGTCCAATGTCAAAAAAGAAAAGCAAAACAAAATAAAATAAAATGGGACACCCACCATATGTAGAAACATGCCCCTCATAATAATCCAAAATCCTTAAAATTAAATTACATAATCAAAACCAAGGCACCCATGAAGTGGAAACAAGCCTTTTACAACTTCTCAAATCTCAAATAATCAAATAGATATAATTAAACCATTCATAAAAAACATTCAATTCATTATCAAGCAATATAAAGTAAATCATCCAAAAATAAATCATCAATTACAAATATACATTAACAAATTAAATAGTCAAATCTAGGTTTTAATATTACATTGAACGATAGATATGCAAAACTAGGGTTTTATTGGTATAATTTTAGATTTCTAAGGTTTTAGAAAATAATGAATAGTGTTTTAGGGTTTTAGAAAAACATGGTTAGAGTTTTGGTTTTATAAAAATATGATTAGGGTTTTAGATATTTGGAAAGGAGGATTAGGATTTTAGTTTTAGAAAAACATGATTAGGGTTTTGGATATTTGAAAAATAGGATTAGGGTTTTAGGTATTTGAAAAACAAGATTAGGGTTTTTTAGTTCATGTTTTTGTTGCTGTGAAAAGTTAGGGCCACTGTGATATTATTTTGATAAATAATTTCATGGGATATGCTTTTGTGAATTGCTACTGGATGAAACAAAATTGAACAAATAAACTATTATGAATTTTAAAACCAACAACTATTGATCATGTTTTAATGAAACAAATATGAATTAAAAAACCTAAATATAAACCACTGGAACTTATTTGGACAAAGAATAAATATACTTAGTATTTCAAACCATCACCAAAGCATCCTATGTTGAATTTAAATGAATTTAACTCAGAGAACATACCTTTGTTTGTTGGCTCCACCAAAATTGAATGTTGATTGCAACAATTTGGAATTCTGGTAGAGCTAGTATGTTAATGGTTGCTGCTTAACTCTCTCTCTCTTTTAATTGTTGTTGTGAATAATCAAGGCTGCTGCTTTAATAATTCTCAATAATTATTGATGCCTTTTCCTCCTTTCAGCCTTTGTATTTATAAACAATCATTGGAGTTTTTTTCGGCTCACTTCACCTTAATTTTAAAAAACTCCCCAAGCTAATCGTATTACAATTAGAATTGGAAGTTAATTCAAACTGAATCTAGATGCAACTAGGACTAAAATTCAAAATTAAAACCTAAACTCAAGTCCCATGGCCCCTGTGGCAAATTGGCCAAGCCAATTGACAAAATCTATACTTTTAGCCTCAGATCTACTTGTCTTAGGTTTTTAAGATTGTATCGGACCCATTTTAGGCTTTTAAAATTGTTCTAGACTGATTTTAAGCTTTTAAATCCAAACCAGACTAGGTTTAAACATATATATTTAACCTAGCCCCCTTTTAATTAGGGTTGGACTGCCTTAGGTCTAAAATTAAGGGTCTACTACTGTTTTAACCTATTAAAGGCAATTAAACAATCATTAGAAAAATTAAAAACAACATCCTTATTCAATAACTCATACAAGGGTTTAGCAATTTTTAAAATATCTTTTATAAAATTCCTGTAAAACCTTGCACGTCCTAAGAAACTATGAACTCCCTTAACATTGGTTGGTGGTGATAGCCTTTCAAAAACTTCGATTTTTGCTCTATCCACTTCAATCCCATTTTAGAAACTTTTTGTCCAAGATTAATGCCTTTCTCTACCATGAACTGGCATTTCTCCCAACTAAGAACAAGATTCATTTCCTCACATTGTTTAAGTACCTAATCCAAATGTTGTAAATAAGTATCAAAAGTTGTACCATAAATAATAAAATCATCCATCAATATTTTAATATTGAATTCCACAATATCTGAAAATATGGCCATCATGCATCTTTAAAAGGTTGCTAGTGCATTGCATAGTCCAAAGGGCATTCTGCGATAAGCAAAAGTGCCATATGGAAAAGTGAATGTTGTCTTCTCTTTATCTTCTGGCAATATAAGAATTTGAAAATAACTTGAATATCCATCTAATAAACAAAAATAAGCATTACCTATAAGTCTTTCAAGCATTTAATCAATGAATGATAAGAGAAAATGATCCTTGCGGGTAGCTTTGTTCAATTTCCTACAGTCTATGCAAACACACTATCCACTGACTGTCCTTGAAGAAATTAATTCATTATTTTCATTTGTTATAATAGTCATGCCTCCCTTCTTTAGAATTACATGTACATGACTTACCCAAGAACTATCAGAAATGGGATAAATAATTCCTGCATATAAAAACTTAGTCACTTCTGCTTTCACTAGCTCTTTCATATTTGGATTTAATCTTCTTTGTTGGTCTATCATAAGTTTAGAATTTTCATCCAATAGTACCCTATGCATACATATTGAAGGGTTAATTCCTTTAATATCAGATATAGTTCAACCTCTTGCTTTCTTATATTTTCTAATCAAATCTAAGGTTTGACTTAATTGAATTTGAGACAAATTAGTGTTAACAATAATAGGCAAAGTATTATTAGATTCAAGATACGCATACCTTAGATTATTTGGGAGAGGTTTTAATTCTAATTCTAGTGCCGTTTCAATAGGAGGTAGTAGGGTTTTACCTTTTTCAAGAGATTCAAATTTCTAAAAGTACATGAGTGGAGTTTGTTGTAATGTTAAAGCATAAGCAGCTACTTCATTATTTTCATTGTCTGATGTAGAGCTTTGTCAAAATATGTTTCCAAAGAACCATCAACTATTTGCTCACATGTTTACAGCAAACATTCATTTACAACATCAATTAAAAAATAATCATCAAGAAATGTTGGATGTCTAGTTGTGATAAGTGCACAATTGATGATATTTTATCCCTATTTCTTAATATGATTGTTATCCAATTGAGTTTAATTTGTTTGGTCAAGTGTCTTTAGGGTTAATTTCAGGAATTTTCTATATTTTGAGGCTTATGGTCATTTTGGAGGAATTACGGATGAAAGTAGAGGAAAAGAGCAAAAATTCTTCAAGTGACACACCCATGGACATGGGCGTGTCAATGGACGTGCCCTTGATACTGCCATACAGAAGCATTGACATGCCCAATAACATGGGCGTGTCATTGAGCATGCCTATTACAATGACTCACAGAAGCTGTGACATGCCCAATGACATGGGCGTGTCACTGGACGTGCCTTATATTCAAAATTCCAGTGGCAATGACATGCCCAGTGACATGGGCGTGTCACTGGGCGTGTCAGGCTAATTTATCTGCACTATAAAAGCTGAGCTGAAGCATGAATTAGGGATATGATTTTCCTATTTTATGACCTAGAGCCGACTTCTAGACCGAAAAAAGAGAGTTTTGGAGCTGAGATTGAAGGTGAAGACACATCCTAAACAAGATCTAAACCAAGACTCAAGGATTCAAGTGAATAAATACAAATTATTCGTCATGGATTGTTTGGATTCTTTCTCTTATTTCTCTTGTTATGGTTTTCTGGTTTTGAACATGAAGTAACTCATTCTCCATCTAGATATTGATGAACCCTAGCTTTATTATATGGATTGAATAATTTTATTTAATTAAATCATTTGATTAAGTTGTTTTATTCTTATGATGCTTAATGGTTTATTTCCAATTGATAATGGCATGCTTATTGATTGATTGCAATTTTCATATTATTGACTTGAGAAAGCTTGAAATGAATAGAATACTCATAAGGATTGAGGATTTATTGGAGTGCTAGAGATAGACTTACAAGATCCTTTGGTTTATGATTCCTTATTCTTAATGCAAGATCTACTTAATTATGTTTGAGAAGAGATTCCAGCATTATACTTAGTGATTAAGGATTAATTCACTTGAGAAAGGTTTTAGTCTAATTTAGAGGAATGCCCATTCAACTCTATTATTTGATTTAATTGAATTGATTTTCATAAATATATTTATGGCTAGGAGGATTCAATATCTGGGTAGTATTTTCATCATAAATCCTTTTTGCACAACAATTAATCTCTCTTTACCATAAGTTATTAAGTTAATTATCTTTAATTACAAAACATCACAAAACTATTGATTTGCTAAACAACAGTTAAAATTTGCACTAGTACTTGGCCTTGTCCCCACTGGAACAATAACTCACTCACTACTTTATTACTTGAGCGACCCGTGCACTTTCATTATTGCAATAGCATAGGTTCATGCCATCAAGTTTTTGGCGTCGCTGCCGGGGACAACGGTTTTCAATATTAATAATATAATCAATACTGTTGATTTAGTTTTTATTTTATTTTGTTTTAACCAAAGTTCTTGCTTTTTGACTGTCATTCTAGGTACTTCTTCCCATTTATGACCCGAGCTAGTTCTTCCCAACTCCTTGAATTAGATCAAGAGTTAGAAAGGACATTAAGAAGAAAACGAAAGGAAGAAGAGGAAACAGTTCTGGTAGAGATGGAACTGAACTTTGAAGAACTTATCTTAGAAGAAGAACTGGAAATAATGGCAGAAAATTAACCAAGGACCATGCAAGAGTTTGCTAGGCCTACTCTCAATGGAGCTGATTCTAGTATCCGGAGGCCGACAGTTGCTGCAAACAACTTCAAAATAAAAAGCAAATGTAATTCAAATGGTATAGCAGACTTGTCAGTTCGATGGGTTTCCTGATGAAGATCCTAATGCATCTATTGAGAATTTTTTGGAGATATGTGACACATTCAAGATAAATAATGTCTCAGATGATGCAATTAGGCTGAGATTGTTCCCAGTTTCCCTTAGAGATAGACCAAAGAAGTGGCTGAAATCTTTTCCTCCAGGAAATTTCACCACATGGGGTCAGTTGGCAGAGAAATTCCTAGAAAAATACTTTCCACCGTCAAAAATTGCTAAGTTGTAGAATGATATCTCATCCTTTCTGCAGCAAGATGGTGAGACCCTTTATGATCCCTGGGAAAGATTTAAAGATTTATTGAGAAGGTGTCCTCATCATGGGCTTCCACTATGGCTTCAGATTCAAACATTTTACAATGGATTCAATTATGGAAGTAAGCAATCCATTAATGCAGCAGCTGGGGGTACCATAAACAACAAGACACCTGAACAAGCCAGGGATTTGATTGAGGACATGGCTATCACCAATTATTAGTGGCAAGCCCCAAGGGAGCAAGGAAAGCTGAAAGTAATGGGTTCACACCAATTATATCATGTGGTGGCTTTGGCAACCCAAATGGAAGCATTGAATAAAAAATTTAATTTTTTGGCCTCTTCTTCTGGGAAAGTAATGCAAGTGATGTCCTGTGAATGGTGTGGGGGTGGACATCAAAGTCAAGATTGCCAAAGTGGCAACATGTTTACTAGGCAAGAGCAAGTAGATTATGTTAGAAATATGCCAAGGCAACAGCAGAATAACCCCTACAGCAACATGTACAATCCGGGGTGGAGAAATCATCCTAATTTCTCATGAAATAATCAGAATAATCCAAGACCTCCCCCTAGCAGCCCTAACATCAACAAGCTGCCCCTCCAAGAAAGAGTAATTTGGAGGACATGATGGAGAAATTTATAGCAGCTTCTAAAACCAGGTTCCAATCAACTGAAACCACCCTTAGAAATCAGCAAGCCTCTATTTATAATTTGGAGAATCAGGTGGGGCAATTTGCTAAGCTGCTCAGTGAGAGACCACAAGGGAGTTTACCTAGCAACACTGAGGCAAATCCTAAAGAGCAGCTTAAGGCAATTACACTGAGGAGTGGAAAAGAGATCAAGGGTAATGTGGATGAGAAAATAGAAGAAGTGGCAAAGAAAGGGGCTGAAGTACAAGAAAAAAAAAGACGATCCTCCTATCACTTTGGGAGAAAAAGCTGTAATAGAAAGTGAGAAAGAGGACCAGCCACAAGAAAGCAGCCCCATAATGAAGGAATACCGACCTAGTGTACCATATCTGGCAAGGTTGAACAAGGACAAGATTGATGCTCAGTTCAGTAAGTTTCTTAAACTTTTTAAACAATTGCACATTAACAAGAACAGTTACTGGTTGGAGGGTTTGCATCGACTACAGAAAATTGAATGATGCAACTAGAAAGGATCATTTTCCTTTACCCTTCATTGATAAGATGTTGGAGAGGTTATCCAGGCATGAGTATTACTGCTTTTTTGGATGGTCTTTCAGGCTATTTCCAAATCCCTATTTCCCCGAAAGACTAAGAGAAAACTACATTCACCTGCCCATATGGGATATTCGTATAGCGAAGAATGCCATTCGGGTTATGCAATGCACCTACGACTTATCAGAGGTGCATGATGGCAATCTTTGATGAACTTGTTGAGGATATTATGGAGGTGTTTATGGATGATTTCTCAGTCTATGGCAGCTCATTTGAAAGATGTTTGGAAAATCTTGAAAGAGTCTTGATTAGATGTGAGGAAACAAACCTGGTGCTTAATTGGAAAAAGTGTCATTTCATGGTCCAAGAGGGAATTGTGTTGGGACACAAAATTTCAAGCAAAGGTATTGAGGTAGATCAGGCTAAGGTAGACACCATTGAGAAGCTACCACCACCCACATCTATAAAGGCCATCAGAAGTTTTTTAGGACATGCGGGCTTTTATTGGAGGTTCATACAAGATTTTTCTAAGATAGCCTGCCCACTAACAAGACTCCTTGAGAAGGATATGGATTTTGTCTTTGATGAGGAATGTTTTAAAGCATTCACAGCTCTTAAGGAGAAATTGACCCATGCTCCAATCATGGTAGCTCCCAATTGGAATCTACCATTTGAACTAATGTGTGATGCGAGTGATTTTGCAGTGGGAGCAGTCTTGGGTCAATGCAAGGAGAAATACTTCCAACCTATCTACTATGCAAGCAAGACTTTGAATACAGCTCAAGCTAATTACACAATTACAGAGAAAGAGCTGCTAGCTGTAGTTTTTGCTTTTGACAAGTTTAGATCACATCTAATCTTGTCAAAAGTGATTGTTTATACAGACCATTCATCTTTAAGGTATTTATTTGTGAAAATTAATGCAAAGCCTAGGCTAATCCGTTGGGTCTTGTTATTGCGGGAATTTAACTTGACGATTCAAGATAAGAAGGGAGCAGAAAATCTGGCAGCAGATCACCTTTCTCGCTTGGAGAGGTTTGAAGAAGGGGACATTGATGATCACTTTGCTGATGAGCAGCTGTACGCCATGGTAAGTGAGGTAAGTAATTTAAATTTTGAAACACCTTGGTTTGCAGATTTTGTTAACTATTTAGCTGTTAGGGAACTTCCTAAGGACTTAACTTATTAAGAAAAGAAGAAATTCTTTTCCGATTTAAAATATTATTTTTGGGAGGATCCTTTTTTGTTTAGATTATGTAAGGATCACATGATCCGATGGTGTGTGGCATGGCCTGAAACGATGAACATTCTTAGTCAATGCCACACTGGACCAGCTGGCAGTCATATGGGAGCCAATAGGACTGCTCAAAAGGTACTAGAATCAGGATTTTATTGGCCCACTTTGTTTAGGGATAGCTACGAATTTGTGAGTCGTTGTGATCGTTGCCAAAGGACTGGAAACATTTCATCTTGTGATGAGATGCCCAAAATGGAATTCTAGTGTGTGAAGTCTTTGATGTATGGGGGATCGATTTTATGGGACCATTTCCAAATTCCTTTGGTAACAAATATATTCTTATACCTATAGACTATGTCTCTAAATGGCATGAAGCCCAAGCCTTGGCAACCAATGATGCCAGGGTTGTGATGAAGTTTTTGAAGAAGTTGTTCTCTCAATTTGGTACACCGAAAGCAATTATAAGTGATAGGGGTACTCACTTTTGTAATGTTCAGCTTGAGAAAGTTTTCAAAATATTAGGCATTACACATAGGTTTGCTACTCCTTACCATCCCCAAACTAGTGGCCAAGTTGAGAACATGAACAGTGAGATAAAAAGAATTCTAGAAAAAACTATAGAGCGATCCCAAAAGGATTGGTTCGAGAAATTGGACAATGCTCTATGGGCTTTTAGGACTGCATTCAAAACTCCCTTGGGCACTATGCCATTTAGGCTGGTATATGGAAAAGCTTGTCATTTACCTGTTGAAATTGAACATAATGCATTTTGGGCTATAAAACAGATTAACCTTGATCTAGCTAATGCAGGTGAAAGGAGAAAATTGCAGGTAAACGAGTTGGATGAGTGGAGATTGCAAGCTTATGACAATGCAAGAATGTATAAGGAGCATACCAAGAGATGGCATGATGCTTGCATTAAGGAACGAAAAGAGTTTCAAGCAGGAGATCAGGTATTATTGTACAATTCGAGGCTTCGACTCTTTCCAGGTAAGTTAAAATCTCGATGGTCTGGTCCTTTTACAGTTAAGGAAGTTTTCCACTATGGAGTGGTTGAAATAACTCATCCGGAAAAAGGAAATTTTAAAGTAAATGGGCATAGGCTCAAATTATACTTTGGAGGGGGGGGGAATACATGACTTAAAGGAGGTTTTACACCTCCAAGACTAGGGAAATTTTCCCTAAACGTCCAACTAATACGACATTAAAGAAGTGCTGGGTGGGAGACAACCCACCGTTTTATTTGTTCGTTATTTTTATATCTTTAATTTCTGTGTTTTTGGTTTGTGTCATCATTTTGTTTTAGTTTTATCCTTCTATCATTGGTTGGTGGTTTATTTTCCTTTCATTCATTTGAATTTATAGAGGAAATTTGATTTTGAGGGGTAAATTGAGCATATTTTATGACACGCCCGTGTCATTGAGCATGTTATTATTTTTAAGAGGTAGTAGCTACAACACGCCCAGTGACACGCCCGTGTCACTGTGCATGTCATTTTGAATAAGAAACAGTAGCTATGGCATGCCAAAGGACACCACCATGTCACTGGACGTGCCTCAAAAATAAAAAAATAAAAAAGAGAAAAAAAGAAAGCCAGCATGCCTAAAGTGTAACACTCATATATCCCGTATATGTACACAACATGCTTATACGATCGTAATATACGTATACTGAATATAGCAAATGCCACAGTTTAAAAATACACAAGTCATATCTCGAAAAATAAATAAAACAAATATCAATCGTTTAAAAGAAATTCATAAAATATAATAGATGAAAACGTTTATTAATACACAGCGGAAGTTATAATAAATACTTACAAGTACAAATACATAAAAATTTGAAATTTATAAAACATAGAATATATATACATGATTGGCAGCTTGACTCTCTAATCTTTAAGCTCTAGTCCAACTCTTCAAGCATAAACTCAACTAGGTCTAGAAGAATCTTCTGTCTGACCATATCAACTCTATCACCTGCGTGATGAACCACAATCGCGCTGAGCCAACAACTCAGTAGTACAAACCATAATGATACTATGCAATGTCAATATCAATGTCATACATTCAACCAATAAAGATCATACTTATAAATGTTACATTTCATTATTACAATAATTATATCATCATCCATTATACTCATTCAACATAGACACCTATGGGCCTAACAAGTATTTAATATGATATTCAAAGTTCAGAGTTACTGCTTTGGTTCATAATCATAATAATCAAGCCCGTAGGCAACATATATATATATCTCTATCCATGGATAGTGTAACAGACCCAGTATCTTAGACCATCAACTCAACAAGCTTGAGGAGATCCTCAACCCGGCAAGACTGTTACTAGTAACAGACCCAGTCTCTTGGACCATCAACCCGATTGAAATCGAGGAGATCCTCAACCCGGCAAGACTGTTACTTTTCATATATTTCATATCAATAATTCACATAGTGTAACAGACCCAGTCTCTTGGACCTCAATTCAACTCAATTTGAAGAGATCCTCAACCCGGTAAGACTGTTACCATTCATTTTATAGGCATGCCTCCAAACCCAAAACTCTGAAATTGAATAACATATTAAACATACAATTATTTCATTAATCTCTTTATCATTCTCTTTCTCAATTTGTATCTCATAATCAAATAGGCAATCATGCCTCAATAATTTTATTTGTACAACCATGGCCAACAACAATGGCTTCATTATATCTCCATTTACATCAAAGAAATTCATCATTATATTTCCATTTACACCAAAGAAATTCATCATTATACTCATAGTCAATTACATTTCACAAGATTCATAATATGCAAAACATAACATTATTCATATGTATCAACAATGCATTAGGTTATTTAACCCATTCACCAAATGTGTTGAGTTACAAAATCAAATAGATGTATGCAATAATGCAAGGTTTGTACTTACTTCAAAAGCAATCCACACAACTTTAAACACTTTCTCTTTCCAAAAGTCCTTCACCAAATGAATTAAGGCAATTCACTTTCTTCACAACCTAAACCAAAACAATGATGAACCACATCAATTCCAATACAATCAATCACTTAATAACCTCATACTAGACCCATGGATCACCATTACAAACCAACAACTCAACCTCAAAGCCCACGGTCGTGGCCACTCAAGACCCCCACGGGCGTGGGTTAAAGAATGCTTCTGCCCAAAATTATTCAACCCCCCACGGCCATGGCATCAATGGGCCACGAGCGTGGCATCCAAGATGCTACTGCCTCCCACCAAAACATGTATTCCAAGCTTCTAACTCCATCAACCCAAAAAATCATGAATACTAACAAAAATAATAAACCAAACTTAACATTAACAACACTTACCAACCCAAAACCCTAATACAATTTCAACACAAACACTTTCAAAACCAACATCAACTTAACTTACTTCCTTCAAACCAAAACCAACACCATAATTAATAAAATCAAACATACTCCAACATACTACAACCAACACACCCCTATTATCAAACATCAACAATCAAACTCATACACCACTTCAAATAAACAAGAGAAATCAAGAGAGAGAACTTACCAAAATAATAAAACTTCTTGGACTTTCACTTAATCACTTGAAAAGTCCTTCAATTTTGAGCTTGAACATCAAAACATACTCTTGCTCTCTCTTGCTTTGGGTGGTCGGCCAACAATGGAGAAAGCAAAGAAGAAGAAATGAAGAAAAGTCAAAATTCTCTTCTTTTTTAAATCTCCACCAAGCAATTCAAAAATGAAAATTACTTAAATACCCCGTTTATAAATTCTAACTCCCTTATATTCACTTGTCCTTTTTAGTAATTTCACAATTCACAAATTAAATATCTTCTTCCCTTGACCCACCATTTTGACTAGTATATATGTTATATATATTGCCATATATACAACATATACATTCCCTCTAAACAATCTTTTCCTTTCCAATAACACATATACATATAATTCAAATAAAACAACCATCATCTCAAAACTTCTAGGAACACTTTTGGGGTATTACAATTCTCCCCCTCTAAAAAGAAATTTCGTCCTCGAAATTACCTGATATTATCTCTGAAACAGTTGTGGATACTGATCTTGCATTGCTTGCTCGCTCTCCCAAGTTGCCTCCTCTCTCCCATGATTCTTCCATAGAACCTTTACCAATGGCATTTTTTTATTTCTCAACTCTTTCACTTCATGTGCCAAAATAGCAACTGGTTCTTCTTCAAATGTCAGATCCGGACTCACTTCAATGGATTCAACTGGCAAGATATGAGATGGATCCGATCTATACCTTCTCAACATAGAAACATGGAAAACATTATGGATTCTATCCAATTCAGGCGGCAAAGCAAGACGATAAGCAACTGATCCAATTTTCTCCAAAACTTCATATGGTCCAATAAAATGAGGACTCAGATTTCCTTTTTGACCAAATCTCAATATCTTTTTCCAAGGAGACACTTTCAAAAATACTTTATCTCCCACATTAAACTCAATGTCTCTCCGCTTTAAATCTGAATAAGATTTTTATTGGTCTGAAGCTGCTTTCAATCTACTCCGAATCATCTTTACTTTCTCTTCAGTCTCTCTAACCAAATCAGGACCAATTAGCTTACCTTCACCAGTTTCATTCCAACATAGAGGCATTCTACACCGTCTACCATACAATGCCTCAAATGGTGCTATTCCAATACTGGATTGATGACTGTTGTTATAAGCAAATTCCACAAGTGGTAAAAATCTGTCCCAACTTCCAGAAAAATCAATGACACAGCTTCTTAACATATCCTCGATAATCTGTATCACTCTCTCTGACTGTCCATCTGTCTGCAGATGGAAAGCAGTGCTAAAATGCAATCGAGAACCCAAAGCACCATGTAAACTCTTCCAAAATCTCGAAGTGAACCGGGGATCTCGATCCGACACTAAAGAAATTGGGACTCCATGCAACTTCACAATTTCATGAATATACAACTCAGCCAATTTCTCAAGAGAATAATCCATCCGAACCAGAAGAAAGTGTGCTGTCTTTGTTAATCTATCAACAATCACCCAAATAGCATCATGTTTCCTCAGCGTCAATGGCAAACCAGATACAAAGTCCATTGTCACCCTCTCCCATTTCCATTCAGGCACTGTTAAAGGTTGAAACAACCCTGTTGGAACTTGATGCTCCGCTTTTACCTTCTGACAAGTAAGACATTTGGACACAAATTCGGCTATGTCTCTCTTCATACTAGACCACCAATAATGCTGTCTTAAATCATGATTCATTTTTGTACTTCTCGGATGCATAGCAAAAACCGATTGATGCGCTTCTTCCAAAATAACCCTTTTCAAACTATCATCATCAGAAACTCACAACCTATCCTTGAACCAAAGACTACCATCACTTTTCACATGAAAATCTCGGCTCTCTCCATTTCGACAATCTGAAATAATCTTTTTGATTTTCTCATCAGCCAACTGAGCCTCCTTAATCTGATCTAACAATACTGGCCTCAATTGCAGCTAAGCCAATAATGCACCATCATCACATACTTCGAAATTAGTATGCAATGCTCTCAACTCAATAAGCAACGAGAGCGAATAAACAACCAAACCTGCCAAAGACTTCCGACTTAAGGCATCAGCAACAACATTTGCCTTACTAGGATGATAATCAATCAAACAGTCGTAGTCTTTGATCAATTCCAGCCATCATCTCTGCCGAAGGTTAAGCTCTCTCTGAACCCCCAAATATTTTAAACTTTTGTGATCCATATAAATAAAACATTTCTCCCTATATAAGTAATGTCGCCAAATCTTTAAAGCAAACACTATGGCCGCCAACTCCAAATCATGAGTCGGATAGTTAAGCTCATGCGGCTTCAACTACCGAGAAGCATAAGCTATGACTTTAACCTCTTGCATCAAAACACACCCTAAACCATTATGTGAAGCATCACTGTAAATCACATATGGTTTATCTTCCACGGGTAAAGTAAGAACAGGTGCTTGTGTCAACATTTCTTTCAACTGTTCAAAGCTAGCTTGACACTGATCCGTTCACACAAATCTAACTCCCTTTCGAAGCAATCTGGTGAGTGGAGTAGCTATCAAAGAAAAACCTTTCACAAATCGTCGGCAATAGCCTGCCAATCCCAGAAAACTTCTAACTTCAGTCACTGACTTCGGTGGACTCCAATTTAAAATAGCTTCAACTTTACTTGGATCAACTCTTATACCATCTGCTGAAACTATATGACCCAAAAAAGTCACTTGGTCAAGCCAAAACTCACACTTCGATAGCTTAGCATACAATTGCTTCTCTCTCAAAATCTGCAACACAATCCGCAAATGCTTGTCATGCTCCTCCTCATTACGTGAATACACCAAAATATCATCAATGAAAACCACCACAAACTGATCCAGATAGGGCCTAAATACCCTATTCATCAAATTCATGAAAGCTGCAGGTGCATTCGTCAATCCGAAAGGCATTACTAAAAACTCATAATGCCCATACCTGGTGCAGAAAGCTGTCTTAGAAACATCTTCAGCTCTAACCCTCAGTTGATGGTACCCTGATCTCAAATCAATCTTGGAAAACACTGCTGCTCCTTTCAATTGATCAAAGAGATCATCAATCTTAGGCAAAGGATATTTATTCTTAATAGTCACTTTGTTCAATTGCCTATAATCAATGCATAACCTCATGGTACCATCCTTCTTCTTCACAAACAACATAGGAGCTCCCCAAGGAGAAACACTGGGGCGAATAAATCCTTTATCCAACAACTCCTGTAACTGCACCTTCAACTCTCTCAATTCAGCAGGTGCCATGCGATAAGGAGTGATAGAGATGGGAGTGGTACCAGGCAACAATTCGATACCAAATTCAACCTCTCTCTCAGGAGGCAACCCTGGCAATTCCTCTGGAAACACGTCTGGAAAATCTGCAACTGTGGTTATATCATCAAGTTGAGAACCCCTTACTCTAGTATCCACAACATGAGCAAGGTAAGCATCACACCCTTTTCTAATCAACCTTCTAACTGTTACAACTGATACAAACAAGGATGCAAGCTGTCTCTACTCACTAGACACCATCACACTTCTACCATCACTAGTTCTCAAAGTGACACATTTCTTTTGACAATCTACCACAGCTCCATGTCTAGACAACCAATCCATGCCCAAAATCAAATCATACTCTTTAAAAGGCATTTCAATCAAATCTCCAGGAAACTCCTCACCTTGCACGACAACTGTACTATCTCGGTGCACCTTGCTAACAATCACACTATGCCCTAGAGGATTTGTCACCAATACATCAAATCCTAGGGACTCAGAATGCAATTCAAACACAGGCAAAATAGATGCACTAATATATGAATGAGTAGATCCTAGATCAATCAAAATAAGAACTGGAATGCCAAGTAAAAAGAAAGTACCTGCAATGACTGCAGAAGCATCTGGTTGTCTTTGCATCACATATACTCGTTGAGAAGGCCCAGCCTCATCGGGTCTACTATCCCTGGATGAAGATCCTCCTCTCTGACTATACCCAGGTCTACCCCCTCTGTTGAAACCTCTGCTCCCTCGACCACCTCTAACACTAAGTCGAGAAACTGCAGAATCTACCAGCCTCTGCTCCTGCATCTCTGGACACTCTCTAATAAAATGATCAGGCGAACCACATCTGAAGCACACAGCTGGTCCACTATTCTTCCAACAAGCACCCCTATGTGTCCCACCACTCTGAACACACACAGGTGGAGTGGATCTCTGAACTACTGGAGTCGGAGCACTCGCTACTAAAACTGTAGGTCTCGATCTCTGTCTCTGAAATTGAACTGACCTACCACCCTGCCTCTGACTCCGACTGATCCTGGGAACAAAACTTCCCCTACCTCTTTTCACAGATGAAGACCCTGCCTCAAACTGGGGTCTCCTAACCCTGGTCTCCTCCTCGGTAGCAGCTGCTGCAAAACCCTAGGCTCTCTCCACACTCCTAGCTACTGCAACCAGTTGGGAAAAATCCTGGTATCTAGAACCAGCCACAAGACACATAATTGAGGGTCTCAATCCCTCCTCAAATCTTCTACACTGGTCAATCTCATCTGAGATAATACCCCCGGCATAGTGGCTCAACCGGATAAACTCTAGCTCATACTCTGTCGCAGTCCGGTGATCTTGCCTCAAAGTTAGGAATTCCATCTTCTTCACATCTTTATACTCCCTCGGAGTATATTTCAACTCAAACTCCCATAGAAAATCACTGTAAGACAATGTAGGTGGATCATCCATAGCATGGGGCACTGTCTTCCACCAATCATATGCATCCTTCTGCAGCAGTGATCTAGCATAATCAAAATTTTCTTCTGGAGTGGCTTGCAACTGAATGAATATCCTTTGTACCTTATCCAGCCACTGCTCAGCTACTGCTGGATCAATAGTACCCAGAAAATCTTCTGCTCCATTCTTTCTTAATTTATCGTAATGTCTCACTGGTACCATTGGCTGTGGTGGGGGTGGCGGTGGTTACAATGGTGCTTGCCTCAATAATTCAACCACATGCCTAAGCCAAACTGGCTGAACCTCCTCATCAGCTGGTCTCTCTGTCCCAGAAACAGGTGCCTCTCCAGTTCTATCCACTCTAGCTCCATCTCTACCATCTTTAGGAGCTACACTCTCAGCACTACCCTCAACAGACTGACGTGAATGAGAATCCATTACAACCTATATCTGCAAACACAGCAGAATACATCTCATTAAAGATCAGAGACTGCCAACACCAAACATGTACTTTATTCAAAAACCCACTTTTAAAATCAAAATATTCTTTTTCTTACAATTGACCTAGGTTGAGAATCTCAAACCTAGGCTCTGATACCAAAATAATTGTAACACTCCTATATCCCGTATACGTACACAGCATGCTTATACGATCGTAATATACGTATACTGAATATAGCAAATGCCACAGTTTAAAAATACACAAGTCATATCTCGAAAAAGAAATAAAACAAATATCAATCGTTTAAAAGAAATTCATAAAATATAATAGATGAAAACGTTTATTAATATACAGCGGAAGTTATAATAAATACTTACAAGTACAAATACATAAAAATTTGAAATTTATAAAACATAGAATATATATACATGATTGGCAGCTTGACTCTCTGATCTTTAAGCTCTAGTCCAACTCTTCAAGCATAAACTTAACTAGGTCTAGAAGAATCTTCTGTCTCAACCCTATCAACTCTATCACCTGCGCGATGAACTACAATCGCACTGAGCCAACAACTCAGTAGTACAAACCATAATGATACTATGCAATGTCAATATCAATGTCATACATTCAACCAATAAAGATCATACTTATAAATGTTACATTTCATTATTACAATAATTATATCATCATCCATTATACTCATTCAACATAGACACCTATGGGCCCAACAAGTATTTAATATGATATTCAAAGTTCAGAGTTACTGCTTTGGTTCATAATCATAATAATCAAGCCCATAGGCAACATATATATATATCTCTATCCATGGATAGTGTAACAGACCCAGTCTCATGGACCATCAAGTCAACAAGCTTGAGGAGATCCTCAACCCGGCAAGACAGTTACTAGTAACAGACCCAGTCTCTTGGACCATCAACCTAATTGAAATCGAGGAGATCCTCAACCCGGCAAGACTATTACTTTTCATATATTTCATATCAATAAATTCACATAGTGTAACAGACCCAGTCTCTTGGACCTCAATTCAACTCAATTTGAAGAGATCCTCAACCCGGCAAGACTGTTACCACTCATTTTATAGGCATGCCTCCAAACCCAAAACTCTGAAATTGAATAACATATTAAACATACAATTATTTCATTAATCTCTTTATCATTCTCTTTCTCAAATTGTATCTCATAATCAAATAGGCAATCATGCCTCAATAATTTCATTTGTACAACCATGGCCAACAACAATGGCTTCATTATATCTCCATTTACATCAAAGCAATTCATCATTATATTTCCATTTACACCAAAGAAATTCATCATTATACTCATAGTCAATTACATTTCACAAGATTCATAATATGCAAAACATAACATTATTCATATGTATCAACAATGCATTAGGTTATTTAACCCATTCACCAAATGTGTTGAGTTACAAAATCAAATAGATGTATGCAATAATGCAAGGTTTGTACTTACTTCAAAAGCAATCCACACAACTCTAAACACTTTCTCTTTCCAAAAGTCCTTCACCAAATGAATTAAGGCAATTCACTTTCTTCACAACCTAAACCAAAACAATGATGAACCACATCAATTCCAATACAATCAATCACTTAATAACCTCATACTAGACCCATGGATCACCATTACAAACCAACAACTCAACCTCAAAGCCCACGGTCGTGGCCACTCAAGACCCCCACGGGCGTGGGTTAAAGAATGCTTCTGCCCAAAATTATTCAACCCCCCACGGCCATGGCATCAAAGGGCCACGGGCGTGGCATCCAAGATGCTACTGCCTCCCACCAAAACATGTATTCCAAGCTTATAACTCCATCAAACCCAAAAAATCATGAAGACTAACAAAAATAATAAACCAAACTTAACATTAACAACACTTACCAACCAAAAACCCTAATACAATTTCAACACAAACACTTTCAAAACCAACATCAACTTAACTTACTTCCTTCAAACCAAAACCAACACCATAATTAATAAAATCAAACATACTCCAACATACTACAACCAACACACCCCTATTATCAAACATCAACAATCAAACTCATACACCACTTCAAATAAACAAGAGAAATCAAGAGAGAGAACTTACCAAAATAATAAAACTTCTTGGACTTTCATTTAATCACTTGAAAACTCCTTCAATTTTGAGCTTGAACATCAAAACATACTCTTGCTCTCTCTTGCTTTGGGTGGCCGGCCAACAATGGAGAAAGGAAAGAAGAAGAAATGAAGAAAAGTCAAAATTCTCTTCTCTTTAAATCTCCACCAAGCAATTCAAAAATGAAAATTACTTAAATACCCCCTTTATAAATTCTAACTCCCTTATATTCACTTGTCCTTTTTAGTAATTTCACAATTCACAAATTAAATATCTTCTTCCCTTGACCCACCATTTTGACTAGTATATATGTTATATATATTGCCATATATACAACATATACATTCCCTCTAAACAATCTTTTCCTTTCCAATAACACATATACATATAATTCAAATAAAACAACCATCATCTCAAAACTTCTAGGCACACTTTTGGGATATTACATAAAGGACACACCTAGACCAGTGAGCGTGTTGTTTCTTTTGTTGTCACAGTACATGTGACACGCTCGTGTTAATGGCCGTGTCATTTATATATTCATCCAGTACCTGTGACATGCCCAGGGACACGGTCATGTTCATGCGCTTGTCGTATACACTGTCTTAGATTACACAGGGCATGCCCAGTAACACAGGCATGTCACTAGTGATGTCGACGTCTTTATATAAAGACCCGAAGCCATTTTAAACTCAAAAATCAGTTTTCTTTCTCCCTACTCTCTCATTTTCACTCAAATTTCTTGCACTCCCATCGCCACACTCACACACCCATTCACTTTAGAAGGGATTTAACTCCTGGTTTGCATTATTTGCACGGATTCGCTCGATTTCCGTTTGATTCCACACTTTTTTTTTTGCACTTTTCAAGTTAGAGCTCTCACTTTTGCGATTTTTGGTGGCTTTATGATTTTTGGTGGATTTATTTCACTTTTCTTTCATTTGTCTTTTAGATTCCTTGTATTATCTTTTATTTTCCTTAGAATTGCAAGATTTATGTTGCGTTCTCTTTATTTTGCTTCATTTTGATTTCTCGAGATTTATGCGGTGATTGATTTATTTTGCTTTTGTTTTGATTCCAATTCCATTTTTTATTAGACATTTGATTTATTTTGATTTAGTTTGCATTTGAATTATCAATTGATTGATTTGTTTATTGGGTTATGGCTATAAGATTTCATTTGCGATTATAATTAATTGCCATCGTTCGATTTGGTTTATCACTATTGTTGGTTAAGTGTTGGTTGGATTAGCGTAGATAATAATTTTGTCGCTTTTGTTGGTTGAGTATTTGTTAATATAGGTTGATTAAAATAGTTTTAAATTGGCTATTGGCATTAATTTTATTGGGTTTCACATTATGCTTCATCGTTATAATGCTGGTATCTCGTTAACCTTATGCCGATCTTTTGTCGGTATTTCGTATCGTGGTATATTTTTATTGTTATTGAGGAATTCTTGTTTGTTTTGCAGACAATGGGCCCCCACAAACAATCATCCTCCCAGCTAGCCGCCAAACATGCATGAGGGGAAGGTAGTTCAAGCCAACCTGCTACACGACCAACTTCTAAGTTCATGGCAAACCACAAATGCCTTAGATTCTCCAATGCCGAGGAAAGGAAGCGGTTTGAGTTTTTTGGCAACAAGGATTGGTCCCCACCTCATGTTTGGGATTGGGATGCTCTGGAACTGGCCAACATTGCAGCAGATATTCAGGAACTGATCAACCAACCGGGATGGGACCAAATGTTCTCCATCAATGAGCCTGCCTACAGAGAGCTGACATTGGAATTCTACTGCACCTTTTAGTTCCAAAAAACCAAGGTTTCAATTACTGAGCCAACAATGAAATTCAGATTGGGAGGGCAGTGATTCCATATGAGCATTAATGACCGTGGGAAGCATCTTGAGTTATACACTGCAGAAGAGGTATAGACTTTCAATTATCTGAATTCTGAGGTGGATTTCATCGAGTATGAGGTTGTTCCCCCTCGAGTTTGGAGGACCTTTGCACCTACTGCAAATAAATATCAGCCCAAGGTATCTAAGGCATCCAACTTTGCATCTTTCCCCCTGCCGAGTGGTACACAATCTGTTAGTCCACACTCTTACAGCTTGGCTGAGCAGCACAGGGGTGATGAGTCTGAGAGATCTGTTTTTCCTACACTACATGGTACAGAAGACCCGGTGGAAGAGCATGGGAAATTAGAAAATGGATTGAATATAGATAGTGGACATTCTCTACACACATCTTGTTCTTCATCTTCATCATCTTTTTCCTTGGTTCTTGTTTGAGAGAGCAAGATACCATTCTCTCATCTTCATTCACCATTTCCTTTCACACATTAAGAGCAAAGACAATTGTTGGATTTGAAGTGAGTGCTAGTTCTTGAGGATTAGGGTTTTAAGAGGCTTGATTGGAGAGTTGAGAACTTGAGAGAGCTATCATCCATCCTTCAAGAAGAGAGCCATTTGTTCAAGAGAGCTGGAAGTTCATCATCGCACATCAAGAGGGAGCTACGAAAGAGACAAGGAGTCTGATTTTTAGCATATTCAAAAAGGGGTTTTTCTAACTCTTTCTTTTAATCCATTTCTTATTTATTGTTGTTGTATCAAGAACATTAATATTGCAATGAATAACTTTGATTTGGTTTATATTGAAATGAGTATTTGTTTAAAGAATATGATGAGCTAATTGACTCATGCTTGGGGTTGTAGTATATTTGATTAAATGATTTGATTTGATGATTCCATTGATATGCCTTGTTATTTATTGATTGCATTGAATTTAAAGGTAAATTGATAGATTGGCCACCTATTGATTACTTAATATTGAATGACGGACCGAGAGGAGAAGTTTAATATCAAAACTATGCAATTGACTACCCTAAGAATGAATTAGAAATATAAGTTCTAGGATTTATTAATTTTCTATGTAAAATAATTGGTTGTTGTTAATTCATAAATGTGAAAACTAGTGAATTGATAATTGACTAATTAATCTTAAGAAACAAATTAAGGCGCAAGGTTATATTAATGGATAATTGGATAATTAAACATTTGATTAAATGGACCTACAACCCTAGGCATCATTTCCATAATTGAATTTATCTTGCATAAAATCACTCATTTTCAATTCTAAGGTTAATTACAATTCACCAATCCAATCACACAATCGAGTTTATTATTTCATGTTAATCGAACTATTACATGCAAGTCCTTCCTTGGGAAATGACCTTAGGGTGATCACCGTCACTACAATAGCCTCGTATACTTGCGAGTGCCGCTTGTAGTAGTACTTAATTCAAGCGCAACAAGTTTTTAGCGCCGCTGCCGAGGAGGTAAATTTTTGTGATAGTTTGATTGTTTTAATTTATTTGTTAAATCGTTTAAAGTGTTCTTTTTGAATTGCTTAGGTACTTTATGCACGGATGAAGGTCTCAAGGAAATGAACTTGTTCCATTTATAGACAACATCCATAAACTTCCAAGACCCAAGGGACCAAATCCTTTTGAGCAAGAAGAGAAAATACCGACGAGCAGTTTGAGGAGAACATAGAAACAGAGATGGGTTATGCACAAGAGCCACCTATGAAGGAGTTTGCTCGACCGATCATCAGAGTGACCACATCTTGTATCCAGTTGAGCAACGCAGCGAGAAACTATGAGACCTTATTCAGCATTGCATACATTCCCTTTGCAAACACTAACAGAAGATGAACTTAAATTGAGATGTTTCCCATATAGTTTGAAAGACAGAGCAAAAGCGTGGTTGATGACCCTACCGGAGAATTCTTTAACCACATGGACGGAAGTTTACAACAAGTTTATGGGAAAGTTTTATTCGCACCAAAAGACCAAGGAGCTTAGGGGGAGTATTTCAACTTTTACCCAATTTGACGGAGAATCGTTTCACGAGGCATGGGATCGCTTGAAATCATTATTATTTCAATGCCCTCACCATTACTATCCACAACAGTTGCTTAATCAATTCTTTTATGATGGGCTAACTCAACAATGTCAAAATACAGTGGATAATGCATTAGGGGGAGCAATGGGTGAAAGAACAGCTGCAGAAACAGTTGCATTATTTGAAATGTTGGGGGCAAATTCCCAAAAAAGAGTATTGGAGAAAGGAGAAGAGGAGCACACGAGATAAGTGCAAACTCAGAAATGGCTAGGCAAATTGCAGAACTGACAAAACAAGTGAAATTGTTGAATTGCAAAGGAAACTTGTCGGGACCAAGTCAAGATTCATGCGCATCATGCGGTCTTGTAGGCCATCAAGCAAATGTGTGCCCCTCAAATTTTGATACATTTCAAGAGGAGCAAGAACAAGCTTTTGTTTTTGAAGGGTTCCAACAAAGGGGTAGGAATGACCCATATTCAAATTCTTATAACCCCGGTTGGAGGAATCACCCCAATTTTTCATGGAAAAATCAACAACATGCTCCACCTCAACAACCTTTCCAACCATATCAAAGAGGTCCCCAATTTCAAGGGCAACCCTCAAATCAAGAGCAGGTCAAGAAACCTTCATTTGAAGACAATTTGAATGCTTTCATTCAAGTAAGCACTCAAAATCAAGAATTGAACAATAACCGGTTTGACTCTTTAGAAGCATCGCTTAAGAAGGTTGAAACTCAAGTGGGCAAATTGGTTAATCAACTTCAAGCCAATCAAAAAGGGAAATTTCCAAGCCAACCGGAGCAGGCCAAATCAATCACCATTTTGAGAAGTGGTAAGGTACTTGATAATAAAATCGGTGATAATAACATTGATAATTCCTTTGATGCAGGTACAATGCAAGGTAATGGCAAGGAAATGCAAGAAGAATAAGCTGAACTAAATGAGCTTAAGGAGGACAAAGAGAAGGCATCCGCTGCACAAATCTCCAAATCCATATAGACCACCAATTCTGTTTCCCAGCAGGTTAAAAAATGAAAAGCATGATAAGCAATTTTCTGAAATTTATAACATGCTTTCAAAGGTAAGTATCAACCTACCCTTACTAGAGGTGATAAAGAATATGCCATCTTATGCCAAATTCTTAAAAGAGCTTAACACTAAGAAGATATGGTATGAGTTGGATGAGAAGGTGATAGTTTCGGAAGTAACAAGTGCTATTTTACAACATAAGTTACCTCCTAAACTAAAAGATCCTAGAAGCTTTATAGTTAAAATCTCTATGGGGAATGGGAAAGAGACTATTGGCATGTGTGATCTCAGAGCTAGTATTAATTTGATGTCATACTCAATTTATTTGAATCTAGAGCTTGGGGAACTCAAACTGACCAAAATGGTTTTGCAACTAGCAGATAGAACTCTTAGATACCCTAAGGGAAATGTACAAGATGTTCTAGTGAAGGTAGGAGGTTTGATTGTACCCGTTGATTTCATTGTCTTAGACATGGGGGGAGAAATCCCAAGGGACACCGAGCATGCAATTTTGTTAGGGAGGCCTTTTATGGCCACAACTAACACTTTAATTGATGTTAAAAATGGAAAATTAACTATGACCGTTTTGGGAAAAAACTGTAGAATTTTCAATTTTTAACACTTCCCCCATTCCCACTAGCGCTTTATATGAAGACTGCTCTTTCATTGATTTCATTGATAATGCTGTTCAAGAAGTTTTCTTGCAGGAAAATGGTGAACACAAGCTAGAAAGGGCCCTAAAATTGCAGAAAGAAGCAGAGATTTCCAATGAGGAGAACAAAGAAGACAATTCTATTTTGGACGATGAGAGTGTTGAGGAGGAATTTGAAGTTGAGGAAGAACAAGTTCAGATACATGGGGTTGAACTTAAGGAACTCCCCAAGCATTTAAAATATATTTTTCTTGGGGAAAATAACTCTCAACCAGTGATAATTTCTGCTACCCTTACCAGTGAGGAAGAAAATAAGCTTGTAACGATGTTGAAAAAATTCAAGAAAGCTATAGGGTGAGGGTTGAGTGACATTAAGGGTATTAGTCCCTCTATGTGCATGCACAAAATCCTCTTAGAGGAAGGGGCTAAACCGATGAGAGAGTCTCGAAGAAGGCTAAACCCTAACATGAGCGAGGTTGTTAAGAAGGAGGTCCTTAAATTACTGGATGAAGGGATAATTTACCCTATTGCTGATAGTGAATGGGTTAGTTCTATTAATGTTGTGCCTAAGAAAACAAGGTTGACAGTGGTCCATAATGATAAAGCAGAGTTGGTACCAACACAAACACAAACTGGGTGGCGGATGTGCATAGATTATAGGAAATTAAATAAAGTCACCAAGAAAGATCACTTTCCTTTGCCATTTATTGATCAAATGCTTGATAGATTATCTGGACATGCTTTTTACCATTTTCTTGATGGTCTTTCAGGTTACTACCAAGTCCCAATAGCACCGGAAGATCAACCAAAGACTACATTTACTTGTCCCTTTGGGACATTTGCATTTCGGAGGATGCCTTTCGGACTTTGCAATGCATCGGGAACATTTCAAAGGTGTATGCTTTCCATATTTTATGATATGTTAGACAAGTGCATTGAGGTATTCATGGATGACTTTTCTGTTTTTGGTAAATCCTTTGATGATTGTTTGGAAAAATTGACTCTGGTACTTGAAAGTTGTATTGAATATAATCTTACATTGAGTTGGGAAAAGAGTCACTTTATGGTTGATCACGGAATTATTTTAGGGCATGTTATTTCCCATGAAGGGATTGAGGTAGACAAAGCTAAAGTTGAATTAATTGTGAACCTACCTCCACCCACATCAGTTAAGGGAATTAGAAGTTTTTTGGGACATGCAGGATTTTATAGAAGGTTTATAAAAGATTTTTCCAAAATTTCACGTCCTTTGTGTCAATTGTTAGGAAAAGATGTCCCATTTGTTTTTGATGAAAAGTGCTTAGAAGCTTTTAAAATTTTGAAAGAAAAACTAACTTCTGCCCCTATAATTGTTGCCCCGAATTGGGATTTGCCATTTGAAATTATGTGCGATGCATCGAATTTTGCCATTGGAGCTGTGTTGGGCCAAAGAGTGAATAAGTTGATGTGTGTAATTTATTATGCAAGTTTATCTTTAAACGATGTACAAGTAAATTACATAACCATTGAGAGAGAAATGTTAGCTGTGGTGTTTGCACTAGACAAATTTAGATCTTACTTGATAGGTTCTAAGGTCATAATATTTTCTGATCATATGGCCTTGAAATACCTGTTGACCAAACCACAAGCTAAACCTAGGCTCATTAGGTGGGTGTTGATGTTACAAGAGTTCGATGTTGAAATCAAAGATAGGAAAGGAAGTGAGAATGTAGTGGCCGACCATCTTTCTAGACTTAACTCTTATGACAATGATGCTGAAATTGCTTGTGAAAATGCTTTCGAAAAATTTCTGGATGAACACTTGTTTTCTTTAACTCAAGCACCATGGTATGTTGATATTGCTAATTATCTTTCTTGTGATTTAGTGAGAAAGGATTTGAGCTTCTAGGCAAAGAAGAGATTCCTGCATACATGTAAGTATTATTTTTGGGATGAGCCTTACTTGTTTAGAATTTACAGGATGAAGTGATAAGAAGATGTGTGCCGGAAGAGGAACAAAAGCAAGTGCTACAATTTTGCCACAATTTGTATTGCGGGGGACATTTTGGAGGAAAAAAGACCGCCGAGAAAATTCTTCAAAGCAGTTTGTATTGGCCTACTCTTTTTAAGGATGCTTATCATTTTTGCATAAGATGTGATCAATGCCAAAAAGTAGGAAACATTAGCAAACGGAATGAAATGCCCCTTAATATTTTTATTGTGGTTGATATTTTTGATGTATGGGGAATTGATTTCATGAAGCCATTTCCCAAATCCTTTGGTTTTGAATATATTCTTCTAGCAGTGGATTATGTGTCCAAGTGGGTTGAGGCAATCCCTACTAGGACCAATGATGCTAACATTGTGTTAAAATTTGTGAAGGAGAATATTTTGAACAGGTTTGGAACCCCCAAGGCGATAGTGAGTGATGGAGGAAGCCATTTTTGCAACAAATGGTTTGAAAAGTTGATGACCAAGATGGGCATCCGACACAAAGTGGCAACTCCATATCATCCCCAAACATCCGGGCAAGCTGAGATTTCAAACAAGTAGATCAAGGGGATTTTAGAAAAGACAGTGAGCACAACTCGGAAGGACTGGTCAATCTGACTCTCGGAAGCATTATGGGCTTATAGGACTGCTTTTAAAACCCCATTGGGAATGAGTCCTTATAGGTTGGTCTTTGGCAAGGTGTGCCACCTCCCAGTGGAATTGGAGCACAAAGCTTATTGGGCAATAAAGACCACGAATATGGACTTAGGTGAAGCAAGGAAGCAAAGAATGCTTCAAATTTCCGAGCTTGATGAGCTTCGGAATGAAGCCTATGAGAGTTCGAGGATCTTCAAAGAAAAAACAAAAGCTATTCATGACAAGATGATTCTTTGAAGGACTTTTGAACCGGGAATGAAAGTCCTTCTCTTCATTTCAAGAATGCGGTTGTTTCCCAGAAAATTGAAGTCACATTGGAGTGGACCCTTTCAAATCACTCAAACATTCCCCTATGGGGTTGTTGAGTTGCTTAATTTAAAAACCAAAGAGACGTTTAAGGTCAATGGACAAAGGGTGAAGCCCTACTTTGAAGAAATCGACGTTGCAAAAATAGCGGAAAGCATGGTGTTCATTGATGAATGATGCAACAATGTCCAGCTATACGACATTAAAGAAGCGCTAAATGGGAGGCAACCCATCGGTTTGCATTTCTTTTTACAATTACAATTTTATATTTTGCAATTTTAATTTCATGTTGAGTTAAATAAAATAGGAACCTTGCTAAAATTCTGAGCAACAGCAACCTTGCTAAAATTCTGAGCCTCCACCCTTCAGCTGCATCATCATCCCATCCTCCATCATCGTAGATACAATCAGCTCTAACCTTTTGAAAACACTTGTTACTTTCTTATTTGTAGTTATTGCATATTTTTGTTGTTATTGTTTTTAATGTTAACTCTTTATATTGTGTTTATTTTATATATTGTATTTTGTTCTTGAACAATTGTTGTTTGTGGATGAAAAGGTAGCTTGCGCCACAAAGGATCGATGGAAAAATAGGTTGTACCTTAACTTTTTCTTTATTATCCTTATTCTATTGAGGACAATGTAAAACTTAAAGTGTGGGGTGTGTGCTAAACCTTTTGTTCATGAATATAAATTGTCTATTTTCGTAAGTGTTTTTGTTTTGTTAAGTTTTGTGTTTTGTTATATATTTGATTTTGATGGATATTGATAAGTTCAATTGTTATAAGATTGTTGATAGATGACTTTTGAATTTTTGAAGCATGAATTTGAGAATTGATTAGAATTAGTACTTATTGTCAATTTTGATGGTTATTCTTTGCATTGCCATTAAACTAGTGAGGAATTGAGCCATCAACTTATCATTCTTTTTATGTGTGAACATCTTTGATTGATGAATTACTAGAACTTGCTTTGACATGCATTTTGAGACTACATAAAGATTTCAATTAGGCATCAATATGATTAAGGCAAATTAGGGTAACCCATTTTGGCTTAAAAAGACCAACCTTACATTCGACCTTAGTTCACCAACTTTGAGCTTATTTCATTTTTCCCTTCTTTCTTTTTCACAACACCATCGGCTTGAACCATTGCATTTTAGCTCTACCCGTTCATTAGATCAAGAGCATTTCAAGAGCATTAATGGAGTGTTGTGCTGAATAAAGTGTGGGGTTGAATTCAATGGGCTTTAAATTACAAATTATTGTATTCTTTAGTTGGATACCCTATTAAAAAAAATTAAAATGAATAATCAAAATCAAAATAATAGTTGTTGTTCTTGTTAGAAGGATTGTAATGAGTTTGGAAATCATCTTTGCAAATTAAACAAATGGAGTTCCTTAAAGGCACATAAATGCTTAGTGCTAAGTGATTGAGATGAATTGTGGGATTGTTGATCATGCTACATTGCTTGCTTCACTCTTGAAGTACTCTTGACCTAAATGAACTAACTCACTCTCCCAAATGTCATACCTTTTCCTTAGCCTCGTTACAACCAAATAAAAGACCTTATGATTGATGCTTGATTGTGATTAGGTGGTGGAGATTTGATTGATAAGCAAGCCTATAGTCCTAATCTTTCATTGAATGTTGAGAGCTTAAACACTACCCAATTAAACACTTGAGAGGTTTTGTGAGAGAGTGACAATTTTGGTATGCATAGATTGACCATTAAGTTACTTGAGTACCGATTATTCTTGATTCGATTATGATTGCGGATTGAATAAGATGGGAGTCTTAATGCATTCTTATAACTCTTGAACTTGATAATATTTATCTTGTTTTATTTGTTTTGATTTTAACTTTGCTTGGGGACAAGCAAAGGATTAAGTGTGGGGTAATTGTTTAGATCAATTTTGTATATATTTTCCACGTTGTTTTTGTTGATTTTAAGTTAATTTTCATGTTAATTTGTACTTATGTTTGTTTGAAGTTATTGATTTAGGTTGAAGAACATTCGATGGAGCCATTTGATCAAAATTGGTGGAATTTGTGGAGAAAATCAAGTGACACGGCCAAGCTAGACATGTCCTGGCCGTGTCCCTCATCAAAAGAAGAAGAAACCAAAGAAAATTAAGTGACACGGCCAAGCTAGACATGTCCTGGCCGTGTCTCTCATCAAAAGTGAAGAAATTGTAGAAAAACAAGTGACACGGCCAAGCTCCACATGTCTTGGCCGTGTCCCTCAAGAAATCAAGCCCAGAAGCGAACATGGTTATGAGACACGGCCAAGTCACTGGCCATGACTCACCAAAGGAACAAAAGAGCAAAGAAAGAAAAGAAAGAAGCAGAGATGGACACCATCAAGGGACATGGCCAAGACATTGGCCGTGTCACATGACACGGCCGTGTCCTTGGACGTGTCTCAAAAAGAGAAAACACTCAGCAAGGGACACGGCCAAAAGCTTGGCCGTGTCCCAAGAAAGAAAGACATGAGACACGGCCAAGCTCCATATGGCTTGGCCATGTCACCCCGGATCCTTTAGCTGGCTTGCACGAGTTCTGAGCTGTTGTGTTTTAGTGGGTGACAAAAAGAACAAAAAGGAGTGAAAAGTGGAAGGATTTTATGGAAGAAACATATAAAGAAATTGGAAGTGGGAGACAAGGAATGATGGTTGTCTTAAACAATTCAAAGTGGAAGAGCATGGGAAATTAGAAAATGGAATGAATATAGATAGTGGACATTCTCTACACACATCTTGTTCTTCATCTTTATCATCTTTTTCCTTGGTTCTTGCTTGAGAGAGCAAGATACCATTCTCTCATCTTCATTCACCATTTCCTTTCACACATCAAGAGCAAAGACAATTGTTGGATTTGAAGTGAGTGCTAGTTCTTGAGGATTAGGGTTTTAAGAGGCTTGATTGGAGAGTTGAGAACTTGAGAGAGCTATCATCCATCCTTCAAGAAGAGAGCCATTTGTTCAAGAGAGCTGGAAGTTCATCATCACACATCAAGAGGGAGCTACGAAAGAGACAAGGAGTCCGATTTTTAGCATCTTCAAAAAAGTGTTTTTCTAACTCTTTATTTTAATCCATTTCTTATTTATTGTTGTTGTATCAAGAACATTAATATTGCAGTGAATAACTTTGATTTGGTTTTATTGAAATGAGTATTTGTTTAAAGAATATGATGAGCTAATTGACTCATGCTTGGGGTTGTAGTATATTTGATTAAATGATTTGATTTGATGATTCCATTGATATACCTTGTTATTTGTTGATTTCATTGAATTTAAAGGTAAATTGATAGATTGGCCACCTATTGATTACTTAATATTGAATGACGGACCGAGAGGAGAAGTTTAATATCAGAACTATGCAATTGACTACCCTAAGAATAAATTAGAAATATAAGTTCTAGGGTTTATTAATTTGCTAATGTAAAATAATTGGTTGTTGTTAATTCATAAATGTGAAAACTAGTGAATTGATAATTGACTAATTAATCTTAAGAAACAAATTAAGGCACAAGGTTATATTAATGGATAATTGGACAATTAAACATTTGATTAAATGGACCTACAACCCTAGGCATCATTTCCATAATTGAATTTATCTTGCATAAAATCACTCATTTTCAATTCTAAGGTTAATTACAAGTCACCAATCCAATCACACAATTGAGTTTATTATTTCATGTTAATCGAAATATTACATGCAAGTCCTTCCTTGGGAAACGACCTTGGGGTGATCACCGTCACTACAATAGCCTCGTATACTTGCGAGTGCCGCTTGTAGTAGTACTTAATTCGAGCGCAACACATGTATGTCACACGACTAGCTCATCGCTTGTGTGTGTTAGATGGCTGCCTACCTATGACGATGGATGGTGTGCCCAAACTATTGGGTATGGAAACATTGAAGAGACTAAATCGGGAGAAGGTGGCTGGGCTGTAGGCACCTCCTATGGATTTAGATATATCAGAGGCAGCCCCTTCTGCTCCTCCTTCGGATATACCACCACCTCCACCGACAGATTTTCTAGGCTCATCCACTGTCGCTGGGCCTTCAACCACTGCCGCTGGGCCTTCCTCCACTGCTGCACCTTCTTCTTCTGCTGGACCATCTTTTGTCCAGACCCCTACATTCCAAGACTGGCACCAGTCAGTTAATGTTGAGTGGGATGATGACAAGAAGCCCACAGACTTAGAGCGTCAGATTTGTAGGATCGAAGGTAAGATAGGGAATATCAAGCTGAATCAGAATAAGATCTTAACTCAGTAGGACAAGATGCAACAGTTCATGCTTCAACAAACTACTTCCTTCCAAGCCCAGCTGGATCACGGTATCTTGAGAAGCCAATGGCTGGAACAATCCATGTTAGAGTTCTGGAGGTATCAAGGGTTTAACCCTTAGCAACCACCACCTCCACCATACCAGCCACCTGCACCAGCACCTACACTTGCACCTCCAGTTGATGTGTCTGATGATGAGACCAGCGGTGATGATTCCAGCTATGTGCCGATCTTTGACTAGCCCACATTTCATTTCATTTTCATCATTTAATTACTGTTCTTTTTCTTTTTCTTTTACTTTTATTCCTGTTGGACAATTGCATTTTTCTTTACGAACTGTTTTATCTGTTTGTTTATTTCATTTACTTATGTCTTAACTTTGTTTATGCATTTTAGTTCTTTGTTTTGAAGTAAATTCTCCTTCACCATACTCTTGGAAATGACTCATATTTGTCTAATCATGGACATGGAAGGGTAGTTTTTCTCTCTCTTCATTATTTCTTATTTTTCACACACATTTAGGATAATATGCATCTTAAGTGTGGGGGAGAGGTATACTTTCTTGATTAAGTTACTATTATTTCATTCTTTCCATTTGATTCATTTGTCTCAATTAAGTTCTGCAAATTGTTTTTGGATTCAAGTAAGCTAGATTGCTATAATAGTGTGAATAGAAATGGTTCCTCTTTAAATATTAAATTAATTTGTGATTTTCTAAATGATAATTTCTTGTTCAGGTTAACTTGGCTATCTTGATCAATTGCTAAGGATTGACTGCAATAGCTATAATTAGGTAGTGAATTTATGGGAATTGGACACATCTGAAGCTTAAAACCTTAGTTACATTGTTGAGCATGTTGTAATTCCTTAAATTCGTGAGTCGGACTTAGTATGACACCTTTAATATCTTAAGTTATTGACCCTTGAACAGTTAAAAAAATAAATAAATAAATAATTCTAATAAAAGGAGCTTTGAAAATTTATCCCTGTTCCGCTGATTTTTACTCTTGAATTAAAACAAATGAGTTGGAATCATGAATAGTTCTAGTAGCCATTTGAACGGTGATTCTGGCTGAGTAACAAGGGGTCGGGGTCACAAATGTTTACCTTCGCGTCAAAAGATTAGTATCAGTTAAGTCGGGCTCCTTAAAAATATATATATATGCATATATACAAAAAAAAGGGTTAAATAACTTAAGAATAAATTTAAATTCTTCGTACTTTGTTCATGACTTTTGGATTTTCTAGAATTTTATGCTCAATCTTTTAACTCTGGATTTTTAGGTTTTAGGTCTGTGAAATTTTTGTTTTGAAACTTCTTGATTTGGCTGTTATGATTGTGAATTAGTTTTTGGTTGAGAATGTTGAGTCTTCTTATTCGAGAATTGTCAAACTTTTCTTTTCTTTTTGAATATAGAGGGGTCCGTCATTTCTGCTTATTATAGTGATTTAGTTTGTTTGAGGACAAGCAAAAACTCAAGTGTGGGGGAATTTGATAAGTGCACAATTGATGATATTTTGTCACTATTTCTTAATATGATTATTATCCAAATGAGTTTAATGTGTTTGTTCAAGTGTTTTTTAGGGTTAATTTCAGGAATTTTCTGTATTTTAAGGCTTATGGTCATTTCGGAGGAATTACGGATGAAAGTAGAGGAAAAAAGCAAAAATTCTTCAAGTGACACACCCATGGACATGGGCATGTCAATGGACGTGCCCTTGATACTGCCATACAGAAGCATTGACATGCCCAGTAACATGAGCGTGTCACCGAGCGTGCCTATTACAATGACTCACAGAAGCTGTGACACGCCCAGTGACATAGGCGTGTCACTAGACGTGTCTTATATTCAAAATTCCAGTGGCAATGACATGCCCAGTGACATGGGCATGTTACTGGGCGTGTCATGCTAATTTATCTACACTATAAAAGCTGAGCTGAAGCGCGAATTAGGGATCCGATTTTCATATTTTATAACCTAGAGCCGACTTCTTGACCGAAAAAGAGAGTTTTGGAGCTGAGATTGAAGGTGAAGACACATCCTAAACAAGATCTAAACCAAGACTCAAGCATTCAAGTGAAGAAATACAAATTATTCGTCATGGATTGTTTGGATTCTTTCTCTTATTTCTATTGTTCTGGTTTTCTGGTTTTGAACATGAACTAACTCATTCTCTATCTAGATGTTGATGAACCCTAGCTTTATTGTATGGATTGAATAATTTTATTTAATTAAATCATTTGATTGTGTTATTTTATTCTTATGATGCTTAATGATTTATTTCCAATTGATAATAGCATGCTTATTAATTGGTTACAATTTTCATATTATTGACTTGAGAAAGCTTGATATGAATAGAATACTCATAAGGATTAAGGATTGATTGGAGTGCTAGAGATAGACTTAGAAGATCCTTTGGTTTATGATTCCTTGTTCTTAATGCAAGATCTACTTAATTATGTTTGAGAAGAGATTTCAGCTTTCTACTTAGTGATTAGGGATTAATTCACTTGAGAAAGGTTTTAGTCTAATTTAGAGGAATGCCAATTCAACTCTATTATTTGATTTAATTGAATTGATTTTCATAAATATATTTATGGCTAGGGGGATTCAATATCTGGGTAGTATTTTCATCATCAATCCTTTTTGCACAACATTTAATCTCTATTTACCTTAAGTTATTAAGTTAATTGTCTTTAATTACAAAACTTCACAAAACTATTGATTTGCTAAACAACAATTAAAATTTGCACTAGTACTTGGCCTTGTCCCCAGTGGAACGATAACTCACTCACTACTTTATTACTTGAGTGACCCGTGCACTTGCAGTATTGCAATAGCATAGGTTCGTGCCATCAAGCTGCTTTTGTCAAGTTAAACTCCACTTTCTCCTATCCTACTTGAAAAGTAATCATCCCTCCTCTAACATCGAAAATGGCTCCAATTGTAGCCAAAAATGGCCTTCCTAAAATAATTGGAATTTCTATATCCTCATCCATTTTAAGAATTACAAAATCCATTGAAATATAGAGTTTATCTACTTTTACAAGAACATCTTCAACTATTCTAATAGGATATTTTTTTGAACGATCATCTAACTGAAGAGACATTTTTGTTGGTTGTAGTTGCGTGAAGCCAATTTTCCTGCAAATAGAACTAGGCATTAGACTAACACTAGCTCCTAAATCATATAATGCTTTATGAAAATCAACTTCACCAATGGTATAAGGTATAGAAAAACTCCTTGTATCTTTTAATTTTAATGAAAGTTCATTTTGAATCATCACACTACACTCTCTTGTTAGTATAATTTTTACGTTGTCCTCCAATTTTTCTTTTATTAGAAAGCAATTCTTTAAGAAACTTCACATATGTCGACATCTGTGCAAGAGCTTCTGCAAAAGGAATATTAATGTGAAGTTTCTTAAAAACTTCTAAAATTTTTTCATATTTCTTATCTAATTTTTGTTTCTTTAATTGTACAAAAAAGAAATTGGAGGCACATAAGGTTTTACAGTTTCTTTTGGTACTTCCTGTTCTTTAATTTCTTCTTCTTTTTCTTTCTCCTTTTCCTTATCTAAGTCTGGAGTTTTGTGTGGTTGAGGATCTTTAAGTTGTAAGCCACTTTTCAAAGTAACAGCTTTGTAATGTTCCCTTGGATTAACTTCTGATTGGCTAGGAAGAGCTCCTTAATTACGAGTATTGAGTGAACCTGCAATTTGACCTACTTGAGTTTGAAGATTTCTATTTTGTGCCGAGAGACATTCAAATTTTTGATCAAGTTTGTCATATTGCTTTTCAATTTTATTGAATCTCTCCGATGTTGTTCCAATGAATTTTTCCAATACTGATTCATAACCTAGTTTTCTAAAGAAGTTGATTCTTGATTCTGGTTCTTCAGGTATGGAAGTTGATATGGTGCTTTTTGATTGTTTTGATTTCCCCATGACAAATTTGGATGATTTCTCCATGTTGGGTTGTATGTGTTTTCTTGAAAATTCTAACCCCTATTTTTATTACCCAAAAACTGGACTTGCTCCATAATTCTGCAATTTGATGTGTCGTGACTTTCTCCACATCCTTAAAAGGCTGGAGAAGACGATGATAGATTAACATACTCCAACTTTTTGGAAATCGTATCTACCTTAGCTACAAGCAAAGAAAAGTTATCAATTTCATGTAAACCTGCAATTCTTTTATGCATACCTCATTCTGAAGTCCAATGGTAGTTATTGCTGTCATTTCTTCAATCAAATCATTAGCTTCAGATGGAGCTTTGTTCATATTATACCACCCGCTGCTGAATCAATTATTCCTTTAATGTTTGGATGAAGACCATTATAGAAAGTTTGAATCAAAAGCCATTCAGGGACTCCATGGTGCGGATTCTTCCTTTGTATATTTTTTTAAACATTCCCAAGCTTCATACAAACTTTCTCCATCAAGTTGAATAAAACTTGTGACATCAATTCTCAATTTAGCCATTTTTGCTGGTGGAAAATATTTTGCAAGAAAAATTGCAACTAATTAATCCCATTATAGACCCTTAATTTTTTACCCAGTCCGATCCAAAATAATTTTTGTGTTTCTAATATATTTTAATTGGTCCAAAATAAATTTTGTTATCTTAATTAAATAATTTTTGCTTTACTATCTAATTTTTATTATTAAAAAATAAAAATCAAAAAATAAAAATAAAAATCGATGAGGAAAAAATCGACGACGAAAAAATATCGACGAAAGTCAGGGGGCCCGTGGGTATTTCGCCCGCAGGCCTGCTTCTCCCGCAGCTGCGGCAGCTTTTTCCCCAGCGCAATTTTTCCTGCCGCAAATTTTTTTGCCAGCAAGATTTTTCCGCAGCAGTTTTTTTTCGCCAACGAAATTTTTTCGACGCAAATTTTCCGAAACCTAATACAATTGGGTTTTGGTTTCCTTTTCTTAATAAATAATGTATGCCGTGAGAAACTAGGAAAAAAATCACAAAAAAAAACTTTTTAAAATAAGCATGATTACAACACAAAAAGGGAGGAGAAAATTTGGACGAAATTGAGAGTTTGAAACCGAATCTGTGAAGGAAAGCAGTGAAATCAAATCTAACTTTTTGAGAAACGAAGAAGGAAAGCATCAACAAATGATCAAAGGCAGTAATTGCCTTTGTTTTTGTTTATCCAAGAAGAATTATTTTTGGAAGAACCATCAAAAGGAGGTATGTATTAATTGTTATTTTTTTCACAGTAGTCAAAACTATGAAATTGTGTTTTTTAATTCAAAAACCTAGAACCCTAATTCCCTTTGTTTAAAGCTTAAAAAAACCTTAAATCGTTGCTTTATTTCCTAAAAAGTTTAAAGATATTAGTTTTATTCCTTTAAAACCGCAAAACCAAAATTTGCTTTCCAAGTTTTCAAAAGCCAAAATTAAGTTATATTTATTTCCAAAAGCTCCAAAAACATCTTTTCTATTTATAAAAATTTTAATTCGTTTGGTTTACTTTCATAAACTTCATAAAATTATCAAATTGATTTTTAAATTCTAAAATTTAACTCATTAACCGAAACCCTAATCCAAAAATCCTAAAACCCCTAATTTAATTACAAAAACAAAAATAATGAAAGCTAACCCCCCTTAAAACCTAAATCCTAATTTTTCTAAATTCTAATTCTTTAAAACTTTAAAACCATATTTAGACACAATAAGCTTAAATACCCTAACTCAATGAATAGTCATAAATCACAATCAAAGTATTTTAAAGTGTTCAAACCCTAGTTTCATGGTTTCACCATCCAAACATTAATTTGATTAATAAAAAAGTCTTACCAACCTTTTAAAACATAAAATCCTCAAGTTATTTTAATTCTCTTAAAGCCACAGTAGCCAAATTCTATTAATTCCAAAACCTTAAACACATGAAATAAAGAGCCCTAAATGGAAACAGTAGCTATAATTGGACTTTTATTTACTTTATTTAATTCTATATTTGATTATGCTTTGATTTATTTCTTATGCTTTAATTTATTTAAATTCAATGCTTGGTTTATTTTATTTATCATGGATGGATGTTTACTTTTTATTAATATTTAGTACCTTTGATGAACGATTTATTTATTATGAAAGGTTATTTACATTTCTCAACTTATTTAGGTTTCCAAATGTTGTAAGAGGTACGTTTTCACTTGGTGGGTACCTCATTAGTTAAGTATCATGTAATTTAAATTGCTTTTCTATTTTAGAACCAATGTAAAGGACATGTTTCTACCTTTCCGTGGGTGTCCTATTTAGGCATGTGATGTAAGGACATGTTTCCATCTTCGGATGGGTGTCCATTTATTTATTTTGCTTGGGCATTGCTTTGATTTGTGTAATATGGATAATGTTGTTATATTTAAGAATTTTATAATATTAAGACCTGTAAAGGAGGCCAGTTTCAATGAACCGGGCGTTGTGGGGGTGCTGGGCCATTTCTCACCTTCCCCACACGTACCCAACTTTCCGAACCCATTAGAGGGTTGGGGATTCCTTAGGAATTGAGTCATCCACCCCTTTCTTTTTTTTTGGCCCGTCCGGGTGGCGACTCCATTTTCTCCGAACTTAGGTCCGTGTTCTCTAAGGCCCCGAGCCTAAACAGTGCCGAAGTCGCAAGAACCATTCTACCGAGAGTGGGGGCAAAAATCCCAGCTCACAGTGGCGACTCCACTGGGGATAAGAGAAGTTGATTCCATTGGTCTTTTTATTATTCTATTCTTTCTTATAATGATATTATCCATTGCATCATATTATATTGCATTGTGTGCGTGAGTTAGGATGCCCTTGTTACCCGTGTTGTGTTATGTGAGGGATACCATACTTTCACTCAAGGTATGGAGATCGAGCATGGCATAAACACTCAGAGCCTCGTACCATTTGGTATATACTTGCTATGGAAACCTAAGCCTTTTTACCCAAAGACTAAAGCTCATGTAATTGGCCTAGTTACTTTCCTTAGGTTTTACCCCAAATGCATGTTGCTTGACTATGGTTAATTTATTTTGGCTTAAATCATGGCTTATTTGGTTTGTTCTTTTTATAATATGACCTATGTATATTGTAAGCTCAAAATAAAATTTTCTTTAGAAAATCCAAAAGACCAAAGCTATTTTAAAAATTTTTCAAGATGGTCTTTGGACATAAGACTTTTCTAAAAATAAATCAAAATTCTTTTGCTTATGGCCCAAATACTAAGCCCAGAATCCATTTTTTTCTAAAATCTTTTTACAATGGGCTTAGAAACAAAATTATTTGCATCCAACCTTGTCTTACAAAGAGCTTGCAAATTATTTAGGTCAATTATGAAATACCAAAAATCAATTGTGGGCCTAGTTTACACTAAGAATAAATTAACCATGGGCTTGTTTTGGCATGAATCATTAGTTTCCTTTTTCAAGTGAGAAATCTATCTATAATAAACCTCTTAATTTAGTTTTAATCCAATATAGCATAAAAGCTACTTTAGTTGGTTGAATGGATTAAAACCTAATTAATGGGAATTATCATGGATGGATTTCCATTTTCAAAAATATAACTATTGGTTGAAAAGTCTAAGAGAATTATTCAAAAACAAGATACCCCATTGTTGGTGTTTTGTTAACCACATACCTAGGAAAAGAGACTCGGCATTCGTGTGTGGATGTTATAAGGTTGGAAGGAATGTCCTATTCATCCTTGTTTGTCTATTGTTTGTGCATACATGCATACATTTGCATCTCATATCATTGGTCCTCTCTGGCTCACAGCATTGGATTATGACAGTTCAAAGCTTACGATAATCCTACCTACGCCAGAGATGAAGAATCTAGCAATGACTCAATCACTTTCTCAATAAAAGCAATGAAGCCCAAATAAATTCAAAGAATGGTGGATGACGCTCTCAATACCAAGATGGAAGAAAAAGAGGCCATGGCCGAGACCGTGAAGAATCAATTGGCTTGCAATTTTAGGGAATAATGTCGAAGCATCCGCTAGCACCAAGAAGCCAAAGGACAAAGGGGAGGCTAAGGTTGGTGAAATGGCTTTTGATGATGACAAGGTAGTCATTGATGATGATGATGACTGGGCTCAATACTTCCAAGATCCTCAAGATAAAAAGAAGGAGCCAAAGGTTATTGAGAAGACAACTTTTGAAAAGACTAAGAATTCTAATGTTGAGAAGATGATTGCTGACCTAGAAAAGAAATTTAAGAAGAAACTAAAAATCAAAGAGATGTCTGAGATCGACAAACTATTTGAACAAGATGAGAAGGTCCCTTATAAGTTCAAGATGCCTTCCTTCGCTAGGTAAAATGGTACTGGAAACCCTCATCTCCATGTGAAGCAGTACATCACTGCTATGCAGTCTGCCCGAGCTACTAAAGCTCAAACTCTGAGGTATTTCATGCTCTTATTGGACCCTGTTGTCCAAAAGTGGTTCAACACCTTAGAGGAAAGTACTCAAAGAGATTAGGACATGTTGTACAAGGCTTTTATTCAGCAATATGGGTACAATGTCGAGTTGGAAGTAACCTTGATGGAGGTGGAAACCATTAGGTAAAGACCAAATGAGAATTTTATGGGCTATGTGAAAAGATGGAGAAATAAGGCTGCACTTCTCAAAAGGAGGCCTGATGAGTCAGACCAAATCAGGATGATAGTTAGAGGCGTCATGCCCAACCTTCGTGAAAGGCTGTCTCACACCCTTATAAGGGACTTCAAAAACCTTTTGCAAGCTGGCTTGCAAATCGAAGAGTGGGAAAGGGAGAAGAACCATTTTTCGGCAAGAAGGAATGAGAAAGGGAATTATTAGCCTAGCAATCAAAGCATGCAAAACGAAGTTGATGTTAATGTGATTGGTCAAGGAAATAAAAGTCAATTCTCAGAATTGGAGAAACCTCTATCTTGGGTTTTCAACAATCTACAGAAGAAGGGGCTGTTACAACCGTTGGCTCCTCGACTGCTATATAATCCTCTGCCACCAAACTTCAAAGCCGAGGCCTTTTGCCAATTTCATCAAATGCAAGGGCATGAAATGGATAAATGTGCTCATCTAAGGCATGAGATCCAAGATTTGATTAATAATGGCAAGCTACCCGAGCCAGATAAGCCAAACACCAAAGACAATCCATTACCAAGGTTCAATAGAGTACCTCTACTGGCAACCTTCATGGTGGGAAAAGGATTGGAAGAAGATTTTGTTTTATCATCCTTTCAAGATGGAAATATTGAAGATGTGAAGGGAAAAGAAGCTTAAACTCAACGAACTTTCCTTAGCTTGAATGTTGCTTTTCAATTTTACTTTCTTTAATTGGAACTATCGTATTTTTCAAATTTAAATTTGTTTGAATAAATTACTTTCATCAAAATTTTTGTTGGTCTTTGTTCATTTTGGTGTTCAACCGATGAGGAATCTAGCTTGATAATTCATGAATTAATATATTTATGCATCATGACTTGAATGACTTTACTAGGTGAGGGAATTGGTCTATAGCATTGAGTTGTGTATGCTTACTTAGAGAGGGCTCCTGCATAATTACCTTTGTCTAGGTTATAGTCAGTCCTAGAACATGCTTTGACAAGCTTTCGAGGCAAAATTGAACTCTGCTTATTTAAGAGAGAAATGATCTAGGCATTGTTTGGTTAGCCAACAACTAGTATCCACCTTGTTAAATATCAATCCCTAGTTTTCCCTTTGAGCCTTTATAACATTTTAGCTTTCTTTTCATTGGCATATAACCCCAACAACCTGCCCTGAGCTGTTGTGATACTTTTGGCAAGTCTTATGATCACTAAGATGAAGATGCAAGAAGATCAAAGAAAACAATGATTAGTCCAGATCATAAGGATAGATGAAGTTCTCAAGATGTTGCGCTCGAATTAAGTACTACTACAAAGCGTCACTCGCAAGTATACGAGGTAGCTGTAGCAAAGGTGATCGCCCCAAGGTCGTTTCCCCAAGAAGGTGTGGTTCGTAGTAGCTTGATTGACAATTTATTTAAATGCGGAAGTTTGTTGTGTTGGGATGGTGCAAGAATAATTTAAACCTAAAATTAACGTGCGTAGGGTTGTGTGTGATGGTTGTACAAGATCAAATCGATTCTTGGGAAGGTGCTTAGAGTCATAGGTCCATTCAATCAAAGCTCAATTCTTAATTATCCATTAACATAACCTTGTAATTAATTTGTTCCTTAAGGTTAATTAGTCAATTACCAATCCATTAGTTCTCACATTCATGAATTAGCAATGACCAATTATTTTACATTACCAAATTAACAAAACCCTAGAACTTATATTTCTAATTCATTCATAGGGTAGTTGATTGCATAATTCTGATATCGAATTTCACCTCTCAGTCCTTCATTCAATATCTAGAGATCAATAGGTAGCTAATCTATCAACCTAGCATACAATCCAATGCAATCAACCAACAACAAGGTACATCAATGGAAATATCAAATCAAAGCATTCAATTAAATATACTACAAACCCTAGGCATGGGTATTTAGCTCAACATCATCAATTTAAAACAACAATTCAACTCAATATAAATCAAATACAAATTGTTCATTGCAATATCAATCTCTTAATACAACAACAACAATAGAAATGAATTAAAAGAGAGAATAGAAAAACCCCTTGTGAAGATGCCAAGAGTAGGATTGCTAGTCTTCCTCCTAGCTCCACTTGATATATGATGAAGAACTCAAGCCCTCTTCAATGGTTGATTCCCCTTGCAATTCGAAATGGAGCTTTCTCAAGTCACCAAACCTTTGGATGGAGCTTTCTCAAGTCACCAACTCTTCAATTGATTTTGCCTTTGGAAGATGGAATGGAGCTTTCTCAAGTCACCAAACCTTTTAATGAAGCTTCTTCAACCTTCAAGAACTTGTTAACCCATTTTATCCCAAAGAACCTCAAAGATCTTATCAATGGAAGATGAAGAAGGTGGAGAGGATGGAAATGGAGGTGAAGATGAAGGGACAAGGGAGAGTGTCACTCTCTCCCTCTCCCACGTTTTTGCAGAAATTGTTCAAGAACAACCATGAGCCCCCTCCATTTTCCTCCTCTTCTCTATTTTAATTCATTCAAAAACACAACTCATGCCTTCCAACTCACACCATTTCACTTTGTTCCCCACTATTTATTTATTTAATATTTCTTTTGGCAAGCACAAGGCATTGTCTCCCACTTTGTTCCCCACTTCATGCAAAAGAAATCAAATTTTTCAGGTGTGACACGGCCAAGCCAAGAGTGGCTTGGCCGTGTCTCTCAATTTCCCTTGGGACACGGCCAAGCTTGCTGGCCGTGTCCCTCACTGCCTCTTTCTTTTTTTCTTTCTTTTCTTTCTTTTCTTTGGTCATAAGGGGTGACACGGCCAAGCCAAGAGTGGCTTGGCCGTGTCTCATGAGTGTGTTTGCTTCTACTTCTTTTCTTTCCTTCTTTGCTTGCTCTAAGACCTATTGGCATGAAATGGGACACGGCCAAGCTTGCTGGCCGTGTGGCCGTGTCACTGATTGTGTCTACTTCTGCTTGCTTTTTTTCCTTCTCTTCTTTGGCTCAAAATGGTACACGACCAAGCTTGTTCTTGGCTTGGCCGTGTCATGTGACACGGCCACAAGCTTGGCCGTGTCACTGAGCGTGTCTCTTCCTGCTTCTTCATTTTTGCTTCTTTTCTTGGTTTCTTTGGTTTTGCTATTTAGGTGAGACACAACCAGTGGCTTGGCTGTGTCTCTTGGCCGTGTCAAGCTCTGCCAACTTCATTATTTGAGGGACACGACCAAGCTTGATTTGGCTTGGTTCATGCTTTTCTTGCACTGTTTTGATCTTCCAAGGGTGTTTTTGCACCTAAACTTAAAAACAACACTTTAAACACACTTAAAACAAAAATTAATCAAAACATCAACTAAAACACACATAAAATCATACTAAAAACTAGTACAAAAATGATCTAAACAAATACCCCACACTTAACTCCTTGCTTGTCCCCAAGCAAGGCTAAAATCAAAACACACTAACAAGATAAATTTTGTTAAGTT
Source organism: Garcia nutans (assembly GCA_947685225.1). Lineage (NCBI taxonomy): Eukaryota > Viridiplantae > Streptophyta > Magnoliopsida > Malpighiales > Euphorbiaceae > Garcia > Garcia nutans. Next base: position 26,929,900 of record CANTUV010000009.1, on the reverse strand, counting down.
CAAGAGTTATAAAGATGCATCAAGACTTCCCTATCCCTAAATCTGCAATCAATATCGAATTAAACAAAATCGACACTCATGCAATTAAGTGGCTTTCCATGCATAACCAATGTTGTCACTCCCTCACCAACTCTTACAAGTGTTTGATCATGGTGGTGTTTACACTCATAATAATCAATGAAAGATTATTTCCATAGGCTTGCTTATCAATCAAAGCTCCACTACAAAATTACAATCAAGCATCAATCAAAAGGTCTTTATTGGGTTGTAATGGGGCTAAGGTAAAGGCATGACATTTAGGAAATGTGACCTTAATCATTAAGTTCAAGAGCACTTTAAGAATGAAGTACCCGATCATATACATAACCCATCAATCCCTAAACACCTTCCTCTCATCTACCCCTTGACGTTAAAGAGCTTTTCAAGGGAACTCACTTATTAAATCTTGCAATGATACATTCCAACCCTTTCAACAAGAACAACAATTATTCTTATTATTATATATTTTTTTATTTTTCTCTTTTTTTTTCTTTTTTTAATTATTTTGCTTTGCAATCTTAAACCTACTAAATTTAACCCCACACTTAATTCAACACAACACTCGGTCATAAACGCTCTTAAAATGCTCTTGACCTAATGAAAAGGTAAGAGTTACCACAACAAGGTTCAAGCTGATGGTGTTGTGAAAAAGAAAGAAAAGGAAAACTAAAATAGGCTCAAAATTGGCTAACTAAGGTTAAAAATAGGGTTGGTCTTTTTAAGCCAAAGTGGGTTCACCTAATTGCCTTAATCATCTTGATGCCTAATTGAAATTTTTATGCAATCTTAAAATGTATGTCAAAGCAAGTTCTAGCAATTCATAAATCAAAGATGTTCACCCACAACAATAATGATAAGTTGATGGCTCAATTCCTTAATAGGTTAAAGGGCAATGCTAGGAAAAACCAACAAAATTGACAATAAGCACCAATTCTACTCAATTCTCAAATTCATGCTTCAAAAATTCAAAGGTCATCTATCAACAGTTTTTATAACAATTGAACTTTCTAAAAACTCATTTATTCAATGAAAAACAAGAAAAACATTAACTAACTTAAACAAAAACAAGTTAAAAGTAAAAACACAAAACATATAATGCACCCCACACTTAAAGATTCACATTGTCCTCAATGTGAGCATGCATAAACTAAAAAGAGAGTTTAGATGATACTTGATTTCCATCGTTCCCATGTACGATGTGTAGGGCTCCTTTCACCCATAATGCAATTGGAGCCCATGTGTGAGAGGATGAACAACATGCAACTTTGAAATGTGCCCAATGTATTGAAAAACCTAGGTAGCATCCTTGGAAGAGCAATTTTCCAAAAAGAACATGTGAGGGTTGTCTTAGCTTGATTCTCTAATGCTATAGGGACGTGGTAAGAACCTTTTTCAGTTTGCAACATGGTTATATATGGTTTTTGCTCATTCTCACCACTAAGAGTGGGAGAGATGATAATTTGTTGCATACTGTACTCCCCAACCAAAACATCTTTCAAAATTCTTGGGGTCTTTTTAAGTTCAACCAAGTTTGGTTGAACCACTTCTTCATCCTCTTTAGCAATTTGAAGCTTCCCCTCAACAATCTCATTATTTAATAGTAAATTGCTCTCCTCAATTTCTAAATTGAAAAAATTAGGCTCTACTTCTAAGGTCATGGCCACCTCAAGCTTATCTTCACTATCTTCACTATAGGGCTGTTGCGCTTAAATTAACACTATCACAAAGCGGCACTCGCAGGTATACGAGGCTATTGCAGTAACGGTGATCCCCCCAATGTCGTCTCACAAGGAAGGAATTGTGTGTAATAGTTCGATTAACATGAAATAATAAACTTGAGTGTTTGATTGGATTGGTGAATTGTAATTAACCCTAGAATTGGAAATGAGTGATTTTGTGCAAGATAAATTCAATTATGGAAATGATGCCTAGGGTTGTAGGTCCATTTAATCAAATGTTTAATTATCAAATTATCCAGTAATATAACCTTGTGCCTTAATTTGTTTCTTAAGATTAATTAGTCAATTATCAATTCACTAGTTTTCACATTTATGAATTAACAACAACCAATTGTTTTGCATTAGCAAATTAACAAACCTTTAGAACTTATATTTCTAATTCATTCTTAGGGTAGTCAATTACATAGTTCTGATTATTAAACTTCTCCTCTCGGTCCGTCATTCAATATTAAGTAATCAATAGGTGGCCAATCTATCAATTTACCTTTAATTTCAATGCAATTAACCAATAACAAGGTATATCAATGGAATCATCAAATCAAATCATTTAATCAAATATACTACAACCCAAGGCATGAGTAAATTAGCTCATCATATTCTTTAAACAAATGCTCATTTTAATATAAACCAAATCAAAGTTATTCATTGCAATATTAATGTTCTTAATACAACAACAACAAATAAGAAATGGATTAAAAGAAAGAGTTGGAAAACCCCCTTTTGAAGATGCTAAAAATCTCTCTCCTTGTCTCTTTTGTAGCTCCCTCTTTGATGTGTAATGATGAACTTCAAGCTCTCTTGAACAAATGGCTCTCTTCTTAAAGGATGGATGATAGCTCTCTCAAGTTTTCAACTCTCCAATCAAGCCTCTTAAAACCCTAATCCTCAAGAACTAGCTACTCTCTTCAAATCCAATGATTGTCTTTGCTCTTGGTGTGTGAAAAGAAATGGTGAATGAAGATGAGAATGGTGTCTTGCTCTCTCAAGCAAGAAGCAAGGAAGAAGATGATAATGGTGTAGAGAATGTCCACTCAATATATTCAATCTATTTTCTATTCCCTCCATGCTCTTCCACTTTGAATTTTTAAGACAACCATCACTCCTTGTCTCCCACTTTCCAATTTCTTTATATATTTCCTACATAAATCCTTCCCTCTTTTCACTCCTTTTTGTTCTTTTTGTCACCCACTAAAACACAACAAGTTACACCTCGTGCAAGCCAGCTAAGGGATCCAGGGTGACACGGCCAAGCCATGTGGAGCTTGGCTGTGTCAAGTGTTTTTCTTTCTTAGGACACGGCCAAGCTTCTGGCAGTGTCCCTTATTGCCTTTCATTCCCTTTGTGAGACACGGCCAAGGAAACGGCCGTGTCATGTGACACGGCCAGTGGCTTGGCCGTGTCCCTTGATGGTATCAGTCTCTACTTCTTTCTTTTCTTTCTTTGCCTTTTGTTCCTTTGGTGAGACACGGCCAGTGGCTTGGCCGTGTCTCATGGCCGTGTTTGCTTCTGGCATGCTTGCTTGAGGGACACGGCCAAGCTTGGTTAATCCTGGCCGTGTCCCTTGCTTGTCTTTGATTTCTTCTCTTTTGATGAGAGACACGGCCAAGCCATGACAAGCTTGGCCGTGTCACATGTTTTTCTCCAACAAGTCCACCAAATTTTGATTAAATAGCTCCATCAAATGTTCTTCAACCTAAATCAACAACTTCAAACAAACTTAAGTACAAATTAACATTAAAATTAACTTAAAATCAACAAAAACATCATAGAAAATATATACCAAATTGATCTAAACAATTACCCCACACTTAATCCTTTGCTTGTCCCCAAGCAAAGTTAAAATGAAAACAAATAAAACAAGATAAATATTGTCAAGTTCAAGAGTTATAAGGATGCTTTAAGTCTCCCATCTTATTAAATCCTCAATCATAATCGAATCAAGAATAATCGGTACTCAAGCAACTTAATGGTCAATCTATACATACCAAAAATTGTCACTCCCTCACAAAACCTCTCAAGTGTTTAAGCTCTCAACATTCAATGAAAGATTAGGACTATAGGCTTGCTTATCAATCAAATCTCCACCACCTAATCACAATCAAGCATCAATCATAAGGTCTTTTATTTGGTTGTAACGGGGCTAAGGAAAAGGTATGACATTTGGGAGAGTGAGTTAGTTCATTTAGGTCAAGAGTACTTCAAAAGTGAAGCAAGCAATGTAGCATGATCAACAATCCCACAATTCATCTCAATCACTTAGCACTAAGCATTTACGTGCTTTTAAGGAACTCCATTTGTTTAATTAGCAAAGATGATTTCCAAACTCATTACAACCCTTCCGACAAGAACAACAACTATTATTTTGATTTTCATTATTCATTTCTTTTTTTTATATATATATATATATATAATAGGGTATCCAACTAAGGATTACAACAATTTATAATTTAAAGCCCATTGAATTCAACCCCACACTTTATTCAGCACAACACTCCATTAATGCTCTTGAAATGCTCTTGATCTAATGAATGGGTAGAGTTAAAATGCAAAGGTTCAAGCTAACGGTGTTGTGAAAAAGAAAGAAGGGAAAAATGAAATAAGCTCAAAGTTAGCGAACTAAGGTCGGATGTAAGGTTGGTCTTTTTAAGCCAAAATGGGTTACCCTAAATTGCCTTAATCATATTGATGCCTAATTGAAATCTTTATGTAGTCTCAAAATGCATGTCAAAGCAAGTTCTAGTAATTCATCATTCAAAGATGTTCACAAATAAAAAGAATGATAAGTTGATGGCTCAATTCCTCACTAGTTTAATGGCAATGCAAAGAATAACCATCAAAATTGACAATAAGTACTATTTCTAATCAATTCTCAAATTCATGCTTCAAAAATTCAAAAGTCATCTATCAACAATCTTATAACAATTGAACTTATCAATATCCATCAAAATCAAATATAAGACAAAACAAAAACACTTACGAAAATAGACAATTTATATTCATGAACAAAAGGCTTAGCACACACCCTACACTTTACGTTTTGACATTGTTCTCAATGGAAACAAGGATAATAAAGAAAAAGTTAAGGTACAACCTGTTTTCCATCGATCCCTTTTGACGCAAGTGCTACCTTTTCATCCACAAACAACAATTGTTCAAGAACAAAATACAATATATAAAATAAACACAATATAAAGAGTTAACATTAAAAACAATAACAACAAAAATATGCAATAACTACAAATAAGAAAGTAACAAGTGTTTTCAAAAAGTTGGAGCTGATTGGATCTACGGTGATGGAGGATGGGACGATGATGCAGCTGAAGGGTGGTGGCTCAGAATTTTAGCAAGGTTGTTGTTGATTAGGTCATTTGTTCCATGACTGCAGCATGGTTACGATCAACCTTGCTTTCCAATACTTCAATCCTATTAAGGATCTCCTGATTGTCCAGGATTGGAGCATCTTCATCTAAATCTAGAGAATTCGAGTCGAACTCCTCCTCGACTCGTGTTCTCTTTTAACGGCCCTCTGGTACCTTTGGCTCAGCTGAAGCCATAACATAGGCCCCTCCTTTTCTTGAAACCATACACATCTTCTCGAGTGTGGCAAGATCTAATGAATCACTATCCGAGATCTTAGTCATCCGGAAGTTGCTCGGGTCAAAATCATTAAGGAGTGCCATTGCTAAAGTTGTAACTAATCCTCCGATGCAAATGGCACCCCTCTTTTTATTTGCCACACTGTCAAACACATCGGCTAACCAATAGCTGGTACAAACGGGTATGGTATTGCTAGCACAGTCTAAAAAAAATATTTTGCTTAGTTCTACAACCCCTGTGCTCTCTTTTCGTGCAAAGAATCCACACGACATAAAGTGGTGTAAGTACCTTAGGGAGGGATTTGCCAATTTCGTAGCCTTGGCCGATTTGGCCACATAGGTTCCCGAGCCCAATGCTCCCCATGCAAATTATTGTCTAAAACTCTTAGGTACACATTGTTCCCCTTATTGATGGAAACCAAATATATCGCTCAATTGCTCAATACCAATGACAAATGGTCTCCCAAGCAGTTTAAAATGTAACCTAATGCAAATCTTGTTGTCATTTCTTTCAACCTTAAGAGAGGTTAAAATTTACAATGTAAGTTCTTGAAATTGCAAAGGTTTAAGGGAAACGAATCTCTCCCATCCAAGGTTTTGAACAAATCTATAAAAATTATCCCTAATATGAAGAGCATTAAGGGATTCTTCGCTAACATACCTCGTCGAAAAGAAACCCCTAGCAAGAAGAGTCGCTCTCCATGAAGATGACGATGAAGATGGAGTTGAAGATGGAGGTGGGCTCCTCTTGTGGTGAGACACCATCTTTGTTCTTGGCATGTTGATGATTTGGTGAAAATGAAGCTTTAACAGTTTTAATTACCTTTTAATGAGAAAAGAAGAAGATTGGATGAGTTTAAATTAGTTTTGATTAAGAAAAATGGAAGATTTAATAGGAATTTGGAGCTTTAAGAAAGTGGTTATGGAGGTTTTGAGAGAGAGGGATCGAGAGAGAGAGAGGAGAGAAATGAGAGTTAGGGATTTAAAATGAAGGAAATGGGCTGAATTCGTAATTTAAAACTTGAAAATTGAAGTGACACGGCCAGTGGCTTGGTGAAGCTTGGCTGTGTTTGATGGTTTTTTGAGGGACACGGCCAGTGGCTTGGCCGTGTCCCTTGAATGTGTTTGATGGGTTTGAGGGACACGGCCAGTGGCTTGGCCATGTCCCTTAAGCGTGTTTGTTACTGGATCGAAAGAAAATTGCAAGCCAAATGAAAGGGACACTGGGAGAAGCTTGGCCGTGTCTATGTGACACGGCCAAGCCCTTTGGCCGTGTCTGCCTCTGTGAGTTTTTGGATTTGCTTGACACGGCCAGTGGCTTGGTCGTGTCAAGTGGCCGTGTCTCACACTGCCAATTTGGTTTTGAAAAATTTTTTTTAAATGGTTTATTTGTGTCACTAAATCACAAAAAATGCAATCTTTTTCTTTGCTTAACCCTGAAACACATTCAAGAAAAATGAAAACCGATCAAAGTACCCATTCCATTTTATTTAACTCAACATGAAATTAAAATTGCAGAAAAAATGAAATTGTAACTATGAAAAGAATGCAAACCGATGGGTTGCCTCCCATTTAGCACTTCTTTAATGTCGTATAGCTGGACATTGTTGCATCATTCATCAATGAACACCATGCTTTCCACCGTTTTTGCAACTTCAATTTCTTCAAAGTAGGGCTTCATCCTTTGTCCATTGACCTTGAACTTCTCGTTGGTTTTTAAATTAAGCAACTCAACAACCCCATATGGGAATGTTTGAGTAACTTGAAAGGGTCCACTCCAACGTGACTTCAATTTTCCGGGAAACAACCGCATTCTTCAATTGAAGAGAAGGACTTTCATTCCCGGTTCAAAAGTACTTCGAAGAATCATCCTGTCATGAATAGCTTTGGTCTTTTCCTTGAAGATCCTCGAACTCTCATAGGCTTCATTCCGAAGCTCATCAAGCTCAAAAATTTGAAGCATTCTTTGCTCCCTTGCTTCACCTAAGTCCATATTCGTGGTCTTTTTTGCCCAATAAGCCTTATTCTCCAATTCCACCGGGAGGTGGCATGCTTTGCCAAAGACCAACCTATAAGGACTCATTCCCAATGGGGTTTTAAAAGCAGTCCTATAAGCCCACAATGCTTCCGAGAGTCAGATTGACCAATCCTTCCGAGTTGTGCTCACTGTCTTTTCTAAAATCCCCTTGATCTGCTTGTTTGAGATCTCAGCTTGCCCGGACGTTTGGGGATGGTATGGAGTTGTCACCTTGTGTCGGATGCTCATCTTGGTCATCAACTTTTCAAACCATTTGTTGCAAAAATGGCTTCCTCCATCACTCACTATTGCCTTGGGGGTTCCAAACCTGCTCAAAATATTCTCCTTCACGAATTTTAACACAATGTTAGCATCATTAGTCCTAGTGGGGATAGCCTCAACCCACTTGGACACATAATCCACTGCTAGAAGGATATATTCAAATCCAAAGGATTTGGAAAATGGCCCCATGAAATCAATTCCCCATACATCAAAAATATCAACCACAATAAAAATATTAAGGGGCATTTCATTCCGTTTGCTAATGTTTCCTACTTTTTGGCATTTATCACATCTTATACTAAAATGATAAGCATCCTTAAAATGAGTATGCCAATACAACCCTCTTTGAAGAACTTTCTCGGTGGTCTTTTTTCCTCCAAAATGTCCCCCGCAATACATATTGTGGCAAAATTGTAGCACTTGCTTTTGTTCCTCTTCCGGCACACATCTTCATATTACTTCATCCCTGCAAATTCTAAACAAATAAGGCTCATCCCAAAAATAATACTTACATGTATGCAGGAATCTCTTCTTTGCCTGGAAGCTTAAATCCTTTCTCACTACACCACAAGAAAGATAATTAGCAATATCCACATACCATGGTGCTTGAGTTAAAGAAAACAAGTGTTCATCCAGAAATTTTTCGAAAGCATTTTCACAAGCAATTTCAGCATCATTGTCATAAGGGTTAAGTCTAGAAAGATGGTCGGCCACTACATTTTCGCTTCCTTTCCTATCTTTGATTTCAACATCGAATTCTTGTAACATCAACACCCATCTAATGAGCCTAGGTTTAGCTTGTGGTTTGGTCAACAGGTATTTCAAAGCCGTATGATCATAAAATACTATGACCTTAGAACCTATCAAGTAAGATCTAAATTTGTCTAGTGCAAACACCACAGCTAACATTTCTCTCTCAGTGGTCGTGTAATTTACTTGTGCATTGTTTAAAGATAAACTTGCATAATAAATTACACACATTAACTTATTCACTCTTTGGCCCAAAACGGCTCCAATGGCAAAATTCGATGCATCACACATAATTTCAAATGGCAAATCCCAATTTGGGGTAACAATTATAGGGGCAAAAGTTAGTTTCTATTTCAAAATTTTAAAAGCTTCTAAGCACTTTTCATCAAAAACAAATGGCACATCTTTTCCTAACAAATGACACAAAGGGCGTGAAATTTTGGAAAAATCTTTTATAAACCTCCTATAAAATCATGCGTGTCCCAAAAAACTTCTAATTCCCTTAACTGATGTGGGTGGAGGTAGGTTCACAATTAATTCAACCTTAGCCTTGTCTACCTCAATCCCTTTATTGGAAATAACATGCCCTAAAACAATTCCATGATCAACCATAAAGTGACTCTTTTCCCAACTCATTGTAAGATTACATTCAATACACCTTTCAAGTACTAGAGTCAACTTTTCCAAACAATCATCAAAGGAATTACCAAAAACAGAAAAGTCATCCATGAATACCTCAATGCACTAGTCTAACATATCAGAAAATATGGAAAGCATACACCTTTGAAATGTTCCCGGTGCATTGCAAAGTCCGAATGGCATCCTTCGAAATGCAAATGTCCCAAAGGGACAAGTAAATGTAGTCTTTGGTTAATCTTTTGGTGCTATCGGGACTTGGTAGTAACCTGAAAGACCATCAAGAAAACAGTAAAAAGCATGTCAAAATAATCTATGAAGCATTTGATCAATAAATGGCAAAGGAGAGTGATCTTTCTTGGTGACATTATTTAATTTCCTATAATCTATGCACATCCGCCACCCAGTTTGTGTTCGTGTTGGTACCAACTCTCCTTTATCATTCTGGACCACTGTCAACCCTGTTTTCTTAGGCACAACATGAACAAGACTAACCCATTCACTATCAGCAATAGGGTAAATTACCCCTTCATCCAGTAGTTTAAGGACCTCATTCTTAACAACCTCGCTCATGTTAGGGTTTAGCCTCCTTTGAGACTCTCTCACCGGTTTAGCCCCTTCCTCTAAGATGATCTTATGCATGCACATAGAGGGACTAATACCCTTAATGTCACTCAATCCCCAACCTATAGCTTTCTTGAATTTTTTCAACATTGTCACAAGCTTATCTTCTTCCTCACTGGTAAGGGTAGCAGAAATTATCACTGGTTGAGAGTTATTCTCCCCAAGAAAAATATATTTTAAATGTTTGGGGAGTTCTTTAAGTTCAACCCCTTGTAGTTGAATTTACTCTTCTTCAACTTCAAATTCCTACTCAACACTCTCATCGTCCAAAATGGATTTGTCTTCTTTATTTTCTTCATTGGAAATCTCTACTTCTTCTTGCAATTTTAGAGCCCTTTCTAGCTGGTGTTCGCCATTATCCTACAAGAAAACTTCTTTAATAGCATTATATGTAAAATCAATGAAAGAGCAATCTTCATATAAAGCACTAGTGGGAATGGGGGAAGTGTTAAAAATTGAAAACTCTACAGTTTGTCCCAAAACGGTCATAGTCAGTTTTCCATTTTTAACATCAATTAAAGTGTTAGTTGTGGCCATAAAAGGCCTCCCTAACAAAATTGCTTGCTCGGCATCCCGTGAGATTTCTCCCCCCATGTCTAAGACAATGAAATCAACGGTTACAGTCAAACCTCCTACCTTCACTAGAACATCTTCTATGATTCCCTTAAGGTATCTAAGAGTTCTATCTGCTAGTTGCAAAACCATTTTAGTCGATTTGAGTTCCCCGAGCTCTAGTTTCAAATAAATTGAATATGGCATCAAATTAATACTAGATCCGAGATCACACATGCCGATGGTCTCTTTCCCATTCCCCATAGAGATTTTAACTATAAAGCTCCCAGGATCTTTTAGTTTAGGAGGTAACTTATGTTGTAAAACAGCACTTGTTACTTTCAAAACTATCACCTTCTCATCCAACTCATACCTTATTTTCTTAGTGTTTAGCTCTTTTAAGAATTTGGCATAGATGGCATATTCTTTATTACCTCTAGTAAGGGTAGGTTGATACTTACCTTCGAAACCATGTTATAAATTTCAGAAAATTGCTTATCATGCTTTTCATTTTTTAACCTACTGGGAAACGGAATTGGTGGTCTGTATGGATTTGGAGATTTGTGCAGACTTGGTGCAACGGATGCCTCCTCTTTAAGCTCATTTGGTTCAGCTTTTCCTTGCCATTATCTTGCATTGTATCTGCATCAAAGGAATTATCAATGTTATTATCACCGATTTTATTATCAAGTACCTTACCACTTCTCAAAACGATGATTGCTTTGGCTTGCTTCGGTTGGCTTGGAAATTTCCCTTTTTGATTGGCTTGAAGTTGATTGGCCAATTGACCCACTTGAGTTTCAACCTTCTTAAGCTATGCTTCTAAAGAGTCAAACCGCTTATTGTTCAATTCTTGATTTTGAGTGCTTACTTGAATGAAAGCATTCAAATTGTCTTCAAATGAAGGTTTCTTAACCTGCTCTTAATTTGAGGGTTGCCCTTGAAATTGGGGACCTCTTTTATATGGTTGGAAAGGTTGTTGAGGTGGAGCATGTTGTTGATTTTTCCATGAAAAATTGGGGTGATTCCTCCAACCGGGGTTATAAGAATTTGAATATGGGTCATTCCTACCCCTTTGTTGGAACCCTTCAAAAGCAAAAGCTTGTTCTTGATCCTCTTGAAATGTATCAAAATTTGAGGGGCACACATTTGCTTGATGGCCTACAAGACCGCATGATTCGCATGACTCTTGGCTTGGTCCCGACAAGTTCCCTTTTGCATTCAACAATTTTACTTGTTTTGTCAGTTCTGCAATTTGCCTAGCCATTTCTGAGTTTGCACTTATCTCATGTGTTCCTCTTCTTCTTTCTCCAATACTCTTTTGTTGGGAATTCGCCCCCAACATTTCAAATAATGCAACTGTTTCTACAGCTGTTCTTTCACCCATTGCTCCCCCTGGTGCATTATCCACTGTGTTTTGACATTGTTGAGTTAGCCCATCATAGAAGAATTGATTGAGCAACTGTTGTGGATAGTAATGGTGAGGGCACTGAAATAATAAGGATTTGAAGTGATCCCATGCCTCATGAAATGGTTCTCCATCAAATTGGGTGAAAGTTGCAATACTCCCCCTAAGCTCCTTGGTCTTTTGGTGTGAATAAAACTTTCCCATAAATTTGTTGTAAACCTCTGTCCATGTGGTTAAAGAATTCTCCGGTAGGGTCATCAACCATGTTTTTGCTCTGTCCTTCAAACTATATGGGAAACATCTCAACTTCAGTTCATATTCCGTTAGTGTTTGCAAAGGGAATGTATGCAATGTTGAGTAAAAATCTCGAATGAAGTTGAGAGGATCTTCATTCGGCAGTCCATGGAAGGATGGCAGCATACTATAGTGAGTATTTATGAGTTCATAATTTCTCGCTGCGTTGCTCAACCGAATACAAGATGTAGTCACTCCGATGATCGGTTGGGTAAATTCTTTCATAGTTGGTTCTTGTGCATCACCCATTTCTGTTTCTATGTTCTCCTCAAACTGCTCGTCAGTATTTTCCCTTTCTTGCTCAATAGGATTCGGTCCCTCGGGTCTTGGAAGTCTATGGATGTTGTCTATAAATGGAACAAGTTCGTTTCCTTGAGACCTTCGTCCGTGCATAAAGAACCTAAGCAATTCAAAAAGAACACTTTAAATGATTTAACAAATAAATTAAAAGAGTCAAACAATCAACAAAAATTGCCTTCCCCGGCAGCGGCGCCAAAAACTTATTGCGCTTAAATTAACACTATCACAAAGCGGCACTCGCAAGTATACGAGGCTATTGCAGTGACGGTGATCACCCCAAGGTCGTCTCACAAGGAAGGAATTGAGTGCATTAGTTTTATTAACATGAATTAATAAACTTGAGTGTTTGATTGGATTGGTGAATTGTAATTAACCCTAGAATTGGAAATGAGTGATTTTGTGCAAGATAAATTCAATTATGGAAATGATGCCTAGGGTTGTAGGTCCATTTAATCAAATGTTTAATTATCAAATTATCCATTAATATAACCTTGTGCCTTAATTTGTTTCTTAAGATTAATTAGTCAATTATCAATTCACTAGTTTTCACATTTATGAATTAACAACAACCAATTATTTTACATTAGCAAATTAATAAACCCTAGAACTTATATTTCTAATTCATTCTTAGGGTAGTCAATTACATAGTTTCGATATTAAACTTCTCCTCTTGGTCCATCATTCAATATTAAGTAATCAATAGGTGGCCAATCTATCAATTTACCTTTAATTTCAATGCAATCAACCAATAACAAGGTATATCAATGGAATCATCAATTCAAATCATTTAATCAAATATACTACAACCCAAGGCATGAGTAAATTAGCTCATCATATTCTTTAAACAAATGCTCATTTCAATATAAACCAAATCAAAGTTATTCATTGCAATATTAATGTTCTTAATACAACAACAACAAATAATGGATTAAAAGAAAGAGTTGGAAAAACCCCTTTTGAAGATGCTAAAAATCAGACTCCTTGTCTCTTTCATAGCTCCCTCTTTGATGTGTGATGATGAACTTCCAAGCTCTCTTGAACAAATGGCTCTCTTCTTGAAGGATGGATGATAGCTCTCTCAAGTTCTCAACTCTCCAATCAAGCCTCTTAAAACCCTAATCCTCAAGAACTAGCTACTCACTTCAAATCCAATGATTGTATTTGCTCTTGGTGTGTGAAAAGAAATGGTGAATGAAGATAAGAATGGTGTCTTGCTCTCTCAAGAAAGAACCAAGGAAGAAGATGACAATGGTGTAAAGAATGTCCACTTAATATATTCAATCTATTTTCTATTCCCTCCATGCTCTTCCACTTTGAATTTTTAAGACAACCATCACTCCTTGTCTCCCACTTTCCAATTTCTTTATATATTTCTTCCTTAAATCCTTCCCTCTTTTCACTCCTTTTTGTTCTTTTATTCACACACTAAAACACAACAACTTACACCTCATGCAAGCCAGCCAAGGGATCCAGGGTGACACGGCCAAGCCATGTGGAGTTTGGCCGTGTCAAGTGTTTTTCTTTCTTGTGACACGGCCAAGCATCTGGCCGTGTCCCTTGCTGCCTTTTGTTCCCTTTGTGAGACACGGCCAAGGACACGGCCGTGTCATGTGACACGGCCAGTGGCTTGGCCGTGTCCCTTGATGGTGTCATTCTCTACTTCTTTCTTTTCTTTCTTTGCCTTTTGTTCCTTTGGTGAGACACGGCCAGTGGCTTGGCCGTGTTTGCTTCTGGCATGCTTGCTTGAGGGACACAGCCAAGCTTGGTTAATCCTGGCCGTGTACCTTGCTTGTCTTTGATTTCTTCTCTTTTAATGAGAGACATGGCCAAGCCATGACAAGCTTGGCCGTGTCACATGTTTTTCTCTAGCAAGTCCACCAAAATTTGATTAAAAATCTCCATCAAATGTTCTTCAACCTAAATCAACAACTTCAAACAAACTTAAGTACAAATTAACATGAAAATTAACTTAAAATCAACAAAAACATCATAGAAAATATATGCCAAATTGATCTAAACAAGGGCATGTCATAAAGTTTAGAAAGTTGCATACCTTGTTTCTCTTCATTCAGCCTTCTTGGGAATGGGATTGGTGGCATACTAGGATTTGGAGGTTCATGCAATTTTGTTGAAGTTGATGCTTCCAAATTCTCCTCCTCCTTTGATTAAATTAACTCCTCTATGTATGGTTGTATTTCCTCACCATCTTTTTCTTGATTAGTTCCTGCATCAAAGGAATCACAAAAACTGTTATATATCACCTGTTCACTCCTCAAATTTGTGATTGCCTTGACTTGCTCCAGTTGGCTAGGAAATTCCTCTTCTTGGTTTGCTTGGAGTTGATGTGCCAGTTGCCCAACTTGAGCTTCCACCCTCTTCAATGATTCTCCAAAGAATCAAACCTCTCATTGCTCCCTTCCTGATTTTGTGTGCTAATTTGAAGGTAAGCATTCAAATCATCTTCCACTGTGGATTTCTTGCATTGATCCTGATTTTGCAAACTAATTTGAATGAAGGCATTCAAACTATCTTCCAAAGTGGGTTCCTTAAGTCGATCTTGATTTTGTGCGCTAGTTTGAATGAAGGCATTCAAACTATCCTCCAATGTGGGTTTCTTAAGGTGATCTTGATTTTGTGCACTAGTTTGAATGAAGGCATTCAAACTATCCTCCAATGTGGGTTTCTTAAGGTGATCTTGATTTGAATATTGTTCTTGAGAGTAAGGATTTCCTTGGTAAGGTTGAAAAAAATTTTGAGGTGGAATTTGCTGTTGATTTTCCCAAGAAAAATTTGGGTGGGTTCCCCAGCTTGAATTATAAGGTCTGGGATATGGGTCATTTCCACCCATTTGCTGGAAACTTTCATAGGTATATTCTTCCTCTTGCCTCTCTTGGTATTGTCCATAACCAAATGAACACATGTTTGTGCTATGTCCTGCAATGCCACATGCTGAACATACTTCACGAGTAGGCATAGGTGTTCTTCCTCTTGCATTTGGCATCTTAAGTTGGTTCGTTAATTCTGCTAATTGCCATGCCATTTCATAGTCAGGGTTATCATCATAAACCCCTGCGTACCTTGAAAACTGCATCTTTACACAAGGCACTTAAAACTCAAAGAAAACAAACAACAAAAATTCAAACAAAACAAACAAAAATTTAAAAGAAAACAAGCAAACAATTAAATAAAAAAATATCAAACTATTACTACTACGACAACCTTCCCCGGTAATGGCGCCAAAAACTTGTTGCGCTCGAATTAAGTACTAATATAAAGTGTCACTCACAAGTATACGAGGTAGCTGTAGCAAAGGTGATCGCCCCCAAGGTCGTTTCCCCTAGAAGGTGTGGTTCGTAATAGCTTGATTGACAATTTATTTAAATACAGAAGTTTGTTGTGTTGGGATGGTGCAAGAATAATTTAAACCTAAAATTAATGTGTGTAGGGTTGTGTGTGATGGTTGTACAAGATCAAATCGATTCTTGGGAAGGTACCTAGAGTCATAGGTCCATTCAATCAAAGCTCAATTCTCAATTATCCATTAACATAACCATGTAATTAATTTGTTCCTTAAGGTTAATTAGTCAATTACCAATCCATTAGTTCTCACATTCATGAATTAGCAATGACCAATTCTTTTACATTACCAAATTAACAAAACCCTAGAACTTATATTTCTAATTCATTCATAGGGTAGTCGATTGCATAATTTTGATATCGAATTTCACCTCTCGGTCCTTCATTCAATATCTAGAGATCAATAGGTAGCTAATCTATCAACCTAGCATACAATCCAATGCAATTAACCAACAACAAGGTACATCAATGGAAATATCAAATCAAAGCATTCAATCAAATATACTACAAACCCTAGGCATGCGTATTTAGCTCAACATCATCAATTTAAAACAACCATTCAACTCAATATAAATCAAATACAAATTGTTCATTGCAATATCAATCTCTTAATACAACAACAACAATAGAAATGAATTAAAAGAGAGAATAGAAAAACCCCTTGTGAAGATGCCAAGAGTATGATTGCTAGTCTTCTTCCTAGATCCACTTGATGTATGATGAAGAACTCAAGCCCTCTTCAATGGTTGATTCCCCTTGCAATTCGAAATGGAGCTTTCTCAAATCACCAAACCTTTGGATGGAGCCTTCTTAAGTCACCAACTCTTCAATTGATTTTGCCTTTAGAAGATGGAATGGAGCTTTCTCAAGTCACCAAACCTTTCAATGAAGCTTCTTCAACCTTCAAGAGCTTGTTAACCCAATTTATCCCAAAGAACCTCAAAGATCTTATCAATGGAAGATGAAGAAGGTGGAGAGGATGGAAATGGAGGTGAAGATGAAGGGACAAGGGAGAGTTTCACTCTCTCCCTCTCCCACATTTTTGCAGAAATTGTTCAAGAACAACCAAGAGCCCCCTCCATTTTCCTCCTCTTCTCTATTTTAATTCATTCAAAAACAAAACTCATACCTTCCAACTCACACCATTTCACTTTTTCCCCACTATTTATTTGTTTAATATTTCTTTTGGCAAGCACAAGGCATTGTCTCCCACTTTGTTCCCCACTTAGTGCAAAAGAAATCAAATTTTTCAGGTGTGACACGGCCAAGCAGAGAGTGGCTTGGCCGTGTCTCTCAATTTTCCTTGGGGCATGGCCAAGCTTGCTGGCCGTGTCCCTCACTGCCTCTTTCTTTCTTTCTTTCTTTTCTTTCTTTTCTTTAGTCATAAGGGGTGACACAGCCAAGCCAAGAGTGGCTTGGCCGTGTCTCATGAGTGTGTTTGCTTCTGCTTCTTTTCTTTCCTTATTTGCTTGCTCCAAGACCTGTTGGCATGAAATGGGACATGGCCAAGCTTGCTGGCCGTGTCATGTGGCACGGCCAGTGGCTTGGCCGTGTCACTGAGTGTGTCTACTTTTGCTTGCTTCTTTTCCTTCTCTTCTTTGGCTCAAAATGGGACACGACCAAGCTTGTTCTTGGCTTGGCCGTGTCATGTGACACGGCCACAAGCTTGGCCGTGTCACTGAGTGTGTCTCTTCCTGCTTCTTCATTTTTACTTCTTTTCTTGGTTTCTTTGGTTTTGGTCTTTAGGTGAGACACGGCCAGTGGCTTGGCCGTGTCTCTTGGCTGTGTCAAGCTCTGCCAACTTCATTATTTGAGGGACACGGCCAAGCTTGATTTGGCTTGGCCATGTCTTGCTTGGTTCATGCTTTTCTTGCACTGTTTTGATCTTCCAAGGGTGTTTTTGCACCTAAACCTAAAAACAACACTTTAAACACACTTAAAAAAAATTAATCAAAACATTAACTAAAACACACATAAAATCATACTAAAAACTAATACAAAAATGATCTAAACACAAGACCATGAAGCTAGTTGAAGTTCTCAAAATCATAAGGTTGGTTGAAGTTCTCGATACCATAAGCGTAGTTGAAGTTTTCCTAATATCTCCAATATATCAACATCAACATCAGAGTAACAAATGATTTATTCCTGCTAAAGAAGATTTATGTTACTCCACTCATCCATTATTGGAAGTCCAAGTTGGTACAAACAAGATAACTCTTTTAGATCTAGAACAAAAAAAAACAAAACAAAAAGAAGAAGAAAAAAAAGAAAAAAAGAAAAAGAGAAAGAAAAGAAAAAAAGATAAAACCTAAAAAGGCGGTTCAAAAAGCCAACTGAGTTCTCTTTTACCTAAGACAACAAAAGGCTTCCATTTGGTTTATAAGGACATTTTGACTTGAATTGGTCCAACCCAACTAAAGATTCGATCAAAATTGGAGGAAAAGGGAAGAAGCCCATCCAATTCTTAAAAGTTCTGTATTTGAGAGTCCTATAAGGAAGAAGGACAAAATGATAAAATGCTCGAAGAGAGGGAAGAATAAGAAAAATAAAGAGGAAAGAAAAGGGAAAGGAAGAAAAGAAATAAATTTGGGTCTTAAACTTTTTCCAAGGGCAAAGACTATCCTAATCAAGATCTAGATTAATACCAAGAAAATAGAAGGAATTTGGAGTCTAGCAAAATTGCTGCCTAAAGTTCAAACAAGAAATTTATAGTGTGAAGGTTTCTCCATTTTGTCACATCTGCTCTAACTTACAAATGGCCTTCATTTAAACCCGTGTCCTTTATAGACCCCATTTCAAGCCTATCAAAGACCTTTTGATCTCTCTTGGTAGGTAGAGTCTATTAGTGGAGATAGTTTGAATAAGCATGCATATGAGATAGACAATATTTAAATTCAATGAGACCTTTGGCCAAGTAATGTGTATGTGCCTATCTGAAGTGCAACAATTCTTGCTTAAATAGAAATAATTCCCGAGTTTAGTACGGTAACAAGGGTTGTCATGTTAAAGATATGTTAATTTGGAAAATCAATTTCTGAGGTACATTGACATTGATTTGGCAATGCCAACATTTGATTTCAAAATCAAAATTCAAAAAAAAATATTTTACAAAGCCTTCAAGTTAAGGGGAGTATGTTGAACTATCAAACCTTGAATAACACATTAGGCAAAGGAAATGATTATTGGCAAGGTCATGAAGAAGCTATCAATTGACATGCTGAAACATTGTTTGAAATGGATGTATCCCTGACTCTCTGCTGCTTGGAGTCTCCACCACTCGTGTTTTTAACATCTTGAAGATAAAAGCCACAAATGCAAAGCTTTCAATCATTCTAATGAGAACACTTTTGCTGATCACCTCAGTCTGTGAGTCAATAAATCCGCTGTAAGTATCATTCATGCATATCATGCATACATGAGCATATCACATCACACTTTCTTGTCTTGTATTGTCTATTCTTCATCAAAGTGAACAGCAAACACTCTGTGAAGCAAAGAATCAAAAGAAGATATCAAATCAGGGGGGCATAGAAGGTCCATTACCAGAGAAAGTTCTAGTAATTTTTCAAAGAGAAGAAATTCGTTCTTTTGCGAAGAACAAGACAAAATACAAACGTCAATGAAAGCCCGCATAGAAAAATCATGGGTTTGAGCCTACACAGGGGCAAAGTTTCTCCTTTTCAATTTTTTAGAGTTTATATATAAAACATTTTCAAACTCACTTACAAATATTTTGCCACTCAAGGGGCAAGGAGAGGATACAAGGCCCAATTAAAAATAGCTGAATTTTTGCAAAAAGGAAGAACAAAAGAATGGAACATTAGAACTCTCAAAAGAATGAAGATGCAAAAGACAAAAGATCAGTCCAGCTAAAAAGTTGAAGCAAGGGTAAAGACCCGGAGTCCAAAGGATGAAGATCCATTTACAAGGGTAAAGACCCGACCTCCAATGGATAAAGATCCATTTTCAAGGGTGAAGACCCAATCTCCAAGGATGAAGATCCATTTGCAAGGGTGAAGACCTGATCTCCAAGGATGAAGATCCATTTACATGGGTAAAGACCTGACCTTCAATGGATAAAGATCCATTTTCAAGGGTGAAGATCCGATCTCAAAGGATGAAGATCCATTTTCAAGGGTGAAGACCCAATCTCAAAGGATGAAGATCCATTTTCAAGGGTGAAGACCCGATCTCAAAGGATGAAGGTCCATTTTCAAGGGTGAAGACCCGATCTCAAAGGATGAAGATCCATTTTCAAGGGCCAAGACCCAATCTCAAAGGATGAAGATCCATTTTCAAGGGTATGAAGACCCGATCTCAAAGGATGAAGTTCCATTTTCGAGGATGAAGACCCCATCTCAAAGGATGAAGATCCATTTTGTGGGCGAAAAACCTCAATGCATAGAATAACAGGAGCAATCAGACTTCTCAAATGATAAAAGGTTAGTCAAACTCAATCTCGGGTCCAAGCACCCATTCTCGGGTCCAAGTACCCATTCTCGGGTCTAAGAATCCAAATTACCCTTAGGTCTAGAACCTAGAATTTATTTCTAAGTCCAGAACTTAGCTCAGGTCCAAAACCCAAATTACCCTTAGGTCCAAAACCTTGAATTTATTTCTAAGTCCGGAACTTAGCTTGGGTCCAGAACCCAAATTACCCTTAGGTCCAAAACCTTGAATTTATTTCTAAGTCCGGAACTTAGCTCGGGTTCAGAACCCAAATTTTCCTTAGGTCCAGAACCTAGAATCTTTCCTAAGTCCAGAACTTAGCTCGGGTCCAGAACCCAAATTTTCCTTAGGTTCAGAACCTAGAATCTTTCCTAAGGCTAGAACTTAGCTCGGGTCCAGAACCCAAATTTTCCTTAGGTCCAGAACCTAGACTTATCCTTAAGTCCAAGAACATAGCTCGGGTCTAGAACCCAAATTACCCGTAGGTCCAGAACCTAGAATTTATCTCTAAATACCAGAATATAGATCGGGTCTAGAACCCAAATTTTTCTTAGGTCCAGAGCCTAGAATTATCCTTGAGTCCAGAACTCGAACCGGGTCCAGAACCCAAAACTTCCACTATCTCAAAAATTAAGTCTTGTTGCTTTTCACTCTCTTTCACTAAAGATTCAAATCATTCAAGCAGGGGGCAAACTGTAGACCCTTAATTTTTGACCCAGCCAGATCCAAAATAATTTTTGTGTTGTCTAATATATTTTAATTGGTCCAAATTTATTTTTGTTATCTTAATTAAATAACTTGTGCTTTAGTATCTAATTTTTATTAATAAAAAATAAAAATAAACAAATAAAAATAAAAATCAGCGACAAAAAATCATCGCCAAAAGTCAGCGGGCTCGTGGGCATTTCGCCCGGAGGAGTTTCCTGCGGGCGAAATGGCTCGGGGGCTTGCTTCGCCCGCAGCTGCTGCAGCTTTTTTGCCAGCGCAATTTTTCCTGCGGCAAATTTTTTTGCCAGCAAGATTTTTCCGCAGCAATTTTTTTTCGCCAGCGAAATTTTTTCGACACAAATTTTTTGAAATCTAATGCAATTAGGTTTCGGTTTCCTTTTCTTAATAAATAATGTATGTCGTGAGCAACTAGAAAAAAAAACCCAAAAAAAAACTTCTATAAATAAGCATGATTACAACACAAAAAGGAAGGAGAAAATTTGGACGAAATTGAGAGTTTGAAACCGAATCTGTGAAGTAAAGCAGTGAAATCAAATCTAACTTTTTGAGAAATGAAGAAGGAAAGCATCAACAAACGATCAAAGGCAGTAATTGCCTTTGTTTTTGTTCATCCAAGAAGAATTGTTTTTGGAAGAACCATCAAAAGGAATACCTATTAATTGTTATTTTTTCACAGTAGTCAAAACTATGAAATTTTGTTTTTTAATTCAAAAACCTAGAACCCTAATTCCCTTTGTTTAAAGCTTAAAAAAACCTTAAATCGTTGCTTTATTTCCTAAAAAGTTTAAAGATATTAGTTTTATTTCTTTAAAACCCCAAAACCAAAATTTGCTTTCCAAGTTTTCAAACGCCAAAATTAAGTTCTGTTTATTTCCAAAAGCTCCAAAAACATCTTTTCTATTTATAAAAACTTTAATTCGTTTGGTTTACTTTCATAAACTTCATAAAATTATCAAATTGATTTTCAAATTCTAAAATTTAACTCATTAACCGAAACCCTAGTCCAAAAATCCTAAAGCCCTTAATTTAATTACAAAAACCAAAACAATGAAAGCTAACCCCCCTGAAAACCTAAATCCTAATTTATCTAAATTCTAATTCTTTAAAACTTTAAAACCATATTTAGACACAATAAGCTTAAATACCCTAACTCAATGAATAGCCATAAATCACAAATCAAAGTATTTTAAAGTGTTCAAACCCTAGTTTCATGGTTTCACCATCAAACATTAATTTGATTAATCAAAGAGTCTTACAAACCTTTTAAAACATAAAATCTTCAAGTTATTTTAATTCTCTTAAAGTCACAGTAGCCAAATTCCATTAATTCCAAAGCCTTAAACACATGAAATAAAGAGCCCTAAATGGAAACAGTAGCTATAATTGGACTTTTATTTGCTTTATTTAATTCTATATTTGATTATGCTTTGATTTATTTCTTATGCTTTAATTTATTTAAATTCAATGCTTGGTTTATTTTATTTATCATGGATGGATGTTTACTTTTATTGATATTTAGTACCTTTGATAAATGATTTATTTATTATGAATGGTTATGTACATTTATCAACTTATTTAGATTTCCAAATGTTGTAAGAGGTATGTTTCCAATTGGTGGGTACCTCATTAGTTAAGTATCATGTAATTTAAATTCCTTTTCTATTTTAGAACCAATGTAAAAGACATGTTTCTACCTTTCGGTGGGTGTCCTATATAGGCATGTGATGTAAGGACATGTTTTCATCTTCGGATGGGTGTCCATTTATTTGTTTTGCTTGGACATTGCTTTTATTTGTGTAATATGGATAATGTTGTTATATTTAAGAATTTTATAATATTAAGACCTGTAAAGGAGGCCGGTTCCAATGAACCGGGCATTATGGGGGTGCTGAGCCATTTCTCACCTTCCCCACACGTACCCAACTTTCCGAACCTATTAGGGGGTTGGGGATTCCTTAGGAATCGAGTCATCCACCCCTTTATTTTCCCAGCCCGTCTAGGTGGCGACTTCATTTTCTCTGGACTTAGGTCCGTGTTCTCTAAGGCCCCAAGCCCAAACAGTGCCGAAGTCACAAGAACTATTTCACCGGGAGTGGGGATGAAAATCCCCGCTCACACCCATGTGGTGAACATGCCTGGTGGTTTAGAAATGAGCCAATCCTTTGCTTGATCATTTAGAGAAACTGGAAAAAGTCACACATTTCTAAGAAATTAGATATATGAGCATAAGCATCTTCATATGGTAAGCCATGAAAAACTAATTGTTGAATTAAGTTAATAAGGGCTGGATATGATCAAAAGTGTTGGCTTGAACTGGTGGTTAGGCTATGCTAGATCTTGGTTGAGCAGAGGACATAGCATATTGCTTAAATATCATATTTTGTGGATTCGCCATGATTGGTTCTTCATCAAAAGAGTCTATAGGATGATCAATCTTAATAGTTGCTACTATGGTTCTGTAGACCCTTAATTTTTGACCCAGTCCGGTCCGTTATTTTTTTATAGTTCAAAATAATTTTTGTGGTATTTTAATTAAATAATATTTATTTTAGTATTTATTATTTATAATTTTTAAAAATGGTGAAGTTAATAAAAATAATAATAATAATAAACAATAAATAATAAAAAACAAACAAATAAAAATAAAAATTGACGACGAAAAAATCGGCGACAAAAAATTCATCTCCGAAAGTCAAATTGGCCAAGGCCATTTCGCCTACAGGAAAATCCTGCTGCGAAATGGCCTTGGCCAATTTTTCCGTAGGAGGACGAAATTGGCTAGCAGCACTAATCCTCACAGCCAGCGCCTCGCAGCTCGCAGTTTCTCGCCAACTCTCGCAATTTTGCCACCGAAATTTTTCCAACGCAATTTTTTTCGAAACCAAATTCTATTTAGTTTCAGTTTCTTTTCCTAATTAATTTTAGTTTCCTTAAACAATTAGACTTAATCATATGAATTTTCCTATAAATAACACTTGAAAACACAGAAAAAGGGACCTTTAGACTTTAAAAACTTTGAAGCAACTTTGGATTGGGACTGGAATTGAGGACTTCAAATTTGAGAGGAGCAACAAGCAAGCAATCGACAATTCATCAAAGGTAGCCACACTGCCTTTGTCTTTGTTCATCTAGAAGTTAATTTTGGTGGAACCAACTACACAGGTTTGATCCTTCATCATTAATTACTCATGATCACAGTAGCTTTGTTTCTTTTATTCATAAGACTAAAAACACAAAACTTTGATTTTAAATATGTAGTAACTTGATCTTAATTTCAAGAAACTTAATTTATTTCTTCTATTTCCAAAAAACCTTCAAAACCCTAATTTATTTCTTTTGTTTTCCAAAAGCCTCAAAAACCCTAAAATTATTTCTTCTATTTCCCAAAAACCTCAAAAACCCTAATTTATTTCTTTTGTCTCCAAAAACCCTAATTCATTTCTTTTGTTTCCAAAAACCTTAAATTGTTTCTCTCATTTCCAAAAACTTTTAAAAACCCTAAACTGTTTTCCTCTAACTTTTTTCCAAAATTTCCAAATGTTTTGCTAAGTCTCCAAACTCTAACTTATTTTATAGTTTCTAAAAATCATAATTACTTTTATAAAACTCAAAACTGTTTTCTCAAATCCCTAAAACCTTAAAATCTTGTAAAATCTAAACCTTAAAACTCAATACAGTAAACTTAAAACCACAATCCATTAGGTAAGAATTATAAACCCTAATATCTTAAGATTTTAAAACCCTAATTTCATAATGATACCCGTAAACCCTAATTTGATTCATGAAACCATAATCCACTCCAATTTTCTTAAACCTTTACAGTAGGTTAAACAAATAATACTAATAATACTAAAATCCCAAAACCCTAAACATGAATTAAAGAATTTTAAATAGAAACATTAAACCCTAATTTGTATCTTTACTTGCTTTATTTTTAGATTTGATTATGTAGTTCATTATATGATTTGATGCTTGATTCAATTTCAATGCTTGATTTATTTAATTTATCATGGATGGATGTTTTCTTTATCGACATTATTCATTTGTTTTAGTATTGAAATTGTAAGAGGTATGTTTCCTCTTAGTGGGTACCTCATTAATTAAATATCATGTAATCTAAATTGCTTTTATATTTTGTTCCAATGTAAAGGACATATTTCTACCTTTAGATGGGTGTCTTATTTAGTTTAGACATGGATGATGTAAGGACATGTTTCCATCCTCGAATGGGTGTCCATTTATTTGCTTTGTTTGGACATTGCTTTGATTTTAATATAATGATGCTTTATTTCAATTGTTGCATGTAATATGGATAATATTGTTATATTTAAGAATTTTATAATATTAAGACTTATAAAGGAGGCCGGTTCTAATAAACCAGGCATTGTGGGGGTACTGGGCCATTTCTCACCTTCCCCACACGTCCCCAACTTTTTGAACCCATTAGGGGGTTGAGGATTCCTTAGGAATCGAGTCATCCACCCCTTTTTTTTTCCCAGCCCGTCCGGGTGGCGACTCCATTTTCTCCGAACTTAGGTCTATGTACTCTAAGGCCCCGAGCCTAAACAGTGTTGAAGTCATAAGAACCATTCCACCGGGAGTGGGGGCAAAATTTTTCGCTCATAGTGGCGACTCCACTGGGGATAAGAGAAGTTGATTTCGTTGGTCTTTATATTATTCTATTCTTTCTTATAATGATATTATCCATTGCATCATATTAGATTGCATCGTGTGCGTGAGTTAGGATGCTCGTGTTACCCATGTTGTGTTATGTGAGGGATATCATACTTTCACTCAAGGTATGGAGATCGAGCATGGCATAACCACTCAAAGCCTCGTACCTTTTGTTATGTAGTTGCTATGGGAACCTAAGCCTTTTAACACAAAGACTAAAGCTCATGTAATTGGCCTAGTTACTTTCCTTAGGTCTTACCCCAAATGCATGTTGTTTGACTATGGTTAGTTTATCTTAGTCTAAATCATGGCTTATTTGGTTTGTTCTTTTTCTAATATGACCCAAGTACATTTGCAAGCTCAAAATAAATTTTTCTCTTAAAAGTACAAAAGACAAATTAAAAATTCTTTTCTCATGACCCAAATACTAAGCCCAAAATCCATTTTTTCTAAAATCTTTTTACAATGGGCTTAGAAACAAAATTATTTTCACCCAACCTTTTCTTACAAAGAGCTTGAAAATTATTTAGGTCAATTATGAAATGCTAAAAATCAATTGTGAGCCTAGTTTATTCTAAGAATAAATTAACCATGGGCTTGTTTTTTGCATAAATCATTAGTTACGTTTTCAAGTGAGAAATCTATCTATAATAAACCTCTTAATTTAGTTTTAATCCAATATAGCATAAAAGCTACTTTAGTTGGTTGAATGGATTAAAATCTAATTAATGGGAATTATCATAAATTGATTTCCATTTTTGAAAATATAACTATTGGTTGAAACGTCCGAGGGAAATATTCGAAAACAAGATACCCAATGTTGGTATTTTGTTAACCATATACCTAGGAAAAGAGACTCGCCATTCGTGTGTGGATGTTATAAGATTGGAAGGGATGTTCTATCTTTCTTTGTTGATTGTTTGTGCATACATGCATACATTTTCATCTCATATCATTAATCCTTTCTGGCTCATAGCCCTGGATTACAACAGTCAAAAGCTTATGACAATCCAATCTACGCCGGAAGCGAAGAATCTAGCAATGACTCAATCTCTTTTTTACCAAAAGCAATGGATCCCGAACAAATCCAAAGAATGGTGGATGATGCCCTCAATGCCAAGATGGAAGAAATAAAAGAGGCCCTAGCTGAGACCATGAAGAACCAATTGGCTGCCATTTTAGGAAATCATGCCGAAGAATCTACTAGCACTAAGATGCCAAAGGACAAAGGGAAAACTAAAGTTGGTGAAGTGGTTTTTGATGATGAAAAGGTGATCATTCATGATGATGATGATGATTGGGCTCAATACTACCAAGATCCTCATGACAAGAAGAAAGGACCAAAGATTGTTGAAAGATCAACTATGGAGAAAACCAAAGCTTCTGATGTTGAAAAGATGATTGTGGACTTAGAAAAGAAATTTGAGAAGAAACTGAAAACCAAAGAAATGTCTGAAGTTGACAAATTATTTGAGCTAGATGAAGAAGTTCTGTACAAGTTCAAGATGCCATCTTTTGAGAAGTTTGATGAAACTGAAAATCCTCATCTCCATGTGAATCAGTATATCACTTCTATGCAATCTGCCCGAGCTACTAAGGCTCAAACTCTAAGGTACTTCATGCTCTCATTGGACCCTATTGTCCAAAATTGGTTTAACACTTTAGATGAAAGTACTCAAAAAGATTGGGACATGTTATACAAGGCTTTCATTCAGCAATACGAGTATAATGTCGAGTTGGAAGTTGCCTTAATGGAAGTGGAGTCCATTAGGCAACGGCCAAATGGGAATTTTATGGACTATGTGAAAAGATTGAGAAATAAGGTTGCTTTGCTCAAGAAGAGGCCCGACGAATCCGATCAAATAAGGATGATTGTGAGAGGGGTGTTTCCCAATCTTCGTGAAAGGATGTCTCATACACTCATCCGTGATTTCAAAGATCTTCTCCAAGCTGATCTGCAAATCAAAGAATGGGAAAGAGAGAAGAATCATTTTTCAACAAGAAAGAGCGAGAAAGGAAACTATCAATCTGGTAGCCAAAGCATGCAAAAGGCAATAGGTGTTAATGCTACTAACCAAGGAACAAGGAGGCAGTTTTCAGAATTGGGGAAACCGATGTCTTGGGTTCTCAATAAGCTTCAAAGAAAGGGATTGTTACAACCCTTAAATCCTCATCGTTTGCCTAACCCTCTCCCACCTAATTTTGACACTAAAGCATTTTTCCAATTTCATCAAATGCAAGGGCACGACACCTATTGATGTGTGAGGTTGAGGCATGAGATCCAAAATTTGATTGATAGTGGGAAGCTACCCGAGCCCAATAAGCCAAATACCAAAGACAACCCATTACCGAAGTTTAATAGAGTACCACCACCGGTAACCTTCATGATTGGAGGAGGTTTGCATGAAAGTTTTATTATATCCTCTTTCCAAGATGTGGATAGAGAAGCAACCAAAGAGGAGGAGATATTTGGCAAGATTAAACAAGCTATGGTGGGTAAAGAAGTAGCTATTTGTGTTGTCAATGGGTTTTGGGATTCAAGTGATAGTGATGATGATCTTGTATCCAAGAAGGAGGAATGGACCTGGTCCGAGCCTGAAGAAGATGAAGTAATGAACACTAGATTCGATAAGCCTTATGCAAGGCCACCGCCTAAGGAGGTAGAAATTAATAAGGGAAAGGAAGTTGAAGTAGGGAATAAAGAAGAGGAAGATGATATTGTGCTCAAGCAATTGAAAAGAACCAAAGCAAGTGTTAGCATTTGGGACTTATTGGCTACTTCTAAAAAGCACCGAGAAACTATAGCCAACACCTTAGCTAGCATGCTAATTTCTACCTCCACAACACCGGATGAGCTTATCAACTTCATAAAAATTGGAGGAGTAATGAAATATGAAGATATTCAAGAGAAGAGTGAAGTTAATATAGGAGCGGTTTCTTTCTCAGATGTAAATTTACCAGAGGAGGGGAGAGATCACATCCGCCCTCTTTTTATGAAAATAGAAATCAAAGGGAAAAGGACTCCATGTGTAATGATTGATGATGGGTCCTCCATAAATGTTTATCCACTTAAAATATTGCTAAAGCTAGCGATGTCAACAAGGGATCTAAACCCGACCGAGGTAACTATTAGGGCTTATGACAACACTAAGAGATATGCTGAAGGAACTTTCAAAGCTGCTGTCAAGGTTGGTCCAATTGAACCTATTATTGAATTTGTTGTTTTGGACATACCTGTTACCTTTGCCTTACTCTTGGGATGACCATGGTTTCATCCCCTTGGTGGAGTTCCTTCCACCCTTCATCAAAAGATCAAGTTCCCTAACAGAGATGAGACAGTGGTCATCGAGGCTGAAGATAATGAGATTGTTAACCCTCTAATGATTGAGAGGTCTCTCAATGGTTTCCAAGTAGATGCAATTTTTGATAATGAAGTAGTGGACTCCAAAGTCTTGAATATGATGAAGAGCATGAACTACCTTCCCATAGCTGGTCTTGGAAAGGGAAAGGCTGGCTTGACAAAGCTGCCAGATTTTAGAACTCAAACTTCCAAGAAGGGGTTGGGATATGATGAAGCCAACAATGCCCAGCCAAAGAAGAACGAAAAGATGAGCTTCCCACCACTTGAAGAGATCTTTGTCAAAGCTCCAGACATGGGACTACTCCAAGGGAAGCCCGAGCCAATCATGTTCATAGGAAAGTTGATCCCGGGTTTTGAAATTTTTGCAGATGTTGCTGAGCTAGTGGAGCAAGTGAAGAAACAGCTCACCCTGCCAGCGAACAAAGAATCCAAATTGGAAGAGAAGAAGAAAGCTGTCTTGAAAGCCGAGAAGAATCCGGAGGAGATTGCTGCCCTAGTTGAAGAAAAGTTTGAAGACATCCTACCTTATGATTTTGAGAACAATGATTTTAATTTTGATTTTGATTTGTCTGCTTTTTATGAGGATGATGATATTTTCTTTTCCAAAATGAATGTAATAAAGTCTGATTTTGCTTACTTGTGTGATGTTTCTCCTTATGGTTGCATACATTCAAATAGCAGTTACATGAGTATCTTTAATCTTAATTCTGTTAACACACAATCATTAAATTTGGGAACAATCAAAAATTCTAAAAACATTAGCATAGCATCCGACCTTACTCCTGATGAGAGAGAGAGATTTGAAAAAATATTCAAAAAATATGAAGAAGTATTTGCTTGGTCTTATGAGGATATGCCTGGAATAGATCGAGACATAGTCGAACATCTTATTCCTACCTACACTCACATGAAACCTGTCAAACAAAAGCTTAAGCAATTAAGACTTGAGTGGGCTAAATTGGTTAAAGAAGAGGTTACTAAACAAATACAAGTAAAGTTCCTTGAAGTGATAGAGTATCCAAATTGGCTAGCCAATATAGTACCCGTGCCAAAGAAAGATGGAAGAATAAGTGTGTGGACTATAGAGATTTAAACAAGGCTTCCCCTAAAGATGATTTTCCTTTGCCTTATATAGATGTTCTCATTGATAGTGCAGCCTCTAGCGTGCTACACTCATTTGTAGATGGATTTTCCGGATACAACCAAGTGTTAATGGCCCAAGAGGATAAAGCCAAAACTGCTTTCATTACTACATGGGGTATATTTTGTTATAGGGTGATGCTGTTCGGTTTAAAGAATGCTGGAGCAACCTACCAAAGGATGGCCACCACACTATTTCATGATATGATGCACAAAGAAGTTGAAGCATATGTTGATGATATGATGGTAAAATCGGATACAAGGGAACAACACTTCCAAAACATAGAATTATTCTTCGATAGAGCATTGAAATATAAGCTAAGATTAAACCCAGAGAAGTGTGTTTTCGGGGTTACCTCAGGAAAATTATTGGGACATGTGATTGGTCTGAATGGCATTGAGATTGATCCTGAAAAAGTTAAAGCAATCAGGGATATGCTAGCCCCTAAGACGGAGAGAGAAGTTCAAGGATTTATTGGTAAATTACAATACATTAGCATATTTATAGCAAAGCTCACAACAATCAATAAACCTATCTTCAAATTGCTTAAAAAGAATCAGCCGTTCATATGGAATGAAGAGTTTTAAAAGGTTTTTGAGTGAATAAAGGAGTACCTACTAAACCCACCTATTTTGAAACCATCCAAACCCGGCAAACCTCTATTACTATACTTAGCAGTAGAAGAATAGTCAATAGGGGCCATGCTAGCCCAAGCAGATGAGTCAGGGATTGAGCATGCAGTTTACTATTTAAGTAGAAAGCTCCTACCTTATAAAATTAAGTATAGTATTCTTGAAAAGACCTGTATAGCCGTGGTTTGGTCTTCTAAGAAGTTGCAGCATTACTTTCAATTGTATAGTGTGCAAGCAATTTCCAGGTTGGATCCAATGAAGTACTTAAGGGAGACACCCTCTTTGATTGGGAAGTATGGTCGATGGTTGATAATATTAGAAGAATTTGAGATTGAATATGTAACCAGGACAATAATCAAAGGTAGAGCGGTGGCAAAATTTCTGGCCCAATAGTCATTACCGGATAGTAAAGAGGTAGTCTTGGAATTTTTGGATGAACATTTAGAGGCAATTGAAGTACAAGGGTGGAAAATGTATTTTGGTGGAGCAGCAAATAGGAAAGGAGCAGGTTTGGGATTCATACTAGAATCGCCCGAAGTGGAACTTATCCCTTTAGCCAAAAAGTTGAAATTCAGGGCAACCAATAATATGGTAGAATACGAAGCATGTATCTTTGGTTTAGAAACCTTAATGATTATGAAGGTGGATAAGGTGGAAGTTTTTGGCGATTCATTGCTAGTAGTATCCCAAGTAAATGGAGAGTGGGAGTTGAAAGAAGAAAAATTAAAACCATACCACCATTACTTGACCATGATGAAGAAGAACTTTAAGGAGTGTAGGTTTATACACCTATCAAGAGAAGAAAATCAGATGGCTAATGCCCTAGCCACATTGGCTTCGGTATGGGAAAATCCTATTAGTTTATTCCTTAAGCCTCTAATTTTGACCAGTTCATCAACTCCTTGCTATGAATATGAAACAATCATGGAAACTGATACAGACCATGATGTGTGGTATGATACTATAAGAAGATTTTTGGAGGAAAGGGAATACCCATCGGGGGCAGCAAAGAAAGAAAGAAGAGCCATAAGGCGGTGATCTTTACAATACATCACCTTCCATGGAGAGTTATATCGAAGATAGCCTGATGGGGTGCATTTGAGATGCTTGAGGAAGCCTGAAGTGGAGCATATCATGTCAGAAATACATGCGAGAAGTTACAGTCCGCACATGAGTGGTTTGGCCCTAGTTAAGAAGATAATTTGACAAGGTTACTACTGGTTGACCATGAAGAGAGATTGTATTGAGTTCATAAAGAAGTGCTAACTATGTCAGATGTATGGTAACTTCAATCACATGCCTTCTAAAGAATTGCATTCTATGTCTTCACCCTGGCCCTTTGCCACTTGGGGTATCGACATTATAGGAGAGATATATCCAACAGCCTCAAACAGTCACCGTTTCATTGTAGTAGCGGTAGATTATTTTTCAAAATGGGTCAAAGATGAATCCTTCAACAAACTGGGCACAAGTCAAATGGCTAGATTTATTGAAAAGAACCTATTCTACAGATACGGAGTCCCGCACAGTGTAATATCAGACAATGGGGTACAGTTTCAAGGAGCAGTTAAGGATTTATTCTCGAAGTACCAAATCAATCATCATAGATCCTCTCCTTATAGACCAAAGGCTAATGGTGTGGTAGAAGCAACAAATAAGACAATTAATCAAATTCTGTATAAGATGATCAGGACTTTACAGGGATTGGTTAGAGATGCTTCCCTTTGCTTTGTGGGGATATAGAACAAGTGTGCGAACACCTACTAGAATGACAACGTTCTCTTTGGTTTATGGAATGGAAGCAGTGTTGCCAATTGAAATTGAGATTAAGTTGTTGAGAGTGATCTTGGAAGCTCAACTGCCTGAAACAGAATGGGTAGTGAGCAGATATACATAGTTAGCTTTACTAGAAGAGAGAAGGTTAAAAGCACTATATCATCATCAACTGTATCAAAGGAAGATAGCTCGAGCTTATAATAGAAGAGTTAAGATCATAAAACTCAAAGTCGGGGATTTACTATTGAAAAAATGTAAGCCTAATGTATCTAATCCAAGAGGCAAGTTTAGGCCTAGCTGGGAAGGGCCATATGTTGTAAAACAAGTCATGAATAAGGGTGCAGTGAAGTTATCAGACATGGATGGGAACAAGTTTAGTGAGCCAGTGAACATCGACAGATTGAAGAGGTTTTATGTATAAAAGAAAAAGAAAAGAGCTCGCTAGGTTAAAAACCCAAAAAGGGCAGCCTAGGCAAAAGTTAGAGCAGTTGGCTAGTTTCAAAAACCCGAAAGGGCGGCCTAGGCAACAATTAGGGCTAAAAGAGAGAAAATCGTCAATTAGAAAACCCGAAAGGGCTAGTTGGCAATAGGAGTGATCTTGTATATGCTGGCTTTATGTTTGGTTGTTCCCCAATTTAATAAAACAAAATTGATATTAAAATTGTTCTATGTGCACTGTTATAAGTATTTGACCAGATATGGATGAAATAAATAAATACAATAGCAAAAGGTGATGACAAATTATAAAAGGAAAAGAAGCATCTTTTATTATTTTTTCATCCTAACAATACACTTTCTGAATTGACAAATGTAAAATCTATGGCAGAAGATAAGTGTAACGTGCAGGCCAACTTTGCCTCAGCCGATCCAAGTAGGCTTCAGTCAAGCAAGGCATGTCTAAATTGGGAGTGAATTCAGAACTGCGAGGCTCAACTCCATACTGACGATTAAGCCAGCGAGGATCATAGCAAGTACCTCGACGAAGAGCAGCAAGAGGAACATACATCAAATATGTCCGCATGGTGGTATGATAAATCTTCCACCAAGGTACCAACCAACGGATGTTGACTTCACCGCGTGAGTGGATCCAGTCAACCCAGTCAGCATATGAAGAAGCAGGATGGAGTAGCTTCCTAGTGGAATGATGCCGTGGCAGATATCTGGCAAAATCCATGGATGGAGTATCAAACAAACAGAGACACTCCTGAAGCCAAATCTGTGAGGGAAATAAAATTAAAAAACAAAAAAAAAGAAAAAAGAAGAGGAAAAAAAGAAGGAAAAAGTTTGCTAAGTTGAAAACCCGCAAGGGCAGCTTAGGCAAAAATTAGGATAATTCGCTAGTTCCAAAAACCCACATGGGCGGACTAGAAAAAAATTAGAGCAACATAAAAAATATAATAAAAAGAGGTCCGCTAAGTTGCAACCCGCAAGGGCAGCTTAGGCAAAAATTAGGACAGCTCGCTAGTTCCGAAAACCCATATGGGCGGACTAGGCAAAAATTAGAGCAATAAAATAAAAATAATAAAAAAAAGAGAAAACTTAAATTGAAAATCCAAAAGGGAAGTTTAGGTAATTACCTGAAGCAACAACAAACTCCCAATCATTCTCTTTGATAATCCTGATTTAAGTTGATCTAATCCAACTAAAGTCTCAGCTAAGATCATGGATATCGATGACAAGCCTCCTTCCATTTGGCCCATGATATCCAATACTCGTGGATCAATATTGCCGTCAGAAGAAACAAGCAAGAATTAGCCAAGCAAGCAAAGACAAAGCATACATCCCATGCCTTAGTAGGAGCCAAATGAGAGAGACAAAAATCAATCAAGGGAGCAAGTAGAATTTTCTCACCTATCATCAACTGAAGAGCTTCGGTCTTTGAAATTTGGAATAACATCTGCATCTTCTATTGAGTCTTGGAAATCAATATGGGTAATGTCATTTGATGATTATTTGGATATCCAAGGATGGCCTCAAATTCTTCAATCAAGGGACATATTTCAAAGCAATTAATTTTAAATATTCTAGAATCTATATTCCAAAAAGAAGCCATGGCATGTAGAAAGGAATGGTCCAATTTAACATTTTGAAAACATTTCTAAGTATCAATTTTTGACCAAGACATTTGCTTCCAGTGAATGACTTCCATATTCTTAAATAGAATTTTTATTTTCTTTAAATGGAGTTCGGTCATCGCGGAAGTACGAAGGAAAATTAGAATTGTTAAAAGGAGTTTTTACGTTGAAGTGGAAAATCTCTTAGTTTCTATATAAAACTATGGCGTGAAAGGTGATTTATATAGGAGGATTGTGTTTTTCCAAAATTAATAAGGAAAGCATGAGACCGTGATGCATGAGGAAAAGGAATTGGCGATGAAATTTCTTAATTATCGTGTTGCATTTGGTTTTAGCTAAGTGATGTGGCTGTGAATGTGAAAAGGAAACTATGGTGCAATAATTATGATATATATACATAAAAAAATTGGAAAAAGTTGCAGTAAAATAAACATTATATATTATCATTATTATTTTTTATACAATGTTTCCTCAATTGATACATCACTAAGAAGATGGTGGTAGATCATCAAATAAAGCTTTGAAAAAATCATCGCCTGTCGGAGGAGGAGGCAAATCACTCGTCTCGAGTCCGCCTGAAGTAGGAGCACTAGAATCCCTATTACCTTGAAGTTTCGATCTGGCACAGTCCTCATCAGAAGTAGACAAAAGGATCTCATGATCATCAGTTTGGGGGCCTCTAGATGAAGAAGCACTAGGATCCCTCATCCCCTGAAATCAAAAGTCTCAAACATTTTGTTCTGATTAATGATACAAATTTTCAAAATGAGAAACCTGCTGACGACTAGCGGCCAACTCTTCTTGAAGTTTTTTGTTTTGTTCTTCAAGAATCCGCTGTGAGCCAAAAAGGAAAAGAGTAAGAACATACATAATCATGCATACATATAGCATAAGTTATAATGAAACAAGAAAACTTACCAGGTAATTCATATCAATACCCTGCGGATGAGATGGCATATCTGGTGGACTAGAATGAGCAAATGAAGGAGTAGTAAAAGAAGGTCCAGCCTCATGATCAAATGAGCCAGCAGCCTGCAACAATCATTAAAAAAGTCAAAACAAGTTAAGAAAGAAGCGACTGCAATGGAAAAATGGTAAAAGTTTTACCTGAGAAGTGCTAGCCCCGAGATGTGGAACAAATTCTCTTCCCTCTCCATGACGTTCCTCTTCATCTCTATCCTCATTTTCTTCAGGAATTTCCCGTACACCAATAGGAGATACATCAAAGTTCAAGAGCCCTATTTGAATAAAATGGGTATAAGATGCACCTGGTGGATAGAGAAATGTTTCAACATCATAACCATGTCAGGCCAACCACATGCATTATCCGGCATTAATGTAATATCTAAGGTATATTCAGGGCAACACATAGGGATCCTCCACTGCTCGGGACCAAAAAACCATTCATATACTCTCTCTCCAAGAAACCAGCCACTAAAGACAGGGTCGGCGATGACTCGGTGAGTATGTTGAAAAGGCAGTGCAGCATTCATGGAGGAAGTCTAGTTTGTCCACTCTTCTGGGTTCCACCAGGCCAAATTCACCTGCAAAATGACATAAGGTAAGTAAACTTTCATACATAAATTTTAAAGTATACTAATGTTATTTTTCCTGGTTCCAGGTTAAGCAGCTCAATACAAAATGTTGGGTATGCACATGGTGAGAGCCGGGAACTTCTACACGCTCAGACAACTACAAATTTAATCTCGGATACCCGACTCTCTCTCGGGAAATACCAGGCACCCTCACAAGGTTGTGTTCATATGCCATGCCTACAATAATAATAATAAAGATCAAATTCATGTAAGAATAAGAATGGAATTGACATTGGTGGAAGAAGAGTACCTCGACAACTGCCATAAAGCCAACAAAAGACTTCTTATTTCGGCAAATTTTGTCAAGACCATGGTAAAGACAGGCAAGGCCAGCTTCACCCCAGTCGTAAAGTGGTATCATCCTCATATAAGTAAGGGACCTCAACACTGACAAATGGATGGAGGATTCAGTGCTGCCTAAAATAGTCGACCCGAGCAAATATAACAAAAAACCTCGAGCATACTGTTGGACTGTATCTCTATGAACCCATCCTTCGTAGTTCATCGAATAACTATGAATTTGTAATATCCTCATTTATGCCCTAGAAGTTTTGCATATTGTTGTTGCTGTTATTGTTATATATTGGATTGAATATATGTGTTAAATTGTAAGAGAAAAGAAATTGAGAAGAGAAAGTATATGTATATGTATTTTGGGAAGAAATAGGGTTTAGAGACAAATTTATATGTTGTGTATATGTTAATATATATAACATATAAAGTGGTCAAAAGGCTTGGTCAATGCAAGAGAAGATATTTATTTGAGATTGGTAAATTACTTAATTGGGCACATATAAGACAAAAAGATAATTATGTGAATAAGGGCACTTTGGTAATTGCCTGGATAAAATAATATGGTGGATATTTAAAGAAGGTTTGACTTGTGTTTTCTTCATCATTTCTTCTTCTTCTTCTTGTTGATGGCCGGCCCTCCATAGCCAAAGAGAAAGAAAGAGACAAGTGATGGTTTTGATGATTTCAAGCTTAAATTGAAGAAAGATTAAGTGTTCAAGTGTTGATTTAAGAAGTTTTTAACTAAGGTAAGATCTTTTCTCTAATTTCTTCAATTCTTTTGAAGTGGTATGATTAAGTTGCTTATGGTATGATTGTAAGTATTGATTTTTCTTGATAGATGAGAAGTTGGGTTGGTGTTGGTGATGGAAGAGTAAGATTGGTGTTTAGTGAAATTGTTTCTGTTTTAGGATTAGTAAAGGCTGTGACTTGTATGATTTTTAATTAATTTTAGAAAAATGTTCTTGAAGTGAATTTTTGATATGTTGTGCCTCTATGAGTCTAGAATGACTGAAAAATATGTTGATTCGATTTTGGAATGGTTATGAGTTTAGAAAAATTATTTTTAGTAGAACTGTTCCAGCAGGTACCTTAACTGAGACAGCTATATTTCGGGATTTTTAATAAAATGTAGAAAAATCATATCCAATTGAATTTTGGATATGTTGTTTCTTAGTGAGTCTAGTATTTTAGAAAAATAATTTAGAACCACGTTGATTGAATTTGATTTATGGAATTCACAAAGTTCAGAACTGCTGCCAGGATGCAGGGCATTTGGGGCAGTCTGGTTAGGTGAACTATTTGACCAAGATTTTGTGTTCAGTTTGATCTGAAATTTTAAAGGGATGATTTTAAGATACAAAACTAAATTCTGTAAAAATTTTAGAATTTTTAGTCAATTAGATTATTTTATACAATTTTTCAAAATAAGGATAAAATGGAGTTTAAAACCAGAATGTACTATTTATGGTTAGGGTTTTAATTCTTTGTTCTTCTTGCATTGCTTTGGTTTTCCAAAGGTAGGTTGGTCCTTAAACCTAACCCTAAATACTTTAAACACACTTGAATCAATGAATGTTATAATCAATTGTTCTTTGCCCTAATTGCATTGTTGAGATTGAACAATGTTATGTTGTGCATTGTGAATGGTAATGTGTTTCATGAGTAATGTGGAATGAAATGTTGATATTTATGAATGATGCTATGTGAGATATAATGTGATCATGGATGAGATATATATATATATACTTGAATAATGAGATGTTATATTGTGAAATGAAATGTGAAGCCATTGTTATTGGCTAAGATGATGTAAATGAAAGAAAGAAGGCATGTTTGCCTAAATGTGATGAGAATTGAGAATGAAAATGAATTGTTTGTTTAATATGTTATTCAGTTTCAGAGTTCTGGATTTGGGTGGCATGCCTAAGAAATGATGAAAGGTAACAGTCTTGCCGGGTTGAGGACCTCCTCATAGGTGTTGAGTTGATGGTCCAAGAGACTGGGTCTGTTACACTATGAGATATATGATTTGTAACAGTCTTGCCGGGTTGAGGATCTCCTCATATGTGTTGAGTTGATGATCCAAGAGACTGGGTCTGTTACACTATCCATGGATAGAGATACATGTATATACATTGCCTACGGGCGTGATTATTGTGACTATGAACCAAAGCAGTAACTCTGAACTCTGAATATCGTATTAAATACTTGTTGGGCCCATAGGTGTCAAGGTTATATGAATGTCCTAAATAATGTTATGAGTTTAATGAAATGAGATGTTGGTTATGGAGTATGATTGATTAATGTTGAAATGTGGTATGCTCATATGACTATGATTTGTGAAATGCATAATTGTGTGGTTAAATTTATATTTATGATGTTGATCTTATCAATAACATATGTGGCATTGCATTTCATTAAAGCATACCGTTAGCATGTTTTATCTTACTAAGCCGTTGGCTTAGCGCGATAGTGTTTAATCGCGCAGGTAGTAGAGTGGATAGAGTTGAACCCAAGAGTTCATCAAGACCTAGTGAGAGTAGACCTTGAAGAATCCATTTTGGGAGCTTAAAGATCAGAGCAGACTTGCCAATCATGTATAAATTTTATGTGTTGTAAAACTTGAGTTTTGATGTATATGAATTTGTAAATATGTAAATATTTTATAACTTCCGCTGTGTAATATTTAAATATGGGGGTTGTCACAAAACCTTTATTTTATGTTGTACTAGAAGTGTAAATCCTTTTTGCAGGTTGTAGTTGAGGTTACAAGGGGGATTTATTGGGAGTGTACTGAGAATGATTTTGTTTGCATTGGTTTGTGTAAAATGTTTTTAAAAAATAAGAAAAAAACCGGTTTTGTCGACACTTGGGACTCAATTTTTAGGCGAAACTATGGAAAAATTTTGTAAAAATCGGAACTAAAATTTGACTAAGTAAAATTGGTAGCAACATTAGGTTAGTGTGGCGCCTCTACTCAGCTTACATATGTAGGTTGGGAAGGTGTGTTACAATTGTTTTGGTATCAGAGCCTAGGTTTGAGATTCTCAACCTAGGTAAAATGTAAGAAAAAGACTATTTTTACTTAAAAAGTGAGTTTTTGAACAAAAATACATGTTTGGGATTGGCAGTCTCTGATCTTTAATAAGAGGTATTCTGTTGTGTTTGCAGACTTAGGTTGTGATGGATTCTCACTCTCGTCAGTCGATTGAGGGTAGTGCCAAGAGTATTGCTCCTGCTGAGGGAGCTAGAGTTGATAGTGTTGAGGAGGCACCTGCTTCGGTGTCGGGTAGACCAGCTGGGGAGGAGGTTCCGCCAGCCTGGTTTAGGCCTATGATGGAAGCTATGAGACAAGCACCTGTGCAACCACAGCCACCGCCACCACCCCCTCAGCCTTCAGTACCAGTAAGGCACTATGATAAGCTAAGGAAATATGGAGCAGAGGATTTCTTTGGTACAGTTGATCCGGCTGTAGCAGAACAGTGGCTTGATAGAGTTCAGAGGGTATTTGTGCTGTTGCAAGCCACTTCAGAGGAGAAGTTTGACTATGCAAGATCTTTGCTACAGAAGGATGCCTACGACTGGTGGAAGACAGTGCCCCATTCTATGGATGATCCTCCAACACTGTCTTACACTGATTTTCTGAGGGAATTTGAGTTGGAGTATACTCCTAGGGAGTATAAAGATGGGAAGAAAAGAGAGTTTCTAGATTTGAAGCAAGATCATCGGACCGTAACTGAATATGAAGTTGAGTTTATTCGACTGAGTCAGTATGCTGGGGGTATCATTGCTGATGAGATTGATAGATGTCGGCGATTTGAGGAGGGATTGAGACCCTCGATCATGTGCTTAGTGGCTGGATCCAGATATCAGGATTTCTCACAGCTTGTGGCAGCAGCTCGAAGTGTAGAGCGAGCTCAAGTTATTGCAGCTGCTTCAGAGGAAGAGGTTAGGGTTCGGAGGCCCCAGTTTGAGGCAGGGTCTTCTTCTGCAAAGAGGGGTAGAGGAAGTTTTGTTCCTCGGAGTAGTAGGAGCCAGAGACCAGCGGGTAGGTCAGTGCAGTTCCAGAGGCAGAGATTTAGACCTGCAGCTTCAGTAGCGAGTGCTCCTACTCCTGGAGTTCAGAGATCCACCTTACCTGTGTGTAACCAGTGTGGTGGAAGACATGGGGGCGTTTGTTGGAGGTATAGTAGATCAGGGGTATGCTTCAGGTGTGGATCACCTGATCACTTTGTGAGAGACTGTCCTGAGAGACAGGAACAGATGTCAGTTGATACAGCAGCTTCTCGACCTAGTGCGAGGGGAGGCCGAGGAGGCAGAGGTGCCAGCCGAGGAGGTAGACCAGGGTTCAGTTCTAGAGGAGGTGCTACATCCAGGGAGGGTAGACCAGAGGAGGTTGGATCTTCCCAGAGGATATATGTTATGCAGAGGCAGCCAGATGCATCGGCAGTCATAGCTGGTACTTTTTCTTTATTTGATATTTCAGTACTTGCTTTGATTGATCCGGGTTCCACACATTCATATATTAGTGCATCTATTTTGCCTGTGTTTGATGTGCATGCTGAGTCCCTAGGATTTGATGTGTTGGTGACAAATCCGTTAGGGCATAGTGTGATGGTTAGTAAAGTGCACCGGGATTGTGCAGTGAGGGTGCAGGGTGAGGAGTTCCTTGGAGATTTGATTGAGATGTCATTTAAGGAATATGATGTGATCCTAGGCATGGATTGGTTAGCTAAACATGGAGCTGTAGTTGATTGTAAAAAGAAAATTGTTTCTTTGAGAACTGTTGATGGTAGAGATGTGATAGTATCTAACGAGCAGGAACAGCTAGCCTCCTTATTTGTTTCAGCTGTTGCAGCTAGAAGATTGATTAGGAAGGGGTGTGAAGCCTATCTTGCTCATGTGGTGGATACTAGAGTGAAGGGTTCTCCTATTGATAGTATTGCCACAGTTGCAGAGTTCCCTGATGTTTTTCCAGAGGAGTTGCCAGGATTGCCTCCTGAGAGAGAGGTGGAGTTCGGTATCGAATTGTTGCCTGGTACCACTCCTATCTCGATTACTCCTTACAGAATGGCACCAGCAGAATTAAGGGAGTTGAAAGTGCAATTACAGGAGTTATTGGACAAAGGATTTATTCGCCCCAGTGTTTCTCCTTGGGGAGCTCCTGTGCTATTTGTGAAAAAGAAAGATGGTACTATGAGGTTGTGTATCGATTATAGGCAATTGAACAAGGTGACTATTAAAAATCAATATCCTTTGCCTAGAATTGATGACCTTTTTGATCAATTGAAGGGTGCAGCTGTATTTTCTAAAATTGATTTGAGATCTGGGTACCATCAGCTGAGAGTCAGAGCTGAGGATGTTCCGAAGACCGCCTTTCGGACCAGGTATGGGCATTATGAATTTCTAGTTATGCCTTTTGGTCTAACGAATGCACCTGCAGCTTTTATGGATTTGATGAATAGGGTGTTTAGGCCCTATTTGGATTAGTTTGTAGTGGTCTTCATTGATGATATACTGGTGTATTCGCGGAATGAAGAGGAACATGATATGCATCTGCGGATTGTGTTGCAGATTTTGAGAGAAAAGCAGTTATTTGCCAAATTGTCGAAATGTGAGTTCTGGTTGGATCAAGTAGCTTTTCTCGGACATATAGTTTCAGCAGAGGGTATTAGAGTTGATCCGAGCAAAGTTGAAGCTATATTGAATTGGAGTCCACCCAAGTCTGTGACTGAGATTAGAAGTTTTCTGGGTTTGGCAGGCTATTACAGGCGGTTTGTGAAAGGGTTTTCTTTGATAGCTACTCCACTCACCAGATTGCTTCGTAAGGGAGTGAGATTTGTGTGGACGGATCAGTGTCAGGCGAGTTTTGAGCAGTTGAGAGAATTGTTAACTCAAGCGCCTGTTCTTACTTTACCTGTTGAAGGTAAACCTTATGTGATCTACAGTGATGCTTCACATAGAGGTTTGGGGTGTGTATTGATGCAAGAAGGTAAAGTTATAGCTTATGCATCTCGACAGTTGAAACCGCATGAGCTTAACTATCCAACCCATGATTTGGAATTGGCTGCCATTGTGTTTGCATTAAAGATTTGGCGCCACTATCTGTTTGGGGAGAAATGTTTCATCTACACTGATCACAAGAGTTTGAAGTATTTGGGTGTCCAGAAAGAACTCAATCTTCGTCAGAGGAGATGGTTAGAATTGATTAAAGACTACGACTGTTTGATTGACTATCATCCAGGTAAAGCAAATATTGTTGCTGATGCCTTAAGTCGGAAGTCTTTAGCTGGTTTAACAGTTTACTCGCTCTCGTTGCTTGTTGAGTTGAGAGCATTGCATGCCAGTTTTGTACCTTGTGTTTGATGGTGCATTATTGGCACAGTTGCAATTAAAGCCGATTTTGTTAGATCAGATCAAAGAAGCTCAGTTGGCTGATAAGAAGATACAGAAGATTGTTTCAGATTGTCAGA
The DNA here is from genome assembly GCA_947685225.1 of Garcia nutans. Classification (NCBI taxonomy): domain Eukaryota; kingdom Viridiplantae; phylum Streptophyta; class Magnoliopsida; order Malpighiales; family Euphorbiaceae; genus Garcia; species Garcia nutans. Next base: position 26,887,104 of record CANTUV010000009.1, on the reverse strand, counting down.
GTGAAAAGGGTAGAGATTTTATTGTGAAGAGCGATGGGAGTCTCTGGTTTAAGAACCGATTGTGTGTACCCGATGATGCTGATTTGAAAAGGGTCATTTTGGAAGAAGCTCATCAGTCTATGTTTGCTATGCATCCGGGTAATACGAAGATGTATCATGATTTGAGACAGCATTATTGGTGGATTGGTTTGAAGAGAGACATTGCAGATTTTGTGTCGAAATGTCTCACTTGTCAGAAGGTTAAAGCAGAGCATCAAGTTCCAACCGGGTTGCTTCAACCGTTGTCAGTGCCAGAATGGAAGTGGGAAAGAGTGACAATGGACTTTGTGTCTGGGTTGCCATTGACACAAAGGAAACATGATGCCATATGGGTGATTGTGGATAGATTGACTAAGACAGCTCATTTCCTTCCGGTGCAGATGGATTACTCTTTGGAGAGATTGGCTGAGCTGTATATCCATGAGATTGTGAAACTGCATGGTGTTCCAACTTCTTTAGTGTCTGATCGAGATCCCAGGTTTACTTCCAGATTTTGGAAGAGTTTGCATAGTGCTTTGGGTTCTCGACTGCACTTCAGCACTGCTTTTCATCCACAAACGGATGGACAGTCAGAGAGGGTGATACAGATTATTGAGGACATGTTGAGAAGCTGTGTCATTGATTTCACTGGAAGTTGGGATAGATTTTTACCTCTGGTGGAGTTTGCATACAACAACAGTCACCAATCCAGCATTGGTTTGGCACCGTTTGAAGCATTGTATGGCAGACGGTGTAGGACACCTCTTTGTTGGAATGAGCTTGGAGATAATAAGTTGGTTGGACCTGATTTGATTCAAGAAACTGAGGAAAAAGTGAAGTTGATCCGAGGTAGGTTAAAAGCAGCTTCAGACCGACAGAAGTCTTATGCAGATCTGAAGAGGAGAGACATTCAGTTTGATGTTGGAGATAAGGTGTTTTTGAAAGTATCTCCTTGGAAGAAGATTTTGAGGTTCGGTCGGAAAGGAAAATTGAGTCCTCGCTTCATTGGGCCGTATGAAGTGTTAGAAAGAGTTGGGCCAATTGCATATCGACTTGCTTTGCCACCTGAGTTGGATCGTATTCATAATGTATTCCATGTTTCTATGTTGAGGAGGTACAGGTCAGATCCATCTCATGTGTTGCCATTTGAGTCTATCGAAGTGAGCCCAGATTTGACATTTGAAGAAGAACCAGTTGCTATCTTGGCACGTGATGTGAAAGAATTGAGGAACAAGAAAGTGCCATTGGTGAAGATTCTTTGGAAGAATCATGCAAAAGAAGAAGCAACTTGGGAAAGTGAGCAAACTATGCGAGAGCAATATCCTCAACTATTTCAGAGTTGATATCAGGTATTTTCGAGGACGAAATTTCTTTTTAGAGGGGGAGAATTGTAATATCCTCATTTATGCCCTAGAAGTTTTGCATATTGTTGTTTCTGTTATTGTTATATATTGGATTGAATATATGTGTTAAATTGTAAGAGAAAAGAAATTGAGAAGAGAAAGTATATGTATATGTATTTTGGGAAGAAATAGGGTTTAGAGACAAATTTATATGTTGTGTATATGTTAATATATATAACATATAAAGTGGTCAAAAGGCTTGGTCAATGCAAGAGAAGATATTTATTTGAGATTGGTAAATTACTTAATTGGGCACATAAAAGACAAAAAGATAATTATGTGAATAAGGGCACTTTGGTAATTGCTTGGATAAAATAATATGGTGGATATTTAAAGAAGGTTTGACTTCAGTTTTCTTCATCATTTCTTCTTCTTCTTCTTGTTGATGGCCGGCCCTCCATAGCCAAAGAGAAAGAAAGAGACAAGTGATGGTTTTGATGATTTCAAGCTTAAATTGAAGAAAGATTAAGTGTTCAAGTGTTGATTTAAGAAGTTTTTAACTAAGGTAAGATCTTTTCTCTAATTTCTTCAATTCTTTTGAAGTGGTATGATTAAGTTGCTTATGGTATGATTGTAAGTATTGATTTTGCTTGATAGATGAGAAGTTGGGTTGGTGTTGGTGATGGAAGAGTAAGATTGGTGTTTAGTGAAATTGTTTCTGTTTTAGGATTAGTAAAGGCTGTGACTTGTATGATTTTTAATTAATTTTAGAAAAATGTTCTTGAAGTGAATTTTTGATATGTTGTGCCTATATGAGTCTAGAATGACTGAAAAATATGTTGATTCGATGTTGGAATGGTTATGAGTTTAGAAAAATTATTTTTAGTAGAACTGTTCCAGCAGGTACCTTAACTGAGACAGCTATATTTCGGGATTTTTAATAAAATGTAGAAAAATAATATCCAATTGAATTTTGGATATGTTGTTGCCTAGTGAGTCTAGTATTTGAGAAAAATAATTTAGAACCGCTTTGATTGAATTTGATTTATGGAATTCACAAAGTTCAGAACTGCTGCCAGGATGCAGGGCATTTGGGGCAGTCTGGTTAGGTGAACTATTTGACCAAGATTTTGTGTTCAGTTTGATCTGAAATTTTAAAGGGATGATTTTAAGATACAAAACTAAATTCTGTAAAAATTTTAGAATTTTTAGTCAAGTAGATTATTTTATACAATTTTTCAAAATAAGGATAAAATGGAGTTTAAAACCAGAATGTACTATTTATGGTTAGGGTTTTAATTCTTTGTTCTTCTTGCATTGCTTTGGTTTTCCAAAGGTAGGTTGGTCCTTAAACCTAACCCTAAATACTTTAAACACACTTGAATCAATGAATGTTATAATCAATTGTTCTTTGCCCTAATTGCATTGTTGAGATTGAACAATGTTATGTTGTGCATTGTGAATGGTAATGTGTTTCATGAGTAATGTGGAATGAAATGTTGATATTTATGAATGATGCTATGTGAGATATAATGTGATCATGGATGAGATATATATATATATATACTTGAATAATGAGATGTTATATTGTGAAATGAAATGTGAAGCCATTGTTATTGGCTAAGATGATGTAAATGAAAGAAAGAAGGCATGTTTGCCTAAATGTGATGAGAATTGAGAATGAAAATGAATTGTTTGTTTAATATGTTATTCAGTTTCAGAGTTCTGGATTTGGGTGGCATGCCTAAGAAATGATGAAAGGTAACAGTCTTGCCGGGTTGAGGACCTCCTCATAGGTGTTGAGTTGATGGTCCAAGAGACTGGGTCTGTTACACTATGAGATATATGATTTGTAACAGTCTTGCCGGGTTGAGGATCTCCTCATATGTGTTGAGTTGATGATCCAAGAGACTGGGTCTGTTACACTATCCATGGATAGAGATACATGTATATACATTGCCTACGGGCGTGATTATTGTGACTATGAACCAAAGCAGTAACTCTGAACTCTGAATATCGTATTAAATACTTGTTGGGCCCATAGGTGTCAAGGTTATATGAATGTCCTAAATAATGTTATGAGTTTAATGAAATGAGATGTTGGTTATGGAGTATGATTGATTAATGTTGAAATGTGGTATGCTCATATGACTATGATTTGTGAAATGCATAATTGTGTGGTTAACTTTATATTTATGATGTTGATCTTATCAATAACATATGTGGCATTGCATTTCATTAAAGCATACCGTTAGCATGTTTTATCTTACTAAGCCGTTGGCTTAGCGCGATAGTGTTTAATCGCGCAGGTAGTAGAGTGGATAGAGTTGAACCCGAGAGTTCATCAAGACCTAGTGAGAGTAGACCTTGAAGAATCCATTTTGGGAGCTTAAAGATCAGAGCAGACTTGCCAATCATGTATAAATTTTATGTGTTGTAAAACTTGAGTTTTGATGTATATGAATTTGTAAATATGTAAATATTTTATAACTTCCGCTGTGTAATATTTAAATATAAGGGTTGTCACAAAACCTTTATTTTATGTTGTACTAGAAGTGTAAATCCTTTTTGCAGGTTGTAGTTGAGGTTACAAGGGGGATTTATTGGGAGTGTACTGAGAATGATTTTGTTTGCATTGGTTTGTGTAAAATGTTTTTAAAAAATAAGAAAAAAACCGGTTTTGTCGACACTTGGGACTCAATTTTTAGGCGAAACTATGGCAAAAATTTTGTAAAAATCGGAACTAAAATTTGACTAAGTAAAATTGGTAGCAACATTAGGTTAGTGTGGCGCCTCTACTCATCTTACATATGTAGGTTGGGAAGGTGTGTTACAGAATTGGCTCAATTTTTATCTTGAAAGGCCCTTTATATGATGGTTCCATACCAATTAATTGTTGAATTTCTTCAAATGTCAAAATATCGTTGGTAAGAGGAACCAGGAGACCATCATACCGAATGTCGGTTATAACAACAAAATCGACCAAAACAATTGTCATCTCTCCAACGGGCAAGTGAAAAGTATGAGTTGTGTCCAACCATCATTCTGCAAGTGCCTGAACTACCCTCCGGTCTATCAGATACTCCTCTGATAGTAATTGTAAGATGAAGCTCTCAAAGCCGCAATCTTGGATAATCTGCCTTACCCGAGAAGGCGCTTCATCATACCATTGTCGGGCTTTGTAGATAGTCCCTCCTCCTTGAATAATGCAACGATCACGCTAACACGGATCTAGGTAAGTTAACACGAGATAAATATATCGTTAGTCTATCTACTTAAATTCTTAAATTAATATATTCTTCCTAAATTTTCTAAAATATGAAAAAAAAGAAAAAAAACAAACAGAAAATATAAAGAAAAGAAAAAATAGAAAAAATAAACAAATAAAATAAAAATAAAAATAAATAAAAAATGAGAAAAAAAACAACAGAAAAATGAAAAATAAGAAAAAAAATAATTTGCAGTTAAAATAAATAAAATACCTTGCTCTTTTGATTTGAACTACGATGAAGCGGCATCCCGGCTAGTAGACCTATATTTTCATCTTCATGCCGCCAAATAAACTCTAATAACTCAACATTAGAATGAGTTCCTGATCTTGAAGCATGTATTTTTTTCAAAATTGTATGCTAAACTTGAAATGCTTATAGCTGTGAATGAAACAAAGAAATTGTTCGTTTATATAGAGGAACGGCTAAGGAAAAAAATAAAATTCAAAAAATAAAATTTACTATTTATAAATAGTAAATTACTATTGATAAATAGTAAATTACTATTTACAAATAGTATATTACTATTTACCATAGTGGGATAATATTTAAAAATAGTAGGTTACTATTTACAATAGTAGAATACTATTTATAAATAGTAGGTTACTATTTACAATAGTAAATAGTGCATGAACAATGACTACACAGTAAATAAATAGGAAACTCAATTATTCAATTTAATCATTCAAATACTTGCGTGTATATAAATATTTTTACACTTAAAAAATATTTTTATATGCAGGGGCAAGGAGAAGATATGTACATAAAAATTAGCTAAATTTTTTGCAAACAAAATTTATATGCTACTGAATATAATTATTTTTTGCAGATAATTAAATCTCTATTAGCTCAGGTCCAGAACCCAAATTATCATTAGGTCCGAAACCTAAAATCTCTTTTAAGTCCAGAACTTAGCTCGGGTCTAGAACCCAAATTACCATTAGGTCCAGAACCTAAAATCTCTAGTCCAGAATTTAGCTCGGGTCTAGAACCCAAATTACCATTAGGTCCAGAACCTAAAATCTCTTTTAAGTCCAGAACTTAGCTCGGGTCCAGAACCCAAATTACCATTAGGTCCAGAACCTAAAATCTCTTTTAAGTCCAGAACTGAGCTCGGATCCAGAACCCAAAATTACCCTTAGGTCTAGAACCTAAAATAATCCTTGAGTCCAGAACTCAAACCGGGTCCAGAACCCCAAAACCTCGACCATCTTAAAAAAATTAAGTCTTATTGCTTTTCACTCTCTTTTACTAAAGTCTCAGATCATTCAAGCAGGGGGCAAACTGTAGACCCTTAATTTTTTATCCAGTCTGGTCCGTTATTTTTTTATAGTCCAAAATAATTTTTGTGGTATTTCAATTAAATAATATTTATTTTAGTATTTATTATTTATAATTTTTAAAAATGGTGAAGTTAACAATAATAAAAATAATAAAAATAAATGAATAAAAAAATAAATAATAAACAAATAAAAATAAAAATAAAAATCGGTGATGAAAAATTCATCGCCGAAAGTCAAATTGGCCAAGGCCATTTCGCCCGTAGGAAATTCCTGCGGGCGAAATTGGCTGGCCGCACCAATCCTCGCAGCCAGTGCCTCGTAGCTCGCAGTTTCTCTCCAACACTCGTAATTTTGCCAGAGAAATTTTGCCAGCGCAATTTTTTTTTAAACCAAATTCTATTTGGTTTCGGTTTTTTTTTCCTAATTAATTTTAGTTTTCTTAAACAATTAGACTTCATAATATGAATTTTCCTATAAATAACAATTGAAACACAGAAAAAGGGACCTTTAGACTTTAAAATCTTTGAAGGAACTTTGGATTGGGATTGGAACTGGGGAATTCAAATTTGAGAGGAGCAACAAGCGAGCAATTGACAATTCATCAAAGGTAGCCACACTGCCTTTGTCTTTGTTCATCCAGAAGTTAATTTTGGTGGAACCAACTACGCAGGTTTGATCCTTCATCATTAATTACTCATGAGCACAGTAGCTTTATTTCTTTGATTCATAAGACTATAAACACCAAACTTTGATCTTTAAATATGTAGTAACTTGATCTTGTTTCAAGAACCCTAATTTATTTCTTCAGTTTCCAAAAATCCTTCAAAAACCTAATTTATTTCTTTTGTTTTCCAAAAGCCTCAAAAACCCTAAAATTATTTCTTTTATTTCTTAAAAACCTCAAAAACCCTAATTTATTTCTTTTGTCTCCAAAAACCGTAATTCGTTTCTTTTGTTTCCAAAAACCTTAAATCATTTCTCTTATTTCCAAAAACTTTTAAAAACCCTAAACTATTTTCCTCTAACTTTTTTCCAAAATTTCCAAATGTTTTGCTAAATCTCCAAACTCTAACCTATTTTACAGTTTCTAAAAATCATAATTACTTTTATAAAACTCAAAACTGTTTTCTCAAATCCTTAAAACCTTAAAATCTTATAAAACCTAAACCTTAAAACTCAATACAGTAAACATAAAACCACAATGAATTAGGTAATAATTATTGTAACGCCCCTATACTTCATATAAGCACTATACATATACCTGGTATACATACAATGCATATATAAAATATAAGAATGTCACTTTTAGCTTTTATTTAAAAATCTTTATCCAAGGTCAAGCAATATTATATTAAATTAAGAAACATTTATAAGAATCATTATTGTTATCAAAAATAAAACCTAATTAAAATTACACATGTATGCATCACCTTCTAGTTGGTCTCGAGACACTCTTACCTTTCTCGTGGCATAGCAGCTAGACATCCAGATCATCCGCATAAATACCTGCGCGATTACACAACCGCGCTAAGCCCGAAAGCTTAGTAGTACAAATAAATAATAAAGTATACATTATAAAATAATCATACCTTATAATTTTAGCATCATGTTTTATTGTTCTCTTACCACGTTTTCCTTTCTCAATGGATTCTTCATATATTGCCACTAATCTCATAAATTAAATACATCATTGCATAGCATATTCACAACACAATACTTACCCTTTCTATTCATATACACATATATATGTATATATTATTACAACAAAACACCATTCAAACCTTTATAATAACAATTCTCACAAATTCCACATTCACAAACATGTTACACATGATACAACAATTCCATAACCTCATATCTCAACAAAATCAATACACATATTACAAACTCATACTTCATAACATCACTTTATTCACAATTCATTAATCATGAAACACATTTCCATCAAAAGCATTCATAGATCTCATTATTAATTTGTTTCAACATTGTTTCCATATATCTTATTTATCAATCATGTTACCATTCATGACTCACATTATACAAAGACAAGCATGGGCCCAAGACACACTAATATGCCATTCAATTTTCAGAGTAATGCTTTGGTTTATTCATCACATTTATCATTATCATAGACCCAACTAGGCTTCAAGGATTAGGCTCAACCAAGCTTCAAGGGGAACAAAGCATGCTAAGTATCAACCCAACTTGGCTTCAAGAACCAAACCCAACCTAGCTTCAAGGGTTGTAACATCTCAATTAGGCTTCAAGGATTAGACCCAACCAAGCTTCAAGGGGAGTAAAACATGTTAAACTTCAACCCAACTTAGCTTCAAGGATCAAATCCAACCTAACTTCAAGAGATTGTTACTAATAGGCATGCCACCAACAATAAACTCTGAAAATGGAATAACACATTAGTCACACAATTCATTCATTATTTCATTATCATTTCTATTCTCAATTCTCATCATCAGTTAGGCAAACATGCCTTATTTCCTTTAATTGCATCACCATAGCCAATCACAATGGCTTTATATCACATTTGAGTCATCATTGCCAAGAACAATGGCTTTATATCACAGTATATCTCAAATCACATTTCAAGTTTCATCATTGATAAATGCAACATCAATTACATTACTAAACAAACATATCATGAATCAATCATACCATATAGGCATGCTTCAATCATAACATTAAAGTAATTCATCATCAATGATCTCATGATATTACACATTATACACAACATGCCATTATTCATATGCATCCTCAATCTACATATAGCACAATACAATTTATGAGATTAACAATGCATAAAACCTAACATGGTTCATATAATATCAACGTTATCATCAAATCATATTGATCAATTCAATTCATCACTCAAGTACACATAATCAATGACATTGCACATACTTTTTCATTGATCATTATCTCTTCCACATTTCCTATATTATCATTGATATATTCATACATAACAATTTACCTTATTCAAGAACTTAGAATCTTCCATATACATTTGGTTGGATCATTATTGTTTTAAGTGTGTTTAGGTACAAAAGACATTTGAAGATCCAACAATGTTGAAGACCAAATAACAAACACATTTGCAAACACCCTCAAGGGACACGGCCAAGCTTGTGGCCGTGTCTCCCAATATAAACATCCAGTAGCCAAAACGCCCAAGGGACACGGCCAAGCTTGTGGCCGTGTCACTCAACACCAATTCAAGCAGTAGCAAACACGGGCAATAGACACGGCCAAGCCAGTGGCCGTGTCTCTCAACACAACAATCCAGTACCAGACACGGGCAAGGGACACGGCCGTGTCTCTCAACATAAATCAGACAGTAACAAACACTGGCAAGGGACACAGCCAAGCCAGTGGCCGTGTCTCTCCAAAACTCATCCAACACGGCCAAATTTGCCCTAACTTGGCCGTGTCTCTCATAACTTGGCCGTGTCCTACAATAATTTAAAGACCAAACACTCGAAATTCATCCAAACCAAACCCCAAATCAACATTTCATCATTTTCCTTACAATTATCTCAACCAATCATCACTCAGATGTTAATTTCACACATTTATATACTTCAATCTCTTGTTATCATCCACTTACACACCAATCAAACCAAACATAACCTAAATCCAAAAGAAATCCAACTAAAAAGATAAAAACTTATATATATCAGTATAATCAATAAATTCAACTCAAGAGATGAGTACTTACTTGAATATGTTGCCAAATCTTCATCTCCATCTTCAATACTCTTAAAATCCTTAAGAAATTTTGATGAAGATCACCTTTCTCTCTCTCTCTCTCGTGCTCTCTTGTCCACGAAGAAGAAGAACAGAAGAAGAAGAAAGAAAGAAAGAAGGTTCTCCTCTCTTCCTTCGTTCTTAACTTATATATATATATAATAATAATAATAATAATAATAATAATAATAATAATAATAATAACAATAACAATTATACCATTAAATCTCCACCACACACAATTCCTTTTGACTCTCTTCTTCTCTTCTCTTCAATACACACATTGAATCCAAATACAATAGTAATCCCAACACTTTTAGGGTATACTTTAGGATATTACAATTATAAACCCTAATATCTTAAGATTCTAAAACCCTAATTTCATAATGATACCCCTAAACCCTAATTTGATTCATGAAACCATAATCCACTCCAATTTTCTTAAACCTTTACAGTAGGTTAAACAAATAATAATAATAATACTAAAATTCCAAAGCCCTAAACATGAATTAAAGAATTTTAAATAGAAACAGTAAACCCTAATTTGTATCTTTACTTGCTTTATTTTTAGATTTGATTATGTAGTTCATTATATGCTTTGATGCTTGATTTAATTTCAATGCTTGATTTATTTAATTAATCATGGATGGATGTTTTCTTTATCGCCATTATTCGTTTGTTTTAGTATTGAAAGTGTAAGAGGTATGTTTCCTCTTAGTGGGTACCTCATTAATTAAATATCATGTAATCTAAATTGCTTTTATATTTTGGACCAATGTAAAGGACATGTTTCTACCTTTTGGTGGGTGTCCTATTTAGTTTAGACATGGATAATGTAAGGACATATTTCCATCCTCGGATGGGTGTCCATTTATTTGCTTTGTTTGGACATTGCTTTGATTTTAATATAATGATGCTTTATTTCATTTGTTGCATGCAATATGGATAATATTATTATATTTAAGAATTTTATAATATTAAGACCTGTAAAGGAGGCCGGTTCCAATGAACCTGGCATTGTGGGGGGTGCTGGGCCATTTCTCACCTTCCCCACACGTACCCAACTTTCCAAAGCCATTAGGGGGTTGGGGATTCCTTAGGAATCGAGTCATCCACCCCTTTCTTTTTTTCAGCCCGTCCGGGTGGCGACTCTATTTTCTCCGAACTTAGGTCCGTGTTCTCTAAGGCCCTGAGCCTAAACATTGCCAAAGTTGCAAAAACTATTCCACCGAGAGTGGGAGCAAAAATCCCCTCTCACAGGTTCCTTCCATTGTTTGTTCTTTTCTCCTCTCTTTCTCCTTCTTCTTGAAAAGTCATTCAATTTCTGGATTATATGGCTCTAGTTTTGTATTTAGATTTCTTCACATGTAAACCAAAAATTTTGAATTAAAAATAAAGGAATTAAAATAGAAAATAAAAATCCATTGCAATAACAATTTAACATTATTAATATTAGAACGATCGCCTTCCCGGCAACGGTGCCAAAAACTTATTAGGAGTTGAGCCTAGCTATCTGCAAGTGCATTGTTCGTATCAAGTAATAAAGTGATAAGTTGAGTATCGTTTCCATAAGGAGGGTAGTTCTAAGTACCAAATAATTAAACTAATTATTATTTGGATGACAAATTCAATTTGTAATTAAACATCAACTTAAAATTGAATTGCTTTGAAATTAAATTTATTGATATAAAGCTTAGGAATTAGTCATCTTTATTGATTTATTATGGATTTTCTAAGGTATTAATTTAGTTTAGCTTCCCTTTTTATTAATTGTCGAATTCTCCTTAATTAAACTCAAGTCCCACTCAAGTACTAAAGCTAATATCAATTTAACCCTTATGTCTACTCTCGTGATCATAAGTAATTAAATCAATTGTTTAGGTTTTGTGAGAATCTTGAAACAACCTCTTAAGGGTATAACATTATCTCTAAGTGAAAACTTCCTTATGATTGTTATATCCTTGGACGAATGTTATGCTTCCACTCCCGTTCCTTCATACAACATCTCAATTCAATTAATTATTGGCGAGATAATCAAATCATTAAGATTAAAGATAACAAAATAATCAAAGGTAGAACTTAACTAAATCAAATAGTCATATGTTATTCCATAATAGATTCAATGTAAGGGACCAACCCTAAATATAGTTTAGTTCCTCATAATTGAAATGAAAACACATTAATTATGAATTGAAAATAAGAAAGAGAAAACTCTAGTTCTTTAACTTGAAGATGAACTCCATTAGGATTCTTTGAATCTCTTCCTTGAAAACTCTAATTCTCTCTTCTCTCAAAAGAAAGACTAGAATTAATTTGATACAAGTCTAAGAAAAAATATTTAATCTTGCTACACTCTCACTTGCATCTAACTTCAATCTAACTTGCATGCTTGAATTCTTGGAGGAAAGGTTTTTATATAGAGTGCTTGGAAGCTTTTTGCTGGTGGCAAGCTATCAAATGCATGAACCCAACAAGTTACAGCTACTTGGATCTTCAAAGTTCAACTTTTTCAGCTAAAAGTCATAAACTTCAGCTCCACGATCATGGGATGTGGGTGCTATGGTCGTGGCCTAGGTTGGAATGGACTGTTTCGAACAGTTTTCTAGTTGTAAATGGCGGCTAAGTGGGCTACGGTCGTGTCCCTTTGAATTCCACAGTCATGGCTTTTGAATGGAGGCTGAAAACTCTAATTTTTCTTCATTTACTTGGCTCAGGCAGTAGAGAAATGAATCCCATGGTCATGGCTATTCAATGTCACGGTCATGTCATCCATTTTTCTTCTAGAACTTTTATTTTTCTTCAATTTTTGATGTGGCAAACTCAATTTGAATCCTAGGGTCATGGCCTTTGAAGGGCCATAGGCGTGGCACTTGTATTTTCTTTATTTTTGCTTACTCTTCTTCAATTTTTCACCACTAATCATTAAAAAACTTAAATCTTGCCTTTCCAAGCTAAAATAATATAATTCTAACTCAAATAAACAAAATCCATCAAATTTAATTAGAAAACAATTACAATCATGGTTAGAATTAAATAAAATATTGGTCATAATTTCACTCTATCATCCATTACGGGTTGACCCGAATCCAAAAATAAAGAGTTGCAACTTTTGCCAAGAGTTAGAACCTTCCATACTAAGAGTTACAACTATAGAGATGGTTACCATACTAAGAGTTGTAATCATTCAAATGGCAACTCTTGACTTCTATATATATGTCAAGAGATAAATTGACAAGGGGTTTTTCCAATTCAAACAATTTTAGAGAAAATTTTGACACAAATGCTGTAAATTGATTGTGCAAAATATTGCATTTCCAAATAGTGATTTGCATTTGACTTAGTGATGAATTGAATCAAAATCATTGTGGAATCATCAAGAGGTATGTATTCGACCTGAATTTTATTTATTTACATATTATGTAACATATTACGAAAATAAATAGAATTAGGATCGAATACATACCTCTTAGTGATTCCACAATGATTTTTATTTGGAAATGCAATATTTTTCACAATCTAATTTACAACATTTATGTCAGAATTTTCTCTCTAAAATTGTATGAATTGGAAAAACTCCTTGTCAATTTATCTCTTGACATATATATAGAAGTCAAGAGTTGCCATTTAAATGGTTACAACTCTTAGTATGGTAATCATTCCTATAGTTGTAACTCTTAGTATGGAAGGTTGGCATGGTTGCAACTTTTCTAAGAGTTGCAACTCTTTATTTTTGGATTCGGGTTAACCCATCATGGGCGATCCGGTTTATTAACTATTTTCAACATCTCCCACTTGCACATGATGGTTAAGACCCGTATTGTGAGATTTTCTAAAATTTTGACCACTATTTCATTCTAGTAAATAGATCATGCGACCTAGCGAGTAAACCTGCACTTTAAGAGCTTATAATATGCATTTGTTAGGAATAACTTAGCAGCTTTAACCCTAAATAAGATTATAAAGTTAGTAATTTATAACACTCGCAGTATCCTAAACTTGTCTCTTTAACATAATATCTATAATCCCTCAAAAACATGATAAACAATATGTATCCATAATCAAGTCAAAAAACTTTGAAGCGAAGAGATTGGCCGGCCAATGGACACATCTGACAAAGTCTTTCTTTTTTCATTCAAAGTTCATAATTTACACTTAGATGTTTATAATTTACACTTAGATGCTTTTCTAGTCATGTTCCATAGATCGAATCATCCATAATCATATGTAACATGCTAAGATAACAAACACTCGGTACAAATGACAAACAACAAGAAAAAGTATAAGGATACTATTATGAGGAAACATTTTTAACCTCAAGGTCTCACACAGTGGAGAAGTAGGGATCCATTCTCCCACTACCTTCTTGGACAAAAAAGCACACATGGTATGAATCATGTGTTACAATGTCTATATTTCTTTTTATGTCACTTTGAAACATTGTACAAATTTAAGTTCAGTCGCTACCTAGTGCCTAACTTGAGTTCTCCAAGTTCTCTTCTAATTGGCAAGTGTAGACCCTTAATTTTTTACCCAGCCCGATCCAATATATTTTAGCTAATCCAAAATAATTTTTATGATATCTTGATTAATTTTAATATTTATTTTAGTAAAAAATGGTGAAGTGAATAAAAATTCAAAAATAATAAAAAAATAACAAAAAAATCGGCGTTGAAAAAATCATCGCCGAAAGTCAGCGCGGGCCCGTGAGCATTTAGCCCGCGGGAAACTCCTGAGGCGAAATGGCCCGCGGGCCAATTCCCCCGCCCTTGCCATAGCCAGCTGCGGTAGCTTTTTCGCCAGCTCAATTTTTTCGCAGCAGTTTTTTTTCGCCATCGCATTTTTTCACAGTAGTTTTTTTCGCCAACAAAATTTTTCCGACGTAAATTTTCAGAAACCTAATGCAATTAGGTTTTGGTTTCCTTTTCTTAATCAATATTATCTTCCATAAATAACTAGAATTATACATCAAATTCTTCTATAAATAAGGACTAAACAACATTAAAAAAAAGGGGGAAGAAATCGGAGGAGAAATTGATCAAAAATTAGACCGAAACTGAGAAGGAAAACCTTGAATCAAGCTGACTTTTTGAGAGAGTAAAAAAACAATTCAAGCAATTCAAAGGCAGCAAAGCTTGTCTTTGACCTTGTTCATCCAAGAAGCAATTTTTGGTGTAACCTATGAAAGAAGGTTTGAATTCTTAATTTCTTTTTATTTTTTCACAGTAGCTTAATCATTTAATTGTTTCTTTTAATTCAAAAACCTAAGAACTTTAATTCACCTTTTCTAAAGTTTAAAAACCTTAATTCGTTGCTTTGTTTTCCAAAAAGTTTCAAATTATTATTTTTGTTTCTTCAAAATCTCAAAACCCTAATTTGGCTTCCAAATTTTCAAAATCCTAAATTGAGTTCAGTTTCTTTCCAAAAGCCCTAAAAACATCTTCTTTTTTTTTTGTTCTATAAACTTTAAATCATTTTGTTTATTTTCATAAAATTTCATAAAATTATCTATTGTTTTTCTAAATTCTAAAACCTAATTCATCCTCCAAAACCCTAATTCAAAAACCCTAAAACCCTAATTCAACTCCCAAACCTAAAACCGTGAAGCCTAATTCCCTTAAAAACTTAAACTCTAATTTTTTCTAAACCCTTTAAAACTTTAAAAAATCATATAAACATAAATGTTATAATTTTACACAGTAAACTTAAAAACATAATGCAGTAACCGAAAATCATAAATCAAAGTGTTTTAAAGTGTCCAAAACCTAATTTCATGATTATACATCTCAAACCCTAATTTGGTTAATCAAAGAACTTTACCAACTTTTTAAATCATAAAACTTTTGCTCCATTTTAATCCTATTAAAATCACAGTAGCTTCCAAAACCCTAAATACATGGAATCTTAAATAGAAAGAATCTTTACTTGCCTTATTCAATTTTATATTTGATTATGCTTTGATTTATTTTATATGCTTTAATTTATTTAAGTTCAATGCTTGGTTTATTTAATTTATCATGGATGGATGTTTACTTTCTATTGATATTGATATTTTTTATGAATGATTTATTTATTATGAATGGTTATTTATTTTTATCGATTTATTTTGAATTCAAAATGTTGTAAGAGGTATGTTTCCACTTTGTGGGTACCTCATTAGTTAAATATCATGTAATTTAAATTGCTTTTTCTATTTTAGAACCAATGTAAAGGACATGTTTCTACCTTTCTGTGGGTGTCCTATTTAGGCATGGGATGTAAGGACATGTTTTCATCTTTGGATGGGTGTCCATTCATTTGCTTTGTTTGGACATTGTTTTACTTTTTTTTAAATATGACGATGCTTTATTTTAATTATTGTGTGTAATATGGATAGTGTTGTTATATTTAAGAATTTTATAATATTAAGACCTGTAAAGGAGGCCGGTTCTAATGAACTGGGCATTGTGGGGGTGCTGGGCCATTTTTCACCTTCCCCACACGTACCCAACTTTCCGAACCCATTAGGGGGTTGGGGATTCCTTAGGAATCAAGTCATCCACCCCTTTCTTTTTCCCGGCCCATCCAGGTGGCGACTCCATTTTCTCCGGACTTAGGTCCGTGTTCTCTAAGGCCCCAAGCCTAAACTGTCACATCCGCCCACCACATTTATGCATGGCAGGCACGTGCACAGTGAGAGAAGGGGAAAAGAGAAGTCAATTCCTGACAATGGCCCCAAATAAGGCTATAGGACCAATGGGACCTAATTGAAAAAAATGCAAAGTTTTGGGGAGATTACTGTAATTTCCAAAACGTTTTGGGTAGGTGACTGTAATTTCCAAAAAATTTTGGGGAGGTGACTGTAGTTTTCAAAAGTTGTACTGGAGGTTCTTAATAGTGCACATAATAGATTCCAAAAATGGAGAGTAGAGAAAAATCGGGTCGCAACGACGCGTAACGGTTTTTCCAGGAAACGTCCCGTTAAAGAGAAACGAAGACATGTAGACTAGGGCCATTATGGTCATTATTAATTAAAATATACATGAATCCAAAGTAGGAAATAAACACACGAGTGCATAGAGGATGTCGAGGGGTTGAATATGAAATGATCATCAGTAGAAACGGAGCTAGGGCAAAACCCGAGCAAAGAAAGGACTTAAAGGGAATTTTGTAAAAAGTGGAGGGCCTATTGGTAATTTTTCAAAACAACTTGGAAACCTAAAATAGACCTTAAAAATAGAAAGTAGAGGTCGAGAGGATCAAAACCATATGTAGTTTGCCTAGTAAAACTGTACGGTTTAAAAGTTACGAACGAATAATCGTCGGAGGGTATTTTGGTCTTTTCACACCTTAGACCATAAAATTTCAGCACAAGGAGGTTGAGGGGCCAAAATATAATTAAAAGAAAGTCCAAGGGCTTGGGTTTTAAATAAATAAAAGAAAGGGACATATGGACTAATGAAAATTAGCCATTTAGAGTTTATAAAAAGAAGAAAAGAAAAAGGTGTGGACAAATGGTCATAAACCATTCATCCAACCCAATAGTAGACATCATTTCCACTATATATATATATCATAGCATGAAGAGCAAAATCTCTCTCTCAACTCTCCCAAAACTTCGGCCACCATAGGAAGAACACCAAAGAGTTTCAAATTTTTGTCAAGTTTGATTCAAGTTCAAGGTAAGTTTTAAGGTTTTCAAGTATGTAGATTTCAATTCTAATATCAATTTTAAGTATTTATATATCTATTGGAAGATTGGAAATTAGGGTTCTTATGGTGGATTTGGGAAAATTTTAAGTAGTGATGATATTGATTAATTAAATGGAAGAATCAAGGTTTCTAAGGTTTAATAAGGTTAGATAAGGGTTTAGTTTGAAAAGAAATTGAAGGGTAGTGCATGGTCTAAATTTCTAAGGTTTATGTTTAAGGTTGTGTTCTTGAAATTCTTGAAGGTAAAACAAAGATTAAGGAAGGAGAAGAAGGAAAGGCAAAAAGGGAATTAAAAGAACAAGGTTTGGTACTTTACCATAAAAGGAATTTTATTTTTCTTACAAACTTTGGTTTATGGAATTTTTTATGTTGATGCTTAAATGTATTGATTGAGTTTAAATTAAATGTTTGAGTTATGTTCTTGGGTTCTTATGGCAATTGAGTTGTTTAAATTTAATTTAAACCAAATGTTTTGAGGAAAATTTGGCAAGTTGATTTGATGAACTTTAATTAGTTTGATTTAAGTTAAGCATGCAAAAGTTTTCAAAAGGAAGTGTTTGAATCTTCACTTTATCATTAAAGAAGCCTTCATATTGATTTGAAAAAGAAAAATAAACTATTCCATGTATTTCATATATTTGGGCCGAAATGGTCCTAAAATGACAGCTTTCTGGACTCTTTTTGTGGCAGCTTTTTGAGGTAGCAAATGAATGAATTTTTCAACGAAATTTTACGTGTAATTAGTCAACATATGAAATAAGTTTTCTGTAAAATTTCAACAAAAAATAAGATCATTTACCTGGTCAAATGCATAACTGAAGTGGACTGAAATTCTGAAGAAAACCCAGATTTTACTATTTATTTGGCGATTGCCATTTTGCGTTGCCGATTTTACGCACCGTGACACTATTCATTTGGTCAATTTGTGATCTTTTGAGGAATGCTTTGAAATGTTTGATATATTTATTGTGGATGTTAAAAATGTGAAAAAGGGTGATGGTTTGACTAAAGAATGTGGTGCGCGGTGTAAATGGCAAAGCGCGACTGGAATTAAAATGTTTTCTCGAGTCATTCTAAAATGAAGTTTGAGACTTAAATTAAATCATTTTAACCTTTATGCTCTGCTGGATAGTTGGGAGTGGTAGATAAGGGTGTGGTGCACTATACTAACTTATGCAGTACTGCTTGATATTGTGATTGAATTATTATGATCCAAACTCAATGGTGAGGGTCATTGGGGGCCAATGGTGAGGGCCATTGGTTATAACCAGGATGGTGAGGGCCATTCCTGTGATATGATAATGGTGGTGAGGGCCACCTATGTTACAGTGGTGAGGGCCACTGCCTTATCGCTATGGTTCCCTATATACCAGTAGAGCCAAAGTCTTGTTTTTTTTTTAAAACTACGTAATGCAAAATGAGTTGAATTATGGTTTTTACATTTGTTGAAAGCATATCTACACGGGATGTACAATAACTTCCATTGGTTTAATGTTGGTTGATTTTTTATTTAATCATTTCCTTTTATTTCAAATGCTTTCATGTTTCACTTTTATTTCCATTGGTAAAGTACCCACTGAGCGACATTGCTCAGTGAGTTAAGTTTTCCTTGACTCATAGGTTCGGAGCAGTAGCTAACTCTTGGGAAGCGACGACCAAACCCACAGCATCTCAGGGTAGATCTCCTAGTTCCCATTATGAGTTAGCTAGTTGTGGCATGTATATGTATATATAAGATTGAGAATTACTATGTTATACTGCACGTTAGTAGTATGTAATAATAATAAACCTCTATTTTATTTTGTATTAGAAGTGTGATCTCTTCTTGTAGGTTTGTAGTTGAGGGTATAAGGTGGATTCATTGGGAGTGTATTAAAACTGATGGTATTCACATTGGTTTGTGTAAAATGTTTTCAAAAATCAAAAAAACTAGTTTTGTCGAAACTCTGGCAAAATTTCTGTAAATTTGGAACTAAATTTGACTAAGTAAAATTGGTAGCAACATTAGGTTAGTGTGGTGCCTCTACTCGGCTTACACACGTAGGCTGGGAAGGGGTGTTACAATTTTTGGTATCAGAGCTCCAGTTTAGCCGGTTCTGGGTAGTTAGTTGAACTAAACCTTAAATGTATGACACATAGGGTTAGGTTAGGAATATGTAACTATACATGTGTGTAGTATTGTTAGTTATGTTATTCAAATTATAACAGGAGAAATTATGGGTGATCGAAACGATGAGATGAGGGAGCTGAGGATGGAAGTAGAAAGGCTAAAGAAGATAGTGCAGGAGCAAGATGATACCATAGAAATTCTGGCAGATCGAAGTATACAGGATCGTGAAGACCTGAGAGTAAAACATGAGATGATTACCTCCTTGATAAGAGACGTGCAGATGTTAAAGGAGGACAGGCTTAGTCATAGAGTGGAGTTTGATAGTGCCTGTAGGAGTATCAGGGTAGCACATAGAGAGATCCGTTCTTTGCAGGAGAGGGTCTAGGAGCTAGGCCAGCACTTACCTGGTGAAGCATCGTATGACCCAGATTTTGATCCTGAGATAGAAGAGTATTTGTCTGACAGTGCCACCTCACCTAGGGCACCTACTCACTGAGCTTTGAGATGTGTTGCTTTTTGGAGGTTCTTTTGGGTTATGTATATATGTGACATCGGGGTATCGTGTCGATATTGTATGATAGTATGACATGATGATATAGTAGTAAGGAGTCCTAAATTTTGGAATGTACATAAGGGCTTCCTAGTAATGTAAAAACTTTTGCTTGTAAATAAATAAAAGTTGTGTTGTATATGTGTTATTTAAGAGTTTTATCTTTATATACATGCCACCTAGGGTAATATAATGCTGTTGGTCTGGGCCATTACTGATGATGGGATTTTATACATTTTGCTCTATTCTTTAGATGTCGCGAGTAGCGCACCGTGATATAGAGGAGGAGGTCGAGTCTTAGGCCTCTCGAACTGTAGAAATGCATGTATCAGAGATACCTGCATCGGAGCAACCACCAGCTGATGCTCCTATCCCCAACGAAATGTTGCAACAAATGGCTGCCGTATTACGGCAGATAGCCGGCGCTGCCCCGGCACCACCACCAGTGCCAGCACCCATACCAGTACCTGTTGTAGGAGGGGATAGGAAACCCCCGATCGAAAAGATAAGAAAGTATGGGGCGAAGGAGTTTAGGGCTCGAAGGGACGATGATTCTTCTACAGCCGAGTATTGGCTGGAAGGAACGGTACGAGCCTTAGATCAGTTACAGTGTACCCAAGAAGACCGAGTGGTATGTGCTACTTCCTTGTTAGTGGAAGAAGCATATATATGGTGGGACACAGTTCACCAATGAGTTCCATCGGAATAGAGGACATGGGATTTCTTTGTGAATGAGTTCAAGAGGAAGTTTATATCGGAGGCATACCTAGATGCCAAGAAAAAGGAGTTTCTACACTTAAAGCAAGGTTGACTGACCGTTGCCGAATATGAGAGGGAATTTACCAGGCTGAGTAGGTATGCCAAGAAGACAATTGAAGACGAACATGATAGGTGTAAGTAATTCCAGGATGGTTTGAATAATGAGATTAGGATGCAGCTAATTGCTGCTGATATCAAGGAATTTTTTGAGTTGGTCACTAGGGCTTTGGAAGTAGAGCAATGTCAGTCTGATGAGCAGAATAGAAGACAGAAGATGAAACAGAAGAGAGGTAGCCAAAACTATTCGGGAAACTACCAATCATCAAGGAAGCGATTCCAAGGCAGTGCTTCCACGGGAGGCGGTCAACGATGGGGTTACAGTCAAGGATCGAATCGCAATGGCCCAAGTCAAGCCACCTCAGTCGCTAGTACCGGACGATCCGGAAGAGGGTAAGGAAGAGGATTTAACCGAAACAGAGGTAACTTTTCTACTGGTTCGAGAGGTAATGAAGGCAAAAATACTAATCCACGCTGTGATCAATGCGGATGCCGCCACAGGGGAGAATGTTGGGGTCGGACATTTGCATGTTACATATGTGGATCTCTAGATCACCTTATGCGAGAGTGTCCCCAGCGAATGCAAAATCTACCTAGGGAGACTGAGGGATCACAAGCGACAGCAGGGCGAGGCCGAGGCAGAGGTAGGAGCGAAA
This sequence comes from Garcia nutans, assembly GCA_947685225.1. NCBI lineage: Eukaryota > Viridiplantae > Streptophyta > Magnoliopsida > Malpighiales > Euphorbiaceae > Garcia > Garcia nutans. The sequence continues at coordinate 26,865,611 of CANTUV010000009.1, read as the reverse complement.
ATCCATCACGTGTGCAGTCTGAGACGGTGAATCGATCAGAAGCGAGGGCTCCTGCTAGAATGTATGCCATGAGGGGACGAGAAGACGAAGATGCGCTAGACGTGATTGCAGGTCAGTTGTCTATGTTTGGAGTTTCGCTTTACGTTTTAATAGATCTGGGTTCTTCACACTCATATATATGCACGAAAAATGAAAAACTTGGAAACCTAAAGGTAGAACTAGAGGAAGAGGGAATATTAGTTACTAGCCCATTAGGGAGTGAGATGATTACGAGGAAGGTAGTGAAAGATTGCCCCGTGGAGATACAAGGATGTATCTTTTTGGGAGACTTATTTGAACTACCATTTCAAGAATTCGACGCTATTCTTGGGATGGATTGGTTGGCCAAACACGATGCACTGGTTGACTGTAAACGGAAGAGAGTTATTCTGCATACGGCAGACGGCGACGAAGTGACCTTAGTGGGAAAGAGGAAGGACTATCTAACTAACATTATTTCTGCTATGACGGCTAAGAGGTTAGTGCAAAAAGGCTGTGAGGCATACCTGATATGCGTGTTGGAAGCGAAAGAAGAGGCACTGAAACTACAAGATATACCTACTATTTGCGATTTCCCCGACGTATTTCCTGACGATTTACCCGGATTACCACCTAAACGAGAGGTAGAATTCACCATAGACGTGTACCCGGGAGTTGCACCAGTATCCATCGCACCTTACCGAATGGCGCCAGCGGAGCTAAAAGAACTAAAGGTACAACTACAGGAACTTTTAGACAAGGGGTTCATTAGGCCAAGCGTGTCACCATGGGGAGCTCCAGTATTGTTCGTGAAAAAGAAAGATGGATCCCTAAGGTTGTGTGTGGATTACCGTCAACTCAATAAGCTGACCATCAAGAACAAGTATCCGCTACCTCGCATAGATGATTTGTTTGATCAACTCAAAGGTGCTGGAGTCTTTTCAAAAATCGACCTACGATCGGGTTATCATCAATTGGGGATCAAAAACAAAGACATACAAAAAACCGCATTCAGAACTCGCTACGGACATTATGAATTCATCGTTATGCTTTCGGATTAACGAACGCACCTGCAGTATTTATGGATCTAATGAACAGAATCTTCCACCCGTATTTGGATCAGTTCGTGGTTATATTCATTGACGACATATTGGTGTATTCAAAGAATCGAGAGAACCATGATCGCCACCTTAGGATTGTTTTGCAAACCCTGCGAGAGAAGCAGTTATACATTAAATTCAGCAAATACGAATTTTGGTTGGAAGAAGTAGCCTTCTTGGGACATATTGTATCGGCAGAAGGAATAAGGGTCGATCCCAAGAAAATAGAAGCAGTATTGGAATGGAAGCCACCTAAGACAGTAACGGAAGTCCGTAGTTTCTTGGGGTTAGCAGGATATTATTGAAGATTCGTCAAAGGGTTTTCTATGATCGCCGCACCTATGACCAAGCTACTTCAGAAGAATGCCAAATTCTAGTGGACCGACGCTTGCCAACGGAGCTTTGAAAGGCTAAAGCAAAAACTTACTGAAGCGCCCATTCTTACACTACCCGAATCAAGAAAAGATTTTGTGATCTATAGCGATGCATCCCACATCGGGTTAGGTTGCATATTGATGCAGGAAGGCAAAGTCATTGCGTATGTCTCTCGACAGCTCAAGCCACACGAAAAGAATTATCCCACGCATGACTTAGAACTAGCAGCAATTGTTTTTGGCTTTCAAGACGTGGAGGCACTACCTATACGGGGAAAAGTGTTACATTTATACGGATCATCAAAGTCTGAAGTACCTGCCCACGCAGAAAGATTTAAACTTGTGACAGCAAAAATGGATACAATTGTTAGCCAACTACGACTATATGATTAACTATCACCCGGGCAAAGCGAATGTCGTAGCAGATGCACTTAGTAGGAAGTCAATGTAAGCACTACGTGCTATGAGAGTAGAATTAAAGCCCACAGAAGATGGAGCTATCTTTGCAGAAATGCACGTGCGACCTACCTTACATCAACAAATACGTGAGGCTCAGAAGGAAGATGAACAAGTGAAGAAGTGGAGTCGACAGGCGCAGGAGAATTCATCAGGAGATTATCAAATTCGTCCAGATGGTATCCTATACTACAAGAAGAGAATAGTGGTACCTAAGTCCGAGGAACTGAAGAAACAGATTTTGTAAGAAGCTCATAACAGTCCTTACACAATGCATCCAGGAGCAACAAAAATGTACCGGGACTTGAAAGAGTATTATTGGTGGCCAGGAATGAAAAGAGACATCGTGGATCACGTGACAAAGTGTCTGATCTGTCAGCAAGTGAAAGCGGAACATCAACTACCCTCAGGACTACTACAACCTATCATGATTCCAACATGGAAATGGGACCGTATTACTATGGATTTTGTCACAGGATTGCCTATGACTAGGGACAAACATGACGTGATCTGGGTAATCGTGGATCGGCTTACTAAGTCCGCTCATTTCTTACCAGTACGTGTAGATTACTTGCTAGACAAGTTGGCAGACTTGTACATCAAAGAGATCGTACGTCTCCACTGAGTTCCAACTTCCATCATATCAGATCGGGATCCACGTTTAAGTCAAATTTTTGGCAGAAATTCCAAATAGCCCTTGGGACTCGAATGTACCACAGTACAGCATTCCATCCCTAGATAGACGGACAGTCAGAAAGAGTGATTCAAGTTTTGGAAGATATGCTGAGGGCGTGCGTTTTAGAATTTAAAGGCAGCTGGGACAAACACCTGAGTTTAATGGAATTCGCGTACAACAACAACTATCAATCTAGCATACAAATGGCTCCTTACAAAGCACTGTACGGTCGAAAAATGCAAAACTCCAGTTTGCTGGACAGAATTAAGTGAGGAAAAGATGTTGGGGCCAGACATAGTTAAGGAAACTAAGGAAAAGGTAGAGATCATTCGATACCGATTAAAAGCAGTGGCGGACAAGCAAAAATCATACGTGGATCTAAAGAGGAAAGACATACAATTCGAGGTCGGCGACAGAGTATTCCTCAAAGTCTCTCCTTGGAAGAAGGTGTTACGATTTAAACAAAAAGGCAAGCTAAGCCCTAGATTTATCGGACCATATGAGATCATCAAACGGGTAGGTCCGGTAGCTTACCAGTTGGCGTTACCACCCGAATTAAGTAAAATACATGACGTTTTCCACGTTTCAATGCTAAGGAGGTATCGTTCAGATCCAACCCACGTCATACAAACTCAAGACATCGAGATTCAGCCCGACCTGACGTACGAGGAAGAGCCGGTAGAAATCTTAGCACGGGAAATCAAAGAGTTGCGGAATAAGAAAATTCCATTGGTCAAAGTGCTTTAGAGGAATCACAAAGTAGAAGAAGCTACTTGGGAATGCGAAGAAACTATGAGGAAGCAGTACCCATATTTGTTCCCACCTGATGGGCTTCGGGACGAAGCCTAAATTAACGAGGGAGGAACTGTCACATCTGCCCACCGCATTTATGCATGGCAGGCACGTGCACAGTGAGAGAAGGGGAAAAGAGAAGTCAATTCCTGACAATGGCCCCAAATAAGGCTATAGGACCAATGGGACCTAATTGAAAAAAATGCAAAGTTTTGGGGAGATGACTCTAATTTCCAAAAAGTTTTGGGGAGGTGACTGTAATTTCTAAAAAATTTTGAGGAGGTGACTGTAATTTCCAAAAGTTGTACTGGAGGTTCTTAATAGTGCACATAACAGATTCCAAAAATGGAGAGTAGAGAAAAATCGGGTCGCAACGACGCGTAACAGTTTTTCCAGGAAACGTCCTGTTAAAGAGAAACGAAGACATGTAGACTAGGGCCATTATGGTCATTATTAATTAAAATATACATGAATCCAAAGTAGGAAATAAACACATGAGTGCGTAGAGGATGTCGAGGGGTTAAATATGAAATGATCGTCAGTAGAAACGGAGCTAGGGCAAAACCCGAGCAAAGAAAGGACCTAAAGGGAATTTTGTAAAAAGTGGAGGGCCTATTGGTAATTTTTCAAAACGACTTGGAAACCTAAAATAGACCTTAAAAATAGAAAGTAGAGGTCAAGAGGATCAATACCATATGTAGTTTGCCTCGTGAAACTGTACGGTTTAAAAGTTACGAACGAATAATCGCCGGAGGGTATTTTGGTCTTTTCACACCTTAGACCATAAAATTTCAGCACAAGGAGGTTGAGGGGACAAAATATAACTTGGGTTTTAAATAAATAAAAGAAAGGGACATATGGACTAATGAAAATTAGCCATTTAGAGTTTATAAAAAGAAGAAAAGAAAAAGGTGTGGACAAATGGTCATAAACCATTCATCCAACCCAATAGTGGACATCATTTCCACTATATATATATATATATCATAGCATGAAGAGCAAAATCTCTCTCTCAACTCTCCCAAAACTTCGGCCACCATAGGAAGAACACCAAAGAGTTTCAAATTTTTGTCAAGTTTGATTCAAGTTCAAGGTAAGTTTTAAGGTTTTCAAGTATGTAGATTTCAATTCTACTATCAATTTTAAGTATTTATATATCTATTGGAAGATTGAAAATTAGGGTTCTTATGGTGGATTTGGGAAAATTTTAAGTAGTGATGATATTGATTAATTAAATGGAAGAATCAAGGTTTCTAAGGTTTAATAAGGTTAGATAAGGGTTTAGTTTGAAAAGAAATGGAAGGGTAGTGCATGTTCTAAATTTCTAAGCATGAAATTCTTAAAGGAAAAACAAAGATTAAGGAAGGAGAAGAAGGAAAGGCAAAAAGGGAATTAAAAGAACAAGGTTTGGCACTTTACCATAAAAGGAATTTTATTTTTCTTACAAACTTTGGTTTATGAAATTTTTTATGTTGATGCTTAAATGTATTGATTGAGTTTAAATTAAATGTTTGAGTTATGTTCTTGGGTTCTTATGGCAATTGAGTTGTTTAAATTTAATTTAAACCAAATGTTTTGAGGAAAATTTGGCAAGTTGATTTGATGAACTTTAATTAGTTTGATTTAAGTTAAGCATGCAAAAGTTGTCAAAAGGAAGTGTTTGAATCTTCACTTTATCATTAAAGAAGCCTTCATATTGATTTGAAAAAGAAAAATAAACTATTCCATGTATTTCATATATTTGGGCCGAAATGGTCCCAAAATGACAGCTTTCTGGACTCTTTTTGTAGCAGCTTTTTGAGGTAGCAAATGAATGAATGTTTCAACGAAATTTTACGTGTAATTAGTCAACATATGAAAAAAGTTTTCTGTAAAATTTCAACAAAAAATAAGATCATTTACCTGGTCAAATGCATGACTGAAGTGGACTAAAATTCTGGCGAAAACCCAAATTTTACTATTTATTTGGCGCTTGCCTTTTTGCGTTGCCCATTTTACGCACCGCGATACTATTCATTTGGTCAATTTGTGATCTTTTGAGGAATGCTTTGAAATGTTTGATATATTTATTGTGGATGTTAAAAATGTGAAAAAGGGTGATGGTTTGACTAAAGAATGTGGTGCGCGGTGTAAATGGCAAAGCGCGACGGGAATTAAAATGTTTTATCGAGTCATTCTAAAATGAAGTTTGAGACTTAAATTGAATAATTTTAACCTTTATGCTCTGCTGGATAGTTGGAAGTGGTAGATAAGGGTGTGGTGCACTATACTAACTTATGCAGTACTGCTTGATATTGTGATTGAATTGTTATGATCCAAACTCAATGGTGAGGGCCATTGGGGGCTAATGGTGAGAGCCATTGGTTATAACCAGGATGGTGAGGGCCATTCCTGTGATATGATAATGGTGATGAGGGCCACCTATGTCTCAGTGGTGAGGGTCACTGCCTTATCGCTATGGTTCCCTATATACCAGTAGAGCCAAAGTCTTGTTTTTTTTTTTTAAAACTACGTAATGCAAAATGAGTTGAATTATGGTTTTTACATTTGTTGAAAGCATATCTATACGGGATGTACAATAACTTCCATTGGTTTAATGTTGTTTGATTTTTTATTTAATCATTTCCTTTTAATTCAAATGTGTCACGACCCAATTTCTACATATGTACAGTACATCCATGTACAGTACATCCGCGTACAGTAAGAGGAGCCATCTCGAGTAACCACCAAAGAATACGAAGTGAAAGGAAGCTCTATAGGACAAAAAGGACCTAACTGAAAAGATTGTAAAGTTTTGGGGAGGTGACTGTAATTTCTAAAAAGTTTTGGGAGGTGACTGTAATTTCCAAAAGTTGTTTCAGAGGTCCTTAGTAGTGCCCATAACAGACTCTAAGGATGAAAAGTAGAGAAAAATCGGGTCAAAACGAAACGCCACGGTTTTTCACGAAAATGCAAAGTTTGAGAGATACAGTGGATTCTTGACCAAGGGTATTTTCGTCATTCTTGTGACAATAATTTATACACTAGAAAACAAGACACATAAAGGTATCCGAAGTAAACGAAAGGACTCCGCAGTGATCGATGTTGAAAAACGAACCTAAGTGGAGACCCGAATCACGTAAGGACCTAAAGGGAATTTTTACAAAAGTCAAGGGCATGAGAAAATTAGTTCAAAATCAAGAATCAATGTCGGAAATGGAAACTAGAGGTTGAAAGGAGGAGAACGGTACATTTTACGCGTCGTAAAACCACCCGGTTACGAAGAAAAGGCAAAACCTTCCATTGAAGGGTATTTTGGTCTTTTCACTTCCACCCATTTTCTAGAAAAGGACACATGGGATAGTAATTTTCTAGAAAAGGACACATGGCATAGTAATTTTCTAGAAAAGGACACGTGGCAAAATCTTTTTTAAAAACACTTTTGGGTTAGATTAATCTTAACCCTCCAAAATGAAATTAATTAAATAAATGGAAAATGGAAAAATATAAAAAGGGAGAGAAGGATGATTAAAGAACTAAGGACACATTTTTCTCTCCATTTTTGAGAGGCATGGCCGAATTCTCTCCACCAAAAAAGGGAAGGAATTTTTCAAGTGTTCAAGTGGATTTTTGGAAGGAAAAGCTTAATTTTAAGGTAAGGATTCTAATTCTAGCTTTAGTTTATTCATTAGATTGATAGTTTTCAAGTTATCAATGAAAGAAAAGTTGGAAAGATTATGGGAAAGTTAGGAAAGTGAAGAAAAATTAGATTAAATGATTCATACATGTAAAATTGATGAATTAATGGTGATTAGTAGCTTTAGATAGCAAGAATCAAGGCTTGAACATATGGTTTTTATAATGATCTTATTATGGAAGTTATGAAAATTATAGGAAATCAAAGGGATAAAGAAGAAGAAGGGAAGAAAGAATAGGACAAGCAAGGGATAAAGCAAATAAACAAGGTTTGGTACTTAAATCATTGCCTTTTCAATTAATCCACATATTTTGCATTATGGGACTTTTGAAATGGTTTTGAAATGATGTTATTATGTGTAGTAAATATGTGGGAAAGTGCTCTTGAACCATTTGTAATCAATTGATTGTGAAAAGAATGAAAACAAAACAAACTAGCTAAACTTTGCTCAATTATCCATAAACTTTGATGAACTTTTAATCACTCCTTTGGTTTGATTTTTGAAAGAGGGACCCTTAGTCCTTCAATGGTATCACAAAAGGAGTCTAAAAATCAATTTTGCAAGAAAAAAATGTATTTCCCTCAAGTTTTGAAAATTGGGTCGAATGGTTCCTTTTGGGCACCATTCTGCAGCTTTCATTTTGGGCAGTCCGTTGAAGAGGCAAATGAAGGAATTTTCTGATGAAATTTTACATGCATTTAGTTAACTTATGAAAGTGTTTTCCTTAAAAAATTCAGCCAAAAATAAGTTTGTTTACTTGGTCAAAACTGTTGCCAAAGTTGACTGATTTTCAGCAGTAAAAATAGATTTTACCATTTAGTTGTCGCGCGCCATTGCGTTGCCGATTTTACGCGCCGCGCTACTATTCATTTGGTTGTTTTTTAAAATGTGTTAAAACTTGAATATTATGATATGGATTGATGTTAAATCATATAAAATGACATGAAGGAGAATTGGAAATGATCATAAAGGCATCATGACAAGCTATTCCGACAATACATGCATTATGGAAAAATCATGACCTATTGAATATCATGACCAAAGTAATTTAATAAATTATTTATGCTCTACTTGGTATATCAGAACCCTTGAGATAAGGGTATGATGCATCATACTATTACTGCAGTACTGCTTATGACATGATATGATATTCCGGCTGAAGGCCGATGATTACAATGACATGATCAATAATGATAATGGCCATTGGCACATGTGCAAGAATTATGATGAAAGTTAATGAAATATGATCATGACGAGATATGTTTATCATGACCCTTCCTTATCCATTGATGTTCTGTTAAACCAGTAGAGCAACCAAAATGATAAAAGCAAGAAAAATGATTTAAATTCAAATTATTCAGTCAAGCCTTTTTACCTTTTGTGTTTTGTATTTATTCCTTTCAATTATTTAAAGTATATAAATGTATGTTAAAATCATTCTTTCATTTTATTTATTTATTGCAATGATTTAAGTACCCACTAAGCAATTGCTTAGCGAGTTTAGTTTCCCTCTAAACTCGTAGGTTAAATGAGGAGACGAGATTGTAGCATGTCCTACGCAGCTGGCCTTGACTACTACTTTGGGTAGGAGTTTGGATATGATTGATTGTAGTAATATGGCATGTACATAAGCTTGTATGATCTAGCAAATAAATGTATTATACTGAAAAGCTAGAACACGTACACTGCTAGTAATCTAATAAATCTTATTTGGGTTTAGCACTTATGTATGCAAGTATAGAAGTGTGAATTCTTCTTGCAGGATTGTAGTTGAGGTTATAAGGGTGGATTATTGGGAGTGTGCTTGAGTTGAATTGTGAAACAAAATGTTTTTTCAAAAATAAGAAAAATCAGTTTTGGCGACACTTGGGACCTCCATTTTTAGGGGAGGTTATGGCAAAACTTTTTTAAAATCAGCACTTAAAATTGGTTAAGTAAAATATTAAGACACAACCACCATGAGTTAACAGTCCATCTTGGTCTATAAACGTAGACTAAGATGGGGTGTTACATTTAGTGGTATCAGAGCACCGGTTTAGCCGGTCCTGGAAAATTCAACATAGGAGGATACACATTTTATGTTGGGAGTGGCCATTACCAATGTAAAATGGGATATCCTGTAGCAGATAAGAAATGAGAGCATATATCATTTAGGTACGGAATGTCGGTATAGTAGAAAAAATATTATAAATACATAAGTATATAAGGTACATGTGATAAAGGAAAATCTAATAGTGATTACGTACATGTCATATAGGAAAGTTAATGTGTTGAGTCAAGCCAGCTGCTAATCCTTATCACGATATATGTATACGGTATAAGGTTGCAAGAGGCAGAATCACAAAGAATTATAGATCAAGAAAAGGAATCACACGCTTTTCATACCCATAAATGTAGAAATGGGTCTCGGACTTATGTCACGACCCGCAACGGTGGCTGTGGAAGGCCCCGAAGTTTATTTACAATAGATGACAGTACCATTGCAATAAACGGCAAGAATGGTACCTGTTGCTACCAAAAGAGAAAGGAAGTCCCCAATTGAGAAGTTAAGGAAATATGGGGCTAAAGAAATTTAAGGCTAGTAGGGAAGAAGGATTTGAAGAAGTTGAGTACTGTTTGGACAGTACCAGTAGGGCATTGGAACAACTAAGATGCACGCCAGATAAAAGATTTATTTATGCCATGTCCCTGTGGATAGAAGAAACATACACTTGGTAAAACATACTTAAATGCAAGGAGAAATGAGTTTATATATCTATAGCAAGGAAGAATGACAGTATCTGAGTATGATAGAGAGTTCAACCGTCTCAGTAAGTATGCAAAGAAAATGATAGAAACAAAGCAAGAAAGATGTCAAAGGTTTTGGAAGGATTAAATAATGGAATTAAAGTACAATTAGTAGTCATGGACGTGTTTGAATTTTCAAGATTAGTTATGAAAGTTTTAGGTATTGAGAGGGTATACATAGATTAGAGAAGTAGACACCAACGTATGCAACAAAAGAGAGTACAAACTTAAAGCTTAGGAAGATTTTGACAAGTTGAGAAGAAGTTTAGAAGTGAAGATAGTTTTGCACAGTAAAGCCGGCGATCGCAAAGCCAAGGATCCGGCCGAGGTTCAAGGCGCCAGACATCCGTAGCCAGTATACCGGGATCCTTATAAGGGGGTTCCAGGAGAAGGTTAGATAGGCGTATATGAATATGAAAATGTATATAAGAAAATGAAATTTGAAGAATGGGATAAAAAGAGGAACAAAATAAGAGGATAAAAGAAAAGTACGTAAAATGTTAAGACCAGACAGTAAGAGATAAAATAGATAGAACTTAGATAACAAAGATGAGTGAACAAAAATAAGTATATGAGAAATTCTCATGTCCGACCATTAGAGAATATGTACAGTAACCCCATGTACAATATTCACATAAGCAGATGAAGTAAGCGCACTAAGAAGATACTGCTGACCCGACACTGTCGTGTTGAAATTTAGCAGGAAATCGAAGTTAAACGTGCTCAACCAATGATGATGGGTGACCATCCCGTGAAGTCTTAATAAGGTAGGTGACGTACCATATGAGTAGAAACTAGACAAAATCTAATCAAAACACTGTATTGTGATTTCTCCTAAAAATGCCCCAATGTAATCATCAAAATTAAGAAATTATAAGAAGAAGATATATGAGATTTATGAATTCAGGAAATGATGGAAAAAAAAAAGGAGAGAAGAGAAAGAGAGAAATTAAGAACCAAAGAGGTAGAAAGTGCAGAATTAAAATTAGATCAAAAAGGAAAGAATGAAAGTAATAACAACCCAAGGACTAGGTAAAGGAAAAAGGAAAAAGTAACAATTCAAAAATTATTGGAGGATTGGAAAGAAATATAGATTTGAAGGATATATTACTCCTCTATGCAAACACTGTGGATGAAGACATAAGAGTGAATGCTGGTATTTAACAGATGGATGCTGGGAATGCAGGGCACCATATCGTGTTAGGGTAAACTGCCAGAAAGACAAGTGAATGCACCAGCACCGACAGAAAAAAATCACGGCCCACTTTTGGCCGAGGCCGAAGCTGGGGAAAGGATAGTGATTCAAATTTTCAAAGAGCACAATCAGAAACATTAGTTATAAATCTGATAAGAGATGAGGTTGTTACACACAAGTGATTAAAGAATGTTCTATAGAGTTACATGAAAATGCATTTCCAAAAAATTTAATAGAGTTACCATTCCGAGAATTTGACGTAATGTTGGTATTGGATTGGCTAACAAGGCATAAAACAGTGGTCGATGATAAGAAGAAAGAGAGTAACACTTCATACTCCCCACAAGGAGGAAGTGACGGCAGTAGGAAAGAGAGTCGATTACCTAAACAACGTAACAGCAGCAGTTACAACAAGGCGTTCCATATAAACGGATGTGAGGCACACTTGGTAAGCACTATGGAAGCAAAGAAGAATGTGATAAAGATTCAAGAGGTATCAACAATGCGTGATTTTCTCGATGTTTCTTTAGACGAGCTACCCGAATTATCACCTAAGAGAAAAGTAGGATTCACTATAAATGTATATCCGGGAACTACACCGGTGTCGGTTGCCTCATACCGAATGGTACCAGCGGAACCCAAAGAAATGAAAACACAATTATAGAAGCTACTCGACAAGAGTCTTATACGACCAAGTATTTCTTCATGGGGCACGCCAGTACTCTTCGTCAAGAAGAAAGATAAATACTTAAGGTCATATGTGAACTATAGTAGTTGAATGAGCTTACGATTAAGGATAAATATCCATTACCGTCCATCGACAACGTATTCGACCAACTTAAAGGAACCAAGGTCTTTAAAAAAAAAATAGATCACCGGCTGGGATATCAGCAGCTGTGGATCAAAGGAAAAGACATTCCAAAGACTACATCTAGAACTCGATACTGACGTTATAAGTTCCTTGAAATGCCTTTTGAGCCCACAAATGTGTCAGCAGTATTCATGGATTTAATGAATCATATCTTTCATCCATACTTTGACCAATTTGTAAATGGTGTTCATAGATGACACCTTCGTTTATTTAAGGAACAAAGAAGAATACGATCGATACTTTTGCATAATATTGCAAATGTTGCGAGAGAAGCAGTTGTACGTCAAACATGACAAATGCGAGTTTCGATTGGAAAGAGTGACATTCTTAGAACACACCATATTAGCATAAGGCATTAAAGTAGGTCTTAAGAAAACAAAAGCCATTTTGGAATGGAAAACACCAAAGACAGTAATAGAAGTAAGAATCTTCTTAGGACTGGCTGGGTACTATTAATGTTTTATAAAAGGGTTTTCCATTATTATCATCCCAATGACAAGGTTGTTTCAAAGGAATGCCAAACTCCAATGGACTGATTGTTAGCAAATCGTGAAGAATCTGCAACCCTTGCCGCAGCGGAAAACAAAAAAAAAATTCTTTCGATTTACTCACAGGATCCATGTGATCCATTCAGTTCGATAAAAGAGATTCGAAACTAACCTTTTTGTGTAGCTTCAAAACGATTAACAGATGCTGCCTTCTGAAGACGAACACCCTCTAACGAAATCCACACAAACGTACGTCGGTCTGAGTGCTAGCTCACCAACGGCAGTGGCTGAACCTTTTCAAAACAAAACTAGGGTTTTTTAGGTTTTTTCTCTTCTTACGTTTTCTTTTTCAAAACGAATAATGAGATCATTAAACCTCCAGTCCTTTTAAAACCGTTTTAAAAGACTTCTTTTTTATCAAAACCCTAACTGTCCATATCCCATATGGACCCACGTTTTAATAATTATTATCTAATAATAATTATTATAACAATATTATTATTAATATCTAATAATAATAATAATACTAACAACAATAATTAAATATAATTATTATTATTTAAGTACAACCTATGTTCTATGTGTGTGACCCGATAGGCTCATATTAATTGGTAGTGTATTTCAATCTCTATTGAAATGAACAAATCATAATTGGCCTCTAGCAAGACATTACGACTACCCAATTAATCATGAGAATCATTATAAATGAAAAACCTGAAATAGTACATGCATTAATCCCTTTGTCACACGATATCTAGTTTGAACATAAGTCATAGTAAATGTCATACTTATATTGTCCAAACTTATGATTACTCGATCTCCAAGTTAACTGATAAACAAATAAGATTGATCTTATATCAACTTATTTGAGCATGGCCATGCATTTCTCAGTTACACTTATCGAGGGGCCCAGAAGATATCTCTCTCATAGAGAGGGACAAATTCCATCTTGATTGTTCATTTTCCTCTACATAATTTATATCATGTTCAAGCATAACCTTTATAATTATCTAGTTACAGATAACGTTTGATCATGTCAAAACATAATATTCCTTATGTTGGAAACTATGACAATCTCAAGTCAAAGGATTAAATGAAAACTATTATGAGATACACTTATGACATTAAACCATGAAGTGATATCTGTGTGGGTCTATCCAATACACTGTTCTCTAACATGTATCCATAATATTGATTTGTATCTTCATACCTATAATCATCTTATGATTATCAAATCAATATTACACTAGTTATATTTATTATTATCTCCATAACAATAATAAACCAGGGATATAATCATTATTATATATAACATGCAAACATAACAATGATAATAAAAACTTCTTTATTAATAACAAAATGAATAACATTAAGGTCCAAATCAATGGCCTAGGGCATATACACTAACAGTCTCCCACTTGCACTAGGCCTAGTCTAACAAATATCTCATGCCCATAGACCTAGTGTGCTGATCATGCTTGACCCGCGAGAGAGGCTTTGTCAATGGATCTGCTATGTTGTCATTTGTGTCAACTTTGCATATCTTGATATCACCTCTATCAATGATGTCTCGAATGAGGTGAAATCGCCTGAGTATGTGCTTAGATTTTTGATGGGACCTTGGCTCTTTTGCTTGCGCTATGGCACCATTATTGTCACAATAGATAGCCATAGGATTAGCAATGCTAGGCACCACTCCAAGCTCAGTGATGAATTTCTTCAGCCAAACTGCTTCCTTAGCAGCATCTGATGCTGCTATATACTCAGCTTCTGTTGTAGAATCTGCTACTGTGCTTTGCTTGGAACTTTTCCAAGTAATGGCTCCACCATTCAATGTGAATACAAAACCTGACTGCGATTTGTAATCATCTATATCAGTTTGGAAACTAGCATCTGTGTAACCATTTACAACTAGTTCATCTTCCAAACCTCCATAAACTTAGAAAACATTCTTAGTTCTTCTTAGATACTTAAGAATGTTCTTAACAGCTGTCCAGTGACCCTCACCAGGATCAGCTTGATATCTACTTGTTGTGCTTAAAGAATATGAGACATCAGGTCTAGTACATAGCATGGCATACATAATAGATCCAATAGCAGAAGCATAAGGGATCTTATTCATTCTATCACGCTCCTCAGATGTCTTAGGACATTGATTCTTACCAAGATGAATACCATGTGACATAGGCAAGAATCCTTTCTTGGAATCTTGCATACTGAACCTCTTCAACACTTTGTCAATGTATGTACTTTGACTTAAGCCAATTATCCTTCTAGATCTATCTCTATAGATCCTTATACCAAGGATATATGCAGCCTCTCCCAAGTCCTTCATTGAAAAAGAATTCCCTAACCAATCTTTAACCTTTTGTAAAGTGGGGACATCATTTCCAATGATCAATATTTCATCTACATATAGGACTAAGAACACGATAGCACTCCCACTAACCATCTTGTAAACACATGGTTCATCTTCATTTTGAATGAAACCAAAGTTCTTAACTGTTTCATCAAAACAAAGATTCCAGCTTCGAGATGCTTGCTTCAATCCATAAATGGACCTTTGAAGCTTGCAAACCTTCCCAGAATTCTCAGGATTTACAAAACCCTCAGGTTGTGTCATGTACACATCCTCGAGTAAATTTCCATTAAGGAAAGCGGTTTTGACATCCATTTGCCATATCACATAATCATAGTATGCAGCAATGGCAAGGAGAATCCTAATAGATTTAATCATAGCAACTGGAGAAAAAGTTTCATCATAGTCTATACCATGTGTTTGTTTGAAACCTTTAGCAACCAACCTTGCTTTATAGGTTTGCAAATTTCCATTAATGTCAATTTTCTTCTTGAAAACCCATTTGCAACCAATAGTCTTAATACCTTTGGGAGGATCAATTAAGGCCCAAACTTGGTTGTCAAACATGGACTGCATCTCAGAGTTCATGGCTCCAAGCCATTTCTCTGAATCTGGACCTGACACAGCTTCAAGATAGGTAGTTGGCTCATCTTGATCTATGAGCAAAACTTCACGACTTTCAGTCATGAGAAATCCATATCTCTCAGGCTGATGACGTGGTCTATCAGATCTGCGCAGAACTTGTGTAACATTTTCAGTTTCCACAATGACTTGTGGTTCTGAAACTGTTTCTACAGGCGGTTCAATATCTTCTTGTGGTTCTATAAATTCATCTAATTGAACTGTGCTCCCACTAGTTCTTTTAGAAATGAATTCCTTTTCCAAGAAGGTTCCATTTCGAGCAACAAATACTTTGTTCTCAGATGGAATATAGAAATAATATCCTTTAGTTTCCTTAGGATATCCCACAAAGATACATTTAGCAGATTTTGGAGCTAACTTATCTGAAACTGGTCTTTTCACATAAGCCTCACAACCCCAAATCTTAAGAAAAGACAAACTAGGTGTTTTGCCAGTCCATATCTCATATGGTGTCTTTTCAACCGCTTTAGATGGTACACGGTTTAAAACAAAAGCAGCTGTCTCCAAGACATAACCCCAAAACGATAATGGAAGATCTGCTTGACTCATCATAGATCAAACCATATCTAATAAAGTTTGATTTCTTCTTTCAGAAACACCATTCCACTGTGGAGTTCCTGGAGGAGTTAATTGTGAAACAATTCCATAATTTCTTAGATGTTCGTCAAACTCTTGGCTCAAAAATTCACCACCTCGATCAGATCGAAGTGCCTTAATAGTTTTACCAAGTTGATTTTGTACTTCATTTTGAAAAGTTTTGAACATTTCAAAAGCCTCATGCTTATGTTTCATTAGGTAGACATAGCCATACCTACTGAAATCATCAGTAAAAGTAATGAAGTAATTATATCCTCCTCTGGCACTAATGCTTAACGGGCCACATACATCTGTATGTACTAGCCCTAGCAAGTCATTAGCCCTTTCACCTTGTCCGGTGAAAGGATTCTTTGTCATTTTGCCAAGTAAACAAGATTCACATTTATCAAATGATTCAAAATCAAATGAATCTAATAATCCATCTTGATGGAGTTTAGAAATGCGTCTCTCATTTATATGGCTAAGACGACAATGCCATAAAAATGTAGGGTTTAGGTCATTTGGCTTAATTCTCTTAGAGTTTATGTTATAAATATGATTCTCCCTAGAATCATCTAAGTCAAGGACATAAAGGCCATTAAAAGATCTTGCAATACCATAAAGCAAATCATCTTTATCAAAAATAGAACAGGTCTTATTTTTAATTAAAAATGAAAAACCTTCATCATCCAAAACTGAAACTGAAATAAGATTCCTACTCAGAGTAGGAACATAATAGCAATTGTTCAAATTTAACAAAAAGCCATTAGGCATATGAAGTTCATAAGATCCTACAGCTAGTGCAGCAACTCTTGCTTTATTCCCAACTCGTAGGTCAACTTCGCCCCTTTTCAGTGATCTACTCCTTTTGAGTCCCTGCACATTTGTACAAATGTGAGAACCACATGCAGTATCCAATACCCATGAAGTAGAAGCAGATAAGTTAATTTCTATAACATATATACCTGAAGACGTAGTCGCACTACCCTTCGATTTCTTCAATTCAGCCAAATAAAGTGGGCAATTTCTTTTCCAATGCCCAGGCTCCTTGCAATGGTGACAAGTTCCTTCCTTAGGAACAGGTGCCTTGCGTTCTTTTGGCTTGGGCTGTCCCTTAGGCTTTGTAGCAACTGTTGCTTTACCCTTTGCCTTGCCTTTTTTCTTCATAGGCTTACCCTTATTGACATTCAATACATGGGTAGCCTTAGTGGGCCTTTTGATATTCCCTTCAGCAGTTTTGAGCATACCATGTAGCTCAGGAATGGACTTTTCCATGTTGTTCATATTATAGTTCATAACAAAATGTGAAAAACTGTTGGGCAAAGAATGAAGGATCAAATCCGTGGAGAGTTCTAAACTCAAGGGATATCCAAGTCGGGCAAGGTGATCAATGTAGCCCTTCATTTTCAAAACATGAGCGCTAACCGATTCGCCCTCTGACATCTTGCAGTCAAATAATGCAACAGCAGTGTCGAATCTATCCTGCCTAGCTTGCTGTTGGAAAGCTTGTTTGAGATGGACACTCATCTCATAAGCCTCCAAGTGTTCCAGATCCTTCTGAAGTTCTGGACACATAGTAGCAAGCATAAGACATCCAATGTCATTGGAATCATCCATATGCTTCTTATGCTTGTTCTTATCAGCATTAGAAGCATTAGCAGGAGGTGGCTCAGGGACAGCTTCATCAAGCACATAGGACTTCTTTTCTTGTTTGAGAACAATTCTCAGGTTCCTAAACCAATCAACAAAATTAGTCCCATTCTCTTTTAGTTTTTCCTTCTCAAGGATGGATCGCAGTGATAAAGTGGAGTTATTGTTGGTAGCCATTTCAATCTACAAAATATGCAAATTTTAATTAATAAAAGGTGATAAGTAATTAAACTCCCACTAAAATATAACCCTCAATCATCACAATGACATTTTAGTGGGCTAAGATCCAATTTTACTTAATATTAAGTCAGCTTTGGCATGACACTTAAAATCAAGTTATTATGGTAGGTAACCCATTACCAATTACATCAGATGTAACTCTTAGATAATATGGGATCATGACATCATATGTCATAGCATGTTATACCCCATCTAATGCCTTAGGCCCAAAACCATTTTGATAGCCTAATTAAGTCTAACCAATTTTAAACGCATGAGCAGCACCATTACTCATCATATCTTGCTAGGATAACCTAAAGTACATTGCTTTGGCAAAATCTACATTTAGGTGATCTTAGCCTTGATAAGTGTTTAAGACATGGATGGCATTAAAACTTAGATTAATAGTGAGGGTTCATTCCATTTAAATTTTTTTTTAAAACATGTTAAAATTGACATTTATATATCATATCATATATGCATACATAAACTATCAAACATGGCATCTCATACATATTTGATAAAAATAAACGTGACATAGCATGGCCAAACTAGATATGATCTTCATGAGACCAAATGAAGATCATATAGGCAACCCTAGGTGAAAAGAAAACCTATCTATTACAACATTTGCAATAGTACATTTCTTCATATCTTGAAAGGCAACTTCATCTCCATGGAATTTTCATCTTCTTCTCCAAGCTTGAGTCTTCATTATTACATTAATAATAAAAACTAACTACTAAACTGGTAATTATAAAGTTACAAAAATAAACGACACGCAGGCCGTATTTATAAAAAATTAAGATATAAATAAACCAATCACATAGGTCATAAGGCCATGCTATGCACCATGCCAAGACATCAAACAAACATAACATATTCATCACTAACATGTTAAATAGAAACAAATATATTGACATTCTTAATGTCGCGGTAACGAACTATAGGGCGCGAACATACGGCGGTCCCGCTAGCCGGTTAGCAAATGTTGTTAATCATATTAAACAGAATATAATAGTAATCTATTAATCATATTAACAGAGAACTATTACCAGAAACCTTAGAAACGATTTACTCAATAATCATATTAATCAAAATCGAAATCTATGTATACATTCAATATGAATAAACGAATTGAATTAATCATATTAACCCTAATTCGAAACCATAACAGATCGTATACCAACCCCAATTTGATTTCACAGAATTGTATCTTATACAATTGGTCATCTTTGACATCATATATCAACAACAATTTATGTTATATCTCATATAACAGATTCGAATCATCATCAAATGATAAAACAAATCCAATCATGCCATTCGAAAAACAATAGATCATATCAACACATCAACATGGTATATTTCGAATTAAATGGAATCAACAAGAGGCTCTGATACCACTGTTAGCAAATCGTGAAGAATCTGCAACCCTTGCCGCAGCGGAAAACAAAAAAAAAATTCTTTCGATTTACTCACAGGATCCATGTGATCCATTCAGTTCGATAAAAGAGATTCGAAACTAACCTTTTTGTGTAGCTTCAAAACGATTAACAGATGCTGCCTTCTGAAGACGAACACCCTCTAACGAAATCCACACAAACGTACGCCGGTCTGAGTGCTAGCTCACCAACGGCAGTGGCTGAACCTTTTCAAAACAAAACTAGGGTTTTTTAGGTTTTTTCTCTTCTTACGTTTTCTTTTTCAAAACGAATAATGAGATCATTAAACCTCCAGTCCTTTTAAAACCGTTTTAAAAGACTTCTTTTTTATCAAAACCCTAACTGTCCATATCCCATATGGACCCACATTTTAATAATTATTATCTAATAATAATTATTATAACAATATTATTATTAATATCTAATAATAATAATAATACTAACAACAATAATTAAATATAATTATTATTATTTAAGTACAACCTACGTTCTATGTGTGTGACCCGATAGGCTCATATTAATTGGTAGTGTATTTCAATCTCTATTGAAATGCACAAATCATAATTGGCCTCTAGCAAGACATTACGACTACCCAATTAATCATGAGAATCATTATAAATGAAAAACCTGAAATAGTACATGCATTAATCCCTTTGTCACACGATATCTAGTTTGAACATAAGTCATAGTAAATGTCATACTTATATTGTCCAAACTTATGATTACTCGATCTCCAAGTTAACTGATAAACAAATAAGATTGATCTTATATCAACTTATTTGAGCATGGCCATGCATTTCTCAGTTACACTTATCGAGGGGCCCAGAAGATATCTCTCTCATAGAGAGGGACAAATTCCATCTTGATTGTTCATTTTCCTCTACATAATTTATATCATGTTCAAGCATAACCTTTATAATTATCTAGTTACAGATAACGTTTGATCATGTCAAAACATAATATTCCTTATGTTGGAAACTATGACAATCTCAAGTCAAAGGATTAAATGAAAACTATTATGAGATACACTTATGACATTAAACCATGAAGTGATATCTGTGTGGGTCTATCCAATACACTGTTCTCTAACATGTATCCATAATATTGATTTGTATCTTCATACCTATAATCATCTTATGATTATCAAATCAATATTACACTAGTTATATTTATTATTATCTCCATAACAATAATAAACCAGGGATATAATCATTATTATATATAACATGCAAACATAACAATGATAATAAAAACTTCTTTATTAATAACAAAATGAATAACATTAAGGTCCAAATCAATGGCCTAGGGCATATACACTAACACTGATAAATGTTAGAGGAACTTTGAGAAACTAAAGGAAAAGTTAACAAATGCTTCAATAACCATACAGCCCGTGTCCAGCAAAGAATTTGTGATATATAGTGATGCTTCACACATCGGTTAAGGTTATATGCTTATGCAAAAGGATAAAATAGTCGCATAAGTCTTTTGATGATTTAAACCATACGAAAATAATAATAATAATAACCCGGCACACTGTTTGGAATTAACAGTTATCGTATTGGCTTTCAAGATTTGGAGATATGATTTATATGGAGAAAAGTGTTATATTTATACAGACGCAAAAGTTTAAAATATCCGCCAACCTAAGAGGATCTCAATTTATGGTAAGGAAAGTAAGCCCAAGTTTTGAAAATAACAACTAAGTTATAAATTATCATCTAGGAAAAGCTAACGTGGTGGCTGACGCACTTGGTGGAAAATCGATACCAGCCTTAGGCGCTATAAAGATCAGTTTAAGACCAATGGAAGAGGAAGTACTAGTAGTAGAAATGCAAGCATAAACTATGTTTCTTTTCAAGAAATTCATTAAGTGCAAAAGGAAAATGAACAAATACAAAAATGGCTCAAGCAAGTGCAAGGAGGAAAGGATATAAAATTCTAAATTTCTAAGAACAGTAGTTTGTATTATGACAATAGAGCAATGATACTAAGAAAGAAAATTTTTTTCAAAAAGCATATAGTAGTCTCTACGCAATGCATCCAGGAGTTACAAATGTATCAATATCTAAAGAAGTTTTTAATGGTAGCCTGGAATGAAGAGAGATATTGTTGAGTTATGACCAAATGTTTAATATGTCAATAAGCAAAAGCGAAATATCAAATACTATCGGGACTGTTACAACTAATTCCCACTCTGGTATGGAAATGGGAACATATCACTATGGATTTTGTCCTAGAACTACCAATGACACGAGGCCGGCATGACGTTGTTCGGATAATCGTTGACTACCTAACTAAGTTAGCTCATTTTCTACTTTTACAAATGGATTATTCAATAAATAAATTGGTGAAAATGTACGCCAAAGAAATTGTACGATTACACAGGATTCCAACGTCTGTCATTTTAGGCAGAGGTCCACAGTTCATCATGAATTTATGAAAGAAGTTGCAAACAGCTTCTGAAACCCAAACAAATTATAGCACTGCCTTTCACCCGTAAACAGATAGACGATTTGAAAGAGTAATCCAAATTTTGGGAGGACATATTAAGAGTATGTGTTATAGAATTTAAGGGTGGCTGGAATAGGTATTTGAGTTTAATTGAATATGCATATAACAACGACTATTAATTCAGCATACGGTGACACCCTATAAAGAATTATATGAAAGAAAACATGGAACACCAGAGTGTTGGACGGAATTAAGTAAAGACAAGATAAAATCATATGCGGGTAGTTAGGAGCAAAATCATATGCGGACTCGAAACGAAGGGACATAGAACTCTAAGTGGAAGACAAGGTTTTTCTTAAGACTTTCCCATGAAAGAAGTATTAAGATTTAAGCAGAAAAGTAAGTTAAGTCTTAGGGTTATTGGACTATACGAGATCATCGAACGCATAGATCAATAGCCTATCGGTTAACTCTAATACTAGAACTGAACAAAATACATAATGTTTTTCACGTTTCAATGATAAGGAAATATCGTTTGAACTTCACACACGATATAAAGACACAAAACATCAGAGTCAAATCTGACCTAAATTATGAAGAACCAATAGAAATTTTAGCACGAAAAGTCAAAGGATTAAGAAATAAGAGAATTCCTCCAGTTAAAGTGCGGCGAAGGAACCATAGAATGGAAGAGATAATTTGGGAAAGAGAAGGAATAATGAAGATGGAAGCCTAAATTTTACACCCGATCGGCTTCGGGACAAAGCCTAAATTTTAGAGGGGAAGAAATGTCACGACCCAATTTGTACATATGTACAGTACATCCGCGTATAGTAAGAGGAGCCATCTCGAGTAACCACCAAAGAATACGAAGTGAAAGGAAGCTCTATAGGACAAAAAGGACCTAACTGAAAAGATTGTAAAGTTTTGGGGAGGTGACTGTAATTTCTAAAAAGTTTTGGGAGGTGACTGTAATTTCCAAAAGTTGTTTCGGAGGTCCTTAATAGTGCCCATAACAGACTCTAAGGATGAAAAGTAGAGAAAAATAGGGTCGAAACAAAACGCCACGGTTTTTCCCGAAAATGCACAGTTTGAGAGATACAGTGGATTCTTGACCAAGGGTATTTTCGTCATTCTTGTGATAATAATTTATACACTGGAAAACAAGACACATAAAGGTATCCGAAGTAAATGGAAGGACTCCGCAGTGATCGATGTTGAAAAATGAACCTAAGTGGAGACCCGAATCACGTAAGGACCTAAAGGGAATTTTTACAAAAGTCAAGGGCATGAGCGTAATTTTTATAAATTAGTTCAAAATCAAGAATGAATGTCGAAAATGGAAACTAGAGGTTGAAAGGAGGAGAACGGTATGTTTTACGCGTCGTAAAACCACCCGGTTACGAAGAAAAGGCAAAACCATCCATTGAAGGGTATTTTGGTCTTTTCACTTCCACCCATTTTCTAGAAAAGGACACATGGCATAGTAATTTTCTAGAAAAGGACACGTGGCAAAATCTTGTTTAAAAACACTTTTGGGCTGGATTAATCTTAACCCTCCAAAATGAAATTAATTAAATAAATGAAAAATGGAAAAATATAAAAAGGGAGAGAAGGATGATTAAAGAACTAAGGACACATTTTTCTCTCCATTTTTTAGAGGCATGGCCAAATTCTCTCCACCAAAAAAGGGAAGGAATTTTTCAAGTGTTCAAGTGGATTTTTAAGGTAAGGATTATAATTCTAGCTTTAGTTTATTCATTTGATTGATAGTTTTCAAGTTATCAATGAAAGAAAAGTTGGAAAGATTATGGGAAAGTTAAGAAAGTGAAGAAAAATTAGATTAAATGATTCATACATGTAAAATTGATGAATTAATGGTGATTAGTAGCTTTAGATAGCAAGAATCAAGGCTTGAACATATGGTTTTTATAATGATCTTATTATGGAAGTTATGAAAATTATAGGAAATCAAAGGGATAAAGAAGAAGAAGGGAAGAAAGAATAGGACAAGCAAGGGATAAAGCAAATAAACAAGGTTTGGTACTTAAATCATTGCCTTTTCAATTAATCCACATATTTTGCATTATGGGACTTTTGAAATGGTTTTGAAATGATGTTATTATGTGTAGTAAATACGTGGGAAAGTGTTTTTGAACCATTTGTAATCAATTGATTGTGAAAAGAATGAAAACAAAACAAACTAGCTAAACTTTGCTCAATTATCCATAAACTTTGATGAACTTTTAATCACTCCTTTGGTTTGATTTTTGAAAGAGGGACCCTTAGTCCTTCAATGGTATCACAAAAGGAGTCTAAAAATCAATTTTGCAAGAAAAAAATGAATTTCCCTCAAGTTTTGAAAATTGGGCCGAATGGTCCCTTTTGGGCACCATTCTGCAGCTTTCATTTTGGGCAGTCCGTTGAAGAGGCAAACGAAGGAATTTTCTGATGACATTTTACATGAATTTAGTTAACTTATGAAAGTGTTTTCCTGCAAAAATTCAGCCAAAAATAAGTTTGTTTACTTGGTCAAAACTGTTGCCAAAGTTGACTGATTTTCAGCAGTAAAAACAGATTTTACCATTTAGTTGTCGCGCGCCATTACGTTGCCGATTTTACGCGCCGCGCTACTATTCATTTGGTTATTTTTTTAAATGTGTTAAAACTTGAATATTATGATATGGATTGATGTTGAATCATATAAAATGACATGAAGGAGAATTGGAAATGATCATAAAGGCATCATGACAAGCTATTCCGACAATACATGCATTATGGAAAAATCATGACCTATTGAATATCATTACCAAAGTAATTTAATAAATTATTTATGCTCTACTTGGTATATCAGAACCCTTGAGATAAGGGTATGATGCATCATACTATTACTGCAGTACTGCTTATGACATGATATGATATTCCGGCTGAAGGCCGATGATTACAATGACATGATCAATGATGCAATGATAATGGCCATTGGCACATGTGCAAGAATTATGATGAAAGATAATGAAATATGATCATGACGAGATATGTTTATCATGACCCTTCCTTATCCGTTGATGTTCTGTTAAACCAGTAGAGCAACCAAAATGATAAAAGCAAGAAAAATGATTTAAATTCAAATTATTCAGTCAAGCCTTTTT
Organism: Garcia nutans; assembly: GCA_947685225.1. Taxonomy (NCBI): domain Eukaryota; kingdom Viridiplantae; phylum Streptophyta; class Magnoliopsida; order Malpighiales; family Euphorbiaceae; genus Garcia; species Garcia nutans. The sequence goes on along the minus strand of CANTUV010000009.1, from coordinate 26,840,683 downwards.
ACCTTCTGTGTTTTGTATTTATTCCTTTCAATTATTTAAAGTATATAAATGTATGTTCAAATCATTCTTTCATTTTATTTATTTATTGCAATGATTTAAGTACCCACTAAGTAATTGCTTAGCGAGTTTAGTTTCCCTCTAAACTCGTAGGTTAAACGAGGAGACGAGATTGTAGCATGTCCTACGCAGCTGGCCTTGACTACTACTTTGGGTAGGAGTTTGGATATGATTGATTGTAGTAATATGGCATGTGCATAAGATTGTATGATCTAGTAAATAAATGTATTATACTAAAAAGCTAGAACACGTACACTGCTAGTAATCTAATAAATCTTATTTGGGTTTAGCACTTATGTATGCAAGTATAGAAGTATGAATTCTTCTTGCAGGATTGTAGTTGAGGTTATAAGGGTGGATTATTGGGAGTGTGCTTGAGTTGAATTGTGAAACAAAATGTTTTTCAAAAATAAGAAATATCAGTTTTGGTGACACTTGGGACCTCCATTTTTAGGGGAGGTTATGGCAAAATTTTTTTAAAATCAGCACTTTAAATTGGTTAAGTAAAATATTAAGACACAACCACAATGAGTTAACAGTCCATCTTGGTCTATAAACGTAGGCTAAGATGGGGTGTTACAAAATGCTTTCATGTTTCACTTTTATTTCCATTGGTAAAATACCCACTGAGCGACATTGCTCTGCGAGTTAAGTTTTTCTTGACTCGTAGGTTCGGAGCAGTAGCTAACTCTTGAGAAGCGATGACCAAACCCACAGCATCTCAGGGTAGATCTCCTAGTTCCCATTATGAGTTAGCTAGTTGTGGCATGTATATGTATAAATAAGATTGAGAATTACTATGTTATACTGCACGTTAGTAGTATGTAATAATAATAAACCTCTATTTTATTTTGTATTAGAAGTTTGAACTCTTCTTGCAGGTTTGTAGTTGAGGGTATAAGGTGGATTCATTGGGAGTGTATTGAAACTGATGGTATTCGCATTGGTTTGTGTAAAATGTTTTCAAAAATCAGAAAAACCAGTTTTGTCAACACTTGGGACCCAATTTCTAGGCGAAACTCTGGCAAAATTTCTGTAAAATCGGAACTAAAATTTGACTAAGTAAAATTGGTAGCAACATTAGGGTAGTGTGGCGCCTCTACTCGGCTTACACACGTAGGCTGGGAAGGGGTGTTACATAAACAGTGCCGAGGTCGCAAGAACCATTCCACCGGGAGTGGGGGCGAAAATCCCCTCTCACAGTGGCGACTCCACTGGGGATAATAGAAGTTGATTTCGTTGGTCTTTATATTATTCTATTCTTTCTTATAATGATATTATCCATTGCATCATATTAGATTGCATCGTGTGCGTGAGTTAGGATGCCCGAGTTATTTTATGTGAGGGATACCATACTTTTACTCAAGGTATGGAGATCGAGCATGGCATAACCACTCATAGCCTCGTACCATTTGGTATATACTTGCTATGGGAACCTAAGCCTTTCTACCCAAAGACTAAAGCTCATGTAATTGGCCTAGCTACTTTCCTTAGGTTTTACCCCAAATGCATGTTGTTTGACTATGGGTAATTTATCTTGGCTTAAATCATGGCTTATTTGGTTTGCTATTTTTCTAATATGGCCTAAGTACATTTGCAAGCTCAAATAAATTTTTCTTTAAAATCCAAAAGACCAAAGCTATTTCAAAATTTTTTAAGATGGTCTTTGGACATAAGACTTTTCTAAAAACAAATCAAGATTTCTTTTGCTCATGGCCCAAATACTAAGCCCAAAATCCATCCTTTCTAAAATATTTTTACAATGGGCTTAGAAATAAAATTATTTTTATCCAACCTTTTCTTACAAAGAGCTTGCAAATTATTTAGGTCAATTACGAAATATCAAAAATCAATTGTGAGCCTAGTTTATACTAAGAATAATTAATCATGGGCTTGTTTTTGGTATGGATCATTAGTTACTTTCTCAAGTGAGAAATCTATATATAATAAACCTCTTAATTTAGTTTTAATCCAATATAGCTTAAAAGCTACTATAGTTAGTTGAATGGATTAAAACCTAATTAATGGAAATTACAATGAATGGATTTCCATTTTTGAAAATATAACTATTGGTTGAAACGTCCGAGGGAAATATTCAAAAACAAGGTACCCCATGTTGGTATTTTGTAAACAATATACCTAGGAAAAGAGACTCGCCATTCATGTGTGGATGTTATAAGGTTGGAAGGAACGTCCTATTTGTACTTGTCTTTGTTTATTGTTTGTGCATACATGCATACATTTGCATCTCATATCATTGATCCTCTCTGGCTCACAGCCCTGGATTATGACAGTTCAAAAGCTTACAACAATCAGACCTACGCCAGAGACGGAGTATCTAGCAATGACTCAATCACTTGCTCACCAAAAATAATGGAGCCCAAACAAATTCAAAGGATGGTGGATGAGTCCCTCAATGCCAAGATGGAAGAAATAAAAGAGGCCCTAGCTGAGACCATGAAGAATCAATTGACTGCAATCTTAGATAATCATGTCGAAGCATCTGATAGCACTAAGAAGCCAAAGGACAAAGGGAAGACTAAAGTTGGTGAAGTGGTTTTTGATGATGAAAAGGTGATCATTGATGATGATGATGATTGGGCTCAATACTACCAAGATGCTCAAGACAAGAAGAAAGAGCCTAAGATTGTTGAAAGGTCAACTATAGAGAAAATTGAAATTTCTAATGTTGAAAAGATGGTTGCTGATTTAGAAAAGAAATTTGAGAAGAAACTGAAAACCGAAGAAATGTCCAAAGTCAATAAACTATTTGAGCTAGATGAAGAAGTTCCGTACAAGTTCAAGATGCCATCTTTTGCGAAGTTTGATGGAACTGAAAATCCTCATCTCCATATGAAGCAGTATATCACTGCCATGCAGTCTGCCTGAGCTACTAAGGCTCAAACCCTAAGGTACTTTATGCTCTCATTGGATCCTATTGTCCAAAATTGGTTCAATACCTTAGATGATAGAACACAAAAGAGTTGGGATATGCTTTACAAAGCCTTCATCCAACAATATGGATACAATGTTGAAATGGAAGTTACCTTAATGGAAGTTGAGTCCATTAGGCAAAGGCCAAATGAGAATTTTGTGGACTATGTCAAAAGATGGAGAAATAAGGCTGCTTTGCTCAAGAAAAGGCTAATTGATTCTGATCAAATAAGGATGGTTGTGAGAGGGGTGTTGCCTAGTCTCCGTGAAAGGATGTCTCATACACTCATCCGTGATTTCAAAGACCTTATCCAAGTTGGTTTGCAAATTGAAGAGTGGGAAAGGGAGAAGAATCGCTTTTCAATAAAATGGAATGAGAAAGGGAATTACCAGTCTGAAAATCAAAGCACGCAAAAAGAAGTTGATGTTAATGCGACTAGTCAAGGAAATAAAAGATAATTCTCAGAATTGGGAAAACCTCTATCTTGGGTTTTTAGTAAGCTACAAAAGAAAGGGTTGTTGCAACCGTTAGCTCCTCGACCACTATATAATTTATTGCCACCAAACTTCAATGCCGAGGCCTTCTGTCAATTTCATCAAATGCAAAGGCATGAAATAGATAAATGTGCTCGTCTAAGGCATGAGATCCAAGATTTGATTGATAGTGGCAAGCTACCCGAGTCGGATAAGCCCAATACCAAGAACAACCCTTTGCCTAAATTTGGAAGAGTGCCGCCACCAACAACCTTCATGATGGGAAAGGGATTGGAAGAAGATTTTGTTTTATCATCCTTTCAAGATGGGAATGTTGAAGATGTAAAAGGAAAAGAAGCTTAAACTCAACAAACTTTCCTTAGCTTGAATGTTGCTTTTCAATTTTACTTTCATTAATATTTAAATTGGAACAATCTTGTTTTTCAAATTTAAAGTTGCTTGAAATAAATTACTTTCATTAAAATTTTTGTTGGTCTTTGTTCATTTTGATGCTTAACCAATGAGGAATCTAGCTTGATAATTCATGAATTAATATATCTATGCATCATAACTTGAATGACTTTACTAGATAAGGGAATTACTCTATAGCATCGAGTTGTGTATGCTTACTTAGAGAGGGCTCCTGCATAATTACCTTTGTCTAGGTCCTAGTCAGTCTTATAACATGCTTTGACAAACTTTTGAGGCAAAATTGAACTCTGCTTATTTAAGGGAGAGATGATCTAGGCATTGTTTGATGAGCCAACAACTAGTATCCACCTATTAAATATCAATCCCTAGTTGTCCCTTTGAGCCTTCAGAAAATTTTAGCTTTCTTTTCATTGGCATATAACCTCAACAACCTACACTGAGCTGCTGTGATACTTTTGAAAAATCTTATGATCACTAATATGAAGAGGCAAGAAGATCAAAGAAAGTAATGAATAGTCAAGATCATGAAGATAGTTGAAGTTCTCAAGACCATAAGGATAGTTGATATTTTTAAGACCATAAGGATAGTTGAAGTTTTCAAGACCATAAGGGTAGTTGAAGTTCACTTAATATCTCTAATATATCAAGACGACATTAGAGTAACAAATGATTTATCCCTGTTAAAGAAGATCTATGTTACTTCACTCATCCATTATTGGAAGCCCAAGTCGGTACAAACAAGACAACTCTGTTTGAGATAGGACAAAAAAACAAAAAAAAAACAAAAAAAAGAAAGGAAAAGAAGAAAACAAAAAGGAAACAAAAAGGAAAAATAAAAATAAAACCTAGAAAGGCGGTTCAGAAAGCCAACTGAGTTCTCTTTTACCTAAAGCAGCAAAAGGCTTCCATTTGGTTCATAAAGACATTTTTACTTGAATTGGTCCAACCCAACCAAAGATTCATTCAAAATTGGAGGAAAAAGGAGAAAGACCATCCAGTTCTTGAAAGTTCTATACTTGATAGTCCAACAAGAAAGAAGGACAAAATGACAAAAGAAAGGGAAGAGTAAGGAATGAGAAAGAAAAGGAAAGAGTAAGAAAAATAAAGCAGAAAGAAAGGGAAAAGAAGAAAAGAAACGAATTTGGGTCTTAAACTTTTTGCAAGGTTAAAGACTGTCCTAATCAAAATCCAGATTAATACCAAGAAGATAGAATTTGAGTCTAGCAAGATTGCTCTCAACTGCCTAAAGTTCAAACAAGAAATTTGTAGTGTGAAGATTTGTCCATTATGTCACATCGGCTCCCACTTACAAATGGCCTTTATTTAACCCGTGTCCTTTATAGACCCCATTTCAAGCCTATAAAAGACCTATTGATCTCTCTTGGTAGGTAGAGTCTATTAGTGGAGATAGTTTGGATAAGCATGCGTATGAGATAGACAGTATTTAAACTCAATAAGACCTTTGGCCAAGTAATGTGTATGTGCCTATCTGAAGTGCAACAGTTCTTGCTTAAATAGAAATAATTCCCGAGTTTAGTATGGTAACTAGGGTTGTTATGTTATAGATATGTTAATTTGGAAAATCAAGTCCTGAGGTACATTGACATTAATTTGGCAAAGCCAACATTTGATTTCAAAATCAAAATTCAAAAAAAAAAAATGTTTTGTCATACAAAGCCTTCAAGTTAAGGGGAGTATGTTGAAGTATCAAACCTTAAAGGACACATTGGGCAAAGGAAATGATTATTGGCAAGGTTATGAAGGAGCTACCAACTGACATGCTGAAACATAGTTTGAAATGAATGTATCCCTAACTCCGCTGCTTGGGGTCTCCACCATTCATGTTTTCAACATCTTGAAGATAAAAGCCACAAATGCAAAGCTTTTTATCATTCCAATGGAAGACTTGAACAAGCATCAAAAAGGAACCAATGAAAATACTTATGTTGATCACCTCGGTTTGTGAGTTGATGGAACGACTGTAAGTATTATTCATGGATATCATGCATACATATCACATCACACTTTCTTGTCTTGTATTGTCTATTCCTTGTCAAAATGAATAGCAAACACCCTGCAACGTAAAGAATTAAAAGAAGATATTGAATCAAGGGGGCATGGAAAGCCAACTCGCTTGTAGAAGCTCCGGTCATTTTACAAAGAGAAGAAATACGTACTTGTATAAAGAACTACACGGCAAAAACATCAATCAAAGCTTGCATCGAAAAAATCTTTGGTTTGAGCCTACACAAGGGGGCAAAGTTTCTCCTTTTCAATTCTTTTAGTTTATATACCAAATATTTTCAAACTCAGTTGTATTTTGTCACGCTGAGGGCAAGGAGAAGATATGAGGGCCAACTAAAAATAGCTGAATTTTTGCGAAAGGAAGAACAAAAGAATGGAACAACAAGTTAAGCTAGAATACTCAACTAATAAAGGGTCAATCAAATCGAATTCAAATCTCAAGTCAAAGTGCCCAATTTAGGATCGAGTATCTGAATCCAGTTTAGGATCGAGTATCCAAAATCCAGTTACGATCGAGTATCACAATCCAATTTAGGATCGAGTATCTAAATCCAGTTTAGGATCAAATATCCAAATCCATTTAGGATAGAGTATCCAAATCCAGTTAGGATCGAGTATTCTAATCCAATTTAGGATCGAGTATCCAAATCCAGTTAGGATCCAGGATCGAGTATCCCAATCCAATTTAGGATCGAGTATCCAAATCTAGTTTAGGATCGAGTATCTCAATCCAATTTAGGATCGAGTATCCAAATCCAGTCTAGGATTGAGTATCACAATCCAGTTTAGGATCGAGTATCCCAACTCGATTTAGGATCGAGTATCCAAACCCAATTTAGGATCGGGTATCCAAATCTAGTTAGGATCGAGTATCCAAATCTAGTCTAGGATTGAGTATCCCAATCCAGTTTAGGATCGAGTATCCAAACCCGATTTAGGATCGAGTATCCGAACCCAATTTAGGATCGAGTATCCAAATCCAGTTAGGATCTAGTATCCAAATCCTGTCTAGGATCGAGTATCCAAATCCAGTTAGGATCGACTATCCCAATCCAATTTAGGATCGAGTATCCAAATCCAGCTAGGATCGAGTATCCAAATCCAATTTAGGATCGAGTATCCAAATCCAGCTAGGATCGAGTATCCAAATCCAATTTAGGATTGAGTATCCAAATCCAACTAGGATCGAGTATCCAAATCCAATTTATGATTAAGTATCCAAATCCAGCTAGGATCGAGTATCCAAATCTAGTTAGGATCAAGTATCCGAATCTAGTTTAGGATCGAGTATCCAAGTCTAGTTTAAGATCGAGTATCCAAATCTAGTCTTGGGTACAGAATCCAAATTTTGATTAGGTCCAGAACCTAGAATCTTTTCTAAGTCCAGAGCTTAGCTCGGGTCCAAAATCCAAATTTTCCTTAGGTTTAGAACCTAAAATCATTTCTAAGTCCAGAACTTAGCTCAGGTCCACAACCCAAATTTTCCTTAGGTCCAGAACCTAGAATCATTTCTAAGTCCAGAACTTAACTAGGGTCCAGAACCCAAATTACCCTTAGGTCAAGAACCTAGAATTACACTTAGGTCCAGAAACTAAAATTATTCTTAAGTCCAGAACTCGAATCGGGTCCAAAACTCAAATTTTTCTTAGGTCCAGAACCTAGAATTATCCTTTAGTCCAGAACTCGAATCGGGTCCAAAACCCAAAAACCTCAACCATCTCAAAAATTAAGTCTTATTGCTTTTCACTCTCTTTAACTAAAGTCTCAGATCATTCAAGCAGGGGGCAAACTGTACACCCTTAATTTTTTACCCAGTCCGGTCCAATATATTTTAGCTAGTCCAAAATAATTTTTATGATATCTTGATTAATTTTAATATTTATTTTAGTAAAAAATGGTGAAGTGAATAAAAATTCAAAAAAAATAAAAAATAATAACAAATAACAAGGAAAAATTAAAAATCCAGCTGCGGCAGCTTTTTCGCCAGCGCAATTTTTTCGCAGCAGTTTTTTTTTGCCAGCGCATTTTTTCCGCAGCAGTTTTTTTTTTTTTGCCAGCAAAATTTTTCCGACGCAAATTTTCGAAAACCTAATGCAATTATGTTTCGGTTTCCTTTTCTTAATCAATATTATCTTCATTAAATAACTAGAATTATACATCAAATTCTTCTATAAATAAGGACTAAACAACACAAAAAAGGAGAAAGAAATCGGAGGTGAAATTGATCAAAAATTAGACAGCAACTGAGAAGGAAAATCTTGAATAAAGCTAATTTTTTGAGAGAGCAGAAAAACAATTCAAGCAATTCAAAGGCAGTAAAGCTTGTCCTTGACCTTGTTCATCAAAGAAGCAATTTTTGGTGTAACCTATGAAAGAAAGTTTGAATTCTTAATTTCTTTTTATGTTTTCACAGTAGCTTAATCATTTAATTGTTTCTTTTAATTCAAAAACCTAAGAACTCTAATTCACCTTTTCTAAAGTTTAAAAACCTTGATTCGTTGCTTTGTTTTCCAAAAAGCTTCAAATTATTATTTTTGTTTCTTCAAAATCTCAAAAACCTAATTTTCTTTTCAAATTTTCAAAATCCTAAATTGAGTTTTGTTTCTTTCCAAAAGCCCTAAAAACATCTTTTTTTTTCTATAAACTTTAAATCATTTTGTTTATTTTCATAAAACTTCATAAAATTATCAATTGTTTTTCTAAATTCTAAAACCTAATTCATTCTCCGAAACCCTAATTCAAAAATCCTAAAACCCTAATTCAACTCCCAAACCTAAAACCGTGAAACCTAATTCCCTTAAAAACTTAAACTCTAATTGTTTCTAAACCCTTTAAAACTTTAAAAAATCATATCAACATAAATGTTATAATTTTACACAGTAAACTTAAAAACATAATGCAGTAACCGAAAATCATAAATCAAAGTATTTTAAAGTGTCCAAAACCTAATTTCATGATTATACATCTCAAACCCTGATTTGGTTAATCAAAGAACTTTACCAACTTTTTAAATCATAAAACTTTTTCTCCATTTTAATCCCATTAAAATCACAGTAGCTTCCAAAACCCTAAATACATGGAATCTTAAATAGAAACAGTAGCCCTAATTTGAATCTTTACTTGCCTTATTCAATTTTATATTTGATTATGCTTTGATTTATTTTATATACTTTAATTTATTTAAGTTAAATGCTTGGTTTATTTAATTTATCATGGATGGATGTTTACTCTCTGTTGGTATTGATATTTTTTATTAATGATTTATTTATTATGAATGGTTATTTATTTTTATTGATTTATTTTAAATTTCAAATGTTGTAAGAGGTATGTTTCCACTTTTTGGGTACCTCATTAGTTAAATATCATGTAATTTAAAATGCTTTTCTATTTTAGAACCAATGTAAAGGACATGTTTCTACCTTTCGGTGGGTGTCCTATTTAGGCATGGGATGTAAGGACATGTTTCCATCTTTGGATGGGTGTCTATTCATTTGCTTTGTTTGGACATTGTTTTGATTTTTTTTAATATGATGATGCTTTATTTTAATTATTGTGTGTAATATGGATAATATTTTTATATTTAAGAATTTTATAATATTAAGACCTGTAAAGGAGGCCGGTTCCAATGAACCGGGCGTTGTGGGGGTGCTAGGCCATTTCTCACCTTCCCCACACATACCTAACTTTTCGAACCCATTAGGGGGTTGGTGATTCCTTAGGAATCGAGTCATCTACCCCTTTCTTTTTCCCGGCTTGTCCAGGTGGCGACTCCATTTTCTCCGGACTTAGGTTCGTGTTCTCTAAGGCCCTGAGCCTCAACAGTGCCGAAGTCACAAGAACCATTCCACCGGGAGTGGGGACGATAATCCTCGCTCACAGCAGGTTATAACCGAGAACTCACATCTGGCTTATCACATGTTATTTGGTAAGTTTTATTTTTGGGATGAACCTTATCTATTCCGGATTTGCAAAGATGAGTTAGTTCACAGGTGTGTGGCTGAGGAAGAACAACTGAGTGTTCTTCAATTTTGTCATGACCTTCACTGTGGGGCTCATTTTTTAGGAAGAAAGACTGCAGAAAAGGTGCTTCAAAGTGGTTTTTACTGGCCTACTTTATTTAAAGATGCTCAAGACTATTGTAAGCACTGTGATCATTGCCAAAGAGTAGGTAACATTGGGAGGAGGAATGAAATGCCCCTTCAGTCATATATTGTTGTTGAACTGTTTGATGTGTGGGGAATAGACTTCATGGGTCCTTTCCCCAAGTCCTTTGATTATGAATACATTTTAGTTGCTGTTGATTATGTTTCCAAATGGGTGGAAGAAATCCCCATCCGTACTAATGATGCTAATATTGTTGTTAAATTTGTGAAGGAAAACATTCTTAGCAGGTTTGACACACCAAGGGTGATAGTCAGTGATGGGGGGAGTCATTTTTGCAACAGGCTTTTTGAGAAGTTAATGCACAAATCTGGCGTGAAGCACAAGGTGTCAACTCCATACCATCCATAGACTTCTGGGCAAGTGGAAACATCGAACAAGCATCTAAAAGGAATTCTGAAGAAAACAGTCAACACATCCAGGAAGGATTGGGCAAACAGATTGCACGATGCACTATGGGCATATCGGACTGCTTTCAAAACTCCTCTAGGTATGAGTCCATATCGATTGGTGTTTGGAAAAGCTTGTCACTTACCAGTGGAGTTGGAGCACAGAGCATATTGGGCAATCAAGACTCTGAAATTGGACTTGGACAAAGCAAAGAGAGAAAGATTTCTGCAAATTTCAGAGTTAGATGAGCTGAGGAATGAGGCTTATGAGAGCTCGAGAATTTACAAGGATCGCACTAAAGCACTTCATGACAGAATTATAGTGCGAAAGACATTGAGTCCAGGTATGAAGGTTTTACTTTTTAACTCACGACTCCGTCTTTTTCCAGGTAAACTCAAGTCTCGATGGAGTGGTCCTTTCGAGATAACTCAGGTATATCCTTCTGGTGCAATTGAATTACTTAACTCTAGAACAGGTGAGACTTTCAAAGTGAATGGACAGAGAGTTAAGCCATACAATGAAGGACTTCAGGAAGTGAGGGTCATTGACAGTACTTTGATTCATGATCCCTAGGCCTTGCATGATGTCCAGCTATATGACATTAAAGAAGCGCTAAATGGGAGGCAACCCATCGGTTTGCATTTATTTTTTGTAGTTGTAATTTTAAGTTTAGCGAGTTTTGATTTATGTTCGGCTTCAATAAATGGACTGTGCTTTGATCGGTTTTTCTTTACTTTGTGTTTCAGGGTGTTTAAAGAAGAGGGTTTGCAAAATTGTTGAATAAAAAAAAGTGTTAAAAGTGAATAAAAAGGCAGTAGGTGACATGGCCAAAGGACTTGGTCGTGTCCCTTGGCCGTGTCACACACTGGACATGGCCAAGCTTTTTCAAAAAAAAAATTGTTCGATTTTACAAACTTAGTACAGAATTGGACACACCCAGGGGACACGGCCAAGTCACCTGGCCGTGTCCCCCAAGATCATTAGACACGGCCGTGTGCTCTCCACTTGGCTGTGTCCCTCCACTTTCACACACCAACACGGCCAAGTCAACACACACACGGCCGTGTCACTCCAATTTTACACTTTTAAAAACCTGATCTAGCCCAGTTTCTTTTCATAAATCCCTAATTTCCTATTCTTCATCTCTCTCGTTCTCTCGCTCTCTGTAACACCAAAACCATAGCTTTTGATTTCAAAACTCCACCTCTTCCATTAAAACTTCAAATTACTTCAACAAAACTTGAGATAATCACCTAAAACTTCCTCTTTACTCGTATTATTTTGATTTAATTCAGTTTTGGGTGTTAATTTTTCAGATCTCAAGATGCCAAGAACTAAAACTGTCTCACACCGTAAGAAGAAGAAATCTAATACTGAAGGAGCTTCTTCCTCTTCCTCCACTTTATCTTTTAAGAGGGCAAGTCTTTTGGCTCGGGGTTTTTTCCCGACAAGGTATGTGAATGACGAATCTCTAGATGCTTTGCAAATTAGAACTGCTTTTTATAGATATGTGCAATATCTTGGGTGGGAGACTTTTGTCTCATTGAGATTTTTGCAGTTTGAGGAGCTTACCCTAGAATTTTTGACAACTCTTAAGGTGGAAAGAGATGATAAGAAAATCTGCAGGAGACTGTTGTTTAAATTAATGGGTAGATCATTTGTGCTTACTATTGATCAGTTGAATGATATCTATGGTTTTCATCAGCATGGGGAAAGATCGATACCCAAAGATTTTAGACAACAATTTGCTTGGGGAGCCTTAGACTCGGGTACTTATGTGGCCAAATCGGCCAAAGCATCTAAATTACGGAACCCTACTTTGAGATATTTGCACAGGTTTATGTCATGTGGGTTCTTTGCTCGGAAGGAGAGCCCGGGTGTGGTTGAGTCGAGTGAGCTATTTTTCTTGGATTGTGTTTTGAATGAAATGAATATTAGTGCCAGCTATTGGTTAGCCAATATTTTTGATACTGTAGCTAATAAAAGGAGGGGGGCAATTTGTGTTGGATGTTTGATCACCACATTAGCAGTAGCCCTTGTTGAGGATTTTGACCCGAGTACTACTCGGATGACTCGAATTTTGGGTAATGATTCCTTGGATTTAGCTACCCTTGAGAAGATGCACATGGTGGTGCATAGGAGAGGGACTTATGTGATGCCGTCAGCTGAGCCTGAAGCACCGGGGGATAGGCAGAAGAGGGCACGGGTCGAAGAGGAGTCTGACTCGGATTCTCTTGACCTAGATGAGGATGCTCCGGTCTCGGAACATCAAGAGGTACTTCTGAGGATTGAGGCCCTGGAGGGCAAAGTGGATCGACTGGATAGCAAGGTGGACCATAACCATGCTGAGATCTTACAGCAGATGGAACAGATTAACAGTATCCTTGCAACGATCTTGAGTCTCCATCCCTCAGCTGCATCATCTTCCCACCCACATTTTCCATAGATTTTCAGTCCTTGTTTTATTTTATTTAGTGTACTTTTGTTTTATTTTTCATTTTTGTTTTTCATGTTAACATTTTGTGTTTGGATATTTTATTGTACTTTTGTTATAAAACTTTTGTGTTTGTGATGGAAAGCTAGGGTTTTTGCCTCACCAGGTATATGGAAGACAGGTTGTCCTTTAACTCTTATTATTTATTATTTTTGTTTTCCATTGAGGATAATGTCAATTTTAAGTGTGGGGTACTCTTTAAGCTTTTCTTTAATTCGTGTTTTGTTTGTCGCTGTGTGTTGTATCGTGTTATGCATGGCATAATTGTTGAAAATTTATTGATCTTTTCTTTGATTCTAGCATTATAGTTGAGACTTTAGTATCAGCATGGAAATGAGCATTTGAATTCATTCGGGATTAATTTTCGCATTCTGCGATTCATGACATATAATCTTTGTGAACCCACCTGTGTTAGTTTTGAGCCTCATAAATTTGATATTATTGTCAATTGATTTTCTTTTCTTAAGTGTGCACCTTCATGATTTAGCATCTCTAGAGTTTGTTTTTTCATACTAATTGAACTCACATTATGATTTAATTTCAAGTTTTAAAGTGATGAAGGCAAATTAGGTTAGCCCTTTAGTTTAAAAAGACCTCCCTTAATATTGATTTCCTTAGTGAGCCAAGTTGAGCTTTTGACCTTTTCTTGTTTGATCAACACAATTCTCAACTTAACATGTTCTTATTTTCATCATACCTGCATTAAGGAATGGAGTTTTGTGATATGACAATAGGGTGGTTTATTTCAAAGTGTGGGGTAAGCGATAAAAATTGTTTTTGGTATTGCTATTTGGGGTTGAAATGCATACTTAGCACATTGTATTAGATTAAGAGTTGACTATTCTTTTCTTCTACAATTAAGCTAGATGATCTATGCAATGATATATTTTTTATATATGTATTTTAAAATATATATATATATGTTTATTAAAAATATATATATAAAAAAATAAATAAAAAAAGAAGAAAGAAAAGTTATATATATATATACAAAATTCATATATGTTCTAGCATTGGTCATAAAAAGAGGAATGTCGACTCATCTATTATTCTTTAAGTATGCAAGTATATGAAAGTATTAAGGTTGGTGAGTATTCTATTTGAAGGAGTTATGAGTTTCTTAGCAAGAGTAGTGTTTAGTTTAGACACTCCATTTCTTGATGCTCCAGCCTAAATGTCTTTTCTCACACCTTTACCTTAGCCCCATTACATCCAAATGAAAGACCTTCGGATTATTTCTTGAGAAAATCAGTGAGGGAGATTGGATAATTAAGCAAGTTTATGGCAGTATGCAGTTATGAATGGTTTGAGTGATCAACTTTTTTTAAAATCGAGCGAAACACTTAGAAGAGAGATGAGATTTGTATGTCTGAATTAATGAATGAGTTAAGAAAATCTTGATTGAAGGAAATTGCAATTATTTATGTCTGATTCTTAAAGTATATCATCTTATGTTGGAATTATAGTTAAGGTTGTGTGAGTTTTTAATTTATTCCATGTGAATTTGTTTGAGGACAAGCAAAGTTGTAAGTGTGGGGTAGTTGTTTTGTTAGTTTTTGTCATAGATTTGTAGTTTGTTTAGTATGATAATTATTGTTTTATTTAGGTATTTTGTTAGTTTTTATCGGTTTGTTTAGTGTTTTCATTAATTTTGATAGTTTTAGTTTATTTTAGTGTTTGTGTTAGTTTGATCTAGTTTTTAGTATAGTGTTTATGTTTTGTTGGTTATTGTTTATTTACTTTTTGTTTAAAGTTTGTTTGATGTTTTGTTTTAGGTTAAAAAGCCAAGGAACCAAGACTGAAGAAAGATTGCACAGTAGCTGACACAGGCAGAGGACACGGCCAAGTCACTGGCCGTGTCTCATATCCAGCTAAAGATGGAAATCAAGCACAGAGAGAGACACATTCAAGGGACACGGCCAAGTCTTGTGGCCGTGTCCCTCCAAAGAAGACCCACACGGCCAAGTCATCTTGACTTGGCCGTGTCTCACTAATTCCAAAGGCAAAAGAGAGTTAAACTTCACAGAGGCAAACACTTGCAAGGGACACGGCCAAGTCATGTGGCCGTGTCCCTCCAACAAGGTGCAACACGGCCAAGTCAAGCTCCACTTGGCCGTGTCACTCAATCAAAGAAGAAGAAAGAAGAGTCAAACAGAAGTGGACACATGCAAGGGACACGGCCAAGTCTTGTGGTCGTGTCCCTCCAAAAATATACTCACACGGCCAAGTCACTTCTGACTTGGCCGTGTCCCTCATCAACCAAACGCGCACCGAATTTTAAAGCCGACGTTTCATATAAAAGGAAAAGAGGAGCGAGGGTTTAAAGGGTTGTTGACGATTTTGAGCATAATTTGAGCCGTCAGAGAAAAGAGCTAGGGTTTTAACTTTGTTTCCTTTGATTTTGATTTCACTTTGGATCAAAACTAGTTAGATTAGATTGTTCTAGCCATTGTTTCATCCTTCTTGCAAGATTTGAACAAGAGATTCTTCAGAACTTCAAGGAGTTGTAACTTGGTTTTGTTCTCGAACTTATTCTCTTTATTTTTATTGAATGGATATTATCATGTCTATTTTGATTTCTTTGAACATTAATGAGATGAATATGTTTGATTGCATTATGAACTAATTTGATCTAGTCTAGGGTTTGTATGGATTTGCTATGATTGTATGAATTGGTTATCCTCTTAGCTAATAATTTCTATAGCCTTAATTGAATGAAACATTGTTAATATATAATTGATTGATCAACAATTATGTGTTTAAATGTATTTAATGATGGATCGAGAGATGAAGTTTAATACTTGAACAATTCAATTAGGGACTTAGGTGAATTAGAGATATAACCTATTAAAAAGATTATTTCACTTATAACAAGATTAGTTGAGAGAGGTTTGAATGTGAGAGCTTATTTCCTTGACTCGATTAGTTGAGTTGTTTGAGATTTAATCTTTGAAATTGAATTAGTTAAGAGGAATAATCGTTCATACATATAAGTAGTAGAGAAGTGCAAACCCTAGACCCTTTTATCAAGTGAATCAAAACATCAGCTTTTGTTTATTTTTATTGTTTTCAACTTCAATCAATCTTCTTCATTCTTTGCAATTTAAATTTCTTTACTACTTGTTACTTTTAATTTGATAATCAATTACCCACTTTGGCTTCCTTGTGAGACGACCTTGGGGCGATCACCTTTGCTACAGCTACCTCGTATACTTGCGAGTGACGCTTTGTGGTAGAGTTAATTCGAGCGCAACACTTATTAAATAAATATTTTGGATAAACTTTGGGTGTAATAAAGATATATATGTATATTTATTTTAACAAGGAATGTTTTATCTATTACTACTTATAATGATGGTTTGATGTTAAAGTTTTAAGGATTGATTTAATTCAATTCGACTGTGACATCCTTATATTCGGTATACGTATATTACATATTGAGAGTATATGTGGTGTACGTATATGAGGTATAGGGGTGTTAAAATTATTTAGTAGAAGAAATGGTACTCGTTCAGCTCATGGTTTCCTCTTAAGAGAGAAGGTCGCGGGTTCGAATGAGGGAGGCGACCTCATTTAAGACCAAATAAACAAATAACTGCTCGGAAACCGTGAGGTGAACGGGTACTGTGGCGGACTCCCAACAGACTGGGACGGTTTGTACACCGAGCCCACCGGTATAACAGGGGGACGCTACAATTAAATCGTCCCAGTCTGTCGGGAGTCCGCCACAGTACCCGTTCACCTCACGGTTTCCGAGCAGTGATTTGTTTATTTGGTCTTAAATGAGGTCGCCTCCCTCATTCGAACCCGTGACCTTCTCCCTTAAGAGGAAACCATGAGCTGAACGAGTACCATTTCTTCTATGAATTTAATTATACCTTACCCTGTTAAAGATGATAGTGTAAGTTTTAAAGTTAAAAATTAAAAGAATATTTTTTCAGTTTTAGAAAAACCAAAAAAGAGAAATTTAAATTTATTAATGGCTCACTCAATAAATGAATTACAAATAAATGATGTTATAAAGGTAAAGTCTGAACAATTTTGTAATTTAAATAATAATTATCATTTTACAAAAGATAAATGAACAATTAAATAATAAATTTACACAAGAAAAAATTTGTAAATTAAAATTTCAAATTGAAAAAGATTTATGTGCTGATATTCCAAATGCATTTTGGAATAGAAGGCAGCATATGGTTGATTTACCATATGAAATGGGCTTTGATGAAAAGTCTATTACAACTAAAGCTTGGCTCATTCAAATGGCACTTGATATAATTGAATTTTGTAAAAGGAAAATAAATGATTTGAAAAAATAAAAGATTAATTATGAAATCTAGAAGCTCATGGTCTTATGTTGCATTTTATGTAAACAAGACATCTGAAATAGAAAGAGGAGCACCTGGATTAGTAATAAATTATAAATCTTTAAATAAAGTTTTAAAATGGATTAGGTACCATATTCCAAATAAAAAAGATTTATTACGAAGATTATATAAAACTAATATTTTTAGTGATATGAAATCAAGATTTTGGCAAATCCATATTAATCCTAAAGATAGGTATAAGACTGCATTCACTGTTTCATTTGGATAGTATGAATGGAATATTATGCCTTTTAGTTTAAAAAATGCACCCTCTGAATTTCAGAAAGTGATGAATGATATTTTCAATCCATATACTAAATTCTGTATAGTTTATATTGATGATGTATTAATCTACTCTACAACTATAGATGAATATTTTAAACATTTAAAGACATTTTTTATGATAATTAAACAAAATGGATTAGTATTAAGTAAAACTAAAATGTCTCTGTTCTAAACTAAGATTAGGTTCTTAGGACATTCTATAGAACAGGAAATCATAAAACCTATAGAGAGAAACTTACTCTTTGGTGATAAGTTTCCTGATCAAATTCTCAATAAAGCTCAATTATAAAGATTTTTAGGTTGTTTAAATTATGTTATAAAATTTTATCTCAACCTAAATAGAGCTATAAAACCGTTACATGATAGGTTAAAGAAGAATCCAGGCCCATGAACTGATGTCCACACTGATATAGTAAAACAAATAAAAGTCTTAGTAAAGACTATTCCTTGCCTTCATATCGCTGACCCATTAGCTTCTAAGATAGTAGAAACTGATGCATCAGATATAGGATTTGATGGGATTTTAAAATAAATTAAAGAGAGAAAAGAAACCATAGTCCAGTTTTATTTTGGACATTGGAGTCCAACCCAATTAAACTATTCTACTGTTAAGAAAGAAATTTTGAGTATTATTTTGTGTATTTTAAAATTTTAATCTGATTTATTAAATTAAAAAATTTTATTGTGTATTGATTGTAAAAGTACTAAAGAGGTTTTACAAAAAATGTAAAAAACCTTTCTTCAAAGCAAATATTTGCCACATGACAAGCAATTTTAAGTATTTTTTATTTTGATATTGAATTTATAATGGGAGTAAACAATAATCTACCAGATTTTCTAACCCATGAATTTCTTTCCAGAAAATATGGGAAAGAAAAATAGAAAAAACAAGAATAAAGAAACCTTAAAGCCAGAATCTAATAAAGACTCTCCTAAAGCCTTGTCTGATCACTCAGATGAGATTACTAAAGTCATCATTAAACCTCCTAAGCCTTGGGCTGATATAGTAATAGAGGAAGAACAAAAAGCCCAGATGGAAAAATGGATCTACCAGCTGGCCGAGTCTACTAGAGGTGGTTAAAACTTTTCTAAATATGGAACATGAACCTCCTCCAGGGGTTCCAAGTGAGACTACTCTGATCTCATATTTAAAGCAACAAATAGTTATAAGAGAGTCTTCATCTCAAAAAACCCTATCTCAAAATATTTCTAAAAACAAGTTGATTGTTTTAAACCCATCAACTCAAATTATTTCTTTAAATTTTTTAGTAAAATATTCTAAATCAGAATGGTTTACTAAAATTTATTTTTCTACAGAATTAATTATTAAATATGGATCTGCTCAGCAGAACCCATGGAAGATAATTGAATATGTATTACCTAAAGGTTAGTTTTTTAAAGCTAATGATTTATCTAAACCTCAAGAGTATTTTTTAAATATTCTTATTGACTCTGAATCAATATTTTTAAAGCATAATTCTAATCAGAAGGAAAAGGATGTCACAACCTATTCCTCTTTTAAAATTAAAATAATTCTAAAAACCTCTGCATATTCCTGTGCAATTTAAAGCCCTTCCTAAAGCCTCTTATTGCTCATCCTATAACTATTGAGATTATATTGAAGTCTAGACCAAAGCCTTATTTTTTAAAAACCCTGACCAAACTTATTCCTAGCTGATATATTTCGATTCTAATATAAAGTTTGACAAACTACCCATGTGATATTTAGACTGGTGGTGCTACTATAGTAGTGAAGACCGTATACTATCACAAGACGTACTATTGGCCTTCCAATATTTTAAAGTCCACTTCAATCCAAGCCCATTTGAAAAGAAAATTTCCCCTCTTCTTCTCTTTTCAATGGCTTTTAATATTCCTTGGGTATACCAGTGGTATTTAGATACTGAAATACAACCTGGTTTCAATATCCCTGTGATATTAAGAAAAACTAAAATCAAATGGTGGAGTGCCTTTTGCAACTCTATATTTGAGAACACTGTAAAGCAGTGGCTTCTCAAAAAGAATTGTGGTGGTTTTGACCCAAAATTATCTGTTTCCTTTGGAGCCCAAAGAGCCCAAAATATTGTCTTTCTGATAGCTACTAAAACTCCTGAAGACTATAAAGCCTTAATACAACAGATGGCTAAATCTCTTCCTTCAACCTCTGAGCCCATAAAATTTCAATGGACTAGCTCTGCTGGATCTTCAAATAAAGCCCAATAAAAAATATCATCTAAAGCCCATTCGAGAAGAAAGAAGTCTCCTTCTTCTGACTCATTATCATCATCATCCGTGACATCTTCTTTCACTAAGAAGATGACTGTTATGGAATCCTGTCCCCTATAAAAATAAAAAGAAAAAAAGAAAAAGAATAAAAAGAAAAAGAAAAAATAAAGAAAAAATAAAGAAAAAAGAAAAGAAAAAGAAAAATAAATCTGACTCTAACTCAGACTCGTCAGAATAAAGGCAGAAAAAACCTCATTTCTTTACTAAAGATAATAAAAACGGTGTCCACTGACAAGATACTGTTCATCAATAGTATTCACCAGAGAAAACTAATAGTAAAGTCAGAAAAACTGTTCATCAATAGTTCTCAACAATAAAGCAAATAGTATCCCCGACAAGATACTATTCATCTACAGTTCAGACGCGTGAAGGCGCAGTAAAAGTAAATAGTAAGTACATATTACTATTCATCCATAGTACCAGACATGTGAAGAGAACAGTGTAAAAATTAAAGCTCTCTTTATATTTAAGGAGTTGTTTTTGAAGCTTGAAGACACTTCTTCTGAACCTCCAAAACCCTTAGGAGCTCTGAAGAAACTTGAAAACTTAGATTACTTCCTTCCCTTTTCTCTTTCACATATAGACATTCTTCCATACTTGTATCTCTACTGTTGTAAATCTCTCTTGTTTTGTAAGTTATATTATTTATACTTTAAAGTTTTTAAATTATGTATTGTATAAGCATGTTATGTACCAGCAGCTTGTTCTGATCTGGTACATCAAAAGCTTATTTTAAATCTATATTACTTGTAATTTTTATGTTTTAAAGAATTATTAGTATAAGCTGGACACCTGGTTGTAACAGCTACTGGTTGTGAGCAAGATTTTTAAGCCTTTGGTACCTGGTATAACGAAAGCAATATACTAATAATTTGTTTTCTTTTTATAGTTTCATATTTTTGTTTATTTGTATAAATATAAGATTTATCGGTATATCGGATGAAAACCCAGATATAAATTTAAGAGCTGAATCCGAATGTACAGTATTTCTATCTGCACTTGGGTGTAACAATTTCACGTACTAGTATATCTGTATATTTATATTCTGTATATTTTTCATTATTAATAAAGTATTTGTTTTATTTTAATATAGTCTTTTACATTTATATATTTCTTTATTTGAATTTTATTATCCCATAGGTTTTGTTGGTATATATATATATTACTTAATTAATATAAAAATCATCTTCCACTAACTACATAATTAATTTTTTAATAATTTAAAATAACATTTGACCAATTTAAAATATTGACTTATATATGTTATGTATATCTATATATATATATATCATATACATATTTTACTTTTTCAATTAAATATATATATTTAAATCATTTATTTAATTTTTAAAAATTAAAATTTTTTAAATTTTAAGATATTATAATTTTCCCCCTCTAAAAAAATAAATTTCGTCCTCGAAATTATCTGCTTTCAAGTCTAAAACAACTGGGGATATTGACTCTGCATCATCTACTCACTTTTCCATGTTGTCTCCTCAGTGGCATGATTCTTCTAAAGAATTTTCACAAGTGGTACTTTCTTATTCCTCAACTCTTTCACTTTTCGTACTAAGATGGCCATTGGTTCTTCCTCATAAGTCAGATTTGGACTCACCTCAATTGACTCTACTGACAAGATGTGAGATGGGTTTGACCTGTATCTCCGAAGTATAGAGACTTGGAAGACATTATAAATTTGATCCAACTCAGACGGCAAAGCTAGCCTATAGGCCACTGGTCTAACTCTCTCTAGTATCTCATAAGGTCCTATGAAACGAGGACTCAACTTCCTTTTGCGGCCGAATCTCAAAATTTTCTTCCAAGGAGACACCTTCAAAAATACTTTATCTCCCACATTGAACTCTATGTCTTTTCTTTTTAAATCTAAATATGATTTCTGTCGGTCTAAGACTACTTTCAGACAATTCCGAATCATCTTTACTTTCTCTTCTGATTCTTTAATCAAATCGGGATCAATCAACTTACCTTCTCTAACCTCATCCCAACATAGAGGTGTTCTGCACCTCCTACCATACAATGTCTCATAAGGTGCCATCTCAATACTGGACTAATGACTGTTGTTAAAAGCAAACTCAATCAGTGATAAGAATCTATCCCAGCTCCCAGTAAAATCGATGATACAGCTCATCAACATGTCCTCTAAAATCTGTATCACTCTTTCTGACTGCCCATCTGTCTGAGGATGAAAAGCAGTGCTAAAATATAACCAAGAGCCTAAAGCATCCTGCAAACTCCTCCACAATCTCGATGTAAACTGAGGATCTCGATCAGATACCAAAGAAACTAGAACTTCATGTAACCTCACTATCTCACTGATATATAGCTCAGTCAGTCTCTCAAGAGAATAATCCATTTGAACTAGAAGAAAATGAGCTACCTTCGTCATCCGATCAACTATTACCCAAATCGCATCATGCTTTTTCAAGGTCAAAGGCAATCCAGTCACAAAATCCATCATCACTCGCTCCCATTTTCACTCTGGCACTGATAATGGCTGAAGTAATCCTAAAGGAACCTGGTGCTCAGCTTTCACTCTCTGACAAGTGAGATATCTATATACGAACTCTGCTATGTCCTTCTTCATACCTGACCACCAATAATACTACTTCAAATCCTGATACATCTTGGTACTCTCAGGGTGCATAACATAAGCTGACTAATGTGCTTCCTCCAAAATTACCCTTTTTAGTCCTCATCATCAGGAACACACAACTTATCTCTGTACCATAAATTGCCATCACTTCAAATATGAAAGTCTTGACTCTCCTCTTTTTGGTAATCCAATACAAGCTTATGGATTTTCTCATCTACCAAGTGAGTCTCCCTAATCTAATCCAATAACACTGGCCTCAACTAAAACTGAGCCATTAAAGCACCATCATCACAAGACTCAAATCTAGCACGCAACGCTCTCAACTCAACAAGCAACAAGAGTGAAAAAGCAGTCAAACTTGTCAAAGACTTTCGGCTCAAGGCATCAGCAATAACATTTGCCTTGCCAGGATGATAATCAATTAAACAATCATAGTCTTTAATCAATTCTAACCACCGTCTCTGCTGAAGATTCAATTCTCTAAATACCTAGATATTTCAAACTCTTGTGATCCGTAAAAATAAAACACTTCTCCCCACACAAGTAATTTCGTCAAATCTTCAAGGTAAAAACTATAGCTACTAACTGCAAATCATGAGTCGAGTAATTCAGCTCATGCGGCTTCAGCTGTCGAGAAGCATAAGCAATGACTCTATCCTCCTGCATTAGAACACAACCTAAACCACTATGTGAAGCATCACTGTAAATCACATAAGGTTTACCTTCCACAGGCAGGGTAAGGACAGGAGCCTGAGTTAACATCTCCCTCAGCTGCTCAAAACTCGCCTGACACCGATCTATCCATACAAATCTAACTCCCTTCTGAAGTAATATGGTGACTAGAGTAGTTATCATAGAAAAACCTTTCACAAACAGATAATAATAGCCTGCCAAATGCAGAAAACTTCTAACCTTTGTCATAGTCTTCGATGGACTCCAATTCAAAATAGCCTATTCAAAATAGCCTCAACTTTACTCGGATCAACTCTAATACCCTCTGTTGAAACCACATGACAAAGAAAAGTCACTTGATCAAGCCAAAACTCACATTTAGACAGCTTAGTATACAACTGCTTCTCTCTTAGAGTCTGCAATACAATCCACAAATGCTTGCCATGATCCTCCTCATTACGTGAATACACCAAAATATCATCAATGAAAACCACCACAAACTGATCTAGATAGGGTCTAAATACCTTGTTCATTAAATCCATAAATGCTTCTGGTGCATTCGTCAATCCAAAGGGCATCATGAAGAACTCATAATGCCCATACCTCGTGTGAAAAGCTATCTTAGGTACATCTTCACCTCTGACTCTCAACTGATAGTACCCTTATCTCAAATCAATCTTAGAGAATATTGTTGCTCCTTTCAACTGATCAAAGAGATCATCTATCCGAGGCAATGGATACTTGTTCTTGATGGTCACCTTATTCATCTGCCAGTAATCAATACACAATCTCAAGGTACTATCCTTCTTCTTCACAAAAAAATGGGCGCTCCCTACGGGGACACACTAGGGTGAACAAACCCTTTATCCAACAACTCCTACAACTGCACCTTAAACTCTCTCAACTCAGCAGGTGTCATATGATGAGTAATAGAGATGGGAGTGGTACCAGGCAAAAAATTGATACCAAACTCAACCTCTCTCTCAGGGGGTATCCCTGGCAACTCCTTAAGAAAAACATCTAGAAACTCGGCAACTGTGGATATACTGTCAAGCTGGGAACCCACTACTCTGGTACCTACAACATGAGCAAGATAAGCCTCACATCCCTTCCGAATCCTCCTCCTCGCTGAAACAGCTGAAACAAACATGGATGAAAGATGTCTCTGCTCACTTGATACCATCACATTTCTACCATCACAGGTTCTTAGGGTAACACACTTTTGCTGACAATCTACCACAGCCCCATGCTTGGATAACCAAGCCATGCCTAAAATTAAATCATACTCCCTGAAAGGCATCTCAATCAGGTCACCAAGGAATTCCTCATCCTGAACCACAACCGGAATATCTCGGTGCACCCTGCTAATCACAATACTATGCCCTAAAGAATTTATCACTAAAGCATTAAATCCTAGGGACTATAAATGCAAATCACTCACAGACAAGGTGGATGCACTAATGTATGAATGAGTCGACTGTCTGTCAAAGCAAGAACTGAAGTACCAAATAAAAAAAAGTATCAGCAATAACGGCTAAAACATCTGGCTGCCTCTGCATCACATATACCTGCTGTGATAGCCCTACCTCATCTGGTCTACATCCAACTGTAGAACCTCATCTCTATCCAGACCCAGATCTACCATCCCCACCAAAACCCCTGCTACTACGACCTCCTCTAACATTGGGTTGAGAAGCTGCAGTATCTGTCTGTCTATCCTCTGGTGGCTCTGGGAAATCTCTAAAGAAGTGATATAGTGACCCACATCTATAACACATTGTTGGTCCACCTGTCTTCCAGCAGGCACCCCTGAGTGCCCTACTACAATGGACACGGGTAAATGGAACTGGTCTCTAAACTACTAGGGTCGAAGCACTAGCCACTGAAAGTGCAGGTCTCGATCTCTGTCTCTGCTGCTGTACTGATCTGCCTGACTGCCTCTAGCTCCTACTGAATCTCTAAAAAAAATCATCATCGGCCTCTCTTCACAGATGAAGACCCTACCTCACTCTGGGGTCCCCTAGCTCTGGTCTTCTCATCGCTAATAGCTGCTGCAAGACCATGTGCTCTCTCAACACTCCTGGCAACTGCAACTAACTGAAAAAAATCTTGATACTAGGAGCCTGCTACAATGCACATGATAGAGGATCTCAGCCCCTCCTCAAACCTCTGACACCGGTCAATCTCATCAGAAATGATCCCACCAGCATACTAACTCAGCCGGGTAAACTCTATCTCATACTCCGACATTGTCTTGGTATCTTGCCTCAAACTCAAGGACTCTATCTTCTTTGCATCTTTATATTCCCTTGGAGTATACTTCTGCTTGAACTCCCGTAGAAAATTGTTATAGGTCAGAACAGGTGGATCATCCAGAGCATGTGAAACCATCTTCCGCCAATCACATGTATCCCTCTGCAAAAGAGATCTGGCATAATCAAACTTCTCCTTCGGAGTAGCTTGCAGCTGGATGAATATTCTCTAAACTCTGTCTAGACACTGCTCTACTATAGCAGAGTCTGTAGTACCAATAAAGCTCTCAGCTCTAAACTTTCTCAACTTATCATATTTCTTGGTTTGCAGCTGCGGCTGCTACTGGAGCCTGCCTCAACAGCTCCACCATATGCCGTACCCAGCCCAACAAAACCTCATCAACTGTTGGTCTCTCTGGCATAGGAGTAGGTGCCTCTCCAGCAATCTCAGCTCTAGCTCCATCTCCACCCTCAACAGGAGCCACACTCTCTATACTACCCTCTGCAGACTGATGCATCTGAAATACCATAACTACTTATATCTGTAAACACAGCAGAAATTTTCACATCAGATATTAGAAACTGTCAGTGTTAATGCATGTATCATATTTAAAAATCTCTATTTTCTTTCTCTCATAACCCACCTAGGTTGAGAACCTCAAACCTAGGCTCTGATACCAAAATAAATATAACACCCTTATACCCTATATATGTACAATACATACACCCAACATATGTAATATACAAATATAGGATACAAGAATGTCATAATCTATTTTAATAAAAACACCCTTACTTTTTGAATCTGTATAAACTTAAATCATTTAACTGATATAATGTAAATAATAGATAAAATATTTCTTGCTAAAACACATACATAACTTCATTACCAAATGTTTATCCAAAATATTTTTGATAGTTTGCGATATATACATATATATACATCAAAATATAATATAATATACATGAATGTACATGTTGGCAGTTTGTCTCCGATTTTGATGTTCAACAATCAGCTGTGCACTCAAGATCTCAAGCCTAGACTCGGCTCGGTCTAGACGAACTCTCCGGCTCAACCGGATCTACCCTGTCACCTGCATGATGAATAACAATTGTGCTAAGTCAAAAGCCTAGTAATACAAACTTTGATAACAATAAAGTTCAAATGCAATGCCAATGCACAATGCATAAGGATATTATATCTCATAACATTATATCTTAATATATTGCTCAATTTTTTCACAATTCATAATTCACATAAAAACAAACACAAGCATGGGCCCAAAGGATCTAATATGCTATTCAAATCTCAGAGTAACTGTTTTAGTCCAAGTTGACAACATGTGTCTAGCCCTGAAGGCAATCAAGTAATTGCTTAAAAGCTAGCCCCGAAGGCAAATCATGTCACAATGAGGATAACCTCATATGTAACATCCCAACTAGGCTTCAAGGGCTAAGCCCAACCCAGCTTCAAGGGCTGCTATATTATAGGCATGCCGCCAAATACAGAACTTTAAAAATTGAATAACATACTAGGCACACAATGTTTTCATAATTCCATTATCAATATCTTTCTTATTTTCTCATGATCAAGCTAGGCACAATGCTTCAATTATCTCAATTATATTAATATAGCCATCACCAATGGCTTTACAAAACATTTTTAATGTATACGTAACAAACCGCATTATCCAAACATTTTGGGTAATTATCATATCTTGCACATAGTTCACATTACATATAATGCATTTATGACATTATACAAATCATAGCATATTACTCAAGTACAAACAATGTAGTAAGTAACTTAATACATTTTCCAACCAAAATGAGTTAAGTCCAAATTTCATGCAAATATAATCAATAATTCAAAGTTTTTACTTACCTCTAAAAGCAACAAAATAAGCTCAAACACCACTTTTAACCTCCTCTTCCAAGATACTCGACACTTGGATTGAGCAACTCAAGTCTCCTCAAAGCCTAAACCAAATGTGATTATAAATAATCACTTAATAACACACTTATAGGCATATATAAAACCTCTCAACACAAGGATAAAGAACACAAAAGAAAATAAGGAAAAGAACTATCTAGGGCAAAATTTACAAATGACACGCTCAACAACACGGGCGTGTCAATGACCTTGCCCTAAACCCATAACATAGAAACTTTGACACACTCAGTGACATGGGCTTGTTAATGACTGTGTCCTAAGCTCTGTATTACAGCAGATAAAACACATCCATAGACATGGGTGTGTTCCTGCTCGTGCCAAAACTCCTACAACACAGTAGCTGTGACACGCTCAGTGACATGTCACTGCACGTGTCAAAACTCTAACAATACAGAAGTTGTGACACGCTCAGTGACATGGGTGTATCACTGCAAGTATCAAAACTATAACAGTACAGAAGCTATGACACACTCAGTGACATGGACGTGTCACTTCACGTGTCACCAATACTGAAAATCGAACCATTGACATGCCCAAAGACATGGCCGTGTCACTAGGTGTGTCAGGCCAAAAGATATCACACATAATTGACACATCCAAAGTTATCTTTCTTTACCCTTTCCATCTCTATTCAAAGTCAACCAAATTCATCATTTTACCATAAAATACTTGTATATACATCAAAACAACTCAATTAAAAGTAAAATACACATTTTAAAACCATGACTTCACAACTCAAAAGTTACATAACCCAAAACTCTGATTCTCTTCACCAAACTTAAACTATTTCTTCAATCCAACCCTAAATTCATAGTTAACTACTCAAAAGAACTTCATACATACTAATACCAACCATTAACACATACTACATCAAATATCCAATTCACACATATACAAACTTTCATGGAAGAAATCAAGGAAACAAGTTGGAAACTTACCAAATATGGAGAAAATTCCTAAAACTCCAACTTGAACACTTGAAATCCTTCAATTACTTGAGCTTGCAAGAAGTAAATTCCTCCTTTCCTATAATGAAGATAGCCGGCCTTCAATGGAGAAAAGAGAAGAAGATGATGATCCCCAAACTCATCTCTATCCAACTAATACCCTTTTAACCGTATAAATTTTTCACTTTAAATTTTCACCAAGTAAAATATATATTACTTAATTAATATAAAAATCATCTTTCACTAACTACACAATTAATTTTTTAATAATTTAAAATAATATTTGACTAATTTAAAATATTGACTTGTATATGTTATGTATATCTACATATATATATCATATGCACATTTTACTTTTTCACTTAAATATATATATTTAAATTATTTATTTAATTTTTAAAAATTAAAATTTTCAAAATTTTAGGATATTACAGCGAGTGTGCAAATCGCGAGGTGATGGACCATATGGATGCGCTGATGAGATAGTTCTAACATCCATCATCCACTCGTCCTCCTACAGATGATGTTGTTTCTAATAAGGATCTTGTTCTTGATGATCAAACTGCATATCTACAGGCCATTTATTTTTATTTTTTTTATTTATGGACACTAATTGTTTTATAGATACATTTGACATGTATATTTATATACATTTCAATTATGTTATGTAGATATATTATATATGTTCACACTTTTTTCATTTAATTTCATTCTTTTTCAAATTTCTAGTTAAACTCTTAAATCAAAAAAATATAACTGATATCAATAAAACAAATATAAAAATATTACTAAAATAAAAAAATATAAATAATATTTACAAAAATATAGAATATATAAAATAAAAAATTAAATAATATAGTTTGGAAATGGATATTTTCCCTTTCTAAAACTTTTCAATTCGTTTCGAATAGAAGCAAATTTTGTTCACAATTAGAAACAAAATTTCTCTTTTTAATAGAAATGGTTTGAAATGGATGATGATCTGTTTCTATTAGAAACACATTTTTTTCGTTTTTAAATTAAAATCAGTTGTTTAATTTCCCAAGCCATTAGGAATGAAATTTTCGTTTGTAATAGAAATGGATCATCATCTATTTCTATTAGAAACAAAATTTTGGTTCTCAAGTCAACTCGATTCAGAAACAGATGTGTGTTTTGTTTTAGATCTAGAATGGTATATTCTTTTCCATATTAGAAATGGACTATAAATTCTGTTTTTGTTACATTAGAAACAAGCATTTTATGAACAAATTTTTTTCAGTTTCAAATTTGTTTCCAACTTTATTTAGAAACAAAAATTTAAGGTTTAGAAATGAAATTTTTTTATTTCTAAACTGCTAAATTCTTATAGTGGAGGATTTTGTGAAATCTTTATTATTGGGAGCATTGAATTTTTTATTTGCAGGTTGCGTTGTTTGCTTATGAGAAATATTAAAATTACAAATAAAAACTCTAATGAAATTTTTTCAAAGAATTTTCTTTTAAAATTTATAAATTATTTTTAAAATCAGAGTGAGGGTTTTAAAGTGTAATTATTGTAGTACTTTTACGTCTTAGATATATATTTGATGTATATGGGATATACATATTATATGTATTTAGAATATAAGAGTGTTACATAGTGATACATATTTACTAACAAAAATAATTTAAATTAAAATACACAGCTCTATACAATGAAATGCAATATTTAAACATATCCTCATCAGCATACAATGTCCACCAACATATCATCATCACAATGATGGCCTTAAATATAATTTGATAGCATCTAACATTTTATTTCATCTCACAAAACACTATATATATACTATATAATATCCTATTTAAATAAATTCAAACAATGAATATAGTAATAATATTTGAAAGGAAATATTTAAAGGAATAGAATAACTCAACAAGCATAATTATATTTTGTTAGGCCAAAATTTAAAATTTAAATTAATGTAAATTAGTAATTAGTTATCTTTAAACAAGTATGTAATTATACATATATACATTCAGCATGTATATATAAAGAAATAAATCTAGAGATTTAAAAACTAAAGATTAGAATTTATTAATAAAAATAAACTAAACAATTAAGAAATATATGAACTAGTATTTCAATAAATAAAATGTTTAAAAAGGCCTAACAAAGCCCAAAAGAAAATATGTATGCATCACAACTCATAAGAAGCTAAATTA
Organism: Garcia nutans; assembly: GCA_947685225.1. Taxonomy (NCBI): domain Eukaryota; kingdom Viridiplantae; phylum Streptophyta; class Magnoliopsida; order Malpighiales; family Euphorbiaceae; genus Garcia; species Garcia nutans. The sequence goes on along the minus strand of CANTUV010000009.1, from coordinate 26,810,152 downwards.
TTTTAAAGTCATTATTAACAATAATGACTTAATAATAATAATGGTATGAAAAAATGACAACTCATAAGAAGCTTAATTATATTAAAGTCATTATTAAAAATAATTGCACAAAAAGTTCATCTTCACCATAGAAATGAATGGATGGTGAGATTAGAAACCATTTGGCCATTTACATGCATGCTTAAGCTTGATTTTGACAAGTGTAAGATGATTAAATTAAAATATTAATAAATGGGTGGTGGAAGCTTGCCATCTTTCACTATAAATAGGCTAATAATTGCAAAGAGATTTGATCCTTTCAAAATCAAGACCCACTTTGCTAAATTAATAGTTCTTATAGTAAAAAAAAAAATGCTTTCTTCAAGATATTTATTTTTTTTAGCTAATAGGATGCTTTCCAAATAATTAGTAGCATATCAATGAGCTCTAATCTTAGAAAACAAGAAAATATGAGTTCTAATTATTAAATTAAAGCATATTCCCAAAGTATTCATTTTAATTCAAATATAGATTACAATTTTGATTAACCGTAATTATAAATATTTATATAATACATCATATATATATATATGGTCATGTTGTAATTATATACTAATCTAATCCTAAATATATACATATATATAGTGTGTTGATTATTTAATGACATGCAATTATATATATTATATTATATTATATTATATTATATTATATTATATATGTGGTTATATATATTACAGTATATATAAATATATTTATATATACAGTAATATTGTTTATTTAATTATAATGCAAATATATATATGGTTATATATATTATGGTATTTATATATTTATATATATTATAATATCCATGGTTATAGTTAAATTAAAAAAGTATTTGGTGATTAATTAAAGTGTTGGTAGAGGTATATGTAGGTATATATCTAATATATACACAAAAGATATATAATATATACAAAGTATATACCAAACATATACTTATTGTATATCTTGAATACATATTATACATCTAACAAGATATACACATGTTGAATGCATAATGTACACATAAAGTATACATTATATATATATATATATTAGTTATATAAAGTATATATAAAATATAAATGACATATATATAAACCTAAAATACAAAAGATATATACACATGTATTTATGGATAGGAGATTGGAATAAATAAATAAATATTAAAAAGAAAAAGAAAGTCAGAAGGAAAAGATAATTAATGGTGGGAATTTAAAGTAAATTAAAAAAAATAGTAAAAAATCCATATAAAAATAATTTTTAAATACATATAAAAGTAAGGGGTAAAGTGGGAAATTGGCTTTTATAAGAAGAAGATCATCTTCTTCTTCCTCCATGTCCTTGACGAAATTGAAGAGAAAGAGAAAGAGAGAGAGATTCTTCCAAATACTCCAATATTTTACAAAAATTTCAAAGATTCAAGAAGATTTTGAGGAAAAAACCAAAAAAAAAAAACAGTAAGTACTTCTCTTAAAGCTTTTAATTTTGTATTTTTCAGCTTATGTATGGAATGTTTAATGAGAGAAAGTATTTAAATTGCTAAATTGGATAGAAATTGATGTAAAATAATGATTATGTGATAAATTACTGGTTGGTTGATTAAAATAGACAAGGTTGGTAAATTTAGGGTTATGGAGAGATTATGTACAAATTAGGATTGTGGGAAGAATATGTATCATTAGGGTTTCCAACAAGGGTGATTTTTAATTATTGAAATGAGATGAATTAGAGTTATTATAATGTAAATATTATGATTTTGTGGTTGAAAATATGATATGAGTGGATTTTGGTAAAGTTAGTGTTTATGGTTATAATATGTGAAATTAGGGTTTTTGTAAGAAATGTTTATAATTGTTAAATTGAATTTTCTTGATAACATTTTGGTATATGGGTAATGATTTTATGGTAAAATAATGAAAATGAGTTTGATATGTTGAATTTTTAACAAAGTAGTAAAGGGTGACAATAGAATTTTGTTGAGAATTTGGTAGAAGTGGTGTAAATAATGGAAGTTTGATAGTAACTTGGCATGAAAATGAATTTAAAGGAATTGGGAATATGAGAATATGATATAATGTGAAGTTTACGTGTTGAGTTGGTATTGTATATGTAGTTATTTTAAAATGAGAAAATTCACATAGTATATACAAGGTGGCATAGTTATGTGATGGGTGTCACATTGGGCATTTTGTTCAATGTAAATTAATGGTTGCACATAGAATATATTAGATTTATTACAGTGATGAGAAAATATGAGTAATTTGGGTATTAAGTATTAAAATGTAGAAAATATGTGAAATTATGAAAAATGAATAAAAGTGATAAGAATTGAAAATACATGAGTAATGTGATGAGATTTAATACTTTTATACCCCATATACATATAATATATACTCTCGGTATATATAAAGTACCTATATATAGTTCAGAAATGCCATGGTTTTCAATATTGCCAAAATTATATTTTCAAAAAAATATTTTAAAAACTTAAAATATAATTTAAACAACAAATAAAAATAGTTATTATTATTTCAAAGTACTAAAAACACATATTTTAAATAAATATCTCTCAAAAAAATTCGCCATAGTTTTTTCTATATTTTGGATAATTCCAAATTTCAAATTTCACAACCTAACTATTCATTCAACACATTCATTTCTCCAAAATAGCCTAATGGCTCAAATCCACCAACATTTTACAAAATATACATCCATTTATATATAATAATACGTATGTCTCTTTTATCCAAATTTTCAACATTTAACCCAAAGAAAATCTTTATAATTTATATCATGTAGATGTTTATAAATATAATGTACATACTTAAGTAAATTTCAACAAGTTTAAAATATTTATATGCAATGCAGGTGGCACTGGTTTATGGCTACTCAACAATCTTCACAATCCACCAGCTACAAACTAGTCCCTGTGTGGTCTAGCAGCACATCCGGATCCTCTGAATCTGCCCTATCACCTGCGTGATGAAATTCAATCGCACTGAGTATTTCGCTTAGTAGCACATACTTTGGTATAAAATAAATGATATTACATACATAATGCCAATAATGCACTATAATTCAAATGTCACCCAACATATCTACACATTTATTTAACATAGTAATCATCCATACACATTGGGTCCAAAAATGCTTATATAATGGTCTAGTTCTAGAAAAATTATCTTGGGATATTTCATTCATCTATGATACCAGTGTGTCTCAACCGAAGACTTAATGGGTCTATAACTAGTGTGTCTTACCCGAAAAGTCTGTGAAATTAGCGTGTCTCATCCAAAGGCGTAAAAATCCAGTAACAATAATCTGGAGCTAGACTTTATATAAGGTGACATGCAAACACATTTTTCTCATATTTCACATTTCTCTTATTTTTCTACATTTCTCATTCTATTTCATATTTTTGACTCATAAACCACATCATCATCACACTTAAATCAAATGTGGCTCACTTCCTCATTTTAGTACACAACTTGCACATTTCACATTTTACACATGCATCACATTTAGTCATTCTCCAATGGCTTATCATGCCATAATCAATACAAATCAAGCATTGTCATTTCAAACAATGTTACACACACACATTCATTAACATAAAGTAACATAACACATTCAACATATGAAATGGGTTAGATTTCAAGCAATGCATTAATTTAAACAAGTACCAAAGTATGTATAACATTAGATTTTATCACTTCCAAACTAAAAAGCCCACTTATCACCACTTCTTGAAATTGTCCTTCACCACTAGGGTCAGACAATTAGCTTCTACTCAATGCCTATTCAAAATGTGAATATATATCATACATTAAAACCATATTTTAAGGTGTTTAAAGCATAAAACACAAATTAAGGCACATTCCTTCAATTTTTCTTTTTCTTAGCCCTAATGCACTTTAATCTTAGAAATCTAATTCAACCAATTCCAAATTTAGAGCTTAAATATATTTAAAACATTATATTTTAACACATTTCAAGCAATAAAACTCAATTTAGAAACATTCCCTTCAAAATCCTAAAATGTGTCCTAAGTTTCTTCACTTTTAGTTCTTCATTTAACCAATTCTAAATGGTAATTTAAGCTCATTTCTATCATTAAAATCATTAAACAACATAATTTAAATCATAAAATCAAATGCACCATCATTTTTTTAAAAAATTCTTTCTAAAATCCTAATTCTCATTCTTCCTCTTCCAAACCCTAACCAAACCTATCCTTTTATTCAATCTAACCTTAGAACCATTATTTACTCATAAAAATAACTTCATTCATGCCCATTCCAACAATTATAACATTATCTATCAAAACCTAATTCACACATATTCATAAGCTTTAAAGAACTTCATAATTTTGAAAAGAAAGCTTACTTATTGGAAAGTTACCAAAACTACTCTTAATCCCTTGAAAGCTCGAAGAATTTGATGATAGAAAAAGCTAAAAATCTCCCTCTTTGGCTATGGAAAATTCGTCTTAGAGGAGAAGAAGAAGGAATTTAAGTTTTTGAATTGTTGACTTTCTTTTCTCTTTTAATTTTCTATCCACATATATATAATATTTTATTATTTTAATTAATTAATTAATTATTTTTAAATCAAATTTGTATCTTCTATCCAAAATTAATTTCTTTTTTGAATTTTTTTAAAAGTTTATTTACCATTTTGCCTCTCCTTTACTATTCATCTTTTGTCTTTTTCTATATTATGTTCAACTTTATATATTGTAACATCCTAAAATTTTTAAAAATTTTTAATTTTTGAAAAATTTGATAAAATAAATTATAATTTAAAGTAATGAATTAAATTAATGGTTTTAAATGAAAAATGAAGGAATTTTAAATAAAAAAGTGGAATATATGTGATATATATGCAAAATATACATAACATATATAAAAGTCAACACTTTTTAAAAGAAAAGGGTATTTTGGTAATTAAATCTTATAAATTCAAAATTAATAAAATAATTCAAAAAAAATTATTTTTGAATGGAAGAGGAAAATTTGGACTTTTAATTTATTAAAAAAATAATTAAATAATTAAAGATTAAATTATTTTAATATATATATGTGTGGTTTAAAAAAAAGATGAAAGAAAAAGAAATATTAAAGTCTTCTTCTTCTTCTTCTTCAAGGGCCGAATTTTCCATGGGAGCTAGACCAAGATTTTGATTCTTTCATACTCCATAAATTGAAGGATTTAACATGTTTCAAGTAGATTTTGGGTGATCTCCACCAAAATTAGTTTCCATCTCTTTTCTTTGAATTCTTTGAAAATTTGGATTATGTGAGTTTTGAGATTTTGATATAGTATGCTATAATTGTTGAAATTGGTGTGTATGATGTTATTTTGGGTATTTAACAATGATTCTAAGGTTAGATTGAAGAGATGATGGAGTTTGGTTAAAGAATAGTGAAGAGAGAGAATTTAGGGTTATGAATTTTTGGAGTTTTGAAAACATGAACTTTAATTGTGCAAATTGGTTCTACATGAGTTGTTTTGATTCATAAACAAGTATTTTAAAGTCAAATATTGGATTTGCTGGTGTTGGGTTGGAGTTTGAGAATGAAAGTGGAGATTTAGGGTTTTGGAAAAGTGATTTTCCAAAGTAGTTGAATTGTGTGATTTTATTTGTTTAAGCATGTTGTTTAGTATTAAAAGTGATGAATATAAGCTTGGAATGAGTAATGGATTATGTTGTATTGGAAAACCTTCAATGGGGGAAGGTTATGCCATTTTTGAGATTTTGTGTATAAGAGTGTATTTTTATAATATAAATGATTTAAATATATTAAAATATGTTTTTAATAATATAAATAAACTTAAAACACTAATTTAATTATAGTAGAATGGAATTCTAATGTTGAAGTAAGGAAAGGCTAAGTTTTTTTGAAAAATTATAGGAGTGATGTGTAATTATGGTTTAATGTTGGAAATGCCATTAAATGTGATACTAAATGATTATTTGTTATCACATTTGGTTTAGGCTTTGAGGGAGGTTGATTTGATTCATCCAAGTGGTGAAGGGCAAGTTGGAAAGATTGGATTGAAGGTTGTTTTTAGCTTGCTTTGGGTTGCTAGTAGAGGTATGTACAAACTTTGAATATAATGTTTATATTTGTATAACATTTGGACTTAACACATTTTGGTTGAAAAATGTGTTAAGCTACTTGGTTCATTAATTTTGTATGAATAATGTGCTATGACATTTGTAGTGTCATATATGTGTTAAATGCATTGTGAAAAGCCATTAATAATGGCTAAATTGTGTAAAATGTGAAATATGCATATTATGTGAAAATACCCAAAGTAATTGGGTAATGTGTTTTGAATGCAAAAATGAGATATGTGGAATAATGAAATGAATTGATATTGATAAAAATGAGAAAAGTGAGAAGTGAGAAAAATGAGAAAGATGTGAAAAATGAGAAAAGTGAGAAAAAAAAGTGAAAATAAGGCAATGTGCCTAGATTGAATATGTGAAAATGATAAAGAGATTAATAATGAGAAACATGAATAAACTGTGTACCTAGTATGTTATTCAATTTTCAGAGTTCTGGGTTTGGCGGCATGCCTATGATTGCCTACGGGCTATATGCTAGAATAGTGAAAAGACTGGGTCGTAAGCCAGGCCAGCTGATAAATATGATGTTTTTGGGGCGAAAAGACTAGGTCGTAAGCCTCAAAAACTGTAGCAGTCTAGCCGCGTTGAGGACCAAGATACGGGGGCCTAAGGGTCTAGCCGGGTTGAGGTCCAAGAGACTGGGGTTGTTACATTATTCATGGATATATTGCCTACAGGGCTAGACATGGTGTCATTATGGACCAAAACAGTAATTCTGAAATTTGAATAGCATATTAGATTCTTTTTGGGCCCATGCTTGTCTTTGTTTTAATGTGAATTAAGAATTATGATACAATTGAGCAATATAATGTTATGAGTTGTGCTTATGAAATATTTGAAAAATATAAGAAAGTGGATTGATGTGACATCTATATGCATTGTGCATTTGGTATTGCATTGAGTAAAATTGCTATTATCAAAGTTTGTACCACTAGGCTTCGGCTTAGCGTGATTGTTTCCATCGCGCAGGTGATAGGGTAGACCCATCTGAGCCAATAGTTGAGGTTGTTGAGTTGCTATCGAGATCAGAAACACTGCCAGCAGCATGTATATATTTTAATATTATTATACATTTTTGAGTTTTATGCATAATATATTATGTTTTGAATTTTACGTATTATATATTATAAAGAATGTTTGGGTCAATGTATTTGAAATGAGAAAGTAAGTGTGATTTAAATTATATATATCTATATCTATATAAATGTTTGAGAAACTTGGTGAAATTGAGAAGTATGGTTGAGATGGTGATTGAAAATTATTTGGGAGTGTTTTCTTTTTACAGGTTGAGTAATTGCTAAATTTTGGGTTGTCCAAATTATAGACAAAACTCTGGCAAATTTTTCCCAGAAATTTATATATATATTATTTATTTTGGATTCTTATCAAATAAATAATATTTATATTCTATTTAATTTTTATATATTTTGAATTTGAAATTTTAAATTGGAAATGTGAAATTTTTTTTATTAAATTGGTCTGTGAAATTTTTGTACCGTATATGCGCATTTTACATATGCTGAAAATATGTATTGTATGTATATAGGGTATAAGGGTGTTACATTTATTTTGGTATCAGAGCCTAGGTTTGAGGTTCTCGACCTAGGGGGGATGATAGAGAGAGAAAATGGGGGATTTGAAAAATAGTTTTTAATTGTAATACATGCATTGGCACTGGCAGTTTCTAATCTTCATATAGTATTTTCTGCTTTGTTTGCAGATATAGGTAGTTATGGCGTCTTGGCCGCATCAGACTGCTGAGGGTAGTTGTAAGCGGGGATTTTCGCCCCCACTCCCGGTGGAATGGTTCTTGCGACTTCGGCACTGTTTAGGCTCGGGGCCTTAGAGAACACGAACCTAAGTCCGGAGAAAATGGAGTCGCCACCCGGATAGGCCGGGAAAAAGAAAGGGGTGGATGACTCGATTCCTAAGGAATCCCCAACCCCTTAATGGGTTCGGAAAGTTGGGTACGTGTGGGGAAGGTGAGAAATGGCCCAGCACCCCCACAACGCCCGGTTCATTGGAACCGGCCTCCTTTACAGGTCTTAATATTATAAAATTCTTAAATATAACAATATTATCCATATTACACACAATAATTAAAAGAAAGCATCAATATATTAAAATCAAAGCAATGTCCAAATAAAGTAAATAAATGGACACCCATCTAAGGATGGAAACATATACTTACATCACATGCCTAAATAGGACACCCACCAAAAGGTAGAAACATGCCCTTTACATAAGTTCTAAAATAGAAAAGAAAATTAAATTACATGATGTTTAACTAATGGGGTACCCACCAAGTGGAAACATACCTCTTACATCTTTTGGAAGTCTAAATTAATTAATAGAGGTAAATAATCATCCATAATACATAAATCATTCATCAAAAGTATTTAACCAAAATATAAAACACACATCCATCCATGATAAATTAAATAAATCAAGTATTAAAATTAAATAAATTAAAGCATAAGAAATAAATCAAGGTATAAATAAATATGGAATTGAATAAAACAAATAAAAGTTCAAGTATAGCTACTATTTCTATTTAGGGTTATTTATCTCATGTGTTAATGCTTGGGAAATTCTAAAGTTTAAGCTACTGTGACTTTTTAGGTAATTAAAATAGATTAGGTTTTATGTTTTTTTAAAGGTTGGCAAGACACTTTGATTAAACAAATTAAGATTTGAATGATGAAATAATAAAACTTGAGTTTTAGACACTTTTGAAATATTTTTAATTCATGATTTTAAATAATGATACTGTGACTTTTTTTGAGTTTTTATGTTTTTATATTTTTTAATATTTTAAAAGGATTAGAGTTCATAAAATTTGGGTTTAAGGTTTTAAAAGGGTTAGGGTTTATTATTTTAGGTTTAAAAGTTGAATTTTGAATTTTAGACTTTGAAATTGGGTTCTAAGCTAATGTAAAATTTTTAGGGTTTTAAAAAAGCAATTTGATATTTTATGAGATTTTATGAATTTAAACACATGGATTAGGTTTTATGTTTTTTTAAAGGTTGGCAAGACACTTTGATTAAACAAATTAAGATTTGAATGATGAAATAATAAAACTTGAGTTTTAGACACTTTTGAAATATTTTTAATTCATGATTTTAAATAATGATTTTAGCTACTGTGACTTTTTTTAGTTTTTATGTTTTTATATTTTTTAATGTTTTAAAAGGATTAGAGTTCATAAAAATTAGGGTTTAAGGTTTTAAAAGGGTTAGGGTTTATTATTTTAGGTTTAAAAGTTGAATTTTGAATTTTAGACTTTGAAATTGGGTTCTAATCTAATGTAAAATTTTTAGGGTTTTAAAAAAGCAATTTGATATTTTATGAGATTTTATGAATTTAAACACATGGATTGAAGTTTTTATAAGTAGAAAAGATTTTTTTTAAGGTTTTTTGAATGAAAAAGAGTCTACTTTAAAATCTTAAAAGAAACAGAATTTTATTTTGGTTTTATTGAAAAATATGTTCAATGAGTGTTTTAAGATTTTTAAGAAGAAAAAAATAACAATTTTAAGTCTTTCTAGAAAAGAAAGTCACATTTTTAATGTTCTAATCTTGGAAAAATTAAATTAAAGCTCTAAGATTTTGATTTAAAAAAAACTTAATTTTTGTGGATTTTGCTATTGTAAAACATAAATCAAAAGAATTAAAACATACCTTCTTTTGTTGATTCTCCAAAAAATAACTCTTCTTGGATGAACTAGCTCCAAAAACCAGCCTTGGTTGCCTTTGAAATCCTTAATACATGTTGTTGCTGCCTTTAAAAATCAATTGAATTCAGTTTTTCCTTTTCCTTCCTTGATTTGGTTTCAAAAATCAAGTCACTGCTACTTTTTCTTCCCTCCATTAGGTTTAATTAGTCCTTATTTATAGTGGTTTTTAGGTTGTATATTCCTAATTAATTAAGGTAATTAATATTAATAAAAAAAGAAATTAAAACCTAATTGGATTAGAATTCTAAAAATTGCATAAAAAAAATTTGCGCTGGCGAAAACTGTGCTTACGGGCCCGTGGGCGTGCCAGCCGTTGGCGCGCCAGCGCTGCGGGAAGTTATTTCGCCCGCAGGAAATTCTTGCGGGCGAAATAACTTTCGCCCGCAGGAGCCTGCAGGCGAAACGCCCGCAGGTCTACTGTTGGCCCGACGAGCCCACGCAACCACTTTTCGCTGCCGATTTTTTTCCGACTCCGATTTTTATTTTTTTTATTTGTTTATTTTCATTTTTTATTAATAAAAATTAGATACTAAGGTAAAAATTATTTAATTAAAATTATTTTGGATCAATTAAACAACAAAAATTATTTTGGACTAAATAAAGCATATTGGATCGAATTGGGTCAAAAATTAAGGGTCTACAGTTTGCCCCCTGCTTGAATGATCTGAAACCTTAGTGAAAGCGAGTGAAAAGCAACAAAACTTAATTTTTGATGTGGCGACTTATTTTGGATTCTGGACCCGAGGATGATTCTAGGTTCTGGACCTAAGGAAAATTTGGGTTCTGGACCCGGATTCGAGTTCTGGACTCGAGGATAATTCTAGGTTCTGGACCTAAGAAAAATTTGGGTTCTAGACCCGATTCGAGTTCTGGACTCAAGGGAGATTCTAGGTTCTGGACCTAAGGAAAATTTGGGTTCTGGACCCGATTTGAGTTCTGGACTCAAGGATGTTCTAGGTTCTGGACCTAAGCAAAATTTGGGTTCTGGACCCGGTTTGAGTTCTGGACTTAAGGATGTTCTAGGTTCTGGACCTAAAGAAAATTTGGGTTCTGAACCCGATTCGAGTTCTGGACTCGAGGATAATTCTAGGTTATGGACCTAAGGGAAATTTGGGTTCTGGACCTAAGGGAAATTTGGGTTCTGGACCCGATTTTGGATACTCAATCCTAAACTAGACTTGGATACTCGATATTAATTTTGATTGGGATACTCGATCCTAACTGGATTTGGATACTTGATCCTAGACTGGATTTGGATACTCGATCCTAAGTGGATTTGGATACTGGACTTGGATACTTGATCCTAACTAGACTTGGGATACTTGTTCCTAACTGGACTTGGGATACTCGATTCTAAACTTGATTGGGATACTCGATCCTAACCTGGGTACTTTGACTTGAGATTTGAATTGATTTTGAATTAATTTGGGTACTTGGACCCGAGATTAGATTTGATTTGGACCCGAGAATGGGTACTTGGACCCGAGAATGAATTTGACTAACCTTTTATCAGTTGAGAAGTCTGACTGCTCCGGCTGTTCTATGCATTGTGATTCTTCACCCTCAGAATGGATCTTCATCCTTGGAGATTGGGTCTTCACCCTTCACCCTTGTAAATGGATCTTCATCCTTTGAGATCGGGTCTTCACCCTTGAAAATGGATCTTCATCCTTGAAAATGAATCTTCATCTTTTGACATCGGGTCTTTACCCTTGAAAAATGGATCTTTATTCTTTGAGATCGGGTCCTCACCCTTGCAAATGGATCTTCATCCTTTGAGATCGGGTCTTCACCCTTGAAAATGGATCTTCATCCTTTGAGATCGGGTCTTCGCCCTTGAAAATGGATCTTCATCCTTTGAGATCGGGTCTTCGCCCTTGAAAATGGATCTTCATCCTTTGAGATCGGGTCTTCGCCCTTGAAAAGTGGATCTTCATCCTTTGAGATCGGGTCTTCACCCTTGAAAATGGATCTTCATCCTTTGAGATCGGGTCTTCACCCTTGAAAATGGATCTTCATCCTTGAAAATGAATCTTCATCTTTTGACATCGGGTCTTTACCCTTGAAAAATGGATCTTTATTCTTTGAGATCGGGTCCTCACCCTTGCAAATGAATCTTCATCCTTTGAGATCGGGTCTTCACCCTTGAAAATGGATCTTCATCCTTGGAGATCGGGTCTTCACCCTTGAAAATGGATCTTCATCCTTTGAGATCGGGTCTTCGCCCTTGAAAATGGATCTTCATCCTTTGAGATCAGGTCTTTGCCCTTGAAAATGGATCTTCATCCTTTGAGATCGGGTCTTAACCCTTGAAAAGTGGATCTTGATCCTTTGAGATCGGGTCTTCACCCTTGAAAATGGATCTTCATCCTTTGAGATCAGGTCTTCACCCTTGAAAATGGATCTTCATCCTTTTAGATCGGGTCTTCACCCTTGAAAATGGATTGTCATCCTTTTGAGAGTTCTAATTGTTCCATTCTTTTGTTCTTCCTTTTTACAAAGATTTAGATATTTTTAATTGGACCTTATATCCTCTCCTTGCCCCCCTATGTGGCAAAATATTTGTAAGTGAGTTTAAAAATATTTGGTATATAAACCCAAAAAATTGAAAAGGAGAAACTTTGCCCCCTGTGTAGGCTTAAACTCATGATTTTTCTATGCGGACTCTGATTGATGTTGTTGTTGTCTAGTTCTTCACACAAGCACGTATTTCTTCTCTTTGCAAATTACTGGAATTTTCTCAAGCAATGGGCTTTCTATGCCCCCCTGATTCGATATCTTCTTTTGATTCTTTACTTCACAAGGTGTTTGCTGTTCATTTTGCCAAAGAATAGACAACACAAAACAAGAAAGTGCGATGTGATATGCTCATGTATGCATGATATGCATGAATAATACTTACAGTGGTTCCATGACTCACAGAACGAGGTGATCAGCATAAGTGTTCTCATTGGTTCCCTTTTGACGCTTTTTCAAGTCTTGTATTGGAATGATCGAAAGCTTTGTATTTGTGGCTTTTATCTTCAAGATGTTGAAAACATGAGTGGTGGAGATCCCAAGTTGCAGAGTCAGGGATACATCCTTTTTATATTTCATTATGACCTTGCCAATAATCATTTCCTTTGCCCAATATGTCCTTTGGAGGTTCAATATACTTCCCTTAACTTGAAGGCTTTGTATGACAAAAATATTTTTGATTTGATTTTTTTGAATTTTAATTTTGAAATCAAATGTTGGCTTTGCCAAATTAATGTCAATGCATCTCAGGACTTGATTTTCCAAATTAATATATCTATAACATGACAACCCTAGTTACCGTACTAAACTCGGGAATCATTTCTATTTAAGCAAGAATTGTTGCACTTCAGATAGGCACATACACATTACTTGGCCAAAGGTCTCATTTGAGTTTAAATACTGTCTATCTCATATGCGTGCTTATTCAAACTATCTCCACTAATAGACTCTACCTACCAAGAGAGATCAACAGATCTTTGATAGGCTTGAAATGGGGTCTTTAAGGGACATGGGTTAAATGAAGGCCATTTTGAGATAGGAGCTGGTGTGACACAATGGACAAACCCTCACACTATAAATTTCTTGTTTGAATTTTAGGCGGTTTGGAGGCAATCTTGCTAGACTCCAAATTCCTTTTGGAATTAATATGGATCTTGATCAGGACAGTCTTTGCTCTTACAAAAAGTTTAAGACCCAAATTCATTTCTTTTCTTCTTTTCCCTTTTCTTTCATTTCATTTTTCTTACTCCTCCCTTTCTTTGATCATTTTGTCATTTTGTCCTTCTTCCTTGTAGGACTGTCAAGTACAGAACTTTTAAGCACTAAATGATCTTTCTCCTTTTTTTTTCTTCTCTTCTTTCTCTTCTTCTTCTTTTTTTTTTTTCTTGGCTCTAGCTCTGAAAGAGTTGTCCCGTTTATACTAGCTTGGCTTCAAATAATGGATGAGTGGAGTGACATAAATCTTCTTTAACAGGGATAAATCATTTGTTACTCTGATGTTGATGTTGTCTTGATATATTAAGGGAACTTCAACTACCCTTAAGGTTTTGAGAACATCAACTATCCTTATGGTCTTGAAAAATCAACTATCTTCATGGTCTTGAGAGCTTCAACTATCCTTAATATCTTGACTAATCATTGCTTTCTTTGATCTTCTTGCCTCTTCATTTTAGTGATCATAAGACTTGTCAAAAGTATCACAATAACTCAGGGTATGTTATTGAGGTTTGTATGCCAATGAAAAGAAAGCTAAAATTTTATGAAGGCTCAAAGGGACAACAAGGGATTGATATTTAATAGGGTGGATACTAGTTATTGGCTTATCAAACAATGCCTAGATCATTTCTCCCTTAAATAAGCAGAGTTCAATTTCGCTTCAAAAATTTGTCAAAGCATGTTCTAAGACTGACTAAGACCTAGACAAAGATAATTATGCAGGAGCCCTCTCTAAGTAAGCATACACAACTCAATGCTATAGAGCCATTCCCTCACCTAGTAAAGTCATTCAAGTCATGATGCATAAATATATTAATTCATGAATTATCAAGCTAGATTCCTCATTGATTGAGCACCAAAATGAACAAAGACCAACAAAATTTTGATGAAAGTAATTTATTTAAAGCAACTTTAAGTTTGAAAAGCACAATAGTTAAAAATATTAAAGAAAGTAAAATTGAAAAGCAACATTCAAGCTAAGGAAAGTTTGTTGAGTTTAAGCTTCTTTTTCTTTCATATCTTCAATATCCCCATCTTGAAATGATGATAAAACAAAATCTTCTTCCAATCCTTTTCCCACCATGAAGGTTGCCGGTGGAGGTACTCTTCCAAACTTAGGCAAAGGGTTGTTCTTGGTATTGGGCTTATCCGGCTCGGGTAGCTTACCACTGTCAATCAAATCTTGGATCTCATGCCTTAATCGGGTACACCTATCAGTCTCATGTCCTTGAGTCTGATGAAATTGACAAAAAGCCTTAGTATCAAATTTTAGGGGTAATGGACTAGGTAAAGGTCGAGGAGCCAATAGTTATAACAACCCTTTCTTTTGTAGCTTATCGAAGACCCAAGACAAAGGCTTCCCAGATCTGAAAACTACCTTCTATTTGCTTGACCGGTTACATTAACATCAACTTCTTTTTGTGTGCTTTGATTACCCGACTAGTAGTTCCCTTTCTCATTCTTTTTCATTGAAAAGCGATTCTTCTCCCTTTCCCATTCTTCAATTTGTAGAACAGCTTGGAGAAGATCTTTGAAGTCCCTTATAAGGGTGTGAGACATCCTTTCGCGGAGATTGGGTAGGACACCTCTCACGATCATCCTTATTTGATAAGATTCATCGGGCCTTTTCTTGAGCAAAGCAGCCTTGTTTCTCCATCTCTTGACATAATCTACAAAATTCTCATTCGGTCTTTGCCTAATGGACTCCACTTCCATCAAGGTAACTTCCAACTCAACATTATATCCATATTGTTGGATGAAGGCTTTGTAAAGTAGATCCCAGCTCTTTTGTGTTCCATCATCTAAGGTATTGAACCAATTTTGGACAGCAGGATCCAATGAGAGCATAAAGTACCTTAGGGTTTGAGCCTTAGTAGCTCGGGCAGACTGCATGGCAGTGATATATTGCTTCACATGGAGATGAGGATTTCCAGTGCCATTGTACCTTGCAAAAGATGGCATCTTGAACTTGTACGGGACTTCTTCATCTAGCTCAAACAATTTGTTGATCTCGGACACCTCTTCAGTTTTCAATTTCTTCTCAAATTTCTTTTCTAAATCAGCTATCATCTTTTCAATATCAGATGTCTCGGTCTTTTCAATAGTTGCCTTCTCAACAACCTTTGGCTCCTTTTTATCTTGAAGATCTTGGTAGTATTGAGCCCAATCATCATCATCAATGATCACCTTATCGTCATCAAAAGCTACTTCATCAATTTTAGCCTTCCCTTTGTCCTTTGGCTTCTTAGTGCTAGCAGAAACCTCGGCATGATTCTCTAAGATTGCAGTCAATTGGTTCCTCATGGTCTCAGCTAGGGCCTCTTTTATTTCTTCCATCTTGGCATTGAGGGCTTCATCCACCATTCTTTGAATTTGTTTGGGCTCCATTGTTCTTGGTGAGCAAGTGATTGAGTCGTTGCTAAATGCTTCGTCTCCGGCGTAGGTCGGATTGTTGTAAGCTTTTGAACTTTCGTAATCCAGGGCTGTGAGCCAGAGAGGACCAATGATATGAGATGCAAATGTACGCATGTATGCATGTATGCACAAACAATTAACAAATAAGAACAAATTAGGACGTTCCTTCCAACCTTATAACATCCACACATGAATGGCGAGTCTCTTTTCCTAGGTATATGGTTAACAAAATACCAACATGGGGTATCTTGCTTTCAAATAATTCCCTCGGATGATTCAACCAATAGTTATATTTTTGAAAATGGAAATCAATTCATGATAATTCCCAGTAATTAGGTTGTAATCCATTCAACTAACTAAAGTAGCTTTTATGCTATGTTGGATTAAAACGAAATTAAGAGGTTTATTATAAATAGATTTCTCAGTTGAAAAAGTAACTAATGATTCATGCCAAAAACAAGCCCATGGTTAATTTGTTCTTAGTGTAAACTAGGCCCACAATTGATTTTTGGTATTGACCTAAATATTTTTGCAAGCTCTTTGTAAAAATGGTTGGGTGAAAATAGTTTTGTTTCTAAGCCCATTGTAAAAGATTTTAGAAAAATGGATTTTGGGCTTAGTATTTGGGCCATGAGCCAAAGAATTTTTGATTTGTTTTTAGAAAAATTTTATGTCCAAAGACCATCTTAAAAAGTTTTGAAAATAGTTTTGGTCTTTTGGATTTTAAGAAAAATTTATTTTGAGCTTGCAAATGTACTTAGGTCATATTAAAAAAAGAACAAACCAAATAAGCCATGATTTAGACTAAGATAAACTAACCATAGTCAAACAACAAGCATTTGGGGTAAAAACCTAAGGAAAGTAACTAGGCCAATTACATGAGCTTTAGTCTTTGGGTAAAAAGGCTTAGGTTCCCATAGCAAGTATATACCAAATGGTACGAGGCTATGAGTGGTTATGCCATGCTCGATCTCCATACCTTGAGTGAAAGTATGGTATCCCTTACATAACATAAAACGGGCATCCTAACTCATGCATACAATGCAATCTAAGATGATGCAATGGATAATATCATTATAAGAAAGAATGGAATGATATAAAGACCAACGGAATCAACTTCTCTTATCCCTGGTGGAGTCGCCACTGTGAGCGGGGATTTTTGCCCCCACTCCCGGTGGAATGGTTCTTGCGACTTCGGCACTGTTTAGGCTCGGGGCCTTAGAGAACACGGACATAAGTCCGGAGAAAATGGAGTCGCCACCCGGACGGGCCGGGAAAAAGAAAGGGGTGGATGACTCGATACCTAAGGAATCCCCAACCCCTTAATGGGTTCGAAAAGTTGGGTACGTGTGGGGAAGGTGAGAAATGGCCCAGCACCCCCACAACGCCCGGTTCATTGGAACCGGCCTCCTTTACAGGTCTTAATATTATAAAATTCTTAAATATAACAATATTATCCATATTACACACAATAATTGAAAGAAAGCATCAATATATTAAAATCAAAGCAATGTCCAAACAAAGTAAATAAATGGACACCCATCTAAGGATGGAAACATGTCCTTACATCACATGCCTAAATAGGACACCCACCAAAAGGTAGAAACATGCCCTTTACATAAGTTCTAAAATAGAAAAGAAAATTAAATTACATGATGTTTAACTAATGGGGTACCCACCAAGTGGAAACATACCTCTTACATCTTTTGGAAGTCTAAATTAATTAATAGAGGTAAATAATCATCCATGATACATAAATCATTCATCAAAAGTATTTAACCAAAATATAAAACACACATCCATCCATGATAAATTAAATAAATTAAGTATTAAAATTAAATAAATTAAAGCATAAGAAATAAATCAAGGTATAAATAAATATGGAATTGAATAAAACAAATAAAAGTTCAAGTATAGCTACTATTTCTATTTAGGGTTATTTATCTCATGTGTCAAGGCTTGGGAAATTCTAAAGTTTAAGCTACTGTGACTTTTTAGGTAATTAAAATAGATTAGGTTTTATGTTTTTTAAAGGTTGGCAAGACACTTTGATTAAACAAATTAAGATTTGAATGATGAAATAATAAAACTTGAGTTTTAGACACTTTTGAAATATTTTTAATTCATGATTTTAAATAATGATTTTAGCTACTGTGACTTTTTTTGAGTTTTTATGTTTTTATATTTTTAATGTTTTAAAAGGATTAGAGTTCATAAAAATTAGGGTTTAAGGTTTTAAAAGGGTTAGGGTTTATTATTTTCGGTTTAAAAGTTGAATTTTGAATTTTAGACTTTGAAATTGGGTTCTCGGCTAATGTATAATTTTTAGGGTTTTAAAAAAGCAATTTGATATTTTATGAGATTTTATGAATTTAAACACATGGATTGAAGTTTTTATAAGTAGAAAAGATTATTTTTTAAGGTTTTTTGAATGAAAAAGAGCCTACTTTAAAATCTTAAAAGAAACAGAATTTTATTTTGGTTTTGTTGAAAAATATGTTCAATGAGTGTTTTAAGATTTTTAAGAAGAAAAAATAACAATTTTAAGTCTTTCTAGAAAAGAAAGTCACGTTTTTAATGTTCTAATCTTGGAAAAATTAAATTAAAGCTCTAAGATTTTGATTTAAAAAAAACTTAAATTTTGTGGATTTTGCTATTGTAAAACATAAATCAAAAGAATTAAAACATACCTTCTTTTGTTGATTCTCCAAAAAATAACTCTTCTTGGATGAACTAGCTCCAAAAACTAGCCTTGGTTGCCTTTGAAATCCTTAATACGTGCTGTTTCTGCTTTTAAAAATCAATTGAATTCAGTTTTTCCTTTTCCTTGATTTGGTTTCAAAAATCAAGTCACTGCCACTTTTTCTTCCCTCCATTAGGTTTAATTAGTCCTTATTTATAGTGGTTTTTAGGTTGTATATTCCTAATTAATTAATGTAATTAATATTAATAAAAAAAGAAATTAAAACCTAATTGGATTAGAATTCTAAAAATTGCATCAAAAAAATTTGCGCTGGCGAAAACTGTGCTGACAGGCCCGTGGGCGTGCCAGCCCGCAGGAATTTCCTGCGGGAAGTTATTTTGCCAGTAGGAAATTCCTGCGGGCGAGCTACTGTTGGCCCGACGGGCCCGCGCGACCACTTTTCGCTGCCAATTTTTTTCCGACTCCGACTCCGACTCCGACTCCGATTTTTATTTTTATTTTTAATTTTAATTTTTATTTGTTTATTTTCATTTTTTATTAATAAAAATTAGAAACTAAGGTAAAACTTATTTAATTAAAATTATTTTGGATCAATTAAACAACAAAAATTAATTTGGACTAAATAAAGCATATTGGATCGGATTGGGTCAAAAATTAAGGGTCTACAGTAGTGCAAAGAGTGTGGCTTCAGATGAGGGTAGAGATGGAGCTAGAGTTGTATCTGCTGGTGAGGCGTCTGTTTCTGTGCTTGTGAGACCAGCAGCTGATGAGGTTTCGCCTAGCTGGGTATGGCATATGGTAGAGTTGTTGAGGCAAGCTCCAGTTCCGCAGCCGCCACAGCCCCAGCCGCAGTCGCAGTTGCCGGTGAGGCAGTATGATAAACTGAGAAAGTATGGAGCTAGGGACTTTGTTGGTACTACAGACCCTGCTGTAGTAGAGCAGTGGCTAGACTGGGTTCAGAGGATATTTATTCAGTTACAGGTTAGTCCAGAAGAGAAGTTTAATTATGCTAGATCTCTTCTGCAAAGAGATGCATATGATTGGTGGAAGACGGTTCCACATGCTCTGGATGATCCACCATTTCTGACCTATGATGATTTCCTACGAAAATTTGAGAAGAAGTATACTCCTAGAGAGTATAAAGATGCAAAGAAGAGATGCTTCGGGAGTGTGTTTTAGATGTGGATCGTCAGACCATTTTATCAGAGATTGTCTTGAGCCACTAGAGGTTAAGCAGGCAGATACTGCAGCTTCTCGACCCAGTGTCAGAGGGGTCGTGGTGGCAGAAGTTTTAGTAGAGGTGGTCGACCTGGGTTTAGTTAGAGAGGAGGCTCTATATTCGGAGGCAGTAGGCCAGATGAGGCTGGGCCATCTCAGCGGGTTTATGTGATGCAGAGGCAGCCAAATGCTTTAGCCGTCATTATGGGTACATTTTCTTTATTTAGTATTTCAGTCCTTGCTCTATTAGATCCTAGATCTACGCATTCATACATAAGTGCATCTATCTTGCCTGTGACTGAATTGCATTCTGAGTCCCTAGGATTTGATGTCTTGGTGACAAATCCTTTAGGGTATAGTGTTGTGGTGAGCAAGGTGCACTGAGATAGTCTAGTTGTTGTTCAGGATGAGGAGTTTCTTGGTGACCTGATTGAGATGCCTTTCAGGGAATATGATCTGATTTTGGGCATGGATTGGTTATCGAAGCATGGGGTTGTGGTAGACTGTTAGAAGAAATGTGTTACTTTGAGAACACATGATGGTAGGGATGTGATGGTATCTGGTGAGCAAAGGTATCTTTCATCTATGTTTGTTTCAGCTGTTACAGCTAGGAGGATGATTTGGAAGGGATGTGAGGCTTATCTTGCTCATGTTGTAGATACTAGAGTAGTGGGATCCCTGCTTGAAAGTATGCCCACAGTTGCCGAGTTTCCAGATGTTTTTCCTAATGAGTTGCCAGGGGTACCTCCTGAGAGAGAAGTGAAGTTTGGTATTGATTTTTTGCCTGGTACCACTCCTATCTCTATTACCCCTCATCGGATGGCACCTGCTGAGTTGAGAGAGTTGAAGGTGGAGTTGCAGGAGTTATTGGATAAAGGGTTTATCTATCCTAGTGTGTACCCGTGGGGAGCGCCTATGTTGCTTGTGAAGAAGAAGGATGGCACCATGAGATTGTATATTGATTATAGGTAGTTGAATAAGGTGACCATCAAGAATAAGTATCCTTTGCCTTGGATAGATGATCTCTTTGATCAGTTGAAGGGAGCAGCAGTATTCTCTAAGATTGATATGAGATCAGGGTACCATCAGTTGAGAGTCAGAGATATGGATGTACCCAAGATAGCTTTTCGTATGAGGTATGGGCATTATGAGTTTCTAGTGATGCCCTTTGGATTGACGAATGCACCAGCAGCTTTTATAGATTTGATGAACAGGGTATTCAGACCATATTTAGATTAGTTTGTGGTGGTCTTCATTGATGATATCTTGGTGTATCGCGTAATGAGGAGGATCATGATAGGCATTTGCGGATTTTATTGCAGACTCTGAGGGAGAAGCAGTTGTATGCTAAGCTGTCTAGGTGTGAGTTCTGGCTCGATCAGGTAACTTTTCTTGGTCATGTGATTTCAGCAGAGGGTATTAGAGTTGATCCGAATAAAATTGAGGCTATCTTGAATTGGAGTCCACCGAAGACTGTGACAGAGGTTAGAAGTTTTCCAGAATTGGCAGGCTATTATCGTTGATTTGTGAAGGATTTTTCTATAATAGCTATACCACTCACTAGATTACTTCGAAAAGGAGTTAAATTTGTGTGGACTGATCGTTTTCAGGTGAGTTTTGAGCAGCTGAGGGAGATGTTGACTCAGGCTCCTATCCTTACCCTGCCTATGGAAGGTAAACCATATGTGATATACAGTGATGCTTCACACAGTGGTTTAGGTTGTGTTTTGATACAAGAGGGTAGAGTCATTGCTTATGCCTCTCTACAGTTGAAACCGCATGAGCTTAATTATCCGACGCATGATTTGGAGTTAGCAGCCATAGTTTTTGCCTTGAAGATTTGGTGGCATTATTTGTATGGGGAAAAGTATTTCATTTATATGGATCACAAGAGTTTGAAATACCTGGGTGTTCAGAGAGAACGGAATCTTCGGCAGAGACAGTTGTTAGAGTTGATTAAAGACTACGACTGTTTGATTGATTATCATCCTGGTAAGGCAAATGTTGGTGCTAATGCCTTGAGTCGAAAGTCTTTGGCAGGTTTGACTGCTTATTCGCTCTCGTTGCTTGTTGAGTTGAGAGCGTTGCATGCTAGATTTGAATCTTCTAATGATGGTGCTCTAATGGCTCAGTTGCAGTTAAGGCCAGTCTTGTTGGATCATATTAGGGAGGCTCAGTTGGCAGATGAGAGAATTCAAAAAATTATGTTGGTTTGTCAGAAGGGGGAGAGTCGAGACTTTTATGTGAGGGATGATGGCAGTCTATGGTACAGAGATAGATTGTGTGTTCCTGATGATGCAGAATTGAAAAGAATGATATTAGAGGAAGTACATTAGTCACTTTTTCTATGCACCTTGAGAGTACCAAGATGTATCAGGACTTAAAGTAACATTATTGGTGGTCAGGTATGAAGAGGGACATAGCAGAGTTTGTATCCAGATGTCTCACTTGCCAAAAAGTGAAGGCTGAGCACCAAGTTCCTTTAGGGTTGCTCTAACCTTTATCAGTGCCAGAGTGGAAATGGGAGCGAGTGACAATGGATTTTACTGGACTACCTTTGACTCAAAAGAAGCGTGATGCAATCTGGGTGATAGTTGTTCGGATGATGAAGACAGCTCATTTTCTTCCAGTTCGGATGGATTATTCTCTTGAGAGGTTGGCTAAGCTGTATATCAATGAGATAGTCAGGTTGCATGGAGTCCCAGTTTCTTTGGTGCCGGATCGAGATCCCCGATTTACTTCGACTTTTTGAAAGAGTTTACATGATGCTTTGGGTTCTCGATTGCATTTTAGTATTGCTTTCCATCCTCAGACAGATGGATAGTCAGAGAGAGTGATACAGATTCTGGAGGATATGTTGAGGAGCTGTATCATTGATTTTTCTAGGAATTGGGACAGATTTTTGCCATTAATTGAGTTTGCTTATAACAACAGTCATCAGTCCAGTATTGGGATGACTCCTTATGAGGCTTTATATGGTAGGAGATGCATGACACCTTTGTGATGGGATGAGGTTGTAGAAGGTAAACTGGTTGGTCCCGATTTGATTAAGGAAATAGAGGAGAAAGTAAAGGTGATTCGGGGTCGTTTGAAAGCAGCTTCAGACCGACAGAAATCCTATTCAGATTTAAAGAGAAGAGACATAGAGTTTAGTGTGGGAGATAAAGAGTTTCTGAAAGTGTCTCCATGGAAGAAAATTTTAAGATTTGGCCGCAAAGGAAAGTTGAGTCCTCATTTCGTAGGACCATATGAGGTGTTGGAGAGAGTTGGCCCAGTGGCTTATAGACTAGCTTTGCTTCATGAATTGGATCGAATACATAATGTTTTCCATGTCTTGATTCTTTAGAGATACAGGTCTGACCCATCTCATATCTTGTAAGTGGAGTCCATTGAGGTGAGTCCAAATCTGACTTACGAGAAAGAACCAGTGGCGATTTTGGCACGAGAGGTTAAAGAATTGAGGAATAAGAGGGTGCCACTTGTGAAAGTCCTTTGGAGGAATCATGCCACTGAGGAGGAGACCTAGGAAAGTGAGCAGGCGATGCAGAATCAGTTTCTCCATTTTTTCCAGACTTGAGGATAGATAATTTCGAGGACGAAATTTGTTTTAGGGGGAGAGAATTGTAACATCCTAAAATTTTTGAAAATTTCTAATTTTTGGAAAATTTAATAAAATAAATTATAATTTAAAAGGATAAATTAAATTAATAGTTTTAAATGAAAAGTGAAGGTATTTTAAATGAAAAAGTGGAATATATATGTGATATATATGCAAAATATACATA
This sequence comes from Garcia nutans, assembly GCA_947685225.1. Lineage (NCBI taxonomy): Eukaryota > Viridiplantae > Streptophyta > Magnoliopsida > Malpighiales > Euphorbiaceae > Garcia > Garcia nutans. The sequence goes on along the minus strand of CANTUV010000009.1, from coordinate 26,786,421 downwards.
ACATATATAAAAGTCAACACTTTTTTTTAAAAAAAAGGAAATTTTGGTAATTAAATCTTATAAATTCAAAATTAATAAAATAATTCAAAAATAAATTATTTTTGAATGGAAGAAGGAAATTAGGACATTTAATTTATTAAAAAAATAATTAAATAATTAAAGATTAAATTATTTTAATATATATATATATGTGGTTTAAAAAAAAGATGAAAGGAAAAGAAATATTAAAGTCTTCTTCTTCTTCTTCTTCTTCAAGGGCCAAATTTTTTATGGGAGCTAGACCAAGATTTTGATTATTCCATACTCCATAAATTGAAGGATTTAACAAGTTTCAAGTGGATTTTTGGTGATCTCCACTAAAATTGGTAAGTTTCCATCTCTTTTCTTTGAATTCCTTGGAAATTTAGATTATGTGAGTTTTGAAATTTTGATGTGGTATGTTATAATTGTTGGAATTGGTGCGTATGATGTTATTTTGGGTAGTTAACAATGATTGTAAGGTTAGATTGAAGAGATGATGGAGTTTGGTTAAAGAATAGTGAAGAGAGAGAATTTAGGGTTATGGATTTTTGGGGTTTTGAAAACATGAACTTTAATTGTGCAAATTGGTTCTAAATGAGTTGTTTTGATTCACAAACAAGTATTTTAAAGTCAAATATTGGATTTGGTGGTGTTGGGTTGGAGTTTTAGAATGGAAGTGGAGATTTAGGGTTTTGGAAAAGTGATTTTCCAAAGTGGTTGAATTGTGTGATTTTATTTGTTTAAGCATGTTGTTTAGTGTTAAAAGTGATGAATATAAGCTTGGAATGAGTAATGGATTGTGTTGGATTGGAAAACCTTCAATGGAGGAAGGTTATGCCATTTTTGAGATTTTGTGTATAAGAGTGTATTTTTATAATGTAAATGATTTAAATATATTAAAATATGTTTTTAATAATATAAATAAACTTAAAACACTAATTTAATTGTAGTAGAATGGAATTCTAATGTGGAAGTAAAGAAAGGCTAAATTTTTTGGAAATTTGTAGGAGTGATGTGTAATTATGGTTTAATGTTGGAAATGCCATTAAATGTGATACTAAATGATTATTTGTTATCACATTTGGTTTAGGCTTTGAGGGAGGTTGATTTGCTTCATCCAAGTGGTGAAGGGCAAGTTGGAAAGATTGGATTGAAGGTTGTTTTTAGCTTGCTTTGGGTTGCTAGTAGAGGTATGTACAAACTTTGAATATAATGTTTATATTTGCATAACATTTGGTAACACATTTTGGTTGAAAAATGTGTTAAGCTACTTGGTTCATTGATTGTGTATGAATAATGTGCTATGACATTTGTAATGTCATATATGTGTTAAATGCATTGTGAAAAGCCATTGATAATGGCTAAATTGTGTAAGATGTGAAATATGCATATTATGTGAAAATACCCAAAGTAATTGGGTAATGTGTTGTGAATGCAAAAATGAGATATGTGGAATAATGAAATGAATTGATATTGATAAAAGTGAGAAAAGTGAGAAAAATGAGAAAGGTGTAAAAAATGAGAAAACTGAGAAAAAAAAATGAAAATAAGGCAATGTGCCTAGATTGAATATGTGAAAATGAGAAAGAGATTAATAATGAGAAATATGAAAAAATTGTGTGCCTAGTATGTTATACAATTTTCAGAGTTCTGGGTTTGGCAGCATGCCTATGATTGAATACGGGCTATACGCTAGAATGGTGAAAAGACTGGGTCGTAAGCCTCAAAAACTGTAGTAGTCTAGCCGGATTGAGGACCAAGATACTAGGGCCTAAGGGTCTAGTCGGGTTGAGGTCCAAGAGACTGGGGCTGTTACAATATCCATGGATATATTGCCTATAGGGCTAGACACATGGTGTCATTTTGGACCAAAGCAGTAACTCTGAAATTTGAATAGCATATTAGATCCTTTTTGGGCCCATGCTTGTCTTTATTTTAATGTGAATTATGAATTATGCTAAAATTGAGCAATATAATGTTATGAGTTGTGCTTATGAAATATTTGAAAAATATAAGAAAGTGGATTGATGTGACATCTATATACATTATGCCTTTGGTATTGCATTGAGTTATATTGTTATTATCAAAGTTTGTACCACTAGGCTTTGGCTTAGCGCAATTGTTTCCATCGCGCAGGTGACAGGGTAGACCCAGCTGAGCCAAAGAGTTCTTCTAGACCAGGTTGGGTCTAGACTTGTAGTTGAGCTTGTTGAGTTGCTATCGAGATCAGAAACACAGCCAGCAGCATGTACATATTTTTATGTTATTGTACATTTTTGAGTTTTATGCATAATATATTATATTTTGGATTTTACGTATTGTATATTATAAAGAATGTTTGGGTCAATGTATTTGAAATGAGAGAGTAAGTGTGATTTAAATTATATATATCTATATATATAAATGTTTGAGAAACTTGGTGAAATTGAGAAGTATGGTTGAGATGGTGATTGGAAATTATTTGGGAGTGTTTTCTTTTTACAGGTTGAGTAATTGCTAAATTTTGGGATGTCCAAATTATAAACAAAACTCTGGCGAATTTTTTCCAGAGATTTATATATATATTATTTATTTTGTGTTCTTATAACAAGTAAAGCATATTTATATTCTATTTAATTTTTGTATATTTTGAATTTGAAAATTTAAATTGGAAATGTGAAAAATTTTTATTAAACCGGTCTGTGATATTTTTGTACCGTATATGCGTATTTTACATATGCTGGAAATATGTATTGTACGTATATAGGGTATAAGGGTGTTACATATATAGTGTGTATTTTCATTATATTTTATATATACACTACATATTTTCTCACTTCCTCCACTTCATTTAACCTTTCAACTTATTAATTTAATTTAATTTTAATAAATTATCGGATGTTACAGCTCTCTCCCTCTTAAAAGAATTTCATCCTTAAAATTACCTGACATAAGCTCTGGAATAGCTAAGGATATTGGCTCTGCATCGTCTGCTTTCTCTCCCATATTGCCTCCTCAATAGAATGATTCCCCCAAAGAACTTAACCAATGGCACTTTCCTGTTTCTCAACTCCTTTACCTCCCATGCCAAGATCGCCACTGGTTATTCTTCATAGGTTAAATACGAACTTACTTTAATATACTCAAGTGATAAGATATAAGATGGATCTGATTTGTACCTTCAAAGTATCAAAACATGGAAAATATTATGAATCCTATCCAATTTTGGTGGTAGAGCCAGTTTATAAGCCACCGGTCCCACTCTCTCCAAAATCTCATACGGTCCGATGAAGCAGCGATTCAACTTTTTTTTAGCCAAATCTCAAAATCTTCTTCCATGGAGACACCTTCAGGAATATCTTATCACCCACACTAAACTCTATATCTCTCCTCTTTAAGTTTGAGAATGATTTCTGTCGATTTGAAGTTGTGTTCATATGATCTCGAATTACTTTAACCTTTTCTTCTATTTTCTTGATCAAATTAGGACCTACAAGCTTGCCTTATTCAATCTCATCCTAACACAAAGGTGTCCTGTTCTTACTGCCATATAAGATCTCAAAAGGAGTCATACCAATGCTGGACTGAAAGCTGTTGTTGTATGCAAACTCAACCAAAGGTAAGTGTCTATCCTAACTCCCTGTAAACTCGATAGAGGAGGAGGAAGGAATTTGTATTCTATGTCTCATGGCTATTAAGGATAAAAATGACTCCAATAAGGTAGGTACTCAATCCTTAAACATAATTGCATATGATAATGATGTTGATGATGCTTTAGATGATAGTGACTTGATTAAACATATGAAACTTAGAGTAGAAAAATATTTTTGTAAAATGAAATTCTATAAGGATAAATGTTCTAAACTAGAAAAAATTTTGTGTGCTTAAAAACTCTACATTAGAACTAAAGACCTCAAATGAACAATTGTTGAAATCAATTGATGAAATGAATAAAAATTCACATAGCTTAAAAATCTGATAAAGGAAAATGAAATTTTGAAGCATGAACTAAAATAACTAAAAGAATCAATTTCATAAAGGAAAAGAGGCATTAAACACATTGATAGATAATCAAAGATCACCTTCTTTGAAACATGGTTTAGGATTCAATGGCTCATCCATCAATTCATCTAATGCACCAACATTTATAAAAATATCTATAACTCAAACCTCTAGTGTTGAATTTGTAAAGAACACTAATGCACAAACTAAACCTAAAAATCTAAAAAGGATTACATTGGGTTCACAAGGCTCTAGAAGTAAAGTTCCAAGAGCAAAACATGCATTCATGTATACTAAGAATGAACAAAAACACAAAAATACATAAAAAGAAACTCACTCAACACATACTTGCAATTATGTATATGTTTCATTGAATTTCAATAGGAAAGTACATAAGTATAGAACATTGTATCAATGCACATATTGTATGAAATTTGGACATAAGAGGACATTTTTCTACATTAGGAAGACTCATCTCAAGTTAGAGGATCATTCCACCACTAACCCCTAAGGACCCAACTTCATTTGGGTACCTAAGAAAAAATAAACATTGTTGTTTTGTTGGTATGTCAAAAATCCACCATCAATGAAAATGTTTGGCTTATGGATAGTGGATGCTCAAGGCATATGATGGGCAATGAAAAACTTTTTACAACACTCACTTACAAGCATGGAGGTAATGTTACCTTTGGAAATAATGCTAAAGGAAAAATCATTAGCATTGGTTCAATTGGCATGCTTGGTAAGAATATGATTGAAAATGTGTGGCTTATTGATGGGTTGAAACATAATTTGCTTAGTTTAAGTCAATTATGTGATAAGGGATATGTTGTGAGTTTTGATTCCAAAGGATGCAATGTTACCAATTCAAATGGTGAACTTGCATTCAAAGGAGTTAGAATTGGCAATACATATAAAATTGACATGCATTCCAATAATGTATTTGAATGTTTCTTTACCATTAGAAATGATACTTGGTTATGGCATAGAAGACTAGGGCATGCTAGTATGGATCATCTAAAATGCATTAGAAAGGAAGAACTAGTTGATGGTCTCCCTAAGGTAAAATTTCATAAAGACATGACATGTGTACCTTGTCAATTTGGTAAGCAACATAAAAGTTCATTCAAATCTAAAAATATTATAAGCACTTCTAGACTCTTAGAACTCATTCACTTAGATTTCTTTGGACCAAATAGAGTTGCGAGCTTAGGTGGCAAGTTATATGTATTTGTACTTGTTGATGATTACTCAAGGTTTACATGGGTTGATTTCTTAACTCAAAAGAATGAAGCTTTCAATCATTTTAAAATATTTGCAAAAAGAGTTAAAAATGAAAAAGACTATATAATCACATCTATTAGAAGGCAAAGAATTTGAAAATGAGAATTTTGAAAACTTTTGCAATGAATTTAGTATTTCATATAATTTTTTGGCTCCTAGAACACCACAACAAAATGGTGTGGCTGAAAGAAAAAATAGAACATGAGTTGAAATGGCTAAAATAATGCTCAATGAGTATGATTTACCATCTTACTTTTGGGCAGAAGCTGTTAATACCGCATGTTATATTTCAAATCATGTTTATAAAAGGCCATTGATAAACAAAACTTCTTATGAGCTATGGAATGGAAGAATACCCAAAATTTCATACTTTAGTACATTTGGATGTAAATGCTTTATATTGAATACCAAAGATAATGTTGGAAATTCTCATCCAAATCGTATGAAGGTATATTTTTATGATACTTATGATATACAAAGCATATAGAGCACTTAATAAGAGAACACTAGTAGTTGAAGAATCAATGCATATTGTTTTTGATGAATCCTCTAAACTTGATCAAAGGAAAGGTAGTGTTCTTAATGATTTTATAGGTACATTTGAACAACAAGAAATAATCAATGTCCTAAGGAACAATCATGATGAACAAGAAGAAGAGTCTCAAGAGCTACCCAAAGATTGGCAATACAAGAAGGATCATCCAAAAGAACTCATCATTAGTTATACATCAAAGGGACTATCTACTAGATCTCAATTTAAATACTTAGATTCTAATATTATTTTTGTTTCTCAAATTGAGCCAAGGACCACTGAGGAGGCTCTTAGTGATTAATATTGGGTAATTAATTGCTATGCAAGATGAACTCAACTAATTTGAGACAAACAAAGTATGGGAACTTGTTCCTAAACCTAAAAATCATCCAATTATAGGATGTGAATGGATATATAAGAATAAGCTTGATGAAAGTGGTCTTATTACTAGAAACAAAGCTATATTGGTGGCCAAAGGCTATAACCAAGAGGAAGGCATTGACTATGATGAGACATTTGCCCCCGTAGCAAGATTAGAAGCAATTAGAATTCTACTTGCATTTGCATGTCATATGAACTTTAAACTTTTTCAAATGGATGTCAAAAGTATTTTTCTAAATGGATTTATTAATAAAGAAGTTTATGTTGAACAACCTCCCGATTTTGAAGATTATAATTTTCCAAATCATGTTTTTAAACTTACCAAAGCACTATATGGATTGAAACAAGCTCCAAAAGCTTGGTATGATAGACTTAGTGTATATTTGCTTGAAAATAGATTTTAAAAGAAAAAGTTGACACAATTCTTTTTGTTAAAATGAAAATGGATAACATTTTGATTGTGCAAATCTATGTTGATGACATTATTTTTGGTGCTACTAATGAATCTTTGTACAAAGAATTTGCTTCTTGTATGACTAGGGAATTTGAAATGAGCATGATGGGTGAACTCAAATTCTTCCTTGGTCTACAAATCAAGCAATGCAAGGATGAGATCTTTATCAAACAGTCCAAGTACAAAAAGGATGAGATCTTTGTATATTTATTGTCAAATTGAGTTTAATTTGTTTGTTCAAGTATTTATTAGGGTTGATTCTAGAAACCTTTTACACGTTGGGACCTTCTGGTTATTTAGGCTGGAATCACGGATGAAAGATAAGGAAAAGAGCTATTTTGGGCAAATTCTTTAAGCAACATGCTCAATGACATGGGCGTGTCAAGGCCGTGTCATTCAACTACTTTACAGAAGCTTTGACATGCCCAGGGATGTGGGCGTGTCACTGGTCGTGCCATTGATCCTGCCTTACAGAAGCTGTGATACTCTAAAGGACATGGGCGTGTCACTGACTGTGTCCTTAACCCAGCATTGCAGTAGCCATGACATGCCCAAAGACATGGGCTTGTCACTGCCCATGTCATCAATGGTGAAAAATAGCATCATTGACATGCCTAGAGACATGGCAGCGTCACTGGGCGTGTCAGGCTAAATCTCTGGGCTATAAAAGCTGAATTGAAGTACGAATTAGGGATCCAGTTTGTATCACTTAAAGCCGACTTCCTTAGAAAGAAAAGAGTTTAGTAGCTAAGATTGAAGGTGAAGATCAAGTTAAACAAGATTTAAATCAAGAATCAAAGATTGAAGTGAAGAAACACAAATCATTCATTATGGATTGTTTGAATTCTTTTACTTATTTCTTTTTTTTTTCTGGTTATGAATATGAACTAAATCATCTCTATGTAGATATTGATGAACCCTAGCTTTATTGTATGAATTGAATAGTTCTTATTAAATTAAATCATTTAATTGAGTTGTTTTATCCTTTTGATTCTTAATTTCTTATTTCCAATTGATAATAGCATGCTTATTGATTGGTTGCGATTTTCATATTATTGACTTGAGAAAGCTTGATACGAGCAGAATTCTCATTAGGATTGAGGGCTGATTGGAGTGCTAGAGATAGACTTACAAGATCCTTTGATTTATAATTCCTTGTTCTTATTTCAAGATCTATTTAATTATGTTTGAGAAGAGATTCCAGCTTTCTATTTAGTGATTAGGGATTAATTCACTTGAGAGAGGTTTTAGTCTAATTTAGAGGAATGCCAATTCAACTCTATTATTTGATTTAATTGAATTGATATTCATAAATATTTTTATGGCTAAGGGGATTCAATATCTGGATAGTATTTTTATCATCAACTCTTTTTGCACAATATTAAATTGTTCTTTACTTTAATTTATTAAGTAACTCATTTTTTACTTTAATCATCACAAAAACTATTGATTTGCTAAACAACAATAGAGATTTATACTAGTAATTGAACTTGTCCCCAGTGGAACGATATCTTACTTACTACTTTATTACTTGTGCGACCCATGCACTTGTGGTAATATTGCAATAGCACAAATTCACCACCAAGTTTTTGGCGCCGATGCCGAGGACAACTTTTTTTAATATTAGTAATATAATCAAGATTGTTAATTTAGTTTTTATTTTTATTTATTTTAACATTGGTTCTTGCTTGTTGACTGTCATTTTAGGTACTTCTTCCCATTTATGACCCGAGCTAGCTTCTCCCAATTACTTGAATTAGATCAAGAACTAGAGAGAACATTGAGGAGAAAGCGAAAGGAATAAAAGGAAGCAGTTTTGGCCGAAACAGAAATAAACTTGGAAGATTGAAGCTCAGAAGAAGAATTTGAAGTGATGGAAGGAGGTGAGCCAAGAATGATGTAGAAATATGTTAAGCCCACTCTCGATGGGGTTGATTCTAGCATACAGAGGCCGGTAGTTGCTGCGAACAACTTTGAAATAAAGGAAAATGTAATTCAAATGGTGCAACAAACTTGCTAGTTTGATGGGTTCCCAGATGAAGATCCTAATGCACATCTTGAGAATTTTCTAGAGATATGTGACTCATTCAAGATAAATAATGTTTCAAATGATGCAATTAGGCTGAGGTTGTTCCCATTTTTATTCAGAGATAGACTGAAGAAATAGTTGACATATTTTTCCCCAGGCACTTTCACCTGGCAGAGAAGTTCTTAGAAAAATACTTTCCCCCATCCAAGACCGCCAAGTTGAGGAATGATATCTCATCTTTTCTTCAGCAGGATGGTGAGAACCTTTATGATGCTTGGGAGAGGTTTACAGATGTATTGAGAAGGTGTCTTCATCATGGGCTTCCTTTATGGGTTAATATTCAAACTTTTTACAATGGATTGAATTATGCAAGCAAGCAATCCATTAATGCGGCAGCTGAGGTAACCATAAATAACAAGACACTTGAACAAGCAAGGGATTTGATTGAAGATATGACCCTTACCAATTATCAGTGGCAAACTCCAAGGGAACAAGGAAAACTAAGAGTCACTGGTTCACATCCATTGGATCCTGTGGTGGCTTTGACAGCACAATTAGAAGCCATGAATAAAAAGATCAATTCTTTAGACTCATCTTCGGGGAAATCAATATAGGTGATGTCTTGTGAATGGTGTGGGGCTGGACATCAAGGTTAGGATTGCCAAAGTGGCAATATATTTGCTAGACAGGAGCAGGTGGATTATGTTGGAAATATGCCAAGGCAACAACAGAACAACCCCTACAACAACACATATAATCTAGGGTGGAAAAATATCCAAATTTCTCCTGAAGTAATCAGAACAATTTAAGGCCTCCCCTTGGATTTCAACAGCCTCAACACTAATAAGTCGCCCCTCCAAGACAGAGTAATTTGAAAGATATGATGGAGAAGTTCATAGCAGTTTCAAAAACCAGATTTATATCAACTGAAACCACCCTTAGAAATCAACAAACTTCTATTCACAATTTGAAAAATCATATGGGGCCAATTGCTAAGTTACTCAGTGAAAGACTGCAAGAGAGTTTACCTAGCAATATGGAGGCAAACCCAGAGGATAAGCTAAAGGCAATCACTCTAAGGAGTGGAAGGGAACTTAAGAGCAGTGTGGTTGAGAGAAGAGAAGAAGCGATTGAGGAAGAGGCTGAAGCATAAGAAAAAAAAGAAGATGATCCTACTGTCACTTCGGGAGAGAAGGCTCCAGTAGAAAATGAGAAAGGGAACCAACCTGTCACACCCCATTTTTAGAAGTGTGACGGTCCTAGGGTCCAGGTAGGCTTAAGGCCACCAGGCACCACATAGAACCCAATTAATTTATGAATTTATACAAATTAATTATTACACTAGTAAATTATAACTTTATTTTAAAACTTTATTATTTACTCACAATAACACATGTATTTTTTTTATATTATATATTATTTACAAATATTTTCTTTATTTATTACATTATGGTTTATTTCCATAATTTATCAAGCTATTCACAATATTACTATGGAGCTACTAGAGTATAGCATAAACATTATTATTTAATTTCATATGATAGTATTGACTAATTACATTATTCTCAAGCTTCTTGTTGGAAGAAGAAATCAAGAAGCTGATGGTCCTGGGTCACCTCTACCTGAAACCACAGACGATGGGGTGAGTCGTCAACTCAGTGAAATTACAGTGTCACAAGGGTAGAATATGCAATAACGATATTTCAAGGATCAAGGATAATAAATAAATAAGGCGGCTACACAATAAAAGGTATAACAATGAAATTTAATTCACAAGAAAGGCCCACAATAATTGGACTAAAATCACAAAAGCAAATTATATAATATGACAGATAACACATAACAATAACACTGAAGACAATATATCATTATTCCAGTGCTATCACACATCACATTCACATAAGGGTAGCTCAGTGACAAATTTCTTCAACCAGACTGCTTCCTTAGCTGCATCTGATGCTGCTATATACTCAGCCTCTGTTGTAGAATCAGCCACAGTGCTTTGTTTTGAACTCTTCCAACTAACAGCTCCACCATTCAATGTGAATACAATACCTGACTGCGATCTAAAATCATCTATGTCAGTTTGGAAACTAGCATCTATATAACCATTTACAACTAGCTCATCTTCCAAACCTCCATAAACCAAGAATACACCTTTAGTCCTTCGAAGGTACTTAAGATTATTCTTGACAGCTGTCCAGTGACCTTCACCAGAATCAGCTTGAAATCTACTAGTTGCGCTTAATGGATATGAGACATCTGGTCTAGTACATAACATGGCATACATAATAGATCCTATAGCAGAAGCATAAGGAATCTTATTCATTCGATCTCGCTCATCAGATGTCATAGGACATTGACTCTTGCTGAGATGAATGCCATGAGACATAGGCAAGAATTCCTTTTTGGAATCTTGCATGTTAAACCTCTTCAACACTTTATCTATGTATGTACTTTGACTCAGGCCAATTATCCTTCTAGATCTATCTCTATAGATCTTTATACCAAGGATATAGGCAGCCTCACCTAAGTCTTTCATTGAGAAAGAATTCCCTAACCAAGTCTTAACCTTTTGCAAGGTAGGGATATCATTCCCAATGAGTAATATGTCATCCATATATAAGACTAAAAACACTACTGCACTCCCACTAACCATCTTGTAAACACAAGGTTCATCTTCATTCTTGATGAAACCAAAGTTCCTAACTGTTTCATCAAAACAAAGATTCCAGCTTCGAGATGCTTGCTTCAATCCATAAATGGATCTTTGAAGCTTGCAAACCTTTGTAGAATTCTCAGGATTTACAAAACCCTCAGGTTGTGTCATATACACATCCTCAAGCAAGTTTCCATTAAGGAAAGTGGTTTTGACATCCATTTGCCATATCTCATAATCATAGTATGCTGCAATGGCAATGAGAATTCTAACAGACTTAAGCATAGCAACTGGTGAAAAGGTTTCATCATAGTCTATACCATGAGTTTGCTTGAAACCTTTTGCAACAAGCCTTGCTTTATAGGTCTGCACATTCCCATCCATGTCAGTTTTTTCTTGAAAACCCATTTTGCAACCAATAGTCTTAATACCCTCTGGAGGATCAATTAAAAACCAAACTTGGTTGTCAAACATAGATTGCATCTCAGATTTCATGGCTCCAAGCCATTTGTCTGAATCTGGACTTGACACAGCTTCTTGATAGGTAGTAGGCTCATCTTGATCTATGAGCATTACTTCACTATCATCCGTCACAAGAAATCCATATCTCTTTGGCTGACGAGGTGTCCTATCAGACCTGCGAGGAATTTGTGTTACATCTTCAGACTCCACAACTATTTGTGGTTCTGAAATAGGCTCTATAGACGGCTCAATGATTTCTTGTGGTACTTGAGTTTCCTCAAGTTCTACTATACTCCCACTAGTTCTCTTAGAAAGAAATTCCTTTTCCAAAAAGATCCCATTTCGAGCAACAAACACTTTGTTCTCTGAAGGAGTATAGAAATAGTATCCTTTAGTTTCCTTAGGATACCCCACAAAATTACATTTGATAGACTTTGGAGCTAACTTATCTGAAACTGGTCTTTTCACATAAGCTTCACAACCCCAAATCTTAAGAAAAGACAAACTAGGTGTCTTACCTGTCCATATCTCATATGGTGTCTTTTCAACCACCTTAGATGGTACATGGTTCAGAATGAATGTAGCTATCTCCAAGGCATAACCCCAAAAAGATAAAGGAAGACTCATCATTGATCGAACCATATCTAATAGAGTTCGATTTCTCGTTTCAGAAACTCCATTCCACTGTGGAGTTCCTGGAGGAGTCAGTTGTGAAACAATTCCACAATCCCTTAGATGATCATCAAACTCTTGGCTCAAATATTCACCACCTCGATCTGATCGAAGTAGTTTAATTATTTTACCAAGTTGATTTTGTACTTCATTTTGAAAAGTTCTAAACATTTCAAAAGACTCATGCTTATGTTTCATTAGGTAGACATAGCCATACCTACTGAAATCATTAGTAAAAGTAATGAAGTATTGAAATCCTCCTCTGGCACTAATGCTGAAAGAACCACATACATTTGTATGTATCAAGCCCAATAAATCATTAGCCCTTTCACTATGCCCAGTAAAAGGATCCTTTGTCATCTTACCAAGCAAACAAGACTCACATGTTTCAAATGATTCAAAATCAAATGAATATAATAATCCATCTTGATGGAGCTTAGAAATGCGTTTCTCATTTATATGGCTAAGGCGACAATGCCATAAATAAGTAGGGTTTAACTCATTTGGCTTAGTTCTCTTAGAAGTTATGTTATAGATACCATTACCATTAGAATCATCAAGATTAAGGATATAAAGGCCATTATAAGAATTTGCAATACCATAAAGCAAATCATTTTTATCAAAAATAGAACATTTCTTATTCTTAATAAAAAATGAATAACCTTCATCATCCAAAACAGATACTGAAATAAGATTCCTACTCATAGTAGGAACATCAAAGCAATTGTTCAAAATTAACAAAAACCCATTGGGCATAACAAGTTCATAAGTTCCTACAGCTATAGCAGCAACTCTTGCTCTATTGCCAACACGTAGGTCCACTTCGCCCTTCTTCAACATCCTACTCCTTTTGAGTCCCTGCATATTTGTACAAATATGAGATCCACATCCGGTATCTAATACCCAGGAAGAAGGAATAGATAAATTAATTTCTATAACATAAATACCTGAAGATGTAGTCGCACTACCCTTTGACTTCTTTAACTCATCCAAATAGAGTTGACAATTTCTCTTCCAATGCCCAGGCTTGTTGCAATGGAAACAAGTCCCTTCCTTAGGAACTTTAGCCTTAGGTTCAGGTTTTGGTTTAGCTTGTCCCTTGGACCCTTTAGCACTTTTTGCCTTGCCTTTAGTATATTTGGCTTTCTTTTTCATTTGTTTAATATTGACATTCAATATTTGGGTAGGCTTTTGATATTCCCCTCAGCAGTTTTGAGCATACCATGTAGCTCAGGAATGGATTTCTCCATGTCATTCATGTTATAGTTCATGACAAACTGTGAGAAACTGCTAGGCAATGAATGTAGGATCAAATCCGTAGAGAGTTCTAAACTCAGGGGATATCCAAGTCTAGCAAGGTGATCTAGATAGCCTTTCATCTTCAAAACATGAGCACTAACAGATTCACCTTCAGACATTTTGCAGTCAAATAATGCAACAGCGGTGTTAAACCTATCTTGCCTAGCCTGTTGTTGGAAAGCTTGTTTGAGATGCACACTCATCTCATAAGCCTCTAAGTGTTCCAGATCCTTATGAAGTCCTGGACATATAGTAGCCAACATAAGACATCCTATGTCATTTGAATCATCCACATGCTTCTTATGCTTACTCTTAGCAGCATTAGAAGCATCAGCAGGAGGTGGGTCAGGGATAGCTTCATCAAGCACGTAGGACTTTTTCTCTTGTTTGAGAACAATTCTCAGATCCCTAAACCAGTCAACAAAATTAGTCCCACATTCTTTTAGTTTTTCCTTCTCAAGGATAGATCGCAGTGATAAGGTGGAATTATTATTAGCAGCCATCTGTTGATAAATATGCAAAGTCAAATTTTAATTAATAATGAGGTTAAAATTATTTAAACTCCTACTAAAAATATAACCCTCTAAAGAAATATTTTAGTAGGCTAAGATCCGTATTTCACTTAATTCTAAACTCAGCTTTGGTGTGACGCTTAAAATCAAGTTATTTAGGTAGGTAACATCTTTACCAATTACATCTCATGTAACTCTTAGTAATTATGGAATATTGACATCATATGTCATAGCATGTTGAATTCCATCTAATGCCTTAGGCCCAAAACCATTTTGATAGCCTAATTAAGTCTAACCAATTTTAAAACATATGAGTAGCACTATTACTCATCCTACTTAGCTAGGAATGTTTAAAGCATATTGCTTTGGCAATACCTACTTTAATACAATCTTAGTTTTGATAGGTGTTCAAAACGTGGATGGCATTTAGACTTAAATTATTAATGAGGGTTCAACTAAATTCTTATCATGTCTTGCATTACATATCATTATATTTTAGCATCCTATATGCATATATATAATTTATCACATAAGCATCATATACCAAATGACAAAATATGTAAACGTGACATAGCATGGCCAAACTAAATATGATCTTCAAGAGACCAAATGAAGATCATAAAGGCAACCCTAGGTGAAAAACCTATCTATTACAACACTTGCAATATTACATATCTTCAAAACTTGAGCTTGTGCTTCCATCACCATGGAACCATCTTCTTCTTGGTATGAATCTCCATCACAAATATTGTAGCTTGAATCTTCATTTATTACAATAAAAGAAAATCTAACTACTAGTAAAATAAATTACAACAAAATAAACGACACGCAGGCTGTATTTACCCAAAATTAAGATATGAATAAACCAATCACATAGGTCATAAGGCCATACTATGCACCATGCCAAGACATCAAACAAACATAACATATTCATCACCAACATGTTAAATAGAAACAAATATATTGACATTCTTAATGTCGCGGTAACAAACTATAGGGCGCGAACATACGGCGATCCCGCTAGCCGGTTAGCGGGCGGGGTTTCGAAGGGGCAGCGCCCCTCGAAGCCAAATAGAAATGTTAATCTCATTAACATTTTTCTTTGGCGAAACCCTAAAACAGAATCGTTAATCTCATTAACCTTCTTACTGTTCTATTTCAAATATGTACAACCCATTATAGAATCATTACCAAATGTTTATATCACATATAAACTTAATCATTTTCATCATATGAAAATCGTTTTAATCAACCAATCATATATACGTGATCATCTCATGAAAACGAAATTAAAAACACCAATCCTTTCTCATCATATGAAAAACGAATTAGGGTTTTACAGAAACGAAACAAAAAAAATCCTTTCTCATCATATGAAAAACGATTTAAGGTTTTATAATTAACATGCCATACGAAATCAATATATCTCATGTAATCATACCAACATGGCATTTTCGACTTAAACGAAAACAACAAGTGGCTTTGATACCACTGTCAGGAAATCAAGGAGATCACTGCAAACAAAACACGCAGCGGAAAAAAAAATTTTGATCTCTGATTTCCCACCAGGATCCATGCTGTTCGTTTAATTCAACGAAAGTGTACAAAGAACTAACATGTTGATGATTCAAAATCATAGTTTGGAATAGATGCCTTGATCGCAAAACACCCTCTATAGCGTATCCACACGAATGCTACCGTCTAGAGTGCTAGCTCTCTGCAACGACGAAGGCTGAAAAACGTTTTCTCTAAAACGTATTAGGGTTTCTTTTTTTTTTTGTTCTCTTTTTAATTTTCTAAAGTTACCTATATGAAGAATTAACGTCTGGAGTGAATATAATCACTCCAGAATCCAATTCGAAATTGGATAAGGTAAGTCAAATTTAGAATCCAAATCTAATTAGGATTCTGAATATATTATCTAATAATATATATAATTAGATAAGGTAAATCAAATTCAGAATCCAAATCTAATTAGGATTCTGAATATATTATCTAATAATATATATATAAAAAATGAAAATAATAATAATAATAAATATTAATATCTAATATTAATATTATTAATATTATATCCACCCCAAAGCGCATTCTTGTGTGTGACCCGATAGGCCCATATTAATTGGCAGTCAGTTTAATCTCTATTAAACCAAAAAGTCATAATTGGCCTCTAGCAAGGCGTTACAACTACCCAATTAATATAAGGAATGTCCAATTTGCCTAATAATAGTACATGCATTAATCCCTTTGTCACACGATATCTAGCTTGAACATAAGTCATGGTCAACGTCATACTTATATTGTCCAAACTTATGATTACTCGATCTCCAAGTAGACTGATAAAAACAAATGAAATTGATCACACTATCAATTCATTTGAGCACGGCCATGCATTTCACAGTCTCACTTATCGAGGGGCCCAAAAGATATCTCTCTCAAAGAGAGGGACAAATTCTATCTTGATTGTTCATTATCCTCTACATAATTTCTATCATATATGATCATAACCTTTATTACTATCCAGTTACGGATAATGTTTGATCATGTCAAAATATAATAGTCCTTATATTGGAAACTATGACAATCTCAAGTCAAAGAATTAATACATAACTATCATGAGATTTACTTATGACACTAATCCATGTAGTAATCTCATGATGGGTCTATCCAATACATTGTTCTCTAACAAGTATCTATGAAATTGATTTGTATCACTATACACATAACCATCTGATGATTATCAAATCAATGTTCATACTGGTTAAGAATTATTTTTTTTAATCTCTATAACAATAATAAACCAGGGACAAATATCAAAATTGTGTAACAAGCAAACAAACAATAATGATAATAAAACCTCATTTAATAATAATGAATGTATAACATAAAGATCCAAATAAATGTCCTAGGGCACATACACTAACATATTCCAGTGCTATCACACATCACATTCACATAAGGGTAGCTTCTACCCTACAAATCACAAACTTCTATGTGCACATAGCCTGATGGTATAGCCCCCATCAAGTTGGGATTCTGTCACATTGGCTAATCAAATGGCTTGGTATGATTACATAGGCCAAGAGGCCACATTGGTTTTCACAATTCACAAATACAGAATCACAAACAATAAATGATATCATATGGCTTAAATATCAACAATGGTTAAATTTTCATCAAAGAATTCCAAAAGTGACAAAGCAAGGGTTGGACACTATAACTCACCTTGAATATGCAAATTTGATTCCTCTAAGTTATTGATAATAATTGATTGATTTGATGGCAATACCCGACATACATTCACATCCACATATAAATCACACATTTAGGTTTATTTTCTTTAATTTATCATTTTTTTGTCTTAATTATTTATTAGGAACCTATGCCCTGTTTTAATATCTTAATATGTCTTAAAATTTATTTTATAATTATGAATTCAAATTTTACAAATTATATTATAATAGGGTTATATAATAGAGTAAGTTCAAATATGTGTCATATGCCTATAACAATATACATTGGTTTCTTTATGTCATTTAATTTACTTATTTATTAAATTAATATTTATACTTTTGAGAATATTAAATACACATACTAGAGATTATATTCATCTATAATATGCTTATATTTATGACCAAATCAAATATATATTTTATTATGCTCAATTCAGTCCTACATCAACAAAATACCTAAATTCCAGCATTTGAGTAGTTTGTATTCATTTAATATTATACATTTCAAGTATAATACCCTAAGATTTTTATACATACGGGTTCACATAGCTAAAGTATTTTAAAATTTACATTTCCATGACTTTAGTAACACATAAATTTTACTTCTTTGTATATGAATGATTTCTTTATCACTCTAATAGGTCATTTTGTTTCTCTAATAGTTTATATACAAATATAATTAATTATTTAACAACTTACAGTTAATTGATTTGATTCACAGTTGTAGAGTTTTCAATTCAGATACTTTAAAGTTTTTGGTTATTACTTTAGCACATTATTATTTTATTTCAATCAAAGATTTTTTTCTCACTTTATTCATTCATTTGTACAACATTTAAGCTACTAGATTTTTGGGTATTACATTCTCTCCCCCTAATTAAAATTCGTCCTCAATTTTTTTTTAAAGTAATCACCCACTAAAAAGTTGAGGATATCTATCTAACATCTCAGACTCAGTTTCTCAAGTATATTCTTCTACTGATTGACTTTGCCACAAAACTTTTACCATAGGAATATTCTTATTTCTAAGTCTTTTAACTTGCTTATCAACTATAGCTACTGGTACTTCCTGATAGGTCAAATCTTGTTGCAAATCTACCGGTGAAGCTTGTAAAACATGGGATGGATCAGAAACATATTTTCGAAGCATCGAAATATGGAACACTGGATGCACTTGTTCCATATTGGGTGGTAGTGCCAAACGGTATGATACTTATCCCACTCTTTCTAAGATCTCAAATGGACCAATGTACCTTGGTGAGAGCTTTCCTTTCTTATCAAATCTTATGACTCCCTTCATTGGTGACACTTTCAGAAATACATGCTCACCAATACTAAATTGAACATCTTTTCTTTTAGGATCTGCATAGCTTTTCTGGCGGCTAAAAGCTGTCTTCAAACATTCTTGAATTAATGGTACTTTCTCTATGGTTTCTTGAATAAGTTATGGGCCTTCTATATGTCTTTCACCAATTTCATTCCAATATATAGGGGATCTGCACTTCCTTCCATATAATGCTTCATAGGGTGCCATCTGTATGGTTGAATGGTAACTATTATTATAGGCAAATTCAATCAATGGCAAATGCTTGTCCCAAGTACCTCCAAAATCCAAAATGCACAATCTCAACATATCTTCTAAGGTTTGAATAGTTCTTTCTGTTTGCCCATCTGTTTGAGGATGAAATGCAGTGCTGAAATCTAACTTTGTTCCCAATGCCTCTTGTAACTTCTGCCAGAATCTGGAGGTGAATTGTGTTCCCCTGTCAGAAATGATGGAAATAGGCACTCCATGTAAACTTATTATCTTATCTAAGTATAATTGTGCATATTAGGACACAGAATAAGTGGTTTTCACAGGAAGAAAATGAGCAGATTTCATCAAACTATCAACAATCACCCATATAGAATCATATCCTGTAGATGTTCTAGGTAATCCAACCACAAAATCCATAGTAATCCTCTCCCATTTCCATTATGGCAGTGGTAACTGTTGTAATAGCCCAAATGGTTTCTAATGCTCAAATTTCACCTGTTGGCATGTTAAACACCTTGCTACAAATTCTATAATATCTTTCTTCATACCAGTCCACCAATAAACATCTTTCAAATCATGATACATTTTGGTAGTTCCAGGATGTGCATTGTAGTTCGCATAATGAGCCTCCTTCATTATCTGTTTCTTTAGATCATCTACTGCTGGTACACAAAGTCGATTGCCACATTTTAATACATCGTCATCAATTACAAAGTCAGAGGTCTTGCATGTAGCAATGTCTTCTTTTATTCTCACCAACTGTGGATCTTCATATTGTAGTGTCTTAATTTGATCAATCAGTAATGGTTTGACAGTGAATTGGGCTATCAATGCTCCATTATCTGATAAATCAAATCGTATTCCCAAGCCATATAAATTCTGAACCTCTTTTACTAATGGTCGTCGACTTACATGAATGTGTGCTAAACTCCCCAAAGATTTCCTGCTTAAAGCATCTGCTACCACATTAGCTTTGCCGGGATGATATAAGATCTCACAATCATAATCCTTAAGTAGCTCCATCCATCTACGTTGCCTAAGATTTAGATCTTTCTATTGACACTACAAAAATATTCGGCATTTGTGACGGATATCTGAGACGAACTTGTTTTCGTCGCAAATTTGCTACGGATCTGCGACGTATTTGCGACGGAAGGACAAGTTAGAGGAATTTTGAGAAATTGGTCGCAAATCGGTTGCAAATCCGTAGTAAATCTGCAACGAAAATCATTTCGTCGCAAATAATCGTCTCAAAAGTTGGTGCGGATACTTGGCGGGCACTAAAAAAAGCAATTTGCAACGGAGATCCTCTACAGTCTATTGCCGTCGCAAAATTCACAACAAAAATATTCGGCATTTGCGACGGATATCTGTGATGGACTTGTTTCCGTCGCAAATTTGCTACGGATCTGTGACGTATTTGCGACGGAAGGACAAGTTAGAGGAATTTTAAGAAATTGGTCACAAATCGGTTGCAAATCCATAGTAAATCTGCGACGAAAATCATTCCATCACAAATAAGAAAATTTGGAGAAGCGCTCTTTTAATCGCGCTCAAAGAAGAAATTTTTTGAGGAAAAAAAAGAAAATGAACTTTAGAGAAGCGCTCTTTTAATAGCACGTAAAGAAGGCAAAATTGCTAATCGTGCGCAAAGAAGAGGTTTATTCACTCTAAAGTTTTGTCCTTTTTTTAGCATTTTTCTCTCTCTAAAATTTCATCTCTAAAGTCCAAAATCTGTCATCTTTGATTTGTGAATTTCGTTGTCAAGTGTGAACAATTCCTAGGGCAAAGCAGGAGAGGGAGAGAGAGGGAGAGAGAGAAAGGGAGTGCAGAGAGGAGAAATCTAGGGAGAGTGAGGGACAGAGAAGAGAAAAAGATAGAGCCTCCAACCGCACTCCTATGGCTCGACTCTTCCAACCATTCTAACCCTAAATTAGGCGAATGGCTACTCTACTACATCCTCTCCTCTCTTTGCAATCCTATTTAATCCTTCGAAGTACAATATATTTCATCTCTTTCATGCATATATATATGTATATATGTAAATGATAGTTTGTTTTAGTATAATTATCTGTTTGTTTGTTTTTGTGTTGCTAATGTCGTGATCTCTCATAATTTAATTATCTCTCTGGATCAGACAAAGCTAAGGTTTTATCTCTGGATCTGCTTCCGTTATTTCAATTTTTTAAATTATATTTCTTGTGCTAATTGTATCTGGTTTTTTTTTATTGAATTTGATTTTGCAGAGAAAGTGAAAAATGGATCCAAATTCTGTCAAATCAACCTTGTCTAATTTAGCATTTGGCAATGTAATGGAAGCAGCTGCTCGCGACTATCGGAAGGTTTGGCCTCTGAAATTTGGTAATCTACTACGTTGGATTTTTCTATTAAAGAATTGAATTTGATGTTTCATGGGTTAGAATTTTTGCTTTGAGATCTCTTTCTTTTACATTTGAAGCCACTAATAGGACTAAATGTTAAAGAACTCAAATCATTTTGTAGCTCGGGATATGTTTCTTGCGTTTATTGACTAAATGCATAGATTTGTTAATTGCATGGATTACATCTTACAAGATTTTTAAAAATTAGAGTACTTAAATTTTTAATTTTGATTGAAGATAGGATAGAACATATTTTTCTGACTATGTGTAAGGGAAAATTATAATCTATTTGTAATTCAGAGCAGGGAGTCTTGTTTGTGTCTGAAAGGTTAAGGGTTCACAGTTTTGGAAACACCCTCTTTGCAGAAAATACAAGGGAAAAGTTGATGAATTCACTTACTGATTTTGCAAGAATTGCTTAGTTTAAGTGCTTAATATATATATAGAGAGAGCGTAATACGCACATAATATATGAACATACCTGCTAGAAATGAATTCATTATTGAAATAGTGAATCAACTTTAAAGAATAGTTATGCTTAAAGGGCAGTATATTTTAAGAATTAAATGTAAAATGAGATGAACCAGAATTGTTGATGCAAAGAGTTAAGTGCATTCTGAATTAAAAATTACGTGCTTAATATATATTTTAAGATTGTCTTAGTGTGAATATTTTGAATTAATTAAAAGAATTAGCTCAAAATTTTGTAAAAGTACCTGGTTTGCTTATAAGTGAAGTATGAGTGTATTATGTAAACATATTTACGGCAAGGAAATCACATAGATAAGTTGCATAAAAGTAGGATATAGAGAAGAAAGTTTGCGTCTAAGAGTTGTACGTAATCTGAGAACAAAGTACACCATATGTTAAACTAGTAAATTTTGTTGTAAATTTGTTGAAACAAAGAAAGATACAAATTAGGGTCCAGTTAAGACAATTGGTTAGAGTTCCCTTCTAGCAGGTGATATTTACAGATAATCATTGGAAACCTTCAGCAACAATTGTAGATATTGATCAATTTACAAGCAATTTACTGGTATTCTTTGGTTTTGGTTTCTGTATCATTGTTTTTGCTTTCTTTGATTTGAAACGAAATGATATTGATTGTGTAATATCCAAAAGTATACCTTAAAAGTTTTGGAGTTATTGTTGTATTTGGATTTATGGTATAAAGTGGTGTAGGAAAAGTAAGTATATATATATAATTAATTGATAATAATAATGAAAGAAGGAGGAAAGGAAAGTTAAAGAGAGTGAAAGGTGTGTGGTGGAAGATATTTTAGAAATAATTAATTATATTATTATATATATATATGAGATAAGAACAAAAGAAAGAGGAAAATTCTTTCTTTCTTCTTCTTTGTGGTCGAGAGAGAGAGAGAGAGAGAGAGAGAGAGATGTGATTTTAATGATTCTCACATCATATTTCTTAAGGGTTTTAAGAAGATTGAAGATTGAGTTTGAAGATTTGATAAGATATTCATGTAAGTATTCTTTTCTTGAGTTGATTTTATTGATTATGTATATATGTAAGTCTTCATCTTCTTGTCTTGATTTCTTTTGATTGAGGTTATATTTGAGACGATTGGTGTGTTAGATGATGATAATGAAAGATTGAAGTATGTAAATGTGTTGAATTGGTATATAAGTGATGATAAGTTGGGGTATTTGTGAGGATGATGATGAATTGTTGAGTAAGGGTTTGGTATAAATGAATTGGGGATTTGAGTAATTAATTATAGTGGTGTATATAATGATTATTATGATGATATAATGAAATTATATAAGTGTTAAAGTGATAGGTATTTGATAGATATAAACAAAGATGTTGATTAATGGGGGTTGTGGTATGAATTTGGAAGTGTTTGTGTTTAATGGATGAGAGTTCGAAATGTATGATTTTTGTCTGGCACGGTCAGTGACACGGCCGTGTGGTTGGGCGTGTAATCGGTACTGAGTTGGACGGTTGTAGCACGACCATTAACACGGCCATGATACTGAACGTGTTATAGCTACTGTGAGAAAAGTAATTGGCACGGCCATGAACACGCCCGTGTTGTTGGGCGTGTCAATGATTCTGTGAGACAGAATGTATTACACGTCCAGTGACACGCCCGTGGTTTTGAGCGTGTCAAAGCTTCTGTATTGTTGGTTTTAGGGCACGATCAAGGACACGCCCGTGTTGGTGAGCGTGTCATGTGTAGAGTTTGCCCTAGTTGATTCTTACTTATATTATCTCATGTGTATGATCACTTTTGGGATTAGGTGTTGAAGAGATTGAGTTGCTTTAATCCAAGTACTGAAGGATTTATGAAAGAAAAGTAGATGGATGTGAGTTTCTCTTGAGGTAACTACAAAACTTCATTTGATTTCATATATTTATATGATTTAGGACCTTAACACCTTCAGCTATAAATGTGTTAATGTATTATAGTGTTGATGTATATATATATGGATACTGTATATGTTATGGAAGGTGAAAGATGTGATGATATAATTTGTATGATGTGAAAGTAATGTTATGATTGATGTATGCCTAGATAATGTTCAATGCCATTGAGTGATGATGGAAATGATATGATAGATTTGCCTAATTGATGTTTAATGTAATTGATGTTATACATGTATACTTGAATAATAAAGTGTATTATTGTGAATAAGAATGTGATGTGAAGCCATTGTGATTGGCTATGATGAATCAAATGTGATATGAAGCCATTGTGATTGGCCATGATGAATCAAATGAGATGTTAAGCTATTGTGATTGGCTATAATGATAATTGAGAATGATATTGATAAAGAAATAATAAATGAATTGTGTGACTAATGTGTTATTCCATTTTCAGAGTTTGTTGTTGGTGGCATGCCTAATATTAGTAACAATCTCTTGAAGTTAGGTTGGAATTGATCCTTGAAGCCAAGTTGGGTTGAAGTTTAACATGTTTTACTCCCCTTGAAGCTTGGTTGGGTCTAGTCCTTGAAGCCTAATTGAGATGTTACAACCCTTGAAGCTAGGTTGGATTGGTTCTTGAAGCCAAGTTGGGTTGATACTTAGCATGCTTTGTTCCCCTTGAAGCTTGGTTGAGCCTAATCCTTGAAGCCTAGTTGGGATAATGATAAATGTGATAATTAAACCAAAGCATTAACTCTGAAAATTGAATGGCATATTAGTGTGTTGTTTGGGCCCCGAGTCTGTCTTTGTTGTCAATGTGATATCCAAATGTTGAAATAAATGAATAATGGGATTTATGGCTGACTTTGTTGAAAGTGTGATTCATGATTAATGAATTGTGAATAAAATGATGTTATGAAGTATGATTTTGTAATGTATGTAATAATATATTGAAAGTGAATATGGCTTGAGGAGCTTTGTTGAGATATGATTTTATGAAAATATAGTATGATGTGTAAAATGTATATGAATGTGGAATTTGTGAGAATTGTTTTCATGAAGGTTTGGATAGGTCATTGAATGGTGATTTGTTGAAATGATGTATATGTTTATGTATATGAGATAGGAAGGGTAAGTATCGTGTTGTGAATGTTCTATGTAAATATGTATATAATTTATGAGATTTGTGGGAATATATGAAGAATGCATTGAGAAAGGAAAACAGGGTAAAAGAACAATAAAACATGATGCTAAAAATATGAGGTATGATTCTTTGGTAAAGTTTATATTTTATATTTTATATTTATTTGTACTTCTAAGCTCTCGAGCTTAGCGCGGTTGTGTAATCGCGCAGGTGATTATGCGATTGATCTGGAAGTTCAGTTGTTATGCCACGAGAAGGGTAAGAGTGTCTCGAGACCAACTAGAAGGTGATGCATACATATGTGATTTTAATTATGTTGTATTTTTATAAGAATAATGATATTTGTAAATATTCTTTAAATTAATGTAATATTGCTTGAACTTGGATAAAGGTTTTAAATAATTGAAACGAAAAGTAACATTCTTATACTTTATATACGTATTGTATGTATACCAGGTATATGTATAGTACTTACATAGAGTATGGGGGTGTTACAGATTGATAGTAATTGTAGTTGTTAAGTCTATAGCTGATTGGAATTTCTTTAACTGTTTCTTTAGATGTGCATTCCAATAATTGTTTATATAATTATCTGTTCTTTGTCAATAATATCATATTGACTTCCAACCTTTGTTGGTTCTTTCAAGAAGTCTATTTTCCTCTTAGAATTTAAGTAATTATTAATTGTGTTACTGATATGAGAATAATTTTTTTATGTTATTCAGCTATTTTGGCCAAACAGTAGATGTAGCCCTGAGTGTTCACCAATACCTAGCCTCAGAATGACAAGTCCTGATCCCAGCTCCAGGATACACAGTGGTGCTGTCACTCCTCTGCATCCGCGAGCTGGAGGTGCTACCACAGAATCACCCACAAGCTGAGGTGAAGATGGGAAGCGGCAAAGCCATCGGTTGCTCCTTCCACCAATAACAATCTCTAATACCTGCCCCTTGTCACCGGCATATTCAACTGCTACATCTCCTTCAGTGCCCCGAAGTCCTAATAGGGCAAAAAATCCAACAAGTCCTGGTTCACGTTGGAAGAAGGGCCGTCTACTAGGGAGAGGCACATTTGGACATGTGTATCTGGGGTTTAACGGGTCAATCCCAGTGATGTATGCTAATTATTTTAACACAGTTGTGAGAGAGAGAGCCGAAGCATATAACTATCTTATAGCTAGTTTTGACATCTGATCATATAATTTTTTTTTGCTTTTTTACTTTTCTATTGATTTTAATGCTTTAGAGAAATAGGTCGCAATAATTATATTTATTGGGGAAAATGTGTAAAACCTCCCTGAGGTTTAGACTACTCAACACTTAGGTTCTTGTTTTAAAAATACGCAATTTATCTTTATAATATTGCAAGTCTGGGACTAAAGTGTTCTCAAACTATTCGAATTTGGGTGTAAAGTTGATGATCAAACTGTTGTTAATATTTAAAGTACTAAACCTTAAGATTAAAGTATTGCACTTTTAGAAAACTATAAAGATTAAAGTGCATATATGATAGATGTGTTACATACACTGAACCTCTGGAGGTTCTGGTGACTTTCGTAGTGTATTGTTTTGTCCTAGTAATACTTCACATTTGAACTCTGGATTGAAGATATCATTAAACTCCACAAAAGCTAAGTTATAAACAAATTTGGCATGGCCATTTTGTTTTTCCTAAGAGTTTTTATGCATATTTTATTTTAATTTGTTGTTTGGGCTTTAGTGAAAGTGGAGATATGTGTACGATGAAGGATGTAACTCTATTTGCAGATGATCCAAAATCAAAGGAAAGTGCACAGCAACTGGGACAAGTAAGTTCGCTTTAGTAGATTCAGTGGGACTTTATTGTTTGAAAGCTATGTTCTTTTGGAAGTTTAAAAACCAAGTTCTTTTGAAATATCTGTAGATTAGATTGGTAATCTCTCGTCATTCTTCTTTGAGGAAGATATCTTAATGGTTGATAATATTTGACAGGAAATTGCGCTGCTTAGTCGCTTACGACACCCTAATATAGTGCAGTATTACGGGTTTGAAACGGTAGGTAGTTTTACCATTTGCTTCATTGTTTAGGACAAGATTTGTGTAAAGTTGAATTGATTTAATTTAAGATGGTTGCTTTATGGAAAGTGAAAATAAATAAGTGTTCCTGATCAATATTCTACTTTGAACAATTACTTCTTTTACAGAATTGAATTATTGAGGAAAATTTTGAGACTGCTAAGAGGGTGCAACACTTTATAACTGGATCTCCTTTTGCAGTAAATTATGGGATTTAGTGTTTATTAAATTGTGTAACTGTACTATACTTGACCTGATATGTGGTTTAAAGTGCTGCTGCTGTATATGCAGGATTGTTGTTAGATGAATTGATTAACGGTCTGTCATTTCGATTCCATTCACTCAAATCTTTATTCACTGAGCAGGTGGATGATAAACTATATATATACTTGGAATATGTTTCTGGTGGTTCCATCTATAAACTTCTTCAGGAGTAAGGTCAGCTTGGTGAAATAGCCATTAGAAGTTACACTCAGCAAATCTTGTCTGGGCTTACTTACTTGCATGCTAGGAACACTGTCCATAGGTGAGACTTTTTGTTGCTGTTTCATGGGCTTGACTAGACGATTTTATCAATTATTGGAGCTAGATTATTTATGCTTGTCCCTCATTTTTGTCTTATCTAGAGACATTAAAGGAGCAAACATACTTGTAGACCCCAGTGGCCATGTCAAACTGGCAGATTTTGGGATGGCAAAGCATGTAAGAATATTCTTCCAAATTCATTTGAAGTAAATTAGTTTTCAATCTAAAGAAAGAAATCCCCAATGGATGTTAGTTGGTTGGTTTAGGGAAACAAGAATGAGAAGATGCTTTTATGCAAATTAACCTCAGGGCTTTGTGTTCTAACCTGTTTTAGCTAATTAATCTCTAGATTGCTGGGCAGTCTTGTCCACTATCATTCAAGGGAAGCCCTTTTTGGATGGCACCTGAGGTCAACATTATTTTACTGCTTTCTTCAATTCCACCATTCTTTTTAATGATTTCAAGTAATTTTCTTTAAATTCATTAATTGTTTTTCAGGTGATAAAGAATTCAAATGGTTGTAATATTGCCGTTGATATATGGAGCCTTGGGTGTACGGTTTTGGAGATGGCAACAACAAAACCATCATGGAGCCAATATGAAGGGGTTAGTAATATTAGTTTCAGAACTTGTGTTTATAAAAAATTCCTGAGCAGCTACACGAGTTGAATGAAAAAGCCTACACAGTATTACTTTGTTAACGTGTATCATATTATTCTTTTCATTTACTCTTTTTAATATTATTTGCAGGTTAATAATGATGATGCAAGTCATGATTCAATGGAAAATGATAATTGAAGATCTATATTGTTATTTTCAAGATAGATTATTTATAGTAGTGTTCTTAACACTTGTATAGTTAAATTGTAAAATATTTTATTCTATTGAAGATTAATAAAAGAATTATTTTTATCAATGTAATTAGTGTTTTTTTAGATTGTGTTTAAATGTTCCAAATGTATTTATAAAGTTCTCATAAAATTAATTGATAATACAAATAGTTCCAATAAAAATCAATATTAAATTACTACGGATTTGCTACGAATCTGCGACGACAATCTGCGACGAAATCTATGACGGCAATCTGCGACGGAATCTGCAACGAATTTGGGACGGAAATCTGTGACGAAATCTGTGATGGAATTTGCGACAAAAATCTGCGATAGAATCTGCGACGGCTGCCCTTTGCCCGCGAAAATTTGGCCCGCAAATTTGCAACCGCCTAATGGTAGCAAATCGGTCGCAATTTGCGACGGCCTGTCGCAAAATTGAAAATTGTGACGCCTTTTTTATTAACGGATCGTATCAGTCGCAGATCGGTCACAAATATTGATTTGCGATGGATCTGCGACGGATTCTGTCCGTTGCAGATAGCGTTTTTTTTTTTGTAGTGTGAAAGATGTATTTGAGGCTTTTATGATATGTGAAAATCTCACATTTCTCACCATATAAGTAGTGTCTCCAAATCTTCAGAGCAAATATAACAGCAGCCATTTCCAAATCATGAGTAGGATAATTAACCTCATGCTTTCTCAGTTGTCTAGAGGCATAGGCAATCACCCTATCATTCTGCATTAAAACACAGCCAAGTCCCACTCTGGATGCATCACAATACACTGTAAATTTACCTCCTTCAGTTGGTAGTGCAAGAATAGGTGCAGACGTTAAATATTCCTTCAATCTGCAGAAGCTTTCTTCATATTTGCTGTCCCAATCAAACCTTACCCCTTTATGAAGCAATCTAGTAATTGGTGTAGCGATTTTAGAAAAGTCTTTTACAAATTTCCTATAATAACCAGCCAATCCCAGAAAACTCCTTATTTCTGCAATATTTGTTGGTCGAGGCCAATCAGCTACTGCTTCAATTTTCTTAGGATCCACTTGTAACCCTTCACTAGTGATCACATGTCCTAAGAAAGATATTTTCTCCTGCCAAAATTCACACTTAGACAATTTAGCAAATAAATGATTTTCCCTCAGCGTCTGCAATGCTATCCTTAAGTGCTCTTCATGTTCAGTCTGACTCTTAGAATAAATCAGCATATCATCTATAAAAACAACCACAAATTTATCCAAGTATGACTTGAAAACTTGATTCATCAGATCCATAAATGCTGCAGGTGCATTAGTGAGACCGAAAGGTAGTACCAAAAACTCATAATGGCCATATCTAGTTCGAAATGCAGTTTTAGGTACATCTTCCTTCTTGATTCTCAATTGATGGTACCCAAAGCGAAGATCTATCTTAGAAAAATAACTTGCCCCTTGTAATTGATCAAACAAATCATCAATTCTAGGCAGAGGATATTTGTTCTTTATAGTCACCCTATTCAACTGTCTGTAGTCTATACACATTCGAAGTGAACCATCTTTTTTCTTGACAAATAATACCGGTGCACCCCAGGGTGAACTGCTAGGCCTAATGAAGCCTTTATCCAGAAGATCTTGTAATTGTGCTTTCAACTCCTTCAACTCAGTTGGAGCCATTCTGTATGGAGGGATAGAAATAGGTGTTGTACCAGGTAGTAAATCTATACTAAACTCTATTTTCCTTTCTGGAGATAAAGTGGTCAGATCATCAGGGAATACATCAGGAAACTCTCATACTGCAGGTATTTGATCAAAACTAGGGAATGAAACAGTAGTATCTCTGACATGGGCCAAATACCCTATACATCCCTTTCTTAATAATCTTTTAGCACTAATTGCTGAGATCAAACTATTTAACACTTCACTCCTATCCCCCTGAAATTCAAAAATTTCCCCTGATGAACTATGAAATATAACCCTCTTTCCATTACAATCTAAGGTGGCCAAATACTTAGACAGCCAATCCATTCCCAAAATAACATCAAACTCTAACACTGGTAATTCTATCAAATCAGCTCTCAAGATTTTATCATCAATCACTACCTCACAAGAAGGGTATACATTTTTAACAACAATTTATTCCTCTAAAGGAGTAAACACAGTGAGAGGTATATCAAGCAGTTTGGAAGGTACATGTAATTTAGAAGCAAAATAGGTAGACACAAAAGAATGAGTTGCCCCTGAATCAAATAACACCCTTCCTTTAACAGATTGAATGGAAATGATACCTGTAATAGCTTCATTTGATGCTTGTTCCTCCTGAGGTGATAAGGTATACACTCTTCCTCTACCCCTACTAGATGGTGACTGTACTGCAGGTCTCTCAGTAACACTATCTCTTCCAAAACCTCTTTCAAATCCACTAGATCTATGACCCCTTTCCATCTGCACGGTGGTCTGAGATGTTTGTGGTCTTGTTTCTGCTGCAATCAAAGGACAATCTTTAATCATATGATCTTTTTGCCCACATTTAAAGCATGCCCTAGTCTCCCTATAACATTGGCCTCTATGCATCTTCCCACAAGTCTGACATGGAGTACGTATAGGAGGCCTCTGAACATTAGTACTGAAAAATCCATGGGTAATAGTCCCAAATGACCTTCCAGTAGGTGGTCTAGGTGGAAGTCCCATTGAAGTTCTAGGTAGGTTGATTTGTGGCATAGATTGTAATTGTCGCCTGGCGCTAGATGTTCCTACTTCTTCCTTGCCTCTCTGTCTTATAAAGCTTTCAGTTCTAGCCTTCTTTTTCTGTTCCCGGGCTTTCATCTCTCTATTTTCTATTATTCTTGCTTTGTCCACCAATTTAGAGTAAGAATCATAATCATGAGCAGCCAAAATCATGCACAGTGAATTAACTAATCCTCTTCTGAATCGATGTATTCTTGCTGCTTCATTTGGTACTAGAGTAGGTACATACTTACTCAACTGATTAAACTGTCTTGCATATTCAGATACTGTCATACCAGGTGTTTGTACTAGCCTCTCAAACTTTAAAGCCTTGGCTTGCCTAACACTTTCAGGTAAAAACTCTTGCAATACCATTTCTGCAAATTGCTCCCAAGTCAAAAGAACATTTTCTTTCAATATTCCATCCACAACTCTTTTGTACCATTCCTTCGCATCACCTCTCATTTGGTACCCTGCAAATTCAATTGCTTTCTTGTCTGGACAACGAATTATTTGAGTTTTTGCTTCCATTTCCTCTAAAAACTATGTAGGATCTTCTTCCCCTTTATACAGTGGAGGACTAAGTTTCAAAAATCCAGCTAATAATTTTCTTTCTTCATTTGATTCCATCTGTGGTGGTGGAGGTGGAGGAACATGGAATTCAGGGATAGGAGCCTGTTGTTGTTGTTGTTGTTGTTGTCTTTGTTGTATCATCATTTCCATCATCAACTCATAATTTTTTTGTAATTGTTCAAGTCTTTCCATCATTCTGGAGTAGTCCTTACATTCTCAACTCTTTGTACTGATTCCTCAGAAGGAACAGCTCCCTCAGATCTAATTGCCCTAGGTCTTCTTCGAGTTTCCATATCTAACTATAAGAGAGAAAAGAATTATTTAATTAGCGCACGAATTAATGCAGATCTAGATAACAACGAAAACAAGACATGACAGAATAATCCTAAGCTCCATAGTATTCTTACACATTTATGCTTACGAACCTTTAACCTATATATATTATTATAAACCTAAGCTCTGATACCACCTCTGTCACACCCCATTTTTAGAAGTGTGACGGTCCTAGGGTCCAGGTAGGCTTAAGGCCACCAGGCACCACGTAGAACCCAATTAATTTATGAATTTATACAAATTAATTATTACACTAGTAAATTATAACTTTATTTTAAAACTTTATTATTTACTCACAATAACACATGTATTTTTTTTATATTATATATTATTTATAAATATTTTCTTTATTTATTACATTATGGTTTATTTCCATAATTTATCAAGCTATTCATAATATTACTATGGAGCTACTAGAGTATAGCATAAACATTATTATTTAATTACATGTGATAGTATTGACTAATTACAATATTCTCAAGCTTCTTGCTGGAAGAAGAAATCAAGAAGCTGATGGTCCTGGGTCACCTCTACCTGAAACCACAGACGATGGGGTGAGTCGTCAACTCAGTGAAATTACAGTGTCACAAGGGTAGAATATGCAATAACGATATTTCAAGGATCAAGGATAATAAATAAATAAGGCGGCTGCACAATAAAAGGTATAACAATGAAATTTAATTCACAAGAAAGGCCCACAATAATTGGACCAAAATCACAAAAGCAAATTATATAATATGACAGATAACACATAGAAATAACACTGAAGACAATATATCATTATTCCAGTGCTATCACACATCACATTCACATAAGGGTAGCTTCTACCCTACAAATCACAAACTTCTATGTGCACATAGCCTGATGGTATAGCCCTCATCAAGTTGGGATTCTGTCACATTGAAAAATCAAATAGCTTGGTATGATCACATAGGCCAAGAGGCCACATTGGTTTTCACAATTCACAAATACAGAGTCACAAACAATAAATGATATCATATGGCTTAAATATCAACAATGGTTAAATTTTCATCAAAGAATTCCAAAAGTGACAAAGCAAGGGTTGGAAACTATAACTCACCTTGAATATGCAAATTTGATTCCTCTAAGTTATTGATAATAATTGATTGATTTGATGGCAATACCCGACCTACATTCACATCCACATATAAATCACACATTTAGATTTATTTTCTTTAATTTATTATTTTTTTTGTCTTAATTATTTATTAGGAACCTATGCCCTGTTTTAATATCTTAATATGTCTTAAAATTTATTTTATAATTATGAATTCAAATTTTACAAATTATATTATAATAGGGTTATACAATAGAGTAAGTTCAAATATGTGTCATATGCCTATAACAATATACATTGGTTTCTTTATGTCATTTAATTTACTTATTTATTAAATTAATATTTATACTTTTGAGAATATTAAATACACATACTAGAGATTATATTCATCTATAATATGCTTATATTTATGACCAAACCAAATATATATTTTATTATGCTCAATTCAGTCCTACATCAACAAAATACCTAAATTCCAGCATTTGAGTAGTTTGTATTCATTTAATTATATATTAATTTATTTAAATTAATTTGCCCTGAAATTTTACCAGAATATTCCCAACATTATATATGACCTCTCTGTAAATTTTTACAATTTATATAGTTTATTTATATAGGTAAATAATTTAAACACAGCAGAAAAATCTCAATGGTATTCATTCAGACTATTAAAATGAGCAGCTTGTGTTTATTTATTTACTCACTCATCTTCCTTCATCATTTTGACTTGGCCTTTTACAACCACCTTCCCAAAATCCAAATAAACCTTTCTGTAATTTTTGATTAATTTTAAAGCTCGTTTTCATGTTAAAATAAATAAAACACAGTAGCTAATTTATTGAGAATTCAAGCTGTAATGTTTAGACAGATTTTAGTGTTAGGGTTTTTAGCTTCATTCCTTTCAATTTCTTTCAATACAAATCGACTTATAACATCCTAAATACTTAATTAATATGTACAAATGATAAATTTTAGCTCAGATTCAAAAAATAATAGATTTAAAATTAGAAAAACAAAATAAAAGATTAAGATTCAGAATTTTCAGATTCTTACCTTTAGGAGTTCTTTTGCCTTCTTTGCTTTTATATCACTTTGTTGATTTAATTTTTCACTTTGGATCACTTCTAGACATAAGAAACTAGCCTAGGAATGGTTTTTAGTTGCTGGAAGATGAGAGAGGGTCGTGATAAAGAAGAGGTGTTCTTGATAGTAACAAGAAAAGAGAAAGAAGAAAAGATAAGACCAAAACAATTTCTATCATCTTTTAGTCAACATTTTCCGGCACCTACTACTATTTAAAATAGATGAGTTACCCACTTATTTTGGCAGAAAATTGGCTGAGAATTAAGTGAGTGAAATGTCCATTTTGTCCCTCGATCTAATACATTTCTTTTATTAACTCAAATGCCCTTTTAGTCATTTTACACCATAACTTGTTATCTACACTTGTAATTAATTTCTTTAAAATTGTTTTCACTTCTAATTTTAAATTTTAATTTATCTTATATGGTTTTAATGTATATTATTATATTAAGATATTATTAATCAAGTTATAATATATTTCAAGTATAATACCCTAAGATTTTTATACATACGGGTTCACATAGCTAAAGTATTTTAAAATTTACATTTCCATGACTTTAGTAACACATAAATTTTACTTCTTTGTATATGAATGATTTCTTTATCACTCTAATAGGTCATTTTGTTTCTCTAATAGTTTATATACAAATATAATTAATTATTTAACAACTTACAGTTAATTGATTTGATTCACAGTTGTAGAGTTTTCAATTCAGATACTTTAAAGTTTTTGGTTATTACTTTAGCACATTATAATTTTATTTCAATCAAAGATTTTTTTCTCACTTTATTTATTCATTTGTACAACATTTAAGCTACTAGATTTTAGGGTATTACACAACCACAAGAGCCTAGTCCAATAATGAAGGAATACCGACCTCGAGTGCCATACCTGACAAGATTGAACAAGAACAAGATGGATGCTCAGTTTGGTAAGTTTCTTGAACATTTTAAACAATTGCACATTAATATTCCATTTGCCAAAATTTTATCGCAAATGCCCAAATATGTCAAATTTTTTAAAGATCTCCTTTTTAAGAAAAGGAAACTTGAGGAAGTATCATTGGTGAATTTGTTGGAAAAGAGTTCGGCAATTTTGCAAAAGAGGTTACCTAAGAAGTTAAAAGATCTTGGTAGTTTTACTATTCCATGTTTGATAGGTAATCTTGAAGTTAAAAGTGCAATAGCTGATTTGGGGGCTAGCATAAGTGTTATGCCCTACAAGATGTTTAAAGAGTTAGGTATTGGAGAACCTAAACTAACACTCATGACCATTCAACTTGCTGATAAGTCAGTAATCTACTCTCATGGTATTATAGAGGATGTGTTGGTAAAATTTGGGAATTTTATTCTCCCCAATGACTATGTTGTCATCGATATAGCTGAGGATGTGGATGTTTTGCTTATTCTTGGTAGGCCATTTTTGAATATAGCACATGCCCTTATTGATGTCCATGATGGCACGCTGATCATGAGAGTGGGGAGCGAGAAAGTTATTTTTAATATACATTATGCCATGAAGTACCCACGTACACTTAATGAGGTGGATTCATGCAATGATAGCATTGAGCATGAAACCTTAAATTATGTTACTAAGGTTGTTTCCAAGGATCCCCTTGAGTTGTGTTTATTACAGGATAATGTTGAGGATCAAGAAGCAATGGAGCAGCTAACTTATCTTGAAGTAAGCAAATCATTCAAGTGTCGGGCATATGAAACCATTGAGATGCTAAAAGAACAGAAGCCACAACCATCTGTGATTGATCCACCTAATTTAGAACTCAAGACCTTCTGAATCATCTTGAGTATGGATTCCTAGCAGAGGAAAATAAATTGCTTGTTATTATGAGTTCCCACCTATCTTCTGAGCAGAAGGTAAAACTTATCGAGGTGTTATAAAAGCATAAGAAAGTTACAACTTGGAAGATAGTAGACATCAAGGGTATTAGTCCATCCTATTGCACTCATAAAATACTGATGGAGGATGAATTCAAGCCAGTAGTGTAACCACAATGAAGACTAAACCCAAAGATGAAAGATATAGTGAAAGCTGAAGTGATCAAACTACTTGATGTTGGAATTATATATCCAATTTTGGATAGCTCTTGGGTGAGCCTGGTTCTAGTAGTACCAAAGAAAGGAGGGATGACGGTGGTTCCTAATGAAAATAATGAGCTAGTTCCAACAAGAATAGTTATCTGTTGAAGGGTTTGCATCGACTACTGAAAGTTGAATGACACAACTAGGAAGGACCATTTTCCTTTGCCCTTCATTGAATAGATATTGGAACGGTTATCTAGGTAGGAACATTGCTGCTTTTTGGATGGTCTTTTAGGCTACTTCCAAATTCCTATTGCCCTAGAAGACCAAGAGAAAACTACATTCACTTGTCCATATAGGACATTGCATATCGAAGAATGTCATTCAGATTATGCAATGCACCTATATCTTTTCAATGGTGCATGTTGGCAATCTTTGATGAGCTTATTGAGGATATTATGGAGGTGTTCATGGATGATTTCTCGATTTATGGCAGCTCATTTGAAGGATGTTTGGAGAACCTTGAGAGGGTCTTGATAAGATGTGAGGAAACAAACCTGGTGCTTAATTGGAAAAAATGTCATTTCATGGTTCAAGAGGGAATCATGTTGGGACATAAGATTTCAAGCAAGGGTATTGAGGTGGATCGGGCTAAGGTGGAAAGCATTGAGAAACTACCACCACCCACATCAGTTAAGGCCATCAAAAGTTTTTTAAGACATGCGGGCTTCTATTGGAGGTTCATACAAGATTTTTCTAAGATAGCTCACCCTCTAACAAGACTCTTTGAGAAGGATGTTGATTTTGTGTTTGATAAGGAATGTTTAAGAGCTTTCACAACTTTTAAGGAGAAATTGACCCATGCTTCAATCATGGTAGCTCCCGATTGGAATTTACCATTTGAACTAATGTGTGATGTGAGTGATTTCGCAGTGGGGGAAGTTTTGGGTTAATGCAAGGAGAAGTATTTTTAGCCCATCTATTATGCAAGCAAGACTCTAAACATAGCTCAGGCCAATTACTCAACTACAGAGAAAGAACTTCTAGCTATGGTTTTTGCTTTTGACAAGTGTAGATCATATCTGATCTTGTCAAAAGTGATTGTTTATATGGATTACTCAGCTTTGAGGTATTTATTTTCAAAAACTGATGCAAAGCCTAGGCTAATTCATTGGGTTTTGTTATTATAGGAATTTGATTTTAAGATTCAAGATAAAAAGGGAACTGAAAATCTGATAGCAGATCACCTTTCTCGCTTAGAGAATCCAACCTTGGAGAGGTTTAAAGAAGGGGACATTGATGATCATTTCCCTTGATGAGCAACTTTATGCCTTAGTAAGTGAGGTAAGTAATTTGAACTTTAAAATGCCTTGGCTTGCAGATTTTACTAATTACCTGGCTTCTAGAGAACTCCCTAATGATATGACTTTTCAAGAAAAGAAGAAATTCTTTTCTGACTTAAAATATTACTTTTGGGAGGATCCTTTCTTATTTAGGCTATGTAAAGACCACATGATCCGGCATTGCATGGCATGGCCTAAAACGATGAATATTCTCCATCATTGTCATGCCGGACCAGCTGATGGTCATATGAGAGCCAATAAGACTGCTCAAAAGGTACTAGAATCAGGATTTTATTGGCCCACTTTGTTTAGGGATATCTATGACTTTGTGAAATTTTGTTATCATTGTCAAAGAACTGGAAAGATCTCATCTCATGATGAGATGCCCCAAAATGAAATTCTAGTATGTGAAGTCTTTGATGTATGGGACCATTTCCTAGTTT
This sequence comes from Garcia nutans, assembly GCA_947685225.1. Classification (NCBI taxonomy): domain Eukaryota; kingdom Viridiplantae; phylum Streptophyta; class Magnoliopsida; order Malpighiales; family Euphorbiaceae; genus Garcia; species Garcia nutans. Next base: position 26,748,439 of record CANTUV010000009.1, on the reverse strand, counting down.
CTTTAGTAATAAATATATTCTCGTAGCTATAGACTATGTCTCTAAATGGCCTGAGGCCTAAGACCTAGCAATGAATGATGCTAGGGTAGTGATGAAGTTTTTGAAAAAAATTATTTTCTTGATTTGGTGCACCAAAAGCGATCATAAATGATAGGGGTACTCACTTTTGCAACGCTCAGCTTGAGAAAGTTTTCAAAAGGCTAGGCATTACACAGAGATTTTCTACTCCTTACCATCCCCAAACTAGTGGCTAGGTTGAGAACACAAATAGGAAAATAAAAAGAATTCTCAAAAAAACTGTAGAGCTATCCCGAAAGGATTGATCCGAAAAATTGGACAATGCTATATGGGCCTTTAGAATTGCATTCAAAACTCCTTTGGGTACTATGCCATTTAGGGTAGTATATGGAAATGCTTGTCATTTACCTATAGAAATTGAACATAATGTTTATTGGGCTATAAAACAGATTAAACTTGATCTAGCTAGTGCAGGTGAAAGGAGGAAATTGCAGATGAATGAGTTAGATGAATGGAGATTACAAGCTTATGATAATGTAAGGATGTATAAGGAGCAGACTAAGAGATGGCATGACGCTAACATTAAGGAATGGAAAGAGTTTCAAGCTAGAGATCAGGTATTATTGTACAATTCTAGGCTTCAACTTTTTCCAGGTAAGTTAAAATCAATATGGTATGGTCCGTTTACAGTCAAAGAAGTTTTTCACTATGGGACGATCAAAATTACTCATCCAGAAAAAGGGAATTTTAAGGTAAATGGGCAAAGGCTCTGTATTTAGGGGGAGAATTGAAGGAGTTAAAGGAGGTTTTATACATCCAAGACTAGGTAAAATTACCCCTGAACGTCCAACTAATATGACGTTAAAGAAGTATTCGGTGGGAGACAACCCTTGTCTCCCACCATTTTATTTATTTTTAATATTTGTTTCTTTAATTTTTATATTTTTAGTTTATGTCTTTGATTTTTAATTCTTTTATCATTGGTTGGTAGTGTGTTGTTTTGAGTTCACTTGAATATATAGAGAAAATTTTTTCTTTTGAGGGGGAATTTGAGCTTGATTTAGGGACATACCCATGTTACTGGGCGTGTCATTCATTTTTAAAGATAATAGTTGTAACATGTCCAGTGACAAGCCCATGTCACTGGACGTGTCATTTAACTTGCACTACAGTAGCTGTAACACTCCCAGTGACACTCCCGTGTTACTGGTAGTGTCATTTTACATAAATTGGAGGAGTCACAGTGGCAATGGCATGCCCAACAACATGGCCATGTTGATGATCGTGCCATTTTGCTCCAATCATAGTAGCAACAACATGCCCAGAGACACACTTGTGTCACTTTACGTGTTGATTCATAGCATATGCAGTAGCATTGACATGCCCATTAACACGTGCATGTCTGTGGGCGTGTCAACGGTTTTTAAAAACTTGCCGACTCCCATTTAAACTGACTATTCACTCTTTTCTCTCCCTTTTTGTTGATTTTCTCTAAAAATTCTCACACTCTCACACTCGAAATCACACACCTAATCAGTCTAAAGGGGATTTCAATTCCCATTTTAAAATTTGGAGGGAATTTTATTGCATTTTGTTCTATTTTCTCACATCTTTCACTCCTAATTTTAGGTATGTACCCTAATTTTTTGCATTTTATTGTCTTCACTTCGGGATTTCTTGCAAATCTAAGGAATTTCTGGGGATTTTGAGTTTTGACCCTAGTTTTGAGGATGTGTTGTGATTTACTCATCATGCTTTTGGGGATTCTATGGCTAGGTTTGAGTTAAACATATTTGTGCACTGTTTATTGGTTGTTTATACACCCATCTTGAAATTTCTTTGTTTTAATGTGTTGGGCAATGGAGACATATTGAATTAGAGTGATGCATGTTATGGAGAGACTATTTAATGTGTGGATTTAAATAATTGCTCTTGTTTAGAATTGTTTCATCACTCTTATTGGTTTAGTTTCATTGCTTTTGTTATTTAAATGCATTGCTATTGTTGGTTTAATTGTGTTGGTGTACTTAGTATTATTTTCTTGGATTATATGTTGTGCTCTATTGTTATAATATCGATGTTTCGGTAACCCTATCCAATGTTGGTGTTTTTGCATTATTATTATTTTTAAGGATATTCTTGTTTGTTGGACAAATCATGGTCCCTCATAAACAACTATCTTCTAAATTACCCGCCAAAAGAGCAAGAGGGGAAGGCAGTTCAAGCCAACCCGCTATATGACTGACCTCCAAATTCATGGCCAGTCACAAGTGCTTTCGATTCTCGAATTCTGAGGAATGAAAGTGGTTTGAACTATTAGGCAACAAGGATTGGTCTCCACCTAGCATTTTGGATTGGGAAGCCATGGAACAAGCCAATATTATAGCTGCAATCCTGGATTTGATAAACCAACTGGGATGGGAGCAACTCTTCTCCATCAATGAGCCTTCCTATAGAGAATTCACATTGGAATTTTATTGTACTTTTTAGTTTGACAATAACAAGATTTCAATTATAGAGCCAATAATGAAATTCTGATTGGGGGGCCAACGATTCCACATGAGTATCAACGACCTTGGCATGCATCTCGAGTTATTTACTATGGAGGAGGTGTGAACTTCTGATTATCTTAACTCTGAGGTAGATTTTGCAGAATATGAAGTCGTTCCTCCTCAGGTTTAGAGGACATTTGCACCCAATACAGATAGGTATCAGCGTAAGGTGTCCAAAGCATCCAATTTTGAATATTTTCCTTGTCGAGTGGTGCATAATATGTTGGTTCACACTATTACGGCTCGATAGAATGGTACGGGGGTGGTTAGCTTGTGGGATTTATTCTTCTTAAATTGCATGGTTCAGAAGATTCGATACAATGTAGCCCATGCCATCACACATTTCTTCTACGAGCACTCCAAAAAAGGAGTACTAGGTAATTTACATGGTGGCATGTATGTCACAAGGCTAGCTCGTAGTTTGGGTGTGTTGGATGGATGACTCCCGATGATGGTGGATGGGTTCTCCAAGTTTTTGGATATGGACACCTTAAAGAGATTAGACCGGGAGAAGGTAGTGGGGCTACAGGCACCACCTACGAATTCTGAGCCAGTTCCTCCTGTTCCCACTTCGGATATACCTCCACCTCTGCCGACAGATTTCTCGAGACCGTCCACCACTGTTGGACCTTCTTCTTCAACTGGACCGTCCTCTACCCCAACCCCTACCTTTTGAGGCTGGCGCCATTCGGTTAATGTTGAGTGGAATGATGACAGAAATCCCACTGATTTTGAGGGGTAGATATGTAAGATAGAGGAAAAATTAAGAACATCGAGTTGAATCATAAAAAGTTATTATCTTAGCAGGACCATATCCAGCGTTACATGGAGCAACGTGCCTTTTCCTTTCAAGCGTAGTTGGATCCTGAGATTTTGCATTGGCAATGGCTAGAGCAATCCATACTTGAGTTTTGGAGGTCTCAGGGGTTTACTTGTAATGATCAAGATTTTAAATAGGAAACTTTTAACTAATATTGAAAAATTGATAGTGTATAGTAATAAAACTAATGTGCATAAATGCTATAAGTAGAAAAAAAGTAAATTGTATATCTCAAAAATTTACTGAAGATATTATTTTTACGGTTTTATGGGATTAAAAATTGAATTAGAATCAAAGGATAGAAAAGAGGGTGCACCATATTTAAATTGAGATCGGCCACACTAGATTAAGCCATAAATATATATATATATATGGACAGATATGTATGTAGCTAGAAGCTTCTTTCTTTTTCTTCCTTCTTCTTTCCACGATCATCATCACCAACACCACCAAAGCTCATTCTTTCTTTCTTCTTTTCAAGAATTTAGCTAAAATTTAAGAGAAAATCATATCTAGCTATGAGTTTTTAAAAGAATAAGCTAGAAAATGTGAGATTATCAGCAAGTGATCAAAGGAAAAGAGGGAAAACAGAGAAGAAGAGAGAAATTGAAAAAGGTATGTGTTTATGTATGATACTTTGCAAATAATTGAATTTCTATGAGTTTGAATATTTGAATTGATTGATTGAGTAATTTATAAAGAATTATTCCTTGAAAATATTGATTAAATGGATTGATGAGTGAAAAATAAATTAAAAGAACTTATATGTGGTGAGTTTGATTCTTAATTCAACTTTTATAAGAATTGGGTATTTGATGTTGTTTTAGCCATAAGTGATATTTGAAGGTTTGATTAATTGAAGTTTGAGTAAAGTGTTAGATGTAGACTCTTTTATGTTAAAAAAATTTGGATTTGATTCATTATTATCATAGATTTTGAATATATTGAGTTAAAATGGTTAAGTGTGCGAAATGCAGAATTTTTACCTGACATGGCCAGTGACACGCCCATGTCAGTGGGTGTGTCACAGTTACTAAATTGTAAAATAAATGACACGTCCAGTGACACGCCCATGTTAGTGGGCATGTCAAAGCTACTGTAAAATGAGCAAAAGACATGCCCAGTAACACGCCCATGTCATTGGGCGTGTCACTTAAAGAAATTTGCCCAAAATGGCTCTTTTTCTTGTGTTTCATCCATGGTTTCAGCCTAAATAACTATAAGGCCTGAAAGTGTAAAGGATTTTTGAAATCAACCCTATCAAGTAGTGTACTAATTTTGAATATAGGATAAATATGTGTCATACTAAATGTTGCTAAGAGCAATGTACCAATGACATGATATAAACAAGTGAAATGATATAAACAAGTGAAATGAGATAAACAAGTGTTTATATAAACAAGTGAGTGTTTATAAGAACAAGTAAGTGTTAATCAATGACATGAGACTAATATGTGCATAGTCCATACTTTTGTATTAATGTGTTAAATGTATGAAAACGAGTGATAAACTTTAGATACATTACACATATATATATATATATTATCAAATGTTGATAAGATTATAGTATCAATGAAAAGAAATAAACAATGTAGTGTTCATCAAAATTAATAAATTGCCCAAATCATATTAAATTTATATCTAGCTTTGGATTGAACGGCTAACCAGAGGATGGATAGCCACAGTGATAGTGGACACCTCGTGCCTTTAATGGACACATTGTGTTATCAGTGATAGTGGGCATAATTGCCATTATAAATTCTTGAGATTGCTTCACTAACATGTTATCCAAACCTATGATCTAAGTTTAGTATGTATGGGCATAATTAATGAAAATATATGTGAACATGTTAGTTGTGACTAATGAAAGAAATGTAAAATAATAATATAAGTCAATTACTGTAAAAGTGAGTGTTAATATATATATTAATGTTTACAAGTGACAGTTCTAATATACGTAATGGAAATGTTATGCTCAATGTATTGAATTAATCAAATGATTGAAAGTGTATATAATGCTATGAGATACAAAGTGCTCCAAAGTATAGTACTAAAAATTAAGTACTAGAAAGTATAGATTGAATGAAATGATCCTATATGTGAACTTGAAAAGGAAGACTTATTGAAAAACAAAATAAGCGTATTGTGAACAACGTTATCAAATAAGAAAGCAAGTCTTAAATAAAAAGGATTCTTAATGAGACAAGTTGCAGTACCGAAAGTATTGTATTACATGATAACCTTTATACAGGTACAACTATTATTTTGTGTAGTCCGCATGGTATGTTGATTTGTTACTGAAGTTAGTTCATATATTGAAATACTTCTTAAAACTAAGTGTTGTTACAATATTTTTATAAATATATTTCTTTAATATTAAGTGATAAAATATGTGTATACAAGCACCACTAAGCTTTGTTTAGCATGTTAGAATTGTTTTCTGACACGCAGGTATCAGGACATCGAAGCAAGTTAAGAACAGATGAAGATCTTGTGTTTATTGTATTCATAAGTTATTAAAGGTATATAGATACTTCAGTTTGGCAATTTGAGAGATTGTATAAATTTATAAACATAAAAGGATATATGTATTTAGAGAATGAAGTTTGAGATTCTAGTAAATGAGTATCATGAAAGAAATGTATTGTTTATTTATTTGATTTGATGAACTTATGAAGTTTATCTGATTGATAATTTCTATTCGGATTATTGGAGTTATTGGAAATTGGTCTAAATTTTGGACCTATAAGTGTTGTGATATACAGATTATATTATTATTTGAAAATTTTTATTTATGATGAGAGTTTTCTCTGAATTGATTGGAGCGCGGAAAATATATAGCATAACATTCTCTGATAGTTCTACTGAGAATTGTCAGGGGATGTTACATTTAGTGGTATCAGAGCGTGGTTTAGACGTTTCTGGCATGTGGAATTATGGGAGAAGTGAAATGTAATTGTCTAAGTTATGTGAAGTGAATAAGTGGATATGTGTTGTGACACAATTGATATTCCATATGTTTATGGTAATAGAATGTTTACTAAGAATTGATTGACAATTCGTAGTGTATTGTTTGGAGTGCACTAGATCTATTTTTGATAAAGAATGATGTGAAAAGAAAACAAGATATGAGTAACAAAAGAGATATATCAAGGTAACACAGTGGAAGTGTAATAATGTATTGGAAATTGAGGAATGAATTATGACAGAAAGATAAATTTCGAGAATGAAATTTCTGACGAGAATGAGAATTGTCATGTTGTACAACATTAAGTATTGATGTTCTATATTAAGTGAGTGAATATATGAGTGTCAAAGTGGAGTGATTATGATATGAGTGTATTTGAAATTGATAGTGATAAGGTTAAATAAGCCTTAATAAGAGTAACATTAAATCCCAGTATGGATAATATCGGTATAGTGGAAAAAGATTTCGAAGAGGTAAGAAATTATGAAAGTACCCTTATAGCTCGAAATGAATTCAAGCTGTAATTTGAATGTGAAATATGGATGATGGAGTTTTAAAGTGTCAAACGTAATTGTTTTTATAATGTTTTAACATTGAGGATTGAAGTGCTAGTTAAATGAAAGCACGTGAATGCATCGAAACTATTGTATAAGTGAGTATATTGGATAACAGTCCTAAAACTTATTTAAAGATTTCTAGTGTCTTCTATTATCTTCTAAAACATCTTCAAAACAAAAGATTGAAATGAAAAGTGATGGAAGAGTATTGGTAAAGAGGTTAGTACTAAAAAAAAAGATTTGTGAATTGATAAAACGCCATTACTTATGAAAGATATGATGTATTAAATAATTGTGAAAAATATGAGTATAAAACTTTACTTCTATGATAGTAAAGTTCTTCGTGCAATATGTAAATGTGTATTTAACTGGAACAATGATTAAATCTATCATTGAATCATTTAAGAGTTAATATACGGTTGTGAAAGAAAATAAGGTTGAAAGATTTTAGGGTTATGGAAATTGAGATTTGAATTTGATAGTGCATGGAAGAGTTGAATCCTATTTCCTCACTTTGTATGAGTTACGTTATGAATAACTTATTGATTAAATCATGAAAAGAAATTCTAGTAGTGATACGCATGAGTATTTGTATAGTCAAGCATATACTTGTGTAAATTTCTATTCTTTAAACTTTGAGAAGAAATTCCAATATTGAGGTGCATGATCATTTATATGGACATGCATATATTTGTTCCCTTAAAACGTTGAAAATAAATTTCAGTAGAGACGTGCAAGACCATTTGCATGGTCATGTATCTGGCTATGCATACTTCTGTTCTACAAAATTTTAGTAATGTGCATATTTTCACAGAGTAGAGTTTATCGGTGGAATTAGTAGTGAATTCATGACTACATCTTGGAAATAGTTATAAGTGATAAAAGATTGCTTATAAGATTGAAATGAAATCAATCCATTATATGATGAAACTGAAATGTGAAGAGAACGTGAGGAAAGTATGAATAAATGTAATTGGATATATGAAAGAAGTGTAAAGGTAGAAAAAAGATAAAAGACAATTACAAGTGATTAGTGGATTTAACATCTTCATGATGAAATAAAATAATTTCCGAAGTAAAGTGAAAAGAATGATGTATTGATAAATCAATAATGATTGTACATAATGTGAAGAGCAAGTTAAAGAAACTAAAGAGGTATATACAAATTGATTGAGTAATGAAATTAAGAATGTGAGATTTATATATTGTGTATTTATGAAATACGTGATAGTAACATTATTTGGTGATTAAAGCCAAGGTATAGATTATATATAGAAGTGTTAAGGAGTTACTTAATACTAATTGATTGCAAATGGAAAGAAAGGAAGTGATAATGTAAAAACAAAAGAATGTATTGAGATGTGAAGGTAGTGAACCTTTCTAGTGAAATGATGTATGGTAGAATAAGTTAGCAATATATACATATATGTGTGTGTGTGAATGTGTGTATGAGAAATAGAGAATAAAGTATAAATATACATGTACTCTTAAAGTGAAAGAATAGTGATAAATTCTTAATATGTTAAGAAAAGAATGAAACAAGTAAAGAGTGGAAATCTTTGTAGATTTCATTATTACAGTGGACACATGGAAATGATTTGAAAAGATAAAGATTGATGAATAAATAAAAGCAATCGAACTAATCGAAAACAAGTATAATGTGTATATGTGTTGTGTTTGAAATGATTGTTTATTTCTTATCCATTTACAATAAAAAACAAACATTGCAAAGAGAAAGTATTATATTTCATTCAAAGAGAAAGTGTTATATTTCAAAGGATATTATAATTGACAATACTTTGTACCATTGAAATAAATGATACTGATGTTAAATCTAGTTTCCGGATTAGCTAAAGGGTAAATATTCAAAGTGATAGTGGGCATTTTATGCCATATTGACAGTGGGCACTCTGTGCCATAGAGAACATTTATGTTCCATATTGAAAGCGGGCACTTTGTGCCATAGAGGACATTTTTTTATATATATATCCCAGTGATATTGGCATCTATGCCATCAGTGGACTCTTTGCGTCATGGCGAACCTTTGGTTCTTTTCTCTCAGTGGTCACTCCGTGACATCATATACAGTGGGCATTCATGCCATAGTGGGCCTTTGGCCATATTGATACAGTGGGCATTTACTTGCCATCAGTGACCCGCTATCCGGAACTAGGATTTAAAGTTCAGTATTTAAGAGAAAGAAAGATATATATATAACAATAGAATGTAATGATACAAATTATATATATATATATAATCTAAAGAAAATTAAAGGCAATTACAGAATTGAACTTGAACAGTGTAAGTGTGTAGAGCTGAATCTTCTACAGTCTATAATAAGATTATTCTGAAAGTGTTACATTGATTGATATTAGGTATAAATAAAAGCTATGTAAAGCAATAAAATAACTGATTTTATGTGAGATTTCAGATTAGTTAAAAATTAAATGGCTTATTTCCATAGCATGTAAATTTCGAGGATGAAATTTCTTTAGTGGGGGAGAATTGTAATGATCAAGATTTTAAATAGGAAACTTTTTAACTAATATTGAAAAATTGATAGTGTATAGTGATAAAACTAATGTGCATAAATGCTATAAGTAGAAAATAGTAAATTGTATATCTCAAAAATTTACTGAAGATATTATTTTTACGGTTTTATGGGATTAAAAATTGAATTAGAATCAAAGGATAGAAAAGAGGGTGCATCATATTTAAATTGAGATCGGCCATACTAGATTAAGCCATATATATATATATGTATATGGACAGATATGTATGTAGCTAGAAGCTTCTTTCTTCTTCTTCCTTCTTCTTTCCACGATCATCATAACCAACACCACCAAAGCTCATTCTTTCTTTCTTCTTTTCAAGAATTTAGCTAAAATTTAAGAGAAAATCATATCTAGCTATGAGTTTTTAAAAGAATAAGCTAGAAAATGTGAGATTATCAGCAAGTGATCAAAGGAAAAGAGGGAAAATAGAGAGGAAGAGAGAAATTGAAAGAGGTATGTGCTTATGTATGATACTTTGCAAATAATTGAATTTCTATGAGTTTGAATGTTTGAATTGATTGATTGAGTCATTTATAATGAATTATTCCTTGAAAATATTGATTAAATTGATTGATGAGTGAAAAATGAATTAAAAGAACTTATATGTGGTGAGTTTGATTCTTAATTCAACCTTTATAAGAATTGGGTATTTGATGTTGTTTTAGCCATAAGTGATATTTGAAGGTTTAATTAATTGAAGTTTGAGTAAAGTGTTAGATGTAGACTCTTTTATGTTAAAAAAAATTGAATTTGATTCATTATTATCATAGATTTTGAATATATTGAGTTAAAATGGTTAAGTGTGCGAAATACAGAATTTTTGCCTGACATGACCAGTGACACACCCATGTAAGTGGGTGTGTCACAATTACTGAATTGTAAAATAAATGACACGCCCATGTCAGTGGGCATGTCAAAGCTACTATAAAATGAGTAAAAGACACGCCCAGTAACACGCCCATGTCATTGGGCGTTTCACTTAAAGAAATTTTCCAAAAATGGCTCTTTTTCTTGTGTTTTATCCGTGGTTTCAGCCTAAATAACTATAAGGCCTGAAAGTGTAAAGGATTTTGAAATCAACCCTATCAAGTAGTGTACTAATTTTGAATATAGGATAAATATGTGTCATACTAAATGTTGCTAAAAGTAATGTACCAATGACATGATATAAACAAGTGAAATGATATAAACAAGTGAAATGATATAAACAAGTGAAATGAGATAAACAAGTGTTTATATAAACAAGTGAGTGTTTATATAAACAAGTAAGTTAATCAATGACATGAGACTAATATTTGTATAGTCCATACTTTTATATTAATGTGTTAAATGTATGAAAACGAGTGATAAACTTTAGATACATGACACATATATATATTATCAAATGTTGATAAGAGTATAGTATCAATGAAAGGAAATAAACAATGTAGTATTCATCAAAATTAATAAATTACCCAAATCATATTAAATTTATATCTAGCTTTGGATTGAATGGCTAACCAAAGGATGGATATCCACAGTGATAGTGGACACCTCGTGCCTTTAATGGACACATTATGTTATCAGTGATAGTGGGCATAATTGCCATTATAAATTCTTGAGATTGCTTCACTAACATGTTATCCAAACCTATGATCTAAGTTTAGTATGTATGGGCATAATTAATGAAAATATATGTGAACATGTTAGTTGTGACTAATGAAAGAAATGTAAAATAATAATATAAGTCAATTACTGTAAAAGTGAGTGTTAATATATATATTAATGTTTACAAGTGACAGTTCTAATATACGTAATGGAAATGTTATGCTCATTGTATTAAATTAATCAAATGATTGAAAGTGTATATAATGCTATGAGATACAAAGTGCTCCAAAGTATAGTACTAAAAATTAAGTACTGGAAAGTATAGATTGAATGAAATGATCCTATATGTGAACTTGAAAAGGAAGACATATTGAAAAACAAAATAAGCGTATTGTGAACAACGTTATCAAATAAGAAAGAAAGTCTTAAATAAAAAGGATTCTTAACGAGACAAGTTGCAGTACCGAAAGTATTGTATTACATGATAACCTTTATAAAGGTACAACTATTATTTTGTGTAGTCCGCATGGTATGTTGATTTGTTACTGAAGTTAGTTCATATATTGAAATACTTCTTAAAACTAAGTGTTGTTACTATATTTTTATAAACATATTTCTTTAATATTAAGTGATAAAATATGTTTATCAAGCACCACTAAGCTTTGCTTGGCGTGTTAGAATTGTTTTCTGACACGCAGATATCAGGACATCGGAGCAAGTTAAGAACATATGAAGATCTTGTGTTTATTGTATTCATAAGTTATAAAAGGTATATAGATACTTCAGTTTGGCAATTTGAGAGATTGTATAAATTTGTAAACATAAAAGGATATATGTATTTAGAGAATGAAGTTTGAGATTCTAGTAAATGAGTATCATGAAAGAAATGTATTGTTTATTTATTTGATTTGATAAACTTATGAAGTTTATCTGATTGATAATTTCTATTTGGATTATTGGAAATTTGTTTAAATGTTGGACTTATAAGTGTTGTGATATACAAATTATATTATTATTTGAAACTTTTTATTTATGATGAGAGTTTTCTCTGAATTGATTGGAGCGCGGAAAATATATAGCATAACATTCTCTGATAGTTCTACTGAGAATTATCAGGGGATGTTACATTACTCCTTCACAGCCACCGCCTCCACCATTTCAGCCTCTGGTGCCTTGTGTTGATGTTTTGGATAGTGATTTCAGTGATGATGCAAGTGCCAGTGGTGATGTACCACTGTTCACCCATGTCTGACTAGCCTACCATGTCTGACTAGCCTACCTTTCCTCTCTCATCTAGTGGATTGTTTATTTCTTTTATTTTCTTATTTAATTAATTTCTTGGATGACTGTACTTTTAACCCATTTATATTTTGTTTCTTTCCTTTTTCTTTTTATTTTAATTATGTATTTCTTTCTTTCTTTCAATTTTTTTTATATATACATGAATCTTCACAATTTTGCATGTCAGTTTTTATCCTATAGCTAATTTGACTTTGCAACGCTTTTAGAACCATATTCATATATATCAATCCATGGACATGGCAAGACAGTTCTCTCTTTCTTTTGTTCTTTTTCTTCTTTTACACACATTGGGGATAATGTGCATCTTAAGTGTGGGGGAGAGGTATATTTTCTAGATTGAGCTTTTGTTATTTCATTCTTGCCATTTGATTCATTTGTTTCATTTAGTTTCTTCAACTTTTTTTTGGGTTAAAGTAAAATAGATTTCCATAATAGTATGAATTAAAATGATTCCTCTTTATATTAAATTAATGGTTGATTTAATGAACGACAATATCCTGTTGAGGTTGACTCGACTTTCTTAATCAATTGCTAAGGATTAAATGTGATAGTTTGAATTAGGTAGTTGATTGATAAGAATTGCACATCTGAAGTTTGAAACCTTAGTTACATTTTTAGCATGTTCAAATTTCTTAGATACTTAAGTCAAACTTAGTAGGACATACTTAATATCTTAAGTTCTTGACCACTTGAATATTATTGATAAAAATAAAAAATAAAAAAAATAAATAATAAGGAGCTTTGAAAGTTAATCCATATTCCACTAATTTTAACTCTTGAATTAAAACGAATGAGTAGGAATCATGAATAGTGCTAGTAGCCATTTGAACGGTGATTCTCGGCATCACAAATGTTTACTATCGAGTCAAAAAGTTAGTATCAATTCAAACAAGTTGGGCTTCTTTAAAATATATATATATATAATAAAATAAATAAATAAATAAAGTCAAAGAACTTTAGAGAAAATCTACACTTTCTTACTTTGTTCATGACTTTTAAGTTTCTGGAATTTTATGCTCAATCTTTTAACTATGAATTTTTAAGTTTTTGGTCTGTGAAATTTTTGTTTTGAAACCTCTTAATTCAGCTGTCATGTTTGTGAATTAGTTTTTAGTTGAGAATGTCGAATTTTCTGATTCGAGTATTGTAAAGCTTTTCTTTTCTTTTTGGATATAGAGGGGTCCTTTATTTATGCTTATTATAGTGATTTAGTTTGCTTGAGGACAAGCAAAAACTCAAGTGCAAGGAAATTTGATAAGTCTATAGTTAATGATATTTTTGCCCCTATTTCTTAGTATATTTATTGTCAAATTGAGTTTAATTTGTTTGTTCAAGTGTTTATTAGGGTTTATTCCAGAAACCTTTTACACGTTGGGACCTTATGGCTATTTAGGCCGGAATCACGGAAAAAAACAAGAAAAAGAGTTATTTTGGGCAAATTCTTCGAGTGACATAACCAATGACATGGGTGTGTCAATGGTAGTGTCATTCAACTACTTTACAGAAGCTTCGACACGATGTGGGAGTGTGTAAGCGGAGATTTTTGCCCCCACTCCCGGTGGAATGGTTCTTGCAACTTCGGCACTGTTTAGGCTCGGGGCCTTAGAGAACACGGGCCTAAGTCCGGAGAAAATGGAGTTGCCACTTGGACAAGCCAAAAAAAAGAAAGGGTGGATGACTCAATTCCTAAGAAATTTTTAACCCCCTAATGGGTTCGAAAAGTTGGGTACGTGTGGGGAAGGTGAGAAATGGCCTAGCACCCCCCACAACGCCCGGTTCATTGGAACCGGCCTCCTTTGCAAGTCTTAATATTATAAAATTCTTAAGTATAACAATATTATCCATATTACACGCAACAATTGGAATAAAACATCATTATATTAAAATGAAAGCAATGTCCAAACAAAGCAAATAAATGGACATCCATCCGAAGATGGAAACATGTCCTTATATCATCCATGTCTATACTAATAGGACACCTACCAAAAGGTAAAAACATGTCTTTTACATTGGTCTAAAATATAAAAGCAATTTAAATTACATGATATTTAATTAATGAGGTACCCACAAAGTGGAAACATACTTCTTACAACATTTGGAAATCAAAATAAATCGATAAAAGTAAATAACCATTCATCATGAATAAATCATTCATCAAAGATATTAAACATCAATCAAAATATATAATAAACATTCATCCATGATAAATTAAATAAATCAAGCATTGAAAATAAATCAACCATCAAACTACATAATTAAATCTAAAAATAAAGCAAGTAAAGAGACAAATTAGGGTTCACTGTTTCTATTTAAAGGTCTTTAATTAACATTTATGGTTTTGAAATTTTAGTATTATTATTGTTATTATTTGTTTAGCCCACTATAAAAGTTTTGAAAATTGTAATGGATTAGGGTTTCATGAATCAAATTAGGGATTAGGGGTAACATTATGAAATTAGGGTTTTAGAATCTTAAAACATTAGGTTCATAGCTCTTGGTTTACTGGATTGTTGTTTTGGATTTACTGTATTGAGTTTTAAGGTTTAGGTTATAAGGTTTTAAGGTTTTAAGGATTAGAGTTTACGAAAACTAGGGTTTACCATATTAGTTTTGAGAGAATTAGGGTTTTTGACATTTTGAAAAACATATTTGATTTCAGGATTTAAGAAAACAGTTTAGAGTCTTATAAAATAATTATGATTTTTAGAGACTGTAAAGTAGGTTAGGGTTTGGAGATTTAAGAAAACATTTGGAAATTTTGGAAAAAAAATTAAAGGAAAGCATTTTAGGGTTTTTTAAAGTTTTTAGAAATAGGAGAAATGATTTAATGTTTTTAAGGTTTTTGAAAAACAGAAGAAACAAATTAGGGTTTTTAGAGATAGGAGGAAAAAATTAGTGTTTTGAGGTTTTTAGAAACAGAAGAAATAAATTAGGGTTTTTGAGGTTTTTGGAAAACAAAAGAAATAAATTAGGGTTTGAAGGCTTTTAGAAACAGAAGAAATAAACTAGGGTTCTTAAGATTTTTGGAAACAGAAGAAATAATTTAGGGTTCTTAAGGTTTTTGGAAACAAAAGAAATAATTTAGGCTATTGAAACGAAGATCAAGTTACTACATATTTAAAGATCAAAGTTTTGTGTGTATATTCTTATGAATCAAAGAAACAAAGCTACTGTGATCATGAGTAATTTATGATGAAGGATCAAACCTGCGTAGTTGGTTCCACCAAAAAGTTGCTTTCTGGATGAACAAAGACAAAGGCAGTGTGGCTACCTTTGATGAATTATTAATGGCTTGCTTGTTTCTAATCTTCTCTGGCTAGGGTTTTCTGTAATCCAAGTTTCGATCACCTAATCAAAGTCCCACTATCCGATCCCCAAGTTCCAGTCCCAAGTTTTTCTCCCTTAATTCTGAGTTTTAAAGTGTTATTTATAGGAAAAATTATAAGCCTAGTTCTAATTGTTTAATGAAACTAAAATTAATTAAGAAAAGAAACCGAAACCAAATAGAATTTGGTTTCGAAAAAAATTATGTTGCAAAAAATTTCGCTGGCAAAAACTGCGAGCGTTGGCTGGCGAAAATTGCGAGCGCTGATGAAATTGGCTAGGCGGCCAGCCAATTCACCGCAGGAATTTCCTGCGGCGTCCTGCGGCGAAATGGCCCACAGGAAATTCCTACAGGTGAATTGGCCTTGGCCAATTGGACCTTCTCGTCGTCGATTTTTTCATCGCTGATTTTTATTTTTATTTTTTATTTTTTATTATTATTTTCTATTTTTGTTTATTTATTATTTATTATTATTTTCTTTATTTTTGTTTATTTATTAAATTATTTATAAAATTATAAATAATAAATACTAAAATAAATATTATTTAATTAAAATATCACATAAATTATTTTGGACTATATAAAAAATAACGGACCGGACTGGGTCAAAAATTAAGAGTCTACAGTTTACCCCCTTCTTGAACGATCTGATACTTCAGTAAAAGAGAGTGAAAAACAATAAGACTTAATTTTTTCGAGATGGATGAGATTTTGGGTTCTGGACCCGGTTCGAGTTCTGGACTCAAGGATAATTTTAGGTTCTGGACCTAAGGGTAATTTTTGGTTCTGGACCTAAGGATAATTTGGGTTCTGGACCCGAGCTAAGTTCTGGACTTAGAGAGATTTTAGGTTCTGGACCCGAGCTAAGTTCTGGACTTAAAAGGGATTTTAGGTTCTGGACCTAAGGATAATTTGGGGTTCTGCACCCAAGCTAAGTTCTGGACTTAGAAGAGATTTTAGGTTCTAGACCTAAGGATAATTTGGGTTCTGGACCCGAGCTAAGTTCTAGACTTAAAAGAGATTTTAGATTCTGGACCTAAGAATAATTTGGGTTATGGACCCGAGCTAAGGATAATTTGAGTTCTAGACCCGAGTTAAGAGAGTTGTCTGCAAAAAAATAATTATAGTCAGTAATATATAACTTTTATTTGACAAAAAATTTAGCTAATTTTTTATGCACATATCTTCTCCTTGTCTCATGCGTGTAAAAATATTTTAAAAGTGCAAAAATATTTATATACATGCAAGTATTTGAATGATTAAATTGAATAATTGAGTTTCCTATTTATTTACTGTGTAGTCACTGTTTATGCACTATGTGGACCCGTGTTAAGGATAATTTGGGTTCTGGACCCAAGCTAAGAGAGATTTAATTGTCTGCAAAAAAAAATTATAGTTAGTAGTATATAAATTTTGTTTGTAAAAAATTTAGCTAATTTTTTATGCACATATCTTCTCCTTGCCCCCTGCGTGTAAAAATATTTTAAAAGTGCAAAAATATTTATATACATGCAAGTATTTAAATGATTAAATTGAATAATTGAGTTTCCTATTTATTTACTGTGTAGTCACTGTTCATGCACTATTTACTATTTATAAATAGTAACCTACTATTTATAAATGGTATTCTACTATTATCAATAGTAACATACTATTTGTAAATAGTATCATACTATTTGTAAATAGTATCATACTATTTGTAAATAGTAACCTTGTAACACCTTTATACCTTATATACGTAGAATACATATATACGGTATAAAAATGTCACAGACCGATTTAATAAAAATTTTCACATTTCTATTTTAAGATTTCAATTACTAATATATATAAATTAAATAATATATAAATATTCTTTGCTTGTTATAGGAATCCAAAATAAATATTTTATATAAAAATCTCAGGAAAAAATTCGCCAGAGTTTTGTTTGTAATTTGAACGTTCTTAAAATTCAGCAAAATACAACCTACATAAAACAAACACTCCCAATAAAAATCAATTCACCATTTCACCAATACTTCTCAATTTCTCCATATTTTATCAAAATACTTATATATAGGTATATATATTAACATCACAAATAAGATCTCATCTTAAACAAATTATTCAAATCATTCTTTACAATTTACAATAAATACTTCAAAAACATATCATCTCGTACATAATATCAAAATATACTATAATATCAAATCTGTACATGTTGGCAACTGGCTCTGATCTTGATGTACCCAAAAACAACTCTTCAAACTCAATAAATACAAACCTAGACCCGACCAGGTCTAGTAGAACTCTCCAGCTCTACCAAATCATCCATCACCTGCGCGACGAATAACAATCGCGCTAAGCCGAAGCCTAGTGGTACAAACTTTGATAATAACAATAAAACTCAATGCAATGTCAATGCACAATGCATATAGATGTTACATCTTTCTACTTTCTTATATTTTTCGAATATTTCATAATCACAACTCATAGCATTTCATTGCTCAATTGTATCACAATTCATAATTCACATTAAAGCAAAGACAAGCATGGGCCCAAAAAGGATCTAATATGCTATTCAAATTTCAGAGTTACTGCTTTGGTCCATAATGACACCATGTGTCTAGCCCGTAGGCAATATATATATCCATGGATAATGTAACAGCCCCAGTCTCATGGACCTCAACCCGGCTAGACCCTTAGGCCCCAGTATCTTGGTCCTCAACCCGGCTAGACTGCTACAGTTTTTGAGGCTTATGACCCAGTCTTTTCACCCCAAAAATATCATATTTATCAGCTGGCCTGGCTTACGACCAAGTCTTTTCACCATTCCAGCGTATAGCCCGTAGGCAATCATAGGCATGCCGCCAAACCCAGAACTCTAAAATTTGAATAACATACTGGGCACACAATTTATTCATATTTCTCATTATTAATCTCTTTCTCGTTGTCACATATTCAATCTAGGCACATTGCCTTATTTTCATATATTTTTTTTCACTTTTCTCATTTTTCACATCTTTCTCATTTTTCTCACTTTCTCATTTTTATCAATAACAATTCATCTCATTATTCCACATATCTCATTTTTACATTCACAACACATTGGCCAATTACTTTGGGTATTTTCACATAATATGCATATTTCACATTTTACACAATTTAGCCATTATCAATGGCTTTTCACAATGCATTTAACACATATATGACATTACAAATGTCATAGCATATTATTCATACACAATCAATGAACCAAGTAGCTTAACACATTTTTCAACCAAAATGTGTTAAGTCCAAATGTTATGCAAATATAGACATTATATTCAAAGTTTGTACATACCTCCACTAGCAACCTAAAGCAAGCTTAACATAACCTCCAATCATATCCTTCCAACTTGCCCTTCACCACTTAGATGAAGCAAATCAACCTCCTTCAATGCCTATACCAAATGTGATCATACATAACATTTAATATCACATTCTAAGGTATTCTCAACTTCAAACCATAATTAAACATCACTCTAAACTAAATCCCAAAATTAAGCTTCACCTCACTTTAACTTTGAAAAACCATATCAAGCCATTTAAATTAGTGTTTTAAATTTATTAATATCATTAGAAACATGTTTTAATACATTTAAATCATTTACATTATAACAATACACTCTTATACACAAAATCTCAAAAATGGCATAACCTTCCCCCATTGAAGGTTTTCCATTCCAACACAATCCATTACTCATTTCAAGCTTATATTCATCACTTTTAACACTAAAAAACATGCTTAAACAAATAAAATCACACAATTCAACCACTTTGGAAAATCACTTTTTCCAAAACTCTAAATCTCCACTTCCATTCTCAAACTCCAACCAAACACAACCAAATCCAATATTTGACTTTAAAATACTTGTTTATGTATCAAAACAACTCATTTGGAATCAATTTACACAATTAAAAATAATGATTTCAAAATCCCAAAAATTACATAACTCTAAATTCTCTCTCTTCACCAATCTTACCCAAACTCAACCATTTCTTTAATCCAACCTTAAAATCATTAATAACCAATCAAAACAACTTCATTCATATCTAATTAAGCAATTAAATCATGCTATTCCAAAATTTATGTGTTAGACAAATGATCTCAATTTTGATCCTTGACAACTCAAATTGAATGACTTATTTAACATGTGTTTGAAGAACCTTGTTGTAGGACTAGGTTGTTTCAGATAAAGCTGAACAGAGCATGTTTAGCGGTCGCACAAGACATGAAAACGACCGCCCCATCCAATTAAAGGATGAAACTATATCACAGTAGGTTTCGCGGTCAGTAGCCTGACCTCAGTCGCGACCGCACTTACAAAAGAGCCATCGTCCTACATTCATGGACGATCACCACACAAGAAACCCAAATCATCCTAATTACAGTAAGGTTCATGGTGACAAGAACGACAAAGGATACGGTCTTGCTTATCACTTTCGCAACCGCCCTTTGATATCCGCGACCGCTCTAATGATTTAGGAGAAATCTACTTAAACTAACAGTAGTGTTCACGTCCTAAGGTGCGTCCAGAAGTTCATCACGAGTGTCTCAACTCGACCTCAAGATTGAACCTAGAGTGACTACGAAATTCATATTTAGGCAGACTTTCATTTTGCCCAGTCAAAGAATGCCACGTGTGATGACCATTATAAATCCACTTCAGTATTCAAAAAGGGTGACCGCACCTATCTTATACGCGACCATCCCGACAACCATAGAATGGGCAAGATTCCTATTGCAGAGCACTCAAATTCGACCGTTGAAGCAAATTTAAATGCAGCGACCGTACCTTGACCAAGGACGACCGCGTGAGACATTAGTGCGACCATCCTTACATGAAGGACGACCACGAAATGCTTCGAACAGGTTACTGAAGAAGGTCTAAACTGCCAAGACTTTATTCTCACTATCTATAACGGCTAGTTAGACCACATTGGCTATAAATACATTGCTACTCTAAGAAAAACAAGATGATGAAAAGAGAGAATCAAAGAATTTATAGCCAAGCAACATATTTTACTTACATTTGAATTGTAATGAATGTTAGGTGTAAGTATTGAAAACACCATTGTATAAGTTTGAGTGTGAGCTTGGAAAACACTTAGGTTATGAGAGTAAGCCTTGAAAAACTCTTGTAAAGGTTGTGAGAGTGAGCCTTGAAAAACTCTTGTAAAGGTTTTTGAGTGTAAGCCTTAGCAAAACACTTGTCAAGTTAGGTGTGAACTTGTGAAAACACCAAATTTGGAAGTGAGCTTGTAAAACTTCAAACATTAGTGATACCTTAACAAGTTGCTAAGGAAGTGGATGTAGGATTGAAGAAAATCCGAACCACTATAAATATTGTGTGTTCTTTCTTTCATTCACTACTCAACCATTTCTCTATTCCACATTTCTTGTTTGTTGAGTTTTAAATTTGCCATTATTTCTTGAGGAAACCAATTCACCCCCCCCCCCTTTTGGTTGCCATCTTGGGACAACAATTGTTATCAGAGCTTGAAATTTCTTAAACTTAATTGTGAAATTTGATCCACTATGGCAACTTCTTCTTCATCAAACTCTATCTCTCATGGAAATCTTAACACTATTCTTAGACCTTACTTTGATGGAACTGATTATTCCTACTGGAAACACAAAATGTATTTGTTTCTAGACAGTGAAGGGATTAAACTATGGGATTTTGTGGAAAGTGAGTGGAAACCTCCCACTTATGAAGTTGATGGTATCCAAGTTCCTCTTCCCAAAGCACAATGGTCAACTATCAATGTCAAATATCGATTCAAGAATAATAGAGCTGCTTCCATCTTGATGAATTCCATTTCAAGAGAAGAAGGTTGAAGAGTTCAACATTTAACTTGTGCACATTGCATTTGGAAGACACTTGAAAACTGCCATGAAGGTACGACTCAAGTGAGATTCACCAAGAAACAAATGCATGTTCATGAGTATGAGCTATTCAAGATGAAATCAAATGAAAACGTCACCGACATGACCAATCGCTTGCTTGCTATTGTCAATGAACTAAAGAAGTATGGCAAGGTATATGATCAAGGTGATGTAAACAGTAAAATCTTGAGAGCCTTAAGAGCTAGAAAGAACTTTAAATCAAAAGTATCATCCATCGAAGAAGCTCATGATCTTAGCACATTAAGAATCGATGAGCTTGTTGGAAAACTACTCACATTTGAGCTACAGAGTGAAAAAGAAGAAGATCAAGGTGAAAAATAAAAGAGAAAACCAATTGCGCTCAAAGCAATCAAAGAAGTTGAGAGCTCAAGCAACGAAGGTACTGATGATGAAGATGAAATGGCAATGTTCTCAAAAAGAATAAATGAATGGAAAAGGAAGAAAAGATTACAAGCAAATAAAGGTACACTTCCTAAATTCTCCTTCAAAGATAAAGAAAAGAAAAATGAGGTAAAGTACTATGAATGTGGAAAAACTGGTCACATTAAATCGGATTACTTCAAAGTAAAGAATAAAAGGAAATGGGACAAAGAAAAGAAAAAGTCTCTCAAAGCCACATGGTATGATTCCTCTTTAAGTGAAGAAGAAGAAGAAGAAGAAGAAGAAGAAGAAGAAGAAGGAATTGCAAACCTATGTCTCATGGCTATTGAAGATGACTCCAATGAGGTAAGTACTCAATCATTTGATCTAGTAGCACATGATGATATTGATGATCTAGAGGATAGTGATTTGATTGAGCACATGAACTTTAAAATAGAAAAATATTTTTCTAAAATGATGCTCTATAAAGAAAAAAACTCTAAGTTAGAAAAGGATTTTATATGCTTAAAGAACTCTACCTTAGAATTGAAAACCTCAAATGAACACTTGATGAATTCAATAGAAGAGTTAAATAAAAACTCACATGACTTAGAAAAAATTATTAAAGAAAATGAAATTCTGAAGCATGAACTAAAAGAACTAAAAGAATCAATTTCAAGATTTCATAAAGGAAAGGAAGCTTTGGACACATTAATTGGTAACCAAAGATCACCCTCCTTAAAATATGGATTAGGATTCAATGGCTCAACCAACATTACACCAAGCAAACCAATATTTGTAAAAGCATCTACAACTAAAATTTCTAATGTTGATATTGTAAAGAACAAAGATGCTCGCACCAAGTCTAAAAGTACCAAAAGAACTTCTTATGGTTCACTAGGAATTAAAGCTAAAAGTAATTTTGCATTTCTGTACACTAAACTTGCACAAAAGCAATCACATAGTTGTATGCATAATTCTTGGAATACAAAAAGAAAATTGCAGAAACATAAAATACAATGGAAATGCACATATTGCATGAAGCTTGGACATAAAAGTTTTTTCTGTCATATAAGAAAGGCTCATCTCAAGTTAGAAGACACCTTTATTACTAACCATCAAGGACCCAACTTCATGTGGGTACCTAAGAGAAGATGACCACAATTGTCTTGTAGGCATGTCTAAAATCTACTATCAACAAAAACACATGGCTAGTGGATAGTGGGTGCTCAAGGCATATGACCGAGAATGCAAAGCTCTTTGCAAATATTACGTATAAACATGGAGGTACTCTTGAACCTCATGAAACTATTGATGCTCCAAAGATCAATCAGCATGAACTTGAAGAAAGGACTCAAAATCTACCTAAGGATTGGCAATACAAGAAAGATCATCCTAAGGAACTCATCATTGGTGAAACATCTAAGGGAGTAATTACTAGATCTAAAATTAATTATATAGATGTTAATTTTGCTTTTGTTTCTCAAATAGAGCCAAAGACCATTGAGGAGGCTTTAAATGATGAAAGTTGGATAACTGCAATGCAAGATGAACTTAATCAATTTGAAAAAAAAATAATGTTTGGAAACTCACTCCTAGACCTACAAATCACTCTATCATAGGATGCAAATGGGTCTATAGGAATAAGCTTGATGAAAATGGTCACATCGTTAGGAATAAAGCAAGGTTGGTAGCCAAAGGATATAATCAAGAAGAAGTTATTGACTATGATGAAACTTTTTCCCCTGTAGCCAGATTAGAAGCTATTAGAATATTACTTGCTTTTGCATGTCACATGAACTTTAAACTCTTTCAAATGGATGTTAAAAGTGCATTTCTAAATGGTCTTATAAGCAAAGAAGTTTATGTAGAACAACCTCCTGGTTTTGAAAACTACAAATTTCCTGATCATGTTTTCAAACTTACCAAAGCCTTATATGGATTGAAACAAGCATCAAAAGCATGGTATGATAAACTAAGTGCATATTTGCTTGAAAATGGTTTTTCAAAAGGAAAAGTAGATACAACTCTCTTTGTTAAAAAGGATAAGCATAACATTTTGATTGTACAAATTTATGTGGATGACATAATATTTAGAGCTACTAATGAAGCCTTGTGCAAAGAATTTGCTTGTTGTATGACTGGGGAATTTGAAATGAGCATGATGGGTGAACTCAAGTTCTTCCTTGGACTACAAATCAAGCAATGTAAAGATGGGATCTTCATCAACCAATCCAAATATACAAAAGAACTCATCAAGAAGTTTGGAATGGATGGTTGCAAAACTAGCAAAACTCCTATAAGCTGGGTAAAGATGAAAATGGTAAAGCAGTAGATGAAAAGAAATATCGAGGTATTATTGGATCACTACTTTACTTAACCGCTTCTAGACCTGATATAATGTATGGTGTATGTCTTTGTACTAGATTTCAAACTTGTCCTAAAGAATCACACTTGAATGCCACTAAGAGAATTTTGAAATATTTAAGTGGTACAATGCATTTAGGACTTTGGTATCCTAAAAACACATCATTTCATATCATAGGCTTTTCAGATGCAGATTATGCTGGTAGTATCTTAGATAGGAAGAGCACAACAGGTGCATGTCACTTTCTTGGTAATTGTCTAGTTTCTTGGCATAGTAAGAAACAAGCATCGGTTGCTTTATCCACAACGGAAGCCGAATATGTTGCAGCATGGTTTTGTTGCACACAAGTATTATGGATGAAACAACAATTGCTTGACTATGGCAAAGTATTTAACAATATCTCCATTAAATGTGACAACACTAGTGCAATCAACTTGTCTAAAAATCCTATCCAACACTCTAGATCCAAACATATAGATATTAGACATCATTTTTTGAGAGAAAATGTATAAAATCAGAATATAGTCCTAGAGTTTATAGATACACATAATCAACTTGCTGATATCTTTACAAAACCTTTGAATGAAGATAGGCTTAACTTCATTAAACTTAATTTAGGAATGATTGATGGAACTACTCTGAATTAATAAAAGATTGCCTATCAATAAACTTTTTTCATCACAATGTATAAACTTTTTGCCTAAAAATATAAAAATCCTTCATCTTTCTTTGAGTCTTTCATTTCTAAGTCACTCGTGTTCACTCCAATGTCTTTAGAGATCGCTATCTTGCCTGCCAGATTCATCTAAATTAATATCTCTGTGCACGGTCAAGAAACTTGTGTGCAGTCGCAATAATTTGAACAGTTTCGACCGTTACAGATACTCTATGCACTTGTGAGCGCACTAATCTTGCTAATGGTCGCTAGAGTACAGTTCGCAATCGCACCTATACAAATAAGCAACCGCACTATGTACGCTCTGCTCGAAATTTTGTAACCGTTGGCTATATGACAGGTCGCGTTTCTTAACTCTCAATAGTCATAAACGGCTATTTTCTTAATTTCTTCTATTTAAGAGCATTACACATCAGTTTCTTGGATATTTTACTTCTTTTAACATACAAACTTCCCTCCAAATCTCTAAAATCCTCTCAAGATCATCTCCTTCTCAAAACACTCTCTGTTTTCCAGTTTTCTTCCTATTCTTCAACCCTAATGGCTCCCAAAAAGAAAATAACCTCCAAAGGGAAAGGGAAGGTAAAGAAACCTTCAGGAATTATCATAAGAGAACCAACATATGTTCCTCCATCTCCTCCACAGTCTAGAAGAGGTGAGAAAATTCACAAACCTCACCACCAAACCTCTGAGGAAGATGTGAGATATGCCATGCTGAGGAGAAAGAAAGTTAAGGGAACCAAATCTCCATTTGGTGGGATGCTCTCTGCCCTCAACATCAAAGATGAGATTGAAAGCTTACTTGATGTTCTTGGCTAGAGAAAATTTGTATTTCCTGAAGAGGTAGGCTATTCTAGTTTAAGCAAGGAATTTCTCATGTCTTTTCGTATTGAAAGGAGTGCAAATTCTGCACTAGGGTGGTATGGGGTTAGATTTAAGTTATTTAACCAATACTAAGCCTTAACTTTAGAAGACTTTGGCAAAATCTGGGACTTTCCTGTTGATGGAATAACCTCCTACAATGATTTAACCTTCTCCAACCAAACACTCTCTACCTTTTGGCAAGAAATTTCTGTGGAAACCTCATTTGAAAAAGAGTCAAAAGCTAGACACATCAAATCCCTCACCCATTGGATGCTTTATAGAATCATCACCTACACCATTCATCAAAGGGCTGATGGAAATGAAAAGGTAACAAAAAGAGACCTCATATTCTTATATGCTTTCACCCACAACATCCAAATGAACACAACCAAGTTCTTGATTGACACTCTATATCATCATGTTGTTACAAGAACTGGAACTTTCTTCTTATCCTCACAAATAACTCAAATAGCTAGGCACTTGAACTTACTCAACTTAGCTACCTTGAGAAACCCTTTCAATCTTACCTCTAGTGCCATCACCATTGACTATCTAGAACATGCTGGATGTGTAAGGAAGATTGAGGGTACATATGTGTATTTCTTTGGCAAACGAGGTATTGTGGATAGACAAAAGAAAAGACCAAGATACACAATTGAGGAAGAAGGAGACTCCTTGGAAGTTGCTATTGAACTACCTCCAAAAACTACTTCATCTAGACCTACAAAACTCATTCTCAAAGCTATCAAATCTCTCTCCAGGAAACTCTCTCGATTCAAGAAAAGTGTCTCCAAGAGATTCCATCACTTGAACAAGAGAATTGACCTTATATCTCACATGCATCATGATCTCTATGAAATGCAAGGCAAACTTGACTTGCCTCAATGCAATCTTGAGGATTGGGATATAAGTGATCATACAGAAAGTCTCCCTAAAGAAGAAGAATCTATTAGCACTAGTTCTCTTTCTAATGTTCCTCTTAATAAGGGAAAAACCCCTTTAGAAGAAGAAGAGATAGATGAGGATGAAGATTCTGATTAGTTTAGTTTTTTTTTTCTCTAGTTATGTTATGTTGTTTTTGTTTTATCTTGTTCCTATCTTTCTTTAACCGTGTACTGCCCTCTATAACATTTTGTTTAACATTTTGTTTGTTATACACCAAGTTGTTCATTATCTTTACATATTATGCATTTTTCCTATGACAATGGGGGAGAAAGATAGCCAAAAGATTGGAATGATTGTTTTTACTAATGAAAGATAGTCAAATGATATAAATGTTAATATAAATGTTATTAAATCAAAGAATGGGGGAGAAACCAAGTTATACTCCAAACTAAAACATGACTCATGCATATGTTTAGGGGGAGCATTATAACAAATTTATTAACATTCAACACATGAGCAATTTGAATAAGGAAAGATTGTGAGCCAATCTAAGTTATATCTTTGTTAATTTATATCATCATTCCATTTGATTGTTAAAGTCAAAATGGGGGAGATTGTTAGACAAATGATCTCAATTTTGATCCTTGACAACTCAAATTGAATGACTTATTTAACATGTGTTTGAAGAACCTTGTTGCAGGAGTAGGTTGTTTCAAATAAAGCTAAACAGAGCATGTTTAGCGGTCGCACAAGACATGAAAACGACCGCCCCATTCAATTGAAGGATGAAACTATATCACAGTAGGTTTCACGGTCAGTAGCCCGACCTCAGTCGTGACCGCACTTACGTAAGAGCAACCGTCCTAAATTCATGGACGACCGCCATACAAGAAACCCAAATCATCCTAATTACAGTAAGGTTCGCGGTGACAAGAACGGCAAAGGATACGGTCTTGCTTATCACTTTCGCGACCGCCCTTTGATATCCGCGACCGCTCTGATGATTCAGGAGAAATCTACTTAAACTGACAGTAGTGTTCGCGTTCTAAGGTGCATCCAGAAGTTTGATGCGAGTGTCTCAACTCGACCGCGAGATTGTACCTAGAGCGACTGCGAAATTCATATTTAGGCAGACTTTCATTTTGCCCAGTCAAAGAATGCCACGTGTAATGACCATTATAAATCCACTTCAGTATTCAAAAAGGGCGACCGCACCTATCTTATGCGCGACCATCCCAGCAACCACAGCATGGGCAAGATTCCTGCTGCAGAGCACTCAAATTCGACAGTTGAAGCAAATTTAAATGCAGCGACCGTACTTTGACCAAGGACGACCGCGTGAGACATTAGCGCGACCATCCTTATATGAAGGACGATCGCGAAATGCTTCGAACAGGTTACTGAAGAAGGTCTAAACTGCCAAGACTTTATTCTCACTATCTATAACGGCTAGTCAAACCACATTGGCTATAAATACATTGCTACTCTAAGAAAAAAAATATGATGAAAAGAGAGAATCAAAGAATTTATAGCCAAGCAACATATTTTACTTACATTTGAATTGTAATGAATGTTAGGTGTAAGCATTGAAAACACCATTGTATAAGTTTGAGTGTGAGCTTGGAAAACACTTAGGTTGTGAGAGTAAGCCTTGAAAAACTCTTGTAAAGGTTGTGAGAGTGAGCCTTGAAAAACTCTTGTAAATGTTTTTGAGTGTAAGCCTTAGCAAAACACTTGTCAAGTTAGGTGTGAACTTGTGAAAACACCAAAGTTGGAAGTGAGCTTGTAAAACTTCAAAGATTAGTGATACCTTAACAAGTTGTTAAGGAAGTGGATGTAGGATTGAAGAAAATCCGAACCACTATAAATATTGTATGTTCTTTCTTTCATTCACTACTCAACCATTTCTCTATTCCGCATTTCTTGTTTGTTGAGTTTTTAATTTTTCATTATTTCTTGAGGAAACCAATTCACCCCCCCCCCCCCCCCCCCTCCTCTTAGTTGCCATCTTGGGACAATATTACGTAACACACTTTTCCATGGAATTTGAAAATTTGGTAAGAAAGCATACCATTTGGTGAAGAAACTTCTAAAACTCCACTTGAATCCTTAAAATCTCTTCAATTTTTGGAGTATGGAAGAAGCAAATCCCTTTCTTGAAGCCAAGAAATTCGGCCTTGAAGGAAAGAAGAAGAAGAAGGCTTTATTATTATTTTTTTATTTCTTTTTCCTTTCACCCTTTAATTTTAAACCATATATATATATATTAAAATAATTTAATAATTAATTATTTAATTATTCATTTAATAAATTAAAAGTCCTAAATTCCCTCTTCCATTTAAAAATAATTTATTTTTGAATTATTTTATTAATTTTGAATTTCTAAGATTTAATTACCAAAATACTCTTTTACTTTGACTTTTCTTTTAAAGAGTGTTGACTTTTATATGCTGTATATATTTTACATATATATCACATATAGGTTCCACTTTTTCATTTAAGAGTGTTGGCTTTCAAAAAAAAACTCCTTCATTTTTCATTTAAAACAATTAATTTAATTTATCCATTTAAATTATAATTTATTTTATCAAATTTTCAAAAATTAGAACTTTTCAAAAATTTGGGATATTATACATATGCATAAGTAATGTGTATCTTATATACACATCAAATGTACATTATATATGTATTAAATATTAAGTATGTAATGTTTTAATCCAACATATATAATTAATATACCATATGTATATGTTATATATACTCTAGATACATATATTGAGTATATACAATTTTATATCTCTAAAATCACGGATGTTACAAACCTACTATTTGTAAATAGTAATTTACTATTCATTAATAGTGAAATTTACTTTTTGAATTTTATTTTTTTCCTTTGCCGTTCCTCTATATAAACGAACGACTTCTTCATTTCATTCATAGCAAACTTGTTAATTTCATTCATCCATAGCAATAATTCTTTCAAATTTAGCATACAGTTTTGAAATAAATGCATGCTTCAAGATCAGGAATTCATTCCAATGCTGAGTTATTGGAGTTTATTTGGCATCATGAAGATGGAAAAATAGGTCTATTAGTCGGGATGCCGCTTCATCGTAGTTCAAATCAAAAGAGCAAGGTAATTATTTATTTTTTGTGTGTTTTTTCTTGTTTTTTCTTTTTCTTTCTTTTTCGTTTTTTCTCTTTTTTCCTTTTTATTTGTTTTCTTTTGTTTTTATTTTTTATAAATTTATTAATTATTTTTTCTTTTCTTCTTTTTCTTCTTTTTTTTCTTTCCTTTTTATTTTTTCTTTCATTTTTATTTTTTCTTCTTTTTTATTTGTATTTGTTTTCTTTTCTTTATATTTTCTGTTTCTTATAAAATTTAGGAAAAATATATTAATTTAAGAATTTAAGTAGATAGAATAATGATATACTCACTTGGTGTTAACTTACCTAGCTCCGTGTTAGCATGATCGTTGCTCAATAAATCTAGCCATTTGACTTACGCCCAGTTTGTTGAAGGATTCGGCTTTGACCCATTTTGAAAAATAATCTACTGCTACTACAATAAAACGGTGATTGTTTGAGGCTGTCGAATGTATCTCTCCTATAATATTGATACCCCAAGTGGCAAAGGGCCAGGGTGAAGACATAGAATGCAATTCTTCAGGAGGCATGTGATTCAAGTTACGATACATCTGACATTGTCAGCACTTCTTTACAAACTCAATACAATCTCTCTCCATGGTCAACCAGTAGTAACCTTGTCGAATTATCTTCTTAACTAGGGCCAAACCACTCATGTACGGACCGCAACTTCTCGCATGTATTTCTGACATGATATGCTCCACTTTAGGCTTCCTTAAACATCTCAAATGCACCCCCCATTAGGCCATCTTCAATATAATTCTCCATGGAATGTGATGTATTGCAAAGACCACCACCTTATGGCTCTTCTTTCTATCTTTGTTGCCCCGACGGGTATTCTCTTTCCTTCAAAAATCGTCTTATAGTATCATACCATGCATTATGGTCTGTATCAGTTTCCATGATTGTCTCATATTCATAGCAAGGAGTTGATGAACTGGTCAAAATCAGAGGCGTGAGGAATAAACTGACAGGATTTTCCCATACCGAAGCCAATGTGGCTAGAGCATCAGCCATCTGATTTTCTTCTCTTGATAGGTGTATAAACCTACACTCTTTAAAGTTCTTCTTTATCATGGTCAAGTAATGGTGGTATGGTTTTAATTTTTCTTCTTTCAACTCCCACTCTCCATTTACTTGGGATACTACTAGCAATGAATCGCCAAAAACTTCCACCTTATCCACCTTCAAAATCATTAGGGTTTCCAAACCAAAGATACAAGCTTCATATTCCACCATATTATTGGTTGCCCTG
This sequence comes from Garcia nutans, assembly GCA_947685225.1. Lineage (NCBI taxonomy): Eukaryota > Viridiplantae > Streptophyta > Magnoliopsida > Malpighiales > Euphorbiaceae > Garcia > Garcia nutans. Next base: position 26,717,268 of record CANTUV010000009.1, on the reverse strand, counting down.
AATTTCAACTTTTTGGCTAAAGGGATAAGTTCCCTTTTAGGCAATTCTAGTATGACTCCCAAACCTGCTCCTTTCATGTTTGCTGCTCCATCAAAATACATTTTCCACCCTTGTACTTCAATTGCCTCTAAATGTTCATCCGAAAATTCCAAGATTACCTCTTCGCTATCTGGTAATGGTTGTTGGGCCAGGAATTCTGTCACTGCTCTACCTTTGATTGTTTTCCTAGTTACACACTCGATCTCAAATTCTTCTAATATTATCAACCAGCGACCATATTTCCCAATCAAAGAGAGTGTCTCCCTTAAGTACTTAATTGGGTCCAACCTGGAAAATGCTTGCACTCTATACGATTGAAAGTAATGTCGCAACTTCTTAGAAGACCAAACCATGGCTATACAGGTCTTTTCAATAATATTATACTTAATTTCATAAGGTAGGAGCTTTCTACTCAAATAGTAAACTGTATGCTCAATCCCCGACTCATCTACTTAGGCTAGCATGGCTCCTATTGACTCTTCTTCTACTGCTAAGTATAGTAATAGAGGTTTGCCAGGTTTAGGTGGTTTTAAAGCAAGTGGATTCAGTAGATACTCCTTTATTCGCTTAAAGGCCTTTTGACATCCTTCATTCCATAGAACCGACTGATTCTTTTTAAGCAATTTGAAGATAGGCTCACAGATTATTGTGAGATTTGCTATAAATCTGCTAATGTATTGTAATTTACCAATGAATCCCCGAACTTCTCTCTCTATCTTAGTGGCTAGCATATCCCTTATTGCTTTAACTTTGTCAGGATCAATCTCAATGCCATTCGGGCCAATCACATGTCCCAATAATTTGCCTAAGGTAACCCCAAACACACACTTCTTCGGGTTTAATCTTAGCTTATATTTCAATGGTCTATCGAAGAATAATTCTAAGTTTTGGAAGTGTTGTTCCCTTGTATCCGATTTCACCATCATATCATCAACATATACTTCAACTTCTTTGTGCATCATGTTATGAAATAGTGTGGTGGCAATCCTTTGATAGGTTGCTCCAGCATTCTTTAAGCCGAACGGCATCACCCTATAACAAAATATACCCCATGTAGTAATGAAAGCAGTTTTAACTTTATCCTCTTGGGCCATTAACACTTGATTGTATTCGAAAAATCCATCTACAAATGAGTGTAGCACGCTAGAGGCTGCACTATTAATGAGAACATCTATATGAGGTAAAGGAAAATCATCTTTAGGGGAAACCTTGTTTAAATCTCTATAGTCCACACAGACCCTTATTCTTCCATCTTTCTTTGGCACAGGTACTATGTTGGCTAGCCAATCTGGATATTCTATCACTTCAAGGAACTTCACTTGTATTTGTTTAGTGACCTCTTTTTTAACCAATTCGGCCCACTCAGGTCTTAATCGCCTAAGCTATTGTTTGACAAGTTTCATGTGAGTGTAAGTAAGAATAAGATGTTCGACTATGTCTCGATCTATTCTAGGCAAATCCTCATAACACCAAGCAAATACTTCTTCATATTTTTTGAATATTTTTTCAAATCTCTCTCTCTCTCATTAGGAGTAAGGTCAGATGCTATGCTAATATTTTTAGGATTTTCGATTGTTCCCAAATTTAATAATTGTGTGTCAACAAAATTAATATTAAAGATGTTCATGTAACTGCTATTTGAATGTATGCAACCATCAAGAGAAACATCACACAAGTAAGCAAAATCAGACTTTATTGCATTCTGTAGACCCTTAATTTTTACCCAGTCCGGTCCAATATATTTTATTTAGTCCAAAATAATTTTTGTATTATCTTATTTAAATAATATTCATTTTAGTATTTACTTTTTATAATTTTTAAAAATTATTATAATAATAAATAAAAATAAAAATAAAATTCGGCAACGAAAAATTTCATCGTCAAAAGTCATTAGACGAAATGGCCTTGGGTCATTTCGCCCGCTGGAGTTTGCTACGGGCGAAATGGCTTCTGGGCGACCCATCGTAATTTTCAACACCAGCACTCGCAAGCTCGCAGCCCATCGCAGTTTTCACCAGCGAAATTTTTCCGATGCAATTTTTTTCGAAACCAAATTCTATTTGGTTTCGGTTTCCTTTTCCTAATTAATGATAATTTTCTTAAACAATTGGAATTGAGCTTTCAAAATTTCCTATAAATAACACTAAAAAGACACATAAAGGGAGAGAACGATCGGACTAGATTTTAAGGGGATTAACTCTTGGAGAACCTTGAATTTAGTACTTGGGATTTGAGAGTAACAAGGAAAGCCATTAACAATTTATCAAAGGCAGCAACTTTGCCTTTGTCTCCGTTCATCCAAGAAGCAATTTTTGGTGAAACCAATGTACGAAGGTTTGAATCTCTAATTTCTTTTTATTTTCTTACAGTAGTTTTGTTTTTTTTATTCTTAAGATTATACACACAAAACTTTGATCTTTGAAGATGTAATAACTTGATCTTCATTTCCAAAAACCTTAAATGATTTCCTCTGTTTCTTCTAAACCTTACAAACCCTAAAAATACTTTTCTGTTTCCAAATACTTAAAAACCCTAAATCGTCTTTTCTATTTTCAAAAACCCTAAAGATTATTTTTTTGTTTCTTATAAAACATAAGAGCACTTTTCTGTTTCTTCAAAACCTTAGAACCCTAAATCGTTCCCTTTATTTCCAAAGACCCTAAAAGATACTCTTTTGTTTCTAAAAACCTTAAAATGTTTTTCTTATTTCCAAAAGCTTTTAAAAAAACCCTAAACTATCTTCTTCTAATTCTTTTCCAAAATTTCCAAATGTTTTGTTACATATCCAAACTCTAAAGTTACTTTACAGTTTCTAAAATCATAATTGCTTTATGAAACTTTAAACTATTTTCTTCAACTTCAAAACCAAAAACAGTAAACCCCAAACTAGTAAATCTAAACCCTAAGTTTTTTTAAACCCTAATTCCCCCAAAATCGTAAACCCTAGTTTTCCTAAACTCTAATCCTTGAAATCTTAAAATCTTATAAACCTAAACATTCAAACTCAACATAGAAAGCCTAAAAACAACAATCCAGTAACTAAGAACTATAAACCTAATGTTTTAATATTCTAAAACCCTAAATTCATAATGTTACCCCTAAACCCTAATTTGATTCATGAAACCCTAATTCATTCTAATTTTCCAAAACCTTTACAGTAAAATACTAAAATTCCAAAACCCTAATATATTAATTAAAGAATTTTAAATAAACAGTAACCCTAATTTGTGCCTATACTTGCTTTATTTGATTATGTAGTCTATTGTATGTTTTGGTGGTTGATTTATTTAATTTCGATACTTGATTTATTTAATTTATCATGGATGAATGTTTATTATATATTTTGATTGATCTTTAATATCTTTGATGAATGATTTATTTATGATGAATGTTTATTTACTTTTACGTATTCATTTTGATTTCCAAATGTTGTGAGAGGTATGTTTCCACTTTGTGGGTACCTCATTAATAAAGTTCTATGTAATTTAAATTGCTTTTATATTTTGGACCAATGTAAAGGACATATTTCTACCTTTTGGTGGGTGTCCTATTTAGCTTAGATGGATGATGTAAGGGCATGTTTCCATCCTCGGATGGGTGTCCATTTATTTGCTTTGCTTGGACATTACTTTGATTTTAATAAACGATGCTTTATTTCAATTGTTGCATGTAATATAGATAATATTGTTATATTTAAGAATTTTATAATATTAAGACCTGTAAAGGAGGCCGGTTCCAATGAACTAGGCGTTGTGGGGGTGCTGGGACATTTCTCACCTTCCCCACACGTACCCAACTTTCCGAACCCATTAGGGGGTTGGGGATTCCTTAGGAATTGAGTCATCCGTCCCTTTCCTTTTCCCGGCCCGTCCGGGTGGTGACTCCATTTTCTCTAGACTTAGGTCCGCATTCTCTAAGGCCCCGAGCCTAAACAGTGCCGATGTCTCAGGAACCATTCCACCGGGAGTGGGGGCAAAAATCCCCGCTCACAGTGGCAACTCCACTGGGGATAAGAGAAGTTGATTCCGCTGGCCTTTATATTATTCTATTCTTTCTTATAATGATATTATCCATTGCATCATATTAGATTGCATCGTGTGTGTGAGTTAGGATGCTCGTGTTACCCGTGTTGTGTTATGTAAGGGATACCATACTTTCACTCAAGGTATGGAGATCAAGCATGGCATAACCGCTCATAGCCTCGTACCTTTTGGTATATACTTGCTATGGGAACCTAAGCCTTTTAACCCAAAGACTAAAGCTCATGTAATTGGCCTAGTTACTTTCCTTAGGTTTTACCCCAAATGCATGTTGTTTGACTATGCTTAATTTATCTTGGCTTAAATCATGGCTTATTTGGTTTACTCTTTTTCTAATATGACTTAAGTACATTTGTAAGCTCAAATAAATTTTTCTTTAAAATCCAAAAGACCAAAGTAATTTTTAAAACTTTTCAAGATGGTCTTCTGACATAAAACTTTTTTAAAAATAAATCAAAAATTCTTTTGCTCATAACCTAAATACTAAGCCCAAAACCCATTTTTCCTAAAATCTTTTTACAATGGGCTTAGAAACAAAATTATTTTCATCCAATCTTTTCTTACAAAGAGCTTGCAAATTATTTAGGTCAATTACAAAATACCAAAAATCAATTGTGCGCCTAGTTTATACTAAGAAATAATTAATCATGGACTTATTTTTGGCATGAATCATTAGTTACTTTTTCAAGTAAGAAATCTATTTATAATAAACCTCTTAATTTAGTTTTAATCCAATATAGCATAAAAGCTACTATAGCTGGTTAAATGGATTAAAACCTAATTAATGGGAATTACTATGAACTGATTTCCATTTTTAAAAATATAACTATTGGTTGAAATGTCCGAGGAAAATATTCGAAAACAAGGTACCCCATGTTGGTATTTTGTTAACCATATACCTAGAAAAAGAGACTCGCCATTCGTGTGTGGATGTTATAAGGTTGGAAGGAACGTCCTATTTGTCCTTTTTTGTTAATTGTTTGTGCATACATGCATACATTTGCATCTCATATCATTGATCCTTTCTGGCTCACAGACCTGGATTACGATAGTTCAAAAGCTTAAGACAATCCAACCTACGCCGGAAGCGAAGAATCTAGCAATGACTCAATCACTTGCTCACCAAAAGTAATGGAGCCTGAACAAATTCAAAGAATGGTGGATGATGCCCTCAATGCCAAGATGAAAGAAATAAAAGAGGCCCTAGCTGAGACCATGAAGAACCAATTGACTGCAATTTTAGAAAATCACACTGAAGCATCTTCTAACACTAAGAAGCCAAGGGACAAAGAGAAGACTAAAGTTGGTGAAGTGGTTTTAGATGATGAAAAGGTGATCATTGATGATGATGATGATTGGGCTCAATACTACTAAGATTCTCAAGACAAGAAGAAAGAATAGAAGATTGTTGAAAGGTCAACTATGGAGAAAATCGAAACTTCTAATGTTGAAAAGATGATTGCGGACTTAGAAAAGAATTTTGAGAAGAAATTGAAAATTGAGGAAATGTCTGAAGTTGACAAATTATTTGAGCTAGATGAAGAAGTTCCGTACAAGTTCAAAATGCCATCTTTTGCGAAGTTTGATGGAACCAAAAATCCTCATCTCCATGTGAAGCAATATATCAATGCTTTGCAGTCTGCCCGAGCTACTAAGGCTCAAACTTTAAGGTACTTTATGCTCTCATTGGACCCTGTTGTCCAAAACTGGTTCAATACCTTAGATGATGGAATACAAAAGAGTTGGGATCTGCTTTACAAAGCGTTCATCCAACAATATGGGTATAATGTCAAGATGGAAGTTACCTTAATGGAAGTGGAGTCCATTAGGCAAAGGTCGAATGAGAATTTTGTGGATTATGTGAAGAGATGGAGAAATAAGGTTGCTTTGCTCAAGAAGAGGCTCGATGAATCCGATCAAATAAGGATGATTGTGAGAGGAGTGTGCCTAGTCTTCATGAGAGGATGTCTCATACACTCATCCATGATTTCAAAGACCTTCTCCAAGCTGGTTTGCAAATTAAAGAATGGGAGAGAGAGAAGAACCATTTTTCAATTAGAAGGAACGAGAAAGGAAACTATCAATCTTGTAGCCAAAGCATGCAAAAGGCGGTAGGTGTTAACGCTACTAGCCAAGGAACAAGGAGACAGTTTTCGGAATTGGGAAAACCGATGTCTTGGGTTCTCAATAAGCTTCAAAGAAAAGGATTGTTACAACCTTTAAATCCTCGTCCTTTGCCTAACCCTCTCCCACCTAATTTTGACACTAAAGCATTTTGTCAGTTTCATCAAATGCAAGGGCATGACACGGATAGATGTGTGGGAATGAGGCATGAAATCTAAAATCTAATTGATAGTGGGAAGCTGCCCGAGCCCAATAAGCCAAATACCAAAGACAACCCATTACCAAAGTTCAATAGGGTACCACCACCGGCAACCTTCATGATTGGAGGGGGTTTGCATGAAGATTTTGTCATGTCTTCTTTCCAAGATGTGGGTAGAGAAGCAACCAAAGAAGAAGAGGTATTTAGCAAAATTAAACAAGCTATGAGGGGTAAAGAAGTAGTAATTTGTGTTGTCAATAGGTTTTTGGATTCAAGCGATAGTGAGGACGATCTCGTATTCAAGAAGGAGGAGTGGACTTGGTCTGAGCCCGAAGAAGATGAAGTAATGAACACTAGATCCGGTAAGCCTTATGCAAGGCTACCACCTAAGGAGTTAGAATTTAGTAAGGGAAAGGAAGTTGAAGTAGGAAATAAAGAGGAGGTAGATGATGCTGTGCTCAAGTAATTGAAAAGAACCCAAGCAAGTGTTAGCATTTGGGACTTATTGGCTACTTCTAAAAAGCACCGAGAAACTATGGCCAAGGCCTTAGCTAGCATGCCAATCTCTACCTCCACAACACCGGAGGAGCTGATCAACTTCATAAAAATTGGAGGGGTAATGAAATGTGAAGATATTCAAGAGAAGAGCTAAGTTAATATGGGAGCGGTTTCTTTCTCAGATGCGGATTTACCGGAGGAGGGGAGAGACCACATCCGCCCTCTCTTTATCAAAATAGAAATCAAAGGGAAAAGGACTCCATGGGTAATGGTCGATGATGGACCTGCCATAAATGTTTGTCCACTTAAAATATTGCCAAAGCTAGCCATGTCAACAAGGGATCTAGACCCGACCGAGGTGACCATTCGGGCTTATGACAACACTAAGAGACACGCCGAAGGAACTTTCAAAGCTGCTGTCAAGGTTGGTCCAATTGAACCTATTGTTGAATTTGTTGTTTTGGACATACATGTTACCTTTGCCTTACTCTTGGGACGACCATGGTTTCATCCTCTTGGTGGTCCACCCTTCATGAAAAGATCAAGTTCCCTAATGAAGATGAAATAGTGGTCATTGAAGCTGAAGATAATGAGATTGTTAACGCTCTAATGATTGAGAGACCTCTCAATGGTTTCCAAGTAGCTGTAATTTTTGATAATGAAGTAGTGGACTCCAAAGTCTTGAATATGATGAAGAGCATGAACTACCTTCCTGGAGCTGGTCTTGGAAAGGGTAAGGCCGGTTTGACAAAGTTGCCAGATTTTAAAACTCAAACTTTCAAGAAGGGGTTGGGATATGATGAAGCCAATAATGCCCAGCATCAAGTTCCAACAGGGTTACTTCAACCTTTAGCAGTGCCTGAATGGAAATGGGATAGAGTAACCATGGATTTCGTGTCTGGTTTGCCATTGACACAAAGAAAGCATGATGCCATTTGGGTGATTATTGATAGGTTGACGAAGACAGCTCATTTTCTTCCAGTTCGGATGGATTACTCTTTGGAAAGGTTAGCTAAGCTGTATATCCATGAGATTGTGAAGTTGCATGGTGTTCCAACTTCTATAGTGTCTGATCGAGATCCCCGGTTTACTTCAAGGTTTTGGAAGAGTTTACATGGTGCTTTGGGTTCTCGATTACACTTCCGTACTGCTTTTCATCCACAGACAGATGGACAGTCAGAGAGAGTGATACAGATTATCGAGGACATGTTGAGAAGTTGTGTCATTGATTTCTCTGGAGGTTGGGATAGATTCTTACCACTTGTGGAATTTGCATACAATAACAGTCATCAATCTAGCATTGGTATGGCACCATTTGAAGCATTGTATGGTAGAAGGTGTAGGACACCTCTATGTTGGAATGAACTTGGTGAAGGTAAGATAATTGGTCCTGATTTGGTTAAAGAGACTGAAGAGAAAGTGAAAGTGATTCGAGATAGATTGAAAGCAGCTTCAGACCGACAGAAGTCTTATTCAGATTTGAAGAGGAGAGACATAGAGTTTAATGTGGGAGATAAAGTATTTTTGAAAGTGTCTCCTTGGAAAAAGATTTTGAGGTTTGGTCGAAAAGGAAAGCTGAGTCCTCGTTTCATTGGACCGTATGAAGTTTTGGAAAGAGTTGGGTCAGTTGCTTATCGACTTGCTTTGCCACCTGAGTTGGATAAGATCCATAATGTATTCCATGTTTCTATGTTGAGGAGATACAGATCAGATCCATCTCATGTTTTGCCAATTGAATCTATCGAAGTAAGTCCTGATTTGACATTTGAAGAGGAACCAATTGTTGTGTTGGCACGTGAAGTGAAGGAATTGAGAAATAAGAAAGTATCACTTGTGAAGATTCTTTGGAAGAATCATGGTAGAGAAGAATCAACTTGGGAAAGTGAGCAAACAATGCGAGAGCAATATCCTCAATTGTTTCGGACTTGATATCAGGTAATTTCGAGGGCAAAATTTCTTTTTAGAGGGGGAGATTTGTAATATCCCAATGCATGCCCTAAAAGTTTTGATTATGTTGTTGTTGTATATTGGATTGAATGTATATGTATGTGATAAGAAAAGAATTTAGAAAAGAATGTTTATGTATATGTGTTTTGGGAAAGAAAAGAGTGTTTAGAGAGAAGTGTATATGTTGTTTATATGATATATATATATAACATATAAGTTGGTCAAATATGTGGTCAAGGGAAGAAGATACTTTTAGTTGAGATTGGTGAAATGTCTAAAAAGGGCAAGTGTTTTAAAAAGAAACAAAACATGTGGTTAAAGGGTGTTTTGGTAATTGCTTGAATTGAAATACTTGGTGGAGATTTAAAAGGAGAGTTGACTTTGTTTCTTGTGGTTCATTTTCTTCTTTCTTCTTTGTGTGGCCGGCTTCTCCATAGATAAAGGAAAGCAAAAGACAAGTGAAGATCTTGAGGTGTTTAACTCAAATTGAAGGAAGATTGAAGTGATCTAGTGGATGATACAAGAAGTCTTATAACTTTGGTAAGTTCTCTTGTGATCTTTGTGCTTATTTGAAATGATATTTGAGTTTGATAGATTTTTAAGAGTGTGTTGGTTGATTTTGAGATGTGAGAAGTGTTTGAGTGATTTGATGATGGATTTTGAGTATGGATTGAAGAAAAGAGTAAGTGGTTGGAAGAGATGATGTTGTATATGTGGTGAGGGTTTTGAGATGATTTTGTGTTTTGTGTTTGATGTGTGTTTTGGCTTGTTTTGGTGTGTTGTAAGTTTGAGATGAGTTTTGAGTATGTTTTGTTAAGATTGTTTGAAGAGGATGTTAATGAATATAAGTGTGTTGTTGAGTGTTTGGTTGTTTTGATCAGAGTCTTGATTTGTGGCCAGACACGCCCATGAGCATGTCCAGGGTTTTTAGGCGTGTCAATTGTGTTGGAGGCAGTAGGTTTGACACGACCAGTAACACGCCCGTGTTATTGAGCGTGTCATAGCTACTGTGAGTTTGGAGAATTTGCACGGCCAGGAGCACGTTCATGATGTTGGACGTGTTGTTATGGTTGAGAGGCAGTAGGTATTACACGCCCATGAACACGCCCGTGTGGGTGATCGTGTCAGGGTTAGGGTTTGCCCTAATTAATTCCTAATTGGATTATCTCTTGTGTATCCCTAAGCAAGTATATGCTATTACTTTTGATTTAGGTCTTGAGGATAGTGATTGATCATTGATTTAAGAGGTAGAAGGATCTTGAACAAGGAATTGTTAAGAGTGGTGTGATTTGCTTTTGAGGTAAGTACAAAACCTATATGATTGTATGTAAGTACAAATGTGACATTACTATATTGTTAATTTATGTGAGTAATGTGTGTTGTTATGTTTATATCAATGATGATATATATATATATATATGAATAATGTGAATGACATGATGATGCAAATGATGGTGTATATTAAAGATTGAAATGCTATGATGTGAATTGAGATGAAATGGAACATAAAGCCATTGTGATTGGCTATATTGATTCATTTGAGAATGAAATTGATAACAAATTAATGAATGAGTTGTGTGGCTAATGTGTTATTCCATTTTCAGAGTTTGTTGTTGGTGGCATGCCTAAAGATAGTAACAATCTCTTGAAGTTAGGTTGGGCTTGATCCTTGAAGCCAAGTTGGGTTGAAGTTTAACATGTTTTACTCCCCTTGAAGCTTGGTTGGGTCTAGTCCTTGAAGCCTAATTGAGATGTTACAACCCTTGAAGCTAGGTTGGGTTTGGTTCTTGAAGCCAAGTTGGGTTGAGACTTAGCATGCTTTGTTCCCCTTGAAGCTTGGTTGAACCTAATCCTTGAAGCCTAGTTGGGTATATGTGATAATGATAAATGTGATAAAACCAAAGCATTAACTCTGAAAATTGAATGGCATATTAGTGTGTTTTGGGCCCATGCTTGTCTTTGTTTATATGTGATTCATTGATGGCAAAATAATTAAATAATGAAATTCATGAAAGGACTTTGAGATGTGATATGCTTATATGATTATGATTTGTGAAAGGCAAAGGTTTGATGTTAGCTTTTCACTTATGATGTTGATATTAATGGAATGTGTGACATTGCATAGCATACAAGCATAATGTTAGCATGTTTTGTACTACTAAGCCCTTGGCTTAGCGCGATAGTGTTGATCACGCAGGTGATAGAGTTGATAGAGTTGAACCCGAGAGCTCTTCGAGGCCGAGTGAGAGTAGACATTGAAGAGTTGATTTTGGGACTTAAAGATCAGAGAAGATTTGCCAATCATGTATAACTCTTTAAATATTTTGTAAAGTATTGTTTATAATGTGAATATATGTACACTTTTAAATATAAATGTTTAAATGTTTTCCTATATGTAAATAGTTGTTAAATTCCGCTGCGTAATAAGTATATATATATATCTACTTTGTTTTATATTACAGATTAATCACTTATTTTTCTATAATGTGTAATGAGAAAGATTATAGTATCATTGGAAATGTTTTGAATGTTAAGAAAATTCGTAGCATTCCTATATTCGATGCATGTATACTACATTGTGGTGTATGTAGTGTGTATGTATTGGATGTGGGGGTGTTACAATTGTTTTGGTATCAGAGCCTAGGTTTGAGATTCTCAACCTAGGTAAAGTATAAGAAAAAGAGTGTTTTGATTTTAAAACGTGGATTTTTGAATAACATACATGTTTGGCATTGGCAGTCTCTGATCTTTAATGAGAGGTATTCTGCTGTGTTTGCAAATATAGGTTGTGATGGATTCTCACTGACGTCAGTCAGTAGAGGGTAGTGCAGAGAGTATAGCTCCTGAGGAGATTAGAGAGGGAGCTAGAGTGGATAGTGTTGGAGAGATACCTGCTTCTGTATCGGGGAGACCAGCTGGTGAGGAGGTTCCACCAGTTTGGCTTAGGCATGTGATAGAGGCTTTGAGACAAGCACCAGTGCAACCACCGCCACCACCCCTACAGCCTTTGGTATCAGTGAGACAGTATGATAAGCTAAGGAAGTATGGAGCTGAAGATTTTATAGGTACCATTGATCCAGCTGTAGCAGAGCAGTGGCTAGACAAAGTACAAAGAATCTTTATTCAGTTGCAAGCCACTCAAGAGGAAAAGTTTGATTATGCAAGATCATTGTTGCAAAAGGATGCATATAATTGGTGGAAGACAGTGCCCCATTCTATGGATGATCCACCAACATTGTCCTATGCTGATTTTCTGAGAGAGTTTGAATTGAAGTATACTCCGAGGGAGTATAAGAACATGAAGAAGATGGAGTTTTTGAGTTTAAAGCAAGACAATCGGTCAGTAACTGAATATGAGGTTGAATTTATTCGGTTGAGTCAGTATGCTGGGGTATCATATCTGATGAGATAGATAGATGCAGAAGATTTGAGGAGGGATTGAGTGTAACACCCCTAGATCCCATATACGCACATCACATACCATCACAATGTAACATACGTATACCGAATATAGAAATGCTACGGTTTCCTTAACCAATTTAAATCTTTTCCAAAACATAAAGAAATCTTTCTTTGTATACAATATAGAAAATATAATAATTAACTTGTTATCCAAAACCAAATGAATATAAACAGTTCTTAGTACACAGCGGAATTTATAAAATGTTTACATATGTATATATATCCAAATCCAAGTTTACAATATTTGTACATATACATTAAATCCATTACTTTACAAAACATAAGGAGTTTTACATGATTGGCAGCTCTTCCTGATCTTTAAGTCCACAATCAACTTCTCACTGCCTAGACACTCTAGGTCTTGAAGAACTCTCAGGCTCAACTCTGTTACCTGCGCGATTAACACTATCGCGCTAAGCCAAGGGCTTAGTAATACCAATCATGCATACATTATACTTTAGTGCAATACAATGCCACACATTTCATTCATAATAATCCAATCATAGATGGAAAGGTAACATCATACCTTTATATTTCATATACCTCATATATATAAACAATCACATTCTAACATCCTTCCATATATCTCATTACACAATCACTTCATTAATTCATGACTCATATTAAACAAAGACATACATGGGCCCAACACACACACTAATATGCTATTCAACTTTCAGAGTTAATGTTTTGGTTTGTTATTTCATTTATCAATATCATAATCCCAACTAGGCTTCAAGGATTTGGTTCAACCAAGCTTCAAGGGGAGCAAAGCATGCTAAGCATCTACCCAACTTGGCTTCAAGAACCAATCCAACCTAGCTTCAAGGGTTGTAACATCTCAATTAGGCTTCAAGGATTAGACCCAACCAAGCTTCAAGGGGAGTATAACATGTTAAACTTCAACCCAACTTGGCTTCAAGGATCAAATCCAACCTAACTTCAAGAGATTGTTACTCATTTTAGGCATGCCACCAACAACAAACTCTGAAAATGGAATAATACATTAGTCACACAATTTATTTATTCATTTCATTCTCAATTGAATCATCATAACCAATCACAATGGCTTCATATCACATTAGATTCATAATTGCCAATCACAATGGCATCACCTCACATTTGATTCATAATTGCCAATCACAATGGCATCACATATTCCACAAATCATATTACATCCCATATTATTTCACATTCCATAATTCATTAATAATGTTAGACAAATGATCTATTTAACATGTGTTTTAGAGTCTTGTTGCAAAATTTGATTACTTCAATAAAGTAAAACAGAATGGTTCTCGCGGTCGCACCAGACCAAAATACGACCGCGCTGCTTAATCAAAAGACGAAACCTTTTACAGTAGGTTTCGCGGTCACAAGCCCGACCTAAGTCGCGACCGCACTGCACAATCAAAGAGAAAACATTATCACAGTAAGTTTCGCGGTCAGGAGTCCGACCTAAGTCGCGACCGCACTTCAAAATCACAAGATGCAACTTAATCACAGTAGGGTTCGCGGTCACAAGCCCGACCTAAGTCGCGACCGCACGTCAACAATAGCGACCGTCCCAAACTACGGGTCTCATGCATAAACCCTAAATTTAGCAGTTTTATCTCTTTTGGTTAACTTCAAACACATTATAACCTCATTCAAATGGACACAAACAACATCCTCAACACTTATTTACATGTTAATCACAATATTTACATAACATTAACCACATGCATCCACAATGCATTAATGCTCTTAACACCCTAACACTCACATGTTTCAAATTCCAACATCTTATAAATGAATGCAATAATGTAGTTATACTTACAACAACCACAAAACAACTCAAAACATAAATATATCAAACTCAAATCACCACTCATACTTATCATTACAAATCTTTAGCACCAACACATCTCTACCTTACCAACAACCTTACTCTTTTCCTCAATCAAACTTCAAAATCCATAAACCCAAGAACCAAGTACTCAAAAACACATCTCAAACAACCAACTCAAACCATCAAATATCCATAAACCCAAAACAACACAAAGAGTCAAGAAAACACTTACCAAAGAAGAAGAAACTCTTAAATCCCTTCCTTGAACTCTTGAAAACTTCTCTACTCTTGATCTTGGAGAGCTAACTCTCTTCCTCTCTCTCTTGTTTCTGCTGGCCGAAGAACACAGGAAATGAAAAGGGAAAAAGGAAAAGAAGGAATGGCTGTCACGTGAAAAGAAGGAAAGAAGAACAAGCCAAAGACAAGTCAACTCTCTCTCTCTCCAACCACTTCCTTAAAACCCTCTCCACCTTCATTTAATATTAAACAAATAAAATATCTTCTCCCACTACACAAAACTCACTTAATTAATTCTTAAACACAATTAAATAATAACAATACTCTCTTCCTTTGACTTGCAAACATATATAACTCATATACACCACATATACACTTTCTAATATTCCTTATTCTCTTTCAATTTAGCTTAAACACAAAATCCAATTAATATCAACAATTAATCCAACAATTAATCCAATACTCCTAGGGTACAATTTGGGATATTACAATTCTCCCCCTCTTAAGAGAATTTCGTCCTCGAAATTACCTGAAATCAAGTCCGAAACAATTGAGGATACTGGTCTCGCATAGATTGCTCACTTTCCCAAGTAGCCTCTTCTCTCCTATGGTTCTTCCATAGAACTTTCACAAGTGGCACTTTCTTGTTTCTCAATTCTTTCACTTCACGTGCCAAGATAGCAATTGGTTCCTCTTCAAATGTTAGATCTGGACTCACTTCAACAGATTCGATCGACAACACATGAGATGGATCCGACCTGTACCTCCTCAACATAGAAACATGGAATACATTATGGATCCTATCCAACTCAGGTGGCAAAGCAAGTCGATAAGCAACCGGTCCTACTCTTTCCAAGATCTCATACGGTCCAATGAAACGAGGACTCAATTTCCCTTTCTGACCAAACCTCAAGATCTTTTTCCAAGGAGATACTTTCAAAAATACTTTATCTCCCATAGAATACTCAATGTCTCTCCTTTTTAAATCCGAATAAGACTTCTGTCGGTCTGAAGCTGTTTTCAATCTATCTCGAATGATCTTTACCTTTTCCTCAGTCTCTTTAACCAAATCAGGACTAATCAACTTACCTTCACCGGTTTCATTCCAACACAAAGGTGTCCTACACCTTCTTCCATACAATGCTTCGAATGGTGCCATACCAATGCTAGATTGATGACTGTTATTGTAAGCAAATTCCACAAGAGGCAAAAATCTATCCCAACCACCAGAAAAATCAATGACACAGCTTCTTAACATATCCTCGATAATCTGTATCACTCTCTCTGACTGTCCATCTGACTGCGGATGGAAAGCAGTACTGAAGTGCAATCGAGAACCCAAAGCACTCTGCAAACTATTCCAAAACCTCGAAGTAAATCTCAGATCTCGATCAGACACTATAGAAATTGGGACACCATGCAATCTCACAATCTCGTGGATATACAGCTCAGCTAATCTCTCAAGAGAGTAATCCATCCGAACTGGAAGAAAATGAGCTGCCTTAGTCAACCTATCAACAATTACCCAAATAGCATCATGCTTCCTCTGTGTCCAAGGTAACCCTGAAACAAAATCCATTGTTACTCTCTCCCACTTCCATTCAGGTACTGACAAAGGTTGAAGCAACCCAGTTGGAACTTGATGCTCTGCTTTAACCTTCTGACATGTGAGACATCTAGACACAAACTCCGCAATGTCTCTCTTCATACCGGACCACCAATAATGCTGTCTCAAATCATGGTACATCTTCGTACTACCTGGATGCATAGCAAACACTGATTGGTGTGCTTCTTCTAAAATAATCTTCCTCAAGCTATCATCATCAGGCACACACAATCTATTCTTAAACCACAAACTACCATCATCTCTCACAACAAAATCTCGGCTCTCTCCTTTTTGGCAATCAGAAACAACTTTCTGAATCTTCTTATCAGTCAACTGAGCCTCCTTAATCTGATCTAACAACACTGGCTTCAATTGTAATTGTGCCAACAATGCACCATCATCACAAGATATGAAGCTAGCATGCAATACCCTCAACTCAACAAGCAACGAGAGCGAATACACAGTCAAACCTGCTAAAGACTTCCGACTCAAGGCATCAGCAACAACATTTGCTTTACCTGGATGATAATCAATCAAACAGTCGTAGTCTTTAATCAATTCCAACCATCTTCTCTGACGAAGATTAAGCTCCTTCTGAACTCCCAAATATTTCAAACTTTTATGGTCGGTATAGATAAAACATTTCTCTCCATACAGATAGTGTCGCCAAATCTTCAAAGCAAACACAATAGCCGCTAACTCCAAATCATGAGTCGGATAATTGAGCTCGTGCGGCTTCAACTGACGAGAAGCATAAGCTACCACTTTACCCTCTTGCATCAGCACACAACCCAAACCATGATGTGAAGCATCACTATAAATCACATATGGTTTGTCTTCTATAGGCAAAGTGAGAACAGGAGCTTGAGTTAACATCTCCTTCAACTGCTCAAAGCTAGCTTGACACTGATCAGTCCACACAAATCTCACTCCTTTTCGAAGTAATCTGGTAAGTGGAGTAGCTATCAAAGAAAAACCTTTTACAAACCGCCGATAATAGCCTGCCAAACCCAGAAAACTTCTAACTTCAGTCACAGACTTCGGTGGACACCAATTCAGAATAGCTTCAACTTTACTCGGGTCAACTCTAATGCCATCAGCAGAAACTATATGACCAAGAAAAGCTACTTGATCAAGCCAGAATTCACACTTTGACAACTTAGCATACAACTGCTTCTCTCTCAAGATTTGCAACACAATCCTCAAATGCTTATCATGTTCTTCCTCATTACGAGAATACACCAAAATATCATCTATAAACACCACCACAAACTGATCAAGATAGGGTCTAAACACCCTATTCATCAAATCCATAAAAGCGGCAGGTGCATTCGTCAAACCAAAAGGCATCACCAAAAACTCATAATGCCCATACCTGGTTCGAAAAGCTGTCTTAGGAGTATCCTCAGCTCTGACCCTCAACTGATGGTACCCTGATCTCAAATCAATCTTAGAGAATACAGCTGCTCCCTTCAACTGATCAAAGAGATCATCAATTCTAGGCAAAGGATATTTATTCTTGATAGTCACTTTATTCAATTGCCTATAATCGATACACAACCTCATAGTACCATCCTTCTTCTTTACAAACAACACAGGAGCTCCCCATGGTGAAACACTGGGACGAATGAATCCTTTATCCAACAACTCCTGCAACTGCACCTTCAGTTCTCTCAGTTCAACAGGTGCTATTCTATAAGGGGTAATAGAGATAGGAGTGGTATCTGGCAACAAATCAATACCAAACTCCACCTCTCTCTCAGGAGGCAATCCTGGCAACTCCTCTGGGAAAACATCCGGAAACTCAGCAACTGTAGCTATATCATCAAGTCGAGCACTCACTACTCTTGTATCCAACACATGGGCAAGGTAGGCATCACACCCTTTTCTAATCAACCTCCTGGCTGCAACAGCTGAGACAAACAAAGATGCTAACTGTCCCTGCTCACTAGATACAATCACCTCTCTACCATCATCAGTTCTCAAGGAAACAACTTTCTTTTTACAATCTACCACAACTCCATGTCTAGCTAACCAGTCCATGCCTAGGATCACATCAAATTCCTTAAATGGCATTACAATCAAATCTCCAAGAAACTTCTCACCTTGAACAACTATTGCACTATCTCGGTGCACTCTATTAACAACCATACTATGACCTATAGGATTTGTCACCAATACATCAAATCCTAGGGATTCAACATGCAATTCAGACACAGGCAAAACAGATGCACTAATGTATGAATGCGTGGATCCAGGGTCAATCAAAGCAAGTACTGAGATATCAAATAAAGAGAAAATACCAGCTATGACTGCTGAAGCATCCGGTTGCCTCTGCATCACATACATCCTCTGAGAAGATCCAGCCTCCTCTGGTCTACTCTCCCTGGATGCAGAACCTCCTCTAGCACTGAACCCCGATCTACCTCCTCTGCTGAAAACTCTACCTCCCCGACCTCCCCTCAAACTAGGTCGAGAAGCTGCGGTATCAACTGACATCTGCTCTTGCCTCTCAGGACAATCTCTGACAAAATGCTCAGGCGATCCACACCTAAAACATACCCCTGACACACCAGTCTTCCAACAAGGACCACCATGTGACCTACCACAATGAAAGCATACTGGTAAAGTGGATCTCTGAATCCCTGAGGTCGGAGCACTCGCCACTGAAACTGTAGGTCTAGATCTCTGTCTCTGAAACTGTACCGGCCTACCAGCTGGCCTCTGACTCCTACTAAACCGAGAAGTAAAACTTCCTTTACCTCTCTTCGCCGATGAAGACCCGGCCTCAAAATGGGGTCTCCTAACCCTAGTCTCTTCCTCTGAAGCAATTGCAATACACTGAGCTCTTTCCACACTTCGAGCTGCAGCCACAAGCTGTGAAAAATCATGATATCTAGATCCGGCCACATGACACATAAGAGAAGGCCTCAACCCCTCTTCAAATCTCCGGCATCTATCTATCTCATCCGATATAATACCCCCAGCATACTGGCTCAACCGGACAAACTCTAACTCATATTCGGTCACAGTCTGATGATCTTGCTTCAAGCTTAAAAACTCGATCTTCTTCCCATCCTTATACTCCCTCGGAGTATACTTCGATTCAAACTCTCGCAGAAAATCAGCATATGACAATGTTGGAGGATCATCCATAGCATGTGGCACTGTCTTCCACCAATTGTATGCATCCTTCTGCAATAATGATCTGGCATAATCAAACCTTTCCTCTGGAGTGGCCTGTAACTGAACAAATATCCTCTGTACTTTGTCTAGCCACTGTTCAGCAACAGCTGGATCAATTGTACCTAGAAAATCTTCTGCTCCATACTTCCGCAACTTATCATACTGTCTCACCGATACCAAAGGCTGTGGGGGTGGCTGTGGTTGCACTGGTGCTTGTCTCATTGCCTCCATCATGTGCCTGAACCAAACTGGTGGAACCTCATCACCAACTAATCCTCCTGACACCGAGGCAGGTGCCTCTCCAGCACTATCCACTCTAGTACCACCTCTAACCTCATCCGGAGCTACACTCCCCTCACTACCCTCTATAGCCTGACGTATGTGAGAATCCATCACAACCTATCTCTGCAACACAATAGAATACGACTAATTAAAGATCAGGGACTGCCAATCCCAACCATGTATTTCATTTAAAAACTTCTTTTAAAGTCAAAATATTCTTTTTCCTTACATTTTACCTAGGTTGAGAATCTCAAACCTGGCTCTGATACCAAAACAATTGTAACACCCCTAGATCCCATATACGCACATCACATACCATCACAATGTAACATACGTATACCGAATATAGAAATGCTACGGTTTCCTTAACCAATTTAAATCTTTTCCAAAACATAAAGAAATCTTTCTTTGTATACAATATAGAAAATATAATAATTAACTTGTTATCCAAAACCAAATGAATATAAACAGTTCTTAGTACACAGCGGAATTTATAAAATGTTTACATATGTATATATATCCAAATCCAAGTTTACAATATTTGTACATATACATTAAATCCATTACTTTACAAAACATAAGGAGTTTTACATGATTGGCAGCTCTTCCTGATCTTTAAGTCCACAATCAACTTCTCACTGCCTAGACACTCTAGGTCTTGAAGAACTCTCAGGCTCAACTCTGTTACCTGCGCGATTAACACTATCGCGCTAAGCCAAGGGCTTAGTAATACCAATCATGCATACATTATACTTTAGTGCAATACAATGCCACACATTTCATTCATAATAATCCAATCATAGATGGAAAGGTAACATCATACCTTTATATTTCATATACCTCATATATATAAACAATCACATTCTAACATCCTTCCATATATCTCATTACACAATCACTTCATTAATTCATGACTCATATTAAACAAAGACATACATGGGCCCAACACACACACTAATATGCTATTCAACTTTCAGAGTTAATGTTTTGGTTTGTTATTTCATTTATCAATATCATAATCCCAACTAGGCTTCAAGGATTTGGTTCAACCAAGCTTCAAGGGGAGCAAAGCATGCTAAGCATCTACCCAACTTGGCTTCAAGAACCAATCCAACCTAGCTTCAAGGGTTGTAACATCTCAATTAGGCTTCAAGGATTAGACCCAACCAAGCTTCAAGGGGAGTATAACATGTTAAACTTCAACCCAACTTGGCTTCAAGGATCAAATCCAACCTAACTTCAAGAGATTGTTACTCATTTTAGGCATGCCACCAACAACAAACTCTGAAAATGGAATAATACATTAGTCACACAATTTATTTATTCATTTCATTCTCAATTGAATCATCATAACCAATCACAATGGCTTCATATCACATTAGATTCATAATTGCCAATCACAATGGCATCACCTCACATTTGATTCATAATTGCCAATCACAATGGCATCACATATTCCACAAATCATATTACATCCCATATTATTTCACATTCCATAATTCATTAATAATGTTAGACAAATGATCTATTTAACATGTGTTTTAGAGTCTTGTTGCAAAATTTGATTACTTCAATAAAGTAAAACAGAATGGTTCTCGCGGTCGCACCAGACTAAAATACGACCGCGCTGCTTAATCAAAAGACGAAACCTTTTACAGTAGGTTTCGCGGTCACAAGCCCGACCTAAGTCGCGACCGCACTGCACAATCAAAGAGAAAACATTATCACAGTAAGTTTCGCGGTCAGGAGTCCGACCTAAGTCGCGACCGCACTTCAAAATCACAAGATGCAACTTAATCACAGTAGGGTTCGCGGTCACAAGCCCGACCTAAGTCGCGACCGCACGTCAACAATAGCGACCGTCCCAAACTACGGGTCTCATGCATAAACCCTAAATTTAGCAGTTTTATCTCTTTTGGTTAACTTCAAACACATTATAACCTCATTCAAATGGACACAAACAACATCCTCAACACTTATTTACATGTTAATCACAATATTTACATAACATTAACCACATGCATCCACAATGCATTAATGCTCTTAACACCCTAACACTCACATGTTTCAAATTCCAACATCTTATAAATGAATGCAATAATGTAGTTATACTTACAACAACCACAAAACAACTCAAAACATAAATATATCAAACTCAAATCACCACTCATACTTATCATTACAAATCTTTAGCACCAACACATCTCTACCTTACCAACAACCTTACTCTTTTCCTCAATCAAACTTCAAAATCCATAAACCCAAGAACCAAGTACTCAAAAACACATCTCAAACAACCAACTCAAACCATCAAATATCCATAAACCCAAAACAACACAAAGAGTCAAGAAAACACTTACCAAAGAAGAAGAAACTCTTAAATCCCTTCCTTGAACTCTTGAAAACTTCTCTACTCTTGATCTTGGAGAGCTAACTCTCTTCCTCTCTCTCTTGTTTCTGCTGGCCGAAGAACACAGGAAATGAAAAGGGAAAAAGGAAAAGAAGGAATGGCTGTCACGTGAAAAGAAGGAAAGAAGAACAAGCCAAAGACAAGTCAACTCTCTCTCTCTCCAACCACTTCCTTAAAACCCTCTCCACCTTCATTTAATATTAAACAAATAAAATATCTTCTCCCACTACACAAAACTCACTTAATTAATTCTTAAACACAATTAAATAATAACAATACTCTCTTCCTTTGACTTGCAAACATATATAACTCATATACACCACATATACACTTTCTAATATTCCTTATTCTCTTTCAATTTAGCTTAAACACAAAATCCAATTAATATCAACAATTAATCCAACAATTAATCCAATACTCCTAGGGTACAATTTGGGATATTACATTGAGGCCCTCTGTCATGTGTCATGTTGCTGGATCTAGATATCATGATTTTTCCCAGCTTGTGGCAGCAGCTAGGAGAGTGGAGAGAGCCCAGGCTATTGCAGCTGCTTCAAAGGAAGAGGTCAGGGTTAGAAGGCCCCAGTTTGAGGCAGGGTCTTCGTCTGTGGAAAGAGGTAAAGGAAGTTTTGTTCCTCAGGTTAGTAGGAGTCAGAGGCCAGCTGGTAGGTCAGTACAGTTTCAGAGGCAGAGATCTGGACCTGCAGCTTCAGTGGTGAGTGCTCCGACCCCAGTGACTCAGAGATCCACCTTACCCGTATGCATTTATTGTGGTAGGCCACATGGTGGTACTTGTTGGAAGACTGGTGTAGCAGGGGTATGTTTCAGATGTGGATCTCCTGATCATTTTGTGAGAGATTGTCCCGAGAGACAGGAGTAGATGTCAGTGGATACTGCATCTTCTCGATCTAGTGTGAGGGGAGGTCGAGGAGGCAGAGGGTTCGGCAGAGGAGGCAGATCTGGGTTCAGTTCTAGAGGAGGTTCTACATCCAGGGAGAGTAGACCAGGGGAGGCTGGATCTTCTCAGAGGATTTATGTGATGCAGAAGCAACCAGATGCTTCGGCAGTCATAGCTGGTACTTTTTCTTTATTTGATACTTCAATACTTGCTTTGATTGATCCGGGTTCCACGCATTCATATGTTAGTGCATCTATTTTACCTGTGTCTGATGTGCATGCTAAATCCCTAGGATTTGATGTATTGGTGACAAATCCGTTAGGGCATAGTGTGATTGTTAGTAAGGTGCACCGAGATAGTACAGTAGTGGTTCAAGGTGAGGAGTTCCTTGGAGATTTGATTGAGATGCCTTTTAAGGAATATGATGTGATTCTAGGCATGGACTGGTAATCTAGACATGGAGCTGTGGTTGATTGCAAAAAGAAAGTTGTTACCTTGAGAACCAGTGATGATAGAGAGGTATTAATATTTAATGAGCAGGAACAGCTAGCATCCTTGTTTGTTTCAGCGGTTGCAGCTAGGAGATTGATTAGAAAGGGGTGTGATGCTTATCTTGCTCATGTGGTGGATACTAGAGTAAGGAGTCCTCAAATTGATAGCATTGCCACAGTTGCAGAATTCCCAGACGTGTTTCTAGAAGAGTTGCCAGGGTTACCTCCTGAGAGAGAGGTGGAGTTTGGTATTGAATTATTGCCTGGTACCACTCCTATCTCTATTACTCCTTATCGAATGGCACCAGCAGAATTGAGGGAGTTGAAAGTGCAATTACAAGAGTTGTTGGATAAAGGATTTATTCGCCCCAGTGTTTCACCTTGGGGAGCTCCTGTTTTGTTTGTAAAGAAGAAAGATGGTACAATGAGATTATGTATCGATTATAGGCAATTGAACAAGGTGACAATCAAAAATAAATATCCTTTGCCTAGAATTGATGATCTCTTTGATCAGTTGAAAGGTGCAGCAGTGTTTTCCAAAATTGATTTTTTGGTATGTTGTAAGTTTGAGATGAGTTTTGAGTATGTTTTGTTAAGATTGTTTGAAGAGGATGTTAATGAATAGAAGTGTGTTGTTGAGTGTTTGGTTGTTTTGATCGGAGTCTTGATTTGTGGCCGGACACGCCCATGAGCACGTCCAGGGTTTTTAGGCGTGTCAATTGTGTTGGAGGCAGTAGGTTTGACACGACCAGTAACACGCCCGTGTTATTGAGCGTGTCATAGCTACTGTGAGTTTGGAGAATTTGCACGGCCAGGAGCACGTTCATGATGTTGGACGTGTTGTTATGGTTGAGAGGCAGTAGGTATTACACGCCCATGAACACGCCCGTGTGGGTGATCGTGTCAGGTTTAGGGTTTGCCCTAATTAATTCCTAATTGGATTATCTCTTGTGTATCCCTAAGCAAGTATATGCTATTACTTTTGATTTAGGTCTTGAGGATAGTGATTGATCATTGATTTAAGAGGTAGAAGGATCTTGAACAAGGAATTGTTAAGAGTGGTGTGATTTGCTTTTGAGGTAAGTACAAAACCTATATGATTGTATGTAAGTACAAATGTGACATTACTATATTGTTAATTTATGTGAGTAATGTGTGTTGTTATGTTTATATCAATGATGATATATATATATATATGAATAATGTGAATGACATGATGATGCAAATGATGGTGTATATTAAAGATTGAAATGCTATGATGTGAATTGAGATGAAATGGAATATAAAGCCATTGTGATTGGCTATATTGATTCATTTGAGAATGAAATTGATAACAAATTAATGAATGAGTTGTGTGGCTAATGTGTTATTCCATTTTCAGAGTTTTTTGTTGGTGGCATGCCTAAAGATAGTAACAATCTCTTGAAGTTAGGTTGGGCTTGATCCTTGAAGCCAAGTTGGGTTGAAGTTTAACATGTTTTACTCCCCTTGAAGCTTGGTTGGGTCTAGTCCTTGAAGCCTAATTGAGATGTTACAACCCTTGAAGCTAGGTTGGGTTTGGTTCTTGAAGCCAAGTTGGGTTGAGACTTAGCATGCTTTGTTCCCCTTGAAGCTTGGTTGAACCTAATCCTTGAAGCCTAGTTGGGTATATGTGATAATGATAAATGTGATAAAACCAAAGCATTAACTCTGAAAATTGAATGGCATATTAGTGTGTTTTGGGCCCATGCTTGTCTTTGTTTATATGTGATTCATTGATGGCAAAATAATTAAATAATGAAATTCATGAAAGGACTTTGAGATGTGATATGCTTATATGATTATGATTTGTGAAAGGCAAAGGTTTGATGTTAGCTTTTCACTTATGATGTTGATATTAATGGAATGTGTGACATTGCATAGCATACAAGCATAATGTTAGCATGTTTTGTACTACTAAGCCCTTGGCTTAGCGCGATAGTGTTGATCGCGCAGGTGATAGAGTTGATAGAGTTGAACCCGAGAGCTCTTCGAGGCCGAGTGAGAGTAGACATTGAAGAGTTGATTTTGGGACTTAAAGATCAGAGAAGATTTTCCAATCATGTATAACTCTTTAAATATTTTGTAAAGTATTGTTTATAATGTGAATATATGTACACTTTTAAATATAAATGTTTAAATGTTTTCCTATATGTAAATAGTTGTTAAATTCCGCTGCGTAATAAGTATATATATATATATCTACTTTGTTTTATATTATAGATTAATCACTTATTTTTCTATAATGTGTAATGAGAAAGATTATAGTATCATTGGAAATGTTTTGAATGTTAAGAAAATTCGTAGCATTCCTATATTTGATGCATGTATACTACATTGTGGTGTATGTAGTGTGTATGTATTGGATGTGGGGATGTTACAGATGTTGCTGAGCTAGTGGAGCAAGTGAAGAAAGAACTCACCCTGCCAACCAACAAAGAATCCAATCCGAAAGAGAAGAATGAAGTTGTCCTAAAAGCCAAGAAGACTCTGGAAGAGATTGCTGCCTTGGTTGAAGAAAAGTTTGAAGACATTCTGCCTTATGATTTTGAGAACAATGATTTTGATTTTGATTTTAATTTGTTTGCTTTGTATGAGGATGAAGATGTTTTCTTTTCCAAAATGAATGCAATAAAGTCTGATTTTGCTTACTTGTGTGATGTTTCTCTTGATGGTTGCATACATTCAAATAGCAGTTACATGAGCATCTTAATATTAATTATGTTAACACACAATCATTAAATCTGGGAACAATCAAAAATCCTAAAAATATTAGCATAGCATCCGACCTTACTCCTGATGAGAAGAGAGATTTGAAAAATATTTAAAAAATATGAAAAAGTATTTGCTTGGTCATATGAGGATATGCTTGGTATAGATCGAGACATAGCCAAACATCTTATTCCTAGTTACACTCACATGAAACCTATCAAACAAAAGCTTAGGCGATTAAGACCTGAGTTGGCTGATTTGGTTAAAGAAGAGGTCACCAAATAAATACAAGTGAAGTTCCTTAAAGTGATAGAATATCCAGATTGGCTAGCCAATATAGTACCTGTGCCAAAGAAAGATGGAAGAATAAGGGCCTGTGTGGATTATAGAGATTTAAATAAGGCTTCCCCTAAAGATGATTTTCCTTTACCTCATATAGATGTTCTCATTGATAGTGCAGCCTTTAGCGTGCTACACTCATTTGTAGATGGATTTTTCGGATACAACCAAGTGTTAATGGCCTAAGAGGATAAAGCCAAAACTACTTTCATTACTACATGGGGTATATTTTGTTATAGGGTAATACCGTTTGGCTTAAAGAATACTGGGGCAACCTACCAAAGGATGGCCACCACACTATTTCATGACATGATGCACAAAGAAGTTGAAGTATATGTTGATGATATGATGGTTTACAAGAGAACAACACTTCCAAAACATAGAATTATTCTTTGATAGAGCTTTGAAATATAAGCTAAGATTAAATCCGAAGAAGTGTGTGTTCGGGGTTACCTCAGGCAAATTATTGGGAGATGTTATTAGTCCGAATGGCATTGAGATTGATCCTGACAAAGTTAAGGCAATCAGAGATATGCCAGCCCCAAAGACAGAGAGAGAAGTACTGGGATACATTGGTAAATTATAATACATTAGCAGATTTATAGCAAAGCTCACAACAATCTGTGAGCCTATCTTTAAATTGCTTAAAAAGAATCAGCCGATCATATGGAATGAAGAGTGTCAAAAGGCCTTTGAGCGAATAAAAGAGTATTTGCTGAATCCACCTGTTTTAAAATCACCTAAACCCGACAGACCTCTGTTACTATACTTAGCAGTAGAAGAAGAGTCAATAGGAGCCATGCTAGCCCAAGCAGATGAGTCAGGGATTGAGCATGCAGTTTACTATTTGAGTAGAAAGCTCCTACCTTATGAAATTAAGTATAGTATCATTGAAAAGACCTGTATAGCCGTGGTTTGGTCTTCTAAGACGTTGCGGCATTACTTTAAATCATATAGTGTGCAAGCAATTTTCAGGTTGGATCCAATGAAATACTTATGGGAGACACCCTCTTTAATTGGAAAGTACAGTCGATGGTTAATAATATTAGAAGAATTTGAGATTGAGTATATAACTAGAAAAATAATCAAAGGTAGAGCGATGACAGAATTTCTAGCCCAACAACCATTACTAGATAGTGAAGAGGTAGTCTTGGAATTTTCAGATGAACATTTAAAGACAATTGAAGTACAAGGGTGGAAAATGTATTTTGATGGAGCAGTAAACAGGAAAGGAGTAGGTTTGGGAGTCATACTAGAATCGCCTGAAGGGGAACTTAGCCCTTTAGCCAAAAAGTTGAAATTTAAGGTAACTAATAATATGGTGGAATGCGAAGCTTGTATCTTTGGTTTAGAAACCCTAATGATTATGAAGGTGAATAACGTAGAAGTTTTTGGTGACTCATTGCTAGTAGTATCCCAAGTAAATGGAGAGTGGGAGTTAAAAGAAGAAAAATTAAAACCATACCACCATTACTTGACCATGATGAAGAAGAACTTTAAGAAGTGTAGATTTATACACCTATCAAGAGAAAAAAAATCAGATGGCTGATGCCCTAGCCACATTGGCTTCGGTATGGGAAAATCCTGTCAGTTTATTCCTTAAGCCTCTGATTTTGACCAGTTCATCAACTCCTTGCTATGAATATGAGACAATCATGGAAATTGATACAGACCATGATGCATGGTATGATATTATAAGGCGATTCTTGGAGGAAAGAGAATACCCATCGGGGGCAACAAAGAAAGAAAGAAGAGCCATAGAGCGATGGTCTTTGCAATACGTCACATTCCATGGGGAGTTGTATCAAAGATGGCCTGATGGGGTGCATTTAAGATGTTTAAGAAAGCCTGAAGTGGAGTGTATCATGTCAGAAATACATGCGAAAAGTTGCGGTCCGCACATGAGTGGTTTGGCCCTAGTCAAGAAGATAATTCGGTAAGGTTACTACTGGTTGACCATGGAGAGAGATTGTATTGAGTTCGTAAAGAAGTGCCAACAATGTCAGATGTATGGTAACTTGAATCACATGCCTCCTGAAGAATTGGACTCTATGTCTTCACCTTGACCCTTTGCCACTTGGGGTATTGACATTATAGGGGAGATACATCCGACAGCCTCAAACGGTCACTGTTTCATTGTAGTAGAGGTAGATTATTTTTCAAAATGGGTCAAAGCCGAATCCTTTAACAAACTGGGTGCAAGTCAAATGACTAGATTTATTGAAAAGAACCTCATCTGTAGATACAGGGTCCCTTACAGTGTGATATCAGACAATGGGGTACAGTTTTAAGGAGCAGTTAAGGATTTATTCTTGAAATACCAAATCCATCATCATAGATCCTCTCCTTATAGACCAAAGGCTAATGGTGTAGTAGAAGCAACAAACAAGACAATTAAGCAAATCCTATCCAAGATGACCAAGACTTACAAGGATTGGTCAGAGATGCTTCCCTTTGCTTTGTAGGGATATAAAACATGTGTGTGAACACCTACTAGAACGACACCGTTCTCTTTGGTTTACGGGATGGAAGTAGTGTTGCCAATTGAAATAGAGATCAAGTCATTGAGAGTAGTCTTGGAAGCCAAACTGCCTGAAATGAAATGGGTAGTGAGCATATACACGCAGTTAGCTTTACTAGAAGAGAGAAAGTTAAAGGCACTATATCTTCACCAACTGTATCAAAAGAAGATAGCTCGGTCCTACAATAGAAGGGTTAAGATCAGAAAACTCAGAGTCAGAGATTTGGTGTTGATGCAATGTAAACCTAATGTATCTGATCCGAGAGGGAAGTTTAGGCCTAGCTGGGAAGGGCCATATGTCGTGAAACAAGTCATGAACAAGGGTGCGGTGAAGCTATCAGACATGGATGGGAATGAGTTTGGTGAGCCAGTGAACATCGACAGGTTAAAGAGGTTTTATGTATAAAAAAGAGAAAAAAAATAAATAAAATAATAAAAAGAGCTCGCTAGGTTGAAAACCTAAAAGGGCGGCCTAGGCAAAAGTTAGAGCAGTCCGCTAGTTTTGAAAACCCGAAAGGGCAGACTAGGCAACAATTAGGGCTAAATGAGAGAAAATCGTCAATTAGAAAACCCGAAAGGGCTAGTTGGCAATAGGAGTAATCTTGTGTATGCTGGCTTTATGTTTGGTTGTTCCCCAATTTAATAAAACAGAATTAATGTTAAAGTTGTTCTATGTGCACTGTTATAAGTATTTGACCAGATATGGATAAAATAAATAAACACAATAGCAAAAGGTGATGACAAATTATAAAAGGAAAAGAAATGTCTTTTTTTATTACTTTAATTATTTTTCATCCTAACAATACACTTTCTGATTTGACAAATGTAAAATCTATGAGAGACGATAAGTGTAACGTGTAGGCCAGCTTTCTCTCAGCTGACCCAAGTAGGCTTCAGTCAAGCAAGGCATGTCTAAATCGGGAGTAAAGTCAGAATCGCGAGGCTCAGCTCCATACTGACGGCCGAGTCGGCGAGGATCATAGCAAGTACCTCGATGAAGAGTAGCAAGAGAAAAATACATCAAGTATGTCCGCATGGTGACACAAGAAATCTTTCACCAAGGTACCAACGGATGTTGACTTCAGTGCGTGAGTGGATCCAGTCAATCCAGTCAGCATGTGAAGAAGCAGGATGAGTAGCTTCCTAGCAGAATGATGACGTGGCAGATATCTAGCAAAATCTATAGATGGAGTATCAAGCAAGTTGAGATGATCTTGAAGCCAAATTTGTGAGGAAAGAATTAAATTAAGAAAAAAAAAGTCTGCTAAGTTGAAAACCCACAAGGGCAGCTTAGGCAAAAATTAGGATAGCTCGCTAAATCTGAAAACCCACATGGGCAAACTAGGTAAAAATTAAAGCAATATAAAATAATAATAATAATAATAATAATAATAATAATAAATATATATTAAAAGAGGCTCGCTATGTTGAAAACCCGCAAGGGCAGCTTAGGCAAAAATTAGGACAGCTTGCTAGTTCCGAAAACCCACATGGGCGGACTAGGCAAAAATTAGAGGAATAAAATAAAAAAGAGAAGAAAAAAAACCTAAATTGAAAACCCGAAAGGGCAGTTTAGGTAATTACCTGAAGCAGCAACGAACTCCCATTCAGTCTCTTTGACAATCCTAACTTAAGTTGGTCTAATCCAACTAAAGTCTCAGCTAAGATCATAGGTACCAGCGACAAGCCTCCTTCCATTTGGTCCATAATATCCAATACTCGTGAATCAATATTGCCGTCAGAAGAAACAAGCAAGAATTGGCCAAGCAAGCAAAGACAAAGCATGCGCCCCCATGCTTGAGTAGGAGCCAAATGAGAGAGACAAAAATCAATCAAGGGAGCAAGCAGAATTTTCTCACCTCTCATCAACTAATGAACTTTGGGTTTTGAAATTTGAAATAACATCTGCATCTTCTGTTGAGTCTTGGAAATCAATGTGGGTAATGCCATTTGTTGATTATTTGGATATCCAAGGATGGCCTCAAATTCTTCAATCAAGGGACATATTTCAAAGCCATTAATTTTAAATGTCCTAGAATCCACATTCCAAAAAGAAGCCATGGCATGTAAAAAGGAGTGGTCCAATTTAACATTTTGAAAACACTTTAAAATATCAAGTTTTGACCAAGACATTTGCTCCCAGTGAATAGCATCCATATTCTTAAATAGAGTTTTTATCTTCTTTAAATAAAGTTCAGTCATTGTTGAAGGATGAAGGAAAATTAGAATTGATAAAAGGAGTTTTTAGTTTCTGTATAAAATTATGGCGTGAAGAGTAATTTATATAGTAGAAACATCCTTTTCCAGAGTTGATAAGGAAAAGTGGATAAGGAAAAAATATGAGATAGTGATGTATGAGAAAAAGAATTTGCGACGAAATTACTTTACTGCGTTGCATTTGGTTTTAGCCAAAGTGATGCGGCTGTGAATTGTGAAAAGGAAATTGTGGTGATGTGATATATATATATAAAGAAGAAAAAAGAGTTACAGTAAAGATGGAAATTATATATTGTCATTTTTATGTTTATTGTACAATGATTACACAATTGATACAATTTATATATTACTAAGAAGGTGGTGGTAGGTCATCAAATAAAGCCTTGAAAAAAATCATCACATGTTGGAGGAGGAGGCAAATTACTCATCCCGAGTCCGCCCGAAGCAGGAGCACCAAAATCGCTATTATGTTAGAGTTCCAATCTGTCACGGTCCTCATCCGAAGTAGACGAAAGGATCTCATGGCTATCAATCTGGGGGCCTCTAGATGAAGAAGCACCAGGATCCCTCATCCCCTGAAATCGGAAGTCTCGAAAATTTTGTTTTGATTGATGATACAAATTTTTGAAATGAGAAGCCTGCTGACGACTAGTGGCCAACTCTTCTTAAAGTTTCTTATTTTGTTCTTCGAGCATCCGCTGTGAGCTACGAAGGAAAAGAGTAAGAACATACATAATCATGCATACATATAGCATAAATTACCATGAAACAAGAAAACTTACCAGGTAATTCATATCAATGCCCTGCGGATGAGATGGCATATCTGGCGGACTAGAATGAGCAAATGAAGGAGCAGTAAAAGAAGGTCCAGCCTCATGATCAAATAAGCCAACAGCATTCAAC
This sequence comes from Garcia nutans, assembly GCA_947685225.1. Taxonomy (NCBI): domain Eukaryota; kingdom Viridiplantae; phylum Streptophyta; class Magnoliopsida; order Malpighiales; family Euphorbiaceae; genus Garcia; species Garcia nutans. Next base: position 26,685,308 of record CANTUV010000009.1, on the reverse strand, counting down.
AATCATTAAAGAATCAAAATAAGATAAGAAAGAAGCAATTGCAAAGGAAAAATGGTAAAGGTTTACCCGAGAAGTGCCAGCCCCAAGATGTGGAATGAATTCTCCTGCATCTCCATGATGTTCCTCTTCATCTCTACCCTCATTTTCTTTAAGAATTTCCCGTACACTAACAGGAGATACATCAAAGTTCAAGAGCCTCATTTGAATAAAATGGGCATAAGATGCACTCGGCGAATAGAGAAATGTTTCAACACCATAACCATGCCGGGCCAACCACCATGCATCCTCTGGCATTGATATAATATTTAAAATATATTTTGGGCAGCGCATTGGGACCCTCCACTGTTCTGGACCAAGAAACCACTCGTAAACTCTCTCTTCGAGAAACCAGCCACTAGGCACTGGGCCAGTGATGACTCGGCGAGTATGTTGGAAAGATAGTGCAGCATTCATGAAGGAAGTCCAGTTTGTCCGCTCTTCTGGGTTCCACCAGGCCAAATTCACCTGCAGAATGACATAAGGTAAGTAAACTTTCATATAAATTTTAAAGTATACTAATGCTATTTTACCTGGTCCCAGGTTAAGTGGCTCAACACGAAGCGTTGGGTATGCACATGGTGCGAGCCGGGAACTTCCACGCTATCTGACAACCAAAAATTTAATCTCGGATACCCGATTCTCTCTCGAAAAATACCAGGCACCCTCACAAGGTTGTGTTCGTATGCTCATGCCTACAACAACAATAAAAATCAAATTCATACAAGAAAAGAATGAAAATTGACATTGGTGAAAGAAGAGTACCTCGACAACCGCCATAAAGACGACAAAAGACTTCTTGTTTCGGCAAATTTTATCAAGACCATGGTAAAGACAAGCGAGACCAGCTTCACCCCAGCCATAAAGCGGTATTGTCCTAAAATAAGAAAGGGCCCTTAACACTGACAAATGGATGGCGGATTCAGTGCTGCCTAAGATGGTTGATCCAAGAAAATATAACAAAAATCCTCAAGCATACTGTTGGGTCATGTCTCTGTGAACCCGTCCTTCGTAGTTCATCCAATAACTACGAATTGGCTTAATTTTTATTTTAAAAGGCCCTTTATATGATGGTTCCATACCAATTAATTGCTGAATTTCTTTAAATATCAAAATATCGTTGGTCAGAGGAACCGAAACACCATCATACCGAAGGCCGGTGATAGCAGCAAAGTTGACCGGACCAATTGTCATCTCTCCAATGGACAAGTGAAAAGTATGAGTTGTGTCCAACCATCATTTTGCAAGTGCCTGGACTACGCTCCGGTCTATCAGATACTCCTCGGATGGTAATTGTAAGATGAAGCTCTTAAAGCCGCAATCTCAAATAATCTGCCTTACTCGAGAAGGCACTACATCATACCATTGTCGGGCTTTGTAGATACACCCTCTGGCCTAAAAACACAACGATCACGCTAACACGGAGCCAGGTAAGTTAATACCAGGTAAGTACATATTATTCTATTTGCTTAAATTAATATATTTTTCCTAAATTTTCTAAAAAATAATAATATAAAAATATAAATAAAAAATAAAGACAAACATAATAATAATGATAAAAAAAGCATAAAAAATTTTTAAATGAAAAAAAACAAAAAAGAAAATAAAACAAAAAAATAAATAAATAAATAAATAACAGAAAGACGAACAAAGAAAAAGAAAAGAAAAGAAGAGAAAATTGTCGTGCTCTTTTGGTTTGAACTACGATGAAGCGGCATCCCGGCTAGTAGATCTATAGTCCCATCTTCATGATGTCGAATAAACTCCAATAACTCAGCATTAGAATGAGTTTCTAATCTTGAAGCATGCATTTTTTTCACAACTATATTTGAAAGATATTAAGGAAAGGAATGAAAATTTGATGTGAATGAAATGAAGGAATTCGTTCGATTATATAGAGGAACGACAAGGAAAAAAAACAAAATTCAAAAAAAAATTTACTATTGATAAATAGTAAATTTTACTATTGATGGATAGTAAATTACTATTTATGAATTGTAAATTACTATTGATGAATAGTATATTACTATTTACAAATAATAGGTTACTATTTATGAATAGTAAATAGTGTATAAACAGTTACTACACAGTAAATAAACAGTAAATTCAATCATTTAATTTAATCGCTCAAATATACTTGCGTGTATATAAATATTTTTGCACGCAGGGGGCAAGGAGAAGATATGTGCATAAAAATTAGCTAAATTTTTTGCAAACAAATTTATATGCTACTCACTATAATTATTTTTTGCAAATAATTAAATAGCTCGGGTCCAGAACCCAAATTATCCTTAGGTACTGAACCTAAAATTCCTCCTAAGTCTAGAACTTAGCTCGGGTCCAGAAACCAAATTATTCTCAGGTCCAGAACCTAAAATCTCTTCTAAGTCCAAAACTTAGCTCGGGTCCAGAACCCAAATTATCCTCAGGTCCAGAACCTAAAATCTCTTCTAAGTCCAGAACTTAGCCCGGGTCGAGAACCCAAATTATCTTTAGGTCCAAAACCTGAAATATCTTTTAAGTCCAGAAATTAGCCCGGGTCCAGAACCCAAATTTTCCTTAGGTCCAGAACCTAAAATATCTTTTAAGTCCAGAACTTAGCTAGGGTCCAGAACCCAAATTATCCTTAGGTCCATAACCTAAAATCTCTTAGTTCGGATCTAGAACCCAAAATTACCCTTAGGTTCAGAACCTAAAATTATTCTTTGAGTCCAGAACTCAAACCAGGTCTAGAACCCAAAACCTCAACCATCTCAAAAATTAAGTCTTATTGCTTTTCACTCTCTTTTACTAAAGTCTCAGATCGTTCAAGCAAGAGGGCAAATTGTAGACCCTTAATTTTTGACCAGTCCGGTCTAATATATTTTATTTAGTTTAAAATAATTTTTGTATTATCTTAATTAAATAATATTTATTTTAGTATTTATTTTTTATAATTTTTAAAAATTATTATAATAATAATAAATAAATAAATAAATAAAAATAAAAATCGGCGACAGAAAAATCGGCGACGAAAAGTCATTGGACTCCATACCTGCAGATGAGGTTCTTTTCAATAAATCTAGCCATTTGACTTACGCCCAGTTTGTTGAAGGATTCGGCTTTGACCCATTTCAAAAAATAATCTACTGCTACTACAATGAAACGGTGACTGTTTGAGGCTGTCGGATGTATCTCTCCTATAATGTCGATACCCCAAGTGGCAAAGGGCTAGGGTGAAGACATAGAATGCAATTCTTCAAGAGGCATGTGATTCAAGTTACCATACATCTGACATTGTTGGCACTTGTTTACAAACTCAATACAATCTCTCTCCATGGTCAACCAGTAGTAACCTTGTTGAATTATCTTCTTAACTAGGGCCAAACCACTCATGTGCAGACCGCAACTTCCCGCATGTATTTCTGACATGATATGCTCCACTTCAGGCTTCCTTAAACATCTCAAATGCACCCCATTAGGCCATCTTTGATATAATTCTCCATGGAATGTGATGTATTGCAAAGACCACCACCTTATGGCTCTCCATTCTTTCTTTGTTGCCCCCGACAGGTATTCTCTTTCCTCTAAAAATCGTCTTATAGTATCATACCATGCATCATGGTCTGTATCAGTTTCCATGATTGTCTCATATTTATAGCAAGGAGTTGATGAACTGGTCAAAATTAGAGGCTTGAGGAATAAACAGATAAAATTTTCCCATACCAAAGCTAATGTGGCTAGAGCATCAGCCATCTGATTTTCTTCTCTTGATAGGTGTATAAACCTACACTCCTTAAAGTTCTTCTTTATCATGGTTAAGTAATGGTGGTATGGTTTTAATTTTTCTTCTTTCAACTCCCACTCTCCATTTACTTGGGATACTACTAGCAATGAATGGACAAAATCTTCCACCTTATCCACCTTCATAATCATTAGGGTTTCCAAACCAAAGATACAAGTTTCATATTCCACCATATTATTGGTTGCCCTGAATTTCAACTTTTTGGCTAAAGGGATAAGTTCAACTTCAGGCGACTCTAGTATGACTCCCAAACCTGCTCCTTTCCTGTTTGCTACTCCATCAAAATACATTTTCCACCCTTGTACTTCAATTGCCTCTAAATGTTCATTCAAAAATTCGAAGATTACCTCTTCGCTATCTGGTAATGGTTGTTGGGCCAGGAATTCTGCCACTGCTCTACCTTTGATTATTTTTTCAGTTACATACTCGATCTCAAATTCTTCTAATATTATCAACCAGCGACCATATTTCCCAATCAAAGAGGGTGTCTCCCTTAAGTACTTCATTGGGTCCAACTTGGAAATTGCTTACACACTATACGATTGAAAGAAATACCGCAACATCTTAGAAGACCAAACCACGGCTATAAAGGTCTTTTCAATGATAACTTAATTTCATAAGGTAGGAGCTTTCTACTCAAATAGTAAATTGTATGCTCAATCCCTGACTCATCTGCTTGGGCTAGCATGGCTCTTATTGACTCTTCTTCTACTGCTAAGTATAGTAATAGAGGTTTGCCGAGTTTAGGTGGTTTTAAAACAGGTTGTTGTCCCAAGATGGCAACCAAGAGGGGGGGGGGTAAATTGGTTTCCTCAAGAAATAATGGCAAACTAAAAACTCAACAAACAAGAAATGCAGAATAGAGAAATGGTTGAGTAGTGAATGAAAGAAAGAACACACAATATTTATAGTGGTTCGAATTTTCTTCAATCCTACATCCACTTCCTTAATAACTTGTTAAGGTATCACTAATCTTTGAAGTTTTACAAGCTCACTTCCAACTTTGGTGTTTTCACAAGTTCACACCTAACTTGACAAGTGTTTTGCTAAGGCTTACACTCAAAAACCTTTACAAGAGTTTTTCAAGGCTCACTCTCACAACCTTTACAAGAGTTTTTCAAGGCTTACTCTCACAACCTAAGTGTTTTCCAAGCTCACACTCAAACTTATACAATGGTGTTTTCAATTCTTACATCTAACATTCATTACAATTCAAATGTAAGTAAAATATGTTGCTTGGTTATAAATTCTTTGATTCTCTCTTTTCATCATATTGTTTTTCTTAGAGTAGAAATGTATTTATAGCAAATGTGGTCTGACTAGCCATTATAGATAGTGAGAATAAAGTCTTGGCAGTTTAGACCTTCTTCAGTAAACTATTCGAAGCATTTCGCGGTCGTCCTTCATATAAGGATGGTCGCGCTAATGTCTCACGCGGTCGTCCTTGGTCAAGGTACGGTCGCTGCATTTAAATTTGCTTCAACAGTCGAATTTGAGTGCTCTGCAGCAGGAATCTTGCCCATGCTGTGGTTGTCGGGATGGTCGCGCATAAGATAGGTGCGGTCGCCCTTTTTGAATACTGAAGTGGATTTATAACGGTCATCACACGTGGCATTCTTTGACTGGGCAAAATGAAAGTCCGCCTAAATATGAATTTCGCGGTCGCTCTAGGTGCAATCTCGCGGTCGAGTTGAGACACTCGCGTCAAACTTCTGGATGCACCTTAGAACGCAAACACTACTGTCAGTTTAAGCAGATTTCTCCTTAATCATCAGAGCGGTTCCGGATATCAAAGGGTGGTGGCGAAAGTGATAAGCAAGACCGTATCCTTCGCCGTTTTTGTCACCACGAACCTTACTGTAATTAGGATGATTTGGGTTTCTTGTGTGGCGGTAGTCCATGAATTTAGGACGGTCGCTCTTATGTAAGTGCGGTCGCGACTGAGGTTGGGCTACTGACCGTGAAACCTACTGTGATATAGTTTCATCCTTCAATTGAATGGGGCGGTCGTTTTCATGTCTTGTGCGACCACTAAACATGCTCTATTCAGTTTTATTTGAAACAACCTACTCCTGCAACAAGGTTCTTCAAACACATGTTAAATAAGTCATTCAATTTGAGTTGTCAAGGATCAAAATTGAGATCATTTGTCTAACAATCTCCCCCATTTTGACTTTGACAATCAAATGGAATGATGATATAAATTAACAAAGATATAACTTAGATTGGCTCACAATCTTTCCTTATTCAAATTGCTCATGTGTTGAATGTTAATAAATTTGTTATAATGCTTCCCCTAAACATATGCATGAGTCATATTTTAGTTTGGAGTATAACTTGGTTTCTCCCCCATTCTTTGATTTAATAACATTTATATTAACATTTATATCATTTGACTATCTTTCATTAGTAAAAACAATCATTCCAATCTTTTGGCTATCTTTCTCCCCCATTATCATAGGCAAAATGCATAATATGTAAAGATAATGAACAAATTGGTGTATAACAAACAAAATGTTATAGAGGGCAATACACGGTTAAAGAAAGATAGGAACAAGATAAAACAAAAACAATATAACATAACTAGAGAAAAAAAAAAACTAAACTAATCAGAATCTTCATCCTCATCTATCTCTTCTTCTTCTAAAGGGGCTTTTCCCTTATCAAGAGGAACATTAGAAAGAGAACTAGTGCTAATAGATTCTTCTTCTTCAGGGAGACTTTCTGTATGATCACTTATATCCCAATCCTCAAGATTGCATTGAGGTAAGTCCAGTTTGCCTTGCATGTCATAGAGATCATGATGCATGTGAGATATAAGGTCAATTCTCTTGTTCAAGTGATGGAATCTCTTGGAGACACTTTTCTTGAATCGAGAGAGTTTCCTGGAGAGAGATTTGATAGCTTTGAGAATGAGTTTTGTAGGGGATGAAGTAGTTTCCTGAGTAGGTTTAGATGAAGTAGTTTTTGGAGGTAGTTCAACAGCAACATCCAAGGAGTCTCCTTCTTCCTCAATTGTGTATCTTGTTCTTTTCTTTTGTCTATCCACAATACCTCGTTTGCCAAAGAAATACACATATGTACCCTCAATCTTCCTTACACATCCAACATGTTCTAGATAGTCAATGGTGATGGCACTAGAGGCAAGATTGAAAGGGTTTCTCAAGGTAGCTAAGTTGAGTAAGTTCAAATGCCTAGATATTTGAGTTATTTGTGAGGATAAGAAGAAAGTTCCAGTTCTTGTAACAGCATGATGATATAGAGTGTCAATCAAGAACTTGGTTGTGTTCATTTGGATGTTGTGGGTAAAAGCATATAAGAATATGAGGCCTCTTTTTGTTACCTTTTCATTTCCATCAGCCCTTTGATGAATGGTGTAGGTGATAATTCTGTGAAGCATCCAATGGGTGAGGGATTTGATGTGTCTAGCTTTTGACTCTTTTTCAAATGAGTTTCCACAGAGATTTCTTGCCAAAAGGTAGAGAGTGTTTGGTTGGAGAAGGTTAAATCATTGTAGGAGGTTATTCCATCAATAGGAAAGTCTCAGATTTTGCCAAAGTCTTCTAAAGTTAAGGCTTGGTATTGGTCAAATAACTTAAATCTAACCCCATACCACCCTAGTGCAGAATTTGCACTCTTTTCAATCTGAAAAGACATGAGAAATTCCTTGCTTAAACTAGAATAGCCTACATCTTCAGGAAATACAAATTTTCTCCAGCCAAGAACATCAAGTAAACTTTCAATCTCATCTTTGATGTTGAGGGCAGAGAGCATCCCACCAAATGGAGATTTGGTTCCCTCAACTTTCTTTCTCTTCAATATGGCATATCTCACATCTTCCTCAGAGGTTTGGTGGTGAGGTTTGTGAATTTTCTCACCTCTTCTAGACTATGGAGGAGATGGAGGAACATATGTTATTTCTCTTATGATAATTCCTGAAGGTTTCTTTCCCTTCCCTTTCCCTATGGAGGTTATTTTCTTTTTGGGAGCCATTAGGGTTGAAGAACAGGAAGAAAACTGGAAAACAGAGAGTGTTTTAAGAAGGAGATGATCTTGAGAGGATTTTAGAGATTTGGAGGGAAGTTTGTATGTTAAAAGAAGTAAAATATGCAAGAAACTGATGTGTAATGCTCTTAAATAGAAGAAATTAAGAAAATAGTCGTTTATGACTGTTGAGAGTTAAGAAACGCAACCTGTCATATAGCCAACGGTTACAAAATTTCGAGCAGAGTGTACAGAGTGCGGTCGCTTATTTGTATAGGTGCGATCATGAACTATACTCTAGAGACCATTAGCAAGATTAGTGCACTCGCAAGTGCAGAGAATTTCTGTAACGGTCGAAACTATTCAAATTATTACGACCGCACACAAGGTTTCTCGACCGCGCACAGAGATATTAATTTAGATGAATCTGGCAGGCAAGATAGCGATCGCTAAAGGCATTGGAGCGAATGCGAGTGACTCAGAAATGAAAGAGTCAAAGAAAGATGAAGGATTTTTATATTTTTAGGCAAAAAGCTTATACATTGTGATGAAAAAAGTTTATTGATAGGCAATCTTTTATTAATTCAGAGTAGTTCCATCAATCATTCCTAAATTAAGTTTAATGAAGTTAAGCCTATCTTCATTCAAAGGTTTTGTAAAGATATCAGCAAGTTGATTATGTGTATCTATAAACTCTAGGACTATATTCTGATTTTGTACATTTTCTCTCAAAAAAATGATGTCTAATATCTATATGTTTGGATCTAGAGTGTTGGATAGGATTTTTAGATAAGTTGATTGCACTAGTGTTGTCACATTTAATGGAGATATTGTTAAATACTTTGCCATAGTCAAGCAATTGTTGTTTCATCCATAATACTTGTGTGCAACAAAAACATGCTGCAACATATTCGGCTTCCGTTGTGGATAAAGCAACCGATACTTGTTTCTTACTATGCCAAGAAACTAGACAATTACCAAGAAAGTGACATGCACCTATTGTGTTCTTCCTATCTAAGATACTACCAGCATAATCTGCATCTAAAAAGCCTATAATATGAAATGATGTGTTTTTAGGATACCAAAGTCCTAAATGCATTGTACCACTTAAATATTTCAAAATTCTCTTAGTGGCATTCAAGTGTGATTCTTTAGGACAAGTTTGAAATCTAGCATAAAGACATACACCATACATTATATCAGGTCTAGAAGCGGTTAAGTAAAGTAGTGATCCAATAATACCTCGATATTTCTTTTCATCTACTGCTTTACCATTTTCATCTTTACCCAGCTTATAGGAGTTTTGCTAGTTTTGCAGCCATCCATTCCAAACTTCTTGATGAGTTCTTTTGTATATTTGGATTGGTTGATGAAGATCCCATCTTCACATTGCTTGATTTGTAGTCCAAGGAAGAACTTGAGTTCACCCATCATGCTCATTTCAAATTTCTTAGTCATACAACAAGCAAATTCTTTGCACAAGGCTTCATTAGTAGCTCCAAATATTATGTCATCCACATAAATTTGTACAATCAAAATGTTATGCTTGTCCTTTTTAACAAAGAGAGTTGTATCTACTTTTCCTTTTGAAAAACCATTTTCAAGCAAATATGTTCTTAGTTTATCATACCATGTTCTTGGTGCTTGTTTCAATCCATATAAGGCTTTGGTAAGTTTGAAAACATGATCAGGAAATTTGAAGTTTTCAAAACCAGGAGGTTGTTCTACATTAACTTTTTTGCTTATAAGACCGTTTAGAAATGCACTTTTAACATCCATTTGAAAGAGTTTAAAGTTCATGTGACATGCAAAAGCAAGTATTATTCTAATAGCTTTTAATCTGGCTACAGGGGCAAAAGTTTTATCATAGTCAATACCTTCTTCTTGATTATATCCTTTGGCTACCAACCTTGCTTTATTCCTAACGATGTGACCATTTTCATCAAGCTTATTCCTATAGACCCATTTGCATCCTATGATAGAGTGATTTGTAGGTCTAGGAGTGAGTTGCCAAACATTATTTCTATCAAATTAATTAAGATCATCTTGCATTGCAATTATCCAACTGTAATATCCCAATGTATGCCCTAGAAGTTTTGATATAATTGTTGTTTTATTTGAATTAAAATGTATATGTGTCATTGGAAAGAGAAAAGAATTTAAAAGAGAGTGTATATGTTGTATATATGGAAATATATATAACATATACACAAGTCAAATGGATGGTCAAAGGAAGAAGATATTTATTGTGTTAATTATGAAATTACTAAAAAGGGCATGTAAGTGAAAGGAAGTTAAAACAAATAAGAAGAGGGCATTTAAGTAATTTTCTTTTTGGAATGCTTGGTGGAGGTTTAAAGAGAAGAGAAATTTGACTTTGCTTCTTTTATCTCTTTCATTTTCTTCTTTTCTTTTGGGTGGCCGGGCATCACCAAGATAAGAGAGCAAGAGGTTGTTTTGAGTTCCAAGTTTCAAATTGAAGGAAGATTCAAGTGATTGAGTTGGAAAATTTTGAAGATTCATCAATTTTGGTAAGTTCTCTCTTGATTTCTCTTGTTTATTTGAAGTTGTGTAAAAGTTTGATTATTGATGTTTGAAAAGAGGGTTGTGATGATTATAGTATGTTGGAGTATGTTTGATTTAATTGATTGTGGTTTTGGTTTTGGTTTGAAGATAATAAGTTAAGTTGATGTTGGTATGGAAAAAATAAGAGTGATGTTGGTTTTAGGGTTTTGAAGTTGTAAATGATGTTTACCTTGAGTTTGATCAATTATTTTCATAGATCTTCATGTTGTTTATGTTTGTTGGAGTTGTAAGCATAGAATATGTGAATTTGGTCAGAAACAGTAGCATTTTAGATGCCACGCCCGTGGCCTTGGTTGCCATGGCCGTGGCCATTTGTAGCCATGGCCGTGGAGGTTTGGAGCAAGGGAGGCAGAACCATTCTCTAACCCATGCCCGTGGGGGTTGGGGTGGCCACGGCTGTTGGCTTTAGTTAGTGGTGTTGAGTTATAAATTGTGATCTAAAGATCTAAGATGAGGTTATTAAGTGATAAATTGTATTGGAATTCATGAATTGTATCATTTTTGGACTAGGTTTTGGAAGAAGTGATTTGCCTAACTTAAGAAGTGAAGAATTCTTGGAAAAAGGAAGTGTATAGATTTGTATAAGTGGTGCTTAAGGTAAGTACAAACTACATTATTGCATACATTCATATGATGTTGAGACTTAACATACATTTGATTGTAAATGTGTTAAGAAACCTAATGTATTGTTGATGCTTATTAATAATGTTATGTTGGATATAATGTGAACATTGATGATGCATATGAATAATGATATGTTGTGCACAATGTGGATTATGTGAAATGTATGTTGAAGATTATAAAATCTATGAATAAGGTAAATTTCTATGTTCATATATATCAATGATGATCATTCTTATTGGATGTTTAATGTAATTGATTGTGTAATATCCCAAAATATACCCCAAAAGTTTTGGAGTTATTGTTGTATTTGGATTTAAGGTATATGTTTTATGGAAATAGAAAGATAGATAAATTAATTAAAAGGAAATAGTATAAGGAATGGATGTATATGGAGGATAATATGTATACATATGGTATTTGGGAAATATAAATGCAATATATATATAAGACATATACATAATGTATAAAGTGATGTAGGGAAGAGTAAGTTTATATAGTTAAATAATAATAATAATAATAAAAGAAAGAAGGAAAGAAAGTCAAAAGGAGTAAGAAGATATTTTGGAAATAATAATATAATAATAATAATAATATTATTATTATTATTATATATATAAGAGATAAGAACAAAGAAAGAAAAGATTCTTTCTTTCTTCTTCTTCTTCTTCTTCGTGGATGAGAGAAAGAGAGAGAGAGAGAGAAAGAGAGAGAGAGAGAGAGAGAGAGAGAGAGAGATGTGATTTTTGATCTTCACATCAAATTGCTTAAGGATTTTAAGAAGATTGAAGATGAAGTTTGAAGATTTGGCAAGAAATTCAAGTAAGTTCTCTTGTGATCTTTGTGTTTATTTGAAATGATATTTGAGTTTGATAGATTTTTAAGAGTGTGTTGGTTGATTTTGAGATGTGAGAAGTGTTTGCGTGATTGGATGATGGATGTTGAGTATGGATTGAAGAAAAGAGTAAGTGGTTGGAAGAGATGATGTTGTCTTTGTGGTAAGGGTTTTGAGATGATTTTGTGTTTGGTGTTTGATGTGTGTTTTGGTTTGTTTTGGGTGTGTTGCAAGTTGAGATGAGTTTTGAGTATGTTTTGTTAAGATTATTTGAAGAGGATGTTAATGTATAGAAGTGTGTTGTTGAGTGTATGGTTGTTTTTGATTGGAGTCTTGATTTGTGGCCAGACACGCCCATGAGCACGTCCAGGTTCTTAGGCGTGTCAATTATGTTGGTGGCAGTAGGTTCGACACGCCCAGTGACACGCCCGTGGTATTGAGCGTGTCAAAGCTTCTGTATTGTTGGTTTAGGGCACGATCAAGGACACGCCCGTGTTGGTGAGCGTGTCATGTGTGTGGAGTTTACCCTAGTTGATTCTTACCTATATTATCTAATGTGTATCTCTAAGTAGGTATGTATGATCACTTTTGGGATTAGGTGTTGAAGAGATTGAGTTGCTTTAATCCAAGTACTGAAGGATTTATGAAAGAAAGAGTAGATGGATGTGAGTTTCTCTTGAGGTAAGTACAAAACTTCATTTGATTTCATATATTTATATGATTTAGGACCTTAACACCTTCAGCTATAAATGTGTTAATGTATTGTATTGTTGATGTATATATATATGGATAATGTATATGTTAAGGAAGGTGAAAGATGTGATGATATAATTTGTATGATGTGAAAGTAATGTTATGATTGATGTATGCCTAGATAATGTTCAATGCCATTGAGTGATGATAGAAATGATATGATAGATTTGCCTAATTGATGTTATACATGTATACTTGAATAATAAAGTGTATTATTGTGAATAAGAATGTGATATGAAGCCATTGTGATTGGCTATGATGAATCAAATGTGATATGAAGCCATTGTGATTGGCCATGATGAATCAAATGAGATGTGAAGCCATTGTGATTGGCTATAATGATATTTGAGAATGATATTGATAAAGAAATAATAAATGAATTGTGTGACTAATGTGTTATTCCATTTTCAGAGTTTGTTGTTGGTGGCATGCCTATTAGTAACAATCTCTTGAAGTTAGGTTGGATTGATCCTTGAAGCCAAGTTGGGTTGAAGTTTAACATGTTTTACTCCCCTTGAAGCTTGGTTGGGTCAAATCCTTGAAGCCTAATTGAGATGTTACAACCCTTGAAGCTAGGTTGGATTGGTTCTTGAAGCCAAGTTGGGTTGATACTTAGCATGCTCTGTTCCCCTTGAAGCTTGGTTGAGCCTAATCCTTGAAGCCTAGTTGGGATAATGATAAATGTGATAATTAAACCAAAGCATTAACTCTGAAAATTGAATGGCATATTAGTGTGTTGTTTGGGCCCGAGTTTGTCTTTGTTGTCAATGTGATATTCAAATGTTGAAATAAATGAATAATGGGATTTATGGCTGACTTTGTTGAAAGTGTGATTCATGATTAACGAATTGTGAATAAAATGATGTTATGAAGTATGATTTTGTAATGTATGTAATAATATATTGAAAGTGAATATGGCTTGAGGAGCTTTGTTGAGATATGATTTTATGAAAATATAGTATGATGTGTAAAATGTATATGAATGTGGAATTTGTGAGTATTGTTTTCATGAAGGTTTGGATAGGTCATTGAATGGTGATTTATTGAAATGATGTATATGTTTATGTATATGAGATAGAAAGGGTAAGTATCGTGTTGTGAATGTTCCATGTAAATATGTATATAATTTATGAGATTTGTGGGAATATATGAAGGATACATTGAGAAAGGAAAACGGGGTAAAAGAACAATAAAACATGATGCTAAAAATATGAGGTATGATTCTTTGGTAAAGCATATATTTTATATTTTATATTTATTTGTACTTCTAAGCTCTCGGGCTTAGCGCAGTTGTGTAATCGCGCAGGTGATTATGCGATTGATCTGGAAGTTCAGCTGTTATGCCACGAGAAGGGTAAGAGTGTCTCGAGACCAACTAGAAGGTGATGCATACATATGTGATTTTAATTATATTGTATTTTTATAAGAATCATGATATTTGTAAATGTTCTTTAAATTAATGTAATATTGCTTGAATTTGGATAAAGGTTTTAAATAATTGAAATGAAAAGTAACATTCTTATACTTTATATACGTATTGTATGTATACCAGGTATATGTATAGTACTTATACAGAGTATGGGGGTGTTACAATTATTTTGGTATCAGAGCTTAGGTTCGAGATTCTCGGCCTAAGTGAAATTAAAAAGAAAATTTTTGAAGAGTTTAAATAGAATTAAAAAGAAGAGTTTTGAAATGCAATTGGTAATACATGCATATGCATTCACATCTAGGTTGGTCTCGAACGTGGCATTATGTGATTGGTGATGTATCTGAATTACAGGAGATAGATGATAGTGCGTAAATGAGGTTTTATATGAAAGCAAATTTTGAAATGTTGATAATTGAAAAGTGATGGTGATATGAAGAAATGATATGGAATAAAAAAAAATTGATTATTGATATGTGTTTGACATATAAAGAAATAGCTAGAAGAATAAAGTTGGGAATGAGTTAAAAACAAAATTGAGATTAAAGTATGTAATCTTTCCTCTATTATTTGAACCTCTTTCTAATAAACTTTATGTTTTGATTTCTAGAAAGAGGAAATATTGTTGGATGGGTAATATGGAAAGATATATTATTTAAATGAAAAGAGTACGGTGAATTATTGAATGAGTTGATTGGTATAGATTAAGTGTGATAATTTAAGGTGTGGATATGAAAAGTTAAGGTTTTGTTTAAAAAAAAATGATGTGGGTTAAGTACAAAGAGATATTGGTGTTGTTTATATTATTATTTTAATGCAAACATGATGATTTCAATGATAGAAATGTGATATGTTTGAATATTGTAAAAGCTCATGTAAATGGTGGTAATATGTGACATTTAGATTTTTGGACTGAGCTTAGTAATTGTGAAACATATATGTTTTGATGTTTCTTTGTGGTATATACATATAAGATGTTTTAAAGTTGATATTAAGAGAATGAGATGAATAAATTGAAATTTAAGAAAATTAGTAAGTTGAAAATTTATAGTTTTAATGGAATGTGGATAAAGATCATTTAGATATTGATAGTTTAATGTGTTTAATACATGAGATATATGAAATGAATAGTAGTGCACATGAAAGTATTAAGAATTGGGGGATGAGATTGATAGTAGGAAAATTTGGTTTGAAATAAAAGAAAAGGAATTGAGCAAATGAAAATGAGTTACTTTAGGTAATTTGATAGGAAAGGATGAAAATGAATATGGAAGATATGTTAAAGATATTTAAAAACAAATGTGAGAGAGATATCACATTGGAAATGTGATTAAGCTCCTTGTGAAATGATATTATAAGTCGAGTGTATATATTTATTGAAGTTAATGAATAACTTAAGTTAGGTTAAAAGAATGAGAATGATAATAGTCAAAGGAAAGTGATAAATATTCAATTTGTATAAACTATATGCAAAAGAGAAATTTAATAAATTGCATAATTATGTGTATATATAAAGAGGATATGGGAAATGAACTTTTCGACATGAATGAAATGATTATATGTAAGAAAGGTGAGAAGTGAGTCACATTATAAGCGTGACCTATGAATGTGTATATAATATGTTTATTATTTTATACCATTACATGTTTAATGGTATTAGAAATGAGAATGGACTTGGGTAATAATGAACAGTGAAATTGTTATGTCAATAACTAAATGAGGCTATCATAAGAAGTTTTGGAACTCAAAGTAATTGTGCGTGGAAATGTTCTATGTATAAGTGTAGTATAAGAAATTGTAAGGAAAGAATATGGTATTTGAAATTTTTAGAAGAGATGGATTGGAAATGTAGTAATGAAGGAAACTTGTGTAAGATTTGTATCTGATTGAAGGTTGGGTGTAGAAATGTTAAAGATAATATTATTGAACATGAGTTAGGTTAATAACGACCATATAATCAAAAGCAAACTGTTTTGAAATGGAATTTAAAATGTGTTAACTCTTAGTTAATAAAAGTTTGGAGAATATATATATAATTTTTGTGATAAAATTTAGCATTATAATCGTAAAGGCTGGAAATCGAATAATAGAAGAACAATATTGATTTACAAACCCCAAGCGTGATTGTTGATATATTATGGTCATATGATTTGGTTAGTGTGATTAGATGATTAGTTTTATTATCTTCAGATTTAGAACTAAGATGATATAACTGTGGTACAGTTTTGGTGAGATTGATAACTATGTTTCCAGAAACATGGTTAAAAGATATGATTGGTGAAGTTATATCTTATAATTTCTATGTTAAAAATTTAATTATAATTATGTGAAGTGAAGAAATAATAAAAGGGAAGAAATTGTAAATATGATTGAAACATGTTTAGATGATATGATTGAATAATGAGATGTTCAATATAGTTGATGATATATGTGTATACTATTTTGATGTGATGAGAAACCATGATTGTTGACAATGATGTTGGAAATAAATTATAATTGAGGTATAATGCCTAATTGATTATGAAAAATGAATTGTGAAAAGATAAATAAGCGGACTTATCTGCCTCCTACGGAAACATGCGGACCCATTGTGTTGGGCAACCGAACTTGGACTACCGACCTAGTTGGGGAAAAGTTCGTTTATGAAGCCATAGTTGTTGGCTATATTGATAAACTTTGAATGAGTATGAGAGATGATGATATAATTATAATAATAATGAAATGTATAATTATAAGCATGATTCTTATTGATTGAATATATGAATTTGAAAAGACTAGAATTTGAATATAAGTTTGACCTAATGGAATTAGGTTCTATTATTATATATATATTGTGAAATCCAATGATAAATTTCGATAAGTTAATTGTTGGTTTGAATCAAATAAGGTTGAAATGTAAGTATTTTGTGATGGATAGATCGATTGATCTAGAATTCGTTAAAGTTGCGCGTCAATATTGAGATTTAATACGTGCAGTTGTATTGGAAGTGTAAAATTTAAATGGTAATGTGTATGATGTAATATTTTGGCTTATGAATGAACATAAATAAATTGAATTATATCAATTGTACATGGTGAGAAAAAGGGAAATGTTGTTCACCTGTTAAGTAAATTTAAAAGTATTGTATTAATATTTATATTAAGTGAGAAGCAAGCTTAAGAAAGTAAGGATATTGTTATCCATTGAGGCTTGGTAAATGTTATTTTGAAAGTGATTGTAAGAATGGAATAATCAATATTAAGATATTAATTAATGACTTTTGAGGTTAAAGTTAAGAGAATATCGATAAAGAGTTAAAATGATAATCTAACTCTAATACAAAGATAAAATTCATTGGAGATGTAATGAGTTATATTGATTGCTTTGTTGAGAAAGTAATAAGATATAAAGATATATATATACCCATACAATGGTGAATTATGAATTTTAGAGAAGATGATTAACTCTAAAGGGGGAGAGTAGAAGTTATGTGATTTGATGGAATCATAATATAAGAATACGATTAATATTATATGAAATTTAGATGGTGTTTTGTTAAGAATGAATTGATACTACACTGAATAATTTCGAGGATGAAATTATATAAGGGGGAGAGAATTGTAATATCCCAAAATATACCCCAAAAGTTTTGGAGTTATTGTTGTATTTGGATTTAAGGTATATGTTTTATGGAAATAGAAAGATAGATAAATTAATTAAAAGGAAATAGTATAAGGAATGGATGTATATGGAGGATAATATGTATACATATGGTATTTGGGAAATATAAATGCAATATATATATAAGACATATACATAATGTATAAAGTGATGTAGGGAAGAGTAAGTTTATATAGTTAAATAATAATAATAATAATAATAAAAGAAAGAAGGAAAGAAAGTCAAAAGGAGTAAGAAGATATTTTGGAAATAATAATATAATAATAATAATATTATTATTATTATTATTATTATTATTATATATATATATATATAAGAGATAAGAACAAAGAAAGAAAAGATTCTTTCTTTCTTCTTCTTCTTCTTCTTCGTGGATGAGAGAAAGAGAGAGAGAGAGAGAAAGAGAGAGAGAGAGAGAGAGAGAGAGAGAGAGAGAGATGTGATTTTTGATCTTCACATCAAATTGCTTAAGGATTTTAAGAAGATTGAAGATGAAGTTTGAAGATTTGGCAAGAAATTCAAGTAAGTTCTCTTGTGATCTTTGTGTTTATTTGAAATGATATTTGAGTTTGATAGATTTTTAAGAGTGTGTTGGTTGATTTTGAGATGTGAGAAGTGTTTGAGTGATTGGATGATGGATGTTGAGTATGGATTGAAGAAAAGAGTAAGTGGTTGGAAGAGATGATGTTGTCTTTGTGGTAAGGGTTTTGAGATGATTTTGTGTTTGGTGTTTGATGTGTGTTTTGGTTTGTTTTGGGTGTGTTGCAAGTTGAGATGAGTTTTGAGTATGTTTTGTTAAGATTATTTGAAGAGGATGTTAATGTATAGAAGTGTGTTGTTGAGTGTATGGTTGTTTTTTATTGGAGTCTTGATTTGTGGCCGGACACGCCCATGAGCACGTCCAGGTTCTTAGGCGTGTCAATTATGTTGGTGGCAGTAGGTTCGACACGCCCAGTGACACGCCCGTGGTATTGAGCATGTCAAAGCTTCTGTATTGTTGGTTTAGGGCACGATCAAGGACACGCCCGTGTTGGTGAGCGTGTCATGTGTGTGGAGTTTACCCTAGTTGATTCTTACCTATATTATCTAATGTGTATCTCTAAGTAAGTATGTATGATCACTTTTGGGATTAGGTGTTGAAGAGATTGAGTTGCTTTAATCCAAGTACTGAAGGATTTATGAAAGAAAGAGTAGATGGATGTGAGTTTCTCTTGAGGTAAGTACAAAACTTCATTTGATTTCATATATTTATATGATTTAGGACCTTAACACCTTCAGCTATAAATGTGTTAATGTATTATATTGTTGATGTATATATATATGGATAATGTATATGTTAAGGAAGGTGAAAGATGTGATGATATAATTTGTATGATGTGAAAGTAATGTTATGATTGATGTATGCCTAGATAATGTTCAATGCCATTGAGTGATGATAGAAATGATATGATAGATTTGCCTAATTGATGTTATACATGTATACTTGAATAATAAAGTGTATTATTGTGAATAAGAATGTGATATGAAGCCATTGTGATTGGCTATGATGAATCAAATGTGATATGAAGCCATTGTGATTGGCCATGATGAATCAAATGAGATGTGAAGCCATTGTGATTGGCTATAATGATATTTGAGAATGATATTGATAAAGAAATAATAAATGAATTGTGTGACTAATGTGTTATTCCATTTTCAGAGTTTGTTGTTGGTGGCATGCCTATTAGTAACAATCTCTTGAAGTTAGGTTGGATTGATCCTTGAAGCCAAGTTGGGTTGAAGTTTAACATGTTTTACTCCCCTTGAAGCTTGGTTGGGTCAAATCCTTGAAGCCTAATTGAGATGTTACAACCCTTGAAGCTAGGTTGGATTGGTTCTTGAAGCCAAGTTGGGTTGATACTTAGCATGCTCTGTTCCCCTTGAAGCTTGGTTGAGCCTAATCCTTGAAGCCTAGTTGGGATAATGATAAATGTGATAATTAAACCAAAGCATTAACTCTGAAAATTGAATGGCATATTAGTGTGTTGTTTGGGCCCGAGTTTGTCTTTGTTGTCAATGTGATATTCAAATGTTGAAATAAATGAATAATGGGATTTATGGCTGACTTTGTTGAAAGTGTGATTCATGATTAACGAATTGTGAATAAAATGATGTTATGAAGTATGATTTTGTAATGTATGTAATAATATATTGAAAGTGAATATGGCTTGAGGAGCTTTGTTGAGATATGATTTTATGAAAATATAGTATGATGTGTAAAATGTATATGAATGTGGAATTTGTGAGTATTGTTTTCATGAAGGTTTGGATAGGTCATTGAATGGTGATTTATTGAAATGATGTATATGTTTATGTATATGAGATAGAAAGGGTAAGTATCGTGTTGTGAATGTTCCATGTAAATATGTATATAAGTTATGAGATTTGTGGGAATATATGAAGGATACATTGAGAAAGGAAAACGGGGTAAAAGAACAATAAAACATGATGCTAAAAATATGAGGTATGATTCTTTGGTAAAGCATATATTTTATATTTTATATTTATTTGTACTTCTAAGCTCTCGGGCTTAGCGCAGTTGTGTAATCGCGCAGGTGATTATGCGATTGATCTGGAAGTTCAGCTGTTATGCCACGAGAAGGGTAAGAGTGTCTCGAGACCAACTAGAAGGTGATGCATACATATGTGATTTTAATTATATTGTATTTTTATAAGAATCATGATATTTGTAAATGTTCTTTAAATTAATGTAATATTGCTTGAATTTGGATAAAGGTTTTAAATAATTGAAACGAAAAGTAACATTCTTATACTTTATATACGTATTGTATGTATACCAGGTATATGTATAGTACTTATACAGAGTATGGGGGTGTTACAGATTGTGAGTACTTAAATGATGAATTGAGACATAATAAGATTGTTAAAGAATGTTTGTCTATATGAAATATGGAATATGAGATGTGAGGCCATGGTTGTTGGCTATGATAATGCAAATGAGAAAATGGAGGCAAGATTTCCTATTTGATTATGAGAATGAAATGAATTGAGAAAGAAATGTACAAAGATATAAATAAATGAAAAGATTGTGTGTCTAATGTGTTATTCAACCTTCAGAGTTCTGGGTTTGGCGGCATGCCTATAAAGTACTGGATAGGTGAAAAGACCGGGTCGTAAGCCAATTCCAGTTGATAAATGTAAAATGTGAATTATTGTAACAGTCTTGCCGGGTTGAGGATCTCCTTGGTTTATCCGGGTTGAGGTCCAAGAGACTGGGTCTGTTACAGGTAACAGTCTTGCCGGGTTGAGGATCTCCTCGAGTTTAGCGAGTTGAGGTCCAAGAGACTGGGTCTTTTACACTATCCATGGATAGAGATATATATATATATGTTGCCTACGGGCTTGATGATTATGATATGGACCAAAGCAGTAACTCTGAACTTTGAATAACATATTAGTTTCTTTTTGGGCCCTTTGCTTGTCTTTGTTTTCCATGTGATTTATAAATGATGAAATAAATAAATGTTGAGATCTATGCTTGTTTTGAGTTCAATATATCCTATAATTGATGACACAAATGTTTGATACAATGAAAGGTAATGTCATGAAATATGAGATTCTTGATAATCACTTGTTTATTGGAAAGTATGACATTGGCATTTCATTATAGCATGATATCATTGTAGTTTGTACCATTAAGCCGTTGGCTTAGCGCGATTGTGGTTTATCGCGCAGGTGACAGGGAAGAACCGGAGAGTTCCTCTAGGCCGAGTAGAGTTTAGATTTGAGGTGTTGATAGTGGAGCTTAAAGATCAAGGAAATACTGCCAAACATGTATTTATTTTATGTTTTGTAAAACTTGAATTTTGATGTATATATATTTGTAAATATTTGATGTATTTTCCGCTGCTTTTAAGTAAACATTTTATCTTTTGTCTTTTATAATTTCTTTTAAATGTTTTAAATTTTTTCATGTTTTTGAAAAGGGATGAGTCATTTGTTTAATAATCCGCGGCATTTCTATATTCAGTATACGTATATTACGATCGTTATAGCATGCTATGTACGTATACGGGGTATAGAGGTGTTACAATTATTTTGGTATCAGAACCTAGGTTTGAGATTCTCAACCTAGGTGAATTGTAAGAAAAAGAATATTTTGATTTTAAAAGTTGGTTTTTGAGTAAAATACATGTTTTGGTATGGCAGTCTTTGATCTTTAATGAGTAATATTCTGCTGTGTTTGCAGATATAGGTAGAGATGGCATCTCATTCACGACAGTCTATTGAGGGTAGTGCAGAAAGTGTAGCTCCGGAAGAGAGTAGAGATGGAGCTAGGATTGAGAGGGTTAGTGAGGCACCTGTCTCTGTGCCAGAGAGATCAGCTGCTGAGGAGGCTCCGCCGGGTTGGTTAAGACATGTGGTAGAACTGTTGAGGGGAGCTCCAGTGCAGCCGCCACCACCACCACAGCCTCAAGTGCCAGTAAGACATTATGACAAGCTGAGAAAATATGGAGCTGAAGATTTCTTAGGCACTACCGATCCTGCAGTGGCTGAGCAGTGGTTGGATAAGGTACAAAGGATATTCATTCAGTTGCAAGCCACTTCGGATGAGAAGTTTGACTATGTCAGATCCCTCCTGTAGAAAGATGCCTATGACTGGTGGAAGACGGTTCCTCATGCCATGGATGATCCACCTGCATTATCATATGGGGATTTTCTGAGGGAGTTCGAGCAGAAATATACTCCGAGGGAGTATAAAGATATAAAGAAAATGGAATTTCTGAATTTGAGGCAAGACAACCGGACGGTGACAGAATACGAGATTGAGTACATCCGGTTGAGTCGTTATGCCGGGGGAATTATTTCTAATGAAATAGACCGGTGCAGAAGGTTTGAGGAGGGATTGAGGCCCTCTATTATGTGCATCGTGGCTGGTTCTCAGTACCAGGATTTCTCTCAGCTAGTTGCAGCAGCTAGAAGTGTTGAGAGAGTGCAAAGCATTGCAGCAGCTGCTTCTGAGGAATAGACTAGGGTAAGGAGACCCTAGTTTAAGGTAGGGTCTTCATCTGTGAAGAGGGGTAGAGGAAGTTTTGTTCCAAGGATCAGTAGGAGTCAGAGACAGCCAGGTAGGTCAGTGCAGTATCAGAGATAGAGACCGAGACCTACAGCTTCTGTAGCCAGTGCCCCGACTCCCGTGATGCAGAGGTCTACTCCACCTGTATGTGATCAGTGTGGTGGAAGACATGGGGGTGTTTGTTGGAAGTATAGTAGATCAGCTGTGTGCTTCAGGTGTGGATCACCTGACCATTTCATTAGGGAGTGTCCTAAGATGCAGGAGCATAGGCAGGCTGAGTCTGCAGCCTCTCGACCCAATGTCAGCAGGGGTGGTCGAGGAGGCAGAGGTTGCAGTAGGGGTGGTTGATCCGGGTATAGTCAGAGAGGAGGATCATCATCCGGAGGCAGTAGGCCAAAGGAGGCCGGATCTTCTTAGAGGGTATATGTGATGCAGAGACAGCCAGATGCTTTAGTAGTTATAGCGGGTACATTTTCTTTATTTGGCATTTCAATACTTGCTTTAATTGATCCAGGATCTACTCATTCATACATAAGTGCATCCATTTTTCCTGTGTCTGAATTGCATTCAGAATCCTTAGGATTTGATGTTTTGGTGACAAATCCTTTAGGACATAGTGTGGTTGTTAGTAAGGTGTACCGTGATAGTGCAGCTGTGGTGCAAGGTGAGGAGTTTCTTGGTGATCTGATTGAAATGCCTTTTAAAGAATATGATTTGATCTTAGGCATGGATTGGTTGTCTAAGCATGGGGCTGTGGTCGATTGTCAAAAGAAATGTGTCACCTTGAGAACCAGTGATGGTAGGGATGTGATAGTATCTAGTGAGCAGAGACAACTTGCATCCTTGTTTGTATCAGCTGTAACAGCTAGAAGGTTGATTAGAAAAGGATGTGAAGCTTATCTTGCTCATGTTGTGGATACTAGGGTAATAGGTTCTCAACTTGATAAAATATCCACAGTTGTAGATTTTCCAGATGTGTTTCCTGAGGAGTTGCCAGGGTTACCCCTTGAGAGAGAGGTTGAGTTTGGTATCGAATTGTTGCCTGGTACCACTCCCATCTCTATCACTCCTTATCGAATGGCACCAGCTGAATTGAGAGAGTTGAAGGTTTATTCGCCCCAGTGTTTCTCTGTAACACCCCCATACTCTATATAAGTACTATACATATACCTAGTATACATACAATACGTATATGGAGTATAAGAATGTCACATTTAGTTTCAATTCAAAAACCTTTAGTCAAGTTCAAACAATATTACATTAAAATTTAATAACATTGACAAAATCATTATACTTTCAATGATCTTAGTCTTATTTACCAAAACTTCATTTATACCTATAACTATATTATTATGAATAATATAACATAATTAACTCACACATGTATGCATCACCTTCTAGTTGGTCTCGAAACACTCTTACCTTTCTCGTGGCATAACAGCTTGACTTCCGAATCAACCGCATAAACACCTGCGCGATCACACAACCGCGCTAAGCCCGAGAGCTTAGTAATACAAATAATTCATATAAACATACATTAGAGAAAAATCATATTTTCATGTTATCTTGATATGTCATTATTTACTTACTATGTTTTCCCATTTTGATTATGCTTTTCATATATATAATTCTACTAATGTCTTAATTATATACATATTCATACACCTCGTTTTACAATCCACAATTCATTAGGCATTCATGCCTCAACTATATCATCATAGCCAACAATCATGGCCTCACAACTCATACCATTCACATTTCCAATTTCATATCTCAAATCACATCAATTAATTCATCATAACCAATTCTCATGATAATCTCATATCGTTTTTATTATGTATAGTTCATTCACTTAAACTTTAAACCCATTCACTTATTCACTTTATACCATACACATATTTATCATAACTTTCAGTCACCTTTTGTAATTTTTCTCTTTTTAATATCTTCTCACGTATCCCACCATTGCTATCTTAACAATAAGTGTTATCATACTTAACACATTTTCATAATTCTCTTCTTTTTCCTTACGTTTCATAATTATAACCAGATTTCTAACATAAAATAATGAGATACAACTTTACCAAATCATAATTATCAATCTCATCAGAACTATATCATAGTTGTGTTATCTCAGTCCCAAATGGGAAAATAACAAAATTAATCAATCACAATATACTAAACAAATCGTAGGATTATAAAAAATTAAGGGTCATGTTTGAAACTTGTAAATGCATATGGTTCCTTTATTATTCTGTTTCCAACCTTTCCAATTACCATACTAAATTGGATCTCAAAAATTTCATATTCATTTCTAAACTTTGGCTACCCCAAAAGTTAACACATTCCAACTCCATTATCACCCAATTTGCACTCAGTTATTTAATCATCACTAGCTTAATTCATATTTCAACAATATTATTATTATCTTCTTTTATGAACACATATTCCATCATATGCAAATATTACATAATTTCTCTTTTGTCACTTCATTTCTAATCCATTTACAATCTCTTATAATATACCAATACATAGAACTTTTCCGTATGTGGATACTTTGGAATTCTAACTATCATATGATCATCAAATTCAGTGATCACCATAACAATTTCACTGTTCAATATTACACGAGTCTATTCTTACTCTCAATTCCGTCATAAAATTCATCTAATTTGCTCAAATCATAACCTAATCTTTCTTAGGTTCACTAATACATACAATATCATTCTCCCTATCACTAATCCAATAATTGTACCACATATACATTCATAGATCACATTCACAATGTGATAATATGTAAGAAATGTGATTCGCATTTCTTACATATTATAATTTCATTCATATTGAAAAGCTCAACTCACACATCCTATACATGTATACACGTAATTATATGCTCTTATTTTATTTTCCTTTTTCATACATTCCATACAAATTTAATGTTTATTACCTTCCTTTGAACACTATCATCCTCATTTCTTCAATATGATGTGAAATATTTATCATCACAACAAATATATATATTCCAACCATAATAACATTTCACATACATCTTAGTCACAATCCTTATGTGACATCTCTTTCACTTTTGTCTTTAAAAGCATTTAATATACCTTCATATCCATTTTTACCCTTTCCACTCAAATAACTTAAAATAACTCATTTTCACTTGCTTACTCACTTTCTTTTGACTTCAAAACAATTTATCATACTATTAATCACATTACTCAATTCATAATACTTTCATGTGCAATATTATTCATTTCACATAGCTCATGTATTGAATATACATTAAACTATCAATATCCAAATAATCTTTATCAAATTCCACTAAAACTTTAACTTTTCAACTTACTACTTCACTTAAATTTCAATTTACCAAACTCATCTTTTATTAATATCAACTTTAAAACATTATATTTATATACCACAAAGCAACATCAAAACTTATAATTTTCACAATTCTTAAGCTCATTTCAGAAATCCAAATATCACATATTATCACTATTACCATGAGCTTTCACAATATCCAAACATCTCACATTTCTAACATTGAAATCACAATGTTTACATAAAAAAAAAACAATACAAACTATACCAATATCATCTCTTTTTCTTTTAAACACAACCTTAACTTTATATACTCCAAACTTTAAATAGTCACACCTTGTCTATATTAATCAACTCATTCAATATTCCACCATACTCTCTTCCTCTAAATAGCATATCTTTCCATATTAACAATCCCACAATATTTCCTTTTTCTAACAAACCAAACATAATCTTTGTTATAAAGAGATTCAAAGCATAGAGGAAAGAGTACATACTCTAATCTTGATTTTATTTTCAACTCATTTTCAACTTTATTCTTCTTTTCATTTCTTTATTTTACAATCACTTTTCAATAATCAATACTTCAAAATTTACTTTCCTTAAGTAAACTCCCATTCTTGAATTTACCAATTACACTTGTACCAATTTTTCATATCATTTCTTTTTCCAATTATTACTTTCATATAACATTTTATTCACACACTATCATCCATCTCATGTAATTCAAATACATCACAAATCACATAATGCCACGTTCGAGACCAACCTAGGTGTGAATGCATATGCATGTATTACAAATTTCATTTCAAAACTTTTCTTTTTACTTCTCTTTAAGCTTTTCAAAACTTTCTCTTTTTAATTTTACTTAGGCCGAGAATCTCGAACCTAAGCTCTGATACCAAAATTATTGTAACACCCCCATACTCTATATAAGTACTATACATATACCTAGTATACATACAATACGTATATGGAGTATAAGAATGTCACATTTAGTTTCAATTCAAAAACCTTTAGTCAAGTTCAAACAATATTACATTAAAATTTAATAACATTGACAAAATCATTATACTTTCAATGATCTTAGTCTTATTTACCAAAACTTCATTTATACCTATAACTATATTATTATGAATAATATAACATAATTAACTCACACATGTATGCATCACCTTCTAGTTGGTCTCGAAACACTCTTACCTTTCTCGTGGCATAACAGCTTGACTTCCGAATCAACTGCATAAACACTTGCGCGATCACACAACCGTGCTAAGCCCGAGAGCTTAGTAATACAAATAATTCATATAAACATACATTAGAGAAAAATCATATTTTCATGTAATCTTGATATGTCATTATTTACTTACTATGTTTTCCCATTTTGATTATGCTTTTCATATATATAATTCTACTAATGTCTTAATTATATACATATTCATACACCTCATTTTACAATCCACAATTCATTAGGCATTCATGCCTCAACTATATCATCATAGCCAACAATCATGGCCTCACAACTCATACCATTCACATTTCCAATTTCATATCTCAAATCACATCAATTAATTCATCATAACCAATCACATTGCATTATCATAAAAGCAAACATGCCCTAACCATTTTACTTACATCATGAGTAATCAATCATGTTATTTCCACACTTTATTACTCAAATATATACACAACCAATATTCTTAACATACATTACACATGCTTATCACAACATTCACATAACAATAATAATATGTTTCAACAATGCATTCATGAGATGTGGAAACTTAATATACATATGTGTTTGTTAAAGTGTTGAGAACATAAACAATATCAAGATGCTTTGATGCAATGTTCATGTCACACAATCAAGTTGTATACACAATTCAAGTAAACATTACATTTCACTCATACCTCGTTCACCATAACTTATTAAATCATGAACATATCTCATAACATTACATCATATCATTTCTCATTACTTTCATCCAGTAATAATCACATTTAAACAAACACAAGCATTGGGCCCAAAACACAAACCAATATGTTATTCAAAGTTCAGAGTCACCGCTTTGATTCAATATCACATCATCAAGCCCGTAGGCAAAATATATCATATCTCTATCCATGGATAGCGTAACAGACCCAGTCTCTTGGACCATCAACCCATTAACATGAGGAGATCCTCAACCCGGCTAGACTGTTACTAATTTCTCAAATGGAAGTGGTTTACGGGTCTCCCATTTCACCATCATTCCATATTCACATTTTTCAACTGGAATCGGTTTACGGGCCTCCCATTTCACCTATCCAGTGATTCATAAGTATTTTTCAATTGGAATCGGCTTACGGGCCACCCATTTCGCCTATCCAATGATTCATAGGCATGCCATCAAATCTAGGACTCTGAAAGTTGAATCAACATATTAGGCACACAATCATTTAATTTATCTCATTCTCAATTCATTTCTCATTTGCATCGTTATAGCCAATCACAATGGCTTCACATTTCATCATTTCTCAAAACACATTAACACAATTCATCATTAAAATATTTATCATAACAAATTACATTACACGTACCTTTTTGAATGACCCTCATAGCTTTCACACTATACAAATCATAACATTAGTTACATTGTATTACCAATATAATAAATTATCTAACACATTTATAACTAAATGTTATAAATCCCAAAATCATGCAAATACATGCAACCATGTAGTTGGTACTTACCTCAAGAACACTCACACAACTTTATACTCTTTTCCTTCCAAGAGTTCTTCACTTCACAAACTAGGGCAAATCACTTCCTTCTCAAAACCTAATCCAAAAATAATACAATACATCAATTTCAATGCCATTATTCACTTAATACCCTCTTATTAGACCCATACATCACAAATTATAAGCCAATTCATCTATCTAAGACCCCACGGTCGTGGCCTCACAACCCCACGGCCGTGGCTTAGCAAACAATTATGCCCAATTACTCTAACAATCCCCATGGGCGTGGCCTTCCAGTCCCCACGGGCGTGGCATAGCAAATGAATCTGTCTCCCTTGCTCAACACCTCCACGGCCATGATTTCCAATGGCCACGGTCGTGGCAGCCAAAGGCCACGGGCGTGGCATCCAAAATGCCTCTGTTTCGGACCCAAAATCATGTATTTCATGTTTTAAACTTTACTAAACATAAACATACATCAATTATTCAATTCTCCAACTCATACTTATTAAACCCTTTCTAACCAATTTCAATAATCCATCATCATCCTCACAAATAAACATTTTAATCTATACATATCTTTCAATCTTTCACTATCATCATCTTAACACACTAACTACATCAAATATCAACACAATCAATGGAAATCAATTCAAAGAAATGAATACTTACTTGAATATTTTGCCAAATCTTCATCTCCATCTTCAATCCTTTTAAAATCCTTAAGAAATTTGATGTGAAGATTAATAAAATCATCTCTCTCTCTCTCTCTTGTCCACGAAGAAGAAGAAGAAGAAGAAGCAAAAGAAGAAAGAAAGTTCTTTCTTTCTTTCGTTCTTATCTCTAATATATATATATAATAATAATAATAATAATAATAATATAGTTAATATTTCTCAAATAACCTCCACCACACTTCTTCCTTTGACTTTCCTTTCTCCTTTTTCTTTTATTATTATTATTATTCTTATTTAATTATAAAGCTCACTTTCCCTACACCACTTTATACACTATGCATATGTCTTTTATATTACATATATATTCCTCATATTTTCCAAATACCATATGTATACATATTATCCTCCATATACATTTATTTCTTATAATATATCTTTTTAATTAATTTATTTTCCCTTCTCTTTCCATAAAACATATACATTAAATCTAAATACAACAACAACTCCAAAACTTATAGGGTATACTTTGGGATATTACATTCTCCTTGGGGAGCTCCTGTGTTGTTTGTGAAGAAGAAGGATGGTACTATGAGATTATGCATTGATTATAGGCAATTGAACAAAGTGACTATCAAGAATAAATATCCTTTGCATAGAATTGATGATCTCTTTGATCAATTGAAGGGAGCAGCAGTGTTTTCCAAGATTGATTTGAGATCAGGGTACCATCAATTGAGGGTTAAAGCTGAAGATGTTTCTAAGACAGCTTTCGCACCAGGTATGAGCATTATGAATTTTTAGTAATGCCTTTTGGGTTGACAAATGCACCTGCAGTTTTCATGGATTTGATGAATAGGGTGTTTAGGCCCTATCTGGATCAATTTGTGGTGGTTTTCATCGATGATATCTTAGTGTATTCGCGTAATGAAGAGGAGCATGACAAGCATTTGCGGATTGTATTACAGGTCTTGAGAGAGAAGCAGTTGTATGCTAAGCTGTCAAAGTGTGAATTTTGGCTTGACCAAGTTACTTTTCTGGGTCATATAGTTTCAGCGGATGGTATAAGAGTTATTCCAAGTAAAGTTGAAGCTATTTTGAATTGGAGTCCACCAAAGTATGTAATTGAAGTTAGAAGTTTTCTGGGTTTGGCAGGCTATTACCGGCGGTTTGTGAAAGGTTTCTCTTTGATAGTTACTCCACTCACCAGATTGCTTCGGAAGGGAGTTAGATTTGTGTGGATGGATCAGTGTCAAGCTAGCTTTGAGCAGTTGAAAGAAATGTTGACTCAAGCACCTGTTCTTACTTTACCCGTGAAAGATAAACCATATGTGATTTATAGTGATGCTTCACATAATGGTTTAGGATGTGTTTTGATGCAAGAGGGTAAAGTCATAGCTTATGCTTCTCGGCAGTTGAAGCCGCATGAGCTTAATTATTCGACTCATGATTTGGAATTGGCAGCTATAGTATTTGCTTTGAAGATTTGGCGACACTATTTATATGGGGAAAAATGTTTTATCTATACGGGTCATAAAAGTTTAAAATATTTGGGTGTTCAGAAGGAGCTGAATCTTCGGCAAAGGCGATGGTTAGAACTGATTAAAGACTACGACTGCTTGATTGATTACCATCCTGGTAAGGCGAATGTAGTTACTGATGCTTTGAGTCAGAAATCTTTAGCAGGTTTGGCTGTTTATTCGCTCTCGTTGCTTGTTGAGTTGAGAGCGTTGCATGCTAGTTTTGAAGTATGTGATGATGGTGCATTATTGGCTCAGCTACAGTTGAGACCAGTATTGTTGGATCAGATAAAGAAGGCTCAATTGACGGATGAGAAAATTCAGGAAATTGTATCGGATTGCCGAAATGGGGAGAGCCAAAATTTTCATGTAAAGAGTGATGGTAGTCTTTGGTTCAAGGATAGGTTGTGTGTTTCTAATGATGATAGTTTGAGAAAGATCATTTTGGAAGAAGCACACCAATCGGTTTTTGCTATGCATCCGGGAAGTACAAAGATGTACCATGATTTGAAACAGCACTATTGGTGGTCTGGTATGAAGAGAGACATAGCGGAATTTATGTCCAAATGTCTCACATGTCAGAGGGTAAAAGCTGAGCATCAAGTTCCAACAGGGTTGCTTCAACCTTTAACTGTGCCTGAATGGAAATGGGAGAGAGTAACAATGGATTTTGTGTCAGGATTGCCATTGACTCAGAAGAAACATGATGCTATTTGGGTGATTGTAGACTGGTTGACAAAGACAGCTCATTTCCTTCCTGTTAGAATGGACTATTCTCTTGAAAGATTGGTTGAGCTGTATGTAAGTGAAATAGTAAAGTTGCATGGAGTCCCAATCTCTTTAGTGTCTGATCGAGATCCCCGATTTACTTCAAGGTTTTGGAAGAGTCTACATGGTGCATTGGGTTCTTGATTACACTTTAGTATTGCTTTTCATCCATAGACAGATGGGCAGTCAGAGAGAGTGATACAGATTATTGAGGATATGTTGAGAAGCTGTCATTGATTCTCTGGAAGTTGGGACAGATTTTTGCCACTTGTGGAGTTTGCTTACAACAACAGTCATCAATCTAGTATTGGTATGGCACCATATGAGGCATTATATGGTAGAAAATGCAAAACGCCTTTATGTTGGAATGAAATTGGAGAGGGCAAGTTAATTGGTCCTAATTTGGTGAAAGAGACTGAAGAGAAAGTAAAGATAATTCGGGATCAGTTAAAAGCAGCTTCAGACCGACAGAAATCTTATTCAGATTTGAAAAGAAGAGACATAGAATTTGATGTTGGAAATAAAGTATTTTTGAAAGTGTCTCCTTGGAAGAAGATTTTGAGATTTGGTCGGAGAGGGAAACTGAGTCCTCGTTTCATTGGACCATATGAAGTTCTAGAAAGAGTTGGGCCAGTTGCTTATCGTCTCTCCTTGCCACCTGAGTTGGATAGAATCCATAATGTATTCCATGTTTCTATGTTGCAGAGGTATAGATCAGATCCATCTCATATTTTGCCAGTTGAATCCATTGTAGTGAGTCCGGATCTGACATTTGAAGAAGAACCAGTTGCTATTTTGGCACAAGAAGTAAAAGAGTTAAGGAATAAGAAAGTGCCATTAGTGAAGGTTCTATGGAAGAATCATGGGAGTGAAGAGGCAACTTGGGAGAGCAAGCAAGTAATGAGAGATTAGTATCCTCAACTGTTTCAGACATAATATCAGGTAATTTCGAGGATGAAATTTCTTTTTAGAGGGGGAGAATTGTAATATCCCAATGTATGCCCTAGAAGTTTTGATATAATTGTTGTTTTATTTGAATTAAAATGTATATGTGTAATTGGAAAGAGAAAAGAATTTAAAAGAGAGTGTATATGTTGTATATATGGAAATATATATAACATATACACAAGTCAAATGGATGGTCAAAGGAAGAAGATATTTATTGTGTTAATTATGAAATTACTAAAAAGGGCATGTAAGTGAAAGGAAGTTAAAACAAATAAGAAGAGGGTATTTAAGTAATTTTCTTTTTGGAATGCTTGGTGGAGGTTTAAAGAGAAGAGAAATTTGACTTTGCTTCTTTTGTCTCTTTCATTTTCTTCTTTTCTTTTGGGTGGCCGGGCATCACCAAGACAAGAGAGCAAGAGGTTGTTTTGAGTTCCAAGTTTCAAATTGAAGGAAGATTCAAGTGATTGAGTTGGAAAATTTTGAAGATTCATCAATTTTGGTAAGATCTCTCTTGATTTCTCTTGTTTATTTGAAGTTGTATAAAAGTTTGATTGTTGATGTTTGAAAAGAGGGTTGTGATGATTATAGTATGTTGGAGTATGTTTGATTTAATTGATTATGGTTTTGGTTTTGGTTTGAAGATAATAAGTTAAGTTGATGTTGGTATGGAAAAAGTAAGAGTGATGTTGGTTTTAGGGTTTTGAAGTTGTAAATGATGTTTACCTTGAGTTTGATCAATTATTTTCAAAGATCTTCATGTTGTTTATGTTTGTTGGAGTTGTAAGCATAGAATATGTGAATTTGGTCAGAAACAGTAGCATTTTAGATGCCACGCCCGTGGCCTTGGTTGCCATGGTCGTGGCCATTTGTAGCCATGGTCGTGGAGGTTTGGAGCAAGGGAGGAGGCAGAACCATTCTCTAACCCACGCCCGTGGGGGTTGGGGTGGCCACGGTCGTGGGCTTTAGTGTAATATCCCTAAGTGTGCCTAGAAGTTGTGATAATATTGTTATTAGTGAATTGAATGTGTGATTGATAAGTGGTAATTGTGTATGATTTATTTGGAGAATAATAGAAGTTGAGAAAATAATGTATATGTGTGTAGTTGGAAGGAATGCATTGTGTAGAGAGAAGTGTATATGTAGTGTATATGGTGATATATATAACATATAAGTTGGTCAAAGGGCTTGGTCAAGGGAAGAAGATATTTTATTTGTGATTTGTGAAATTACCTATATGGGTATATATGTGACAAAAGTTTAGTTAAATGGATGAGGGCATTATAGTAATTTTCTTTTGGATGAGTATTTAATGCATGTGGACTTTGTGTTTTCTTCATCATTTCTTCTTCTTCTCCTTGTGTTGGCCGGCTCCTTCATTGGCAAAGAAAAACAAAAGAACAAAGAAAGGTTTTGATGATTTTAAGCTCCAAAGTTGAGAGAGATTTCAAGTAGCTAAGTTGGATTTCAAGGAATTTTATCATCTTGGTAAGTTTTCTCTTGTTTACCTTGATTCTTTTTGAAGTTGTGTTTGGATTGAGTTATGTTTAGTAATAGTATGATTAAGTATGTTTGTAATTTGTTGAGAAGAGTTGAAATAGATTTGAAAAGGAGAAGTAAATTGGTGTTGGTGATGGAAGAGTAAGAGTTGTGTTTAGTGAATATTTTTCTGTTTTACAATTAGTAAAGGCTGTGACTTGTATGATTTTTAATTAATTCTAGAAAAATGTTCTTGAAGTGAATTTTTGATATGTTGTGCCTCTATGAGTCTAGAATGACTGAAAAATATGTTGATTCGATTTTGGAATGGTTATGAGTTTAGAAAGATTATTTTTATTAGATCTGTTCCAGCAGGTACCTTAACTGAGACAGCTATATTTCGGGATTTTTAATAAAATGTAGAAAAATTATATTCAATTGAATTTTGGATATGTTGTTGCTTAATGAGTCTAGTATTTGAGAAAAATAATTTGGAACCAAGTTGATTGAATTTAATTTATGGAATTCACAAAGTTTAGAACTGCTGCCAGGATGCAGGGCAATTGGGGCAGTCTGTTTGGGTGAACTATTTGACCAAGATTTTGTGTTCAGTTTGATCTGAAATTTTAAAGGAATGATTTTAAGATGTAAAATTAAGTTCTGTAAAAATTTTAGAGTTTTTAGTCAAGTATATTATTTTATACAAATTTTCAAAATAAGGATAAAATTTAGTCTAAAACCAGAATTTACTATTCATATGGTCATTTTGCTAATATTCCTTTTGGATTAGGTTGTGAAGAGGTTGAATTGCCCTAATCTAAGTGTTGAGGATTCTTGGAAGAGTAGGTGTATAGAGTGGTGTAAGTTGGTTTTAAGGTAAGTACAAAGTTTATATGATTGCACTTATTTACATGAATTAAGACTTAACACATTTGTTTGTAAATGTGTTAAGTGAATTACTATATTGTCAATATAATTTGATTAAGGTTATGATTGGATGATGTGAAAGATATGAAGATCATTCAAATAGGTAAGTACAATGCAATTTGTTATGATAAATATTGTAATGATGAATTGTGCTAATGTGTTTTGAGAAATGATGAAATGTATTGTAATTGTGGTTGGTAATAATGATTGAAATGAAATAAATAGACATGTTGATGATATGATGATGAATTTAAGATATATGCTCAATATAATTGTTTATGTATACTTGAATGATGAAGTGCTATAACGTGAATTGAAATATGATAAGAGGTGAAGCCATTGTGTTGGCTACGAGAATGTAAATGAATTATAATTGAGGCATGGTTGCCTGTTTTGAAAATGAAATGAATTGAGAAAGAAATGTACAAAGATATAAATGAAAAGAGTTGTGTCTAATATGTTAATTCAACTTTCAGAGTTCTGGATTTGACGACATGCCTATAACATATGAAATGTAACAGTCTTGCCGGGTTGAGGATCTCCTCAAGTTGTTGAGTTGATGGTCCAAGAGACTGGGTCTGTTACACTATATGAATTATAAATGTGAAATATATGAAAAGTAACAGTCTTGCCGGGTTGAGGATCTTCTCGATTAGTCGGGTGGATGGTCCAAGAGACTGGGTCTGTTACACTCTCCATGGATAGAGATATGATATATGTTGCCTACGGGCTTGATTATTGTGATTATGGATCAAAGCAGTAACTCTGAACTTTGAATAACATATTAGTGTTTTGGGCTCGAGTCTGTCTTTATTGTCAATGTGAAATGCAAGTATTGAAATATTGATTGTGAGTATTAATAATGAATTATGCTTGGTGGATTGTGAATAATATAATGTTATTAAGTGTAATAGGAAAATGAATTGTGGTTGATGATAAAGGTTGTCTTTATTGGAAATATGATTTATGATTTATATGATATGTAGATTGTGTATTGCAATAATGAGTGATATGATGTGTAATGTGTGTATTGCAATAATGGTTGGTATGGTATATATATAATGTAGGGGTATTAATATATTGGTTTTGAGTATTGGTGATGCATTGGGGTTGGTGATAATATTATATATATATATACATCTTATATGAAATTAGCTAGGATATATTAAAGATAAAGTTAAAAAGAAAAGAAGATATGATAAGAACTAATTATATATTGAATCGATGTATCATTACATATCAATACTTCTATACTATATGTTTATATTTTATATTTGGACTACTAAGCTCTCGGGCTTAGCGCGGGTGTTTATTCGCGCAGGTATTTAGATGGAAGATTTGAAGTCTTTTGTTATGCCACAAGAAGAGTAAAGTTTGTCGAGACCAACTAGAGGGTTATGCATACATGTATAAATTTTAATTATGATGTATTTCTGACGAGAGAGTATTTATATGTATAAATCTAGTAATGTATAATAACTGTATGGTTTTAAATTGAGTTGGATTGTGAATATAGAAGTGTGAATTCTTCTTGCAGGATTGTAGTTGAGGTTATAAGGGTGGATTATTGGGAGTGTACTTGAGTTGAATTGTGAAACAAAATGTTTTTTCAAATATAAGAAAAATCAGTTTTGTTGACACTTGGGACCTAGAATTTTAAGGGAGACTCCGTCAAAATTTTTTTTTTTGAAAAATTTTTATAAGGAACATTAAGTAAGCTGACATAACCAGAGCTCGTATCTTGATGTAGCATTCCTCCTCGGCTTATTATAGGTCGGGAAGGGGTGTTACATTTAGTTAGTGGTGTTGAGTTATAAATTGTGATCTAAAGATCTAAGATGAGGTTATTAAGTGATAAATTGTATTGGAATTCATGAATTGTATCATTTTTGGACTAGGTTTTGGAAGAAGGTGATTTGCCTAACTTAAGAAGTGAAGAATTCTTGGAAAAAGGAAGTGTATAGATTTGTATAAGTGGTGCTTAAGGTAAGTACAAACTACATTATTGCATACATTCATATGATGTTGAGACTTAACATACATTTGATTGTAAATGTGTTAAGAAACCTAATGTATTGTTGATGCTTATTAATAATGTTATGTTGGATATAATGTGAACATTGATGATGCATATGAATAATGATATGTTGTGCACAATGTGGATTATGTGAAATGTATGTTGAAGATTATAAAATCTATGAATAAGGTAAATTTCTATGTTCATATATATCAATGATGATCATTCTTATTGGATGTTCAATGTAATTGATTGTGAGTACTTAAATGATGAATTGAGACATAATAAGATTGTTAAAGAATGTTTGTCTATATGAAATATGGAATATGAGATGTGAGGCCATGGTTGTTGGCTATGATAATGCAAATGAGAAAATGGAGGCAAGATTTCCTATTTGATTATGAGAATGAAATGAATTGAGAAAGAAATGTACAAAGATATAAATAAATGAAAAGATTGTATGTCTAATGTGTTATTCAACCTTCAGAGTTCTGGGTTTGGCGGCATGCCTATAAAGTACTGGATAGGTGAAAAGACCGGGTCGTAAGCCAATTCCAGTTGATAAATGTAAAATGTGAATTATTGTAACAGTCTTGCCGGGTTGAGGATCTCCTTGGTTTATCCGGGTTGAGGTCCAAGAGACTGGGTCTGTTACAGGTAACAGTCTTGCCGGGTTGAGGATCTCCTCGAGTTTAGCGAGTTGAGGTCCAAGAGACTGGGTCTGTTACACTATCCATGGATAGAGATATATATATATATATGTTGCCTACGGGCTTGATGATTATGATATGGACCAAAGCAGTAACTCTGAACTTTGAATAACATATTAGTTTCTTTTTGGGCCCTTTGCTTGTCTTTGTTTTCCATGTGATTTATAAATGATGAAATAAATAAATGTTGAGATCTATGCTTGTTTTGAGTTCAATATATCCTATAATTGATGACTCAAATGTTTGATACAATTGAAGGTAATGTCATGAAATATGAGATACTTGATAATCACTTGTTTATTGGAAAATATGACATTGGCATTTCATTATAGCATGATATCATTGTAGTTTGTACCACTAAGCCGTTGGCTTAGCGCGATTGTGGTTTATCGCGCAGGTGACAGGGAAGAACCGGAGAGTTCCTCTAGGCTGAGTAGAGTTTAGATTTGAGGTGTTGATAGTGGAGCTTAAAGATCAAGGAAATACTGCCAAACATGTATTTATTTTATGTTTTGTAAAACTTGAATTTTGATGTATATATATTTGTAAATATTTGATGTATTTTCCGCTGCTTTTAAGTAAACATTTTATCTTTTGTCTTTTATAATTTCTTTTAAATGTTTTAAATTTGTTCATGTTTTTGAAAAGGGATGAGTCATTTGTTTAATAATCCGCGGCATTTCTGTATTCAGTATACGTATATTACGATCGTTATAGCATGCTATGTACTTATACGGGGTATAGAGGTGTTACACCAACTTTCATCATTTAAAGCCTCCTCAATGGTCTTTGGCTCTATTTGAGAAATAAAAGAAAAATTAACATCTATATGATTAATTTTAGAACTAGTAATTACTCCCTTAGATGTTTCACCAATGATGAGTTCCTTAGGATGATCTTTCTTGTATTGCCAATCCTTAGGTAGATCTTGAGTCTTTTCTTCAAGTTCATGCAGATTGATCTTTGGAGCATCAATAGTTTCATGAGGTTCAAGAGTACATGTAGGGTCATTGAATGTACTACCTTTCTTTTGATCAAGTTTAGATGATTCATCAAATATAACATGCATTGTTTCTTCAACAACTAGAGTTTTCATGTTAAATACTCTATATGTTTTGCTATATGATGAGTATCCTAGGAATATACCTTCATATGATTTGGATGAAAATTTTTCAAGATTTTCCTTGGTGTTCAATATGAAGCATTTGCATCCAAATACTCTAAAATATCCAA
Source organism: Garcia nutans (assembly GCA_947685225.1). Classification (NCBI taxonomy): domain Eukaryota; kingdom Viridiplantae; phylum Streptophyta; class Magnoliopsida; order Malpighiales; family Euphorbiaceae; genus Garcia; species Garcia nutans. The sequence goes on along the minus strand of CANTUV010000009.1, from coordinate 26,646,217 downwards.
TTTTGGGAATTCTTCCATTCCATAGCTCATAAGAAGTTTTATTAGTTAAATGCCTTTTGTAAACACGATTTGTAATATAACAAGCTGTATTAACAGCTTCTGCCCAAAAATAAGATGGTAAATCATATTCATTGAGCATTGCTCTAGCCATTTCAATTAAGGTTCTATTTTTCCTTTCAACTACACCATTTTGTTGTGGAGTTCTAGGAGCGGAAAAATTATGTGAAATGCCAAGTTCATTACAAAAACTTTCAAAATTTTCATTGTCAAATTCTTTGCCATGATCACTTCTAATAGATGTGATCACATATCCTTTTTCATTTTGAACTCTTCTTGCAAACATTTTCAAGTAATTAAAAGCTTCATTCTTTTGAGCTAAGAAATTAACCCATGTGAATCTAGAGTAATCATCAACAAGAACAAATGCATATAATTTGCCTCCTAAGCTAGTAACTCTATTTGGTCCAAACAAGTACAAATGAATGAGCTCTAAAGGTCTAGAGGTGCTTATAACATTCTTTGATTTAAATGAACTCTTATGTTGCTTACCATGTTGACAAGGTTGACAAATTCTATCTTTATCATATTTTATCTTAAGGAGGCCATCAACTAGGTTTTCATTACAAATATATTTTAATTGATCCATACCAGCATGTCCTAGTCTTCTATGCCATAACCATGCATCATTATTAGTAGACATTAGACATTTGAATGCATGATTTGAATGTATGTTGATATTATAAGTGTTGTTTGTCCTAGTACCCTTAAATATGATAACACCATTTAAATTTGTGATTTTGCATTCTTTGGAATCAAAATTAACAAGGTATGATTTATCACATAGTTGACTAACACTTAGCAAATTATGTTTCAACCCATCAACAAGCCATACATCTTCTATTAAATCTTTACCAATTGAACCAATGGAGCCAACACCAATAATTTTACCTTTAGCATTATTTCCAAAAGTTACATTACCTCTATGTTTGTAGGTAATACTTGCAAAGAGCTTTGCATTCTCGGTCATATGTTTGAGCACCCACTATCCACTAGCCATGTGCTTTCGTTGATAGTAGATTTTAGGCATGCCTACAAGACAATTGTGGTCATCTTCTCTTAGGTACCCACATGAAGTTGGGTCCTTGATGGTTAGTAATAAAGGTGTCTTCTAACTTGAGATGAGCCTTTCTTATATGACAGAAAAAACTTTTATGTCCAAGCTTCATGCAATATGTGCATTTCCATGGTATTTTATATTTTTGCATTTTTCTTTTTGTATTCTAAGTATTATGCATACAACTACAAATATGTGATTGCTTTTTTGCAAGTTTAGTGTACAGAAATGCATGATTACTTTTAGCTTTAATTCCTAGTGAACCATAAGAAGTTCTTTTGGTACTTTTAGACTTGGTGCGAGCATCTTTGTTCTTTACAATATCAACATTAGAAATTTTAGTTGTAGATGCTTTTACAAATATTAGTTTGCTTGGTGTAATGTTGGTTGAGCCATTGAATCCTAATCCATATTTTAAGGAGGGTGATCTTTGGTTACCAATTAATGTGTCTAAAGCTTCCTTTCCTTTATGAAATCTTGAAATTGATTCTTTTAGTTCTTTTAGTTCATGCTTCAGAATTTCATTTTCTTTAATAATTTTTTCTAAGTCATGTGAGTTTTTATTTAACTCTTCTATTGAATTCATCAAGTGTTCATTTGAGGTTTTCAATTCTAAGGTAGAGTTCTTTAAGCATATAAAATCCTTTTCTAACTTAGAGTTTTTTTCTTTATAGAGCATCATTTTAGAAAAATATTTTTCTATTTTAAAGTTCATGTGCTCAATCAAATCACTATCATCTAGATCATCAATATCATCATGTGCTACTAGATCGAATGATTGAGTACTTACCTCATTGGAGTCATCTTCAATAGCCATGAGACATAGGTTTGCAATTCCTTCTTCTTCTTCTTCTTCTTCTTCACTTGAAGAGGAATCATCCCATGTGGCTTTGAGAGACTTTTTCTTCTCTTTATCCCATTTCCTTTTATTCTTTACTTTGAAGCAATCTGATTTAATGTGACCAGTTTTTCCACATTCATAGCACTTTACCTCATTTTTCTTTTCTTTATCTTTGAAGGAGAATTTAGGAAGTGTACCTTTATTTGCTTGTAATCTTTTCTTCCTTTTCCATTCATTTATTCTTTTTGAGAACATTGCCATTTCATCTTTATCATTAGTACCTTCGTTGCTTGAGCTCTCAACTTCTTTGATTGCTTTGAGCGCAATTGGTTTTCTATTTTATTTTTCACCTTGATCTTCTTCTTTTTCACTGTGTAGCTCAAATGTGAGTAGTTTTTCAATAAGCTCATCGGTTCTTAATGTGCTAAGATCATGAGCTTCTTCGATGGATGATACTTTTGATTCAAATTTCTTTCTAGCTCTTAGGGCTCTCAAGATTTTACTGTTTACATCACCTTGATCATATACCTTGCCATACTTCTTTAGTTCATTGACAATAGCAAGCAAGCGATTGGTCATGTCGGTGACATTTTCATTTGATTTCATCTTAAATAGCTCATACTCATGAACATGCATTTGTTTCTTGGTAAATCTCACTTGAGTCGTACCTTCATGGTAGTTTCAAGTGTCTTCCAAATGCAATGTGCACAAGTTAAATGTTGAACTCTTCCACCTTCTTCTCTTGAAATGGAATTCATCAAGATGGAAGCGGCTCTATTGTTCTTGGATCGATCTTTGACATTGATAGTTGATCATTGTGCTTTGGGAAGAGGAACTTGGATACCATCAACTTCATAAGTGGGAGGTTTCCACTCACTTTCCACAAAATCCCATAGTTCAATCCCTTCACTGTCTAGAAATAAATACATTTTGTGTTTCCAGTAGGAATAATCAGTTCCATCAAAGTAAGGTCTAAGAATAGTGTTAAGATTTCCATGAGAGATAGAGTTTGATGAAGAAGAAGTTGCCATAGTGGATCAAATTTCACAATTAAGTTTAAGAAATTTCAAGCTCTGATACCAATTGTTGTCCCAAGATGGCAACCAAGAGGGGGGGTGAATTGGTTTCCTCAAGAAATAATGGCAAATTAAAAACTCAACAAACAAGAATTGCGGAATAGAGAAATGGTTGAGTAGTGAATGAAAGAAAGAACACACAATATTTATAGTGGTTCAGATTTTCTTCAATCCTACATCCACTTCCTTAACAACTTGTTAAGGCATCACTAATCTTTGAAGTTTTACAAGCTCACTTCCAACTTTGGTGTTTTCACAAGTTCACACCTAACTTGACAAGTGTTTTACTAAGGCTTACACTCAAAAATCTTTACAAGAGTTTTTCAAGGCTCACTCTCACAACCTTTACAAGAGTTTTTCAAAGCTTACTCTCACAACCTAAGTGTTTTCCAAGCTCACACTCAAACTTATACAATAGTGTTTTTAATGCTTACACCTAACATTCATTACAATTCAAATGTAAGTAAAATATGTTGCTTGGCTATAAATTATTTGATTCTCTCTTTTCATCATATTGTTTTTCTTAGAGTAGCAATGTATTTATAGCCAATGTGGTATAACTAGCCGTTATAGATAGTGAGAATAAAGTTTTGGCAGTTTATACCTTCTTCAGTAACCTGTTCAAAGCATTTCGTGGTCATCCTTCATATAAGGATGGTCGCACTAATGTCTCACGCGGTCATAGTTGGTCAAGGTACGGTCGCTGCATTTAAATTTGCTTCAACAGTCAAATTTGAGTGCTCTGCAGCAGGAATCTTGCCCATGCTGTGGTTGTCAGGTCGATCGCGCATAAGATAGGTGCGGTCGCCCTTTTTGAATAATGAAGTGGATTTATAACGGTCATCACACATGGCATTCTTTGACTGGGCAAAATGAAAGTCCGCCTAAATATGAATTTCGCGGTCGCTCTAGGTGCAATCTCGCGGTCGAGTTGAGACACTTGCGTCGAACTTCTGGACGCACCTTAAGACGTGAACACTACTGTCAGTTTAAGCAGATTTCTCCTGAATCATCAGAGCGGTCGCGGATATCAAAGGGCGGTCGCAAAAGTGATAAGCAAGATCATATCCTTCACCGTTCTTGTCACCGCGAACCTTACTGTAATTAGGATGATTTGAGTTTCTTGTGTGGCGGTCGTCCATGAATTTAGGACAGTCGCTCTTATGTAAGTGCCATCGCTACTGAGGTCGGGCTACTGACCACGAAACCTACTGTGATATAGTTCCATCCTTCAATTGAATGGGGCAGTCGTTTTCATGTCTTGTGTGACAGCTAAACATGCTCTGTTCAGCTTTATTTGAAACAACATACTCCTGCAACAAGGTTCTTCAAACACATGTTAAATAAGTCATTCAATTTGAGTTGTCAAGGATCAAAATTGAGATCATTTGTCTAACACAGATGGATTCAGTAGATACTCCTTTATTCGCTCAAAGGCCTTTGACATCCTTCATTCCATAGAACCGGCTGATTCTTTTTAAGCAATTTAAAGATAGGCTCACAGATTATTGTGAGCTTTGCTATAAATCTGCTAATGTATTGTAATTTTCCAATGAATCCCCGAACTTCTCTCTCAGTGTTAGGGGATGGCATATCCCTGATTGCTTTAACTTTGTCATGATCAATCTCAATGCCATTCGGGCCAATCACATGTCCCAATAATTTTCCTGAGGTAACCCGAACACACACTTCTTCGGGTTTAATCTTAGCTTATATTTCAATGCTCTATCGAAGAATAATTCTAAGTTTTGGGAGTGTTGTTCCCTTGTATCCGATTTCACCATCATATCATCAACATATACTTCAACTTCTTTATGCACCATGTTATGAAATAGTGTGGTGGCCATCCTTTGATAGGTTGCTCCAGCATTCTTTAAGCCGAACGGCATCACCCTATAACAAAATATACCCCATGTAGTAATGAAAGCAGTTTTAGCTTTATCCTCTTGGGCCATTAACACTTGATTGTATCCGAAAAATCCATCTACAAACGAGTGTAGCATGCTAGAGGCTACACTATCAATGAGAACATCTATATGAGGTAAAAGAAAATCATCTTTAAGGGAAGCCTTGTTTAAATCTCTATAGTCCACACAGACCCTTATTCTTCCATCTTTCTTTGGCACGTGTACTATGTTGGCTAGCCAATCTGGATATTCTATCACTTTAAGAAACTTCACTTGTACTTGTTTAGTAACCTCTTCTTTAACCAATTCGGCCCACTCAGGTCTTAATCGCCTAAGCTTTTGTTTGACAGGTTTCATGTGAGTGTAAGTAGGAATAAGATGTTTGGCTATGTCTCGATCTATTCCAGGCATATCATCATAAGACCAAGCAAATACTTCTTCATATTTTTTGAATATTTTTTCAAATCTCTCTCTCTCATCAGGAGTAAGGTCGGATGCTATGCTAATGTTTTTAGGATTTTCGATTATTCCCAAATTTAATGATTGTGTGTCAACAGAATTAATATTAAAGATGCTCATGTAATTTCTATTTGAATGTATGCAACCATCAGGAGAAATATCACACAAGTAAGCAAAATCAGACTTTATTGCATTATGTAGACCCTTAATTTTTGACCCCGTCCGGTCTAATATATTTTATTTAGTCCAAAATAATTTTTGTATTTTCTTAATTAAATAATATTTGTTTTAGTATTTATTTTTTATAATTTTTAAAAATTATTATAATAATAAAAAATAAAAATAAAAATCGGCGACGAAAAATTTCATCGTCAAAAGTCATTGGAAGAAATGGCCTTGGGCCATTTCGCCCGCAGGAGTTTCCTGCGGGCGAAATGGCTTCTGGCCGAGCCCATCGCAATTTTCAACGCCAGCGGTCGCAAGCTCGCAGCCCATCGCAGTTTTCACCAGCGAAATTTTTTCGACGCAATTTTTTTCAAAACCAAATTCTATTTGGTTTCGGTTTCCTTTTCCTAGTTAATGGTAATTTCCTTAAACAATTGGAATTGAGCTTTCAAAATTTCCTATAAATAACACTAAAAAGACACAGAAAGGGAGGGAATGATCGGACTGGATTTTAAGGGGATTAACTCTTAGAGACCTTGAATTTAGTACTTGGGATTTGATAGTAATAAGGAAAGCCATTAACAATTTATCTAAGGCAGCAACTTTGCCTTTGTCTCCGCTCATCCAAGAAGCAATTTTTGGTGGAACCAACATACGAAGGTTTGAATCTCTAATTTCTTTTTATTTTCTGATAGTAGTTTTGATTTTTTTTTATTCATAAGATTATACACACAAAACTTTGATCTTTGAAGATATAATAACTTGATCTTCATTTCCAAAAATCTTAAATGATTTCCTCTGTTTCTTCTAAACCTTAAAAACCCTAAAAATACTTTTCTGTTTCCAAATACCTTAAAAACCCTAAATCATCTTTCTTATTTTCAAAAACCCTAAAGATTATTTTTCTGTTTCTTATAAAACTTAAGAGCACTTTTCTGTTTCTTCAAAACCTTAGAACCCTAAATCGTTCCCTTTATTTCCAAAGGCCCTAAAAGATACTCTTTTGTTTCCAAAAACCTCAAAATGCTTTTCTTATTTCCAAAAGCTTTTAAAAAAAACCCTAAATTGTCTTCTTCTAATTCTTTTCCAAAATTTTCAAATGTTTTATTACATATCAAAACTCTAAACTTACTTTACAGTTTCTAAAGTCATAATTGCTTTATGAAACTTTAAACTATTTTCTTCAACTTCAAAACCAAAAATAGTAAACCCCAAACTAGTAAATCTAAACCCTAAGTTTTCTTAAACCCTAATTCCCCCAAAATCGTAAACCCTAGTTTTCCTAAACTCTAATTCTTAAAACCTTAAAATCTTATAAACCTAAACATTCAAACTCAACATAGTAAGCCTAAAAACAACAATCCAGTAACCAAGAACTATAAACCTAATGTTTTAATATTCTAAAAACCCTAATTTCATAATGTTATCCCTAAACCATAATTTGATTCATGAAACCCTAATTCATTCCAATTTTCCAAAACCTTTACAGTAGGTTAAACAAATACTAAAATACTAAAATTCCAAAACCCTAATATATTAATTAAAGAATTTAAAATAGAAACAGTAACCCTACTTTGTGTCTTTACTTGCTTTATTTGATTATGCAGTCTATTGTATGTTTTGGTGGTTGATTTATTTAATTTCAATGCTTGATTTATTTAAGTTATCATGGATGAATGTTTATTATATATTTTGATTGATGTTTAATATCTTTGATGAATGATTTATTTATGATGAATGTTTATTTACTTTTATCGATTTATTTTGATTTCCAAATGTTGTAAGAGGTATGTTTCCACTTTGTGGGCACCTCATTAATTAAGTTCTATGTAATTTAAATTGCTTTTATATTTTGGACCAATGTAAAAGACATATTTCTACCTTTTGGTGGGTGTCCTATTTAGCTTAGATGGATGATGTAAGGGCATGTTTCCATCCTTGGATGGGTGTCCATTTATTTGCTTTACTTGGACATTGCTTTGATTTTAATATAACGATGCTTTATTTCAATTGTTGCATGTAATATGGATAATATTGTTATATTTAAGAATTTTATAATATTAAGACCTGTAAAGGAGGCCGATTCCAATGAACCGGGCATTGTGGGGGTGCTGGGCCATTTCTCACCTTCCCCACACGTACCCAACTTTCTGAACCTATTACGGGGTTGGGGATTCCTTAGGAATCGAGTCATCCGCCCCTTTCTTTTTCTAGGCCCGTCTGGGTGGCGACTCTATTTTCTCCGGACTTAGATTCGTGTTCTCTAAGGCCCCGAGCCTAAATAGTGCCGAAGTCATAAGAACTATTCCACCGGGAGTGGGGGCAAAAATCCCCGCTCACACATTCATTTTGGAAAAGAAAACATCTTCATCCTCATACAAAGCAGACAAATTAAAATCAAAATCAAAATCATTATTCTCAAAATCATAAGGCATAATGTCTTCAAACTTCTCTTCAACCAGAGCAGCAATCTCTTCCGGAGTCTTCTCAGCTTTCAAGACTGTTTCTTTCTTCTCTTCCAGATTGGATTCTTTGTTGGCTGGTAGGGTGAGCTCTTTCTTCACTTGCTCCACTAGCTCGGCAACATCTGTAAAAATTTTAAAACTCGGGATTAACTTTCATATGAACATGATTGGCTCGGGCTTTCCTTGGAGTGGTCCCATGTCCGAAGCTTTGACAAAGATCTCTTCAAGTGGTGGGAAGCTCATCTTCTCATTCTTCTTTGGCTGGGCATTGTTGGCTTCATCATATCCCAACCCCTTTTTGGAAGTTTGAGTTCTAAAATCTGGTAGCTTTGTCAAACCGACCTTACCCTTTCCAAGACCTGCTCCGGGAAGGTAGTTCATGCTCTTCATCATATTCAAGACTTTGGAGTCCATTACTTCATCATCAGAAATTGCCGCTACTTGGAAACCATTGAGAGGCCTCTCAATCATTAGAGCATTAACAACCTCATTATCTTCGGCCTCGATGACCACTGTCTCTTCTCTATTAGGGAACTTGATCTTTTGATGAAGGGTGGAAGGAACTCCACCAAGAGGATGAAACCATGGTCTTCCCAAGAGTAAGGCAAAGGTAACAGGTATGTCTAAAACAATAAATTCAATAATAGATTCAATTGGACCGGCCTTGACAGCAGCTTTGAAAGTTCCTTCGGCATGTCTCTTAGTGTTGTCATAAGCCCGAATGGTTACCTCGGTCGGGTTTAGATCCCTTATTGACATGGCTAGCTTTGGCAATATTTTAAGTGAACAAACATTTATGGCATGCCCATCATTGATCATTACACATGGAGTCCTTTTCCAATTGATTTCTATTTTGATAAAGAGAGGGCGGATGTGATCTCTCCCCTCTTCCGGTAAATCCGCATCTAAGAAAGAAACGGCTTCCAAATTAACTTCACTCTTCTCTTGAATATCATCACATTTCATTAATCCTTCAATTTTTATGAAGTTGATCAGCTCCTCCGGTGTTGTGGAGGTAGAAATTGGCATGCTAGCTAAGGCCTTGGCCATAGTTTCTCGGTGCTTTTTAGAAGTAGCCAATAAGTTCCAAATGCTAACATTTGCTTGGGTTCTTTTCAATTTCTTGAGCACAGTATCATCTTCCTCTTCTTTATTCCCTACTTCAACTTCCTTTCCCTTATTAATTTCCACCTCCTTAGGCGGTGGCCTTGCATAAGGCTTACCGAATTTAGTGTTCATTACTTCATCTTCTTCAGGTTTGGACCAGGTTCATTTCTCCTTCTTGGATACCAGATCGTCCTCACTATCGTTTGAATTCCAAAACCCATTGACAACACAAATTGCTACTTCTTTACCCACCATAGCTTGTTTAATTTTGCCAAATACCTCTTCTTCTTTGGTTACTTCTCCACCCACATCTTGGAAAGAAGACATGACAAATCTTCATGCAAACCCCCTCCTATCATGAAGGTTGCCAGTGGTGGTACTCTATTGAACTTGGGTAATGGATTGTCTTTGGTGTTTGGCTTGTTGGGCTCGGGCAGCTTTCCACTATCAATTAAATTTTGGATCTCATGTCTCAACTTTACACATCTATCCATGTCATGCCCTTGCATTTGATGAAATTGACAAAATGCTTTAGTGTCAAAATTAGGTGGGAGAGGGTTAGGCAAAGGATGAGGATTTAAGGGTTGTAACAATCCCTTTCTTTGAAGCTTATTGAGAACTCAAGACATCGGTTTCCCCAATTTTAAAAACTGCCTCCTTGTTCCTTGGCTAGTAGCGTTAACACCGACTGCCTTTTGCATGCTTTGGCTACCAGACTGATAGTTTCCTTTCTCGTTCCTTCTTGTTGAAAAATGGTTCTTCTCTCTTTTCCATTCTTCAATTTGCAGACCAGCTTGGAGAAGATCTTTGAAATAACGGATGAGTGTATGAGACATCCTTTCACGAAGACTAGGCAACACCTCTCTTACAATCATCCTTATTTGATCATATTCATCGGGCCTTTTCTTGAGCAAAGTGGCCTTATTTCTCCATCTTTTCACATAATCCATAAAATTCTCATTTGGCCGTTGCCTAATGGACTCAACTTCCATTAAGGTAACTTCCATTTCAACATTGTAACCATATTGTTGGATGAAGGCCTTGTATAGCAAATCCCAACTCTTTTGTATTCCATCATCTAAGGTATTGAACCAATTTTGGATAACAGGATCTAATGAGAGCATAAAGTACCTTAGAGTTTGAGCCTTAGTAGCTCGGGATATATTCATCAATCAAAATATATAATAAATATTCATCCATGATAAATTAAATAAATCAAGCATTGAAAATAAATCAACCACCAAACTACATAATTAAATCTAAAAATAATGCAAGTAAAGATACAAATTATGGTTCACTGTTTCTATTTAAAGTTCTTTAATTAATATTTAGGGTTTGGGATTTTAGTATTATTATTATTATTTGTTTAGCCTACTATAAAGGTTTTGGAAAATTGGAATGGATTAGGGTTTCATGAATCAAATTAGGGTTTAGGGATAACATTATGAAATTAGGGTTTTATAATCTTAAAACATTAGGTTTATAGCTCTTGGTTTACTGGATTGTTGTTTTGGATTTACTGTATTGAGTTTTAAGATTTAGGTTTATAAGGTTTTAAGGATTAGAGTTTAGGAAAACTAGGGTTTACCGTAATAGTTTTGAGAGAATTAGGATTTTTGACATTTTGGAAAACATATTTGATTTTAGGATTTAAGAAAACAGTTTAGAGTCTTATAAAATAATTATGATTTTTAGAGACTGTAAAGTAGGTTAGGGTTTGGAGATTTAAGAAAATATTTGGAAATTTTGGAAAAAAAAGTTAGAGGAAAACAGTTTAGGATTTTTTTAAGTTTTTAAAAATAGGAGAAATGATTTAATGTTTTTAAGGTTTTTGAAAAACAGAAGAAACGAATTAGGGTTTTTGGAGATAGAAGGCATAAATTAGTGTTTTTGAAGTTTTTAGAAATAGAAGAAATAAATTAGGGTTTTTGAGGTTTTTGGAAAACAAAAGAAATAAATTAGGGTTTTTAAAGTTTTTGGAAACAGAAGAAATAAATTAGGGTTCTTAAGGTTTTTGGAAACAGAAGAAATAATTTAGGGTTCTTAAGGTTTTTGGAAACAAAAGAAATAATTTAGGTTATTGAAACGAAGATCAAGTTACTACATATTTAAAGATCAAAGTTTTGTGTGTATATTCTTATGAATCAAATAAACAAAGCTACTGTGATCATGAGTAATTTATGATGAAGGATCAAACCTGTGTAGTTAGTTCCACCAAAAAGTTGCTTTCTGGATGAACAAAGACAAAGGCAGTATAGCTACCTTTGATGAATTATTAATGGCTTGCTTGTTGCTAATCTTCTTTGGCTAGGGTTTTCTGTAATCCAAGTTTCGATCACCTAATCAAAGTCCCACTATCCGATCCCCAAGTTCTAGTCCCAAGTTTTTCTCCCTTAATTCTGAGTTTTAAAGTGTTATTTATAGGAAAAATGATAAGCCTAGTTCTAATTGTTTAAGGAAACTAAAATTAATTAAGAAACCAAAACCGAAACCAAATAGAATTTGGTTTCGAAAAAAATTACGTTGGAAAAAATTTCGCTGGCAAAAACTGCGAGCGCTGGCAGGCGAAAATTGCGAGCGCTGGCAAAATTGGCCAGGGCCATTTTGCCCAGGAAATTCCTGTGGGCGAATTGGCCTTGGCCAATTGGACCTTCGGCGATGAAATTTTCCGTCGCTGATTTTTATTTTTATTTTATTTTTATTTATTATTATTTTCTATTTTTGTTTATTTATTTTTTATAATTATTTTCTTTATTTTTGTTTATTTATCAAATTATTTATAAAATTATAAATAATAAATACAAAAATAAATTTATTTAATTAAAATACCATAAAAATTATTTTGGACTATGTAAAAAATAACGAACCGAACTGGGTCAAAAATTAAGGGTCTACGGCATGTCACTGGCCTTGCCATTGATCCTGCCTTACAGAAGCTATGACACGACTAAGGATATGGGCATGTCACCGACCGTGTCCTTAACCCCCAACATTGCAGTAGCCATGACATGCCCAAGGACATGGGTGTGTCACTACCCATGTTTTTAATGGTGAAAAATAATATTATTGACACACCTAGAGATATGGGCATGTCAGGCTAAATCTCTGGGCTATAAAAGCTAAACTGAAGTGTGAATTAGGAATCTAGTTTTTATCACTTAGAGCTGACTTCCTTAGAAAGAAAAAGAGTTTAGCAGCTGAGATTGAAGGTGAAGATTCAAGTTAAACAAGATTTAAATCAAGAATCAAAATTGAAGTGAAGAAACACAAATCATTCATTATGGATTGTTTGAATTCTTTTACTTATTTCATTTGTTCTGATTTTTTGGTTATGAATATGAACTAAATAATCTCTATCTAGATATTGATGAACCCTAGCTTTCTTGTATGAATTAAATAGTTCTTATTAAATTAAATTATTTAATTGAGTTGTTTTATCCTTTTAATTCTTATTTTTTTATTTACAATTGATAATAGCATGCTTATTGATTGGTTGCAATTTTCATATTATTGACTTGAGAAAGCTTGATATGAGCAGAATTCTCATTAGGATTTAGGGCTAATTGGAGTGCTAAAGGTAGACTTACAGGATCCTTTGGTTTATAATTCTTTGTTCTTATTTCAAGATCTATTTAGTTATGTTTGAGAAGAGATTCCAACATTCTATTTAGTGATTAAGGATTAATTCACTTGAGAGAGGTTTTAGTCTAATTTAGAGGATTGCCAATTCAGCTCTATTATTTGATTTAATTGAATTGATATTCATAAATATTTTTATGGCTAGGGAGATTCAATATCTGGATAGTATTTTCATCATCAACTCTTTTTTCATAATATTAAATTGTTCTTTACTTTAATTTATTAAGTAACTCGTCTTTTATTTTAATCATCACAAAAACTATTGATTTGCTAAACAACAGTTGAGATTTGTACTAGTAATTGACTTTGTCCCCAGTGGAATGATATTTTACTTACTACTTTATTACTTGCGTGACCCGTGCACTTACATTAATATTGCAATAGCACAAATTCACCACCAGACTCTCATGAGCACATCCTTGAAACTTGACAAAGACGAGAGTGGTAAGGAAGTAGATGAAAAGAAATATCGAGGTATTATTGGATCACTACTTTACTTAACCTCTTTTAGGCTCGATATTATGTTCAGTGTATGTTTATGTGCTAGATTTCAATTTTGTCATAAGGAATCACATTTAAATACAACTAAAAGAATTTTAAAATACTTGAGTGGTACATTGCATTTAGGCTTATGGCATTCTAGAAACACATCATTTGACATACTAGATTTTTTCGATATGGATTTTTCCAGTAACCTGTTGGATAGAAAAAGTACAACCAATGCATGACATTTTCTTAGTGATTGTCTAGTTTCTTGATTTAGCAAGAAATAAGTGTCGATTTCTCTTTTTACCATAGAAGCCGAATATGTTGCTGTATATTTTTGTTGCACACAAGTTCTTTAGATGAAATAATAATTGTTTGATTATGGAAAAATATTTGATCATATTCCCATTAAATATGATAACATAAGTGCTATTAATTTGTCCAAGAACCCCATTCAACATTCCAGGTCTAAGCATATAGACATTAAACATCATTTTTTGAGAGATAATGTTCAAAATCAAAATGTTGTTTTAGAATTTATAAACACTCAAAATCAACTTGCTGATATTTTTACAAAATCCTTAAATGAAGAAAGATTGAATTTTATAAAATAACATATTGGAATGATAGATGGAAGCACTCTTAATTAAATTTGTCACATATGCATATGCATATAAATGTGGAATTAAGAATGCTTACAAAAGAATATTTTACCAAGTCATAATTCCTCATCTACATCTATTTTGGTCATGCATTAAAAAGTCACAAATTGAGATATACAAAACCTTCTTTTCTTTAAAAATTATTTTTTTGCCCGCTCGGAATGTGTCTTAGTACAACCGGACTAGCGCTTTATCGACTATACTTTAGCTCATCCCGATAATTCTTGCATACTAAGACCTTATTCGACCGAGCTTTTCAAAGTTTTATGATCATTTTAATTGAGTCTGCTCGGACTACATAGCACATGACTGAACTCACTTTCAAAACTCATTTCAACTATTTTGCTATACTCAGCTTGGTTTGCTTGGATGCATTTGTTCACTCTCGGACTACTAGCTTTTGGCTCGATCCAACCATACCACATATGGTCCACTTGGATAGACTCAAAATTTTAAAAATTACTAGCCGTTGGCAACCTTCCAAAACATACATATCTCCTCTATAACATCCATAAACGGCTAGTTTGGTCTCCAAACCTTATATAAACCCCCCCCCCCCCCCTTTCACTCAAATTTTATGATATTTTACACTTGAATACACATATATACACCTTAACTCTCTATATTTCATTCACATTTCATCATCATCATTTTCATGGCTACTAAAACCTCCAAGAAGAAAGCTTCAAGACCTGAGAAGGGTAAGGGGATTGCCACTTCTTCCACTCCAATGGAAGAACATAAATCTAGAACCCACAAACCTAGGCACTTGAGTGAAGAAGAAAAATAAAGGTATGCTATTATCCAAAACAAGAAGTGTGAACCAAACAAAATTCCTTTTTCCTTGACTTTAGAATCCTTGCGCATTGAATCTCACATTCATGAAGCTTTATCATATCTTGGGTGGAAAAATTTTGTGTTCTTAGAAAAAGATGATCTTGGTTGGGAATCTTTAACCAAAGAATTCCTCACTACCTTGGTTATTGAGAAGACAGACTTGGAACCTCTAAGATCCCATTCCATTACATTCAAACTCTTTAATATGACCTATCAACTTTTTTTCCAAGAATTTTCATCCATTTGGGGATTCAACATGGAAGGCATCTTTTACCTATCCGATACTTCCGTCTCTGATCCTATCTTACTTGATTTTTGGAGAGAAATTTCCCTAGAAACTGATTTTCACAAACTCTCTAATGCTAAACACCTTAGAACCTTACCTCTTTGGATTCTCTACAGAATCATCACCTATATTATCAATGCTAGAGGAGAAAGAAATGAGAAGGTGACTCATAAAGATCTTTTATTTCTCTTTTGCTTGGAGAAAAAGATGAAAATTCAAACCCATAAATTTATAATTGACCAATTTCTCATTCTCCGAAACAAATATACCGGGACACTTATGATCACATCCTTCATTACTTATATTGCAAAATATGTGAATGCTCTTACCCCTACCAATGTTGTTACTCTTTCAAACCCTCTTGATGTGGCCAAAAATCCCATCAATATCAAGTACTTGAAACACTCAAAATGCATAGTAAAAGTTGATGGAGCATACCATTATACATTTGGTGCTCAAGATATTAGAGTTCAACAAAAGAAAAGGCCAAGAATCATTGATGAAAGCCAAGAGTCTTTTCAAGTAGAATTTCTAAGACCTCAAACCTCTAAAACTCAAGGATCCATTCTTGACATCCTTCATCAAATTCAAGACCAAATTTTCTTCCAAACCTCTCATATTGATGATCTTACCAAGAGAGTTTCTCACCTTTATATGGACTTTAGGGATATGCAAGATTTCATAGAAATTCCTAAATGGGCCCCCTCGGATGAAGAAGGAGAAGAAGGAATGATGTCAACTGGGATCTTTGATGGATCTTTAGGAGAGGTAAAGGAAGAAGAGGAAGAGAAAAATAGAAATAGTGATGATGATTATCCTCCTTATACACCTTTACCTTAATCTTTGTATTTTTAATTTTTTTTGTATAATCTCTATATATTTTTTTATTGAATCTTAAATGAAAATGATCATACATATATTTCTTGTCATTTGCTTCAACTTAATTAAATCTTTTTACCTTTGTCAAAGGAAGAGAGATTATTATTTGAATTATTTGAAGAGAAGAATTTAATTTTGAATGTAATTGCATATATTGAGGGGGAGTAGAAATATCATTTAATCGATTCAATTTAATTACCAAAGTCAAAAAGGAGGAGATTATTAGACAAACCTCTATTTTAATCTTAGGCAATCAAATTGAATAGGACTAATATTTGTATTGAGTGATTCTTTGCAAGATTTCACTAGAGCCCGATCGGACTACTAGCCAGCCTGATCGGACTCAATGAAGTAGCTCAAACTAGACTCAAAGCAGCAGCTCGCTATACCGAGACAAGAAATGAAGATACCAAATAAAGAAATGATACCAATCAAAGCTTGTCATAATTAATCGACCCAACTGAAAGTCAGTGCACCCTTCACCAAACTGACAAGCAACAAAGCAGCGAGCATGGACTTTCCAAAACCAAACCTACTTATATGAAGAAAGCACTAAGGATGAGACAAAAAAAATAGAGCACAAGCCAAGAAATGAACTGAACATACCAAGCCTTGTCTTGATAGAAACAAGGATGAGCATATTGACTTAACTCAAGACAAGTATCCAAAAGAGATCACATCGATGTCACTCTCATTTGATGAACGAAGCACATGTCCTGACCAGACCACCATAAAGTCCAATCACACCGAGCTCATGATAAAGCCTCAGAAATTCCAGTAGAGTTCAAGGTCACTAAGCACTCTGAAATCTTCAGCGTACCATGGTAGGAACAACCAAATCCGATGCAGTCCGACCACACTGAGCCAGAGTTGCAAATCCAAAAAGTCTTAGTAATGCTCGATCGTCAACACTCTCAAAATTTTAGCATACCTGACGAAGACCGACCGAACCAAACAAGTCCTAAGCACACCACCATTTCAGACTTTAAAAATATAGTCATTATTTGTCCACTCAATTAGTGGACGCCACATGTACTAGCCGTTGAAACACTTTTATCAGAAAATATGGATTGCATGACCAGGCCGAGCACAGTCCAACCATGAAGAGCCCGATCCAACCGGACTAAATGAATTTTGACCATGCCGACCCCGAGCTGACCGAACTAAAGGAAGTTTGACCATGAACTAGCTTGGAAAAGTGATTTTAGTGGGAGACAATAGTCAAACATGTTGGATCCCACCCCAAATGGCTAGTTAAAATCTTGAAGCTATAAATACTACAAGAAATCATATTTTTGTGTAAGATTGTGATTGTAAGAGCCAAGTTTAACATCTTTCTTTTCTTTGCATCAAAATTACATTTTGTATTGATTGAGTATTGGGTATGAGTATTAAACACCATCAAAAGTTTGAGTGGAAACACTTAGGTTGTGAGAGTGAGCATGGGAAAACTCCTGTAAGGATTGTGAGAATTGATCTCAAACCATTGTAAAGTTTTATGTGAGCTTGTGAAAACACCAAGTTAAAGTTAAGCTTGTAAAAACTCAAGGTTAGTGAAATCTTAATAAGTTGTTAAGGAAGTGGATATAGGATTGAGCTAATATGAACCACTATAAACTTGTTGTGTTCAATCTTCTACTCTCTACTACTTTCTTGCCTTTTTCAAAGTTTAATTTTTCTATTTACCATCACTTCTTCAAATCAGCCAATTCAGCCCCCCTTCTTAGTTGTCATCTTGGGACAACATATTTGAATTTTAGAAGAAGGCGTATCCAATAAAAACCCAAAAGGTGTCTCTCAAAACAAAACCATTTGTTCCAGGGTCATATAGATCTCAAATTACTTACCACCTTGTACTTTAACTCACAACCAAGTCTATCAACATAAATATCTTCATATACTATTGTATTTTAATATATGTAACATATATTAGATGATTTAGAGCATAAAATATGATAACACAAAGTATTATATGCCAAATGACTTTAAAAAAAGAAGAAATATCAAAATACAATGTTATAGCAGAATATAATATTTTATGTTAATATATATAACATATATTAATATATATCAGATAATTTAAATAACAAATATCAAAAAACAATGTGTTATATATTGTTATATGTTGATATATGTAACATATATCAGAATATATCAGATGATTTAAAAGAAGAAATATCAAAATATAATGTTATATCACAAATACAATGTTTTATGTTGATATATTAACATATACCAGATAATTTAGATAACAAATATCAAAATACAAAGTGTTATAATATGTTATATGATGATATATGTAACACATATCAAAATATATCCAATGATTTAGATAAAAAAAATATCAGAATATAAAAAATTATATGATGTTATATATTGATATATGATACACATATCAACATATAATAATATGTTATATTTTATATTTTCATATATATTATTATACATTACATATATCAAAATATATCAAATAAATTACAGAAACAAATATTAAAATAAAATTGTTATATGCATATTGATAGTCAAATTAAAAATAAACAAATACATTTGATAACTAGAAAAATACCCGCGTAATATTGCTGGTATTCTTACTCAATATATATACATTAATTTTCAACTTCTATAATAATTTTAAGTAAATAATAAAAAAATTAGTAATCATAAATATTTTTTCTTAATTATTAATCGATTTAAACCTATTAACAAATATTCTGTTAATAATTCTTTTTAATTATATTGTTATAAATAAAATACACATTATAATTTTTTATGGAATAAAGGAATTTTCTGTATAATAATAATACATTTTCATCCTGTATCACGATTTATTATAATTTATTCATTTATTTTAAAAAAATTCTTTTTTATATGTTCAAGAAAATTGATATAATTTTAGTAAAAAAAAATTCCAACTTTTAATTTTGGATATATTAATTTATTTAAAAATTTTATTAAATTAAATTTTATAAAAATACTATTTTAAAGAGAGTATTAGCTTTACGCAATTTATAATTAAATTGTAGAATTCTAATATTAACATAAATATATAATCACAAAACTTTAAATACTGACTAATTAAAAATAATATATATATAATGTAAAGAAGTCAATAATTTATATATATAATTTTATATCTTTATAATAATTTAAATTATATATATTTATAATTTACATAAATTATATACGTTATATAAGTATGAATTATATTTATATTTATAATTATAATAATGTCAATTATATATATATATATATTATAATTATGTTAATTATATATATAAATTACAATTATATAATTATTTATAATTACATAACTTATATAATTATTTATATAATTATAATTATTTATAATTATTTTCTCTTAGATTTTTACTTAATGGCTCTTTTACCTGAACCTGCCAGTCGCACATATAGGCAACTGTTACTTGATGTTCCATGGGTCCTTGGCTGAATTTTGACCATCTTTGATTGTCTGATTTTGATCAACAAGCCCTGTTGTCCAAGTCTGGGTAGGAAATCTAAAAGGGGAAATCATGCTGCACACCAGATTTTTTTTATTTTTATTTTTACATGTTTTACCAGGAATTTTTTTTATCATTTTATAAAAGTGTATAATATAATAAATTTTATATGCATCATATAGAATTTATAGTTTTTTTTTATTTTTCTAATAATTTTATAAATTTAAACCAAAATTAAATTGAACCTGCCCAGTCCAACTTGGAAGAGATCTATGTTGGGTTGGTGCCGACCTGGTCTAGACTGGGAATTGGATTAAAAAATCAAATAAAGGAATATTTGAAAAATAAGTTTGATTTTCAAAAAATATTATATTTGTTTAAATTTCAAAAATACTATATTTATTTTTTTTTATATAAAAATATGTTAACCCTCTTTATAGCTACTGTCTATTTTCAAAATAAGACATGCTCCTTGTAAATGGCCACTTTTTTTTAAACAGTAGCCATTTGTATTTGTATTTGATTTTTTTTTCATCTTTTAATTTTAAAATTTTAAAATATTAAAATAAAAATATTTATATTTTTTATTTATATATAACAAATACTCTTATATATTTAAGTATACTCTTATTTTAAAAATAAAATTTTTATTTAAGAAAATTTTTATTTTTATTTATATTAATATTAATATATTTTATTTTATTTATATTTTTTAACATAATTTTAATACATATTATAAAAATTATTTAAAAATATTTTTTTTAATATAAGATTACAAAACTATCATTTTATACGTAACATATATAAATATATATATTAACGTATACTGATAAAATATATATAATATATATATCGATATATTAATATATATCAAAATATATTAATATATACTGTTAAAATATATATAATATATATGAATATATATTAAAATATAATAATATATATCAACATATAATGATATATATTAATATATACCTGCATATAATATAAAATTGTAAAATTACAAAAACTATTTTTTAAAGTATTTTATTAAATATATAGTATTTATTACATTTTAAATAATAAAAAAATCCAAATCATTATGTTTGAAATTCAAGAATAATGAAACAATAAAGACATGGACAAAAATCAAATCATCAACTTATTAATTACAATCAAAAAATAAAATAACAAGTACAAAACCATCCAACTTATTAGTTACAATAAAATAACAGAGAAACATATAGCTCAATTAACAGGTCAGGTCTTTGCAGGAGAAAAAGATGAGAAAAGCAGTTCCAACAAGAGCCACAACAATTGCACCAGCTATTAGATAGGTTGTGCCATCAATTGATTCATCTCCAACAGTTGCAATAACTGTTAATGATCTCTTCTTGCTCTTGTCAATGATCAAATAGACAATTGATCAAAGGTTCCCACAAATTATGGCATTGATTGGAAGAAAATTGATGTGTAATGGAAATAAAAAATCAAGAATTGACAAATAACACATGCAACAGTAAATTACTGACCTCTTGTTTGGTAGAAACAAACATTTTTTTTTTCTGCTTGTCATTCATGAGACCAAGCTCTACAACACTAAGATGCATGCTGAAAATTAATTGAAAAAAAAAAAAAGCCAACAAGATCAAAGATAGAGGAGAAGAGAAGCTGGTGTTGGAGAAAATGCAGTGACGGTGAAAGATAAGAACACAAGGGTGAAAGGCAGAGGAAGAAGAAAAGTAAAAAGCAAAGTTTCGTATTTTTTTTAAATGATGAATAGTATAAATGAAAAAACAAAAAGTCAAAATTGAAAAAAAATATATCATCTGTAAAAATGAAAAGAGAAGTCAAAATATCATATACAGTTTAATTTCCACTAAAATAAGATTTTGAAGAATTTATACCGAATACGTCATTTTGCAGCTGCTTTTCAAATACACGGACCATTATTTTTTCTTTCATTCCTTATAACTTTGGCTGCTCTTTTTTCATTTTTACAGTATATGGCGATAATTTTTCTTTATTTTTTCTTTTTTATATTTAATATTTATTTATATGTTTTCATAATAAATATTTTCAATATACATATAAAAAAGTAAATATATACACAATATATATAAAATATAAATACAACAAACATAAACATATACATAATTTATATCAAATATACAAATAACATCAACTCAACATCTACATAATTTATTTAATATTTTTTAACTTTATTTTTTTTAGTTTTATATGAATATAACATATGAACAATATGCATATGATATCTATATAACATATACAATAAATACATAATATATATACAACATTTACACAACATACATTTAACCTCTACACAATATATATACAACAAAATTAATATTTTTTTTAACTTTTATGTATATAATAATAAGTAAAATTTGTTTGTATAAAAATAATTTTAATTATTTTTATTAATATATTTTATATATTTTACTTTTCATATTATTTTTATCAGTATTATCTGTTATTTGTAATCAAAATTAAAATTTTTTATAAAAAATTAAAATATTTTATATGTTGAAAATATAATTTAAGTTATTATTTTTATTATTTTATTTGAATATATTTATTTAATAGTGAAGTTTGAAAAAAATAAAAATTGAAATAAAATATTAATTGTAGTGAGAGATGAGTTATTTTTTTAAAAAAAATCTTGTTTTAGTGAGGAGTGAAGTATTTTTAAAATTTTGCCTTAATTTTTTCTAAAAGTGTAAGTATTTTTTTTGCAATATTTTTTTGAAAAAATATTTAATTTTATTGGTAATTTTATAAAAACACTTTAAAATTTGGCTACACCCAAACCTAAAGTGTTCAAAAGAACCAGTGAACTTGCAAATTAGATCTAAATCATATGGATCAAGCCTAAAAGTTAGGTTAGTCAAATTTGAGTTTAAATTTAATTTCGAATTGAATCTAAGTTTTCAAGTTTACAGCTCATATTCAAATAAATGATTTTTGAATCTATATTTACTAAACTTGAATTAAATCTATATTAGGTAAGGTTAATCAAATCAAACTTGATTTATAGGTTTTGGGTCCAAACAATCAAGAGATGAATTGACCTTTTTGGAGTTCTTAGGAGAAATTTAAAATGTTTTTTGAAAAAATAAATAGAGTGGGAAAGAGAGAATTTGACACAAAATTTATAGTGATTTGGATTCAACAATCTTATATCTACTCCTTAACAACAAGTTAGAGTATTTTATTAGCTATGAATTTTTATAAGTTCAACCCTAACTTAGTATTTTTCAAGCTCACATTAAACTTTTTCGATATTTGAGTAAATCTTCACAACCCACAAGAGTTTTTTCAATGTTCATTATCTAACCTAGTATTTTACAAGCTTATACTAAAATTTTATAAGGGGTTTAATGCTAACACTCAATATTCATAAACAATAAATAAAAATTTAGATACAAGGCAAATTGAAAAATAAAATTGCAAGAGTTTGGCTATTAAATGCTCAAAAGATGAAATAAAATGATATTTGGTGGGGTATTTATAGTCATTTGCATCTGAAAGAGCCATTTGAAATGAATTGAGTAAGATCAAACTTTTACTAATCAAAATTTCTTACATTAAGTGCTGTTAGAGAGCTATCGTGGTTGCCTGCCTTGTCTAGCAGTCGCAAGATGCCTTCCAGCGGTCGAATCACATATAGCGTAGTCGCAAGATTGCTACTGTATCTACTGGCTAATTCCAACAGTTATTTCACTTGGCACTGATATGTCGATAGGAACCATTCAATCTCAGGCCTCATGAATGTTGTGATTGTCCTTCCTTTGGTGTGGTTGCGAACTCACTGTTTGACTTTTCTTTAATTTTGACCAACACACGTGGCATCCTTCAATTGGTCAACTAAAATTTTTTTAAAATTCTGATCAGTTTAAATGGTGCAGCTGTGTCAAGCTGAAATAGCAGTGGGAGAGAAGTTCTCGTGCCTAACTTTAGACCGAGACGCTTGATGTCAAACCTTTTCTGCCAAAGTTGTGAGATTGCCTTTTGCTATCTTGTGGTTGCTACAAATGTGGTGCAACCGTGAGATGGCCATAGTTCCTGTTTGAGTTTGTCATATCTATGACTGTGAATCCTACTATGACTTGTGAAATTTTCGCTCTTAGAGAGCGATCGTGTCAGACTTGGGACAGTCGCCACGCATGGTGGTGTAATCGCACTTGGGACTGTGATGAAGACCACGAAGCCTTCTGTGAGATTCTGAGCTTTTCAAGACATTGGGGCGATCACACTGAGCATATTTGTCTAAAAAAGTCTACATAAGATTAATAGAGTCTAAAAAATATTAAAGTAAACTTTTTGAATTTTTTTGGTTAAATCTCTTAAAATTTTTATCAATTTATAAATTTATAAGATTTATATAGTTATATAGTTTATTATGAGTTTACCGTATATAAATTACATATATATTATAATTTTTTAACTTTAATATGAGTTTATTGTATAATTTTATAAAATGATCAAAATATTTCTAATAAAATATGTATAAAAAAAAAACGGTGAAAGTGCATAATTTTCTCTTAGATTTTTACTTAATGGTTCTTTTACCTGAACGAGCCAGTTGAGGGTTCGGTATGCATTACAGGTTTAAATGTAGGAGTAGAGCCAGGGGCGAAGCTAGACATTCAAAAGAAGGGGGGTACAATAAAAATATAATATATATATATAAACATATATATACATTTTAAAAATAATATAAATAATTAGTTTTTTATATATTTATAAACTAATAAGTAAATATTTTTTATATATAAATATTAAAAAAGCAAAAAAAAGTTACACTCTATGTGTTCTTATCTCTTGATAGTAATTCATAATTTCAAAAAAAAATAACAATAATAATTATATAATCAAATAAATTATTAATATTATATATATGCTCCTAAATTCACCTAATGATATATTATAAAAATAAAATAAAGAAAAAAAGTATTGAATTACAAATATAATCTCTTAAATAATAATTGAAGTAAAAATTATCACACAATATTAGAATTATAAATTATAAAATCAAAATCAAAGAGAAGAAATTAAAAAAAATTAAAAAATATAAAAAATATAATATTGTATTCTTCTTGGATGAGTTTGTCCCTTTTTTTAAATTTTTTTTATTTTTTAAATTTTGAAGAATGTCAATAATTTTTTAGTTAATTTTTTAAAAAAGTATACATTTATTTGGTAAATAATGATTTATAGGGATTTATTTCTTTAATTTATTGTATAAGTTAAAAGATTGAGGTGGTATTTTAAAATTTTAAAGGGGGTAATTAAGTTTTTTTAAAATTTTAATAAATAAATAAATATATAAATTTAATTTTTTAAAAAAGAACTGCCCCCTTCACCAACAAATAGCTTCACCACTGAGTGGAGCGATGGTGACAATTCTGACTTAAAAAGCTTGACTTGGCCCAAACATGCATCTCACCCGCAGAAAATTTATTTATTTAATAATATTTGATACATGTATTTAATATAAATGTATGTATATTAAATTCAGCTTGATATATATAACATATTAGAGTTTAACATTATTCAAAACATGTAAGTTTTGATTAATTATTATTTATTTAATATAAAGGTGGGTAATATTATAATGAAATATTTGAAACTTGAAAGGTGGGTAAATAGTCCTGCGCCTGCCTTAGTTCTCCAATTTTCTTTTTCTTTTCTTTTCTTTTATTTTTTGATCTTAATATTATGGAGGATAAATAATAGTTCTAATATGGGAACCATATATTATATTTGTCTAGGCAAAAAATTATATTAAGTGAGGTCAAAATTAATATTATAAAAAATGACTTATTTAAAATAAAATAATAAAAATTTATCTTAATATTTGATCATAATATATATATAAATACTCCCAAATAGAAAAAATAGTTGTATACTTTTTATCCAATTAAAGTGAAAAAATTTATAATAAATATTTTATTTCATATTTCAAGATGCTAATTATTTTTCTTTTCAGTTTCAATTTCAGAATCAAAGTTTTTAATTTTTTTTAATAGTTAATTATTTTATTTAAATGATGATCTCTTAATGAAATAAAGAATGAGACATATATAACTCAAATTTTAGACTGAAAATTATTATTTTTTTTGTAAATTATTAATTAATTATTAATTTATTTTTTTAGGTAATTTTGAGTTTTGAATTAATTATTGACTAAAATTTAAATTATTTTTTAGTGGAATTAATTTAAATATTGTAGTGGGTTAATTTTAAAAATAATATATAAAAATTATAAATATATATATATATATATATTTTAATAAATTTAGTGGGGTCAATAGACCCACTCCTTGTGTGTTGGCTAACGCCCCTGATAGCAAGCATGAGAATGATTTGGTAGATAGCCTCCTTTTTTTATTTATTTTATTTACTGAATAATAGATAGTATTTTTTAATTTCTCATTCTCGAGTTCAGTTTTGAATTTTTCAGACATCAAGGGGTCGAACTTGAAATGCTTAGTCTTCATATCTCAATAATACTCTATTTTGGATTAATTATTATTTAGTTTTTGATATTTAATTTAATTAATATAACTTAGAACTTCTGTTTTCAGAATCAAACTGATGATTATAATTTCAATTCATCTATTTAGTTATTGTGTCGAATTATTCGTTTCAGAAAGATTTAAAAAAAAAAAAGAGAGAGAGATTTGATAAATATCAAAAATTAAATAATAATGTATTTAACTGAAGAATTATATTAGTTGAAAAATTAAATAGTTAATTAATAAAATTAGATATTAATATCGATCATTTCTTTCAAAATAACGATAATGACTTATTAATTAGATTAGATTGAGGGATTAATTAGTAATTAATGACGACTGACATGAAATCCATGAGGCTAGAAACGGTTTAATAGTTTGGTAATGCTTGGCATTTGTCCGCAATTAATAAAAAGTTGTTCTAACAAGTTTTCATTCCTTCCCCGTTCATTTGAAAATTTTGTTTATTATCTTTTAAATTTTAATATTCATTACTGTTATTTAAAAAAAAAGAAATGGAACATCTTACTATAAACAAGTTATTAACAAACTTAAAAAAAATTCTAATTAATCGATCAATTCAACTATCAAATTTTCATGTTAATTTTCTTGATTTTGAATCAATACTTCTGGAATTTACATTGCCGCCCGATCATGAACTGCATGATTAATTAGCTTATATATATGGATAAAATAAATTAAAAAAAATCAAATGAGTCACATTCAAATCTTGCCAAATTAGGATTAGTGCTAATGAAATAATTTGTAACTCAACAAAATGAAATTTTTTTTAATGAAATATGCAAATTTGAATGTACCGTTAGGCCTAAACAATAATATTTTGTGTGTGAATTCATTTGAAAAAATAAAAAATATATCTAAGTTGGTATAAAGACATCCTTACTGAGACGAGAAAAATAAGGATAAAAAAAATTTAAGAATTTGTTTTCATTTGGTTATTAAAATTAGTATTTGGTGGTTTAAACCAATAAAATATTTGGTTTGTTGAAATTTTGGAATTCAGTTTATTTTTCTGTTTTTATTTTATCTAATACAGCGGATAGTTCATGCATTTAAATTATTCAATTTTTAAAAATTGAAAATATGATTTATTTAATTATTTCACTAAAATTATATAGTTTTAGCTATTAAGGATAAAAAGTTTAAAGTTCTTGTCTATCAATTAAACCATTTTTTTTAATCCGAAAGATCAACAGACGTTGCTAACCATTTGGGGATAATTTTGCTGATATACTAAAGTATTTTTCTTTTTTAATTTTTCTCCTGCAATAAAAAATTTTGGGAATTAAATAACATATTTCAGAAAAGATGCAAATTGATAAGTGATAAGAGGATAACTTATATCAGAGTATTATACTGCTGATAGAGAGATATGCATTGTTGCAAGAAGACAATTATTCAAATTTAATTATGAAGATAAAAAAGAAAGCTAAAATCTAAATAAACAATAAATATGTGAGAAATTGAAGAGCATGGTGTAAGAAATACAAGAAAGAAAGAGCAGGAAAACTACCTTAATCTCATTAGCTGTACAGTAGAAGTGATTATTACAAAATTAAGACTTATTGGTCTGAATCTCATTACATATTAATATCAGATGTCCTTTTTGTGTTTGAATTTGGTCATAGTGTATGAGTTGATATAGTCCATGTCTTCTGCTTTCTTTGAGACAATTAAACATTGGCATCAGAGGCACTAACTCAGCTAGCTGGTGGTGCAAGAGGTGTTGGCTCTGGAGCCACCTGAGCACCCAAATGGCCATGACCAATGTTGCTTGGTTTTTCATCAAAACCCCAGCACTTGGCAGTTTTTATATCATCCTCGGCCATCAACCGTGAGAACTCCTCGCGATCGTACGTCATTGTTGCTCTTCCCCTAAACTCACAAGGAAGGTTGTCAACATCAAACAAAGACCTCATCAGCTCTACACTATCTTTATTTTTTGGATATACAAATTTCACCTTCTGGAAAGTTTTTGGATCTAGGAAATACTTGACAACCTATACAAATGGATGTGATTATAGGTTTCATCACACTAGATAAAGAATAATCTAATCTAACACAGAATTTTCAGAGATATACAGGTCAATAGCTTAAATTCATTATCATAAAATATTACAATAGCATTA
Source organism: Garcia nutans (assembly GCA_947685225.1). Taxonomy (NCBI): domain Eukaryota; kingdom Viridiplantae; phylum Streptophyta; class Magnoliopsida; order Malpighiales; family Euphorbiaceae; genus Garcia; species Garcia nutans. The sequence goes on along the minus strand of CANTUV010000009.1, from coordinate 26,618,165 downwards.
TCAACAGATTCTATCTACTCAACCAACAGATAGAGCTGACTAAAATGGACAATATTGAAATATAAAGCTTTTCTAATCATAAGATGCGTTTCTTTCCAAGCTTGAACAAAAATTTCTAACATATCTATTAGCAATATGGTAATCCTTAAATAAGTTGTCTGCATTTCATAGACCAAAATGTATGCAAATTAAGAAGGAGAACAAACCTTCCAGAATGCCTCAAAAATTCTAGGTGGATTATAAAGAAATGCAATAGCAAGCGTCTCAGGGTAGTGATTCTGTAAAATATTAATGATATCACGAGCTGTTCTAACAGAGATGCTGTTACTCAAGGACAATCCAGTGAAGTCTATAAGCCAAGACATTTGTTCTTGACCCCCGGCCTGGTTAAGGATACTATTTTCGATTAGATAGACCAAATGGCGAATATTGTCTTCTGCACAAGTTGTGTTCTGTCAAGCTTATAACAAAAGGTGTTCATCATTTTTACTTCATCAAGGAATAATGATAAAATTAGGAATTAGAAGCAAAATTGCAAACCTGCAATCCTGGCCTCATTATAAGCACAGTCCTCCCATATCAATCATGAAAATTTGCTCTGAAGACTTTACCTGTCTCACCTTCATGTGATACTTCGTGCTGCACAAATGGCAAGTCTATATAGCAAGGTGAGAGGATAATAGATCAAGTGAAATGAAAAGATTTGTAGCAAATGGAACATACCCAGCGGATTTCTTCAGGGTTATAAGTTGCCCTCCACTTGAGTGTCTCTTCCAACATTTTATGGGCCTTTTCAACATTCCAGCTTCGAGCTTCCAGGTATCTTCTCAGGCAGGCATCAGTGCAGTACTTCAAACTACGTCCGGATTGACATCCAAGAGCTGTCTTGAGTTCGCTGACCTGCTTGTTACTAAAATAAAATCAATTCCCATTTGCAATTTCTACAATCTTGTTATGCTTAGCTGAAATTGTGACTTATGTCACGTTCAAAGCCTTCATCTTATACACGAGTGCAACTGAAATGCACTGTTGTAACAATGGTTGAGCTAGAAATTCTATATCAATTCAGTGGATGAACCTTATAATTTGTAACTAACACACTCTCTGTCTATATATAATTTTTTATTAATAACTATCAAAATTTTAAATAAATTGTCTTTATTTATAAAAAATAAGTCATCTCATGAATACATTTTTTTTATACTGACAAGAAGTTATTAAAATTAAATATATTCAAAGATCAGCAACCAAGATCTGTGAATATAATTTAATTAACTTATTATGAACGGATAGATTATTTTTTCAAATTATACCTGCTTTTTTTTGCCTAATTTAAGTCTAAGACTAAATATACAAAATGGACCGCAGATAAACAATTATATAATAATTTAGTAAAAGAAGAAAAAAATTGTAAAACCTTTAATGATGAGATAGAAGTTTCTTATTACCTTTGCATCTTGTTGTGCAGCATCATTCTCTTGATGATTCTGTGAATGCTTTCTTCGCAGAAACATGTCGACTGTCGAAATGAATTCAATTAACAGTAGTAATTTTTATTGATATGCCAATTATTTTCACTTTATTTTTTCTCTTCTTAATTATTGCCATTGCCAAATCCAATATTTAGAAATGGAGATATATATGTGAAAATAAAAAAACTGAACAATTATGTAAATATAAGACTCTGTTCCACCATAGACAATCCAATAGTGGCAAAATTAATTAAAGTCAACCACTTCCCAAAAAAAAAAAATTAACAGACATCATATATATCATTTATCTCAAAAGGGAGCGGGTGAATCAACAATTCAACATAATAAATATATAAGAAATACCAACCTAATAATAGTGGTTGAAATCTGACGAAACCTTAAATTCTAATTTCTAATGTTAATGGTGGTCAAAGTTAAAAAAAAAAAAATTCTGACTACATTGATTCCTCTGAATCAAATAACAACCTGAACAACATAAGTTGTATATATCTGTACATGAACACCACAGTTACTCTAAAGAATCTCAAACACAAAGTACAAGCAAAAAGTAATCGATCACCATCAGAACCAAAAAGACCCGCCAAATATTGAATGCAACAGATCTAAAATGACCCACCACCATATTCCAAGGAAAACTCAAGAGAGAGAGAGAGAGAGATATGGGGAAAAAAAAACCCAATCAAGGTCAATGGATCTTCTCTAAATCCATAAACAACCATAACAAAAAAGAAAGAACATTAATATAGAATCGTCAATTTCATAATTGGAATGATTGATAGAGATACGAATGCTAGAGAGAGAGAGAGAGACAGAGAGAGAGAACTAACAAACCTGATGCAGCTAATGGAAGGAGATGTAGGCAATTAATGAGATGTGAAATCGACAGAGGCAATAAAGAAAAGGTTATTGGGTAAATTTAGAATGAGGTTCCTAAAAAGAGAGATGTCATTTATTTTTTTGTGAAGCAGGAGGAAGAGAGAAGAAATGATGAATTTATGTAGTGGGAAATGGAAAAGCAACTTTTTCAACTGGGAATCTTCAATCTACTGGATAGTGGGGTCCATACCAACACTAACGTCCATTTGCTTCACTTTCCAAATTGAGACATTTACATAAATACCACAAAAAAAATAATTTTTATTTTAAAAAAAACTAAAAAAAATAATAAATATTTATATTTTTATAAAAAATTAGTACAAAATTTAAAAAATATCTGGTTTCTCACTAAATCAAATTTTTTTAAAATATTTTTTTTATCACTACAATTAATATTTTATTTCAATTTTTATTTTTTTTTCAAACTTCACTATCATAATTTTTTACTAATAAAATTAAATTTATTGGCTGTCATACTAATAAGATGTCTTATAGAAACAATCAATCAAGAGAATATTAGTAACTAAAATATGTGATTTTGATACATTTTGGATAATTGATTTGCAACATTCCATAAATAAATTAGTTGTTGAACTTTCAGTTCTTATTAATTTCTGCATATATCAAAATTGGACAAAGTTAGTATATTTTAATTAATCTCTTGCGCTTTTAGTTATGTTCATTCATCTTTCCCTTGAGCATAAAAAACACAAAAAAAAAATCATCAGACAAGAATTTTCTGATTTTTTAATGGATGTTCATTTATATTATTAATAATATGTCATTTCATGTTTGAACCTAGATGACCAAGACGATCATGCCAAAGTATAAAAATTCTGAGATCTATGCACTTCAAGTGCATATAGTACATTTCGGTTTAATTTGAAAACAAAATTAATTAAATAAAGTATCTTTAGGCTTAATTTTGAAAAAAAATTGATTAAATCAAATATCTTTAGATTTAATTTAGAAAAAAGATTGGTTAAACCAGGTATATTAAGGTTTAATTGGAAAAGATTGATTTTTAGATTTTTTTTTTTTTGAAATGATTGATTTTTAGATTTGGGCATCTTTAAAATATAATTTTGAGTTCAATTTTAGGTCCATTTCAAACTTTTAGGTCCAATTTAGGTTCATATTAAGGTCCAAAAGGATAAGTGTCCAAATTCCATTATTTAAGTCTGTTTAAGTCTAATTCCAAATTTAAAGCATAAAGGATGGGTTTTGGATTCATGGAAAAATCTATTTAAATATTAAAACATTGATTAAAAGGAAAGAGTTTAGAAATTTACCTTCTTTGAAGCCCTTGATAGTGGAGGTCTTAGAGTATGGCTAGATCATAGTTACACATTTGTTTAGGTTTTAGGTTGCTAAAGAAGCAATTGACTCGAGGCGGTTTAAGGAAAACATAGCCTCAAGTTGACCAATACCCAAGCTTGTAAAGGAAACAAGCTTTAGACAGTTCGCACTAAGGAAGATTGAACCTTTTCCTTGAAAGAAAAAAGAGGGAGAAAAGATGAAACAACTAGCAATTATGTTTACTTGGTTGAGTAAAGTGAGTGAAAATGAGGTGGGGAGTGCCTATTTATAGAGTTTTGGAAGGTTAAATCAGAATTTTTGGAAAAAGTCAAATTAGGGTGTTGCGGCAAATTTTTGTCCTCGTGCTGTAAAATTTTGGCTTTTGATTACATCATGTGTGCCACTGTGACTGTCGTGCAACAACCCTACGGCAATCACAACCAATGGGCCCATTGAGCTACCCCAACGGGCCAATTGCTCCGTAGTCAACTTTTAAAGGCCTGTTTTCCTTTGTCTGACGTCTGTTTTGAAGATTCAAATTGCATTGTGATTGTAACGGATTAAATAATATTGGTAAAAAATTAAGGGTTCATAATAATAAGTTTATATAATGGTGTAAATTAGCTTGAGATAAGAACATATAATTAGAAAATTACAATTATAATCTAAATAAGATAAAGTTAATCATAACCTAGATAAGATGAAATTAATTCAACTAAGTAGTAATCTACATATTTCCTAACAAAAACTAAAATTTATAATATTTATATATATATTTTTTTTACTTATGAGAAAATGAAAATAAAACTTGACTTGGCAAAACAAAGGAGCTCTTTTGGTACATTAAATTGGTTTTTTTAGTTAATTTTATTTTTTCTATTGTCCTTTCACTTTAATGCATGTATTTTTTTATTATTCAATTATAATGCATTTTATATGTTTGTTAAAATGATTTAAATGAAAATTTTATTCTTTTATAATTTTTCTATTTTTCTTTTCATTTTGTATTTCCCGAGTCAATATATCTCCTTTCTTTTAAATTATATTTATTTCATTTTAATTAATTTGTATATGTTTTGTTTGTGATAGATTAGTGATGTATATATTAAACAACTTATACGCAAAATGTACAAGATATATACACCATTATTATGCAATATATAAATATTGAAACAAAACATATACACAACATATCCACTATATAAACACTATTATTATGCAACATATGGACTATAACAAAACAAAATACATTATATATATAGTATAATTATGCAAAATATAAAGTTTATATATATTTTATCTATTGGAAGTCAACATATACACAACATTTATATTATAATTAAGCAACATATAAATGTTGAAATACAATATTTACACAATATGTAAATAATATATATACTATAATTAAGTAATAAATAAAGTATGTATATTTTTTTACTTGGAAGTCAACATATACACAATATGTGCATGACATAAAAATTATAATTAAGTAATATATAAAGGCTATATATATTTTTTACTTGGAATTCGACATATATATGATATATACACTATAATTAAGCAATACATAAAGTTTGTATTTTTTTTCTCTCTTTGAAGTCAACATATGCACAACATATACAAAACATATACATTAAAATTAAGTAACATTTAAAGGTTATATAAATACACTACAACTTTAATGATTTATTTTATCAAATATTTTTATGTATTTAATTTTTTATATAAATTTTGTAAATCTTATTTACTATTTGAAATCAAAATTAAAGTTTTACCTTAATTTATATAAAATTAATACATTTTATGTGTTCCAAAAGTAATTTAAAATACTAATTTTTATTAATTTTTACTGGAATATATTCATCTAATAGCAATAAAAAATGAAAAAGATGAAAATTAAAGAAAAGTGAAAGTTAATTTAAAAAAATAAAAATATATAAAATGAGTTTGATTTTACTTTTAGAGGATGGGAGAAGTATCGTGTTGTAGTTTTGTAATTTAAGAAAGTTTCTTTTGTCCAAATGAAAAATTTTATTAAAGCATCCTATTTTTAAAAGTGAAATTCTTTTTAAGGATAGTTATGTAAAAGTCTAAAAATAAATTAATAAAGAGAAACTGTGAGATTCATTTTACATTTTCAAATAAATATAATAGGATCCATTTAATGGGTATTATATTGACACTTTTTAAGCAGCCATAAATACTCTAGTTTTCATAGGATATGCTTTATTTTCATTAAATTTTTTTATAATCACCTATATTAAAATGATTGATAAGAAAAATACACACATTACAAAATTATTGCTATAAATTCTAATAAAAATAAAATGTGTCTCAATAAACACTTAGTATTATAATGATACTAACCAACATTTAGTATTATAATGATACTAACCAATCTCATTTCTAGGGTAGGCATACAACGGTTAACCGACTAAAAACTCAAGTTGGTTAATCGATTGTAGGTTAACTATGGCCAGTTCAGTTGAGGATTATAACAGTTTTTGAATTTCAATCAGTTAACGGTTAACCGAATCTAATTGCTTGATTAACTAATAACCAAGCAGGATAAGAAAATGCAACATTCTCAATTCAATCTTCCCCCTCTCCAAAAGAGCAAAACATCAAACCCTAAAGGCTAAAACACTCTTCTCACCCAAACTCACTAGCTTCTCAAACACAAACCCACAGGCCAACCTTCCGCGCATCCTCCACAGCCATCGCCACTACGAACATCGTGTTTGTTTTTTTCTTAATTTTTTTATTCAAGCAATTTTTAATTTCTTGTTCTGGGGTTTCTTTGTTTATTTGAATAAATTGTTCTTGTTGTTTCCTTTGAAGGAATATTAATAATGAGATCGGAAGCTTTCAATGTTAGGTTGGGATTTAATAAATTTTGCAATTCAGTAGACTAGTATTGGCTAATTTCAATTTTATTAGCTATTTCATTGGCTTTGCGATTGCATTTCTGGATATTCTTTCAATTTGTTGTAGCTATATAATACATATATATGATATGTTTTATTGGATATTTGAGAATGAATATTGCTTAAGAACACCTACCATCAATCTTATCATCTCTCATTAGATCATACTTGAATGATCTATTTTGCTCATTATACCTCTCAAATGCCCTCTTAAATTTTTCATTCATGTCCAACATAAGATATGTGGAATTCTACCTAGTGGGGATACCCATGGCCAATAATCCCTTGCACCAAATCCCTTCCATCTTGACACACTCCTTAAACTTGGCTAATCTACATGGTGAGACTCTAATATGTTTTACAACACATCTCACCTTATCTATAGACTCAAAAATATCACTCAACCCCTTCACAACTATCAAGTTCACAACGTGAGCCACACACCTCGTGCAAATACCTACCCCCACCCCCAATATAGTTGGACCCCATTTAGATATTTTCATCCTCAAACTTGATACAATATTATTATAGGAAGCACTGTTAACCATAACAGTCATAACATAGTCTAATCCCCAATCAAGCAAATATTTTTCTACACTTTGACTCAAATCCTCATCCTTATGACTTGTAATTAGAAAAAAATTAATCACTTTTTTGCACAAGTTCAAATTCTTTTCTATAAAATGTGTAATGAGACGCATATAATTAATTCATTAAACCAAAGTCTAAGTATTTGTGGAAAACACACTCCGAAGTAATCATTTTTCAACATCTTTTTAATATTTTTTTTCATCAGCAAAAAATTCAAACATATCTCTAGTCAAAGTTCTTCTAAAAGGAACAAAAAATTTAGGATAAAGTTGACGAATAAATTTTCTAAACCCAGGATCTTCTACAAATTTCAAAGGCAATTCACACTCAATTACCAACATATCTAATCCTTTATATAAGCAAATTGATAAAATTTCCAATTAATTAAGCTACCATCCCCTGATTAAGCAGTCAATTTCATTTGCTTTGCATCCCTTCCATTACTTGGGTTACCTTGACAACTAGTCGTGTGATATTTCAATGCATTAGTTTCATTCTTTTTTGAATCACAAAAAAACTTCCTATCACAAAACTTACATTGCACTTTTACTTAACTGTCCTCATCTTCAAACTTGTCACCGAATTGTAGCCAAACTTGTGATTTATCCTTTGTTTTCTTCTTTTTGGAAGGGATAACATTGTGTGTCCCCATGCTTGATAGGGGACCAGAATGTATTTCCTCATCATGAACCTCATTGTGACTCGCCATCTGCATTACAATACTAGAAAAAAAGCCATTACCAAGTTTGTCATCCATTCAATTTATCTATTTCTAGTTCACATCATTATTAACAGTAATTAGTTTCATTAGTAATCAACTTGTCAACAATGCACCAAGGGAAGTAACAAAAACAAAAAGCATTTGATCATTATAAGTAATTTCTTAAAAATAAGAACAAGTTAATTAATTAAGTCAAACTTTAAGGATGAAATGTGTAATATCCCAAATTGTACCCTAGGAGTATTGGATTAATTGTTGGATTAATTGTTGATATTAATTGGATTTTGTGTTTAAGCTAAATTGAAAGAGAATAAGGAATATTAGAAAGTGTATATGTGGTGTATATGAGTTATATATGTTTGCAAGTCAAAGGAAGAGAGTATTGTTATTATTTAATTGTGTTTAAGAATTAATTAAGTGAGTTTTGTGTAGTGGGAGAAGATATTTTATTTGTTTAATATTAAATGAAGGTGGAGAGGGTTTTAAGGAAGTGGTTGGAGAGAGAGAGAGTTGACTTGTCTTTGGCTTGTTCTTCTTTCCTTCTTTTCACGTGACAGCCATTCCTTCTTTTCCTTTTTCCCTTTTCATTTCCTGTGTTCTTCGGCCAGCAGAAACAAGAGAGAGAGGAAGAGAGTTAGCTCTCCAAGATCAAGAGTAGAGAAGTTTTCAAGAGTTCAAGGAAGGGATTTAAGAGTTTCTTCTTCTTTGGTAAGTGTTTTCTTGACTCTTTGTGTTGTTTTGGGTTTATGGATATTTGATGGTTTGAGTTGGTTGTTTGAGATGTGTTTTTGAGTACTTGGTTCTTGGGTTTATGGATTTTGAAGTTTGATTGAGGAAAAGAGTAAGGTTGTTGGTAAGGTAGAGATGTGTTGGTGCTAAAGATTTGTAATGATAAGTATGAGTGGTGATTTGAGTTTGATATATTTATGTTTTGAGTTGTTTTGTGGTTGTTGTAAGTATAACTACATTATTGCATTCATTTATAAGATGTTGGAATTTGAAACATGTGAGTGTTAGGGTGTTAAGAGCATTAATGCATTGTGGATGCATGTGGTTAATGTTATGTAAATATTGTGATTAACATGTAAATAAGTGTTGAGGATGTTGTTTGTGTCCATTTGAATGAGGTTATAATGTGTTTGAAGTTAACCAAAAGAGATAAAACTGCTAAATTTAGGGTTTATGCATGAGACCCGTAGTTTGGGACGGTCGCTATTGTTGACGTGCGGTCGCGACTTAGGTCGGGCTTGTGACCGCGAACCCTACTGTGATTAAGTTGCATCTTGTGATTTTGAAGTGCGGTCGCGACTTAGGTCGGACTCCTGACCGCGAAACTTACTGTGATAATGTTTTCTCTTTGATTGTGCAGTGCGGTCGCGACTTAGGTCGGGCTTGTGACCGCGAAACCTACTGTAAAAGGTTTCGTCTTTTGATTAAGCAGCGCGGTCGTATTTTGGTCTGGTGCGACCGCGAGAACCATTCTGTTTTACTTTATTTAAGTAATCAAATTTTGCAACAAGACTCTAAAACACATGTTAAATAGATCATTTGTCTAACATTATTAATGAATTATGGAATGTGAAATAATATGGGATGTAATATGATTTGTGGAATATGTGATGCCATTGTGATTGGCAATTATGAATCAAATGTGATGTGAAGCCATTGTGATTGGTTATGATGATTCAATTGAGAATGAAATGAATAAATAAATTGTGTGACTAATGTATTATTCCATTTTCAGAGTTTGTTGTTGGTGGCATGCCTAAAATGAGTAACAATCTCTTGAAGTTAGGTTGGATTTGATCCTTGAAGCCAAGTTGGGTTGAAGTTTAACATGTTATACTCCCCTTGAAGCTTGGTTGGGTCTAATCCTTGAAGCCTAATTGAGATGTTACAACCCTTGAAGCTAGGTTGGATTGGTTCTTGAAGCCAAGTTGGGTAGATGCTTAGCATGCTTTGCTCCCCTTGAAGCTTGGTTGAACCAAATCCTTGAAGCCTAGTTGGGATTATGATATTGATAAATGAAATAACAAACCAAAACATTAACTCTGAAAGTTGAATAGCATATTAGTGTGTGTGTTGGGCCCATGTATGTCTTTGTTTAATATGAGTCATGAATTAATGAAGTGATTGTGTAATGAGATATATGGAAGGATGTTAGAATGTGATTGTTTATATATATGAGGTATATGAAATATAAAGGTATGATGTTACCTTTCCATCTATGATTGGATTATTATGAATGAAATGTGTGGCATTGTATTGCACTAAAGTATAATGTATGCATGATTGGTATTACTAAGCCCTTGGCTTAGCGCGATAGTGTTAATCGCGCAGGTAACAGAGTTGAGCCTGAGAGTTCTTCAAGACCTAGAGTGTCTAGGCAGTGAGAAGTTGATTGTGGACTTAAAGATCAGGAAGAGCTGCCAATCATGTAAAACTCCTTATGTTTTGTAAAGTAATGGATTTAATGTATATGTACAAATATTGTAAACTTGGATTTGGATATATATACATATGTAAACATTTTATAAATTCCGCTGTGTACTAAGAACTGTTTATATTCATTTGGTTTTGGATAACAAGTTAATTATTATATTTTCTATATTGTATACAAAGAAAGATTTCTTTATGTTTTGGAAAAGATTTAAATTGGTTAAGGAAACCGTAGCATTTCTATATTCGGTATACGTATGTTACATTGTGATGGTATGTGATGTGCGTATATGGGATCTAGGGGTGTTACAATTGTTTTGGTATCAGAGCCTAGGTTTGAGATTCTCAACCTAGGTAAAATGTAAGGAAAAAGAATATTTTGACTTTAAAAGAAGTTTTTAAATGAAATACATGGTTGGGATTGGCAGTCCCTGATCTTTAATTAGTCGTATTCTATTGTGTTGCAGAGATAGGTTGTGATGGATTCTCACATACGTCAGGCTATAGAGGGTAGTGAGGGGAGTGTAGCTCCGGATGAGGTTAGAGGTGGTACTAGAGTGGATAGTGCTGGAGAGGCACCTGCCTCGGTGTCAGGAGGATTAGTTGGTGATGAGGTTCCACCAGTTTGGTTCAGGCACATGATGGAGGCAATGAGACAAGCACCAGTGCAACCACAGCCACCCCCACAGCCTTTGGTATCGGTGAGACAGTATGATAAGTTGCGGAAGTATGGAGCAGAAGATTTTCTAGGTACAATTGATCCAGCTGTTGCTGAACAGTGGCTAGACAAAGTACAGAGGATATTTGTTCAGTTACAGGCCACTCCAGAGGAAAGGTTTGATTATGCCAGATCATTATTGCAGAAGGATGCATACAATTGGTGGAAGACAGTGCCACATGCTATGGATGATCCTCCAACATTGTCATATGCTGATTTTCTGCGAGAGTTTGAATCGAAGTATACTCCGAGGGAGTATAAGGATGGGAAGAAGATCGAGTTTTTAAGCTTGAAGCAAGATCATCAGACTGTGACCGAATATGAGTTAGAGTTTGTCCGGTTGAGCCAGTATGCTGGGGGTATTATATCGGATGAGATAGATAGATGCCGGAGATTTGAAGAGGGGTTGAGGCCTTCTCTTATGTGTCATGTGGCCGGATCTAGATATCATGATTTTTCACAGCTTGTGGCTGCAGCTCGAAGTGTGGAAAGAGCTCAGTGTATTGCAATTGCTTCAGAGGAAGAGACTAGGGTTAGGAGACCCCATTTTGAGGCCGGGTCTTCATCGGCGAAGAGAGGTAAAGGAAGTTTTACTTCTCGGTTTAGTAGGAGTCAGAGGCCAGCTGGTAGGCCGGTACAGTTTCAGAGACAGAGATCTAGACCTACAGTTTCAGTGGCGAGTGCTCCGACCTCAGGGATTCAGAGATCCACTTTACCAGTATGCTTTCATTGTGGTAGGTCACATGGTGGTCCTTGTTGGAAGACTGGTGTGTCAGGGGTATGTTTTAGGTGTGGATCGCCTGAGCATTTTGTCAGAGATTGTCCTGAGAGGCAAGAGCAGATGTCAGTTGATACCGCAGCTTCTCGACCTAGTTTGAGGGGAGGTCGGGGAGGTAGAGTTTTCAGCAGAGGAGGTAGATCGGGGTTCAGTGCTAGAGGAGGTTCTGCATCCAGGGAGAGTAGACCAGAGGAGGCTGGATCTTCTCAGAGGATGTATGTGATGCAGAGGCAACCGGATGCTTCAGCAGTCATAGCTGGTATTTTCTCTTTATTTGATATCTCAGTACTTGCTTTGATTGACCCTGGATCCACGCATTCATACATTAGTGCATCTGTTTTGCCTGTGTCTGAATTGCATGTTGAATCCCTAGGATTTGATGTATTGGTGACAAATCCTATAGGTCATAGTATGGTTGTTAATAGAGTGCACCGAGATAGTGCAATAGTTGTTCAAGGTGAGAAGTTTCTTGGAGATTTGATTGTAATGCCATTTAAGGAATTTGATGTGATCCTAGGCATGGACTGGTTAGCTAGACATGGAGCTGTGGTAGATTGTAAAAAGAAAGTTGTTTCCTTGAGAACTGATGATGGTAGAGAGGTGATTGTATCTAGTGAGCAGGGACAGTTAGCATCTTTGTTTGTCTCAGCTGTTGCAGCCAGGAGGTTGATTAGAAAAGGGTGTGATGCCTACCTTGCCCATGTGTTGGATACAAGAGTAGTGAGTGCTCGACTTGATGATATAGCTACAGTTGCTGAGTTTCCGGATGTTTTCCCAGAGGAGTTGCCAGGATTGCCTCCTGAGAGAGAGGTGGAGTTTGGTATTGATTTGTTGCCAGATACCACTCCTATCTCTATTACCCCTTATAGAATAGCACCTGTTGAACTGAGAGAACTGAAGGTGCAGTTGCAGGAGTTGTTGGATAAAGGATTCATTCGTCCCAGTGTTTCACCATGGGGAGCTCCTGTGTTGTTTGTAAAGAAGAAGGATGGTACTATGAGGTTGTGTATCGATTATAGGCAATTGAATAAAGTGACTATCAAGAATAAATATCCTTTGCCTAGAATTGATGATCTCTTTGATCAGTTGAAGGGAGCAGCTGTATTCTCTAAGATTGATTTGAGATCAGGGTACCATCAGTTGAGGGTCAGAGCTGAGGATACTCCTAAGACAGCTTTTCGAACCAGGTATGGGCATTATGAGTTTTTGGTGATGCCTTTTGGTTTGACGAATGCACCTGCCGCTTTTATGGATTTGATGAATAGGGTGTTTAGACCCTATCTTGATCAGTTTGTGGTGGTGTTTATAGATGATATTTTGGTGTATTCTCGTAATGAGGAAGAACATGATAAGCATTTGAGGATTGTGTTGCAAATCTTGAGAGAGAAGCAGTTGTATGCTAAGTTGTCAAAGTGTGAATTCTGGCTTGATCAAGTAGCTTTTCTTGGTCATATAGTTTCTGCTGATGGCATTAGAGTTGACCCGAGTAAAGTTGAAGCTATTCTGAATTGGTGTCCACCGAAGTCTGTGACTGAAGTTAGAAGTTTTCTGGGTTTGGCAGGCTATTATCGGCGGTTTGTAAAAGGTTTTTCTTTGATAGCTACTCCACTTACCAGATTACTTCGAAAAGGAGTGAGATTTGTGTGGACTGATCAGTGTCAAGCTAGCTTTGAGCAGTTGAAGGAGATGTTAACTCAAGCTCCTGTTCTCACTTTGCCTATAGAAGACAAACCATATGTGATTTATAGTGATGCTTCACATCATGGTTTGGGTTGTGTGCTGATGCAAGAGGGTAAAGTGGTAGCTTATGCTTCTCGTCAGTTGAAGCCGCACGAGCTCAATTATCCGACTCATGATTTGGAGTTAGCGGCTATTGTGTTTGCTTTGAAGATTTGGCGACACTATCTGTATGGAGAGAAATGTTTTATCTATACCGACCATAAAAGTTTGAAATATTTGGGAGTTCAGAAGGAGCTTAATCTTCGTCAGAGAAGATGGTTGGAATTGATTAAAGACTACGACTGTTTGATTGATTATCATCCAGGTAAAGCAAATGTTGTTGCTGATGCCTTGAGTCGGAAGTCTTTAGCAGGTTTGACTGTGTATTCGCTCTCGTTGCTTGTTGAGTTGAGGGTATTGCATGCTAGCTTCATATCTTGTGATGATGGTGCATTGTTGGCACAATTACAATTGAAGCCAGTGTTGTTAGATCAGATTAAGGAGGCTCAGTTGACTGATAAGAAGATTCAGAAAGTTGTTTCTGATTGCCAAAAAGGAGAGAGCCGAGATTTTGTTGTGAGAGATGATGGTAGTTTGTGGTTTAAGAATAGATTGTGTGTGCCTGATGATGATAGCTTGAGGAAGATTATTTTAGAAGAAGCACACCAATCAGTGTTTGCTATGCATCCAGGTAGTACGAAGATGTACCATGATTTGAGACAGCATTATTGGTGGTCCGGTATGAAGAGAGACATTGCGGAGTTTGTGTCTAGATGTCTCACATGTCAGAAGGTTAAAGCAGAGCATCAAGTTCCAACTGGGTTGCTTCAACCTTTGTCAGTACCTGAATGGAAGTGGGAGAGAGTAACAATGGATTTTGTTTCAGGGTTACCTTGGACACAGAGGAAGCATGATGCTATTTGGGTAATTGTTGATAGGTTGACTAAGGCAGCTCATTTTCTTCCAGTTCGGATGGATTACTCTCTTGAGAGATTAGCTGAGCTGTATATCCACGAGATTGTGAGATTGCATGGTGTCCCAATTTCTATAGTGTCTGATCGAGATCCGAGATTTACTTCGAGGTTTTGGAATAGTTTGCAGAGTGCTTTGGGTTCTCGATTGCACTTCAGTACTGCTTTCCATCCGCAGTCAGATGGACAGTCAGAGAGAGTGATACAGATTATCGAGGATATGTTAAGAAGCTGTGTCATTGATTTTTCTGGTGGTTGGGATAGATTTTTGCCTCTTGTGGAATTTGCTTACAATAACAGTCATCAATCTAGCATTGGTATGGCACCATTCGAAGCATTGTATGGAAGAAGGTGTAGGACACCTTTGTGTTGGAATGAAACCGGTGAAGGTAAGTTGATTAGTCCTGATTTGGTTAAAGAGACTGAGGAAAAGGTAAAGATCATTCGAGATAGATTGAAAACAGCTTCAGACCGACAGAAGTCTTATTCGGATTTAAAAAGGAGAGATATTGAGTATTCTATGGGAGATAAAGTATTTTTGAAAGTATCTCCTTGGAAAAAGATCTTGAGGTTTGGTCAGAAAGGGAAATTGAGTCCTCGTTTCATTGGACCGTATGAGATCTTGGAAAGAGTAGGACCGGTTGCTTATCGACTTGCTTTGCCACCTGAGTTGGATAGGATCCATAATGTATTCTATGTTTCTATGTTGAGGAGGTACAGGTCGGATCCATCTCATGTGTTGTCGATCGAATCTGTTGAAGTGAGTCCAGATCTAACATTTGAAGAGGAACCAATTGCTATCTTGGCACGTGAAGTGAAAGAATTGAGAAACAAGAAAGTGCCACTTGTGAAAGTTCTATGGAAGAACCATAGGAGAGAAGAGGCTACTTGGCAAAGTGAGCAATCTATGCGAGACCAGTATCCTCAATTGTTTCGGACTTGATTTCAGGTAATTTCGAGGACGAAATTCTCTTAAGAGGGGGAGAATTGTAATATCCCAAATTGTACCCTAGGAGTATTGGATTAATTGTTGGATTAATTGTTGATATTAATTGGATTTTGTGTTTAAGCTAAATTGAAAGAGAATAAGGAATATTAGAAAGTGTATATGTGGTGTATATGAGTTATATATGTTTGCAAGTCAAAGGAAGAGAGTATTGTTATTATTTAATTGTGTTTAAGAATTAATTAAGTGAGTTTTGTGTAGTGGGAGAAGATATTTTATTTGTTTAATATTAAATGAAGGTGGAGAGGGTTTTAAGGAAGTGGTTGGAGAGAGAGAGAGTTGACTTGTCTTTGGCTTGTTCTTCTTTCCTTCTTTTCACGTGACAGCCATTCCTTCTTTTCCTTTTTCCCTTTTCATTTCCTGTGTTCTTCGGCCAGCAGAAACAAGAGAGAGAGGAAGAGAGTTAGCTCTCCAAGATCAAGAGTAGAGAAGTTTTCAAGAGTTCAAGGAAGGGATTTAAGAGTTTCTTCTTCTTTGGTAAGTGTTTTCTTGACTCTTTGTGTTGTTTTGGGTTTATGGATATTTGATGGTTTGAGTTGGTTGTTTGAGATGTGTTTTTGAGTACTTGGTTCTTGGGTTTATGGATTTTGAAGTTTGATTGAGGAAAAGAGTAAGGTTGTTGGTAAGGTAGAGATGTGTTGGTGCTAAAGATTTGTAATGATAAGTATGAGTGGTGATTTGAGTTTGATATATTTATGTTTTGAGTTGTTTTGTGGTTGTTGTAAGTATAACTACATTATTGCATTCATTTATAAGATGTTGGAATTTGAAACATGTGAGTGTTAGGGTGTTAAGAGCATTAATGCATTGTGGATGCATGTGGTTAATGTTATGTAAATATTGTGATTAACATGTAAATAAGTGTTGAGGATGTTGTTTGTGTCCATTTGAATGAGGTTATAATGTGTTTGAAGTTAACCAAAAGAGATAAAACTGCTAAATTTAGGGTTTATGCATGAGACCCGTAGTTTGGGACGGTCGCTATTGTTGACGTGCGGTCGCGACTTAGGTCGGGCTTGTGACCGCGAACCCTACTGTGATTAAGTTGCATCTTGTGATTTTGAAGTGCGGTCGCGACTTAGGTCGGACTCCTGACCGCGAAACTTACTGTGATAATGTTTTCTCTTTGATTGTGCAGTGCGGTCGCGACTTAGGTCGGGCTTGTGACCGCGAAACCTACTGTAAAAGGTTTCGTCTTTTGATTAAGCAGCGCGGTCGTATTTTGGTCTGGTGCGACCGCGAGAACCATTCTGTTTTACTTTATTTAAGTAATCAAATTTTGCAACAAGACTCTAAAACACATGTTAAATAGATCATTTGTCTAACATTATTAATGAATTATGGAATGTGAAATAATATGGGATGTACTATGATTTGTGGAATATGTGATGCCATTGTGATTGGCAATTATGAATCAAATGTGATGTGAAGCCATTGTGATTGGTTATGATGATTCAATTGAGAATGAAATGAATAAATAAATTGTGTGACTAATGTATTATTCCATTTTCAGAGTTTGTTGTTGGTGGCATGCCTAAAATGAGTAACAATCTCTTGAAGTTAGGTTGGATTTGATCCTTGAAGCCAAGTTGGGTTGAAGTTTAACATGTTATACTCCCCTTGAAGCTTGGTTGGGTCTAATCCTTGAAGCCTAATTGAGATGTTACAACCCTTGAAGCTAGGTTGGATTGGTTCTTGAAGCCAAGTTGGGTAGATGCTTAGCATGCTTTGCTCCCCTTGAAGCTTGGTTGAACCAAATCCTTGAAGCCTAGTTGGGATTATGATATTGATAAATGAAATAACAAACCAAAACATTAACTCTGAAAGTTGAATAGCATATTAGTGTGTGTGTTGGGCCCATGTATGTCTTTGTTTAATATGAGTCATGAATTAATGAAGTGATTGTGTAATGAGATATATGGAAGGATGTTAGAATGTGATTGTTTATATATATGAGGTATATGAAATATAAAGGTATGATGTTACCTTTCCATCTATGATTGGATTATTATGAATGAAATGTGTGGCATTGTATTGCACTAAAGTATAATGTATGCATGATTGGTATTACTAAGCCCTTGGCTTAGCGCGATAGTGTTAATCGCGCAGGTAACAGAGTTGAGCCTGAGAGTTCTTCAAGACCTAGAGTGTCTAGGCAGTGAGAAGTTGATTGTGGACTTAAAGATCAGGAAGAGCTGCCAATCATGTAAAACTCCTTATGTTTTGTAAAGTAATGGATTTAATGTATATGTACAAATATTGTAAACTTGGATTTGGATATATATACATATGTAAACATTTTATAAATTCCGCTGTGTACTAAGAACTGTTTATATTCATTTGGTTTTGGATAACAAGTTAATTATTATATTTTCTATATTGTATACAAAGAAAGATTTCTTTATGTTTTGGAAAAGATTTAAATTGGTTAAGGAAACCGTAGCATTTCTATATTCGGTATACGTATGTTACATTGTGATGGTATGTGATGTGCGTATATGGGATCTAGGGGTGTTACAATTGTTTTGGTATCAGAGCCTAGGTTTGAGATTCTCAACCTAGGTAAAATGTAAGGAAAAAGAATATTTTGACTTTAAAAGAAGTTTTTAAATGAAATACATGGTTGGGATTGGCAGTCCCTGATCTTTAATTAGTCGTATTCTATTGTGTTGCAGAGATAGGTTGTGATGGATTCTCACATACGTCAGGCTATAGAGGGTAGTGAGGGGAGTGTAGCTCCGGATGAGGTTAGAGGTGGTACTAGAGTGGATAGTGCTGGAGAGGCACCTGCCTCGGTGTCAGGAGGATTAGTTGGTGATGAGGTTCCACCAGTTTGGTTCAGGCACATGATGGAGGCAATGAGACAAGCACCAGTGCAACCACAGCCACCCCCACAGCCTTTGGTATCGGTGAGACAGTATGATAAGTTGCGGAAGTATGGAGCAGAAGATTTTCTAGGTACAATTGATCCAGCTGTTGCTGAACAGTGGCTAGACAAAGTACAGAGGATATTTGTTCAGTTACAGGCCACTCCAGAGGAAAGGTTTGATTATGCCAGATCATTATTGCAGAAGGATGCATACAATTGGTGGAAGACAGTGCCACATGCTATGGATGATCCTCCAACATTGTCATATGCTGATTTTCTGCGAGAGTTTGAATCGAAGTATACTCCGAGGGAGTATAAGGATGGGAAGAAGATCGAGTTTTTAAGCTTGAAGCAAGATCATCAGACTGTGACCGAATATGAGTTAGAGTTTGTCCGGTTGAGCCAGTATGCTGGGGGTATTATATCGGATGAGATAGATAGATGCCGGAGATTTGAAGAGGGGTTGAGGCCTTCTCTTATGTGTCATGTGGCCGGATCTAGATATCATGATTTTTCACAGCTTGTGGCTGCAGCTCGAAGTGTGGAAAGAGCTCAGTGTATTGCAATTGCTTCAGAGGAAGAGACTAGGGTTAGGAGACCCCATTTTGAGGCCGGGTCTTCATCGGCGAAGAGAGGTAAAGGAAGTTTTACTTCTCGGTTTAGTAGGAGTCAGAGGCCAGCTGGTAGGCCGGTACAGTTTCAGAGACAGAGATCTAGACCTACAGTTTCAGTGGCGAGTGCTCCGACCTCAGGGATTCAGAGATCCACTTTACCAGTATGCTTTCATTGTGGTAGGTCACATGGTGGTCCTTGTTGGAAGACTGGTGTGTCAGGGGTATGTTTTAGGTGTGGATCGCCTGAGCATTTTGTCAGAGATTGTCCTGAGAGGCAAGAGCAGATGTCAGTTGATACCGCAGCTTCTCGACCTAGTTTGAGGGGAGGTCGGGGAGGTAGAGTTTTCAGCAGAGGAGGTAGATCGGGGTTCAGTGCTAGAGGAGGTTCTGCATCCAGGGAGAGTAGACCAGAGGAGGCTGGATCTTCTCAGAGGATGTATGTGATGCAGAGGCAACCGGATGCTTCAGCAGTCATAGCTGGTATTTTCTCTTTATTTGATATCTCAGTACTTGCTTTGATTGACCCTGGATCCACGCATTCATACATTAGTGCATCTGTTTTGCCTGTGTCTGAATTGCATGTTGAATCCCTAGGATTTGATGTATTGGTGACAAATCCTATAGGTCATAGTATGGTTGTTAATAGAGTGCACCGAGATAGTGCAATAGTTGTTCAAGGTGAGAAGTTTCTTGGAGATTTGATTGTAATGCCATTTAAGGAATTTGATGTGATCCTAGGCATGGACTGGTTAGCTAGACATGGAGCTGTGGTAGATTGTAAAAAGAAAGTTGTTTCCTTGAGAACTGATGATGGTAGAGAGGTGATTGTATCTAGTGAGCAGGGACAGTTAGCATCTTTGTTTGTCTCAGCTGTTGCAGCCAGGAGGTTGATTAGAAAAGGGTGTGATGCCTACCTTGCCCATGTGTTGGATACAAGAGTAGTGAGTGCTCGACTTGATGATATAGCTACAGTTGCTGAGTTTCCGGATGTTTTCCCAGAGGAGTTGCCAGGATTGCCTCCTGAGAGAGAGGTGGAGTTTGGTATTGATTTGTTGCCAGATACCACTCCTATCTCTATTACCCCTTATAGAATAGCACCTGTTGAACTGAGAGAACTGAAGGTGCAGTTGCAGGAGTTGTTGGATAAAGGATTCATTCGTCCCAGTGTTTCACCATGGGGAGCTCCTGTGTTGTTTGTAAAGAAGAAGGATGGTACTATGAGGTTGTGTATCGATTATAGGCAATTGAATAAAGTGACTATCAAGAATAAATATCCTTTGCCTAGAATTGATGATCTCTTTGATCAGTTGAAGGGAGCAGCTGTATTCTCTAAGATTGATTTGAGATCAGGGTACCATCAGTTGAGGGTCAGAGCTGAGGATACTCCTAAGACAGCTTTTCGAACCAGGTATGGGCATTATGAGTTTTTGGTGATGCCTTTTGGTTTGACGAATGCACCTGCCGCTTTTATGGATTTGATGAATAGGGTGTTTAGACCCTATCTTGATCAGTTTGTGGTGGTGTTTATAGATGATATTTTGGTGTATTCTCGTAATGAGGAAGAACATGATAAGCATTTGAGGATTGTGTTGCAAATCTTGAGAGAGAAGCAGTTGTATGCTAAGTTGTCAAAGTGTGAATTCTGGCTTGATCAAGTAGCTTTTCTTGGTCATATAGTTTCTGCTGATGGCATTAGAGTTGACCCGAGTAAAGTTGAAGCTATTCTGAATTGGTGTCCACCGAAGTCTGTGACTGAAGTTAGAAGTTTTCTGGGTTTGGCAGGCTATTATCGGCGGTTTGTAAAAGGTTTTTCTTTGATAGCTACTCCACTTACCAGATTACTTCGAAAAGGAGTGAGATTTGTGTGGACTGATCAGTGTCAAGCTAGCTTTGAGCAGTTGAAGGAGATGTTAACTCAAGCTCCTGTTCTCACTTTGCCTATAGAAGACAAACCATATGTGATTTATAGTGATGCTTCACATCATGGTTTGGGTTGTGTGCTGATGCAAGAGGGTAAAGTGGTAGCTTATGCTTCTCGTCAGTTGAAGCCGCACGAGCTCAATTATCCGACTCATGATTTGGAGTTAGCGGCTATTGTGTTTGCTTTGAAGATTTGGCGACACTATCTGTATGGAGAGAAATGTTTTATCTATACCGACCATAAAAGTTTGAAATATTTGGGAGTTCAGAAGGAGCTTAATCTTCGTCAGAGAAGATGGTTGGAATTGATTAAAGACTACGACTGTTTGATTGATTATCATCCAGGTAAAGCAAATGTTGTTGCTGATGCCTTGAGTCGGAAGTCTTTAGCAGGTTTGACTGTGTATTCGCTCTCATTGCTTGTTGAGTTGAGGGTATTGCATGCTAGCTTCATATCTTGTGATGATGGTGCATTGTTGGCACAATTACAATTGAAGCCAGTGTTGTTAGATCAGATTAAGGAGGCTCAGTTGACTGATAAGAAGATTCAGAAAGTTGTTTCTGATTGCCAAAAAGGAGAGAGCCGAGATTTTGTTGTGAGAGATGATGGTAGTTTGTGGTTTAAGAATAGATTGTGTGTGCCTGATGATGATAGCTTGAGGAAGATTATTTTAGAAGAAGCACACCAATCAGTGTTTGCTATGCATCCAGGTAGTACGAAGATGTACCATGATTTGAGACAGCATTATTGGTGGTCCGGTATGAAGAGAGACATTGCGGAGTTTGTGTCTAGATGTCTCACATGTCAGAAGGTTAAAGCAGAGCATCAAGTTCCAACTGGGTTGCTTCAACCTTTGTCAGTACCTGAATGGAAGTGGGAGAGAGTAACAATGGATTTTGTTTCAGGGTTACCTTGGACACAGAGGAAGCATGATGCTATTTGGGTAATTGTTGATAGGTTGACTAAGGCAGCTCATTTTCTTCCAGTTCGGATGGATTACTCTCTTGAGAGATTAGCTGAGCTGTATATCCACGAGATTGTGAGATTGCATGGTGTCCCAATTTCTATAGTGTCTGATCGAGATCCGAGATTTACTTCGAGGTTTTGGAATAGTTTGCAGAGTGCTTTGGGTTCTCGATTGCACTTCAGTACTGCTTTCCATCCGCAGTCAGATGGACAGTCAGAGAGAGTGATACAGATTATCGAGGATATGTTAAGAAGCTGTGTCATTGATTTTTCTGGTGGTTGGGATAGATTTTTGCCTCTTGTGGAATTTGCTTACAATAACAGTCATCAATCTAGCATTGGTATGGCACCATTCGAAGCATTGTATGGAAGAAGGTGTAGGACACCTTTGTGTTGGAATGAAACCGGTGAAGGTAAGTTGATTAGTCCTGATTTGGTTAAAGAGACTGAGGAAAAGGTAAAGATCATTCGAGATAGATTGAAAACAGCTTCAGACCGACAGAAGTCTTATTCGGATTTAAAAAGGAGAGATATTGAGTATTCTATGGGAGATAAAGTATTTTTGAAAGTATCTCCTTGGAAAAAGATCTTGAGGTTTGGTCAGAAAGGGAAATTGAGTCCTCGTTTCATTGGACCGTATGAGATCTTGGAAAGAGTAGGACCGGTTGCTTATCGACTTGCTTTGCCACCTGAGTTGGATAGGATCCATAATGTATTCTATGTTTCTATGTTGAGGAGGTACAGGTCGGATCCATCTCATGTGTTGTCGATCGAATCTGTTGAAGTGAGTCCAGATCTAACATTTGAAGAGGAACCAATTGCTATCTTGGCACGTGAAGTGAAAGAATTGAGAAACAAGAAAGTGCCACTTGTGAAAGTTCTATGGAAGAACCATAGGAGAGAAGAGGCTACTTGGCAAAGTGAGCAATCTATGCGAGACCAGTATCCTCAATTGTTTCGGACTTGATTTCAGGTAATTTCGAGGACGAAATTCTCTTAAGAGGGGGAGAATTGTAATATCCCAAATTGTACCCTAGGAGTATTGGATTAATTGTTGATATTAATTGGATTTTGTGTTTAAGCTAAATTGAAAGAGAATAAGGAATATTAGAAAGTGTATATGTGGTGTATATGAGTTATATATGTTTGCAAGTCAAAGGAAGAGAGTATTGTTATTATTTAATTGTGTTTAAGAATTAATTAAGTGAGTTTTGTGTAGTGGGAGAAGATATTTTATTTGTTTAATATTAAATGAAGGTGGAGAGGGTTTTAAGGAAGTGGTTGGAGAGAGAGAGAGTTGACTTGTCTTTGGCTTGTTCTTCTTTCCTTCTTTTCACGTGACAGCCATTCCTTCTTTTCCTTTTTCCCTTTTCATTTCCTGTGTTCTTCGGCCAGCAGAAACAAGAGAGAGAGGAAGAGAGTTAGCTCTCCAAGATCAAGAGTAGAGAAGTTTTCAAGAGTTCAAGGAAGGGATTTAAGAGTTTCTTCTTCTTTGGTAAGTGTTTTCTTGACTCTTTGTGTTGTTTTGGGTTTATGGATATTTGATGGTTTGAGTTGGTTGTTTGAGATGTGTTTTTGAGTACTTGGTTCTTGGGTTTATGGATTTTGAAGTTTGATTGAGGAAAAGAGTAAGGTTGTTGGTAAGGTAGAGATGTGTTGGTGCTAAAGATTTGTAATGATAAGTATGAGTGGTGATTTGAGTTTGATATATTTATGTTTTGAGTTGTTTTGTGGTTGTTGTAAGTATAACTACATTATTGCATTCATTTATAAGATGTTGGAATTTGAAACATGTGAGTGTTAGGGTGTTAAGAGCATTAATGCATTGTGGATGCATGTGGTTAATGTTATGTAAATATTGTGATTAACATGTAAATAAGTGTTGAGGATGTTGTTTGTGTCCATTTGAATGAGGTTATAATGTGTTTGAAGTTAACCAAAAGAGATAAAACTGCTAAATTTAGGGTTTATGCATGAGACCCGTAGTTTGGGACGGTCGCTATTGTTGACGTGCGGTCGCGACTTAGGTCGGGCTTGTGACCGCGAACCCTACTGTGATTAAGTTGCATCTTGTGATTTTGAAGTGCGGTCGCGACTTAGGTCGGACTCCTGACCGCGAAACTTACTGTGATAATGTTTTCTCTTTGATTGTGCAGTGCGGTCGCGACTTAGGTCGGGCTTGTGACCGCGAAACCTACTGTAAAAGGTTTCGTCTTTTGATTAAGCAGCGCGGTCGTATTTTGGTCTGGTGCGACCGCGAGAACCATTCTGTTTTACTTTATTTAAGTAATCAAATTTTGCAACAAGACTCTAAAACACATGTTAAATAGATCATTTGTCTAACATTATTAATGAATTATGGAATGTGAAATAATATGGGATGTAATATGATTTGTGGAATATGTGATGCCATTGTGATTGGCAATTATGAATCAAATGTGATGTGAAGCCATTGTGATTGGTTATGATGATTCAATTGAGAATGAAATGAATAAATAAATTGTGTGACTAACGTATTATTCCATTTTCAGAGTTTGTTGTTGGTGGCATGCCTAAAATGAGTAACAATCTCTTGAAGTTAGGTTGGATTTGATCCTTGAAGCCAAGTTGGGTTGAAGTTTAACATGTTATACTCCCCTTGAAGCTTGGTTGGGTCTAATCCTTGAAGCCTAATTGAGATGTTACAACCCTTGAAGCTAGGTTGGATTGGTTCTTGAAGCCAAGTTGGGTAGATGCTTAGCATGCTTTGCTCCCCTTGAAGCTTGGTTGAACCAAATCCTTGAAGCCTAGTTGGGATTATGATATTGATAAATGAAATAACAAACCAAAACATTAACTCTGAAAGTTGAATAGCATATTAGTGTGTGTGTTGGGCCCATGTATGTCTTTGTTTAATATGAGTCATGAATTAATGAAGTGATTGTGTAATGAGATATATGGAAGGATGTTAGAATGTGATTGTTTATATATATGAGGTATATGAAATATAAAGGTATGATGTTACCTTTCCATCTATGATTGGATTATTATGAATGAAATGTGTGGCATTGTATTGCACTAAAGTATAATGTATGCATGATTGGTATTACTAAGCCCTTGGCTTAGCGCGATAGTGTTAATCGCGCAGGTAACAGAGTTGAGCCTGAGAGTTCTTCAAGACCTAGAGTGTCTAGGCAGTGAGAAGTTGATTGTGGACTTAAAGATCAGGAAGAGCTGCCAATCATGTAAAACTCCTTATGTTTTGTAAAGTAATGGATTTAATGTATATGTACAAATATTGTAAACTTGGATTTGGATATATATACATATGTAAACATTTTATAAATTCCGCTGTGTACTAAGAACTGTTTATATTCATTTGGTTTTGGATAACAAGTTAATTATTATATTTTCTATATTGTATACAAAGAAAGATTTCTTTATGTTTTGGAAAAGATTTAAATTGGTTAAGGAAACCGTAGCATTTCTATATTCGGTATACGTATGTTACATTGTGATGGTATGTGATGTGCGTATATGGGATCTAGGGGTGTTACAAAATGGCAACTTAACCATTTTAATTAAATTATTATTTCACCCTTAAGATCTAAAATAATTAATAAAATGATCCTTTTTTGCCACACTAATTAAAAAGTTCTTGATATTTAATTTTGGTATTATCAAATCAATCATTCGATCACTTTTTATCATTAAAAACCTGTGTAGACACTAAAATTACCCCTATTTGCACTTAATTTTTTTTTTTATCTTTATCTCTTTTTGTCAAAAAAATTATATATATATTTACAAAAATAACAACCATAAGATTTTGTTTTCTTTTATGTATTAATTCTCCATTTAAATTAAAAAAGAAAAAAGAAAAAACTAGGTCTGATTTGATTGGTTAAGCGGGGACAGTAATAAAGTTTAATAAATTAATGGAAGTGTTTCATTTTTTTAATTGTTCTGAAAGAAGGCAGAGACTTGCTACAAATTTGGTTTAAGAAACGTACCTATCTGAATTACCCCATGCTAATAAGAAATTTTGATTAGGTAAAACCATTTTCACCTTTTGTTCAAAGAAAAGAAAAATATAACATTTATGTAAAAAGAGTAGTTATTTAAATAGCTTTTTTTTTTTTGTTGCATTGGAAATTTTTTTAAAATGGGATGGGAGTTAAAGTAACTTTTTGTACTAATAGAAAGACACTCCATCACTTAAATATTAACTTAATGGCATTTGGCATCTACATAATTACTTGAAATAGCATTCTAACCTCATATCCTCTATATTATCCAACATTCTCATTTAAATAAATGTCACTACCAGCTTTGACAATCAAAAGGTATTAAATCAAAATACAAATTTAATTGGCTTGCTTGGAATGGAAATTATAATACTATTTTTTACCCAAAAGAAAGAGCAAACTAAAATAAGACAAAAAATTATGTAGTAGTTGGCAAAGAATTTTGTATATGTGAGTAAATTAGTAGAGGTATGTTATATAAAGAAAAGAAAAACAAAAGGCACAGATCAAGTTCTTCAACTTGTGTAACACCCCTATATCCCGTATACGTACCAAGCATGCTTAAACGATCGTAATATACGTATACTGAATATAGAAAATGCCATAGTTTTAAAATAATACACAACAAATATCTTTGTAAATAAGTGAAACCAATCTCAAACATTTTAAAAGAAATCCAAAAGACACCATATATAAAAACATTTATTAAGTCACAGCGGAAGTTATTACAAATATGTTATAAATCAAAGATTACAAAATATAGAATATATATACTTGATTGGCAGCTCTTCTCTGATCTTTAAGTCCCAAAAGAAAATCCTCAATGTCTAGTCTCACTTGGTCTCGAGGAGCTCTCAGGTTCAACTCTGTCACCTGCGCGATCAAACACTATCGCGCTAAGCCAACGGCTTAGTAGTACAAAGTATACTAACATGATGCTTTAATATGATATAATGTCACAATTAATCTCATACATCATTTAAAAGAATATCACATTTCCACATCATACTTTGTTCAATGTCATAACAACATTCATATTACATCTTCATAGTTCCATTAATTTTACCATTCAAGAATCACATTAAATACAAAGACAAGCATGGGCCCAAAACACACTAATATGCCATTCAATTTTTAGAGTTAATGCTTTGGTTTTGTTATCACATTTATCATCATCATAAACCCAACTAGGCTTCAAGGATTAGGTTTAACCAAGCTTCAAGGGGAACAAAGCATGCTAAGTATCAACCCAACTTGGCTTCAAGAACCAACCCAACCTAGCTTCAAGGGTTGTAACATCTCAATTAGGCTTCAAGGATCAAATCCAACCTAACTTCAAGAGATTGTTACCATTAGGCATGCCACCAACAACAAAACTCTGAAAATGAATAACACATTAGACACACAATTCATTTATTATTTCATTCTCAATTCTCATCATCAATTAGGCAAACATGCCTTATGTCTTTCAATTGAATCATCATAGCCAATCACAATGGCTTCACATCATATTTGAGTTATCATAGCCAATCACAATGGCCTCATATCATATCATATCTCAATTCATATTACACATATAGCATCATTGCTATAACATTTCAATGTACATTATTCATATAACACATTACCATTCACAAGATGCACAATGCATAAAACATAACATTGTTCATATAGTATCATATATATATATATACCTAACACTTTACATTATTCATTGATTTGTAATCTTCCACATGCATTTGTTTGGATCATTCTTTGTTTTAAAAGTGTTTAGAGTGTTTACTTTTAGGTTTAGGTACAAAAGGATCTTTGAAGAATCAAAACAATGTAAGAAAAGCAAGAAACAATCACAGTAGCTAACACACTCAAGGGACACGGCCAAGCTTGTGGCCGTGTCTCTCAACACAAAAATCCAGTAGCAGACACGGGCAAGGGACACGGCCAAGACAGTGGCCGTTTCTCTCCAAAAATCATCCAACAAGGCCAAATTTCCTTGGACTTGGCCGTGTCTCCCAAAAATTCTTTAGTTTGGCCGTGTCTCTTCCTTAGTTTGGCCGTGTCTCTTCCTTAGTTTGGCCGTGTCTCTCAAGAATAAAAACCCTAAACATGGCCAAATCTCTTTTGATGGAATTAAAACACATTAAACACAACATAACCTTATTCAAATGGGTATAATCAATGTTATTAACACTTATTTTACATATACATCACAATATTCACATTAACAATACATCAACAATACATTTAATCACTTACCACTTCAAAACCCTAAAACTAACATCATTCTTATTCTTTCAATATCAACATCCACTTAACTTACCATCTTCAAACCAAAACCAACACCAATTTAACTTTGTAACTCACAATCAATTTCAACACTTATAAACACATCCCAAACACACCTAATCATAATATTAACAAATCACAACTCACTTCAAGCATAACAAAAGAAAACAAGAGAGTACTTACTTAAAATTGAGGCAATTTCACAAATCTCCAACTTAATCCTTTGATTCTCCCTTCAATTTGATTTTAGAAATCAACAAAAAAATCACTCTTGTTCTTTAGCTTTGGAGGGCCGGCCACCACAAGAGAAAGAGAAGAAGAAGAAAAGAAAATGAAGACAAGTCAACTTCTCTTCTTCTTTAAATCTCCACCAAGCAATTCTAACAAAGCAAAATTACTTAAATGCCCTTTTCTATTTGTTCTCACTTCCTTTAAAACTCTTGCCCTCTTTAGTAATTTCACTCATCCCAAATTAAAATATCTTCTTCCCTTGACTCTCCATTTGACCAACATATATGTTATATATATTAACATATATACAACATATACATTCCATTAACACAATCATTTCCTTTGCAAAAACATATATACATTTAATTCAAATCAAACAACAATTGTATTAAAACTTCTAGGGCATACATTGGGATATTACAATTCTCCCCCTCTAAAAAGAAATTTCGTCCTTGAAATTACCTGATATTAAGTCTGAAATAGTTGAGGATATTGATCTCGCATTGATTGCTCACTCTCCCAAGTTGCCTCTTCCTTTGCATGATTCTTCCACAAAATCTTCATAAGTGGCACTTTCTTATTTCTCAATTCTTTCACTTCACGTGCCAAAATAGCAACTGGTTCTTCTTTAAATGTCAGATCTGAACTTACTTCGATAGATTCCATTGGCAAAATATGAGATGGATCCGACCTGTATTTCCTCAACATAGACACATGGAATACATTATGGATCCTGTCCGACTTAGGTGGCAAAGCAAGCCGATAAGCAACTGGCCCAACTCTTTCCAAAACTTCATACGGTCCAATGAAACGAGTACTCAATTTCCCTTTCCGACCAAACCTCAAGATCTTCTTCCAAGGAGACACTTTCAAAAATACCTTATCTCCCACATTATACTCAATGTCTCTCCTCTTCAAATCTGAATAAGATTTCTGTCGATCTGAAGCTGCTTTCAACCTATCTCGAATCATTTTCACTTTCTCTTCAGTTTCTTTAACCGAATCAGGACCAATTAACTTACCTTCACCAAGTTCATTCCAACATAGAGGTGTCCTACACCGTCTACCATACAATGCCTCGAATGGTGCCATACCAATGCTGGATTGATGACTGTTGTTGTAAGCAAATTCCACAAGTGGTAAGAATCCATCCCAACTTCCAGAGAAATCAATGACACAGCTTCTCAACATGTCCTCGATAATCTGTATCACCCTCTCAGACTGCCCATCTGTCTGCGGATAAAAAGCAGTGCTGAAATGCAATCGAGAACCCAATGCACCATGTAAACTCTTCCAAAACCTGGAAGTAAATCGGGAATCTCGATCAGACACTATAGAAATTGGGACACCATGCAACTTCACAATCTCATGGATATACAGCTCAGCTAACCTCTCCAAAGAGTAATCCATCCGAACCGGAAGAAAATGAGCTGTCTTAGTCAACCTATCAACAATTACCCAAATAGCATCATGCTTCCTTTGTGTCAATGGTAAACCAGATACAAAATCCATTGTCACTCTTTCCCATTTCCATTCAGGCACTGATAAAGGTTGAAGTAACCCTGTTGGAACTTGATGCTCAGCTTTTACCCTCTGACATGTGAGACATTTGGATACAAACTCTGCTATGTCTCTCTTCATACCAGACCACCAGTAATACTGCTTCAAATCATGATACATCTTTGTATTGCCCAGATGCATAGCAAACACTGACTGATGTGCTTCTTCTAAAATGATCTTTCTCAAATTAGCATCATCAGGTACACACAATCTGTTCTTAAACCAAAGACTCCCATCATTTCTCACAATAAAATCTCGACTCTTTCCATTCTGGCAATCTGAAACAATCTTTTGAGTCTTCTCATCAGCCACTTGAGCTTCTTTAATCTGATCCAACAACACTGGTTTCAATTGCAACTGTGCCAACAATGCACCATCATCACAAGATACAAATCTAGCATGCAACGCTCTCAACTCAACAAGCAACGAGAGCGAATAAACAGTCAAACCTGCTAAAGACTTCCAACTCAAGGCATCAGCAACAACATTTGCTCTACCAGGATGATAATCGATCAAACAGTCGTAGTCTTTAATCAACTCTAACCATCTCCTTTGTCGAAGATTGAGCTCTCTTTGGACACCCAAATATTTTAAACTC
This sequence comes from Garcia nutans, assembly GCA_947685225.1. Classification (NCBI taxonomy): domain Eukaryota; kingdom Viridiplantae; phylum Streptophyta; class Magnoliopsida; order Malpighiales; family Euphorbiaceae; genus Garcia; species Garcia nutans. Next base: position 26,587,575 of record CANTUV010000009.1, on the reverse strand, counting down.
TTATGATCAGTATAGATAAAACATTTCTCCCCATACAAATAGTGTCGCCAAATCTTCAAGGCAAACACAATGGCTGCTAACTCTAAATCATGGGTCGGATAATTGAGCTCATGCGGTTTCAACTGTCGAGAAGCATAAGCTATAACTTTACCTTCTTGCATCAGAACACAACCCAAACCATGATGTGAAGCATCACTGTAGATCACATATGGTTTATCTTCCACAGGTAAGGTAAGAACAGGCGCTTGAGTCAACATTTCTCTCAACTGATCAAAGCTAGCCTGACACTGATCTGTCCACACAAATCTAACTCCCTTTCGAAGCAATCTGGTAAGTGGAGTAGCTATCAATGAAAATCCTTTCACAAACCGTCGGTAATAGCCTGCCAAACCCAGAAAACTTCTAACTTCAGTCACAGATTTTGGTGGACTCCAATTCAAAATAGCTTTAACTTTACTCGGATCAACTCTAATGCCTTCTGTTGAAACTATATGACCGAGAAAAGTTACTTGATCAAGCCAAAACTCACACTTCGACAGTTTAGCAAACAATTGCTTCTCTCTCAAAATTTGCAACACAATCCGCAGATGCATGTCATGCTCCTCCTCATTACGCGAATACACCAAAATGTCATAAATAAAGACCACTACAAACTGATCCAGATAGGGCCTAAACACCCTATTCATCAAATCCATAAAAGCTGCAGGTGCATTCGTCAAACCAAAAGGCATAACTAGAAACTCATAATGCCCATACCTTGTACGAAAGGCTGTCTTAGGAACATCTTCAGCTCTGACCCTTAACTGATGGTACCCTGATCTCAAATCAATTTTGGAAAACACTGCTGCACCCTTCAATTGATCAAAGAGATCATCAATTCTAGGCAAATGATATTTATTTTTAATAGTCACCTTGTTCAATTGCCTATAATCGATACACAATCTCATAGTACCGTCTTTCTTCTTCACAAACAAAACAGGAGCTCCCCACGGTGAAACACTAGGGCGAACAAACCCTTTATCCAACAACTCCTGCAATTGCACCTTCAATTCTCTCAATTCAGCAGGTGCCATTCTATAAGGAGTAATAGAGATAGGAGTGGTACCAGGCAATAATTCAATACCAAACTCCACCTCTCTTTCAGGAGGCAACCCTGGCAACTCCTCTGGAAACACATCTGGAAATTCTGCAACTGTAGGTATACTATCAATTTGAGAACCCCTTACTCTCGTATCCACAATATGAGCAAGGTAAGCATCACACCCTTTTCTAATCAATCTTCTAGCTGCAACAGCTGAAACAAACAAGGATGCTAGCTCTCCTTGCTCACTAGATACTAACACCTCTCTACCATCGCTGGTTCTCAAAGTAACAACTTTCTTTTTACAGTCTACCACAGCTCCATGTCTAGATAGCCAATCCATGCCTAGGATCACATCATATTCCTTAAAAGGCATCTCAATCAAATCTCCAAGGAACTCCTCACCTTGAACCATCACTGCACTATCTCGGTGTACTTTGCTAACAATCACACTATGCCCTAAAGGATTTGTCACCAATACATCAAATCCTAGGGATTCAACATGCAATTCAGACACAGGCAGAATAGATGCACTAATATATGAATGCGTGGATCCGGGATCAATCAAAGCAAGTACTGAAGTATCAAATAAAGAGAAAGTACCAGCAATGACTGCAGAAGCATCTGGTTGTCTCTGCATCACATAAATCCTCTAAAAAGATTCAACCTTCTCTGGTCTACTCTCCTTGGATGTAGAACCTCCTCTAGAACTGAACCCAGATCTGCCTCCTCTGCTGAAACCTCTGCCTCCTCGACCTCCCCTCACACTAGATCGAGAAGCTGCAGAATCTACTGACATCTGTTCCTGCCTCTCAGGACAATCTCTAACAAAATGATCAGGTGATCCACATCTGAAACATACCCCTGCTACACCAGTCTTCCAACAAGTACCACCATGTGGCCTACCACAATGAATGCATATGGGTAAGGTGGATCTCTGCATCACTGGGGTCGGAGCACTCGCCACTGAAACTGTAGGTCTAGATCTCTGCCTCTGAAACTGTACTAACCTACCAGCTGGCCTCTGACTCCTACTAACCCGAGGAATAAAACTTCCTTTATCTCTTTGCCTCAAACTGGGGCCTTCTAACCCTGATCTCTTCCTCTGAAGCAGCTGCAATAACCTGAGCTCTTTCCACACTCCGAGCTGCTGCCACAAGCTGGGAAAAATCATGATATCTAGATCCAGCCACAAGACACAAGATAGAGGGCCTCAATCCCTCCTCAAATCTCCTGCATCTATCTATCTCATCAGATATAATACCCCCAGCATACTGTCTCAACCGGATAAACTCTAACTCGGTGATCTTGCTTCAAGATTAGAAACTCCATTTTCTTCACATCCTTATACTCCCTCGGAGTATACTTCAATTCAAACTCTCTTAGAAAATCAACATAGGACAAGGTAAGTGGATCATCCATAGCATGAGGCATTGTCTTCCACCAATTATATGCATCCTTCTGCAACAAGGATCTTGCATAATCAAAATTTTCTTCTGGAGTGGCTTGTAACTGAACAAATATTCTCTGTATTTTATCTAGCCACTGCTCAGCTACAGCTGGATCAATAGTACCCAAGAAATCTTCTGCTCCGTACTTCCTTAATTTATCATACTGTCTCACTGATACCAAAGGCTGTGGGGGTGGCGGTGGTTGCACTGGTGCTTGCCTCATAATCTCTACCACATGCCTAAGCCAAACTGGTGGAAAATCCTCACCAGCTGGTCCCTCCGACACAGAAGTAGGTGCCTCTCTAGCACTATCCACTCTAGCTCCATCATCAGGAGCAACACTCTCCGCACTACCCTCAACTGACTGACGCAAATAAGGATCCATCACAACCTATATCTGCAAACACAGTAGAATACTTCTCATTAAAGATCAGAGACTGCCAATACCAACATGTATGTTATTCAAAAATCCACTTTTTAAAATCAAAACATTCTTTTTCTTACACTTGACCTAGGTTGAGAATCTCAAACCTAGGCTCTGATACCAAAATAGTTGTAACACCCCTATATCCCGTATACGTACCAAGCATGCTTAAACGATCGTAATATACGTATACTGAATATAGAAAATGCCACAGTTTTAAAATAATACACAACAAATATCTTTGTAAATAAGTGAAACCAATCTCAAACATTTTAAAAGAAATCCAAAAGACACCATATATAAAAACATTTATTAAGTCACAGCGGAAGTTATTACAAATATGTTATAAATCAAAGATTACAAAATATAGAATATATATACATGATTGGCAGCTCTTCTCTGATCTTTAAGTCCCAAAAGAAAATCCTCAATGTCTAGTCTCACTTGGTCTCGAGGAGCTCTCAGGTTCAACTCTGTCACCTGCGCGATCAAACACTATCGCGCTAAGCCAACGGCTTAGTAGTACAAAGTATACTAACATGATGCTTTAATATGATATAATGTCACAATTAATCTCATACATCATTTAAAAGAATATCACATTTCCACATCATACTTTGTTCAATGTCATAACAACATTCTTATTACATCTTCATAGTTCCATTAATTTTACCATTCAAGAATCACATTAAATACAAAGACAAGCATGGGCCCAAAACACACTAATATGCCATTCAATTTTCAGAGTTAATGCTTTGGTTTTGTTATCACATTTATCATCATCATAAACCCAACTAGGCTTCAAGGATTAGGTTCAACCAAGCTTCAAGGAGAACAAAGCATGCTAAGTATCAACCCAACTTGGCTTCAAGAACCAACCCAACCTAGCTTCAAGGGTTGTAACATCTCAATTAGGCTTCAAGGATCAAATCCAACCTAACTTCAAGAGATTGTTACCATTAGGCATGCCACCAACAACAAAACTCTGAAAATGAATAACACATTAGACACACAATTCATTTATTATTTCATTCTCAATTCTCATCATCAATTAGGCAAACATGCCTTATGTCTTTCAATTGAATCATCATAGCCAATCACAATGGCTTCACATCATATTTGAGTTATCATAGCCAATCACAATGGCCTCATATCATATCATATCTCAATTCATATTACACATATAGCATCATTGCTATAACATTTCAATGTACATTATTCATATAACACATTACCATTCACAAGATGCACAATGCATAAAACATAACATTGTTCATATAGTATCATATATATATATATATACCTAACACTTTACATTATTCATTGATTTGTAATCTTCCACATGCATTTGTTTGGATCATTCTTTGTTTTAAAAGTGTTTAGAGTGTTTACTTTTAGGCTTAGGTACAAAAGAATCTTTGAAGAATCAAAACAATGTAAGAAAAGCAAGAAACAATCACAGTAGCTAACACACTCAAGGGACACGGCCAAGCTTGTGGCCGTGTCTCTCAACACAAAAATCCAGTAGCAGACACGGGCAAAGGACACGGCCAAGACAGTGGCCGTGTCTCTCCAAAAATCATCCAACACGGCCAAATTTCCTTGGCCTTGGCCGTGTCTCCCAAAAATTCTTTAGTTTGGCCGTGTCTCTTCCTTAGTTTGGCCGTGTCTCTCAAGAATAAAAACCCTAAACATGGCCAAATCTCTTTTGATGGAATTAAAACACATTAAACACAACATAACCTTATTCAAATGGGTATAATCAATGTTATTAACACTTATTTTACATATACATCACAATATTCACATTAACAATACATCAACAATACATTTAATCACTTACCACTTCAAAACCCTAAAACTAACATCATTCTTATTCTTTCAATATCAACATCCACTTAACTTACCATCTTCAAACCAAAACCAACACCAATTTAACTTTGTAACTCACAATCAATTTCAACACTTATAAACACATCCCAAACACACCTAATCATAATATTAACAAATCACAACTCACTTCAAGCATAACAAAAGAAAACAAGAGAGTACTTACTTAATATTGAGGCAATTTTACAAATCTCCAACTTAATCCTTTGATTCTCCCTTCAATTTGATTTTAGAAATCAACAAAAAAATCACTCTTGTTCTTTAGCTTTGGAGGGCCGGCCACCACAAGAGAAAGAGAAGAAGAAGAAAAGAAAATGAAGACAAGTCAACTTCTCTTCTTCTTTAAATCTCCACCAAGCAATTCTAACAAAGCAAAATTACTTAAATGCCCTTTTCTATTTGTTCTCACTTCCTTTAAAACTCTTGCCCTCTTTAGTAATTTCACTCATCCCAAATTAAAATATCTTCTTCCCTTGACTCTCCATTTGACCAACATATATGTTATATATATTAACATATATACAACATATACATTCCATTAACACAATCATTTCCTTTACAAAAACATATATACATTTAATTCAAATCAAACAACAATTGTATTAAAACTTCTAGGGCATACATTGGGATATTACAACTTGAAGGAACATTATCTACAAATACAATTGCAGAACAACATAAACAAAATAGTATGCACAAAGTTGTAGAGCTTTATGATACATGGGTACTTCTTTTTCTTACATCAAAATTTTTTAAAGAAGGTAGAAAGTCATATTTCTGACCTTTATCGACCATCTACACACATAAGCATGATATAATGGAATTCTAATAGAAAGGGGTAAAATGTATGCTGGATGAGTGCTTGATGAATGTAATAACTATAATAATAATGATTACAAGACAAAGGATAAAAGTAAAAGAGGAATATGAATTTTGATAATACTGTTGAACTTAATAATTATGAGATTATCGAACTCGAGAATAACTTGTAAGATCATAGTTGAGACAAAACCAATTTGTACAAAATTAAGAGAGAATGTCAAATTCGATATTTGCTAGATTATCAAGTTTAATAATCTCCTCAGTTAGGAATAACTTGCAAGATCTGTTAGCTAAATAAACTAGATATATACATTATCATATGGAAATATCAAATTCAGCATTCAAGAAATGACAAATGAAACAATATTCATGAGGCAAAACTATTGAGAAATTATCAATAACAGATATATATAAATAGATATATGTATGGAAGTGTTATGCTCAAATTTGATAATTAATAAATTAATGAATTAAAAAATACCCTACAAAAAAGATCAATTGATAATGACACAATATATATACTGAGAGTTGATTCAAAGTATCGAATTTGATACTCATAGGAATATCAAGTTAGATAATTATCTGCTGTTTCTGACAGAAGTGACCTATATCTGCGGATTTAGCCCATATCTTGTATCTATAAATGTGATTGGATCATAAATACATAAATACTGGCAGACAAGAATATGATAACTGAATCCAATAATTATAGAACAACAATCTGCAAAAAGATTAGTGGAAAACAACAAAGTATATATGCTGAACTTTGAATTAAAGTATCGCATTCGGTATTAATTTAAATATCGAATTTGGTAATCATTTGCCATTTCTGGTAGAAACAACCTGCATATGCAAATTTTCCATACAAAATGTTTTAAGAGTCCCTTTCCAGTTCTAAGGTTCTAGTCCTTGATTGGGAAAAGTTAGATATGGCCCATGAAGATCTTATTTCCTCATTTATAGGTCATTAACTGGTAGATTTAACTTAAGTTTAATAGATTTTAGTTCTTGAATTAAGGATTGTTCTTTGGAGTTAAATGGTTTTACATCTCAATAAATTACACATATGGAATGAATGATGTAATATAAACATAAATAACAAGCTTAAATCATGGAATGAATAATTTATTTACTCCTTTGATTTGGCTATACAGATTTGGGCCTATGAGCTTAACCTCCTTCCTTCTCCTAATGTAGAGTCGGGTTTTCACCATGACTATCCTCACCTTGGGGCTTGGATAGTTTCTCAAGATATCACAACTCTGAGGTATGCCCTCTAGCAGCTCCCCTAGTCAAGGTAAATAGTTAATTTTCAACATTTTTATTTTTCAAAAATGGGTTGTATACTTATCTTTGTTTATGTTTATTTCTCATTTTTTAGGTGTTGACAGCATGGTGGGATCCTGCAGATTGATTGGAGCACCTTTGGTCTCCCACTATGTTCTCAACAGAACCATGGGTTGAGCAACAGTTCCAAGCTCTTCTAAATGGTTTCTAGGGAATGAGTTTTCTAGTAGTATCTAGGGCCAGAAAGGAAATTTGTTCCTTTTAATATCCCCCAAACCATCTTCACTTATAGGTCGATCCGGAGGCTAGATTGGGTTCAATGGAGGGAAGGAGAAAACTGCTGCCAATTTTTTTTGGAGCACGAATCCCCCTTCTATTATCTAGAATTTGTGAGGCGATGTTTACTCCCTTCTAGGTCTGCTGCTCCACCTTCAACTCCAACTAACCTCCCTCCTTCTTAGCCTAATCCCATAGTTGATCCATCTCAAGTTTGGAGAAGAAAGAGGCCTGTTGAGCCTTCCAGCTGTCAAGATACTCAAGCTCAACACTCCCCTTCTCCTTTTGAACATCGTTTAAGGTCGGCCTCAATTGTTTCATACCAAGAATTCTAGAGTGGCCTCCTCAGCCCATATTCTTCTTATATAGGGCTGGAAAAGCACCTATTTCAGAGAGACTAATCCCTGTGACTGGAGCTTTGCCGAGGAATCCTCCTGACATGACTAATGTAAGTTTATTTTCACATATTTCCCTTACAGATAGAGTAAAAAGTCGACTTATGTTTATTTTATCTACATGTTCCCTGAAGTGCATACGAGGAGCTTTATTCCTTGTACTCCGCTGCTACAGCTCGCCTCATTACTCTTTCTAATGAAACAGTGGTAAACACCTGTAAAAATAATACTTTTTCATTGTGTGAAATATATTTATATGTACATTTTCATTTTCAGAGCCAGATCATTGCTAGGGATATATAGATTGCCACACTTACAGTAAGTACAGATTCTCTCTTTTATTTTTCTCTTTCACACTCTTTTTTTAGATTTGCAAATGGAGCTGGAGGTAGAAAGGACGACTGGCAAATATCTCCAAAATGAGCTCGATAGTGCTAATAGTAGGAATAATTAGTTAGAGGATGACATCACTTCCTTGAAGGCAGAGTTGTGTATCTTACAGCAACATCTTGATGGTACGTCGGGTGCTTCTTCCTCTGGTCTTGATGGCCTTCCTTATCTAATTGCTGAGAGTTCAGATGATGATAGGAGCAGCACAGAGGATACTTCCAATTCTTAGGAGATTCAGAGAACTTTATATTTTTATCCCTCTCATTTGTTGGATTTGTATGAACATACTTTTTATTGCATCCTTATTTCTTTTTGGTAAAAAGTCCTTTTGTATGATTCTTCTATTATGCCTAGTGTCTCAGTCTTGTCCAACTCCTAGAAAACAAATGCACATTAATTTTAGATGAACTATATATAAAAAAAAAAGAATGATAGAGGAAAAGAAAAGTGATAAATGTAAGAGTCTTCTTGAATAAATTATGTATCAAATTTGATAATAATGATTATTGAGTTCGATAAATTATCAATATTCGATAATCAACTTGGATCAAAACTGTAGAGTGAACATAATGGATTGTCGAATTCGGCATTATCGAATGCCTAGTTCAGTAATTTCCTTCATCCAGTAGTTGTTTGAGGTCATTTTTTAGCCTTCTTCTTCATTTGGACAGTGTTGCATGTCTTTTAGACTTTGGATTTGGAAAGTGCTTCTTCATTAGTTCTTCATTTATCGTGTCTCAATAACTCTTGTTGGGTTGTGCATGGCTGAGCACAAAAAGATGGATGAGGGCCTCATGGGCTTCCCACACTCGTGCATACACGAATGGTTTCATTGTATTTGGTCTTCTATTATGTTTTCTTCACGAGTAAACCTGCCTCTTCTTCCTTTGAATGGTCATCGGTGCAGAGCTAGGCATTCTTAAGTAACTCCTAATCATTTTTGCTTATTTACATGCAACTCTGTAGTACCCTTTCAATTTAATTTTTTGTTCAGTGATGGTCCACCATGACTGAAGCCTTTTGGTTTACTATAATTATCGCATTCGATAATTATAGTATCAAAATTCGGCATTTATCATTACTTCACCTTCGATAGTCATTGCCCTAGTTATTATCGAGTTTGTCAATATCTTTATCGAATGCGACAATAATGTATTGACAGACTCGATAATTTGTATCCCTGAAACATGAGAAAATTGGATAGATTAGTAAAATATTCCTATTTTATTTTATATATTTTTCATACTTAGATTTTGTTTGGCAGTTTGATATAGGCATAGTTTGAGCCGCCGGTGGCTTGCATTTATCTCGTTCCTGGTTCCAATTTCTTCCCCACTCAATAAAATACATCATCTATTCTTCTGGCCTATTCCCATTGCTGCAAGCTATGCCAATTTGGTGGTAAGATGGATCGCTATGTGAAATGTGAATGATCTTAGGAGAGCGATGGATGGACACCACCTATACCATTGAAATAACGATAAAAGAATACTATGATTTACTTGGTTTTATGCCGGGACTAAATATTAGGAAGATTAAATATTCCAACATTGTTAGTCATTGGACCCTAACAAGATTGAGTGCCCTGGAAGATGGCATAGAGGGCCAAATGTAATATGCTAGAGGTTTCCTTCTCCATCTTTTGGGCACCATGATTTTTGCAGATTCTAACTCCGCCAATGATTCTAGTGTACTTCTAGCACTTTTTGACTTGACGAAGATCCCTACGTACAACTAGGGTGAAGCATGCTTTTTCGACCTTATATCATGGGTTTGACATGATTTGTCAAGGGAAGGATTCTGTTGTTGGCCTTATTGCTGTAGTGGAGGTTACTTTTCAACTCTTTTTTTACATGTACTTTCTATTTCACATATATCCCCTTGAGTCTTTTTGTAATTATTTTCTCCTAATAGGTTTGGGCCTATGAGCTCAATTTGGTGCCTCCTCCAGGTATCAAAGAGGGGGCACCAGCGTATTCATGATTTTCCTTGTCTTAGTTCCTAGTTTAGGAATAGAATTCCTAAGGAGGGTGCTCATAGCCTAATGAAGCTCAGAGACCACCTTCAATCACTCACCTAGGGACAGGTAAAAGAAATAATTAATCTCACTGGTCTGGTATTTATTTTAATTACCTTTGTTCTTTGCCTTCTCAGATTGACATCGGCTGGTGGGGAAAGTAGAACAAGCATGGTAGGCCTTGGACTGGAGCAATGATAGAGGCTGAACCGTTGCTACGAAAAAGGATGATCTTGGCAGGTCCCATTACTTCCTACTAGTACTTAGGGGAGCGGGTATTTGAATGGTATTTAGGACCAAGTTTACGTGGCATTCCTTTTGACGTCCCCCGGAGCATGTTTTCAGCCAGCATGATTTCTGAGGCTGATTGGTTAAGATACCATTTTGTTGAAGATTGTTTGTATATTTATAGTCGGCTGATCAAGGTATGGATGCTTATTCTGAATATGTCAGAACTCACTTACTCCTAGTGAATATAGGTCTAAATGTTCCCCTAGCAAATCTTGTCCCTGAAAAAGAGGGAGACATGGGCGACAGTGATAATAGCGGCCCTCCTCATCATGCCAGATCTCCTCTGCAGCCGCCCTTCCATCATACTTGAAAGAAGAGAGCCCAACTAACCTAATTTCTGATGTGTCTGGTGTAAGGGTGGCTAGACAAAGTCCATCTCCATCTGTGGTATTACCTAATGCATCTCGTCTTTTTCTTCCTCTGGGTCAGTTGATACAATATAAGGCATTCTAGAGATTGCACCCCATCCTTTTTTCATATATTATCGAGCTGGGGAACTTCCCACTATGGAGAGGGTTCTGCCTATGAGTGGTTCTGTAGCTCGTAACCCTCCTAATTCTACTCACATTTTTTACACTACTTTTCTTTTTATTTCAGGTCATTTGGGAGACTTATCAAGAGCTCCATCAACATTTCTTGGGCATTGTTGGGCGATTAACTACTCTTTCCAGTGAACTTTCAGTATGTACCTGAAATAAGAGACCTCAAAGTTAGCTAATATGAAAGGTATTTGTTGTGCTTACCTGATGCAAGAAAGGATCCCTTGAAGCTAGCAAGTGGACCAATCACTAGGAGCAAGGCAAAGAGATATCAAGCTAGTATGGCTTTGCATATTCAAGAAGAGATTTCCAAAGAGCTTCAAGAATTATCATTCAAGAAGATGGAGATAGAGCTTGAAGAAGGCACACCAAAGCTGATTATGATGCTTAGTGTGGAAGCTAAAGACTAGCTAAAGAAAGTTCCAACGTGCAAGAAAGGTCCATGGGGGTTCATATAAAGCCTTGAAAAGTAATTTAAGGCCCATGGACAGCCCAAATGTGGGGCGTTTCTTATGTTGAAGGGATTAGTTTGGTTGTTTCCATACTTTATATTTTCTTTAGTGGATTAGGATTTTGTTTCCATACTTAATGTTTTCCTTATGCAATTAGGAATGTTTTCCATATGCAACTAGGAATGTTTTCCTTATGCAATTAGGAATGTTTTAGTCTTAATTTTCCATATGCAATTAGGAATTTTGTAACCCTTATTTAAGGGCACTATTAGGCCGAATTTCATAGACAACAATTAATAAAAATTTTTGAACTCTTCCACAAGTTCTTCTTATTAATTTTCGTGTGAGAGAGATTAGAGTGGATTCTTTAATTCTTTCTTTGCATCAAGAATTAGGTTTACATATCAACAAGAGTTGTGGCGTTTTCCTTCTTCTTACCAACTAAATCCTTCAATCATAGTGAGTTCATGTCTCTTTATAGGCGTTGGGTTCCTTAGGAGGTGATTATCAAGTTTTAAGGAGTTCTCTATCATTGTTATACATTGGGTTTGCTGCCATCGTTGCTAAGGGTCCGCGTCATTTGGTATCAGAGCCTTGTTACAAGGTAATTTTTATCTACTTTGTCTTTCTAGGGTTTGTTAATTTAGGTCTTTTAAATTTCTGCGTTTTAGGGTTCTTAGAGAGTCTAGTCTTTAATTTTCAAAAAAAAGTCATATATCAATTCTGATCAAGGCCGAATTGAAGGAGGGTATTCTTAGGGTGAAAATGAAACCTAGGAAAGGATTCTTGGAGAATTTCGAAACCAAGAATTAGGGTTCTTGAAAGAAAGCAAAAGCTAGAGTTTGTGTTCAAGTTTGATTTCGATTTGGTCTTGAGTGAATCTGGGGTTGCGAATTAAGTCCAGATTTCGAAAAGTCCTTGGAAGTAAATTAAGTCCCTAATCAAGGGGATAGTGAGAGGAAGCAAAAAAAAAAGAGTACAAAACCACCTCAACAAAAATTGTTTGATATTCTTTCTATTTGGGTGCTAAGGATCAGATCTAGGTGGCTGAGAAGTAATAAAATTTTTGGGCGAAAAATTTCACCTTTTGAGGGGCTTTTGGAATTCAAAAATCAGACCTTAATATTCATATTATTTGAGTGTTTTAGGTGGGAATTAGATTCTAGAAGCTAGCATTTTGGGTAGAATTGATTAGGTCCATAAAGCATCTTGCCAAGTATGGGTTGTTTTTGATTCATTATATCCAAATTTGTCTTGTTTATTGGCTTCATTGTTTCTGATTTCTTTATCTAGCTTTTAATTCCATTACATTACTAAGTATCATTTGCTTGTGTTGGTACTTGGTTCTATATCGTGTAGTGCAAATTACCTTGCATTGCCTCCGGATACTTGTCTTGTTTTCTATCTAGTTCTAGGATTTAGGTTCTAGTTTCTTGAACAACTTGACAATTGTTGGTTGGTGAGCTTGGTTCTGAAGTGCAATCAAGGAAGACAAGAAAAGTGAGGTAATTCTAAACACTTGAGTGAATTTCAATTATTACTAATCTTGTTTCTTTGAGTTTGTTTGTTTGTTAACATGGCTTGAAAAGGAGAAGAGACTAGCAAAGAAGGAGCTATGGCCGAAAGCTTGGCTAGGCTTAATGAAACTTTGGCAGCAATGCTTGGTCGAATGGAGATGATGGATACTAGATTGCAAGAGAATGCAGCACGACAAGCACAACAAATTTAGCAAGTGCAACAAGGGCAGCCAGCCGCACATCCAAATCCCATAATGCGAGCTAGAAGAGTGCTTAGGAGAGAAGGGAAAGGAAATCTTGAAGCCCTAGAAGCAACCGAAAGGGTAGAAGCTGAAGATGAAGTTGGAAATCAACCTACCACTGATGGTGACCTTACTTCCATCAAGATGAAGATTCCTTCCTTTAAAAGGAAGAACAATGCAGAAGAGTTCATAGAATGGGAGAGGAAAGTTGAGCAGATTTTCAAATGCCATAACTACACCGAAGAGAAGAAATCAGTTTTGGCAGCCGTAGAGTTCAAGGGGTTTGCTAGCTTTTGGTGGGATCAATTGAAAGCTAATAGAAGAGGGAAAGGTATGAGGCCTATTCCTGAATGGTCAATCTTGAAAGAACTAATGAGGAGCCGATTTGTACCATCTCACTACATTCGGGATTTGTACAATCGACTAGCAAGACTAGTTCAAGGTGGAAGAAGTGTGGAAGAGTACCACAAAGAGATGGAGATGATCATGGCTAGGGCAAATAATGATGAAGACAAGAAGATGTCACAATTTCTTGGGGGATTGAATTTGAACATAGCCAATGAATTGGAGATGTATGAATTCAACACAATGGAAGAGTTAGTTCAAAAGGCCAAGAAGATAGAGAGAAGATTGAAGAATAAAGCTATTTCGAAAACTAGCTACTCTAAAGCTAGTGGAAAATTTTCAAACTTCAAGGGTTCAAGTTCGAGTGGAGGTTCCTACAAAGGGGATTACAAGGGTTCTTTCCAAAAGAATTCTTCCTACAATCCTAATTTCAAGAAGCCGAATGATGGGGATGCAAAAATAGCCAAGGAAACACCTTCTAGACCTACTCCAAGTAGGGAAATTATATGCTACAAGTGTTTGGGAAGTGGACACATTGCTTCTCAATGTCCGAATAAGAGGGTGATGATTGCAACCCATGAAGGGGAAATTGAATTAGAATCTGAACATGAAGAAGAAGAGGAGGCCGAATGTGGTGATAGGGCCGAATATGATGAAGAGGCTTGGGAGAATCAAGTCTTGAATGCTGAACATGGGGAGATGCTTGTTACTAGAAGAGCCTTGAATATTCAAGTCAAGGAAGAAGGCTTGGATCAAAGGGAGAATCTTTTCCACTCTAGGTGTTTGGTGAATGGTAAGGTTTGTACACTTATCATTGATAGTGGAAGTTGTACCAATGCTGCTAGTACTACAATGGTGGATAAATTGGGGTTAACTTGTTTTAAACATCCCAATCCTTACAAGTTGTAATGGTTCAATGACGTTGGGGAAGTAAAAGTGTTGAAGCAAGTCAAGGTACCATTCTCCATTGGGTGGTATAAAGATGAGGTTTTGTGTGATGTAGTGCCAATGCAAGCTGGACATTTACTATTAGGAAGACCATGGCAGCATGATAGAAGGGCACAACATGATGGCTTTTCTAATAAGTATACCTTTACTTATGACGGAAAGAAGGTTGTTCTAGCACCATTATCACCTCAAGAGGTGTATGAAGATCAAAAGAGGATGCTAGAGAGGGAGAAAGAAGTTTCGGCTAGCAAGAACCAAGGGGGTTCAAGTTCGGCCAATGATGTTTCTTCAACACCCAAGGGTAATTCTAAGGGTAGGGAAAGAGAAAATAATAAAGTGAGTGAGTGCAGAAAGGGAAAAGAGGCCGAGAGTCAAAAGAAAGTAAGCAAACAAATAAATGGCCCATTGGTGAGAGAAAATAAGCAAGGAGAAAAAGCAAAACATACTTTTTATACAAGAGCAAGAGAGATAGATGTAGGTCAGCCTGTACTCATTATTATGTATGAAGAATCGTTACTTGCTGACAGTGAAGAATCTCTTGATTCTTTACCTTCTAGTTTTGTGTCTTTGTTGCAGGATTTTGAGGATGTGTTTCCTGAAGACCTTTCTAGTGGTTTGCCACCATTAAGAGGGATTGAACATCAAATTGATTTCATACCCGGTTCTACAATTCCAAATCGGCCAGCATATAGGTGCAATCCTATGGAGACAAAAGAGATGCAAAGACAAGTTGAAGAGCTTTTGGCTAAAGGCTTGGTTCGTGAGAGCCTTAGTCCTTGTGCCATTCTAGTCTTATTAGTACCCATGAAAGATGGTTCTTGGAGGATGTGTGTTGATTGTAGGGCTGTGAACAAGATTACTGTGAAGTATAGACATCCCATTCCTAGACTTGATGACATGTTGGATGAATTGCATGGGGCGAAATATTTCACAAAGATTGATCTTATGAGTGGTTATCATCAAATTCGTATGAAGCCTGGAGATGAATGGAAGACTGCCTTCAAAACAAAATATGGTTTGTATGAATGGTTAGTTATGCCTTTTGGTTTATCTAATGCACCTAGTACTTTCATGAGATTAATGAACCATGTTTTGAGAGCTTATTTAGGTAAGTTTGTGGTAGTTTACTTTGATGATATTCTGATTTATAGCAAAACTGAGGAAGAACATGTTGAAATGTTAGGAAAGTGCTTAAAATCCTTAGGGAGCAAAACCTTTATGCTAAGCTTAAGAAGTGTTCTTTTTGTCTAGATAGGGTTGTTTTTCTTGGTTTTGTTGTAAGTATGCAGGGAATTGAAGTTGATCAAGAGAAGGTAAAAGCTATCCAAGAGTGGCCGAATCCTTCAAGTGTGACAAAAGTGAGGAGTTTTCACAGATTGGCAAGCTTCTATAGGGGATTTGACCCTAATTTCTCTACATTGGCAGCCCCCTTGACTAGCATAATCAAGAAAGAAGTGGGATTCGTTTGGGGCAAGGAGCAACAAGAAGCATTTGATGCTTTGAAAGAGAAGCTTTATACTACACCCGTTTTAGCTTTACCTAACTTTGATTCTACTTTTGAAATTGAATGTGATGCTTCTGGTGTAGGTATTGGAGCTGTTTTGATGCAAGAGAAGAAGCCCATTGCATACTTTAGTGAAAAGCTTAATGGAGCAAAGCTGAATTATTCAACTTATGACAAGGAGCTATATGCTTTGGTGAGAGCATTGGATGTCACATCCCAAAATTTAGGTAGTCGAGTATTAGGCAAGAAAGATATAAATAAGTGGTCAAATAGAGGCTCGAGATAGTCAAAAACAAAATCGGTATGCAAAGGAGGCCCGTGAAGTCGACGGGACCTAAAGGTAATTTTTCTAAAGGCCGAGGACCTAAGAGTAATTTTTCAAAAAGTTGTATTGGAGGTTCTTAATAGTGCATATAACAGATTCCAAAAAAGGAGTGTAGAGAAAAATTGGATCGCAACGACGTGTAACGGTTTTTCCAGGAAATGTCCCGTTAAAGAAAAACGAAGACATGTTGACTAGGGGCATTTTGGTCATTATCAATTAAAGTTATATATGAATTTAAAGTAGAAAATAAACATAAGAGTAAGTAGAGAACATCGAGAGGTTGAATATGAAACGATCGTCAGTAGAAACGAAGCCCGGGCAAAACCCGAGCAAAGAAAGGACCTAAAGGGAATTTTGTACAAAGTCAAGGGCTTATTGGTAATTTTTCAAAATGGCTTGGAAACCTAAAATAGACCTTATAAATAGAAAGTAGAGGTCGAGAGGATCAAAACTATATGTAGTTTGACTCATGGAACTGTACGGTTTAAAAGATATGATCCATTAATCGCCGGAACGTAAAGTGGGCCCAGTTTCGTGTCGGGACCGTATGGGTAACACGGGACAACTTTAGGGTATCCAATGGGAAGAGGGACAAGTGGGAAGAAGTAATGGGAAAGAAAACTATAAAAAATCTCTTGTTGGCCAATCAAAAGTAACCATTTAGCATGAGTATTAAATGGAGAAAGAGAAAGGTGGACAAGTGGTCTTAAAGGATTTATCCAACACATAAGGTGATCATCATTTCCCTTAGATATATATATATATATATATATATATCATGAAATGAAGAACAAACTCTTTCTTTTCCACTTACAAATTTCGGCCACAATAGGAAATACCAAAGGACTTCCAAGTTTTTCCAAGTTTGATTTTTCAAGGTAAGTTTTAAGGTTTTCAAGTATGTAGACTTTAATTTTAGTATCAATTTTAGGTATTTATATATTTATTGGAAGATTGGAGATTAGAGTCTTTATGTGGAATTGGAAAAATTTTAAGTAAGTAATTAGATTAATTGATTCAATGGAAGAATCAAGATGTATAAAGTTTAATAAGGTTGGATTAGGGTTTCGGTTGAAAAGAAATGGAGAATAACTTATTATTTTAAATTTCTAAGGTTTATATTTAAGATTGTGTTCTTGAATATCTTGAAGGAAAAACAAATATTAAGGAAGGAGAAGAAGGAAAAGCAAAAGGGAATTAAAAGAGCAAGGTTTGGTACTTTAACCATTGAACTCCTTTTGAAAATTTTTCTGTTTTACAATTAGTAAAATGCTGTGAATTGTATGATTTTTAATTAAATATAGAAAAAATATATTGAGTTGAAATTTGGATATGTTGTTTTTTAGTAAGTCTAGTATTTGAGAAAAATAATTTGGAACCACGTTGATTGAATTTAATTTACGGAATTCATAAAAATTCAGAACTGCTGCCAGGATGCAGGGCAACTGGAGCAGTCTGGTTGGGTGAACAAGTTGACCAAGATTTTGTGTCCAGTTTGATATAAAATTTTAAAGGAATTATTTTAAGATGCAAAACTAAATTCTGTAAAAATTCTAGAGTTTTTATCCAAGTGGATTATTTTATACAAAATTTCTAAAACAAGGATCAAGTTGGGTCAAGAACCAGAGTTTATTGTTCATATGGAAATTTTTCATTATTAACTTGGTCAAAAACTTGGTGTGGGTGTTTTACCATTTTATTTTTGGTATTAAGTTTAATTATGATATGAAGAATAAATTAAGATGGAAAATATGTGAATACATATGATACATATGTGAGTATATGTGATATTTGTGTAAATATATATTGTATATACATGGAGAATATGTGGTATATATACGAAGTGAATAGGTATATATGAAATGTTATTTATGCTCTACTCGGTAAATGGGTAAAACCGGTCTAGAATGGGGGTTTGGCATGCCATCCTACCGGCAGTACTGTCTTAACGGCTTCGGTCGGGATATTACTTACGCGCGCGCTGTTATATCGTGTGAGGTCAAGATCATGGCAACTAGTCGTGTGAGACCAAGACCATGCAGTTATATCGTGTGAGGTCAAGATCATGGCAACTAGTCGTGTGAGACCAAGACCACGCAGTTATCTTGTATATTCCATATCGTGTGAGACCAAGACCATGGCGATTAGTCGTGTGAGGTCAAGACCACGCGTAACTCTATACGAGGCCTCATTTCAAGATTGGTGTATTCATAATTACCTAGTGGAGCAGATTAACTCGTACTTATAATAAAGTTATATTACATGTTGTTTACTTACAGAAGGTGAATCTTAACTTCATTGGAAAATATAAATATGATGATTTTATGAAAATAGTTTAATTATACAGTATTCTACTTTTATATGTGTTTCAACAACCTTCCTTGCATTATTTATATTCGGCAATGGTTAAAGTACCCACTGGGCAATAAGTTGCTCAGCGAGTTATATGTCTAACTCGCAGGCAGTGGATAGAAGATCAGCATTTCTGCAGCGGCTCGCACCAGCTCGACGGCGATTAGGATAGGACTTTTGACATAAAATAGTAGTATGACATGTACGTTATATCTATTGTAAAGGTTTGTTAACATATTAAGTATTATGGTGTATGTAACAAGAGAAAAAATAGTGGTATGGTAATGAAACTTAGCGAATGATATGTAATCTTGAGAAACGATGTAGAAGTGTGAACTTTTCTTGCAGGATTGTAGTTGAGGTTATAAGGATGGATTATTGGGAGTGTGCTTGAGTTGAATTGTGAAACAAAATGTTTTTCAAAAATAAGAAAAATCAGTTTTGTCGACACTTGGGACCTCCATTTTTAGGGGAGGTTATGGCAATTTTTTTTTAAAAAAATCTATACTTAAAATTGGCTAAGTAAAATATTAAGACACAATCACCATGAGATAACAGTCCATCTTGGTCTATAAACGTAGGCTAAGATGGGGTGTTACATTGGAAGTATGGGAGCATTATTTGCTGCCCAAGGAATTCGTGATCCATTCAGACCATGAATCATTGAAGCATTTGAGAGGGCAAGGAAAGTTGAATAAAAGACATGCAAAATGGGTTGTGAAGATTGAGAAGTTTCCTTATGTGATCAAATACAAGCAAGGTAAAGACAATGTAGTGGCAGATGCACTTTCAAGGAGGTACGCTTTACTTAATGTTTTGAGTACTAAATTGCTTGGATTTGAATGTATAAAGGACTTATATGTTGGTGATTCTGATTTTGGCAATGTTTATGATGCTTGTGAGCATGGTGCTTTTAATTCTTTCTATAGACATGATGGGTTTTTGTTTAAGGGTTCGAAATTATGCTTGCCTAGATGTTCTATGAGAGATTTGCTAGTATTAGAATCACATTCTGGGGGTTTGATGGGGCATTTTGGAGTTGATAAGACTTTAGACATGCTGAATGAACACTTTTATTGGCCAAATATGAAAAGGGATGTAATTCGGATTTGTAAGGCTTGTTTGGTTTGTAGGCAAGCTAAGTCTAAATCTATGCCTCATGGTTTGTATATGCCATTACCCGTTCCTAGTTCTCCTTGGATGGACATTAGTATGGACTTTGTTTTAGGATTACTAAGGACTAAGAGGGGGAGAGATAGCATATTTGTGGTTGTTGATAGGTTTAGTAAGATGGCACACTTTATCCCATGTCATAAGAGTGATAATGCTAGTTTAGTGGCCGAACTCTTCTTTAGGGAGGTGGTTTGAATTCATGGGATACCAAAATCCATAGTTTCTGATAGAGACACCAAGTTTTTGTCTCACTTTTGGCGTGTGCTTTGGGGAAAGTTAGGTACCAAGCTGTTATTTTCCACCACTTGTCATCCTCAAACGGATGGACAAACAGAAGTAGTAAACAGAACTTTAGGTACCATGTTGAGAACTTTAGTGGGTAAAAATTTGAGTTCTTGGGTAGATTGTTTGCCATTTATTGAGTTTGCTTATAATCGTGCTATTCATTCTTCTATAGGATATTCACCTTTTGAGCTTGTTTATGGTTTTAACCCACTAACAGTTTTGGATCTTGTTTCTTTACCTTCTCATGAGCTTGTTAGTTTAGATGGTGAGAAGAAAGATAAATTGGTGAAAGAGATGCATGAGAAAGCAAGGGCGAATATTGAGAAAAGGAACAAGAGATATGCTGATTCTGCAAATAGAGGGAGACGTGAGATGAAGTTTCAAGTAGGAGATTGGGTTTGGGTGCATTTTCGAAAAGAGAGGTTTCCTAACCAAAGGAAGAACAAGTTGCAAGCAAGGGGAGATGGCCCATTCCAAGTGCTGGAGAAGATTAATGACAATGCCTACAAGATCGACTTACCAGGTATGTATAATGTTAGTGCTACTTTCAATGTAAGTGATCTTTCTCCTTTTGATGATGCAGATTTGAGGATAAATCTTTTTGAAGAGGGGGAGAATAATGCAAGAAAGGATCCCTTGAAGCTAGCAAGTGGACCAATCACTAGGAGCCAGGCAAAGAGATATCAAGCTAGTATGGCTTTGCATATTCAAGAAGAGATTTCCAAAGAGCTTCAAGAATTATCATTCAAGAAGATGGAGATAGAGCTTGAAGAGGGCACACCAAAGCTGATTATGATTCTTAGTGTGGAAGCTAAAGGCTAGCTAAAGAAAGGTCCAACGTGCAAGAAAGGTCCATGGGGGTTCATATAAAGCCTTGGGAAGTAATTTAAGGCCCATGGATAGCCCAAATAGTGTGGGGCGTTTCTTATGTTGAAGGGATTAGTTTGGTTGTTTCCATACTTTATATTTTCCTTAGTGGATTAGGATTTTGTTTCCATACTTTATATTTTCCTTAGTGGATTAGGATTTTGTTTCCATACTTAATGTTTTCCTTATGCAATTAGGAATGTTTTAGTCTTAATTTTCCATATGCAATTAGGAATTTTGTAACCCTTATTTAAGGGCACTATTAGGCCGAATTTCATAGACAACAATTAATAAAAATTTTTGAATTCTTCTACAAGTTCTTCTTGTGAATTTTTGTGTGAGAGAGATTAGAGTGGATTCTTTAATTCTTTCTTTGCATCAAGAATTAGGTTTACATATCAACAAGAGTTGTGGCGTTTTCCTTCTTCTTACCAACTAAATCCTTCAATCATAGTGAGTTCGCGTCTCTTCATAGGCATTGGGTTCCTTAGGAGGTGATTATCAAGTTTCAAGGAGTTCTCTACCATTGTTATACGTTGGGTTTGCTGCCATCGTTGCTAAGGGGCCGCGTCATTACCTTTGTTACATATTGTAGGGATTATTACAGCTTATGACACCACAATTGCTCCCCTGGAGGTTTGATTGATTTCCTGAAACATACAAATTGGCCATACATATATAAAAATGCACATGCTGATGTAATGTTTTGCTTTCTGGTTTTACAGACCAAGATCAAACTATTGAAGGAGAAACTGGAGATCAACCGAGTCAATTCTCGTGATAGGATTTTAGAGCTGAAAGAGAGGGTGCAAAGTTTTAGGAAGGACATAAACATCATCAAAGACATTTGGGGAAGATACCTTCTTCGGTTATAGTACATATCTCACCGTTAGAGGTGAATGATGACTTTCATGAAGATGATGATACCAATAATTCTAGCCAAGACATGAAGGAAGGAGCAGTCACCTCCTCAGGGTAAAATGGAAGTGTTGATTGTTATAGCCATCATACTTAGGGTACTAAATTCTTTATTGCAAGCATTCTTGCCAATTTCACACCAGACTCAAGGTTTTCCTTCTAAAATTGTTGTGATTTATCCTAACTCTACCCCTTTGCCCAAATGATTCCGGCAGAGTCTACAGCACAAGCTAGAGTAGATGACCTAAGACCCTTCCACCTGGACGAATAAGGCATATGGTTTTTGGCTAAAACTTTGATTGGCTTGGATGAACTCTATTTTGGTTTTCAAAATTTCTGAGGCAGCGCACTTCTCTTCCAAATTTGGCTTCAAGAAAGGTTACACTTACTGCCACCCCCTACAGTGGTCCCATCGAGATACTTGCCACATCACCATGTTTCTCAGTGAGTTTCACTAGTTACTGACATTTAGGAAGATTGGATTATGTGATTTCAGTCTAGACATGAGAATGATGTCAATTGGCAGGTACCTTGCTAAAGGATTATTCGTGTTATTATCTAAACCCATCTTCCTTATATCGCCTTAGCAGGTTTCAGGAGAGGAACCTATTATGTCCCAGGCCGCTTAGCTCGTCAGTATGGCATGCAAGTTACTTATCCTAGGCTGGCTTCTGAATTTAAATTCTCAATATTGACTGAAGAGATGCTGGATCAACTTCGAGCAGGGTGGTTAGAGAAGCTTGATTTTCTGATTACTAACCGTTGAATTTCACCTTATATGATATTATATCTATCTATTTATTTACTATGACATTTTTATGTTTTTATTCGTCATCATTTTTCTACTATTTATATTTGATAAAAATAGCTTTGTTTATTTATGAACTAGCATAATAATTTATTTCTTATGCAATCTAACATGATTAAACACTTGGAACAATTAAGGCACTACCAAGTTTTTAAAAATAGAAAATCTTTAGCTTATCGAGGTTCACGGGGTCTGAAAATTCATTCCCATCTATGTCTGACAACTTAACTGCACCCTTCTTTAATATTTCTTTAACCACATATGGACCTTTAACCACATATGGACCATCCCATTTTGGCTTAAATTTCCCCCTTGGATCTGAAACATTGGGTCTGCACTGTTTTAATACCAAGTCCCCCACTTTGATTGTCCTTTCCTTCATCTTTTTATTAAAAGCTCGTGTAATCTACCTTTGGTACAATTGATTATGATACAGTGCTCGCAATCTTTTTTCCTCAAATTGCTTTTATCCATTCTGCTTCCAGCAGTTCAGCTTCCACTATAATCTTTAATGACTTCATCTCCATCTCTGCTGGAAAAACTACCTCCATCCCATAGATAAAGGAATAGGGTGTCATGCAAGTAGGCGTCCTAATTCTAGTTCTGTATCCCTACAATGCAAAAGGCAATGCCTTCACCCAATCTTTATAAGTCCTTACCATTTTAGCAAGGATGGTTTTGATGGTCTTGTTTGCTACTTCCATTGCTCCATTGGCTTGAAGCCGGTATGGTAAGGATTTGTGGTGCTTCACATTATACTTCTTCAAGAGAATCCAAACTTCTCCCTAGAATTGCACTCCATCATCAGACACCAAATGATGGGGGATGCCATACCTATAAAAGATATTCTTCTCTATAAAGTGAGCCATTTTTTCGTGCACCTAATTTGTTGAAAGATTTCACCTCTACCCATTTAGAGAAGTAGTCTACTATCACTACTATAAACCTATGCCCATTTGATGCAGTCGGATGCACTTCACCAATGATATCTATCCCCCATGCTGAAAATGGCTAAGGTGATGCCAAAACTTGCAATTCAACTAGTGGGAGATGATTGTAGTTCCCGTGAACTTGACATGTCTCACACCTTCTTGTAAAGTCCACATAATCTTTTTCTATGGTTAGCTAATAGTATCCCTGCCTTATTATCTTCTTTGCCAACATATTCCCGTTCATATGAGGTTCAAATGTTCTTGCGTGAATTTTAGATATAATTTGCTCCGATTCTTCCTTCCTTAAACATTTGAGGTGCACACCACCTGGCCATCTTCTATATAATACTCCCCCAACCATTAGGTACTACATAACCTATCTCCTTATTGCTCTCCTTTCTTCTTTATTTGGTCCCTTAGGGCAGACCCGTCCTTCAAGAAACTACAGGAGAGTTTTATACCAGCTTTCTTGATCAATTCCCATTATTGTAATCATCTTACAAGAATAACATGGTTTGGAAGAACTCGTCAATATTAAGGGTTTATAAAAGAGATTGACTGGGTCCTCCCAAACTGATGCCAAAGTTGCAAGTGCGTCAGCCAGTAAATTCTCCTCTCTCAGTTTATGGATGAAGACACAATAATTGAAACTCTCCATAAGACAATTCAAATATTCTAGGTACGGTCTCAATTTTTCTTCTGTCAACTCCCATTCCCCTAATGCTTGTTGGACCACTAAGAGAGAATCTCAAATGACTTGCATCCTTTTCACCCATATTGAGATCAAAGTTTGCAACCCAAAGATGCAAGCTTCACATTTAGTCACATTATTAGTGGCCTTGAAAGTTAACCTTTTTGCTAAAGGGACGAGCTCACCTCCGGGTTCTTCTAGAATGACACCCAAACCTACTCTCTTATTGTTTACAGCTCCATCAAAATACATTACCCATTCTTGTATTTCTAATGCTCGCAAATCTTCATCTAGAAATCTACACAAACGTCATCTTCCCCTGATAAAAGATTTTATGCTAAGAATTCATCCACAACTGTCCCTTTGATAGTTTTTCTAGTTACATATTCAACATCAAATTCCTCCAGTAGTATGAGCCCCCTCCCATATTTTCTAATTAACGATGGAATACCATTTAGATATTTGATCTGTTCCATTTTGAAAACCACTTGGACCCTGCAGCATTGAAAGTAGTGCCTCAACTTCCTAGATACCCAGACAACCGCCAAGCAAGTATTTTCAACCATGGTATACTTTACTTCATATGGTTTTAATTTATGACTCAAATAATAAATCACAAATTCTACCCCATCTTCTCTTTCTTGTGTTAGCATAGCCCCGAACAACTCTTCTTCAATGGCTAAGAATAAAAACAACATTTTGTTTGGTTGTAGGGGTCTCAAGACCGGTGGTTGAGCAAATATTCTTTAACCTTGTCAAAAGCTTTTTGGAAAACTTCCATCCAGACAATCAACTGGTTCTTATTTAGTAGTTGGAATATGGGTTCACACATTGACGTTAGTCGAGCAATGAATCAGCTAACATATTGAAGCTTCCCTATGAACCCTCTCACTTCTTTTTCAGTCTTAGGAACTGGCACTTCTCGAATAGCCTTCACTTTTTCCGGATCAATCTCTATTCCTATTGAGCTGATCACATGCCCCAACATCTTTCATGAAGTCACTCCAAACATGCATTTCTTTAGATTAAGCCTTAAGTTGTATTTCAAGGCTCACTCAAAAAACTTCTTTAAGTTCTGCAGATGTTGCTCCCGAGACTCAGATTTCTCCATCATGTCATCCATATAAACCTTTACTTCCTTGTGTATCATGTCATGGAACAAAGCAATCACCAGTCATTGATATTTTGCCCCAACATTCTTTAATCCAATTGGCATCGTTTTGTAATAGTATACCCCCATTCCATAATGAAGGCAGTCTTGTCTCGATCTTCCTTCACCATCATGATTTGATTATATCCTGAGAATCCATCCATGAAAGAGTGCATGACATTGGAAGTTGTGCTATTGAATGGGATGTCTATATGAGGTAATGGAAAATCATTCTTCAGAGACACTTTATTCAAATCCCTATAGTCGACACACATTCTCACTTTCCCATCTTTTTTAGGTACCGATACTATGTTACCAATCCATGTGGGTAACTAACTACCTCTAAAAATTTGGCCAGAATCTGTTTCCCTATTTCCTTTTTTACTTGAGTGGGTCTTCACCTCTTAAGCTTTTATTTGATTGCTTTCATGTGAGCATAAGTAGGGATCTTAAGCTCTGTTATATCCTGATCGATACCTAGTATATTCTCATAGGACCATGCAAACATCTTCTCAAATTTCTTGAGAATTCTTTCGAACCCTTGTACTTTTGAAGAGGTCAATTATGCTGCTATATTTATTCTTTGTGGATCTTCTATTATTCCAAGGTTTAATGATGCAGTTTGTACAAAATTAATATTAAATATGCTAGCTAGGTCACAAGAATAAACTAGTCCATCAAAAACATCACACAAGTAAGCGAAATCAGACTTTATTAAATCAGCTTCGGAAACAAAAACATCATCATCAAATAAATCAGAAAGAAAAAAGTCATTATCATCATTTAGGTGGAAATCAAGGATATCCTCAAATTGATCTTCTACCATCTTTCAATCATGTCTAAATGTGTAGGTGCTGCAATAAGGTCTTTGGTCTGTTCTGACACCTCATCGTTTGGTTGCTTTTTTATCAATTGGCCTACATTAGAGAAGATCTCCCATCTAGGAAGTTCTTTTCCCATCACTGTGATAGGCTCTGGTCCTCCTTCAAATGGCCCTAGTTCAGGTGCCTTTGCAAACTAATGTTGCATAGTCTTTTCCTTTTTTTCCTCTTCCTCCGTGGAACTTTCTCCCTTGTGCCCCAATCCTTTTTTAGTGAGCTGGCTTTTGAACTCTGGAAATTCTAACATCCCAGTTTGATGCTTTTCCAGATCTATTCTTGGTAAATACCCCATTTTTCTCATGATGGACTTCTCAGCAGGGGAAGATACCATACAAATTTTGAACCCAACCATGGGTTGAGTGTTGAATAGGGCATTAACCATCTCATTAATCTCGGTATGAATTATGATTATTGTTTTCCTTACTGGAAATTTAATCTTCTGATAAAGTGTAGAGGTACTCCTCCCAATGGGTGGAACCAAGGTCTTCCCAATACCAAGGTAAAGGTGGCTGGTATATCAAGCACTACAAATTCAACTACATATTCAATTGGTCCCACTGTAACAACCGTAGAGAATGTTTCGAGTGTCGACCTTTTGGAATTATCATAAGCTCTTATCACTATTTTTGTTGTAGTTAAATCATTCACTAATAGTGATAGTTTTGGCAACATCTTCGCTAGGCAAACATTAATGGCCGATCCTTCATCTACCATAACACAAGTATTTCTTTTTCCTCAAATTTCCACTTTGATGAATAGTAGGTGAGTGTGGTTCTTGCTATCCTCTAGTAGATCTTCATCAGAGTAGGTGACGATGCTAGTTTTTCCTTCAGATAACACTTTCTTGCATTCTTTTTCAGCCACAACTTCAATTAATTCTTCTGGGGTAGTAAGAGATGAAATTTGCATTTATGACAAGGCTTTTGCTAATGCTTCTTGATGTTTATAGGATGCAATCAATAGGTCCTATATGCTTACACTCGCCGGTGTTCTTTTCAATTATTTCACTTCTTCATTTTCCCCTTACTTGCCTCTAACTCTTTCATTCTTGACTCTTCCCTAGCATATGGCTTCCCTAAACTTATGTTATTAACCTGTACTTCCTTATCTATCTCCTCCCAAAAAGGCTCCCTATTCAAAGCCACTGTTCCTTGTACATCGACCATATCCCCAAAGTTCATCATGCAAACTTTAATTCCCACATCTTGGAATGAAGCCATCACTATTTCTTCACTTAGCCTAGTTTCAATGAGGTATGTAGCAGGCATGGGGTATTGTTCTATCTAGGTAGAGGTTTTTTTTGACATTTGGTTTAGTTGGTTTAGTGATTTTTCTGTTGTCAATTAAGTTTTGGATTTCATGATTTAAACACATGCAGTGGTCAGTGTCATGTCCAGGCATTTGGTGAAATTGGCAAAAGGCATTTGTGTCCCAATTGGGTGGCAATTGTTTTAGAAATGGCTTAGGTTTTAAGGGTACAAGGATCTTTTGGCTTTTTAAGTAGTTGAATACTTGGGATTGGGGTCTTCCTAGGTCAGAAAATTGTCTCCGAGTGGTAACCGTGTTGATTTTAGTGGTTTTTGGATTAGAGGTTGTAGATTGGTAGTTGGTCTTTCTTAGGCATGTATATCGGGTTTCTTCCTTTTCAGCTTCTTCAGTTTGAATCCCCAAATCATACAGGTCTTGGAAACTCCTAACCAGAGATAGTTCACCTTCTTTTTCAATTTTGACCCTTTTGATAATCAATCTAAGCTGGTCCCCTTCGGAAGGCCTATCCTGAACAAGGGATGCCTTGCTTCTCCATCTCTTGATGTACTCCGCGAAGCTTTCATCTTGTTTTTGCCTTACTATTTCTAATTCAATCAAGGATACCTCCATATTAGCATTGTATCCATACTATTTTATGAAAGATGTTCGGAGCATCTTTTAGTTGTTTTTTGTAACCAAATCAATTGATTTATACCATGGTGTTGCATTTTCGATTAGAGATAGATGAAACCACTTTAAGATTTGTTCATTAGTAGCTGGGGTGGTTTTCATTATAGTAATATACTAACTCAAGTGAATCTCAGGGTCCCTTGTGCCATCAAACTTTGGGATATTTGGCATTTTTAATCTTGGTGGCATGATTTCTTCTTCTAAGAACATTTTATCTAGCTCAGTCATCTTTCCTATGGGTGTTTGATATTTTGTCTCCAGAGTCTCCATTTTTTCAAATATCACCCTTTCAAACTCTGATGAAGCTTCCTTGGTTTTTGACTTGCCCCTGTCATACTCTTCTTCCAAGTCATCAAACATGTTATCATTATTCTCTTTGGTTACCATCTTCTCTTTCTTCTTTGTATTACTGGCCAATCCTTCTACAAGTTTAGTGGGTACACCAATGTTTCTGAGCATTTTTAAGACCAGGGCTATTTGATTTTAATTTCTGCTACCTCAAAGCCTATCAGAGCCTTGATTTTTCCTCATTCATGTCTCTACGGGTATTGGTGATTGGCTCTGTTAAAGTCAAAGTTTCCTTACATGTTGTGTCATTTCTACACTTATTCGATCCAGGTCTGAAAAACCAAAAAATGAATGGATGAATGAATGCACATGTCAGAGAAAATGCTTTACACTGCGTACGTTATTTGTTTGATGAAGCTTCTTTCCTAGTTTCTAGCAGAACCTCACACTACACACATGTTCACTGGTGAGTCTCTTTTCCTATATTTTTTTGGTTTAAAGTAATTACCAACAGGGGGTAATTCTTGTGATGAAAAATCCTAAGGCTCTCTTTGAAACTTTCACTTTGGTATATCTGTGTTTTATAGAAAATTACCAGAAAGGTAATTCCCTATAAAATCTTTATTTCAACCATATTAAAGAAACATTTCACCAATGGGTAACAAGTTTTAAGCTTTTAATGATAAGATATATTATTTTGTTTTTGGTGATAAAACACAAGGATTTTATCAAGATAAGCTAAAAATTTGTTAACCATAAATGCGTTGGCATTCCTAAAGGAAAATTTCTAGGCTTCTTATATGTGTTTTAGTCTAGGGTCAATAAGTCTTAAGCTCCCATAGTAGAAATATACCTGGAGGTACTAGACATATGAGTGGTTATGTGGTGTCTATTCTCCACATCTTGAATGAAGTATATGGTATCCCTTTCACCACATAACATGAGTAATTTAGGCATCCTAACTCACACACACATAATGCAATTACTGCAAATGCAACTATTTTCTGATTATCTGAATAAAAATTACTAATACATGAATTAATAGAATCAACTTCTCACATTTTCCTAGTGGAGTTACCACTGTAAGCGCCTGGCCCATCCGTGCTCAATATATTTTAAAGTCTCAGCATAACTAAGTTATTGATCTCAGGGATCCGACAGGCAAGACTTATGTGGAATGGAGTCACCACTCAACAGAACCGGGAAATGATAGGGGTAGCATTCTCTTGATTCCTTTTTCAAGGAATCCCAAACCCCATTTAAACCAAAGTTTGGGAAGTTAGATACATATGGGAATAATTTAGATGAAAATCCTTATTATTCACATATGCCTGACTCAAAGAATTGGCCTCCTCTATGATTCACGTATTAGTAAGAATTATTTAGATTATTAGATGAGGATTAACATATATAGAATAAATAGCAACAAAATAAACAAATCTTTATCATGATGTGTCATGACCCAATTTATACATATGTACAGTACGTCCATGTACAGTAAGAGGAACAATCCCGAGAAGCTACTCAAGAGCGCGAAGTGAAGGGAAGTTCTGTAGAACTGAAAGGACCTATTTGAAAAGATTGCAAAGTTTTGGGGAGGTGACTGTAATTTCTAAAAAGTTTTGGGAGGTGACTGTAATTTCCAAAAGTTGTTTCGGAGGTCCTTAATAGTGCATATAACAGACTCCAGAAATGGAAAGTAGAGAAAAATCGGGTAGCAACGGCGCGACACGGTTTTTCCCGAAAACGCACGGTTTGGAAGATATAGGGAATTTTGATCAGGGGCATCATGGTCCATATCAAAAGTGTCTCGAAAGTAATAATGGATCTCAAAAATGAAAAGTAGAGGAAAAACTGAGTCAAAAAGTGTACCACAGCATTCGGCGGAAGTGCGCGGCTTAAAAGTTACGAACGAGTAATCGCCGGAGGGTATTTTGGTCTTTTCACATCTTAGACCATAAAATTTCAGCACAAAGAGGTTGAGGGGCCAAAATATAATTAAAAGGAAGTCCAAGGGCTTGGGTTGTAAATAAATAAAAGAAAGAGACATTTGGACCAATGAGAATTAGCCATTTTCCCACATATGTGTACCAATGGGAAATCAACATTTACACCATGACATATTAACCTCTCTTGGCTGCCATTTGGAGGAGAGAACACCACAAAAATAAAGCCAAGAGCTCTCTTTGTTCTTGCTTGGCCGAAAATAAGAGAAAGGGAAAAGAGAGAGAGATTATTTTTTTTTTCAAGTAGCTAATTTTGGATTGCAAACTTGGGTGGAGAATAAGATTTTAAGGTAAGGAAATTCATCTATGGTTCTATTTCTTTCATTGGTTATAGTATTTGTAAGATACAAATGAAAGAATAAATATGATGATTACAGAAAATTTAAGAAGTTGAAGAAAAGTGAAAGAGATGATTTGCACATATAAGATTAAGGATAAAAAGGATGACTAGTAGTATTAGTTAGCAAAATAAGGCATGAAGCACTTAAATTTTATTATGTTCTTGACATGGATTTTATGAAAATTATAGGAAATCAAGAAGTGAGAGAGAAGGAAGCAAAGAAGGCATAAAAGAACTAGAAACAAGTGAAAAGAATAAAGGTTTGGTACTTAAATCATTGCCTTTTCAATTAATTCACATATTTTGCATTATGGGACTTTTGAAATTGTTTTGAAATGATGTTATTATGTGTGGTAAATATGTGGGAAAGTACTCTTGAACCATTTGGAATCAATTGATTGTGAAAAGAATGAAAACAAAACAAACTAGCTAAACTTTGCTCAATTATCCATAAACTTTGATGAACTTTTAATCACTCCTTTGGTTTGATTTTTGAAAGAGGGACCCTTAGTCCTTCAATGGCATCACAAAAGGAGTCTAAAAATCAATTTTGCAAGAAAAAAATGAATTTCCCTCAACTTTTGAAAATTGGGCCGAATGGTCCCTTTTTGGGCACCATTCTGCAGCTTTCATTTTGGGCAGTCCGTTGAAGGGGCAAACGAAAGAATTTTTTAACGAAATTTTACATGCATTTATTTAACTTATGAAAGTGTTTTCCTGCAAAAATTCATCCAAAAATAAGGTTGTTTACTTGGTCAAAACTATTGCCAAAGTTGACTGATTTTCAGCAGTAAAACACAGATTTTTACTATTTAGTTGTCGCGCGCCATTGCGTTGCCGATTTTACGCGCCGCGCTACTATTTATTTAGTCATTTTTCTAAATGTGTTAAAACTTGAATATTATGATATAGATTGATGTTATATCATTTAAAATGACACGAAAGGGGTTTGGAATAATCAGAAAGGTATCATGAGAAGTTATCCTAGTAATATATGCATTATGGAAAAATCATGACTTATTGAATATCATGACCAAAGTAATTTAATAAATTATTTATGCTCTACTTGGTATATCAAAACCCTTGAGATAAGGGTATGATGCATCATACTATTACTGTAGTACTGCTTATGACATGATATGATATTCCGGCTGAAGGACGATGATTACAATGACATGATCAATGATGCAATGATAATGGCCATTGGCACTTGTGCAAGAATTATGATGAAAGATAATGAAATATGATCATGATGAGACATGTTTATCATGACCCTTCCTTATCCGCTGACGTTCTGTTAAACCAGTAGAGCACCTATATTGATAAAAGCAAAATGAGTAATTTCTATATTCAGAATATGGGATTTAATCTTTTATCATTATGTTTAGATCTTATTCATTTATTTAAAATATTCAAATGCATGTTTTTAATTACTCTTTCAATTTTTTTTATGTAAGACAATGATTTAAGTACCCACTAAGCAAACGTTTAGCGAGTTTAGTTTTCTTTTCTAAACTCGTAGGTTGAGCGAGAAGCTGTTTTCTGCAGTGTTCCAAGCAGCTGGTGTTGGCAACTCTTCGGATAGAAAGTTATTATAAGTAATGTAACTAGAATGGCATGTACATATGTTAGCGTAACTAAGAATTATATATGTGACTAGTAAAAGACCAAAGTACGCATGCTAAGTATATCAACTACTGTACGTTGTATGAATTAGTGTGTGATGTGTGTGTGTAGAAGTGTAAAATTTTTAATGCAGGTTTTGGTGGAGGATATAAGGAAGTCGACTATAGAAGTGCTTGAGATTGATTGAGATTGTTTGATTGAGATCAAAATTGTTTTCAAAAATAAAAAAAATCAGTTTTGGCGACACTTGGGACCACCAATTATAGGGGAAACTCTGGCAAAAATTTTTTAAAATCTGCACTTAAAATTGGCTAAGTAAAATATTAAGATACAACCACCATGAGATAACAGTCCATCTTGGTCTATAAACGTTGGCTAAGATGGGGTGTTACATTTAGTGGTATCAGAGCCAGGTTTAGTCGATTATGGGTAGTTAGTTGAATCAAACTGTGAATGCATGACACATATGTTTAGGAAGGGAATTTTAATAAGCTGATGTGTATGTTTATGATTTTTATTAGTGATATTGTGGTATTGAGAATATGAACGAGGATGAGTGATTCGAAGCAACCAGCTAAATTGACTTTAGGTCCTAAACCTTATTCTCGGCCCAGCAGAAGTGAGGAACAAGCCATAGATAAGAAGCTTTTTGAATTGGGGAAGGAGAATCTGCGCCAGAAAATTAAAATGGAAGCCAGAGAGCAGGAAATAGCAGAGTTGAAAGTGGAATTAGTTAGAATGAAGAGGAAACAGGAGGAACAAGAGGAAGTAATAGATCAGTTGAGAGACTTGAGACTCCAGGACCAGGAAGACTTAGTGTTAGCCCTGGATAATAGTAGGCTCTTGATGGAAGATGTTAGGTTCACATATTGCACATATTTCACTTTTATTCAATTTAGCCATTATCAATGGCTTTTCATAATGCATATAATTCATTCTTAACAAATCACATAACATAGCACAATGTTCATGCATATTCAATGCATCAAGTAACTTAACACATTTTCCAACCAAAATGTGTTAAGCCAAATGTCATGCAAACATACCCAATTTATTCAAAGTTTGTACTTACCTCTAAAAGCAACCAAAAACAAGTTTAAGACACCACTTCCAACCTTCTCTTCCAACTTTCCCTTTAACACTTGGATTAGAAAAATCAATTCTCCTTAATGCTTATACCAAATGTGATCATAAATAATCACTTAGTATCACATTTAAAGGCATTTTCAATCTTAAATCATAATTAAGCATCATTCAAACTAAATCCCAAAGTTAAGGCTAACCTCACTTTAACTTTGGAAAACCATATTAAGCCATTCAATTTGGTGTTTTAAGTTTATTTATATTATTAAAAACATATTATAACATGTTTAAAATAATTACATTACATAAATAAACACTTATGTCCAAAACCCTAAAATGGCATAACCTTCACCATTGAAGGTTTTCCATTCCAACTCAATCCAATTATTAATTCAAGCTTATATTCATAACTTTTATCACTAAATAACATGCTTTAACCAATAAAATTAAATAATTAAACAACTTTGAAAATGTCCTTTTTCCAAAACCGAAAATCACCACTTCCATTTTCAAACTCTATCCAAACTCAACCAAATCCATCATTTAACTTTAAAATACTTGTTTATGAATCAAAACAACCCATTTGGAATCCAATTGCACAATTAAAAACCATGAATTCAAAAGTCTAAAAATTACATAACCCTAAACTCTTTCTCTTCACCAATCTTTACTCAAACTCAACCATTTCTTCAATCCAACCTTAAAATCATTGTTAACCACTTAAAATAACTTCATTCATACCCAAATAGACAATTAAATCATATCACTTCAAATCCCAAAACCAACATAATCAAACTTTCATGGAATTTCAAAAAAAAAGTTAGGAAACTTACCCATTTAAGTAGAAAATACCAAAACTTCAATTAAGACCTTGAAAATCCTTCAATTAAATGAGCTTGGAAGAAGAAAAATTCCCTCTTTGATGGCTATGGGAAAATCAGCCAAGGAAGAAGAAGAAGAAGAAGAAGAAGAAGAAGAAGAAGAAGAAGACCAAAATAAATTTTCTCTTTCTTTCCACTTTCAATTCCAACCTTATATATATATATATTATTTTAATAATTTAATAATTATTTATTTATTTAATTTAAACCCTAAAATTACCTCTACTATAATGGTTGGAATTTTAAACAATGATTTTCTGATAAATATTGATAATGGATTGTGAATAGTGATAAAAATGACATAGAAAGTTGAGAATTTACTTTAGATTTGGATGAAATTGATGTTTTCGATAAATTAACAGAAATTTACCATTGTGATTCTAGAGTTAAATATTATTGAATTAAGGTATGAAAAGTGGATAGTAAAATTTTAAATTAATTAAAGAAATTATTTTATGGTTTTATGGAATTAAAAAATCATATTGAAATCCAAGGTTAACAGAGAGGGTGCACCATAGTTAAAATAAGATGCCCTCACTTGATCAAACTTGTTATATATATATATACATGTGTGAGTGTGTGGAATGTTCTCCCATCTTCTTTTCTTCATCATCTTCACATTTCTCATCATCATCACCACCAAATCTTCTTATTTCTTCTTCTTTTCTTTGATTTAAATAAGATTTAAGAGGAAATCATATATAGTTATATGTTTTTAGAAGAATAAGCTAAAGAAGATGAGATTATTAACAAGTGATCAAGAGGGAAAAGTGAAAGAAAGGGATTTATGGAAAGAGGTATGTGTTTATATAAATATTTGAATTTCTATAAGTTTTATGTTTAAATTGGTTTATTGAGTCATCTATAAAGAATTATTAGTTAAAAGTATTGATCAAATGGATTGATAGGTGAAAATTGAATTAAAAGAACTTATAAGTGATGAGTACGATTTTTAATTCAATCTTTATAAGAAATGAGTGGTTTGATGCTATTTTTAACAATGAGTGATGCTTAAAGATTGATTAATTGAAGTTTTAGTAAATTATTAGATATGAATTCATGTATATGTGTTAAAAGTATGGAAAAGAGTGATAAACTTTGGATATGTTATAAATATGTATTGATAAAAAAAAATAAATGCCTAATTCACACTTTAGTTCAGATATTATTTTTCAAAGATTTAGCCTGACATGCCTAGTGACATGGCCATGTCTCTAGGTGTGTCGACGATGTTGTTTTTCAAAATAAATGACAGGTGCAGTGACATGCCATGTTACTAGGCATGTCAAAGCTTCTGTAAGGCAGGATTAATGATACGTGCAGTGACACGCCCATGTCACTGGGCGTGTCAAAGCTTCTATAAGGTAGGATTAATGACACATGCAGTGATACGCCCATGTCACTGGGCGTGTCAAATCTTCTGTAAAGTGGGTAAATGACATGGTCATTGACACGCCCATGTCATTGGACATGTCACTTGAAGAATATGCTCAAAATAGCTCTTTTCCTTATTTTCATCTGTGATTTTCTGCCGTGTTAAGTATATACAATGTTAAATATGGAAACTTTGGATTGGATATAGAGTGTAAAGATTAGAGGAAAGAGATTATTTATAACGTGTCAAGCAAATATGTTTCTAATGGAAGATGAGTTTAGAAAGCATAAGATTTGAAAGATTTTAGAGTTAAAGGATTTCATATCTTGAATGTAAGGTTATGAATATGATACTTATGTTTATTGGAGTGTTAAATAATAGAGCTGAAAGTTAATTTTCTTTAATAATCAAGTAGTTATCTAAAGTATACAACTTAGGAAATTGGAATGGTGAACTAATTGTTTATTAACTAAGAGTATATGTGAAGCTAAGTGGTAATCCACCAAAGGAAAACTTTGAGCTAAGAAAGTTATGTTTAAAGTTATGTGTAAAGCGTTTATATAGCTATATGGTTAAACCATGCAAAAATAAGATGATAAAGACTATGAGAAATGAATGTGTTATTTATTGATAATCAAGATTTGAACTTGGTTATATAGTTGATGAAAATGTTATAGTATTTATTTGATTTAACAAATGTAATATTTATGAGGAAAGTAATATATGTTCTTTGATGATCAAATTGTTCTTCATTGACTAAAATAAGTGAATAGTTAGAGAACTATTAAAAGATAATTATATGAGATTAATGGATATTATAATACTTATCCAAAAGGTTAAGATTGATATGATAAATAAGATAAAAAAAATGCTAAGAGATTATTGGATCATATAATCTGGAAAGCGAGCTAAGGAAATTTCAGAGAAGAATAAAGTGATTAGTTTATTTGTGTAAATTCATGTGGTAAAAAGTTATACTAGTTATATGCCTTGTGTTTAATTGATAGTAATATCATTTGGTGATTTAAGACAATTCATTTTTTATGTATAGAAGTGTTTAGAGAGTTAGATTATATAAATTGATAAGTCTTTGATAATCCAAATGATGTGGACAATGAAACAGTGAAAGTAAGAAATAACTGTGAGAAGTGACAGAGTGATAGAAATAAGAATATGAAATATACATATTGCATATTCATCATATACTTGATTGTAATATTATTTAGTGATTGAGGATAAGTATAGAGTGTATATAGAAATGTTAAAGAATTGATAAATATTGCTTAATAGTAACAGAAAGAAAGGAATTGATAATATGAAAGGAAAGAATCTAGTGAGGTTCGAAAATAGCTTTCTAGTGAAATGATATTTCAAGAGTCAAGTTAGTGATATTTATATATTGACATTGAAGAAAGTACTTGTTATATTACAAGAAATTAATAAAAAGTTTATAGTATGGAAATGCATTGTTAGTAAAGTATATATATATATATATATATGCAAATGTGTTAAATTCGGCGCATACATTATATATATGCATACAAATCTTAAAGTGAAATAATAGTTTGTGATTTCTTATTTTTTTAAATACAAAACTAAATAATAGAAGTGGAAATTTATTTAGTTTTCAGTATTAAAGTGGAAATGTGAAAGTGAATTAAAAAACAATGATTGAGAAATTAATTGGATACAAAATTTATATAAATACATATGATTGTTCATATGATAATGTGATTGAAATAATTGTTCATAATTGTTTATAATTTATAATTTTATAATGATAAACAAACAAATTAAAGAGAAAGTGTTTTGTGATAATAAATATTATAATTAAAGAACTAATTTGAAACAGTAAATAAATATATAGTTTGATTATGCTGAAATTAAATCTAGTTTATGGGTTGAATGGCTAGCTAGAGGGTGGATATCTATTGTGACAATGGGCACTCTGTGCCATAGAGGACACTTTTATATCCCAGTGATATTGGCATTTAAGCCATCAGTGGACGTTTTGCATCATAGAGGGCCTTTGGTCCCTTTTTCTATAGTGGGCCTTTGGTCATATATTACAGTGGGCATTAATTTGCAGTTAGTGACCCGCTATCCAGACCTAGGATTTAAAATTCAGTATATGATGGCAAAGAAATTTATGTGAACATGATGTTATGAATATTGAAAGAAATGCAAAATAATATTTTAAGTCAATTGTTCAAATTGAATTTTTGTGTTATAGTGTGAAAGTGATTGATAGTGTATATAAATAATTTGAGTAAAATTGCTAAAGCATTGAATAGAATGGTTATATGCAAATATTGAATTTATCAATATTTTTTTAAGTGTTATAATACTTGAAAGTGCATATACTGATGATTGAAACAAAGCGTACCAAACTATAATACTAAACCAAAGTGCTAAAGTTATAAAATTGAGCGCGTATGTCCTATATGTAAATATAAGAAGTGAGACTTAATGAAATATACAATAAGTGTAACATGAACAATGTTAACAAATGCAGAGGCAAGTTTTAAATG
The DNA here is from genome assembly GCA_947685225.1 of Garcia nutans. Classification (NCBI taxonomy): domain Eukaryota; kingdom Viridiplantae; phylum Streptophyta; class Magnoliopsida; order Malpighiales; family Euphorbiaceae; genus Garcia; species Garcia nutans. The sequence goes on along the minus strand of CANTUV010000009.1, from coordinate 26,549,254 downwards.
AAATAACTTAGAGTTAAGTCACAATATCGAAACTATAATATAGCGTTATTGATTTTATAAATTTGAAGTTATTATTTAGTGTAATTTTTAATATTTTATTGGTTTGTTATTGCTAATATTTGATTTATTGAAATGTTTTGTAAATACTGAGTTTTATTACTATAGTTTTATAAATATTTTCTTTAATACTAAGTGACAAAACATATTTATATAATCACCACTAAGCTATTGGCTTAGCATGTTAGTGAAGAATTTTTCTGACACGCAAGTATTATAGAATGTAGGAGGTTGAAGATTTATAGTGAAGATGTTCAAAACTAGTGGTACTGTAGCAAATAAGTTGTGTATTTACAAATTGTTTATAGAATTGATGTATTGTTTAGTACAAATGATAGTATTCAAATGTTGTACAAGTTTGTAAGCATGGTTAAAGCATGTATTCTTAGAGACGTAATGATTTCAAATTTTACCATAATTGATATATATTGTATTGTGAACTATTAAGTTTATAATAGATTCTGTGATACATGAATGGAGATAATTTTATTTGGAGTTGTTAGAATTGGATAGAATGTCAGAAAAAAGGAAATAAATGGAATGTTATGTGGCAGGTTATGATCTTATATTTGAAAATTTTTGTTTATCGACAATTTCAAAAGGAATTTTTTCAATAATTTGATCAATTTACTATTGATATTTCTTAAATGAAGAGTTCTGAATAGTTACAAGATAGATAGTATGATAAGTGACATTTTCTAATAGTTTTCTATGAGAATTATCAAAGGATGTTACATTTATTGGTATTAGAGCACCAGTTGAGGCGGTTCTGGCATGTAAATATATGGGAAAGTAAAGTAATTGTTTAAGATATGTGAATTTAATAAGAATGACATGTTACAATAGTGGAAAAGTGAATACTAAGAAGTGATTTTTAGAGTACTATATAGAGTGTTTTGGAATCATTTCTTGGAAAGAAAGATAATTTGTTAACATGCGAGGATTTTGAGGTAAAGGAAATGTTCATACTGATGGATAAATTTCGAGAATGAAATTTCTTTAGAGGGGGAGAATTGTAATGGTTGGAATTTTCAACAATGATTCTCTGATAAATATTGATAATGGATTGTGAATAGTGGTGGAAATCACTTAGAAAGTTGAGAATTTACTTTAGATTTGGATGAAATTGATGTTTCCGATAAACTAATAGAAATTTACAAAAAATACCATTGTGATTCTAGAGTTAAATATTATTGAATTAAGGTAAGAAAAGTGGATAGTAAGATTTTAAATTAATTAGAGAAATTATTTTATGGTTTTATGGAATTAAAAAATCGTATTGAAATCAAAGGTTAAGAGAGAGGGTGCACCATAGTTAAAATAAGATTGCCCTCACTTGATCAAACTTATTATATATATACATGTGTGTAGACCCTTAATTTTTGACCTAGTTTGGTCCTATAATTTATATATAGTCCAAAATAATTTTTGTGGTATTTTAATTAAAAAATATTTATTTTAGTATTTAGTATTTATAATTTTTAATAAAAATAAAAATGGTGAAGTTAATAAAAAATAATAAACAAAAATAAATAAACAAAAATAAAAAATAAATAAATAAAAATAAAAATCGGCGATGAAAAAATTCGTCGCTGAAAGTGGAATTGGCTAGCCACCCCAGCCAGCGCTCGCAAATCTTTGGTTTGATGTTATATACAATGTTTCCATCGTTTATTTTTCTAAGTAATCTAAATGATTAAACTTAGTAATGTATCATACATTCTTCCAGTAGCATTAATCAGTGATAAAAAATCTTAAAAACCCTAAACTACTCTTCTGTTTCCAAAAACCTTAAAAACCCTAAACTACTCTTCTATTTCCAAAAACTTCACAAACCCTAAATTATTATTCAATTTCCAAAAACCTTATAAACCCTAAAGGGTTTCTTCTGTTTCTAAAAGCTTTAAAACCCTAAATTGCTTTTCCCAACTATTTTCATCTACACCATAACTTTTTGGTCCAAAATCTCCAAATGTTTTCTTAAATATCCAAACCCTAGTTCTCTTTACATTTTCTAAAAATCATAATTATTTTATAAAGCTCTAAACTATTTTCTTAGATCCTAAAACCAAATATGTTTTCTAAAATACCAAAAACCCTAACTTTTTCGAAAAACCAAAACAGTAAACCCTAAGTTTTCCTAAACCCTAATTCAGTGAACTTAAAACCCAAACTAGTTAATCTAAACATTAAAGCCATAATCTAATAAAACTAAAATCACAATCCAGTAACCATGAATTATAAACCCTAATGTCTTAAGATTCCAAAACCCTAATTTCATAATGTTACCCCTAAACCCTAATTTTATTAACCAAAAATTCTTACTACTTTCTTAAATTCATAAAACCCTAATCCATTCCAATTTTCCAAAACCTTTACAGTAGCTTAAATAAATAACAATAATAATACTAAAATCCCAAAATCCTAAATGTTAATTAAAGAACTTTAAATAGAAACAGTAAACCCTAATTTGTATCTTTACTTGCTTTATTTAATTTTAGATTTGATTATGTAGTTTATTATATACTATGATGGTTGATTTATTTAATTTCAATGCTTGATTTATTTAATTTATCATGGATGGATGTTTTCTTTATTGTTATTATTTTTTTGTTTTAGTATTAAAAGTGTAAGAGGTATGTTTTCAATTTGTGGGTACCTCAATAGTTAAATATCATGTAATTTAAATAGCTTTTATATTTTGGACCTATGTAAAGGACATGTTTCCACCTTTCGGTGGGTGTCCTATTTAGTTTAGACATGGATGATGTAAGGACATGTTTCCATCTTCGGGTGAGTGTCCATTTATTTGCTTTGTTTGGACATTGCTTTGATTTTAATATAATGATGCTCTATTTCAATTATTGCGTGTAATATGGATAATATTGTTATACTTAAGAATTTTATAATATTAAGACCAGCAAAGGAGGCCGGTTCCAATGAACTGGGCGTTATGGAGGTGCTGGGTCATTTCTCACCTTCCCCACACGTACCCAACTTTCTAAACCTATTAGGGGGTTGGGGATTCCTTAGGAATCGAGTCATCCACCCCTTTCATTTTCCCTGCTCGTCCGGGTGGCAACTCCATTTTCTCCGTGTTCTCTAAGGCCCCGAGCCTAAACAGTGTCGAAGTCATAAGAACCATTCCATAGGGAGTGGGGGTGAAAATCCCCACTCACTGTGGCGACTCCACTGGGGACAAGAGAAGTTGATTCCAATTGGTCTTTATATTATTCTATTCTTTATTATAATCATATTATCCATTGCATCATATTAGATTGCATCGTGCGCGTGAGTTAGGACGCCCGTGTTACCTGTGATGTGTTATGTAAGGGATATCATACTTTCACTCAAGGTATGGAGATCGAGCATGGCATAACCACTCATAGCCTCATACCATTTGTTATATACTTGCTATGGGAACCTAAGCCTTTTTACCCAAAGACTAAAGCTCATGTAATTGGCCTAATTACTTTCCTTAGGTTTTACCCAATTCTTGTTGTTTGACTATGGTTAATTTATCTTAGTTTAAATCATGGCTTATTTTGTTTGTTCTTTTTCTAATATGACCTAATTACATTGTGAGCTCAAATAAATTTTTCTTCTAAATCCAAAAGATCAAATCTATTTTCAAAACTTTTCAAGATGGTCTTTGGACATAAAATGTTTTTAAAAACAAATAAAAAATTCTTTTGCTCATAAACTAAATACTAAGCCCAAAATCCATTTTTTCTAAAATCTTGTCACAGTGGGCTTAGAAACAAAATTATTTTCAACCTTTTCTTACAAAGAGCTTGCAAATTGTTTAGGTCAATTATAAAATACCAAAAATCAATTGTGAGCCTTGTTTATACTAAGAATAATTAATCATGGGCTTGTTTTTGGCATGAATCATTAGTTACTTTTTTAAGTGAGAAATCTATTTATAATAAACCTCTTAATTTAGTTTTAATCCAATATAGCATAAAAGCTACTTTAGTTGGTTAGATGGATTAAAGCCTAATTAATGGGAATTTTTATGAACTGATTTCCATTTTCGAAAATATAACTATTGGTTGAAATGTTCGAGGGAAATATTTGAAAATAGGATACCCCATGTTGGTATTTTGTTAACCATAATACTTAGGAAAAGAGACTTACCATTCGTGTGTGGATGTTATAAGGTTGGAAGGGACATTCTACTTATCTTTGTCTATTGTTTGTGCATACATGCATACATACATTTGCATCTCATATCATTGATCCTTTCTGGCTCACAGCCCTGGATTATGACAGTTAAAAAGCTTACGACAATCTGACCTGTGCCGGAGATGAAGAATCTAGTAGCAACTCAATCACTTGCTTGCCAAAAGCAATGGAGCCCGAACAAATTCAAAGAATAGTGGATGATGCCCTCAATGCCAAGATGGAAGAAATAAAAGAGGCCCTAGCTGAGACCATGAAGAACCAATTGGCTGCAATTTTAGGAAATCATGTCGAAGCATCTGCTAGCACTAAGAAGCCAAAGGACAAAGGGAAGACTAAAGTTGGTGAAGTGGTTTTCGATGATGATAAGGTGATCATTGATGATGATGATGATTGGGCTCAATATTTCCAAGTTCCTCAAGATAAAAAGAAAGAACTGAAGATTGTTGAAAGATCAGCTATGGAGAAAACCGAGACTTCTGATGTTGAAAAGATGATCGCGGATTTAGAAAAGAAATTTGAGAAGAAACTGAAAACTGAAGAAATATCCGAAGTTGACAAATTATTTGAGCTAGATGAAGAAGTTCCACACAAATTCAAGATGCCATCGTTTGCAAAGTTCGATGGAACTGAAAATCCTCATCTCCATGTGAAGCAGTATATCACTGTTATGCAGTCTGCCCGAGCTACTAAGGCTCAAACTCTAAGGTACTTTATGCTCTCATTGGATCCTGTTATCCAAAATTGTTTCAATACCTTAGATGATGGAACACAAAAGAGTTGGGATCTGCTGTACAAGGCCTTCATCCAACAATATGGATATAATGTTGAAATGGAAGTTACCTTAATGGAAGTTGAGTCCATTAGGCAATGACCAAATGAAAATTTTGTGGACTATGTGAAAAGATGGAGAAATAAGGCCGCTTTGCTCAAGAAAAGGCCCAATGAATATGATCAACTAAGGATGATTATAAGAGGGGGTGTTGCCTAGTCTTCGTGAAAGGATGTCTCATACACTCTTCCATGATTTCAAAGATTTTCTCTAAGTTGGTCTGCAAATCAAAGAATAGGAAAGAGAGAAGAACCATTTTTCAATAAGAAGGAATGAGAAAGGAAACTATCAATCTGGTAGCCAAAGCATGCAAAAGGCAGTCGGTGTTAATGCTACTAACCAAGGAACAAGAAGGCAGTTTTCAGAATTGGGGAAACCGATGTCTTGGGTTCTCAATAAGCTTCAAAGAAAGGGATTGTTACAACCCTTATGTCACATCCGCCCACTGTATTTATGTCTAGCAATTATGTGCACAGCAAGAGAAAGGATCTGGAGAGGTCATCTCTGATGGCGGTTCCTAGAGAAGGTCGCAGGACCAAAGGGACTTAATTGCAAAAATGAAAAGTTTTGGGGGAGGTAACTGTAATTTCCAAAAGTTGTGCTGAAGGTTCTTAATAATGCACATAACAGACTCCAAAAATGGAGAGTAGAGAAAAATCGGGTCGCAACGACGTGTAACAGTTTTTCTAGGAAATGCCCCGTTAGAGAGAAACAAAGACATGTAAACTAGGGGCATTTTGGTCATTTTAATTAAAATTTATACATGAATCCAAAGTAGAAAATAAACACACGAGTGCGTAGAGGACATCGAGGGGTTGAATATGAAATGATCGACAGTAGAAACGGAGTCCGGGCAAAACCCGAGTAAAGAAAGGACTTAAAGGAAATTTTGTAAAAAGTCGAGGACTTATTGGTAATTTTTCAAAATGACTTGGAAACCTAAAATAGACATTAAAAATAGAAAGTATAGGTCGAGAGGATCAAAACCATATGTAGTTTGCCTCGTGGAACTGTACCGATTAAAAGTTATGATCGATTAATCGCCGAACGTAAAGTGGGCCCGGTTCCATGTAGGGACCCTATGGGTGACATGAAACAAATTGGGGTATCAAATGGGAAGAGGGACAAGTTGGAGGACTTGATTGGAAAGAAAAAATATAAAAATATTTTGATGGCCAATCATAATTAGCCATTTAGTCTTTATAAAAAGAAGAAAAGAAAGACAGATGGACAAATGGCCCTAAGGCATTTATCCAACCCAAAAGTGAGCATCATTTCTCCTATATATATATATCATAGTAAGAAGAACAAAACCTCTCTCTCTCTCACCTCCAAATCGTCGGCCACCATAGGAAAAACACCAAAGAAATTCCAAATTTTATCAAGTTTGATTCAAATTCAAGGTGAGTTTTAAGGTTTTAAAGCATGTAGATTTCAATTCCAGTATCAATTTTAAGTATTTATATATCTATTGGAAGATTATAAATTACGGTTCTTATGGTAGATTTGGAAAAATTTTAAGTAGTGATGATATTGATTAATTAAATGGAAGAATCAAGGTTTCTAAGGTTTAATAAGGTTAGATTAGGATTTAGTTTGAAAAGAAATGGAAGGGTAGTGTATGTTTTAAATTTCTAAGGTTTATGTTTAAGGTTGTATTCTTGAATTTCTTGAAGGAAAAACAAAGATTAAGGAAGGAGAAGAAGGAAAAGCAAAGGGGAATTAAAAGAACAAGGTTTGGTACTTTACCTTTGAAGAATTAATTTTCCTTTCATTTTCTTACCAAAACTTTATCTATGGAACTTTTGCTATGGATGCATAAATGTATTGCTTGAGTTTGAATTCATTTGTTGAGTGATATTTTTAAACCCATGTGGTGATTGAGTTGTTAAATTCAATTGAAATCTATTGTTTCCAAAGATTTTGGTAAAAGAGTTTATGGACTCTATTTAGTCCAAATTGATTTAAACAATCAAGTTATTTTAAAAGGGAAGTGTTTAAGTCTTCATTACATTATTAGGGAAGCTTTGAAATGGGTTTAAAACAGAAAAATAAACAATTTTGCACTAAGTGCAAGTGTGGGCCGAATTGGTGCCTTTGGGACCCAATTCTGGACCTAATTTTGTGCAGCCAGTTGAGGCAGCAAACGATGGAATTTTTCAACAAACTTTTACATGCAATTAGTCAACATATGAAATAAGTTTCCTACAAAATTTCAGCCAAAAATAAGATCATTTACCTGGTCAAATACATGACTAAAACGGACTGAAATTTTGACGAAAATCTAGATTTTACTATTCATTTGGTCATGCCATTTTGCGTTGCCGATTTTACGTGCCGCGATACTATTCATTTGGTCAATTTGTGACTCTTTGAGGAATGCTTTGAAATGTTTATTGTTGATGTTAAATATGTGAAAAAGGGTAATGGTTTGACTAAAGAATGTGGTGCGCGGCGTAAATGGCAAAGTGCAACGGAAATTAAAATAATTTCTCGAGTCATTCTAAAATGAAGTTTGAGACTTAAATTGAATCATTTTAACCTTTATGCTCTACTGGGTAGTGGGGGTGGTAGATAAGGGTATGGTGCACTATACTAACTTATGCAGTACTGCTTGATATTGTGATTGAATTGTTATGATCTGAACTCAATGGTGAGGGCCATTGGGAGCCAATGGTGAGGGCCATTCCTGTGATATGATAATGGTGGTGAGGGCCACCTATGTTATAGTGGTGAGGGCCACTGCCTTATCGCTATGGTTCCCTATATTCCAGTAGAGCCAAAATCGTGTTTTTTTTTTAAACTGTGTAATGAAAAATGAGTTTGAATGATGGTTTTTACATTTGTTGAAAGCATATTTACACTGAATGTACAATAACTACCATTGGTTTAGTGTTGGTTGATTATTGATTTAATTATTTCCTTTTATTTCAAATGCTTTCATGTTTTACTTATATTTTCATCGGTAAAGTACCCACTGAGCGACATTGCTCAGCGAGTTAAGTTTTCCTTGACTTGTAGGTTTGGAGCAGTAACTAATTCTTGGGAAGCGATGACCAGACCCACAACATCTCAGGGTAGATCTCTTAGTTTCCATTATGAGTTAGCTAGATGTGGCATGTATATGTATATATAAGATTGATAATTTCTATGTTATACTGTACGTTGGTAGTATGTAATAATAATAAACCTCTACTTTAATTTGCATTAGAAGTGTGAACTCTTCTTGCAGGTTTGTAGTTGAGGTTATAAGGTGGATTCATTGGGAGTGTATTGAAAATTGATTGTGTTCACGTTGGTTTGTGTAAAAATGTTTTCAAAAATCAGAAAAACCAGTTTTGTCGACACTTGGGATCCAATTTCTAGGTGAACCTCTGGCAAAATTTCTGTAAAAACCGGAACTAAAATTTGACTAAGTAAAATTGGTAGCAACATTAGGTTAGTGTGGCGCCTCTACTCGACTTACACATGTAGGCCGGGAAGGGGTGTTACAATTTTTGGTATTAGAGCTCTAGTTTAGCCGATTCTGGGTAGTTAGTTGAACTGAACCTTAAATGTATGACACATAGGATTAGGTTAGGGGTTCTAATTATGTAACTATACATGTGTGTAGTATTGTTAGTTATGTTACTCTAATTATAACAGGAGTAATTATGGGTGATCGAAACGATGAGATGAGGGAGCTGAGGATGGAAGTAGAGAGGCTAAAACAGATAGTGCAGGAGCAAGATGATACCCTAGAAATTTTGGCAAATCGAAGTATACAGGATCGTGAAGACCTGAGATTAAAAGATGAGATAATTACCTCCTTTATAAGAGACGTGCAGATGTTAAAGGAGGACAGGCTCAGTCATAGAGTGGAGTTTGATAGTGCCTGTAGGAACCTTGGGGTAGCACATAGAGAGATCCGTGCTTTGCAGGAGAGGGTCCAGAAGCTAGGCCAGTACTTACCTGGTGAAGCATCGCATGACCTAGAGTTTGACCCTGAGATAGAAGAGTATTTGTCTGACGGTGCCACCTCACCTAGGGCACCTACTCACTGAGCTTTGAGATGTGTTGCTTTTTGGAGGTTCTTTTGGTTATGTATGTAATATCCCAATGGATGCCCTAGAAGTTTTAATATAATTGTTGTTTATTGGAATTAAAATGTATATGTGTATTGGAAAGAGAAAAGAATTCAAAAGAGAGTGTATATGTTGTATATATGGAAATATATATAACATATACACAAGTCAAATGGATGGTCAAAGGAAGAAGATATTTATTTTGTTAATTGTGAAATTACTAAAAAGGGCATGTAAGTTAAAGGAAGTTAAAATAAATGGAAGAGGGTATTTAGGTAATTTTCTTTTTAAATTGCTTGGTGGAGGTTTAAAGAGATGCAAAAGTTGACTTTACTTCTTTTACTTTTCATTTTTCTTCTTTCCAATTGCTTGGCCGGCCATCCCAAAGACAAGAGAGCAATAGAGGGTTCTTGAGTGCTAAAATCAAGTTGAAGGAAGAATCAAGTGATTGAATTGGAAAATCTTGAAGTTTAATCAACCTTGGTAAGTTCTCTCTCTTGATTTCTTTTGTTATTTGAAGTTGTGTAAAAGTTTGATTGTTGATGTTTGAAAGTAGGGTTGTGTTGATTATAATATGTGGAATATGTTTGATTTAATAGATTGTGGTGTTGATTTTGGTTTAAAGATAAGAAGTTAAATTAGTGTTAGTTTTGGAAGTGTAGAGTTGAGTTTGAATTAGGGTTATGAGTTGATAAATGTGGTAGATGTTGAGTTTGGTTAATTATTTTCATAGACTTTCATATTGTTTGTGTTTGTTGGAGTTGTAAGCATAAAATATGTGAATTTGGTCAGAAACAGAGGCATTTTGGATGCCACACCTGTGGCCTTGGTTGCCATAGCCGTGGAGGTTTGGAGCAAAGGAGGCAGAAGTGTTTTCTAACCCATGCCCTTGGGGGTTGGGGTGGCCACGGCCGTGGGCTCTAGCATGGGGTGTTGATTTGTAATGTGTGTTATAAAGGTCTAAGATGAGGTTAATAAGTGATAAATTGTATTAGAATTCATGTATTGTATCATTTTTGGACTAGGTTTTGGAAGAAGGCGATTTGCCCTAATTTGAGAAGTGAAGAATTTTTGGAAAAAGGAAGTGTATAGCTTTGTATAAGTGGTGCTTAAGGTAAGTACAAACTACATTATTGCATACATTCATATGATGTTGGAAATTAAGACATATATGATTGTAAATGTGTTAAGAATTCTAATGCATTGTTGATGCATACTAGTAATGTATGGTTTGGTATAATGTGTATGTTATGGTGAGCATGAAAAAGATGTGTTAATGTTATTTGTTGTATATACACTTTAATGATGAATTGATTAATGTGATTTGAGATATAATGATTGAAATGAAATGAATAAAGCATGTTGACTATATGATGATGAATTTAAGATATATGTTCAATGTAATGAATTATGTGTACTTGAATAATGAAGTGTTATATTGTGAATTGAGATGTGAAGCCATTGTGATTGGCTATGGTGATTCAAATGAGATGTGAAGCCATTGTGATTGGCTATGATGACTCAATTGAAATAAGTGGGACATGTTTGCCTAGATGATGATGAGAATTGAAAATGAAGTTGATAATGAATAATAAATGAATTGTGTGGCTAATGTGTTATTCCATTTTCAGAGTTTGTTGTTGGTGGCATGCCTATAGTAACACTCTCTTGAAGTTAGGTTGGCTTGATCCTTGAAGCCAAGTTGGGTTGAAGTTTAACATGTTTTACCCTTGAAGCTTGGTTGGGTCTAGTCCTTGAAGCCTAATTGAGATGTTACAACCCTTGAAGCTAGGTTGGGTTTGGTTCTTGAAGCCAAGTTGGGTTGATACTTAGCATGCTTTGTTCCCCTTGAAGCTTGGTTGAACCCAAATCCTTAAAGCCTAGTTGGGATAATGATAATGATAATGATAAATGTGATAATTAAACCAAAACATTAACTCTGAAAGTTGAATGGCATATTAGTGTCTTTGGGCCCATGCTTGTCTTTGTTTAAATGTGATTAATGAATAATGAGATTCAATGTAAGACTTTGTTATTTGATATTCTTATGTATAAAGTATAATGTTTGAACATATCATATTGGCATTGCATTATATCAAAACATAATATTATAGTAGTTTGTACCACTAAGCCATTGGCTTAGCGCGATTATGATTTATTGCGCAGGTAACAGGGAGGAACCAGAGAGTTCATGTAACACCCCCACATTCAATATATGCACACTACAAACACCACAATGTAGTATACATGCACTAAACATAGGGATGCTACAGATTTTCTTTACATCCAAAACATTTTAAACAATACCATAATCTTTCAGTTGTATACATTATAGAAAAATAAGTAATCAAGTTGTAATACAAAACCAAATAGATATATTTACATTTAGTTAATACGCAGCGGAATTTTATAAAATATTTACATACATAAACTCTTTCAAATCCATGTTTATAGTTATACATATATTTACATTAAAACCAATACTTTACAAAATATAAAAGAAATATACATGATTGGCAAGTCTCTTCTGATCTTTAAGTTCCAAATCAACACTTCAACGTCTACTCTCACTCAGTCTCGAAGAACCCTCAGGTTCAACTCTATCACCTGCGCGATTAAACACTATCGCGCTAAGCCAAGGGCTTAGTAAGATAAATCATGCAAATGTTATGCTTTAGTGAAATGCAATGCCACATATGTTATTGATAAGATCGCATCATAAATATAAAGTTAACCACATAATTATGCATTTCACAAATCATAGTCATATGAGCATACCACATTTCAACATCTTTCCACATTCATCATTAATCAATCATACTCAATATACAACATCTCAATTCATTAACTCATAACATTATTTAGGACATTCATATAACCTTAACACCTATGGGCCCAACAAGTATTTAATACGATATTCAGAGTTCAGAGTTACTGCTTTGGTTCATAATCACAATAATCACGCCCGTAGGCAATATATATACATGTATCTCTATCCATGGATAGTGTAACAGACCCAGTCTCTTGGACCATTAACTCAACACATATGAGGAGATCCTCAACCCGGCAAAACTGTTACAAATCATATATCTCATATTCACAATTCTCATAGTGTAACAGACCCAATCTCTTGGACCATCAACTCAACACATTTGAGGAGATCCTCAACCCGGCAAGACTGTTACCTTTCATCATTTCTTAGGCATGCCACCCAAATCCAGAACTCTGAAACTGAATAACATATTAAACAAACAATTCATTTATTATATAGTTACCATTTCCATTCTCAAATTCTCATCACATTTAGGCAAACATGCCTTCTTTCTTTCCATATCATCATCATAGCCAATCACAATGGCTTTACATCACATTTCATCTCTTATTTGAATCATCATAGCATCTTTGATATAACATTTCAATATACATTACTCATGAAACACATAACCATTCACAATGCATAACATAACATTGTTCAATCTCAACAATGCAATTAGGGCAAAGAATAATTTATATCATTCATAGCTTTAAGATCTTCCATATGCATTTGTTTAGGTCAATCATTGTTTAAATGTGTTTAGGTTTAGGTTTAGGTACCAACTTACCTTAAAAGGACCAAAACAATGCAAATAGAACAAAGTATAAAAACCCTAACCCACACATTTGAGGGACACGGGCAGCCACTTGAGGGACACGGCCAAGCTTGTGGCCGTGTCACTCAAACCAATTGGACAGTAAGCAACACGGGCAAGGGACACGGCCAAGCTTGTGACCGTGTCTCTCAATCCAAAACTCACAGTAGCTAACACGGTTAGGGAACACGGCCGTGTCACTCCAAAAATAATCCAACACGCCCAAAATCCCTTGACTTGGCCGTGTCTCTCTTTCCCTTTTTGGCCGTGTCACCCTAAACCAAAACCCTAACCAAAACCAACCCTTTCTCAAATGCACTCAAACACAATATTCATCATATAACATATTTCAAATGAACATAATCAATGTTCTAAACACATATTCATCACAAGAATTACTTCACAACACATTAATATAACAATTAAACACATATCATCTCAAAACCCTAAAACCAACATTCTTCTTCATCCTTCAAAATCAACATCCACCATTTCCAACAACAACCTCTAATTAAACTCATAACTTAAAATCAATTTAACACTTGAGAACACAATCATAAACACATCCTATCATCAAATCATCAAACCCTAATTAACTTCCAATACCACTTCAAAAGAATGAAAGAAATCCAAGGAAAGATCTTACCTTAGTTAAAAACTTCTTGAATCAACACTTGAACACTTAATCTTCCTTCAATTTTGAACTCAACTCATCAAGAACCTCTCTTGTCTCTTTCTTTCTCTTTGTCTATGGAGGAGCCGGCCACTTCATGAAAGAAAGAAGAAAAATGATGAAGAAACAAAGTCAAACCTTCTTTAAATATCCACCATGTGATTCAATTCAAGCAATTACCAAAATGCCCTCAACCAAATAACTAACCTTTTATCTCATATAAGCCCATTTAAGTAATTACACACTTAACACAAAAATATCTCTCTTCCTTTGACTCTTCCTTTGACCCATTTATATGTTATATATATCATCATATACACAACATATACCATTCTCTCTAAACCCTATTTCCTTTCCCAAAACACTTATACACAAGCATTCTCTTCTCAATTTCTTTTCTTATCACATAATATACATTCAATCCAATTTATAACAACAACAACAACAACAACAACAATATCACCAAGACTTCTAGGGCATACATGAGGATATTACAATTCTCCCCCTCTAAAAAGAAATTTCGTCCTCGAAATTACCTGATATCAAAGTTGAAACAACTGAGGATATTGCTCTCGCATGGATTGTTCACTCTCCCAAGTTGCTTCTTCTTTTGCATGATTCTTCCATAGAACCTTCACAAGAGGCACTCTCTTGTTTCTCAACTCTTTCACTTCACGTGCCAAGATAGCAACTGGTTCCTCTTCAAATGTCAAGTCTAGGCTCACTTCAATAGATTCAAATGGCAACACATTAGATGGATCCGACCTGTACCTCCTCAACATAGAAACATGAAATACATTATGAATACGATCCAACTCAGGTGGCAAAGCAAGTCGATAAGCAACTGGCCCAACTCTTTCCAACACTTCATACGGTCCAATGAATCGAGGACTCAATTTCCCTTTCCGACCGAACCTCAATATCTTCTTCCAAGGAGATACTTTCAAAAATACCTTATCTCCAACATCAAACTCAATGTCTCTCCTTTTCAGATCTGCATAAGACTTCTGTCGGTCTGAAGCTGCTTTTAACCTGCCTCGAATCAACTTTACTTTTTCTTCAGTTTCTTGAATCAAATCAGGACCAACCAACTTATTATCTCCAAGCTCATTCTAACAAAGAGGTGTCCTACACCGTCTACCATACAATACCTCGAATGGTGCCATACCAATGCTGGATTGGTGACTGTTATTGTAAGCAAACTCCACAAGAGGTAGAAATCTGTCCCAACTTCCAGAGAAATCAATGACACAGCTTCTCAACATGTCCTCAATAATCTGTATCACCCTCTCAGATTGCCCATCCGTCTGTGGATGAAAAGCAGTGCTGAAGTGCAGTCGAGAACCCAAAGCACTATGCAAACTCTTCCAAAACCTTGAAGTAAACCTGGGATCTCGATCAGACACTAAAGAAGTTGGAACACCATGTAATCTCACAATCTCATGGATATACAGCTCAGCTAACCTCTCCAAAGAGTAATCCATCCGAACCGGAAGGAAATGAGCTGTCTTAGTCAATCTATCCACAATCACCCATATAGCATCATGTTTCTTTTGTGTCAATGGCAAACCAGACACAAAATCCATCGTCACTCTATCCCACTTCCATTCTGGTACTGATAATGGTTGAAGCAATCCAGTTGGAACTTGATGCTCTGCTTTAACCTTCTGACAGGTGAGACATTTCGACACAAAATCTGCAATGTCTCTCTTCAACCCAATCCACCAGTAATGCTGTCTCAAGTCATGATACATCTTGGTATTACCCGGATGCATAGCAAACACTGACTGATGTGCTTCTTCTAAAATGACTCTTTTCAAATCAGCATCATCGGGTACACACAATCGGTTCCTAAACCAGAGACTCCCATCACCTTTCACAACAAAATCTCTAGTCTTTCCATTCTTGCAATCTGAAATAATCTTCTGAATCTTCATATCAGTCAACTGAGCCTCTTTGATTTGATCCAACAAAACTAGTTTCAAATGCAATTGTGCCAACAATGCACCATCGTCACAAGGTACAAAACTGGCATGCAATGCTCTCAACTCAACAAGCAACGAGAGCGAGTACACAGTTAAACCAGCTAAAGACTTCCTACTTAAGGCATCAGCAACAACATTTGCTTTACCTGGATCATAATCAATCAAGCAGTCGTAGTCTTTAATCAATTCTAACCACCTCCTCTGACGAAGATTGAGTTCTTTTTGAACACCCAAATATTTCAAACTTTTGTGATCAGTGTAGATAAAACATTTCTCCCCAAACAGATAGTGTCTCCAAATCTTCAATGCAAACACAATAGCTGCTAGCTCCAAATCATGGGTCGGATAATTAAGCTCATGCGGTTTTAACTGTCGAGATGCATAAGCTATAACTTTACCTTCCTGCATCAACACACACCCCAAACCACTATGTGAAGCATCACTGTAGATCACATATGGTTTGCCTTCCACAGGTAAAGTAAGAACAGGCGCTTGAGTCAACATATCTCTCAACTACTCAAAGCTAGCCTGACACTAATCCGTCCACACAAATCTCACTCCCTTACGAAGCAATCTAGTGAGTGGAGTAGCTATCAAAGAAAATCCTTTCACAAACCGTCTGTAATAGCCTGCCAAACCCAGAAAACTTCTAACCTCTGTCACCGACTTGGGTGGACTCCAATTTAATAGAGCTTCAACTTTGCTCGGATAAACTCTAATGCCTTCTGCTGAAACAATATGTCCGAGAAAAGCGACTTGATCTAACCAGAACTCACACTTCGACAATTTGGCAAATAACTGCTTCTCTCTCAAAATCTGCAACACAATCCGCAGATGCAAATCATGTTCCTCTTCATTCCGCGAATACACCAGTATATCATCAATGAAGACCACTACAAACTGATCCAAATAGGGCCTAAACACCCTATTCATCAACTCCATAAAAGTTGCAGGTGCATTCATCAGACCAAAAGGCATAACTAAAAACTCATAATGCCCATACCTGGTCCGAAAAGCGGTCTTCGGAACATCTTCAGCTCTGACCCTTAGCTGATGGTACCCAGATCTCAGATCAATTTTAGAAAACACAGCTGCACCCTTCAACTGATCAAAGAGATCATCAATTCTAGGCAAAGGATATTTATTTTTAATAGTCACCTTGTTCAATTGCCTATAATCGATACACAACCTCATAGTACCATCTTTCTTCTTCACAAATAGCACAGGAGCTCCCCACGGAGAAACACTGGGGCGAATAAATCCTTTATCCAACAACTCCTGTAATTGCACTTTCAACTCCCTCAATTCTGCTGGTGCCATTCTATAAGGAGTAATCGAGATAGGAGTGGTACCAGGCAACAATTCAATACCAAACTCCACCTCTCTCTCAGGAGGCAATCCTGGCAACTCTTCTGGAAATACATCTGGGAACTCAGCAACTGTGGCAATGCTATCAATAGAAGAACCTCTTACTCTTGTATCTACCACATGAGCAAGATAGGCTTCACATCCCTTTCAAATCAACCTCCTGGCTGCAACAGCTGAAACAAATAAGGAGGCTAGCTGTTCCTGCTCATTAGATACTATCACCTCTCTACCATCAACAGTTCTCAAAGAAACAATTTTCCTTTTACAGTCTACCACAGCTCCATGTCTAGATAGCTAGTCCATACCTAGAATCACATCATATTCCTTAAATGGCATCTCAATCAAGTCTCCAAGGAACTCCTCACCTTGCACCCTCACTGCACTATCTTTGTGCACCTATTTATATGTTATATATATCATCATATACACAACATATACCATTCTCTCTAAACCCTATTTCCTTTCCCAAAACACTTATACACAAGCATTCTCTTCTCAATTTCTTTTCTTATCACATAATATACATTCAATCCAATTTATAACAACAACAACAACAACAACAATATCACCAAGACTTCTAGGGCATACATGAGGATATTACAGTTCATCTAGGCCAGGTAGAGGCTAGGTCTTGAGGTGGAGGTAGTGAAGCTTAAAGATCGAAGACATACTGCCAATCATGTATATATCTATGTTTTGTAAAACTTAAGTTTTAATGTATATGTATTTGTAAATATTTGTTACATTTTCCGCTGTGTATTTAATAAACATTGAGTCTATAGTATTTCATAAATTTCTATAAATGTTTTTAATTTATTTATATTATTGAAAAAGGATTATGTGTTTGTTTTATAAACAGTGGCATACCTATATTCAGTATACGTATATTACGATCGTATTAGCATGCTGTGTACGTATACGGGGTATAGGGGTGTTACATTTATTTTGGTATCAGAGCCTAGGTTTGAGATTCTCAACCTAGGTGAATTGTAAGAAAAAGCATATTTTGATTTTAAAAGTTGGTTTTGAGTAAAATACATGTTTTGGTATGGCAGTCTTTGATCTTTAATGAGGAATATTCTACTGTGTTTGCAGATATAGGTAGTAATGGAGTCCCATTCACGTCAGACTGTAGAAGGAAGTGCTGAAAGTTTAGCTCCAAGAGAGAGTAGAGAGGGAGCTAGGGTTGAGAGAGTTAATGAGGCACCTGTCTCTGTGCCAGAGAAATCAGCTACAAATGAGGCTCCACCGGGTTGGTTAAGGCATGTGGTGGAATTATTTAGACAAGCTCCAGTGCAGCCCCCACCACCACCGCAGCCTCAGGTGCCAGTAAGACATTATGACAAGTTGAGGAAATATGGGGATGAAGATTTTCTAGGCACTACTGATCCTGCAGTGGCTGAGTAGTGGTTAGATAAGGTACATAGGATATTCATTCAGTTGCAAGCCACTTCGGATGAGAAGTTTGACTATGCCAGATCCCTCTTACAGAAAGATGCATATGACTGGTGGAAGACGGTCCCTCATGCTATGGATGATCCACCTACACTATCTTATGGTGATTTCTTGAGGGAATTCGAGTAGAAATATACTCCAAGGGAGTATAAAGATCTTAAGAAGATGGAATTTCTAAATTTGAGGCAAGACAACCGGACGGTGACCGAATACGAGATTGAGTACATCCGGTTGAGTCGTTATGCTGGGGGAATTATTTCTGATGAAATAGATAGATGTAGAAGATTTGAGGAGGGATTAAGGCCCTCTATCATGTGCCTGGTAACTGGTTCTCGGTATCAGGATTTCTCTCAGCTTGTTGCAGCAGCTAGGAGTGTGGAGAGAGCCCAGAGTATAGCCGCAGCTGCTACTGAGGAGGAGACTAGGGTAAGGAGACCCCAGTTTGAGGCAGGGTCTTCATCTGTGAAGAGGGGTAGAGGAAGTTTTGTTCTGAGGGTCAGTAGAAGTCAGAGACAGCCGGGTAGGTCAGTGCAGTATCCGAGACAGAGACCGAGACCTACAGTTTCTGTAGCTAGTGCCCCGACTCCCATGATGCAAAGGTCTACTCCACCTGTATGTGTTCACTGTGGTAGGTCTCATGGAGGTGCATGTTGGAGGACTGGTGTATCCGGAGTATGTTATAAATGTGGGTCACCAGATCATTTTATTAAAGATTGCCCGGAGATGCAAGATGATAGGCATATTGATACTGCAGTTTCTCGACCCAGTGTCAGTAGAGGTGGTCGAGGGGGCAGAGGTTTTAGCAGAGGAGGCCGACCCGGGTTTAGTCAGAGGGGAGGATCATCATCCGGAGGCAGTAGGCCAGATGAAGCTGGATCTTCTCAGAGGGTGTATGTGATGCAGAGGCAGCCAGATGCTTCAGCAGTCATAGCCGGTACATTTTCTTTATTTGGCATTTCAGTACTTGCTTTAATTGATCCAGGATCTACTCATTCATACATAAGTGCATCCATATTGCCTGTGTCTGAATTGCATTCTGAGTCCTTAGGATTTGATGTTTTGGTGACAAATCCTTTAGGACATAGTGTGGTTGTTAGCAAGGTGCACCGAGATAGTGCAGTTGTGGTGCAAGGTGAGGAGTTTCTTGGTGATTTAATTGAAATGCCTTTTAAAGAATATGATTTAATCTTAGGCATGGATTGGCTATCTAAACATGGAGCGGTGGTAGATTGTCAAAAGAAGTGTGTCACCTTGAGAACCAGTGATGGTAGGGATGTGATAGTATCTAGTGAGCAGAGACAACTTGCATCCTTGTTTGTGTTAGCTGTAATAGCTAGAAAGTTGATTAGAAAAGGGTGTGATGCTTATCTTGCTCATGTGGTGGATACTAGAGTAGCGGGTTCTCAACTTAATGATATAACCACAGTTGCAGATTTTCCGGATGTGTTTCCTGAGGAGTTGCCAGGGTTACCCCCTGAGAGAGAGATTGAGTTTGGTATCGATCTGTTGCCTGGTACCACTCCCATCTCTATCACTCCTTATAGAATGGCACCAGCTGAATTGAGAGAGTTGAAGGTGCAGTTACAGGAGTTGTTGGATAAAGGGTTTATTCGCCCCAGTGTTTCTCCTTGGGGAGCTCCTGTGTTGTTTGTAAAGAAAAAGGATGGTACTATGAGGTTATGCATTGATTATAGGCAATTGAACAAAGTGACTATTAAGAATAAATATCCTTTGCCTAGGATTGATGATCTTTTTGATCAATTGAAGGGAGCAGCAGTGTTTTCCAAGATTGATTTGCGATTCGGGTACCATCAGTTAAGGGTTAAAGCTGAAGATATTTCTAAGATAGCTTTCCGCACCAAGTATGGGCATTATGAGATTTTAGTAATGCCTTTTGGGTTGATGAATGCACCTGCAGCTTTCATGGATTTGATGAATATGGTATTTAGGCCCTATCTGGATCAGTTTGTGGTGGTTTTCATCGATGATATTTTGGTGTATTCACGTAATGAGGAGGAGCATGACAAGCATTTGCGAATTGTGCTACAGATCTTGAGAGAGAAGCAGTTGTATGCTAAGTTGTCAAAATGTGAATTTTGGCTTGACCAAGTGACTTTTCTAGGTCATATAGTTTCAGCAGATAGTATAAGAGTCGATCCAAGTAAAATTGAAGCTATTTTGAATTGAAGTCCACCAAAGTCTGTAACTGAAGTTAGAAGTTTTCTGGGTTTGGCAGGCTATTACCGACGGTTTGTGAAAGGTTTCTCTTTGATAGCTACTCCACTCACCAGATTACTTCGGAAGGGAGTTAGATTTGTGTGGACGAATCAGTGTCAAGCTAGCTTTGAGCAGTTGAAAGAAATGTTGACTCAAGCACCTGTTCTAACTTTACCCGTAGAAGATAAACCATATGTGATTTATAGTGATGCTTCACATAATGGTTTAGGATGTGTTTTGATGCAAGAGGGTAAAGTCATAGCATATGCTTCTCGGCAATTGAAGCCGCACGAGCTTAATTATCCGACTCATGATTTGAAGTTGGCAGCTATAGTGTTTGCTTTGAAGATTTGGCGACATTATTTGTTTGGGGAGAAATGTTTTATCTATACGGATCACAAAAGTTTGAAATATTTAGGTGTTCAAAAGGAGTTGAATCTTCGGCAAAGGCGATGGTTAGAGTTGATCAAAGACTACGATTGCTTGATTGATTACCATCCTGGTAAGGCGAATGTAGTTGCTGATGCCTTGAGTCGGAAATCTTTGGTAGGTTTGGCTATTTATTCGCTCTCGTTGCTTGTTGAGTTGAGAGCATTACATGCTAGTTTTGAAGTGTGTGATGATGGTGCATTATTGACTCAGCTGCAGTTGAGACCAGTATTGCTGGATCAGATAAAGGAAGCTCAATTGACTGATGAGAAAATTCAGAAGATTATATCAGATTGCCAAAATGGGGAGAGCCGAGATTTCTATGTGAAGGGTGATGGTAGTCTTTGGTTCAAGGATAGGTTGTGTATACCTGATAGTGATAGTTTGAAAAAGATCATTTTAGAGGAAGCACACCAATCGGTTTTTGCTATACATCCTGGTAGTACAAAGATGTACCATGATTTGAAACAGCACTACTGGTGGTCTGGTATGAAGAGAGACATTGCAGAATTTGTGTCCAAATGTCTCACATGTCAGAGGGTAAAAGCTGAGCATCAAGTTCCAACAGGGTTGCTTCAACCTTTAACAGTGCCTGAATGGAAATGGGAGAGAGTGACAATGGATTTTGTATCAGGGTTGCCATTAACTCAGAAGAAGTATAATGCTATTTGGGTGATTGTTGATCGGTTAACAAAGACAGCTCATTTCCTTCCTGTTAGAATAGACTATTCTCTTGAAAGGTTGGCTGGGCTGTATATTAGTGAGATAGTGAAGTTGCATGGAGTCCCAATTTCTTTAGTGGAAGAATCAAGGTTTCTAAGGTTTAATAAGGTTAGATTAGGATCCAGTTTGAAAAGAAATGGAAGGGTAGTGTATGTTTTAAATTTCTAAGGTTTATGTTTAAGGTTGTATTCTTGAATTTCTTGAAGGAAAAACAAAGATTAAGGAAGGAGAAGAAGGAAAAACAAAGGGGAATTAAAAGAACAAGGTTTGGTACTTTACCTTTGAAGAATTAATTTTCCTTTCATTTTCTTACCAAAACTTTATCTATGGAACTTTTTCTATGGATGCATAAATGTATTGTTTGAGTTTGAATTCATTTGTTGAGTGATATTTTTAAACCCATGTGGTGATTGAGTTGTTAAATTCAATTGAAATCTATTGTTTCCAAAGATTTTGGTAAAAGAGTTTATGGACTCTATGTAGTCCAAATTGATTTAAACAATCAAGTTATTTTAAAAGGAAAGTGTTTAAGTCTTCATTAAATTATTAGGGAAGCTTTGAAATGGGTTTAAAACAGAAAAATAAACAATTTTGCACTAAGTGCAAGTGTGGGCCGAATTGGTGCCTTTGGGACCCAATTCTGGACCTAATTTTGGGCAGCCAGTTGAGGCAGCAAACGATGGAATTTTTCAACAAACTTTTACATGCAATTAGTCAACATATGAAATAAGTTTCCTACAAAATTTCAGCCAAAAATAAGATCATTTACCTGGTCAAATACATGACTAAAACGGACTGAAATTTTGACAAAAATCCAGATTTTACTATTCATTTGGTCATGCCATTTTGCGTTGCCGATTTTACGTGCCGCGACACTATTTATTTGGTCAATTTATGACTCTTTGAGGAATGCTTTGAAATGTTTGATATGTTTATTGTTGATGTTAAATATGTGAAAAAGGGTAATGGTTTGACTAAAGAATGTGGTGCGCGGAGTAAATAGCAAAGTGCAACGGAAATTAAAATAATTTCTCGAGTCATTCTAAAATGAAGTTTGAGACTTAAATTGAATCGTTTTATCCTTTATGCTCTACTGGGTAGTGGAAGTGGTAGATAAGGGTATGGTGCACTATACTAACTTATGCAGTACTGCTTGATATTGTGATTGAATTGTTATGATCTGAACTCAATGGTGAGGGCTATTGGTTATAACCAGGATGGTGAGGGCCATTCCTGTGATATGATAATGGTGGTGAGGGTCAGCTATGTTATAGTGGTGAGGGCCACTGCCTTATCGCTATGGTTCCCTATATTCCAGTAGAGCCAAAGTCATGTTTTTTTTAAACTGTGTAATGCAAAATGAGTTTGAATTATGGTTTTTACATTTGTTGAAAGCATATTTACACTGCATGTACAATAACTACCATTGGTTTAGTGTTGGTTGATTATTGATTTAATTATTTCCTTTTATTTCAAATGCTTTCATGTTTTACTTATATTTTCATCAGTAAAGTACCCACTGAGCGACATTGCTCAGCGAGTTAAGTTTTCCTTGACTCGTAGGTTCAGAGCAGTAACTAATTCTTGGGAAGCGACGACCAGACCCACAGTATCTCAGGGTAGATCTCTTAGTTTCTATTATGAGTTAGCTAGATGTGGCATGTATATGTATATATAAGATTGAGAATTTCTATGTTATACTGTATGTTAGTAGTATGTAATAATAATAAACCTCTACTTTATTTTGTATTAGAAGTGTGAACTCTTCTTGCAGGTTTGTAGTTGAGGTTATAAGGTGGATTCATTGGGAGTGTATTGAAAATTGATTGTGTTCGCGTTGGTTTGTGTAAAATTATTTTCAAAAATCAGAAAAACCAGTTTTGTCGACACATGGGATCCAATTTCTAGGCGAACCTCTGGCAAAATTTCTGTAAAAACCGGAACTAAAATTTGACTAAGTAAAATTGGTAGCAACATTAGGTTAGTGTGGCGCCTCTACTCGACTTACACATGTAGGCCGGGAAGGGGTGTTACACCTTAAATCCTCATCATTTTCCTAACCCTCTCCCACCTAATTTTGACACTAAAGCATTTTGTCAGTTTCATCAAATGCAAGGACATGACACTGATAGTTGTGTAAGGTTGAGGCATGAGATCCAAAATTTAATTGATAGTGGAAAGCTGCCCGAGTCCAACAAGCCAAACACCAAAGACAATCCATTACCAAAGTTCAATAGAGTACCACCACCGGCAACCTTCGTGATTGGAGGAGGTTTGCATGAAGATTTTGTCAGGTCTTCTTTTCAAGATGTGGGTGGAGAAGCAACCAAAGAAGAAGAGATATTTGGTGAAATTAAACAAGCTATGGTGGGTAAAGAAGTGGCAATTTGTGTTGTCAACAGGTTTTGGGATTCAAGCGATAGTGATGACGATCTTGTATCCAAGAAGGAGGAATGGATGTGGTCCGAGCCCGAAGAAGATTAAGTAATGAACACTAGATCTGGTAAGCCTTATGCAAGGCCACCACCCAAGGAGGTCGAAGTTAATAAAAGAAAGGAAGTTGAAGTAGGGAATAAAGAAGAGGAAGATGATACCGTGCTCAAGCAATTGAAGAGAACCCAAGCAAGTGTTAGCATTTGAGACTTATTGGCTACTTCTAAAAAGCACCGAGAGACTATGGCCAAGGCCTTGGCCAGCATGCCAATTTCTACCTCCATGACACCGGAGGAGCTTGTCAACTTCATAAAAATTGGAGGAGTAATGAAATGTAAAGATATTCAAGAGAAGAGCGAAGTTAATATGGGAGCGGTATCTTTCTCAGATGCTGATTTACCGGAAGAGGGGAGAGATCACATCCGCCCTCTTTTTATCAAAATAGAAATCAAAGGGAAAAGGACTCCATATGGAATGGTCGATGATGGGTCTGCTATAAATGTTTGTCTACTTAAAATATTGCCAAAACTAGCCATGTCAACAAGGGATCTAAACCTGACCGAGGTAACCATTCAAGCTTGTGACAACACTAAGAGACATGCCAAAGGAACTTTCAAAGCTGCTATCAAGGTTGGTCCAATTGAATCTATTGTTAAATTTGTTGTTTTGGACATAACTGTTACATTTGCCTTACTCTTGGGACAACCATGGTATCATCCTCTTGGTGGAGTTCCTTCCACCCTTCATCAAAAGATTAAGTTCCCTAACGGAGATGAGACAGTGGTCATCGAGGCCAAAGATAATGAGGTTGTTAATGCTCTAATTATTGAGAGGCGTCTCAATGGTTTTCAAGTAGCTGCAATTTCTGATAATGAAGTAGTGGATTCTAAAGTTTTGAACATGATGAAGAGCATGAACTACCTTCTAGGAGTTGGTCTTGGAAAGGGCATGGCCAGTTTGATAAAGCTCCCAGATTTTAAAACTTAAACTTCCAAGAAGGGGTTTGGATATGATGAAGCAAACAATGTCCAGCCAAAGCTCCAGACATGGGACAACTCCAAGGAAAGCCCGAGCCAATCATGTTCATGGGAAAGTTGATCCCGGGTTTTGAAATTTTGCAGATGTTGCTGAGCTAGTGGAGCAAGTGAAGAAAGAGCTCACCCTGCCAGCCAACAAAGAATCCAATCTAGAAGAGAAGAAGGAAGTTGTCCTGAAAGCCGAAAAGACTCTCAAGGAGATTGCTGCCCTAGTTGAAGAAAAGTTTGAAGACATTCTGCCTTGTAATTTTGAGAACAATGATTTTGATTTTGATTTTGATTTTAATTTGTCTGCTTTGTATGAGGATGATGGTGTTTTCTTTTCCAAAATGAATGCAATAAATTCTGATTTTACTTACTGTAACACCCATTCCCGGCCTACATGTGTAAGCCGAGTAGAGGCGCCACACTATCCTAATGTTGCTACCAATTTTACTTAGTCAAATTTTAGTTCCGATTTTATAGAAATTTTGCCAGAGGTTTGCCTAGAAATTTGGGTCCCAAGTGTCGACAAAACTGATATTTTTGATTTTTGAAAACAATTTTACACAAACCAATGCAAATACAATCAGTTTCAATACACTCCCAATGAATTCACCTTATAACCTCAACTACAAACCTGCAAGAAGAATTCACACTTCTAATACAAATTAAAGTAGAGTTTTCTTATTATTACATACTACTAACGTATAGTATAACATAGAAATTCTCAATCTTATATTTTCATATACATGCCACAACTAGCCAACTCATAATATAGGAAATGAAAGGCTACTCTGAGGTGCTGCGCTGTGTTGTGCTACTCTATGCTAATCACCGAAATCTACTGCTCCGAACCTACGAGTAAAGAAAACTCAACTCGCTGAGCAATGATACTCAGTGGGTACTTTACTGATGAAAATATAAGTAAAACATGAAAGCATTTGAACTAAAAGGAAATAATTAAATCCAAAATCATCCAACATTAAACCAATGGAAGTTATTGTCCATTCAGTGTTGATATACTTTCAACAATTGTAAAAACCATAATTCAAACTCATATTGCAGTACATAGTTTTAGAAAAACAGGACTTTGGCTCAGGCTCTACTGGCATATAGGGAACCATAGCGATAAGGCAGTGACCCTCACCACTGTAACATAGGTGGCCCTCACCACCATGGTTATAACCAATTCTGCTCTACGGCCTATACCCGTAGGTAACCGCTGGAGCATTCCAATCACAATTTCACAACATCTCCGCTCCACGGCCTATACCCGAAGGTAACCGCCGGGGTGTATCAAACACAATAAGTGGCAGTACTGCATAAGTTAGTATAGTGCACCATACCCTTATCTACCACTCCCAACTATCCAGTAGAGCATAAAGGTTAAAATGATTCAATTTAAGTCTCAAACTTCATTTTAGAATGACTCGAGAAATCCTTTTAAATTCCCATCGCGCTTTGCCATTTACGCCGCGCACCACATTCTTTAGTCAAACCATTACCCTTTTTCACATATTTAACATCCATAATAAACATTTCAAACATTTCAAAGCATTCCTCAAAAGATCACAAATTGACCAAATGAATAGTATCACGGCACTTAAAATCGGCAACGCAAATGGCATGACCATATGAATAGTAAAATCTGGGTTTTCGTCAAAATTTCAGTCCATTTCAGTCATGTATTTGACCAAGTAAATGATCTTATTTTTGGCTGAAATTTTACAGAAAACTTATTTCATATGTTGAAAAGTTACACGTAAAATTTCGTTGAAAAATTCATTCATTTGCTACCTCAAACAATTGCCACAAAAATAGTCCAGAAGCTGTCACTTTGGGACCATTTCGGCCCAAACATATGAAATACATGGAATAGTTTATTTTTCTTTTTCAAATCAATTTGAAGTCTTCTTTGATGATAAAGTGATTATTTCCTCACTCGTGCTTTTATTTCCTACTTTGGATTCATGTATAATGACCAAAATGGCCCTAGTCTACATGTCTTCGTTTCTCTCAAACGGGGCGTTTCTTGGAAAATCCGTTACGCGTCATTGCGACCCAATTTTTCTCTACTCTCCATCTTTGGAGTCTGTTATGTGCACTATTAAGAACTTCCAGTACAACTTTTAAAAATTAGAGTTACCTCCCCAAAATGTTTTGAAATTACAGTCACCTCCCCAAAACTTTACATTTTTGCAATTTGGTCCATTTGGTCCTATGACCTTCTCTAGGAACCGCCATCAAAGATAACCTCTCCATATCCTTTCTCTTGCTGAGCATATGACTGCTAGACATAAACATAGTGGGCATATGTGACACTTACTTGTGTGATGTTTCTCCTGATGGTTGCATACATTCAAATAGCAGTTACATGAGCATCTTTAATATTAATTCTGTTGACACACAATCATTAAATTTGGGAACAACAAAAAATCCTAAAAACATTAGCATAGCATCCGACCTTACTCCTGATGAGAGAGAGAGATTTGAAAAAATTATTCAAAAAATATGAAGAAGTATTTGCTTGGTCTTATGAGGATATGCCTGGAATAGATCGAGACATAGCCGAACATCTTATTCCTACTTACACTCGCATGAAACCTGTCAAACAAAAGCTTAGGCGATTAAGACCTGAGTGGGCTGAATTAGTTAAAGAAGAGGTCACTAAACAAATACAAGTGAAGCTTCTTGAAGTGATAGAATATCCAGATTGGCTAGCCAATATAGTACCCGTGCTGAAGAAAGATAGAAGAATAAGGGTCTGTGTAGACTATAGAGTTTTAAACAAGGCTTCCTCTAAAGATGATTTTCCTTTACCTCATATAGATGTTCTCATTGACAGTGCAGCCTCTAGCATGCTACACTCGTTTGTAAATGAATTTTTCGGATACAACCAAGTGTTAATGGCCCAAGAGGATAAAGCCAAAACTGCTTTCATTACTACATGGGGTATATTTTGTTATAGGGTGATGCCATTCGGCTTGAAGAATGCTGGAGCAACCTACCAATGTATGGCCACCACACAATTTCATGACATGATGCATAAAGAAGTTGAAGTATATGTTGATGATATGATGGTGAAATCGGATACAAGGGAATAACACTTTCAAAACTTAGAATTATTCTTCGATAGAGCATTGAAATATAAGCTAAGATTAAACTCGAAAAAGTGTGTGTTTGGTGTCACCTTAGGCAAATTGTTGGGACATGTGATTGGTCTGAATGGAATTGAGATTGATCCTGACAAAGTTAAAGCAATTAGGGATATGCTAGCCCCCAAGACAGAGAGAGAAGTTTAGGGATTCATTGGCAAATTACAATACATTAGCAGATCACAATAATCTGTGAGCCTATCTTCAAATTGCTTAAAAAGAATCAGCCGGTCCTGTGGAATGAAGAATGTCAAAAGGCCTTTGAACGAATAAAAGAGTATTTGCTAAATCCACCTATTTTGAAACCACCCAAACCCAGCAAACCTCTATTACTATACTTAGCAGTAGAAGAAGAGTCAGTAGGGGCCATGCTAGCCCAAGTAGATGAGTCAAGGATTGAGCATGCAGTTTACTATTTAAGTAGAAAGCTCCTACCTTATGAAATTAAGTATAGTATCATTGAAAAGACCTGTATAGCCGTTGTTTGGTCTTCTAAGAAGTTGTGGCATTACTTTCAATCGTATAGTGTGCAAGCAATTTTCAGGTTGGATCCAATGAAATACTTAAGGGAGACACCTTCTTTGATATGGGAAATATGGTCGATGGTTGATAATATTAGAAGAATTTGAGATTGAGTATGTAACCAGGAAAACAATCAAAGGTAAAGCAGTGGCAGAATTCTTGGCCCATCAACAATTACCAGATAGCGAAGTGGTAGTCTTGGAATTTCGGGATGAACATTTAGAGGCAATTGAAGTACAAGTGTGGAAAATGTATTTTGATGGAGCAGCAAATAGGAAAAGAGAAGGTTTGGGAGTCATACTAGAATCGCTCGAAGGGGAATTTATCCCTTTAGCCAAAAAGTTGAAATTCAGGGCAACTAATAATATGGTGGAGTACGAAGCATGTATCTTTGGTTTGGAAACCCTAGTAATTATGAAGGTGAATAAGGTGGAAGTTTTTGGCGATTCATTGCTAGTAGTATCCCAAGTAAATGGAGAGTGGGAGTTGAAAGAGGAAAAATTAAAACCGTACCACCATTACTTGACCATGATAAAGAAGAACTTTAAGGAGTGTAGGTTTATACACCTATCAAGAGAGGAAAACCAGATGGCTGATGCCCTAGCCACATTGGCTTCGGTATGGGAAAACCCTATCAATTTATTCCTCAAGCCTCTGATTTTGACCAATTCGTTAACTCCTTGCTACGAATATGAAACAATCATGAAAATTGATATAGACTATGATGCGTGGTATGATACTATAAGATGATTTTTAGAGGAAAGGGAATACCCATCGGGGACAACGAAGAAAGAAAGAAGAGCCATAAGGAGGTTGTCTTTGCAATACATCACATTCCATGGAGAGTTATATCAAAGATGGCCTGATGGGGTGCATTTGAGATGCTTGAGGAAGCCTGAAGTGGAGCATATCATGTCAGAAATACATGCGGAAAGTTGCAGTCCACATATGAGTGGTTTGGCCCTAGTTAAGAAGATTATTCGACAAGGTTACTACTGGTTGACCATGGAGAGAGATTGTTTTGAGTTCATAAAGAAGTGCCAACAATGTCAGATATATGGTAACTTGAATCACATGCCTCCTAAAAAAAGTATTCTGTCTTCACCCTGGCCCTTTGCCACTTGGGGTATTGACATTATGAGAGAGATACATCCGACAGCCTCAAACGGTCACCGTTTCATTGTAGTAGCGGTAGATTATTTTTTAAAATGGGTCAAAGTCGAATCCTTCAACAAACTGGGCACAAGTCAAATGGCTAGATTTATTGAAAAGAACCTCATCTACAGGTATGGAGTCCCTCCCAGTGTGATATGAAACAATGGGGTACAATTTCAAGGAGTAGTTAAGGATTTATTCTCGAAGTACCAAATCATCATCACCGATCCTCTCCTTATAGTAGAAGCAATAAATAAGATAATTAAGCAAATTCTATCCAAGATGACCAAGATGTATAGGGATTAGTTAGAGATGCTTCCTTTTGCTTTGTGGGAATATAGAACAAGTGTGCAAACACCTACTGGAATGACACCGTTCTCTTTGGTTTACAAGATGGAAGCAGTATTGCCAATTGAAATTGAGATCAAGTCATTGAGAGTAGTCTTAGAAGCTGAACTGCCTGAAACAGAATGGGTAGCGAGAAGATACACGCAGCTAGCTTTATTAGAGGAGAGAAGGTTAAAGGCACTATATCATCATCAATTGTATCAAATGAAGATAGCTCGAGCCTACAATAGAAGATCAGAAAACTTAGAGTCGGGGATTTTGTGTTGAAACAATGTAATCCTAATGTATCAGATCCAAGAGGGAAGTTTAGGCCTAGTTGGGAAGGGCCATATGTTGTGAAACAAGTCATGAACAAGGGTGCAGTGAAGCTATCAGACATGGATGGGAATGAGTTTAATGAGCCAGTGAACATCGACAGGTTGAAGAGGTTTTATGTATAAAAGGGAAAAAAGAGAAAAAGAAAAAAGAGCTCGCTAGGTTAAAAACCCAAAAAGGGCGGCCTAGGCAAAAGTTAGAGCAGTCCACTAGTTTTGAAAACCCGAAAGGGCCGGCTAGGCAATATTTAGGGCTAAATGAGAGAAAATCATCAATTAGAAAACCCGAAAGGGCTAGTTGGCAATAGGAATGATCTTGTGTATGATGGCTTTATGTTTGGTTGTTCCCCAATTTAATAAAACAAAATTAATATTAAAATTGTTTTATGTGCACTATTATAAGTATTTGACCATATATGGATGAAATAAATGAACACAATAGCAAAAGGTGATGACAAATTATAAATGGAAAAGAAGCATCTTTTATTACTCTAATTAATTTTTCATCCTAACAATACACTTTTTGAATTGACAAATGTAAAATCTATGGCAGACGATAAGCTTAACGTGCAGACCAGCTTTGCTTCAGCCGATCCAAGTAGGCTTCAGTTAAGCTAGGCATGTCTAAATCGGGAGTGAATTCAAAATTGCAAGGCTCAGCTCCGTACTGACGGCTAAGCTGGTGAGGATCATAGCAAGTACCTTAACGAAGAGCAGTAAGAGGAACATACATCAAGTATGTCCACATGGTGATACAAGAAATCTTCCACCAAGGTACCAACCAACGGATGTTGACTTCAGCGCATGAGTGGATCCAGTCAACCCAGTCAGCATATGAAGAAGCAGGATGGAGTAGTTTCCTAGCGGAATGATGCCGTGGTAGATATCTGGCAAAATCCATGGATGGAGTATCAAGCAAGCAGAGACGCTCCTGAAGCCAAATCTGGGAGGAAAATTAAATTAAAAAAAAGAAAAAAAAAAGGAGCCCTCTAAGTTTAAAACCGCAAGGGCAGCTTAGGCAAAAATTAGGACAGCTCGCTAGTTTCGAAAACCCACGTGGGCGGACCAAGCAAAAATTAGAGAGATATAAAAAAAAGACATCCGCTAAGTTGAAAACCCACAAGGGCGGCTTAGGCAAAAATTAAGACAGCTCGCTAGTTTTAAAAACCCGCATGGGCAGACTAGGTAAAAATTAGAGCAATAAATAAAAAAAAGTAAAAGAAAGAGAAAACTTAAATTGAAAACCCAAAAGGGCAGTTTAGGTAATTACTTGAAGCAACAATGGACTCCCGGTCAGTCTCTTTGACAATCCTGATTTAAGTTGGTCTAATCCAACTAAAGTCTCGGCTATGATCACAGGTATCGGTGATAAGCCCCATTCCATTTGGTCCATGATATCCAATACTCGTTGATCAATATCGCCATCAGAAGAAACAAGCAAGAATTGGCCAAGCAAACATAGACAAAGCATACGTCTCCATGCCTTAGTAGGAGCCAAATGAGAAAGGCAAAAGTCAATTAAGGGACCAAGAAAAATTTTCTCACCTCTCATCAACTGTAGAACTTCGGGCATTGAGATTTGAAATAACATTTACATCTTCTGTTGAGTCTTGGAAATCAATATGGGTAACGCCATTTGTTGATTATTTGGATATCCAAGGATGGCCTCAAATTCCTCAATCAAGGGACATATTTCAAAGCCATTAATTTTAAATGTCCTAGAATCCACATTCTAAAAAGAAGCCATAGCATGTAAAAAAGAATGGTCCAATTTAGCATTTTGAAAACATTTCAATGTATCAATCTTTAACTAAGATATTTGTTTCCAATGAATGGCATTCATATTCTTAAATAGAATTTTTATTTTCTTCAAATGGAGTTCGGTCATCGTGGAAGGCTGAAGGAAAATTAGAATTGATAAAAGGAGTTTTAACATTGAAGTGGAAAATCTCTTGGTTTCTGTATGAAATTCTGGTGTGAAAAGTGATTTATATAGGAGGATTATGCTACTCCAAAATTAATAAGGAAAAAAAAATAAGATCGAGATACATAAGGAAAAAGAATTAGCGACTAAATTTCTTTAATTGTCGTATTACATTTGGTTTTAGTTAATTGATGCGGCTGTAAATGTGAAAAGGAAAATTGTGGCGCAATGATGATGATAAAAAAAAAGGAAAAAAGTTGCAATAAAATAAACATTATATATTATCATTATTATTTTTATACTTATTGTACAATGTTTCCTCAATTGACACAATATTCATACATCACTAAAAAGGAGGTGGTAGATCATTAAATAAAGCTCTAAAAAATCATTGCCTGTTGGAGGAGGAGGCAAATCACTCGTCCGAGTCTACTCAAAGTAGAAGCACCAGAATCTCTATTACCTTGGAGTTTCGATCTGTAACGGTCCTCATCAGAAGTAGATGAAAGGATCTCATGGCCATCAGTTTGGGGGCCTCTAGATGAAGAAGCACTAGGATCTCTCATTCCCTGAAATTGGAAGTCTTGAAAAGTTTGCTCTGATTGATGGTACAAATTTTCAAAATGAGAAACATGTTGACGACTAGCGGCCAGCTCTTCTTGAAGTTTCTTATTTTGTTCTCCAAGCATTCGCTGTGAGCCAGAAAGAAAAAGAGTAAGAGCATACATAATTATGCATACATGCATACATATAGAATAAATTACCATGAAATAAGAAAACTTACCAGGTAATTAAAATCAATACCCTATGGATGAGATGGCATATCTAGTAGACTAGAATGAGCAAATGAAGGAGTAGTAAAAGAAGGTCCAGCGTCATGATCAAATGGGCCAGCAGCCTGCAACAATCATTAAAAAAATCAAAACAAGTTAAGAAAGAAGCGATTACAATGAAAAAATGGTAAAAGTTTACCTGAGAAGTGCTAGCCCCGAGATGTGGAACAAACTCTCCTGCCTCTCCATGATGTTCCTCTTCATCTCTATCCTCATTTTCTTCAGAAATTTCCCGTACACCAACCGGAGATACGTCAAAGTTCAAAAGCCAAATTTGAATAAACTAGGTATAAGATGCACCAGGTGGATAAAGAAATGTTTCAACATCATAACAGTGCCAGGCCAACCACCATGCATTCTGTGGCATTGATGTAATATTTAAAGTATATTCCAGGTAACGCATCGAGATCCTCCACTGTTTGGGACCAAGAAACCACTCATATACTCTCTCTCTGAGAAACCAGCCACTAGACGCAGGGCCGGCGATGACTCGACGAGTATGTTGAAAAGGCAGTGCAGCATTCATGGAGGAAGTCCAGTTTGTTCGCTCTTCTGGGTTCCACCAAGACAAATTCACCTACAAAAATACATAAGGTAAATAAACTTTTATATAAATTTTAAAGTATACTAATGTTACCTTACCTGGTCCTAGGTTAAGCAGCTCAAGACAAAGCATTGGGTATGCACATGGTGAGAGCCTAGAACTTTTATACGCTCTGACAACTAGAAATTTAATCTCGGATACCCGACTCTCTCTCGGGAAATGCCAAGCACCCTCACAAGATTGTTGTGAGCGGGGATTTTTGCCCCCACTCCCGGTGGAATGGTTCTTGCAACTTCAACACTGTTTATGCTCGGGCCTTAGAGAACACGGACCTAAGTCTGGAAAAATGGAGTCGCCACCTAGAAGGGCTGGGAAAAAGAAAGGGGTGGATGACTCGATTCCTAAGGAACCCCCAACCCCCTAATGGGTTTGGAAAGTTGGGTATGTGTGGGGAAGGTGAGAAATGGCCCAGCACCCCCACAACGCCCGGTTCATTAGAAACGGCCTCCTTTACAGGTCTTAATATTATAAAATTTTTAAATATAACAATATTATCCATATTACACACAATAATTGAAATAAAGCATCGTTATATTAAAATCAAAGCAATGTCCAAGCAAAAAAAAAAATAAACGGACACCCATCCGAAGATGGAAACATGCCCTTACATCCATGCCTAAATAGGACACCCACCGAAAGGTAGAAACATGTCCTTTACATTGGTTCTAAAATAGAAAAGTAATTTAAATTACATGATATTTAACTAATGAGGTACCCACCAAGTGGAAACATACCTCTTACAACATTTGGAAATCTAAATAAATCGATAAAAGTAAATGACCATTCATCATAAATAAATCATTCATCAAAGGCATTAAACATCAATAGAAAGTAAACATCCATCCATGATAAATTAAATAAACCAAGCATTGAACTTAAATAAATTAAAGCATATAAAATAAATCAAAGCATAATCAAATATGAATTTGAATAAGACAAATAAAAATCTAAATTAGGGCTACTGTTTCTATTTAAGTTTCTTTATTTCATGTGTTTTTGGAATTTGTAGGTTTAGGATTTGTAATTCTTAGCTACTGTGAACTTTAAGGAATTGACATGAATTAAAGTTTTATAATTTAAGAGGTTGATAAAGTTCTTTAATTAACCAAATTAGTGTTTGAGATGTATAATCATGAAATTAGGTTTTGGACACTTTAAAAAAAATTAGATTTATGATTTTCGGTTATTGAATTATTATTTTAAGCTTACTGTGTTTGAATACGTTTATAGGGTTTTAAGGTTTAAAAGATTAGAGTTTAGAAAACTTTAGGGTTTAGGTTTTAAGGGAGTTAGGGTTTACTAAGAATGAATTTTTTTAGAGTTTGAGAAAACAATTTATTGTTTTATAAAACTTTATGTTATTTTTTAGAAGCTGTAAAGTGAAGTTTAGGGTTTTAAGCTTTTGAAACATTGGAAAACATATTAGGGTTTTGATATTTTGAAGAAACAGAAAAAGTAATTTAGGGTTTTTTGAAAATAGAGATAACGATTTAAAGTTTATAAAAACAAACGAGACAATTTAGGGTTTTTGGGATTAGAAGGAATAAATTAGGTTTTTGAGGTTTTAGGGAAACAGAAGGATGATTTTAAGTGTTTTAGAACGATTTAAGGTTTTTTGGAAAAAAAAAGAAACGGATTAAAGTTTTTAAAGGTATCTATAAATAGAGGAATTATCTTAAGGTTTCTAGAAACAAAGATCAAGTTATCATATCTTCAACGATTGAAGTTTTGAGTGTGTAATCTTATGAATTAAATAAAGGATGAATCTACTTTAAGAAACAAAAAGAAATTAAGAACTCAAACCTTTTTTCGTAGGTTGCACCAAAAATTGCTTCTTGGATGAATAAAAACAAAGGCTAGCTTTGCTACCTTTGATGGATTGAATTGTTGTTTGCTCTCTCAAGAAAATCATATTGATTCAAAGCTTTTCCTCCTCAGTTTCGGTCTCCACTTTTCTCCCAATTTTCGTCCCAATTTTTGATCAAAATTTTCTCCTTTTGTGTTGTTTTTGGTCTTATTTATAGAAGATTTTTTTTAGTTATTCAAAGAATATAACATTCATTAAGAAAAGGAAACCGAAACCTTATTGCATTAGGTTTTGAAAAAATTTGCGTCGAAAAAATTTTGCTGCAAAAAAAATTGCTGATGAAAAAATATGCTGGCAAAAAAAAATTGCCGCAGTTGGCTGCGGCAGCGGGCGAGAATTAGCCTGCGGGTCATTTCACCCGCAGAAATAAACTGATATTCGGCGATGTTATTTTCGTCGCTGATATTTCTGTCGCCGATTTTATTTTTTATTTTTTTGTTTATTATTATTATTTTTATTTTTTATTAATAAAAATTAAATACTAAAGAAAAATTATTTAATTAAGATAACACAAAAATTATTTTGGACTAATTAAAATATATTGGACCGGACTGGGTCAAAAAAGGTTTTGATAAAAAAATCGGCAGCATGCGAGCTGTCAGGCCCGTGGGCTGTGCTGGCAAAAATGGGAGCAGCAAGCCAATTTCGCAGCCAGAGGGCTGTGAATTGGGACACCAATTTCACCCCCAGATCATTTCTGCGGTGAATTGGGCTGTCGCGCGACGCTCGCCGATCCGTCCGATTTTTTATTTTTTTCATTTTTATATTTTTTATATTTTTTGTTTTTATTAAAAGTAATTAAAATATTATTAAAATAAATAAAATACCACAAAAAAATTATTTTAGACTATCGGATTTGAATGGGTCAAAAATTAAGGGTCTACAGTTTGCCCCCTGCTTGAACGATCTGAGACTTTAGAGAGTGAAAAGCAACAAGACTTAATTTTTAATGAGATGGTTATTTGAATTTGTTTTGGGGACTTGATTTGGGTACTTGAACCCGAGATTGGATTGAATTTGGGTACTTGGACCCGGGATTGGATACTTAGACCCGGGATTGGTTATTTGGACCCAAGATTGGGTACTTGGACCCGATATTGAATTTGATTTGGGTACTTGGACCCGGGATTGGGTACTTGGACCCGAGATTGATTTGATTTGGGTACTTGGACCCGAGATTGGGTACTTGGACCCGAGATTAATTTGACTTGGGTACTTAGACCCGAGATTGGGTACTTAAACCCGAGATTGATTTGATTTGGGTACTTGGACCTGACATTGGGTACTTGGACCCTAGAATGAATTTGATTTGGGTGTTTGGACCTGAGATTGGATTGAATTTGGGTACTTGGACCCAGGATTGGGTACTTTAACTCGAGATTGATTTTGATTTGAGTACTTGGACCCAAGATTGGGTACTCAGACCCAAGATTGGATTAAATTTGGGTACTTGGACTCGAGATTAATTTGATTTGGGTTCTTGGACCCGAGATTGGATACTTGGACCCGAGATTGATTTGATTTGGGTGCTTGGACCCAAGAATGAATTGAATTTTGGGTGCTTGGACCTGAGACTGAGTTTGACTAACCTTTTATTCAGTTGAGAAGCCTGACTGCTCCGGCTGTTCTATGCTTGGTGGTTCTTCACCCTCATAATGGATCTTCATCCTTTGAGATCGGGTCTTCACCCTTGAAAATGGATCTTCATCCTTTGAGATCGGGTCTTCATCCTTGAAAATGGATCTTCATCCTTTGAACTGGATCTTCATCCTTGGCATCGGGTCTTCACCCTTTGAAAATGGATCTTCATCCTTTAGACTTCGGGTCTTCACCATCTGAGATTGGATCTTTATTCATTAGAGATTGGGTCTTTACCCTTGAAAATGGATCTTCATCCTTTGAGATCGGGTCTTCACCCTTGAAAACGGATCTTCATCCTTTGAACTGGATCTTCATCCTTTGAGATCAAGTCTTCAACCTTGAAAGTGGATCTTCATCCTTTAAACTGGATCTTCATCCTTTGAGATAGGGTCTTTACCCTTGAAACATAGATCTTTATCCTTTGAGATTGGGTCTTCACACTTGGAACATGGATCTTTATCCATTTGAGGTCAGGTCTTTACCCTGGCTTCAGCTCTGTTAGCTGAATTGATCTTTTGTCTTTTGCATCTTCATTCTTTTGATAGTTCTAATGTTCCATTCTTTTGTTCTTCCTTTTTGTAAAAATTCAGCTATTTTTAATTGGACCTTATATCCTCTCCTTGCCCCCTGCGTGGCAAAATATTTGCAAGTGAGTTTGAAAATATTTGGTATATAAACTTAAAAAAAATTGAAAAGGAGAAACTTTGCCCCCTGTGTAGGCTCAAACCAAAGATTTTTTTTCCATGCATGCTTTGATTGATGTTTTTGCCATGTAGTTCTTTGCACAAGCACATATTTCTTCTCTTTGCAAAATGACTGGAACTTCCACAAGCAAATAGGCTTTCCATGCCCCCTTGATTCAATATAATCTTTTGATTCTTTACTTCGCAGGATGTTTGCTGTTCATTTTGACAAGGAATATACAACACAAGATAAGAAAGTGCGATGTGATATGCTCATGTATGCATGATATGCATGAATAATACTTATAGTTGTTCCATCGACTCACAGACCGAGGTGATCAGCAGAAGTGTTCTCATTGGTTCCGTTTTGACGCTTGTTCAAGTCTTGCATTGGAATGATCGAAAGCTTTGCATTTATGGCTTTTATCTTCAAGATGTTGAAATATGAATAATGGAGACCCCAAGCAGCAGAGTTAGGGATTCATCTATTTCAAACTATGTCTCAGCATGTCAATTGATAGCTTCTTCATGACCTTGCCAATAATCATTTCCTTTGCCCAATGTGTCCTTTGGAGGTTCAACATACTTCCCTTAACTTGAAGGCTTTGTATGAGAAAACATTTTTTTTTTTGAATTTTGATTTTGAAATCAAATGTTGGCTTTGCCAAATCAATGTCAATGTACCTCAGGACTTGATTTTTCCAAATTAACATATCTATAACATGCCAACCCTAGTTATCATACTAAACTCGAGAATCATTTCTATTTAAGCAAGAATTGTTGCACTTCAGATAGGCACATACACATTACTTGGCCAAAGGTCTCATTTGAGTTTAAATATTGTCTATCTCATATGCATGCTTATCCAAACTATCTCTACTAATAGACTCTACCTACCAAGAGAGATCAACAGGTCTTTCATAGGCTTGAAATGGGGTCTATGAGGGACATGGGTTTAAATGAAGGCCATTTGTAAGTTGGAGCTGATGTGACACAATGGACAAACCTTTACACTACAAATTTCTTGTTTGACTTTAGGTAGCTGGGTGCAATCTTGCTAGACTCCAAATTCCTTCTATCTTCTTAGTATTAATCTGGATCTTGATTAGGACAGTTTTTGCCCTTACAAAAAGTTTGTTACCCAAATTTGTTTCTTTTCTTCTTCTCCCTTTTCTTTCCTCTTTATTTCTCTTACTCTTCCCTCTACTTTCTCTTTCCTTACTTCTTCCCTTTCTTTTATCATTTTGTCCTTCTTTCTTGTAGGACTATCAAATACAGAACTTTCAAGAACTGGATGGTCTTCCCCCTTTTTCTCCAATTTTGATTGAATCTTTATTTGGGTTGGACCAATTCAAGTCAAAATATCCTTATAACCCAAATGGAAGCCTTTTGCTACTTTAGGTAAAAGAGAACTCAGTTGGCTTTCTGAACCGCCTTTTTAGGTTTTATTTTTCTCTTTTTTTCTCTTTTTTCTTTTCCTTTTTTTCTTCTTTTTTTTCTTTTCTTTTTCTTCTTTTTTTGTTTGTTTGTTTTTTTTGTTTGGTTCTAGCTCTAAAAGAGTTGTCTTGTTTGTACCAACTTGGGCTTCCAATAATGGATGAGTGGAGTGACATAAATCTTTTTTAACAGGGATAAATCATTTGTTACTCCGATGTTGTCTTAATGTATTGGAGATATTAGAAAAATTTCAACTACCCTTATGGTTTTGAGAACATCAACTACCCTTGTGGTCTTGACTATTCATTTCTTTCTTTGATCTTCTTACCTCTTCACCTTAGTGATCATAAGACTTGTCAAAAGTATCACAACAACTCAGGGTAGATTATTGGGGTTTTTAAGCCAATGAAAAGAAAGCTAAAATTTTATGAAGGCTCAAAGGGACAACTAGGGATTGATATTTAACTGGGTGGATACTAGTTGTTGGCTTGTCAAACAATGCCTACATCATCTCTCCCTTAAATAAGCAGAGTTCAATTTCGCCTCGAAAGTTTGTCAAAGCATGTTCTAAGACTGACTAGGACCTAGACAAAGATAATTATGCAGGAGGCCTCTCTAAGTAAGCATACACAACTCAATGCTATAGAGCAATTCCCTCATCTAGTAAAGTCATTAGAGCCATGATGCATAAATATATTAATTCATGAATTATCAAGCTAGATTCCTCATTGGTTGAGAACCAAAATGAATAAAGACCAACAAAATTTTTGATGAAAGTAATTTATTTCAAACAAATTTAATTTTGAAAAACATGATTGTTCCAATTAAATAATAAAGAAAGTAAAATTGAAAAGCAACATTCAAACTAAGGAAAGTTTGTTGAGTTTAAGCTTCTTTTCCTTTCATATCTTCAATATCCCTATCTTGAATGGAGGATAAAACAAAATCTTCTTCCAATCCTTTTCCCACCATGAAGGTTGCCGATGAAGGTACTCTTCCAAACTTAGGCAAAGGATTATTCTTGGTATTGGGCTTGTCCGGCTCCGGTAGCTTGCCACTGTTGATTAGATCTTGGATCTCATGCTTCAATCGGGTACATCTATCAGTCTCATGTCCTTGAGTATGATGAAATTGACAAAAAGCCTTAGTATCAAATTTTGGGGGTAATGGACTAGGCAAAGGTCCAGGAGCTAATGGTTGTAATTTGTAGCTTGCTTAAAACCCAAGATAGAGGTTTCCCCAATTCTGAAAACTGCCTCATTCCTCCTTGACTAGTGGCATTAACATCAACTTCTTTTTGTGTGCTTTGATTGCCCGACTGGTAGTTCCCTTTCTCATTTCTTTTTATTGAAAAGTGATTCTTCTCCCTTTCCCACTCTTCAATTTGTAGACCAGCTTCGAGAAGATCTTTAAAGTCCCTCATAAGGGTGTAAGACATCCTTTCACGGAGATTAGACAGGATGCCTCTCACGATCATCCTTATTTGATCATATTCATCGGGCCTTTTCTTGAACAAAGCGGCCTTGTTTCTCCATCTCTTCACATAGTCCACAAAATTCTCATTTGGCCTTTGCCTAATGGACTCAACTTCCATTAAGGTAACTTCCATTTCAACATTGTATCCATATTGTTGGATGACAGCTTTGTAAAGTAGATCCCAACTCTTTTGTGTTCCATCGTCTAAGGTATTGAACCAATTTTGGACAACAAGGTCTAATGAGAGCATAAAGTACCTTAGAGTTTGAGCCTTAGTAGCTCGGGCAGACTGCATAGCAGTGATGTACTGCTTCACATGGAGATGAGGATTTTTCGGTTCCATCAAACTTTGTAAAGGACGACATCTTGAATTTGTATGGAACTTCTTCATCTAGCTCAAATAATTTGTCAACTTCGAACATCTCTTCAGTTTTTAGTTTCTTCTCAAATTTCTTTTCTAAACCAGCAATCATCTTTTCAACATCAGAAGTTTCGATCTTTTCAATAGTTGCCTTCTCAACAACCTTCGGCTCCTTTTTGTCTTGAGGATCTTGGTAGTATTGAGCCCAATCATCATCATCAAAAGCTACTTGACTAACTTTAGTCTTCCCTTTGTCTTTCTTGGTACTAGCAGATGCTTCGACATTGTTTCCTAAAATTGCAGCTAGTTAATTCTTTATGGTCTCAACCATGGCCTCTTTTATTTCTTCCATCTTCGCATTGAGGGCATCATCCACCATTCTTTGAATTTGTTCGGGATCCATTGTTTTTGGTGAGCAAGTGATTGAGTTGTTGCTAGATACTTCATCTCTGGCGTAGGTCGGATTGTTGTAAGGTTTTGAACTATCGTAATCCAGGGCTGTGAGCCAGAGAGGATCAATGATATGAGATGCAAATGTATGCATGTATGCATGTATGCACAAACAATAGACAAACAAGGATAAATAGGACATTCCTTCCAACCTTATAACATCCACACATGAATGGCGAGTCTCTTTTCCTAGGTATATGGTTAACAAAATACCAACATGGGGTATCTTACTTTCGAATAATTCCCTCGGACGTTTCAACCAATAGTTATATTTTCAAAAATGGAAATCAGTTTATGATAATTCCCATTAATTAGGTTTTAATCCATTTATCCAACTAAAGTAGCTTTTATGCTATATTGGATTAAAACTAAATTAAGAGGTTTATTATAAATAGATTTCTCACATGAAAAAGTAACTAATGATTTCATGCCAAAAACAAGCCTATGATTAATTATTCTTAGTATAAACTAGGCTCACAATTAATTTTTGGCATTTCGTAATTGACCTAAATAATTTGCAAGCTCTTTATAAGAAAAGGTTGGATGAAAATAATTTTTTTCTAAGCCCATTATAAAAAGATTTTAGAAAAAAAATGGATTTTGGGCTTAGTATTTGGGCCATGAGCAAAAGAATTTTTGATTTATTTTTAGAAAAGTCTTATGTCCAAAGACCATCTTGAAAAATTTTGAAAATAGCTTTGGTCATTTGGACTTTAAAGAAAAATTTATTTGAGCTTGCAATGTACTTAGGTCATATTAGAAAAAGAGCAAACCAAATAAGCCATGATTTAAGCCAAGATAAATTAACCATAGTCAAACAACATGCATTTGGGGTAAAAACCTAAGGAAAGTAACTAGGCCAATTACATGAGCTTTAGTCTTTGGGTTAAAAGGATTAGGTTCCCATAGCAAGTATATACCAAATGGTATGAGGCTATGGGTGGTTATGCCATGCTCGATCTCCATACCTTGAGTGAAAGTATGGTATCGCTTACATAATATAACAAGGGTAACACGGGCATCCTAACTCACGCACACGATGCAATCTAATATAATGCAATGGATAATATCATTATAGGAAAGAATAGAATAATATAAAGACCAACAGAATCAACTTCTCTTATCCCTAGTGGAGTCGCCACTATGAGCGGGGATTTTTGCCTCCACTCCCGGTGGAATGGTTCTTGCGACTTCGGCACTGTTTAGGCTAGGGGCCTTAAAGAACACGGACCTAAGTCCAGAGAAAATGGAGTCACCACCCAGACGGGCTGGGAAAAAGAAAGGGGTGGATGACTCAATTCCTAAGGAATCCCCAACCCCCTAATGAGTTTAAAAAGTTGGGTACGTGTGGGGAAGGTGAGAAATGGCCTTGCACCCCCATAATGCCCGGTTAATTGGAACCGGCCTCCTTTACAAGTCTTAATATTATAAAATTCTTAAATATAACAATATTATCCATATTACACACAATAATTGAAATAAAGCATCGTTATATTAAAATCAAAGCAATGTCCAAGCAAAACAAATAAATGGACACCCATCCGAAGATGGAAACATGCCCTTACATCCATGCCTAAATAGAACACTCACCGAAAGGTAGAAACATGTCCCTTACATTGGTTCTAAAATAGAAAAACAATTTAAATTACATTATATTTAACTAATGAGGTACCCACCAAGTGGAAACATACCTCTTACAACATTTGAAAATCTAAATAAATCGATACAAGTAAATAACCATTCATCATAAATAAATCATTCATCAAAGGCATTAAACATCAATAGAAAGTAAACATCCATCCATGATAAATTAAATAAACCAAGTATTGAACTTAAATAAATTAAAGCACATAAAATAAATCAAAGCATAATCAAATATGAATTTGAATAAGACAAATAAAAATCTAAATTAGGGCTACTGTTTCTATTTAAGTTTCTTTATTTCATATGTTTTTGGAATTTATAATTTTAGGATTTGTAATTCTTAGCTACTGTGAACTTTAAGGAATTGACATGAATTAAAGTTTTA
The DNA here is from genome assembly GCA_947685225.1 of Garcia nutans. Lineage (NCBI taxonomy): Eukaryota > Viridiplantae > Streptophyta > Magnoliopsida > Malpighiales > Euphorbiaceae > Garcia > Garcia nutans. The sequence goes on along the minus strand of CANTUV010000009.1, from coordinate 26,505,386 downwards.
TAATTTAATAGGTTGATAAAGTTTTTTAATTAACCAAATTAGTGTTTGACATGTATAATTATGAAATTAGGTTTTGGACACTTTAAAAAAAATTAGATTTATGATTTTCGGTTACTGAATTATTATTTTGAGCTTACTGTGTTTGAATACGTTTATAGGGTTTTAGGGTTTAAAAGATTAGGTTTTAGAAAACTTTAGGGTTTAGGTTTTAAGGGAGTTAGAGTTTACTGAGAATGAATTTTTTTAGAGTTTGAGAAAATAATTTATTGCTTTATAAAACTTTATGTGATTTTTTAGAAGCTGTAAAGTGAAGTTTAGGGTTTTAAGGTTTTGAAACATTGGAAAACATATTAGGGTTTTGATATTTTGAAGAAACGGAAAAAGTGATTTAGGGTTTTTTGAAAATAGAGAAAACAATTTAAAGTTTATAAAAACAAAAGAGACAATTTAGGGTTTTTGGGGACAGAAGGAATAAATTAGGTTTTTGAGGTTTTAGGGAAACAGAAGGATGATTTTAAGTGTTTTAGAACGATTTAAGGTTTTTTGGAAAAAAAAGGAAACAAATTAAAGTTTTTATGGGTATCTATAAATAGAGGAATTCTCTTAAGGTTTCTGGAAACAAAGATCAAGTTATCATATCTTCAAAGATTGAAGTTTTGAGTGTGTAATCTTATGAATTAAATAAAGGACGAATCTACTGTAAGAAACAAAAAGAAATTAAGAACTCAAACCTTCGTTCGTAGGTTACACCAAAAATTGCTTCTTGGACGAACAAAATCAAAGGCAAGCTTTACTGCCTTTGATGGATTGAATTGTTGTTTGCTCTCGCAAGAAAATCAGATTGATTCAAAGTCTTTCCTCCTCAGTTTTGGTCTCCACTTTTCTCCCAATTTTCGTCCCAATTTTTAATCAAATTTCTCTCCTTTTGTGTTGTTTTTGGTCTTATTTATAGAATTTTTTTTAGTTTTTCACAGAATATAACATTCATTAAGAAAAGGAAACTGAAACCTAATTGCATTAGGCTTCGAAAAATTTGCGTCGAAAAAATTTAGCTGGCAAAAAAAAAACTGTTGCTGAGAAAATGCGCTGATGAAAAAATATTACCGCAGTTGGCTGCAGCAGGAGGCGAGAATTGGCCTGCGGGCCATTTCGCCGGCAGAAATAAACTGCTGGCAAAATGGCTTTGGTCACTTCGCCGCACTGATTTTCGTCGATGATTTTTTCGTCGCCGATTTTTATTTTTATTTTTTTGTTTATTGTTATTATTTTTTATTAATAAAAATTAAATACTAAAGAAAAAATTATTTAATTAAGATAACAAAAAATTTATTTTGGACTAATTAAAATATATTGGACCACACAAAAATTATTTTGGACTAATTAAAATTTATTGGACCAGACTGAGTCAAAAAAAGTTTTTGTCAAAAAATCGGCTGCGCGCGAGCTGTCGGGCCTGTGGGCTGTGCTAGCAGCAATTGCGCTGGCAAAAATGGGCGCAGTGGGCCAATTTCGCAGCCAATGGCATCTGGCTGCGAAATTGGTGTCCCACTTCGCCTCCAAATCATTTCTGCGGCGAATTGGGCTGCCGCGTGCCATCGCAGCAGCGCTGCCGCGCGACGCTCTCGGATCTATCCGATTTTTTTTTTCATTTTTTATATTTTTTATATTTTTTTATTTTTATTAAAAGTAATTAAAATATTATTAAAATAAATAAAATACCACAGAAAAAATTATTTTAGACTATCGGATTTGAATGGGTCAAAAATTAAGGGTCTACAATTGTTCTCATATGCGCATGCCTACAACAATAATAAAAATAAAATTCATGCAAGAATAAGAATGAAATTGACATTGGTGGAAGAAGAGTACCTTGATAACCACCATAAAGTTGACAAAAGACTTTTTATTTCTGCAATTTTTGTCGAGACTATGGTAAAGACAGGAAAGACCAGCTTCACCCCAGCCGTAAAGTGGTACTATCCTCATATAAGTAAGGGCCCTCAATACTGACAAATGGATGGTAGATTCAGTGCTGCCTAAAATGGTCGACCCGAGCAAATACAACAAAAATCCTCAAGCATACTGTTAGGTTGTGTCTCTGTGAACCCGTCCTTCATAGTTCATCCAATAACTATGAATTGACTTGATTTTTATCTTGAAAGACCCTTTAAATGATGGTTCCATGCCAATTAATTGTTCAATTTCTTCAAATGTCTGAATATCATTGGTAAGAGGAGCCGGAAGGCCATCATACTGAACGCCGATTATAGCAGCTAAGCCAACTAGACCAATTTTCATCTCTCCAATGGGCAAGTGAAAAGTATGAGTTGTGTCCAACCATCATTCTGCAAGTGCTTGAACCACACTCCGGTCTATCGAATACTCCTCGGATAATTGCAAGATGAAGCTCTCAAAATCGCAATCTCAGATAATCTGCCTTACCCGAGAAGGTGCTACATCATACCATTGTCGAGCTTTGTAGATATATCCTCCGCCACGAATAACGCAACGATCACGCTAAAACGAAGCCAAGTAAGTTAACACGAGGTAAGTATACCATTATATCAATACCACCGATTTTTAGGCTAAATTAATTCATATTATATTTACTAAAATTCTTAAATTAATATATTTTTTTCCTAAATGTTCTAAAGAACAAAAATATATGAAAAGAAAAAAAACAGAAAATATAAAGGAAAAAACAAATAAAATAAAAATAAAAAGAAAAAAAACAGAGAATATATATATATAAAAAGAGAGAAGAAAAAACAACAAAAATAAAAAAATATAATTTGCTGTTAAAATAAATAATTGCCTTGCTTTTTTTATTTGAACTATGATGAAGTGGCATCCCGACTAGTAGACCTATATTTCCATCTTCATGCCGCTGAATAAATTCCAATAACTCAGCATTAGAATGAGTTCTTGATCTTGAAGAATGCATTTTTTCAAAACTGTATGCTAAATTTGAAAGGCTTATAGAATGAAAAGATTGCTGTGAATGAAATGAAGAAATCGGTCGTTTATATAGAGGAACGACAAAGGAAAAAAAATCAAAAAGTAAATTTTAATATTTATGAATAGTAATTTCACTATTCATGAATAGTAGGTTGCTAATAAGAAATAGTAGGGTACTATTTATAAATAGTAAGTTACTATTTATAAATAGTAAATAGTATATGAACAGTGCCTACGCAGTAAATAAATAGGAAACTCAATTATTCAATTTAATCATTCAAATACTTGCATGCATATAAATATTTTTGTACTTTTAAAATATTTTTACATACAGGGGGCAAGGAGAAGATATATGCATGTGCATGGTAAAAATTAGCTAAATTTTTTGTAAATTCCCTTCATATACTACTGACTCGGGTCCATAACCTAAATTATTATTAAGTCCAGAACTTAGCTTGAGTCCGGAACCCAAATTACCCTTAGATCCAGAACCTAAAATCTCTTTTAAGTTCAAAACTTAGCTTGGGTCCAGAACCCAAATTACTCTTAGGTCCAGAACCTAAAATCTCTTTTAAGTCTAGAACTTAGCTCGAGTCCAGAACCCAAATTACCCTTAGGTCCAAAATCTAAAATCTCTCTTAAGTCCAGAACTTAGCTCGGGTCTAAAACCCAAATTATACTTAAGTCCAGAACCTAAAATCTCTCTTAAGTCCAGAACTTAGCTCGGGTCCAGAACCCAAATTATCCTTAGGTCCATAACCTAAAATCTCTTTTAAGTCTAGAACTTAGCACGGGTCCAAAACCCAAATTACGCTCAGGTCCAAAACCTAAAATCTCTCTTAAGTTCAGAACTTAGCTCAGTTCTAGAACCCAAATTATCCTTAGGTCCAGAACCTTAAATTTCTTTTAAGTCCAGAACTTATCTCAGGTCCAGAACCCAAATTACCCTTGGGTCCAGAACCTAAAATTATCCTTGAGTCCAGAACTCAAATCGGGTCCAGAACCCAAAACCTCAACCATCTCAAAAATTAAGTCTTATTGCTTTTCACTCTCTTTTGCTATAGTCTCAGATCGTTCAAGCAGAGGGCAAACTGTAGACCCTTAATTTTTGACCCAGTCTGGTCCGATATTTTTTATATCGTCTAAAATAATTTTTGTGGTATTTTAATTAAATAATATTTATATTAGTATTTATTATTTATAATTTTTAATAAAAATAAAAATGGTGAAGTTAATAAAAAAATAATAATAAACAAAAATAAATAAACAAAAATAAAAATAAATAAACAAAAATAAAAATAAATAAAAATAAAAATCGATGATAAATTTTTTTGTCGTCAAAAGTGGAATTGGCCGGCTGCCCCAGCCAGTGCTCACAAATTCTCGCAGTTTCCAGCCAGCAGCAAGTTTTTCGCCAGCGAAATTTTCCAACGCAGTTTTTTTCGAAACCAAATTCTATTTGGTTTTGGTTTCTTTTCCTAATTAATTTTAGTTTCCTTAAACAATTAGAAGTAGGCTTATAATTTTTCTTATAAATAACAAATTAAAACTCAGAATTAAGGGTCGAAAATTGGTTTTACTGAACTAAACTTTGGACTTTGAACTTTGATTGGATTGGAGTAAAAAGAGACAGAAAAACCTTAGCACAAGGGACATTAACAACAAGAAGCAATCAACAATCTATTCAAAGGCAGCAACACTACTTTTGTCTTTGTTCATCCAGAAGCAAATTGTGGAGAAACCAACAAATGGAGGTTTGATTATAAATCTTTGGTTTGATGTTATTTACAATGTTTCCATTGTTTATTTTTCTAAGTAATCTAAATTATTAAACTTAGTAATGTATCATACATTCTTCTAGTAGTATTAATCTGTGATAAAAAAATCTTAAAAACCCTAAACTACTCTTCTATTTCCAAAAACTTCACAAACCCTAAATAACTATTATGTTTCCAAAAACCTTAAAAACCCTAAAGGGTTTCTTCTGTTTCCAAAAGCTTTAAAACCCTAAATTGTTTTTCCCAACTATTTTCATCTACACCATAACTTTTTGGTCCAAAATATCCAAATGTTTTCTTAAATATCCAAACCCTAGTTCTCTTTACGTTTTCTAAAAATCATAATTATTTTGTAAAGCTCTAAACTGTTTTCTTAAATCCTAAAACCAAATATGTTTTCTAAAATACCAAAAACCCTAACTTTTTTGAAAAACCAAAACAGTAAACCCTAAGTTTTCCTAAACCCTAATTCAGCGAACTTAAAACCCAAACTAGTTAATCTAAATGCTAAAGCCATAATCTAATAAAACTAAAATCACAATCCAGTAACCATGAATTATAAACCCTAATATCTTAAGATTCCAAAACCCTAATTTCATAATGTTACCCCTAAACCCTAATTTCATTAACCAAAAAGTCTTACTATTTTCTTAAATTCATAAAACCCTAATCCATTCCAATTTTCCAAAACCTTTAAAGTAGCCTAAACAAATAACAATAATAATACTAAAATCCCAAAACCCTAAATGTTAATTAAAGAACTTTAAATAGAAATAGTAAAACCTAATTTGTATCTTTACTTACTTTATTTAATTTTAGATTTGATTATGTAGTTTATTATATGTTTTGATGGTTGATTTATTTAATTTCAATGCTTGATTTATTTAATTTATCATGGATGGATGTTTTCTTTATTGTTATTATTTGTTTGTTTTAGTATTAAAAGTGTAAGAGGTATGTTTTCACTTTGTGGGTACCTCATTAGTTAAATATCATGTAATTTAAATAGCTTTTATATTTTGGACCTATGTAAAGGATATGTTTCCACCTTTCAGTGGGTGTCCTATTTAGTTTAGACATGGATGATGTAAGGACATGTTTCCATCTTCGGGTGGGTGTCCATTTATTTGCTTTGTTTGGACATTGCTTTGATTTTAATATAACGATGCTTTATTTCAATTGTTGCGTGTAATATGGATAATATTGTTATACTTAAGAATTTTATAATATTAAAACTTGCAAAGGAGGTCAGTTCCAATGAACCGGGCATTATAGGGGAGCTGGGCCATTTCTCACCTTCCTATACGTACCCAACTTTCCAAACCCATTAGGGGGTTGGGGATTCCTTAGGCTTCGAGTCATCCACCCCTTTCTTTTTCCCTGCCCATCCAAGTGGTGACTCCATTTTCTCTGGGCTTAGGCCCGTGTTCTCTAAGGCCCTGAGCCTAAGCAGTGTCGAAGTCACAAGAACCATTCCGCCAGGAGTGGGGGCAAAAATTCCCGCTCACAGTGACGACTCCACTGGGGACAAGGGACAAGAGAAGTTGATTCCATTGGTCTTTATATTATTCTATTCTTTCTTATAATGTTATTATCCATTGCATCATATTAGATTACATCGTGTTCGTGAGTTAGGACACCCGTGTTACCCGTGTTGTGTTATGTAAGGGATACCATACTTTCACTCAAGGTATGGAGATCGAGCATGGCATAACCACTTATAGCCTCGTACCATTTGGTATATACTTGCTATAGGAACCTAAGCCTTTTTACCCAAAGACTAATGTTCATGTAATTGGCCTAGTTACTTTCCTTAGGTTTTACCCCAATGCTTGTTGTTTGACTATGGTTAATTTATCTTAGCTTAAATCATGGCTTATTTGGTTTGTTCTTTTTCTAATATGACCTAATTACATTGTGAGCTCAAATAAATTTTTCTTCTAAATCCAAAAGATCAAAGCTATTTTCCAAACTTTTCAAGATGGCCTTTGGACATAAAACTTTTCTAAAAATAAATCAAAAATTCTTTTTTTCATAACCCAAATACTAAGCCCAAAATCTATTTTTTCTAAAATCTTTTCACAATGGGCTTAGAAACAAAATTATTTTCAACCTTTTCTTATAAAGAGCTTGCAAATTATTTAGGTCAATTATGAAATACCAAAAATCAATTGTGAGCCTAGTTTATAATAAGAATAGTTAATCATGGGCTTGTTTTTGGCATGAATCATTAGTTACTTTTTCAAGTGAGAAATCTATTTATAATAAACCTCTTAATTTATTTTTAATCCAGTATAGTATAAAAGCTACTTTAGTTGGTTAGATGGATTAAAGCCTAATTAATGGGAATTATTATGAACTTATTTCCATTTTCGAAAATATAACTATTGGTTGAAACGTCCGAGGAAAATATTGAAAAACAAGATAGTGTGCGAATGTTATAAGGTTGGAAGGGACGTTCTACTTATCTTTGTCTATTGTTTGTGCATACATGCATACATACATTTGCATCTCATATCATTGATCCTTTCTAGCTCATAGCCCTGGATTACGATAGTTCAAAAGCTTACGACAATCCGACCTATGCCGGAGACAAAGAATCTAGTAGCAACTCAATCACTTGCTCGCCAAAAGCAATGGAGCCCGAACAAATTCAAAGAATGGTGGATGATGCCTCAATGACAAGATGGAAGAAATAAAAAAGGCCCTAGCTGAGACCATGAAGAACCAATTGGCTGCGATTTTAGGAAATCATGCCAAAGCATCTGCTAGCACTAAGAAGCCAAAGGACAAAGGGAAGAATAAAGTTGGTGAAGTGGTTTTTGATGATGATAAGGTGATCATTAATGATGATGATGATTGGGCACAATATTTCTAAGATCCTCAAGATAAAAAGAAAGAACCAAAGATTGTTGAAAGATTAGCTATGGAGAAAACTGAGACTTCTAATGTTGAAAAGATGATTTTGAATTTAGAAAAGAAATTTGAGAAGAAACTGAAAACTGAAGAAATGTCCAAAGTTGACAAATTATTTGAGCTAGATGAAGAAGTTCTATACAAATTCAAGATGCCATCGTTTGCAAAGTTCGATGGAACCGAAAATCCTCATCTCCATGTGAAGCAGTATATCACTGCTATACAGTCTGCCCGAGCTACTAAGGCTTAAACTCTAAGGTACTTTATGCTATCATTGGATCTTGTTATCCAAATTTGGTTCAATACCTTAGATGATGGAACACAAAAGAGTTGGGATCTGTTGTACAAGGTCTTCATCCAACAATATGGATACCATGTTGAAATGGAAGTTACCTTAACGGAAGTTGAGTCCATTAGGCAACGACCAAATAAAAATTTTATGGACTATGTGAAAAGATGGAGAAATAAGGCCGCTTTCCTCAAGAAAAGGCCCGATGAATCTGATCAAATAAGGATGATTGTGAGAGGGGTGTTGCCTAGTCTTTGTGAAAGGATGTCTCATACACTCATCCGTGATTTCAAAGATCTTCTCCAAGCTGGTCTGCAAATCAAAGAATGGGAAAGAGAGAAGAACCATTTTTCAACAAGAAGGAATGACAAAGAAACTACCAATATGGTAGCCAAAGCATGCAAAAGGCAGTCGGTGTTAATGCTACTAACTAAGGAACAAGAAGGCAGTTTTCAGAATTGGGGAAACCGATGTCTTGGGTTCTCAATAAGCTTCAAAAAAAGGGATTGTTACAACCCTTAAATCCTTATCCTTTGCCTAACCCTCTTCCACCTAATTTTGATACTAAAGCATTTTGTCAATTTCATCAAATGCAAGGACATGACACGAATAGATGTGTAAGGTTGAGGCATGAGATCAAAAATTTAATTGATAGTGGAAAGCTGCCCGAGCCCAACAAGCTGAACACCAAAGACAATCCAATACCAAAGTTTAATAGAGTACCACCACCGGCAACCTTCATGATTGGAGGAGGTTTGCATGAAGATTTTATCATGTCTTCTTTTCAAGATGTGGGTGGAGAAGCAACCAAAGAAGAAGAGATATTTAGCAAAATTAAACAAGCTATGGTGGGTAAAGAAGTAGCAATTTGTGTTGTCAATGGGTTTTGGGATTCAAGCGATAGTGATGACGATCTTGTATCCAAGAAGGAGGAATGGACGTGGTCTGAGCCTGAAGAAGATGAAGTAATGAACACTAGATCCGGTAAGCCTTATGCAAGGCCACCACCCAAGGAGGTAGAAGTTAATAAAAGAAAGGAAGTTGAAGTAGGGAATAAAGAAGAGGAAGATGATACCGTGCACAATTGAAGAGAACCCAAGCAAGTGTTAACATTTGGGACTTATTGGTTACTTCTAAAAAGCACCAAGAGACTATGGCCAAGGCCTTGGCTAGCATGCCAATTTCTTCCTCCATAACATCGGAGGAGCTGATCAACTTCATAAAAATTGGAGGAGTAATGAAATGTGAAGATATTCAAGAGAAGAGCGAAGTTAATATGGGAGCGATATCTTTCTCATATTCAGATTTATCGGAAGAGGGGAGAGATCACATCTGCCCTATTTTTATCAAAATAGAAATCAAAGGGAAAAGGACTCCATGTGTAATGGTCAATGATGGGTCTGCTATAAATGTTTGTCCACTTAAAATATTGCCAAAACTAGCCATGTCAATAAGGGATCTAAACCCGACCGAGGTAACCACTCGAGCTTATGACAACACTAAGGGACATGCCGAAGGAACTTTCAAAGCTGCTATCAAGGTTGGTCCAATTGAATCTATTGTTGAATTTGTTGTTTTGGACATACCTGCTACATTTACCTTACTCTTGAGATGACCATGGTTTCATCCTCTTGGTGGAGTTCCTTCCACCCTTCATCAAAAGATTAAGTTCCCTAACAGAGATGAAACAGTGGTCATCGAGGCCAAAGATAATGAGGTTGTTAACGCTCTAATGTTTGAGAGGCCTCTCAATGGTTTCCATGTAGCTGCAATTTCTGATGATGAAGTAGTGGACTCTGAAGTTTTGAACATGATGAAGAGCATGAACTACCTTTCCGGAGCTGGTCTTGGAAAGGGAAAGGCTGTTTTGATAAAGCTTCCATATTTTAAAACTCAAACTTCCAAGAAGGGGTTGGGATATGATGAAGCCAACAATGTCCAGCCAAAGAAGAATGAGAAGATGAGCTTCCCGCCACTTGAAGAGATCTTTGTCAAAGCTCCAGACATGGGACCACTCCAAGGAAAGCCCGAGCCAATCATGTTCATGGGAAAGTTGATCCCAAATTTTAAAATTTTTGCAGATGTTGCCGAGCTAGTGGAGCAAGTGAAGAAAGAGCTCACCCTGCCAGCCAACAAAGAATCCAATCTGGAAGAGAAGAAGGAAGCTGTCTTGAAAACCGAAAAGACTCTGAAGGAGATTGCTTTCCTAGTTGAAGAAAAGTTTGAAGACATTCTGCCTTGTGATTTTGAGAACAATGATTTTGATTTTAATTTGTCTACTTTGTATGAAGATGATGATGTTTTCTTTTCCAAAATGAATGCAATAAAGTCTAATTTTGCTTACTTGTGTGATGTTTCTCCTGATGGTTGCATACATTCAAATAGTATTTACATGAGCATCTTTAATATTAATTCTGTTGACACACAATCATTAAATTTGGGAACAACCAAAAATCCTAAAATATTAGCATAGCATCCGACCTTGCTCCTGATGAGAGAGAGATTTGAAAAAATATTCAAAAAATATGAAGAAGCATTTGCTAGGTCTTATGAGGATATGCCTAGAATAGATCGAGACATAGTCAAAAATCTTATTCCTACTTACACTCACATGAAACCTGTTAAACAAAAGCTTAGGTAATTAAGACCTGAGTGGGTTGAATTAGTTAAAGAAGAGGTCACTAAACAAATACAAGTGAAGTTCCTTGAAGTGATAGAATATCTAGATTGGCTAGCCAACATAGAAGTGATACAAGTGATAGAAGTTCCTTGGAGTTGGAAGTGAATTGTCTTTAATAATCAAGTAGTTATCAAAAGTATACTAAGGAAATTGGAATGGTGAACTAATTGTTTTTTAACTAAGAGTATATGTGAAGCTAAGTGGTAATCCACCAAAGGAAAACTTTGAGTTAAGAAAGTTACGTTTAAAGTTATGTGTAAAGCATTTATATAGTTATATGGGTAGACCATGCAAAAATAAGATGACAAAGACTATGAGAAATGAATTTGTTATTTATTGTTAATCAAGATTTGAACTTGGTTATATAGTTGAAGAGATTAGTATAATAAAGTGATTAGTTTATTTGTTGAAATTCATGCAGCAAAAAGTTATACTAGTCATATGCCTTGTGTATAATTGATAGCAATATAAGTTGGTGTTTAAGACAATTCATTGATTATGTACAAAAGTGTTTAGAGAATTAGATGATATAAATTGATAAGTCTCTGATAATCCAAATGATGTGGACAACGAAATAGTGGAAGTAAGTAATACCTATGTGAAGTGACAGAGCGATAGAAATAAGAATATGAAATATACATATTGCATATTCATCTTATACTTGATTGTAATATTATTTAGTGATTGAGAACAAGTCTTAGAATGTATATAGAAATGTTAAAGAATTTATAAATGCTGCTTAATAGTAACAAAAAGAAAGAATTGATAATGTGAAAGGATAGAATATAGCAAAATGATATTTTAAGAGTCAACTTAGTGATAATCATATGTTAACATTGAAGAAAGTACTTGTTATATTACAAGAAATTAATAAAAAGTTTATAGTATGGAAATGCATTGTTAGTAAAGTGTATATATATCTATCGATATATGCGAATGTGTTAAATGCAGTGCATACAATGGATATATGTATACAAATCTTAAAGTGAAATAATAATTCGTGGTTTCTTATTTTGTTAAATAAAGAACTAAATAATAGAAGTTGAAATCTATGTATATTTTAGTATTATAGTGGAAATGTGAAAGTGAACTGAAAAACAATGATTGAGGAATTAATTGGATACAAATGTTATATAAATATATATGATTGTTCATATGATAATGTGATTGAAATAATTGTTCGTAATTATTTATAATTTGTAATTTTACAATGATATATGAACAAATTAAAGGGAAAGTGTTTTGTGATAATAAATATTATAATTAAAGAACTAATTTGAAACAATAAAATAAATATATAGACCGATTATGTTGAAATTAAATCTAGTTTTTAGGTTGAATGGCTATCCAGAGGGTGGATATACATAATGATAGTGGGCACTCTGTGCCATAGATGACACTTTTATGTCTCAGTGATATTGGCATTTAAGCCATTAGTGGACACTTTGAGTCATTGAGGGGGCCTTTGGTCCCTTTTTCTATAGTGGGCCTTTGGCCATATACTTACAGTGGGCATTAATTTGCCATCAGTGGACCGCTATCCAGACCTAGGATTTACAATTCATTGTATGAGGGCAATGAAATTTATGTGAACATGATGCTATGAATATTGAATATTTTAAGTCAGTTATTGAAATTGACTTATTGTGTTATAGTGTGAAAGTGATTGATAGTGTATATAAATAATTTGAGTGAAATTGCTAAAGCATTCAATAGAATGGTTATTTTCAAATATTGAATTAATCAATATTTTTTAAGTGTTATAATATTTGAAAGTGCATATAATGATGATTGAAACAAAGTGTACCAAACTATAGTACTAAATCAAAATGCTAAAGTTATAAAATTGAGCGTGTATGTCCTATATGTAAATCTGAGAAGTGACACTTACTAAAAAAATGCAATAAGTGTAATATGAACAATGTTAACAAATGCAGAGGCAAGTTTTAAATGAAATAACTTAATAAGAGTAAAGTTGCAATATTAAAAGTATCATATAACGTAATCGATTTTATAAAGTTAAAGTTACTATTTTGTGTAATTTTCAATATTGTATTGGTTTGTTATTGCGAATATTTGATTTATTGAAATATTTTGTTAATACTGAGTTTTATTACTATAGTTTTATAAATAATTTCTTTAATACTAAGTGATAATACATATTTATATAATCACCACTAAGCTATTGTCTTAGCGTGTTAGTGAAGAATGTTTCCGACATGCAAGTATTATGGAATGAAGGAAGTTGAAGATTTATAGTGAAGATGTTCAAAACTAGTGGTACTGCAGTGAATAAGTTGTGTATTCACAAATTGTTTATAGAATTGATGTTTTGTTTAGTGCAAATGATAATATTCGAATGTTGTACAAGTTTGTAAGCATGGTTAAAGCATGTATTCTTAGAGTCGCAATGACTTCAAATTTTACCATAATTGATATATATTTTATTGTGAACTATTAAGTTTATAATAGACTCTTTGATACATTAAAGGAGATAATTTTATTTGGAGTTGTTAGAATTGGATTGAATGTCACAAAAAGGAAACAAATGGAATGTTTTGTGACAGGTTATGATCTTATATTTTAAAATTTTTGTTTAGCGACAATTTCAAAAGGAATTTTATCAATAATTTGATCAATTTCCTATTGATATTTCATGAATGAAGAGTTCTGAATAGTTACAAGATCAATAGTATGATATGTGACATTCTTTAATAGTTTTCAATGACAATTGTCAGAGGATGTTACATTTAGTAGTATCATGGCACCAGTGGAGGCGGTTCCGGCATGTGAGGTTATGGGAAAGTAATGTAATTGTTGAAGATATGCGAATTTAATGATAATGATTTGTTACTATAGTGGTAACGTGAATACTAAGAAGTGATTTGTAGAGTATTATATGGAGTGTTTTGGAATCATTTCTTGGAAAGAAAGATAATTTGTTAACATGTGAGATTCTAAGGTAAAAGAAATGTCCATACCGATGGATAAATTTCGAGGATAAAATTTCTTTAGAGTAGGAGAATTGTAATGGTTGGAATTTTAAACAGTGGTTTTTTTGATAAATATTGATAATGGATTTGAATAGTGATGGAAATGACTTAGAAAGTTAAGAATTTACTCTATATTTAGATGAAATCGATGTTGCCAATAAAGTAATAGAAATTTATGAAAAATACCATTGTGATTCTACTATTAAATATTATTGAATTAAGGTATGAAAAGTTGATAGTAAGATTTTAAATTAATTAAAGAAATTATTTCATGGTTTTATGGAATTAAAAATTGGATTGAAATCAAAGGTTAAGAGAGAGGGTGCAGCCTAGTTAAAATAGGATTGCCTTTACTTGATCAAACTTATTATATATATACATGTGTGAGTGTGTCGAATGTTCTCCCATCTTCATTTCTTCATCATCTTCACGTTTCTCATCATCATGACCACCACATCTTCTTCTTTCTTCTTCTTTTCATTGATTTAAGTAAGATTTAAGAGGAAATAATATATAGTTATATGTTTTTAGAAGAATATGATAGAGAAGATGAGATAATTAACAAGTGATCAAGAGGGAAAAGAGAAAGAAAGGGATTTATGGAAAGAGGTATGTGTTTATATAAATATTCAAATTTTGATTAGTTTAATGTTTGAATTGGTTGATTTAGTCATCTATAATGAATTATTAGTTAAAAGTATTGATTAAATGGATTGATGAGTGAAAAATGAATTAAAAGTACTTATAAGTGATCAGTATGATTTTTAATTAAATCTTTATAAGAATTGAGTGGTTTGATGTTGTTTTTAACCATGAGTGATGCTTAAAGATATATTAATTGAAGTTTTAGTAAAGTATTAGATATGAATTCATGTATATGTGCTAAAAGTATGGAAATAAGTGATAAACTTTGGATATGTGACAAATATGTATTCATAAAGAAATAGATGTCTAATTTGCACTTTAGTTCAGATTTTATTTTTTCAGAGATTTAGCTTGACATGCCTAGTGACCTGGCCATGTCTCTAAGTGTGTTGATGATGTTGTTTTAAAACCTAAATGACAATTGCAGTGACATGTCCATGTCATTGGGTGTGTCAAAGCTTCTGTAAAGCAAGATAAATGACAGGTGCAGTGACACGCCCCATGTCATTAGTCTTGTCAAAGCTTCTGTAAGGCAAGATTAATGACATGTGCAGTGATATACCCATGTCACTGGGCGTGTCAAATCTTCGATAAAGTGGTAAATGACATGGTCATTAACACGCCTATGTCGTTGGGCATGTCACTTGAAGAATATGCTCAAAATAACTCTTTTCCTTGTCTTTCATCTGTGATTTCGGTCATGTTAAGTATAAGCAATGTTAAATATGGAAACTTTAGATTGTATATGGAGTGTAAAGATTAGAGGAAAGTGATTATTTATTATGTGTCAATCAAATATGTTTCTAATGGAAGATGAGTTTGGAAAGTATAAGATTTGAAAGATTTTAGAGTTAACAGATTTCATATCTTGAATGTAAGGTTATGCTTATGATACTTATGTTTATTGGAGTGTTAAATATTGGAGTTGGAAGTGAATTGTCTTTAATAATCAAGTAGTTAACTAAAGTATACTACTTAGGAAATTGGAATGGTGAACTAATTGTTTATTAACTAAGAGTATATGTGAAGCTAAGTGGTAATCCACCAAAGGGAAACTTTGAGGTAAGAAAGTTTTGTTTAAAGTTATGTGTAAAGCATTTATATAGTTATATGGTTAAACCATGCAAAAATAAGATGATAAAGACTATGAGAAATGAATGTGTTATTTATTGATACTCAAGATTTGAACTTGGTTATATAGATGAAAAAAAATGTTATAGTATTTATTTGGTTTAGAAAATGTAATATTTATGAGGAAAGTAATATATGTTCTTTGATGATCAAAGTGTTCTTCATCGACTAAAATAAGTGAATAGTTAGAGAAAGATTAAAAGATAATTATGTGAGATTAATGGATTTTATAATACTTATCCAAGAGGATAAGATTGATATGAGAAATAAGATAAAAAGAATGATAAGAGATTAGCGGATTTTATAATTCGAAGAGCGAGTTAAGGAAATTTTAGAGAATAATAAAGTGATTAGTTTATTTGTGGAAATTCATGTGGTAAAAAGGTATACTAGTCATATGCCTTGTGCATAATTGATGGCAATATTATTTGGTGATTTAAGCCAATTCATTTATTATGTACAAAAGTGTTTAGAGAGTTAGATTATATAAATTGATAAGTCTCTGATAATCCAAATGTGTGGACAACGAAACAGTGAAAGTAAGAAATATCTGTGAGAATTGACAGAGTGATAGAAATAAGAATATGAAATATACATATTGCATATTCATCATATACTTGATTGTAATATTATTTATTTATTGAGGACTAGTCATAGAGTGTATGTAGAAATGTTAAAGAATTTATAAATACTGCTTAATAGTAACAGAAAGAAAGGAATAGTAATAGAAAGAAAGGAATTGATAATGTGAAAGGAAAGAATCTAGTTAGGTTCGAAAATAGCTTTCTAGTGAAATGATATTTCAAGAGTCAAGTTAGTGATATTTATATATTGACATTGAAGAAAGTACTCGTTATATTACAAGAAATTAATAAAAATTTTATAGTATGGAAATGCATTGTTAGTAAAGTGTATATATATCTATCGATATATACAAATGTGTTAAATGTAGTTCATACAATATATATATGCATACAAATCTTAAAGTGAAATAATAGTTAGTGGTTTCTTATTGTGCTAAATAAAGAAGTAAATAATAGAAGTGGAAATCTATTTAGATTATAATATTATAGTGGAAATGTGAAAGTGAAATAAAAAACAATGATTGAGGAATTAATTGGATACAAATGTTATATAAATACGTATGATTGTTCATATGATGATGTGATTGAAATAATTGTTCATAATTGTTTATAATTTATAATTTTACAATGATAAACAAACAAATTAAAGAGAAATTGTTTTGTTATAATAAATTTTATAATTAAAGAACTAATTTGAAACCATAAAATATACATACAGTTTGATTATGCTAAAATTATATCTAGTTTCTGTGTTGAATGCCTAGCAAGGGGGTGAATATCCAAAGTGACAATGGGGACTTTGTGCCATAGAGGACACTTTTATGTCCTAGTGATATTGGCATTTAAGCCATCAGTGAACGCTTTGAATCATAGAGGACCTTTGGTCCCTTTTTCTATAGTAGGCCTTTGGCCATATATTTATAGTGGGCATTAATTTGCCATCAGTGACCCGCTATTTAGACTTAGGATTTACAATTCAGTATATGAGGACAAAGAAATTTATATGAACATGATGTTATGAATATTGAATGAAATGCAAAACAATATTTTATGTCAATTGTTCAAATTGGCATATTGTGCTATAGTGTGAAAGTGATTGATAGTGTATATAGATAATTTGAGTGGAATTGCTAAAGCATTGAATAGAATGGTTATATGCAAATATTGAATTAATTAATATTTTTTTAAGTGTTATAATAATTGAAAGTGCATATAATGATGATTGAAACAAAGTGTACTAACTATAGTACTAAATTAAAGATCTAAAGTTATAAAATTGAGCGTGTATGTCCTATATGTAAATCTGAGAAGTGAGACATACTGAAAAATATAATAAGTGTAACATGAACAATGTTAACAAATGCGGAGGCAAGTTTTAAATGAAATAACTTTATAAAAGTTAAGTTACAATATCGAAAGTATAATATAGCGTGATTGATTGTATAAAGTTAAAGTTATTATTTTGTGTGATTTTCAATATTGTATTGGTTTGTTAATGCGAATATTTGATTTATTAAAATATTTTGTTAATATTTTGTTTTATTACAATAGTTTTATAAATATTTTCTTTAATATTGAGTGGCAAAATATATTTATATAATCACCACTAAGCTATTGGCTTAGTGTGTTAGTGAAGAATGTTGCTGACACGCAAGTATTATGCAATGGAGGTTGAAGATCTATAGTGAAGATGTTCAAAACTAGTGGTACTACAGTGCATAAGTTGTGTATTTACAAATTGTTTATAGAATTGATGTATTATTTAGTGCAAATGATAATATTCGAATGTTGTACAAGTTTGTAAGCATGGTTAAAGCATGTATTCTTAGAGACGTAATGACTTCAAATTTTACCATAATTGATATATATTGTATTGTGAACTATTAAATTTATAATAGACTCTTTGATACATGAATGGAGAATTTTATTTTGAGTTGTTAGAATTGGATTTAATGTCGAAAAAAGGAAACAAATGGAATGTTATGTGATAGGTTATGATCTTATATTTTAAAATTTTTGTTTAGCGACAATTTCAAAAGGAATTTTATCGATAATTTGATCAATTTACAATTGATATTTCTTAAATGAAGAGTTTTGAATAGTTACAAGATAGAAAGTATGATATGTGACATTGTCTAATAGTTTTCTATGAGAATTATCATAGCATTAAAAATCAATTATTTTAAATAATTTAAATAATTTTAAATTTCCAAAGTTTATGTATAAAAATACCATTGGACTTTGACTTTTGACTTTTATAAATTGACTTTTGTTGACTTTTTATATGTTATTTATATTTTGCATATATATCACATATGCATTCCACTTTTTCTTTTAAAATCCATTCATTTTTCATTTAAAACCATTTATTCAATTTATCAAATTAAATTATAATTAACTTTATTTAATTTTCAAAAATTTCAGATGTTACACCCTGGTTTCATCCTCTTGGTAGAGTCCCTTCCACACTCCATCAAAAGATCAGGTTTCTAAATGAGGATGAGACAGTGGTCATCGAAGCTGAGGTCAATGAAGTGGAAAATGCTCTGATGGTTGAGAGGCCTCTCGGTGGGTTCCATGTAGCAGTAATTTCTGATGATGAAGTGGTAGATCCCAAAGTCTTGTCTATGATGAAAAACATGAACTACCTGCCTGGCGTTGGTCTTGGAAAGGGTAAGACGGGTGTGACGAAGCTTCCAGACTTCAAGACTCCGACTACTAAGAAAGGGTTGGGATATGATGAAGCTAACAAAGATGTTCAACCAAAGAAGAATGAGAAGATGAGCTTCCCACCACTTGAAGAGGTTTTTATCAAAGCTCCAGACATAGGACCACTCGAAGGAAAGCCTGAGCCAATTATGTTCATGGGAAATTGATCACGGGCTTTGAAATCTTTGCTGATGTTGCTGAACTGGTGGAACAGATGATGAAAGATCTTGTCCTGCCAGCTGATAAGGAGTCTAGTCCAGAAGAGGATAAGGAAGATGTCCTGAAAGTCTAGAAGACTCTAGAGAAAATTGCTACTTTAGTTGAAGAAAAGTTTGAAGATGTTTTAATTTATGATTTTGAGAACACTGATTTTGATTTTTGTTTTAATTTGTCTGCTTTGTATGAGGATGACAATGTTTTCTTTTCCAAGATGAATGCAATAAAGTCTGATATTGCTTACTTATGTGATGTTTTTCCTGATGGTTGCATACATTCAAGTAGTGATTGCATAAGCATTTTTAATATTAATTCTGTTGACACACAAATATTAAATTTGGGAACAACTGATATTCCTAAAATCATTAGCATAGCATCTGACCTTACTCTTGAAGAGAGAGAAAGAGAGAGAGAGAGAGAGATTTGAAAAGATATTTAAAAATATGAAGAAGTCTTTGCAAGGTCTTATGAGGATATGTCGGGGATTGATTGAGACATAGCTAAGCACTTGATTCCTACCTACACTCAGATGAAACTTGTCAAATAAAATCTTAGACGGTTAAGGCCGAAATGGGCAGAGTTAGTCAAAGAAGAGGTCACTAAGCAAATATAAGTCAATTTCATTGAGGTGATAGACTATCCGGAGTTGTTAGCTAATATAGTTCCTATGCCAAAGAAAGATGGAAGAATTAGGGTTTATGCAAACTATCGGGATTTGAACAAAGCATCACCTAAAGATGATTTTCCTTTACAACATATAGATGTCCTTCTTGATAGTGCAACCTCTAGCGTGCTAGACTCGTTCGTAGATGGATTTTCTGGATACAATCAAGTGTTAATGGCCTAAGAGGATAAAGCTAAAACTATCTTCATTACTACATGGGGTATATTTTGCTATAAGGTGATGCCATTTGGGTTAAAGAATGTTGGGGGAACCTACCAGAGGATGGCTACCACATTATTTCATGATATGATGCACAAAGAAGTTGAGGCTATGTGGATGATATGATGGTGAAGTCGGATACGAGAGAGCAGCATTTCCAAAACATAGAGTTGTTCTTTGAGAGGGCAGTAAAGTACAAGCGAAGGTTGAACCCGAAGAGGTGCGTGTTTAGGGTTACTTTAGGCAAATTATTAGGGCACATGATTGGTCCAAATGGCATTGAGATTTACCCTAAAAAAGTTAAGGCAATCCAGGATATGCCGGCCCCTAAAACAAAAAGGGAAGTTCACAGAATATTAGCATATTCATAGCAAAACTTACCATAATCTATGAACCAATCTTTAAATTGCTTAAAAAGAACCAGCCAGTCAAGTGGAATGAAGAATGCCAAAAAGCTTTTGAGCGTATTAAGGAATATTTGTTGACTCCACTTATTTTAAAGCCACCTAAACCAAGTAGACCTTTGTTACTATACTTAGAAGTAGAGGAAGAATCAATAGGAGCAATGCTTGCCCAAGTAAATGAATCAAGGGTTGAATATGCAATTTATTACTTAAGTAGAAAGCTACTTCCTTATGAAATCAAGTATAGTATCATTGAAAAGATATGTATAATCGTGGTTTGGTCATCTAAGAGTTGCAGCATTACTTTCAGTCTTATAGTGTGCAAGAAATTTCTAGGATGGATCCAGTAAAGTATTTAAGGGAAACACCTTCATTGATTGGAAAGTATGGTCGATGGTTAATTATTTTGGAAGAGTTTGAGATTGAATATATAACCAAGAAAACCATTAAAGGAAGAGCAGTAGCAGAATTTCTGGCCCAACAACCATCACTGAACATTGAAGAATTGGTCTTGGAATTACCCGATGAACATTTAGAGGCCATAGAGGTACAGGGATGGAAAATGCACTTTGACAGAGCAGTGAACAGAAAAGGTACTGGTCTAGGAGTAATTTTGGAATCACCTGAAAGGGAGCTTATTCCTCTTGCTAAGAAGTTAAAGTTTAGGGCTACCAACAATATGGTGGAATACGAGGCTTGTATTTTTTGCTAGGAAACCCTAATGATCATGAAGGTGGATAAAGTACAGGCCTTTGGTGATTCATTACTAGTGGTATCACAGGTAAATGGTGAATGGGAGTTGAAGAAAGAAAATCCGAAATCATACCCTGATTATTTGACCATGATGAAGACAAATTTCAAGGAGTGTAGAATTAAACACCTGCAAAGGGAGGAAAATCATATGGCCAATGCCCTAGCCACATTGGCTTCAGTATAAGAAGATCCTGTTAAGTTATTTCTTAAGCCTCTGGTTTTGACCATTTTATCTACTCCTTTTTTTAGTATGAAACGGTCATGGAAATTGACATAGACCATGATAAGTGGTATGACACAATAAGATGATTTTTGGAAAGTAGAAAGTATCCATAGAATGCATCAAAGGAAGAGAGAAGAGCCATAACGCGATGGTCTTTGTAATACATCACCTTTCATGGGGACCTATATCAAAGATGGCCTGATGGTATGCATTTAAGATACTTGACAAAGTCTAAAGTTGAGCAGGTCATGTCAAAAATACATGCAGAAAGTTGTGGAGCCTACATGAATGGATTGACCCTAGTTAAGAAGATAATCTGACAAGGCTATTATTGGATGACCATGGAAAAAGCTTATGTTGATTTTGTGAGAAAATGTCAGTAATGCTAGATGCATGAAAATTTGAATCACTTGCCTCCTGAAGAACTACATTCCATGTCTTCTCCCTGGCCTTTTACAACTTGGGAAATTAACATTATTGGGGAGATACATCTGATAGCTTCAAATGGTCACCGGCTCATTGTAGTAGTAGTTGATTATTTTTAAAAATGGGTTAAAGCTAAGTCTTTCAATAAGTTGGAGGCAAGACAAATGGCTAGGTTTATTGAAAAGAACATAATCTGCAGATATGGGGCCTCGCACAGAGTGATATCAGATAATGGGTGCAGTTTAAAGGAGTAGTTAAGGAGTTATTCTTAAAGTACCAGATTCTTCATCACCGGTCTTCATCTTATAGACCGAAGACTAATGGTACAGTGGAAGCAACTAACAAAATGATTAAGCAGATTCTTTCAAAGATGACCAAGACATACAGGGATTGGTCAGAAGTGCTTCCTTTTGCTTTGTGGGGGTATAGGACCAATGTGCAAAAATGACATTGTTTTCCTTAGTTTATGGGATGGAAGCTATGTTGCTAATTGAGATTGAGATCAAATTGCTACGGGTAGTCCTAGAAGATGAATTGCCTGATATGGAATGGGTAGTAAGAAGATATACACAGTTGGCCTTATTAAAAGAAAAAAGGTTGAAGGCATTGTATCATCACCGGTTGTATCAAAGAAAAATTGCTCGGGCTTACAATAGAAGGGTTAAGTTTAGAAGGATTAAAGTCATTGATTTAATGTTGAAACAGTGTAAGCCTAACATCCCCGACCCGAGAAGAAAGTTTAGACCAGGTTGGGAAGGACCATATATCGTGAAGCAAGTCATGAGCAATGGCGCAACTGAGTTGTTAGACATGGACGGGAATGAGTTTAATGAGGCAGTGAACATTAACATGTTGAAGAGGTTCTATGTTTGAAAAAAAAAAGAAAGGCTCGCTAGGTTGAAAACCCAAAAGGGCAGCCTAGGAAAAGTTAGAGCAGGTCGCTAGTTTTAAAAACTCGAAAGGGCGGGCTAGGCAACAATTAGGGCTAAATGAGTGAAAATTGTCAATTAGAAAACCCGATAAGGCTGGTTGGTGACAGAAGTGATTTTATGTAAGCTTGCTTAATGTTCTTATTTGTTCCTTAGTTTAATAAATAGAGTTGATTTTAAAATTTTTTTGTGTGCACCATTTTCAATTATTCAACTATTTTGGTAAGACAAATCCCACAATAGCAAAAGGTGATGACAAATTATAAAAGGAAATAAAACATCTTTTATTAATTATTATTGTTCATCCTAACGTTATTTACTCTAAAAATTAACAAATATAAAATCTATGGCAGACGATAAGTGTAGAATGCAGGCCAACTTTGTTTTAGTCGATTCAAAAAGGCTTCAATTAGATGAGGCATGTCCAAATAGGGAATAAACTCAGAACCCCGAGGCTTGGGTCCATACTGGCGATTAAGTCAATGAGGATCATAACAAGTGCCTCGATGAAGAGCAGTTAGAGGAACATACATCTGATATGTCCGAATGGTGACATGGGAAATCTTCTACCAGGGTACCAACCAACAGATATTGATCACAGCTCGTGAATGGATCCAGTCAATCCAGTTAGCATATGAGGAAGCAGGATGGAGCAATTTCATGGTAGAATAATGTCATGGCAGATAGTTGGTGAAGTCCACAGATGGAGTTCGAGTAAGCAGAGGTGCTTCTATAACCAGATATATAAAAGAATAGTCATACTCATAAAAAGACGATGCCCGTTAGGTTGAAAACCCATAAGGGCAGCCTAAGCAAAAATTAGGACAGTTCGCTAGTTCTAAAACCCCTCAAGGGCAGTCTAGCAAAAAATTAGAACTAATAAAAAAAAGGGGGTCCGCTATGTTGAAAACTCGCAAGGGCAGCCTAGGCAAAAGTTAGGACAGCTCGCTAGTTCCAAAAACCCACAAGGGCAGACTAGACAAAAATTAGAGTAATAAAAAATAAAAGTCTAAATTAAAAACCCGAAAGGATAGTTTAGGCAGTTACCTGAAGTAGCAGAGGACTCCCAACCAACCTCCTCGAAGATTCTGATTTGAATTGGTCCAATCCAACTAGGGTTTCGACCAAGATCACGGGTATCGGTGACAAGCCTCTTTCCATTTAGTCCATGATATCTAGAACTCACGGATCAATGTTATCATCAGCAAAAAAAAAGCAAGAATTGGCCAAGCAAACATAGATAAAACATGTGTCCCTAAGCTTTAGTCAGAGCCAAATGAGAAGTACAAAAATTGATTTATGGACCAAGAAGAATTTTCTCACCTCTGGTTAATTGCAAAACATCAGGTTTTTAATGTTGAAATAGCATCTGTAACTTTTACTGGGTTTTGGAAGTTAGTATGGGTAACGCCATTGGTTGATTGCTCAGATATCCAAGAATGGCTTCAAATTCTTCAATCATAGGACATATTTTAAAGTTATTGATATGAAATGTCCTAATTTTCACATCACAAAAGGAAGCCATGACATATAAGAATGATTGGTCTAATTTGATATTTTGAAAGCATTTTAAGACATTGAGTTGAGACCATGACAATTGTTCCCAATGTGTAACCTTGATTATCTTAAATAAATTCTTGATCTTTTTAAAATTAGCTTATGTCATCTTGGAAAGAGTAACAAATGAGTTTGATTTGGATTTATAAGGAAGTGTTGATAAATTGCTGAGCTTGTTTTTATTGCTGCGATTAAATTTGTATAATGTAAGTGTGATTTTACTATTGTTGTCCCAAGCTGGCAACCAAGAGGGGGGGGGTGAATTGGTTTCCTCATGAAATGATGGCAAATTAAAAAACTCAACAAACACAAATGCGGAATAGAAAGTTGGTTGAGTAATGAAAGAAAGAAAGAACACACAAGATTTATAGTGGTTCGGATTTACCTCAATCCTACATCCACTTCCTTAACAACTTGTTAAGGTTCCACTATTCTTTGAAGTTTTTACAAGCTCACTTCCAACTTTGGTGTTTTCACAAGTTCACACCTAACTTCACAAGTGTTTTTCTAAGGCTCACACTTACAACCCAATCAAGAGTTTTACAAGGCTCACTCTCACAACCCAAGTGTTTCCCAAGCTTACACTCAAACTTATACAATGGTGTTTTCAATGATCACACCTAACATTCATTACAATTTAATTGTAAGTTTAAGTAAAAGAAAATTTGTTGCTTGGCTATGAAAATCTGATTTCTTGATTGTTCTTTTCACTTCACTATTTTGTTTTCTCATAGAGACATTGTATTTATAGCCAATGTGGTCTTACTAGTCGTTATTGAAGTTTTGAATAAAGTCTTGGCAGAATAGACCTTCTTTACTTAAACTGTCCGAAGCACTTCGCGGTCGCCCTTCATGCAAGGATGGTCGCGCTCATGCTTCTCGCGGTCGTCCTTTAACAAGGGACGGTCGCTGCTTTTGAAAAAGCTACAACGGTCGAATTTTAGTGCTCTGCAGCTGGAATCTTGTCCATGCTGTGTTTATCGGACCGTTTCTTGCCCATGCTTTGTTTGTCGGGACGGTCGCGCCAAGCAGAGGTGCGGTCGCCCTTTTTGAATCTTCAAGTGGGTTTACAACGGTCATATTACGTGTCATTCTCTGACAGAGAAAAACTGAATGTCCGCCATAATTTGAATCTCGCGGTCACCCTATGCAGAATCTCGCGATCGAACTCACAGTTTCGCGTCGAACTTCTGGACGCACCTGTGGACGCGAACACTACTGTCTCTTTGAGCAATTTCTTCTTGAATTGTTGGGCGGTCGCGATTCTGAATGGGCGGTCGCTAAATTGATTAGCGAGGTCGAATCATTCACCGTTCTTGTCACTGCGAACCTTACTGTGATTGTAATGATTTAAGTTCCTTGAGTAGCGGTCGGGCAAGTATTTTGGACGGCCGCCATTCTTGAGACGCGGTCGCAACTGAGGTCGAACTTCTGACCGCGAAACCTACTGTGATAAGGTTTCATTCTGTAATTGCATGTAGCGGTCGTATTCTGGTCTGGTGCGACCGCTAGAATTGTTCTGTCTTGCTTTACTTGAGGCAACCTAATCCTGCAACAAGATTCTTAAACACAAGTTAAATAGATCATCCATTTAAGTTGTCAAGGATCAAAATAGAGATCTTTTGTCTAACAATCTCCCCCATTTTGACTTTGGCAATTCAAATGGAATGATGAAAAAATAATAAGTCTAAAATGCTCCCCCTTGATTTATGCATAAGTCATGATTAAGAGCATTGTGATAATCTTGGTGCATTAGGTTATGTATAAACAGTTTAAACAATTCATTGTACTATTTTCTCCCCCATTGTTTCTCCCCTATTATGTTTACTGAGTTTCATTCCATTATGTTGTTATTTTCTCCCCCATTGTCATAGGCAAAATAAATCAAATGTTTAAACAAATGTGTCTTCCATTGGATAAGATATTAAAAGCAACAATCAAAACAACAACAAATAAGGAAAAACAAATAACATTTGAAACAAACATGTTTATTAAGGATAGAGAAAAGTACAAAGGCAGAAAATAAAGCAATAATCATATGAAAATGCAAACAATAGAGACAAAAAGTTTTAAGCTATTCAGAGTCATCATCTACATCTAGTTCTTCTTCAACTAAAGGAGCTTTTCCTTTATCTTTAGGAGCAACAGAGGCAGAGCTAGTGCTGATGGACTCTTCTTCTTCAGGAATGCTTTGGGTATGATCACTTATATCCCAATCTTCAAGGTTGCACTGAGGCAAGTCCAATTTTCCTTGCATGTTATAGAGATCATGGTGCATATGAGATATAAGGTCAATTCTCTTGTTCAAGTGCTGAAATCTCTTGGAGACACTTTTCTTGAACTTGGAGAATTTCCTGGAAAGAGTTTTGATAGCTTGGAGGATGAGTTGAGTGGAGGATGAAGTAGTTTCTTGAGCAACTTTTGATGAAGTTGCTTTTGGAGGTAATTCCACAGCAACTTCAACTGAATCTCCTTCTTCCTCATTTGTATATCTTGGCCTTTTCTTTTGTTTATCCATTACTCCTTTCTTGCCAAAGTAGTATACATATGATCCTTCAATTTTCCTAACACATCCAGCATGCTCTAAGTAATCTATTGTGATAGCACTGGAAGCTAGAGTGAAAGGGTTTCTCAAGGTAGCTAAGTTCAAATCATTCAGAAGGTTTAGGTGCCTAGCTATTTGAGTAACTTGAGAGGATAGGAAGAATGTACCAGTTCTTGTAACAGCATGATGAAAGAAGGTGTCTATCAAGAACTTGGTGGAGTTTATTTTGATGTTATGGGTGAAAGCATACATAAAGATGAGGTCTCTTTTGGTGACTTTCTCATTTCCATCTGCTCTTTGGTGGATGGTATAAGTGATAATCCTATGGAGCATCCAGTGGGTGAGAGTTTTGATATGTCTGGCTTTGGATTCTTTTTCAAAGGAAGTTTCAATGGAAATTTCTTGCCAGAAATCAGAAAGGGTTCGGTTGGAGAACATTTGGTCATTGTAAGAGGTTATACCTTCAGAAGGGAAGTTCCAAATGCTACCAAAATCTTCTAGAGATAGGGCTTGGTATTGATCAAAGAGCTTAAATCTAACTCCATACCACCCTAGTGCAGAATTTGCACTCTTTTCTATTTGAAGAGACATCAGAAATTCTTTGCTAAGACTAGAGTAGCCTACCTCTTTTGGAAAGACAAATTTTCTCCATCCAAGGACATCCAACAATCTCTCAATTTCTTCCTTGATGCCCAATGCAGAAAGCATTCAACCAAAAGGTGATTTGGTGCCTTCAACCTTCTTTTTCTTAAGCATAGCATACCTAATGTTTTCCTCAGAGGTTTGGTGGTGAGGTTTGTGAATTTTCTCACCTCTTTTGGATTGAGGAGGAGATGGAGGTTCAACAACAGGTTCTCTAATGGTGATTCCTGGAACTCTCTTGGCTTGACCCTTAATTTTGGAGGTGGTTTTTCTTTTGGGAGCCATTGAAACAGAAAGAACAGAAGAGAGCAAGAAAACAGAGGTTCAATTGAATGACAGATGATGAGGAGAAGATTTTAGGGTTTCAGAATGTTTTTAGAAGCAAAATATCAAAGAAAATTATTTATTATGCTCTTAAATAGATGAAATAACGAAAATAGCCGTTTATGACTGTTGAAAGTCAAGATTTGCGACCTGTCACATAGCCAACGGTTATAAATTTTCGAGCAGAGTGTACAGGGTGCGGTCGCACATTGAACAAGGTGCGATCGCGAAATTAGGTCTAGCGACCATTTTCAAGATAAGTACGCTCGCGAGAGAAGAAATTGTCTGTAACGGTCGAAACTATTCAAATTGGTGCGGCCGCGCACAAAATTTTCTCGACCGCGCACAGAGTCATTAGTTTGAATGAAACTGTCAGACAAGATAGCGATCGCGAAAGGACTCTGGAGCGACCGCTAAAGACTTAAAAATTGAAAGATTCATGGAAAGATAGAAAATATTTCTAGAGTGTTAAGAACCATTAAATTCATGCACATAGAAACTTCATTGATAGGCAATTAATTCAAAGTATTTCTATCAATCATTCCTAAATTAAGTTTAATAAAATTAAGTCTATCTTCATTCAATGGTTTTGTAAAGACATCCGCAAGTTGATTTTGTGTTTCAATAAATTCTAGAATTATGTTCTGATTTTGCACATTTTCCCTCAAAAAATGATGTCTAATATCTATATGCTTGGATCTAGAATGTTGTATAGGATTCTTAGACAAATTGATAGCACTAGTGTTGTCACATTTAATGGAAATATTGTTAAAAACTTTACCATAGTCAAGCAATTGTTGTTTCATCCATAATACTTGTGTGCAACAAAAACAAGCTGCAACATATTCAGCTTCCGTTGTGGATAAAGCAACTGATGCTTGTTTCTTACTATGCCAAGAAACTAAACAATTACCAAGAAAGTGACATGCTCCTGTTGTGCTTTTTCTATCTAAGATACTACCTGCATAATCTGCATCTGAAAATCCTATAATATGAAATGATGTGTTCTTTGGATATCAAAGTCCTAATTGCATTGTACCACTTAAATATTTCAAGATTCTTTTAGTGGCATTCAAGTGTGATTCTTTAGGACAGGTTTGAAATCTAGCACATAGACATACACTGTACATTATATCAGTCCTAGATGCGGTTAAGTAAAGTAGTGATCCGATGATACCTCGATATTTCTTCTCATCTACTGCTTTACCATTGTCATCTTTACCTAATTTCAAGGATGTGCTCATGGGAGTTTTGCTAGTTTTGCAGCCATCCATTCCAAATTTCTTCATGAGTTCTCTTGTATATTTGGATTGGTTGATGAAGATCCCATCTTTACATTGCTTGACTTGCAATCCAAGGAAGAACTTGAGTTCACCCATCATGCTCATTTCAAATTCCCTGGTCATACAAGAAGCAAATTCTTTGCACAAGGCTTCATCAGTAGCTCCAAATATTATGTCATCCACATAAATTTGTACAATCAAAATGTTATGCTTATCCTTTTTAACAAAGAGAGTTGTGTCTACTTTTCCTTTTGCAAAACCATTTTCAAGCAAATATGCACTAAGTTTATCATACCATGCTCTAGGTGCTTGTTTCAATCCATATAAAGCTTTGGTAAGTTTGAAAACATGATCATGAAATTTGTAGTTTTCAAATCCAGGAGGTTGTTCAACATAAACTTCTTCATTTATGAGTCCGTTTAGAAATGCACTTTTAACATCCATTTGATAAAGCTTAAAATTCATATGACATGCAAAAGCAAGTAATATTCTAATAGCTTCTAATCTGGCTACAGGGGCAAAGGTTTCATCATAATCAATACCTTCTTCTTGATTATAACCTTTGGCTACCAATCTTGCTTTATTTCTAATAATGTGACCATTTTCATCAAGCTTATTCCTATAAACCCATTTGCATCCTATTATAGAATGATCTTTAGGTCTAGGAGTAAGTTGCCAAACATTATTTCTTTCAAATTGATTAAGTTCATCTTGCATTGCAGTTATCCAATTTTCATCATTTAAAGCTTCCTCAACAGTTTTTGGTTCAATTTGAGAAACAAAAGCAAAATTAACATCAACATGATTAATTTTAGATCTAGTGATTACTCCCTTAGATGTTTCTCCAATGATGAGTTCCTTTGGATGATCTTTCTTGTATTGCCAATCCTTAGGTAGATCCTGAGTCTTTTCTTCAAGTTGATTGATCTTTGGAGCATCAATAGATTCAAGAGGTTCAAGATTATCTGCAGGGTCATTACAAGTAATACCTTTCTTTTGATCAAGTTTAGATGATTCATCAAATACAACATGCATTGATTCTTCTATTACTAGAGTTTTCATCTTAAATACTCTATATGCTTTGCTATATGATGAATATCCTAAGAATATGCCTTCATCTGATTTGGATGAAAATTTTCCAAGATTATCCTTGGTATTCAATATGAAGCATTTGCATCCGAATACTCTAAAATATCCAATTCTGGGTATTCTTCCATTCCATAGCTCATAAGAAGTTTTATTAGTTAAATGCCTTTTGTAAACACGATTTGCAATGTAGCAAGCTGTATTAACGGCTTCTGCCCAAAAATAAGATGGTAAATCATATTCATTGAGCATTGTTCTAGCCATTTCAATTAAAGTTCTATTTTTCCTTTCAACTACACCATTTTGCTGTGGAGTTCTAGGAGCAGAAAAATTATGTGAAATGCCAAGTTCATTGCAAAAGGTTTCAAAATTTTCATTTTCAAATTCTTTACCATGATCACTTCTAATAGATGTGATCACATATCCTTTTTCATTTTGAACTCTTTTTGCAAATGTTTTGAAGCAATTAAAGGCTTCATTCTTTTGAGCTAAGAAATTAACCCATGTGAATCTAGAGTAATCATCAACAAGAACAAATGCATATGATTTGCCTCCTAAGCTTGTAACTCTATTTGGTCCAAACAAGTCTAAATGAATGAGCTCTAAAGGTCTAGAGGTACTTATAATACTCTTTGATTTAAATGAGCTTTTATGTTGCTTACCATGTTGACAAGGTTCACAAATTCTATCTTTATCATATTTTATCTTAGGTAAGCCATCAACTAAGTTCTCATTATAAATATATTTCAATTGATCCATACCAGCATGTCCTAGTCTTCTATGCCATAACCATGAATCATTATTAGTGGACATTAAACATGTATGATTTGAATGTATGCTGACATTGTAAGTGTTGTTTGTTCTAGTACCTTTAAATATGATAACATCATTTGAGTTTGTGATTTTGCATTCCTTGGAATCAAACTCGACAAAGTATGCTTTATCACAAAGTTGACTAACACTTAGCAAGTTATGTTTCAAACCATCAACAAGCCATACATCTTCAATTAAATCCTTACCAATAGAACCAATGGAGCCAACACCAAGAATTTTACCTTTAGCATTGTTTCCAAAAGTTACGTTACCTCCATGTTTGTAGGTAATACTTGTAAAGAGCTTTGCATTTCCAGTCATATGCCTTGAGCATCCACTATCCACAAGCCATGTGCTTTCATTGGTAGTAGATTTTAGGCATACCTGCAAAACAATTGTGATCATCTTCTTTTAGGTACCCACTTGAAGTTGGGTCCTTGATGGTTAGTAGAAAAAGTGCCTTCTAACTTGAGATGTGCCTTTCTTATATAACAAGAAAAATTTTTGTGTCCAAATTTCATGCAATATGTGCATTGCCATGGTATTCTATTCTTCTGCATTTTTCTTTTTGCATTATACATACAACTACAAGTATGTGATTTCTTTTGTGCAAATTTAGTGAACAACAATGCATAATTATTTTTGCCTTTATCTCCTAGTAAACCATAACTAGTTCTTTTAGACTTGGTGCAAGCATCTTTGATATGAACATCAGAAATTTTAGTTGTAGATGCTTTCACAAATGTTGGTTTGCTAGGTGCAATGTTGGTTGAGCCATTGAATCCTAATCCATATTTCAAGGAAGGTGATCTTTGATTATTAATTAATGTGTTCAATGCTTCCTTTCCTTTATGAAATCTGGAAATTGATTCTTTTAGTTCTTTTAGTTCATGCTTCAATGTCTCATTCTCTTTAATCACTTTTTCTAAGTCATGTGAGCTTTTCTTTAATTCTCCTATTGTGTTCATCAAGTGTTCATTTGAGGTTTTCAATTCTAAGGTAGAATTCTTTAAGCATATATAATCTTTTTCTAACTTAGAGTTTTTCTCTTTGTAAAGCATCATTTTAGAATAATATTTTTCTATTTTAAAATTCATGTGCTCAATCAAATCACTATCATCTATATCATTTATATCATCATGTGCTACAAGATCAAAGGATTGAGTACTTACCTCATTGGAGTCATCTTCAATAGCCATGAGACATAGATTTGCAATTCCTTCTTCTTCTTCTTCCTCACTTGAAGAAGAGTCATCCCATGTGGCTTTGAGAGACTTTTTCTTTTCTTTATCCCATTTCCTTTTGTTCTTTAATTTATAGCAATCCGATTTGATGTGACCAGTTTTTCCACATTCATAGCACTTTACCTCATTTTTCTTTTCTTTATCTTTGAAGGAGAATTTAGGAGGTGTACCTTTGTTTGCTTGTAATCTTTTCTTTCTTTTCCATTCATTGATTCTTTTTGAGAACATTGCCATTTCATCTTCATCATCAGTACCTTCATTGCTTGAGCTCTCAGCTTCTTTGATTGCTTTGAGTGCAATTGGTTTTCTCTTTTCTTTCTCACCTTGATCTTCTTCTTTTTCACTGTGCAGCTCAAAAGTGAGTAATTTACCAACTAGCTCGTCGGTTCTTAATGTGCTGAGATCATGAGCTTCTTCTATGGATGATACTTTGGATTCAAAGTTCTTTCTAGCTCTTAGGGCTCTCAAGATTTTACTGTTTACATCACCTTGATCATATACCTTGCCATACTTCTTTAGTTCATTGACAATAGCAAGCAAGCGATTTGTCATGTCGGTGACGTTTTCATTTGGTTTCATCTTGAATAGCTCATACTCATGAACATGCATTTGTTTTTTGGTGAATCTTACTTGAGTCGTACCTTCATGGTAGTTTTCAAGTGTTTTCCAAATGCAATGTGCACAAGTTAAATGTTGAACTCTTCCACCTTCTTCTCTTGAAATGGAGTTCATCAAGATGGAAGCAGCTTTATTGTTCTTGAATCGATCTCTGATATTGCTAGTTGACCATTGAGCTTTGGGAAGAGGAACTTGAATACCGTCAACTTCATGAGTAGGAGATTTCCACTCACTTTCCACGAAATCCCATAGTTCAATCCCTTCACTATCTAGAAACAAGTACATTTTGTGTTTCCAGTATGAGTAATCAGTTCCATCAAAATAGGGTCTAAGAATAGAGTTAAGATTTCCATGAGAGCTTGATGAAGAAGAAGTTGCCATAGTGGATCAGATTTCACAATTAAGTTTAAGAAATCTCAGGGCTCTAATACCAATTGTTGTCCCAAGATGGCAACCAAGAGGGGGGGTGAATTGGTTTCCTCACGAAATGATGGCAAATTAAAAAACTCAACAAACACAAATGCGGAATAGAAAGTTGGTTGAGTAATGAAAGAAAGAAAGAACACACAAGATTTATAGTGGTTCGGATTTACCTCAATCCTACATCCACTTCCTTAACAACTTGTTAAGGTTCCACTATTCTTTGAAGTTTTTACAAGCTCACTTCCAACCTTGGTGTTTTCACAAGTTCACACCTAACTTCACAAGTGTTTTTCTAAGGCTCACACTTACAACCCAATCAAGAGTTTTACAAGGCTCACTCTCACAACCCAAGTGTTTCCCAAGCTTACACTCAAACTTATACAATGGTGTTTTCAATGATCACACCTAACATTCATTACAATTTAATTGTAAGTTTAAGTAAAAGAAAATTTGTTGCTTGGCTATGAAAATCTGATTTCTTGATTGTTCTTTTCACTTCACTATTTTGTTTTCTCATAGAGACATTGTATTTATAGCCAATGTGGTCTTACTAGTCGTTATTGAAGTTTTGAATAAAGTCTTGGCAGAATAGACCTTCTTTACTTAAATTGTCCGAAGCACTTCGCGGTCGCCCTTCATGCAAGGATGGTCGCGCTCATGCTTCTCGCGGTCGTCCTTTAACAAGGGACGGTCGCTGCTTTTGAAAAAGCTACAACGGTCGAATTTTAGTGCTCTGCAGCTGGAATCTTGTCCATGCTGTGTTTGTCGGACCGTTTCTTGCCCATGCTTTGTTTGTCGGGACGGTCGCGCCAAGCAGAGGTGCAGTCGCCCTTTTTGAATCTTCAAGTGGGTTTACAACGGTCATATTACGTGTCATTCTCTGACAGAGCAAAACTGAATGTCCTCCATAATTTGAATCTCGCGGTCGCCCTATGCAGAATCTCGCGATCGAACTCACAGTTTCGCGTCGAACTTCTGGACGCACCTGTGGACGCGAACACTACTGTCTCTTTGAGCAATTTCTTCTTGAATTGTTGGGCGGTCGCGATTCTGAATGGGCGGTCGCTAAATTGATTAGCGAGGTCGAATCATTCACCGTTCTTGTCACCGCGAACCTTACTGTGATTGTAATGATTTAAGTTCCTTGAGTAGCGGTCGGGCAAGTATTTTGGACGGCCGCCATTCTTGAGACGCGGTCGCGACTGAGGTCGAACTTCTGACCGCGAAACCTACTGTGATAAGGTTTCATTCTGTAATTGCATGTAGCGGTCGTATTCTGGTCTGGTGCGACCGCTAGAATTGTTCTGTCTTGCTTTACTTGAGGCAACCTAATCCTGCAACAAGATTCTTAAACACAAGTTAAATAGATCATCCATTTGAGTTGTCAAGGATCAAAATAGAGATCTTTTGTCTAACAACTATAGTCAAGGATTGTAGCATGGTTGGAAAAAATTGTGGTTGATTTATATATGTTCTGGCTTATAGACCGAGGTGCACAAGGAATGAGCATTGGTTTAAATCCGAAATGCACGAGGAACGGACTTTGGATTGGGCGGTGATTAGAATGCTGAATATCTTAGGATTTTGTAAACATTAATCCATGATGAATCCAAATTTTGAGTCATCATGGACTTCTGCATATATATATAATTAAAATAAAATAAATAAAAAATAAAAAATTATAAGAAAAAAAGTGTGAAAAGTTAATATTGCAGAAACGTGTTATTGTTACCTTTATTCTTATTATTATTATTATTATTATTATTATTATTATTATTATTATTATTATTATCACTATTATTATTCTTATTATATACACAAGCCTTTATTTAATACAAGTTGAAATAAGCACATCACCGAGAAGAGGGAGGCGGTCCATAATCAAATAAAGCTCTAAGGAAGTCCTCGCTGTTGGAGGAGGGGCATGTCATCTATCCAAAGTCCTCTCAAAGAAGGAGCACCCAAACTTATATTACCCTGGGAGTCGGTTCTGTAATTATCATAACTTGAAAATGGAGGAGGCATATCATGGATATCAGTCTAGGGCTGTAACACCCCTATACCCCGTATACGCATACTACATATAACCACATCTGTAATATGCGTATACTGAATATAGGAATGCCACCGTTTACTAAACAAACAAATCATTCCTTTATACAATAATATAAGCAAACATAAAACATTTAAGTTATATTATAAAACACAATAGATAAATTGTTTATTTATTACACAGCGAAAAATGTAGCGGTATTTACATATATATATACATCAAAGTTAATGTTTACAAAAAATAAAGTTTATACATGTTTGGCAGTTCACCTCTGATCTTTAAGCCCACTATCAACACTTCAGAGTCTAGACTCAACTCGGTCTAGCTGAACTCTCTGGTTCTACCCTGTCACCTGCGCGATGAACCACAATCGCGCTAAGCCAATGGCTTAGTGGTACAAACCACAATAACAATATGCTTCAATGCAATGTCAATGTCACACATTTCAACAATAAAGACAATATTCATAAATGATATATTAATATTTTTCATAACACTAGATTCCATTATTTTATTCAATTGTTTCACCATTCATGAATCACATTGAAACAAAGACAAGCATGGGCCCAAAAGACACTAATATGCCATTCAACTTTCAGAGTTAATGTTTTGGTTCAATTATCACATTTATCATTATCCCAACTAGGCTTCAAGGATTAGGCTCAACCAAGCTTCAAGGGGAACAAAGCATGCTAAGTATCAACCCAACTTGGCTTCAAGAACCAAACCCAACCTGCTTCAAGGGTTGTAACATCTCCTAGGCTTCAAGGACTAGACCCAACCAAGCTTCAAGGGGAGTTAAGCATGCTAAACTTCAACCCAACTTGGCTTCAAGGATCAAGCCCAACCTAGCTTCAAGAGATTGTTACTATTAGGCATGCCACCAACAACAAAACTCTGAAAAGTGAATAACACATTAGACACACAATTCATTCATTATTTCATTATCAATTCCATTCTCATTTTCTCATAATCATTTAGGCAACCATGCCTCAATTATCTCATTTGTATTATTATAGCCTACAACAATGGCTTCACATCTCATCAATAGAGTATACATAACCAATTGCATTGGACATATATTTTAAATTCATCATCATCTAGGCAAACATGCCCCACTTATTTCATTTGAATCATTATAGCCAACCACAATGGCTTCACATCTTATCATATCTCAATTCACATTAAAGCAATTCATCAATAAAGTATCCATCATAACCAATTGCATTGCACATATATTTTGAATGATCATCATATCTTTCATATTATACAAATCATAACATTAATCAAATGTATCAACAATGTAATAGATTTCTTAACACATTTACAACCAAATGTGTTAAGTCCCCATGTCATGTAAATGTATGCAATAATGTAGGGTTTGTACTTACCTCAAGAACAACTCACACCAATCTATACACTTCCTCTTCCAAGAATTCTTCACTACTTGGATTAGGGCAACTCAACCTCTTCACAACCTAATTCAAAAGGAATAATACACACTTATTTAAAAATACACATGAATTCTAATACACTTATTCACCTATTAGTCTCATACTAGACCCATAGATCACAAATTATAAGCCAACACAACTATCTAGGACCCCACGGTCGTGGCCTCACAACTCCACGGTCGTGGCATCTAAGGGCCACGGTCATGGCATCCATTTTGCCACTGTTTCCAATCAAACTCATGCATTATATGCTTTCAACTTCATTAAACACAAACACATTGAAAATCTAAGATAATAATTGCTCAAACTCACAACATACATCAATTACCAATTCACAACCATAACATAAACACAACCCTTACTCTTCCAACACCAAACCTAACTCCATCTCTTCAATTTAACCCCAAAATCACAATCAGTTAAACCCAACACTCTCAAACACACCACAATTAAACATACTCAAATACAACTTAAAAGAAAATAAGGAAATCAAGTGGAAAACTTACCAAAGTTGATGAAACTTCTTAGATTTCCAACTTGATCACTTGAAACATCCTTTAATTTTGATCTTAGAAAATAAAAAAATTTTCTTCCTCTCTTGCTTCTTTGATGGCCGGCCAACCCAAAGAGAAAAGAAAACAAAGAACAAAATGAATGGCAAAGAACCAAGTCAACTCTTTCTCTTTAAACCTCCACCAAGCAATTTTAAATTAAAATAATATTTTAAAATTTTCTCTTCCACTAACTTAATTTCCTTTTAATTAATAATAAAAATAAACAATCTTCTTTTGACTTCCATTAGTTTGACTTGTATATGTTATATATATCAATATATATATAACATATACATTCTTCCCTTACCTTCTTCTCTTTCCAATTAAACATATACATTAAATCCAAATACAACAATAATTCCAAAACTTTTAGGGTATACTTTGGGATATTACAAGGGCCCCCTTGATGAAGAAGTGTTTGGATCCCTCATTCCCTGAAATAAGAAGTATTAGAAGTCTCGTGCCTCTTATTAGTATAATTATTTAAAATGGGCAGCCTGTCGATGACTGGCGGCTAACTCTTCCTGAAGCTTTTTGTTCTGCTCCTCGAGCACCCGCTATGAGCCAAACAAGGAAAGTGTAAGTCCATTCATTTTCATGCATACATACAAGCATATATCATTATGGAACAAGATGACGGACTAGGTGATTTCGGTCAAAACCCTGCGGGTAGGATGACATATCTAGGTAAGAAGGAGAAAATGGAGAAAACTATCATTGTATTGAAGTATCATATAGAGGGGTAGCCCCATGACCAGGGGAACTAGCAGCTTGCAGTAATCATGCTTATTTTTCAGCAAAAATTAAGAAGAAACAAATGCATTGATGAGATGATAAATATTTGAGAAGTGCTCGCTCCAGGATCCCCATGAGAATGAGAAGATGACTCACTTTCTTCCTCCTCATCTTTCTCATCATCTTCATATTCTTCCTCCTCTTTTTTCTCCCCTTCTATTTCTTTTCCCTGGCTTCAGCTCTTTTAGCTGGACTGATCTTTTGTCTTTTGTATCATCATTCTTTTGAGAATTCTAATTTTCTTCTTTTTCATTCTGTCTTGTTCTTCCTTTGCACTTTTGCAAAAAAATTCAGCCCTTTTTAGCTAGCCTTCATATCCTCTCCTTGCCCTCCTGCGTGGCAAAGAATTTTTATATATAGACTTAAAAAATTGAAAAGGAGAAACTTTGCCCCCTATGTAGGATCAAACCCATGATTTTTTTCTATGCGGGCTCTGATTGATGTTTTTGCCATCTAGTTCATCGCACAAGCATGTATTTCTTCTTTTGCAAAATGATTGGTGCTTCCACAAGCAAATAGGCTTTCCGTGCCCTCTTGATTCAATATCTTCTTTTGATTCTTTACTTCGCAGGGTGTTTGTTGTTCATTTGGACAAAGAATAGACAATACAAGACAAGAAAGTGCGATGTGATATGCTCATGTATGCATGATATGCATGAATAATACTTACAGTTGTTCCATCAACTCACAGACCGAGGTGATCAGCAGAAGTGTTCTTATTGGTTCTGTTTTGATGCTTGTTCAAGTCTTGAATTGGAATAATAGAAAGCTTTGCATTTGTGGCTTTTATCTTTAAAACATTGAAAACATGAATAATGGAGGCCCCAAGCAGTAGAGTCAGGGATTCATCTATTTCGAACAATGTTTCATCATGTTAGTTGATAGCTTCTTCATGACCTTGCCAATAATCATTTCCTTTGCCCAATGTGTCCTTTGGAGGTTCAACATACGTCCCTTAACTTGAAGGCTTTGTATGAAAAAACTCTTTTTTTTTTAATTTTAATTTTGAAATCGAATGTTGGCTTTGCCAAATTAATGTCAATGTACCTCAGGACTTGATTTTCCAAATTAACATATCTATAACATGACAACCCTAGTTACCGTACTAAACTCGGGAATCATTTAAGCAAGAATTGTTGCACTTTAGATAGGAACATTCACATTACTTGGCCAAAGGTCTTATTGTGTTTAAATACTGTCTATCTCATATGCATGCTTATCCAAACTATCTCCACTAATAGACTCTACCTACCAAGAGAGATCAACATGTCTTTGATAGGCTTGAAATGGAGTCTATAAGGGACATGGGTTTAAACGTAGGCCATTTTGAAATTAGAGCTGGTGTGACACAATGGACAAACCCTCACACTATAAATTTCTTGTTTGAATTTCAGGCAGCTTGGAGCAATCTTGCTAGACTCTAAATTCTTTGTCTTCTTGGCATTAATCAGGATCTTGATTAGGAAAGTTTTTGCCCTTGCAAAAATTTTGGTTCCCAAATTCATTTCTTTTCTTGTTCTCCCTTTTCTTTATTTCTCTTACTTTTCCCTTTTCTTTCTCTTTATTTTCCTTACTCTTCCCTTTCTTTGAGCATTTTATCATTTTGTCTTTCTTTCTTGTAGGACTGTCAAGTACAAAATTTTCAAGAACTGGATGGTCTTCCTCTTTTTTTTTCTCCAATTTTGATTGAATCTTTGGTAAAAATGTCTTTATGATCCAAATGGAAGCCTTTTGCTGCTTTAGGTAAAAGGAAACTCAGTTGGCTTTTTGAATTGCCTTTTTAGGTTTTATCTCTTCTATTCCCTTTTTTATTTCCTTCTTTTTTTTTCTTTTTTTTTCTTTCTTTTCTCTTTTTTCTTTCTTTTTCTTTCTTTCTTTCCTTTTTTGGTTCTAGCTCAAACTGAGTTGTCTTATTTGTACCAACTTGGGCTTCCAATTAATGGATGAGTGGAGTAGCATAAATCTTCTTTAACAGGGATAAATCATTTGTTACTCTGTCTTGATATATTGGAGATATTAAGGGAACTTCAGCTACCCTTATGGTTTTGAGAACTTCAACTATCCTTGTGGTCTCGAAAACATCAACTACTCTTATGGTCTTGAAAACATCAACTACTCTTATGATCATGATAACTTCAACTATCTTCATGATCTTGACTAATCATAGCTTTCTTTGATCTTCTTGCCTCTTCATCTTAGTGATCATAAAACATCTCAGGGTAGGTTATTGAGGTTTGTAAGCCAATAAAAAGAAAGCTAAAATTTTATGAAGGCTCAAAGGGACAACTAGGGATTGATATTTAATAGGGTGGATATTAGTTGTTGGCTAATCAAACAATGTCTAGATCATTTCTCTCTTAAATAAGCAGAGTTCAATTTCGCCTTGAAAGTTTGTCAAAGCATGTTCTAAGACTGTCTAGGACCTAGACAGAGGTAATTATGCAGGAGCCCTCTCTAAGTAAGCATACACAACTCAATGCTATAGAGTAATTCCCTCACCTAGTAAAGTTATTCAAGTCATGATGCAAAAATATATTAATTCACGAATTATCAAGCTAGATTCCTCATTTGTTGAACACCAAAATGAACAAAGACCAACAAAATTTTTTAATGAAAGTAATTTATTCAAACAAATTTAAATTTGAAAAACACGATTGTTCCAATTTAAATATTAAAGAAAGTAAAATTGAAAAGCAATATTCAAGCTAAGGAAAGTTCGTTGAGTTTAAGCTTCTTTTCCCTTCACATCTTCAATATTTCCATCTTGAAAGAATGATAAAACAAAATCTTCTTCCAATCCTTTTCCCACCATGAAGGTTGCTAGTGGAGGTACTCTATTGAACCTTGGTAATGGATTGTCTTTGGTGTTGGGCTTATCCAGCTCAGGTAGCTTGCCACTATCAATAAAATCTTGGATCTCATGCCTTAATCGGGTACATCTATCAGTCTCATGTCCTTGAGTCTGATGAAATTGATAAAAAGCCTTAGTATCAAATTTTGGGGGTAATGGACTAGGCAAAGGTCGAGGAGCCAATGGTTGTAACAACCCTTTCTTTTGTAGATTGTCGAAGACCCAAGACAAAGGCTTCCACAGATCTGAAAACTGCCTTCTATTTGCTTGACCGGTTGTATTGACACCGACTTCTTTTTGAGTGCTTTGATTTTCGGACTGGTAATTCCCTTTCTCATTCCTTCTTATTGAAAAGCAATTTTTCTCCCTTTCCCATCTTCAATTTGCAAACCTGCTTGGAGAAGATCTTTGAAATCCCTTATACGGGTGTGAGACATCCTTTCACGGAGATTGGGCAGGACACCTCTCACGACCATCCTTATTTGATCAGATTCATCGGGCCTCTTCTTGAGCAAAGCAGCCTTGTTTCTCCACCTTTTCACATAGTCCACAAAATTCTCATTTGGCCTTTGCCTAATGGACTCAACTTCCATTAAGGTAACTTCGCGCTTGACATTATACCCATATTGCTTAATGCAAGCCTTGTATAACATGTCCTAATCTTTTTGTGTACTTTCCTCTAAGGTGTTGAACCAATTTTGGACAACAGGGTCCAATGAGAGCATAAAGTACCTTAGAGTTTAAGCCTTAGTAGCTCGGGCGGACTGCATAGCAATGATATACCGCTTCACATGGAGATGAGGATTTCCGGTTACATCATACTTCACAAAAGATGGCATCTTGAACTTGTACAGAACTTCTTCATCTAGCTCAAACAATTTGTCAATCTCAGACACCTCTTCGGTTTTCAATTTCTTCTCAAATTTCTTTTCTAAATCAGCAATCATCTTTTCAACATCAGAAGTCTCGGTCTTTTTAATAGTTTCCTTCTCAACAACCTTCAGCTCCTTTTTGTCTTGAAGATCTTGGTAATATTGAGCCCAATCATCATCATCAATGATTACCTTATTAGCTACATCATCAACTTTAGTCTTCCCCTTGCCTTTCTTGGTGCTAGCAGATGCTTCGACATTGTTTCCTAAAATTGCAGCTAACTGGTTCTTCATGGTCTCAGCTAGGGCCTCTTTTATTTCTTCCATCTTGGTGTTGAGGGCCTCATCCACGATCCTTTGAATTTGTTTGGGCTCCATTATTTTTGGTGAGCAAGTGATTGAGTCGTTGCTAGATACTTCATCTCCGGCATAGGTCGGATTGTCATAAGCTTTTGAACTTTCGTAATCCAGGGCTGTGAGCCAGTGTAATATCCTCATGTATGCCTTAGAAGTTTTGATTATATTATTGTTATAAGTTGGATTGAATGTATATGAGATTTGAAAGAGGAAAGAAATTAAAAGAGAATGTGTATGTGTTGTTTTAAAGAAAAGAAAGTAAGGTGTAGAGAGAAATGTATATGTTGGGTATATGGTGGTATAACTAACATATACATTAGTCAAAAGAGAGAGTCAATGAAAGGGGATATTTATTTGGATATGTGAAATTACTATTATGGGCATACAAATGACAAAAGTTAAGTTAAATGGAAAAGGGTATATAGGTAATTGCTTGGTTAAAATCTTTGGTGGAGATTTAAAGAAGAAGAGGAAGTTGACTTTTGTTTATTTTTTTTCTTTTCTTCTCTTTGGTGTGCCGGCCATTCAAGGAAGGAGAGAGCAAGAGAGGTGTT
This sequence comes from Garcia nutans, assembly GCA_947685225.1. NCBI lineage: Eukaryota > Viridiplantae > Streptophyta > Magnoliopsida > Malpighiales > Euphorbiaceae > Garcia > Garcia nutans. Next base: position 26,462,844 of record CANTUV010000009.1, on the reverse strand, counting down.
CTTGATGCAAGAATCAAATTGATGAAGCAAGCAAAGGGTTTGGTTAAAGATTAGTAAAATTTCTTCATTTAAGGTAAGACCTCTCTTGTTTTCCTTTGTTAATTTTGAAGTTGGGTCTAAAAGAAATTGTGATTGGTTGATGTGATGATTTGGTGTGTTTGATATGTGTTTATAAGTGTTTAAATTGATTGCGAGATTAAAAGATTGAATTGGTATTAATTTGGTTGTGAATATGGTAAGATATGTGAAGGTTGATTGTGGAAGATCAAGTGGGAAGTTGGTTTTAGGGTTTGGTATTGGTGAATGTTTTAATGTAATGTTTATGTGTTGTTTAAGTGGTTAATGTGATGAATATGTAAGATATGTGTTGATAACATTGATTAGAACCAATTGAATGAAGTTATTGTTGTGCTAAGGAAGAGAAATGCATTTGGAAGAGTGTTGGTTTTGATTAGGGTTGTGTTCTTGAGTGACACGGCCAGAATTAATGAGAGACGCGGCCAAGACTTGAGAAATTTGGGTGACAAGGCCAAGTTGGAGGGATTTTGGCCGTGTTGGATAGGTTTTGGGGTGACACGGCCACTGGCTTGGTCGTGTCCCTTGATCGTGTTTGCTACTGCCTGATTTATATTGTGAGACACGGCCGTGTCCTTGCCCGTGTCTTCCTCGGGAAGTTTTGATTTTGAGAGACACGGCCACAAGCTTGGCCGTGTCCCTTGGGTGTGTCTGCTACTGTGATGGTTTTTGGTTCTTCATGCATTGTTTGATTCTTCAAAAGTCATTTGCTCCTAAACATTTTATATACACTCTAAATACTTTGTAATCAAAGAATGACCTAAACAAATGTATGTGGATGATTCTAAACCTATGAATAATGATCTTTGGATTAGGTTTAAAGAGATTGTGTTGCATTAACCTAATGTGGAGAATTCTTGGAAGAGGAAATGTATAGATGGATGGGAATAGTTCTTGAAGTAAGTACCAATACATATGATTGTATTTATTTACATGATTTGAGGCTTAACACATTTGTTTGCAAATGTGTTAAGTGATTTATTATATTGTTAATATAATTGGATTAAGGTGATGATTGAATGATGTGAAGGATGTGAAGATCATTAAAAAGGTAAGCATAAACCCTATTTGATTGTATATCCTTATATGTCTTTGAACCTTAACACATTTGGATGAAATATGAAATGGGAAAGGTAGGAAGGAATGAGGATCATTCTTAAGGTATGTGCAATTTGTTATGATAAATGCTCTAGTAATGAATGGTGTTAATGTGTTTGGAGAAATGAGGAAATGTTATGTTATATGCCTTGTGAATCTTGTGTATGGCAATGTATTATATGAATGATATACTTTGAAATTGTTATATCAATGATGCTATATGTATCATATGGATTAAGATATGATATGTTGTGAAGCCATTGTGATTGGCTATGACAATTCAATTGAGATATGTCAGGCATGTTTGCCTAAATGATGCCATTGTGGTTGGCTATGATGATGTAAATGATGATTGAGGCATGTTTGCCTAAATGATGATGTGAATGAGAATGAAATTGATAATGAAATAATGAATGAATTGTGTGTCTAATATGTTATTCATTTTCAGAGTTTTGTTGTTGGTGGCATGCCTAATGGTAACAATCTCTTGAAGTTAGGTTGGGCTTGATTCTTGAAGCCAAGTTGGGTTGAAGTTTAACATGTTTTACTCCCCTTGAAGCTTGGTTGGGTCTAGTCCTTGAAGCCTAATTGAGATGTTACAACCCTTGAAGCTAGGTTGGATTGGTTCTTGAAGCCAAGTTGGGTTGATACTTAGCATGCTTTGTTCCCCTTGAAGCTTGGTTGAACCTAATCCTTGAAGCCTAGTTGGGATAATGATAAATGTGATAATTAAACCAAAGCATTAACTCTGAAAGTCGAATGGCATATTAGTGTTTTGGGCCCGAGTCTGTCTTTGTTGCCAATGTGAAATACAAGTGTTGAAATAAATGAGATTTATGGTGGATTCATAATTGATATGATATGTAATGTGTGTATTGCAATATTATTGTGAGCATTGGAAATGTGATTCATAATTGATATGATATGTAATGTGTGTATTGCAATATTATTGTGAGCATTTGAAATGTGATTCATGATTGGAATGATACATATAATGTGGGTATATTAATATATTGATTTTGAGTATTGGTGAAGGATTGGAGTTAGTGATGATATTATGTATATATATATACATCATATATGGAATTAGCTAGGATATATAAAAGATGCAATTAAAAAGAAAAGAAAATATGATAAGAATTAATTATACATTGAATTGATATATCATTATATGCTAATACTTCTATATTACATGTTGTATTTTATATTTGGTCTACTAAGCTCTCGGGCTTAGCGCGGGTATGTATTCGCGCAGGTAAATAGGAGGAAGATATGAAGTCTTTCGTTATGCCACAAGAAGAGTATAAGTTTGTCGAGACCAACTAGAGGGTAATGCATACATGTATAACTTTTATATTGATGTATTTATGTCGAGAAAGTAATTATATGTATAAATGAAGTTTTTTTTGATAAAAATAATGATTTGGTAAATGTTATTTAAATTAATGTATTATGTTTTGGAATTTCTTTTACAGGTTTTAAAAAAAATAATGAAGTGACATCCTTATACTTTATATACTTACCGTATGTATACCAAGTATATGTATAGTACTTATATAAGGTATCGGGGTGTTACAGCCAGAGAGGATCAATATGAGATGCAAATGTATGCATGTATGCATGTATGCATGTATACACAAATAATAGACAAACAAGGACAAATAGGACGTTCCTTCCAACCTTATAACATCCACACACGAATGGCAAGTCTCTTTTCCTAGGTATATGGTTAACAAAATACCAACATGGGGCATCTTGTTTTTGAATAATTCCCTCGGACGTTTCAACCAATAGTTATATTTTCAAAAATGGAAATCAGTTCATAATAATTCCCATTAATTAGGTTTTAATCCATTTATCAAACTATAGTAGCTTTTATGCTATATTGGATTAAAACTAAATTAAGAGGTTTATTATAAATAGATTTCTCACTTGAAAAAGGTAACTAATGATTCATGCCAAAAGCAAGCCCCATGATTAATTATTCTTAGTATAAACTAGGCTCACAATTGATTTTTGGTATTTCTTAATTGACCTAAATATTTTTTTCAAGCTCTTTGTAAGAAAAGGTTGGGTGAAAATAGTTTTGCTTCTAAGCCCATTGTAAAAGATTTTAGAAAAAACATATTTTGGGCTTAGTATTTGGGCCATGAGCAAAAGAATTTTTGATTTGGAAAAGACCATCTTGAAAAGTTTTGAAAATAGCTTTGGTCTTTTGGATTTTAAAGAAAACTTTATTTGAGCTCACAATATACTTAGGTCATATTAGAAAAAGAACAAACAAAATAAGCCATAATTTAAGCCAAGATAAATTAACCATAGTCAAACAACATGCCTTTGGGGTAAAACCTAAGGAAAGTAACTAGGCCAATTACATGAGCTTTAGTCTTTGAGTAAAAAGGCTTAGGTTCCCATAGTAAGTATATACCAAAATGGTATGAGGCTATGAGTGGTTATGCCATGCTTGATCTCCATACCTTGAGTGAAAGTATGGTATCCCTTACATAGCATAACACTGGTAACACGGGCGTCCTAACTCAAGCACACGATGCAATCTAAAATGATGCAATGGATAATATCATTATAAGAAAGAATAGAATAATATAAAGACCAATGGAATCAACTTCTCATATCCCCAGTGGAGTCGCCACTGTGAGCGGGGATTTTTGCCCCCACTCCCGGTGGAATGGTTCTTGCGACTTCGGCACTGTTTAGGCTTGGGGCCTTAGAGAACACGGACCTAAGTCCGGAGAAAATAGAGTCGCCACCCGGATGGGTCAGGAAAAAGAAAGGGGTGGATGACTTGATTTCTAAGGAATCTCCAACCCCCTAATGGGTTCAGAAAGTTGGGTACGTGTGGGGAAGGTGAGAAATGGCCTAGCACCCCCACAACGCCCGGTTCATTGGAACCGGCCTCCTTTACAGGTCTTAATATTATAAAACTTTTAAATATAACAACATTATCCATATTACACACAATAATTAAAAGAAAGCATCAATATATTAAAATCAAAGCAAAGTCCAAGCAAAACAAATAAATGGATACCCATCCGAAGATGGAAACATGTCCTTACATCACATGCCTAAATAGGACACCCACCGAAAGGGAGAAACATGTCCTTTACATAGGTTCTAAAATAGAAAATCAAATTAAATTACATGATATTTAACTAATGAGGTACACACCAAGTGGAAACATACCTCTTACAACATTTGGAAATCTAAATAAATTGATAAAAGTAAATAATCATTCATCATAAATAAATCATCCATCAAAGATATTAAATATCAATAGAAAGTAAACATCCATCCTTGATAAATTAAATAAACCAAGCATTGAACTTAAATAAATTAAAGCATATAAAATAAATCAAAGCATAATCAAATATGGAATTGAATAAGGCAAATAAAAATCCAAATTATAGCTACTGTTTCCATTTTGGGTTATTTATTTCATGTGTTTAGGGTTTTGGAATTTATGGAATTAGGCTACTGTGACTTTAAGAGAATTAAAATAGATTAAGGATTTTATTTTTTAAAAGGTTGGTAAGACTCTTTGATTAACCAAACTAGGGTTTGTTATGTAAAATCATGAAATTAGGATTTGGACTCTTTAAAATACTTTTGATTTATGGTTTCAAGTTTACTGTGTGAAATTAAAATATTTGTGTTTTTATGGTTTTAAAGTTTTAAAGGATTAAGATTTAGAAAAAATTAGGGTTTAAGGTTTTAAAGGGGCTAAGGTTCACTGTTTTAGGTTTGGAAGTTGCATTTGGGTTTAGTGTTTTAGAATTAGGATTTTCTGTGAATGCTTAGGTTTTTTTTAGAATTTGGAAAAACCAATTGATAATTTTATGAAAGTAGACAAACGATTTAAGGTTTATATAAATAGAAAAGATGTTTTTAGGGTTTGTTGAAAGAAATAGAATCAAATTTTGGTTTTGAAGAAAAACATGTTCAATTAGGGTTTAAAGATTTTAAAGAAGTAAAAATAACAACTTTAAGCCTTTTTGGAAAATAAAGAAACGAATTAGTGTTTTTAACTTTAGAAAAACTAAATTAAAGTTCTAGAGTTTTTTATTTTGAAAGACATAATTTCATAATCTAAGCTACTATGAAAAAATATAACAATTAATACATACCTCTTTTAATGGTTCCTCCAAAAAAAATCTTCTTGGATGAACAAAAACAAAGGCAGTTGCTGCCTTTGATTGTTTGTTAATGGCTTTTGCTTCTTCTTCTCTCAAAAGGTCAGATTTGATTTCACTGCTTTCCCACTCAGTTTTGGTTTCAAAATCCCAATCTTCATCCCAATTTCTGCTTCTCTTTTTTCCCCTCTTTTGCCTCCTCATTTATAGAAGAATTCTATTATTCATCCTAGTTACTCATGACATACAATATTAAATAAGAAAAGGAAACTGAAACCTAATTGTATTAGGTTTTGGAAAATTTGTGTCGAAAAATTTCGTTGGCGAAAAAAAAACTGCTGCGGAAAAATTGCCCTAGCATAAAAAATTGCCGCAGGAAAAATTACGCTGGCGAAAAAGCTTCGCTCGCAGGTTTTTCCTGTGAGCGAAATGGCCAAGCCATTTCGCCCGCAGGAAAATCCTGGCCATTTCGCCGCAATCCGACTTTTTTTTATTCTTATTTTTATTTTATTTTATTTTTTTTGATTTGTTTATTTTATTTTTTATTAATAAAAATTAGATAATAAAGCAAAAATTATTTAATTAATATAACAAAAATTATTTTGGACCAATTAAAATATATTAGACAACACAAAAATTATTTTAGACTAAATCAAATATATTGGACCGGACTGGGTCAAAAATTAAGAGTCTACATGTACCCTTTCACCAAGAAACCAGTAGCCACAAGAAATTAGACCAGCAATAATCCGACAGGAATCATGCACAGGCAATACATTGGTCATGCACCTAATTCAACTATTCCTTTCTTCAACTTTCCATCAGGACACGTCCACCTACGAAAAAGCAAACATGTAAGTTTCTTATCATAAGTTTAATATTAATATTAATATTTTTCTTACTTGGTCCCAGGTTAGGCGACTAATATGGAAGCAATAAGTGTGAACATGGTGGCTTTCGGGCACCTCCCTACGGCCCGACAGCCAGACACCTAGCCTTGGATACCCAACTCATGGCCGTGTAGTATTGGAACCCTCACTAAGTTATGCTCATATGGCCAGACATGTGCATGAAAAATAGATTTAAGTCTATACACATGTGTAATTTGGATTAAAAGTCTTAAAAAAAGCAATACCTCGGCAATGGCTACGAAACAAATGAAAGACCTTTTATTCCTACAAAGTGCATCAAAGCTGTGTACAGACAAGCAAGGCCAGCTTCCCCCTATGCATACGAAGGTATATGGCCCAAGTCAGAAAGGGCATGAAACACCGATAAGTGGATGGCAGATTCAGCACTGCCCAAAATGGTCTCCCCCAGAAGGTATAAGAGAAATCCCTAGGTATATTGTTTTACCCTCTCACCTGATATGGGTCGCAAATACTTTATCCAATACTCTAGAATGGGCTCATATCTAATATTGTATGGTCCTCTATATCAGGGCTTGACACTAATCAAATATCAAATTTCCTTTTCCTTTAAAATATTGCTAGTCAGGGGGACAAGGGTCCCATCATATCGAAGGCCAATTACAGCAGCGAAGTCGACTGGACCAATCATCATCTCTCCAATAGGTAAATGGAAAGTGTGGGTTATGTCCATCCATCACTCTGTAAAAGCTTGGATTGCAAAATGAAGTCTTCAAAACTGCTTTCTTGAACCATCATTTTCATTGTAGGAGGGGCCTGATCATACGCCATTTGTGGGCCTTGTGAATATTTTCTCCCACTTTAATATCACAATCATCGTGCTATCCAAAATAGGTAAGTCAAGGTAAGTACACATATAAATTATCACACATATTTTTGTATGATAATTCTTGCACAATATTTCTTATATAAATTTTGTACATACATTTATTTCTTTTTTTATGCATATTTTTGTATAATAATTCTCTAAATTTTTATAAAAAAATTTTGTACAATAATTTTTGTAAAATTATTAAATTAAATTTTCAATGCATATTTTTGTACTATAATCTTTATAAAGCAGAACTATCTCTCTATACATATTTTTATGCTCTAATTTCTAAAAATTTTAATACATCAATGTTTTGTCCATAAATGTTTCGTAAGTTTTTCATGTATACTTATTTTTGTATAATTTACATAAATTTTTATGCCCAATATTATAGTAACAAATTTTGTAGATGAGTAATTAAATAGATAATAAAATGACACTCACTGGTGTTTTTTCTTTGGAACTTCGATGGGGATGCATTTCGAGTAACAACGAAATTTGCTCAACCACATTATTAATAAGGTAAGCATTTAACTTGGTATTTAAGCGTGTTCCAAACTTAGAGGAGTGTTGGATTGCAGCCATGGTAAGCATTTAAGCTTTCAAACTCTCAAATTTTGAAGATGAAGTGTTTTTTTTTTTTACAAATTGAAGTGGCAGGACATTTATATAGGAAAATAAAATGAATATCAAAAAACAAAAAAGAGAAGAAAACAAAATTACAAAGCCACATGTAGTTGATCTTCCATCCATTTCAATTATTGAAAGTTACTTTATTAGTTTGCATTATTAATTTCTGAAAGTAGTAGTCAAACTGTCCATTTCAATTATTGAAAATTACTTTACATTCTGAAAGCAGTAGTCAAATTTAGCTTTCTTTCTTTGTTTCAATAATTCACAGCACACGTTCATAGTAAATAAATATTTATTATGGGTCAATATTTTATGCGTGTCTAAAAAAAATTTTTTATGCTAAATAAATTTTTCACACTAGGGGTAAGAGTATATAGGTGCAGTAAAAAATAACCTAATTGTTTTACAAAATGTTTTACTAACTATAATTAATTTTTGCAGCTGCCTCGGGTCTAGAACCCAAATCTATTTTTCGAGTCCATAACTCAAATCTGGTTCATAACCCAAACCGGCTTGGGTCTAGAAGCCAAAATTATTTTTTGGATCCAGAATCCAAATCTTTGTTTTAGTCCAGAACTCAAACCAGGTTCAGAACCCTAACCATCTCAGGTCTAGAACCCAAATCTTTTTCGAGTCCAGAACTCAAACCGGATCCGGAACAAAAACCATCTTGAGTCCAGAACCCAATTTTTTGAGTCTAGAACATAAATCTGGTCCAGAACCCAAACCATCTTCGGTCCAAAACTCAAATCTTTTTTGAGTCCAAAACTCAAGCCATGTTCAGAACCCAAACTATCTCGGGTCCATAACCTAAATCTTATTCGAGTCCATAACTCATATTGGGTCCAGAACCCAAACCATCTCGGGTCTATAACCCAAATCATTTTTTAGTCCAGAACTCAAATTGGGTCCAGAACCCAAACCATCTCGGGTCCAGTACCCAAATTTCTTTTTGAGTCCAAAACTCAAACAAGGTCCAAAACCCAATCTAGTCTTGGGTCCATAACTCGACCAATTTTATTTTGGGTCTAGGCACCCAAATCCACATTAGGCCTAGAGCCAAAGTTGTTTCTGCTAATATTAATTCAATAGCCATGTTGCTTTTCACTCTCTAAATCAATTTAAGATCGTTCAAGCAAGGAGCAAACTGTAGACTCTTAATTTTGGTCCAAAGTTGGCACAGTCTTAATTAAAGAATGCCAAAATAAATCTGATATGACTTTGAAAGACTTAAACCTAGTTTCTAACTTTTAAATAACTTGGTTCGAAGTAAGGCATAAATTCGAGTGGTTAAAATTATAAAACCCTAAATTTAATCTATTCAGTCCAAATTAAAAATGTGTGGCCCAGAAAATGAAAATTATTGTAATGGTTTAATTCGAGGTGGCCCAAAACGACATGAGCCAATGCTCATGTCGATTTGGATGTCCAAAATCAACATGAGCATTGCTCATGTTGATTTGGATGTTCCATTTGGAAGATCTAAATCGACATGAGCATTGCCCATGTCGATTTGGACACTCTAAATTGACATGGGATAGCTTCATGTCGATTTGGACATGCCAAATCGACATGATCCTAATTTATTTTGAGTTTTGGCAGGCTATTGGATTTCCAAATTAGGCTAGAATTCATTTTAAAGACGGATTAGGAAAATAATTAGGGTTGGCTGGGATGGTTAACCTATAAATAATGATGTTTATTACTTTAACAAGGATCAACAATTTTAGGAAGGAAAGCAATGATAATCAGTAACAACCAACTTTCATCAAACAACCAACAAAGGTAGTTATCACTGTCTTTGATTTTTGCTCGGCCAGAAACAAATATTGACACCGGCAGTAGGTTGGAGTTAATAATCAATTTGGTGAAGCCTTCAACGTAGGTTTTGTATCCCAATCTTAATGTGTTTCAACATCCAATAGTTCCATTCATTCTTTTAAATATTCCTATTGTTTGTTTTAATCATTATTTTGATCCAGTCTAAATTTTTAAACCATAGTCACTTTTGAAATTATAAAATCTCAAATATCCAAAAACCCTAAACCATTTCAAAATATTAAAAAGCTTAATCTGTCTTCCTAAAATAATTAATTAAAAACCATAATCTCTTTTGAAACCATCATCCAATCATTCAAATTTCCCAACCTAAAACACTAAATCCCAGAACAAGTTTATCACCCAAAAGCCTAGTCCAGTAAACCAAAAACCCTAATCCAATAGATCTAAACCCTAATCAAGTAAACCCTAAAATCCCTAATCTAGCAAATCTAAATCCTAATCCAGTAAACCCTTAAACCTAATTTAGTAAATCCTTGAACCTTAATCCTTAAACCTTAATCTAGTAAACCTAATTCCTAAAACCTAAACCATAAATCTAGTAACCTAAAACTAAACCTTGAATCCAAATCCTATAACTCAAACCCTAATTTAAAAAAGCCTAAAACCAAATCCCTAACTTTCAGACCCTAGCTTCTAAAATTCCAAAACCCTAATTTGTAACTCTTAAGCCTTAAACACCTAAACCTTTTCTAAACTTATTTAGTAAACATACAGTAACCAAATTTTGAAACCCTGATTTCTAATTTCCAAACCTTATTTTCTAAATTCCATAAATGTCCAGTAGCCTATAAATCCCAATTTTATATCTCAAATCCTAATTTTATTTACTTAGTGGTTTAAACCCTAGTTTTAATTATTTATTTGGTTTGCTATTTGTTATATGATGGATGGTTTATTTTACTTTAAGATGGATACTTTGTTTTAATTATCATGCTTGAATGATTTAATTTGCTTAATTAATTATTTGTTTGATTTCTTGAATTTGTAAAGGGAACATTTCCACTTTGTGGGTGCCTCGATTTTTTTATTATGTAATTTAATTTATTATTTAAAGATTTTAGATTAATGTAAAAGGATATGTTTCCACCTCTTGGTGGATATCCTATTTATTTAGTTTTAGACATTGGATTTGGATTGTAAGGGCATGTTTCCATCTTCGGATGGATGTCCATTTATTTATTTTGCTTGAACATTATTTTGAATTTAATGCAATGATGTTTTATTTTAATTATTGTTTGTAGTATGGATAATATCATAATAATTAAGAATTTTATAATATCTACACCTGAAAAGGAGGTCGGTTCCAATGAACAAGGCATTGTAGGTGTGCTGGGTCACTCTCACCTTCCATATGCGTACCCAACTTTCTAAACCCATTACGGCGTTGGGGATTCCTCAATCATTTAAGTTTATATTTTTAAGGCAATTTTATTGGTTTTTAGTTAATTTTTCATTTAATTTGTGTTTAAAGATTGTTTGAAGTTTTTGATTTTAGTTTAAGTGAAAAACAATGGAGTGATGGATCAAAGTTTATGGAAAAGCAAGAGACACAACCAAGACACGACTTAGCTTGGCTTTGTCACTCATCAAAGGCAAGGAAGAAGCAGGCCATGGGCTGAGGCAACTTGGCTTGGCCATGTCCTTCAAAAAAATTAGGCAGAGACAGACACTGGCAAGAGACATGACCAAGCCATTGGCTATGTCACATGGCCTTGGCAGTGTCCCACTTGATAAAACAAAAGAATAAAGGAAGCAAAGAAAATGACAGAGGTGAATACAAGCAGAAGACATGACCAAGCCACTAGTAGTGTCACAGGACAAGACCAGTGACTTGGCCGTGTCACACCTAGAAAAAGATGAAGACAAGTTGAGCAGCCATGGACACGGACTCATGGCTTGGCCATGTCCAAAGGAGAAGGAGTGACACGACTCATATGGTTTCTTGTAATTATCTGCACGAGTTGAGCAGGGGATACAAATTTTCTTTTATTTGAAAAGAAATATTAAAAATGAGTAAAAGATGGATGGTTTTATGGAAGAAATATTAAACAATAAAAAAGAATGGGACAAAGAGGAGTGGATGAGTGTAGACCCTTAAATTTTGACCAAGTCTAGTTCAATATTTTAAAACAAGTCTGAAATAATTTTTGTGGTATTTATTATTTATTTTAATATAATATAATATTTATTTTATTTATTATTTATATTATTTATTTATTTTAATAATATAATTAAACATATAATATTTATTTTTTAAAAAATATAAATATAAAAAATTGGACAGACTAATCGGCGAATTGGCCTACCCCAATTCGCCTAGGCCAAGCCTGCAACAAATTATGCAGTGCCTCGCAAATCCTTGCAGCACTCGCACGCCCAATCCTTGTAGGCCCACAGTGATCCTCGCAATTGGCCCAACTGCTCATCGCAGCGCCCCAGCGCGCAGACCCCAGTAGCCAACGCCTATGGGCAATTTCTGCCCAAACCTTGTTTTAGTCGATTTTGAATTTTTTTTCCTTAGCAGTCTATTATTTCCTTAATCAATTAGTATTAGGTTTTTAATTTTCCTATGAATAACACATTAAAACACAGATCGAAGGGGACTTTTGGCAATTGATTCAGAGAGGACTCTTGTCAATTACTCTCTCTAACGTTTGAATTTTGAAAAAGAGAAAGTAACCTTAAGCAATCAAAAGCAAAAAGAACAAGGCAACAAGGGTGTGTTGTTTTGATCAAGCTTATCCAGAATTTCATCAAGAAATTTTGGTGGAGCCTTCAAATGTAGGTACGTTGTTTAATCTTGTTTATCAAAAATCATCTTCATCTAGTAACAACTAATTCATTATAATTAGTAATTTCAATTCTAAATAACCCGTATAATAATCTAATAAAATCAATGGGTAATGGTTTTTAATTTTTTGAATTCATAGTAGTTGATTAGGGTGTTTCTGTTTAAATTAATCCAAACCCTAGTCACTCCTTAAAATCTAAACCCTAAATTCTATTTCTTTAAAACCAAAAACCCTGGCTCTAATTCCTTTTTACTTAATTATCACAATAGCATAAATCTTTTAAAAATAATGATAATGTTAGTTTTTGTAAATTAAAACCCTAGTTCTAAAAACCAAACCCTAATTAATCCTTTTTTCTCAACTTACACAGTAACTTAAATATATTTTCTATTAGTTGTATATATCAAAATCTATTTTCTAAATATAAAACCCTAGAATCTAAAGTTTTAAACTAAAAACTCTCTAAACCTTAATTTCCCTCAAGAAGCCCTAATCAGAGAAGTAAACCTAAACTTGTATTTTATTGCTTTATTTAAATTAGATACATGTTTATTATATATTTTAATTGATGCTTTATTTAATCTATGATGCATAGTTTATTTTATGATGGTTCATATCTTTGATAAATAATTTATTTACGATGAATGATTGCTTATTTTTTTTGGATAGTTTCGGTTTTAAGAAATTGTAAGAGGTATGTTTCCATGTTTTGGGTACCTCATGTGTTGAGCATCATGTAATTTAATTTATTTTCGAGTTTCAAATTAATGGAAAGGATACATTTTCATCGATTGTTGGGTATCCTTTTTTATTTATTTTCTTTTGGACATTGGACAATTATAAAGGCATGTTTCCATCTATGGATGGATACCTATTTGTTTATTTTATTTGGACATTATTGTGTTTTTAATAAGATAATTATTTATGTAACACCCCTACATTCAATACATGCACACTACAACCACCACAATGTAGTATACATGCACTAAACATAGAGATGCTACGGATTTTCTTAACATTTAAAACATTTTAAACCATACCATAATCTTTCAATTGTATACATTATAGAAAGATAAGTAGTTAACTTGTAATACAAAACTAAATAGATATATTTAGATACATTTAGTTGTTACGCAGCGGAATTTATCAAATATTTACATATATGAAAACATTTAATTTCATATTTACAAATATACACATATGTACCTTAAAATCATTACTTTACAAAATATAAAAGAGTTATACATGATTGGCAAGTCTCTTCTGATCTTTAAGTTCCCAAAATCAACTCTTCACTGTCTACTCTCACTCGGTCTCGAAGAGCTCTCGGGTTCAACCCTATTACCTGCGCGATCAAACACTATCGCGCTAAGCCAACGGCTTAGTAAGACAAAATGTGCTAGTGTTATGCTTCAGTGCAATGCAATGCCAATTCTCAATCCATATTATACATGTAACATCATATATGCAAGGTTAACAACATACCTTTACATTTCATATGCCTCATTAGTTATTCATTTAACCATTCATGAACAACATTAAACAAATCATGACTCACATTAAACAAAGACAAGCATTGGGCCCAAGACACACTAATATGCCATTCAATCTTCAGAGTTAATGTTTTGGTTTTGTTATCACATTTATCAATATCATATACCCAACTAGGCTTCAAGGATTAGGTTCAACCAAGCTTCAAGGGGAGCAAAGCATGCTAAGCATCAACCCAACTTGGCTTCAAGAACCAACCCAACCTAGCTTCAAGGGTGGTAACATCTCAATTAGGCTTCAAGGATTCAATCCAACCTAACTTCAAGAGATTGTTACACTTATTAGGCATGCCACCAACAACAAACTCTGAAAATGGAATAACACATTAGCCACACAATTCATTTATTATTCAATTATCATTTCCATTTCCAATTCTCATCAACATTTAGGCAAACATGCCTTCTTTCTTTCAATTGCATCATCATAGCCAATCACAATGGCTTTGCATCATATCATTTCTTATTTGAATCATCATAACATCTTTGATATAACATTTCAATATACATTACTCATGAAACACATTACCATTTACATTGCATAACATAATATTGTTCAATCTCAACAATGCAATTAGGGCAAAGAACAATTTATATCATTTATAGCTTTATGATCTTTCACATCCATTTGATTAGGGCTTTCCATGCTTTAAGTATATTTAAAGTGTTTATGTTTAGGTTTAGGGACCAACCCACCTTTGAAGAACCAAAACAATACAATTTGAACAAAGAAATAAAACCCTAACCAACACATTTGAGGGACACGGGCAGCACCCTTGAGGGACACGACCAAGCTTGTGGCCGTGTCACTCAAACCAATTGGACAGTAAGCAACACGGGCAAGGGACACGGCCAAGCTTGTGGCCGTGTCTCTCAACCAAAAATCACAGTAGCTAACACGGCTTGGGGACACGGCCGTGTCTCTCAAAACTAATCCAACACGCCCAAAAGTTCCATGACTTGGCCGTGTCTCTCCTTTGCTTTTGGCCGTGTCACCCATAAACAAACCCTAACCAAATCCAACACTCTTTCAATTGCACTCAAATACAATATACACCATACAACATGTTTCAAATGAACATAATCAATGTTCTAAACACATATTCATCATAAGAATCACTACACAACACATTAATATTACACTTAAACACAAACCATCTCAAACCCTAAAATCACCATCTTTCAAAAATCAACATCCACCACTTCCAACAACAACACCTATTTAAACTCTTAACTTAAAACCAATTCAACACTTGAAAACACAACACTAACACATCTCAAACACACCAAATCACAAAATCAACAAATCTTAATTCACTTCAACACCACTTCAAAATAAGTAAAGAAAACTAGAGAATACTTACATTAGATGAAGAACTTCCACAAATCTCTTGTCAAATCCTTTGATTGCTTCTTCAATTTGCTTCTAGCATCAAGAACACCTCTCTTTCCTTTTGGTTTTTGGAGAGCCGGCCACTTCTTGAAAGAAAGAAGGAAATGATGAAGACACAAAGTCAAATTTTGCTTTTAATCTCCACCAAGTGATCTTATCCAAGCAATTACCAAAATGCCCTCAATCATATAACTAACTTTTTGTCTCATATAAGCCCTTATATGTAATTGCACATTCCACAAAATAAATATCTCTACCCCCTTGACTCTTCATTTGACCAATTTATATGTTATATATATCATCATATACACAACATATACCATTCTCTCTAAACCCTATTTTCTTTCCCAATTTCTTTTCTCTTGCAATTAACACATATATTCAATCCAATATAACAACAACAACAATAACAACAACATAATCAAAACTTCTAGAGCATATATGAGGATATTACAATTTATTCCTATGATCACATGTAGTATGGATAATATTGTATTAATTATGAATTTTATAATATTAAGACCTGCAAAGGAGGCCAGTTCCAATGAACCGTGCATTGTGTGTGTGTGGGGGGGGGGGGTGCTGAGTCATTCTCACCTTCCCCACACGTACCAAACTTTCCAAACCCATTAGGGGGTTGGGGATTCCTTAGGAATCGAGTCATCCACCCCTTTCTTTTTTCCCAGCATGTCTGGGCGGCGACTCCATTTTCTCTGGATTTAGGACCGTGTTCTCTAAGGCCCTGAGCCTAACAGTGCCGAAGTCGCAAGAACCATTCACTGGGAGTGGATATGAAAATCTCCGCTCACAGTGGTGACTCCACTAGAGATAAGAGAAGTTGATTTCATTGGTCTTTATATTATTCTATTATTTCTTATTATGATATTATCCATTGCATCATTTAGATTGCATCATGTGCATGAGTTAGGGCGACCATGTAACCTGTGCTGTGTTATGTAAGGGATACCGTACTTTCACTCAAGGTATGGAGATCAAGCATGGTATAACCACTCATAGCCTTGTACCTTTTGGTATATACTTGCTATGGGAACCTAAGCCTTTCAACCCAAAGACTAAAAGCTCATGTAATTGGCCTAGTTACTTTTCGTAGGTTTTACCTCAAATGCTTGTTGTTTGACTATGGTTAATTTATCTTATTTTAAATCATGGCTTATTTGGTTTGTTCTTTTTCTAATATGACCTAATTACATTGTGAGCTCAAATAATTTTTTTTCCTTTAAATCCAAAAGACCAAAACTATTTTAAAAATTTTCAAAATGGTCTTTAAACATAAAACTTTTCCAAAACAGGTCAAAATTCTTTTCTCATGACCCAAATACAAAGCCCAAAATCCATTTTTTCCAAAATCTTTTTACAATGGGCATAGAAACAAAATTCTTTTCATAACCTTTTGAAAGAGCTTACTAATATTTAGGTCAATTATGGAAATACCAAAAAACAATTGTGAGCCTAGTTTATACTAAGAATTATTATTCATGGGCTTATTTTTGGCATGAATCATTAATTACTTTTTCAAGTAAGAAATCTTTTGATGATAAGCCTCTTAATTTAGTTTTAATCCAATATAACATAAAAGTTGTTTTAATTAAGATTCAATGGATTAAAACCTAATTAACAGGAATTATGTTGCACTCTAATTAACTCTACTACAGGGCGTCACTCGCAAGTATACGAGGTAGCTGTAGCAAAGGTGATCTCCCTAAGGTCGTCTCATAAGGAAGCTAGAATAGCTAATTGATTATCAGATCATAAATAACAAGTAATGAATAAATTTAAATTGCTAACAATTAATGAAGATAGATTGATTGGAGTTTAAAACAATAAAAGTAAACTGAGCTGATATATTGATTCACTTAATAGAAAGGTCTAGGGTTTGCACTTCTCTACTACTTATATGTATGAACGGTTATTCCTCTCAACCAATTTAATTTCAAAGGTTAGATCTCAAGAAACTTAATTAATCAAATCAAGGAAATAAGCTCTCGCATTCAAACCTCTCTCAAATAATCTTGTTACAATTGAAATAATCTTTTTCTTAGGTTATATCTCTAATTCACCTAAGTCCCAAATTGAATTGTTCCAACATTAGACTTCATCTCTCAATCCTTCATCTAATACCTTAAAACACATAATTGGTGGCCAATCAATTATATATTAACAACAATTCCATTCAATCAAGGCTAAAGAAATAATTCAGTTAAGAGCAATAACCAATTCATACAATCATAGCAGATCCAAACAAACCCTAGACTAGATCAAATTAGTTCATAATAATGTTATCAAACATGCTCATCTCATTAAAATTCAAAGAAATCAATTTAGACATAATAATATTCATGAATACAATTCCACTGAAATTAAAGAGATAAAGTTCGAGAACAAAACCAAATTACAAACTTCTTAGCTCTTGAAGAATCTATTGTTTAGAACTTGCTCGAAGAATGTATCAATGGCAAGATCAAATCTAATATAGGCTAGTTTAATCAAAGTGTTCAATAATCTCTAAGAAAATAAAATTAGAAACCCTAACTTATTCTCTGACGGCTGATCAACTCAAAACTCTCCACACCCCTTTGAAAACCCTAATTCTAATATTTATACGAAACCTTCGCTCCAAAAATCCGCGTCTTCTTTAGTCCATGAGTGACATGGCCAAGCTTAGACAAGCTTGGTCGTGTTTGAGGTTCTTGGAGGGACACGGCCACAAGCTTGGCCGTGTCCCTTGAAGGTGTCTGCTTCTGTTTGATTTTCATCTTTCTTCTTTCTTTGGGCTTGAGTGTGACACAGCCAAGCTTAGACAACTTGGCCGTGTTTGACAAATTTGGAGGGACACGGCCACAAGCTTGGCCGTGTCCCTTGAGTGTGTCAGCTTCTGATCTGTTGGCTTCCTCCTTAGCTTGGTACGGGACACGGCCACAAGTTTGGCCGTGTCCTCTGCATGTGTCAGCTACTATCCATTGTTTTCTTCCTCTTGTTTCCTTGGTCTTTCCTTCCTCTCTTGATTCTTGGTTTTTCCCTTAATATGGTTCCTTGCATATTAACCTAACACAAACACTTGAAACACACTTTAAACAAGAATCAAATAAACATTAACCAACAACAAATAAACACCAAACTAAAAACTAGAACAAAAATAACATAAACACTGAAATAAATTAAAACTACAAAAATTAATGAAAACACTAAATAAACATATTAAAACTACCAAAATACCTAAAGAAAACAATAATCATCATAATAAATAAGATACAAATCTATGACAAAAATTAATAAAACAACTACCCGACACTTAAAACTTTGCTTGTCCTCAAGCAAATTCACATGGAATAAATTAAAAACTCAAACAACCTTAACTATAATTCCAATATATAAGATGAAATCCTTTAAGACTCAGCCATAAATAATTGCACTTTACTTCAATCAAGATTTTCTTAACTCATTCATTAATCCAGATATACAAATCTTATCTCTCATTTAAGTGTTTCACTCGATTTCATAGGTTAATTCACTCAAACCACTCATGACTGCATACTACCATAAACTTGCTTAATTATCCAATCTCTCTCACTGATTTTCTCAAGAAATAATCCGAAGGTCTTTTATTTGGATGTAATGGGGCTAAGGTGAAGGTGTGAGAAAAGACATTTAAGCTGGAGCATCAAGAAATGGAGTATCTAAATTAGACAATACTCTTGCTAAGAAACTCATAACTCCCTCAAATGGCATATTCACCAACCCTTGATACTTTCACATACTTGCATACTTAAAAGAAAAATACATGAGTCAACATTCCTCTAATGATAGAAAATATATGAATTTTGTATATATATATATCTTCTCTTTTATTTTCTTTTATATATTTTTTTCTTCTTTTATTTTTATCATTCATTTTTTAATACACATATATACAAAATATAAAATTGCATAGAACATCTAGCTTAAAATGTAGAGGAAAAGAATAAGCGACTCTTAGTCAAATACAATGTGCACAGTATGCATTTCAACCCCAAATAGCAATACCATTTTTTTTTTACTTGCTTACCCCACACTTTTGAATTAAACCACCCTATTGTCATATCATAAGAAACTCCATTCCTTAATGCAGGTATGATGATAATAAAAAAAAATGTTGAGTTTGAGAATTATATTGATCAATCAAGAAAAAGGTTAAAGGCTCAACTTAGCTCACTAAGGAATTCAATATTAAGGGAGGTCTTTTTAAGCTAAGGGGCTAACCTAATTTGCCTTCATCATTTTAAAACTTGAGATGAAATCATAATGTATGTTCAATTTGTATGCAAAATCAAGCTCTAGAGATGCAAAATCATGAAGGTGCACACTTAAGAAAAGAAAATCAATTGACAATAATATTCAATCTATGAGGCTCAAAACTCACAAAGGTGGGTTCTCAAAGATTTATATGTCATGAATTGCAGAATGTGAAAATTGATCCTGAATGAATTCAAATGCTAATCGCTATGCTGATACTAAAGTCTCAACTATAATGCTAGAATCACAGAAAAGTAAATATGTTTTCAACAATTATGCCATGCACAACACACAATATAACACACAAAGACAAACAAAACAAGAATTAAAGAAAAGCTTAAAGATTACCCCACACTTTAGAATTTACATTGTCCTCAATGGAAAACAAGAATAATAAAGAGAAAGAGTTAAAGTACAACTTGTTTTCCATCGTACCCAGGTGAGGCAAAACCCTAACTTTTCATCATAAACACAAATGTTCAAAAACAAAATATAATATATAAAATAAAATATCCAAAATATCAAATGTTAACATTAAAAACAAAAATGAAAAATAATAAAAATATGCAATAACTAAACACAAGAAAGTAAGGAATTGTCTTGAAAGAACTACGGTGAAGGAGGATGTGATGATGAAGCAGCCGAGGGATGAAGACTCAAAATCTTAGCAAGGTTGCTATTAATTTGATCCAACTGTTGCAAGACCGCAGCATGGTTACGGTCTACCTTGCTCTCCAGTGCCTCAATCCTATTAAGTATCTCTTGATTATCCGGAGCTGGAGCATCTTCTTCCAAATCAAGAGAATCCGAGTTGGACCCCTCCTGGACTCGTGTTCTCTTTTGTCTGTCCCCCGGTACTTATGGCTCAGCTGAAACCATCATATAAGCCCCTCTCCTGTGCACCACCATATGCATCTTCTCTAGTGTAGCCAAATCCAATGAATCATTACCTGTAATTCTAGTCATACGACAGGTACTCGGGTCAAAATCATCAAGGAGGGCTGTTGCTAATGTGGTAACCAATCCTCCAATACAGATAGCCCCCTTCTTTTTGTTTGCCACACTATCAAAAACATCGGTTAACCAATAGCCGGAACTAATAGGCACTGCATTAACCACACAATCTAAGAAAAATAGTTCACTCAGTTCAACTACACCCGAGCTTTCCTTCCTAGCAAAGAATTCGAAAGACATAAAACGATGCAAATACCTCAAAGCGGGATTGCTCAATTTAGTTGCTTTGGCCGATTTGGCCACATAAGTCCCCGAGCCCAATGCTCCCCAAGCAAATTGTTGTTTAAATTTCTTAGGTACCGACCTTTCACCATGTTGATGGAAACCAAATATACCATTTAATTGTTCAATACTAATCACAAATGATTTTCCAAACAACTTAAAACTCAACCTAGAGCAAATTTTCTGCGCATCTCTTTCAACATTAAGAGATGTTAAGAACTCTAAAGTAAGCTCTTGAAATTGCAAAGGTCGCAAGGAGACTAGGTTCTCCCACCCAAGGATTTGAATATAATGATAAAAATTATCCCTAATATTAAGAGCATTAAGGGATTCATCATTGACATACCTCATTGGGAAGAAACCCCGAGCCAAAAGATTCGCTCTCTTCAAAGATGAAAACGATGAAGATCAAGATGCACCTTCAGTTGTAGGTCTCTTCTTCTTGTGGTGGGAAACCATCTTCGTTCTTGGCATCTTGAAAGATCTAAAAAAATTTGAACTTTAAACCAATTAAATTGATCTTTTGTGAGAGAAGAAGAAGATTTTATGGATTAATTTTAGTTTTGGTGAAGAAAATTGAGATTTAATGGAGGTTTTGAAGCTTTGAAACACAAACAATGGAGTTTTGCGAGAGAGAAGTTGAGAGAGAGAGAGAGAGAGATCAAAACAGATCTAGGGATTGGAATGAGCAAATAGTGCAAAAATCGTGTTTTTAAAGAGTAAAAGTGAAGGGACACGGCCAAGTTTGGATGAGCTTGGCCATGTCTGAGTGTGAAATTGAAGAGACACGGCCAAGTTTGGGTGGACACGGCCAGTGACTTGGCCGTGTCCCATGGGTGTGTCACCTACTGTAAGGAAAATTTGCAAAAACAAAAGAAAAGTGATTTTTTGGTGAAGCTTGGCCGTGTCCCATGTGACACGGCCAAGGACATGGCCAAGCTTGTTGGCCGTGTCTCCTACTGTGAATAAAAGAGTGCAAAAAAAAAACAAAGAGATGGAATTTTTGGTGAAGCTTGGCTGTGTCCCATGTGACACGGCCAAGCTTGTTGGCCATGTCACCTACTGCCATTTTTAACTTTTTTTTTAAATCACCAATCTTTAAGAAATTGCAAACCTCTTCTTTGATCAACCCTGAAACACATTAGAAAAATAAAAACCGATCAAAGCACCCATTCCATTTATTTAAACAAACATAAAATCAAAATTGCTGAATATAAAATTATAACTATGAAAAAGAAATGCAAACCGATGGGTTGCCTCCCATTTAGCGCTTCTTTAATGTCATATAGCTGGACATCACTGCAAGACCTAGGGATCATGGATCAAAGTGTTGTCAATGATCATCACTTCTTGAAACCCTTCATTGTATGGTTTAAATCTCTGTCCATTTACTTTAAAAGTCTCATTTGTTTGAGAGTTAAGCAATTCAATGGCACCAGAAGGATGTACCTGAGTTATCTCGAAAGGACCACTCCATTGAGACTTGAGTTTACCTAGAAACAGACAGAGTCGAGAATTAAAAAGTAAAACTTTCATACCTAGATTCAATGTCTTTCGCACTATAATTCTGTCATGAAGTGCTTTACTGCGATCCTTATAAATCCTCGAGCTCTCATATGCCTCATTCCTCAGCTCATCTAACTCTGAAATTTGCAGAAAATGTTCTCTCTTTGCCATGTCCAAGTCTAAATTCAGAATCTTGATTGCCCAATATGCTTTGTGCTCCAACTCCACTAGTAAATGACACGCCTTACCAAAAATAAATCGGTATGGACTCATACCCAGAGGAGTCTTGAAAGTAGTCCGATATGCCCATAATGCATCATGCAATCTACTCGCCCAATCCTTTCTTGATAAGTTGACTATTTTCTCCAGAATACCTTTTATTTGCTTGTTGGATGTTTCAACTTGTCCAGAAGTCTGTTGATGGTATGGGGTTGCCACCTTATGCTTCACACCAGATTTGTGCATTAACTTCTCAAAAAGTCTATTGCAAAAATGACTTCCCCCATCACTGACTATCACTCTTGGCATGCCAAATCTGCTAAGAATATTTTCCTTCAAAAATTTAACAACCACATTAGCATCATTAGTATGGGTGGGGATTGCCTCCACCCATTTTGAAACATAATCAACAACAACTAAAATATATTCATAACCAAAAGATTTGGGGAAAGGACCCATGAAGTCAATTCCCCACACATCAAACAGTTCAACAACAATATATGATTGAAGGGGCATTTCATTCCTCCTTCCAATGTTACCTACTCTTTGACAGTGGTCATAGTGCTTACAATACTCTTGAGTATCTTTAAATAGAGTAGGTCAGTAAAAACCACTTTGAAGCACCTTTTCTACAGTCTTCCTCCCTCCAAAATGACCACCACAGTGAAGGTCATGACAAAATTTAAGAACACTCAGTTGTTCTTCTTCAAATATACACCTGCGAACTATCTCATCTTTGCAAGTCCGGAATAGGTAAGGTTCATCCCAAAAATAAAATTTACTCACGTGCAAGAACCTTTTCTTTTCCTGAAATGACATGTTAGAACGCAATATACCACAAGCAAGATAGTTAGCAATATCTGCAAACCAAAGTGCATTAATTACCACAAACAGCTGTTCGTCAGGAAATGCTTCTAAATTTTTATGAATGGTATCAGATGCAAGATTTTCACTAAAGAAGGGTAATCTAGATAAATTATCAGCTACAACATTCTCACTACCCTTAGTATCTTTGATTTGGAAATCAAATTCTTGCAATAACAACACCCATCTAATTAAGCGCGGTTTAGCATGTTGTTTTGTTAAAAGATATTTTAGAGCTGCATGATCAGAATGCACAATAATTTTTTACCCAATTAAATATGCTCTAAACTTATCTAAAGCAAAAACAACAGCTAACATTTCCTTTTCAGCTGTTGTGTAATTCATTTGCGCACTATTCAGGTTCAAGCTAGCATAATATATTACTCTCAAGAATTTATCAACCTTTAGCCCAAGAACAGCTCCTACTGCATGATTAGAGGCATCACACATGATTTCAAAAGGTAAAGACCAAACAGGAGCTACAATTACCGGTGCACTAGTCAGTTTTTCCTTAAGGGAATTAAAAGCTTACATGCATTGTGCAGTAAACTCAAATGGAACATCTTTCCCTAGCAAATGGCACAATGGTTGGCTTATTTTAGAAAAATCCTTAATAAACCTCCAGTAAAAACCTGCATGCCCTAAAAAACTTCTTATTCCCTTAACAGAGGTGAGCCGGTAATGGCACAATGGTTGGCTTATTTTAGAAGTTTTTTATGAGTGAAGTGGTTACTCCTTCATCCAGCAATTTGAGCACTTCCTTCTTAACCACTTCACTCATATTTGGGTTAAGGCGCCTTTGGGTCTCCCTCACAGGTTTAGCTCCCTCTTCTAAGATGATTCTATGCATGCACATTGAAGGGCTAATACCTTTGATGTCACTCAATCCCCATCCTATTGCTCTTCTCAATCTTTTTAGCTCACTTACCAATCTCATCTCCTCCCCTTTACTAAGTTCACTAGATATTATCACAGGTAAGGTATTGTGATCTCCTAAAAACACATATTTTATATTTTTAGGTAATTCTTTCAGCTCTAACTCAAGTGAAGGATTCTTCTCTTCCTTTTGGATTGAAGGAAGTTCAAATACTGGGTCCTCCTCAAATTCCTCTATTTCAGCACTCTCTAATGTCTCAAGGCAACTGGCTATTTCTGAATAAAAAATATCCATATCACTATCTAAGGTCAATGGCAGCTCCAATTTATCCGAGGAACTTGTCTACAAGAAAACATTTGAAACAACTGCATCAACACAATCAATTAAAGAACAATCCTCATATAAAGCAGTTGTAGGAATAGGAGAAGTGTTAAAAATAGAAAATTCAATAGTTTGTCCCAAGACAGTCATTGACAATTTACCATTTTTAACATCTATCAAGGTGTTGGTAGTTGCCATAAAAGGTCTATCCAGCAGAATAGTGTGTGCTGATGGTGCAGGGTTACTTCCTTCCATGTCAAGAACTATAAAATCTACAAGTATTATCAACCCACCAACTTTAACTAACACATCCTCTATAACCCCTTTTGGGAATCTAAGAGATCTATCAGCTAATTGCAACACCATTTTGGTTCGTTTAAGTTCCCCTAGTTCTAATTCAAGGTACACAGAATAAGGCATTAAATTTACACTAGCTCCTAAATCACACATGCCATCAGTCCCCTTTCCATTCCCCATAGTAATTTGAATTATAAAACTACCAGGATCCTTTAGCTTTGGAGGTAGTTTATGCTGCAGAATAGCACTAGCTACCTCTGAAACTATCACCTTTTCATTCAGCTCATACCTCTTTTTCTTGGTGTTCAGTTCTTTGAAGAATTTAGCATAAGCCGGCATGTTCTTTATTGCTTCCAGTAAAGGTAAGTTAATACTTACCTTAGACAACATGTTGAAGATGTCTGAAAATTACTTATCTTATTTATCATTCTTCAACCTACTAGGGAATGGTATAGGTGGCCGGTATGGATTGCTTGCCTTGTGTAAATCTACTGTAGGGGACTTCTCCATTGATCTTTCTCCAGAACCTTTGTTCTCTGGCTCTCCTTCATTTTTATTCTCTTGCTCACCTGCATTCATAGAATTATTTTCAACATTATTGTTAATTACCTTGCCACTTCTAAGAACAGTCACTGATTGTGCCTACTCAGGTTGACTTGGGAAATTCCCCTTTTGTTGAATCTGCATCTGTTGTGCAAGTTGTCCCACTTGGGTCTCCACTTTCTTAAAAGATGCTTCTAAGGAATCCAGCCTCTTATTGTTCATCTCTTGATTTTTAGCACTGACTTGGATAAAAGCCTATAAACTTTCCTCCAAACTCTCTCTCTTAGGCTGCCCTTGATTTGAAGATTGACCCTGCTGTTGGTTTTGTCTCTGGAGCAAATGGAAAGGCTGTTGAGAATTAATTGTTCCCCAGGAAAAATTAGGATGATTCCGCCAACCAGGATTGTAAGTATTTGAGTAAGGATCATTCTGGGACTTGGTTGATATCCCCCCATAGCATTGACTTGCTCAGCTTCAATACCATAAGACTCATATGTGGAGGGGAAAATATTTGCTCCATGCCTGAAAGTTCCATAAATTCCACACACTTCTTGAGTGGATGAAGAAGTGTTGTTTTTCATATTCAGCATCTGCACTTGCCTTGTCAATTCAGCTATCTGATTGACCATGTCACTATTGGCTTCCAATTGATTTACCCCTTTACTTCTTCCTCTTACACTTTTTTGTCGAGAATTAGCTCCCAACATCTCAAAGATCTCATAAGTTTCATCAGCTATCTTTTCTCCCATAACTCCCCCAGCCGCGTTATCAACAGTGTTCTGAAATTGCTGGGTTAGACCATCGTAGAAAAACTGATTAAGAAGTTGAAGTGGGTAGTGATGATGTGGACACTGGATCAATAACATCTTAAATCTGTCCTAAGCCTCATGAAATGGCTCTCTTTCAAATTGAGAGAATGTAGCAATCTTCCCTCTCAATTCAGCTGTCTTCTGATGTGAGTAAAACTTGCCCATAAATTTGTTATAAACTTGCTCCCAAGTTGTCAAAGAATTTTCAGGCAACATCATAAGCCAGCTCTTTGCCCTATCCTTCAATGTATATGGAAAACATCTCATCCTCAACTGATCCTTTGTTAGTCCTCCCAATGGAAAAGTGTTGAGGGTAGAATAGAAATCCCGGATAAAGTTCAAAGGATCTTCATTTGGAACTCCATAGAATGATGGCAGCATGTTGTAATGAATGTTCTTCAACTCATAATTTCTTACTGCATCTGTTAATCTTATGCAAGAGGTGGAAGTTCCAATGACAGGTCTAGCAAAATCTCTCATAGTTCTTTGTCTTTCTTCTCCCATATTGACAGATTGTGCAGTATCCGACTCAAAATCAGAAGTGTCCTCCTCTGTATCAAATCCGGTGTACAGTTCAAACTCTTCTCTTCTCCTTTTCACTCTCTGAATTTCTGGAATAAATGGATATAGCTCTCCTTCGAGTGATCTCCTGCCTTGCATAAACAAAATTTCTAGAACAAAAGAATTATTGAAAGCAAAAGACAAATAAAATAAAATGAAAACAGTGAAAAATAATCTAGAGTATCTATGACTAATAAACAATTATGCCAATTAGCTTCCCCGGCAGTGGCGCCAAAAACTTGTTGCACTCTAATTAACTCTACTACAGAGCGTCACTCGCAAGTATACGAGGTAGTTGTAGCAAAGGTGATCGACCCAAGGTCGTCTCACAAGGAAGCTAAAATAGCTAATTGATTATCAGATCATAAATAACAATTAATGAATAAATTTAAATTGCTAACAATTAATGAAGACAGATTGATTGGAGTTTAAAACAATAAAAGTAAACTGAGCTGATATATTGATTCACTTAATAGAAAGGTCTAGGGTTTGCACTTCTCTACTACTTATATGTATGAACGATTATTCCTCTTAACTAATTTAATTTTAAAGATTAGATCTCAAGCAACTTAATTAATTGAATCAAGGAAATAAGCTCTCGCATTCAAACCTCTCTCAAATAATCTTTTTACAATTGAAATAATCTTTTTCTTAGGTTATATCTCTAATTCACCTAAGTCCCAAATTGAATTGTTCCAGCATTAGACTTCATCTCTCAATCCTTCATCTAATACCTTAAAACACATAATTGGTGGCCAATCAATTATATATTAACAATAATTCCATTCAATCAAGGCTAAAGAAATAAATTTCAGTTAAGAGCAATAACCAATTCATACAATCATAGCAGATCCAAACAAACCCTAGACTAGATCAAATTAGTTCATAATAATGTTATCAAACATGCTCATCTCATTAAAATTCAAAGAAATCAATTTAGACATAATAATATTCATGAATACAATTCCAATAAAATTAAAGAGATAAAGTTCGAGAACAAAACCAAATTACAAACTTCTTAGCCCTTGAAGAATCTCTTGTTCAGAACTTGCTCGAAGAATGTATCAATGGCAAGAACAAATCTAATCTAGGCTAGTTTAATCAAAGTGTTCAATAATCTCTAAGAAAATAAAATTAGAAACCCTAACTTATTCTCTGACGGCTGATCAACTCAAAACTCTCCACACCCCTTTGAAAACCCTAATTCTAATATTTATATGAAACCTCCGCTCCAAAAATCCGCGTCTTATTTAGTCCATGAGTGACACGGCCAAGCTTAGACAAGCTTGGCCGTGTTTGAGGTTCTTGGAGGGACACGGCCACAAGCTTGGCCGTGTCCCCTGAAGGTGTTTGCTTCTGTTTGATTTTCATCTTTCTTCTTTCTTTGGGCTTGAGTGTGACACGTCCAAGCTTAGACAACTTGGCCATGTTTGACAAATTTGGAGGGAAACGGCCACAAGCTTGGCCGTGTCCCTTGAGTGTTTCAGCTTCTGATCTGTTGGCTTCCTCCTTAGCTTGGTACGGGACACGACCACAAGCTTGGCCATGTCCTCTGCATGTGTCAATTACTGTCCATTGTTTTCTTCCTCTTGGTTCCTTTGTCTTTCCTTCCTCTCTTGATTCTTGTTTTTTCCCTTAATATGGTTCCTTGCATATTAACCTAATAGAAACACTTGAAACACACTTTAAACAAGAATCAAATAAACATTAACCAACAACAAATAAACACCAAACTAAAAACTAGAACAAAAATAACATAAACACTGAAATAAATTAAAACTACCAAAATTAATGAAAACACTAAATAAACATATTAAAACTACCAAAATACCTAAAGAAAACAATAATCATCATAATAAATAAGATAAAAACCTATGACAAAAATTAATAAAACAAATTATCATGAACTGATTTTTATATTTGAAAATACAACTATTGGTTGAAACGTCTGAGGGAATTATTTGAAAATAAGATACCCCATGCTGGTATTTTGTTAACCATATAACTAGAAAAAGAGACTTGCCATTCATGTGTGGAAGTTAAAAGGTTGGAAGGGATGTCCTAACTATCTTTGTTTATTATTTATGAATACATGCATACATGAATACATACATTTGCATCATATATCATTGATCCTCTCTGGCTCACAGCCCTGGATTACAATAGTTCAAAAACCTACGAGAATCTAAAGTACGCCGGTGATGAAGAATCCAACAACAACTCAGTTAGCTTCTTACCAAAAGCAATGGAACCTAAGCATATTCAAAAGATGTTGGATGATGCCATTAAAGTCATGATGGAAGAACTAAAAGGGACCATAGCTGAGATCATGAAGAGTCAAATGGCCACAATTTTGGGCAAAAATGTCGAAGCATCTGCTATCACCAAGAAGCCAAAGGTCAAAGGGAAGGCTAAGGTTAGTAAAGTGGCTATTGATGATGACAAGGTAGTCGTTGATGATGATGACGGATGGGCTCAATACTTTTAAGATCCTCAAGATAAGAAGAAAGAGCCAAAGGTTGTTGAAAGATCAGCCGTGGAAAAGACTAAAACTTCATATGTTGAGAAGTTGATTGTTGACCTGGAAAAGAAGTTTGAAAAGAAGTTGAAAACCGAAGAAATTTTTGAGGTCAACAAGTTGTTTCAGCTAGATGAAGAGGTTCCGTACAAGTTCAAGATGCCATCCTTTCAAAAGTTTGATGGAACAAGAAATCCTCACCTACATGTGAAGCAATATATCATTGCTATGCAGTCT
The DNA here is from genome assembly GCA_947685225.1 of Garcia nutans. Lineage (NCBI taxonomy): Eukaryota > Viridiplantae > Streptophyta > Magnoliopsida > Malpighiales > Euphorbiaceae > Garcia > Garcia nutans. The sequence goes on along the minus strand of CANTUV010000009.1, from coordinate 26,433,298 downwards.
ACCTGAGCTACTAAGGCTCAAAATCTAAGATACCTCATGCTCTCATTGGATCTTGTTATCCAAAATTGGTTTAATACCTTAGATGATGGCACTAAAAAGAGCTGGGATTAACTATGCAAGGCCTTCATCCAACAATATGGATACAATGTTGAATTGGAAGTTACTTTAATGGAGGTGGAGTCCATAAGAAAAAGGCCAAATGAGAACTTCATGGACTATGTGAAGAGATAGAGGAATAAGGCTGCATTGCTCAAAAGGAGGCCCAATGATTCAGATCAAATTAGAATGATTGTGAGAGGGGTTTTGCCTAGACTTCATGAAAGGATGTCTCATACACTCATCTGGGATTTCAAGAACCTTTTGCAAGCTGGTTTGCAAATTGAAGAGTGGGAAAGGGAGAATAATCGTTTTTCGGCAAGAAGGAATGAGAAAGGAAACTGCCAGTCTGGTAACCAAAGCATGCAAAAGGCGGTTGATGTTAATGCCATTGGCCAAAGAGGAAGAAGGCAGTTTTCAGAATTGGGAAAGCCACTATATTGGGTTCTCAATAAGCTACAAAAGAAGGGATTGTTATGGCCCTTGAATCCTCATCATTTGCCTAACCCTCTTCCACCTAACTTTGAGACTAAGGCATTTTACCAATTTCATCAAATGCAAGGACATGACATGGATAAATGTTTGAGGTTGAGGCATGAAATCCAAAATTTGATTGATAATGGGAAATTGCCGAGCCTAGCAAGCCAAACACCAAAGACAATCCATTGCCAAGATTCAATAGAGTACCACCACCAGCGACCTTCATGATTGGAGGAGGTTTGTATGAAAGTTTTGTCATGTCTTCTTTCCAAGGTGTAAATGGAGAAACAACCAAAGAAGAAGTGATGTTTAGCAAAATTGAACAAGCTGTGGTTGGTAAAGAAGTGGAAATCTATGTTGTGAATGAATTTTGGGACTCAAGCAATAGTGATGATGGTATTGAACCCAAAAAGGAGGAATGGACATGGTCCAAGCCTGCAGAAGATGAGGAAATGAACACTATATCTGGTAAGCCTTATGCAAGGCCATCACCCAAGGAAATAGAAGCTAATAAAGGAAAGGAAGTAGAAGTTGGGAATAAAGAAGAAGAAGACAACACTGTTCTTAAGCAATTGAAGAGGACCCAAGCAAGTGTTAGTATTTAAGACCTACTGGCCACTTCCAAGAAGCATCATGAAACTATGGCCAAGTTTCTAGCTAGCATGCCTATTTCCACTTTCATAACACTAGATGAATTGGTTAACTTCGTGAAAGATGAAAGAGTCATGAAGTGTGAAGATATTCAAAAGAGAGTGAAGTTGTTGTGGGAATAGTATCATTCTCGGATGCTAATTTATCGGAAGAGGGGAGAGGTCACATCCGCCCTCTCTTTATCAAAGTAGAAGTTAAATGAAAAAGGACTCCATGTGTGATGGTTGATGATGGGTCCGCCATAAGTGTTTGTCCACTTAAAATCTAGCTAAAGCTAGCTATGTCAATAAGAGATCTACGCCCAACTAAAGTGACCATTAGGGCTTCTAACAATACTAAGAGGCACGCTGAAGGGACTTTCAAAGCTGTTGTGAAGATTGGTCCAATTGACTATATGGTAGAATTTGTATTTTGGACATACCTGTTACTTTTGCACTGCTATTAGGATGACTCTGTGTAGACCCTTAATTTTTTACCCAATCTGATCCAATATGCTTTATTTAATCCAAAATGATTTTTGTTGTTTAATTGGTCCAAAATAATTTTAATTAAATAAATTTTACCTTAGTATCTAATTTTTATTAATAAAAATTAAAAATTAAAAATAAAAATAAAAAAAATTGGACTCGGAAAAAAAATCGACAGCGAAAAGTGGTCTCGCGGGCCCGTCGGGCGAGTTGCGGGCGAAGTTAGCCGAAGGGCCCGGCTGGCACTCCCATGGGCCCGTCAGCACAGTTTTCGCCAGCGCAAATTTTTTTTATGCAATTTTTAGAATTCTAATCCAATTAGGTTTTAATTTTTTTTATTATTATTACTTACCTTAATTAATTAGGAATAAACAACCTAAAAACCACTATAAATAAGGACTAATTAAACCTAATGAGAGGAGGAAAAAAATACATAGTGACTTTAGGATTTGAAACCAAATCAAGGAAGGAAAAGAGACAATTCAATTTAAATAGTTTCTGGACAGCAGCATCACGAGGGAGGAGAATTCAAAGGCAATCAAAGCTTATTTTTTGGAGCTAGTTCATCCAAGAAGAGTTATTTTTTGGAGAATCAACAAAAGAAGGTATGTTTTAATTCTTTTGATTTATTTTTTACAATAGCAAAATCCACAAAATTTAAGTTTTTTTTTTAAATCAAAATCTTAGAGCTTTAATTTAATTTTTCCAAGATTAGAACATTAAAAACGTGACTTTCTTTTCTAAAAGGACTCAAAATTGTTATTTTTTCTTCTTAAAATCCTTAAAACCCTCAAAATACTTTTGATGAATGATTTATTTATGATGAATGATTATTTACTTTTTCAATTAATTTAGACTTCCAAAAGATGTAAGAGGTATGTTTCCACTTGGTGGGTACCTCATTAGTTAAACATCATGTAATTTAATTTTCTTTTCTATTTTAGAACTTATGTAAAGGGCATGTTTCTAACTTTTGGTGGGTGTCCTACCTAGGCATGTGATGTAAGGACATGTTTCCGTCCTTGGATGGGTGTCCATTTATTTGTTTTGTTTTGTTTGGACATTGTTTTGATTTTAATATATTGATGCTTTCTTTTTATTGTGTGTAGTATGGATAATATTGTTATATTTAAGAATTTTATAATATTAAGACCTGTAAAGGAGGCCGGTTCCAATGAACCGGACGTTGTGGGGGTGCTGGGCCATTTCTCACCTTCCCCACACGTACCCAACTTTTCGAACCCATTATGGGGTTGGGGATTCCTTAGGAATCGAGTCATCCACCCCTTTCTTTTTCCCGGCCCGTCCGGGTGGCGACTCCATTTTCTCCGAACTTAGGTCCGTGTTCTCTAAGGCCTCGAGCCTAAACAGTGCCGAAGTTGCAAGAACCATTCCACCGGGAGTGGGGGCAAAAATCCCCGCTCACAGTGGTGACTCCACTGGGGATAAGAGAAGTTTATTCCGTTGGTCTTTATATTATTCTATTCTTTCTTATAATGATATTATCCATTGCATCATATTAGATTGCATTGTGTGGGAGAGTTAGGACGCCCGTGTTACCCGTGTTATGTTATGTAAGGGATACCATACTTTCACTCAAGGTATGGAGATCGAGCATGGCATAACCACTCATAGCCTTGTACTGTTTGGTATATACTTGCTATGGGAACCTAAGCCTTTTTACCCAAAGACTAAAGCTCATGTAATTGGCCTAGTTACTTTCCTTAGGTTTTTACCCCAAATGCATGTTGTTTGACTATGGTTAGTTTATCTTAGTCTAAATCTTGGCTTATTTGGTTTGTTCTTTTTCTAATATGACCTAAGTACATTTGCAAGCTCAAAATAAATTTTTCTTAAAATCCAAAAGGCCAAAGCTATTTTCAAAACTTTTTAAGATGGTCTTTGGACATAAGACTTTTCTAAAAATAAATCCTTTGGCTCATGGCCCAAATACTAAGCCCAAAATCCATTTTTCTAAAATCTTTTACAATGGGCTTAGAAACAAAATTATTTTCACCCAACCATTTTTTACAAAGAGATTGCAAAAATATTTAGGTCAATTATGAAATACCATAAATCAATTGTGGGCCTAGTTTACACCAAGAATAAATTAACCATGGGCTTGTTTTTTGGCATGAACCATTAGTTACTCTTTCCAAGTGAGAAATCTATTTATAATAAACCTCTTAATTTTGTTTTAATCCAACATAGCATAAAAGCTACTTTGGTTGGTTGAATGGATTAAAACCTAATTATTAGGAATTATCATGGATTGATTTCCATTTTCGAAAATATAACTATTGGTTGAAACGTCCGAGGGAATTATTCGAAAGCAAGATACCCCATGTTGGTATTTTGTTAACCATATACCTAGGAAAAGAGACTCGCCATTCGTGTGTGGATGTTATAAGGTTGGAAGGAACGTCCTAATTTGTTCTTGTTTGTTAATTTCTTATGCATACATGCATACATGCATACATTTGCATCTCATATCATTGGTCCTCTCTGGCTCACAGCCCTGGATTACGAAAGTTCAAAAGCTTATGACAATCCGACCTACATCGGAGACGAAGTATCTAGCAACGACTAAATCACTTGCTCACAAAAAACAATGGAGCCCGAACAAATTCAAAGAATGGTGGATGAAGCCCTCAATGCCAAGATGGAAGAAATCAAAGAGGCCCTAGCTGAGACCATGAAGAACCAATTGACTGCAATCTTAGAGAATCATGCCGAGGCATCTGCTAGCACTAAGAAACCAAAGGACAAAGGGAAGACTAAAGTTAATGAAGTGGCTTTTGATGAAGAAAAGGTGGTCATTGATGATGATGATGATTGGGCTCAATACTACCAAGAGGTTCAAGAAAAGAATAAAGAACCGAAGGCTGTCGAGAAAGCAACTATTGAAAAGACCGAGACATCTGATGTTGAAAAGATGATTGCTAATTTAGAAAAGAAATTTGAAAAGAAGCTGAAAATCGAAGAGATGTCCGAAGTTGACAAGTTATTTGAACAAGATGATGTGGTCCCTTATAAGTTCAAGATGCCTTCCTTTGCTAAGTACAATGGCACCGGAAATCCTCATCTCCACGTGAATCAATATATCACTACCATGCAATCTGCTTGAGCTACTAAGGCTCAAACCCTAAGGTACTTTATGCTCTCATTAGACCTTGTTGTCCAAAATTGGTTCAATACCTTAGATGATGAAACACAAAAGAGCTGGGATCTACTTTAGAAGGCCTTCATCCAACAATATGGATATAATGTTGAGTTGGAAGTTACCTTGATGGAAGTGGAGTCCATTAGGCAAAGACCGAATGAGTATTTTGTAGATTATGTCAAGAGATGGAGAAACAAGGCTGCTTTGCTCAATAAAAGGCCCAATGAATCTGATCAAATAAGGATGATCGTGAGAGGTGTCCTACCCAATCTCCGCGAAAGGATGTCTCACACCCTTATAAGGGACTTCAAAGATCTTCTCCAAGCTGGTCTACAAATTGAAGAATGGAAAAGGGAGAAGAATCTCTTTTCAATGAAAAAGAATGAGAAAGGGAACTACTAGTCGGGCAATCAAAGCACACAAAAAGAAGTTGATGTTAATGTAACCGGTCAAGAAAATAGAAGGAAGTTTTCAGATCTGGGGAAGCCTTTGTCTTGGGTCTTTGATAAGCTACAAAAGAAAGGGTTGTTACAACCATTGGCTCCTCGACCTTTACCTAGTCCATTACCCCTAAAATTTGATACTAAGGCTTTTTGTCAATTTCATCATACTCAAGGACATGAGACTAATAGGTGTACCCGATTAAGGCATGAGATCCAAGATTTGATTGACAGTGGTAAGCTACCCGAGCCGGATAAGCCCAATACCAAGAACAACCCTTTGCCTAAGTTTGGAAGAGTACCTCCACCGGCAACCTTCATGGTGGGAAAAGGATTGGAAGAAGATTTTGTTTTATCATCCTTTTAAGATGGGGATATTGAAGATGTGAAAGGAAAAGAAGCCTAACTCAATGAACTTTCCTTAGCTTGAATGTTGCTTTTCAATTTTGCTTTCTTTAATGTTTTGGAACTATCATGCTTTTCAAATTTAAATAAATTACTTTCATCATAAATTTTTATTGGTCTTTGTTCATTTTGATGCTCAACCAATGAGGAATTTAGCTTGATGTTTATAAATTAATGTGTCTAGGCATCATGACTCGAATGACTTTACTAGATGAAGGAATTGCTCTATTGCATTGAGTTGTGTATGCTTACTTAGAGAGGGCTCCTGCATAATTATCTTTGTCTAGGTCTTAGTCAGTCTTAGAACATGCTTTGACAAACTTTTGAGGTGAAATTGAACTCTGCTTATTTAAGGGAGAAATGATCTAGGCATTGTTTGATAAGCCAACAACTAGTATCCACCCTATTAAATATCAATCCCTAGTTGTCCCTTTGAGCCTTCATAAAATTTTAGCTTTCTTTTCATTGGCATATAACTTCAACAACCTACCTTGAGCTGTTGTGATACTTTTGACAAGTCTTATGATCACAAAGGTGAAAAGGCAAGAAGATCAAAGAAAGAAATGAATAGTCAAGACTATGAAGATAGTTGAAGTTTTCAAGACCATAAGGGTAGTTGATGTTTTCAAGACCATAAGGATAGTTGATATTCTCAAAACCTTAAGGGTAGTTGAAGTTCCCTTCATGTCTCCAATATATTAAGACAACATCAACATTAGAGTAACAAATGATTTATCCCTATTAAAGAAGATTTATGTTACTCCACTCATCTATTATTGGAAGCCCAAGTTGGTACAAATAAGACAACTCTGTTTGAGCTAGAACAAAGCAAAAAAAAAAAAGAGAAAGAAGAGAAGAAAAAAAAAACTGTCCTAGTCAATATCCAGTTTAATGCTAAGAAGATAGAAGAAATTTGGAGTCTAGCGAGATTGCCTCCAAACCATCTAAAATTCAAACAAGAAATTTATAGTGTGAGGGTTTGTCCATTGTGTCACACCAGCTCCTATCTCAAAATGGCTTTCATTTAACCCATGTCCCTTATAGACCCCATTTTAAGCCTATCAAAGACCTGTTGATCTCTCTTGGTAGGTAGAGTCTATTAGTGGAGATAGTTTGGATAAGCATGCATATGAGATAGATAGTATTTAAACTCAATGAGACCTTTGGCCAAGTAATGTGCCTATCTGAAGTGCAACAGTTCTTGCTTAAATAGAAATGATTCCTGAGTTTAAGTACGGTAACTAGGGTTGTCATGTTATAGATATGTTAATTTGGAAAAATTAAGTCCTGAGGTATATTGACATTGATTTGGCAAAGCCAACATTTGATTTCAAAATTAAAATTCAAAAAATCAAATAGAAATGTTTTGTCATACAAAGCCTTCAAGTTAAGGGAAGTATGTTGAACCTCCAAAGGGCACATTGGGCAAAGGAAATGATTATTGGCAAAGTTATGAAGAAACTACCAACCGACATGCTGAAATATAGTTTGATATGGATGTATCCCTAACTCTATTGCTTGGGGTCTCCACCACTCATGTTTTCATCATCTTGAAGATAAAAGCCACAAATGCAAAGCTTTCGATCATTCCAATGCAAGACTTGAACAAGCATCAAAACGGAACCAATGAGAACACTTCTGCTGATTACCTCGGTCTGAGAGTTGATGGAACGACTGTAAGTATTATTCATGCATATCATGCATACATGAGCATGTCACATCACACTTTCTGTAACACCCCGATACCCTATATAAGTACTATACATATACCTAGTATACATTCAGTAAGTATATAAAGTATGAGGATGTCACTTTTCATTACTTTTTTAAAAACCTGTAACAGAGTTCAAACCATAATATGTTACTTTAAATAACATTTACAAAATCATTATCATTATCAAAACTTCATTTATACATATAACTACTTTCACGTCAGAAATACATCATAATTAAAAGTTATACATGTATGCATCACCCTCTAGTTGGTCTCGATAAACTCTTACTCTTCTCGTGGCATAACAGCTGGACTTCCAGATCAACCGCATATCCACCTACGCGATTACACAACCGCGCTAAGCCCGAGAGCTTAGTAATACAATTATGAAATATAAACATACATTATAGAAATTCTAACATATAATGATATATCAATTCAATGTACCATTAGTTATTATCATGTTTTTCCTTTTTAATTGCACCTTTCATATATCTCGGCTAATTTCATATTTTATGTACATATATATACATAAACATTATCACCGAACACAATCCATCACTAGTATTCATAATCAATATATCATTACACATATTACATATCATACCCATCATGAATCACATTTCCAATGAAATCAACCATAGATCTCATTACTCATTTCTTTCAACACTTGTATATCACATTGACAACAAAGACAGACTCGGGCCCAAAAGACACTAATATGCGATTCAATTTTCAGAGTTAATACTTTGGTTTTGTTATCACATTTATCATTATCATAGACCCAACTAGGCTTCAAGGATTTAGATTCAACCAAGCTTCAAGGGGAACAAAGCATGCTAAGTCTCAACCCAACTTGGCTTCAAGAATCAATCCAACCTAGCTTCAAGGGTTGTAACATCTCAATTAGGCTTCCAGGACTAGACTTAACCAAGCTTCAAGGGGAGTAAAACATGTTAAACTTCTACCCAACTTGGCTTCAAGGATCAAGCCCAACCTAACTTCAAGAGATTGTTACTATCATTAGGCATGCCACCAACAACAAACTCTGAAAATGGAATAACACATTAGTCACACAATTCATTTATTATTTCATTATCCATTTCATTCTCAATTGAATCATTATCTAGGAAAGCATGCCTTATTTATCACAATTGAATCATCATAGCCAATCACAATGGCTTCACATCACATTTGAGTTATCATAGCCAATCACAATGGCTTCACATCACATTATATCTCAATTTACCTTTCATATTTCATCATTGATATATGCAACATCAATTACATTAACTAAACACACATATCATTATTCAATCATACCATCTAGGCATGCTTCAATCATATCATTCACATCATTATAACTCAGAACATTAGTTTCACACCTCTTTATGTCTCAATTCACATTATACACTTCATCATTCAAGCATACATAATCCATTTCTCAAGACACATTAACATCATTCATTATTAAAACATATTGCACATACCTTTTTGGATGATCCTCGTCTCTTTTACACTCAAGAACTACTCCCATCAAGCTATACATAATCAATTACCTCATCATATCCTTCACATTTTACATATTGCATCATTGATGTAACACTACAAAGTACATTATTCATATAACACATTACCATTCACAAGATTCACAATGCATAAAACATAGCATTGTTCATATAGTATCATATGCATCATCATTGTCATCAAATGAATGTTCAATCTCAACAATGCAAGAAGAACAAAGGAACAATCACAGTAGCTAACACCCTCAAGGGACACGGCCAAGCTTGTGGCCGTGTCTCTCAACACCAATTCAAGCCGAGGCAGACACGGGCAAAGGACACAGTCGTGTCTCTCAACAAAAATCAGGCAGTGGCAAACACAGTCAAGGGACACGGCCAAGCTAGTGGCAGTGTCTCTCCAAAATTCATCCAACACGGCCAAGTTTCATTAAGCTTGGCCGTGTCTCTCCAAAATCTTAAGTCTTGGCCGTGTCTCTCATAAACAAAAACCCTAAATATGGCCAAAACTCTTTTAATTGCCTTTAAACACATTGTACACACCATAACCTCATTCAAATGGATCTAAACTATGTCATTAACACTTATTTTACATATTCATCACAATATTCTCATTAACAAAACATTAACAACACATTTAAACACATACTACTTCAAAACCCTAAAACCAACATCATTCTTATTCTTTCAATATCAACATCCACTTAACTTACCATCCTCAAACCAAAACCAGCACCAATTTAATTTACAATCAAACTCAACACTTATAAACACATCTCAACCATACCAAATCATAATCCCAACAAATCAAAACTCACTTCAAACACAACTTCAAAAATAACAAGGGAAAACAAGAGAGTACTTACCTCAATTGAAGAAATTTCACAAATCTCCAACTTAATCCTTTGATTCTTCCTTCAATTTGATGTTAGAAATCAAAACACCTCACTTGCTCTCTCTTTCCCTTTGGTAGCCGGCCACACCAAGCAAAGAAGAGAAAATGAAGACAAGTCAAACTTCTCTTCTTCTTTAAATCTCCACCAAGCAATCCTAACAAAGCAATTACCAAATTGCCCTCATCCATTTAACTTAACTCTTGTCACTTATATGCCCATTTAAGTAATTTCACATATCACAAATAAATATCCTCTTCCATTGACCATCCCTTTTGACCAACATATATGTTATATATATTACCATATACCCAACATATACATTATCTCAAAATACATTTTTCCTTTCCAATAACACATAAACATTTAATTCAAATCAAACAACAATTACATCAATACTTCTAGGGCACATTTTGGGATATTACAATTTCTTGTCTTGTGTTGTCTATTCCTTGTCAAAATGAACAGCAGGCAATCAAAAGAAGATATCAAATCAGGGGGGCATAGAAAGCCCATTGCTTGAGAAACCTCCAGTAATCTTTCAAAGAGAAGAAATGCGTGCTTATACGAAGAACAAGACGGCAAAAATATCAATCAAAGCTTGCATGAAAAAATCTTTGGTTTGAGCCTACACAGGGGGCAAAGTTTCTCCTTTTCAATTTTTTGGGTTTATATACCAAATATTTTTAAACTCACTTACAAATATTTTGCCACGTAGGGGGGAAAGGAGAGGATATAAGGTCCAATTAAAAATAACTAAATCTTTGCAAAAAGAAAGAACAAAAGAATGGAACAATAGAACTCTCAAAAGAATGAAGGTGCAAAAGACAAAAGACCAATCCAGCTAAAAGAGCTGAAGCTAGGGTGAAGACCCGATCTTAAAGGATGAAGATCCATTTTCAAGGGCGAAGACTTGATCTCAAAGGATGAAGATCCATTTGCAAGGGTGAGGACCCGATCTCAAACAATAAAGATCCATTTTTCAAGGGTAAAGACCCGATGTCAAAAGATGAAGATTCATTTTCAAGGATGAAGATCCATTTTCAAGGGTGAAGACTCGATCTCAAAGGATGAAGATCCATTTTCAAGGGTGAAGACCTGATCTCAAAGGATGAAGATCCATTTGCAAGGGTGAAGGGTAAAGACCCAATCTCCAAGGATGAAGATCCATTCTGAGGATGAAGAATCACAATGCATAAAATAGCTAGAGCAGTCAGACTTCCTAACTAAAAGGTTAGTAAAATCAAATCAATCTCGGGTCCAATTACCTAATCTCGGGTCCAAGTACCCAAAAAAATGTAATTCGTCACCTCAAAAATTAAGTTTTATTGCTTTTCACTCTCTTTCACTAAGGTTTCAGATCATTCAAGCAGAGGGCAAACTGTAGACCCTTAATTTTTGACCCAATCTGATCCAATATGCTTTATTTAATCCAAAATGATTTTTGTTGTTCAATTGGTCCAAAATAATTTTAATTAAATAATTTTTACCTTAGTATCTAATTTTTATTAATAAAAAATGAAAATAAACAAATAAAAATAAAAATAAAAAATCGGAGTTGGAAAAAAAATCGGCAGCAAAAAGTGGTCGCGCGGGCCCGTCGGGCCAGCGTCAGCTCCCCCGCAGGCCTGCGGGCGAAGTTATTTCGCCCGTTCGCCCGCAGGAATTTCCTGCGGGCTGGCACGCCGACGGTCCCGGCTGGCACTCCCACGGGTCCGTCAGCACAGTTTTTGCCAGCGCAAATTTTTTTGATGCAATTTTTAGAATTCTTATCCAATTAGGTTTTAATTTTTTTATTATTATTACTTTCCTTAATTAATTAGGAATAAACAACCTAAAAACCACTATAAATAAGGACTAATTAAACCTAATGAGAGGAGGAAAAAAAATACATAGTGACTTTAGGATTTGAAACCAAATCAAGGAAGGAAAAGAGAGAATTCAATTTAAATAGTTTCTGGACAGCAGCATCACGAGGGAGGAGAATTCAAAGGCAATCAAAGCTTATTTTTTGGAGCTAGTTCATCTAAGAAGAGTTATTTTTTGGAGAATCAACAAAAGAAGGTATGTTTTAATTCTTTTGATTTATGTTTTACAATAGCAAAATCTACAAAATTTAAGTTTTTTTAAAATCAAAATCTTAGACCTTTAATTTAATTTTTCCAAGATTAGAACATTAAAAACGTGACTTTCTTTTCTAAAAGGACTCAAAATTGTTTTTTTTTCTTCTTAAAAACCTTAAAACCCTCATTGAACATATTTTTCAACAAAACCAAAATAAAATTCTATTTTATTTAAGATTTTAAATTAGGTTCTTTTTCATTCAAAAAAACCTTAAAAAACATCTTTTCTACTTATAAAAACTTCAATCCATGTGTTTAAATTCATAAAATCTCATAAAATATCAAATTGTTTTTTTTAAAACCCTAAAATTATACTTTAGCCGAGAACCCAATTTCAAAGCCTAAAATCTAAAAATCATCTTTTAAACCTAAAATAATGAACCCTAACCCTTTAAAACCTTAAACCCTAACTTTGTCTAAACTTTAAACCCTTTAAAACATAAAAAACATAAAAACATAAAAAAGTCAAAAAAGTCACAGTAGCTTAAATCATTATTTAAAATCATGAATTAAAAAATATTTCAAAAGTGTCTAAAACTCAAGTTTTATTATTTCATCATTCAAATCTTAATTTGTTTAATCAAAGTGTCTTGCTAACCTTTAAAAAACATAAAATCTAATCTATTTTAATTACCTAAAAAGTCATAGTAGCTTAAACTTTAGAATTTCCAAAGCCTTAACACATGAGATAAATAACCCTAAATAGAAATAGTAGCTATACTTGAACTTTTATTTGTTTTATTCAATTCCATATTTATTTATACCTTGATTTATTTCTTATGCTTTAATTTATTTAATTTTAATACTTGATTTATTTAATTTATCATGGATGGATGTTTATTTTATTGATTTTTAAATACTTTTGATGAATGATTTATTTATGATGAATGATTATTTACTTTTTCAATTAATTTAGACTTCCAAAAGATGTAAGAGGTATGTTTCCACTTGGTGGGTACCTCATTAGTTAAACATAATGTAATTTAATTTTCTTTTCTATTTTAGAACTTATGTAAAGGGCATGTTTCTACCTTTTGGTGGGTGTCCTACCTAGGCATGTGATGTAAGGACATGTTTCCGTCCTTGGATGGGTGTCCATTTATTTGTTTTTTTTTGTTTGGACATTGTTTTGATTTTAATATATTGATGCTTTCTTTTTATTGTGTGTAGTATGGATAATATTGTTATATTTAAGAATTTTATAATATTAAGACCTGTAAAGGAGGCCGGTTCCAATGAACCGGGCGTTGTGGGGGTGCTGGGCCATTTCTCACCTTCCCCACACGTACCCAACTTTTCGAACCCATTATGGGGTTGGGGATTCCTTAGGAATCGAGTCATCCACCCCTTTCTTTTTCCCGGCCCGTCCGGGTGGCGAATACATTTTCTCCGGACTTAGGTCCGTGTTCTCTAAGGCCCTGAGCCTAAACAGTGCCAAAGTCACAAGAACCATTCCACCGGGAGTGGGGGCGAAAATCCCCGCTCACACTCTGGTTTCATCCTCTTGGTGGAGCTCCTTCAACATTCCATTAAAAGATCAAGTTCCCAAACAGAGATGAGACGGTGGTCATCGAGGTCGAGGATAATGTAGTGGTCAATGCTCTAATGATTGAGAGACCTCTCAATGGTTTCTATGTAGCCGTAAATTTTGATGATGGAATAGTAGACTCCAAGGTCCTAAACATGATAAAGAATATGAGCTACCTTCCTAGTCCTGGTCTTGGAAAGGGTAAGGCAAGTGTGAAAGCTTCTAGACTTTAAGACTCAAGCTTCCAAGAAAGGGTTAGGGTATGAAGAAGCTAGCAAAATGTTCAGTTAAAGAAGAATGAGAAGATGTGCTTCCTACCACTTGAAGAGATTTTTGTCAAAGCTCCAGACATGGGACCACTCCAAGGGAAGCTCAAGCCAGTCATGTCCATGGGAAAGTTAATCTCGGGTTTTGAGATTTTTACTAATGTTGCCGAACTGGTAAAACAAGTGAAGAAAGAGCTCATCCTGCCAATTGACAAGAAGCCCAATTCGGAAGGAAAGAAGGATGTTGTCCTGAAAGCTGAGAAAACTCTCAAGGAGATTGTTGTTCTGGTTGAAGAAAGTTTGAAGATGTTCTGCTTTATGATTTTGAGAATAATGATTTTGATTTTGATTTTAATTTTAATTTGTCTACTTTGTATGAGGATGATGATGTTTTCTTTTCAAAAATGAATGCAATAAAGTCTGATTTTGCTTGCTTGTGTGATGTTTTTCTTGATGGTTGCATACATTCAAATAGTAGTTACATGAGCATTTTTAATATTAACTCTTTTGATACACAATCATTACATTTGGGAACAATCAATAATCCTAAAAACATTAGCATAGCATCCAACCTTACTCCTGATGAGAGAGAGAGATTTGGAAAAATATTTAAAAAAAGATGAAGAGGTTTTTTCTTGGTCTTATTAGGATATGCACGGAATGGATCGAGACATAGCCAAGCAACTAATTCCTACCTACACTCACATGAAACCTGTCAAACAAAAGCTTAAATGGTTAAGATCATAATGGACTGAATTGGTTAAAGAAGAGGTCACTAAAGAAATACAAGTAAAGTTCCTTGAAGTGATAGATTATCCAGATTGGCTAGCCAACATAGTACCCGTGCCAAAGAAAAATGGAAGAATTAGGGTCTATGTAGACTATAGAGACTTGAACAAAGTTTCCATTAAAGATGATTTTCCTTTACCCTATATAGATGTCCTTATTGATAGTGCAGCTTCTAGCATGCTACACTCGTTTGTAGATGGATTTTTTGAATACAACCAAGTGTTAATGGTCCAAGAGGATAAAACCAAAACTACCTTCATTACTACATGGGGCATATTTTGTTATAGGGCGATACCGTTTGGGTTAAAGAATACTGGAGCAACCTACCAAAGGATGGCTACTACTTTATTTCATGATATGATGCACAAAGAAGTCAAGGTCTACGTCGATGATATGATGGTAAAGTTGGATACAAGGGAACAACACTTCCAAAACATAGAGTTATTCTTCGAGAGAGCAGTAAAGTATATGCTAAGGTTAAACCCAAAGAAGTGTGTATTTGGGGTTACTTTAGGCAAGTTATTGGGACACGTGACCAGGTTAAGGAAATTAGAGATATGCCAACCCCAAAGAAGGAGAGAGAAGTTCAAGGGTTTATTGGTAGGTTACAATACATTAGCAGGTTCATAGCAAAACTCATCATGATCTATGAACCTATATTCAAATTGCTTAAAAAGAATCAGCTAGTGGAGTGGAATGAAGAATGTCAAAAGGCCTTTGAACGTATAAAGGAGTATCTACTAAATCCACTTGTTTTGAAACAACCTAAACCTAGTAAACCTTTATTACTATACTTAGCAGCAGAGGAAAAGTCTATAGGAGCTATGCTAGCCCAAGCAGATGAGTCAGGGGTTGAGCACACAATCTACTATTTGAGTAGAAAGCTCCTACCTTATGAGATTAAGTATAGTATCATTGAAAAGACTTGTATAGTTGTAGTTTGGTCTTCTAAGAAGTTGCAACATTACTTCCAATCTTATAGTGTGCAAGAAATTTTCAGGTTGGATCCAGTGAAGTATTTAAGGGAGACATCCTCTTTGATCAAAAAATATGGTCGATGGTTAAATTTTTGAAGAATTTGAGATTGAGTATGTAACCAGAAAAACAATCAAAGGTAGAACGGTAGCAGAATTTTTGGCTTAGCAACTGTAGACCCTTAATTTTTAACCTAGTCCGGTCCAATATATTTTGTTTAGTCCAAAATAATTTTTGTGTTGTCTAATATATTTTAATTGGTCCAAAATGATTTTTGTTATCTTAATTAAATAATTTTTGCTTTATTATCTAATTTTTATTAATAAAAAATAAAAATAAACAAATAAAAATAAAAATAAAAATCGGCAATGGAAAAATCGGCGACGAAAAAATCATCGCAGAAAATTCCAGCGCGGGCTTGGCCGTGGGCCATTTTGCCTGCTGGAGTTTCCTACGGGCAAATTGGCCTACAGGCCGATTCCCCACCCCTTACCACAGCCAACTGCGGCAAATTATTTTGCCAATGCAATTTTTCCGCAGCAGTTTTTTTTCGCCAGCGAAATTTTTTGACGCAAATTTTCCAAAACTTAATACAATTAGGTTTCGGTTTCCTTTTCTTATTCTATAATGTATGCCGTGAGCAACTAGGAAAAAAATTTTAAAAAAAAACTTCTATAAACAGCACGGAAAAGGGGAGGAGAAATTGGTGACTGAGAGTGCGTAGGAAAACATGGAAACTTTAAAAATTCCTTCTGGCAGTGGATTTAATCGGACTTTGGAGGGAGTAAACAAGCAATTCAAACAATTCAAAGGCATGAAAAGCTTGTCTTTGATCTTGTTCATCCAAGAAGCAATTTTTTGGGTGTAACTCACAAATCAATGTTTGAGCTCCTAAATTATTTTTTTTTCACAGTGGCTTAATTCAACTAATTGTGGCTTTCAAAATCAAAATCCCAGAACTTTAATTTAGCTTTTCAAAAGTTAAAAATACTAATTCGTTGCTTTATTTTCCAAAGAATTTACAGTTATTAATTTAGTTTCTTCAAAACTCCAAAACCCTAATTTACTTTCCAAATCATCAAAACCCTTAAATTATATTCAGTTTCTTTCCAAAAGCCTTAAAAACTACTTTTTTTTTCTTTAAAAACTTTAAATCATTTGTTTATTTTCATAAAACTTCATAAAACCATCAAATTGATTTTTAAACCCTAAAAGCTTCATGCATCCACCGAAAACCCTAATTTTAAATCACTAAACCCTAACTCAACTCCAAACCTAAAATAGTGAACACTAACCCTTTAAAGCCTTAAACCCTAATTTTTTTTATAAACCCTAATCCTTTAAAACCTTAAAAACCATATCAATACAAATATTATAATTTTGCACAATAAGCTTGAAATCATTATTTAAAACCACAAACCAAAAATATTTTAAAGTTTCCAAAACCCTAGTTTCCTGATTTCAACATTCAAACCTTAATTTGTTTAATCAAATTGTCTTACCAACCTTTTAAAACATAAAATCCTTAATTTATTTTAATTCTTTAAAAAGTCACAGTAGCTTAAACTCATGAAAATCCAAAACCCTAAACATATGAAATAAAGGATCCTAAATGGAAACAGTAGCTATAACTTAGATTTTTTTATTTGCCTTATTCAATTCCATATTTAATTATGCTTTGATTTATTTCATATGCTTTAATTTATTTAAGTTCAATACTTGATTTATTTAATTTATCATGAATGGATGTTTACTTTCTATTGATGTTTAATATCTTTGATGAATGATTTATTTATGATGAATGAGTATTCACTTTTATCAATTTATTTAGATTTCTACATGTTGTAAGAGGTATGTTTCCACTTGGTGGGTACCTCATTGGTTAAATATCTTGTAATTTAATTTCCTTTTCTATTTTAGAACCTATGTAAAGGACATGTTTCTACCTTTCGGTGGGTGTCCTATTTAGGCATGTGATGTAAGGGCATGTTTCCATCTTCGGATGGGTGTCCATTTATTTGATTTGTTTTGCTTGGACCTTGCTTTGATTTTAATATAATGATGCTTTCTTTTAATTATTGTGTGTAATATGGATAATGTTGTTATATTTAAGAATTTTATAATATTAAGACCTGTAAAAGAGGCCGGTTCTAATAAACTGGGCTTTGTGGGGCTGTTGGGCCATTTCTCACCTTCCCCAAATATACCCAACTTTCCGAACCCATTAGGGGGTTGGAGATTCCTTTGGAATCGAGTCATCCACCCCTTTCTTTTTTCTCGGCCCGTCTGAGTGGCGACTCCATTTTCTCCAGACTTTGGCAAGAACCATTCCACTGAGAATGGGGGCAAAAATCCCCTCTCACAGTGGCGACTCCACTTGGGATAAGAGAAGTTGATTCCGTTGGTCTTTATATTATTATATTATTTCTTATAATGATATTATCCATTGCACCATCTTAGATTGCATCATGTGCGTGAGTTGGGATGCCCGTGTTACCCGTGTTATGTTATGTAAGGGATACCATACTTTCACTCAAGTTATGGAGATTGAGCATGGCATAACCACTCATAGCATCATACCATTTGGTATATACTTGCTATGGGAACCTAAGCCGTTTAACCCGAAGACTAAAGCTCATGTAATTGGCCTAGTTACTTTCCTTAGGTTTTTACCCCAAATGCATGTTGTTTGACTATGGTTCATTTATCTTGGCTTAAATCATGGCTTATTTGGTTTGTTCTTTTTCTAATATGACCTAAGTATACTGTAAGCTCAAAAAAAATTTTTCTTTAAAGTCCAAAAGACCAAAGCTATTTTAAAAATTTTTCAAGATGGTCTTTGGACATAAGACTTTTCTAAAAACAAATAAAAAATTCTTTGGCCCATGGCCCAAATACTAAGCCCAAAATCCATTTTTTTAAAATCTTTTTTCACCCAACCTTTTCTTACAAAGATCTTACAAATATTCAGGTCAATTATGAAATACCAAAAATCAATTGTGAGCCTAATTTATACTAAGAATAATTAATCATGGGCTTATTTTTGGCATGAATCATTAGTTACCTTTTTCAAGTGAGAAATCTATTTATAATAAACCTCTTAATTTAGTTTTAATCCAATATAGCATAAAAGCTACTATAGTTGGTTAAATGGATTAAAACCTAATTAATGGGAATTACTATGAATGGATTTCGATTTTTGAAAATATAACTATTGGTTGAAACGTCCGAGGGAATTATTCAAAAGCAAGATACCCCATGCTGGTATTTTGTTAACCATATACCTAGGAAAAGAGACTCGCCATTCGTGTATGGATGTTATAAGGTTGGAAAGAACGTCCTAATTATCTTTCTTCATTGATTGTTCGTGCATACATGCATACATGCATAAATTCGCATCTCATGTCATTGATCCTCTCTGGCTCACAGCCATGGATTACAATAGTTCTAAAGCTTACAACAATCCGACCTACGTCGGAGATGAAGTATCTAGCAACGACTCAATCACTTGCTCACCAAAAACAATGGAGCCCGAACAAATTCAAAGGATGGTGGATGAGGCCCTCAATGCCAAGATGGAAGAAATAAAAGAGGCCCTAGCTGAGACCATGAAGAACCAATTGACTGCAATCTTAGAGAATCATACCGAGGCATCTGCTAGCACTAAGAAGCCAAGGGACAAAGGGAAGACTAAAGTTGGTGAAGTGGTTTTTGATGATGAAAAAGTGATCATTGATGATGATGATGATTGGGCTCAATACTACCAAGATATTCAAGAGAAGAAGAAAGAACCGAAGGTTGTTGAGAAAGCAACTATTGAAAAGACTGAAACATCCGATGTTGAAAAGATAATTGCTGATTTAGAAAAGAAATTTGAGAAGAAGTTGAAAACCAAGGAGATTTCCGAGATTGTACATCAAGTCCAGTACAAGTTCAAGATGCCATCCTTTGCAAAGTACAATGGCACCAGAAATCCTCATCTCCATGTGAAACAGTATATCACTGCCATGCAGTCTGCCCGAGCTACTAAGGCTCAAACCCTAAGGTACTTTATGCTCTCATTAGACCCTGTTGTCCAAAACTGGTTCAATACCTTAGATGATGGAACACAAAAGAGTTGGGATCTGCTTTACAAAGTCTTCATCCAGCAATATGGGTATAATGTCGAGTTAGAAGTTACCTTAATGGAAGTAGAGTCCATTTGGCAAAGGCCGAATGAGAATTTTGTAGATTATGTCAAGAGATGGAGAAACAAGGCCTCTTTACTCAAGAAGAGGCCTGATGAATCTGATCAAATAAGGATGATTGTGAGAGGGGTGTTGCCTAATCTTCATGAGAGGATGTCTCATACACTCATCCATGACTTCAAAGACCTTCTTCAAGCTGGTTTGCAAATTGAAGAATGGGAAAGGAAGAAGAGCCGTTTTGCAACAAAAAGGAATGAGAAAAGGAGCTATCAATCTGGTAGCCAAAGCATGCAAAAGGCTGTCGGTGTTAATGCTACTAATGAAGGAGAGAGGAGACAATTTTTGGAATTAGAAAAACCTATGTCTTGGGTTCTCAATAAGCTTCAAAGAAAGGGATTGTTACAACCCTTAAATCCTCGTCCTTTGCTTAACCCTCTCCCACCTAATTCTGACACCAAAGCATTTTGTCAATTTGACCAAATGCAAGGACATGACATGGATAGATGTGTGAGGTTGAGACATGAGATTCAAAATCTAATTGATAATGGGAAGCTACCCGAGCCCAACAACCCAAACACCAAAGACAACCCATTGCCAAAATTCAATAGGGTACCACCACCGGCAACCTTCATGATTGGAGGAGGTTTGCATGAGGACTTTGTCATGTCTTCTTTTCAAGATGTGGGTGGAGAAGCAACCAAAGAAGAAGAGGCATTTGTCAAAATTGAACAAGATATGATGGGTGGAGAAATAGCAATTTGTGTTGTCAATGGGTTTTGGGATTCAAGTGATAGTGATGATGATGTTGTACCCAAGAAGGAGGAGTGGACTTGGTCCAAGCCTAAAGAAGACGAGGTGATAAACACTAGATCCAGTAAGTCTTATGCAAGGCCATCACCTAAGGAGGTAGAAACTAATAAGGGAAAGGAAGTTGAAGTAGAAGAAGATGATGCTGTTCTCAAGCAATTGAAAAGAACCCAAGCAAGTGTTAGCATTTGGAACTTATTAGCTACTTCTAAAAAGCACCGAGAAACTATGGCCAAAGCCTTAGCTAGCATGTCAATTTCTACCACCACAACACCGGAGGAGTTGATCAACTTCATAAAAATTGGGGAAGTAATGAAATGTGAAGAGGTTCAAGAAAAGAATGAAGTTAATATGGAAGCAGTTTCTTTTTTGGATACGGACTTACCAGAGGAGGGGAGAGACCACATCCACCCTCTTTTTATCAAAATACAAGTCAAGGGGAAGAGGACTCCTTGTGTTATGGCCGATGATGGGTTCGCCATAAATGTTTGTCCACTTAAGATACTGCCAAAGCTAGCCATGTCGATAAGAGATATAAACCCGACCGAGGTAACGATTTGTGCTTATGACAACACTAAGAGGCATGCCAAAGGGACTTTCAAAGCGGCTGTCAAGGTTGGTCCAATTGAATCTATTGTTGAATTTTTTGTTTTGGACATACCGGTTACCTTCACCTTGCTCTTGGGGCAGCCATGGTTTCATCCTCTTGGTAGATTTGTTTCCACCCTTCATCAAAAGATCAAGTTCCCCAATGGAGACGAGCATTGTTAATGCTTTAATGATTGAGAGGCCTCTCAATGGTTTTCAAGTAGCTGTAATTTCTGATGATGAAGTGGTGGACTCCAAAGTCTTGAATATGATGAAGAACATAAACTACCTTCCCGGAGCTGGTCTTGGAAAGGGTAAGGCCGGTTTGACAAAGGTACCAGATTTTAGAACTCAAACTTCCGAGAAGGGGTTGGGATATGATAAAGATAATGATGTTCAGCCAAACAAGAGTGAGAAGATGAGCTTCCCACCACTTGAAGAGATTTTTGTCAAAGCCCCAGATATGGGACCACTCCAAGGAAAGCCTGAGCCAATCATATTCATGGGTAAGTTAATCCCAGGTTTTGAAATTTTTGCAGATGTTGCCGAGCTAGTGGAACAAGTGAAGAAAGAACTCACCCTGCCAACCAGTAAAGAATCCAATCCGAAAGAGAAGAATGAAGCTATCATGAAAGCCGAGAAGACTCCAGAAGAGATTGTTGCCCTGGTAGAAGAAAAGTTGGAAGACATCCTGCTTTATGATTCTAAGAACAATGATTTTGATTTTGATTTTAATTTGTCTGCTTTGTATGAGAATGGTGATGTTTTCTTTTCCAAAATGAATGCAATAAAGTCTGATTTTGCTTACTTGTGTGATGTTTCTCTTGATGGTTGCATGCATTCAAATAGCAGTTACATGAGAATCTTTAATATTAATTCTATTAACACACAATCATTAAATTTGGGAACAACTGAAAATCCTAAAAACATTAGCATAGCATCCGACCTTACTCCTGATGAAAGAGAGAGATTTGAAAAAATATTCAAAAAATATGGTGAAGTATTTGCCTGGTCTTATGAAGATATGCCGGGGATAGATTGAGACATAGCCGGGCATCATATCCCTACTTACACTCACATAAAACCTGTCAAACAAAAGCTTAGGCGACTAAGACCTGAGTGGTCTGAATTGGTTAAAGAAGAGGTCACCAAGCAAATGCAAGTGAAGTTCCTTAAAGTAATAGAATACCCAGATTGGCTAGCCAACATATTACCTGTGCCCAAGAAAGATGGGAGGATAAGGGTCTGCGTTGACTATAGAAATTTAAACAAGGCTTCCCCTAAGGATGATTTTCCTTTACCTCATATAGATGTTCTCATTGATAGTGCAGCCTCTAGTGTGCTACACTCGTTTGTAGATGGATTTTTCGGATACAATCAAGTGTTAATGGCCCAAGAGGATAAAGCCAAAACTACTTTCATTACTACATGGGGTATATTTTGTTATAGGGTGATGCCATTCGGCTTAAAGAATGCTGGAGCAACCTACCAAAGGATGGCCACCACACTATTTCATGACATGATGCACAAAGAAGTTGAAGTATATGTTGATGATATGATGGTTAAGTCGGATACAAGGGAGCAACACTTCCAAAACTTAGAATTATTCTTCGATAGAACTTTGAAATATAAGCTAAGATTAAACCCAAAGAAGTGTGTATTCGGTGTTACTTCAGGCAAATTATTGGGACATGTGATTGGTCCAAATGGTATTGAGATTGATCCTGACAAAGTTAAAGCAATCAGGGATATGCCAGCCCCTAAGACGGAGAGAGAAGTTCGGGGATTTATCGGTAAATTACAATATATTAGCAAATTTATAGCAAAGCTCACAACAATCTGTGAGCCTATCTTCAAGTTGCTTAGAAAGAATCAGCCGGTCGTATGGAATGAAGAGTGTCAAAAGGCCTTTGAGCGAATAAAAGAGTATTTACTGAATCCACCTATTTTAAAACCACCTAAACCCGGCAAACCTCTATTACTATACTTAGCAGTAGAAGAAGAGTCAATAGGAGCCATGCTAGCCCAAGCAGATGGGTCAGGGATTGAGCATGCAATTTACTATTTGAGTAGAAAGCTCCTACCTTATGAAATTAAGTATAGTATCATCGAAAAGACCTGTATAGCTGTGGTTTGGTCTTCTAAGAAGTTGCGGCATTACTTTCAATCATATAGTGTGCAAGCAATTTCCAGGTTGGACCCAATGAAGTACTTAAGGGAGACACCTTCTTTGATTGGAAAATATGGTCGATGGTTGATAATATTAGAAGAATTTGAGATTGAGTATGTAACCAAGAAAACAATCAAAGGTAGAGCGGTGGCAGAATTCCTGGCCCAACAACCATTATCAGATAGTGAAGAGGTAATCTTGGAATTTCCAGATGAACATTTAGAAACAATTGAAGTACAAGGGTGGAAAATGTATTTTGATGGAGCAGTGAACAGGAAAGGAGCAGGTTTGGGAGTTATACTAGAATTGCCCGAAGGAGAACTCATCCCTTTGGCCAAAAACTTGAAATTTAGGGTAACCAATAATATGGTGGAATACGAAGCTTGTATTTTCGGTTTGGAAACCCTAATGATAATGAAGGTGGATAAGGTGGAAGTTTTTGGCGATTCATTGCTAGTTGTATCCCAAGTAAATGGAGAATGGGAGTTGAAAGAATAAAAATTGAAACCATACCACCATTACTTGACCATGATGAAGAAGAAATTTAAGGAGTGTAGGTTTATACACCTATCAAGGGAAGAAAATCAGATGGCTGATGCCCTGGCCACATTGGCTTCGGTATGGGAAAACCCCATTAGCCTATTCTTTAAGCCTCTAATCTTGACCAGTTCATCAACTCCTTACTATGATTATGAAACAATCATGGAAATTGATACAGACCATGATGCGTGATATGATACTATAAGACAATTTTTGGAGGAAAGAGAATACCCGCCGGGGGCAACAAAGAAAGAGAGAAGAGCCATAAGGTGGTGGTCATTGCGATACATCACCTTCCATGAGGAGTTATATCAAAGATGACCTGATGGAGTGCATTTAAGATGTTTAAGAAAACCTGAAGTGGACCGTATCATGTCAGATATACATGTGGGAAGTTGCGGTCTTCACATGAATGGTTTGGCCCTAGTTAAGAAGATTATTCGACAAGGTTACTACTGGTTGACTATGGAGAAAGATTATATTGAGTTTGTAAAGAAGTGACAGCAATGTCAGATGTATGGTAACTTGAATCACATGCCTTCTGAAGAATTGCATTCTATGTCTTCACCCTGGCCATTTGCCACCTGGGGTATCGACATTATAGGAGAGATACATTCGAAAGCTTCAAACGGTCACCGATTCATTGTGGTAGCAGTAGATTATTTTTCAAAATGGGTCAAAGCTGAATCCTTCAATAAACTGGGTGCAAGCCAAATGGCTAGGTTTATTGAAAAGAACCTCATCTGTAGATATGGGGTCTCGCATAGTGTGGTATCAGACAATGGGGTACAGTTTCAAGGAGGAGTTAAGGATTTATTCTCGAAATACCAAATCCATCATCATCGATCTTCTCCTTATAGACCAAAGGCTAATGGCACCATGGATGCAATGAAAAAGACAATTAAGCAAATTCTGTCCAAGATGACCAAGACTTACAGGGATTGGTCAGAGATGCTTCCCTTTGCTTTGTGGGGATATAGGAAAAGTCTGCAAACACCTACTGGAATGACGCCTTTCTCTTTGGTTTATGAGATGGAAGTAGTATTGCCAATTGAAATAGAAATTAAGTCATTGAGAGTAGTCTTGGAAGCTGAACTGCCTGAAACAGAATGGGTAGCAAGCAGATACATACAATTAGCTCTATTAGAAGAGAGAAGATTAAAGGCACTATATCATCACCAACTGTATCAAAAGAAGATAGCTCGTGCCTATAATAGAAAGGTTAAAATCAAAAAATTCAGAGTTGGGGATTTGGTGTTGAAGCAATGTAAACCTAATGTATCTGATCCAAGAGGGAAGTTCAAACCTAGCTGGGAAGGGCCATATGTCATGAAACAAGTCATGAATAAAGGTGCGGTGAAGTTATCAGACATGGACAGGAATGAATTTAGTGACCCAGTAGGTTGAAGAGGTTTTATGTATGATAGAAAAAAGAAGGGAAAAAAGAGGTTGAAAACCCAAAAAGGGCGGCCTAGGCAAAAGTTAGAGTAGTCCACTAGTTCTGAAAACCCGAAAGGGCGGACTAGGCAACAATTAGGGCTAAATGAGAGAAAATCGTCAATTAGAAAACCCGAAAGGGCCAATTGTCAACAGGAGTAATCTTGTGTACGCTAGCTTTATGTTTGGTTGTTCCTTAATTTAATAAAATAGAATTAATGTTAAAATTGTTCTATGTGCACTATTATAAGTATTCGACCAGATATGGATGAAATAAATAAACACAATAGCAAAAGGTGATGACAAATTATAAATGGAAAAGAAGAATCTTTTATTACTTTATTTTTTCATCCTAACAATACACTTTCTAAATTGACAAATGTAAAATCTATGGCAGTCGATAAGTGTAACGTGCAGGCCAGCTTTGCCTCATCCGATCCAAGTAGGCATTAGTAAAGCAAGGCATGTCTAAGTCGGGAGCAAAGTCAGGATCACGAGGCTCAGCTCCATACTGACGCCCAAGTCGGCGAGGATCATAGCATGTTGTGAGCGGGGATTTTCGCCCTCACTCCCGGTGGAATGGTTCTTGTGACTTCGGCACTATTTAGACTCGGGGCCTTAGAGAACACGGACCTAAGTCTTGAGAAAATGGAGTTGCCACCCGGACAGGCCGGGAAAAAAGAAAGGGGTGGATGACTCGATTCCTAAGGAATCCCCAACCCCTTAATGGGTTCGAAAAGTTGGGTACGTGTGGGGAAGGTGAGAAATGGCCCAGCACCCCCACAACGCCCGGTTCATTGGAACCGGCCTCCTTTACAGGTCTTAATATTATAAAATTCTTAAATATAACAATATTATCCGTATTACACACAATATTTAAAATAAAGCATCATTATATTAAAATCAAAGCAATGTCCAAACAAAGCAAATAAATGGACACCCATCCGAAGATGGAAACATGTCCTTACATCACACACCTAAATAGGACACCCACCAAAAGGTAGAAACATGCCCTTTATATTAGTTCTAAAATAGAAAAGCAAATTAAATTACATGATATTTAACTAATGAGGTACCCACCAAGTAGAAACATACCTCTTACAACATTTGGAAGTCTAAATAAATTGATAAAAGTAAATAACCATTCATAATAAATAAATCATTCATCAAAGGTATTTAAATATCAATAAAAAGTAAACATCCAGCCATGATAAATAAAATAAACCAAGTATTGAACTTAAATAAATTAAAGCATATAAAATAAATCAAAGCATAATCAAATATAGAATTGAATAAAGAAAATAAAAAGTCCAAATTATATCTACTATTTCCATTTAGATTTCTTTATCTCATGTGTTAAGGTTTTGGGAATTTCATAAGTATAAGCTACTGTGACTTTTTTATGGAATTAAAATAGATTGAAGTTTTATGTTTTAAAAGGTTGGTAAGACACTTTGATTAAACAAATTAAGGCTTAAATGATGAAATCATGAAACTAGGGTTTTAGACACTTTAAAATACTTTGATTTATGATTTTCTGTTATTGGGTTTCTAAGCTACTGTGTAAATTTAATCTACTTATGGTTTTATGGTTTTTAATGTTTTAAAAGAATTAGGGTTCATAAAAATTAGGGTTTAAAGTTTTAAAAGGATTAGGGTTCATTATTTTGAATTTTGGAAGTTGAATTTGGGTTTAGTATTTTTGGAATTTAGGGTCACGGGTGGTGAATTAATTTTTAGGAATTTGGAAATCAATTTGATAATTTCATGAAGTTTTATGAATTTAAACAAAAAAATTAAAGTTTTTATAAGTAGAAAAGATGTTTTTTAAGGTTTTTCGAATGAAATAGAACCTACTTTAAAATTTTAAAAGAAACAGAATTTAAATCTTAGTTTTGTTGAAAAATATGTTCAATTAGAGTTTTAAGATTTTTAAGAAGTAAAAATAACAATTTTAAACCTTTTGGAAGATAAACCAACGAAATAAAGCTTTTATCTTTAAAAAAACTAATTTCAAATTCTAAGATTTTAGATTTTGAAAAAAAAAAGCAAATTCCTAGTTTTAGCTACTGTGTAAAAAAATAAAGAAATTAGAATTTCATACCTTCTTTTGTAAGTTGCACCAAAATTGCTTCTTGGATGAACAATCTCAAAAGACCAACCTTTTTGCCTTTTCTTTTCTTAAATCGTGTTTCTGCCCCTTTTAAAATCAATTCAATTCAAGCTTTTTCCTTTATGGATTTGGATTTTCTTTTTCCAAGCTACTGTTGGATTTTTTTTTTGCCCCCTCAAATTAGTTGCCTTTGGTACTTATTTATAATGGTTTGAGGTTGTTTATTCCTAATTAGTTAAGGTAAGTAATATTAATAAGAAAAGAAACTGAAACCTAATTGGATTAGGTTTTGAAAAATTTGTGTCAGAAAATTTACGCTGCCTAAAAAAAATTCTGCCGTAGAAAACTGCGGCAGTGGCGAGGTCGGTGGGCTTGCAGGTGACTTGCCCGTAGGAAATTCCTACTGGCAAGCTACTTCGCTCGCAGGAAAATCCTGCGAGCGAAATAGCAAAGTGATTTCGCCCGCAGGAATTTCCTGCGGGCGAATTGCCCACGGCCTGTGCAACTATTTTTTCGCTGCCGATTTTTTCGACTCCGATTTTTTTATTTTTTTGTTTATTTTTATTTTTTATTAATAAAAATTAGATACTAAAGAAAAAATTATTTGACAAAAATTATTTTTGACCAATTAGACAACAAAAATCATTTTGGACTAAATAAAACATATTGGACTGGATTGGGTCAAAATTAAGGGTCTATAGTTTGCCCCCTGCTTGAATGATCTGAAACTTTAGTGAAAGAGAGTGAAAAGCAATAAGACTTAATTTTTGATGAAACGGTTGAGGTTTTGGGTTCTGGACCCTGTTTGAGTTCTTGACTCAAGGGTAAATTCTAGGTTCTAGACCTAAGGAAAATTTGGATTCTGGACCCGGTTCGAGTTCTAGACTCAAGGATAATTCTAGGTTCTGGACCTAAGGAAAATTTGGGTTCTGGATGCGGTTTGAGTTCTGGACTCAAGGATAATTCTAGGTTCTGGACCTAAGGAAATTTGGGTTCTGGATCCGAGCTAAGTTCTAGACTTAAAAATAATTCTAGGTTCTGGACCTAATGGTAAACTTGGGTTCTGGATCCGGTTTGAGTTCTAGACTCAAGGATAATTCTAGGTTCTGGACCTAAGAAAAATTTGAGTTCTGGACTCAAGGATAATTCTAGGTTCTGGACCTAAGGAAAATTTGGGTTCTGGACCCGAGCTACGTTCTAGACTTAAAAATAATTCTAGGTTCTGGACCTAATGGTGAACTTGGGTTCTGGACCCGGTTTGAGTTCTGGACTCAAGGATAATTCTAGGTTCTGGACCTAAGGAAAATTTGGGTTCTGGACCCAGTTCGAGTTCTGGACTCAAGGATAATTCTAGGTTCTAGACCTAAGGAAAATTTTGGGTTCTGGACCCGAGAGATTTGGATACTTGATCCTAAACTAGACTCGGATACTCGATCCTATCTGGATTTGGATACTCGATCCTAAACTGATTTGATTTGGGTACTTGGACCCAATATTGGGCACTTGGATCCGAGATTGGGCACTTGGACCCAAGATTGGGTACTTGGACCCGAGATTCATTTGATTTGGGTACTTGGACCTAAGATTGGGCACTTGGATCCAAGATTGGGCACTTGGACCCAAGATTGGGTACTTGGACCCGAGCTTGAATTGATTTGGGTACTTGGACTCGGGATTGGGTTGAATTCAATTTGGGTACTTGGACTCGATATTGGGTACTTGGACCCGAGAATGAATTCGACTAACCTTTTATCAGTTGAGAAGTCTGACTGCTCCGGATGTTCTATGCATTGTGATTCTTCACCCTCAGAATGGATCTTCACCCTCGGAGATCGAGTCTTCACCCTTGAAAATGGATCTTCATCCTTGGAGATCTGGGTCTTCTTTGTTCTTTGAAGATGGGAGTGACACGGCCAGTGGCTTGGCCGTGTCTCCTGGGTGTGTCAGCTTCTGTGTCTTTTCTTTGGTTTTTCTTTGTTCTAGGCTTAGGATGGGACACGGCCAGTGGCTTGGCCGTGTTGCTTGCCAGTGTCACCTACTGTTTCTTTTCTTTCTTTGCTTAGTCCTTCTTGACTTTGTCCTTTAGGTGAGACATGGCCAGTGGCTTGGCCGTGTCACCTGCCTGTGTCATATTCTGCCAAAATTTCTTTTGAGGTGACACGGCTAAGCTCGATTTGGCTTGGCCATGTCTTGCTTGATTCATGCTCTTCTTTCCTTGTTTTGATCTTCCAAGGGAGTTTTTTGCACTTTAACCACTTTTCCCTTGCAACTGCTTTTTCTTTCTTTGATTCTTTAATGATTGTTGCAGGCTATTGGCTCGTTTGATCATGAGGCTGGACCTTCTTTCACTACCCCTTCGTTTGCTCATTCTAGCCTGCCGGATACTCCATCTCATCCGCAGAGTATCTATGTGAACTACCTGGTACGTTCCTCATTTCATAAAAGTTTATGCTATATGTATGCATGATTATGTATGCTCTTACCTTTTTCCTTCTTGGCTCACAGCGGATGCTCAAAGAACAAAATAAGTAACATCAAGAAGAATTGGCTGCAAGTCGTCAGCAAGCTTCTCATTTTGAAAGTTTATATCATCAATTCAATCAAAATTTTTGTGACTTCCTATTTCAAGGAATGAGGGATCCCGGTGCTTCTTCATCGAGAGGCCCCCAGACTGATGACCATGAGATCCTTTCGTCTGCTTCTGATGAGGACCATGACAAATCAGAACTCCAAGGCAATAGGGATTTTAGTGCTTCTGCTTCGGATGATCCCGGGATGAGTAATATGCCCCCTCCTCCAACAGGCGACGACTTTTTCAAGTCTTTATTTGGTGACCTACCACCACCCTCTTAGTGATATATAAATATTGTAGCAATTATAAAACATTGTACAATAATGAAAAATATATAATTTTCCTCTTTACTGTAATCTTTTTTTTGGCATATTTTTTCGTTACTGCCAAATTTTTTTTTCTTTTTTTTTTGTTTTTTTTCGTTACTGCAAAAATTATTTTTTTATTATTATATTTTTATATATGTAGTACATCATAATTAATATCTACTTCTTTTGTTAAACCAAATCCAAAGTGGAAAAAGAAATTGTGACCACTTCTTTTCCTTATGCCATATGGTCTTATCCTTTCCCATCATCTTTTCCATTTCACTTTTGGAAAAGGTTTATTTTCTTCTATATAAATCACCTTGCATGCCATATTTCAATTCATAAACCAGAAATCTCTCTCTTTCAACGTGAAGACTCCCTTTAGCAATTTTGGTTCCCCTTTATTCATCAACCATGACCGAGCACCATTTAAAGAAAATAAAAATTCTATTTAAGAATATGGATGCCAACCATTGGAAGCAAATTTCATGGTCAAAGCTTGATGTTTTAAAATGCTTTCAAAATGTCAAATTGGACCACTCCTTCTTACATGTCATGGCTTCCCTGTGGGATACGGATTCTAGGGTATTTAGAATTAATGGCTTTGAAATGTGTCCCTTGATTGAAGAATTTGAGGCCATCCTTGGACATCCTAATAATCAACAAATGGCATTACACACATTGATTTCCAAAACTCAACAGAAGATGCAGATGTTATTTCATATTTCGAAACCCAAGATTCTTCGGTTGATGAGAGGTGAAAAAATTATACTTGCTCCTTTGATTGACTTTTGTTTCTCTCATTTGGCTCCTACTAAGGCATGGGGATGCATGCTTTATCTTTGCTTGCTCGGCCAATTCTTGCTTGTTTCGTCTGACGGTGATATTAATCCATGAGTATTGGATATTATGGACCAAATGGAAGGAGGCTTGTCGCTGGTACATGTGATTTTAGCCGAGACCTTAGTTGGATTAGACCGATTTAAATCGGGATTGTCAAAGAGACTGACTGGGAGTCCGTTGCTACTTCAGGTAATTACCTAAACTGCCCTTTCGGGTTTTTCATTTAGGTTTTTTCTTTTTTTATATATATATATTTTTATTGCTATAACTTTTGCCTAGTCCTCCCCATGCGGGTTTTCGGAACTAGCGAGCTGTCCTAATTTTTGCTTAAGCTGCCCTTACGGGTTTTCAACTTAGCGGACTCTTTTTTTTTTAACTTAATTCTTTCTTCACGTATTTGGCTTTAGGAGCATCTCTGTTTGCTTGATACTCCCTCCATGGATTTTGCCAGATACCTGCCATGTCATTATTCTGCTAGGAAGCTACTCCATCCTGCTTCTTTATATGCAGACTTGGTCGACTGGATCCACTCACGCTATGAAGTCAATGTCCGGCTGTTGGTAACTTAGTGGAAGATTTCTCGTATCACCATGCGGACATACTTGATGTACATTCCCCTTGCTACTCTTCATCAAGGTACATGCTATGATCCTCGCCGACTTGGGCGTCAGTATGGAGCTGAGCCTCGTGATTCTGACTTTGCTCTTGACCTAGACATGCCTTACTTGACTGAAGCCTACTTGGATCGGCTGAGGCAAAGCTGGCCTGCACGTTACACTTATCAACTGCCATAGCTTTTACATTTGTCAATTCAAAAAGTGTTTTGTTAGGATGAAAAATAACTAAAGTAATAAAAGATGCTTCTTTTCCATTTATAATTTGTCATCACCTTTTGCAATTATGATTATTTATTTCATCCATATCTAGTCAAATACTTATAACAATGCACATAGAATAAATTTAATCATTAATTCTATTTTATTAAATTGGGGAACAACCAAACATAAAGCCAGCATACACAAGATCACTCCTATTGCCAATTAGCCCTTTCGAGTTTTCTAATTGACGATTTTCTCTCATTTAGCCCTAATTGTTGCCTAGCCCTCCCTTTCGGGTTTTCGGAACTAGCGGACTACTCTAACTTTTT
Source organism: Garcia nutans (assembly GCA_947685225.1). Classification (NCBI taxonomy): domain Eukaryota; kingdom Viridiplantae; phylum Streptophyta; class Magnoliopsida; order Malpighiales; family Euphorbiaceae; genus Garcia; species Garcia nutans. Next base: position 26,401,073 of record CANTUV010000009.1, on the reverse strand, counting down.
CCTAACTGCCCTTTTTGGGTTTTCAACCTAGCGAGCTCTTTTTTTTATTTTTTATCATACATAAAACCTCTTCAACCTGTCAATGTTTACTGGCTCGTTAAATTCATTCCCATCCATGTCTAACAATTTCACTGCACCTTTGTTCATGACTTGTTTCACGACATATGGCCCTTCCCAGCTAGGTCTGAACTTTCCTCTTGAATCGGACACATTAGGCTTACATTGCTTCAACACCAAATTGCCAACTCTAAAATTTCTGACCTTGACCCTTCTATTGTAGGCCCGAGCTATCTTCTTTTGATATAGTTGGTGATGATACAGTGCCTTTAACCTTCTCTCTTCCAGTAGAGCTAACTGTGTGTATCTACTTGTTACCCATTCCATTTCAGGTAGTTCAACTTCCAAGACTACTCTCAGTGACTTGATCTCAATTTCAATAGGCAATACTGCTTCCATCCCATAAACCAAAGAGAACGGTGTCATTCTAGTAGGTGTTCGCACACTCGTCCTATATCCCCATAAAGCAAAGGGAAGCATTTTCGACCAGTCACTGTAAGTCTTAGTCATCTTGGACAGAATTTGCTTAATTGTCTTATTCGTGGCTTCTACTGCACCATTAGCCTTTGGTCTATAAGGAGAGGATCGATGATGATGGATTTGGTACTTGGAGAATAAATCCTTAACTGCTCCCTGAAACTGTACCCCATTGTCTGATATCACACTGTGCGGGACCCCATATCTGCAGATGAGATTCTTTTCAATAAACCTAGCCATTTGACTTGCACCCAGCTTGTTGAAGGATTCTGCTTTGACCCATTTTGAAAAATAATCAACTGCTACTACAATGAAACGGTGACCGTTTGAGGCTGTTGGATGTATTTCTCCTATAATGTCGATACCCTAGGTGGCAAATGGCTAGGCTGAAGACATTGAATGCAGTTCTTCAGGAGGCATGTGATTCAAGTTACCATACATCTGACATTGCTGGCACTTCTTGACAAACTCAATACAGTCTCTCTCCATGGTCAACCAATAGTAACCTTATCGAATAACCTTGTAATATCCCCATATATGCCCTAGAAGTTGTGATTATGTTGTTATTGTTGTTATATAATTGGATTGAACATATGTGTTCAGTTTGATCTGAAATTGTAAAGGAATGATTTTAAGATACAAAACTAACTTTTGTAAAAATTTTAGAATTTTTAGTCAAGTAGATTATTTTATACAATTTTTCAAAATAAGGATAAAATGGAGTCTTAAACCAGAATGTACTATTCATATGGTCATTTTGCTAATATTCCTTTGGATTAGGTTTTGAAGAGATTGGGTTGCATTAACCTAAATGTGGAGAATTCTTGGAAAGAAAAGAAATGTATAGATTGATGGGACTAGTTCTTGAGGTAAGTACCAATACATATGATTGTATTTAATTACATAATTTGAGGCTTAACACATTTGTTTGCAAATGTGTTAAGTGATCTATTATATTGTTAACATAATTGGACTAAGGTGATGATTGAATGATGTGAAGGATGTGAAGATCATTAACCAGGTAAGCATAAACCCTATTTGATTGTATATCCTTATATGTCTTTGAACATTAACACATTGGGATGAAAGTGTTAAATAAGCTATTATATTGTGAATGTAAATGAAGAATATATATAAAGGATGAAATATGAAATGGGAAAGGTAGGAAGAAATGAGGATCATTCTTAAGGTATGTGCAATTTGTTATGATAAATGCTCTAGTAATGAATGATGTTAATGTGTTTTGAGAAGTGAGAAAATGTTATGTTATATGCATTGTGAATCTTGTGTATGGCAATGTATTATATGAATAATATACTTTGAAATGTGATATCAATGATGCTATATGTATCATATGGATTGAGATATGATATGATATGAAGCCATTGTGATTGGCTATGATAATTCAATTGAAAGAGATAAGGCATGTTGGCCTAATTGATGATGAGATTGATAATGAAATAATAAATGAATTGTTTGTTTAATATGTTATTCAGTTTCAGAGTTCTGGATTTGGGTGGCATGCCTAAGAAATGATGAAAGGTAACAGTCTTGCCGGGTTGAGGATCTCCTCATATGTGTTGAGTTGATGGTCCAAGAGACTGGGTCTGTTACACTATGAGAATTGTGAATATGAGATATATGATTTGTAACAGTCTTGCCGGGTTGAGGATCTCCTCATATGTGTTGAGTTGATGGTCCAAGAGACTGGGTCTGTTACACTATCCATGGATAGAGATACATGTATATACATTGCCTACGGGCGTGATGATTGTGACTATGAACCAAAGCAGTAACTCTGAACTTTGAATAACATATTAGTGTTTTGGGCCCGAGTCTGTCTTTATTGTCAATGTGAATTGCAAGTATTGAAATATTGATTGTGAGTATTAATAATGAATTATGCTTGGTGAATTGTGAATAATATAATGTTATTAAGTGTAATATGTAAATGAATTGTGGTTGATGATAAAGGTTGTCTTTATTGTAAATGTGATTTATGATTTGTATGATATGTAATTTGTGTATTGCAATAATGATTGGTATGGTATATATAATGTAGGGGTATTAATATATTGGTTTTGAGTATTGGTGATGCATTGGGGTTGGTGATAATATTATGTATATATGTACATCATATTTGAAATTATCTAGGATATATTAAAGATGAAATTAAAAAGAAAAGAAGATATGATAAGAACTAATTATATATTGAATTGATGTATCATTATATGTCAATACTTCTATACTATATGTTTATATTTTATAGTTGGACTACTAAGCTCTCGGGCTTAGCGCGGGTGTTTATTCGCGCAGGTATATAGATGGAAGATATGAAGTCTTTTGTTATGCCACAAGAAGAGTAAAGTTTGTCGAGACCAACTAGAGGGTAATGCATACATGTATAAACTTTAATTATGATGTATTTCTGACGAGAGAGTATTTATATGTATAAATGAAGTTTTTGATAAAGATATTGATTTTGTAAATGTTATTTAAATTAATGTATTTTTTAAAAGGTAACGAAAAGTGACATCCTTATACTTTATATATTTACTGTATGTATACTAGGTATACGCATAGTACTTATATAGGGTATCGGGGTGTTACAATTATTTTGGTATCAGAGCTTAGGTTCGAGATTCTCGGCCTAAGTGAGAAAAAAAATTTTTTTTTTGAAAAGTTTAAATAAAAGTAAAAAGGAAAAGTTTTGAAATGAAATTTGTAATACATGCATATGCATTGACAACTAGGTTGGTCTCGGATGTGGCATTATATGAATTATAGAATATTTGTGTTATATGAGATGTTCAATATAGTTGATGATATATGTGTATACTATTTTGATGTGATGAGAAATTATGATTGTTGACAATGATGTTGGAAATGAATTATAATTGAGGCATAGTGCCTAATTGATTATGAGAAACTAATTGTGAAATGTAATATGATATATGTATATTGATGATGCATATGAAAATGTCATGTTGTGTGCAACATGGAATGTAATGTTGATGTTTATGAGCAATATTATGTAGGACATAATATGAATTGAAACATAAAGAAATGAAAAGGAGAATAAATTTGAAAATGAGTTGAAAATCAAATCAAGATAAGAGTATGTACTTTTTCTTCTATACTTTGAACCTCTTTATAATAAAGTTTATGTTGGTTTTGCTAATGTTGAATTTACTAGACAGCGGAAATGATATCGAATTGTTAAAATTGAAAGTTATGTTATTTAAATGAGGAGAGTATGGTGGAATGTTGAATGAGTTGTTTAGTAGAGACAAAGTGTGATTATGTAAAGTTGGGATGTGTATACAGTTAAGGTTGTGTTTAAAGGAAAAAGAGATGATAGTGGTTAAGTAAGAATATAACTTAGTATTGTTACTATAATGCGAGCATAGTAAATTCAATGTTAGAAATGTGAGATGCTTGGATATTGTGAAAGCTCATGGTAATGGTGATAATATGTGATATTTGAGATTTTTGAAGTGAGCTTTATGATTGTGGAAATTATATGTTTTAATATTGCTTTGTGATATATATTTGTAAGATGTTTTTAAAGTGATGATAGAAAAGATGAGTTTGGCAAATTGAAGCTTAAACGAAGTAGTAAATTGAGAAGTTAAAGTTTTAGTGGAATTTGATAAAGATTATTGGGATATTGATAGTTAACTGTATATGCAATGCATGAGCTAAGTGAAATGACTAGTATTGCATATGGAAGTATTATGAATTGAGTAATGTGATTGATAGTATGAGAATTTGTTTTGAAATAATCAAGGAAGTGGATAAGTAAATAGAAATGAGTTATTTTAAGTCATTTTACTGAACAGGGTAAGAATGAATATGGGAGTGTACTAAATATTTTTAAAGACGAAAGTGAAAGAGATGTCACATTGGGAATGTGACTGAGATGAATATGAAGTGTTACTATAGTCGGAATATATATGTTTGTAGTGTGAATAAATACTTTATATCATATTGGAAGAATGAGAAGGATAGTGTTTAAAAGAAAATGATAAACACTAAATTTGTATTGAATGTATGAAAAAGGAAAATACTATAAGAGCATATAATTAAGTGTATACATGTATATGATATGTGAATTGAGTTTTCCAATATGAATGAAATTATGATATATAAACACATTTGTGAATCACATTATGAGGATGGCTTATGAAGATATATGTGGTATAATTATAGAATTAGTGATATGGAAAAACAATGTTATATGTATTAGTGGACCTAAGAGAGATTAGGTCTTGAACTGTGTAAAGCTAGATGGATTATGTGATGGAAGTGAGAATGGAAAGAACTTGAGTAATATTGGACAGTGGAAATTGTTATAATGAGTATTGAACTTGATGATTATATTATATTTAGAGTTTCAAAGTATTCACATATGAAAAGTTCTATGTAATTATATTATAAGAGATTGTAGATGGATTAGAAATGAAGTGATGAATAGAAATTGTATAAGAACTGTATATGATTGAATATGTATATAGTAATATTTTTAAAGCATGAGTTAAGTTGATAAGGATCATATAAGCGAATACAAATTGGTTGAAACGAAGTTGGAATGTGTTAACTTCTGTTATACTAAAAATGTTAAGATTGAGAATAGAATTATAAAAGAACAGTATTGAATTGAAAGTTCTAGGTTTGAATATTAATCTCTTAAAGTCATGTGTTTTGTTCAGTATTTTGGATCGGTTAATTTGTTATCCATAGATTTGGATCTTAGATATAATGATTGTAATACGGATTTGGTGAGGTTGACAATTTTGTTTGAGAAGTATAGTTAAAAATTATGATGGTTAAAGTTGTACCTTATTATTATTTTATTTTTTTTATGTTAAGAATTTGGTTATAACTGTGAAAAAAAAAATTTTAAAAAATTTTGAAATGTGTTGAGTTATGGATAATATGACAAAAAGGTAATCAAAATAAATATACCAATGATAGGAAATGTGAAGAGTTAGTAAAAGGGAGAAATTATATTATATGAATGAAAGTTATACTGAATATGTTTATGGTATGTAACTTGAGGTTTAAGGGAATGAACTCAAAGTTTGAGTGAATGAATTATAGATATTAAGTATGATATAACATTTTTATGAGAATTGGTGGAAATTATACTAAGATAATAAAGAATAAACTATGTGTATATTAAAAGATATTAGAAGTGATTTGTTATCATGATGATTTGACTGAAAATAGATTGAAAGAGAGCAGAAATTGAATATAAGTTTGCTCTTATGGAATTAAGTTATATTTATACTTATATGAAAATTGTGAAATTTCATGATAAGTTAGATTACTTAATCGTTGGTTGGAATTGAACAAGATTGGAACGTGGGTATATTGTGACAGATAGATTAATTGATCTGGATTTGGCTAAGATTATGGATCATTAATAAAATTTAATGTGTATAGTTGTATTAAGAAAATAGGTATTTACATGATAATGTATATGATGTAAATTTTAAAGTATGATTGGACATGAATGAGTGGAGTATAGTAATTGTTAATCATGATAAGAAGAGAAAAAGATTGGTTATCTATAAAATAAGTTGAAAGATAATGTATTAATATGTAAGTTAAGTGAAAAGCATGCTAAAGAAATAACTCCATTTATGAAAAATCAAGATTTTGTTATCTATTGAGAGTGATAAATGTCTATTTAGACAGTGATTGTAATGAAGGGATAATTAATGTTCAGATATAAGTCAATGGTTTTTAATGTTAAAGTTAAGAGAGTAATTATACAGAGGTGAAATAACAAAATATATTAAATATAAAGATTTGACAAAGTATTATTGTGCTATATGATGATCTGATTCTGGTATAAAGATATTAATAGGAAATGTAATGTGATCTTTTGAATGTTTGATTAAGAAAGTAACCAGATGTATAAACATATAGAATGATGAGTTATAGAATTTAAAGAAGGTGGTTGATTCTAAAGAGGAGAGTTGGAGTTATATGATTTGATGATATAATGACTTAAGCGTATAATTAACTTCATATGGGAGTTAAGATAGTATTTTGTTAAGAATAAATTGTTATGGTACTGATAATTTCGAGGACGAAATTATTTAAGGGGGAGAGAATTGTAATATCCCCATATATGCCCTAGAAGTTGTGATTATGTTGTTGTTGTTGTTATATAATTGGATTGAACATATGTGTTCAGTTTGATCTGAAATTGTAAAGGAATGATTTTAAGATACAAAACTAACTTCTGTAAAAATTTTAGAATTTTTAGTCAAGTAGATTATTTTATACAATTTTTCAAAATAAGGATAAAATGGAGTCTTAAACCAGAATGTACTATTCATATGGTCATTTTGCTAATATTCCTTTGGATTAGGTTTTGAAGAGATTGGGTTGCATTAACCTAAATGTGGAGAATTCTTGGAAAGAAAAGAAATGTATAGATTGATGGGACTAGTTCTTGAGGTAAGTACCAATACATATGATTGTATTTAATTACATAATTTGAGGCTTAACACATTTGTTTGCAAATGTGTTAAGTGATCTATTATATTGTTAACATAATTGGACTAAGGTGATGATTGAATGATGTGAAGGATGTGAAGATCATTAACCAGGTAAGCATAAACCATATTTGATTGTATATCCTTATATGTCTTTGAACATTAACACATTGGGATGAAAGTGTTAAATAAGCTATTATATTGTGAATGTAAATGAAGAATATATATAAAGGATGAAATATGAAATGGGAAAGGTAGGAAGAAATGAGGATCATTCTTAAGGTATGTGCAATTTGTTATGATAAATGCTCTAGTAATGAATGATGTTAATGTGTTTTGAGAAGTGAGAAAATGTTATGTTATATGCATTGTGAATCTTGTGTATGGCAATGTATTATATGAATAATATACTTTGAAATGTGATATCAATGATGCTATATGTATCATATGGATTGAGATATGATATGATATGAAGCCATTGTGATTGGCTATGATAATTCAATTGAAAGAGATAAGGCATGTTGGCCTAATTGATGATGAGATTGATAATGAAATAATAAATGAATTGTTTGTTTAATATGTTATTCAGTTTCAGAGTTCTGGATTTGGGTGGCATGCCTAAGAAATGATGAAAGGTAACAGTCTTGCCGGGTTGAGGATCTCCTCATATGTGTTGAGTTGATGGTCCAAGAGACTGGGTCTGTTACACTATGAGAATTGTGAATATGAGATATATGATTTGTAACAGTCTTGCCGGGTTGAGGATCTCCTCATATGTGTTGAGTTGATGGTCCAAGAGACTGGGTCTGTTACACTATCCATGGATAGAGATACATGTATATACATTGCCTACGGGCGTGATGATTGTGACTATGAACCAAAGCAGTAACTCTGAACTTTGAATAACATATTAGTGTTTTGGGCCCGAGTCTGTCTTTATTGTCAATGTGAATTGCAAGTATTGAAATATTGATTGTGAGTATTAATAATGAATTATGCTTGGTGAATTGTGAATAATATAATGTTATTAAGTGTAATATGTAAATGAATTGTGGTTGATGATAAAGGTTGTCTTTATTGTAAATGTGATTTATGATTTGTATGATATGTAATTTGTGTATTGCAATAATGATTGGTATGGTATATATAATGTAGGGGTATTAATATATTGGTTTTGAGTATTGGTGATGCATTGGGGTTGGTGATAATATTATGTATATATGTACATCATATTTGAAATTATCTAGGATATATTAAAGATGAAATTAAAAAGAAAAGAAGATATGATAAGAACTAATTATATATTGAATTGATGTATCATTATATGTCAATACTTCTATACTATATGTTTATATTTTATAGTTGGACTACTAAGCTCTCGGGCTTAGCGCGGGTGTTTATTCGCGTAGGTATATAGATGGAAGATATGAAGTCTTTTGTTATGCCACAAGAAGAGTAAAGTTTGTCGAGACCAACTAGAGGGTAATGCATACATGTATAAACTTTAATTATGATGTATTTCTGACGAGAGAGTATTTATATGTATAAATGAAGTTTTTGATAAAGATAATGATTTTGTAAATGTTATTTAAATTAATGTATTATGGTTTGAACTCTGTTACAGGTTTTTAAAAGGTAACGAAAAGTGACATCCTTATACTTTATATATTTACTGTATGTATACTAGGTATACGCATAGTACTTATATAGGGTATCGGGGTGTTACAAACCTTCTTAATTAGGGCCAAACCACTCATGTGTGAACCGCAACTTCCCGCATGTATTTCTAACATGATGCGCTCCACTTCAGGCTTTCTTAAACATCTCAAATGCACTCCATCAGGCCATCTTCGATATAACTCTCCATAGAAGGTGATGTATTGCAATGACCACCTCCTTATGGCTCTTCTCTCTTTCTTTGTTGCCCCCGGCGGGTACTCTCTTTCTTCCAAAAATCGCCTTATAGTATCATACCACTCATCATGGTCTGTATCAACTTCCATGATTGTCTCATATTCATAGCAAGGAGTTGATGAACTGGTCAAGATCAGAGGCTTAAGGAATAAGCTGGCAGGATTTTCCCATACCGAAGCCAACGTGGCTAGGGCATCAGCCATCTGATTTTCTTCTCTTGACAGGTGTATAAACCTACACTCCTTAAAATTCTTCTTCATCATGGTCAAGTAACGGTGATATAGTTTTAATTTTTCCTCTTTCGACTCCCACTCTCCATTTACTTGGGATACTAATAGCAATGAATCGCCATAAACTTCCACCTTATCCACCTTCATAATCATTAGGGTTTCCAAACCGAAAATACAAGCTTCGTACTCCACCATATTATTGGTTGCCCTAAATTTCAACTTCTTTGCTAAAGGGATAAGTTCCCCTTCAGGTGATTCTAGTATAACTCCCAAACCTGCTCCTTTCCTGTTTACTGCTCCATCAAAATACATTTTCCACCCTTGTACTTCAATTGTTTCTAAATGTTCATCTGGAAATTCCAAGATTACCTCTTCACATTCTGGTAATGGTTGTCGAGCCAGGAATTCTAGCACCGCTCTACATTTGATTGTTTTCCTGGTTACACATACTCAATCTCAAATTCTTCTAATATTATCAATCATCGACCATATTTCCCAATTAAAGAGGGAGTCTCCCTTAAGTACTTCATTAGATCCAACCTGGAAATTGCTTGCACACTATATGATTGAAAGTAATGCCGTAACTTCTTAGAAGACCAAACCACGGCTATACATGTCTTTTCGATGATACTATACTTAATTTCATAAGGTAGGAGCTTTCTACTCAAATAGTAAATGACATGTTCAATCCCCTACTCATCTGCTTAGGCTAGCATGGCTCCTATCGACTCTTCCTCTACTGCTAAGTATAGTAATAAAGGTTTGCCGGGTTTAGGTGGTTTCAAAATAGGTGGATTCAACAAATACTCTTTTATTCGATCAAGGGCCTTTTGACATTCTTCATTCCATACGACTGGCTAATTCCTTCTAAGAAATTTGAAAGTCCCTTCGGCATGCCTCTTAGTGTTGTCATAAGCACGAATTGTCACCATGGTTGGGTTTAGATCTCTTGTTGACATGGCTAGCTTTGGCAATATCTTAAGTGGACAAACATTTATGGCAAACCCATCATCGACCATGACACATGGAGTCCTCTTTCCCTTGACTTCTATTTTGATAAAGAGAGGGCGGATGTGGTCTCTCCCCTCCTCCGGTAAGTCCGCATTAGAAAAAAGAAATTGCTCCCATACTAACTTCACTCTTTTCTTGGATCTCCTCACATTTCATTACATCCCCAATTTTTATGAAGTTGATCAACTCCTCCGGTGTTGTGGAGGTAGAAATTGGCATGCTAGCCAAGGCTTTGGCCATAGTTTCTCGGTGCTTTTTAGAAGTAGCTAACAAGTCCCAAATGCTAACACTTGCTTGGGTTCTTTTTAATTGCTTGAGCACAACATCATCATCTTCTATTTCAACTTCCTTCCCCTTATTAGTTTCTACCTCCTTAGGTGGTGGCCTTGCATAAGGCTTACCAGATCGAGTGTTCATCACCTCATCTTCTTCGGGCTCAGACCAAGTCCACTCCTCCTTCTTGGGTACAATATCATCATCACTATCACTTGAATCCCAAAATCTGTTGACAACACAAATTGCTACTTCACCATCCATCCTAGCTTGTTCAATTTTGACAAATGCCTCTCCTTCTTTGGTTGCTTCACCACCCACATCTTGAAAAGAAGACATGACAAAGTCCTCATGCAAACCTCCTCCAATCATGAAGGTTGTCGGTGGTGGTACCCTATTGAATTTTGGTATTGGGTTATCTTTGGTGTTTGGCTTATTGGGCTAGGGTAGATTCCCATTATCAATTAGATTTTGAATCTCATGTCTCAACCTTACACATCTATAACTGTCATGCCCTTGCATTTGGTGGAATTGACAAAATGCTTTGGTGTCAAAATTAGGTAGGAGAGGGTTAGGCAAAGGATGAGGATTTAAGGGTTGTAGTAATCCTTTTCTTTGAAGCTTGTTGAGAACCCAAGACATTGGTTTTCCCAATTCTGAAAATTGTCTCCTTGTCCCTTGGTTAGTAGCATTAACACCGACGGCCTTTTGCATGCTTTGGCTACCAGGTTGATAGCTCCCTTTCTCGTTCCTTTTTGTTGCAAAGCAGCTCTTCTCCCTTTCGCATTCTTCAATTTGCAAACCAGCTTGGAGAAGGTCTTTGAAATCACAGATGAGTGTATGAGACATCCTCTCACGAAGACTAGGCAACACCCCTCTCACAATCATCCTTATTTGATTCGATTCATAGGGCCTCTTCTTGAGTAAAGCTCCACCTTTTCACATAGTCCACAAAATTCTCATTTGGCCTTTGCCTAATGGACTCCACTTCCATTAAGGTAACTTCTAGCTCAACATTATATCCATATTATTGGATGAAGGCTTTGTAAAGTAGATCCCAACTCTTTTGTGTTCCATCATCTAAGGTATTGAACCAATTTTGGACAACAGGGTCCAATGAGAGTATAAAGTACCTTAGGGTTTGAGCCTTAGTAGCTCGGGCAGATTGCATGGCAGTGATATACTGCTTCACATGAAGATATGGATTTCCGGTGCCATTGTACTTAGTAAAGGAAGGCATCTTGAACTTATAAGGGACCTCATCATCTTGTTCAAATAGTTTGTCGATCTCAGACATCTCTTCGGTTTTCAGCTTCTTCTCAAATTTCTTTTCTAAATCCGCAATCATCTTTTCAACGTCGGATGTCTTGGTCTTTTCAATAGTTGCCTTCTCAACAGCCTTTGGTTCTTTTTTCTTTTCTTGAACCTCTTGGTAGTATTGAGCCCAATCATCATCATCATCATCAATGATCACCTTTTCATCATCAAAAACCACTTCACTAACTTTGGTCTTCCATTTGTCCTTTGGTTTCTTAGTGCTAGTAGATGCCTCGGCATGGTTCTCTAAGATTGCAGTCAACTAGTTCTTCATGGTCTCAGCTAGGGTCTCTTTGATTTCTTCCATCTTGGCATTCAGGGCCTCATCAACTATCCTTTGAATTTGTTCGGGCTCCATTGTTTTAGGTGAGCAAGTGATTGAGTCGTTGCTAGATACTTCGTCTCCGGTGTAGGTCAGATTGTTGTAAGCTTTAGAACTATCATAATCCAGTGCTGTGAGCCAGAGAGGATTAATGATATGAGATGCAAATGTATGCATGTATGCATGTATGAACAAACAATCAACAAATAAGGATAAATAGGACATTCCTTCCAACCTTATAACATCCACACACGAATGGCGAGTCTCTTTTCCTAGGTATATGGTTAACAAAATACCAACATGGGGTATCTTGTTTTCGAATAATTCTCTCGGACGTTTCAACCAATAGTTATATTTTCGAAAATGGAAATCAATACATGATAATTCGTATTAATTAGGTTTTAATCCATTCAACCAATAAAGTAGCTTTTATACTATGTTGGATTAAAACGAAATTAAGAGGTTTATTATAAATAGATTTCTCACTTGAAAAGAGTAACTAATGGTTCATGCCAAAATCAAGCCCATGGTTAATTTATTCTTAGTGTAAACTAGGCCCACAATTGTTTTTTGGTATTTCATAATTGACCTAAATATTTTTGCAAGCTCTTTGTAAAAAATGGTTGGGTGAAAATAGTTTTGTTTCTAAGCCTATTGTAAAAGAGATTAGAAAAATGGATTTTGGGCTTAGTATTTGGGCCATGGGCCAAAGAATTTTTGATTTGTTTTTAGAAAAAGTCCAAAGATCATCTTGAAAAATTTTGAAAATAGTTTTGGTCTTTTGGATTAAAAAAAATTATTTTGAGCTTACAATATACTTAGGTCATATTAGAAAAAGAACAAACCAAATAAGCCATGATTTAGACTAAGATAAACTAACCATAGTCAAACAACATGCATTTGGGGTAAAACCTAAGGAAAGTAACTAGGCCAATTACATGAGCTTTAGTCTTTAGGTTAAAAGGCTTAGGTTCCCATAGCAAGTATATACCAAATGGTACGAGGCTATGAGTGGTTATGCCTTGCTCGATCTCCATACCTTGAGTGAAAGTATGGTATCCCTTACATAACATAACACGGGTAACACAGGCGTCCTAACTCACGCACACGATGCAATCTAAGATGATGCAATGGATAATATCATTATAAGAAAGAATAGAATAATATAAAGACCAATGGAATCAACTTCTCTTATCCCCCAGTGGAGTCGCCACTGTGAGCAGGGATTTTTGCCCCCACTCCCGGTGGAATGTTTCTTGTGACTTCAGTACTATTTAGGCTCGGGGCCTTAGAGAACACGGACCTAAGTCCAGAGAAAATGGAGTTGCCACCCAGACGGGCCAGGAAAAAAGAAAGGGGTGGATGACTCGATTCCTAAGGAATCCCCAACCCCTTAATGGGTTCGGAAGGTTGGGTACGTGTGGGGAATGTAAGAAATGGCCTAGCACCCCCACAACGCCCAGTTCATTGGAACCGGCCTCCTTTACAGGTCTTAATATTATAAAATTCTTAAATATCACAATATTATCCATATTACACACAATAATTAAAAGAAAGCATCATTATAATAAAATCAAAGCAATGTCCAAACAAAGCAAATAAATGGACACCCATCAGAAGATGGAAACATGTCCTTACATCACACACCTAAATAGGACACCCACCAAAAGGTAGAAACATGCCCTTTACATTAGTTCTAAAATAGAAAAGCAAATTAAATTACATGATATTTAACTAATGAGGTACCCACCAAGTGGAAACATACCTCTTACAACATTTGGAAGTCTAAATAAATTGATAAAAGTAAATAACCATTCATAATAAATAAATCACTCATCAAAGGTATTTAAATATCAATAAAAAAGTAAACATCCAGCCATGATAAATAAAATAAACCAAGTATTGAACTTAAATAAATTAAAGCATATAAAATAAATCAAATCATAATCAAATATAGAATTGAATAAAGCAAATAAAAAGTCCAAATTATAGCTACTATTTCCATTTAGATTTCTTTATCTCATGTGTTAAGGTTTTGGGAATTTCATGAGTATAAGCTACTGTGACTTTTTTATGGAATTAAAATAGATTGAAGTTTTATGTTTTAAAAGGTTGGTAAGACACTTTGATTAAACAAATTAAGGTTTGAATGATGAAATCATGAAGCTAGGGTTTTAGACACTTTAAAATACTTTGATTTATGATTTTCGGTTATTAAATTTCTAAGCTACTGTGTAAATTTAATCTATTTATGGTTTTATGGTTTTTAATATTTTAAAAGAATTAGGGTTCATAAAAATTAGGGTTTAAAGCTTTAAAAGGATTAGGGTTCATTATTTTGAATTTTGGAAGTTTAATTTGGGTTTAGTATTTTTGGAATTTAGGCTCACGGGTGGTGAATTAATTTTTAGAAATTTGGAAATCAATTTGATAATTTCATGAGGTTTTATGAATTTAAACAAACAAATTAAAGTTTTTATAAGTAGAAAAGATGTTTTTAAGGTTTTTTGAATGAAATAGAACCTACTTTAAAATTTTAAAAGAAACAGAATTTAAATCTTAGTTTTGTTGAAAAATATGTTCAATTAGAGTTTTAAGATTTTTAAGAAGTAAAAATAACAATTTTAAACCTTTTGGAAGATAAACCAACGAAATAAAGCTTTTAACTTTAGAAAAACTAATTTAAAATTCTAAGATTTTAGATTTTGAAAAAAAAAAAAAGCAAATTCCTAGTTTTAGCTACTGTATAAAAGTAAAGAAATTAGAATTTCATACCTTCTTTTGTAAGTTGCACCAAAATTGCTTCTTGGATGAACAAGCTCAAAAGACCAACCTTTTTGCCTTTTCTTTTCTTAAATCTTGTTTCTGCCCCTTTTAAAATCAATTCAATTCAAGCTTTTTCCTTTATGGATTTGGATTTTCTTTTTCCAAGCTACTGTTGGATTTTTTTTTTGGCTCCCTCAAATTAATTGCCTTTGGTCCTTATTTATAATGGTTTGAGGTTGTTTATTCCTAATTAGTTAAAGTAAGTAATATTAATGAAAAAAGAAACCGAAACCTAATTGGATTAGGTTTCGAAAAATTTGTGTTGGAAAATTTGCGCTGCCGAAAAAATTGCCGCAGGAAAAAATGCCCTGGCAAAAAAATTCTGCCGCAGAAAACTGCGGCAGTAGCGAGGTCGGTGGGCCTGCGGGCGAACTATTTCGTTCGCAGGAAAATCCTGCGAGCAAAATAGCATAGTGATTTCGCCCGCAGGAATTTCCTGCGGGCGAATTACCCACGGGCCCGTAGCACAGTGATTTCGCCCGCAGGAATTTCCTGCGGGCGAATTACCCACGGGCCCGTAGCACAGTGATTTCGCCCACAGGAATTTCCTGCGGGCGAATTACCCACGGGCCCGTGCGACTGTTTTTTTGCTGCCGATTTTTTTGACTTCGACTTTTTTTTTTTAATTTTTATTTGTTTATTTTTATTTTTTATTAATAAAAATTAGATACTAAAGCAAAAATTAATTTAAAAAAATTATTTTGGACCAATTAGACAACAAAAATCATTTTGGACTAAATAAAACATATTGGACCAAATTGGGTCAAAATTAAGGGTCTACACATGTCCCTTAACGAAGAGTAGCAAGGGGAATGTACATCAAGTATGTCCGCATGGTGATACAAGAAATCTTCCACCAAGGTATCAACCAACGGATACTGACTTCGGAGCGTGAGTGGATCCAGTCAACCCAGTCAGCATATGAAGAAGCAGGATGGATTAGCTTCCTAGCAGAATGATGACGTGACAGGTATCTGGCAAAATCCATGGATGGAGTATCAAGCAAACAAAGATGCTTCTGAAGCCAAATCTATGAAGAAAGAATTAAATTAAAAAAAAAGAGTCCGCTAAGTTGAAAATCCGCAAGGGCAGCTTAGGCAAAATTAGGACAGCTCGCTAGTTCCAAACACATGGGCGGACTAGGCAAAAGTTAGAGCAATAAAAAGAAAAAGAAAACCTAAATTGAAAACTCAAAAGGGTAGTTTAGGTAATTACCTGAAGCAGCAACAGACTCCCAGTCAGTCTCTTTGAAAATCCTAATTTAAATCGGTCTAATCCAACTAAGGACGCGGCTAAGATCACAGGTACCGGCGACAAGCCTCCTTCCATTTGGTCGATAATATCCAATACTCGTGGATCAATATCGCCGTCAGAAGAAACAAGCAAGAATTGGCCAAGCAAGCAAAGACAAAGCATGCGTCCCCATGCCTTAGTAGGGGCCAAATGAGAGAAACAAAAGTCAATCATAGGGGCAAGTAGAATTTTTTCACCTCTCATCAACCGAAGAACTTCGGGTTTTGGAATTTGAAATAACATTTGCATCTTATGTTGAGTCTTGGAAATCAATGTGGGTAATGCCATTTGTTGATTATTGGGATATCCAAGGATGGCTGTAAATTCTTCAATCAAGGGACATATTTCAAAGCCATTAATTCTAAATACCCTAGAATTCGTGTCCCAAAAGGAAGCCACGGCATGTAAAAAGGAGTGGTCCAATTTAACATTTTGAAAACATTTTAAAACATCAAGTTTTGACCATGAAATTTGCTTCCAATGAATGGCATCCATATTCTTAAATAGAACTTTTATTCTCTTTAAATGATGCTCGGTCATGGTGAATAAATGAAGAAAAAATTAAAATTGTTAAAGGGGGTCTTCACGTTGAAAGAGAAAGAATTTTGGTTTATGTATTAAAATATGGCATGAAGGGTGATTTATATAGAAGAAACAAACCTTTTCCAAAAGTGAAAAGGGAAAGGTGATGGGAAAGGATAAGACCATATGGCATAAGGAAAGGAATTAGCAATGAAATTCCTTTACCACGTTGGATTTGGTTTAGCAAATGAAGTGGATGTGAATTATGAAACTATGGTGTACTGTAACAAAAAAAAAAGGAGTTACGTTAAAGATACAAATTATATATTTTTCATTATTGTACAATATTTTACAATTGCTACAATATTTACATATCACTAAGAGGGTGGTGGTAGGTCACCAAATAAAGACTTGAAAAAATCGTCGCCTGTTGGAGGAGGGGGCAAATCACTCGTCCCGAGTCCGCCCGAAGCGGGAGCACCAAAACTCGGCAAATTACTCATCCCGGGATCACCTGAAGCGGGAACTCCAAAATTCCTATTACCTTGAGGTTCTGATCTGTCATGGTCCTCATCAGAAGCAGATGAAAGGATCTCATGGTCATCAGTCTGGGGGTCTCTTGATGAAGAAGCACAGGGATCCCTCATCCCATGAAATCGAAAGTCTCAGAAATGTTGTTCAGATTGATGATATAAATTTTCAAAATGAGAAGCCTGCTGACGACTTGCAGCCAGCTCTTCTTGAAGTTTCCTATTTTATTCTTCAAGCATCCGCTGTGAGCCAAAGAGGAAAAGGTAAGAACATACATAATCATGCATACATATAGCATAAGTTACTATGAAATAAGGAACGTACCAGGTAATTCAAATCAATACCTTGCGGATGAGATGACATATCTGGCAGGCTAGAATGAGCAAACGAAGGGGTAGTAAAGGAAGGTCCAACCTCATGATCAAATGAGCCAATAGCCTGCAACAATCATTGAAGAATCAAAGAAAGAAAAGCAGTTGCAAGGGAAAAGTGGTTAAAGTGCAAAAATTCCCTTGGAAGATCGAAACAAGGAAAGAAGAGCATGAATCAAGCAAGACATGGTCAAGCCAAATCAAGCTTGGTCGTGTCACCTCAAATGAAATCTTAGCAGAACATGACACGGGCAGGAGACACTGCCAAGCCACTAGCCGTGTCTCACCTAAAGGGTAAAGTCAAGAAGGACCAAGCAAAGAAAGAAAAGAAACAGTAGGTGACACTGGCAGGCAACACCGTCAAGTCACTGGCCGTGTCACATGACACGGCCACAAGCTTGGCCGTGTCCCATCCTAAGCCAAGAACAAAGAAGAACCAAAGAAAAAACACAGAAGCTGACGCACCCAGGAGACACGGCCAAGCCACTGGCCATGTCACTCTCATCTTTAAAAGACTAAAGAAGACCGAAAAAAAACACAGAAGATGACACACCCAGGAGACACGACCAAGCCACTGGCCGTGTCACTCTCATCTTCAAAGACCAAAGAAGACCAGAGGAGAAACAGAAGATGACACACTCAGGTGACATAGCAATTTACTTGAGAAGTACTGGTCCCAAGATGTGGAACAGACTCTCCTGCAGCGCCGTGATGTTCTTCTTCATCTCTACCCTCATTTACGTTAGAAATCTCCCGCACACCAACAGGAGATACATCAAAGTTCAAGAGTCTTCTTTGAATGAAATAGGCATAGAATGGACCCGGTAAATGGAGAAATGACTCGGCATCATAACCATAACGGGGCAACCACCATGCATCCTCCGGCATTGACATAATATTTAAAGTATATTTCGGGATTTGCATTAGAAATCTCTGCTGCTCTGGATCGAGAAACCATTCATAAAATCTCTCCCTGAGAAACCAGCTACTAGACACTTGGCCAGTAATAATTCGGCAAGAATGTTGAAAAGACAGTGCAGCCCTCATCAAAGGAGACCAGTTTGCTCGCTCTTCTGGGCTCCACCAGGCCAAATTCACCTGTAAAATAACATAAGGTAAGTAAAACTTTCACATAAAATTTAAAAGCATATTAATATTATTTTACCTGGTCCCAGGTTAAGTGGCTCAACACATAGCGGTGAGTATGCACATGATGAGAGCCAGGAACGTCCACACGATCAGACAACCAAAAATTTAATCTCGGATACCCGATTCTCTCTCGGGAAATACCGGATACCCTCACGAGGTTATGTTCATATGCCCATACCTACAACAATGATAGTAAAGATCAAATTCATGCAAGAAAAGAGCAAAAATAACATTGGTGAAAGAATACCTCGACAATCGTCATCAAGCCAACAAAAGACTTCTTATTTTGGCAAAGCTTATCTATGGTAAAGACACGCGAGACCAGCTTCATCCCAACCAGAAGATGGTACCATTCTGAGATAAGAAAGGGCACTCAACACTGACAAGTGAATGAAGGATTCAGTGCTACCTAAGATGGTCGACATGAGTAGATATAACAAAAATCCTCGAGCATACTGTTCGGTTGTGTCTCTGCCAACCTGCCCTTCATAGTTCATCCAATAACTACGAATTGGCTTCATTTTTATCTTAAAAGGCCCTTTATATGATGGTTCCATACCAATTAATTCATGAATTTCTTCAAATGTTAAAATATCGTTGGTCAGAGGAACCGGAGCACCATCATATCAAAGGCCAGTTATAGCAATAAAATTGACTGGACCAATTGTCATCTCTCCAATGGGTAAGTGAAAAGTGTGGGTTGTATCCAACCATCACTCTGCAAGCATCTGGACTACACTCCGGTCTATCTGATATTCCTCGGATGGCAATTGTAAGATGAACTGCTCAAAGCCGCAATCTCGGATAATCCGCCTTACCCGAGAAGGCACTACATCGTACCATTGTCGGGCTTTGTAAATACACCCTCCAGCCTGAACAACGCAACGATCATGCTAACACAGATCTAGGTAAGTTAATACCAGGTAAGTACATATTATTCTATCTATTTAAATTAATTTATTTTTTCACAATAACAAATAATAACAAAAAATACAAAAATATATAACAACAAAAAATATATATGACAAAAAAAGAAGAAGAAAAGAGCGCAAAACAGAAAGACAAAAAAATCAAGAGCAATAAAAAAGGAAAACATAATTACCTCGCTCTTTTGATTGGAACTGCGATGGAGCGGCATCCCGACTAGTATATCTAAATTTCCATCTTCATGATGCCGAATAAACTCCAATAACTCGGCATTAGAATGAGTCCCTAACCTCGAAGCATGCATTATTTTTAAAAAATATGTGCTAAAATTAAAAGAAATTTGAGAGAATTAAGAAATTGAAATCGTGCTGTGAAATGAAATGAAGGAATGGTGGCTTTTTATAGAGAAATGGCAAGCAAAAAATAAAATTCAAACTGTTCATGAATAGTAAATTTACTATTGATGAATAATAAATTTTACTATTCATGAATAGTAATACTATTCATGAATAGTATTACTATTTATAAATAGTAAAAGTACTATTTTCAATAGTAAATACTATTTGATACTATTTGCAAATAGTAAATTTACTATTTATGAATAATAAATAGTGCATGAACAGTTATTACACAGTAAATAAACAGTAAATTCATTTATTCATTTTAATCATTCAAATAATTGCCGATCTATAAACATTTTTACACCCAGGGGGAAATAAGAAGACATATGCATAAAAATTAGCCAAACTTTTTGAAATAAAAAATTATTATCGGCTCGGGTCCAGAACCCAAACTTGCATTAGGTCCAGAACCTAGAATTATTTCTAAGTTCAAAACTTAGCTCGGGTCCAGAACCCAAATTTTCCTTAGGTCCAGAACCTAGAATTTATTTCTAAGTCCAAGAACTTAACTCGGGTCCAGAACCCAAATTTTCCTTAGGTCCAGAACCTAGAGTTTATTTCTAAGTCCAAGAACTTAGCTCGGGTCCAAAACCCAAATTTTCCTTAGGTCCAGAACCTAGAGTTTATTTCTAAGTCCAAGAACTTAGCTCGGGTCCAAAACCCAAATTTTCCTTAGGTCCAGAACCTAGAGTTTATTTCTAAGTCCAAGAACTTTCCAGAACCCAAATTTTCCTTAAGTCCAGAACCTAGAATTTGTTTCTAAGTCCAAAACTTAGCTCAGGTCCAAAACCCAAATTTTCCTTAGGTCCAGAACCTAGAATTTATTTCTGAGTCCAGAACTTGAACCGGGTCCAGAACCCAAATTTTCCTTAGGTCTAGAACCTAGAATCTTCCTTGAGTCCAGAACTAGAACCGGGTCCAGAACCCAAATTTTCTTTAGGTCCATAACCTAGAATTTATTTCTAAGTCTAAGAATTTAGCTCGGGTCCAAAACCCAAATTTTACCATTAGGTCCAGAACTTAGAATTATTTCTAAGTCCAGAACTTAGCTCGGGTTCAGAACCCAAATTTTCCTTAGGTCCAGAACCTAGAATTATCCTTGAGTCCAGAACTCGAACCGGGTCTAGAACCCAAAAACTCCACCATCTCATAAATCAAGTCTTATTGCTTTTCACTCTCTTTCACTAAAGTTTGAGATCATTCAAGTAGGGGGCAAACTGTAGACCCTTAATTTTTTACCCAGTCCGGTCCAATATATTTTGTTTAGTCCAAAAAAATTTTTGTTGTCTAATATATTTTAATTGGTCCAAAATGATTTTTGTTATCTTAATTAAATAATTTTTGCTTTATTATCTAATTTTTATTAATAAAAAATAAAAATAAACAAATAAAAATAAAAATCGGCGACGAAAAAATCGAGAACGAAAAAATCATCGCCGAAAATTCCAACGCGGGCTTGGCCGTCGACCATTTCACCGGCAGGAAAGGCCGATTCCCCACCCCTCTGCCGCAGCCAACTGCAGCAAATTATTTTGCCAGCATAATTTTTCCTACGGCAAATTTTTTCGTCAACGCAATTTTTCTGCAGCAGTTTTTTTTCGCCAGCAAAATTTTTCGACCCAAATTTTCCAAAACCTAATACAATTAGGTTTTGGTTTCCTTTTCTTATTCTTTAATGTATGCCGTGAGCAGCTCTGAAAAAAATTCAAAAAAAACCTTCTATAAATATTGATTAAACAATACGAAAAAGGGGAGGAGAAATTGGTGACCGAGAGTGTGTAGGAAAACTTGGAAACTTTAAAAATTCCTTCTGGCAGTGGATTGAATCGGACTTTGGAGGGAGCAAACAAGAAATTCAAGCAATTCAAAGGCAAGAAAAGCTTTTCTCTGATCTTGTTCATCCAAGAAACAGTTTTTTGGGTGTAACTCACAAATCAAGGTTTGAGCTCCTAAATTCTTTTTGTTTTTTGTTTCACAGTGGCTTAATTCATCTAATTATGGCTTTCAAAATCAAAATCCCAGAACTTTAATTTAGCTTTTCAAAAGTTAAAAAATACTAATTCATTGCTTTATCTTCCAAAGAATTTAAAGTTATTAATTTAGTTTCTTCAAAATTCCAAAACCCTAATTTACTTTCCAAATCATCAAAACCCTTAAATTATATTCAGTTTCTTTCCAAAAGCCTTAAAAACTACTTTTTTTGCTTTTAAAAACTTTAAATCGTTTGTTTATTTTCATAAAACTTCATAAAACCATCAAATTGATTTTCAAACCCTAAAAGCTTCATGCATCCACTGAAAACCCTAATTTTAAATCACTAAACCCTAACTCAACTCCAAACCTAAAATAGTGAACACTAACCCTTTAAAGCCTTAAACCCTAATTTTTTTATAAACCCTAATCCTTTAAAACCTTAAAAATCATATCAATACAAATATTATAATTTTTTATGCTTTGATTTATTTCATATGCTTTAATTTATTTAAGTTCAATACTTGATTTATTTAATTTATCATGAATGGATGTTTACTTTCTATTGATGTTTAATATCTTTGATGAATGATTTATTTATGATGAATTATTATTTACTTTTATCAATTTATTTAGATTTCTAAATGTTGTAATAGGTATGTTTCCACTTGGTGGGTACCTCATTGGTTAAATATCATGTAATTTAATTTGCTTTTCTATTTTAGAACCTATGTAAAGAACATGTTTCTAACTTTCGGTGGGTGTCCTATTTAGGCATGTGATGTAAGGGCATGTTTCCATCTTCGGATGGGTGTCCATTTATTTGATTTGTTTTGCTTGGACCTTGCTTTGATTTTTATATAATGATGCTTTCTTTTAATTATTGTGTGTAATATGGATAATGTTGTTATATTTAAGAATGTTATAATATTAAGATCTGTAAAGGAGGCCGGTTCTAAGGAACCGGGCGTTGTGGGGGTGCTGGGCCATTTCTCACCTTCCCCAAAAATACCCAACTTTCCAAGCCCATTCGGGGGTTGGGGATTCCTTAGGAATTGAGTCATCCACCCCTTTCTTTTTTCCCGCCTCGTCCGGGTGGCGACTCCATTTTCTCCGGACTTAGGTCCGTGTTCTCTAAGGCCCCGAGCCTAAACAGTGCCAAAGTCGCAAGAACCATTCCACAAGGAGTAGGGGCAAAAATCCCCGCTCACAACAACCATTGCCGGATAGTGAAGAGGTAGTCTTGGAATTTCATGATGAACATTTAGAGGCCATAGAAGTACAAGAATGAAATATGTATTTTGATGGAGCAGTAAATAGGAAAAGGAGCAGGTTTGGGTGTCATACTAGAATCACCTGAAGGGGAGCTTATCCCTTTAGCTAGGAAGGTAAAATTTAGGGCAACCAATAATATGGTGGAGTATGAAGCATGTATTTTTTGTTTGGAAACCCTGATGATTATGAAGATAGATAAAGTGCAAGTCTTTGGTGATTCATTGCTAGTAGTATCCCAAGTGAATGGTGAGTGGAAGTTGAAAGAAAAGAAGCTAAAACCATACCACCATTACTTGACCATGATGAAGAAGAATTTTAAGGAGTGCATGTTTATACACCTGCGAAGAGAAGAAAACCAGATGGTCGATGCCCTAGCCATATTGGCTTCGGTATGGGAGAATCCTATAAACTTATTTCTTAAGCCCCTGGTTTTGACCAGTTCATTAACTTCTTGCTATGAATATGAGACAATCATGGAAACTGATACAGACCATGATGCATGGCATAACACCATAATATGGTTTTTATAGAATAAGGAATACTCATTGGGGGAAACAAGGGAAGAGAGAAGAGCCATAAGGTGATGGTCCTTACAATAAATCACCTTTCATGGAGAGTTGTATCGAAGATAGTCTGATGGGGTGCACTTGAGATGATTAAGAAAGCTTGAAGCTGAGCATATCATGTTAGAAATACATGCGGGAAGTTATGGTCCACACATGAGTGGTTTAACCCTAGTTAAGAAAATAATTCGGCAAGTTTACTACTGGTTAACCATGGAGAGAGATTGCATTGAGTTTGTGAAGAAATGCCAGCAATGTCAGATGCATGATAATTTGAATCACATACCTCCTGAAGAATTGCATTCTTTGTCTTCACTCTGGCCCTTTGCAACTTAGGGATTGAAATTATAGGAGAGATACATTCGACTGCTTTAAAAGGTCACCGCTTTTTATCGTGGTAATAGTGGATTATTTTTCAAAATGGGTTGAAGCTGAATCTTTCAACAAGCTGGGGGCAAAGAAAATGGCTAAATTTATTGAAAAGAATCTCATCTATAGATATGGGGTCTCGCACAGTGTGATATCGAACAATGGGGTTTAGTTTCAAGGAGCAGTTAGGGACTTATTCTCGAAGTACAAAATTCATCATCATCGATCCTTCCCTTATAGACTGAAGGCTAATGGTGCAGTAGAAGTGACAAATAAGATAATTAACCATATTCTGTCCAAGATGACCAAGACATACAGGGATTGGTAAAAAATGCTTCCTTTTGCTTTATGGAGATACAGAACAAGTGTATGAACGCCGACTGGAATGACACCGTTTTCCTTGGTTTTTGGGATGGAAGCAGTGTTACCAATTAAAATAGAGATCAAGTCATTAAGAGTGGTCCTGGAAGTAGAACTACCTGAGACGGAGTGGGTAGTAAGCAGATACACACAATTAGCCTTATTAGAAGAGAGGAGGTTGAAAGGATTGCATCATTATCAGTTGTATCAAAGGAAGATAGCTCAGGCCTACAATAGAAGGGTTAAGGTGTAAGCCTAATGGTAGCGACTTAGTGTTGAAGCAATGTAAGCCTAATGTCTCTAATCTAAGAGGAAGATCTAGGCCTAGTTGGTAAGAACCATATGTTTTGAAACAAGTCATGAGCAAGGGTGCAGTCAAAATATCAAACATGGGCGGGAGCGATTTTAGTGAGTGAGTAAACATGGATAGGTTGAAGAGGTTTTATGTGTAAATAAAAAAAAGAGCTCGCTAGGTTGAAAACCCAAAAGGGCGGCCTAGGCAAAAGTTAGAGCAGTCTGCTAGTTCCAAAAACCCAAAAGGGCAGGATAGGTAATAATTAGGGCTAAGCAAGGGAAAATTGTCAATTAGAAAACCCAAAAGGGCTAGTTGACAACAGGAGTGATCTTGTGTGTGCTGGCTTTATGTTTGATTGTTTTCCAATTTAATAAAATAGAGTTAATATTAAA
This sequence comes from Garcia nutans, assembly GCA_947685225.1. Classification (NCBI taxonomy): domain Eukaryota; kingdom Viridiplantae; phylum Streptophyta; class Magnoliopsida; order Malpighiales; family Euphorbiaceae; genus Garcia; species Garcia nutans. The sequence goes on along the minus strand of CANTUV010000009.1, from coordinate 26,375,715 downwards.
ATTATTCTATGTTCACTCTTTCAAGTATTTAACCAAATAAGGTAAAATAAATAACACAATAGCAAAAGGTGATGACAAATTATAAAAAGGAAAAGAAACATCTTTTATTATGTTCATTATTTTTCATTCTAACATTGTTCTTTCTAAAGAATTAACAAAATTTAAAATCTATGGAAGACGATAAGTGTGACATGTAGGTTGGCTTTGCTTCAACTAATCCAAGAAGGCTTCAGTCAGATGAAGCATGTCCAGGTCAGGAGTAAACTTAGAACCTTGAGGCTCGGCTCCATACTGACGATCAAGCCGGTGAGGATCATAGCAAGTACCTCAATGAAGAGTAGCAAGAGGAACATATATCAAATACGTCCAAATGGTGATATGAGAAATTTTCCACCAAGGTACTAACCAATGGATGTTGACTGCAGTGCGTGAGAGGATCCAGTCAGCCTAGTCGGCATATGAAGAAGCATGGTGGAATAGTTTCCTAGCAGAGTGATGTCCAGGCAAATATCCGATGAAATCCATGGAAGGAATGTCAAGCAAGAAGAGGCACTCTTGAAGCCAAATCTGTAAGCCCAATAAAACAAATTTAGAAAAAGAAAAAAATGATGATGCTCGTTAGGTTGAAAACCCATAAGGGCGCCCTAAGCAAAAGTTAGGGCGGTTCCCTAGTTCCGAAAATCTACAAGGGTGGTGTAGGAAAAAATTAGAACCAATAATAATAATAAGAAAAAGGGTCCACTAAGTTGAAAATCCACTAGGGTGACATAGGCAAAAGTTAGGACAACTTGCTAGTTTCGAAAATCCACAAGGGCGGACTAGGCAAAAATTAGAGAAACAAAAATAAAAAGAAAAAGGCCTAAATTAAAAACTCAAAAGGGTAGTTTAGGTAATTACATGTAGCAACAAAGGACTTTCGGCCAATCTCCTCAAAGATTCTAATTTGAATTGATCTAATCCAACTAAGGTCTCAGCCAAGATCACAGGTATCGATGACAAGCCTCCTTCCATTTGGTCCATGACATCCAATATTCGTGGATCGATATCCCCATCGGGAGAAACAAGCAAGAACTGTCAAAGAAAGCATTGACAAAGCATGCATCCCCATGCCTTGGTGGGAGCCAAATGAGAAATGCAAAAGTCAATCAAGAGACCAAGCAGAATTTTTTCACCTCCAGTAAATTGCAAAACTTCAGGCTTTGAAAATTGAAACAACATTTACATCTTTTATTGAGTTTTAAAGGTCAATATGGGCAATGCCATTTGTTGATTGCTTGAATATCCAAGGATGGCCTCAAATTATTCAATCATGGGACATATCTCAAAGTCATTTATCTTGAATGTCCTAGAATTCTCATCCCAAAAGGAAACAATGGCACGAAGAAAAGAATGGTCTAATTTAACATTTTGAAAGCACTTCAAAGTATTAATTTGCGACCAAGATATTTGCTTCCAATTAATAGCTTTCATATTTTTAAATAAACCTTTAATTTTCTTCAAATTGAGTTCTATCATTGTTGAAATTAAAGAAAAAAAACTAAAATTATTGAAAGGGATTTTGATACTAAAATAAAATTTCATAGAGAATTTCTTGGTTTTCATTGGGAATTATGGCATTGAAAGCAGCTTTATATAAGAGATTACTTTGTCCACCAAGGTTGATAAGGAAAGAGCAATAATTTGGGCTAAGACGCGCAAGGAAAGGAAATTTAAGTTGAAAAATTGAGTTGCCGCATTACTTTTGGATTTGCAAATCAGGGGTGCTTAAGGATTTTGTATTGTGAGAGGGACTTTTGTGTATATTGTAATAATAATGATGATGATAATAATAATAATAATAATAATAATAATAATAATAATAATAATAATAATAATAATAAATGATAAAAAAGAGTCAAAAGTTGCATTATTATTATTATCATCATCATTTTTATTATTATTATTATTATTATTATTATTATTATTATTATTATTATTATTATTAATACAATGTTTTCTCAATTAATACAATGATGATGGATCACTAAGAAGGAGGAGGTGGAAAATGCTCTCCAGATGACCCAGTCCAAAGGGATCCCAATTTTTGACCCAGTCCGGTCCAATATATTTTAATTAGTCCAAAATAATTTTTTCTCTTAATTAAATAATATTTTCTTTAGTGTCTAATTTTTATTAATAAAATAATAAATAATAATAAAAATAAAAAATTATTAAAAATAAGAATAAAAATCGGCGATGGAAAATCAGCGAAGAAAAATTTTGTCACCGAAAAGGGGGTCCATTTCGCCCGCAGGCAAATTTTTGCCGCGTAGCCCACAGCCAGCTGCGGCAGCTTTGTTTCAAGCGTAATTTTTCCGCAGCAGTTTTTTTTGCCAGTGAAATTTTTTCGATTTAATTTTTTTCGAAACCAAATACAATTATATTTTGGTTTCCTTTTCTTAATTAATGTTAGATTCCGTGAATAACTAAAACTAATCATAAAAATCTTCTATAAATAAGGACTAAAACAACAAAGAAAAGGGAGGTGAAATCTGGGATCAAAATTCAGGAGAAAAAAAGGACAATCGAGTGAATTGAAAAACTTTGAATCAATCAGAATTTTTGAGAAAAGAAAACAAGCAAATTCAATCCATCAAAGGCAACCATCTTGCCTTTGTTCTTGTTCATCCAAGAAACAATTTTTGGTGGAACCTACAAACGAAGGTATGAATTTCTTTATTTTTCTTTACAGTAGCTTCATCACTCAAGATTAAAAAATTATTGTTTCTATTTCTTCAAAATCTTAAAACCCTAATCTACTTTCTAGCTTTTCAAAACCTTAAATCATTTCAAAATTTACTAAAACCCTAATTTGCTTTCCAATTTTCCAAAACCCTAAATTGAATATGTTTCTTTCCAAAAGCCCTAAAAATATCCTTTTTGTTTCAATAAACCTTAAATCATTTATTTATTCTCATAAAGCATCATAAAACTATAAATTGTTTTTTCAAATTCTAAAATCAAATCCATTCTCCGAAACACTAAAAATCCTAATTCAACTTCAAAACCCAAAATAGTAAACCCTAAACTAGCTAACCTTAAACCCTAATTTTTTAAACCCTAATCCTTTAAACCTTAAAATATTTATAAACCTAAATATTCAAATTCAAACACAGTAAGCCTAAAACAACAATCCAGTAACCATAAATCATAAATATAATATTTTAAAGTGTCCAAACCCAAATTTCATGATTTCACTATTCAAACACTAATTTGGTTAATCAAAGAATTTTATAAATCTCTTAAATTATAAAACTTTGCTCCATTTTAATTCTTTTAAAAATTTACAGTAGCTTAAACCCATGAATTCCAAAACCCTAAACACATTAAATAAAGAATCTTAAATAGAAACAGTAGCCCTAATTTGAATCTTTAATTACTTTATTTAATTTTATATTTGATTATGCAGTCTATTATATGCTTTAATTTATTTTAAATGCTTAGTTGATTTATTTAAGTTCAATGCTTGATTTATTTAATTTATCATGGATGGATGTTTACTTTCCATTGATGTTTAATATCTTCAATGAATGATTTATTTATGATGAATGGTTATTTACTTTTATCGATTTATTAGGATTTCCAAATTTTGTAAGAGGTATGTTTCCACTTGGTGGGTACCTCATTAGTTAAATATCATGTAATTTAAATTGCTTTTCTATTTTAGAACCAATGTAAAGGACATGTTTCTACCTTTCGGTGGGTGTCCTATTTAGGCATGGATTATGTAAGGGCATGTTTCCATCTTCGGATGGGTGTCCATTTATTTGTTTTGCTTAGACATTATTTTGATTTTCAATATATATCGATGCTTTATTTTAATTATTGTGTGTAATATGGATAATATTGTTATATTTAAGAATTTTATAATATTAAGACCTGTAAAGGAGGCCGGTTTCAATGAACCAGGCGTTGTGGGGGTGCTGGGCCATTTCTCACCTTCCCCACACGTACCCAACTTTTCGAACCCATTAGGGGGTTAGGGATTCCTTAGGAATCGAGTCATCCACCCCTTTCTTTTTCTCGGCCCGTCCGGATGGTGACTTCATTTTCTTTGAACTTAGGTCCGTGTTCTCTAAGGCCCCGAGCCTAAATAGTGCTGAAGTCGCAAGAACCATTCCACCGGGAGTGGGGGCAAAAATCCCCGCTCACAGTGGCTATTCCACTGGGGATAAGAGAAGATGATTCTGTTGGTCTTTATATTATTCTATTCTTTCTTGTAATGATATTATCCATTGCATTATCTTAGATTGCATCGTGTGCGTGAGTTAGGACGCTCGTGTTACCCGTGTTGTGTTATGTAAGGGATACCATACTTTCACTCAAGGTATAGAGATCAAGCATGGCATGTCACGACCCAATTTGTACATATGTACAGTACATCCATGAACAGTACATCCGCGTACATTAACAGGAGCCGTCCCGAGTAATCACCAAAGAACACGAAGTGAAAGGAAGCTCTATAGGACAAAAAGGACCTAACTGAAAAGATTGTAAAAGTTTTGGGGAGGTGACTGTAATTTCAAAAAGTTTTGGGGAGGTAACTGTAATTTCCAAAAGTTGTACTGGAGGTTCTTAATAGTGCATATAACAGATTCCAGAAATGGAAAGTAGAGAAAAATTGGGTCGAAACGGAACACCACGGTTTTTTCCGAAAACGCATAGTTTGAGAGATACAGTGGATTCTTGACCAAGGGTATTTTTGTCATTCTTGTGATAATAATATATACACTGGAAAACAAGACACGTAAAGGTATCCGAAGTAAACGGAAGGACTCCGCAGTGATCGATGTTGAAGAACGAACCTAAGTGGAGACCCGAATCACGTAAGGACCTAAAGGGAATTTTTACAAAAGTTAAGGGCATGAGCGTAATTTTAATAAATTAGTTCAAAATCAAGAATGAATGTCGAAAATGGAAACGAGAGGTTGAAAGGAGGAGAATGGTACATTTTACGCGTCGTAAAACCACCCGGTTACGAAGAAAAGGCAAAACCTTCCATTGAAGGGTATTTTGGTCTTTTCACTTCCACTCATTTTCTAGAAAAGGGACACATGGCATAGTAATTTTCTAGAAAAGGACACATGGAAAAATCTTGTTTAAAGACACTTTTGGGTTGGATTAATCTTAACCCTCCATATGGCACCATCCTAGTTAAAGATACTTTTGTGGTGGGTACATCTTAACCCTCCAAAATGAAATTAATTAAATAAATGGAAAATGGAAAAATATAAAAAGGGAGAGAAGGATGATTAAAGAACTAAGAACACATATTTTTCTCTCCATTTTGAGAGGTATGGCCGAATTCTCTCCACCAAAAAAGGGAAGGAATTTTTCAAGTGTTCAAATGGATTTTTGGAAGGAAAAGCTTAATTTTAAGGTAAGGATTCCAATTCTAGCTTTAGTTTATTCATTTGATTGATAGTTTTCAAGTTATCAATGAAAGAAAAGTTGGGAAGATTATGGGAAAGTTAAGAAAGTGAAGAGAAATTAGATTAAATGATCCATACATGTAGAAGTGATGAATAAATGTTAATTAGTAGCTTTAGCTAGCAAGAATCAAGGCTTGAACATATGGTTTTTATAATGTTCTTTTTATGGAAGTTATGAAAATTATAGGAAATCAAAGGGATAAAGAAGAAGAAGGGAAGAAAGAATAGGACAAGCAAGGAACAAAGCAAATAAACAAGGTTTGGTACTTAAATCATTGCCTTTTCAATTAATTCACATATTTTGCATTATGGGACTTTTGAAATTGTTTTGAAATGATGTTATTATGTGTGGTAAATATGTGGGAAAGTACACTTGAACCATTTGTAATCAATTGATTGTGAAAAGAATGAAAACAAAACAAACTAGCTAAACTTTGCTCAAATATCCATAAACTTTGATGAACTTTTAATCACCCCTGTGGGTTGATTTTTGAAAGAGGGACCCTTAGTCTTTCAATGGTATCACAAAAGGAGTCTAAAAATCAATTTTGCAAGAAAAAAATGAATTTTCCTCAAGTTTTGAAAATTGGGCCGAATGGTCCCTTTTGGGCACCATTCTGCAGCTTTCATTTTGGGCAGTCCGTTGAAGGGGCAAACGAAAGAATTTTTTGACAAAATTTTACATGCATTTAGTTAACTTATGAAAGTGTTTTCCTGCAAAAATTCATCCAAAAATAAGGTTGTTTACTTGGTCAAAACTGTTGCCAAAGTTGACTGATTTTCAGCAGTAAAAACAGATTTTACTATTTAGTGGTCGCGCGCCATTGCATTGCCGATTTTATGCACTGCGCTACTATTCATTTGGTCATTTTTCTAATTGTGTTAAAACTTGAATATTATGATATAGCTTGATGTTAAATCATATAAAATGACATGAAGGAGAATTGGGAATGATCAGAAAGGCATCATGACAAGCTATTCTGACAATACATGCATTATGGAAAAATCATGGCTTATTGAATATCATGATCAAATTAATTAATGAATTGTTTACGCTCTACTTGGTTATGACAGAACCCTTGAGATAAGGGTATGATGCATCATACTATTACTGCAATACTGCTTATGACATGATATGATATTCCGGCTGAAGGCCGATGATTACAATGACATGATCAATGATGCAATGATAATGGCCATTGGCACATGTGCAAGAATTATGATGAAAGATAATGAAATTTGATCATGACGAGATATGTTTATCATGACCCTTGCTTATCCGCTGACGTTCTGTTAAACCAGTAGAGCAATGAAAATGATAAAAGCAAGAAAAATGATTTAAATTCAAAATATTTAGTCAAGCCTTTTTACCTTTTGTGTTTTGTATTTATTCCTTTCAATTGTTTAAAGTATATAAATATATGTTCAAATAATTCTTTCATTTTATTGCAATGATTTAAGTACCCACTAAGCAATTGCTTAGCGAGTTTAGTTTCCCTCTAAACTCGTAGGTTAAACGAGGAGACGAGATTGCAGCATGTCCTACGCAGCTGGCCTTGACTACTACTTTGGGTAGGAGTTTGGATATGATTGATTGTAGCAATATGGCATGTACATAAGCTTGTATGATCTAGCAAATAAATGTATTATACTGAAAAGCTAGAACACGTACACTGCTAGTAATCTAATAAATCTTATTTGGGTTTAGCACTTATGTATGCAAGTATAGAAGTGTGAATTCTTCTTGCAGGAATGTAGTTGAGGTTATAAGGGTGGATTATTGGGAGTGTGCTAGAGTTGAATTGTGAAACAAAATATTTTTCAAAAATAAGAAAAATCAGTTTTGGCGACACTTGGGACCTCCATTTTTAAGGGAGGTTATGGCAAATTTTTTTTAAAATCTGCATTTAAGATTGGCTAAGTAAAATATTAAGACACAACCACCATGAGTTAACAGTCCATCTTGGTCTACAAACGTAGGCTAAGATGGGGTGTTACATGGCATAACCACTCATAGCCTCGTACCATTTGGTATATACTTGCTATGGAAGCCTAAGCCCTTATACCCAAAGACTAAAGCTCATGTAATTGTCTTAGTTACTTTCCTTAGGTTTTACCCCAAATGCATGTTGTTTGACTATGGTTAATTTATGTTAGCTTAAATCATTGCTTATTTGGTTTGTTCTTTTTCTAATATGACCTAAATATATTGTAAGCTCAAAATAAATTTTTCTTTAAAGTCCAAAAGACCAAAGCTATTTTCAAAACTTTTCAAGATGGTCTTTGGACATAAGACTTTTCTAAAAATAAATCAAAAATTCTTTTGCTCAAGGCCCAAATACTAAGCCCAAAATATGTTTTTTTCTAAAATCTTTTTACAATGGGCTTAGAAACAAAATGGTTTTCATCCAATCTTTTCTTACAAAGAGCTCACAAATTATTTAGGTCAATTACGAAATACCAAAAATCAATTGTGATCCTAGTTTATACTAAGAATAATTAATCATGGGCTTGTTTTTGGCATGAATCATTAGTTACTTTTTTAAGTGAGAAATCTATCTATAATAAACCTCTTAATTTAGTTTTAATCCAATATAGCATAAAAGCTACTTTGGTTGGATAAATGGATTAAAACCTAATTAATGGGAATTATTATAAACTGATTTCCATTTTTAAAAATATAACTATTGGTTGAAACGTCCGGGGGAAATATTCGAAAACAAGATACCCCATGTTGGTATTTTGTTAACCATATACCTAGGAAAAGAGACTCGCCATTCGTGTGTGGATGTTATAAGGTTGGAAGGAATGTCCTAATTATCTTTCTTTGTTGATTGTTTGTGCATACATGCATACATTTGCATCTCATATCATTAATCCTTTCTGGCTCACAGCCCTGGATTATGACAGTTCAAAAGCTTACGACAATCCGACCTACGCCGGAGATGAAGTATCTATCAGCGACTCAATCACTTGCTCTAAAAAAATAATGGATCCCGAACAAATTCAAAGAATGGTGGATGATGCCCTCAATGCCAAGATGAAAGAAATAAAAGAGGCCCTAGCTGAGACCATGAAGAACCTATTGACTGCAATCTTGGAAAATCATGTCGAGGCATCTGCTAGCTCCAAGAAGCCAAAGGACAATGGGAAGGCTAAAATTGGTGAAGTAGCTTTTGATGATGATAAGGTGATCATTGATGATGATGATTGGGCTCAATACTACCAAGATCCTCAAGATAAAAAGGAGTCGAAGGTTGTTGAGAAGGCAACTATTGAAAAGATCGAGACATCTGATGTTGAGAAGATGATTACTGATTTAGAAAAGAAATTTGAGAAGAAACTGAAAATCGAAGAAATGTCCGAAGTCGACAAACTATTTGAGCTAGATGAAGAAGTTCTGTACAAGTTCAAGATGCCATCTTTTGCAAAGTTTGATGGAACTGAAATCCTCACCTCCATGTGAAGCAGTATATCACTACTATGCAGTCTGCTCAAGCTACTAAGGCTCAAACTCTAAGATACTTTATGCTCTCATTGGATCCTGTTATCCATAATTGGTTCAATACCTTAGATGATGGAACACAAAAGAGTTGGGATTTGTTATACAAGGCCTTCATTCAGTAATATGGGTACAATGTCGAGTTAGAAGATACCTTAATGGAAGTTGAGTCCATTAGGCAAAGGCCAAATGAGAATTTTGTGGACTATGTGAAAAGGTGGAGAAATAAGGTTGCTTTGCTCAGGAAAAGGCCCTACAAATCTGATCAAATAAGGATGATCGTGAGAGGCGTCCTGCCCAATCTCCGTGAAAGGATGTCTCACACCCTTATAAGGGATTTCAAAGATCTTCTCCAAGCTGGTCTACAAATTGAAGAGTGGGAAAGGGAGAAGAATTGCATTTCAATAAGAAGGAATGAGAAAGGCAATTACCAGCCTAGCAATCAAAGCACGCAAAAAGAAGTTGATGTTAATGTAACCAGTCAAGGAAATAAAAGACAATTCTCAGAATTGGGAAAACCTCTATCTTGGGTTTTTAGCAAGCTGCAAAAGAAAGGGTTGTTACAACCGTTAGCTCCTCGACCGTTACATAATCCACTGCCACCAAACTTCAATGCCGAGGCCTTCTGTCAATTTCATCAAATGCGAGGGCATGAAACAGATAAATATGCTCGTCTAAGGCATGAGATCCAAGATTTGATTGATAGTGGTAAGCTGCCCGAGCCGGATAAGCCCAATACTAAGAACAATCCTTTGCCTAAATTTGGAAGAGTGCCACCACCAGCAACCTTCATGGTGGGAAAAGAATTGGAAGAAGATTTTGTTTTATCATCTTTTCAAGATGGGAATGTTGAAGATGTGAAAGGAAAAGAAGCTTAAACTCAAAAAACTTTCCTTAGCTTGAATATTGCTTTTCAATTTTACTTAATATTTAATTGGAACAATCTTGTTTTTCAAGTTTAAATTTGTTTGAATAAATTACTTTCATCAAAATTTTTGTTGGTCTTTGTTCATTTTGGTGCTCAACCAATAAGGAATCTATCTTTATGATTCATGAATTAATATATCTATGCATCATGATTCGAATGACTTTACTAGATAAGGGAATTGCTCTATAGCATTGAGTTGTGTATGCTTACTTAGAGAGGGCTCCTGCATAATTATCTTTGTCTAGGTCCTAGTCAATCTTAGAACATGCTTTGACAAACTTTCAAGGTGAAATTGAACTCTGCTTATTTAAGAGAGAAATGATCTAGGTATTGTTTGGTTAGCCAATAACTAGTATCCACCCTATTAAATATCAATCCCTAGTTGTCCCTTTGAGCCTTCATAAAATTTTAGCTTTCATTTCATTGGCTTACAAACCCCAATAACCTACCCAGAGCTGTTGTGATACTTTTGACAAGTCTTATGATCACTAAGATGAATAGGTAAGAAGATCAAAGAAAGCAATGATTAGTCAAGATCATGAGGATAGTTGAAGTTTCAAGACCATGAAGATAGTTGAAGTTCTCAAGACCATAAGGGTAGTTGATGTTTTCAAGACCATAAGGGTAGTTGAAGTTTTCAAGACCATATGGGTAGTTAAAGTTCACTTAATATTTTTAATATATCAAGACAACATCAGAGTAACAAATGGTTTATCCCTGTTAATGAAGATTTATGTTACTCCACTCATCCATTATTGGAAGCCTAAGATGTACAAATAAGACAACTTTGTTTGACCTAGATAAAAAAAAGAACCAAAACAAAAAGAAGAAAAAAGAAAAATAAAAGAAAAGAAGAAAAAAAAAACAAAAAAAAGAGAAAAGAAAAAGAAGAAAGATAATACCTAAAAAGGCGATTCAAAAAGCCAATTGAGTTCTCTTTTACCTAAGATAACAAAAGGCTTCCATTTGGCCAAAATCAAAGAAAAAGGGAGAAAGATTATTCAATTCTTGAAAATTCTGTACTTGACAGTCCTACAAGGAAGAAGGACAAAATGATAAAATGCTCAAAGAAAGGGAAGAATAAGAAAAAGAAAAAGGAAGAAAAGGAAGAAGAAGAAAAGAAAAAAATTTGGGAACCAAACTTTATGCAAGGGCAAAGACTGTCCTAATCAAGATCCAGATTGATGCCAGGAAGATAGAAAGAATTTAGTGTCTAGCAAGATTGCTCTTAGTTGCCTAAAGTTCAAATAAGAAATTTTCAATGCGAATGTTTGTCCATTGTGTCACACCAGCTTAAATCTCAAAATGGCTTTCATTTAACCCGTGCCCCTTATAGACCCCATTTCAAGCCTATTAAAAACTTGTTGATCTCTCTTGGTAGGTAGAGTCTATTAGTGGAGATAGTTTGGATAAGCATGAATATGAGATAGACAATATTTAAACTCAAATGAGACCTTTGGCCTTGCAATGTGTATGTGCCTATCTGAAGTGCAACAATTGTTGCTTAAATAGAAATGATTCCCGAGTTTAGTACGGTAACTAGGGTTGTCATATTATTGATATATTAATTTGAAAAAAATCAAGTCCTGAGGTACATTGACATTGATTTGGCAAAGCCAACATTTGATTTCAAAATCAAAAATCAAAAATATATATATATATATATATTTTCATACAAAGCCTTCAAGCTAAGGGGAGTATGTTGAACTGTCGAATCTCCAAAGGACACATTAAGCAAAGGAAATCATTATTGACAAGGTCATCAACTGACATGCTTAAACATAGTTTGAAATAGACGAATCCCTGACTCTGCTATTTGGGGCGTCCATTATTCATATTTTCAACATCTCAAAGATAAAAGCAATAAATATGAAGCTTTCGATCATTCCAATGCAAGACTTGAACAAGCGTCAAAAAGGAACCAATGAGAATACTTCTGCTGATCACCTCGGTTTGTGAGTCATGGAACCACTGTAAGCATTATTCATGCATATCATGCATACATGAGCATATCACATTGCATTTTCTTGTCTTGTATTGTCTATTCCTTGTCAAAGTAAACAGCAAACACTCTGTGAAGTAAAGAATCAAAAGAAGATATCAAATCAAGGGGGGCATGAAAAGTCCATTGCTTGAGAAAGCTCCAGTAATTTTGCAAAGCGAAGAAATGAGTGCTTGTGCAAAAAACTAGACGGCAAAAACATCAATCAAAGCTTGTATGGAAAAAATCTTTGGTTTGAGCCTACACAGGGGGCAAAGTTTCTCCTTTTCAATTTTTTGAGTTTATATACTAAATATTTTCAAACTCACTTGTATTTTGCCATGCTGGGGGCAAGGAGAAGATATGAGGGCCAACTAAAATAGCTAAATTTTTACAAAAGGAAGAACAAAAGAATGGAACAACAAGTTAAGCCAGAATCCACAACTGATAAAAGGTCAATCAAATTGAATTCAATCTCGAGTCAAAGTATCCCAATCCAAATCCAGTTAGGATCGAGCATCCAAATCCAGTTTAGGATCGAGTATCCAAGCCCAATTTAGGATTAAGTATCCAAATCCAGTTAGAATCGAGTATCCGAATCCAGTTTAGGATCGAGTATCCAAACCCAATTTAGGATCGAATATCCAAATCCAGTTAGGATCGAGAATCCCAATCCAGTTTAGGATCGAGTATCCAAACCCAATTTAGGATCAAGTACCCAAATTCAGTTTAGGATCGAGTATCCGAATCCAGTTTAGGATCGAGTTTCCAAACCCAATTTAGGATCGAGTATCCAAATCCATTTAGGATCGAGTATCTCAATCCAGTTTAGGATCGAGTATCCAAACCCAATTTAGGATCGAGTATCCAAATCTAGTTAGGATCGAGTATCCCAATCCAGTTTAGTATCGAGTATCCGAATCCAGTTAGGATCGAGCATCCAAATCCAGTTTAGGATCGAATATCCAAATCCAGTTAGGATCGAGTATCCAAATCTAGTTAGGATCGAGTATCCCAATCCAATTAGGATCGAGTATCCCAATACAATTTAGGATCGAGTATCCCAATCCAATTTAGGATCGAGTATCCAAATACAGTTAGGATTGAGTATCCAAATCCAGTTTAGGATCAAGTATTCGAATCCAGTTTAGGATCGAGTATCCAAGTCCAATTAGGATTGAGTATCCAAATCTAGTTTTGCAACGAGTATCGAAATCCAGTTTAGGATCGAGTATCCAAATCTAGTTTAGGATCGAGTATCCAAATCCAGTTAGGATCAAGTATCCAAATCCAGTTTAGGATCGAGTATCTGGATCCAGTTAGGATCAAGTAACCAAGTCTAGTTTAGGATCGAGTATCCAAATCTCTCAGGTCCAGAACCCAAAACCTCAAGCGTCTCAAAAATTAAATCTTATTGCTTTTCACTCTCTTTCACTAAAGTCTCAGATCATTCAAGCAGGGGCAAACTTTAGACCCTTAATTTTTGACCCAATCCGGTCCAATATATTTTAATTAGTCCAAAACAATTTTTTTATCTTAATTAAATAATATTATCTAATTTTTATTAATAAAAAATAATAAAAATAAACAAATAAATAAAAAAATAAAAATTGGTGACGAAAAATCTCGTCGCCGAAAAGGGGAGGCGGCGAAATGGCCCACAGGCAGATTTTCGCCCCGCAGCCCACAACCAGCTGCGGCAGCTTTTTCGCTAGCGTAATTTTTCCGCAGCAGTTTTTTTTTGCCAGCGCAATTTTTTCGCAGCATTTTTTTCGCCAGTAAAATTTTTCCGACGTAAATTTTTTTGAAACCAAATACAATTAGGTTTCGGTTTCCTTTTCTTAATTAATGTTAGATTCCGTGAATAACTAAAATTAATCATAAAAATCTTCTATAAATAAGTACTAAAACAACAAAGAAAAGGGAGGTGAAATATGGGATCGAAATTCAAGAGAACAAAGGGGACAATCGAGTGAATTGAAAAATTTTGAATCAATCGGACTTTTTGAGAAAAGCCAACAAGCAAATTCAATCCATCAAAGGCAACCATCTTGCCTTTGCTCTTGTTCATCCAAGAAACAATTTTTGGTGGAACCAACAAACAAAGGTATGAATTTCTTTATTTTTCTTTACAGTAGCTTCATCACTCAAGATTAAAAAATTGTTGTTTCTGTTTCTTCAAAATCTTAAAACCCTAATCTACTTTCTAGCTTTTCAAAACCTTAAATCGTTTCAAAATTTACCAAAACCCTAATTTGCTTTCCAATTTTCCAAAACCCTAAATTGAATCTGTTTCTTTCCAAAAACCCTAAATTGAATCTGTTTCTTTCCAAAAGCCCTAAAAAATATCTTTTTTGTTTCTATAAACCTTAAATCGTTTGTTTATTTTCATAAAGCATCATAAAACTTTAAATTGTTTTTTCAAATTCTAAAATCAAATCCATTCTCCGAAACACTAAAAACCCTAATTCAACTTCAAAACCCAAAACTAGCTAACCTTAAACCCTAATTTTTCTAAATAGTAATCCTTTAAACCTTAAAATTTTATAAAACTAAATATTCAAATTTAGACACAGTAAGCCTAAAACAACAATCCAGTAACCGTAAATCATAAATATAATGTTTTAAAGTGTACAAACCCAAATTTCATGATTTCACTCTTTAAACACTAATTTGGTTAATTAAAGAATTTTATCAATCTCTTAAATTATAAAACTTTACTCCATTTCAATTCATTTAAAAATTTACAGTAGCTTAAACCCATGAATTCCAAAACCCTAAACACATTAAATAAAGAATCTTAAATAGAAACAGTAGCCCTAATTTGAATCTTTAATTACTTTATTTAATTTTATATTTGATTATGTAGTCTATTATATGCTTTAATTTATTTTCAATGCTTAGTTGATTTATTTAAGTTCAATGCTTGATTTATTTAATTTATCATGGATGGATGTTTACTTTCCATTGATGTTTAATATCTTCGATGAATGATTTATTTATGATGAATGGTTATTTACTTTTATCGATTTATTTAGATTTTCAAATTTTGTAAGAGGTATGTTTCCACTTGGTGGGTACCTCATTAGTTAAATATCATGTAATTTAAATTGCTTTTCTATTTTAGAACCAATGTAAAGGACATGTTTCTACCTTTCGGTGGGTGTCCTATTTAGGCATGGATTATGTAAGGGCATGTTTCCATCTTCGGATGGGTGTCCATTTATTTGTTTTGCTTGGACATTGTTTTGATTTTCAGTATATATCGATGCTTTATTTTAATTATTTTGTGTAATATGGATAATATTGTTATATTTAAGAAATTTATAATATTAAGACCTGTAAAGGAGGCCGGTTCCAATGAACAGGGTGTTATGGGGGTGCTGGGCCTTTTCTCACCTTCCCCACACGTACCCAACTTTCCGAACCCATTAGGGGGTTGGGGATTCCTTAGGAATCGAGTCATCCACCCCTTTCTTTTTCCTAGCCCGTCCGGGTGGCGACTCCATTTTCTCAGGACTTAGGTCCGTTTTCTCTAAGGCCCCGAGCCTAAACAGTGCCGAAGTCGTAAGAACCATTCCACCGGGAGTGGGGGCGAAAATTCCCGCTCACATAGCCATTCCGAGCTAACTACCATGAATTCTCTGGCATTGATGTAATATTCAAAGTATACATTGGAAAGTTTATCGAGACCCTCCACTCTTCAAGACAAAGGAACTAATCATACACCCTTTCCCTGAGAAACCAGCCACTAGACACAGGACCAACAATGATTCGGCGGGAGTGTTGGTAAGGCAGTGCAACATTCAAAAAAGGAGTCCAATTCACCCGCTCCTCAACTTTCTAAAAAGCCAAGTTGACCTTCTAGATGACAAATGGTAAGTAAACTTTTTACATAAACTATAAAGCATACTAATACTATTTTACTTGGTCCCAGGTTAGGCAACTCAAGTGATAACGCTGGTGTCCACATGATGAGACCCGAGAAATTTTGTGTGATCGGACAACCAAAAACTTTACCTTGGATATCTAACTATCTCTAGAGAAATATCAGGCACCCTCACAAGATTATGCTCATAAGCCCATACCTATAATAACAATGGAAATCAAATTCATGCAAATATATGAGTTGAATTAACAATGGAAGGAGATAGTACCTCGACAATAACCATGAAACCAATGAAAGACTTCTTATTCCTACAAATCTTGTCTAGGCCATGATAGAGACAGGCAAGGCCAGCTTCACCTCAGCCGTAAATTAGTACCATATCCATCTGTGTAACACCCCTATATCCGTATACGTACACAGCATGCTTATACGATCGTAATATACGTATACTGAATATAGAAATGCCACACTTTTCAAAATACACAAATGGCATTTAAAATAAAATAAAAATTTAAAGACATACCAAATGTTTAAATGAAAATCATAAGACACAATAGATAAAAACGTTTGTTTATTACGTAACGGAAGTTACATCCAAAACTTACAAGTGCATATAAAATTAAACGTCAAAAATTACAAAATATAAAATATATACATGATTGGCAGCTTGACTCTCTGATCTTTAAGCTCTAATCCAATTCTTCACAATCAAAACAAACTCAATTAGGTCTAGAGGAGTCCTCCGTCTCAACTCTATCACCTCTATCACCTCTATCACCTGCGCGATGAATCATAATCGAGCTGAGCCAACAACTCAGTAGTACAAACCATAATGCTATTATGCTTTATCAATAACAATGATATACATTCAAACCATAAAGATTGTACTCAATATACAATATCTCATGACTATTACATTTCATCATTTAAGTAATACTATCATTTCATTACATTCATGTAACATAGACACCTATGGGCCCAACAAGTATTTAATACGATATTCAGAATTCAGAGTTACTGCTTTGGTTCATAATCACAATAATCAAGCCCGTAGGCAACATATATATATATATATATATATCTATCCATGGATAGCGTAACAGACCCAGTCTCTTGGACCATCTACTCGGCTAAACTCGAGGAGATCCTCAACCCGGCAAGACTGTTACTATAATTCACATTTCACATTTATCAAGTAACAGACCCAGTCTCTTGGACCATCAACCCGACCAAATCGAGGAGATCCTCAACCCGGCAAGACTGTTACCAAATCATATATCTCATAATCACAATTATCATAGTGTAACAGACCCAGTCTCTTGGACCTCAATTCATCTCAAATTGAAGAGATCCTCAACCCGGCAAGACTGTTACTATTCATAATTTCATAGGCATGCCATCCAAATCCAGAACTCTAAAACTGAATAACATATTAAACATACAATTATATTATTCTCTTTCTCAATTTGTATCTCAATATCAAATAGGCAATCATGCCTCAACAATTTCATTATATAACCATAGCCACTCACAATGGCTTCTCATCACATTTGAATCATCATGTCTCAATTCACAATATCATATATCATCTTTCACATATTCATAATCAATTACATTTAACATAATCATATATGCATACATACCTCAATCATCTCATTTCACATTATACATATGGTACATTTC
The DNA here is from genome assembly GCA_947685225.1 of Garcia nutans. NCBI lineage: Eukaryota > Viridiplantae > Streptophyta > Magnoliopsida > Malpighiales > Euphorbiaceae > Garcia > Garcia nutans. Next base: position 26,358,261 of record CANTUV010000009.1, on the reverse strand, counting down.
ACAAGATTCACAATGTGCAAGACATAACATTATTTATATATATATATCAACAATGCCATATCAAGTGAATGTATGCAACAATGCAAGGTTTGTACTTACTTCAAAAGCAATCCACACAATTCTAAACACTTTCCCTTTTCAAAAGTCCTTCACCAAATGAATTAAGGCAACTCACTTTCTTCACAACCTAAACAAAAACAATAATGAACCACATCAATTCCAATACAACTAATCACTTATTAACCTTATACAAGACCCTTAGATCACCATTACAAACCAACCACCCAACCTTAAAGCCCACGGTCGTGGTCACTCTAGACCCCCACGGGCGTGGGTTAGGATTTGCTTCTGCCCAAAATTATCCAACACCCCACGGCCAAAACATAAAAAGGCCATGGGCGTGGCATCCGAGATGCCACTGCCTTCCATCAAAACATGTTTTCCAAGCTTCTAATTTCCAACAAATCCCAAAAATCATGAAGACTAACAAAAATAATAAACCAAACTTAGCACTAACAACACTTACCAACTCAAAAACCTAATACAATTTCAACACAACCACTTTCAAAACCAACATCAACTTAACTTACTTCCTTCAAATCAAAACCAACACCATATTTAATAAAATCAAACATACTTCAACCAACACACCCCTATTTTCAAACATCTATCAACAAACTCACACATCACTTCAAATAAACAAAAGAAACCAAGAGAGAGAACTTACCAAAATAATAAAACTTCTTGGACTTTCACTTAATCACTTGAAAACCTCTTCAATTTTTAAGCTTGAACATCAAAACAACACTTTCTCTCTCTTGCTTAAGGGTGGCCGGCCATGGAAGGAGAAAAGGAAAGAGGAAGAAATGAGAAAAGTCAACTTCCTCTTCTCTTTAAATCTCCACCAAGCAATTCAAAATGAAAATGACTAAAATACCCTCTTTTAAACATTCTAACTCCTTTATCATTCATTTGCCCTTTTTAGTAATTTCACATTTCACAAATTAAATATCTTCTTACCTTGACCCACCATTTTGACTTATGTATATTTTATTTATACTACCATATATACAACATATACACTTTCTTTAAAAATTCCCTTCTTCTTCAAATTAACATATACATTCAATCCAATTAAAACAACAATAATATTCAAAACTTCTAGGGCATATTTTGGGATATTACAATCTGAATAAGGGCCCTAAACACCGACAAATGGATAGTAGATTCGGTATTGCATAAAATGGTCAACCCAAGCAAATGCAACAAAAATACTTGAGCATACTGCTTGGTTGTTTCTCTACAAACCCGTCCATCACAACTCATCCAATAGCTTTGAATTGGCTTAATTTTTATCTTGAAGGGCTCTTTTATTAACGGTTTCATACCAATTAACTATTGAATTTCTTCGCGTGTTAGGATATCATTGGTAAGAGGAACCAAAAGGCCATAATACCAGATACCAGTTATGGTTGAAAAATCAACTAGATCAATGTTCATTTCCCCCACAGGTAGTGTGAGTGGGGATTTTCACCCCCACTCCCGGTGGAATGGTTCTTGTGACTTCGGCACTGTTTAGGCTCGGAGCCTTAGAGAACATGGGCCTAAGCCCAGAGAAAATGGAGCCGCCACCCGAATGGGCCTCGAAAAAGAAAGGGGTGGATGACTTGATTCCTAAGGAATCCCCAACCCCTTAATGGGTTTGAAAACTTGGGTGTGTGGGAAAGGTGAGAAATGGCCCAGCACTCCCAAAATGCCTAGTTCATTGGAACCGGCCTCCTTTGCAATTCTTAATATTATAAAATTCTTAAATATAACAATATTATCCATACTACATGCAAAAATTAAAATAAAGCATCATTACATTAAAATCAAAGCAATGTTCAAATAAAAAAAATAAATGGATACCCATCCAAGGATGGAAACATGTCCTTACATCATCCATGTCTAAAACTAAATAGGACACCCACCAAAAGGTGGAAACATGTCCTTTACATTGGTCCAAAACATAAAAGCAATTTAAATTACTCAAAATTTAACTAATGAGGTACCCACAACGTCGAAACATACCTCTTACAATTTTAATACCAAAGCAAACAAATACTAATCATAATAATAAAGAAAATATCCATCCATGATAAATTAAATAAATCAAGCAATGAAATTAAATAAATCAAAACATAAAATAAACTATGTAATCAATTCTAAAATTAAATAAAGCAAATAAAGATACAAATTTAGGTTTATATCTTAATTTAGGGTTCTTTAATTACCATTTATGGTTTTGGGATTTTCAAATTATTATATTTATTATTTTGGCTACCGTGAGAATTTTAGAAAAAATGGAATGGATTAGGATTTTATAAATTTAAGAAAGTAGTAAGGTTTTTGGTTAATCAAATTAGGATTTAGGGCTAACATCATGAAACTAGGGATTTGAAACCTTAAGACATTAGGGTTTATAATTTTAAAAGATTAGGTTTTAGGTTCATTGGATTATTGTTACTGAGTTAGGAATTAGGATTTTAGATTTACTATATTGGGTTTTAGGTTCACTGGATTAGGGATTTAGGGTGTTGATGAACTTATAATAAAGTTTTGATGTTTTAAGAATTAGGGTTTAGGAAAACTAGCGTTTACTGGATTGGGTTTTAAGAAAATTAGGGTTTAGAAAATTTAAGGAATTAAGACACTGGGGTTAGGGTTTTGAGAATTAATAAGATAGTTTAGGATTTTATATATTTTGGAAAACATATTCGATCTAGGATTTAAAAAATAGTTTAGAGTTTTATAGAAATAATTAAGATCAGGGTTTGGAGAATTTAGAAGACATTTTGAAGTTTTGGAAAAACAAGTTAGGGTTTAACTTACTGCCTTAAAAAATAATTTTGGATTTGGAGAGATAAATTAAGGTTTTGGAAAAATAATCACTATTTTGGAGTTTAATAATGAAATGGTTTAAGCTTTTGGATAAAAAATAGTTTAAGGTTTTGAGTTTCAATAAAATAACTTACGGTTCTTGAAGTTTTAGCAAAAAAAATAGATTCTGACAATTAAATTAAATCCTCAACAGCTACTAGATAGTTTTAAGTTTTTTATAAAACATGGAAGTGGAGTTACGAACACCAACTGATCAATGTATTAATTAAAGCAAACAATTAAAGTTATTAAAATAAAGATCAATTTACTACATGTTCAAAGATCAAGTTATTGCACGTTCAAAGATCAAGTTACTACATGTTCTTATTAATCAAAGATAATGAAGCTACTATAAGAATGAATAATTTATGATTAAAGATCAAACCTTTGTCATTGGTTCCACTAAAAAAAATTGATTTCTGGATGAACAATGTGAAGACAGTATGGACTCTGCCTTCTTCTTTGGTTGTCTTGATATTTCTGTTTGTTGTTTCTTTCATTATAAAGAAACTGCTGTTGTTCTTCTCTGTTTGTTGTTCCTAATCCTCTTAATGTTAATTGATGACCTTTGTTAAAGTATAAAACGTTATTATTTATAGGCCATAACCTCACTCAGAATCCTTAACCCTAATATTAATCCGTTCTTAAAACAAATTTTAGTTCAATAAGGAAACTCATTGAAACCATGTCGATATGGGCTACTAGATCGACATGAGTTAAGGCCGTGTCGACCTGGCTGCCCTAGGTCAACATGAGTCCAACCTCAAGTTGATCTGGGCTGCCAAATGACATGACGCATGCTCATGTTTCCTCGGCTGGCCTGACTCAAATTATTCTTGCCTTTTTTTAACTTATGGATCAAAAAATTTTAATTTGGGTTGATTCAACTTGATTTTAGGGTTTTACAATTGAATTTATGCCTCTTTAATCTGAACCAACTTATTAGAAGTTATAAATCAGATTGAATTTATTTTGGCATTCTTTAATTAAGACCGTACCAACTTAGGCCAAAATTAAGGGTCTACAGTTTGCCCCCTGCTTGAATGATCTGATACTTTCAGTAGAAGAGAGTGAAAAACAACATGAGTTTGAGAAGATTTTGGATGAGGATGGATACATGGATTTGATTTGGGTACTTGGACCCAAGATTGAATTTGATTTGACTGACCTTTTATCAGTTGAGAATTCTGGCTCAAGTGGTTGTTCCATTCTTTAATGGATTGTGGGTCTTCACCCTTAAAATGGATCATCATCCTTGGCATCGAATCTTCACCCTTGAAAATGGATCTTCATCCTTTGGACTTTAGGTCTACACCCTTTGAAATTGGATCTTCGTCATTGGAATCTAGTCTTCTCCTTTGAAAATGGATCTTCACCCTTGGAAATCAGGTCTTCTCCCTTGAAAATGGATCTTCATTCTTTGAACTTCGGGTCTTCACCCTTTGAAATTGGATCTTCATCCTTGGAATTAGGTCTTCACCTTTGAAAATGGATCTTCATCATTGGAAATTGAGTCTTCACCCTTAAAAATAGATCTTCATCCTTTGGACTTCAGGTCTTCACCCTTTGAAATTGGATCTTTATCCTTGGAATCAGGTCTTCACCTTTGAAAATGGATCTTCATCCTTGGAAATTAGGTCTTCACCCTTGAAAATGAATCTTCATCCTTGGAAATTAGGTCTTCACCCTTTGAAATTGGATCTTCATCCTTGGAATCAGGTCTTCACTTTGAAAATGGATCTTCATCCTTGGAAATCGGGTCTTCACCCTTGAAAGTGGATCTTCATCCTTTAAGCTGGATCTTCATCCTTGGAATTGGGTCTTCACCCTTTAAAGTGGATCTTCATCATTGGAAATTGGGTCTTCACCCTTGAAAGTGGATCTTCATCCTTGGAAATTGGGTCTTTATCCTTTAAAGTGGATCTTCATCCTTGGAAATTGGGTCTTCACCCTTGAAAGTGGATCTTCATCCTTGGAATTGGGTCTTCACCCTTGAAAGTGGATCTTCATCCTTTAAGCTGGATCTTCATCCATTAGAGATTAGGTCTTATATTGGCTTCAGCTCTTCTAGCTAGACTGATCTTTTGTCATTTGTGTCTTCATTCTTTTGATAGTTCTAATGTTCCATTCTTTTTTGTTTGTTTTTTTTTTGTTCTTCCTTTGCAATTTTGCAAAAAAATTTCAGCCATTTTAGCTAACCTTCAAATTTTCTTCTTGCCCCCCATGATTTTTCTATGTGGGCTTTGGTTGATGTTTGTAGATTATCTAGTTCTTCGATCAAGCATGCATTTCTTCCTTTCTTTTGCAAAATGACTGGAGTTTCCTCAAGCAATGGGTCTTCTATTCCCCCTAATTCTATACCCGCTTCATCTTTGCTTCATATAGTGTCTATTGTTCACTTTGACAAAGAATAGACAATACAATACAGGAAAATGCCATGTGATATGCTTATGTATGCATGATTTGCATGAATAACACTTACAGTGATTCTGTTAACTCACAGACCAAGGTGATCAATAGAAGTGTTCTCATTGACTCCTTCTAGATGCCCAGTCAAATCTTGCTTTGGAATGACAGGATGCTTCACATTTATGGCTTTTATCTTCGAGATATTGAAAACATGAATAATGAAGGGCCCAAGCAGCAGAGATACATCCATTTCAAATTATAATTCAGTAGCTTTTTCATAACCTTGCCATTAATCATTTTCTTTGCCCAATGTGTCCTTCGAGGTTCGATAGTTCAACATACTCCCCTTAACTTGATTTTTTTTAATTTTCAATTTTGAATTTTGATTTTGAAATTAAATGTTGGCTTTTCCAAATTAATGTCAATTTACCTCAGGACTTGATTTTTCAAATTAACATATCTATAACATGACAACCCTGGTTACCGTACTAAACTCGGGAATCATTTCTATTTAAGCAAGAATTGTTGCACTTTAGATAGGCACATACACATTACTTGGTCAAAGGTCTCATTGAGTTTGAATATTATCTATCTCATATGCATGCTTATCTAAACTATTTCCACTAATAGACTCTACCTACCAAGAGAGATCAACAGGTCTTTGATAGGCTTAAAATGGGGTCTATAAGGGACATGGGTTAAATGAAGGCTATTTGTAAGTTGGAGCCGATGTGACACAAATGACAAACCTTCACACTACAAACTACTTGTTGGAACTTTAGAGAGTTGGGAGCATGAAAAGAGAGAGATTTGAACGTTCTCCCATCTTCTTGGCGTTAATCTGGATCTTGATTGGGACAGTCTTCATTTCTTTTCTTCTTTTCCCTTTTCTTTCTCTTTATTTTTCTTACTCTTCCCTTTCTTTGAGCATTTTATCATTTTGTCCTTCTTCTCTGTAGGATTGTTAAGTATAGGACTTTCAAAAACTAGGTGACCTTTCTCCTTTTTCTCCGATTTTGATTGAATATTTGGTTAGGTTAGACCAATTTAAGTTAAACTGTCCTTATAAACTAAATGGAAGCCTTTTGTTGTCTTAGGTAAAAGAGAACTCAGTTTGATTTCTGAACCATTTTGGGTTTTCTTTTCTTCTTTTTTTTTTGTCTTTTTTCTTTTCTTTTCTTTTCTTTTCTTTTTTTTTGTCTTTTTTTTTCTTTTGTCTTTTTTTTTCTTCTTTTCTTTTTCTTCTCTCTTTTTTTTTGTTCTAGCTCTAAAAGAGTTGTTCTGTTTGTAACAACTTGGGTTTCTAATAATGGATTAGTGGAGTGACATTAATATGCTTCAGTCCTAACTTTATTTGTGATATTTGGTCTAATTCAAGTGAACTTCAACTACCCTTATGGTCTTGAGAACTTCAACTACCCTTATGGTCTTGGGAACTTCAACTATCTTCGTGGTCTTGACTATTCATTTCTTTCTTTGATCTTCTTGCCTCTTCATCTTAGTGATCATAAGACTTGTCAAAAGTATCACAACAGCTCAGGGTAGGTTGTTGGGGGGTTTTAAGCCAATGAAAAGAAAGCTAAATTTTATGAAGGCTCAAAGGGACAACTAGGGATTGATATTTAATAGGGTGGATGCTAGTTGTTGGCTAACCAAACAATGCCTAGATCATTTCTCTCTTAAATAAGCAGAGTTCAATTTTGCCTTGAAAGTTTGTCAAAGCATGTTCTAAGACTAACGAGGACCTAGACAAAGGTAATTATGCAGGAGCCCTCTCTAAGTAAGCATACACAACTCAATGTTATAGAGCAATTCCCTCACCTAGTAAAGTCATTCAAGTCATGATGCCTAGATACATTAATTTATGACCATCAAGCTAGATTCCTCATTGGTTGAGCACCAAAATTAACAAAGACCAACAAAATTTTAATGAAAGTAATTTATTCAAACAACTTTCAATTTGAAAAACACGATTATTCCATAAAACACCAAATAAAGAAAATAAAATAAGAAAAACAAACAAGCCAAGGGAATTTCATTGAGTTAAGCTTCTTCTCCTTTCACATCTTCAATACTCCCATCTTGAAAAGAGGATAAGATAAAATCTTCCTCAAATCCTTTCCCTACCATGAAGGTTGCCAGTGGAGGTACTCTTCCAAACTTAGGTAAAGGATTGTTCTTGGAATTGGGCTTGTCCGGCTCAGGTAGCTTACCACTATCGATTAGATCTTGGATCTCATGCTTCAATTGGGTACATCTATCAGTCTCATGTCCTTGAGTTTGATGAAATTGACAAAAAGCCTTTGTATCAAATTTTGAGGGTAAAGGATTAGGCAAAGGTCGAGGGGCTAATGGCTATAATAGTCCCTTTTTTTTGTAGCTTGTTGAAGACCCAAGACAAAGGCTTCCTCAGATCTGAAAACTGCCTTCTATTTGCTTGACCAGTTGTATTAACATCAACTTCTTTTGCGTGCTTTGATTTCTAGACTGGTAGTTCTCTTTCTCATTCCTTCTTATTGAAAAATGATTCTTCTCCCTTTCCCATTCTTTAATTTGCAGACCAGCTTGGAGAAGATCTTTGAAATCAAGGATGAGTGTATGAGACATCCTTTCACGAAGACTAAGCAACACCCCTCTCACAATCATCCTTATTTGATTAGATTCATCGGGCCTTTTCTTGAGCAAAACAACCTTATTTCTCCATCTTTTCACATAGTCCACAAAATTCTCATTTGGCCTTTGTCTAATAGACTCAACTTCCATTAAGGTAACTTCCATCTTGAAATTATATCTATATTATTGGATGAAGGCCTTATATAGCATATCCCAATTCTTTTGTGTGCTATCAGCTAAGGTATTGAACTAATTTTGGATAACAGGGTCCAATGAGAGCATGAAGTGCCTTAGAGTTTGAGTCTTAGTAGCTCAGGCAGACTGCATAGCAGTGATATATTGCTTTACATGGAGGTGAGGATTTTCGGCTCCATCAAACTTTGCAAAGTATGGCATCTTGAACTTGTGCGAAACTTCTTCGTCTACCTCAAATAGTTTGTCAACTTCGGACATTTCTTCGATTTTTATCTTCTTCTCAAATTTCTTTTCCAAATCCGCAATCATCTTCTCAACATCAGATGTCTCGATCTTTTCAATAGTTATCTTTTCAACAACCTTTGGCTCCTTTTTGTCTTGAGGATCTTGGAAGTATTGAGCCCAGTCGTCATCATCATCAAGGACTACCTTGTCATCATCAAAAGCCACTTCACCAACCTTAGCATTCCCTTTGTCCTTTGGCTTCTTAGTGCTAGCAGATGCTTCGACATTGTTTCCTAAAATTGTAGCCAATTGGTTCTGCATGGTCATAGCCAGGGCCTCTTTTATTTCTTCCATCTTGACATTGAGGGCGTCATCCACCATTCTTTGAATTTGTTCGGGCTCCATTACTTTTGGTGAGCAAGTGATTGAGTCATTGCTAGATTCTTTGTCTCCTGCATAGGTCGGATTGTCATAAGCTTTTGAACTTTCGTAATCCAGGGCTGTGACCCATAAGGGATTAATGATATGTCATGCGATGCATGTATGCACAAACAATAAACAAAAAAGAATAAATAGGACGTTCCTTCCAACCTTATAACATCCAGACATGTATGGCAAGTCTCTTTTCCTAGGTATACGGTTAATAAAGTACCAACATGGGGTATCTTGTTTTCGAATATTTCCCTCGGACGTTTCAACCAATAGTTATATTTTCAAAAATGGAAATCAGTCCATAATAATTCCCGTTAATTAGGTTTTAATCCATTCAACCAACTAATGTAGCTTTTATGCTATATTGGATTAAAACTAAATTAAGAGGTTCATTATAAATAAATTTCTCACTTGAAAAAGTAACTAATGATTCATACCAAAAACAATCCCATGATTAATTATTCTTAGCATAAACTAGGCTCACAATTGATTTTTGGTATTTCATAATTGACCTAAATAATTTGTACGCTCTTTGTGATAAAAGGTTGGATGAAAATAACTTTTTTTCTAAGCACATTGTAAAAAAATTTTAAAAAAAATGGATTTTGGGCTTTGTGTTTTGGTCACGAGAAAAGAATTTTTTATTTTGTCTTTAGAAAAGTTTTATAGCCAAAGACCATCTTTAAAAGTTTTTGAAAATAACTTTGGTCTTTTGGATTTTAAAGAAAAACTTATTTGAGCTTACAAATGTACTTGGGCCATATTAGAAAAAAAATAAACCAAATAAGCCATGATTTAAGCCAAGATAAATTAACCATAAACAAACGACAAGCATTTGGGGTAAAACCTAAGGAAAGTAACTAGGCCAATTACATGAGCTTTAGTCTTTGGGTTAAAAGGCTTAGGTTCCCATAGCAAGTATATACCAAATGGTACAAGGCTATGAGTGGTTATGCCATGCTCGATCTCCATACCTTAAGTGAAAGTATGGTATCCCTTACATAACACAACATAGGTAACACGGGCATCCTAACTCACGCACATGATGCAATTTAATATGAAGCAATGGATAATATCATGATAAGAAAGAATAGAATAACATAAAGACCAATGGAATCAACTTCTCTTATCTCCAGTGGAGTCTCCACTGTGACCGGGGATTTTTGCCTCACTCCCGGTGGAATGGTTCTTATGACTTCAGCACTGTTTAGTCTAGGGGCCTTAGAGAACACAGGCCTAATCCCGGAGAAAATGGAGTCGCCACCTGGACGAGCCAGGAAAAAGAAAGGGGTGTATGACTCGATTCCTAAGGAATCTCCAACCCTATAATGGGTTCAGAATGTTGGGTACGTGTGGGGAAGGCAAGAAATGGCCCAGCACCCCTCACAACGCCCGGTTCATTGGAACCAGCCTCCTTTGCAAGTCTTAATATTATAAAATTTTTAAATATAACAATATTATATATACTACATGCAACAATTAAAATAAAGCATCATTATATTTAAATCAAAGCAATGTCCAAACAAATAAAATAAATGAACACCCATCCAAGGATGGAAACATGTCCTTACATCGTCCATATCTAAAACTAAATAGGACACCCACCAAAAGGTAGAAACATATCATTTACATTGGTCCAAAACATAAAAGCAATTTAAATTACACAAAATTTAACTAATGAGGTACCCACAAAGTGGAAACATACCTCTCACAATTTTAATACCAATCAAACAAATACTAATCATAATAATAAATAAAATATCCATCTATGATAAATTAAATAAATCAAGCATTGAAATTAAATAAATCAAAATATGTAATAAACTTCGCAATCAAATCTAAAATTAAATAAAGCAAATAAAGATACAAATTTAGGTTTAAGTCTTAATTTAGGCTTCTTTAATTAACATTTAGGGTTTTGGGAATTTGAAATTATTATATTTATTATTTAGGCTACTGTGAGGAGTTTTGGAAAAATGGAATGGATTAGGGTTTTATAAATTTAAGAAATTAGTAAGGTTTTTGGTTAATCAAATTAGGGTTTAGGGCTAACATCATGAAACTAGGGTTTTGGAACCTTAAGACATTAGGGTTTATAATTTTAAAAGATTGAGTTTTAGGTTCACTGGATTATGGTTACTGACTTAGGAATTAGGATTTTAGATTTACTAGATTGGGTTTTAGGTTCACTGGATTAGGGCTTTAGGGTGTTGATGAACTTGTCATAAAGTTTTGATGTTTTAAGAATTAGGATTTAGGAAAACTAGCATTTACTAGATTGGATTTTAAGAAAATTAGGGTTTAAGAAATTTAAGGAATTAAGACACTAGGGTTAGGGTTTTGAGAATTAATAAGATAGTTTAGGGTTTTATATATTTTGGAAAACATATTCGATCTTAGGATTTAAGAAAATAGTTTAGAGTTTTATAGAAACAATTAAGATTAAAGATTTAGAAACTGTAACGAAGATTAGGGTTTGGAGAATTTAGAAGACATTTTGAAGTTTTGAAAAAACAAGTTAGGGTTTAACTTACTGCCTTAAAAAATAATTTTGGATTTGGAGAGATAAATTAAGGTCTTGGAAAAATAATCAATATTTTAGAGTTTAATAATGAAATGGTTTAAGCTTTTGGATAAAAAATAGTTTAAGGTTTTGAGTTTCAATAAAATAACTTATGGTTTTGAAGTTTTAGTAAAAAACAGATTCTGACAATTAATTTAAATCCTCAATAGCTACTGGATAGTTTTAAGTTTTTTATAAAATATGTAAGTCGAGTTACGAACACCAACTCATCAATGTATTAATTAAAGCAAACAATTAAAGTTATTAAAACAAAGATCAATTTGTTGCATGTTCTAAGATCAAGTTATTGCACGTTCAAAGATCAAGTTACTACATGTTCTTACTAATCAAAGAAAATGAAGCTACTGTAAACATGAATAATTTATGATTAAAGATCAAACCTCCATCGTTGGTTCCAAAAAAAAAATTGATTTCTGGATGAACAATGTGAAGACAGTATGGACTCTGCCTTCTTCTTTGGTTGTCTTGATATTTTTATTTGTTGTTTCTTTTATTCTCAAAAAACTACTGTTGTTCTTCTCTGTTTGTTATTCCTAATCCTCTTAATGTTAATTACCGACCCTTATTAAAGTATAAAATGTTATTATTTATAGGCCCTAACCTCACTCAGAATCATTAACCCTAATATTAGTCCATTCATAAAATAAATTTTAGTTCAATTAGGAAACTCATTGAAACCATGTCGATTTGGGCAACCAGATTGACATGAGTTAAGGCCATGTCGACCAGGTTGCCCTAAGTCAACATGATTCCAACCTCATGTTGATCTGGGCTGCCAGATTGACATGAGGCATGGTCATGTTGACCTGGTCCCTCCAGATCAACATGAGCAATTGCTCATGTCTTTCCGGCCGGCCTGACTCAAATTTTTCTTGCCTTTTTTTACTTATGGACTGAAAAGTTTTAATTTGGGCTGATTCAAATTGATTTTAGGGTTTTACAATTGAATTTATGCCTCTTTAATCCGAATTGACTTTTTAGAAGTTATAAATCAGATCGAATTTATTTTGGCATTCTTCAATTAAGACCGTACCGACGTAGGGCCAAATTTAGGGGTCTTCAGGTAGGTGGAAAGTATGGGTCATGTTCATCCACCACCACGACAATGCTTGAACTACACTATGGTCTATTGGACATTCCTCTGATGGTAGTTGCAGAATAAAGCTTTTAAAACTGCACTCTCAGATGATACATTTTACCTGAGAAGGTGCTACATCATACCATTTTCAAGCTTTATAGACACACCCTCCGCCTCGGACAACGCAGTGATCACGCTAACATCGAACAAGGTAAGCCAATACGAGGTAAGTATATCATCTCACAAATACTATTGTTTTAAAGTCTGAAATTACTCATTACTCTATTTATTTTAATTTCTTATTTTTAGCATTAGAATATTTCCTACTATTTATTACAATTCATTCGCAAATATACTAAATTATAACTAAAAATAAATAAATAATAATAAAATAAAGTGAAAAGATAAAAAATAATAATAATAAAATAAAATGATAAATATTTGTGCTACTAAAATTGCATTGTTACCTCAATCTTTAGACTAGAACTATGATGAAGTTGCATTCCAGCTAATGGATTGACAGTTCCACATTCCTGTTGTCGAATAAATTCTAGCAACTAAATATTAGATTGAGGTCTGAATATTGAAGAATGTCTTCCTTCCATTTGATGGCTAAACTCTCTATTCTTTCTGCTCAAACTAATATTTCTGCTATCACTTAAGCTCTCTGTGTTTGTAAGTAATGTAAATAATGAAAAGTGAATGAGAAATGTTGGTAAGCTAAGCCTTTATATAGGCAAATGGCAACTGAAAAGACAAAAATAAAAAGAAAACAGTAATGCCCGTGAAAAAAATAGTGAATTTACTATTAGTAAATAGTGAGCAAATAGTGATAAACAGTATCTAAATAGTAAATTAAAATCATTCTATTCAATTATTCAGCTATTTGCATTTCTAAAAATATTTTTTGTATTTTTAAAATAGTTTTTCCATACAGTAGGCAAGAGGATATAGGTATGGTAAAAAATAGCTAAATTTTTTGCAGATTTTTTATTAATATCCTACTAACTACAATTATCTTTTGCAGCCACCGGATCCAGAATCCAAATCACTTTTGAGTCCAGAACTCATCCCGGGTCCAGAATCCAAATTATTTTCTAGTCTAGAACCCACCTCGGGTCTAGAACTTAAATAATTTTTTAGTTCAAAACTCACCCTGGGTCCAGAATTCAAATCATTTTTTAGTCTAGAACTCACCACCTAGTCCAGAACACAAATCACTTTTGTGTTCAGAACTCACCCTGGGTCCAGAACCCAAATCATTTTTGAGTCCAAAACTCACCTCGAGTCCAAAACACAAATCATTTTTTACTCCAAAACTCACCCTCGGGTCTAGAACCCAAATCATTTGGAGTCCAGAACTCACCCTGGATCTAGAACCCAAATCATTTTGAGTCCAAAACTCACCACCAGGTCCATAACCCAAATCACTTTTGAGTCCAGAACTCACCCTGGGTCCAAAACCTAAATCATTTTTTATTCTAGAACTCACCTCGTGTCCAGAACTCAAATCATTTTTTTAATTCAGAACCTAAATCATTTTTGATTCCAGAACTCACCTTCGAGTCCATAACCCAAATTATTTTTTGAGTCCAAAACTCACCCTCAGGTCCAAAACCCAAATCATTTTTTAGTCCAGAACACAACCTTGGGTCTAGAATCCAAATCATTTTTTAGTCCAGAACTCACCTCGGGTCCAGAACCCAAATCATTTTTTAGTCTAGAACTCACCTCGAGTCCAGAACTCAAATCATTTTTAAGTTTAGAACTCATCTCATGTCTAGAACCCAAATCATTTTCGAGTCTAGAACTCACCTCGGGTCCATAACAAAAATCATTTTTGAATCCAGAACTCACCTCAAGTTTGGAACTTAAATTATTTTTTGAGTCCAAAACTCACCTTGGGTCCAGAATCTAAATCATTTTTGAAGTCCAAAACTCACTCGAGTCCAGAATCAAAATTATTTTTGAATGCATAACTCAATTCGACTTCAAGTACGGGGTCAGTTTGGCTCTAAACCTAGTGAAAAATCATGTTGCTTTTCACTCTCTTTTGCTATAGTCTCAAATCGTTCAAACAGGGGGCAAACTGTAGACCCTTAATTTTTTACCAAGTCCAGTCCAATATTTTCAAACAAGTCTGAAATAATTTTTGTGGTATTTATTATTTATTTTAATATTTATTATTTATTTTGATATAATATTTATTTTATTTATTATTTATTATTTATATTATGTATTTTATTTATTTATTTTTAATAATATATTTAAATATATAATATTTATTTTTAAAATATATATAATAAAAATAATAAAAAATAAGGCATACCAATCGATGAGTGGCACGCGGCAAGCTAGTTCCCCGTAGGCTGAAAGGCTTGCGGCGAATTGGCCTGCCCCAATTCACCGCAGGTCAAGCCTATGGCGAATTGTGCAGTGCCTCGCAAATCCTTGCAGCACTCGCACGCCCAATCCTTGTAGGCCCACAGTGATCCTCGCAATTGGCTGAGCTACTCGACGCAGCGGCCCAGAGGGCAAACCCCAGCAGCCAGCGCCTGTGGGCAATTTTTGTCCAAACCATGTTTTAGTCAGTTTTGAATTTTTTCTTTAATATTCTATTATTTCTTTAATAAATTAGTATTAGGTTTTAATTTTTTTTCTATAAATAACACATTTAAACACAACTCAAGGGAGACTTTTGGCAATTGATTCAAAGAGGGTTCTTGGCAATTACTCTCTCGAACATTTGAATTTTGAAAAAGAGAAAGCAACCTTAAGCAATCAAAAATAAAAAGAACAAGGCAACAATGTTGTGTTGTCTTGATCAAGCTCATCCAGAATTTTATCAACAAATTTTGGCGAAGCTTTCAAACGTACGTACGTTTATTTAATCTTGTTTATAAAAAATCATCTTCATCCAAATAGCAACTAATTCATTAAAATTGGTAATTTCAATTCTAAATAACCTATATAATAATCTAATAAAATCAATGGGTCATGATTTTAAATTTTTGAATTCACAGTAATTGATTAGGGTGTTCTGTTTAAATTAATCTAAACCCTGATCACTCCTTCAAATCTAAACCCTAAATTATGTTCCCTTAAAACCCAAAACCCTAGCGAATTCCTTTTTACTTAAATATCATAATAGCTTAAATCTTTTAAAAATAATGATAATGTTAGTTTTTTTTTAAAATTAAAACCCTAGCTCTAAAAATCAAACACTAATTTATCTTTTTTTCTCAACTTACATAGTAACTTAAATATATTTTCTGTTAGTTTTATAAATCAAATTCTATTTTCTAAATATAAAACCCTAGAATCTAAAGTTTTAAACTAAAAACTCTTTAAACCCTAATTTTCCTCAAGAAACCCTAATCTGAGAAGTAAACCAAAACTTGTATCTTTATTGCTTTATTTAAATTTGATACATGTTTGTTATATATTTTAATTGATGGTTTATTTAATCTATGATGTATAGTTTATTTTATGATGGTTCATATCTTTGATGAATAATTTATTTATGATGAATGGTTGGTTATTTTTATTGGATTATTTTAGTTTCAAGAAATTGTAAGAGGAATGTTTCCATGTTTTGGGTACCTCATGTGTTGAGCATCATGTAATTTAATATATTTTCAAGTTTCGGATTAATGTAAAGGATATGTTTCCGTCGATTGGTGGGTATCCTATTTTATTTATTTTCTTTTGGACATTGGACAATTGTATAGGCATGTTTCCATCTATGGATGGGTGCCTATTTATTTGTTTTGTTTGGACATTATTGTGATTTTAATAAAGCAATTATTTATTCTTATGATTTCATTTAGTATGGATAATATTGTACTAATTGAGAATTTTATAATATTAAGACCTACAAAGGAGGCCGGTTCCAATGAACCAGGCATTGTGGGGGTGTTGAGTCATTCTCACCTTCCCCATACGTACCCAACTTTTTGAACCCATTAGGGGGTTGGGAATTCCATAGGAATCGAGTCATCCACCCCTTTCTTTTTTCTTGGCCCATCCGGATGGCGACTCCATTTTTTGGGTTTAGGCCCGTGTTCTCTAAGCCCCTGAACCTAATAGTGCCGAAGTAGAAAGAACCATTCCACCGAGAGTGGGGGAGAAAATCCCTGCTCACACCATGGTCGTATGATTTTTTTAGTAAATTGGCCGATTAGTTTTGTTATCCACGGGCATGGGCCTAAGATGACATGACTGTAGGATAATTTTTATGAGATTGATAGTTATGCTTCAAGAAACATGGTCAAGACTTATAGTTTGCATAGTTGTATCTTATAATTTTATGTTAGAAATTTGTTTATAATTATAAAAAGTGTGGAAAGAGAAGAGAATTGTGAAAATGTGATGAGTTATGGATAATATGATAGGAAAGTGATTATGTAAATATAGTAATGGTATGAAAATGTGAGGAGATGATAAATAGGAGAAATTAAAAATGTGACTGAGAGTTATACTGAATATGTTCAAAAATGGTATATTGTGAATAAGTTGATGAAAATGATGTTTAAGTGAATAAACTATGGGTAATGAATATGGTATGAGATAATCATGAGAATTATGTGGAAATTGTACAGAGATAATAGAAAAAATATATATATGAATATTGAAAAATAATTTGAAGTGATTTGTTATAAATAATCATTAATTTTAGAAAGTTGAAATGATGGATCCGAAGAGAACCTGAATTTGAATATAAGCTTGACATAGTAGAGTTAGGTCTTGAGTTATAATATAATGATAAGTTTAAATAAGTTGAGTGTTGGCTTGAAGCAAATGAGGCTGTGAAGTTGGTATTGTGATAGTTAAATCAATTGATCTAGATTGCGCTAAGGTTGTGAATCATTATTGAGATTTAATATGTATAGTTGTATTAAGAGTGTGAGAGATATGTGATAATGTATATGATGTAATATTCTGATATATGTATAGACATGAAATGAGTTAAGGTATATCAGTTGTAAATGATTATAAAAGAAAAAAGTTGATTATCAGTAAAGTAAGTTTAAAGGCATTATATTAATGTTAATGCTAAGAGAAGAACATTTTAAAGAAGGAATTAAGTGTATCAAAAATAAGAGAATTGTTATCAATTGAGGTTAGACAAGTGTCTAGTTGTAAATATAAGAAAGAGATAGTTGAACAGAGATACAATTCTGAAAATGACTATGGTGACTGGATAGTCAGTGATAAGATATAATTCAATAACCTTTAAATTTAAGGTTAAGAGAGTACATTTATAAAATGATGAAGTGATAAAATATCTTGAGCAGAATAGAGGTGTGAGGCATATATACTAATAAGATGAACTAATTTTTGTCTAATGATAATTTGATTGGTGATGTAATGATTTATCATGATTGTTTTGTTTAGAAAAAAAATAATATATCGTGATGAGTTATGAAATTGGGAGAAGATGATTAACCTTAAGGGGGGAGAGAAAAGGTTATATAATTTGATGAAATAATAAGTTGATGATATGACTAAGTTCACATGATAATTTAAGATGGTATTTTGTTATGGATGGATTATTATCATACTAGATAATTTTGAAGACAAAATTATTTAAGGTGGAGAGAATTGTAATACCCCGATTTTTGATGTACTTTAGAATAGTAATTATGTGAGAGTATATTAGTGTAATGGATAGAGAAAATATAAGATGAATATGTATGATAGATGTAATATATATGTTTATGTTATATATATACTTGAAATATATTTGAAATAAACATGTCATATATATGACATATACATATACCAAACATATACAACACATATAAAAGAATAATTAATAAATATAGATAGATAAGGATAGAAAGGAAAAGAAGCTGAAATTTGCTTCTTCTTCTTCTTTGTTCCTTTGAATGTGAGCTTGAGAGAGAGAGGCTTAAGGAGAGTTCTTTCTTCCATACACCAATTTTACAAGGGATTTCAAGGATTTAAGTAAAGTTTTTGAGGATTCTTCATTAATTGGTGAGTTCTTTATCAATTTTGCAATCTCTTTGGAATACTATGGAAGAATATGATTTGGAGAAATTGGAATTTGTGTAATAGCATGTTTTAATGGCTTATTTGGGTATGTATGAAGTTGTTGTGAGCATCTAATGATGATTTTAAGGTTGGATTGAAAGAGAAGAGATTTCTTTTCTTTCTTCTTCTTTGAATGTGTTATGAGAGAAAGTGATGATTGATTGAATAAGATGATAGTTATGATATGTTGGAGTTATATAAGTGTTGAATTGATGGTTGAATTATGGATATAAACTAAGATGATGGTTAAGGGTGTTGTAGCATTGAGTTTGGAATGATTGTGCTCATATAGTTGAGAGCTCGAAATGCAAAACTTTGCCTGACATGGCCAGTGACACGACCATGTTGTTGGGAATCTCAACGGTATAACACCCTCATACCCTATATACATACTATACGCATACCCCATATATGTACAATATGCATATAAGATAGAAGAATGCTATGTTACAAATGCTTTCAAACCTTTCATTATCATATTTATACAAATACATATATATATAGGAACATAGGAACATTTCTCATTTAATTACATATATACATTTATATATTGTCTTTCCAAAAATTTACTTATATACATATACATATGGTCAAATTACAGAATAACAAAATGTACATGCATGCACCACCTTCTAGTTGGTCTCTGGCACACCATCAGTCTTCATGCGGCACAAATATTCGACTCTTAGATCAGCAATCTACTTACCTGTGCGATTCACACAACCGCACTAAGCTTCAAAGCTTAGTGATACATATAAAACACATATATACACAAATACAAATATCACATCTGTATCCACATATAATATACAAAAATATAATATTGAGACTCACATCCCACTTACACATCATTACAATATTAAAAATCATATTACATACTTGTATATAACTATTGGGATTCACATCTCACTCACACATCATTATAATTACTATATTTAGCTATCACATTATCAGTTTCTCGACCCAGCTCGGCTCGGGTCCATTTATAATTTCAATCACATGACCTAACTCTGCTTAGGTCAACCATCATTTCAAACACATGACCCAGCTCTGCTCGAGTTAAGACCTAGCTCTGCTCAGGTCTAATAACATATGCACCCAGCTCTGCTCAGGTTAAGACCTAGCTCTGCTCCGTTCTAATAACATATGCACATCTAGGCCTAGCTCTGCTCAGGACCTCTCGTGCATATCCAATCAATCTTAACACAATTAGGCAAGTAATGAAGTAGGTTACATGTATATAATATCAATTTAGTTTATACTTTTCCAATGATCATCATCATTCTTGATCACATCACATTACTATTTCACCTCATTCATACATAGGTCACATGCTTTATTTCTCATTTTTCTCATTCATTTCAATATCATATCACTATTCATTTACAATTCACACTTGAAATCTAACCACAATACAAACATGAGCCACACTCACCATATGACTCATCAACATACCAATATGTAGCATAATTAACATATTTTTTTATAACTCTTCAAGTGACACACTCAACTTCTACAATTTTGACATGCTAAGGGACATGGGCGTGCCACTGCCCATGTCTTTATTACTGTCTTACAGTTGCTATGACACGCCCAGAGACATAGGTGTGTCACTGCCCGTGTCATTCATTCTGCCTTACAAAAACTTTGACATGCCCAACAACACGGGCATGTTCATGGCCGTGTCAATTATCTTATCTCACAGTAGCCACGACACTCCTAGAAACATGGGTGTGTCAATGCACATGTCTTTAATTCTGTATTACAGTGACTATGACACGCCTAAAGACATGGGCGTGTCATTGGGCGTGTCAGGCTAAATCTCTGGGTATGCCCATAACTTCACAAAAGTACTCTTTCTCTCCATTTCATCAATACAATACTCACATATCACATAGCAACACCAACCCATGTTAAATCAAATATGCATAATCTCAAAATCATATATATATACACTCAAAATCATATATACATACAAATCTTTGGTTATTCCCAAGCTTACTCTTCTCTCTTTTTTATTGTGAATCTAAACACAAAATCATAATAACAATAATCATATATGTTATTCATACCATTCATATATCAATTCATTCAATCCCAACTCAACTTTACCAAACCCTTGTTCTTTTCCTTAATTCCATCTACTCATTATTATCCCCAACATCTAATCATATTTTCTATATCTATGCATCAATTCAACATATATATATACATCAATATATTATTGTCATAATAAAATTCAATTAATCATCACTTTCTCACACTAACTATATCATACATATATACATAAAATCCATAAAATAAGTTTAAGAAGAAGATACTTACTTGAATTACTTGCCAAATCTTAACTATTTTCTTTAATCCCTCTTGAATCTCATATAGCATGAAAAATCTCACTCATCCCCACTCTTTCTCTCTCTAACCCACGTTGAGAAGAAGAAGAAGCACACTTTCCTTCTTCCTACCCATCCTTATCATTATATAATTAAAATATTATATAAAATTTTGCACTTAAATTCTCCACCACTCATCTTCTTCCTTCCTTTGACTTTTTACTTTCCCTTTTATTATCAAATTATTATTATTATTATTATTATTATTATTATTATTAATGAATTAAATGATTAAAATCAACTTTCCCACCACCAATATATACCTCTTGCATATGTGTAGTATATGTTAGGTTATATATATTCTATTTATTCTTCTCATGTATCTCATATATATATAGTTCATATATAACATCCATCATAAGAATCCATCTAATATTCCTATTACACCCATATGCTCTTCCGTATTTACTATTCTAAAATACATCAAAAATCAAAATATTGCAATTCTCTCCCCCTTAAATAATTTCATCCTCGAAATTATCTATCTCAATGAATAAATCCCATTAATACAATCACTAATCTCTACTCTCCCCCTATGCATATCCTTAAACATTTATGCCAATATCTTAAATAAATTTAAATAATTCTCAATTCTAATAATTTCAACCAAGAAAGAATACATACAATCATTGCACATAATCAAATTTTTACCTTCATTTTGAATATCCTACTCTCCCTGTATCGCATACATCCTTTACACTATTCTATCTGTTTCTGATCTATTCACGGTCGTAGACCCTTCTCTCTATCTAAATCTTGCCCTACCACCTCTACCACCTTGCCTCGTGTAGAACCTAGTCCAAAATCAATAGTCTCCTCTTGATTGTTAGTTGGTGGCTCTGGACAATCTCTCACATAGTGCTCATGTGATCCACATCTATAACATCCTCGAGAATTGACTCCCCAACAAACACCTCCATGAACTCTATCACACTGACTGCATGTTGATGCAGCAGGCCTTGGAGAACCAAAAGTAGGGGTAGTAGCTTCTGATGATATAGGCCTTTTCCCTGACTGAATAGTCCTACTAGACTGCCCTTGACCCTCACTATCACTCTGAGGATATCTCCCTCAACCTCTCTTCACTAATGAAGACTCTGCCTCACTCTGGGATCTCCTACTTTTGCTCTCCTCATCTCTAGCAGCTGCTGTAAGACCCTATGCTCTCTCAACACTCCTGACAGCTGCAACCAACTGAGAAAAATTTTGATGTCGAAAGCCTACGACAAGACACATGATAGAGGGTCTCAACCCCTCCTCAAACCTCCAACATCTGTCAATCTCATCAGATATAATTCCTCCAGCATACTAACTTAACCGAATGAATTTAATCTCATACTCCATCATTGTCTTGGTGTTCTACCTCAAACTCAGGAATTCCATCTTCTTTGTATCTTTATACTCCCTTGGAGTATACTTCTTCTCGAATTCTTGCAAAAAATCATTATAAGTCAGAACTGGTGCATCAGTTGTAGCATGTGGAACTATCTTCCACCACTCATAGGCATCCCTCTGTAGAAGAGATCTATCATAATCAAACTTCTTCTCTGGACTAGCCTGCAATTGGATGAACACTCTCTGAACCCTGTCCAGCCACTGCTCTACTATAGCAGGGTCTGTAGTACTAGTAAAATTCTCAGCTCCAAACTTTCTCAACTTGTCATATTTCCTCGTTGGCAATTACGGCTGTGGCTGCGGCTGTGGTGGCAGCGACTGTTGAATTGTAGCCTGCCTCAATAACTCCACCGTATGTCATACCCAGCTCGGTGGAATCTCATCAACTGCTGGTCTCACTGGCACGAAAGTAGATGCTTCTCCAACAATCTCAGTTCTAGCTCCATCTCTACCCTAACCAGGAGCTATACTCTCTGCACTACTATCATCTGGTATGCATCCTCTGGACGCCATTGTAACCTATTTCTTTCATAACAAATAAACACAAATACTACTACATCAGAGACCAACTTAGGTGCCAATGCAAATGCATGTAATACAACTCATTTCACATTTCAAAGCTTTAATTTCCTTTCTTTTCAAAAACACACTTAGGCTGAGAATCTCCAACCTAGGCTGTGATACTAAAATAAATGTAACACCCTTATACCCTATATACATACTATACACATACCCCATATATGTACAACATGCATATAAGATATAAGAATGCTATGTTGCAAATCCATTCAAACCTTTCATTATCGTATTTATACAAATACATATATATATATAGGAACATAAGAACATTTCTCATTTAATTACATATATACATTTATACATTGTCTTTCCAAAAAATTACTTATATACATATACATATGGTCAAACTATAGAATAACAAAATGTACATGGATGTTGGTCTCTGGCACACCCTCAGTCTTCAAGTGGCACAAATATCCGACTCTCAGATCAGCAATCTACTTACCTGAGCCATTCACACAACCGCGCTAAACTTTAAAGCTTAGTGATACATATAAACAACATATATATACAAATACAAATATCACATCTGTATCCACATATAATATACACAAATATAATATTGAGACTCACATCCCACTTACACATCATTACGATATTGAAAATCACATTCCATGCTCGTACATAACTATTGGGATTCACATCTCACTCACACATCATTATAATTACTATGTTTAGCTGTCACATTATCAGTTTCTCGACCCAGCTCGACTTGGGTCCATTTTTAATTTCAATCACATGACCTAGCTTTGCTCAGGTCAACCATCATTTCAAGCACATGACCTAGCTCTGCTCAGGTCTAATAACATATGCACATCTAGGTCTAGCTCTACTCAGGACCTCTCATGCATATCCAATCAATCTTAACACAATTAGGCAAGTAATGATATAGGTTACATGTATATAATATCAATTTAGTTTATACTTTTCCAGTGATCATCACCATTCTTGATCACATCACATTACTAGTTCACCTCATTCATACATAGGTCACATGCTTTATTTCTCATTTTTCTCATTCATTTCAATATCATATCATTATTCATTTACAATTCACACTTGACATCTAACCACAATACAAACATAAGCCACACTCACCATAGGACTCATCAACATACCAATATGTAGCATAATTAACATATTTTCTCAAAGCACTTCAAGTGACACGCTCAACTTCTACAATTTTGACACTCCCAGGGACATGGACATGTCACTGCCCATGTCTTTAATACTTTCTTACAGTTGCTATGACACACCCAGAGACATGGGCATGTCACTGCCTATGTCATTCATTCTGCATTACAGAA
Organism: Garcia nutans; assembly: GCA_947685225.1. NCBI lineage: Eukaryota > Viridiplantae > Streptophyta > Magnoliopsida > Malpighiales > Euphorbiaceae > Garcia > Garcia nutans. Next base: position 26,334,075 of record CANTUV010000009.1, on the reverse strand, counting down.
ACTTTAACATGCCCAACAACACGGGCGTGTTCATGGCCGTGTCAATTATCTTATCTCACAGTAGCCACCACATGCCCAAAAACATGGGCGTGTCACTGTACATGTCTTTAATTCTGTTACAGCGACTATGACAAGCCTAGAGACATGGGCTTGTCATTGGGCATGTCAGGCTAAATCTCTGGGTACACCCATAACATCACAAAAGTACTCTTTCACTCCATTTCATCAATACAATACTCACATATCATATAGTATCATTTCCTACCTTATGAAATTAAGCATAGTATCATTGAAAAAACCTATACAGCTGTGGTGTGGTCTTCTAAGAAGTTGCGACATTACTTTCAATCTTATAGTGTGCAAGCAATTTCTAGGTTGGATCCAATGAAGTACTTAAGGGAGACACCCTCTTTGATTAGGAAGTATGGGCGATGGTTGATAATATTGGAAGAATTTGAGATTTAGTATTTGACTAGGTGTGAACCTCGGTTTTCCGCCCGAAAAGGATCCGGGCGAAAGTTCACTCGTTGTCAGGAGTCGCCACTCAGTTTATTTTGTTCGAAGGGAAAAACTAAGAAAACCCTTGTTTGACTCCAATAACTTGTCCAATGTAAAGGTTTCTAGTCTGTGAACCCAAGGAGGATTCGGGGACTATGTCATGCATTTGACTAACTTGCAAAAAGAACAAATTTAAAAGGAATGAAGAAAAGAAGAGACAGATTGTTAGTAAATTGTGGACTTGCTATTTGGGGTGAATCCCAAATATGCCTACATACTCCCGTTTGAATGGGAGATCAAAGCCCATGTAGTTCGGAAAAGCCTATTTAAAGGCGATGAAATATATGCTTCATGCATGTGTGTGTGTATGCTTCGTGCATTTGTCGGGCTTTATGCAAAGGATTGAGAGATTTAGCACTTAGTGCTAAATGGTGAAATTTAGGTACTTTGTACCAAAGGAGTGCAATTTAGGCTTAATGCCAAATGTGAGATTTTGAGCACTTAGTGCTTCGTGCTGGTGTCGGGCTTCATGCCAAGTATTGATCGGGCTTTTTGCCAAATTTGTGAAATTTAGCACTTAGTGCTAAATGGTGCAATTTTAGGTACTTTGTACCCAAAGGATGTAAATTTTGGGCCTTTGGCCTGCATTGTCGGGCTTTATGCCAAAATGGTGAGTTTTAGCACTTAGTGCTAAATGTGAAATTTAGGTACTTGGTATCGAAAAAGGTACGATTTAGGCTCCATGCCAAAAAGTTGATTTTAATTGTGAAATTTAGGTACTTTGTACCGGAAAGATGTAATTTGGGCTTCGTGCCAACAGATTGATTAATTAGTCCATTAGGCCTTAAACCTAAAAGGATTAGGTCTTTGACCAAGAAGAAATTGAGAAGAAGATGGAATGCTTATGAAATGTTTAAATTGACAAAGAATTGATTAGAATATTACCTTGCTTAGGATTTTTCCACTTCGAAGTTCCAGATCTCGTTTTCTTGGACCTTGGATTATGATTCTTGATTACGGTTTAAATTCGTCAGCATGAGGCCCGGAATCTTCACAAGCCCACCTCTTTTTCTGAATACTTGAAGGCTATTTATAGGCAAAATCGGACTGGACGGCGGCTGAACCGCCGGTCTCGGGGGCTGAACCGCCGGTCTCGGCGGCCGAGCCGCCGTGGATGTGACAAGCCGAAAAGACGGAAAGTTTGGCGGCCGAGCCGCCTGTTTTGGCGGCTGGGCCGCCGGTTTTGTCCGGTTTTCACTCAAACAGATTTTTCGGGAGCTAGAGACCTCCAAAAATTATTCCGGGACCATATCCGTGATCCTCACGTCGTCCCGGACATTTCAAGTACCATATTGACATATTTTCGGTGAACTTTACCATGGACCTCTGGTCCGGCTCAGTCGTCTGCGGTTTGAGAAAATCGGCTTTCCGAGCCTCAAAATTCGAGTGTTCACAATTGCCCCCCACTGGGGTCCATAAAAATGATTTATGGAGCCCAGTGGTCTTCTGAAGAGCGAATTTTGAGCGAGGGGTGAAAAGATCAGCCTTTTGGCATTTCCGATTGCTTGCAACATTTCTGATTTTTCTGTACCTGCACTTTTGTTAAGCACAAACAATACATATGTATGCATGATGTCCCCTTCTATTTTTCAAAAAGGCCTTTTTTTTTTCAACCGTTGTATGCACAACTGGACCAAGAGTCTCCATAAAGTTGAAAGGATCAATATGGAAAGATATGGATTGAAAGTTGTTGCTACTCTTAGAGAGATATTGGTGGATTGGGATTTCTTGCACGCTTGTACCAAATTTTGGGTTCCGCAAGCTCACGTCTTCAGGTTTGGTGCCCAGATGGACGAGATGTGTCCTCTTCTTGAGGAATTCTGCTCAATCATTGGATGTGACTCAAATGCCCCCCTTGTAAGGCATGAGGTTCAAATTGGCTATGTGGGGCTTTTCAGAGGCTTTTCAACTTTACAAGGCCTCGAGCTCAAGCTATCAATAATTATTTCTAGTAAAGAACTTAGAAATAACCCTCTAGGAAGTCCAACTCCATTGGGGGAGGAACTTGAATTTTTCTGAAGTTGCCCCCAAATTATTCCCGGAGTTACTCGAGCTGTTCTTCAAACTTAAGTTAGGGACCATCAGATGATCAGGCTTTTTGTAGAGCCTTCCCTTGTTCAGACTACTCCCGAGTACAGAACTTGGTTTATAGCTGAAGTTTGGCCAATTGAAAAGCCAAGGAGGCTTGCATTGCTGCAGGAGCTGGAGGGAAATGAGGTGGTTCCTCTTAACGAGGAGAAGGCAAACGCTGCAGACTCTGCCCCAAGTAGGAGACGCAGGATTTAGACTCTAGGGTTGACTTTTTTCTTCTTCTTCTTTCTTTTTTTTTGGAACTTATGGTTTGACTCTTTTTGGTTTTTGGTACTTTATGAAAGGAATGACTCTTTTTGAATAAATGACTCCCTGGGGAATGAATGACTCTTCTTGGCATGACTCTTTCCTTTGCTTTCCAAGCGTTATCTATTTTATTTACTTGCTCTAATTTTTGCCTAAGTCGCCCTTTCGGATTTTCAACTTAGCGAGCTCTTACCCATTCTTGTCTAAGCCGCCCTTTGCGGGTTTTCGACTTAGCGGGCCCCACTATTGCCTAAGCCGCCCTTTGTGGGTTTTCGGCTTAGCGAGATTTTTTTTTTGTTTTTTTGTTTTTTGTTTATGTTGGCAAAAGAAAGATGAACCAATGATTTTTATTAAAATTTAGACCGTGCTCAAGGAGAGCTGCCTACATATCTCGAATTTGTTTGCGAGAATCAGGTCTAATGTAGTTCATTTCAATGCATGATCATACATGATATATCTTTAGTTGATCCAGATTGCATGGGTTTGTGAACTCCAGACCATCCAAATCAGACAAGATGACGGCTCCGCCGGAAAGTATTTTCTTTAAAATGTAGGGTCTCGCCCAAAGAGGATGAAACTTCCCACGAGGATCTGTGACAGGTGTCCTGATTTCTTTCAGAGCCAAACAACCTTCTTCCAACTTTCGGTCTTTGACCTTTTTGTTGAAATGTCTGGCCATTCGCCTCTGATATCCTTGAATCTGATGTAGAGCTTGAAGTCTTTTTTCATCCAAACCCAACAACTGATGATGATAATTGCTGATCCATTCAGCTTCATTTATCTGACTTTCTTGAATTATCCTCGCCGATTGAACTTCCAGTTCAATGGGGAGTACTGCTTCCATTCCATACACCAAGGAATATGGGGTTGCCCCGGCTTAATTTATGTTTTGTATGATCACCTTTATAGACTTATTTGTTGCTTCTATAGCTCCATTTGTTTGGGATCTATAAGGAGAGGACTTATGATGTTGGATCTTCTTATCCTTCAAGAGCTTAGCAAATTCTGCTTGGAAATGAGTTCCATTATCTGTGATAATCTCGAATGGTGTTCCATACCGACAAAGGATGTTGGTTCGGACAAACTGTGCTGCCTTTTTGGCGTCTAATTCTGCATAGGAAGCCGCTTCAACCCACTTTGTGAAGTAATCCACTGCTACCAAGATAAACCGATGTCCATTCGAGGCTTTGGGATGTATTTTTCCAATTATATCAATTCCCCAAGTAGCGAAGGGCCATGGAGAAGTGATTGGATTCAAAGCGACGGGAGGTTGCTTCTGTAGCTTAGCAAATATCTGACACTGATGGCATTCTTGCACAAATGCCACACAGTCTGCATTCATGGTGGACCAGTAATATCCCAGATTGGCAATTTTTCGAGCCAAGGCGATTCCATACATGTGTGGTCCTGATTCGCCACCATGTACCATTTCCATTATCTGCTTAGCCTCTGCTTCATTTACACACCTTAGGTGCATTCCATTCCAACTTCTCTTGTAGAGGGTATCTCCATTAAGAATGTAACCTGTGGCAAGCTGCCTTATTGCCCTCTGATCAACCTTTGATGATCCCTCCGGATAATTTCCATCCTTGAGATAGGTCTTGATATCCCAAAACCATGGTTTACCATCGGCCAAGTGCATTACATGGGCGGGTTGCTTTTGAAGCTGAACTTTCAATGGACGAATGACTTTCCCCTCCTTGATATTGATCATGGAAGCTAAAGTAGCCAAGGCATCAGCAAACTGATTCTTTGCTCTTGGAAGATATTCGAAGGACAGATCATTGAACTGTTGTGCCAAATGATCAAGGCGTTGTAGGTAAGGAACCAAACACTCTTCTTTTATCTTCCATTTCCTTAAGGCTTGTGATACTATTAAAATAGAATCACTATAGACCTTTAGGTCCTTAATCCCCAATTCTAGGGCGGCTTCAAGCCCATTAATGCAAGCTTCATATTCTGCTTCGTTGTTTGTGCAACTAAAGTCAAGTTTAACTGCTAATGGAATGTATTCTCCACAAGGAGTTTTGAACACAATTCCAATTCCGTTTCCATGATAGTTGGATGCCCCATCAAAATACATCTCCCAAACACTTCCTTCCACATTCAAGAGGTCTTCGTCAGGGAAACCCATTTCTCGCATCTCATCTTTTATAGGTAATTCTGCTAATTGGTCAGCTATTGCCCCGCCTTTCACAGCTTTCCTTTGAACAAATTTCAAGTCAAAGGCTGCCAATGTTGACACCCACTTAGCCATTTTGCTGTCCAAAACAGGCCTCTCCATAAGGAATTTCAAGGGACTCTGTTCTGCAATGACATAAGTAGTGTAAGAAGACAAGTAGTGTTGTAACTTCGTACAAGCCCAATACAAGGCTAAACACAACTTCTCAATCCTGTTATACTTTAACTCATAGTCCAGCATCCTTTTGCTGAGGTAGTAGATTGCATTTTCTACCTTTGTATCTTCAGCCTCTTGAGCTAGCATTGCACCCATGGCTTCATCTGTTACAGACAAATACAAGAGCAGAGGCTTTCCCATTCTGGGAGGTTGCAGAATTGGCGGACTTAACAAGTATTCTTTGATCTTGTCGAAGGCCTTCTGACAGTCTTCATTCCATTCTTGCGAAGCACCTTTCCTTAGTAGCTTAAAGATAGGACCACAAGTCTCAGCCAACTGTGATATGAATCGACTGATATACTGTAATCTACCTAGTAAGCCTCTAATCTCCTTTTCTATTCTTGGTGGAGGCATTTTCAGAATAGCCTTCGACTTTGCTGGATCAACTTCTATTCCTTTCTTGCTGACCAAATATCCTAAAAATAAGCCTGATGTTGCACCAAACAGACACTTTGCAGGATTAAGCTTCAAATTGTACTTGCGAAGTCTAAGGAAGAACTTCTCAAGTGCTTCAACGTGCTCTTCTGGAGACTTTGACTTGACAATCATATCATCGACATACACTTCTACTTCTTTGTGAATCATGTCATGAAAGACTGTTGTCGCCATCCTTTGGTAGGTAGCCCCTGCATTTATTAATCCAAAAGGCATAACCCTGTAGTAGAAAGTGCCCCATTCTGTAATGAAAGCTGTCTTCTCTTTGTCTGGTGGGTGCACCAGGATCTGATTGTACCCAACCGCAAGATCAGTCATGGAGACCATCATATGCCCAGCCATCCTGTCTATCAGCAAATCGATGTGAGGTAGCGGGAAATCGTCCTTGGGACAAGCCTTTTTCAGATCTCTGTAGTCAACACACATTCTGACCTTTTCGTCTTTCTTCGGGACCGGTACAATGTTTGCTAACCAGGAAGGGTAGGCAATTGGTTCTATGAACTTATTGTCCAGTTGCTTGGAAACCTCCTCTTTAATTTTCAAAGACCATTCTGGCTTCATTCTTCTCAACTTCTGCTTAACCGGCTTTGCCTCTGGGTATAGCAGAATCTTATGCACTGCTATGGCTGGGTCTATTCCCGTGACATCACTTGCCTTCCACATGAAGCAGTCGACATACTTCCTGATGCAATCGACCACCTGTTCTTTATTCACACAATCATATGCAATGTATGTATGTTCATTTTCTTTGCCAATTATTATCTTTTCATTTATTTCTTTTATTTCATTTATTTCATTTTTGCTAGATAATACTTGGAAAGCAAAAGACACAGGGTAACCAAGAATCGGAATAGTTTCATTGATAATGGCGGAGTCATTCTCCAAGATTACATTAGACTTGACATTTGGGCTTTCTAAATCTGAAATTACAGAAGACTCAGAATTAGACTCTGACTTGGTGTTTGACTTAGAATTTGACTCGGTACAAGACTCGGGTTCAAGGTGTGACACTGGACTAGTTTTGTCTACAGCAGCTTGTCCCTCCTCGACATACCAGTTCATCAGTGGTCCATCTGTTGTCTTGATCAGCTTTGTGAAGTCTCTTTTGTCTTCGACATTGGTTATCATAGCATCCTCATCAAAGAGACTAGGCTGCATGAAATCTTCCACAGTGATGGCATTGATGGAATGATTGGGCAAGGGGTTAGTGTTAATGTTTGGTTGCCTCCTGAGAGGAATGATGTCACCACTATCCACCAAATCCTGGATGCGGTTTTTCAAAGTCCAGCAAGCATTTGTTCTGTGCCCATTTCCTTGAGGGTACTCACAGTACTCATTGGCCCTGTAATTGGAGGGTAATGGGTTTGGAGGAGGCCTTGGGTCCAAAGGCTTCAAATATTTCCCTTCCACGGCCTTTTTAAACACTAGATGAAGGGGCATTCCAATGTCGGTATATTGCCTTCTTGGCTGATTTCTTTGCCCAAGATTGCCCACACGTAAAGGATTCGCAGGGGCAATATTGGCCACTTCATTAGCAGCTTGGCCTTGTTTTTTATACTTCGAGATAGCTTCTTCATCTACTATCTTACCCAATTGTATAAGATCTTCTACCTTGGTTGCAGTCGCAATGAGCGATTTGAAAGTAGGTAGGTATTGGGTTTGCAGTTGGGCTTGATATGTAAGCCTTAAATTTCTGATTATGATATCAATCTGCTCTTGTTCTGAAGGGCGATTGATCATTTGGGCGGCCTTTGCCCTCCACCTCGTAAGGAACGAGGAGAAGGGTTCATTGTTGTTCTGCTTGGTAGTCTCAAGTTCCCTTCTAGTGACATCCACCTCAATATTATAGTGGTATTGAGAGTTAAATGCATTGCAGATGTCTTCCCATGTCTTAATCTTGGAACGGTCTAGACTCACAAACCATTTAAGGGCAGCCCTAGTCAGGGATTGTTGGAAGAGTTGAGCAAAGAGTTCATCATTTAAACCCCAAGGACTCAAGGCCCCCACATACATCTTCAAATGGGTTTTAGGGCAAGTGGTCCCATCAAATCTGTCCATCCCCGGCATCTTGAATTTTGGAGGTAATCTGGCTTGGGGAAACAAGGATAAGGAATCCATGTCTACCACCTCTTTGTGAGTTTTCATGGCAGTGATTGACCTCTCAAGCAATTCAAGTTTCTTTTTCAGTTCATCTGTTTCATTCTTGGAGGGTGGATCCTCCAAATTGATGACAGGGGTATTAATCTGAGCAGACACGGGGGTACTAGTTTGCCCCACAATGGGTTCCTTCCCCAAATTTCCAGGAATAGGGACTGTCTTTGGTGCTCCTTCTAATTCAGCCAGGATGGCTACCCTTTGGGCGGCTAAGGCTTCATCAATTTTTTCTTGCATTCTAGCTTCAATTTCCTTAACCTGACCATCCAGCAAAGCCTTAATCTGTTCAATTGTGGCCATTTCAGTAATTGGAGTAGTTGGTGAAGTTGGGGTAGTAGAACTTGTAGGGGATAGCACAGTTGGTGTTGATGTGTCTGGTGTAGGTGAAGGCACACGGACAGTGGGTACCTGCAAAGGTTAAAGGCAAGAGATCAGGGTGGTGTGTAGGGTAGGAAAACTCTTGGTCCACTTATGTACAACAAAATTTTCCCCCAAAACAATGTTGTTATGTTGCATGAATGCACCTCATCACATCACAATTCGTTTTAATGGAATGCGGTACTATCATTGGGTACATACAACCTAAGGGAAGGTTCTATGGTTATGCAAAAATAGAGAATCGGCTTATCATAGGGACCCTTGAGTCTTGAGTAAGATATACCTAACCACATGTGAAACAAGGAGTTTCGCGTGGGTCCAACAGTACGATTACTCATGGGCCATTCCAAAAGGATTGGAATGGTTTGCGACAACAGGGAGGACGCTTTGGCTATCCGCCTGCATAATCAAGGAGACCTGCCGGTCAGCGCTACATGCTATCCAGACTCAGAACTTTGAACAGAAAGAGAAGAAATTCATTTGAAAATAATTTTTTATGCAATGGAGGAAAAGGATTCCCCCATATATGCAAGAGAAAAAGATTCTCTGAATGACAAAACAAATGCACAAGTAGTCAAACAATAGATCCATCAAAGGAAAAAGATTCCTTTTGTCAACTTCCAATTCAACATCCTTAAAGAAAGGATATATAATGCTAGGGTACCCTGCAAAATGAATAAAAATACCCTAAAGAAGGGCACATTAGTTAAACGAATAATAATAACAGTCTACTATAATTCCATAAATCATTATTATTATCATTTTTTTATTATTTTTTTTGTGTAATATATAGCCATTATTTTATTTATTATTATTTTTTATTATGGTCCCCAGGAAAATATTTTTTTTTTAATTTTCAGTACCAATGTCTTTAAAGAAAAGATAGCCATCGCTAAGGTACCCTGCCAAAATAAATAAAAATACCCTAAAGAAGGGCCAGTTAGTCAAATAAACAATAGTAGTCCACTAGGATCACATAAATCATTTTTATGTTCCCCAGTGGAGTCGCCAATCTGTGAACCTCGGTTTTCCTTCCGAAAAGGATCCGGGCGAAAGTTCACTCGTTGTCAGGAGTCACCACTCAGTTTATTTTGTTTGAAGGGAAAAACTAAGAAAACCCTTGTTTGACTCCAATAACTTGTCCAATGTAAAGGTTTCTAGTCTGTGAACCCAAGGAGGATTCGGGGACTATGTCATGCATTTGACTAACTTGCAAAAAGAACAAATTTAAAAGGAATGAAGAAAAGAAGAGACAGATTGTTAGTAAATTGTGGACTTGCTATTTGGGGTGAATCCCAAATATGCCTACATACTCCCATTTGAATGGGAGATCAAAGCCCATGTAGTTCGGAAAAGCCTATTTAAAGGCGATGAAATTTATGCTTCATGCATGTGTGTGTGTATGCTTCGTGCATTTGTCGGGCTTTATGCCAAGGATTGAGAGATTTAGCACTTAGTGCTAAATGGTGAAATTTAGGTACTTTGTACCAAAGGAGTGCAATTTAGGCTTAATGCCAAATGTGAGATTTTGAGCACTTAGTGCTTCGTGCTGGTGTCGGGCTTCATGCCAAGTATTGATCGGGCTTTTTGCCAAATTTGTGAAATTTAGCACTTAGTGCTAAATGGTGCAATTTTAGGTACTTTGTACCCAAAGGATGTAAATTTTGGGCCTTTGGCCTGCATTGTCGGGCTTTATGCCAAAATGGTGAGTTTTAGCACTTAGTGATAAATGTGAAATTTAGGTACTTGGTACCGAAAAAGGTACGATTTAGGCTCCGTGCCAAAAAGTTGATTTTAATTGTGAAATTTAGGTACTTTGTACCGGAAAGATGTAATTTGGGCTTCGTGCCAACAGATTGATTAATTAGTCCATTAGGCTTTAGACCTAAAAGGATTAGGTCTTTGACCAAGAAGAAATTGAGAAGAAGATGGAATGCTTATGAAATGTTTAAATTGACAAAGAATTGATTAGAATATTACCTTGCTTAGGATTTTTCCAATTCGAAGTTCCAGATCTCGTTTTCTTAGACCTTGGATTATGATTCTTGATTACGGTTTAAATTCGTCAGCATGAGGCCCGGAATCTTCACAAGCCCACCTCTTTTTCTGAATACTTGAAGGCTATTTATAGGCAAAATCGGGCTGGACGGCGGTCGGGCCGCCGTCCACGGTTGCTGAACTGCCGGTCTCGGCGGCCGAGCCGCCGTGGATGTGACAAGCTGAAAAGATGGAAAGTTTTGGCGGCTGGGCCGCCGGTTTTGTCCGGTTTTCGCTCAAACTGATTTTTCGGGAGCTAGAGACCTCCAAAAATTATTCTGGGACCATATCTGTGATCCTCACGTCGTCCCGGACATTTCAAGTACCATATTGACATATTTCTGGTGAACTTTACCGTGGACCTCCGGTCCGGCTCAGTCGTCTGCGGTTTGAGAAAATCGGCTTTCCGAGCCTCAAAATTCGAGTGTTCACACTAGGAAAACAATCAAAGGTAGAGCAGTGGCAGAATTCTTGGCCCAACAACCATTACCGGATAGCGAAGAGGTAGTCTTAAAATTTTTGGATGAACATTTAGAGGTCATTGAAGTACAAGGATGGAAAATGTATTTTGACGGAGTAGTGAATAGGAAAGGAGCAGGTTTGGGAGTCATACTAGAATCATCCGAAGTGGAACATATCCCTTTTAGCCAAAAAATTGAAATTTAGGGCAACTAATAATATGGTGGAGTACGAAGCATGTATCTTTGGTTTGGAAACCCTAATGATTATGAAGGTGGTTAAGGTGGAAGTTTTGGCGATTCATTGCTAGTAGTATCCCAAGTAAATGGAGAGTGGGAGTAGAAAGAAGAAAAATTAAAGCCATACCACCATTACTTGATCATGATGAAGAAGAACTTTAAGGAGTGCAGTTTTATACACCTACCAAGGGAATAAAACCAGATGGCTGATGCCCAGCCACATTGGCTTCGATATAAGAAAATACTGTCAACTTATTCCTCAAGCCTCTTATTTTGATGAGTTCATCAACTCCTTGCTATGAATATGAGACAATAATGGAAACTGATGCAGACCATGATGCATGGTATGATACTATAAGATGGTTTTTGGAGGAAAGGGATTACCTGTCGGGGGCAACAAAGAAAGAAAGAAGAGCCATAAGATGGTGGTCTTTGCAATACATCACCTTCCATGGAGAGTTATATCGAAGATGGCCTGATGGGGTGCACTTGAGATGTTTAAGGAAGCTTGAAGCGGGGCATATCATGTCAGAAATACACATGGAAAGTTGCGGTCCACACGTGAGTGGTTTAGTCCTAGTTAAGAAGATAATTCGACAAGGTTACCACTGGTTGACCATGGAGAGAGATTGTATTGAGTTTGTAAAGAAGTGCCAACAATGCCAGATGTATGGTAATTTGAATCACATGCCTCCTGAAGAATTGCATTCTATGTCTTCACCTTGGCCCTTTTCCACTTGGGGTATAACATTATAGGAGAGATACATCCGATAGCCTCAAACGGTCACCGTTTCATTTTAGTAGCAGTAGATTATTTTTCAGAATGGGTCAAAGCCAAATCCTTCAACAAACTGGGGGCAAGTCAAATGGCTAGATTTATTGACAAGAACCTCATCTATAGGTATGGGGTCCCACATAGTGTGATATCAGACAATGGGGTATAGTTTCAAGGAGCAGTTAAGGACTTATTCTCGAAGTACCAAATCCATCATCACCGATCCTCTCCTTATAGACCAAAGGCTAATGGTGCAGTGGAAGTAACAAACAAGACAATTAATCAGATCCTGTCCAAGATGACCAAGACATACAGGGATTGGTTGGAGATGCTTCCTTTTGCTTTATGGGAATATAGAACAAGTGTACGAACATTGACTGGAATGACACCGTTCTCTTTGGTTTACAGGATGGAAGCAGTGTTACCAATTGAAATTGAGATCAAGTCATTAAGAGTGATCTTGGAAGCTGAAGTGCCTAAAATGAAATGGGTAATGAGCAGATAACACAGTTAGCTTTACTAGAGGAGAGAATGTTAAAAGCACTGTATCATCATCAATTATATCAACAGAGGATAGCTCGGGCTTATAATAGAAGGGTTAAGATAAAAAAACTCAAAATCGGTGATTTAGTGTTGAAACAATGTAAGCCTAATGTATCTGATCCAAGAGAAAAATTTAGGCCTAGCTGGGAAGGGCCATATGTTGCGAAACAAGTTATGAACAAGGGTGCAGTAAAGTTATCAGACATGGACGGGAACGAGTTTATTGAGCCAGTGAACATTACCAGGTTGAAAAGGTATTATGTATAAAAAAAAGAAAAAGAAAAAAGAGCCCACTAAGTTGAAAACCCAAAAAGGGCGGCCTAGGAAAAAGTTAGAGCTATCCGCTAGTTTTGAAAACCTGAAAGGCTGGACTAGGCAACAATTAGGGATAAATGAGAGAAAATCATCAATTAGAAAACCCGAAAGGGCTAGTTTGCAACAGGAGTGATCTTGTGTATGTTGGCTTTATGTTTGGTTGTTTCCCAATTTAATAAAACAAAATTAATATTAAAATTGTTCTATGTGCACTGTAATAAGTATTTGACCTCATATGGATGAAATAAATAAACACAATAGCAAATGGTGAAGACAAATTATAAAAGGAAAAGAAGCATCTCTTATTACTTTTATTATTTTTTATCCTAAAAATACACTTTCTAAAGAATTTGACAAATGTAAAATCTATGGCAGACAATAAGTGTAACGTGCAGGCCAGCTTTGCTTCAGCCGATCCAAGTAGGCTTCATTTAGACAAGGCATGTCTAAATTAGGAGTGAATTCAGAACCCTGAGGCTCAGCTCCATACTGATTGTCAAACCGGCAAGGATCATAGCAAGTACCTCGACGAAGAGCAGCAAGAGGAACATATATCAAGTATGTCCGCATGGTGATATGAGAAATCTTCCACCAAGGTACTAACCAACGGACGTTGACTTCAGCACGTGAGTGGATCCAATCAACCCAGTCAACATATGAAGAAGCAGGATGGAGTAGTTTCCTAGCAGAATGATGTCATGGTAGATATCTGGCAAAATCCACAGATGGAATATCAAGCAAGCAGAGACTCTCCTGAAGCCAAATCTGTGAGGAAAAATTAAAAATTAAAAAAAAAGGGGGTCCGCTAAGTTAAAACGGGCAGTTTAGGCAAAAATTAGGACAGCTCGTTAGTTCCGAAAACCCACATGAGTGGACTAGGCAAAAATTAGAGCAATAAAAAAAGGAAGAAAGAAAAACCTAAATTGAAAACCCAAAAAGGCAGTTTAGGTAATTACCTGAAGCAACAATGGACTCCTGGTCAATTTCTTTGATAATCCTAATTTAAGTTGGTCTAATCCAACTAAATTCTTAGCTAAGATCACGGGTATCTGTGATAAACCTCCTTCCATTTGGTCCATGATATCCAATACTCATGGATTAATATCACCATTAGAAGAAACAAGCAAGAATTGGCCAAGCAAGCATAGACAAAGCATATGTCTCCATGCCTTAGTAGGAGCCAAATGAGAAAGGCAAAAGTCAATTAAGGGACCAAGTAGAATTTTCTCACCTCTCATCAACTGCAAAACTTCGGGCTTTGAAAGTTGAAATAACATCTGCATCTTTTGTTGAGTCTTGGAAATCAATATAGGTAACGCCATTTGTTGATTGCTTGGATATCCAAGGATGGCCTCAAATTCTTCAATCAAGGGACATATTTCAAAGCCATTAATTTTAAATGTCCTAGAATTCACATTCAAAAAAGAAGCCATGGCATGTAAAAAAGAATGGTCCAATTTAATATTTTGAAAACACTTCGAAGTATCAAATTTTGACCAAGATATTTGTTTCCAATGAACGGCATTCATATTTTTAAATAGAACTCTTGTTTTCTTCAAATTGAGTTCGGTCATTATTGACAACTGAAGGAAAATTGGAATTGTTAAAAGGAATTTTTACGTTGAAGCAGAAAATCTCCTATCTTCTGTATGAAATCATGGCGTGAAAAGAGATTTATATAGGATGATTGTGCTATTCAAAAATTGACAAGGAAAAGTGTGAGATCGAGATGTGTGAGGATAGGGAATTAGCGATGAAAGGTTTTAAGTTGTTGTATTGCCTTTGATTTTGTAGGATAGTATACTGTGGAAATATTAAATTGTATCGTAGTAATAATGATGATAAAAAAACAAAAACAAAAAAAGAAGTACAGTAAAAATAAAAATTATATATCATCATTATTATTTTTTTCATTATACTTATTATACAATATTTCCTCAATTGATACAATACTGATAGATCACTAAGAATAAGGTGGTGGATCATGAGGTGGTGGATCATGATCAAACAAAGCCTTAAAAAAGTCATCGCCTATTGACCCATCCCGAGTCCGCCTGAAGTAGGAGCACCTAAATCTCTATTATCCTGGAATTTAGATCTGTAATGGTCCTCATCCAAAGTAGATGAAAGGATCTCATGGTCATCAACTTGGGGCCCTCTAGATGACGAAGCACCAGGATCTCTCATCCCCTGAAATTGGAAGGTTCAAAAATCTTGCTCTGACTGGTGATATAATTTTTCAAAATGGGCAACCTGTTGACGACTAGCAGCCATCTCTAAGGCCCCGATCCTAAACAGTGCCAAAATTGCAAGAACCATTCCATCGGGAGTGGGGGCAAAAATCCCCGCTCATAGTGGTGACTCCACTGGGGATAAGAGAAGTTGATTCCGTTGGTCTTTATATTATTCTATTCTTTCTTATAATGATATTATCCATTGCATCATATTAGATTGCATTGTGTGCATGAGTTAGGACGCCCGTGTTACCCGTGTTGTATTATGTAAGGGATACCATACTTTCACTCAAGGTATGATAATCAAGCATGGCATAACCACTCATAGCCTCGTACCATTTGGTATATACTTGCTATGGGAACCTAAGCCTTTTAACCCAAAGACTAAAGCTCATGTAATTGGCCTAGTTACTTTCCTTAGGTTTTTACCCCAAATGCATCTTGTTTGACTATAGTTAATTTATCTTGGCTTAAATTATGGCTTATTTGGTTTGTTCTTTTTCTAATATGACCCAAGTACATTGCGAGTTCAAATAAATTTTTCTTTAAAGTCCAAAAGATTAAAGCATTTTTTAAAACTTTTTAAAAGGGTCTTTGGACATAAAAATTTTCTAAAAATTTAAAAATTCTTTTCTCAAGACTCAGATACAAAGCCCAAACTCCGTTTTTTCTAAAATCTTTTTTACAATGGGCTTAAAAACAAAATTGTTTTTATCCAACCTTTTCTTATAAAGAGCTTGCAAATTATTTAGGTCAATTATGAAATACCAAAAATCAATTGTGAGCCTAGTTTATACTAAGAGTAATTAATCATGGGCTTGTTTTTGGCATGAATCATTAGTTACTTTTTCAAGTGAGAAATCTATTTATAATAAACCTCTTAATTTAGTTTTAATCCAATATAGCATAAAAGCTACTTTAATTGGTTGAATGGATTAAAACCTAATTAATGGGAATTATCATGGATTGATTTCCATTTTTGAAAATATAACTATTGGTTAAAACATCCGAGGGAATTATTCGAAAACAAGATGCCCATGTTTGTATTTTGTTAACCATATTACCTAGGAAAAGAGACTCGCCATTCGTGTGTAGATGTTATCAAGTTGGAAGGAACGTCCTAATTATCTTTTTTTGTTGATTGTTTGTGCATACATGCATACGTGCATACATTTGCATCTCATATCATTAATCTTTTCTGGCTCACAGCCCTAGATTATGATAGTTCAAAAGCTTACGACAATCCGACCTACGTTTGAAGCGAAGAAGCTAGCAATGACTCAATCACTTGCTCACTAAAAGCAATGGAGCCTGAACAAATTCAAAGAATAGTGGATGAAGCCCTCAATGCCAAAATGGAAGAAATAAAAGAGGCCGTAGCTGAGACCGTGAAGAACCAATTTGCTGCAATTTTAGGAAATAATGTCGAAGCGTCTGCTAGCTCCAAGAAGCCAAAGGACAAAGGGAAGGCTAAAGTTGGTGAAGTAGCTTTTGATGATGATAAGGTGATTATTGATGATGATGATTGGGCTCAATATTACCAAGATCCTCAAGAAAAAAAGTTGAAGGTTGTTGTGAATGCAACTATTGAAAAGATCGAGACGTCTGATGTTGAGAAGATGATTGCTGATTTAGAAAAGAAATTTGAGAAGAAGTTGAAAACTGAAGAAATGTCCGAAGTTGACAAATTATTTGAGTTAGATGAAGAAGTTTCATACAAATTCAAGATGCCAACCTTTGCCAGATACAATGGTACTGGAAATCCTCATCTCCATGTGAAGCAGTACATCATGCCATGCAGTCTGCTCGAGCTACTAAAGCTCAAACTCTGAGATATTTCAAGCTCTCATTGGACCCTGTTGTCCAAAATTGGTTCAATGTAACATCCCGAATTCCAGATTGGAAAGAAATAGACATAGAGGATATGAGTTAGGCTTAGAACAAAGGAGTTTAGCACATGACCTATAACTTGAGCTCGAATTTCATCCAAGTTAATGACAGAATTAGAGAGTATCAAAGGAGACTTAATTGTTTATTTGTGTCTTAGATAGATGTATAACTTGAAATTTCTCAATTTGGAGTTGTACAGAATAAGATATGATGGATTTAGTAGAGAATGTGCAAACTGCCTCAGGACAGCATAGTAGGCTTGATTTCAAAGGACCGTCAAAAATCAGATATAGCTCGGATCAACCTGAAATTTTGACACAATATAGCCCCGGATGTCTAGTTTCAGTGGGAATAAGAATTACTTAATTCGGAGTTGTAAGTAAAAAGATATTAATAAAGAAAGACAGCAAGGTCAGGAAGGGATATCAAAAGGACCTAAGTGAGAATTTCTCAAAAGTTAGGGGCAACTATGTAAACTTAAAATTAAGAGTTGGAAGTTATTAATAGTGCCCATATCCGACCCCGAAAGAATATTCTTGAGATTAATAGGGTCATAACCATGGATTTCAATTTTTCCCAAAAACGCACGGTTTAAAAGTTACAATCGATTAATCGTTGGAGGGTATTTTGATATTTTCACACCCTAGACTATAAAATTACAGCACAAGAAAGTTGAGGGGGTTAAAATATGAATAAAAGGAAGCCTAAGGGCTTGCCAAATAAATAAGATAAAAGAAGGAGGCAAGTGGGCCAATCATAAGTAGCCATTTAGCATTTATTAAAAGAAGAAAAGAAAAAGAGATGGACAAATGGCCCTAAGGCATTCATCCACCCCAAAAGTGAATCATAATTAGCCATATATAATTTATTAAAAGAAGAAGGCAAATGGACCAATTAAAAGTGGCCATTTTTGCTATAAGGTGTACCAATTGGAAAAAGGTAAATGGACCAATTAAAAGTGACCATTTTTGCTATAAGGTGTACCAATTAGAAGAATGCAAATGGACCAATTAAAAGTAGCCATTTTTGCTATAAGGTGTACCAATTGGAAGAAGGTAAATGGACCAATTAAAGTGGCCATTTTTGCTATAAGGTGTACCAATTAGAAGAAGGCAAATGGACCAATTAAAAGTAGCCATTTTTTCTATAAGGTGTACCAATTGGAAGAAGGCAAATGGACCAATTAAAAGTGGTCGTTTTTGCTATAAGGTGTACCAATTGGAAGTCAACATCTATTCACCACTTATGACTTCCATTTGGATCAAAATAAGCTAAGGAAAGAAAGTATAAAAGCCCCCTCTTGCATGTTGAATTCGTCCAAACCATAAGAGAAGGTAGAAGGAGGTATTTTTCCTAAGTTTAAGGCTTTTGATTTAAAAAGTTTGGTGACAAACAAGATTATAAGGAAATCAAGGAGACAAGGAAGGAAAGGAAGTGATATAGAATAAGGACTAAGGAAAAGCAAGGTTTGGTACTTTAACATAAAAGAAGTTATATTTTCTTACAAATTTTTGTTCATATGGTATATATATGCGTGTATATGGTATATATGTGAATACATATGATACATATGTGAGTATATGTGGTATTTGTTTAAGTATATATTGTATATACATGGAGAATATGTGGTATATATATGAAGTGAATGGGTATATATGAAATGTTATATATGCTTTACTCGGTAAATGAGTAAAACCGGTCTGGAATGGGGGTTATATCGTGTGAGGTCAAGATCATGGCGACTAGTCGTGTGAGACTAAGACCACGAGGTTATATCGTGTGAGGTCAAGATCATGGCAACTAGTCGTGTGAGACCAAGACCACGCAGTTATCTTGTATATTCCATATCGTGTGAGACCAAGACCATGGCAATTAGTCGTGTGAGGTCAAGACCACGCGTAACTCTATACGAGGCCTCATTTCGAGATTGGTGTATTCATAATTACCTTGTGGAGCGAAATGATAAAATGATAATAACTGAATATATATGGCATGTATGTATTACTTTTACTGTGATATTATTTTTCAATACGACTCATTGCTTTTAAAAGTGCATTATGCTTTTATTATTTATTTTCCGTAATTAGTTAAAGTACCCACTAAGCAATGCTTAGCAAGTTTAGTTTCTTCTAAACTCGTAGGTTATTAGCAAGGAGCTAGTAGTGAGCAAAAGAGTCCTGCGATCCGCCGGTCATCAACAAACTTAAGTGGTGCTCTTCATTTTGTATTTTGACATTAGAAACTGGCATGTACTTATTTGAACAATACAAAGAGATAACTTGATGTAGCATGTAAATCTAGTAATGTATAATAACTGTATGATTTTGAATTGAGTTGGGTTGTGAATATAGAAGTGTGAATTCTTCTTACAGGATTGTAGTTGAGGTTATAAGGGTGGATTATTGGGAGTGTGCTTGTATTGAATTGTGAAACAAAATGTTTTTCATAAATAAGAAAAATCAGTTTTGTCGAAACTTGGGACCTCCAATTATAGGGGAAACTCTGGCAAATTTTTTTTTTTAAATCTGCACTTAAAATTGGCTAAGTAAAATATTAAGACACAACCACCATGAGATAACAGTCCATCTTGGTCTATAAACGTAGGCTAAGATGGGGTGTTACATTCAACACCTTAGTAGAAAGTATTCAAAAAGATTAGGACATGTTATACAAGGCTTTCATTTAGCAATATGAGTATAATGTCGAGTTGGAAGTTACCTTAATGGAAGTTGAGTCCATTAGACAAAGGCCAAATGAGAATTTTGTGGACTATGTGAAAAGGTGGAGAAATAAGGCCGCTTTGCTCAAGAAAAGGCTCGATGAATCTGATCAAATAAGGATGATTGTGAGAGGGGTGTTGCCTAGTCTTCATGAAAAGATGTCTCATACACTCATCCGTGATTTCAAAGATCTCCTCCAAGCTGGTCTGCAAATTGAAGAATAGGAAAGGGAGAAAAATCGCTTTTTAATAAGAAGGAATGAGAAAGGGAACTACCAGTCAGGCAATCAAAGCACACAAAAAGAAGTTGATGTTAATGCCACTAGTCAAGGAGGAATAAGCCAGTTTTCAGAATTAAGGAAGCCACTATCTTGGGTTCTCAATAAGCTACAAAGAAAGGGATTATTACAACCCTTGACTCCTCATCCTTTGCCTAATCCTCTTCCACCTAACTTTGATACTAATGCATTTTGCCAATTCCATCAAAGGCCTGGACACAAAATGGACAATTGTTTGAAGTTGAGGCATGAGATCCAGAATTTAATTGATAATGGCAAGTTGCCTGAGCCGGATAAGCCCAATACCAAAGGTATTCCATTTCCAAGGTTCAACAAGGTGCCACCACCAGCAACCTTCAGGGTAGGAAAAGGATTAGAAGAAGATTTTGTTTTATCATCCTTTTAAGATGGAAATATTGAAGATGTGAAAGGAAAAGAAGCTTAAACTCAACAAACTTTCCTTAGCTTGAATGTTGCTTTTCAATTTTACTTTCTTTAATATTTAAATTGGAACAATCTTGTTTTTCAAATTTAATGTTGCTTGAAATAAATTACTTTCATCAAAATTTTTTTGGTCTTTATTCATTTTAGTGCTCAACCAATAAGGAATCTAGCTTGATGATTCATGAATTAATATATCTAGGCATCATGACTCGAATGACTTTACTAGGTGAGGGAATTGCTCTATAGCATTGAGTTGTGTATGCTTACTTAGAGAGGGCTCCTGCATAATGACCTTTGTCTAGGTCCTAGTCAACCTTAGAACATGCTTTGACAAACTTTCGAGGCAAAATTGAACTCTACTTATTTAAGAGAGAAATGATCTAGGCATTGTTTGGTTAGCCAACAACTAGTATCCACCCTATTAAATATCAATCCCTAGTTGTCCCTTTGAGGCTTCATAAAATTTTTAGCTTTATTTTCATTTGACTTATAAGCCCAACAACCTAGTCCGAGCTGTTGTGATACTTTTGACAAGTCTTATGATCACTAAGATGAAGAGGCAAGAAGATCAAAGAATGAAATGAATACCATGAAGATAGTTGAAGTTCTCAATACCATGAAGATAGTTGAAGTTCTCAATACCATGAAGGTAGTTGAAGTTCTCAAGACAATAAGGGTAGTTGAAGTTTTCCTAATATCTCTAATCTATCAAGATAACATCAGAGTAACAAATAATTTATCCCTGTTAAAGAAGATTTATGTTACTCCAGTCATCCATTATTTGAAGCCCAAGTTGGTACAAACAAGACAACTCTTTTAGAACTAGAAACAAACAAAAAAAAATAAACAAACAAAAAAAAGAGAAGAGAAAAAGGAAGAAAAAGAAAAGAAAAAAGGACAAAAGAAAATAAAAATAAAAGAAAAAAGAAGATAAAAAAATAACAAGGAAAAAAAAAGAAAGATAAAACCTAAAAAGGTTGTTCAGAAAGCCAACTGAGTTTTCTTTTACCTAAAGCAGCAAAAGGCTTCCATTTGGTTCATAAGGACATTTTGACTTGAATTGGTCCAACCCAACCAAAGATTCAATAAAAATTGGAGAAAAAGGAGGAAGACCATCCAATTCTTGAAAGTTTTGTACTTAACAGTCCGCAAGGAAGAAGGACAAGATGATAAAATGCTCAAAGAAAGAAAAGAGTAAGAAAAAGAAAAAGAAAGAAAAGGGAGAAGAAGAAATGAAACGAATTTGGAGACCAAACTTTTTGGAAAGGCAAAGACTATCCCAATCAAGAACCAGATTAATGCAAGAAGATAGAAGAAATTTGGAGTCTAGCAAGATTGCTTCCAACTGTCTAAAGTTCCAGCAAGGAATTTATAGTGTGAGGGTTTGTCCATTGTGTCACATCGGCTCCAACTTACAAATGGCCTTCATTTAACCCATGTCCCTTATAGACCCCATTTCAAGCCTATCAAAGACCTGATGATATCTCTTGTTAGGTAGAGTCTATTAGTGGAGATAGTTTGGATAAGCATGCATATGAGATAGACAATATTTAAACTCAATGAGACATTTGGCCAAGTAATGTGTATGTGCCTATTTGAAGTGCAACAATTCTTACTTAAATATAAATGATTCCCGAGTTTAGTATGGTAACTAGGGTTGCCATGTTTTAGATATGTTAATTTGAAAAATCAAGTCCTGAGGTACATTGACAATGATTTGGCAAAGCCAACATTTGATTTAAAAATCAAAATTCAAAAAATAAAAAATATTTTTCTCACACGAAGACTTCAAGTTAAGAGAAGTTTGTTGCATCATCAAAACTCGAAGGACACATTGGGCAAAGGAAATGATTATTGGCAAGGTTAAGAAGAAGCTACCAACTGGCATGCTGAAACATAGTTTGAAATGGATGTATCCCTAACTCTGCTTCTTGGAGTCTCCACCACTCGTGTTTTCAACATTTTGAAGATAAAAGCCATAAATGCAAAGCTTTCTGTCATTTCAATGCAAGACTTGAACGAGCATCTGAAAGGAACCAATAAGAACACTTCTGCTGAAAGGAACCAATAAGAACACTTCTGCTGATCACCTCGATCTGTGAGTTGATGGAACGACTGTAAATATCATTCATGCATATCATGCATACATGAGCATATCACATCGCACTTTCTTGTCTTGTATTGTCTATTCTTTATTAAAGTGAATAACAAATGCCCTATGAAGTAAACAATCAAAAGAAGATATCAAATCATGGGGGCATAGAAGTCCCATTACCAGAGAAAGTTCCAGTAATTTGCCAAGAGAAGAAATGCATGCTTGTGCGTAGAACTAGACAACAAAATCATCAATCAGAGCCCGCATAGAAAAATCATGGGTTTGGGCCTACACAGGGGGCAAAGTTTCTCCTTTTCATTTTTTTTGAGTTTATATATGAAACATTTTCAAACTCACTTGCAAATATTTCGCCACGCAGAGGGCAGGAGAGGATATGAAGGCTCGCTAAAAAGGGCTAAATTTTTTCACAAAAGTGCAAAGGAAGAACAAAAAAAGAATGGAATAAAAAGAGAATTAGAATTCTCAAAAGAATGAAGATGCAAAAGACAAAAGATCAGTTCAGCTAAAAAACTGAAGCCAGGGAAAGACCCAACTTCTAGTGGATAAAGATCCCTGTTTCAAGGGTAAAAACCCGATCTCCAATGGATAAAGATCCATGTTTCAAGGGTAAAGACCCGATCTACAATGGATAAAGATCCATAGTTCAAGGATGAAGATCCAATTTAAAAGATGAAGATCCAATTTCAAGGGTAAAGACCCGATCTCAAAGGATGAAGATCCATTTTCAAGGGTAAAGACCCGATTTCCAATGGATAAAGATCCATGTTTCAAGGGTAAAAACTCGATTTCCAATGGATAAAGATCCATATTTCAAGGGTAAAGACCCAACCTCCAATGGATAAAGATCCATATTTTAAGGGTAAAGACCCAACCTCCAATGGAAAAAGATCCATGTTTCAAGAGTAAAGACCCGATTTCCAGTGGATAAAGATCCATGTTTTAAGGGTAAAGACCAGACCTCCAATGGATAAAGATCCATGTTTCAAGGGTAAAGATCCATCTTCCAGGGGATAAAGATCCATGTTTTAAGTGTAAAGACCCGATCTCCAGTGGATAAAGATCCACTTTCAAAGGTGAAGACCTGATTCCAAGGATGAAGATCCAATTTCAAAGGGTGAAGACCCAATTTCCAAGGATGAAGATCCATTTTCAAGGGTGAAGACCCGATCTCAAAGGATGAAGATCCACTTTGAAGGGTGAAGACCCAATCTCAATGGATGAAGATCCATTTTTAAGGATGAAGACCTGATCCTCAAGGATGAAGATCCATTTACAAGGGTGAAGACCCGATCTCCAAGGATGAAGATCCATTTACAAGGGTGAAGACCTGATCTCAAAGGATGAAGATCCATTTTCAAGGGTGAAGACCCGATCTCAAAGGATGAAGATCCATTTTGAGGGTGAAGAACAACAATGCATAGAACAGTCGGAGCAGTCAGACTTCACAATTGATAAAAGGTTAGTCAAACTCAGTCTCGCGTCCAAGCACCCAAATTCAATTCAATCTCGAGTCCAAGTACCCATTCTTAGGTCCAAGTACCCATTCTTGGGTCCAAGTACCCAAATCAAATCAATTTCGGGTCCAAGTACCCAATCCTGGGTCTAAGTACCCAAATTCAATCCAATCCCGGGTCCAAGTACCCAAATTCAATCTAGTCTTGGGTCCAAGTACCCAAATTCAATTGAAGCTCGGGTCCAAGTACCCAAATCAATTCAATCTCGGGTCCAAGTACCCAAATCAAACTTAGTCTCGGGTCCAAGTACTCATTCTCAGGTCCAAGTACCCAAACCAATTCATTCTCGGGTCCAAGTACCCAAATCAAATCAATCTCGGGTCCAAGTACCCAAATCAAACCCAATCTTGGGTCCAAGTACCCAAATCAAATCAATCTCTGGTCCAAGTACCCTATCCCAGGTCCAAATACCCAAATTCAATCTAGTCTCGGGTCCAAGTACCCAAAACAAATTCAAATAACCATCTCATCAAAAATTAAGTGTTATTGCTTTTCACTCTCTTTTGCTAAAGTCTCAAATCGTTCAAGCAGGGGACAAACTGTAGACCCTTAATTTTTAACCCGGTCTGGTCCAATATATTTTAATTAGTCTAAAATAATTTTTGTTTTATCTTAATTAAATAATATTTGTTTTAGTATTTATTTTTTATAATTTTTATAAATTTTTATAATAATAATAATAAATAAATAAATAAAAATTGGCGACTAAAAAATTCATCGTCGAAAACAGTAGACGAAATGGCCCGCGGCCCGCCCCTCGCAATTTTTCACGCGGTTCCTTGCAGTAGCCTGCAGCAGTTTTTTTCACCAGCAAAATTTTTTCGACGCAATTTTTTTCGAAACCAAATTCTATTTGGTTTCTGTTTTCGTTTCCTAATTAAACATAGTTTCCTTAAACAATTTGAATGAATTTTCTAAGTTTCCTATATATAACACTAAAAAGACACAGAACAGGGGGAGGACCGAACTTTAAAAAAATTAATCGGACTTGGCAGTAGAGGAATCGGACTTTAGACTGGGACTTGGATTTTGAACTGGAACTTTACAAATTGATCGGACTTTTTAGAAGAGAATAAGCAAGCAGGCAATCAAGAATTCATCAAAGGCAGCAAGCTTGCCTTTTTCCTTGTTCATGTAGAGAGCAATTTTTTATCGAACCAACGAACAAAGGTTTGAATCTTTAATTTTTTTTTATTTCTTACAGTAGCTTCATTCTTTATTTGATTCATAAGATTATACACACAAAACCTTGATTTATAAACATGTAGTAACATTGATCTTCATTTCAACAACCTAAAAATACTTTTTTATTTCCAAATACCTTAAAAACCCTAAATCATCTTTTCTATTTCCAAAAACCCTAAAAAAATACTTTATATCTCTAAGAACCTTAAGAACCCTAAAAATACTTTTTCTGTTTCTTCTAAACCCTAAGAACCCTAAATTTATTTCTTCTATGTCCAAAAGGCCTTAATTCATTACTTTTCTATTTCCAAAAAATCTTAAACCGTTTTTCTTATTTCTGAAAACTTTATAAAACTCTAAACTATTTTCACAAATCTTAAAACCAAATATATTTTCCAAGAACCTTAAGAACCCTAAATCATTTTATTAATTCCCAAAACCCTAAACTCTATTCCAAAAGTCCGTAGCCTTATTTTTTTAAGCATCAAAAGCTTTAACCCTAATTAATCCTTCTTTCCAAAATTACACAGTAAGCATTATTCTTTTAAAAATAGCATTAGTTTCTTCCAATTTCAAAACCCTATTTTCTAAATTCTAAACCCTAAAATCTTAATTTTCAACACCAAAACCTACAATCCTAGAAGCCAATTTCTAAAATTTTCTGAGGCGCTGCGTATTATGTATTATGAGTCCGCGTATTTAATTTTCCTTTTTCCAAAGCCCTAATTTAGTAACTAAAATTCTAAAATTCTATTTTAATATGCGAACTCTAAATTATATATTTATTGCTTTATTTAATTTTAGATTTGATTATGTAATTTATTATATGCTTTGATTTATTTAATTTCAATGCTTGATTTATTTAATTTATCATGGATGAATGCTTATTATATATTTCGATTGATGTTTAATATCTTTGATAATGATTTATTTATTATGAATGGTTATTTACTTTTATCAATTTATTTTTGATTTCCAAATGTTGTAAGAGGTATGTTTCCACTTTGTGGGTGACTCACTAGTTAAATATCATGTAATTTAAATTGCATTTTATATTTTGGACCAATGTAAAGGACATGTTTCTACCTTTCGGTGGGTGTCCTATTAGTTTAGACATGGAGGATGTAAGGACATGTTTCCATCCTCGGATGGGTGTCCATTTATTTGCTTTGTTTGGACATTGCTTTGATTTTAACATAACGATGCTTTATTTCAATTGTTGCATGTAATATGGATAATATTGTTATACTTAGGAATTCTATAATATTAAGACCTATAAAGGAGGCCGGTTCCAATGAACTGGGCATTGTGGGGGTGCTGGGCCATTTCTCACCTTCCCGACACGTACCCAACTTTCTGAATCCATTAGGGGGTTGGGGATTCCTTAGGAATCGAGTCATCCACCATACCATTGTCAGGCTTAGGTCCCATCCGGGTGGTGACTCCATTTTCTCCTGACTTAGGTCCGTGTTCTCTAAGGCCCCGATCCTAAACAGTGCCGAAGTCGCAAGAACCATTCCACCGGGAGTGGAGGCAAAAATCTCTGCTCACAAGGTGCTACACCATACCATTGTCAGGCTTTATAGACACACCCTCTGCCCCAGATAATGCAACGATCACGCTAACACGGAGCCAGGTAAGTTAACACAAGGTAAGTATATCATTATATCAATACCACTGATTTTTAGGCTAAATTTATTTATGTTCTATTTTTAGTCTATATATTTACTTGTTTGTTAAATTCTTAAATATATTCATCTAATTAATTTATTTTTCCTAAATCTTAAAAAAACAATAATAATAAATAAAGAGAAATAAAAAAAGAGAAAAAAGAAAAAGAAAAAAATAATAAAAGGAAAAAAAACAACAAAAGAATGGGAAAAAAAAGAAAAAAAAATGCAAAAACACAAAAATGAAAAATAATTTGCTGTTAAAATAAATAATTGAATTATTACCTTGGTCTTTTGATTTGAACTGCAATGAAGCTGCATCCCGACTAGTAGACTTATAGTTCCATTTTCATGCCGCCGAATAAACTCCAATAACTCAGCATTAGATCGAGTTCCTGATATTGAAGGATGCATTTTCTCATCAACTCTATGCTAAACTCTCCGATATAAAAAATGTATAATTATGGATGAAATGAAAAAATGAGTCGAGGTTTATATAGATAAATTGCAAAGAAAAAGGACAAAAATAAAAAGAGAAAAACAATATTCTCGTGAAAAAGAAGTAAATGTTACTAATGATAAATAGTAAATGAATAGTTGGTAAATAGTACATAAATAGTAACTATACAGTAAATAAATAGGAAACTCAATTATTCAATTCAATCAATCAGATATTTGCGTGTATATAAATATTTTTATACTTTTAAAATATTTTTACACGTAGGGGCAAGAAGATATAGGCATGGTAAAAATTAGCTAAATTTTTTGCAAATTCCTTTAGTATCCTACAGACTACAATTAGTTTTAAATCCAGAATTTAGCTTAGGTCCAGAACCTAAAATCTCTCTTAAGTCCAGAACTTAGCTTGGGTCCAGAACCCAAATTACCCTTAAGTCTAGAATTTAGCTCGGGTCTAGAACCCAAATTATCCTTAAGTCCAGAACTTAGCTTGGGTCCAGAACTCAAATTATTTTTAAGTCCAGAACTTAACTTAGGTCCATAACCTAAATTCTTTCTTAAGTCCTAAATCTAGCTTGGGTCCAGAACCTAAATTATTTTTAAGTCTAGAACTTAGCTTAGGTCCAGAACCTAAATTCTCTCTTAAATCCAAAACTTAGCTCGGGTCCAGAATCCAAATTATTTTTAAGTCCAGAACTTAGCTTAGGTCCAGAACCTAAAATCTCTATTAAGTCCAGAATTTATCCCTGGTCCAGAACCTAAATCCTAAATCTAGCTCGGGTCTAGAACCCAAATTATTTTTGAGTCCAAAGCTCAAACCAACCTTGGGAGTCCAGTATGGCTCCAAACCCAGTCAAAAATCACATTGCTTTTCACTTTCTTTGCCACAGTCTCAGATCACTCAAGCAAGGGGCAAACTGTAGACCCTTAATTTTTGACCTTGTCTGGTCCGATATTTTTTATCGTCCAAAATAATTTTTGTGGTATTTTAAATAAATAATATTTATATTTATTTATTATTTATAATTGTTAATAAAAATAAAAAAGGTAATATTAATAAAGTTAAAAAAATAATAATAAATAAATAAAAATCGGCGACGAAAAATTTTCATTGCCAAAAGTAAATTGGCTTGGGTCAATTCGCCGCAGGAATTTCATGCGTGAATTGGCTGGCCCGATGTGAGCGGAGATTTTCACCCCCACTCCCAGTAGAATGGTTCTTGTGACTTCGGCACTGTTTAGGCTCAGAGCCTTAGAGAATACGGGCCTAACCCCGGAGAAAATGGAGTCACCACCCGAATGGGTTTGGAAAAAGAAAGGGGTGGATGACTCGATTCCTTAGGAATCTCCAACCCCCTAATGGGTTCAGAAAGTTGGATACGTGTGGGGAAGGTGAGAAACGGCCCAGCACCCCCACAACGCCCGGTTCATTGGAATCGGCCTTCTTTGCAGGTCTTAATATTATAAAATACTTAAATATAACAATATTACCCATACTACATGCAAAAATTAAAATTAAGCATCATTATATTAAAATCAAAGCAATATCCAAACAAAGCAAATTAATGGACACCCATCTGACGATGGAAACATGTCCTTACATTGTCCATGTCTAAAACTAAATAGGACACCCACCAAAAGGGGCAAACGTGCCCTTTACATTAATCCCAAAAATATAAAAGCAATTTAAATTACATAAAAATTAATTAATGAGGTACCCAATAATGGAAACATACCTCTTACAAATTTAATACCAAAACAAACAAATAATAATCATAATAATAAAGGAAATATCCATCCATGATAAATTAAATAAATCAAGCATTGAAATTAAATAAATTAACCATCAAAACATATAATAAATTACATAATCGAATCTAAAATTAAATAAAGCAAATAAATATACAAATTTAGGTTTATGTCTCAATTTAGAGTTCTTTAATTAACATTTAGGGTTTTTGGAACTTAGGGTTTTGGAAACTAGGGTTTTGGAAACTCGAGTTTCGCAATTAGGGTTTTGGAATTAGGGTTTTTGAAAAAAAGGTTTAGGATTTTAACTTATTGTCCTTTAAAAAATAATTTTGGATTTGGAGAGATAAATTAAGGTTCTGTAAAAGTAATCAACATTTTGCAGTTTAATAATGAAATGGTTTAAGCTTTTGGATAAAAATAGTTTGAGGTTTTGAATTTCAATATTAACTTACAATTCTTGAGGTTTTAGTAAACAAAATAGATTCTGACAATTAATTTAATTTCTCGAAGGCTACTGGGTAGTTTTAAGTTTTTTTTGTAAAACATGTAAGTGGAGTTACGAACACCAACTGATTAATGTATTAACTAAAGCAAACAATTAAAGTTATTAAATCAAAGATAAATTTATTGCATGTTCAAAGATCAAGTTATTGCATGTTCAAAGATCATGTCATTGCATATTCAAAGATCATGTTACTGCATGTCCATATTAACCAAAGAAAATGAAGCTACTGTGAGCATGAATAATTTATGATTAAAGATCAAACCTCCGTCATTGGTTTCACCAAAAAAATTGATTTCTAGATGAACAATGTGAAGACAGTATGGACCTTGCCTTCTTCTTTGGTTATCTTAATATTTCTGTTTATTGTTTCTTTCGGTCTCAAAAAAACTGTTGTTGTTCTTCTCTGTTTGTTGTTCCTAATCCTCTTAATGTTAATTACCGACCCTCTTTAATGTTAATTACCAACCCTCTTTAATGTTAATTCCCACCCTGTTAAAGTCTAAAATGTTATTATTTATAGGCAAACCCTAATATTAATCCGTCCTTAAAACAAATTTTAAATCAATTTGAAAACTAATTTCAAAAAACAATTGAAACCATGTCGACCTGGGGCAACCAGATCGACATGGACCAAAGCCATGTTGACTTGGGTCAACCAAGTCGACATGGGTCAAACAGGTTGACATGAGCCAAGGCTCATATCACCTGGGCCCTCCTAACTTGAACTAGTTTCGCATTTTTCAAATTTTTAGACTGGACCATCTAAAAAAGACTTGGTTTAGGATTTTATAGTTGAGTTTGTGACTTTTAAAATAGGACCGACTTATTAGAAGTTGTAAATCGGATCGAATTTATTTTAGCATCCTTTAATCAGGATCGTATCAAATTGTGGTCAAAATTAAGGGTCTACACCCGTGCCCCAGCTCGCCCACTCACATAGGCTCAATTTCTCACAAGTTTAAAAGGGAAATCAAGGAATATCCACCAAATCATTAATAAGCACCAATTTTATCCAATTCTCCAATTCATGCTTCAAAAGTTAAAAGGTCATCTACCAATAAACTTATAACAATTGAACTTAATAATATTCTTCAAAACAAAATATAAAGTAAGAAAACACTTAACAGAATGACTAAAATAATGACTAAAACAAAGACATTAATACAACAACTAAATTACGAAAAACAAAAGCTTTGCATTTATGAACAAAAACTTAGCACCCCACACTTTAAGATTGACATTATCCTCAATGGAAACTAGGATAATTTAAAAGAGTAAGAGTTAAGGTGCAATGTAATATCCTCATTTATGCCCTAGAAGTTTTGCATATTGTTATTGTTATTGTTGTTATAAATTGAATTGTTTGTATATGATGGGATAAGAAAAGAAATTGGAAGGAGAATGCTTGTGTATAAGTGTTTTGGGAAAGAATTAGGGTTTAGAGAGAATGGTATATATTGTGTATATGAGGATATATATAACATATAAATGGGTCAAAGGATGAGTCAAAGGAAGAGAGATATTTTTGTGTTAAGTGTGTAATTACATATAAGGGCTTATATGAGACAAGAAGTTAGTTAATTGAGTGAGGGCATTTTGGTAATTGCTTGGATAAGAACACTTGGTGGAGATTAAAAGCAAAATTTGACTTGGTGTCTTCATCTTTTCTTCTTTCTTTCAAGAGGTGGACGGCTCTCCATTAGCAAAAGGGAAGGAGAAGTGTTCTTGATACTAAGATCAAATTAAAGAAGGAATTGAGAGCTTTGGTGAAAGAATTGTGGAATTTCTTCATCTAAGGTAAGTATTCTTTTGTTTCCTTTACTTATTTTGGTAGTAGTGTTGAAGTTATGATTAGGGTGATTTGTGATTTGTTGGTTTGATGATTAGATGTGTTTGTGTTGTGTTCTCAAGTGTTGAATTGGTTTTAAGTTAAGAGTTTAAATAGGTGTTGTTGTTGGAAGTGGTGGATGTTGATTTTGAAAGATGGTGATTTTAGGGTTTTGAGATAATTTGTGTTTAAGTGTAATATTAATGTGTTATGAGGTGATTTTTATGATGAATATGTGTTTAGAACATTGTTTATGTTCATTTGAAACATGTGGTATGATGTATATTAAGTTTAAATGCAATTGGGAAAGTGTTGGCTTTGGTTAGGGTTTTGGTTATGGGTGACACGGCCAAAAAGCTATGGGAAACACGGCCAAGACATGAAATTTTGAAGGTGTTGGATTGATTTTTGGGAGACACGGCCGTGTCCCCAAGCCATGTTTGCTACTGCCAAAGTTTGGTTGAGAGACACGGCCACAAGCTTGGCCGTGTCCCTTGCCCGTGTTGCTTACTGTCCAATTGGGTTGAGTGACACGGCCACAAGCTTGGCCGTGTCCCTCATGTGTGCTGCCCGTGTCCCTCATATGGGTTAGGTAAGTTTTGTTTTCCTTGACCTAGTTGCAATGTTTTGGTTCTTCATAGGTAGGTTGGTTCCTAAACCTAAACTTAAACACTTTAAACATACTTTAAACTATGAATGAGCTAATCAAATGCATATGAAAGATCCTAAAGCTATGAATCATATAAATTGTTCTTTGCCCTAATTGCATTGTTGAGATTTAAACAAGGTTATGTTATGCATTGTGAAAGGTAATGTGTTTTGTGAGTAATGTAGCTTGAAATGTTTTATCAAAGATGTGATATCAATGATGCTTTATGCATAATATGAATTGAAATGTGAAATGTGATACAAAGCCATTGTTATTGGCTATGATGATGATATTGAGAGAAAGAAGGCATGTATGCCTAAATGTTGATGATAATTGGAAATGGAAATGATAATTGAATAATAAATGAATTGTGTGGCTAATGTGTTATTCTATTTTCAGAGTTTGTTGTTGGTGGCATGCCTAGTAAGTGTAACAATCTCTTGAAGTTAGGTTGGATTGAATCCTTGAAGCCTAATTGAGATGTTACCACCCTTGAAGCTAGGTTGGGTTGGTTCTTGAAGCCAAGTTGGGTTGAAGCTTAGCATGCTTTGCTCCCCTTGAAGCTTGGTTGAACCTAATCCTTGAAGCCTAGTTGGGTATATGATGTTGATAAATGTGATGATAGAACCAAAACATTAACTCTGAAAATTGAATGACATATTAGTGTGTCTTGGGCCCATGCTTGTCTTTGCTTAGTGTTGTTCATGAATGATTAAATGATTAACTAATAAAATATATGCAAAGATGTTGAATTCTGATATACATATATGTATGTTAGGTTATGAAATGTAAAAGTATGTTGTTAGCTTTGCATTTATGTTGTTACATGTATGGTAAATTAGAATTGGCATTGTATAGCATTTAAGCATGTCTATTGCATGTTTTATCTTACTAAGCCCTTGGCTTAGCGCGATAGTGTTTAATCGCGCAGGTGATAGAACTGATAGAATCGAACCCGAGAGCTCTTCGAGACCGAGTGAGAGTAGACATTGAAGAGTTGATTTTGGAAGCTTAAAGATCAGAGTTGACTTGCCAATCATGTATAAATCTTTTATATTGTGTAAAGTTTTGTTGATAATGTAAATATATGTATAATAGTAAATATGTATTCAAATGTTTTCATATATATACATATTTTATAACTTCCGCTGTGTAATATATAAATGTATATATATATATATAGATAACTAATATGTTTTGTTTTATAAGTAAATGATCTATTTTGTTAATAAGATATAATGATATGGATATGGTATCAAGTTTTAAAATGTTTTGAATGTTAAGGAAACCGTAGCATCCCTATGTTTGGTGCACTTATGCTACATTGTTGTGCTTGTAGTGTGTGTGCATTGGATATGGGGGTGTTACATGCAACCTAATTTCCATCATTTTCATTGTGAGGCAAGTGCCACCTTTTCATCCACAAAACATTAATTGTTCAAGAATAAAAAGCAATAAATATAAAAATAACCAAAAACATAGAGTTTTAATAACAAAAACCGGTAAATAAAAATAGTAACTAAAATATCCAATAACTAAAAATAAGAAAATAAGAAGTGTTCTCAAAAGGTTGAAGCTGATATGATCTATAGTGATGGAGGATGTGATGATGCTGCTGCTGAAGGATGGAGGCTAAGAATCTTGGCAAGGTTGCTATTGATTTGTTCCAACTGGTGAAGGACTTCAGCATGATTATGATCTACCTTACTTTCCAATGCTTCTATCCTACTAATAATCTCCTAATTTTCTAGAACTAGAGCATCTTCATCAAAACAAAGTGAATTCGATTTGGACTCCTCATCAATTCATGGTCTCTTTTACCGGTCCCCTGGTGCAACTTGCTCATTTGAAGCCATCATATAAGCCCCTCCCATTTTGTAACCATGTGCATCTTCTCAAGAGTAGCAAGGTCTAGTGAATCACTACCAAAAATTCTAGCCATATGGCAAGTACTCGGGTCAAAACTATTGGCAAGTGCCATAGCTAAAGTGATCACCAATCCACCTATACAAATTGTGACCCTTTTTCTATTTGTTACACTATCAAAAACATTAGCTAACCAATAGCTAGTACTCACGGGTATAACATTGCTAGCACAATCTAAGAAAAATAGCTCGCTTAGTTCCACCACACCCGTACTTTCTTTCCATGCAAAGAACCCATAAGACATAAACCTATGTAAATATCTTAAGGCGGGATTTACCAATTTTGTTCTTCACCGATTTGGCCACATACATTCCACCCGAGCCTATTGCTCCCCATGTAAATTGTTGTGTAAAACCTTTAGGCACACATTTTTCCCTTTCTTGATGGAAACCAAAAATAGCATTCAATTGTTCAATATCAAGAACACATGGTTTTCCAAGCAATTTTAAGTTGAACCTAGTGCAAATCTTCTTTTCACCACTTTCAACCTTAAGAAAGGTTAGAAATTTCATGGTAAGTTCTTGGAATTGCAAAGGTTTAAGGGAAACTAATTTCTCCCATCCAAGGTTTTGAACATATCTAATAAAATTTTCTCTAATTTAGAGAGTATTAAGGGATTCTTTTCTTACATACCTTGTTGGAAGGAAACCCCTTGCTAGGAGAGCCAATCTCTTTGAAGATGATGAAGAGGATGATGAAGGTTGCCTCCTTTTGTGATGGGACACCATTTTTGTTCTAGGAATTTTGATTCTTGGTAAAAATTGAAGCTTTTATGGATTTTATTGATTTTTTATTAGAAAATTGGAAGATTTAATGGGCTTAATTGATTTTTTTTTGTTATGAATAATGGAAGATTTAGTGGAATTTTGAGTCTTTTGGGGATGGAAATGGAGGATTGAGAGAGAGAGTCAAGAAAAAAGAAGAAAGAAAAATGGAGGCTAGGTTTTGAAAGTGGGGAAGTAAGGAGAAAGATCGGGTTAAAATTGGGTTTTTAAAAGGAGTGACACAACCAAGCTGGGAATGTCTTGGTCGTGTTTGATTCTTTAGGAGGGACACGACCAGTAGCTTGGTCATGTCCCTTGGGTGTGTCCACCACACTAAAATTTGGCTGCAGAGGAAAGAAATGGGAACACTGGACGGGTGGCTTTACCGTGTCTGGGTGACACGACCAAGGACAAGGTCAAGCCTTCTGGCCATGTCAAGTGGCAGTGTCCTTCACTGCCATTTTTTCTTTTTAATTTAATTTAATTTTGTTTAATTTAATTTTTTTATTGTGTCACCCAAGTCTAATACATGCAACTTTTCTTCCTAGCTTCACCCTGAAATTCCATCATAAACAAAAATTGATCAAAGCACCCATTCTATTCTCTTAAAACCCAAAACAAAATTCAAATTGTAAAACACAAAAATTTAACTATGAAAATAAAAACAAACTGATGGGTTCCATCCCTGTGAGCGGGGATTTTCGCCCCCACTCCCGGTGGAATGGTTCTTGCGACTTCGGCACTATTTAGGCTCGGGGCCTTAGAGAACAAGCACCTAAGTCCCGAGAAAATGGAGTCACCCCCCGGACGGGCTGGGAAAAAAAAAGGGGTGGATGACTCGATTACTAAGGAATCCCCAACCCCCTAATGGGTTCAAAAAGTTGGGTACATGTGGGGAAGGTGAGAAATGGCCCAGCACCCCCACAACGCCCGGTTCGTTGGAACCGGCCTCCTTTACAGGTCTTAATATTGTAAAATTCTTAAATATAACAATATTGTCCGTACTACACACAATAAAAAGAAAGCGTCATTATATTAAAATCAAAGCAATGTCCAAATAGAACAAAAAAAATAAATGGACACCCATCCGAAGATGGAAACATGTCTTTACATCACATGCCTAAATAGGACACCCACCGAAAGGTAGAAACATGCCCTTTACATTGGTTCTAAAATAGAAAAGCAAATTAAATTACATGATATTTAACTAATGAGGTACCCACAAAGTGGAAACATACCTCTTACAATATTTGGAAACCTAAATAAATTGATAAAAGCAAATAACCATTCATAATAAATAAATTATTCATGAAAGGTATCAAACATCAATAGAAAGTAAACATCCATCCATGATAAATTAAATAAACCAAGCATTAAACTTAAATAAATTAAAGCAGATAAAATAAATCAAAGTATGATTAAATATGGAATTGAATAAGGTAAATAAAAATCCAAATTATAGCTACTATTTCCATTTAGGGTTCTTTATCTCATGTGTTAAGGTTTTGGAATTCATAAAATTAAGCTACTGTGACTTTTTTTATGGAATTAAAAATTGATTGAGGTTTTATGTTTTAAAAGGTTGGTAAGACTCTTTGATTAAACAAATTAAGGTTTGAATGATGAAATAATGAAACTAGGGTTTTAGACACTTTAAAATACTTTTGATTCATGGTTTTAAATGGTGATTCATTGTGTTTTTAAGCTACTGTGTAAAATTAAAGTATTTATGTTTTTATGGTTTTTAAAATTTTAAAGGATTAGGGTTTAGAAAAAATTAAGGTTTAAAGTTTTAAAGGAGGTTAAGATTCATTATTTTGGGTTTTAGAGTTGAATTAGGGTTTTAGGAGCTTTAAATTGGAGTTTCGGGTGATGAATTGGCTTTTGGAATTTGGAAATCAATTTGATAATTTTATGAAGTTTTATGAATTTAAACAAACGGATTAAAGTTTTTATAAATAGAAAAGATGTTTTTTAAAGCTTTTTGAAAGAAACAGAACCTAGTTTAAAATTTTGAAAGAAATAGAATCAAATTTTGGTTTTGTTGAAAAATATGTTTAATTAAGGTTCTAAGATTTTGAAGGAGAAAAAATAACAATTTTAAGCCTTTTGGAAAATAAACCAACGAAATAAGGTTTTTGACTTTAGAAAAACTAGATTAAAGTTATAAGATTTTAAATTTTGAAAAACACAAATTCCTAGTTTTAGCTACTGTGAAAAAAAAAATAAAGAATTGAATACATACCTCCTTTTGATGATTCCTCCAAAAATTGTTTTTCTTGGATGAATTAAAACTAAGAAAATTGCTGCCTTTTGAATCCCTTTAATCGTGTCCCTGCTATTCCAGAAAAATATCAAATTTAATTGCTCCTTTTCCTTCACGGATTTGATTCCACTTTGTTTCCAAGCTACTGCCTTTTTTTTTCGGCCACCTAATTTCATTGCCTTTGGTCCTTATTTATAGTGGTTAATGAGATTCGAGAAAAGACGTAAATTATCACCTCAATAAATAGGTCCTTTCAAGATACTAGAAAGAGTAGATGGAGTTTCATATTTTCGTGCTATGAAAATATATATCATATCATAATCATGTGTTATAAGACCCATTTTGGAATTACAGTATGATCTGTCATATAGAGAAACTCCTATAGTTGTAGTTGATCATAAGATTAAATGGCTATAAAGATATTTTGATGGTAAAAGTATTATGGCATAGCCAAACAAGTGAGGAATATACGTGGGAGATTAAAGCAGAAATGCAACATCTATAAGTAAGTACCTCCATAAAAAATTCAAGGATAAATTTTATGTAAGGAGTGAAGGATGTAATACCTACTTAACTAATGACTATTTAAAGTTAGATTAATTAAAATATAATATTGCAAATCACAATATGATCTTCAAAATTGATTCTTAAATAAGCTAAAAAATCAAAGAATTAATGTGTACTATATAAATTAATAATTTGGGTAGTATTACATGTAGATTAACTAAGAACTAATTTAAATTAAATGGATTAGAAAAAGTAAATGAAATTGGACCCTAAAATTCTGTGGAACCTAAAAGCATGCATCATCAAATGTTAATGACTTGTGGGGAAGTCAATTATAATCGATATATATATATACATATAGTTCATGGTATGATATGTATGTAAACATGGATATGCAACTCATTTAATACATGTATAAATATATTTGTGATGGGTCGTAAATGCATATAAGATGAATAGGAATATGTATGTATAAATCTAAGTTAAGAATAAGTGGTATACTTTTTTTTTATATATATAGAAAGCATCTTATAATGTTTTATTAATTATAAATGGGGAAAAACATATATGTGTGGCATAAAGTACCCAAATTAAAACCAAGCAGACCCTTACAATCTCAACCAACTAAATGCCATACAAGTACGTGAAAAAAATCCCATAACCTCAAAACAACCAAAAGGTCCTAAAGACCAAATACAATACCAATTATGGAATAATATAGCTTTTGTTTCAAACTGAAGAAGGCAGTTTGAAACAATAATCTTCTATTGCAAAACCACAGACCAATAGCAACATAGAGCAGAAGGTGTGCCATCTTTCTTGAAATCCCACAAGCAAATAGCAGTAGAAGAATAAATACCAGGTAGTTATATAGTAAGTTGCGTAGTGGTGCCATAGAAATAAGTAAGAGGGTCGATAGCATATTATAATGTGACAAAATGACAGAAGAATGGAGGAAACATCAGTAAGGTGTAAAAATATATAGCCAAAATATTGTACAGTAGCAACCAATAAAGATGTGACACTACATTTGAAATCCTACAAGATGAGAGCAACATAATAGCAAACATCAACCATCTTTGTCAGCACTTTTCATAACCAAGCTATAAAAAGAGACTCCAAATTTTGCAAGCCCATCTCACATTAATAAAAAGATGATTACAAAATAATAACTAGAAATTAGTAGCTAGATGACATGAAGAGTTGATCAACAAGACACCTTATACACTATAACAACATACTCCACTGAATGAAACCCTAAGATATTAAGAGTCAAAATGACACCCATCGCTTGCTTCTTTGCTATGGATTTCACTCAATCCCTGAAAAATCTTATCTTTATCATTTGCCTAAAACAAACCCATCAAAGAACCACTTTCCCAAGTTTCTCTACCTCCAATCCCACTGTGTCCGACTAAGCAGTGTTAAGAAACTTAGGCTCGTCAGGAGGTATCGGATTAGCAAAAGCTAGCTGGATAGGATAACCCAACAAATTGCAGCCACTGATCTGATTCATATTTTTAATGTTAGAGTCAGATATGAGAGTACCAAGAGATGAAAAAAAGGGTCTTCCTCTTCCCTCTATTGGACTGTCTTCTGTAAGGAACAATGAAATTGCTTTTCACTAGAGATTTGAACTTGGCCTTCGATTTCTTTCTCAAGGTGTTAGTATTAAGAATCCTGTGGAGTAGTTCATCAACTGAAATATCATCTTCATGCTCCTCAATACTTACTAAAATATCATCATGATCAGAATGTCCCTTGTGGTGTTTATCTGAAGAAGCAATATCTTACTCCAAGTTATAAGCCAAGGAATGCTCGGCATTCCTGAGGTTTCTGACGTCGTTGGATGAAGGAACTAAATCCCTTGCACCCTGGCTGACACCATCAAAGGAATGTTTGGCAATGTTATCTATTGAGTGAGAAGTGGCTTTTGAAAGTTCACAAACCCCTTCAAGTGCCTCTGAACCAGTTGAGAAAGGTTTTTCATAGACTACTTGCTGATGAAATGAGATAGGAAGTGGCTTTTGGTCAGCAAGGCCCACTAAAATTTTGCCTGAATTATTTTCGAAAGGCCCAAGTGACACAAGAGGCAATATGTTGGTATTGTGTAAGATGGAAAAAGGAGAGACATGGTTTCAAGCTGGATTAGGAGCACGTGGCTCTTGTGAAAGTGGGAGATAATTTCTAGTGAAGATGGAATCATGTTTGCCACTAGGGAAGGAGGATTCAATGGGTTAGTAGGGAAGTGGTTTATTGGGTAAGGCAATTGAAGGATAGTGGGATTGGACTGTAAAGTTCCAGAGCATGCATTAGAGCTGTCGGAAGTATATGCCTACACTGTAGATGGTGGAACTTGGTGATGCTCATGTGCTAAGTCGATCGACGGAGGAATAACTAGAGATTGAATAGCAAAGGAGGCACAAGTAGGTTTAAGTGCAATCACATTTATGACTTGTCCAAACTCCTCAGTAACCTTAATATGATAAAGATCACCATCAATCAATACCTGAACTTTTTCTACAATATAACCCTTAACAGTGGATATAAGGATTCTAGCACAATCAAATCTATCCTTTTTACTCGTCTCTTTGTCCAGCATTAAAAATGAACCCCATTTTTTAGCGATCGCAGAAAAGAACTTAATATCCCAGTCTCAAATGGGAAAATGATACAAGCACAACCATGTATATATATCGATTACAATTAACTTCCCCATGATCACACTATAATAGACAAGGAATCTTTAACCCCTTACTGGGTTTAAAAAGTTGGGTATGTAACAAAAAGATTGAGAAATAACTCTAGCACCCTCATGCATTTGGTTCATTGGAATTAGCCCCCTCTTTGGTCCTAATAACATGCCATCATTAATTATCAGTGCATTACCCAAATTAAATTGTAACTCAATAAAGCCAAATGGATTCTTTATTATTGGATGCCCAAATGTCAGTGAGATGATGAAATGCATGCATGGTGCAGAAAATGAGCCCCTAGAAGTGGAAACAGGACCTTACAACCCCCAAGAAAATAAATATGATTACATCAGAAAAGCCTACTACAATCTTTCTAAAAATTACATATGATCGTAGTATACTACAAATGATCTAATGATAAAAAATTACAATAGTCTTAATTTTAACCTAATACATCAATTTAACAAAAGAAAGAGTAACAGTAAACTATACATGAATTATGAAATGAAAATGCAGTGGCAATTATACATATATATCGATAAACATAATAAATCATAAAGGAAATATAAATTACCAGCATCATACATCAATATTCCATTCATTCTTCAAATCATTCTAACTTGTACCACTAAATGTTAACATGTTCTATTACTATAAATTATTTAAACTAGCTTATGTTGCTTTGTTACAGGCTTTCTATTGGCCACATCACAACTAGTGGCAGAGCTGCGACTAAATCAAGGAAGCCCATCAACAAGTGATAATTAGATGCTTCCAAGAAGTAGCAGTGAAAAAGATGACACTAGGTTGAGCGGTTGTGTGACATCCATACTTTTAATATGCATAAAAATAATTACTATGAAAGAATAACTAAGTATGTTGGAAGAGGTATACATGGTATATACACTAGGTATACATGATGTATACATACATACATATGTAAATATTTAAGTTAAAAAAAAAAAGAAAAAGTCAAAGTAAGAAAGAAAATATTTATGGATAGGAATTAAAAGAAATAAAATATAAAATAATTTAATTAATTAAGTATACAAGGATATGGATGGTAAATTAAAAATTAAAAGTTTTCATCTTCTTCCTTCATCACCATGGCCAAATTTCTCAAGTAAGGAAGGGCAGATATTCTTCTTCTTAAGTACTCCAAATTTCACTAAAAACTTAAATAATTCTAGTGCATTTTGAAGATTAATCAAGGATTCAAGTAAGCTTTCTTTATTTTAAGCTTGTTTTTCCTCATTTTTAGGCTATGTAATTATATAGTTAGAGAGATAAGTTGATTTATATTGAAAAAGAAGATGGTTATGAAGTTAATAAGATGTGTATATGTTGAATTAGTGCTCAATTGGTTGAAGTAAGCTTGATTTAAAGAGTTAGTATTATGGAAGTTTTTGGAATTTAGGGTTTTTGGTGGAAATTGGTTAAGATTAGAATAATTAAGGGTTATTAAGAGTAATTTGAGTAAGGCTTCTTTTTTGCAAGCACAAAGCTCTACTAAAACTCATGAGGTGCTTAGTTAATAGCATAATAAGGGTTCGTACATAAAATAAGGGTTTTGACCAGAAAGTTTCTACGACGGCGGCGCTACCTCCGGCGGCGGGCTCCAGAGGCGGCGGCTCCTCTGGAGCCCGTCGCTCCTTCATCTTTGACTTCTCATGCTGTTCAATTATCTAGAATTGGTTCTGCTCCTTCCCATTCCTTTGCAGATGTGATTAAGTAAGGTTCTTTGAATAAGAATATTAATAAATCTTTTGCTTCGATCCTTGAGTAGACCTCATCTTTGCTGAACAGAAAATAGGGTATGTATAAGGGGCTCCTGCAATCTCTTTCATGAAGGATGAAATTCAAAAACTTATTCAGCCTTTCCAATTTGCTTTAGTCAGCTCTTTTAACTCAGGTAGGCCAAATATGAAAGCTCTCAAAATAGCTTTGGACGTTGGTTTCAATGGAGATTTTTCCCTTAGTTTGCTTGATGCCAATAATGTGTTGATTAGATTTGCACTTGAAGAGGATTATCTGCGTTGTTGGATGAGGTAGGTTTGGTACTTCCATGGCTTTGCAATGTGTGTTTCACAATGGATGAAGCAATTTCATTCTAACATTGATAACCCCATTATTCCAGCTTAGATTGTATTTGAGGGACTACCAATTTATTATTTTGACAAGTCAACCCTGTTTGCTATTGCAAATCTTATTGGCAAACCCTTAAAAGTTAATGTCGTGACTGCCATTCTTTCTAGACCATCAGCTGCTCGTGTGTGTATTGAATTGGAATTAACAAAAGATTTTCCCTCTAGAATCTAGATGATGATGGTGATTTTGGTTTCTTTCAATTAGTCTCGTATGAAAGCCTCCCCTATTATTGTACTGATTGTTGCAAACTGGGTCATGAACTGTTGTCCTGTAATGCTAATAAACCAATTTCTCATCAGAATTTCCATGAATGAAAATGAAGCTAAGGAACCAGAAAACCCACAAATTGTTAAATGTTGGGTTGTCAAAAAGAATAAACAAGCCCTCAATTCTGATACTACTAAGGCTTCTACCTCTAATAATGATGTTCCGACGGCTGATACAAATTCTTCACCTGTTATTGAACCGGATACTCATAAACAGATCATCTCATACAATGTTTTGGATGTCCCAAGTGTAGATATTGAGCAGAATATTTCTGATCATAACAGGGTAAAGAAATATGTTTCTTTTGTAGCTGAAAAATCATCACTTAAGAAGGAATTTTATTCAGATATTGAATCTAATTGCAGCTCGAAAAGATTCACGCTTTCATCATGATTCGAATGCCAATTTTCCTTTACCGTCGGCAGTACAAACCAAGGAGGACTGGGAAATATCGTGGGAATCTATTACCAAGAAATTGCAAACTGCAGAAGAAGCTCAAGCTTTGGAGATGGCCATGATGTGGGGTTCACAGTAGTTAATCGCAAAAGCGTCAGGCTTAAGAATAGACAAAACAGAGTTACCAGGCAAGTTTCTCACTCTCAAGCTCTTCTTTCCAAACTAGCTCAATGAATGTTATGCATTGGAATGTAAGAGGTCTTGCCTCATCTTTTAACAAGTTACTTAAGCTTTGTGTTGAGCATCACATTCATCTTTTAATAATTATGGAACCAATGATTCCCAATACAAAAAATCTTTCTATGCATTAAAGCTTGGTTTCTCTAATGTTTTGTCTACTCATGATAATAAGATCTGGTTACTTATCTCTATTTGATTTTGATGAGGTCCCGGAAGTTGTCACTTCTTTTGTAATTTGCCATTCTTTATCACTGAACTTTTCTCTATTGGCAGTTTATGGATACCATTCAAGGGTGGCTTGAAACAATTTATGGGAGAAGTTAATATCTATTTCTTTGAATATTTTTGGACCATGGTTGTTGGTGGTGATTTTAATATTATAAAGAGTCTCACGGAATACAAGGGAGGTTCCTCTCCTTGTCAAATGAGTATGCAAGACTTTATTAATTACTCAAATGATTGTAGCTTGGTGGATGTTCCTTATCACGGTTGTAATTATACATGGACTGGAGTTCATTCGAATGGTAAAGTGTGGGAACATCTTGATAGATTTATGGCTAATGTTCCTTTCTTTGATGCTTTCAATGATGTTTACGCTCATCACTTAGGTAAAACTTCCTCTGACCATGCTCCAATTCTGTTAACTTGTAATTAGTCGAAT
The DNA here is from genome assembly GCA_947685225.1 of Garcia nutans. Taxonomy (NCBI): domain Eukaryota; kingdom Viridiplantae; phylum Streptophyta; class Magnoliopsida; order Malpighiales; family Euphorbiaceae; genus Garcia; species Garcia nutans. The sequence continues at coordinate 26,290,333 of CANTUV010000009.1, read as the reverse complement.
CTCAAGGTTCCTAAGCCCTTTAAATTCAAGCACATGTGGTTATGCAGTCCTTCCTTTATTCCAATGGTTAGGGAGCATTGGCTTTCCTCTTTTCATGGTGGTAAGATGAATGGTTTGTTAAATAAGCTAAAATCTCTCAAGCAGGCAATACGCACCTGGAATCGATCCCATTTCGGTCATATTTTTAATGATATCTCCTTGGCTGAAAAAGAGGCAGAGGATGCTGAAATTCAGTATCTTACAGACCCCTAACCTTCCCTATGGTCTCAATGGCAGCTTAAGAAAGCATTTCTCACTCAAAAGTTGAAGCTGGAAGAAATTTTTTAGAAGCAAAAAGCTCAAGTGAAATGGCTGCATGATGGCGACACCAACAAGAAGTTTTTCCATAATTATGTTAAAATGTCAAGGAAACTTCACAGAATTTCAACAATTAAAAATTCTGAGGGGATTTAGCAGATGAATCAATCAAAAATTGGGGAAGAAGCAGTTAAACACTTCTCAGCTCTTTTTAGCAGAGACACATTATAGATCTTTAATTTTTGACCCAGTCCAGTCCGATGATTTTAAAACAGTCCAAAATAATTTTTGTGGTATTTTAATTAAATAATATTTATTTTAATAGTCATTACTTATAATATTTATTTTTAATAAAAATAAAAAGGTAACAGTAAAGAAAAAGATAAAAAATAAATAACTAAAATCGACGATGAGCCAATTCACCACAGGAAATTCCTGCAGCAAATTGGCTGGCCCGTGCCCGCTCACACACAATTCTCGCAGCTGGCCCGTCTGTAGCCCGCAGCAACTTTTGCCAGCGTAATTTTTTTTGAAACTGAATTCTATTTGGTTTTTATTTCTTTTCCTAAATGGTTTTTTATTTCCTTAGATAATTAGAACTAGGTTGGGATTTTTTTCCTATAAATACCACATTAAAACACATGGAAAAAGGACTTTTTTCGAAAAAGGGGGATATGGACCTTTGGAGCTCAAAATTATTTTTGGCAATCTATTCATAATCTCAAGCTTGAAGAATCAAGAGGCAGCAAATAATATACAAGCCATCAAAGGCAGCCCACACTGTCTTTAATATTGTTCAACAAGAATTCAAGATTTTGATGGAATCAACAACGGAGGTTTGAATCTATATTTATTTCTTTACAGTAGCTTCATCATTCAAAATTGGATTAATTGTTTAAACATACAATAGATGATCAATTGTTCTACTTACCATCTAAAACTCTATTTGAAACTCTAAAAACTATTTTTCAAAACCCTAATGCCTTAATACCAGTAAAACATATTTTTGAAATCTTAAATCATAATTACACTTTTCTAAAATCACAAAACTATAGACTATTTTCTTAAAACCCTAACCTAATCTCTATTTCAAAAATCCAGTAGCCTTATTTTTTCAAGTATCAAAAGCTTTAACACTAATTAACCCTAATTTATTTGTGTATTGTAAGTCTTTATTATGATTATTCAAAATACAATAGCTTTATTCCAAATACAAACCTAAACCCTAATTTATTCAAACCATAAATCTTAATTAATTATATTTTCAAATCATCATAGTAGCTTGTTCCTTTCAAATATCTAATGACTTGATTTTATTTTCATAAGCTTCAATCTTATTTACTTAAACCCTAATTGTTAAACATAAAACCCAAGAAACCCTAATTGATACATGAACCCTAAAGTTATATGCTTACTGTTTTATTTAAATTGGATGAATGTTTATTATATATTTTGATTGATGTTTGATGTCTTTGATGAATGATTTATTTATGATGAATGGTTGTTTACTTTTATTTAATTATTTTGATTTCAAAACATTTTAAGAGGTATGTTTCCATATTTTGGGTACCTCATGTCATGAGCATCATGTAATTTATTTTATTTTAAAGTTTTTGGATTAATGTAAAGGACATGTTTCCACCTTTCGGTGGGTGTCCCATTTAGTTTTAGACATGGACGATGTAAGGACATGTTTCCATCCTCGGATGGGTGTCCATTTATTTACTTTGTTTGGACATTGCTTTGATTTTAATATAATGATGCTTTATTTTAATTGTTGCATGTAGTATGGATAATATTGTTATATTTAAGAATTTTATAATATTAAGACCTGCAAAGGAGGCCGGTTCCAATGAACCAGGTGTTGTGGAGGTGCTGGGCCATTTCTCACCTTCCTCACACGTACCCAACTTTTCAAACCCATTAGGGGGTTGGGGATTCCTTAGGAATCGAGTCATCCACCCCTTTCTTTTTCCCTGCCTATCCGGGTGGCGACTCTATTTTCTCTGAGCTTAGGCCCGTGTTCTCTAAGGCCCCGAGCCTAAACAGTACTGATGTCGCAAGAACCATTCCACCGGGAGTGGGAGCGAAAATCCCTGCTCACACACATCTCATGAAGCGGGAACTATGCTTGATTTAATTCCCCCTATTGTTCTTCCATCTCATAATGAGCGGCTGGAAGCAATTCCTACTGATTCAGAAATTAAAGAGGTAGGTTTGGCAACTTGATCCTTGCAGCGCTCCAGGACTGGATGGTTTTGATGAAACTTTCTTCAGAGCCTGCTAAGATATTGTTTCTTGGGATGTTTGTAGTGCTGTTAAGGAGTTGTTTTTGGGAGTTTTGATTCCTAGAGCCTTCAGTATGCCCAAATTGTTCTTCTCCCGAAAGTGGATAATCCCTCCTCCTTCAATCATTTTCGTCCAATTTGTTAGCTTCTTTTATTAGTAAAGTTTGTACCCGCCTCTTAGATAACATGATGGCTCCTATGCTGGATATTATCATCTCTAAAAAGCAAGTGGGGTTCATGAAAGGGCATTCTATACATGATCAAATTTTGCTTGCAAATGAGCTAATCCATGACTTGGATCAGGAAACTAGGGGACACAATATGGCTATAAAGCTGGTTATGGCTAAGGCTTTTGACAGGGTATCTTGGGACTATCTAGAGACTGTTCTTCTTAAAATTGGTTTCTCTAATCGTATTGTCTCTTTAATTATGGCTAATCTCTCCGCCACTCATTTTTCAGTCATCATTAATGGAGTCAATTATGGTTTTTTTAGTCCAGGTAGAGGAGTGAAGCAAGGTGACCCTCTTTCTCCTTATTTGTTCATCATTGCCTTAGAAATCTTTTCAAGGGGAATTTCAGACCAAATTAATGGAGGTGAAATTGCTTCTTATAAAATTGTTAGAGGTCATGACATTATTTCCCATTTGGCATTTGTGGATGACCTGTTAGTTTTCATCACTGGGACTGTTAGAAGTGTGTGAAATTTCAAGCAATTTCTCCTTTCTTATCAAGGGATTTCAGGTCAGCTTATCAACTTTGATAAGAGCTCTTTTTACTACTCCAAGAAAGCCAGTTTGACTTTTATCAACAATATGGAGAGCATTTTGGATATTAAGCACAAGTCTCTTCCCTTCATGTGTCTCGGAGCTCAAATTTTCTAGGGTATTAATCGAGCCGATTACTGCAGTCATCTCCTCAAAAAAGTTGATAGCAAGCTCCAAGGTTGGACCAAAAAGTTGCTCTCCCTAGGAGGTAGGCTTATTTTAAATAAGCATGTCTTGAACTCAATCCCTATTCATATTATGGGGGCAATGCTTCTGCCGCAAAAAATTATTAATGATCTAGAAAGAAAGTTTGCTTCTTTTTTCTGGGGTTCTGACAATTCTAAGCATCGCTATCACTGGATTAAATATGATTCTATGTGTTTTTTGACGGAGGAAGAAGGTCTTGGTATTAGATCATTAAATTCCCTGCAGCAAGCTTATTCTATTAAAATATGGTGGAATTATTTTTCTGGGACTTCTCTTTGGTCTAAATATATGCATCAGAAATATCTCAGACAAGGTCTTATGACTTTTTAGCAAATCGATTCATGCACATGGAAGAGAATTTGCAAAATCCACACTTTGGCCATTGATCTTACCACTATTGAAGAGGATTCGATTTCTTGGAATGATACTACTTCGAGTCAATTCTCTCTTACCTCAGCTTATGATGCTTGTAGGAGTCACAAGTCCTCTAAATTATCCAATGGTATGATTTAGGATACTGCGGTTCCTCTCAAATTATCTATTTTTTCTTGGAGACTCTTACGTGGTGCAATCCCTCTTCCCTCTAGACTTCAAAAAATGGGTATTGAGCTTACTTCGGTTTACCCTTTTTGTTTATCCGTGGAAGGCACAATGAATCACATATTTTATTTTTTATCTCCGGTTATGAAAATATGGTAGTATTATAAAGCTTATTTCATATATGATATTTCGGCAAATAACACCTTAAGGGAGGAACTGATGTGCTGGTGGTTACAGTTCTCTCAAATGTCTGCTGCTGGCCGTCTTGCCAAATTTACTTCTCTTCTGATCATTCATTCAGTTTGGACTGCTTAATGCTGCTTGGTTTGGGGAAAAGAATAAGTTTTCTTCCCAGAGCTCCATCGGAAGATTTTTAGTTCACTCTACAAATGGGGTATCTCTAATTCTGCTGAAAAATTTGCAAAGCCTTTTCCATCCTTTTCTGATCTTCTGCCGGTCAACTTTGGGAAGGTGTATTGGTTGAAGCCTCCTCAAGAGGTGTTGAAACTGAACGTCGATGCATCCTTCACCTCCACAACTGCCGCAGGTGGCGCGGTTCTTCGGGACTACAACGGTACATTTATGGCAGGTATTTTCTTCCTTCTTTCAGCTAACAACTCTTTTCTAGCAAAACGTAAGGCTATCATTTATAGCATGGACTAGTATTTCCAACATTATGATACTCCATTCCAAGTAGAATGTGACTCCAAAATGGTGATTGATTTTTTGATGAACCCAATTCCTTGCAATGCCCCAGCTGCTGCAAATGTTTCAAATCTTTCAGTTGAGCATATTAAACATCTTCTTCAATCCTCTACTATGTCTATTCAGCACATCTTTAGAGAAGGGAACCAAGCTGCAAATCTCTTTGCTTCCTATAGTAGATACAATTTGATTTCATGCATTTTTCATTCTTTTGCTTCTTTGCCTAAATGGCTAAAGGGAATATAGCTTTTAGACTGTATGGGTTCTCCTTATATTCGTTATAAATAAAAATATACTCTTTTTAAAAAAAGAGTAATTTGAGTATGAGTATGATTTTAATTGAAGAATTGAATTTTTGTTTGATTTAGGAGTGGTTAGGCCAAGTTGGTGCAAGAGGTAAAGCTTAGGGTTTCTTGGATTTCAAGCTTGGGAAGTGTTGTTGGGTTGATTTTGGAGCTAAGTGAGGTTTGTACGTGGTGATTTCAAACATTTTCAAAGAGGCGCATTATTATTATGGAAATAATGTGCAATGTGAATATGGTCATGGAATGTAATGATTATGTGAGAAATATGGAAAAATGATGAATTGAGATTAGAATGTTAAAGTTTGATGTAATTTATTATGATTAGTTGCCCCGCATAGTTTCTTGTTTCAGAATATTGAATTTGGCATTGTCGAGTTGGCATGCCAACGTGTGATTGGGGATTTTCACCCCCACTCCTGGTGGAATGGTTCTTATGACTTCGCCACTATTAGGCTCAAGGCCTTAGAGAACATGGGCTTAAACCTAGAGAAAATGGAGTCACCACCTGGACAGGCCAGGAAAAAGAAAGGGGTGGATGACTTGATTCTTAAGGAATCCCTAACCCCCTAATGGGTTTGAAAAGTTGGGTATGCATGGGGAAGGTGAGAAATTACCCAACACCTCCATAAAGACCGGTTCATTGGAACCAGCCTCCTTTTCAGGTCTAAATATTATTAAATTCTTAAGTATTATAATATTATCAATACTACATGTGAATTAAAACAAATAAATATTCATTGTATTGAAATCAAATAAATAAATAAATGGACACCCATCAATCGATGGAAACATGCCCTTACAAATGTCCAAATGTCCATAAAAAGAAAATGAAGTAAATAAAATGGGACACCCACCATAGGTGGAAGCATGCCCCTTACATTAATCCAGAGTCTTTGAAATAAACTAAATTATATAAACTAAATAAACAAGGCACCCATGCTACATGGAAAATGCCTTTTACAATTCCCTTAAAAAGTACATATAAATTTAAGAAAAAGAATAAAGTAAGGAAATAATACAACACATATGAAAATAATTGGATAATTAAAAAGAAAATAAATAAACACATATTAATATTATCCTATTAAGGAAATATAGTGCACTACGATGAGGGTCGTACCTACGGTGGTCCTACTAGCCAGTTAGCAGGGGGTCAAGGAGGCAGCGCCCCTTGCGGGTAATTGAGGGCAGCGCCTCCGAAAGGTAGACGATTTACATGATATGATTTTACTGGGAATTAGGGTTTTTTCCTGAAATAGAGTTTTATATTTATATGGTTTTTAGGGTTTTAAAAATAAAACTACTATTTTAGGGTTTTTAGAAAATAAAGCTACTATTTTAGGGTTTTTAGAAAATAAATCTAGGGTTTCTTTGAATTGGGGTTTGGCTACTGGAATTTAGGGTTTATGACTTTTAAGAAATAAGGTTATGGGAATTAGTGTTTATGATAGTGGTTCAAGGGATTAATCATGAAGCATACTTTAAAATTCACTACTGCCCGATGATATGTGATGTTTAATGTTTAGAACATACAATTTATGACAAACCTAACATATTTAAGGTTTATTCAAGATTACAACTTCGCTACCGGATTAAATAAAGATTTTAAGGCTTAAGAAAAGATGTAGCTACTGGATATTTTAAGTGAATGAACTAACTAATAATAGTTTAACGAACTAAACAAATATGCATGGTCTACTATAAATTTAACACAGACTGAATAAGGGATTCCATGTAACACTCCGATTTTTATGTATTTTGAAATTGTAAATATGAGAGAGTAAATAATTGTGATCGATATAGGAAATATAAGATGAATATGTATGATAGATGTAATATATATGTATATGTTATATATATTTAAAATATATTTAAAACAAACATGACATATATAAGACTTATACATATATCCAACATATACACCACATATACATGACATATAATTGGCTATAGAGAAAGTTAATTTTAATTATTGAATTAATAAATTAATAATATCAATAATAGTACTAATAATAAAGTGAAGAGGATAAAGTAAAAGGAAGGAAGAAGATGTGTGGTGGAGAATTATAGTGGGAATTATTGATAATATTTTATTTATATAAGATAAGGATGAGAAAAAAAGAGATAAGTCTTCTTCTTCTTCTTCTTCAACATGAGATAGAGAGAAACAGAGAGGGAAGAGTGAACTTTTCATGCTACATATCAAAGTTTACACGAGATTCAAGAGGGATTAAAGGAAATAGTCAAGATTTTGCATGTAATTCAAGTAAGTACTTTCTTTTTTGAGCTTATTTTATGGATTTTATGTATATATGTATGCTATAGTTAGTGATAGAAAGTGATGATTAATTGAATAATATGATGGCAATGATTTATTAATGTTTATATATGTTGAATTGATACATAGATGAAGAAAATATGGTTAGATGTTAGGGATAATGAAGAGTAGTTGGAATTGAGGAAAAGAGTAAGGATTTGGTAAAGTTGAGTTGGGGATTGAGTTAATTGATATATGGATGATGGTATGAATGAAATATATGATGATTGTTATTATGAAGTAAGTAAAGAAGAATAAACTTGGAATAACCAAAGGTTTCTACATAATTTCTTTGGTTTATACACATGATCTTGAGTTTTTATATATGATAATGAGGTTGTACATATTTGATTTAACATTATTTGGAGTTGTTTTTGTGATATATGAGTATTGTATTGGTGAAAATGGAGTGAAAGAGTATTTTTACGATGTCATGGTCATACCTAGAGATTTAGCCTGACAAACCTAATGACACGTCCATGTCTCTGGGCATTTTGTAGCCACTGTTATAAAGGATTAAAGACACGGGCAGTGACACGCCCATGTCTCTGGGTGTGTCGTAGCTATTGTAACACAGAACTAAGAGCATAGGCTGTGACATGCCCATTTCTCTGGGAGTGTCGTAGCTACTATAAGGCAGAATTAAGGACATGGGCAGTGACACACCCATGTCCCTGGGCGTGTCAAAGTTTCTGTAAGTTGAGTGTGTCACTTGAAGAACTATGATAAAATATGTTGGTTATGCTAAATATTGGTATTTTGATGAGTCATATGGTGAGTGTGGCTTATGCCTACATGATGAAAATATGAAATGGGAAATGTGATTGGATGTTACGTGTGAATTATTAATGAATAATGAGTATGAAATGGATGAGATGAATATGATATTATTATTAGTTTGGAAACTTATTATAGTATTAGTTAATGAGAAACTCCAAAGTATGAAGTATTGAATTAAGTCTTATGAGTTGAGAAGGAAAGAGATGATTTTAGTTGTATAATTGAGATATATAGATTGATGTTATTAATAACTTAACTATTCATATCTTGATTAGAAGATCAAGTTATGAAGAGTTGGAGAAAGTAAAGATTTAAGGAGTTTGGTTTGAGTTTGAGTTATGTTGCATTACATTGGGCTTAACACATTTTGGATAGGAAATGTGTTAAGCTATTTGATTTATTGAACATTGATGAACAATGTTCTATGATATGTGATTTGTCATGTATGCATTAAATGCATTGAGAAGCCATTGATAATGGCTAAATTGAGTATAAAGTGAAACACATGCAATATGTAAAAATGACCCAAAGTGTTTGAGTAATGTGGTTTGTTGTGTATGCATTTAAGATATTGTTATAAATTGATACATTGTGATGATATGACATTGACATGATGAAATGAAATGATATGACATTGAATTGAATGAGAAAAATGAGAAATGAGGCAATGTGCCTAAATGAAAATGAAAAATGAGGCAATGTGCCTAGTTGAACATGAGAAAATGAGAAAGAAATGGATAATAGAAAATATGAAATAATTGCATGCCTAGTATGTTATTCAATTTCTAGAGTTTTCTATTTGGCAGAATACCTATGAGGTTATCTTCATTATTTACCTTGGGCTAGCTTTCGAGCAATTATTTGATTTGCCTTTGGCTACACATTGGACGTCACCTGCCTTTGGGCTAAATGCTGGGCATCATTATAATTTGCCTTCGGGCTAGACGGTGGGCTTCACTTGCCTTCGAGCTAGACACTGGGTGTCAATATGGACCAAAATAGTAACTCTGGGTTTTGAATAATATATTAGATTATTTGGGCCCATACTTGTGTTTATTTCATAAGAATTGTAAGATGATTGTAAAATATATCTAAAATGAAATAGTAGGTTACATATTGACATGATGTACATAAGCATTGTGCATTGGTATTGCATGTTAACTGGTAAATGATGAAAGAATATGTTGATAAATTATGTTAGTGTGTGAATGGAATTTTCTGTAATGTATGTATATGCTGTTTATAAGTTCTACTAAGCTTTCGAGCTTAGCGCGGCTGTGTGAATCTTGCAGGTGAGTAGATTGCTGATCTGAGAGTTAGATAGTTGTGCCCCGAGAAGACTGAGGGTGTGCCAGAGACTAACTAGAAGGTGGTGCATGCATGTACAATGTGTTATGTTGTATTTTGATCATAAATATAAGTATATCAGTTAATTTTTGAAAGACTATGTATAAATGTATTTATGTAATTAAATGAAAATTTAATGATTTTGGAAATGTTTCTTTTAAAGAATGAGATTTGATAATTTAAAATGTTCTTTTATCAATTGTTTAATTGATGTGGAATTAATGTAAAGGTTTAAACAACATTGTAACATGACACCCCTATATTTATGTATTACATGTATATGGAGTATATGTATTATAGGTATATAGGGTATATGGTGTTACAATTATTTTGGCATTAGAGCTTAGGCTTAAGATTCTCAGCCTAAGTGAGTTTTGAAAAAGAAATGGAAATTTTGGAAAAGTAAAGCGAGTTGTGATACATGCATATGCATTGACACCTAGGTTAGTCTCGGATGTGGCATTATGTGGTTTATGATGTGAGGTTTTTGAATGATATGAGTTAGATGATAGTGTGAAAAATGAGGTTCCACATGAGAGTAAAGCTAGAGAAAGAAATGATGTAGGAAAAGTTATATAAGTTTAATTTATGAATTAAAGAAATGGAGTCTTATTTAAGTAAAACTAAAATTTGAAATTATTAATTTTTGAAATGTGTTTGTGAAATAAGTTATAAGAGAATGAATTTCAGAATAATGTTGGAATTGAGTTATAAGATTATAAAAGGAAATGAAATATTTGCTATTGAGTAAAATTATATATGATATGATGTTGATTTAAATGTATAATGTTGGTTATAGTCTATGGTGATAAAAATATTTACAAGTAATAGATTGTAAAGAAAAGAAAAGTATAATGAAAAGAGTGTGTAAGTGAAAAAGTTAGCTTGACTAGAGAAGAATGAAAATTGAGTTAATGAAATTTTATGCAAGCACATTGGGTGTTATTTGATAAAATTGTATGAGAAAGGAGTGAATGAAAATTTTTATAAGAGATATATTGGAAATGGAATAATAAATAGAGAAGTAAGATTTTAATATGGTGTATATATATACCTAATTTAAGGAATAATGGGTATGTTAATGATTTGATTTGAGGTGAAATGTGTTGTTAGAATGAAATAATTATTTGGATATAAAAAAAATAAAAAATTAAAGTTGTGAATACTGAAAATATTTATTCAATTATAATGAGTGCATGAGCAGTTATATGGTATATTATAGAGTAAGTTTGAGTTAAGTGAATGATTTAAGCAATGAAGAAAATTGACATGGAACTAATTGAATACTTGTTAAGAATGTAAATCTATTGATTGTGTTGATAGATAGAAAGAAAATCATAATGGTTGAATGTATTTAGTATGACTATGGAGGATATGTAATGGTGTTGCAAAGTGGTGAGATAATTTATTTAAAGTAGAAGAGATTTATTATACATGGATGTGTTAATTAAATTAACACGGCCATGTGATTTTTTTCTTGTATTGGCAAATTAGTTTTGTTATCCACTGTTATGGACCTGAGATAACATAGCCATGGGATAGTTTTGATAAGATCGATAATTTTATTTTTGGAACTCGTAACCTTGTGTAGGAATTTATCTATAACTATAGAAAGTGTGAAAGAGAAAAGAATTGTGAAAATAGGATGAGTTATAGAAAGTGGAATGTGACTAAGAGTCATGTTGACCTAGCTCTGCTCAGGACCTCTCATGCATATCCAATCAATCTCAACACAATTGAACAAGTAATTATATAGGCTACAAATATATATAGCATCACTTTACATTTTATTATCATAGACTCATTACTCTATACTTTTGCCATGACCATCACTGTACATGATCACGTCGTACTAGCATTTCACATTCAACATGACTCTTAGTCACATCCCACTTTTTATAACTCATCCTATTTTCACAATTCTCTTCTCTTTCACACTTTCACACTTTCTCATTTCTAGAGTAATCTATGATAATAAAATGTAAAGTGATTGTATATATTTTTGTAGCCTATACAATTACTTGTTCGGTTGTGTTGAGATGATTGGATATGCATGAGAGGTCCTGAGCAGATCTAGGACTAGAGATGCATATATTGATAGACCTGAGCATGGTTAGGTCTTGACTTGAGCAGTACTAGGTCAAGTAATTGAGATCAGTGATGGTTCTGAGCATAGTTGGACTATGAAACTGTATTAACCGGACATGTTAATTGTATAGAAGTGTTGCGCTCAATAGTATATTTGTATATATGTATGTTATATATATAAATGAATATTTAATGTGATGATGAATGAGATTTTGATAGTGATCATAGTTTGATATGATCACATGAGTTCTGAGGAATGTGATTTATTGGTCACATTGTGGTTATAACTGAAAATATGATGAATTGAATGTGATATGATTAAAGATATATAATAGAAAATGCATAAGAATTTTTTTTATAATGATCGAATTTAATTTCAAATGATGTATATTAGTCGTATACATTCTTTATCTCTAATAAGTCAAAATGAGTATTATTGGCGATGGATCCGAAGAAAATCAGAATTTGAAAATAAGTTTGACCTAATAAAGTTAGGTCATGAATTGAGATAGAATGATAAGCTTTAACAGGCTAAATTTTGATTAAAATAGAATAAGGTTCCGAGGCAAATATTGTGATAATTAGATTAATTGATCTAGAATATGGTAAGTTTGATCTGAAATTATCGCGATTCAATATGTATAGTTGTGTTATCAATATGAAAGATATGTGATGACATATATGTGATGTAATATTTTGATGTGAGCATGAGCATGAAGTAAGTTTAGAGATATTATATTAATACTAATGCTAAGAAAAGGACATTCTAGAGACTGAATTAATTTTGTAAGAAATAAGAAAGTTGTTTAAGAAAATGGTGGTTAAGTTGAGGAAGATGTCAATTATATGTGATTGAATGTATATATATGTTGATTTGATGAATAAATCATGTGAATGAATTTTAATGATGGAAATAAGATTTTGTAGTTATATATTGATTGTATTAAAATCATATTTGTTAATTGTATAAAGAATACAATCATGGTGAAAATGCATACATTATCACAATGAGATTGAGTTTTATTATTATTTTTGGATTTATGAAAACTTATTTGTAAATATAAGAAAGGGATAATTGAATAGATATACACTCTTGAAGATGATTATGGTGACTGAAATGTTAGTGTTAAGGTGTAAATACATAACCTTTAAATTTAAGCATTATAAGAGTATATTTGTATAAGGATGAAGTGATAAAATATTTGGAGTATAACAGATATGTGAGATAAATATTTATACTAACGAGATGAATTGATTTTTATCTAATGACAATTTCATTGATGATATAATGACTTATCATGATTGTTTGATTAGAGTGGAAAAGTATAGTGAAAAGTTATGAGTATTTATGAGAAGATGATTGAGAATGAACCTAAGGGGGAGAGTAGAGATTGTATGATTTGATGACATGAATAATTCCATATAAGAATTTAAAATGATATTTTGTTATGGATAGATTATCACCATACAGGATAATTTTGAGGATGAAATTATTTAAGGGGGAGAGAATTGCAACACCTTGATTTTTGTGTTTTGAAATAGTAAATATGGGAGAGTAAATAATTGTGATGGATAGAGGAAATATAAGATGAATATGTATGATAGATGTTATATATATGTATATATGTTATATATATTTAAATATTTTTAAAACAAACATGACATATATAAGACATATACATATACACCAATACACATGAGGTATAATTGGTTGTAGGGAAAGTCAATTTTAATTATTGAATTAATAATAATAATAATAATAATAATAATAATAATAATAATAATAATAATAAAGTGAAGAGGATAAAGTCAAAGGAAGAAAGAAGATGTGCAGTGGAGAATTAAAGTGGGAATTATTTAAAATATTTTATTTATATAAGATAAGGACGAGAAAAGAAGAGATAAGTCTTCTTCTTCTTCTTCTTCTTCAACGTGAGATACAAAAAGAGAGAGAGAGAGAGTGGGAAGAGTGAACTTTTCATGTTACGTATCAAAGTATACAAGAGATTCAAGACAGATTAAAGGAAATAGTCAAGATTTGGCAAGTAATTCAAGTAAGTACTTTCTTTTTTGAGCTTATTTTATGGATTTTATGTATATATATATATGACATAGTTAGTGAGAGAAAGTGATTATTAATTGAATATTATGATGACAATGATTTATTAGTGTTTATATATGTTGAATTGATACATAGATGAAGAAAATATGGTTAGATGTTGGGGATATTGATGAGTAGTTGGAATTGAGGAAAAGAGTAAGGATTTGGTAAAGTTGAGTAAGGGATTGAGTTAATTGATATATGGATGGTGGTATGATTGAAATATATGATGATTCTTATTATGATTTTATGTTTAGATTAACAAGAAGTAAGTAAAGAAGAGTAAACTTGGAATAACCAAAGGTTTCTACATAATCTCTTTGGTTTATACACGTATCTTGAGGTTGTACATATTTGATTTAACATGATTTGGAGTTGCTTATGTGATATATGAGTATTGTATTGATGAAAATGGAGTGAAAGAGTGTTTTTACAATGTCATGTGCATACCCAGAGATTTAGCCTGACACTTCCCATGAAAAATAATTGTCTCTGGGGTGTCGTAGCCACTGTTATACATGATTAAAGACACGAGCAGTGACATGCCCATGTCTCTGGGCATGTCATAGCTACTGTAACGTAGGACTAAGAGCATAGACAGTGACATGCCTATCTCTCTGGCGTGTCATAACTCCTGTAATGCAAAACTAAGGACATGGGCAGTGACACGCCCATGTCCTTGGGCGTATGAAAGTTCTGTAAGTTGAGTGTGTCACTTGAAGAATTATGATAAAATATTTTGATTATCCTAAACATTGGTATTTTGATGAGCCATATAGTGAGTGTGGCTTATTCCTGCATGATGGAAATATGAAATGGGAAATGTGGTTGGATGTTATGTGTGAATTATTAATGAATAATGAATATGAAAAGGATGAGATGAATATGATATTATTGTTAGTTTGGAAACTTATTATAGTATCAGTTAATGAGAAACTCCAAAGTATGGAGTTTTGAATTAAGTATTATGAGTCAAGAAGGAAAGAGAGGATTTGAGTTGTATAATTGAGATATATAGATTGATGTTATTAATAACTTGAATATTCATATCTTGATTAGAAGATCAAGTTATGAAGAGTTAGAGAAAGTAAATATTTAAGGAGTTTGGTTTGAGTTTGAGTTATGCTGCATTACATTGGGCTTAACACATTTTGGATGGAAAATGTGTTAAGCTATTTGATATATTAAACATTGATGAATAATGTGCTATGACATGTGATTTGTAATGTATGCATTAAATGCATTGAGAAGCCATTTATGAGCGGGGATTTTTGCCCCCACTCCAGCTGGAATGGTTCTTGAGACTTCGGCACTATTTAGACTTGGGGCCTTAGAGAACACGAGCCTAAGTCCACAGAAAATAGAGTCGCCACTCAGACAGACTGGGAAAAAGAAACGGTTGGATGACTCGATTCCTAAGGAATTCCCAACCCCCTAATGGGTTTGGAAAGTTGGGTATGCGTGGACAAGGTGAGAAATGGCCCAGAACCCGCACAACGCCCGATTTATTGGAACCGGCCTCCTTTGCAGGTTTAAATTATAAAATTCTTAAATATAACAATATTATCCATACTACATGCAACAATTAAAATAAAGCATCATTATATTAAAATCAAAGCAATTTCCAAACAAAGAAAATAAATGGACACCCATCCGAGGATGGAAACATGTCCTTACATCGTCCATGTCTAAAACTAAATAGGATACCCACCGAAAGGTGGAAACGTGTCCTTTACATTGGTCCAAAATATAAAAGCAATTTAAATTACATGATGCTTAATACATGAGGTACCCAAAATATAGAAACATACCTCTTACAATGTTTTGAAACCAAAGAAAATTAATAAAAACAACCAACCAACCATTCATCATAAATAAATCATTCATTGAATACATAAATTGAATATATAAATAAATCATTAATCAAACTATATAATAAATACTCACTTAATAACAAAACAAATAAAGATGCAAATTTAAGTGTATCAACTTAGGGTTTCTTAGATAACATTTAGGGTTTTGGAATTTATATTTAAAAGCTAGTTTGGAATTTTAAAGATCTAGTATTATTGTTAGGTTTATTATTTTAGAAAGATTATGCTACTGTGTGATTAAAATTATAATTTGGGATTTAAGTGAATATGGTACAAACCTATGAAAATAAGATTAAAACTTAAATATTTAAAAATAAATAACTACTATGATAATAAAATAAACAAATTTGATTAAGGTTTTAACAAAATTAGTTAGGGTTTAATTTAAATTAGGGTTTGGAATTCTTATGGAAAAGGATTAGGGTTTTAAACATGCAATATGGTTTTTTAGGGTTTTAAATGGGAAATTAGGGTTTCTAGAGTTTTAAACATGAAATATGGTTCTTTTAGGGTTTTAGATGGGAAATTAGGGTTTCTAGGGTTCTCGATCTTTAGAAACACATATTAGGGTTTTATAAAAATATGATCATTATAAAAACTCTAAGACCACTTTTGTTAGGAAATCAAGGAGATCACTGTAAACAAAAAACACGCAGCGAAAAAATTTTTGATCTCTGATTTCCCACTAGGATCCATGATGTTCGTTTAATTCGACGAAAGTGTTCAAAGAACTAACCTGTTGATGATTCGAAATCACAGTTTGGAATAGATGCCTCGATCGCAAAACACCCTCTATCGCGTATCCACACGAATGCTACCGTCTGGAGTGCTAGCTCTCAGTAACGGCGAAGGCTGGAAAAATGTTTTCTCTAAAACATATTAGGGTTCCTTTGTTTTTCGTTCTCTTTCATTTTCTAATGATACCTTTGAGAAGACTTAACGTCTGGAGTGAATATAATCACTCTAGAATCCAATTCGAAATTGGATAAGGTAAGTCAAAATCAAAATCCAAATCTAAAATGATTCTGAATATATTATCTAATAATATATATAAAAAAATGAAAATAATAATAATAATAAATATTAATATCTAATATTAATATTAATATTATTAATATTATATCTAGCCCAAAGCGCATTCTTGTGTGTGACCCGATAGGCCCATATTAATTGGCAGTCAATTTAATCTCTATTAAACCAACAAGTCGTAATTGGCCTCTAGCAAGGCGTTACAACTACCCAATTAATATAAGGAATGTCCAATTTGCCTAATAATAGTACATGCATTAATCCCTTTGTCACACGATATCTAGCTTGAACATAAGTCATGGTCAACGTCATACTTATATTGTCCAAACTTATGATTACTCGATCTCCAAGTAGACTGATAAAAAAACAAATGAAATTGATCACACTATCAATTCATTTGAGCACGGCCATGCATTTCACAATCTCACTTATCGAGGGGCCCAGAAGATATCTCTCTCAAAGAGAGGGACAAATTCTATCTTGATTGTTCATTATCCTCTACATAATTTCTATCATATATGATCATAACCTTTATTACAATCCAGTTACGGATAATGTTTGATCTTGTCAAATTATAATAGTCCTTATATTGGAAACTATGATAATCTCAAGTCAAAGAATTAATACATAACTATCATGAGATTTACTTATGACACTAACCCATGTAGTAATCTCATGATGGGTCTATCCAATACATTGTTCTCTAACAAGTATCTATGAAATTGATTTGTATCACTATACACATAACCATCTGATGATTATCAAATCAATGTTCATACTGTTTAAGAATTATTTTTTTTTATCTCTATAACAATAATAAACCAGGGACAAATATCAAAATTGTGTAACATGCAAACAAACAATAATGATAATAAAACCTCATTTATTAATAATGAATGTATAACATAAAGATCCAAATAAATGGCCTAGGGCACATACACTAACAATCTCCCACTTGCACTAGGCCTACAAATTTCTAAGACCCATAGATCTAGTGTGCTGATCATGCTTGACCCGAGAGAGAGGTGTTTTATTAGTTTTTGTTATAGTTTTGTGTCTTGTTTGTTATGTTAATTATTGTTTTATTTAGGTATTTTGTTAGTTTTAATTGGTTTGTTTAGTGTTTTCTTTATTTGTGTAGTTTTAGTTTATTTTTAGTTTTATGTCGTTTTTTATCTAGTTTTTTAGTTTGTGTTTATGTTTTATCGGTTTTTGTTTATTTACTTCGTAAGTTTGTTTTGAGTTTTGTGTTAGGTTAAAATAGGCAAGGAAACGAATTGAAGATGAAATGGGGAGTAGCTGACACAGGCAGAGGACACGGCCAAGTCACTGGCCGTGTCCCATACCAAGTTAAAAGGAAGAGCAAGTCCCAGTAGCAGACACAAGCAAGGGACACGGCCAAGTCATGTGGCCGTGTCCCTCAAAAGAAGAGCAACATGGCCAAGTCACCTTGACTTGGCCGTGTCTCACTTGTTACCAAAGGAAAGGAAGGAAAAAATTTCACAGAGGTGGACACATGTAGGGGACACGGCCGTGTCTTGTGGTCGTGTCCCTCCAACAAGTCTTCACACGGCCGTGTCCTTCATCACCTGGCCGTGTCCCTCATGAACCAAACGCGCACCGAATTTTAAAGCCGACGTTTCGTATAAAAGCAAAAAGAAAAGTTAGGGTTTGGTGTGGACGATTTTTGAGAGCAAAGTTCAGCCATCTGAGAGAGATCTTAGGGTTTAAACATTTGTTTTCTTGGATTTTGATTTTACTTTGGATTAAACTAGTTTAGATTAGATTGTTCATGCCATTGTTTCATCCTTCTTGCAAGATTTGATCAAGAGATTCATCAAAAACTTCAAGGAGTTTGTAACTTGGTTTTATTCTTAAACTTTGTCTCTTTAGTTTCCTTGAAATTGTGTTTATGAACATTATCATGTCTAAATTGATTTCTTTGATTATTAATGAGATGAGTATGCTTGATAACATCATGAACTAATTTAATCTAGTCTAGGGTTTGTATGGATTTGCTATGAATTGTACGAATTGGTTATTCTCTTAACTAATGATTTCTTTAGCCTTTATTGAATGAAAAATTGTTACATATAATTGATTGGCCACCAATTGTGTGTTTTAGGTATTAGATGATGGATTGAGAGATGAAATCTAATGCTAGAACAATTCAATTAAAGACTTAGGTGAATTAGAGATATAACCTATTAAAAAGATTGTTTCAATTATAACAAGATTAGTTGTAAGAGGTTTGAATGCGAGAGCTTACTTCCTTGACTCAATTAATTAAGTTGTTTGAGATTTAATCTTAGAAATTAAATTAGTTAAGTGGAATAACCGTTCATACATATGAGTAGTAAAGAAGTGCAAACCCTAGACTCTTTTTATCAAGTGAATCAAAACATAAGCCATTATTTATTTTTATTTGTTTTCAACTTAAATCAATCTTCTTCATTACTTTGCAATTTAAATTACTTCAATTACTTGTTACTTTTACTTTGATAATCAATTACCTACTTTGGCTTCCTTGTGAGATGACCTTGGGGCGATCACATTTGCTACAGCTACCTTGTATACTTGCGAGTGACGCTTTGTGGTAGAGTTAATTTGAGCGCAACAAGTTTTTGACGCCGCTGCCGGGGAAGCTAATTGGCGTAATTGTTTATTTTTATTTAAAAAAAATAAATACTTAGAGTTAATTTTTCATTGTTTTCATTTTATTTTATTTGTCTTTTGCTTTTGATATTTCTTTTTCTAGAAATTTTTGTTTATGCAAGGCAGGAGATCACTCGAAGGAGAATTGCACCCATTCATTCCAGAAATTCAGAGAGTAAAAAGGAGCAGAGAGGAGTTTGAGCTCTACACCGGATTTGATACTTCAGAGGAAGACATTTCGGATTTTGAGTTAGAATCTGAAAAATCTATAAAGATGGCTGAAGAAAGGCAAAGAACCATGAGAGATTTTGCTAGACCTGTCATTGGAACTTCCACTTATTGCATAAGACTGACAGATGCAGCAAGGAACTATGAGTTGAAGAACATTCATTACAACATGCTGCCATCATTCTATGGAGTTCCAAATGAAGATCCTTTGAATTTTATTAGGGATTTCTACTCCACCCTCAACACTTTTCCTTTAGGAGGACTATCAGAAGATTAGTTGAGGATGAGATGTTTCCCTTATACTTTGAAGGATAGGGCAAAGAGCTGGCTCATGATGTTGCCTGAAAATTCACTGACAACTTGGGAGCAAGTTTACAATAAATTCATGGGCAAGTTCTATTCACACCAAAAGACAGCCGAGTTAAGAGGGAAGATTGCTACATTCTCTCAGTTTGAAGGAGAGCCATTTCATGAGGCTTGGGACAGATTCAAGATGCTATTGATCCAGTGTCCACACCATCACTACCCACTTCAACTCCTTAATCAGTTTTTCTATGATGGTCTCACCCAGCAATTTCAAAACACAGTTGATAATGCAGCTGGGGGAGCCATGGGAGAAAAGACAGCTGATGAGACTTACGAGATCTTTGAGATGTTGGGAGATAATTCTCAACAAAAGAGTGTAAGGGGAAGAAGCAAGGGGGTGAATCAACTAGAAGCCAATACTGAAACGGTTAGTCAAATAGCTGAGTTGACAAGGTAGGTTCAGATGCTAAACATGAAGAACAATATTTCTTCATCCACTCAAGAGGTGTGTGGAATCTGCGGGACATTTGGGCATGGAGCAAATATATGTCCCTCTGCATATGAGACTTTTGGGAATGAAGCTGAGCAAGTTAATGCCATGGGGGGATTTCAACAAAGAGCCAGGAATGATCCTTACTCCAACACTTACAATCCTGGTTGGGGGAGTCACCCCAATTTTTCCTGGACGACAAATAATGCTCAACAGCCTTTCCATTTGCTCCAGAGACAGAACCAGCAGGGCCAATCCTCAAATCAAAATCAAGGTCAGCCTAAGAGAGAGAGTTTGGAGGAAAGTTTACAGGCTTTTATCAAAGTCAGTGCTCAAAACCAAGAGATGAACAACAAGAGGCTGGATTCCTTGGAAGCATCTTTTAAGAAGGTGGAGACCCAAGTGGGTCAACTTGCACAACAGATGCAGATTCAACAAAAGGGGAAGTTTCCAAGTCAACCTGAGCAGGCACAAGCAGTGACTGTTCTTAGGAGTGGCAAGGTAATTAATAATAATGTTGAAAATAACTCTGTGAATGCAGGTGAGCAAGAAAAGAAAAAGGAAGGAGAACAAGAGAACAAAGGTGCTGAAGAAAGATTAGTGGAGAAGACCCCTACACCAGATTTGCACAAGGCAAGCAATCCATACAGGCCACCTATACCATTCCCCAGCAGGTTGAAGGATGATAAAAAAGATAAGCAGTTTTCAGATATCTTCAACATGCTATCTAAGGTAAGTATTAACTTACCCTTACTTGAAGCAATTAAGAACATGCCGGCTTATGCTAAATTCTTCAAAGAACTGAATACCAAGAACAAAAGGTATGAGCCGAATGAAAAGGTGATAGTTTCTGAGGTAGCTAGTGCTGTTTTGCAGCATAAACTACCTCCTAAGCTAAAGGATCCTGGAAGCTTTATTATTCAAATCGCTATGGGGAATGGAAAATGTACTGATGGCATGTGTGATTTGGGAGCTAGTGTGAATTTAATGCCTTATTATGTTTATCTTGATTTGGAATTAGGGGAACTTAAACCAACAAAAATGGTATTGCAATTAGCTGATAGATCTCTTAGATTCCCGAAAGGGGTTATAGAAGATGTATTAGTTAAAGTTGGTGGTTTGATAGTACCTGTGGATTTCATTGTTCTTGACATGGAGGTAAGTAATTCTTCACCATCTGCACACACCATTTTGCTGGGTAGGCCTTTTATGGCGACTACCAATACTTTGATAGATGTTAAGAATGGAAAATTATCAATGACTGTTTTGGGACAAACTGTGGAATTTTCTATTTTTAACACTTCTCCTATTCCTACAACTGCTTTATATGAGGATTGTTCTTTCATTGATTGTGTTGATGCAGTTGTTTCAGATGTTTTCATGCAGACAAGTTCCTCTGATAAATTGGAGCTGGCATTGACTTTGGATAGTGATTTGGAAATTTTTGATACAGAAATAGCCAGTTGTCTTGAGACTTTAGAGGATGCTGAAATAGAGGAGCTTAAGGAGGACCCAATTTTTGAACCTTCCCCCATTGAAGAAAAAGAGAAGAACCCCTCACTAGAGTTAGAGCTGAAAGAGTTACCTAAGAACCTGAAATATGTGTTTTTGGGAGATCACAATACTTTACCTGTGATAATATCTAGTGAACTTAGTGAAGGGGAGGAGATGAGGTTAGTGAGTGAGCTTAAAAGATTGAAGAGAGCAATAGGATGGGGATTGAGTGACATTAAGGGTATTAGCCCTTCCATGTGCATGCATAGAATCACTTTAGAGGAGGGAGCTAAACCTGTGAGGGAAACCCAAAGGTTAACCCAAATATGAGTGAAGTGGTTAAGAAGGAAGTGCTTAAATTGCTTGATGAAGGAGTAATTTATCCAATTGCTAATAGTGAGTGGGTGAGCCCAGTACATGTAGTTCCTAAGAAATCTGGAATCACTCTGGTGAAAAATGAGAATAATGAGTTGGTTCCTACTAGGACTACTACTGGATGGAGAATGTGCATCGATTATAGGAAGTTGAACAATGCTACAAAGAAAGATCATTTCCCTCTTCCTTTTATTGATCAGATGTTAGATAAACTTTATGGGCACTCACATTATTGTTTTCTGGATGGCCTTTCAGGTTACTATCAGGTGCCAATAGCTCCAGAGGATCAGTCCAAGACAACCTTTACTTGCCCTTTTGGGACTTATGCATTTCGACGTATGCCCTTTGGCTTGTGCAATGCACCTGCAACTTTTCAGAGATGCATGATGTCTGTCTTCTCATATATGATCGACGATTTTATTGAGGTATTTATGGATGATTTTTCTGTTTTTGGTAATTCTTTTGATAATTGCCTCGATAAACTTGTTCGAGTGCTTGAGAGATGCATTGAATGTAACCTCACTTTAAGTTGGGAAAAGAGTCATTTTATGGTTACTCAGGGCATTGTCTTAGGTCATGTGGTGTCAAGTAAAGGGATTGAGGTGGATAAGGCTAAAATTGAATTGATTGCTAAGTTACCCCCACCTACCTCTGTTAAGGGAATAAGAAGTTTTTTAGGGCATGCAGGATTTTACAGGAGGTTTATTAAGGATTTTTCCAAAATAAGCCAACCATTGTGCCATTTATTGGGGAAAGATGTTCCATTTGAATTTACAGCACAATGCATGCAAGCTTTTAATTCCCTTAAGGAAAAATTGACTAGTGCACCTGTGATTGTAGCTCCTGTCTGGTCTTTACCTTTTGAAATCATGTGTGATGCTTCTAATCATGCAGTAGGAGCTGTTCTTGGGCAAAGGGTTGACAAATACTTGAGGGTAATTTATTATGCTAGTTTAACCCTGAATAGTGCACAAATGAACTACACCACAACTGAGAAGGAAATGTTGGCTGTTGTTTTTGCTTTAGATAAATTTAGAGCTTATTTAATTGGGTCAAAAATTATTGTTCATTCTGACCATGCATCTCTTAAATATCTTTTAACAAAACAGCATGCTAAACCGCGCTTAATTAGATGGGTGTTGTTATTGCAAGAATTTGATTTCTAGATCAGGGATACTAAGGGTAGTGAGAATGTTGTTGCTGATCATCTATCCAGATTACCCTACTTTAGTGAAAATCTTGCTTCTGATAGCATTCATAAAAATTTAGAAGCATTTCCTGATGAGCATTTGTTTGTGGTAATTAATGCACCTTGGTTTGCAGATATTGCTAACTATCTTGCTTGTGGAATTTTGCGATCTAACATGTCTTTTCAGGAAAAGAAAAGGCTTCTACACTTGAGTAAGTTTTATTTTTGGGATGAACCTTATCTATTCCGGATTTGCAAAGATGAGATAGTTCGCAGGTGTGTTTCTGAGGAAGAACAACTGAGTGTTCTTCAATTTTGTCATGACCTTCACTGTGGGGGTCATTTTGGAGGAAGAAAGACTGCAGAAAAGGTGCTTCAAAGTGGTTTTTACTGGCCTACTTTATTTAAAGATGCTCAAGACTATTGTAAGCACTGTGATCGTTGCCAAATAGTAGGTAACATTGGGAGGAGGAATGAAATGCCCCTTCAGTCATATATTGTTGTTGAACTGTTTGATGTGTGGGGAATAGACTTCATGGGTCCTCTCCCCAAGTCCTTTGGTTATGAGTACATTTTAGTTGCTGTTGATTATGTTTCTAAATGGGTGGAGGCAATCCCCACCCATACTAATGATGCTAATATTGTTGTTAAATTTGTGAAGGAAAACATTCTTAGCAGGTTTGGCACACCAAGGGTGATAGTCAGTGATGGGGGGAGCCATTTTTGCAACAGGCTTTTTGAGAAGTTAATGCATAAATCCGGTGTGAAGCACAAGGTGGCAACCCCATACCATCCACAGACTTCTGGACAAGTGGAAACATCCAACAAGTAGCTAAAAGGAATTCTGGAGAAAACAGTCAACACATCCAGGAAGGATTGGGCAAGCAGATTGCACGATGCACTATGGGCATATCGGACTGCTTTCAAAACTCCTCTAGGTATGAGTCCATATCGATTGGTGTTTGGAAAAGCTTGTCACTTACCAGTGGAGTTGGAGCACAGAGCATATTGGGCAATCAAGACTCTGAATTTGGACTTGGACAAAGCGAAGAGAGAAAGATTTCTACAAATTTCAGAGTTAGATGAGTTGCGGAATGAGGCTTATGAGATCTCGAGAATTTACAAGGATCGCACTAAAGCACTTCATGATAAAATTATAGTGCGAAAGACATTGAGTCCAGGTATGAAGGTTTTACTTTTTAACTCACGACTCCGTCTTTTTCCAGGAAAACTCAAGTCTCGATGGAGTGGTCCTTTCGAGATAACTCAGGTATATCCTTCTGGTGCAATTGAATTACTTAACTCTAGAACAGGTGAGACTTTCAAAGTGAATGGACAGAGAGTTAAGCCATACAATGAAGGATTTCAGGAAGTGAGGGTCATTGACAGTACTTTGATTCATGATCCCTAAACTTTGCATGATGTCCAGCTATATGACATTAAAGAAGCGCTAAATGGGAGGCAACCCATCGGTTTGCATTTATTTTTCATACTTGTAATTTTAAGTTTAGCAAGTTTTGATTTATGTTCGGTTTCAATAAATGGACTGCGCTTTGATCGGTGTTTCTTTACTTTGTGTTTCAGGGTGTTTAACGAAGAAGGGTTGCAAAATCATTGAAAAAAAATGTTTAAAGTTAATAAAATGGCAGTAGGTGACACGGCCAAAGGACTTGGCCGTGTCACACACACGGCCAAAAATTCTTCAAAAATTTGAACGATTTTGCACCTTCGTACAGAATTGGACACACCCAGGGGACACGGCCGTGTCACCTGGCCGTGTCCCCCAAAATCATGAGACACGGCCGTGTGCTCTCCACTTGGCCGTGTCCCTTCAATTTCACACACAGACACGGCCAAGTCAGCACACACACGGCCGTGTCCCTCCAATTTTTGACTTTTAAAAGCCCAATTTTGCCCAGTTTTATTTCATAAATCCCTAACTTTTCTATCTTCTTCTCTCTCGCTCTCTCGTTCTCTGCAACACCAAAACCCTTGATTTTTATTTTCAAAACTCCATCTCTTCCGTTAAAACTTCAAATTACTCCAACAAAACTTGAGATTATCACTTAAAACTTGCTCTTTACTCATATTATTTTGATTTAATTCAGTTTTGGGTGTTAATTTCTCAGATTTCATGTCGCCAAGAACTAAAATTGTTCCACACCGCAAGAAGAAGAAATATGGTGCCGAAGGAGCTTCGTCATCCTCCTCAACTTTATCTCTCAAGAGGGCAAGTCTTTTGGCTCGGGGTTTTTTCCCGACAAGGTATGTGAATGACGAATCTCTAGATGCTTTGCAAATGATAACTGCTTTTTATAGATATGTACAATATCTTGGGTGGGAGACTTTTGTCTCATTGAGACCTCTGCAGTTTGAGGAGCTCACCCTCGAATTTTTGGCAACTCTTAAGGTGGAAAGAGATGATAAGAGAATTTGCAGGAGACTGATGTTTAAATTAATGGGTAGATCATTTGTGCTTACTATTGATCAGTTGAATGATATCTATGGGTTTCATCAACATGGGGAAAGATCGATACCCAAAGATTTTAGACAACAATTTGCTTGGGGTGCCTTAGGCTCGGGCACTTATGTAGCCAAATCGGCCAAAGCATCTAAATTAAGGAACCCTACCTTGAGATATTTGCACAGGTTTATGTCATGTGGGTTCTTTGCTCGGAAGGAGAGCCCGGGTGTGGTTGAGTTGAGTGAGCTATTTTTCTTGGACTGTGTTTTGAATGAAATGAATATTAGTGCCGGCTATTGGTTAGCCGATGTTTTTGACACTGCAGCTAATAAAAGGAGGGGGGCTATTTGTGTTGGAGGATTGATCACTACATTAGCAGTAGCCCTTGTGGAGGATTTTGACCCGAGTACCACTCGGATGACTCGAATTTTGGGTAATGATTCCTTGGATTTAGCTACCCTTGAGAAGATGCACATGGTGGTGCATAGGAGAGGGACTTTTGTGATGCCTTCAGCTAAGCCTGAAGCACCGGGAGACAGGCAGAAGAGAGCCCGGGTTGAAGATGAGTCCGACTCGGATTCTTTAGGTCTAGATGAGGATGCTCCGGTCTCGGAACATCAAGAGGTACTTATAAGGATTGAGGCCCTGAAGGGTAAAGTGGATCGACAGGATGTTAAGGTGGACCGAAACCATGCTGAGTTATTGCAGCAGTTGGAGCAGATTAACAGTAACCTTGCGACGATCTTGAGTCTCCATCCCTCAGCTGCATCATCTTCCCGCCCACCTTTTCCTTAGATTTTGAGTCCTTGCTTTATTTTGTTTAATGTACTTTTGTTTTATTTTTCGTTTTTGTTTTTCATGTTAAAACTTTTGTGTTTGGATATTTTATTGTACTTTTGTTATTAAACTTTTGTGTTTGTGATGGAAAGCTAGGGTTTTTGCCTCACCAGGTACATGGAAGACAGGTTGTCCTTTAACTCTTTTTATTTATTATTCTTGTTTTCCATTGAGGACAATGTCAATTTTAAGTGTGGGGTACTTTTTAAACTTTCCTTTAATTCTTGTTTTGCTTATTGTGGTTGTTTTGTTCATTGTGTTTGTTGTGCATGGCATAATTGTTGAAAATTTATTGATCTTTTCTTTAATTCTAGCATTATAGTTGAGACTTTGGTATCAGCATAGAAATGAGCATTTGAATTCACTCGGGATCAATTTTCGCATTTTGCAATTCATGACATATAATCTTTGTGAACCCACCTGTGTGAGTTTTGAGCCTTATAAATTTGATATTTTTGTCAATTGATTTTCTTTTCATAAGTGTGTACCTTCATGATGTTGCACTTCTAGAGTTTGCTTTTGCATACTTATTGAACTCACATTATGATTTAATCTCAAGTTTTAAAGTGATGAAGGCAAATTAGGTTAGCCCCTTTAGCTTAAAGAGACTCCCCTTTATATTGATTTCCTTAGTGAGCCAAGTTGAGCCATTGACTGTTTCTTGTTTGATTAACACAATTCTCAACTTAACATGTTCTTATTATCATCATACCTATGCATTAAGAAATGGAGTTTTATAATTTGACAATAGGGTAGTTTATTTCAAGTGTGGGGTAAGTAAAAAAAAATAATAATAATAAAAATATATGGAATTCCTATTTGGGGGTTGAAATGCATACTGTGCACATTGTATTTGATTAAGAGTCATTAT
Source organism: Garcia nutans (assembly GCA_947685225.1). Taxonomy (NCBI): domain Eukaryota; kingdom Viridiplantae; phylum Streptophyta; class Magnoliopsida; order Malpighiales; family Euphorbiaceae; genus Garcia; species Garcia nutans. Next base: position 26,262,781 of record CANTUV010000009.1, on the reverse strand, counting down.
TCTTTTCCTCTACATTTTTAAGCTAGATGTTCCATGTAATTCTTAATTTTGTATATATATATATATAAAAATAATAATAATAATAAAAGAAAGAAAATAAAGAAAAGTTATATATATATATATGCAAAAATTCATATATGTTCTAGCATTGGTTATCAAAAGAGGAATGTTGACTCATGTATTTATGCAAGTATGTGAAGTATTAATGGATTGGTGAGTATGTCATTTGGGGAGTTGTGAGTTTCTTACGCAAAAGTAGTGTCTAATTTAGATACTCCATTTCTTGATGCTCCAGTCTAAATGTCTTTTCTCACACCTTACCTTAGCCCCATTACATCCAAATAAAAGACCTTCGGATTATTTCTTGAGAAAATCAGTGAGGGAGATTGGATAATTAAGCAAGTTTATGGCAGTATGCACTCATGAGTGGTATGAGTGATTAACCTTTTAAATCGAGTGAAACACTTAGATGAGAGATAAGATTTGTATGTCTGGATCAATGAATGAGTTAAGAAAATCTTGATTGAAGGAAATTGCAAATATTTATGTCTGATGTCTTAAAGTATTTCATCTATGTACTGGAATTATAGTTAAGGTTGTTTGAGTTTTTATTTTATGCCATGTGGATTTGCTTGAGGACAAGCAAAGTTTTAAGTGTGGGGTAGTTGTTTTATTAGTTTTTGTTATAGTTTTTTGTCTTGTTTGTTATGTTAATTATTGTTTTATTTAGGTATTTTGTTAGTTTTAATTGGTTTGTTTAGTGTTTTCTTTATTTGTGTAGTTTTAGTTTATTTTTAGTTTTATGTCATTTTTGATCTAGTTTTTAGTTTGTGTTTATGTTTTATCGGTTATTGTTTATTTACTTCGTAAGTTTGTTTTGAGTTTTGTGTTAGGTTAAAACAGGCAAGGAAACGAATTGAAGATGAAATGGGCAGTAGCTGACACAGGCAGAGGACACGGCCAAGTCACTGGCCGTGTCCCATACCAAGTTAAAAGGAAGAGCAAGTCCCAGTAGCAGACACAAGCAAGGGACACGGCCAAGTCATGTGGCCGTGTCCCTCCAAAGAAGAGCAACACGGCCAAGTCACCTTGACTTGGCCGTATCTCACTTGTTACCAAAGGAAAGGAAGGAAAAAATTTCACAGAGGTGGACACATGCAGGGGACACGGCCGTGTCTTGTGGCCGTGTCCCTCCAACAAGTCTTCACACGGCCGTGTCCTTCATCACCTGGCCGTGTCCCTCATGAACCAACCGCGCACCGAATTTTAAAGCCGACGTTTCGTATAAAAGCAAAAAGAAAAGTTAGGGTTTGGTGTGGACGATTTTTGAGAGCAAAGTTCAGCTGTCTGAGAGAGAACTTAGGGTTTAAACATTTGTTTTCTTGGATTTTGATTTTACTTTGGATTAAACTAGTTTAGATTAGATTGTTCATGCCATTGTTTCATCCTTCTTGCAAGATTCGATCAAGAGATTCATCAAAAACTTCAAGGAGTTTGTAACTTGGTTTTATTCTTAAACTTTGTCTCTTTAGTTTCCTTGAAATTGTGTTTATGAACATTATCATGTCTAAATTGGTTTCTTTGATTATTAATGAGATGAGTATGCTTGATAACATCATGAACTAATTTAATCTAGTCTAGGGTTTGTATGGATTTGCTATGAATTGTACGAATTGGTTATTCTCTTAACTAATGATTTCTTTAGCCTTTATTGAATGAAAAATTGTTACATATAATTGATTGGCCACCAATTGTGTGTTTTAGGTATTAGATGATGGATTGAGAGATGAAATCTAATGCTAGAACAATTCAATTAAAGACTTAGGTGAATTAGAGATATAACCTATTAAAAAGATTGTTTCAATTATAACAAGATTAGTTGTAAGAGGTTTGAATGCGAGAGCTTACTTCCTTGACTCAATTAATTAAGTTGTTTGAGATTTAATCTTAGAAATTAAATTAGTTAAGTGGAATAACCGTTCATATATATGAGTAGTAAAGAAGTGCAAACCCTAGACTCTTTTTATCAAGTGAATCAAAACATAAGCCATTATTTATTTTTATTTGTTTTCAACTTAAATCAATCTTCTTCATTACTTTGCAATTTAAATTACTTCAATTACTTGTTACTTTTACTTTGATAATCAATTACCTACTTTGGCTTCCTTGTGAGACGACCTTGGGGCGATCACCTTTGCTACAGCTACCTCGTATACTTGCGAGTGACGCTTTGTGGTAGAGTTAATTTGAGCGCAACAAGAGGCTTTGTTAATGGATCTGCTATGTTATCATTTGTGTCAACTTTGCATATCTTGATATCTCCTCTATCGATAATGTCTCAAATGAGGTGAAAATGCCTGAGTATATGCTTAGACCTTTGATGAGATCTAGGCTCTTTTGCCTGTGCTATGGCACCATTGTTGTCATAATAAATGTCCACAGGATTTGCAATGCTAGGCACCACTCCTAGCTCAGTGATGAATTTCTTCAACCAGACTGCTTCCTTAGCTGCATTTGATGCTGCTATATACTTAACCTTTGTTGTAGAATCAGCCATAGTGCTTTGTTTTGAACTCTTCCAACTAACAGCTCCACCATTCAATGTGAATATAAAACCTGACTGCGATCTAAAATCATCTATGTCAGTTTGGAACCATATACAACTAGCTCATCTTCCAAACCTCCATAAACCAAGAATACATCTTTAGTCCTTCTAAGGTACTTAAGAATATTCTTGACAGCTGTCCAGTGACCTTCACCAGGATCAGCTTGAAATCTACTAGTTGTGCTTAATGGTTATGAGACATCTAGTCTAGTACATAACATGGCATACATAATAGATCCTATAGCAGAAGCATAAGGAATCTTATTCATTCGATCTCGCTCATCAGATGTCATAGGACATTGACTATTGCTGAGATGAATGCCATGAGACATAGGCAAGAATCCCTTTTTGGAATCTTGCATGTTGAACCTCTTCAACACTTTATCTATGTATGTACTTTGACTCAGGCCAATTATCCTTCTAGATCTATCTCTATAGATCTTTATACCAAGGATAAAGGCAGCCTCACCTAAGTCTTTCTTTGAGAAAGAATTCCCTAACCAAGTCTTAACCTTTTGCAAGGTAGGGATATCATTCCCAATGAGTAATATGTCATCCACATATGAGACTAAAAACACTACTGCACTCCCACTAACCATCTTGTAAACACAAGGTTCATCTTCATTCTTGATGAAACCAAAGTTCCTAACTGTTTCATCAAAATGAAGATTCCAGCTTCGAGATGCTTGCTTCAATCCATAAATGGATCTTTGAAGCTTGCAAACCTTTGTAGAATTCTCAGGATTTACAAAACCCTCAGGTTGTGTCATATACACATCCTCAAGCAAGTTTCCATTAAGGAAAGCGGTTTTGACATCCATTTGCCATATCTCATAATCATAGTATGCTGCAATGGCAATGAGAATTCTAACAGACTTAAGCATAGTAACTGGTGAAAAGGTTTCATCATAGTCTATACCATGAGTTTGCTTGAAACCTTTTGCAACAAGCCTTGCTTTATAGGTCTGCACATTCCCATCCATGTCAGTTTTCTTCTTGAAAACCCATTTGCAACCAATAGTCTTAATACCCTCTGGAGGATCAATTAAAGACCAAACTTGGTTGTCAAACATAGATTGCATCTCAGATTTCATGGCTCCAAGCCATTTGTCTGAATCTGGACCTGACACAGCTTCTTGATAGGTAGTAGGCTCATCTTGATCTATGAGCATTACTTTACTATCATTAGTCATAAGAAATCCATATCTCTCTAGCTGACGACATGTCTTATCAGACCTGCGAGGGATTTATGTTACATCTTCAGACTCCACAACTATGTGGTTCTGAAATAGGCTCTATAGACGACTCAATCATTTCTTGTGGTACTTGAGTTTCCTCAAGTTCTACTATACTCCCACTAGTTCTCTTAGAAAGAAATTCCTTTTCTAAAAAGATCCCATTTTGAGCAACAAACACTTTGTTCTCTGAAGGAGTATAGAAATAGTATCCTTTAGTTTCCTTAGGATACCCCACAAAATTACATTTGATAGACTTTGGAGCTAACTTATCTGAAACTGGTCTTTTCACATAAGCTTCACAACCCCAAATCTTAAGAAAAGACAAACTAGGAGTCTTACCTGTCCATATCTCATTTGGTGTCTTTTTAACCGCCTTAGATGGTACACGGTTCAGAATGAATGCAGCTGTCTCCAAGGCATAACCCCAAAAAGATAAAGGAAGATCCGCTTGACTCATCATTGATCGAACCATATCTAATAGAGTTCGATTTCTCCTTTCAGAAACTCCATTCCACTGTGGAGTTCTTGGAGGAGTCAGTTGTGAAACAATTCCACAATCCCTTAGATGATCATCAAACTCTTGGCTCAAATATTCACCACCTCGATCTGATCGAAGTAGTTTAATTATTTTACCAAGTTGATTTTGTACTTCATTTTGAAAAGTTCTAAACATTTCAAAAGACTCATGCTTATGTTTCATTAGGTAGACATAGCCATACCTACTGAAATCATCAGTAAAAGTAATGAAGTATCGAAATCCTCCTCTGGCACTGATGCTAAAAGGACCACATACATCTGTATGTATCAAGCCCAATAAATCATTAGCCCTTTCACTATGCCCAGTAAAAGGATCCTTTGTCATCTTACCAAGCAAACAAGACTCACATGTTTCAAATGATTCAAAATCAAATGAATCTAATAATCCATCTTGATGGAGCTTAGAAATGCGTTTCTCATTTATATGGCTAAGGCGACAATGCCATAAATAAGTAGGGTTTAACTCATTTGGCTTAGTTCTCTTAGAAGTTATGTTACAGATATCATTACCATTAGAATCATCAAGATTAAGGATATAAAGGCCATTATAAGAATTTGCAATACCATAAAGCAAATCATTTTTATCAAAAATATAACATTTCTTATTCTTAATAAAAAATGAATAACCTTCATCATCCAAAACAGATACTGAAATAAGATTCCTACTCATAGTAGGAACATAAAAGCAATTGTTCAAAATTAACAAAAACCCATTGGGCATAACAAGTTCATAAGTTCCTACAGCTATAGCAGCAACTCTTGCTCTATTGCCAACACATAGGTCCACTACGCCCTTCTTCAACATCCTACTCCTTTTGAGTCCCTGCATATTTGTACAAATATGAGATCCACATCCGGTATCTAATACCCAGGAAGAAGGAATAGATAAATTAATTTCTATAACATAAATACCTGAAGATGTAGTCGCACTACCCTTCAATAACTCATCAAAATAGAGTTGACAATTTCTCTTCCAATGCCCAGGCTTGTTGCAATGGAAACAAGTCCCTTCCTTAGGAACTTTAGCCTTAGGTTCAGGTTTTGGTTTAGCTTGTCCCTTGGACCCTTTAGCACCTTTTGCCTTACCCTTGCCTTTAGTATCTTTGGCTTTCTTTTTCATTTGTTTAATATTGACATTCAATATTTGGGTAGGCTTTTTGATATTCCCCTCAGCAGTTTTGAGCATACCATGTAGCTCAGGAATGGATTTCTCCATGTCATTCATGTTATAGTTCATGACAAACTGTGAGAAACTGCTAGGCAATGAATGTAGGATCAAATCCGTGGAGAGTTCTAAACTCAGGGGATATCCAAGTCTAGCAAGGTGATCTAGATAGCCTTTCATCTTCAAAACATGAGCACTAACAGATTCACCTTCAAACATTTTGCAGTCAAATAATGCAACAGCGGTGTCAAACCTATCTTACCTAGCCTGTTGTTGGAAAGCTTGTTTGAGATGCACACTCATCTCATAAGCCTCTAAGTGTTCCAGATCCTTTTGAAGTCCTGGACACATAGTAGCCAACATAAGACATCCTATGTCATTGGAATCATCCACATGCTTCTTATGCTTACTCTTAGCAGCATTAGAAGCATCAGCAGGAGGTGGGTCAGGGACAGCTTCATCAAGCACGTAGGACTTTTTCTCTTGTTTGAGAACAATTCTCAGGTTCCTAAACCAGTCAACAAAATTAGTCCCACATTCTTTCAGTTTTTCCTTCTCAAGGATAGATCGCAGTGATAAGGTGGAATTGTTATTAGCATCCATCTGTTGATAAATATGCAAAGTCAAATTTTAATTAATAATGAGGTTAAAATTTTTTAAACTCCTACTAAAAATATAACCCTCTAAAGAAATATTTTAGTAGGCTAAGATCCGTATTTCACTTAATTCTAAACTCAGCTTTGGCGTGACGCTTAAAATCAAGTTATTTAGGTAGGTAACATCTTTACCAATTACATCTCATGTAACTCTTAGTAATTATGGAATATTGACATCATATGTCATAGCATGTTGAATTCCATCTAATGCCTTAGGCCCAAAACCATTTTGATAGCCTAATGAAGTCTAACCAGTTTTAAAACATATGAGTAGCACTATTACTCATCCTACTTAGCTAGGAATGTTTAAAGCATATTGCTTTGGCAATACCTACTTTAATACAATCTTAGTTTTGATAGGTGTTCAAAACATGGATGGCATTTAGACTTAAATTATTAAAGAGGGTTCAACTAAATTATTATCATGTCTTGCATTACATATCATTATATTTTAGCATCCTATATGCAAATATATAATTTATCACATAAGCATCATATACCAAATGACAAAATATGTAAACGTGACATAGCATGGCCAAACTAAATATGATCTTCAAGAGACCAAATGAAGATCATAAAGGCAACCCTAGGTGAAAAACCTATCTATTACAAAACTTGCAATATTACATATCTTCAAAACTTGAGCTTGTGCTTCCATCACCATGGAACCATCTTCTCCTTGGTATGAATCTCCATCACAAACATTGTAGCTTGAATCTTTATTTATTACAATAAAAGAAAATCTAACTACTAGTAAAATAAATTATAACAAAATAAACGACATGCAGGCCGTATTTACCCAAAATTAAGATATGAATAAACCAATCACATAGGTCATAAGGCCATGCTATGCACCATGCCAAGACATCAAACAAACATAACATATTCATCACCAACATGTTAAATAGAAACAAATATATTAACATTCTTAATGTCGTGGTAACGAACTATAGGGCGCGAACATACGGCGGTCCCGTTAAAACATTTTTCTTTGGCGAAACCCTAAAACAGAAACGTTAATCTCATTAACCTTCTTACTGTTTTATTTCGAATATGTACAACCCATTACAGAATCATTACCAAATGTTTATATCACATATAAACTTAATCATTTTCATCATATGAAAATCGTTTTAATTAACCAATCATATATACGTGATCATCTCATGAAAACAAAATTAAAAACACCAATCCTTTCTCATCATATGAAAAATGAATTAGGGTTTTACAGAAACGAAACCAAAAAACCAATCCTTTCTCATCATATGAAAAATGAATTAGGGTTTTATAGTTAACATGCCATACGAAATCAATATATCTCATGTAATCATATCAACATGGCATTTTCGACTTAAACGAAAACAACAAGTGTCTATGATACCACTGTTAGGAAATCAAGGAGATCACTGTAAACCAAAAACACGCAGCGGAAAAATTTTTTATCTCTGATTTTTGTTTTATTAGTTTTTGTTATAGATTTGTGTCCTGTTTATTATGATAATTATTGTTTTATTTAGGTATTTTGTTAGTTTAAATAGGTTTATTTAGTGTTTTTGTTAATTTTGGTAGTTTTAGTTTATTTCAGTGTTTATGTCGTTTTTGATCTAGTTTTTAGTATGGTGTTTATGTTTTATTGGTTATTGTTTATTTACTTTTTGTTTAAAGTTTGTTTGAAGTTTTGTTTTAGGTTAAAAAGCCAAGGAACCAATACTGAAGGAAAAATGGACAGTAGCTGACACATGCAGAGGACACGGCCAAGTCACTGGCCGTGTCCCATATCAAACTAAGGAGAAGACTAAGACGCAGTAGCTGACACAGGCAGAGAACACGGCCAAGTCATTGGCCGTGTCCCATACCAAGTTAAAGAAGAAGAGCAAGTCACAGAGAAGGACACAAGCAAGGGACACGGCCAAGTCACTGGCCGTGTCCCTCCAAAAAGGCTCCAACATGGCCAAGTCACTCCAACTTGGTCTTGTCTCACTTAGTTCCAAAGGAAAAGAAGATTAAAATTAAACAGAAGCAAACACAGGCAAGGAACACGGCCAAGTCACTGGCCGTGTCCCTCCAAAGACCACCAACAAGGCCAAGTCTCATCCAACTTGGCCGTGTCTCTCATGAACCAAAGACGTAGCGGATTTTTAAAGCGGAGAATTCATATAAAAGAGAAAAAGAAGCGAGGGTTGAGGGTGGTTGAGATTTTGAGAGTAGTTTGAGCCGTCAAGAGAGTTTAGGTTTTGATAACTTTGTTTTCTTTGATTTTTTATTACACTTTGGATTAAACTAACTTAGATTAGATTGTTCTAGCCATTGATACATCCTTCTTGCAAGATTTGAACAAGAGATTCTTCAGAAGCTTCAAGGAGTTTTTAATTTAGTTTTGTTCTTGAACTTTATCTCTTAATTTTCATTGGAATTGTATTTATGGATATTATCATGTCTAAATTGATTTCTTTGATTATTAATGAGATGAGTATGTTTGATAGCATTATGAACTAATTTGATCTAGTCTAGGGTTTGTATGGATCTACTATGATTGTATGAATTGGTTATTCTCTGAGCTAATAATTTCTTTAGCCTTTATTGAATGAATTATTGCTAATATATAATTGATTGGCCACCAATTATGTGTTTTAGGTATTAGATGATGGATTGAGAGATGAAGTCTAATGCTGGAATAATTCAATTAAGGACTTAGATGAATTAGAGATATAACCTATTAAAAAGATTATTTCAATTATAACAAAATTAGTTGAAAGAGGTTTGAATGCGAGAGCTTATTTCCTTGAGCTGTTTGAGATTTAATCTTTGAAATTAAATTTGTTAAGAGGAATAACCGTTCATACATATAAGTGGTAGAGAAGTGCAAACCCTAGACCTTCTTATTAAGTGAATCAAATCATCAGCTCAATTTACTTTTACTATTTTAAACTTCGATCAATTTGTCTTTATTAATTGTTAGCAATTTAAATTTTCTTCATTACTTGTTATTCATAATCTGATAATCAATTAACCACTTTAGCTTCCTTGTGAGACGACCTTGAGGCAATCACCTTTGCTACAGCTACCTCATATACTTGCGAGTGACGCTTTGTGGTAGAGTTAATTCGAGCTCAACAAGTTTTTGGCGCCGCTGCCGGGGAGGCTAATTGGCGTAATTGTTTATTAGTCTTAGATATTTTAGATTATTTTTCATTGTTTAATTTTGATTTTATTTTGTCTTTTGCTATTAATAATTTCTTTTTCTAGAAAATTTTGTTTATGCAAGGCAGGAGATCACTCGAAGGAGATCTACATCCATTTATTCCAGAAATTCAGAGAGTGAAAAGGAGCAGAGAAGAGTTTGAGCTCTACACCGGATTTGATACAGAGGAGGACACTTCTGAAGTTGAGTCAGATACTGCACAATCAGTTAACATGGGAGAAGAAAGGCAAAGAACCATGAGAGATTTTGCTAGACCTATCATTGGGACTTCTACATCTTGTATAAGGTTGACAGATGCAGCAAGAAATTATGAGTTGAAGAACATTCACTACAACATGCTGCCATCATTCTATGGAGTTCCAAATGAAGATCCTTTGAACTTTATTTGGGATTTCTACTCCACCCTCAACACTTTTCCATTGGGAGGATTAATAGAGGATCAGTTGAGGATGCGGTGTTTTCCATATACTTTGAAGGATAGGGCAAAGAGCTGGCTTATGATGTTGCCCAAAAACTCTTTGACAACTTGGGAGCAAGTTTATAATAAGTTCATGGGCAAGTTTTATTCACATTAAAAGACAGCTGAATTGAGAGGGAAGATTGCTACATTCTCTCAATTTGAAGGAGAACCATTTCATGAGGCTTGGGACAGATTTAAGATGCTATTGATCCAGTGTCCACATCATCATTACCCACTTCAACTTCTTAATCAATTTTTCTATGATGGTCTCACCACACAATTTCAGAACACTGTTGATAACGCAGCTGGGGGAGCTATGGGAGAGAAGATAGCTGATGAAACTTATGAGATCTTTGAGATGTTGGGAGCTAATTCTCAACAGAAAAGTGTAAGAGGAAGAAGTAAAGGGGTGAATCAATTAGAAGCCAATAGTGAAATGGTAAATCAGATAGCTGAGTTAACAAGGCAAGTGCAGATGTTGAATATGAAAAACAACATTTCTTCATCTACTCAAGAAGTGTATGGAATCTATGGAACTTTAGGGCATGGAATGAACATTTGCCCCTCTGCATATGAATCATATGGGAATGAAGCTGAGCAAGTCAATGCCATGGGGGGATTTCAACCAAGAGCCAGGAATGATCCCTACTCAAATACCTATAATCGTGGTTGGTGGAATCATCCTAATTTTTCCTGGGCAACAAACAATTCTCAACAGCCTTTCCATTTTCTCCAGAGACAGAACCAACAGCAGGGCCAATCCTCAAATCAAGGGCAGTCTAAGGTAGAGAGCTTGGAGGAAAGTTTACAAGCTTTCATCAAAGTCAGTGGTCAAAATCAAGAGATGACTAATAAGAGGCTGGATTCATTAGAAGCATCTTTTAAAAAAGTGGAGACTCAAGTAGGACAACTTGCACAACAGATGCAGATTCAATAGAAAGGGAAATTTCCAAGTCAACCTGAGCAGGCACATTCAGTGACTGTTCTTAGAAGTGGTAAGGTAATTAATACTAATGTTGAAAATTACTCTGTGAATGTAGGTGACCAAGGGAACAAGAAGGAAAGAGAACCAGAGAACAAAGGTGCTGGAGATATATCAATGGAGAAGTCCCCTTCAGCAGATTTACATAAGGCAAGCAATCCATACCGGCCTCCTATACCATTCCCTAGCAGGTTGAAAGATGATAAAAAAGATACGCAATTTTCTAATATCTTCAACATGCTGTCTAAGGTAAGTATTAACTTACCCTTACTTGAAGCAGTAAAGAATATGCCGACTTATGCAAAATTCTTCAAAGAGCTGATCACTAAGAAAAAGAGGTATGAGCCGAATAAAAAGGTGATAGTTTCAGAGGTAGCTAGTGCTGTTCTGCAACATAAACTACCTCCCAAGCTAAAGGATCCTGGTAGCTTTATAATTCAAATGACCATGTGGAATGGAAAGGGGACTGATGGCATGTGTGATCTAGGAGCTAGTGTGAATTTGATGCCTTATTCTGTGTATAAAGAATTAGAACTAGGGGCACTTAAACCAACCAAAATGATGTTGCAATTAGTTGATAGATCTCTTAGATTCCCGAAAGGGGTTATAGAAGATGTGTTAGTTAAGGTTGGAGGGTTGATAGTACCTATGGATTTCATTGTTCTTGACATGGAAGGAAGTAACCCTGCACCATCAGCACACACCATTTTGCTGGGTAGGTCTTTCATGGCTACTACCAACACCTTAATAGATGTTAAGAATGGTAAATTATCAATGACTGTCTTGGGACAGAAAATTGAATTTTCTATTTTTAATACTTCTCCCATTCCTACAACTGCTTTATATGAGGAATGTTCTTTAATTAATAGTGTTGAAGCAGTTGTTTCAGATGTTGTGTTGCAGACAGACTCCCCAGATAAATTGGAGCTGACACTGACTTTAGAAGAGGGGGCTAAATCAATGAGGGAGACCCAAAGGTGCTTTAACCCAAAGGCATATGAGAGCTCGAGAGTTTACAAGGATCGCACTAAGGCACTTCATGACAGATTTATTGTGCGAAAGACATTGAGTTCAGGTATGAAAGTTCTACTTGTTAATTCTCGACTCCGGTCTATTTCCAGGTAAATTCAAGTCTCGATGGAGTGGTCCTTTCGAGGTAATTAAGGTATGTCCTTCTGGTGCCATTGAATTGCTTAACTCTCGAATCAATAAGATTTTTAAAGTAAATGGACAGAGAGTTAAACCATATAAAGAAGGATTTCAGGAAGTGAGGATCATTGGCAGCACTTTGATCCATGATCCATAAGTCTTGCATGATGTCCAGCTATATGACATTAAAGAAGCACTAAATGGGAGGCAACCCATCGGTTTGCATTTCTTGTTCATAGTTGTAATTTTAAATTCAGCAAGTTTTGATTTTATGTTTAGTCTAAATAAATGGAATGGGTGCTTTGATCAGTTTTTATCTTTCTAATGTGTTTCAAGGTTGATAGGAGAAGAGGTTTGCAATTTCTTTGATAATTGGTGATATAAAATAAAATAAAATAAAATAAAAAGTTAAAAAGTAGCAGAAGGAGACACGGCCAAGGAACTTGGCCGTGTCCCTTGGCCGTGTCACATGGGACACAACCAAGCCTCATGAAAACTCTCTTATTTTGTTTTGTTTTTGCTAATTATCACAGTGAGTGACACGCCCAAGGAACTTGGCCGTGTCCCTTGGCCGTGTCATTTGGACACGGCCAAACCTCACCAATTTGCTCTTTGATTTTTTATTTTGCACCTCTACTTCCAGTAGCAGACACGCCCATGGGACACGGCCAAGTCATTGGCCGTATCCCTCAAAAAGCATATGACACGGCCGTGTTAACCCTAACTTGGCCGTGTCTCTCACTTTTTTACTTTCAAAAACACGATTCTTTCACCTTTTTCCTCATTCAGTCCCTAGTTTCCTGTTTTTTCATCTCTCTCGCTCTCTCATTCTCTCTCTCTTGCAAACTCCATTCTTTGTGATTCCAAGCTCCAAATCCTCCATTAAACCTCAAATTTTTTCACCAAAACTAGAAATAATCCATTAAAACTTCTTCTTTTCTCATAAAAGTTTGATTTGATCAAGTTTTGGTGTTAAATTTTTCAGATTTCTCAAGATGCCAAGAACAAAGATAGTTTCACACCGCAAGAAGAAGAGGCCTACAACCGAAGGAGCTTCTTCCTCTTCATCAATTTCATCTTTAAAGAGAGCAAATCTTTTGGCTCGGGCTTTTTTCCCGACAAGGTATGTTAATGATGAATCTCTTGATGCTCTACAAATTAGGACTAATTTTTATCGTTATGTGCAAATTCTTGGGTGGGAGAATCTAGTCTCCTTGCGACCTTTACAGTTTGAGGAGCTGACTTTGGAATTTCTGACATCTCTTAAGGTTGAAAGAGATGATAAGAAAATCTGCACTAGAATGAGTTTTAAATTACTGGGTAAATCATTTGTGCTTAATATTGAACAATTGAATGCTATATATGGTTTCCATCAGCATGGGGAAAGGTCGGTACCTAAAGAATTTAAACAACAATTTGCTTGGGGAGCATTAGGCTCGGGGACCTATGTGGCCAAATCGGCCAAGGCATCTAAATTAAGAAATTCCGCTTTGAGGTATTTGCATCGTTTCATGTCTTGAGGATTCTTTGCTCGGAAAGAGAACCCGGGTGTGGTGGAATTGAGTGAGCTATTTTTCCTGGATTGTGCTTGTAATGCAATGCCTGTTAGTGCCGGCTATTGGTTAGCCGATATTTTTGATACTGTGGCTAATAAAAGGAAGGGGGCAATTTGTGTTGGAGGGTTGATTACCACATTAGCAGTAGCCCTTGTTGAGGATTTTGACCCGAGTACTAGTCGCATGACTAGAATTTCGGGTAATGACTCTTTGGATTTAGCTACACTAGAGAAGATGCATATGGTGGTGCACAGAAAAGGAGCTTATATGATGGCTTCAACTGAGCCAGAGGCACCGGGGGACAGGCAGAAGAGAGCACGGGTCCAAGAAGAGTCTGACTCGGATTCTCTTGATCTAGATGAGGATGCTCCGGTCTCGGAACATCAAGAGGTGCTTATTAGGATTGAGGCCTTGGAGGGAAAGGTAGATCGACTGGAGGGCAAGTTGGACCATAACCATGCTGAGGTCTTGCAGTAGTTGGAACAGATTAATAGCAACCTTGCAAAGATTTTGAGTCTACACCCCTCGGCTGCATCATCTTCACACCAGCCTTTTCCATAGATTTTGAGTTCCCTGCTTTATTTTGTTTAGTGTATTTTTGTTATTATTTTTCATTTTTGTTTTTCATGTTAACATTTTATATTTGGATATTTTATTTTCATATATTGTACTTTTGTTTTTGAACTTTTGTGTCTGTGATGAAAAGTTAGGGTTTTGCCTCACCAGGGTACGATGGAAGACAGGTTGTCCTTTAACTCTTTTTCTTTATTATTATTGCTTCCATTGAGGACAATGTAAATTCTAAAGTGTGGGGTAATCTTTAAGCTTTTCTTTAATTTTTGTTTTGTTTATTGTGTTTGTTGTGCATGGCATAATTGTTGAAATCTTATTGATCTTTTCTGTGATTTTAGCATTATAGTTGAAACTTTAGTATCAGCATAGAGATTAGCATTTGAATTCATTCAGGATCAATTTTCACATTCTGCAATTTATGTCATATAAATCTTTATGAACCCACCTTTGTGAGTTTTAAGCCTTATAGATTAAATGATTGATTTTCTTTTCTTAAGTGTGCACCTTCATGATTTTGCATCTCTAGAGTTTGCTTTTGCATACTAATTGAACTTGTAACACCCCGATACCCTATATAAGTACTATGCGTATACCTAGTATACATACAGTAAATATATAAAGTATAAGGATGTCACTTTTCGTTACCTTTTAAAAACCTGTAACAGAGTTCAAACCATAATACATTAATTTAAATAACATTTACAAAATCATTATCTTTATTAAAACTTAATTTATACATATAAATACTCTCTCGTCAGAAATACATCATAATTAAAATTTATACATGTATGCATTACCCTCTAGTTGGTCTCGACAAACTTTACTCTTCTTGTGGCATAACAAAAGACTTCATATCTTCCATCTATATACCTGCGCGAATAAACACCCGCGCTAAGCCCGAGAGCTTAGTAGTCCAAATATAAAATATAAACATATAGTATAGAAGTATTGATATATAATGATACATCGATTCAACATATAATTAGTTCTTATCATATCTTCTTTTCTTTTTAATTTTATCTTCAATATATCCTAGCTAATTTCATATATGATGTATATATATACATAATATTATCACCAACCCCAATGCATCACCAATACTCAAAACCAATATATTAATACCCCTACATTATATATATACCACACCAACCATTATTGCAATACACACTTTACATATCATACCAATTATTATTGCAATACACACATTACATATCATACACTCATTATTGCAATACACACATTACACATCATATCACTCATTATTGCAATACACAATTTACATATCATACAAATCATAAATCATATTTCCAATAAAGACAACCTTTATCATCAACCACAATTCATTTACATATTACACTTAATAACATTATATTATTCACAATTCACCAAGCATAAATCATTATTAATACTCACAATCAATATTTCAATACTTTCATTTCACATTGACAATAAAGACAGACTCGGGCCCAAAACACTAATATGTTATTCAAAGTTCAGAGTTACTGCTTTGGTTCATAGTCACAATCATCACGCCCGTAGGCAATGTATATACATGTATCTCTATCCATGGATAGTGTAACAGACCCAGTCTCTTGGACCATCAACTCAACACATATGAGGAGATCCTCAACCCGGCAAGACTGTTACAAATCATATATCTCATATTCACAATTTTCATAGTGTAACAGACCCAGTCTCTTGGACCATCAACTCAACACATATGAGGAGATCCTCAACCCGGCAAGACTGTTACCTTTCATCATTTCTTAGGCATGCCACCCAAATCCAGAACTCTGAAACTGAATAACATATTAAACAAACAATTCATTTATTATTTCATTATCAATCTCATCATCAATTAGGCCAACATGCCTTATCTCTTTCAATTGAATTATCATAGCCAATCACAATGGCTTCATATCATATCATATCTCAATCCATATGATACATATAGCATCATTGATATCACATTTCAAAGTATATTATTCATATAATACATTGCCATACACAAGATTCACAATGCATATAACATAACATTTTCTCACTTCTCAAAACACATTAACATCATTCATTACTAGAGCATTTGTCATAACAAATTGCACATACCTTAAGAATGATCCTCATTTCTTCCTACCTTTCCCATTTCATATTTCATCCTTTATATATATTCTTCATTTACATTCACAATATAATAGCTTATTTAACACTTTCATCCCAATGTGTTAATGTTCAAAGACATATAAGGATATACAATCAAATAGGGTTTATGCTTACCTTGTTAATGATCTTCACATCCTTCACATCATTCAATCATCACCTTAGTCCAATTATGTTAACAATATAATAGATCACTTAACACATTTGCAAACAAATGTGTTAAGCCTCAAATTATGTAATTAAATACAATCATATGTATTGGTACTTACCTCAAGAACTAGTCCCATCAATCTATACATTTCTTTTCTTTCCAAGAATTCTCCACATTTAGGTTAATGCAATCCAATCTCTTCAAAACCTTTGAGGGACACGGGCAGCACCACTTGAGGGACACGGTTAGGGCAATTCAACCTCTTCACAATCTAATCCAAAAGGAATATTAGCAAAATGACCATATGAATAGTACATTCTGGTTTAAGACTCCATTTTATCCTTATTTTGAAAAATTGTATAAAATAATCTACTAGACTAAAAATTCTAAAATTTTTACAGAATTTAGTTTTGTATCTTAAAATCATTCCTTTAAAATTTCAGATCAAACTGAACACAAAATCTTGGTCAAATAGTTCACCTAACCAGTCTGCCCCAATTGCCCTACATCCTGGTAGCAGTTCTGAACTTTGTGAATTCCATAAATCAAATTCAATCAACGTGGTTCCAAATTATTTTTCTCAAATACTAGACTCACTAAGCAACAACATATCCAAAATTCAATTGGATATGATTTTTCTACATTTTATTAAAAATCCCGAAATATAGCTGTCTCAGTTAAGGTACCTGCTGGAACAGGTCTAATAAAAATAATCTTTCTAAACTCATAACCATTCCAAAATCGAATCAACATATTTTTCAGTCATTCTAGACTCATAGAGGCACAACATATCAAAACTTCACTTCAAGAACATTTTTCTATAATTAATTAAAAATCATACAAGTCACAGCCTTTACTAATTGTAAAACAGAAAAAAAAATTCACTAAACACAACTCTTACTCTTCCATCACCAACACCAACCTAGCTTCTTATCTTTAATTCCATTTCAACACTTTTACACACACCATACACAAACACACTCCATCAAACTCAAACAAAATTCCAAATAGAACAAGAGAAATCAAGAGAAAACTTACCTTAAATGAAGAAATTCCACAAATCTCTAACCAAAACACTTGATTCCTTCTTCAATTTGATTATAGAACTTCAAACACCTCCCTAGCTCTTTCTCTTCTTCAATGGCCGGCCTCTTCAAGAAAGAAAGAAGAAAATACCAACAAGTCAACCACTTTTCTTCTTTTAATCTCCACCATGCAACTTAACCAAAGAAAATTACCTCCATGCCCTTCATCCATTTAATTAATCTTTTGTCTCATATATACCCATATATATAATTTCACATGCCACAAATAAATATCATCTTGTATTGACCAACCCTTTTGACCAATGTATATGTTAGTTATACAACCATATAAACAACATATACACTTCTCTCTACACCCTCTTTTCTTCTCAAAACACAAATACCTATACATTCTTTTCCCAACTTCTTTTTTTTTCTTGTAATTTAACACATATATTCAATCCAATATATAACAATAACATAATCAAAACTTTTAAGGTATACATGAGGATATTACAGAACTCACATTATGATTTAATCTTAAGTTTTAAAATGATGAAGGCAAATTAGGTTAGCCCTTTAGCTTAAAAAGACCTCCCTTAATATTGATTTCCTTACTGAGCCAAGTTGAGCCTTTGACCTTTTCTTGTTTGATCAACACAATTCTCAACTTAACATGTTCTTATTTTCATCATACCTGCATTAAGGAATGGAGTTTTATGATATGACAATAGGGTGGTTTATTTCAAAGTGTGGGGTAAGCAAAAAAAAAAAATTGGTATTGCTATTTGGGGTTGAAATGCATACTTTGCATATTGTATTTGATTAAGAGTTGATTATTCTTTTCCTCTACATTTTAGGCTAGATGTTTTATCAACGTTATATTTTGTATATATATGTGTATTTAAAAAAAAATAATTATATATGATAAAAAAAAGAGAGAAAATAAAAGAAAAGTTATATATATACAAAATTCATATATGTTCTAGCATTGGTCATCAAAAGAGGAATGTCGACTCATGTATTTTTTTTTAAGTATGCAAGTATATGAAAGTATTAAGGGTTGGTGAGTATGCTATTTGAAGGAGTTATGAGTTTCTTAGCAAGAGTAGTGTCTAATTTAGATACTCCATTTCTTGATGCTCCAACCTAAATGTCTTTTCTCACACCTTTACCTTAGCCTCATTACATCCAAATGAAAGACCTTCAGATTATTTCTTGAGAAAATCAGTGAGAGAGATTGGATAATTAAGCAAGTTTATGGTAGCATGCAGTCATGTGTGGTTTGAGTGAATTAACCTTTAAAATAGAGTGAAACACTTAGAAGAGAGATAAGGTTTGTACGTCTGGATTAATGAATGAGTTAAGAAAATCTTGATTGAAGGAAATTGCAAATATTTATGGCTGAGTCTTAAAGGATTTCAACTTATATGCTGGAATTATAGTTAAGGTTGTTTGAGTTTTTAATTTATGTCATGTGAATTTGCTTAAGGACAAGCAAAGTTTTAAGTGTGGGGTAGTTGTTTTATTAGTTTTTGTTATAGATTTATGTCATGTTTATTATGATAATTATTGTTTTATTTAGGTATTTTGTTAGTTTAAATCGGTTTATTTAGTGTTTTTGTTAATTTTGGTAGTTTTAGTTTATTTCAGTGTTTATGTCGTTTTTGATATAGTTTTTAGTATGTTGTTTATGTTTTGTTGGTTATTGTTTATTTAATTTTTGTTTAAAGTTTGTTTGAAGTTTTGTTTTAGGTTAAAAAGTTAAGGAACAAAGACTGAAGGAAAAATGGACAGTAGCTGACACATGCAGAGGACACGGCCAAGTCACTGGCCGTGTCCCATATCAAACTAAAGAGAAGACTAAGACATAGTAGCTGACACAGGCAGAGGACACGGCCAAGTCATTGGCCGTGTCCCATACCAAGTTAAAGAAGAAGAGCAAGTCACAGAGAAGGACACAAGCAAGGGACACAGCCAAGTCACTCGCCGTGTCTCTCCAAAAAGGCTCCAACACGGCCAAGTCACTCCAACTTGGCCGTGTCTCACTTAGTTCCAAAGGAAAAGAAGATTAAAATTAAACAAAAGCAAACACAGGCAAGGGACACGGCCAAGTCACTGGCCGTGCCCCTCTAAAGACCACCAACACGGCCAAGTCTCATCCAACTTGGCCTTGTCTCTCATGAACCAAAGACGTAGCGGATTTTTAAAGCGGAGAATTCATATAAAAGAGAAAAAGAAGCGAGGGTTGAGGGTGGTTGAGATTTTGAGAGCAGATTGAGCCGTCAAGAGAGTTTAGGTTTTGATAACTTTGTTTTCTTTGATTTTTTATTACACTTTGGATTAAACTAACTTAGATTAGATTGTTCTAGCCATTGATACATCCTTCTTGCAAGATTTGAACAAGAGATTCTTCAGAAGCTTCAAGGAGTTTGTAATTTGGTTTTGTTCTTGAACTTTATCTCTTAATTTTCATTGGAATTGTATTTATGGATATTATCATGTCTAAATTGATTTCTTTGATTATTAATGAGATGAGTATGTTTGATAGCATTATGAACTAATTTGATCTAGTCTAGGGTTTGTATGGATCTACTATGATTGTATGAATTGGTTATTCTCAGAGCTAATAATTTCTTTAGCCTTTATTGAATGAATTATTGCTAATATATAATTGATTGGCCACCAATTATGTGTTTTAGGTATTAGATGATGGATTGAGAGATGAAGTCTAATGCTGGAACAATTCAATTAAGGACTTAGATGAATTAGAGATATAACCTATTAAAAAGATTATTTCAATTATAACAAAATTAGTTGAAAGAGGTTTGAATGCGAGAGCTTATTTCCTTGACTCGATTAATTGAGTTGTTTGAGATTTAATCTTTGAAATTAAATTAGTTAAGAGGAATAACCGTTCATACATATAAGTGGTAGAGAAGTGCAAACCCTAGACCTTCTTATTAAGTGAATCAAATCATCAGCTCAATTTACTTTTACTATTTTAAACTTCGATCAATCTGTCTTTATTAATTGTTAGCAATTTAAATTTTCTTCATTACTTTTTATTCATAATCTGATAATCAATTAACCACTTTAGCTTCCTTGTGAGACGACCTTGGGGCGATCACCTTTGCTACAGCTACCTCGTATACTTGCGAGTGACGCTTTGTGGTAGCGTTAATTTGAGCGCAACAATTTCCCACCAGGATCCATGCTGTTCATTTAATTCAACGAAAGTGTTCAAAGAACTAACCTGTTAATGATTCGAAATCACAGTTTGGAAGAGATGCCTCGATCGTGAAACACCCTCTATCGCGCATCCACACGAATGCTACCGTTTGGAGTGCTAGCTCTCTGCAACGGCGAAGGCTGGAAAAATGTTTTCTCTAAAATGTATTAGGGTTCCTTTTTTTCGTTCTCTTTCATTTTCTAATGTTACCTCTAAGAAGACTTAACGTTTGAAGTGAATATAATCACTCCAGAATCCAATTCGAAATTGGATAAGGTAAGTCAAAATCAGAATCCAAATCTAAAATGATTCTGAATATATTATCTAATAATATATAAAAAAAATTGAAAATAATAATAATAATAATAAATATTAATATTAATATCTAATATTAATATTATTAATATTATATCCAGCCCAAAGCGCATTCTTGTGTGTGACCCGATAGGCCCATATTAATTGGCAGTCAATTTAATCTCTATTAAACCAACAAGTCGTAATTGACCTCTAGCAAGGCATTACAACTACCCAATTAATATAAGGAATGTCCAATTTGCCTAATAATAGTACATGCATTAATCCCTTTGTCACACGATATCTAGCTTGAACATAAGTCATGGTCAACGTCATACTTATATTGTCCAAACTTATGATTACTCGATCTCCAAGTAGACTGATAAAAAAAACAAATGAAATTGATCACACTATCAATTCATTTGAGCACGACCATGCATTTCACAGTCTCACTTATCGAGGGGCCCAAAAGATATCTCTCTCAAAGAGAGGGACAAATTCTATCTTGATTGTTCATTATCCTCTACATAATTTCTATCATATATAATCATAACCTTTATTACAATCCAGTTATGGATAATGTTTGATCATGTCAAAATATAATAGTCCTTATATTGAAAACTATGACAATCTCAAGTCAAAGAATTAATACATAACTATCATGAGATTTACTTATGACACTAACCCATGTAGTAATCTCATGATGGGTCTATCCAATACATTGTTCTCTAACAAGTATCTATGAAATTGATTTGTATCACTATACACATAACCATCTGATGATTATCAAATCAATGTTCATACTGGTTAAGAATTATTTTTTTTATCTCTATAACAATAATAAACCAGGGACAAATATCAAAATTGTCACTACAAAAATATTCGGCATTTGCGACGGATATCTGCGATGGATTTGCGACGGAAGGACAAGTTAGAGGAATTTTGAGAAATTGGTCGTAAATCGGTTGCAAATCCATAGTAAATTTGCGACGAAAATCATTCCGTCGCAAATAATCGTCGCAAAAGTTGGCGTAGATACTTGGCGGGAGAGAGACCCGCGTATATTTTTTCGCGAAAATTTTTTCCGTCGCAGATCGGTTGTAGAAAACACTAAAAAAAAGCAATTTGCAACGGAGATCTGCTACCGTCTATTGCCGTCGCAAATTTCACTACAAAAATATTCGGCATTTGTGACAGAAATCTGCAACGGACCAGTTTTCGTCACAAATTTGCCACGAATATGCAACACATTTGCGATGGAAAGACAAGTTAGAGGAATTTTGAAACATCCGTCGCAAATCTGTTGCAGATCCGTAGCAAATTTGCGACGAAAAAGTTTTGCGGAAAATTTTTACCGTCTCAGATTGGTCGCAGATTCATTGCAAATTTGCTACCCATTTGCTACGAATTTGCAACGGAAATAAGATTTGACATATATATATGTATCCGTTGCAAATTAAAAATAAAATTAAATATTTAATATTTTAATAAAATTTAAATTTTATCATTTTATATTATTTATTAAATTATAAAAATATATTAAATTTCTTACATATATTTTATTTTAATTATTGAATCTATTAATTTATTTAAAAAATTTTATTAAATTAAATTTTATAAAAATATTATTTTAAATTAAAATATTAATTTATTAAATTCATAATTAAATTATAAAATTATAATATTGATATAAATATTTAATTATAAAATTCTAAATATCTATTAAGTATGCAAAAAAAAATTCATCTTATTTTTTCAAAGAAATTTGAACTGTTTATTTCTTTCTATACATGACAGCAAAGTTGAGACAAAAATCTGATAAAAATGATTTGACTAAAATGACTTGTAATGTTCACCTTAACACAAAAAGAAAAGAATTCTTATAATGGGACAAAAGTACCCCCATTTAATTACGAGCAAATGCCAATGAGCACGAAAGAAAAGAGGTTAGTTTCGTCATCTCACTTGAAACTAGAACAAATTCGAGTTTAGCGGTTACTGAAATTTGAATTACGTTGGGTCGGGGGTTTAGGATTTTCAAATATTTGTTTTTCTGACTCCATTTGAGCCGAGAGCTCTTACCCAAGCTTTTGGGAGGGAAAACCATAAGAAACCAATTCAAACTCACAAGTACTCTCTCTCTCTCTCAAGAGTTGCATACAAATGTGATGTCAATCGGAAATCTCTGTTTGCATTCTTAGAAAATTAAATAAATTAGGTATTCAATTTCTTTAAGCTACTGAAATTTAGCAGGTAATAGATTTTTGGGTTGTTCTTTTATATTTTCCTTTCATTTCCTGAGTTTTTCTTGGAAAAGCTGACGCATAATCTTTTATCATATGAACATATATACACATTGTTTCAAATCTTATAATCTTTTTTCGTTTGTTTATTTTTGTCATAATACTCTTGTTTTTATCTAATTGACAATTATTTGGGCTCCAAAGTTGTTAAATTTATTATAAGATCTGATTCTTCTTTTTTTTTCTCTCTTTTTTTCCCACAGAATTTTCAGTTTTCAAAAGTTTAGAGATGCTGGATTTGAAGGACAACCAATTCGCTGGATGTATTCCTGAACAAATCTGGGCTCCACCTAATCTAAAAGCATTATCTTTATCTAGAAACAATTTCAATTGCTCCTTGCCAAATCAAAGTAAGTATTAATTATATGCAGGGGAATGGGACACTTAGGACTCAAAATCATTAGATCCATCATACCCAGATGTCTGCAGACTTGAAAAGTTTTTTAGTATTAATGGAAGCCGAATTTACTGAAAAGAAAATCACTAATTAACCTTTTTTTTTTCAAATTTCACTCATACTGTATTCAAATTTGTAATCTTGAAAAATATTTTACTACATTGGCAAAACTTAATTAAATAAACCAGAAAGTATTTCCTATAACATGACAGTCTTAGAGATGATATGAGTATCATTGAGCTTAAAGATTGTTGTTTTAACAGGTTTTCGTGGCTTGGAGAGACTTGAAGAATTAGATCTCAGCAACAACAATTTTGGAGGCAGTCTACCAATCATCCTCTACAACTTGACATTTATTAAATTCCTAGATCTGTCCGATAATCAATTCACAGGAAATATTTCAGAAGCTTGGCTAAGTAGCCTCAAATCTCTCCACTACATTGATCTTAGCTACAATCAATTCCATGGTTCATTTTCTTTCCATTTGTTTGCTAACCATTCCAGTCTTGAGGTGGTTCTATTAGTGGAAAACAAAATTGAAGTTGAGACTCGTAAATTTTCTGGTTTGGTTCCATCATTTCAGCTAAAGGATCTTGTCCTGCAAAATTGCCAACTAGACAGTCTTGATTTTCTCTTTCATCAGTCCACATTGAAAATCGTCGACTTGTCTCACAACAAAATAAAAGGAAGGTTTCCCAATTGGTTACTTGAGAACAACACAGGACTCGAATATTTAAATCTTCATAATAACAGTTTCAATGGACATATCCAAGAAATTAGAGGAAACAATAAGCTTGATAACCTCAGGTATCTCAATTATCTTGATCTAATGTAAAGTAATGTCACTTTGCTAAGCAGCAAATATGTAAGTTTTTTCTAACTTTGAGCTTCTGATTCCATGGCCAACGCGCTTTGGCGGGTCATTAATATTATGTATAAGCTTCTGATTTCATACATAATTCTAAATTTTTTTTCAGTTGTCAAGGCATCTGCTAACGGCTTACAGTTATGGTGCCCCAAAATTTGAGTCTGGAATTTATACTGTCCACAGTGATGTTTACAGCTTTGGAGTTGTCATGTTAGAACTCTTAACAGGCCGAAAATCCCATGACAGGTAAAAACAAGCAGGTTTTATTTGTCATTATATGCCAAATTTTCTTTCTAGCAGTACATATTTTGGTCTAATTTTTGTAGGACGCGAAATCGAGGGGAGCAATTCTTGGTGAGATGGGCTATTCCCCAGCTTCATGACATTGATGCATTATCCAGGATGGTTGATCCTTCTATTAATGGACAGTATCCCGCTAAATCACTAACTCACTTTGCTGATATTATTTCTCGGTGTGTTCAGGTGAGAATTTCACTCTCTTTTCTTTTTGTGTTTTGTCATCCTTTTTATCAGTCTGTTTAGATATTTTCTAATGAATTGGTTACTGAGTTCCATGTCAGCGTGGTGCATTAGTTTTGAAATTGAGGGCCATGATAGCTACTAGTGTGCAGACAAACAAATGATTGTTACTAATGAATCATACAACAAATTATAATGTAATAAATTGCTAGGGCAGAGTGTGTCCAACAGGCAAATCATAGAGATGCTTTAGCAAATGCGCATGAGGGTTGAGCAAACTGATGAACATTGAAATGCAATTCATTATAATGCAAGTGGTTGCTAGTTACAGTCTATATTTCATGCCATTTTTATTTGCTATTTGTTGGTAGAGTATTGAAAACGAGAAATTTCATGTAGGATAGGAACTCCATTACATATCTATTTAGAATCGCATTTTTAACCTCAAGTATGTCTTGCAGACTCAACCAAAATTTAGGCCTCCAACGTCTGAAGTTGTTCAGGATCTGAAAGACGTGATAAGGAGAGAACGCCCTAGCACTATAATTTAATATTGAAGATCTATATTGTTATTTTCAAGATAGATTATTTATAGTAGTGCTCTTAACACTTGTATAGTTAAATTGTAAAATATTTTATTCTATTGAAGATTAATAAAAGAATTATTTTTATCAATGTAATTAGTATTTTTTTAGATTGTGTTTAAATGTTCCAAATGTATTTATAAAGTTCTCATAAAATTAATTGATAATACAAATAGTTCCAATAAAAATCAATATTAAATTACTACGGATTTGCTACGAATCTGTGATGGATATTTGAAATCTATGACGGAATCTGCGACAGATACTGCGACGACAATCTGCGATGAAATTTATGACGACAATATGCGACGGAATCTGCGACGGCTGCCCTTTACCCGCGAAAATTTAAGCGCGAGATTTGTGTTGCGCTCGGATTAAGTACTACTACAAAGCGTCACTCGCAAGTATACGAGGTAGCTGTAGCAAAGGTGATCACCCCAAGGTCGTTTCCCCAAGAAGGTGTGGTTCGTAATAGCTTGATTGACAAGTATTTAAATGCGAAAGTGTTTGTTGTATGAAATGTGCAAGATTAATTTAAACCTAAAATTAACGTGCGTAGAGAGTAATGTGTGTGGGTGTACAAGATCAAATCGATTCTTGGGAAGGTGCCTATGGTCATAGGTCCATTCAATCAAAGCTCAATTCTCAATTGTCCATTAACATAACCTTGTAAATTAATTTGTTCCTTAAGATTAATTAGTCAATTACCAATCCATTAGTTCTCACATTCATGAATTAACAATGACCAATTCTTTTACATTGCCAAATTAACGAAACCCTAGAACTTATATTTCTAATTCATTCATAGGGTGGTCGATTATATAGTTCCGATATCGGATTTCACCTCTCGGTCCGTCATCCAATATTCAAAGATTAATAGGTAGCTAATCTATCAACCTAGCATTTAATGCAATACAATCAACCAATCAACAAGGAACATCAATGTAGATATCAAATCAAGACATTCAACCAAATATATTACAAACCCTAAACATGGGTATTTAGCTCAACATCATCAATTTATAACATTCATTCAACTCAATATAACACAAATACAAATTGTTCATTGCAATATCAATCTCTTAATACGACAACAACAATAGAAATGAATTAAAAGAGAGAATAGAAAAACCACTTGTGAAGATGCCAAGAGTAGGATTGCTAGTCTTCCTCCTAGCTCCACTTGATGTATTTGATGAAGAACTCAAGCCCTCTTCAATGGTTGATTCCCCTTTGCAATGTGGAATGGAGCTTTCTCAAGTCACCAAACCTTTGGATGGAGCTTTCTCAAGTCACCAACTCTTCAATTGATTTTGCCTTTGGAAGATGGAATGGAGCTTTCTCAAGTCACCACTCCCTTCAATGAAGCTTCTTCAACCTTTGAGAAATTGTAACCCAATTTATCCCAAAGAACCTTAAAGATCCTATCAATGGAAGATGGAGAAGGTGGAGAGGATGGAAATGGAGGTTTGGAGGTGAAGGGACAAGGGAGAGTGTCACTCTCTCCCTCTCCCACGTTTCTTGCAGAAATTTGGCTCCAAGAAGCCAAGAACTCCCTCCATTTTCCTCCACCTCTCCTTTTAATTCATTCAAAAATCAACACCCATGCCTTCCAACTCATCCCATTTCCCTTTGTCCCCCACTTTTTCTTTGTTTTCTATTTCTTTTGGCAAGCAATAGTGTTTTGTCTCCCACTTTGTCCCCCACTTTGTTGAAAGAAATCAAATAATTTTGGTGTGACACGGCCAAGCCAAGAGTGTCTTGGCCGTGTCTCTTGGTCTCTTCCTTGAGCTGACATGGCCAAGCCAAGAGTGGCTTGGCTATGTCTCTTGATTTTTCATGGGACACGGCCGTGTCCATTGGGCGTGTCCCTCACTGGACCTTTCTTTTCTTTCTTTCTTCTCTTTGGTTGTGAGAGGTGACACGGCCAAGCCAGATGGAGCTTGGCCATGTCTCTTGATTTTCTTTCTTGGGACACGGCCAAGCTCCTGGCCGTGTCCCTCACTCTCTTTGATACAGTGTGAGACACGGCCAGAGGACACGGCCGTGTCATGTGACACGGCCAGTGTCTTGGCCGTGTCCCTTGACAGTGTCAATCTCTGCTTCTTTTCTTTCCTTCTTTGCTTGCTCTCTTATTCTTTGGTATGAATGGGACACGGCCAAGCCATTCTTGTCCTGGCCATGTCATGTGACATGGCCAAAGGCTTGGCCGTGTCACCTGGGTGTGTCTCTTCCTGTTGCTCCTTTCCTTCTCTTTCTTTGGCTTGTTCTTTGTTTTGTTCTTTGAATGAGACACGGCCAGAGGCTTGGCCATGTCTCTGGGTGTGTCTGCTTCTGCCTTGAATTTCTTTTGAGGGACATGGCCATGTCTTGCTTGGCTTGTCCATGTCTTGCTTGGTTCATGCTTTTCTTGCCCAGTTTTGATCTTCCAAGGGTGTTTTTCCACCTAAACCTAAAAACAACACTTAAAACAAAATTAAAACAAAAATCAATCAAAACATTAACTAAAACACACATAAAATCATACTAAAAACAAGTACAAAAATGAACTAAATAAATACCCCACATTTAACTCCTTGCTTGTCCCCAAGCAAGGCTAAAATCAAAACACAATAAACAAGATGAATTTTGTTAAGTTCAAGAGTTATAAAGATGCATCAAGACTTCCCTATCTTAAATCCGCAATCAATATCGAATCAAACAAAATCGACACTCATGAAATTAAGTGGCTTTCCATGCATAACCAATGTTATCACTCCCTTACCAACTCTTACAAGTGTTTGATCATGGTGGTGTTTACACTCATAACAATCAATGAAAGATTATTACCATAGGCTTGCTTATCAATCAAATCTCCACTACAAAATAACAATCAAACATCAATCAAAAGGTCTTTATTGGGTTGTAATGAGGCTAAGGTAAAGGCATGATTATTTAGGAAATGTGAGCTTAATCATTAAGTTCAAGAGCACTTCAAGAATGAAGTAACCAATCTATGAATAACTAACAATCCCAAAACACCTTCCTCTCATATACCCATTGACATTAAAGAGCTTTTCAAGGGAACTCACTTATTACATTTTGCAATAATACATTCCAACCCTTTCAACAAGAACAACAATTATTCTTATTATTATATATATATATATATATATATATATATATTTTTCTCTTTTTTTTTTTTGCTTTGCAATCTTAAACCTACTAAACTTAACCCCACACTTAATTCAACACAACACTCGGTCATAAACGTTCTTAAAATGCTCTTGACCTAATGAAAGGATAAGAGTTAAACAACAAGGTTCAAGCTAATGGTGTTGTGCAAAAGAAAGAAAAGAAAAATGAAATAGGCTCAAAATTGGCTAACTAAGGTTGAATATAGGGTTGGTCTTTTAAGCCAAAGTGGGTTCACCTAATTGCCTTAATCATCTTGATGCCAAATTGAAATTTTTATGTAATCTTAAAATGCATTTCAAAGCAAGTTCTAGTAATTCATCAATCAAAGATGTTTACCCACAAAAAGAATAATAAGTTGATGGCTTAATTCCTCACTAGGTTAATGGCAATGTAAGGAAAAACCAACAAAATTGACAATAAGTGCCAAATCTACTCAATTCTCCAAATCATGCTTCAAAAATTCAAAGGTCATCTATCAACAATTTTTATAACAATTGAACCCTTTTTTTTAAAATTCATTTATTCAATGAAAAACATTAACTAAACTTAAACAAAAACAAGTTAAAAGTAAAAACACAAAAAACAAAAGTAAAAACACAAAACACATAATGCACCCCACACTTAAAGATTCACATTGTCCTCAATGTGAGCATGCATACTACAGGGAGGGTTTAGATGAAACCTGATTTCCATCGTTCCCATATACGATGTGTAGGGCTCCTTCCACCCATAATGCAATTGGAGCCCAGGACTGAGAGGATGAACAATATGTAACTTTGAAATGCACCTGATGTACGGAAACCCTTAAATATTTTTCCTTGAAGGGAACATGTCTCAAAAGGACATGTGAAGGTCACCCCGGGGTTATCCTCCAGTGTTATAGGAACGTGGTAAAATCCTATTTCATTGTGCAGCATGGTTCTATCCATTGTATGCTCTTCTTCACCACCAAGAGTAGAGGAGATGATTTTTGGGAACTCTTTAAGTTCAACCAAGTTTGGTTGAATTACTTCTTCATTCACTTTAACAATGTCAATTCTCCTCTCAACAACCTCAACATCTAAAACTAGCTTACACTCCTCAATTTCTAAATTGGGCATTTCATGCTCTTCTTCTAAGGTCATAATCATCCCAATCTTATTTTCGCTTTTCTCCTTGGGAATGCATAATATAGTTGTTAGAAGGTTTCTTACCTTGCTCCTCTTCTTTTAGCCTACTTGGGAATGGAATTGAGTGCAAAGGATTCGGAGGTTCATACAAATGTGATGAAGTTGATGAGTCCAAATTCTCCTCCTCCTTTGATTGACTTTGTTTCACCATGTTGGGCAGCATTTCCTCACCATTGTCTTCTTGATTAGTTCCTGCATCAAAGGAATCACAAAAATTGATATATATCACCTGTTCACTCGTCAAATTTGTGATTACCTTGACTTGCTCCAATTGGCTAGGAAATTCCTCATTTTGTTGTGCTTGGAGTTGATGTGCCAGTTGCCCAACTTGCATTTCCACCCTCTTCAATGATTCTGCCAAAGAATCAAATCTCTCATTGCTCCCTTCCTGATTTTGTGTGCTAATTTGAAGGTAAGCATTCAAATCATCGTCCACTGTGGATTTCTCAAATTGATCATGGTTTTGTGAGCTAGTTTGAATGAAGGCATTCAAACTATCTTCCAAAGTGGGTTCCTTAAGGTGATTTTGATTTTGCATGCTAGTTTGAATGAAGGCATTCAAACTTTCTTCTAAGGTGGGTTCCTTAAGGTGATCTTGGTTTCGTGTGCTAGTTTGAATGAAGGCATTCAAACTATCTTCAAATGTGGGTGGCTTAAGGTACTCTTGATTTCAATATTGTTCTTGAGAGTAAGGATTTCTTTGGTAAGGTTGAAAAAAATTTTGAGGTGGAATGTGCAACTGATTTTCCCAAGAAAAATTTGGTTGGCTTCCCCAGCTGGGATTATAAGGATTGGAATATCTATCATTTCTTCCCATTTGCTGGAAACCATGGTAGTCATATTCTTCCTCTTGCCATTCTTGGTATTGTCCAAAACCCATGGAACACGTGTTTGCACTATGGCCTACATTGCCACATGCTGCGCGTGGCATAGGTGCTCTTCCTCTTGCATTTAGCACCTTAAGTTGATTTGTCAATTCTGCTAATTGCCATTCCATTTCAGAATCGTCGTTCCTATCGTAAACTCCTTCGTGCCTAGAAAACTGCATCTTTACACAAGGCACTCAGCAACTTAAATAAAATAAACAAATAATGAAATTGAAAGAAAAATAAAACAAACAAATAATTAACAGCAAATAAACAAACAATGAAAAGAAAAATCAAACTATTACTACTGCGACAGCCTTCCCCGGCAGCGGCGCCAAAAAACTTGTTGCGCTCAGATTAAGTACTACTACAAAGCGTCACTCGCAAGTATATGAGGTAGTTGTAGCAAAGGTGATCACCCCAAGGTCGTTTCCCCAAGAAGGTGTGGTTCGTAATAGCTTGATTGACAAGTATTTAAATGCGGAAGTGTTTGTTGTATGAAATGTGCAAGATTAATTTAAACCTAAAATTAACGTGCGTAGAGAGTAAAGTGTGTGGGTGTACAAGATCAAATCGATTCTTGGGAAGGTGCCTAGGGTCATAGGTCCATTTAATCAAAGCTCAATTCTCAATTGTCCATTAACATAACCTTGTAAATTAATTTGTTCCTTAAGATTAACTAGTCAATTACCAATCCATTAGTTCTCACATTCATGAATTAACAATGACCAATTCTTTTACATTGCAAAATTAACGAAACCCTAGAACTTATATTTCTAATTCATTCATAGGGTGTTCGATTACATAGTTCTGATATCGGATTTCACCTCTCGGTCCGTCATCCAATATTCAAAGATTAATATGTAGCTAATCTATCAACCTAGCATTTAATGCAATACAATCAACCAATCAACAAGGAACATCAATGTAGATATCAAATCAAGACATTCAACCAAATATATTACAAACCCTAAACATGGGTATTTAGCTCAACATCATCAATTTATAACATTCATTCAACTCAATATAACACAAATACAAATTGTTCATTGCAATATCAATCTCTTAATACAACAACAACAATAGAAATGAATTAAAAGAGAGAATAGAAAAACCACTTGTGAAGATGCCAAGAGTAGGATTGCTAGTCTTCCTCCTAGCTCCACTTGATGTATTTGATGAAGAACTCAAGCCCTCTTCAATGGTTGATTCCCCTTTGCAATGTGGAATGGAGCTTTCTCAAGTCACCAACTCTTCAATTGATTTTGCCTTTGGAAGATGGAATGGAGCTTTCTTAAGTCACCACTCCCTGCAATGAAGCTTCTTCAACCTTTGAGAACTTGTAACCCAATTTATCCTAAAGAACCTCAAAGATCCTATCAATGGAAGATGGAGAAGGTGGAGAGGATGGAAATGGAGGTTTGGAGGTGAAGGGACAAGGGAGAGTGTTACTCTCTCCCTCTCCCACGTTTCTTGCAGAAATTTGGCTCCAAGAAGCCAAGAACTCCCTCCATTTTCCTCCTCCTCTCCTTTTAATTCATTCAAAAATCAACAGTCATGCCTTCCAACTCATCCCATTTCCCTTTGTCCCCCACTTTTTCTTTGTTTTCTATTTCTTTTAGCAAGCAATAGTGTTTTGTCTCCCACTTTGTCCCCCACTTTGTTGAAAGAAATCAAATAATTTTGGTGTGACACGGCCAAGCCAAGAGTGTCTTGGCCGTGTCTCTTTGTCTCTTCCTTGAGGTGACACGGCCAAGCCAAGAGTGGCTTGGCCGTGTCTCTTGATTTTTGATGGGACACGGCCGTGTCCATTGGCCGTGTCCCTCACTGGACCTTTCTTTTCTTTCTTTCTTCTCTTTGGTTGTGAGAGGTGACACGGCCAAGCCAGATGGAGCTTGGCCATGTCTCTTGATTTTCTTTCTTGGGACACGGCCAAGCTCCTGGCCGTGTCCCTCACTCTCTTTGATACAGTGTGAGACACGGCCAGAGGACACGGCAGTGTCATGTGACACGGCCGTGTCATGTGACACGGCCAGTGTCTTGTCCGTGTCCCTTGACAGTGTCAGTCTCTGCTTCTTTTCTTTCCTTCTTTTCTTGCTCTCTTGTTCTTTGGTATGAATGGGACACGACCAAGCCATTCTCGTCCTGGCCGTGTCACTTGGGTGTGTCTCTTCCTGTTACTCATTTTCCTTCTTTTCCTTCTCTTTCTTTGGCTTGTTCTTTGTTTTGTTCTTTGAATGAGACACGACCAGAGGCTTGGCCGTGTCTCTGGGTGTGTCTGCTTCTGCCTTGAATTTCTTTTGAGGGACATGGCCATGTCTTGCTTGGCTTGGCCATGTCTTGCTTGGTTCATGCTTTTCTTGCCCGGTTTTGATCTTCCAAGGGTGTTTTTCCACCTAAACCTAAAAACAACACTTAAAACAGAATTAAAACAAAAATCAATCAAAACATTAACTAAAACACACATAAAATCATTCTAAAAACAAGTACAAAAATGAACTAAACAATTTGCAACCGCCGAGTGGTTGCAAATCCGTCGCAATCTGCGACGGCCTGTCGCAAAATTGAAAATTACGATGCCTTTTTTATTAACGGATCTACGACGGATTCTGTCCGTTGCAGATAGTATTTTTTTTGTAGTGTGTGTAACATGCAAACAAACAATAATGATAATAAAACCTCATTTATTAATAATGAATGTATAACATAAAGATCCAAATAAATGGCCTAGGGCACATACACTAACAACTTTAACATGGAATTTTGATAAATACTTATATGTAATATGGCTACTGGACATTTAAAACATTATTTGAATAATATAATGTTATAGTGATTTAATGGAACAAGCTACTGGCCATGCAAACAATAAAAAGAAACTACTATGCTCACTGTATATTTGTATATAAATCAAAAGTTAAAAGAATGAACTTTAAACGAAGAAAGTTTGATAGATGAAATAATAATAAGTTTTCTCAATATAAATTTAAATGAATTAAGTTAGAAAGACACACCTCCATTTGTTGGCTCCACCAAAATTATTTGAATGAAATTCTGGATGAGCTTTGGCAAAGACAATGATTACACTGCATTTGTAAAGTTTTGTGTTGTTAATCTTCCTCGTCTAGCTTTTCTATTTCTTTTCATTCCTCTGAAAAAGTTTGTTCAAGTTAGAATTCTGTGAAGACTTCCCTTTGCTAATTTCTTTTCTATGTTGCTGGTTTAGGGTTTCTTCGTGCTTGCTAGGGTTTGTTAAGAACCCAAGAGTCTCCTAACTCTCCTCCGGAAAAATAAAGGTCCAAAGTTTCTTTCCAATAATTACCACCCCCAATTCGTGTGTTTAATGCTAGTATTTATACGAAAACAAAAAGACATAATCATATTTTAATAAGGAAATACCAACTATTTAGGAAAAAATTACAAAATCGGGTAAAACAAGGTTTTGTCAAAAAATCAGCAGCGCGCGCGGGCTGCTGTGCCTACAGGCTGCGCTGGCAAAAATTGCTGCTAAGATCGGGGTGGGTGAACTAGGCAAGCCCAACTACGGCAAATTGGGTAGTGACCAATTCGCCGCAGACAATTGTTGCTGCGAAGCCCAGTTGGCTGCTCTGCAGCACACCAGCACTGCAGCGCATCGCTCACCGATCCGTCCGATTTTTTATTTTTTTATTATTTTTATTTTTATTATAAAAAATAACTATTAAATGTCATAAAGATAAATATTATACCATAAAAATTATTTTGGTCTATCAGATTAGACTAGGTAAAAAATTAGGGGTCTACAGTTTGCCCTTGCTTGAATGATATGAGACTTTCAGTAGAAGAGAGTGAAAAGCAACATGACTTTTAATAGATTTTGGATGAGAATAGGTACTTGGATTCGTTTTGGGTACTTAGACCCAAGACTGAATTAGGTTTGGGTACTTGCACTCGAGACTGAATTAGGTTTGGATACTTGGACCCGAGATTGGGTACTTGGATCAGAGATTGGGTTTGATTTGGGTACTTGGACCCAAAACTAGATACTTGGACTCGAGACTGGGTACTTGGACCCGAGACTGAATTTGATTTGGGTACTTGTACCTAAGATTGAATTTAATTCGGGTACGTAGACCCATGATTGGATTGGATTTGGGTACTTGGACCCTTGAATGAATTAGATTTGGGTACTTGGACCCTAGATTGGGTACTTGGACCCATGACTGAATTTGATTAGGGTACTTGGACCCAAAACTAGGTTCTTGGACCCGACGTTGAATTTTTTTTGGGCACTTAGACCCAAGTCTGGGTACTTGGACCCGAGATTGGATATTTGGACACGAGACTGAATTGGATTTTGGGTACTTAGACCCGAGGCTGGGTACTTGGACCTGAGACTGAATTTGATTTGGGTAATTGGACCCGAGACTGGGTATTTGGACCCGATGCTGAATTTTATTTGGGTACTTGGATCCGAGATTGGATACTTGGACCCGAGATTGGGTACATGGACCTAGGACTGAATTTGATTTGGGTACTTGGACCCGAGAATAGGTACTTGGAGCCTAAACTAAATTGAGTTTGGGTACTTGGAATCGAGATTGGGTACTTAGACCCGATATTGGGTGAGTTTGGGTACTTGGACCCGAAACTAGGTACTTAGACTTGAGACTGAATTAGATTTGGGTACTTGAATCCAAAACTGGATACTTGGACTCGAGACTGAATTGGATTTGGGTACTTGGACTCGAGATTGGGTACTTGGACCCGAGATTGAATTTAATTTAGGCACTTGGACCCGAGACTGAATTGAATTTGATTTATTTTTTAAAAAAGTTTTATGTCTAAAGACCATCTTAAAAAGTCTTGAAAATAGCTTTGGTCTTTTAGACTTCAAAGAAAAAATTATTTTGAGCTTACAATGTACTTAGGTCATATTAGAAAAGGAACAAACCAAATAAGCCCTGATTTAAGCCAAGATAAATTGATCATAGTCAAATAACAAGCATTTGGGGTAAAAACCTAAGGAAAGTAACTAGGCCGATTTTATGAGCTTTAATCTTTAGATTGAAAGGTTTAGGTTCCCATAGAAAGTATATACCAAATGGTACAAGGCTATGAGTGGTTATGCCATGCTCGATCTCCATACCTTGAGAGTGAAAGTATGGTATCCCTTACATAACACAACACGGGTAACACGGGCATCCTAACTCACACACACGATGCAATCTAAATGATGCAATGGATAATATCATGATAAGAAAGAATAAAATAATATAAAGACCAAAAGAATCAACTTCTCTTATCCCCAGTGGAGTAGCCACTGTGAGCGGGGATTTTCGCCCCCATTTTCAGTGGAATAGTTCTTACGACTTCGGCACTGTTTAGGCTCGGGGCCTTAGAAAACACGGGCCTAAGTTTGGAGAAAATGGAGTCACCACCCGGATAGGCCGAAAAAAAAAGAGGTGGATGACTCAATTCCTAAGGAATCTCTAACCCCCTAATGGGTTTGACAAGTTGGGTACGCGTGGGGAAGGTGAGAAATGGCCCAGCACCCCCCCAATGCCCCGTTCATTAGAACCAACCTCATTTGCAGATCTTAATATTATAAAATTCTTAAATATAACAATATTATCCATACTACATGCAACAATTAAAATAAAGCATCATTATATTAAAATCTAAGCAATGTCCAAACAAAGCAAATAAATGAACACCATCCGAGGATGAAAACGTGTCCTTACATCGTCCATGTCTAAAACTAAATAGGACACCCACCAAAAGGTAGAAACGTATCCTTTACATTGGTTTAAAATATAAAAGCAATTTAAATTACATGATGCTTAATACATGAGGTGCCCAAAATATAGAAACATACCTCTTACAATGTTTTGAAACCAAAACAAATTAATAAAAACAACCAACCAGCCATTCATCATAAATAAATAATTCATTGAAGACATAAATTGAATATATAAATAAATCATTAATCAAACTATATAATAAATACTCACTTAATAACGAAACAAATAAAGATGCAAATTTAAGTGTACATTTAGGGTTTTGGAATTTATATTTAAAAGCTAGTTTGGAATTTTAAAGAACTAGCATTATTGTTAGGTTTACTATTTTAGAAAGATTATGCTACCATGTGATTAAAATTATAATTTGGGATTTAAGTGAATAAGGTACAAACCGATGAAAATAAGATTAAAACTTAAATATTTAAAAAGAAATAGCCACTGTGATAATAAAATAAACAAATTTGATTAAGGTTTTAACAAAATAAGTTAGGGTTTAATTTAAATTAGGGTTTGGAATTCTTATGGAAAAGGATTAGGATAAAAACAAGAAATATGGTTTTTTAGGATTTTAAATGGGAAATAAGGGTTTCTAGGGTTTTAAACATGAAATATGTTTTTTTAGGGTTTTAGATAGGAAATTAGGGTTTCTAGGGTTCTCAATCTTTGTAAACACAGATTAGGGTTTTATAAAAATATGATCATTATTAAAACTCTAAGACCACTTTAACATGGAATTTTGATAAGTACTTATATGTAATATGGCTACTGGAGGTTTAAAATGTTATTTGAATAGTTGATCCGTCCGATTTTTTATTTTTTTATTTTTTATTTTTAATATTAAAAATAACTATTAAATATCATAAAGATAAATATTATGCCACAAAAATTATTTTAGACTATCGGATTGGACTGGGTCAAAAATTAAGGGTCTACACCATTGATAATGGCTAAATTGAGTATAAAGTGAAATATGTGCAATATGTAAAAATGACCCAAAGTGTTTGGGTAATGTGGTTTGTTGTGTATGCATTTAAGATATTGTGAAAAGCCATTGGCAATGGCTAAATTGCATAAAATGTGATACATGGTGATGTATGACATTGAAATGATGAAATGAAATGATATGACATTGAAATGAATGAGAAAAATGAGAAATGAGGTAATGTGCCTAAATGATATTGAGAAATGGGGCAATGTGCCTAAATGATAATAAGAAATGAGGCAATATGCCTACTTGAATGCGAGATAATGAGAAAGAAATGGATAATGGAAAATATCAAATAATTGTGTGCCTATTATGTTATTCAATTTCTGGAGTTCTGTGTTTGGCAGCATGCCTATGAGGTTATCCTCATTATTTGCCTTCGGTGCTAGGTTTTGAGCAATTATTTGGTTTGCCTTTGGGCTACACGTTGGACGTCACCTGCCTTCGGGCTAGATGTTAGGCATCACTATGATTTGCCTTAGGGCTAGACGCTGGGCATCACTTGCCTTCGGACTAGACACTGGGTGTCAATATGGACTAAAATAGTAACTTTGGGATTTGAATAATATATTAGATTATTTGGGCCCATGCTTGTGTTTGTTTCATATGAATCGTAAGATGATTGTAAAATATATCTAAAATGAAATAGTAGGTCACATAGTGACATGATGTACATAAGCATTGTGCATTGTTATTGCATGTAAAGTGGTAAATGATGAAAGAATATGTTGATAAATTATGTTAGTGTGTGAATGGGATTTTTTGTAATGTATGTATATGTTGTTTATAAGTACCACTAAGCTTTCGAGCTTAGCACAGTTGTGTGAATCACACAAGTGAGTAGATTGCTGATCTGAGAGTCAGATAGTTGTGCCCTGAGAAGACTGAGGGTGTGCCAGAGACCAACTAGAAGGTAGTGCATGCATGTACAATGTGTTATGTTGGAAAGATGATGTATAAATGTATTTATGTAATTAAATGAAAAGTTTAATGATTTTGGAAATGTTACTTTTAAAGAATGAGATTTGATAATTTAAATGTTCTTTTATCAATTATTTAATTGATGTGGAATTAAGTTAAATGTTTAAACAACACTATAACGTGACACCCATATATTTTATATGTGTATTGTATGGATACGGGGTATATGTATAATGCATATATATGTTATAGGATATTACATTTGAAACCTTTATTTGTTGGTTCCACCAATATATCACGTTGATCCAAGCTTTATATTTATACCAATTGTAGAATCTTGGTTGAGCAAAGTGAAGACAGTATGCTACTGCCATCTAATTCTATGTACTTTGGATTGCTTTTGGCAATGGTTGCTGCTTCTAACTCTCAGCATCTTTTTAGTTTTGTGCTGCTAGGATTTTTAATTGATCGTTGCCGCCTCCTCTTGGTTACCATTAAAACCTTGTTATTTATAGGCCAAGAATGGTTCACAACAGAACTCTAATACTTAATCCGATAACCAAACCCAGAGTCCAATCTAAATTAGGAATAAATACTTAATTCAATGGCCAAAACAAGAGTTTAATCTAAATTAGGAATAAGGATTAGTGGTCGTAGTATGGGCCTGTGATGAATTGGCGGTGCCAATTCGCCACATGTAAGGGCCTGTAGACCCTTAATTTTTGACCCAATTCGGTCCAATATGTTTTATTTAGTCCTAAATGATTTTTGTTGTCTAAGTGGTCCAAAATAATATTTTTTAAATAATTTTTACTTTAGTATCTAATTTTTATTAATAAAAAATAAAAATAAATGAATAAAAGTCAAAAAATAAAAATAAAAATAAAAATCGGAGTCGGAAAAATCAACGACGAAAAAATCATCGCGCGGACCCTTGGGCATTTCACCCGCAGGAAAATCCTACGGGCAAAATGGAAAAGCTATTTCACCCGCAGAAAAATCCTGCGGGCGAAATGGTCGCCCGCAACCTGCCCACTGCCGCAATTTCCTGCTGCAGATTTTTTTCGCCAGTGCCTTTTTTCCTGCGGTAATTTTTTCGGCAGCGCAATTTTTCCGACGTAAATTTTTTGAAACCTAATTCAATTAGGTTTCGGTTTCTTTTTTTTTATTAATATTACTTCCCGTGACTAATTTGGAAAAAATATATCAAACCACTATAAATACGGACCAAAGACAATGAAATTTGGGGTGGCCAAAAATTTTTAAAAAAAAAAGAGACAGTAGCTTGAAAAGGTGGAACCAAATCCGTGAAGGAAAAGGAGCAATTCTATTTGATATTTTTATGGAATAGCTGGGACACGATTGAAGTGATTCAAAAGGCAACAATTGCCTTTGCTTTAATTCATCCAAAAAAAATATTTTTTGGAGGAATCATCAAAAGGAGGTATGTATTAAATTCTTTGGTTTTTTTTTCACAGTAGCTAAAACTAGGAATTTATGTTTTTCAAAAATAAAATCTTAGAACTTTAATTTAGTTTTTCTAAAGTCAAAAACCTTATTTCGTTGGTTTATTTTCCAAAAGGTTTAAAATTGTTATTTTTTCTTCTTTTAAATCTTAAAACCTTAATTAAACATATTTTTCAACAAAACCAAAATTTGATTATATTTCTTTCAAAATTTTAAACTAGGTTCTGTTTCTTTCAAAAAGCTTTAAAAAACATCTTTTCTATTTATAAAAACTTTAATCCATTTGTTTAAATTCATAAAACTTTATAAAATTATCAAATTGATTTTCAAATTTCAAAAGCCAATTCGTCACCTGAGACTCCAATTTCAAGGTCCTAAAACCCTAATTCAACTCCAAAACCTAAAATAATGAATCTTAACCTCCTTTAAAACTTTAAACCTTAATTTTTTTCTAAACTCTAATCCTTTAAAAATTTAAAAACCATAAAAACATAAATACTTTAATTTTACACAGTAGCTTAAAAACACAATGATTCACCATTTAAAAC
This sequence comes from Garcia nutans, assembly GCA_947685225.1. Classification (NCBI taxonomy): domain Eukaryota; kingdom Viridiplantae; phylum Streptophyta; class Magnoliopsida; order Malpighiales; family Euphorbiaceae; genus Garcia; species Garcia nutans. The sequence goes on along the minus strand of CANTUV010000009.1, from coordinate 26,222,251 downwards.
CACAAATCAAAAGTATTTTAAAGTGTCTAAAATCCTAGTTTCATGATTTCATGTAACACCCCTACATTCAATACATGCACACTACAACCACCACAATGCAGTATACATGCACTAAACATAGAGATGCTACAGATTTTTTTAACATTCAAAACATTTTAAATGATACCATAATTTTTCAATTGTATACATTATAGAAAGATAAGTAATTAACTTGTAATACAAAACTAAATATATATATATAAAGATACATTTAGTTGTTACGCAGCGGAATTTATCAAATATTTACATATATGAAAACATTTAATTTCATATTTACAAATATACACATATGTACATTAAAATCTTTACTTTACAAAATATAAAAGAGTTATACATGATTGGCAAGTCTCCTCTGATCTTTAAGTTTCCAAAATCAACTCTTCACTGTCTACTCTCACTCGGTCTCGAAGAGCTCTCGGGTTCAACCCTATTACCTGCGCGATCAAACACTATCGCGCTAAGCCAACGGCTTAGTAAGATAATGCATGCTAATGTTATGCTTTAATGCAATGCAATGCCAATTCTCAATCCATATTATACATGTAACATCATATATGCAAAGCTAACAACATACCTTTACATTTCATAACTCAACATAAATAGACATATCATATTTCAACATCTTATTATATACCTCATTAGTATTCATTTAATCATTCATAATCAACACTAAACAAAGACAAGCATGGGCCCAAAACACACTAATATGCCATTCAATTTTCAGAGTTAATGTTTTGGTTTTATCATCACATTTATCAATATCATAAACCCAACTAGGCTTCAAGGATTAGGTTCAACCAAGCTTCAAGGGGAGCAAAGCATGCTAAGCATCAACCCAACTTGGCTTCAAGAACCAACCCAACCTAGCTTCAAGGGTGGTAACATCTCAATTAGGCTTCAAGGATTCAATCCAACCTAACTTCAAGAGATTGTTACACTTATTAGGCATGCCACCAACAACAAACTCTGAAAATGGAATAACACATTAGCCACACAAATCATTTATTATTTAATTATCATTTCCATTCTCAACTCTCATCATAGCCAATAACAATGGCCTCATATCACATATAAGTTACCATAGCCAATCACAATGGCATTTTATTCCATCACATTATACATATAGCATTATTGATATAAACATAACCAAACACATTACTCATCACATGAGTCACAATACATGAAATATCACATTGTTCACATAGTATCATATACATTACCATTATCATCATATGCAACAATGCAATAATACAAGATTTGTACTTATTTTACTAACAATTCATACAACTCCTAACATTTCCTTGTCCAAGATTCTTTAACCTCTTAGATCAATGGTCAATCACTATCTTCAAGACTTAAATCAAAAGTAATAGCATATACTTGTTTAGGGATACACAAGAAATAATCCAATTAGGAATTAATTAGGGCAAACCTCAACCCTGACACGTTCACCCACACGGGCGTGTTCATGGCCGTGCCCTAACTCCACAACACAGAAACATTTACACGCTCAACAACATGGGCGTGTTCCTGGGCGTGTAAATTCTCAAATCTTACAGTAGCTATGACACGCTCAATAACACGGGCATGCTACTGGTCGTGTCAAACCTACTGCCTCCAACACAATTGACACGCCTAAAAACCCTGGACGTGCTCATGGGCGTGTCCGGCCACAAATCAAGACTCCAATAAAAAACAACCATACACTCAACAACACACTTCTATACATTAACATCCTCTTCAAATAATCTTAACAAAACATACTCAAAACTCATCTCAACTTGCAACACACCCAAAACAAACCAAAACACACATCAAACACCAAACACAAAATCATCTCAAAACCCTTACCACATAGACAACATCATCTCTTCCAACCACTTACTCTTTTCTTCAATCCATACTCAACATCCATCATCCAATCACTCAAACACTTCTCACATCTCAAAATCAACCAACACACTCTTAAAAATCTATCAAACTCAAATATCATTTCAAATAAACACAAAGATCACAAGAGAACTTACCAAAGTTACAAAAATTCTTGAATCACCAACTTGATCACTTAATCTTTCTTCAATTTGAGATTCACTCAACAAGATCTTCTCTTTGCCTCTTGCTTCCTTTGTCTAAGGAGGAGCCGGCCACAATGGAAAAGAAGAAGAAAAATATCAAGAAGCAAAGTCAAATTTTGCTTTTAATCTCCACCAAGTGATCTTATCCAAGCAATTACCAAAATACCCTCAATCATATAACTAACTTTTTGTTTCATATAAGCCCTTATATGTAATTACACACTCAACACAAATAAATATCTCTTCCATTGACTCTTCATTTGACCAATTTATATGTTATATATATCATCATATACACAACATATACCATTCTCTCTAAACCCTAATTCTTTTCCCCAAAACACATATACACAAGCATTCACTTTCCAAATTCTTTGCTCTTGCAATTTAACACATATATTCAATCCAATATGTCACTACAACAACAATAACAACAACATCAACAACATAATCAAAACTTCTAGACTATATATGAGGATATTACATTTCACCATTCAAACCTTAATTTGTTTAATCAAAGAGTCTTACCAACCTTTTAAAACATAAAACCTCAACCTATTTTAATTCCATAAAAAAAGTCACAGTAGCTTAATTTTATGAATTCCAAAACCTTAACACATGAGATAAAGAACCCTAAATGGAAATAGTAGCTATAATTTGGATTTTTATTTACCTTATTCAATTTCATATTTGATTATGCTTTGTTTTATTTCTTATGCTTTAATTTATTTAAATTCAATGCTTGGTTTATTTTATTTATCATGGATGGATGTTTACTTTTTATTGATATTTGGTACCTTTGATGAATGATTTATTTATTATGAACGGTTATTTACTTTTATCAATTTATTTAGATTTCCAAATGTTGTAAGAGGTATGTTTCCACTTGGTGGGTACCTCATTAGTTAAATATCATGTAATTTAATTTGCTTTTCTATTTTAGAACCAATGTAAAGGTCATGTTTCTACCTTTCAGTGGGTGTCCTATTTAGGCATGGGATGTAAGGACATGTTTCCATCTTCGGATGGGTGTCCATTTATTTGTTTTGCTTGGACCTTGCTTTGATTTTAATATATTGATGCTTTCTTTTAATTATTGTGTGTAATATGGATAATGTTGTTATATTTAAGAATTTTATAATATTAAGACCTGTAAAGGAGGCCGGTTCCAATGAACCGGGCGTTGTGGGGGTGCTGGGCCATTTCTCACCTTCCCCACACGTACCCAACTTTCCGAACCCATTAGGGGGTTAGGATTCCTTAGGAATCTAGTCATCCACCCCTTTCTTTTTTCCCGGCCCGTCCGGGTGGCGACTCCATTTTCTCCGGACTTAGGTCCGTGTTCTCTAAGGCCCTGAGCCTAAACAGTGCCGAAGTCGCAAGAACCATTCCCCTGGGAGTGGGGGCAAAAATCCCTGCTCACAGTGGCGACTCCACTGGGGATAAGAGAAGTTGATTCTGTTGGTCTTTATATTATTATATTCTTTCTTATAATGATATTATTCATTGCATCATCTTATATTGCATCGTGTGCGTGAGTTAGGATGCCCGTGTTACCCATGTTATGTTATGTGAGGGATACCATACTTTCACTCAAGGTATGGAGATCGAGCATGGCATAACCCCTCATAGCCTCGTACCATTTGGTATATACTTGCTATGAGAACCTAAACCTTTTTACCCAAAGACTAAAGCTCATGTAATTGGCCTAGTTACTTTCCTTAGGTTTTACCACAAATGCATGTTGTTTGACTATGGTTAATTTATCTTGGCTTAAATCATGGCTTATTTTGTTTATTCTTTTTCTAATATGACCTAAGTATATTATAAGCTCAAAATAAATTCTTCTTTAAAATCCAAAAGACCAAAGCTATTTTTCAAAACTTTTCAAAATGGTCTTTGGACATTAGACTTTTTTAAAAACAAATCAAAAATTCTTTGGCCCATGACCCAAATACTAAGCCCAAAATCCATTTTTCTAAAATCTTTATACAATGGGCTTAGAAAAAAAATTACTTTTATCCAACCTTTTCTTACGAAGAGCTTACAAAATATTTAGGTCAATTATGAAACACCAAAAATCAATTGTGGGCCTAGTTTACACTAAGAATAAATTAACCATGGGCTTGTTTTTGGCATGAATCATTAGTTACCTTTTTCAAGTGAGAAATCTATTTATAATAAACCTCTTAATTTCGTTTTAATCCAATATAGCATAAAAACTACTATAGTTGATTGAATGGATTAAAACCTAATTAATGGGAATTACTATGAATGGACTTCCATTTTCGAAAATATAACTATTGGTTGAAAAGTCCGAGGGAATTATTCGAAAGCAAGATACCCCATGTTGGTATTTTGTTAACCATATACCTAGGAAAAAGGGACTCGCCATTTGTTTGTGGATGTTATAAGGTTGGAAGGAACGTCCTATTTATCCTTATTTGTTGATTGTTTGTGCATACATACATACATGCATACATTTGCATCTCATATCATTGATCCTCTCTGGGTCACAGCCCTGGATTACGATAGTTCTAAAGCTTACAACAATTCGACTTACGCCGGAGACAAAGTATCTAGCAACGACTCAATCACTTGCTCACCAAAAATAATGGATCCCGAACAAATTCAAAGAATGGTGGATGAAGCCCTCAATGCCAAGATGGAAGAAATAAAAGAGGCCATGGTCGAGACAATAAAGAATCAACTAGTAGCAATTTTAGGAAACAATGCCGAAGCATCTGCTAGCACCAAGAAAGTAAAGGGGAAGGCTAAAGTTGATGAAGTAGCTTTTGATGATGATAAGGTGATCATTGATGATGATGATTGGGCTCAATACTACCAAGATCTTCAAGACAAAAAGGAGCCAAAGGTTGTTGAGAAGGCAACTTTTGAAAAGACTGAAAATTCTGATGTTGAAAAGAAGATCACAGATTTAGAAAAGAAATTTGAGAAGAAACTAAAGACCAAAGAGATGTCCGAGATTGACAAATTATTTGAGCTAGATGACGAAGTTCCATACAAATTCAAGATGCCATCCTTTGCTAGACACAATGGTACTGGAAATCCTCATCTCCATGTGAAGCAGTATATCACTGCTATGCAGTCTGCTCGAGCTACTAAGGCTCAAACTCTAAGGTACTTCATGCTCTCATTGGATCCTGCTATCCAAAATTGGTTCAATACATTAGATGATGGAAAACAAAAGAATTAGGATTTGCTATACAAGGCCTTCATCCGGCAATATGGGCATAATGTCGAGTTGGAAGTTACCTTAATGGAAGTTGATTCCATTAGGCAACGGCCAAATGAGAATTTTGTGGACTATGTGAAACGATGGAGAAATAAGGCCGCTTTGCTCAAGAAAAGGCCCGATGAATCTGATCAAATAAGGATGATTGTGAGAGGCGTTCTGCCCAATCTCCATGAAAGGATGTCTCACACCCTTAAGGGATTTCAAAGATCTTCTCCAAGCTAGTCTACAAATTGAAGAATGGGAAAGGGAGAAAAATCGATTTTCAATAAGAAAGAATGAGAAAGGGAATTACCAGTCGGGCAATCAAAGCACACAAAAAGAAGTTGATGTTAATGCCACTAGTCAAGGAGGAATGAGGCAGTTTTTAGAATTAGGGAAGCCACTGTCTTGGGTTCTCAATAAGCTACAAAAGAAGGGATTGTTACAACCCTTGACTCCTCGTCCTTTGCCTAATCCTCTTCCACCTAACTTTGATACTAATGCATTTTGTTAATTCCATCAAAGGCCTGGATACGAAACGGACAATTGTATGAAATTGAGGCATGAGATCCAAAATTTAATTGATAATGGCAAGTTGCCTAAGCCGAACAAGCCCAATACCAAAGGTAATCCATTTCCAAGGTTCAACAGGGTGCCACCGCCAGCAACCTTCATGGTGGGAAAAGGATTGGAAGAAGATTTTGTCTTATCCTCTTTTCAAGATGGAAATATTGAAGATGTGAAATGAAAAGAAGCTTAAACTCAACGAACTTTCCTTAGCTTGAATGTTGCTTTTCAATTTTACTTTCTTTAATTGGAACTATCGTGTTTTTCAAATTTAAATTTGCTTGAATAAATTACTTTCTTCAAAAAAATTTGTTGGTCTTTGTTCATTTTGGTGCTCAACCAATGAGGAATCTAGCTTGATAATTCATGAATTAATATATTTATGCATCATGACTCGAATGACTTTACTAGGTGAGGAAATTGCTCTATAGCAATGAGTTGGATATGCTTACTTAGAGAATGCTCCTGCATAATTACCTTTGTCTAGGTCCTAGTTAGTCTTAGAACATGTTTTGACAAACTTTCAAGGCAAAATTGAACTCTACTTATTTAAGAGAGAGATGATCTAGGCATTGTTTAGTTAGCTAACAACTAGTATTTACCCTATTAAATATTAATCCTTAGTTGTCCCTTTGAGCCTTCATAAAATTCTAGCTTTCTTTTCATTGGCTTACAAACCTTAAAAGCCTACCCTGAGCTGTTGTGATACTCTTAACGAGTCTTATGATCACTAAGATGAAGAGGCAAGAAGATTAAAGAAAGCAATGATTAGTCAAGATCATAAAGATAGTTGAAGTTCTCAAGACTATGAAGATAGTTGAAGTTCTCAAGACCATGAAGATAGTTGATGTTTTTCTCAAGACCATAAGGGTAGTTGAAGTTCCCTTATTATATCCAATATATCAAGACAACATCGGAGTAACAAATGATTTATCCCTGTTAAAGAAGATTTATGTTACTCCACTCATCCATTATTGGGAGCCCAAGTTGGTACAAACAAGACAACTCTTTTAGAGCTAGAATAAAAACAAACAAACAAAAAAAAACAAGAAAAAGAGAAGAAAAAGGAAAAAAAAGAAAAGAAAGAAAAAAGAGAAGAAAAAAGGAAAAGAGAAAAAGAGAAAGAAAAGAAAAAAGAAAAAAGAAAAAACCCAAAATGGTTCAAAAAGCCAACTGAGTTCTCTTTTACCTAAGACAACAAAAGGCTTCCATTGGGTTCATAAGGTCGATTTGGTTTGAATTGGTCCAACCCAACTAAAGATTCAATCAAAATTGGAGAAAGATCATATAGTTCTTGAAAGTTTTGTACTTGACAGTCCTACAAGAAAGAAGGACAAAATGATAAAAGAAAGGGAAGAGTAAGAGAAATAAAGAAAAGGGAGAAGAAGAAAGGAAATGAATTTGAGTACCAAACTTTTTGCAAGGGAAAAGACTGTCCTAATCAAGATCCAGATTAATGCCAAAAAGATAGAAGGAATTTGGAGTCTAGAAAGATTGTTCCCAACTGTCTTAAGTTTCAATAAGAAAATTGTAGTGTGAGGGTTTGTCCATTGTGTCACACTAGCTCCAATCTCAAAATGGCCTTCACTTAAACCTGTGTCCCTTATAGACCCCATTTCAAGCCTATCAAAGACCTGTTGATCTCTCTTGGTAGGTAGAGTCTATTAGTGGAGATAGTTTGGATAAGCATGCATATGAGATAGACAATATTTAAACTCAAATGAGACCTTTGGCCAAGCAATGTGTATGTGCCTATCTGAAGTGCAACAATTCTTGCTTAAATAGAATTGATTCTTGAGTTTAGTACTGTAACTAGGGTTGTCATGTTATAGATATGTTAATTTGGAAAAATCAAGTCCTGAGGTACATTGACATTAATTTGGCAAAGCCAACATTTAATTTCAAAATCAAAGTTTGAAAAAAATATATAATTAAATCAAAAAAGTGTTTTGTCATACAAAGCCTTCAAGTTAAGGGAAGTATGTTGAACCTCCAAAGGACATATTGGGCAAAGGAAATGATTATTGGCAAGCTGCCAACCGACATGCTGAAACATAGATGGAAATGGATGCATCCCTGAATTTGGAGTCTAGAAAGATTGTTCCCAACTGTCTTAAGTTTCAACAAGAAAATTGTAGTGTGAGAGTTTGTCCATTGTGTCACACTAGCTCCAATCTCAAAATGGCCTTCACTTAAACCTGTGTCCCTTATAGACCCCATTTCAAGCCTATCAAAGACCTGTTGATCTCTCTTGGTAGGTAGAGTCTATTAGTGGAGATAGTTTGGATAAGCATGCATATGAGATAGATAATATTTAAACTCAAATGAGACCTTTGGCCAAGCAATGTGTATGTGCCTATCTGAAGTGCAACAATTCTTGCTTAAATAGAATTGATTCTTGAGTTTAGTACTGTAACTAGGGTTGTCATGTTATAGATATGTTAATTTGGAAAAATCAAGTCCTGAGGTACATTGACATTAATTTGGCAAAGCCAACATTTAATTTCAAAATCAAAGTTTGAAAAAAATATATAATAAAATCAAAAAAGTGTTTTGTCATACAAAGCCTTCAAGTTAAGGGAAGTATGTTGAACCTCCAAAGGACATATTGGGCAAAGGAAATGATTATTGGCAAGCTGCCAACCGACATGCTGAAACATAGATGGAAATGGATGCATCCCTGACTCTACTGCTTAGGGTCTCCACAACTCATGTTCTCAACATCTAGAAGATAAAAGCCACAAATGCAAAGCGTTCGATCATTCCAATGCAAGACTTGAACAAGCGTCAAAATGGAACCAATGAGAACACTTATGCTGATCACCTCGGTCAGTGAGTCGATGGAACAACTGTAAGTATTATTCATGCATATCATGCATACATGAGCATATCACATCGCACTTTCTTGTCTTGTATTATCTATTCTTTATCAAAGTGAACAGCAAACACTCTGTTAAGTGAAGAATCAAAAGAAGATGTCAAATCAGGGGGGCATGGAAAGCCTATTGCTTGAGAAAGCTCCAGTAAATTTGCAAAGAGAAGAAATACGTGCTTGTATGAAAAACTAGACGAAAAAAACATCAATCAAAGCTTGCATGGATAAAATATTTGGTTTGAGCCTACACAGGGGGCAAAATTTCTCCTTTTCAATTTTTGAGTTTATATACCAAATATTTTTAAACTCACTTACAAATATTTTGCCACACAGGGGGGCAAGGAGAGGATATAAGATCCAATTAAAAATAGCTAAATCTTTGCAAAAAGGAAGAACAAAAGAATGGAACATTAGAACTCTCAAAAGTATGAAGATGCAAAAGATAAAAGACCAATCCAGCTAAAAGAGCTGAAGCCAGGGTAAAGACCCGACCTCCAATGGATAAAAACCCATGTTTCAAGGGTAAAGACCCAATCTCAAAGGATGAAGATCCATTTGCAAGGGTGAAGACCTGATCTCAAAGATGAAGATCCATTTATCAAGGGTAAAGACCCGATCTCCAAGGATGAAGATCCATTTGCAAGGGTGAAGACCCGATCTCAAAGGATGAAGATCCATTCACAAGGGTGAAGACCCGATCTCAATGGATGAAGATTTTTTAAGGGTAAAGACCCGATATCAAAAGATGAAGATTCATTTTCAAGGATGAAGACCCGATCTCAAAGGATGAAGATCCATTTTGACAGTGAAAAACCACAATGCATAGAATAACCGGAGCAGTCAGATTTCTCAAATGATAAAAGGTCTGTCAAACTCAATCTCGGGTCTAAACACCCAAATTCAAATTAATCTCGGGTCCAAGCACCCATTCTCGGGTCCAAGTACCCAAATCAATTCAAGCTCGAGTCCAAGTACCCAATCTCGAGTCCAAGCACCCATTCTCGGGTCCAAGTACCCAAATCAATTCAAGCTCGGGTCCAAGCACCAAATCTCGGGTCCAAGTACCCATTCTTGGGTCCAAGTACCCAATCTCAGGTCCAAGCACCCATTCTCGGGTTCAAGTACCCAAATCAATTCAAGCTCAGGTCCAAGTACCCAATCACAAGTCCAAGTACAAAAATAAAATCTAATCTCGGGTCCAAGTACCCAAATAAAATTCAATCTGGGTCCAAGTACCCAATCCTGGGTCCAAGTACCCAAATCAAATCTAATTTAGGGTCGAGTATCCTAATCCAGTTTAGGATCGAATATCCAAATCTAATTAGGATCCAGTATCCCAATCCAGTTTAGGATCGAGTATCCAAGTTAGGATCGAGTATCCCAATCCAGTTTAGAATCGAGTGTCCAAATCCAATTTAGGATCGAGTATCCCAATCCAGTTTAGAATCGAGTGTCCAAATCCAATTTAGGATCGAGTATCCCAATCCAATTTAGGGTTGAGTATCCCAATCAAATTTAGGATCAAGTATCCAAATCCAATTTAGGATCGAGTATCCAAATCTAGTTAGGATCGAGTATCCGAATCCAATTTAGGATCGAGTATCCAAATCTCTCGGGTCCAGAACCCAAAATACCCTTAGGTCCAGAACCTTAGAATTTTTCTTAGGTCTAGAACCTAGAATCATCCTTGAGTCCAAAACTCGAACCGGGTCCATAACCTAAATTTTTCCTTAGGTCGAGAACCTAGAATTATCCTTGAGTCCAGAACTCAAACCCGGTCCAGAACTCAAATTTTCCTTAGGTCTAGAACCTAGAATTTATCCTTGAGTCCAAAACTCAAGCCGGGTCCAAAACCCAAAACCTCAACCATCTCAAAAATTAAGTCTTATTGCTTTTCACTCTCTTTCACTAAAGTTTCAGATTTTTCAAGCAGGGGGCAAACTGTATACCCTTAATTTTTGACCCAGTCCGGTCCAATATGTTTTATTTAGTCCTAAATGATTTTTATTGTCTAAGTGGTCCAAAATAATTTTTGTTAAAAATTTTTTGCTTTAGTATCTAATTTTTATTAATAAAAAATAAAAATAAATGAATAAAAGTCAAAAAATAAAAAAAATAAAAAATTGGAGTTGGAAAAATCGGCGACAAAAAAATCATCGCGCGGGCCTGTGGGCAGTTCGCCCGCAGGAATTTCCTGCGGGCGAAATGGCCCAAGCTATTTCGCCCGCAGAAAAAATCTACAGGCGAAATAGCTTTTCCATTTCGCTCTTAGGATTTTCCTGCTAGCGAAATGGTAGCCCGTAGCCCGCCCACTGCCGCAATTTCCTACGGCAGATTTTTTTCGCCAGCGCATTTTTTCTTGCTGCAATTTTTTCAGCAGCGCAATTTTTCCACGCAAATTTTTTGAAACCTAATTCAATTAGGTTTCGGTTTCTTTTTTTTATTAATATTACTTGCCGTGACTAATTAGGAAAAAACCATATCAAACCACTATAAATAAGGACCAAAGGCAATGAAATTTGGGGTGGCCGAAAATTAAAAAAAAAAAAAGAGAGACAGTAGCTTGAAAAGGAGGAACCAAATCCGTGAAGGAAAAGGAGCAATTCAATTTGATATTTTTATGGAATAGCTGGGACACGATTGAAGTGATTCAAAAGGCAGCAATTGCCTTTGCTTTAATTCATCCAAGAAAAACAATTTGTGGACGAATCATCAAAAGGAGGTATGTATTAAATTCTTTGGTTTTTTTTCACAGTAGCTAAAACTCAGAATTTATGTTTTTCAAAATTTAAAATCTTAGAACTTTAATTTAGTTTTTCTAAAGTTAAAAACCTTATTTTGTTGGTTTATCTTCCAAAAGGTTTAAAATTGTTATTTTTTCTTCTTTTAAATCTTAAAACCTTAATTAAACATATTTTTCAACAAAACCAAAATTTGATTCTATTTCTTTCAAAATTTTAAACTAGGTTCTGTTTCTTTCAAAAAGCTTTTAAAAAAAACATCTTTTTTATTTATAAAAACTTTAATCCATTTGTTTAAATTCATAAAACTTCATAAAATTATCAAATTGATTTTCAAATTTCAAAAGCCAATTCATCACCTGAAACTCCAATTTCAAGGTCCTAAAACCCTAATTCAACTCCAAAACCTAAAATAATGAATATTAACATCCTTTAAAACTTTAAACCTTAATTTTTTCTAAACCCTAATCCTTTAAAATTTTAAAAACTATAAAACCATAAATACTTTAATTTTACACAGTAGCGTAAAAACACAATGAATCACCTTTTAAAATCACAAATCAAAAGTATTTTAAAGTGTCTAAAACCCTAGTTTCATAATTTCACCATTCAAGCCTTAATTTGTTTAATCAAAGAGTCTTACCAACCTTTTAAAATATAAAACCTCAATCTATTTTAATTCCATAAAAAAGTCACAGTAGCTTAATTTTATGAATTCCAAAACCATAACACATGAGATAAAGAACCCTAAATGGAAATAGTAGCTATAATTTGGATTTTTATTTACCTTATTCAATTTCATATTTGATTTTGCTTTATTTTATTTCTTATGCTTTATTTTATTTAAATTTAATGCTTGGTTTATTTTATTTATCATGGATGGATGTTTACTTTTTATTGATATTTGGTACCTTTGATGAATGATTTATTTATTATGAATGGTTATTTACTTTTATCAATTTATTTATATTTCCAAATGTTGTAAGAGGTATGTTTCCACTTGGTGGGTACCTCATTAGTTAAATATCATGTAATTTAATTTGCTTTTCTATTTTAGAACCAATGTAAAGGGCATGTTTCTACCTTTCGGTGGGTGTATTATTTAGGCATGGGATGTAAGGACATGTTTTCATCTTCGGATGGGTGTCTATGTAACACCCCCATATCCAATGCACACACACACCACAACCACAACAATGCAGCATATGTGCACCAAACATAGGAATGCTACATTTCTCTTAACATTTAGAACACTTTAAAACTTGATACAATACCCTTATCATCATACATTATAGAAAAATAGATCATTTACTTATAAAACAAAACATATTAGTTATGTATATATATATATATATAAATATTACACAGCGGAAGTTATAAAATAATTACATATTTACACATTAAACATTTCTTTACAAAATATAAAGAAGTATACATGATTGGCAAGTCTGCTTTGATCTTTAAGTTCCCAAAAATGGGTTCCTCAAGGTCTACTCTCCCTTGGTCTTGAAGAACTACCGGGTTCAACTCTATCAACTCTATTACCTGCGCGATTAAACACTATCGCGCTAAGCCAACGGCTTAGTAAGATAAAACATGCTATTGGTATGCTTTAATACAATACAATGTCAATTCTCAATTCATATTATACATGTAACCATTTATATGCAAAGCTAACATCATACCTTTACATTTCATAATTCAACATATAAATATATGCATATCACATTTCAATATCTTTTCTCATACTTCATTAACTAATCATTAAACAATCCATAACCAACACTAAACAAAGACAAGCATGGGCCCAAGACACACTAATATGCAATTCAATTTTCAGAGTTAATGCTTTGGTTTGTTATCACATTTATCAATATCATATACCCAACTAGGCTTCAAGGATTAGGTTCAACCAAGCTTCAAGGGGAGCAAAGCATGCTAAGCTTCAACCCAACTTGGCTTCAAGAACCAACCCAACCTAGCTTCAAGGGTTGTAACATCTCAATTAGGCTTCAAGGATACAATCCAACCTAACTTCAAGAGATTGTTACACTTATTAGGCATGCCACCAACAACAAACTCTGAAAATGGAATAACACATTAGCCACACAATTCATTTAGATTTCATTCTCAATTCTCATTATCATTTAGGCAAACATGTCTCATTTATCTCCATTGAATCACATTATATCTCATATAGCATCATTCATCATAGCCAAACACAATGGCATTGTCTCATATCATGTCTTATTTCATTACAATCCTCATAGCCAATCACAATGGCCTCATATATCATTTAAATCATCATAATCAATCACAAGTCACATTACATTATCATATAAGCAACATGCTTTACATCCTTTACTTACTTCAAATAAAACAGAACAGAACGATTATAGCGGTCGCACCAGGCTAAGTCGCGACCGTCCTCCACAATCAAAAGATGAAACTTTAACACAGTAGGTTTCGCGGTCAGAAGTTCGGTCTAAGTCGCGACCGCACTTCACAATCAAAGATGAAACCTTATCACAGTAGGTTTCGCGGTCAGAAGTTCGGTCTAAGTCGCGACCGCACTTCAATAATAGCGACCGTCCCAAATTACGTGTCTCATGCATAAACCCTAAATTTAACAAACTTTATTTTGTTTAACTTCAAACACATTATACACAACATAACCTCATTCAAATTGACACAATCAACATCCTCAACACTTATTTACATCTTCCAAACACATTAATAACATTTTTGATACCACAACACAATTACAACCAACACAAAGATCAACAAAAATAATCAATCAAAAATAACATAAACAACTCTTACCAATTCAAAACCCTAACTCAAATTCAACACAATTACTTCCAACACCTTCACCTGTTCAACTTCTCATCTATCAAACAATATCAATACTTAAAATCACACCATAAGCAATTGAATCATATCATCATCAAACCACAACTCAACTCAAGCATAACTTCAAAATAACAAGGGTAACAAGAGAAAACTTACCTTAAATTAAACTCATAACTTAAAATCAATTAAACACTTGAAAACACAACACAACACATCTCAAACCCACCAAATCACAAAATCACCAAACCCTTATTCACTTCCAACAAAACTTCCAAATAAACAAAGAAAACAAGAGAATACTTACTCTAGAAGAAGAATTTCCACCAATCCTTTGTCAAAACCTTGGATTACTTCTTCAATTCACTTCTAGCATCAAGAACACTTATCTTTCCCTTTAGTTAATGGAGAGCCGGCCACTTCATGAAGAAAGAAGAAAATGATGAAGACACAAAGTCAATTTTTTTTTGCTTTTAATCTCCACCAAGTATTCTTATCCAAGTAAATACCAAAATGCCCTCCATCATATAACTAACTTTTTGTCTTATCTAAGCCCTTATATGTAATTACACACTTAACACAAAAATATCTTCTTCCACTTAACCAACACTTTGACTCTTCATTTGACCAATTTATATGTTATATATATCATCATATACACAACATATACCATTCTCTCTAAACCCTAAATCTTTCCCAATACACATATACATAAGCATTCTCCTCCCAATTTCTTTTCTTATCCCATCATATACATTCAATCCAATATATAACAATAACAACAACAATAACAACAACAACAATATGCAAAACTTCTAGGGCATAAATGAGGATATTACAATTCTCCCCCTCTAAAAAGAAATTTCGTCCTCGAAATTACCTGATATCAAAACTGAAACAATTGCGGGTACTGTTCTTGCATAAGTTGCTCACTTTCCCAAGTTGCTTCTTCTTTTCCATGATTCTTCCATAGCACTTTCACCAATGGTACACTCTTGTTCCTCAACTCTTTCACTTCTCGTGCCAAGATAGCAACTGGTTCCTCTTCAAAAGTCAAGTCTGGGCTCACTTCAATAGATTCAAATGGCAACACATGAGATGGATCCGACCTATATCTCCTCAACATAGAAACGTGAAACACATTATGAATACAATCCAACTCAGGTGGCAAAGCAAGTCGATATGCCACTGGCCCAACTCTTTCTAACACTTCATACGGCCCAATGAAACGAGGACTCAATTTCCCTTTCCGACCGAACCTCAAAATCTTCTTCCAAGGAGATACTTTCAAAAATACCTTATCTCCAACATTAAACTCTATGTCTCTCCTTTTCAGATCTGCATAAGACTTCTGTCGGTCTGAAGTTGCTTTTAATCTGCCTCGAATCAACTTTACTTTCTCTTCCGTTTCTTGAATCAAATCAGGGCCAATTATTTTACCTTCACCAAGTTCATTCCAACAAAGAGGTGTCCTGCACTGTCTACCATACAATGCTTCAAATGGTGCCATACCAATGCTGGATTGGTGACTGTTGTTGTAAGCAAACTCCACAAGCGGTAAAAATCTGTCCCAACTTCCAGAGAAATCGATGACACAGCTCCTTAACATGTCTTCAATAATCTGTATCACCCTCTCTGACTGCCCATCTGTCTGAGGATGGAAAGCAGTACTGAAGTGCAGTCGAGAACCCAAAGCACTATGCAAACTCTTCCAAAACCTTGAAGTAAACCTGGGGTCTCTATCAGACACTAAAGAAGTTGGAACACCATGCAACTTTACAATCTCATGGATATACAGCTCAGCCAACCTCTCCAAAGAGTAATCCATCCGCACTGGAAGGAAATGAGCTGTCTTAGTCAATCTATCCACAATCACCCATATGGCATCATGCTTCTTTTGTGTCAATGGCAAACCAGACACAAAATCGATCGTCACTTTATCCCACTTCCATTCTGGCACTGACAACGGTTGCAACAACCCGGTTGGAACTTGGTGCTCTGCTTTAACCTTCTGACAAGTGAGACATTTCGATACAAACTCAGCAATGTCTCTTTTCAACCCAATCCACCAATAATGCTGTCTCAAATCATGATACATCTTTGTATTACCCGGATGCATAGCAAACATCGACTGATGAGCTTCTTCCAAAATGACCTTTTTCAAAACAGCATCATCGGGTACACACAATCTGCTCTTGAACCAGAGACTCCCATCACTTTTCACAACAAAATCTCTAGATTTTCCATTTTTGCAATCTGAAATAATCTTCTGAATCTTCATATCCGTCATCTGAGCCTCTTTAATCTGATCTAGCAAAACTGGCTTCAATTGCAACTGTGCCAACAATGCACCATCATCACAAGTTACAAAATTGACATGCAATGCTCTCAACTCAACTAGCAACGAGAGCGAATACACAGTTAAACCAGCTACAGACTTCCGACTCAAGGCATCAGCAACAACATTTGCTTTACCTGGATGATAATCAATCAAGCAGTCGTAGTCTTTAATCAATTCTAACCATCTCCTCTGACGAAGATTGAGCTCTTTCTGGACACCCAAATACTTCAAACTCTTGTGATCAGTGTAGATGAAACATTTCTCCCCAAATAGATAGTGACGCCAAATTTTCAATGCAAATACAATGGCAGCCAATTCCAAATCATGGGTTGGATAGTTAAGCTCATGCGGTTTTAACTGTCGAGATGCATAAGCTATAACTTTTCCTTCCTGCATCAATACACACCCCAAACCTCTATGTGAAGCATCACTGAAAATCACATATGGTCTGCCTTCAACAGGTAAAGTAAGAACAGGCGCTTGAGTTAACATATCTCTCAACTGCTCAAAGCTCGCCTGACACTGATCCGTCCACAAAAACCTCACTCCCTTACGAAGCAATCTGGTGAGTGGAGTAGCTATCAAAGAAAACCCTTTCACAAACCGCCGGTAATAGCCTGCCAAACCCAGAAAACTTCTAATCTCTGTCACAGACTTGGGTGGACTCCAATTCAATATAGCTTCAACTTTACTCGGATCAACTCTAATGCCTTCTGCTGAAACAATGTGTCCAAGAAAAGCTACTTGATTCAACCAGAACTCACACTTCGATAATTTGGCAAACAACTGCTTCTCTCTCAAAGTCTGCAACACAATCCGCAGATGCATATCATGTTCCTCTTCATTCTGCGAATACACCAGAATGTCATCGATGAAGACCACTACAAACTGATCCAGATAGGGTCTAAACACCCTATTCATTAAATCCATAAAAGCTGCAGGTGCATTCGTCAGACCAAAAGGCATAACTAAAAACTCATAATGCCCATACCTGGTCCGAAAAGCTGTCTTCGGAACATCCTCAGCTCTGACTCTTAGCTGATGGTACCCAGATCTCAAATCAATTTTAGAAAACACAGCTGCACCCTTTAACTGATCAAAGAGATCATCAATTCTAGGCAAAGGATATTTATTTTTAATAGTCACCTTATTCAATTGCCTATAATCGATACACAACCTCAAGGTACCATCTTTCTTCTTCACAAATAGCACAGGAGCTCCCCAAGGAGAAACACTGGGGCGAATAAATCCTTTGTCCACTAACTCCTGTAATTGTACTTTCAACTCCCTTAATTCTGCTGGTGCCATTCTGTAAGGAGTAATCGAGATAGGAGTGGTACCAGGCAACAATTCGATACCGAACTCCACCTCTCTCTCAGGAGGCAATCCTGGCAACTCATCTGGAAAAACATCCGGAAATTCAGCAACTGTGGCAATGCTATCAATGGGAGAACCCTTCACTCTAGTATCCACCACATGAGCAAGATAGGCTTCACACCCCTTTCTAATCAATCTCCTAACTGCAACAGCTGAAACAAATAGGGAGGCTAGCTGTTCCTGCTCATTAGATACTAACACTTCTCTACCATCAACAGTCCTCAAAGAAACAATTTTCTTTTTACAATCCACCACAGCTCCATGTCGAGATAGCCAATCCATTCCTAAGATCACATCATATTCCTTAAATGGCATCTCAATCAAGTCTCCAAGGAACTCCTCACCTTGCACCCTCACTGCACTATCTCGGTGCACCTTACTCACAACCACACTATGCCCTAACGGATTTGTCACTAACACATCAAATCCTAGGGACTCAGCATGCACATCAAAAACAGGCAAAATAGATGCACTAATATAAGAATGGGTGGAACCTGGATCTATCAAAGCAAGTACTGAAGTATCAAATAAAGAAAAAGTACCAGCTATGATTGCCGATGCATCTGGCTGCCTCTGCATAACATACATCCTCTGGGAAGAACCAACCTCCTCTGGTCTATTCTCTCTGGATGCAGAACCTCCTCTGGAACTGAACCCAACTCTGCCTCCTCTGCCAAAGCCCCTGCTTCCTCGACCTCCCCTCACACTGGGCCGAGAAGCTGCAGTATCAACTGACACCTGCTCTTGCCTCTCAGGGCAATCTCTCACAAAGTGATCAGGTGATCCACACCTGAAGCATACCCCTGCAACACCAGCCTTCCAACAAGGACCACCATGCGGCCTACCACAATGGATGCAGATGGGTAAGGTGGATCTCTGAACCATAGGGGTTGGAGCACTCGCCACTGAAGCTGCAGGTCTAAATCTCTGTCTCTGTGACTGCACTGACCTACCCACTGGTCTCTGGCTTCTACTACTCCGAGGAACAAAACTTCCTCTACCCCTCTTCGCAAAAGAAGACCCTGCCTCGAACTGGGGCCTCCTAACTCTAGTCTCTTCCTCTGAAGCAGCTGCAATAACCTGAGCTCTCTCCACACTACGAGCTGCTGCCACAAGCTGGGAAAAATCAATATATCTTGAACCAGCCACATGACACATAAGAGAAGGCCGCAATCCCTCCTCAAACCTCCTGCATCTATCTATCTCATCAACTATAATACCCCCAGCATATTCACTCAACCGGATAAATTCAACCTCATACTCCGTCACGGTCCGGTGATCCTGCTTCAAATCTAAAAACTCTCTTTTCTTCCCATCCTTATACTCCCTTGGAGTATACTTCAATTCAAATTCTCTCAGAAAGTCAGCATATGACAAAGTTGGTGGATCATCCATAGAATGGGGCACTGTCTTCCACCAACTATATGCATCCTTTTGTAGCAAAGATCTTGCATAGTCAAACTTTTCCTCAGGGGTGGCTTGCAACTGAATAAAAATCCTCTGAACTTTGTCAAGCCAATGCTCTGCTACAGCTGGGTCAGTAGTACCAAGGAAATCCTCCGCTCCATACTTCCTTAGTTTATCATAGTGCCTCACTGATACTGAAGGCTGAGGGGGTGGTGGCACTGGTTGCACAGGTGCTGGTCTCATAACTTCCATCATATTCCTGAACCAAGCTGGCGGAACATCCTCACCAACTGGTCTACCCAACACCGAAGCAGGTGCCTCCTCAACACTATCAATCCTAGCTCCCTCCTCAGGAGCAACACTCTCCGCACTTCCCTCAATTGATTGCCGTGAGTGGGGATCCATTACTACCTATATCTACAAACACAGCAGATTAAATCTTATTAAAGATCAAAGACTGCCAATCATAAATATGTATGTTATTCAAAAATTTACTTTTTAAGTAAAAATATTCTTTTTCTTACATTTTACCTAGGTTGAGAATCTCAAACCTAGGCTCTGATACCAAAACAATTGTAACACCCCCATATCCAATGCACACACACACCACAACCACAACAATGCAGCATATGTGCACCAAACATAGGAATGCTACATTTCTCTTAACATTTAGAACACTTTAAAACTTGATACAATACCCTTATCATCATACATTATAGAAAAATAGATCATTTACTTATAAAACAAAACATATTAGTTATGTATATATATATATATATAAATATTACACAGCGGAAGTTATAAAATAATTACATATTTACACATTAAACATTTCTTTACAAAATATAAAGAAGTATACATGATTGGCAAGTCTGCTTTGATCTTTAAGTTCCCAAAAATGGGTTCCTCAAGGTCTACTCTCCCTTGGTCTTGAAGAACTACCGGGTTCAACTCTATCAACTCTATTACCTGCGCGATTAAACACTATCGCGCTAAGCCAACGGCTTAGTAAGATAAAACATGCTATTGGTATGCTTTAATACAATACAATGTCAATTCTCAATTCATATTATACATGTAACCATTTATATGCAAAGCTAACATCATACCTTTACATTTCATAATTCAACATATAAATATATGCATATCACATTTCAATATCTTTTCTCATACTTCATTAACTAATCATTAAACAATCCATAACCAACACTAAACAAAGACAAGCATGGGCCCAAGACACACTAATATGCAATTCAATTTTCAGAGTTAATGCTTTGGTTTGTTATCACATTTATCAATATCATATACCCAACTAGGCTTCAAGGATTAGGTTCAACCAAGCTTCAAGGGGAGCAAAGCATGCTAAGCTTCAACCCAACTTGGCTTCAAGAACCAACCCAACCTAGCTTCAAGGGTTGTAACATCTCAATTAGGCTTCAAGGATACAATCCAACCTAACTTCAAGAGATTGTTACACTTATTAGGCATGCCACCAACAACAAACTCTGAAAATGGAATAACACATTAGCCACACAATTCATTTAGATTTCATTCTCAATTCTCATTATCATTTAGGCAAACATGTCTCATTTATCTCCATTGAATCACATTATATCTCATATAGCATCATTCATCATAGCCAAACACAATGGCATTGTCTCATATCATGTCTTATTTCATTACAATCCTCATAGCCAATCACAATGGCCTCATATATCATTTAAATCATCATAATCAATCACAAGTCACATTACATTATCATATAAGCAACATGCTTTACATCCTTTACTTACTTCAAATAAAACAGAACAGAACGATTATAGCGGTCGCACCAGGCTAAGTCGCGACCGTCCTCCACAATCAAAAGATGAAACTTTAACACAGTAGGTTTCGCGGTCAGAAGTTCGGTCTAAGTCGCGACCGCACTTCACAATCAAAGATGAAACCTTATCACAGTAGGTTTCGCGGTCAGAAGTTCGGTCTAAGTCGCGACCGCACTTCAATAATAGCGACCGTCCCAAATTACGTGTCTCATGCATAAACCCTAAATTTAACAAACTTTATTTTGTTTAACTTCAAACACATTATACACAACATAACCTCATTCAAATTGACACAATCAACATCCTCAACACTTATTTACATCTTCCAAACACATTAATAACATTTTTGATACCACAACACAATTACAACCAACACAAAGATCAACAAAAATAATCAATCAAAAATAACATAAACAACTCTTACCAATTCAAAACCCTAACTCAAATTCAACACAATTACTTCCAACACCTTCACCTGTTCAACTTCTCATCTATCAAACAATATCAATACTTAAAATCACACCATAAGCAATTGAATCATATCATCATCAAACCACAACTCAACTCAAGCATAACTTCAAAATAACAAGGGTAACAAGAGAAAACTTACCTTAAATTAAACTCATAACTTAAAATCAATTAAACACTTGAAAACACAACACAACACATCTCAAACCCACCAAATCACAAAATCACCAAACCCTTATTCACTTCCAACAAAACTTCCAAATAAACAAAGAAAACAAGAGAATACTTACTCTAGAAGAAGAATTTCCACCAATCCTTTGTCAAAACCTTGGATTACTTCTTCAATTCACTTCTAGCATCAAGAACACTTATCTTTCCCTTTAGTTAATGGAGAGCCGGCCACTTCATGAAGAAAGAAGAAAATGATGAAGACACAAAGTCAATTTTTTTTTGCTTTTAATCTCCACCAAGTATTCTTATCCAAGTAAATACCAAAATGCCCTCCATCATATAACTAACTTTTTGTCTTATCTAAGCCCTTATATGTAATTACACACTTAACACAAAAATATCTTCTTCCACTTAACCAACACTTTGACTCTTCATTTGACCAATTTATATGTTATATATATCATCATATACACAACATATACCATTCTCTCTAAACCCTAAATCTTTCCCAATACACATATACACAAGCATTCTCCTCCCAATTTCTTTTCTTATCCCATCATATACATTCAATCCAATATATAACAATAACAACAACAATAACAACAACAACAATATGCAAAACTTCTAGGGCATAAATGAGGATATTACAGTCTATTTATTTATTTTGCTTGGACCTTGCTTTGATTTTAATATATTGATGCTTTCTTTTAATTATTGTGTGTAATATGAATAATGTTGTTATATTTAAGAATTTTATAATATTAAGACCTATAAAGGAGGCCGGTTCCAATGAACCAGGCATTGTGGGGGTGCTGGGCCATTTCTCACCTTCCCCACACGTACCCAACTTTTCGAACCCATTAGGGGGTTAGGGATTCCTTAGAAATCGAGTCATCTACCCCTTTCTTTTTTCCAGGCCCGTCCGGGTGGCGACTCTATTTTCTCCGGACTTAGGTCCGTGTTCTCTAAGGCCCCGAGCCTAAACAATGCCGAAGTCTCAAGAACCATTCCACTGGGAGTGGGGCAAAAATCCCCGCTCACAGGGCCTATGGCGACCATTTTGATAAAACTAGCTAGGACCAACTAGGATTTGGACCAACTGGGGATTGTAATAATGTGTCGCATCCATTTTAAGGTTTAAAGGTGTAACCAGTTTATTTTAGCCCTTTTAAAATTGGACCGACCTAAATCAAAGCTGTAAACTAGGTTAAAACATTTAAAATCAGAATGAATTTAGCTTGGCATTTTTTAATTGGGTTTGGACTAGATTAGTGTCAAAATCGAGGGACTACAATTTGCCTCTTTCTTGAGCGATCTGAGACTTTAGTAAAAGAGAGTGAAAAGTAACATGACTTTAAGCAGATCTTTGATGTGGATGGATTTTAGACCCGAGAATTGGATTTGATTTGGGTGCAAGGCCCAATATTGAATTGGATTTGGGTGCTAGACTCGATATTGGATTAGGGTGCTAGACCCAAAACTAGATTAGGGTGCTCGACCCAAAAATGGATTAGGGTGCTCGACCTAAAATTGAATTAGGGTGCTTGACCCAAAACTAGATTATAGTGCTCGACTCAAAACTGGATTAGGGTTCTTGACCCAAGACTGGATTAGGGTGCTCGCCTTGAAACTAGATTACGGTGCTCGACCCAAAAAATAGATTAGGGTGCTCGACCCAAAATTGAATTAGGATTCTTGACTTGAAACTGGATTCGGGTGCTCGATCCAAAACTTGATTAGGGTTCTTAACCCAAGAATGGATTAGGATTCTCGACCCAAGACTGGATTAGGGTTCTTGACCCAAAATTGGATTATAGTGCTCGACCTAAAATTGTATTAGGGTACTCGACCCAAGATTGGATTTGGGTTCTCGACCCGAGACTGAATTTTTCAAAGATTCAAGAAAAACCATATAGCTCTTCTAGTTTGATTGATCTTCTGAGGATTTTAGCTTTCCTCCAGTCACTTGCTTCATTCTTAAATGGATCCTATCGACTTTCTATCATTTGAGAGTTTCGGCTTTCTTCTAGCCATTGTTCCATCCTTCAATGGATTGACTTCAACTCTTTTAGCTTGACTGACCTTCTGTCATTTGAGAGTGTGGGCTTTCTTCTAGCCACTTGTTCCATTCTTTAATGGATCAACTTTAACTCTTCTAGTTGGATTGACCTTCTATCATTTGCGAGTGTGGACTTTCTTTTAGCCACATGTTACATTCTTCAATGGATCCACTTTAGCTCGTCTAGCCATACTGACCTTTTGTCATTTGAGAGTGTGGGCTTTCTTCTAGCCACCTGTTCCTTTCTTTAATGGATCGACTTCAGCTCTTCTAGCTAGACTAAGCTTCTATCATTTGAGAGTGTGGGCTTTCTTCTAGCCACATTTCCATTCTTTAATAGATTATGCTGATTTTCTATCATTTGGAAATTTTAGCTTTCTTCTAGCCATTAACTTCACGGCTTCTTCCTTCATAATGTATCTTCAAATATCAGGTCTTGACCCTTCATAATGGATCTTCATCCTTAGACATTCATCCTATAATGGCTTTAGCTCTTCTAGCTGGACTAATCTTTTATCTTTTCTATCTTCATTCTTTTAGGGTTATTACTTTCTTCTTTTGTTCTTCCTTTTGTAAAAAAAATCAGTTATTTTTTAGCTAGCCTTCATATCCTCTCTTTGCCCCATGCATGGCAAAATATTGAAAGTGAGTATGAAAATATTTTGTGCATGCATAAAATTAAGAATTGAAAAGAGGAAGTTTTGCCCCCTGTGTAGGCTTAAACCAATGATTTTTTTCCATGTATGCTTTGATTGATGTTCGCATTTTGTCTAGTTCTTTGCACAAGCATGCATCTCCATTTTTTTAAAGTGGTTGGATCTTCCTCAAGCAATAGATCTTCTATGTCCCCTGATTTCATATCTGCTTCATGTTTGGTTCATAAAGTATCTGTTGTTCATTTTGACAAAAAATAGACAATGCTGTATCATCCGTGATTTTGGAGAAATTAAATAAGTATTTGGAGATATAAATTGTATATACTCAATATATATATCTAGAGTATATATAACATATACATATGATATATTAATTGTATATGTTGGATTAATACATTACATACTTAATATTTAATACACATATAAGGTACATTTGATGTGTATATAAGATACACATTACTTGTGCATATGTGTAATATCCCAAATTTTTGAAAAGTTCTAATTTTTGAAAATTTGATAAAATAAATTATAATTTAAATGGATAAATTAAATTAATGGTTTTAAATGAAAAATGAAGGGGTTTTAAATGAAAAAGTGGAACATATATGTGATATATATGAAAAATATACATAACATATAAAAGTCAACACTTTTTTAAAAAGAAAAGGGTATTTTGGTAATTAAATCTTATAATTCAAAATTAATAAAATAATTCAAAAACAAATTATTTTTTAATGGAAGAGGGAAATTAGGACTTTTAATTTATTAAATAATTAATTATTAAATTATTTTAATATACATATGGTTTAAAAAAAAGATGAAAAGGAAAAGAAATATTAAAAAGTCTTCATCTTCTTCTTCTTCTTCCTTTTGGTCGAATTTTCCATGGGAGCTAGACCAAGATTTTAATTCTTCCATGCTCCACAAATTGAAGGATTTAACAAGTTTCAATTTGATTTTTGGTGATTTCCACCAAAATTAGTAAGTTTCCATCTCTTTTCTTTGAATTCCATGGAAGATTGTATTATGTGAGTTTTGAAATTTTGAAGTAGTATGTTATAATTGTTGGAATTGATGTGTATGATGTTATTTTGGGTAGTTAACAATGATTATAAGGCTAGGTTGAAGAGATGATGGAGTTTGGATAAAGAATGGTGAAGAGAAAGAATTTAGGGTTATGGATTTTTGGGGTTTTGAAAACATGAACTTTAATTGAGAAAATTGATTCCAAATGAGTTATTTTGATTCATAAACAAGTATTTTAAAGTCAAATATTGGATTTGGTGGTGTTGAGTTGGAGTTTGAGAATGGAAGTGGAGATTTAGGGTTTTAGAAAAGTGATTTTCCAAAGTGGTTGAATTATGTGATTTTGTTTGTTTAAGCATGTTGTTTAGTGTTAAAAGTGATGAATATAAGCTTGGAATGAGTAATGGATTGTGTTGGAATGGAAAACCTTCAAAGGGAGAAGGTTATGCCATTTTTTATATTTTGTGTATAAGAGTGTATTTTTATAATGTAAATGATTTAAATGCATTAAAATATGTTTCTAATGATATTAATAAATTTAAAACACTAATTTAAATGGCTTGATATGGTTTTTCAAAGTTAAAGTGAGGTGAAGCTTAATTATAGAATTTGGTTTAGAGTGATGTTTAATTATGGTTTTATGTTGAGAATACCTTAGAATGTGATATTAAATGATTATGTATGATCACATTTGGTATAGGCATTGAGGGAGGTTGATTTGCTTCATCCAAGTGGTGAAGGGCAAGTTGGAAGGATAGGATTGGAGGTTGTGTTAAGCTTGCTTTGGGTTGCTAGTGGAGGTATGTACAAACTTTGAATATATTGTTTATATTTGCATAACATTTGGGCTTAACACATTTTGGTTGGAAAAAGTGTTAAGTTACTTGGTTCATTGATTGAGTATGAATAATGTGCTATGACATTTGTAATGTCATATATGTGTTAAATACATCGTGAAAAGCCATTGATAATGGCTAAATTGTGTAGAATGTGAAATATGTATATTATATGAAAATACCCAAAGTAATTGGGTAATGTGTTGTGAATGAAAAAATGAGATATGTGGAATAATGAAATGAATTGATATTGATAAAAAAGAGAAAAATGAGAAAAGTGAGATATGTGGATTTTTGCCCCCACTCCCTATGGAATGGTTCTTGCAACTTCGGTACTGTTTAGGCTCGGGGCCTTAGAGAACACGGACCTAAGTCCGGAGAAAATAGAGTCACCACCCGGA
Organism: Garcia nutans; assembly: GCA_947685225.1. Lineage (NCBI taxonomy): Eukaryota > Viridiplantae > Streptophyta > Magnoliopsida > Malpighiales > Euphorbiaceae > Garcia > Garcia nutans. The sequence goes on along the minus strand of CANTUV010000009.1, from coordinate 26,195,298 downwards.
CGGGCCAGGAAAAAGAAAGGGGTGGATGACTCAATTCCTAAGGAATCCCCAACCCCCTAATGGGTTTGAAAAGTTGGGTACGTGTGGGGAAGGTGAGAAATGGCCCAGCACCTCCACAACGCCCGGTTCATTGGAACCGGCCTCCTTTACAGGTCTTAATATTATAAAATTCTTAAATGTAACAATATTATCCATATTATACACAACAATTGAAATAAAGCATCATTATAATAAAATCAAAGCAATGTCCAAGCAAAATAAATAAATGGACATCCATCCGAAGATGAAAACGTGCCCTTACATAATCCATGCCTAAATAGGACACCCACCGAAAGGTAAAAACATGTCCTTTACATTGGTTCTAAAATAGAAAAGCAATTTAAATTACATGATATTTAACTAATGAGGTACCCACCAAGTGGAAACATACCTCTTACAACATTTGGAAATCTAAATAAATCAATAAAAGTAAATAACCATTCATCATAAATAAATCATTCATCAAAGATATTAAACATCAATAGAATGTAAACATCCATCCATGATAAACTAAATAAATCAAGCATTGAACTTAAATAAATCAACAAAGCATTGAAAATAAATTAAAGCATATAATAGACAACATAATCAAATATAAAATTTAATAAAGCAAATAAAGATTCAAATAAGGGCTACTATTTCTATTTAAGATTCTTTAATTAATATTTTAGGGTTTTGGAATTTAGGAGTTTAAGCTACTGTAACACCCCGATACCCCATATAAATACTGTACATATACCAGGTACACATACAATATGTATATAGAGTATAAGAATGTCACTTTTCATCACCATTATAACTCTTTACTTTAATTTTTAAAACCATAATACATTTAAATCATATGAAAGTATTTACAAAATGGTTATTCTTATCATGGTAATACATAAATATAAGTTACATTGTTTCTTCCAAAGATTCATTTATACAAATGAATACATTCTTATGAAAATACAGTATAATTACATGCATGCACCACCATCTAGTTGGTCTCGAACTACACTTGTCCTCGTTGTGACATAGTAGCTTATCTCCAGCTTCATCACCTATATACCTGCGCGATTAAGATAACCGCGCTAAGCTCGAAAGCTTAGTAGTACAAGTAACCATTAAAATATACAATATAAAGGAAACATACCTCATATGTTTAGTCTCATGTTTTAACATTTTCTTACTCTGTTTTCCCCTTTTTCAATGCATTCTTCATATAATCCTATTAACCTTATAGAGGATATACATATACACATATAACATAACCATCAAACATAATTCAATAAATTGATAGAACCTTCATATTATGATACTTACCAATTTCACCTCATACATATCATATATATCATTTTATACTTTATAATCGCATATTGCATATAACTTCACAAACCATATCTCCTTTCAATAATTCATGTATGTTATATAATCATATCACTAACCACAATTCATCATTCACAACTCACATTTCCAACAAAGGCAACATAAATCCCATTACTCATTTATTTCAACTTGTATATACATCACATTAACAACAAAGACAGACTCGGGCCCAAAAGACACTAATATGTCATTCAAAGTTCAGAGTTAATGCTTTGGTTTTGTTATCACATTTATCAATATCATATACCCAACTAGGCTTCAAGGATTAAGTTCAACCAAGCTTCAAGGGGAGCAAAGCATGCTAAGCTTCTACCCAACTTGGCTTCAAGAACTAACCCAACCTAGCTTCAAGGGTGGTAACATCTCAATTAGGCTTCAAGGATTCAATCCAACCTAACTTCAAGAGATTGTTACACTTATTAGGCATGCCACCAACAACAAAACTCTGAAAATGAATAACACATTAGTCACACAATTCATTTATTATTTCATTATCAATTTCATTCTCATTCTCATCATCATTTACATCATCATAGCCAACCACAATGGCATCATTTAGGCAAAACATGCCTCATTTATCTCATTCTCAATATCATAGCCAACCACAATGGCTTTATACATCATCACCTCTCAATTTACATTTCATATTCCATCACAATATCACATTTCATAGTTCACCACAATATCACATTATCACATTTCATAGTTCATCACAATATCACATTATCACATTTCATAGTTCATCACAATATCACATTATCACATTTCATAACATATATATATTGAATGCCTTCACATCTTATATGTATTAATGTATTATCATATCTCTTATCTTTTCATTGCGTATACAATATTAATATTTATTTTAACAATATACTTATATGCAATCCAATAGGGTTTTGTACTTACCTCTAAAGAACTCACTCCCATATAACTTCTCTTCCATAGATCTTTCAATACTTGGATTAGGGCAATTCCATCTCTTAAAACCTAATCCAAAAGTAATCATACACACTCACTTAGAAATACACATGAGGTAATACAAATAAGAATCAATTAGGGCAAACTCAACACATGACACGCTCATCAACACGGGCGTGTTCCTGATCGTGCCCTAACTCCACAACACAGAAACATTGACACGCTCATAACCACGGGCGTGTCACTGGGCGTGTAATACATTCTGTATCTCAAAAACATCAACACATCCAATCAACAAGAGCGTGCTCATGGCCGTGTCAATTCTCCAAACTCACAGTAGCTATGACACGCTCAATAACACGGGCGTGTTACTGGTCGTGTCAATTCTACTGCCACACAGAACTTATGACACACTCAATAACATGGGCATGTCACTGCTCGTGCTACCAACTCCAGAAAACAGAACCAACGACACGCCTAACAAACTGGCCGTGTCTCTGGGCGTGTCCGACTAAAAACCCAGATTCCGGTCAACACACAACAACATCCAACAATACCCATCTTTTTATCATTACTCACTTCAAACAATCTTCATCAAACACACCCAAAAACCATAACAAACTTACCAAAACATCAACAACACTCAAAACACACACCAATCATCATTATAAACTTCATTCATATACCAATTTATCAAATCCCCAAATTTCATTAAACTCAACCCTTATTCAACAATTCATCATCATCTTCACAAATAATCATATTATCATCATCCAATTACCAAATCAACACATATATATATACTTAAATCTTTCAATATCATCATCATCACACATCAACCATACCAAACCCAACTCAAACAATGAAAATCAATTTAAAGAAATAAATACTTACTTGAATCCTTTATCAAATCTTCATCTCTATCATCAAATCTCTTGAATTCCTTAAGAAATTTGGTAAGAAAATCACATCTTTCTCTCTTTCTCTCTCTCTCTCTCTCTCTCTTTCTCTCTCTCGGCCAAGAAGAACGAAGAAGACGAAGAAGGAGTAGAAGGAAGAAGAAGTTTCTACTTCTTTCCTTTGTCCTTATCCATATATATATATATAATAATAATAATAATAATAATAATAATAACAATAACAATAACAATAACAATAGTAATAATAATAATAATACTTTAAATCTCCACCACATATTCTTTCTTTGATTTTCTTCTTCTCTTTTCTTTTTGTCTTTATTATTATTATTATTATTTAGTTATACAAATATATATACAACTCACTTATCCTTCACCATTATATATATCCCATGTATATGTGATGTATATGTATATGTCTTACATATATTATCCTTATATTTCACATATACACATATACATTAAATCCAAATACAACAACAATAACTCCAAAACTCTTAGGGTCTATTCCGGGATATTACAATTCTCTCCCCCTAAAAAAAATTTCGTCCTCGAAATTACTCAGTACAATAACATTCCATTCTTACCAATACACCATTTAAAATTTTCATCAAATCACATAGTTTGCACTCTCCCCCTTAGAGTCAATTATATTATTCAATTCCACAACTTGTCACGATAAAAATCTTTATACCTTATTACATTCTCATCCAATATTCAAAATAACTCATTATACTCTCAAATACCTTATCTATATGCAAAAATTCAATCATCCTTTAACATACTTATGTTACATTCCATTATTACATTCAAAATATTTTATCACTTCATCTCTTTATAACTATTCTCTTAACTTTAACTTTCAAGATCATAAACTTATATCTTAATATTAATTATCCCATCATTACAATTATCCTTACAAACAAACATTTATCAAACCTTCATTGATAATAATATTCTTATTTCTCATACACTTCATTCCTTCTCTAGTATTTTCTCACTTAACATCAATATTAATACAATGCTTTTGAACTTACTTTACAGGAAATCAACTTCTTCCCTTTTCTCATCATTAAAATTGATATAATTCAATTAATTCATGTCCGTTCATCTATCAAAATTTTACATTGTATACATCATTATTTATCTCTTATGCCTTTAGCACAACCATACATATTAAATCTCAATAATAATTCACAATTATAGCAAAAATCCAGATCAATTGATTTATTCTCCACAATATCTTAACATCATAATCTTGTTTGATTCAAATCAATAGTTCACTTATCTAAATTTATCATGAATAACCATCCACTTTAATTTATCTTTCAATATACACATAGTTTATCTTTCATTATCTCAATACAATTCCACCAAAATTCATAATTATCTCATACCATGCTTATCATTCATAGTTTACTCACTCAAATATTAAACCCATCCACTTATTCACCGTATACCATAAACATAATCAATATAGCTCTCAAACACATTCTGCAATCTTCTTTCATTATCATCTTCTCACTTATCATATCATTACTATATTAACAATAATTACCTTTTTCTCACATTACTCATAACTTAAAGTATTTCCACAATTCTCTTTCTGTCTTTTCTTTTCCAGAATTATAACCAAATTGCTAACACAAAAACCATAAAATACACTTCATCAATCATAACCGTTAATCATGTTTCTAGAAACATAATTATCAATCTTACCAAAGTAGTATTACAATTATACTTTCTTAGTCTCAATTCTGTGGATAACAAAGTTAATCGGCCAAATACCATAAATACACTATATGGCCATAGGAGATTAATGATCACATCTGAAACTTATAAATCAATACTGTTCCTCTATTATTTTATTTCCAACTTTCCAATTATACTACTAAGTTGCATCACAAATATAATATCTCCATTCTCCAAACTTTACTACATCCAAAATTAACATATGTCAACTCTATCTCAACACAATTTACTCTTAATTATTTGATCACCATTTGCATGTCTCATATACAACAATATTATCCTTAACCTCTCCTTCACACATCATTCAATCTTATACAGATCTTACATAAATTTCATTCTTTATACTTTCTTTTTCCCTTATAATTTCTTATTAAATTTATATACACAGAACATTTCCTCACACAAATACTTTGGCTCATAACATTTATGATAGCCAAATTCAGTTATTATCATAACAATATTACTGTCCACCATTTCCCAAATTAATCCTTATTTCCATAACCATTTCACTATCCAACATTTCTTAAGTTTATTCTTATTTTCATTTCATCACATACTCTTTACGTCAATCAAGGCCTAATCTCTCTTAGGTCCACTACTACATGCAATGTCATTTCCAATATACATCAAATATGCAATTATATAACACATCCATAGATCACATTCACAATGTGATTTACTTTCCACATTTCTTACATTTTACAATTACATTCATATCAAAAACTCATTCCACATTTTCTATACATGTATACACATAATCATACAATGATATTTAATTCCTCTTTTACATATTTTCAACACAATTTAACATTTTACTATTTCGTGAACAACATCATTTTTATCCCTTTTTGACATGACTTAAGTTGTTTATCAACCCAACACATATACATTATCACCATGATATTACTTCACAAAATCTTAGTCACGCTACTAAGGTGACATCTCTCTCACATATATTTTTAAATGCATTAGTATACCATCTATACATCCATTTGTTTATTCTTCAACACATAGATATATATATATATATATTACTCACATATCTATACACATGTACATTACATCCACTCATATATACATTGGGCTCAATAATCTCTTTATACTCTCCAAGTCTAATTATGACAAATCTCAATTTCTTAAATCCACATTGATCCATCCCATTTCTTACTGTCAATATTATCCCATGACCTAGCTTTGCTCAGGTTTGTCAATGCAAGCATAATCATTCTCATACTATCAATCACATTATTCAATTTAATAGTACTCTCATATACAGTAATATTCATTCCACAAGCTCATGGGTTTAACTTACATTAAGATTATCAATACTCAAATAGTCTTTACCCAAATTCCATTAACACTATAATTTCACAACTTACTACTTTACTTAAACTTCCATTCACTCATCTTATGTTCTTAATATCAACTTAAAAAAAAACATCTTATATATACACATTACAAAACAACCTCAAAGTATATTCTTTTCACAAATATTAAAGCTCATTTCCAAAAATCTAATTATCACATCTTTCCACCATTAATATGAGCTTTAACAACACTCAAGCGTATCACATTTCTAACATTAAAATCACAATGTTTGCATTTAAAACAGCAATGCAACAACACCATTATATTTCCTTATTTAACCAACATCATCTCTTTTTCTTTTAAAAACTTTAACTTTACATATTCAAATCATAAATGGTCAAACTTTGTCTATACCCATCAACTCATTCAATATACCACCATACTCTCTTCATTTAAATAACATAACTTTCAATATTCACAATTCGACATTATTTCCTCTGTCTAGCAAACTCAACATAAACTTTCTTATAAAGAGGTTTAAAGTATAGAAGAAAGAGTACATAATCTTATCTTAATTTGATTTTCAACTCATTTCCAACTTTATTTTCCTTTCCATTTCTTTATTTTTCAATTCATATTATGTCATACATAATATTACTCATAAACATCAATATTACATTCCATGTTGCACATGGCATAACATTTTTCATATGTCTCATCAACATGCATATTTCACATTACATTTCGTAATTCGTTTCTCATAAATAATTAGGCACTATGCCTCAATTATAATTCATTTCCAACATCATTGCCAACAATCATGGTTTCTTCTCACATCAACATAGTATACACATATATCATCAACTATATTAAACATCTCATGTAACACAAATATTTTACAAATCATATTATGCCACATCCGAGACCAACCTAGGTGTTAATGCATGTGCATGTATCAAAATTTTCATTCTTTTTATTTTCATTTATCATCATTTTTTTTTAAAACTTTTCTTTGTAAATTTACTTAGGCCGAGAATCTCGAAACCTAAGCTCTGATACCAAAATAATTGTAACACCCCGATACCCCATATAAATACTGTACATATACCAAGTACACATACAATATGTATATAGAGTATAAGAATGTCACTTTTCATCACCATTATAACTCTTGACTTTAATTTTTAAAACCATAATACATTTAAATCATATGAAAGTATTTACAAAATGGTTATTCTTATCATGGTAATACATAAATATAAGTTACATTGTTTCTTCCAAAGATTCATTTATACAAATGAATATATTCTTATGAAAATACAGTATAATTACATGCATGCACCACCATCTAGTTGGTCTCGAACTACACTTGTCCTCGTTGTGACATAGTAGCTTATCTCCAGCTTCATCACCTATATACCTGCCCGATTAAGATAACCGCGCTAAGCTCGAAAGCTTAGTAGTACAAGTAACCATTAAAATATACAATATAAAGGAAACATACCTCATATGTTTAGTCTCATGTTTTAACATTTTCTTACTCTGTTTTCCCCTTTTTCAATGCATTCTTCATATAATCCTATTAACCTTATAGAGGATATACATATACACATATAACATAACCATCAAACATAATTCAATAAATTGATAGAACCTCCATATTATGATACTTACCAATTTCACCTCATACATATCATATATATCATTTTATACTTTATAATCGCATATTGCATATAACTTCACAAACCATATCTCCTTTCAATAATTCATGTATGTTATATAATCATATCACTAACCACAATTCATCATTCACAACTCACATTTCCAACAAAGGCAACATAAATCCCATTACTCATTTATTTCAACTTGTATATACATCACATTAACAACAAAGACAGACTCGGGCCCAAAAGACACTAATATGTCATTCAAAGTTCAGAGTTAATGCTTTGGTTTTGTTATCACATTTATCAATATCATATACCCAACTAGGATTCAAGGATTAAGTTCAACCAAGCTTCAAGGGGAGCAAAGCATGCTAAGCTTCTACCCAACTTGGCTTCAAGAACTAACCCAACCTAGCTTCAAGGGTGGTAACATCTCAATTAGGCTTCAAGGATTCAATCCAACCTAACTTCAAGAGATTGTTACACTTATTAGGCATGCCACCAACAACAAAACTCTGAAAATGAATAACACATTAGTCACACAATTCATTTATTATTTCATTATCAATTTCATTCTCATTCTCATCATCATTTACATCATCATAGCCAACCACAATGGCATCATTTAGGCAAAACATGCCTCATTTATCTCATTCTCAATATCATAGCCAACCACAATGGCTTTATACATCATCACCTCTCAATTTACATTTCATATTCCATCACAATATCACATTTCATAGTTCACCACAATATCACATTATCACATTTCATAGTTCATCACAATATCACATTATCACATTTCATAACATATATATATTGAATGCCTTCACATCTTATATGTATTAATGTATTATCATATCTCTTATCTTTTCATTGCGTATACAATATTAATATTTATTTTAACAATATACTTATATGCAATCCAATAGGGTTTTGTACTTACCTCTAAAGAACTCACTCCCATATAACTTCTCTTCCATAGATCTTTCAATACTTGGATTAGGGCAATTCCATCTCTTAAAACCTAATCCAAAAGTAATCATACACACTCACTTAGAAATACACATGAGGTAATACAAATAAGAATCAATTAGGGCAAACTCAACACATGACACGCTCATCAACACGGGCGTGTTCCTGATCGTGCCCTAACTCCACAACACAGAAACATTGACACGCTCATAACCACGGGCGTGTCACTGGGCGTGTAATACATTCTGTATCTCAAAAACATCAACACGTCCAATCAACAAGAGCGTGCTCATGGCCGTGTCAATTCTCCAAACTCACAGTAGCTATGACACGCTCAATAACACGGGCGTGTTACTGGTCGTGTCAATTCTACTGCCACACAGAACTTATGACACGCTCAATAACATGGGCGTGTCACTGCTCGTGCTACCAACTCCAGAAAACAGAACCAACGACACGCCTAACAAACTGGCCGTGTCTCTGGGCATGTTCGACTAAAAACCCAGATTCCGGTCAACACACAACAACATCCAACAATACCCATCTTTTTATCATTACTCACTTCAAACAATCTTCATCAAACACACCCAAAAACCATAACAAACTTACCAAAACATCAACAACACTCAAAACACACACCAATCATCATTATAAACTTCAATCATATACCAATTTATCAAATCCCCAAATTTCATTAAACTCAACCCTTATTCAACAATTCATCATCATCTTCACAAATAATCATATTATCATCATCCAATTACCAAATCAACACATATATATATACTTAAATCTTTCAATATCATCATCATCACACATCAACCATACCAAACCCAACTCAAACAATGAAAATCAATTTAAAGAAATAAATACTTACTTGAATCCTTTATCAAATCTTCATCTCTATCATCAAATCTCTTGAATTCCTTAAGAAATTTGGTAAGAAAATCACATCTTTCTCTCTTTCTCTCTCTCTCTCTCTCTCTCTCTCTCTCGGCCAAGAAGAACGAAGAAGACGAAGAAGGAGTAGAAGGAAGAAGAAGTTTCTACTTCTTTCCTTTGTCCTTATCCATATATATATATAATAATAATAATAATAATAATAATAATAATAATAACAATAACAATAACAATAACAATAGTAATAATAATAATAATACTTTAAATCTCCACCACATATTCTTTCTTTGATTTTCTTCTTCTCTTTTCTTTTTGTCTTTATTATTATTATTATTATTTAGTTATACAAATATATATACAACTCACTTATCCTTCACCATTATATATATCCCATGTATATGTGATGTATATGTATATGTCTTACATATATTATCCTTATATTTCACATATACACATATACATTAAATCCAAATACAACAACAATAACTCCAAAACTCTTAGGGTCTATTCCGGGATATTACAGCTACTGTGAGTTTTAAAGGAATTGAAATGTATTGAAGTTTTATGATTTAAGGGGTTGATAAAATTCTTTGATTAACCAAATTAGTGTTTGAGAAGTGAAATCATAAAATTAGGGTTTAAACACTTTAAAACATTGGATTCATGATTATTAGCTACTGAATTATGGTTTTTAGGTTTACTGTGTTTGAATTTTAATATTTATGTTTATAAGGTTTTAAGGTTTAAAGGATTAGGGTTTAGAGAAATTAGGGTTTAAGGTTTTAAGGGAGTTAGGGTTTACTGTTTTGGGTTTTGGAGTTGAATTAGGGTTTTAGAATCTTAGAATTAGGGTTTCGAAGAATACATTAGATTTTAGAATTTGAAAATCAATTGATAATTTTATGAAGTTTTATAAAAATAAACAAAATGATTTAAGGTTTATAAAAACAAAAAAAGATATTTTTTAGGGTTTGTGGAAAGAAACAGATTCAATTTAGAGCTTTGAAAAGAAACAGATTCAAATTAGGGTTTTGGTAAATTTTGAAGAAACAAAGATAACAATTTTAAGATTTTTGGAAAACAAATAAATGAATTAAGGTTTTTAAGCTTTAGAAAAGGTAAATTAAAGTTCTAGGGTTTTTTGAATCAAAAGAGACAATTGAATTATTTAAGCTACTGTGAAGAAGTTAGACATCCATACCTCTGTTTGTTGGTTCCACCAAAAATTTCTTCTTAGATGAACAAAATCAAAGACAAGCTTTACTGCCTTTGATGAATTAAATTGCTTGTTTGCTTCTCTCAATAAGTCTGATCGATTTCACAGCCAGAAGGAATTCTTCAAATCTTTCAAAGTTTTCCTCCTCAATTTTAGTCTCTAATTTTCCTCCGAATTTCCCCTCCTCTTTTGTGTTGTTTTAGTCCTTATTTATAGAAGATTTTTATGATTAATTTTAGTTATTCACGAAATCTAACACTAATTAGGAAAGGGAAACCAAAACCTAATTGTATTTGGTTTCGGAAAAATTTGCGTCAAAAAATTTTACTGGCGAAAATTGGCCTGCAGGCCATTTCGCCAGTAGGAAACTCCTGTGGGCAAAATGGCCCACGACCATTTCGTCCCACGCTGATTTTCAGTGATGATTTTTCAGTCGCCGATTTTTATTTTTATTATTTTTATTATTTTTATTATTATTATTGTTATTTTTTATTAATAAAAATTAGATACTAAAGCAAATATTATTTAATTAAGATAACAAAAATTATTTTGGACTAATTAAAATATATTGGACCGGACTAGGTAAAAAATTAAGGGTCTACAGTTTGCCCACTACTTGAATGATCTGAGACTTCAGTGAAAGAGAGTGAAAAGCAATAAGACTTAATTTTTGAGATGGTTGAGGTTTTGGGTTCTGGACCCGGTTCGAGTTCTGGACTCAAGGATAATTTTAGGTTTTGGACCTAAGTGTAATTCTAGGTTCTGGGCCTAAGGGTAATTTGGGTTCTGGACTCGAGCTAAGTTCTGGACTTAGAAGATATTCTAAGTTCTAGACCTATAGGTAATTTGGGTTCTGGACCTAAGCTGAGTTCTGGACTTAGGAAAGATTCTAGGTTCTGGACCTAAGGACAATTTGGGTTCTGGACCCGAGCTAAGTTCTAGACTTAGAAGATATTCTAGGTTTTGGACCTAAGGGTAATTTGGGTTCTGGACCCGAGCTAAGTTCTAGACTTAGGAAAGATTCTAGGTTCTAGACCTAAGGAAAATTTGGGTTCTGGACCCGAGCTAAGTTTTGGACTTAAAAGAGATTGTAGGTTTTGGACCTAAGGGTAATTTGGGTTCTGGACCCGAGCTAAGTTTTGGACTTAGAAGAGATTTTAGGCTCTGGACCTAAAGGTAATTAGGGTTCTGGACCCGAGCAAAGTTCTAGACTTAGAAGAGATTCTAGGTTCTGGACCTAAGGAAAATTTGGGTTCTGGACCCGAACTAAGTTCTGGACCTAAAAAAAGATTCTAGGTTCTGGACCCGAGCTAATAATAATTTTTTTTTTAAGTTTGGCTAATTTTTATGCATATGTCTTCTCCTTGCCCCCTACATGTAAAAATATTTAAAAACACGCAAGCATTTGAATGATTAAAGTGAATAAATGAATTTACTGTTCATTTACTGTGTAGTCACTGTTCATGCAATATTTAATATTCATAAATAGTAAATTACTATTTATAAATAGTAGTAAATAGTATTTACTATTCAAAATAGTAATTTACTATTTGTAAATAATATAAATTACTATTCATTAATAGTAAAGTTTACTATTCATGAACAGTAAACTTACTTTTAAATTTTGTTTTTTCCTTGTCGTTTCTCTATATAAACCAACGAATTCCTTCATTTAAATCACAACAAAATTTCTCAATTTATATAATTCTCTCAAATTATTTCAAATTTAGCACACAGTTTTCAAAAAAATGCATGCTTCAAGGTCAGGGACTCATTCTAATGTTGAGTTATTAGAGTTTATTCGGCATCATGAAGATGAAAATATAGATATACTAGCCGGGATGCCGCTTCATCGTAGTTCAAACCAAAAGAGCACGATAATTATTTTGTTGTTTTATTTTTTTATTTATTATTATTATTATATTTTTCTTCTTTTTTTTCGATTTTTGATTTATGTTTTTATATTATGCTCTTTTTATATTAATCTAAGCATATAGGATAATATGAACTTACCTTGTATTAACTTACCTGGCTCCACGTTAGCATGATCGTTGCGTTGTTTGGGCTGGAGCGTGTATCTACAAAGCCCGACAATGGTATGACGTAGTGCCTTCTCAGGTAAGGCAAATTATTCAAGATTGCGGCTTTGAGAGCTTCATCTTACAATTGCCATCTGAGGAGTATCAGATAGACCGGAGCGTAGTCCAGGCGCTCGCGGAACGATGGTTGGACACAACCCACACTTTTCACTTGCCCATTGGAGAGATGACAATTGGTCCGGTCGATTTTACTACTATAACCGACCTTCGATTTGATGGTGTTCCGGTTCCTCTAACCAATGATATTTTGACATTTGAAGAAATTTAAGAATTAATTGGTATGGAACCATCATATAAAGGGCCTTTTAAGATAAAAATTAAAACGATTCGTAGCTATTGGATGAACTACGAAGGATGGGTTCACAGAGACACGACCCAACAGTATGCTCGAGGATTTTTGTTATATTTGCTTGGATCGACCATCTTAGGCAGCACTGAATATTCCATCCACTTGTCAGTGTTGAAGGCCCTTTCTTATTTTAGGACGATACCATCTTCTGGCTGGGGTGAAGCTGGTCTTGCCTGTCTTTACCATGGTCTTGATAAACTTTGCCGAAATAAGAAGTCTTTTGTCGGCTTGATGTCTGTTGTTGAGGTATTCTTCTTCTACCAATGTCACTTCCGCTCCTTTCTTGTATGAACGTGATCTTTATTATTGTTGTTACAGGCATGGGCATATGAACACAACCTCGTGAGGGTACCCGGTATTTTCTGAGAGAGAATTGGGTATCCGAGAATAAATTTCTAGTTGTCCGATCGTGTGGAAGTTCCCGGCTCTCATCATGTGCATACTCACCGCTTTGTGTTGAGCCGCTTAACCTGGGACCAGGTAAACTAGCATTAGTATACTTTAAAATTTATGTGACTTTGGCCTGGTGGAACCCAGAAGAGCGAACAAACTGGTCTCCCTTCATGAGGGCTGCGCTATCTTTCCAACATTCTCGCCGAGTCATCGCCGGTCCAGTGTCTAGTGGCTGGTTTCTCGGAGAGAGAGTTTATGAGTGGTTTCTCGATCCAGAGCGGTGGAGGATTCTGATGTCTTGCCCGGAATACACTTTAAATATTATGTTGATGCCGGAGGATGCATGGCGGCCAGCTCGGTACGATTATGGTATTGAAGCATTCCTCTATCCGATGAGTGCTTCTTATGCCCACTTTATTCAAAGAAGGCTCTTGAACTTTGATGTATCTCCTATTAGCGTATGGGAGATTCCCAAGGAAAATGAGGGTAAAGATGAAGAGGAACATCACGGAGATGCAGGAGAGTTTATTCCACATCTCGGGGCTAGTACTTCTCAGGTAAAACTTTTACTATTTTTCCCTTCTTTCTTCTTTTGATTCTTTAATGATTCTTATAGGCTGTTGGATCTTTTGATCATGAGGCTAGACCTTCTTTTACTGCCCCTTCATTTGCTCATTCTGGCCCGCCAGATATGCCATCTCATCAGCAGGGCATTGATATGAATTACCTGGTGAGTTTTCTTATTTCATGATAATTTATGCTATATGTATGCATGATTATGTATGTTCTTACCCTTTTCCTTTCTGGCTCACTTCGGATGCTTGAAGAACAAAATAGGAAACTTCAAGAAGAGTTGGCTGCATGTCGTCAGCAGGCTTCTCATTTTGAAAATTTGTATCATCAATCTGAACAAAATTTTTGAGACTTCCGATTTCAGGGGATGAGGGATCCTGGCGCTTCTTCATCAAGAGGCCCCCAGACTGATGATCATGAGATCCTTTCGTCTACTTCTGATGAGGACCATGATAGATCAAATCTCCAAGGTAACAAGGATTTTAGTGCTCCTCCTTCGGGTGATCCCGGGATGAGTAATTTGCCCCCTCCTCCAACAGGCGATGACTTTTTCAGGGCTTTATTTGATGACCCACCACCACCTTTTTAGTGATGTATAAATTGTATCAATTGTATAAACATTGTATAATAAGCATAAAATAATGATACCTAGTTTCTGTAACTATTTTTTTTTTACTGCGCCACAATTATTATACATTTTTTTATCACATCATAAACAGTACAACTGCATCACTTTGCCAAATGCAACACGATAAAGGATTTTGTCACCAATTCTTTTCCTTACACAATATGGTTTCACACTTTCCCATTGCCTTTTCTATATAAATCACCTTTTCATGCCATATTTCATACAGAAGCCAAAATATTTTCCATTTCAACATAAAAACTCCTTTAACAATTTTAATTTTTCTTCATTCATCCACTATGACCAAACATCATTTAAAGAAGATAAAAATTTTATTTAAGAATATGGATGCCATTCACTGGAAGCAGATTTCGTGGTCAAAACTTGATATTTTAAAGTGTTTTCAAAATGTTAAATTGGACCACTCTTTCTTGCATGCCATGTCTTCCTTTTGGAATATGGATTCTAGGGCATTTAAAATTAATGGCTTTGAAATATGTCCCTTGATTGAAGAATTTGAGGCCATCCTTGGATATCCAAATAATCAACAAATGGCATTACCTACATTGATTTTCAAAACTCAACAGAAGATGCAGATGTTATTTCAAATTCCAAAACCCGAAGTTCTTCGGTTGATGAGAGGTGAAAAAATTCTACTTGTTCCTTTGATTGACTTTTGTCTCTCTCATTTGGCTCCTACTAAGGCATGGGAACGCATGCTCCGTCTTTGTTTGCTCAGCCAATTCTTGCTTGTTTCTTCTGATGGCAATATTGATCCATGAGTATTGGATATTATGGATCAAATAGAAGGAGGCTTATCACCGATACCTGTGATCTTAGCCAAGACTTTAGTTGGATTAGACCGACTTAAATCAGAATTGTCAAGGAGACTGACCGGGAGTCCGTTGCTGCTTCAGGTAATCATATAAACTGCCCTTTCGGGTTTTCAATTTAGGTTTTTTTTCCTTCTTTTCTTTATTGCTCTAATTTTTGCCTAGTCTGCCCATGTGGGTTTTCGGAACTAGCAAGCTGTCCTAATTTTTGCCTAAGCTGCCCTTGCGGGTTTTCAACTTAGCGAACCTCTTTTTATTATATATTTTTTTATTTCTCTAATTTTTGCCTAGTCCGCCCATGTAGGTTTTCGAAACTAGCTAGTTGTCCTAATTTTTGCCTAAGCTGCCCTTACGGGTTTTCAACTTAGCGGACTTTTTTTTTAATTTAATTCTTTCTTCACAGATTTGGCTTCAGGAGCGTCTTTGTTTACTTGATACTCCATCCATGGATTTTGCCAGATATCTTCCACGTCATCATTCTGCTAGGAAACTACTCTATCCTACTTCTTCATAAGCTAACTGGTTAACTGGATCCACTCACGCGCTAAAGTCAATATCCGTTGGTTGGTACCTTGGTGGAAGATTTCTTCTATCACCATGCGGACATACTTGATGTATGTTCCCCTTGCTGCTCTTCATCAAGGTACATGCTATGATCCTCGACGTCTTGGCCGTCAGTACGGAGCTGAGCCTTGTGATTTAGACTTTACTCCCGATTTAGACATAATTGTTTCATATTCATAGCAAGGAGTTGAAGAACTGGTCAAAATCAGAGGTTTAAGAAATAAACTGACAGGGTTTTCCCATACCGAAGCCAATGTGGCCAGGGCATCAGCCATCTGATTTTCTTCTCTTGATAGGTGTACAAACCTACACTCCTTAAAGTTCTTCTTCATCATGGTCAAGTAGTGGTGGTATGGTTTTAATTTTTCTTCTTTCAACTCCCACTCTCCATTTACTTGGGATACTACTAGCAATGAAGTGCCATAAACTTCCACTTTATCCACCTTCATAATCATTAGAGTTTCCAAACTAAAAATACAAGCTTTGTACTCCACCATATTATTGGTTGCCCTAAATTTTAATTTTTTGGCTAAAGGGATAAGTTCCCCTTTGGGTGATTCTAGTATAACTCCCAAGCCTGCTCCTTTCCTGTTTACTACTCCATCAAAATACATTTTCCACCCTTGCACTTCAATTGCTTCTAAATGTTCATCCGGAAATTCCAAGATTACCTCTTCGCTTTCTGGTAATGGTTGTTGGGCCAGGAATTCTGCCACCGCTCTACATTTGATTGTTTTCCTGGTTACATACTCAATATCAAATTCTTCTAATATTATCAACCATTGGCTATATTTCCCAAACAAAGAGGGTGTCTCCCTTAAATACTTCATTGGATCCAACCTGGAGATTGCTTGCACACTATAAGATTGAAAGTAATACCGCAACTTCTTAGAAGACCAAACCACGCCTATACAGGTCTTTTCAATTATACTATACTTAATTTCATAAGGCATGATCTTTCTACTCAAGTAGTAAACTGCATGCTCAATCCCTGACTCATCTACTTGGGCTAGCATGGCTCCTATTGACTCTTCTTCTACTGCTAAGTATAGTAATAGAGGTTTGCCGGGTTTAGGTGGTTTTAAAATAGGTGGATTCAATAAATACTCTTTTATTCGCTCAAAGGCCTTTTGACACTCTTCATTCCATAGGACGGGCTGATTCTTTCTAAGCAATTTGAAGATAGGCTCACAAATTGTTGTGAGTTTTGCTATGAATCTGCTAATGTATTGTAATTTACCAATGATTCCCCGAACTTCTCTCTCCGTCTTAGGGACTGGCATATCCCTGATTGCTTTAACTTTTTCAGGATCAATCTCAATGCCATTCGGACTAATTACATTTCCCAATAATTTACCTGAGGTAACATCGAACACACACTTCTTTGGGTTTAATCTTAGCTTATATTTCAAAGCTCTATCGAAGAATAATTCCAAGTTTTGGAAGTGTTGCTCTCTTGTGTCCAATTTAATCATCATATCATCAACATATACTTCAACTTCTTTGTGCGTCATGTCATGAAATAATGTGGTGGCCATCCTTTGATAAGTTGCTCCAGCATTCTTTAAGCCGAACGGCATCACCCTATAACAAAATATACCCCATGTAGTAATGAAGGAAATTTTGGTTTTATCCTCTTGGGCCATTAACACTTGGTTGTATCTGGAAAATCCATCTACAAACGAGTGTAGCATGCTAGAGGCTGCACTATCAATGAGAAAATCTATATGAGGTAAAGGAAAATCATCTTTAGGGGAAGCCTTGTTCAAATCTCTATAATCCACACAGACCCTTATCCTTCCATCTTTCTTTGGCACAGGTACTATGTTGGCTAGCCAATCCAGATATTCTATCACTTCAAGGAACTTCACTTGTATTTGCTTGGTGACCTCTTCTTTAACTAATTCAGCCCACTCTGGTCTTAATCGCCTAAGCTTTTGTTTGACAGGTTTCATGTGAGTGTAAGTAGGAATATGATGCTCGGCTATGTCTTGATCTATTCCAGGCATATCCTCATAAGACCAAGCAAACACTTCTTCATACTTTTTGAATATTTTTTCAAATCTCTCTCCTCAGGAGTAAGGTGGGATGCTATGCTAATGTTTTTAGGATTTTCAATTGTTCTCAAATTTAATGATTGTGTGTTAACAGAATTAATATTAAAGATGTTCATGTAACTGCTATTTGAATGTATGCAACCATCAAGAGAAACATCACACAAGTAAGCAAAATCAGACTTTATTGCATTCATTTTGTATAAGAAAACATCATCATCCTCATACAAAGCAGACAAAATAAAATCAAAATCAAAATCATTGTTCTCAAAATCATAAGGCAGGATGTCTTCAAACTTTTCTTCAACCAGGGCGGCAATCTCCTCCGGAGTCTTCTCGGCTTTCAGGACAGCTTCTTTCTTCTCTTCTGGATTGGATTCTTTGTTGGCTGACAGGGTGAGCTCTTTCTTCACTTGGTCCACTAGCTCGGCCACATCTGCAAAAATTTCAAAACCCAGGATCAACTTTCCCATGAACATGATTGGCTCAGGCTTTCCTTGGAGTGGTCCCATATCTGGAGCTTTGACAAAAATCTCTTCAAGTGGTGGGAAACTCATCTTCTCACTCTTCTTTGGCTGGACATCATTGTCTTCATCATATCCCAACCCTTTCTTGGAAGTTTGAGTTCTAATGTCTGGCAACTTTGTCAAACCAGCCTTACCCTTTCCAAGACCAGCTCCGGGAAGGTAGTTCATGTTCTTCATCATATTCAAAACTTTGGAGTCCACTACTTCATCATCAGAAATTGAAGCTACTTGAAAACCATTGAGAGGCCTCTCAATCATTAGAGCGTTAACGATCTCATTATCTTCATCTTCAATGACCACTGTCTCATCTCTGTTGGGGAACTTGATCTTTTGATGAAGGGTGGAAGGAACTCCACCAAGAGGATGAAACCATAGTCACCCCAAGAGTAAGGCAAAGGTAACCAGTATGTCTAAAATAACAAACTCAACAATAGATTCAATTAGACCAACCTTGACAGCAGCTTTGAAAATTCCTTCGGAGTGTCTCTTAGTGTTGTCATAAGCCCGAATTGTTACCTCGGTCGGGTTTAGATCCCTTATTGACATGGCTAACTTTGGCAATATCTTAAGTGCACAAACATTTATGGCAGACCCATCATCGACCATTACACATGAAGTCCTCTTCCCCTTGACTTCTATTTTGATAAAGAGTGGGCGGATGTGATCTCTCCCCTCCTCCAGTAAATCCGCATCTGAGAAAGAAACCGCTCCCATATTAACTTCACTCTTCTCTTAAACCTCTTCACATTTCATTACCCCTCCAATTTTTATGAAGTTGATAAGCTCCTCCGGTGTCATGGAGGTACAAATTGGCATGCTAGCCAAGGCTTTGGCCATAGTTTCTTGGTGCTTTTTAGAAGTAGCTAATAAGTCCCAAATGCTAACACTTGCTTGGGTTCTTTTCAATTGCTTGAGCATAGCATCATCTTCTTCTTTTTTATTTCCTACTTCAATTTCCTTACCTTTATTAGTTTCTACCTCCTTAGGTGGTGGCCTTGCATAAGGCTTACCGGATCTAGTGTTCATTACCTTGTCTTCTTCGGGCTCGGACCAAGTCCATTCCTCCTTCTTAGATACAAGATCATCATCACTATCGCTTGAATCCCAAAACCCATTGACAACACAAATTGCTACTTCTTTACCCATCATAGCTTTTTAATTTTTCCAAATACCTCTTCTTCTTTGGTTGCTTCTCTACCCACATCTTGAAAAGAAGACATGACAAAATCCTCATGCAAACATCCTCTAATCATGAAGGTTGCCGGCGGCGGTACTCTATTAAACTTTGGTAACGAGTTCTCTTTAGTGTGTGGCTTATTGGGCTTAGGTAGCTTCCCATTATCAATTAGATTTTGGATCTCATGTCTCAACCTCACACATCTATCCGTGTCATGCCCTTGCATTTGATGAAATTGAAAAAATGCTTTAGTGTCGAAATTAGGTGGGAGAGGGTTAGGCAAAGGGCGAGGATTTAAGGGTTGTAACAATCCCTTTCTCTAAAGTTTATTGAGAACCCAAGACATTGGTTTTCCCAATTCTGAAAATTGTCTCCTTGTTCCTTGGTTAGTAACATTGACACCGACCCTTTTGCATGCTTTGGCTACCAGACTGATAGTTCCCTTTCCCATTCATTCTTGTTGAAAAATGGTTCTTCTCTCTCTCTCCCAATCTTCAATTTGCAAACCCGCTTGGAGAAGGACTTTGAAATCACGGATGAGTGTATGAGACATCCTCTCATGAAGACTAGGCAACACTCCTCTCATAATCATCCTTATTTGATCGGATTCATTGAGCCTCTTCTTGAGCAAAGCGGCTTTGTTTCTCCATCTCTTCACATAGTCCACAAAATTCTCATTTGGCCTTTGTCTAATGGACTCCACTTCCATTAAGGTAACTTCCATCTCAATGTTATATCCATATTGTTGGATGAAGGCTTTGTAAAGCAGATCACAACTCTTTTGTGTTCCATCATCTAAGGTATTGAACCAATTTTGGACAACAGGGTCCAACGAGAGCATAAAGTACCTTAGAGTTTGAGCCTTAGTAGCTCGGGCAGACATCATAGCAGTGATATACTGCTTCACATTGATATGAGGATTTTTGGTTCCATCAAACTTCACAAAAGCTGGCATCTTGAATTTGTATGGAACTTCTTCATCTAGCTCAAATAATTTGTCAACTTCAGACATTTCCTCGGTTTTCAGTTTCTTCTCAAATTTCTTTTCTAAATCAGCAATCATCTTTTCAACATCAGAAATTTTGGTTTTCTCCATTGTTGACCTTTCAACAATCTTCGGTTCTTTTTTCTTCTCTTGAGCATCTTGGTAGTATTGAGCCCAATCATCATCATCATCAATGTTCACCTTTTCATCATCAAAAACCACTTCACCAACTTTGGTCTTCCCTTTGTCCTTTGGCTTCTTAGTGCTAGCAGATGCTTCGACATGATTTTCTAAAATTGCAGTCAATTAGTTCTTCATGGTCTCAGCTAGGGCCTCTTTTATTTCTTCCATCTTGGCGTTGAGGGCATCATCCACCATTCTTTGAATTTGTTCGGAATCCATTATTTTTGGTGAGCAAGTGATTGAGTCGTTGCTAGATACTTCATCTCCGGCGTAGGTTGGATTGTCATAAGCTTTTGAACTGTCGTAATCCAGGGCTGTGAGCCAGAGAGGATCAATGATATGAGATGCGGATGTATGCATGTATGCATAAACAATCCACAAAGAAAGCTAATTAGGACGTTCCTTCCAACCTTATAACATCCACACACGAATGGCGAGTCTCTTTTCCTAGGTATATGGTTAACAAAATACCAACATGGGGTATCTTGTTTTCGAATAATTTCCCTCAACGTTTCAACCAATAGTTATATTTTTAAAAATGAAAATTAATTTATGATAATTCCCATTAATTAGGTTTTAATCCATTTATCCATATAAAGTAGCTTTTATGCTATATTGGATTAAAACTAAATTAAGAGGTTTATTAAAGATAGATTTCTCACTTGAAAAAGTAACTAATGATTCATGCCAAAAACAAGCCCATGATTAATTATTCTTAGTATAAACTAGGCTCACAATTGATTTTTGGTATTTCATAATTGGCCTAAATAATTTGCAAGCTCTTTGTTAATTTTATTTCTAAGCCCATTGTAAAAAGATCTTAGAAAAAATGGATTTTGGGCTTAGTATTTGGGCCATGAGCAAAAGAATTTTTTTGTCCAAAGACCATCTTGAAAAGTTTTGAAAATAGCTTTGGTCTTTTGGATTTTAAAGAAAAATTTATTTTGAGCTTACAATGTACTTAGGTCATATTAGAAAAAGAACAAACCAAATAAGCCATGATTTAAGCCAAGACAAATTAATCATAGTCAAACAACATGCATTTGGGGTAAGACATAAGGAAAGTAACTAGGCCAATTACTTGAGCTTTAGTCTTTGGGTAGAAAGGCATAGGTTCCCATAGCAAGTATATACCAAACGAAACGAGGCTATGAGTGGTTATGCCATGCTCGATCTCCATACCTTGAGTGAAAGTATGGTATCCCTTACATAACACAACACGGGTAACACGGGCATCCTAACTCACGCACAAAATACAATCTAATATGATGCAATGGATAATATCATTATAAGAAAGAATAGAATAATATAAAGACCAACGGAATCAACTTCTCTTATCCCCAGTGGAGTCGCCACTATGAGCGGGGATTTTTGCCCTCACTCCCGGTGGAATGGTTCTTGCGACTTCGGCACTGTTTAGGCTCGGGGCCTTAGAGAACACGAACCTAAGTCCAAAGAAAATGGAGTCACCACCCGGACGGGCCAGGAAAAAGAAAGAGGTGGATAACTCAATTCCTAAGGAATCCCCAACCCCCTAATGGGTCGGAAAGTTGGGTACGTGTGGGGAAGGTGAGAAATGGCCCAGCACCCCCACAACGCTCAGTTCATTGGAACCGACCTCCTTTACAGGTCTTATTTATTATAAAATTCTTAAATATAACAATATTATCCATATTACACACAACAATTGAAATAAAGCATCGTTATATTAAAATCAAAGCAATGTCCAAGCAAAATAAATAAATGGACATCCATCCAAAGATGGAAACATGCCCTCACATAATCCATGCCTAAATAGGACACCCACCGAAAGGTAGAAACATGTCCTTTACATTGGTTCTAAAATGGAAAAGCAATTTAAATTACATGATATTTAACTAATGAGGTACCCACCAAGTGAAAACATACCTCTTCCAACAATTGGAAATCTAAATAAATCAATAAAAGTAAATAACCATTCATAAAAAATAAATCATTTATCAAAGATAATAAACATCAATAGAATGTAAACATCCATCCATGATAAACTAAATAAATCATGCATTGAAATTAAATAAATTAACAAAGCATTGAAAATAAATTAAAGCATATAATAGACTACATAATAAAATGTAAAATTGAATAAAGCAAATAAAGATTCAACAATAGAATGTAAACATCCATCCATGATAAACTAAATAAATCATGCATTGAAATTAAATAAATCAACAAATCATTGAAAATAAATTAAAGCATATAATAGACTACATAATCAAATATAAAATTGAATAAAGCAAATAAAGATTCAAATAAGGGCTACTGTTTCTATTTAAGATTCTTTAATTAATACTTTAGGGTTTTGGAATTTAGGGGTTTGAGCTACTGTGTGTTTTAAAGGAATTGAAATGGATTGAAGTTTTATGATTTAAGGGGTTGATAAAATTCTTTGATTAACCAAATTAGTGTAAGTGAAAACATAAAATTAGGGTTGAACACTTTAAAACATTGGATTCATGATTATTAGCTACTGAATTATGGTTTTTAGGTTTACTGTGTTTGAATTTTAATATTTATGTTTATAAGGTTTTAAGGTTTAAAGGATTAAGGTTTAGAGAAATTAGGGTTTAAGGTTTTAAGGGAGTTAGGGTTTACTATTTTGGGTTTTGGAGTTGAATTAGGGTTTTAGAATCTTAGAATTAGGGTTTCACAGAATACATTAGATTTTAGAATTTGAAGATCAATTGATAATTTTATGAAGTTTTATGAAAATAAAAAAATGATTTAAGGTTTATAGAAACAAAAAAAGATATTTTTTACGGTTTGTGGAAAGAAACAGATTCAATTTAGAGCTTTGAAAAGAAACAAATTCAAATTAATGTTTTGGTAAATTTTGAAGAAACAAAGATAACAATTTTAAGATTTTTGGAAAACAAAAAAATGAATTAAGGTTTTTAAGCTTTAGAAAAGGTAAATTAAAGTTCTAGGGTTTTTTGAATCAAAAGAGACAATTGAATTATTTAAGCTACTGTGAAGAAGTTAGACATTCATACCTCCATTTGTTGGTTCCACCAAAAATTTCTTCTTGGATGAACAAAATCAAAGACAAGCTTTGCTGCCTTTGATGAATTAAATTGGTTGTTTGCTTCTCTCAATAAGTCTAATCGATTTCACTGCCAGAAGGAATTCTTCAAATCTTTCAAAGTTTTCCTCCTCAATTCGGTCTCCAATTTTCCTCCAAATTTCCCCTCCTTTTTTATGTTGTTTTAGTCCTTATTTATAGAAAAATTTTATGATTAATTTTAGTTATTCACAGAATCTAACACTAATTAGGAAAAGGAAATTGAAACCTAATTGTATTTGGTTTCAGAAAAATTTGCGTCGGAAAAAATTTCGCTGGAGAAAAAAAAACTACTACGGAAAAATTGCGCTGGCAAAAAAGCTGCCGCAGGGCAAAAATTGGCCTACATGCCATTTCGCCCACAGGAGCATGGCCATTTCGTCTCACGTTGATTTTCGGCGATGATTTTTTTATTTTTATTTTTATTTTTTATTATTATTGTTTATTATTATTTTTTTATTAATAAAAATTAGATACTAAAGTAAATATTATTTAATTAAGATAAAAAAAATTATTTTGGACTAATTAAAATATATTGGACAACACAAAAATTATTTTGGACTAATTAAAATATATTGGATCGGACTAGGTCAAAAATTAAGGGTCTACAGAATGCAAAGTTTTTTACAACACTCACTTGCAAGCATGGAGGTAATGTTACTTTTGGAAATAGTACTAAAAGTAAAATCATTGGCATTGGTTCCATTGGCATGTTTGGTAAGAATTTGATTGAAAATGTGTGGCTTGTTGATGGATTAAAACATAATTTACTTATTGTAAGTCAATTATGTGATAAAGGATATGATGTGTGTTTTGACTCTAAAGGATGCAAAGTTACTAATCGAAATGGTGAACTTGCATTCAAAGGAGCTAGAATTGGAAATACATATGAAATTGACATACATTCCAATAATGCATTTGAATGTTTAATTTTCATTAGTAATGATGCTTAGTTATGGAATAAAAGACTGGGACATGCTAGTATGGATCATTTACAATGCATTAGTAAATAAGAATTTGTTAATGGTCTCCCTAAAATAAAATTTGACAAAGATAAGACTTGCAAACCTTGTCAACTTGGTAAACAACATAAAAGTTCATTCAAATCTAAAAATATTGTAAGCACTTCTAGACCGCTAGAACTTATTCTCTTGGATTTGTTTGGACTGAATAGAGTTACTAGTTTAGGTGGCAAGTTATATGCATTTATATTTATTGATGATTCCTCAAGGTTTACATGGGTTAATTTCTTAGCTCAAAAGAATAAAGCTTTCAATTATTTTAAAATATTTACAAAAAGAGTTCAAAATGACAAGGGCTATCTATTAAAAGTGATCATGGCAAAGAATTTGAAAATGAGAATTTTGAAAACTTTTGCAATGAGTTTGGTATTTCATAGATTGTTTTGGCTCCTAGAATACCATAACAAAATGGTGTGGTTGAAAGGAAAAAAATAGAACATTGGTTGAAATGGCTAAGACAATGATCAATGAGTATGACTTACCATCTTACCTTTGGGCGGGAGTCGTTAATGCCGCATGTTATATTTCAAATTGTGTTTACAAAATGCCTTTGAGAAATAAAACTTCTTATGAGCTATGGAATGGAAGAATATCCAAAATCTCATACCTTATAGTGTTTGGATCAAAATGCTTTATATTGAATATCAAGGACAATCTTAAAAATTCTCATTCAAATCGGATGAAGGCATATTCTTAGGATATTTATCATCTAGCAAAGCATTTGAGTATTTAATAAGCGAACACTAGCAGTTGAAGAATCAATGCATGTTGTTTTTGATGAATCTTCTAAACTTGATCAAAGGAAAGATGGTGTTCTTAATGATTTTATAGGTACATTTGAATAACAAGAAACAACTAATGTTCTAAAGAAGAATCGAGATGAACAAGAAGAAGAGCCTCGAGAGCTACCCAAAGATTAGCAATACAAGAAGTATCATCCAAAAGAACTAATAATTGGTGATACATCAAAGGGAGTAACTACTAGATCCAAACTTAAATACTTAGATGTTAATGTTGCTTTTGTTTCTCAAATTGAGCCAAGGACTATTGAGGAGACTTTTAGTGATGAATGTTGGGTGATTGCTTTGCAAGATAAACTCAACCAGTTTGAAAGAAATAGTATGTGGTAACTTGTTTCTAGACCTAAAGATCATGAAATTATAGGATGTAAATGGGTATATAGGAATAAGCTTGATTAAAATAGTCTCAATACTAGAAACAAATCTAGGTTGGAAGCCAAAGGCTATAACCAAGAGGAAGGCATTGACTATGATGAGACATTTGCTCCCATAGCTAGATTAGAAGCAATTAGAATTTTACTTGCATTTGCATGTCATATGAACTTTAAACTTTTTCAAATGAATATCAAACGTGCTTTTTTAAATGGTTTTATCAATGAGGAAGTTTATATTGAACAACCTCTCGGTTTTAAAAATTATAAATTTCCAAATCATGTTTTTAAACTTACCAAAGCACTATATGGATTGAAATAAGCTCCAAGAGCTTGGTATGATAGACTTAGTGCATATTTGCTTGAAAATGGTTTTTCAAAAGGTAAAGTTGACACCACTCTTTTTGTTAAAAGGAAAATGCATAACATTTTAATTGTGCAAATTTATATTGATGACATTATATTTGGTGCCACTAATGAATCTTTGTGCAAGGAATTTGCTTCTTGTATTACTAGGGAATTTGAAATGAGCATGATGGATGAACTGAAATTATTTCTTGGCCTACAAATCAAGTAATGCAAGGATAAGATTTTGATCAACCAATCCAAGTACACAAAGGAACTCCTTAAGAAATTTGGAATGGATGGTTGTAAGACTAGCAAGACTCCTATGACCACATCATTGAAACTTGACAAAGATGAAAGTGGTAAGGCAGTAGATGAGAAGAAATATTGAGGTATTATCAGATTATTACTTTACTTAACCGCCTCTAGACCCGATATAATGTATAGTGTATGTTTACGTGCTAGATTTTAATCATGCCCTAGAGAGTCACATTTGAATGCCACTAAAAGAATAATGAAATACTTGAATGGTACATTGCATTTAGGACTTTGGTATCCTAGAAACACATCATTTGAAATTTTAGGATTTTCATATGCGGACTAAATGGTGCATGCCATTTTCTTGGAAATTGCTTGGTTTCTTGGTTTAGCAAGAAAAAAGTGTGGGTTGCTTTATCTACCTCGGATGCCGAATATGTTACGACATGTTTTTGTTGTACATAAGTTCTGTGCATGAAGCAATAATTGATTAATTATGGAAAAGTGTTTGATCATATTCTTATTAAGTTTGATAACATTAGTGCCATTAAATTATCTAAGAATCCAATTCAACACTCTAGGACTAAACATACAGTTATTAGGCATCATCTCTTAAGAGTCATTACTCAAAACCAAAATGTTGTCTTAGAATTTATTGATACACAAAACCAACTTGCTAATATCTTTACAAAAACATTAAATCAAGATAGACTAAACTTCATCAAGCATAACTTTGGAATGATTAATGGAAGCTCCGTAAATGAATAAACCTTGTGCATTCAATACATTATGTTAAATATTGTTGTGTATGCAAGGTTTTATCATCAATTAAAACCATCAATTTTGATCATAAATTGTTCATAAAAAAATTCTATCTCTTTTCTTTCTTTCTAATTTTTTCTTGATTATTTCGGTCATCCTGCCCTATCTTGAGATCGTGAGTCTAGTGGTCTATTTCATCCCAAATAAACCTTCAGTAAGTGGTCGGGCAAATAGAACAGATTATAGTGAGAATTTGTAACACACCTTCCCAACCTACATATGTAAGCTGAGTAGAGGCGCCACACTAACCTAATGTTGCTACCAATTTTACTTAGTCAAATTTTAGTTCCGATTTTTACAAAATTTTTGCCATAGTTTCGCCTAAAAATTGAGTCCCAAGTGTCGACAAAACCGGTTTTTTTCTTATTTTTAAAAACATTTTACACAAACCAATGCAAACAAAATCATTCTCAGTACACTCCCAATAAATCCCCCTTGTAACCTCAACTACAACCTGCAAAAAGGATTTACACTTCTAGTACAACATAAAATAAAGGTTTTGTGACAACCCCCATATTTAAATATTACACAGCGGAAGTTATAAAATATTTACATATTTACAAATTCATATACATAAAAACTCAAGTTTTACAACACATAAAATTTATACATGATTGGCAAGTCTGCTCTGATCTTTAAGCTCCCAAAATGGATTCTTCAAGGTCTACTCTCACTAGGTCTTGATGAACTCTCGGGTTCAACTCTATCCACTCTACTACCTGCGCGATTAAACACTATCGCGCTAAGCCAACGGCTTAGTAAGATAAAACATGCTAACGGTATGCTTTAATGAAATGCAATGCCACATATGTTATTGATAAGATCAACATCATAAATATAAAGTTAACCACACAATTATGCATTTCACAAATCATAGTCATATGAGCATACCACATTTCAACATTAATCAATCATACTCCATAACCAACATCTCATTTCATTAAACTCATAACATTATTTAGGACATTCATATAACCTTGACACCTATGGGCCCAACAAGTATTTAATACGATATTCAGAGTTCAGAGTTACTGCTTTGGTTCATAGTCACAATAATCACGCCCGTAGGCAATGTATATACATGTATCTCTATCCATGGATAGTGTAACAGACCCAGTCTCTTGGATCATCAACTCAACACATATGAGGAGATCCTCAACCCGGCAAGACTGTTACAAATCATATATCTCATAGTGTAACAGACCCAGTCTCTTGGACCATCAACTCAACACCTATGAGGAGGTCCTCAACCCGGCAAGACTGTTACCTTTCATCATTTCTTAGGCATGCCACCCAAATCCAGAACTCTGAAACTGAATAACATATTAAACAAACAATTCATTTCCATTCTCAATTCTCATCACATTTAGGCAAACATGCCTTCTTTCTTTCATTTACATCATCTTAGCCAATAACAATGGCTTCACATTTCATTTCACAATATAACATCTCATTATTCAAGTATATATATATATCTCATCCATGATCACATTATATCTCACATAGCATCATTCATAAATATCAACATTTCATTCCACATTACTCATGAAACACATTACCATTCACAATGCACAACATAACATTGTTCAATCTCAACAATGCAATTAGGGCAAAGAACAATTGATTATAACATTCATTGATTCAAGTGTGTTTAAAGTATTTAGGGTTAGGTTTAAGGACCAACCTACCTTTGGAAAACCAAAGCAATGCAAGAAGAACAAAGAATTAAAACCCTAACCATAAATAGTACATTCTGGTTTTAAACTCCATTTTATCCTTATTTTGAAAAATTGTATAAAATAATCTACTTGACTAAAAATTCTAAAATTTTTACAGAATTTAGTTTTGTATCTTAAAATCATCCCTTTAAAATTTCAGATCAAACTGAACACAAAATCTTGGTCAAATAGTTCACCTAACCAGACTGCCCCAAATGCCCTGCATCCTGGCAGCAGTTCTGAACTTTGTGAATTCCATAAATCAAATTCAATCAACGTGGTTCTAAATTATTTTTCTCAAATACTAGACTCACTAAGCAACAAAATATCCAAATTTCAATTGGATATGATTTTTCTACATTTTATTAAAAATCCCGAAATATAGCTGTCTCAGTTAAGGTACCTGCTGGAACAGTTCTACTAAAAATAATTTTTCTAAACTCATAACCATTCCAAAATCGAATCAACATATTTTTCAGTCATTCTAGACTCATAGAGGCACAACATATCAAAAATTCACTTCAAGAACATTTTTCTAAAATTAATTAAAAATCATACAAGTCACAGCCTTTACTAATCCTAAAACAGAAACAATTTCACTAAACACCAATCTTACTCTTCCATCACCAACACCAACCCAACTTCTCATCTATCAAGCAAAATCAATACTTACAATCATACCATAAGCAACTTAATCATACCACTTCAAAAGAATTGAAGAAATTAGAGAAAAGATCTTACCTTAGTTAAAAACTTCTTAAATCAACACTTGAACACTTAATCTTTCTTCAATTTAAGCTTGAAATCATCAAAACCATCACTTGTCTCTTTCTTTCTCTTTGGCTATGGAGGGCCGGCCATCAACAAGAAGAAGAAGAAGAAATGATGAAGAAAACACAAGTCAAACCTTCTTTAAATATCCACCATATTATTTTATCCAAGCAATTACCAAAGTGCCCTTATTCACATAATTATCTTTTTGTCTTATATGTGCCCAATTAAGTAATTTACCAATCTCAAATAAATATCTTCTCTTGCATTGACCAAGCCTTTTGACCACTTTATATGTCATATATATTAACATATACACAACATATAAATTTGTCTCTAAACCCTATTTCTTCCCAAAATACATATACATATACTTTCTCTTCTCAATTTCTTTTCTCTTACAATTTAACACATATATTCAATCCAATATATAACAATAACAGCAACAACAATATGCAAAACTTCTAGGGCATAAATGAGGATATTACAGAATTTGAAAGGTCTCAACCATTACAGATTTTTCATATGTAGCGAGCATCCTAGTATGTATAAAAGTAACCCAGTGGTCATTCGCGAGGGCCCTTATGCAAAAAGACAGTCGCACTCTGTATAATTTTCACAATATTTTCTAACCATTACCTATCTGTTAGTTTTCATTTTTTTTTACTCTCTAACAGCTAGAAATGGTTAGTTTTTTACATTGTCTCAATTTATACCCAGTAAACTTTAGTTACATAATTCTTTTATCACTTCCATCTTATAAATGTATCCTCAAATACTAAATGCATCTCAAGCCCCCTTTACTCTCAACAAACTCTATTTTCTATCTCTTTTCTTCTCTCACTAGCTAATGCTCCCAAGAAGAAGATTCCATCTAAAGGAAAGGAAAAAGGGAAGAAACCATCATGTATTGTGATTAGGGATCAAGGAGAAGCTTCTCCTTCTTTTCCACAACCTAGAATAGGTGAGAAAATCCACAAACCCCATCACTAAACCTCTGAAGAAGACATTAGATATGCCATGCTTAAGAGAAAAAAGATGGAGGGAACAAAAAGCCCCTTTGGAGGCATGCTTATAGCACTCAACATCAATTATGAAATTGATAGATTTCTAGATGTCCTTGAATGGAGAAAATTCATATTCCTCGATGAGATAGGATACCCTAGCTTGAGTAAAGAGTTTTTGATATACCTTCAAATAGAAAACAGTGAAAATTCTACCTTAGGTTGGTATGGGATTAGATTTAAGCTATTTGATCAATACCGTGCCTTAACTTTAGAGGATTTTGCAAAATTTTGGGACTTTTCCAACTGGTGGAGCCACTTCCTATAGTGACACAACTTTTTCAAACCAAACCCTCTTTCCTTTTAGCAAGAAATTTCTGTGGAGACTTCATTTGTGAAGGAATTCAAAGCTAGACACATTAAATCACTCACCCTTTGGATGATTCTTAGGATTATAACCCACACAATCCACCAAAGTCCTTATGGAAATGAAAAAGTCACCAAAAGGTATTTGATTTTCCTCTATGCTTTCAGTCACAACATACCCATCAACATACCCAAATTCTTGATATATACCCTCTATCACCATTCAACCACTAGGTCAGGAACCTTCTTTCTTTACTCACATATCACTTAAATAGCTATGCACTTGAATTTGTTGAATGACCTCAGCCTAGCTACCTTGAGAAATCCTTTTGGCCTCTCTTCTAGTGATATCATAATAGAGTACCTAGAACATGCTAGTTGTGTTAGAAAAATTGATGGCACATATGTATATCTCTTTGGGAAAAAGGTTGTAATGGATAGGCACAAAAAGAGACCTAGATACACCATTGAAGGAGTAGGAGAATCCATGGAGGTTGCTATGGAAATGCCTCACAAACCCTCTTCCTTCAAGTTTAACAAAATTGCTCTCCAACCAAACTCATCCTAAAAGCCATCAAATCTCTTCACAAGCAATTAGTTCAATTCAAAAAGGATGTGTCAAAGAATGGGATGTGAGTTATCATATAGAAGGCCCTTTTGAAGAAGAATCCATAGAAGATGGTGCTAGCTCTAGCTTTAGCCCTAACAGTAGTGGTCCTACTCCTCTTGACATGGGCAAGGTGCCAATGGAATAAGAAGAACCTAAGGATGAAGATTCTAATTAGATTTTTCTTTTTCCTTGTTATTTTATGTTTTATGTTTCTGTTTCTTTTCATGTTTTTATTTTTTTGTGTTTTTCTTTCTTTTGTTTTTGTTTCTGTTGTTCTTTGCATGTTCTTTTCATATTTAATACTTTAATTTCCTTGGTATTTCCTTTTTGCCTTTGTCAAAGGGGAAGAGTTAAGTAAAAATCTTATTGGCATAAACTCAAGTAAAAGGCAATTAAAATGACATAATAATCATTTTCAAAACATCTTAGATAAGCATCCATTTAGGGGGAGATTAAAAGAAGCTAAAACTTAAAATTAAGATTGTCAGTATCCTTCTTATCTTTCATCATCAATCCATTTGATTGCCAAAGTCAAAAAGGGGGAGATTGTTAGCCAAATAATCTCAATTTTGATCTTTAGCACTCAAATTGAATGATGCATTTAACATGTCTTTAAGATACTTGGTGCAAGAATAAGATGCTCAGTATATTGCCAAATAGGGGCAAAAATAGCCTTGAAGAACAAATGGAGTTATAGTAGGGTCGTGGTTAGAAACTAAACCTAAGGGATGACCATGACAGAGTAATTTGCAACCTTCTAGATATTGGGATGATCACACCTCAAGTGACAAAACTTTAACATTCACAGTAGGGAATGCGGTGATAGGCATGGTCTAAGGAGCGATTTCATAGAACCATTTCGCAACCATCCCTTTTTATAGGCAACCATCCTTACATTTTAAGAGAAAATCATATGGATTGGCAGTAGTGTTCACGGTCTTAGTTACGTCCAGATGTTTAACGCGAGACATCTAATTCGATAGTTATTTCAGTACTAGCATGACTGAACATTTCATATTTTGGCAAAAAATTACTTTGTCAAATGAAGCAGTTACACATGGAATGACCATTATAAGAGCAAGTTTTAAATTCAAAACTGTGACAGTCCCCTGACTTTGGGCAACCATCCCGATAACCACAGGATGGGCAAGATCCCAATAGCAGAGCACTAACATATTACCATTGGAAGATTTTTTTAAATGGAGTGAACGTCCCTAAACAACATACGACAACCCAATGTGTCTGGGTGACCATCCACTCTTCTAGGGTGACCGCTCCCTATGGAAACTCTTTATTATAATAAAAACTAGCCTAATAAAATATATCACATTATTCATAATGGCTAGTTAGAGCAAATTGGCTATAAATATCCTAAGAAATCTCTTAATTAGAGATTCTTAAGATTGACATAGCTAAGGCAAATTACTTTCATTTTTCTTTGTATCAAAATTTATACTTATATTGATTGAGTGTTGGGTGTAAGCATTAGATATCATTGTAAGTTTGAGTGTGAACTTGGAAACACTTAGTTTGTGAGAGTGAGCATAGGAAAACTCTTATAAAGGTTGTGAGGATTGATCTTAAACCATTGTAAAGTTTGGTATGAGCTTGTGAAAACACCAAGTTAGAGTTAAGCTTGTAAAAATTAAAGATTATTAGAACCTTAACAAGTCATTGAGGAAGTGGATGTAGAATTGAGGTAATCCGGACCACTATAAATTCGCTTATGGTCATTCTTCTCTACTCCTACTCTTACTTTTATTTGATTTTTATTTTTCAATTTACCATCAATTCCTTAAATCAACCAATTTGCCCCCCTCTTGGTTGCTATCTTGGGATAACAGGTTTCACCACTCCTTATGTCATTCCCACCAGAGGAGATAAGGGAACTATCATCTCCACTACTCCATCTTCTTTACTTCAACCATTATTAATTTTTTGATAGTTATATTTGGGAGTCTTCTAGCATGATTCTTTTCATTTTATTATCATCTAGATTCTTCTCCAGTCCATTTGTCCATTCATTCTACATGACTTAAAGATTGAACCTATAAATAGTTCTTTGGTTTTCTCATAGTATGTTTTAAATTGTTAGGCCTACATGTTACTCATATTTTTAAGCAATCATTTTTCATTGACTCATCATATGAATATCATAAAAAGTAAATAGCGAGAGCTTAGAAGATACAAAACCTTCGTAGTCGGTTCCTTTACCTTTGGCTATAAGGATGTTGTAGGGAGGTCCCTCCTGGGATCTACCTTTTTCTTTTATGATCATGGCCTTATCAAGGTGCCGACAACCAAAGCCTTTTCTACTTGCGGTGAGGATTTTAAAGTGAGTGTGTTTTCTAGTTTTGTAGATTTTCTTCTCTTACATCTTTGTATCCATAGGAACTTTTCTCTCTTAGTGCTAGAAAAAAGTCCATTACTCTGCCTTTTTCTTCTCTTGTTATAGGCAAACGGAAGGGAAGCATCTCTTCGTTACTTTATGCCAGGGCCATTGCATACATAAAATATGCATATAGAATATAAGAATGTCACTTTAATGATCCATAATAACCTTCTATTTTAATATTAAAAATGAATTTAAATTTATAAAAGAAAATATTTTGAAAATTTTGTTAGAATTTTGTCTGTATTTTCAATAAATCCCAAAACTAATAAAAACACAACCTACTTTGAAAACACACTTCCAAAATAAAATTTCTCAAATTCCATCATTTCTTCATTAAATACTCAAATATTTAAATACACTTAAATAATGTACAACACATAAAATGTTTCCCAAAACTTATTTAATATGCATATGATATGTTTAAAATATATAAAATCAAAGTTCATAATGTCAAAATTTATACATATATGCAACACTTTCTTAGTTGGTCTCATGGCATACTTAATCTCCAAGTTCTATTCACAGTTCGTGATCATGTTGATTTGCACTTCCAATACCTATGTGATACACACTACCGCGCTAAGCCTAAGAGCTTAGTGGTACATACCTTGATAACAATAAGATTATTCTCAAATCAATGCATGCATTATATTCAAAGCATACCGTACTCTCAATGCATACACCTTTTATTATTACATTCTTAATCTTATAAACTTTTACATACTATCATAATGTATAAATCATTTTCCATCTACAAATCATAACATTTACAAACATATGACAAACTCATATATTGGGCCCAACAAGTCCCTACATAATATCCAAGTTCGAGAAATAATGATTTGGTGTATAGTGACACTAGTGTGTCTAGACCGAAAGACATAATAATATCAGTGACACCAGTGTATCTAGCCCCAAAAGCAAACCAGTAATAGTGGCATAAGTATGTCTAGCCCTGGACGCAAAATAAATGTCATGACGTATGCTGGCATGCCAACTCGATAGTACCAACATCAATAATCTGGAACAGGTTATTGTGTAAGGCCAACATACAACACGCACATCACATCAAGTCACATTTTCATATCTTCATTTTCTTTTCTCATTCTCATCACTAATATTACTTTCACCATTTTCATCCCATTCAACATCTCATTTTGTTCTTTTCATATTTCTTATTCACAATTTCCACATATTTCTTGTGATAATCTCATACCATGATCACCTCCCATAGTCTAATTGTTCTATATCCATTTCCATCACATTATACAATATAGTTCAATTTCACACTAACATATACAATGTCACATTAAAGGATCACAAGATCCCTTAAAGTGTGCTAGTAAACATATTATATTATTAATAAATATGCAATATCATATTTCTCAACACATCATGTGGTTTATCATCAATTTAATAACAACACATAAATTCATAAATACTGTCACTTTAAGAATATTGTATATTCTTTAAAGTGAGCCAAAATATGTTCTTTCTTTACTACCTGACTCATATATTTCCTCATTACACACTAAATCCCATTTCCACAAATGTACCCATATTATACAATATACCACATAACATTAATATACTTTATGTATCAACATCAATTTACATTGGACTATTGTCCAATGTGACACTCACCATACAACTATGCCACATTGTATAAGTTATGCAAGTCTCCACATTTTAAAGTAACTATCTATATGTTATGCCAAATAACATTTAATGAAAACTGTAACATCCTTATGACCTATATACATATAATACATATACCTCATATACATAAAATATGCATATAGAATATAAGGATGTCGCCTTGATGATCTGTAATATTCATTTATTCCAATATTAAAATAAATTTAAATTGTATAAAAGAAATCCCTAGGAAAAATTTTGCCAAAGTTTTGTCTATAATTTTATACCCAAAAATCGTCAAAACACAACATGCATTTAAAAATTTACATTCTTAAAAATAACATTCTATATAAAAATCCACTAATACTGCAACATTTTAAAAATTAATAGTACTCCAAAACCTCATATTAAAGAATTACAGAACTTAATACAAATGTATACAACACATCCCAAAACTCATGTATTATATATATTTTAAGTTGAAAATATACACCACCCAATTTGCATTACAATAACCACTATGCAAGTATGCATTTGCGGCATAATTTGTCTCATGGCAAACACAACTTCTAATCTCAATCCCACTCATAATTCTCAATTTATATCACCTTAGTTTGCTATCCTGACACCTGTGTAATACACACTACCGTGCTAAGCATAAACCTCAATGGTACATACTTTGATAACAAAAACCTATTTTTAAAATATATACATGTAATAAACTTGCACACCTCAAACTTTCCATACACATATTATTTATCATCACATTCTCTGTCTTATAAACTTTACTTATTACCATCACACATAACTTGTTTCCCATCCATAAATCATAATATTACTTTAATATATCTCAAACACACGCATTATGTTGTACATAGTACTCAAACTCCAGAGATCTGATTTGGTCTATCACAAAAGTTGACGCCCAGTGTCTAGCCCCAAAGGCAAGTAATATCATGAGTGACACACAATGTCTACCCCAAAGGAAAATAATAGTGACACTCATCGTCTAATCCAAAGGTAAAAAATATCATAGGCATGCCCTACCTTTAACACCAAACATAATTCTCTGGAATAAAGTACTATTGTAGACCCTTAAATTTAGGCCAGATTAAATTTAAAAAGCTTAACCTAGTCTATTATAATTTTAAAGAGTGTTAACCTAATTTAAAAGCTTAAATTAAATTGGCCCAATTTATAAAGGCCCAAATTAAATTTATGAAAAAAGGTTAGGTCCAAAAATTAAAATATTTGGATTGGTTTAAGTCGAGAAGGGCCCAAGTCAACATGAGCCAATGCTCATGTCAATTTGGAGTGTCCAAATCGACATGAGCATGGATTATATCGATTTGGGGTTTCAAAATGGACATGAGCCTAGCTCATGTCAATTTAGACACTCCAAATTGACATGAGCTGGATCCATGTCGATTTGGACACTCCAAATCGACATGAATCCTAATTCTAAAAGATTTTAGCCTATTTAGGAATCCTAGTTGTGTTTAATTTCGAAACGGTTAACCCTGATTGTCACATTATCAATAGAAGGCATCTTAAATAATTAAAAAGGAAAGGGAGGACAGTGATTAGCAATAAAGACAATTAAAATACAACACCTATAGAGGCAACAACCATTGTCTCATGCTTGATTCATTCATCCAAGATCAAGGCATATTAGGAAGTAGCATGGGTTTGAATCAACATATTGATATTGGAGGAGCCAACAAATGGATGTTTTTGTTTCCTTAACTCTTTAAATTTATAGCAAGCTTCCATTATTGACATTATTTCATATTTATTTCATCCATTAGTTGTTTGTTTCATTCAAAATGATGCATTCATGCACAGTATCAAATAAATAATTCAGTAGCCAAACAAACAATCAATTCGGGCATGCATTAAGTTTGAATTGCATATGAATTCATGGATTTAATAATAATATCAAAGATTAAATGTAAAACTATAGTTTTACTTTTAAAAATTCTAATCCAAAACTTGAAACCATAGTTTTCTTTTAAAAATCCTAATCCAAAACTCCAAACCATAGTTTTCATTTAAAAACCCTAATCTCCAAACCCTAGTTCTCAAAAATCCTAATTCAAAAACCCTAATTCCCAAAATCCAAAACCCTAATTCACTAATTCCTAAATCTAAAACCCTAATTATCTAATTTGTAAATCCAAATCCCTAATTTCCTTATCTATAAGACCCTAATTCCCAAATCAAAACTGTAAAACCCTAACTTTCATCCTAAAAACCCTAATTTCACATGCAAAACCCCTAAATTATGTATGATTAAGGTATAACTTAGATTGAACCTTAGATTTCATTATTTGATGTTTCTGATGGATGATTTACTTTACATTGTTTGATGATGAATTGAATGTTTTCTATGAATGGTTTAATTATATCTATTTGATTATTTGGGATTTTTAAAGTTATACAAGACATTTTTTCACTTTGTGGGTTTATTGGTTTTGATTATGTAATTTAATTTTAATGATTTTGGATCAATGTAAGGGGTATGTTCCACCTATAGTGGGTGTCCCATTTTATTTATTTTATTTTATTTTTGGATATTGGACATTGTAAAGGCATGTTTCCATCCTTTGATGGGTGCTTATTTTGTTTGCTTTATTAAGATGATGGATCTTTATTTCTTTTAAATTGTATGTAATATGGGTGATGTCATAATATTTAAGAATTTAATAATATTTAGACCTAAAAAAG
The DNA here is from genome assembly GCA_947685225.1 of Garcia nutans. Classification (NCBI taxonomy): domain Eukaryota; kingdom Viridiplantae; phylum Streptophyta; class Magnoliopsida; order Malpighiales; family Euphorbiaceae; genus Garcia; species Garcia nutans. Next base: position 26,155,929 of record CANTUV010000009.1, on the reverse strand, counting down.
GAGGCCGATTCCAATGAACCAGGCACTATAGAGGTGTTGGGTCATTCTCACATTCCCTATGCATACCTAACTTTTCAAACCCAATAAGGGGCTGAGGATTCCTTAGGAATCGACTCATCCATCCCTTTTTATTTTCTTGGCCCATCTGGGTGGCAACTCCATTTTCTCTAGATTTAGGCCCATGTTCTCTAAGGCCATGATCCTAACAGTGCCAAAGCCGCAAGAACCATTCCACCGGGACTGGGGAAAAAATCCTCGTTCACAACTATGCAGGGCAAACACACATTTCATATATATATTCTCATTTCCATTATGTCTTATTATTTCATTTCAACATATTCAATCACATTTTCACAACACAATACTCATTTTATCTTAATATTTGTCCACATTTCATATTCTTTTTCCAATTTTTTACTCATAATTTGTAACACCCCTATAACCTATATACATACCATACACATACCTCGTATACGTATAATATATATGTAAAATATATGGATGTCACGTTACAATGTTGTTTAAACCCTTACCATAGTTCCACATCAATTATATGCTTATATAATAAAAGAACATTTCCCATTATCAAATCTCATTTTTTTAAAAGTAACATTTCCAAAACCATTGTACTTTCCATTTGATTACATATATACAAATTTACATTATCTTTTCCAAAATCAATTTATATATATATACATGTGATCAAAATACAATATAGCAAAATTATACATGCATGCACCACCTTCTAGTTGGTCTCAAAGTACTCTTATTCTGCTTGTGGCACAATCATCTGACTCTCAGATCAAAAATCTACTCACCCACATGATTCACAAAACCAGGCTAAGCTTGAAAGCTTAGTGGTATATATAAACAACATATACATATATTGATGTCACATCACATGCTCATACACATATATTAAATGCATAAACAAATATACTATTGGGCCCAACACTTCTGTACAATTATCATGTCTAGTTACACATAATATTTTGGTCCAGCTTTGCTTGGAACCACCACTGATCTCAATCACATGACTTAGCACTGCTCTGGTCAAGACCTAGCTCTACTCAGGTCAAGACTTAGCTCTGCTCAGGTCTATCAACATATGCACCTTTAAGCCTAGCTCTGCTCAGAACCTTCATGCATATTCATTCAATCTCAACAATACTGGATAAGTAATGGTATAGGCTATACACATATAAAATTACTTTGCTCTATACTTTTCCAGTGATCGCCACTGTCCATGATCACACCACATTAGCATTTCACATTCACATCATGAAAACATGAGCCATACTCACCATATGACTCATTTCACATACACACACTTTCATTCAACATATTCCTTACTTTTTTCACATTAATAGGTCCACGTGAATTTCCAATACAATAGCAACCAAACATGACTACATAAGCCACAAACCATGCTCATATAACATAAAATGAAGCTCTAAACCTTGACAAATCAACCCCACGATCATGGCATCCAATAGCCACGCCCGTGGGATGTGAAATGAATTTATAAAACACCATTCGACACCCTCATAACAGTGGTACTCAAAGGCTGCACCCGTGGTATCCATTGTGCTTCTGCCTCTTCATCATTTTCACACAAAATAGCCTCTCTTTCAATACCACGACCATGTCCCTTCATGGCCACACCCATGGCATTCTAAAATCTCACTTTTACACAATTTTTCATCAATACAATACACACACATCACATAAGCAACTCAAAATCATATTAAATCAAATATATACAAAGTCAAGATCATATGTACAAACTAAAGAGATTATATGTACAAACCTTGGCTATCCCAAGCTTTACTCTTCTTCACTACTTAGCCTAAACACAAAATCATAACAACAATAATCATATAATTCATTCATACAATCATCCATATATCAATTCACTCAATTCCCAACTCATTTCTACAAAATCCTTACTCTTTTCCTTATCACCCTTACAATCCATGCTCAACAACCAAAACTTTAATTCATCACTTGAGTTCATACCCATCATTTATCCATCAATTGAATACATAAATGACTCCAACATATAATAGCTATCATCTTATTCAATTAATCATCACTTTCTCTCACTAACCATATCAAATGTATACTTAAAATCCATAAAAACAAGCTCAAGGAAAAGAGAACTTCAATTCTTTGCCAAACCTTCAATATCCACCTTCAAACATCTTAAAACTCTTATGAATTTGAGTGTGTATGAATAAAATCAATCTCTCCTCACTCTCTCTCTCAACCTCACATTCAAAAGAGAAGAAGAAGAAAGAAGACTCTTCTTTAAATTTTCATCCTTATCTCTACATGTATAAAATAATATAATCAAGTTTCACCTATCACTTTCCCCCTTCTTTTGACTTTGTCTTCTTCTCTTTATTATTATTATTATTAGTATTACTACTACTACTACTACTACTACTACTACTACTATTACTACTATTATTATTAATTATTTATTTATTTATTTATTTAAAAATTAACATTTCCTACACCATTGTATACCTCATGTATATTGGTATATATGTTGGGTATATGTATATGTCTTATATATTCTAGTTATATTTCACATATACGTCAAATACATATATATATATATATAACATCCATCATACATATTCATCTCATATTTTCTCTAGCTATCACACCACATTCTCCCATATTTACTATTCTAAAGTACATCAAAATCAAAGGTATTACATAATCAACATCATTATCACAAACATTGTAAATGTGGCTTACTTCCACATTTTAGTGCATAACTTGCACTTTTTGCATTTTGCACATAACATCACAATTAGCCATATTTTAATGGCTCAACATACCATAATCTAGTCAAATCATGCATTGTTACTTCAACAATGCTTCACATACACATAAATCAATGTTCCAAGTAATATAACACATTTACTCACATGTAATTTGTTATTTTTCAAGAAATGCAATTAATTAAAACAAGTGCCAAAGTATGTACTAACCTTTTAGAGTTCCAAGATAAACTCTAAGTCACCTTCCAACCCTCACTTTCCAAAAGCCCTAAATGTCTCCACTTGCCCCAATTTAGCTCACACTCACATAAGTCATACAATAAGCATAATTATTCATTTAATATTGCTTCCATGCTTAATTTTTTTTATCAATTAACTATTATTTACACAAATTCCATCAATATCTCAATAAAACTCTATTTTCATTATTCCCTACTTTACTTAAACTTCATCCTACCCAACGCATTTTTAATATTTAACCATAAATTCATTATACATACACCAATATAACATCAACACACTACATTACAATAATTATAATCTCCTCCATCCAAAATCCTAAATTGTCTATAGCCCTATACCAACTCTTTAATATTTTAAAATTTCATTTAAGCATAGTTTTAAGTTTAAACCCTCACTAACACACTTAGTCACAACTAAAAATTGATCCATAATCAATTCTTTCCTCATTTAACTCCATATTCAATTACTTTCACAAGATAATCCATAAATAATTATTTTTACTAATTAAACCATAATCAATTACTTTCACTAATCAATCCATAATAAATTATTTTCACTAATTAATTTGTAATCAAATATTATCACAATTTAATCTATAATCAATTATTATCATAAACATAATTACTAATTTTTACAAATCAGTCCTTAATAACTTATTATCTTCAATTAATTCATTATCAATTATTTTCTCAAATTATTCCATTAAATCAATTCCTAATATTCCATAAGTAAGTAAAATTAAGGAAAGACTCATTAAATAGTAAATTATGAAATATACAAACACATACCTCTTCAATTAGCTTTTTCATTCTCTTTTCTCAATTTTTGTTGGTTTTTAATGATTTTATTTAAGAATCTCAAATAAAATCATCAAATTCTGCTAAAATTATGAATTATTTACGTAAGGTTCTTTAATTTTTAAGTAAAGAAATGGAAAAAGAAGAAGAAAGAAACGAGATAGTGATGGTAAAAACGAGGTTACAAGTTTGATGGCGAAGAAGAAGAAAAATATCCTTCAATTCTCACCATTGTCCCCCATATATAATAATTAATTTAATTTTCCACCAATCATCAATTTTTCTTCGTTGACTTTTCTTATTATTGTTATTATTATTATTATTTAATATTTAATAAATATCCAAAGTTCCATCATCTTCCACTATCAAAATTAATTTTAATTTTAATTTATTTTATTCATTTATATTTATTATTTTATTATTATTTATTTTCATTCTTCTTCCCAACCATATATATTCATATATTAATTAATTAATTAAATCTTCAATTATTTAATTATTTCTCTCATAAATTTCCAACTACATATTTTGTTTCTTCTTTTGACTTTTATTTTCATTTATTATTTTTTTTCATATCTTCCCAACACCATTTTATACTTTGCATATATGTTATGTATATCTTAATATAAATATAAATTTGATGTATACCTTTTGAATATAATATGTATATCATAGGTATATACTATACATACAATGTGTATATGTATAGTATATATTATGCTTATAACTTATACTTTCCTCTTAACAAAATTAATCATCCTTTTTATTTACTTAATTGTATTTAAAAATTTGGGTGTTATAAAAATACAAATTATTAAAATATGTACTAACATTTTTCTTTCTCTAAAATCAATCCAATTCCCTCTACCTCTTACTTTCACTGAAGCCTTAACCTTCACCACTTGTACCAATTCACTTAAACACACATAAGCCACATAAGAAGTATAATTATTCATTTAAAATTATCTTCATGCTTAATTTCTTTCAAACCACCATTATTTATACAATTTCCATAAAAATTGCAATAAAATTCCAATTTTACCACTTACAACTTTATTCAAACTTCATCCTACCCAACATTTAACCATAAATTCATTACTTATATATCAAAATAATAACAAAACAACTCATTTCTATAATTATTAAAATGTCTTTCAAAAACCATAATTCCACATAACCTACTACAAAACCCTAACTTCACCAAAACTCACTCATATCCAAATTTCAACCATGAAATCACAACATATTCATTAAAACAACATTAAACCAACCCATTACAAGAATTATAACCATCTCTATCAAAATCCTAATTTTTATGTAATCATCCAATAATCCTAATTCCATAATTTATGCTCATCTCAACAAATCAATCACCAAATAATCACATATCTATTATATTAACTCAATTACTATCAATTTTAACAATTAAAACAACTTTCTTTCTCCAGCCATAACCTAGCATAATCTTAAAAAATCCAAGAAATCAAGCCTAAAAGTAGAGAAGCTTAATTGAATCTTTGCTATTCCTTCAAAATCACTTTGAAAACTTTAAAATCTCCATGGAATTTTGATGTATTGATGAAGCAAAAATCTTCTCCCTCCCCCCAAAAAAATTTCATCCATGGTGTTTAAGGAAGGAAGAAGATGACTCTTTTTTACTTTCTTTTTAATTTTCCAACCATATTAATTAATTAATTAATTAATTAATTAGTTTAATTTTTTAATCCCTACCATTCATTTTCTTACTTCTTTTGACTTTCCTTTTCTTTTATTTATTTATTTATTTATTTCCATCTTTCCATCCATAAATATATATGCATATATATATTTATATATCTATATCTCATTTTTATTTTATTTATATGTTATGTATATGTATATATCATGTATATGTTGAGTATATAATATGTATACATCAAATATAATATATATATATATATATATCTTGTATACACTATGTACATAATTGGTATATATTATGTTTATATCTTATATATCTCTCTCCTAACATATCTAATTAATCCTCCATATTAATATTTAATAGTATTTGAAATCCACGGGTGTTATATACGGCATGGTTTTATCTCCACTTACACACTTTCTAGTCTCCTTTTACAAAATAAATAGCGCATGGTCTGAATTTCGACAACCCAAGCATTGCCTTGCTATTGATTTGCAAACACAACAATCATTTAACTTATTAGTGTGGCCATAGTAGTCATCAAAGAGAAGCTATGGCCATGCCAAAACTAATGGTAAAACTACCATAGCAAGTGACATGGTCCGTTACTACCTTAGTGAGTAGTGGCTGGACAAGGTTCAGAGGTATTCTTCCAATTACAGGCCACTGTAAAAGAGAAGTTTGATTATGCCTTGTCTCGTCTGCAGGGAAACGCTTATGACTGGTGGAAGACTGCACCTCATGGGTTGGCTGATCCACCAATGCTGACATATGCTGAATTTCTATGAAAATTTGAGAAGAAGTACACACCTCGAGAGTATAAAGATGCCAAGTGTAGACCTTTAAATTTTGGCCGGTTTAAACTTAAGAAGCTTATCTCAATCTATTATATTTTTAAAAAAGCCTAAACCTAATTTAAAAGCATGAAATTAAACTGGTTCAACTTATAAAAGCCCAAATTAAATTTATTCATTTTGTAGATTAAAAGTTTTAGATTGGTTTGAGTCAGGATGGGTCCAAGGTTACATGAGCCAATACAATTATCAACTTGGAGGGTCCAAGTTGACATGAGCAACACATATGTCAATTTTGATGCCTAAATCGGCATGAGCCATGGCTCATGTAGATTTGGCATATCCAAATTGACATGAGCCTAGCTAATGTCGATTTGGACACTCCAAATCGACATGAGCTAGCTTTATGTCGATTTGGACGTGCCAAATCAATATGATCCCTAATTCTAAGAGAATTTGTCTGACCATTTTAACTTCGTAATCAAGCATATTAGGGTTTTAGGGTTAAATTATTTTTTGCATATAAATAGATGATTAAAAAGTAGAATTAAGGATCGACAACTAGCGATTAGCAACTAAGAGCTTTAGTTAGAATTATTAAGGAGTTTGGAAACTAATTTATCACATATACGTTGGCAATTAAGAACTTTCAACAACCAACAATTATTAAAGGAGAGAAAATCAACACAGACACACAACAACCAAATCGGCCAAAACTAATATGTGTCCAGGCAAGTAAGGTAGAAAGCTTGGATCAATATAATCAACTTTGTTGGAACCAACAAGCAGTGGTTTGGCTTTATCATTTAATTCATTTAAATTCACAATAATAGCTTCATCCATTGATTTGAAATTACTTAAACATCCAGGGGCAAATTTTTAAAATAATTTCATCTTCACAGTAGCTCATAAAATACAGTAGCAATGAAGTTATTGAGTATCAGATAGAAACCACACTTTAAATATTAAACCCTAATTATATGGCACAGGAATTTATAGATTTGATCTCAAGAATAAAACCCCAGTTTTCAAATATCAAAACCATAATTCTTTATTTCTAAAACCAAAACCCTAATCCATGTTGTAATCTCTAATCCTGTTTTTCAAATAATAAAAGCTCTAATCTTGTTTTTCAATTATTAAAACCCTATGTGAGTGGGATTTTTGTCCCCACTCCCGGTGGAATGGTTCTTGCAACTTCAGCACTGTTAGGCTCAGGGCCTTAGAGAATACGGGCCTAAACCCGAAGAAAATGGAGTCACCACCCGGATGGGTCGAAAAAAGAAAGGGGTGGATGATTTGATTCCTAAGGAATTTCCAACCCCCTAATGGGTTCAAAAAGTTGGGTACAATTGGGGAAGGTGAGAAATGGCCCAGCACCCCCACAACGCCCGGTTTATTGGAACCGGCCTCCTTTTTAGGTCTTAATATTATAAAATTGTTAAATATAACGATATTATCTATACTATATGCAATAATTAAAATAAAACATCATTATATTAAAATCAAAGCAATGTTCAAACAAAACAAATAAATGGACACCCATCCAAGGATTGAAATATGTCCTTACATCGTCCAATGTCTAAAACTAAATAGGACACCCACCAAAAGGTGGAAACATATCCTTTACATTAATCCAAAAATATAAAAAACAACTTAAATTACATGAAAATTAATTAATGAGGTACCCAATCATGGAAACATACGTCTTATAATTTTAATAAATAAATAATAATTGAAAAAATATTCATCCATGATAAATTAAATAAACCAAACATCAAAATTAAATAAATCAATCATCAAAACATATAATAAACTACATAATCAAATCTAAAATTAAATAAAGCGAGTTTACATCTTAAATTAAGGTTTTTAGAATTTTAATAACTAAATTAGGATTTAAAATAAAGGAAGTTAAACACAAAGACTTATAATACACAAATAAATATCGACACCTTCAACGAGCCCATATGGCGGTCCCATTTTGAAAACTAGTTTTAGGGTTTAAGGAAAATATGATTAGGGTTTTGGAAAAAAAGGCTAGGGTTTTTAGTTTAGAAATTAGGGTTAGGGTTTTGATAAAAACTTGGAACTTTTACGAAGACAGTGCTATGGTTTATGATTTTGATCAAAACATGGTTACAGTGTAAACCCTAATAACTTTTAATATCGATACTGGTATGAGACATGACTATTGAATATATTTCAATGAAGACATTGTGGATATAAATTGATAATGTTATCAAATAGAATCTTATTGGACGTGTTTATTTGATGCTTCTCTCTCATTTTTACTGATTTATTGCTTGCTATTTCAAATTGATGAAGCTTGCTTAGGGTTTTTGATGATGGATATTGAATTTCCCAGAGTTCCAGCAGTCAATCTAAAGGCCAAAGTCCAAAGATCTGAGTAAATTGCTAAGAAGAGTCCGAATAATTCTTGAGTCCCTTTCCTCCCCCTTTTTTTTTCCTTTTTTTGTGTTTTTAATGTGGTATTTATATGCAATTAAAATAATAAAAAAAACCTAGTATGTTAAGGAAATTAAAAACTATTTTGGAAATAAAATAAAAAACCAAGTAAAATAAGGTTTTGGCGAAAACTACACGCGGGCCCAGGCGAGACTGGCGCTAGGCGAGCTGCTACTGGGTGCGGGGCAAAACTGTGGGCTGGGGCAAAATTTTGCTGTAGGCTTTGACTACGACGAATTGGCCTATGGCAAATTCATTGCATGGAATTCGTCGCGTTTGCCGCAATCGTCGCCAATTCTGCCGTCGCTGATTTTTTTTATTTTTTATTTTTATTAAAAATAACTATTAAATATTATAATAATAAATAATAAATAATAAATAAAATAAATATTATAAGTAATAAATTTTATTAAAATAAATAATAAATATTAATATACCATAAAAAATTATTTTGGATTGTTTAAAAATGTCGGACTGGACTTGGTCAAAAATTAAGGGTCTACACCCTAACCAAGTTTTTCTAAAACCCTAAACCCTAATTCTTAACCCCAATATGTAAAACTTTAATCTCAAATACCAAACCATAATCCAGAACCACAAAATCCAAATTTTCCAAAAGACCATAATCCAAAACCCTAATTCTATAGATTCTGAAACTTTGGTCCAAGACTTCCATTCTTTAGGTTTAAACCCTAGTTTGTATATTTGACCTTTAATTGCAATTTTTTTCCATTATTACATATTTTAATCTTAGTGTGTATCTTTACATATTGATCTTAATTATTTTATTTTATGATGGATGAATGATTTATTTAGATTACTTATTAATGATTAATCGTGTAATTTAAATTTGTTGTTCATTATGCTTGATTTATTTTTGGATGATTTACTTTATATTGCTTGATGATGAATTGAATATTTTCTATGAATGTTTTAATTATATCTATTTGGTTATTTGAGATTTTAAAAGTTATAAAAGACATATTTTCACTTTATGGGTGTCTTAGTTTTGGTTATGTAATTTAATTTTAAGGATTTTTGGATCATGTAAAGGGGCACGTTTCCACCTATGGTGGGTGTTCGATTTTTTTTTACCTTGCTTTCTTTTTGGTCATTGGACATTGTAAAGGCATGTTTCTATCCTTGGATGGGTGCCTATTTTGTTTGTTTTATTTTAATAAAATGATGGATGTTTATTTCTTTTAAATTGTATGTAGTACAGATGATGTCATTATATTTAAGAATTTAATAATATTTAGACCTGAAAAAGAGGCCGGTTCTAATGAACCTTGCGTTATGGGGGTGCTGGGCCTTTCTCACCTTCCCCATACGTACCCAACTTTCCAAACCCATTAGGGGATTAGGGATTCCTTAGAAATCGAGTCATCCACCCCTTTCTTATTCCTTACTTGTCCAGGTGGCAACTCCATTTTCTCCAGATTTAGGCCCGTGTTCTCTAAGGCCCTAAGCCTAACAATGCCGAAGTCACAAGAACCATTCCACATGGGAGTGGGGGTGAAAATCCCCACTCACACCATGAAGAAGGAATTTCTAAGTTTGAAGCAGGGTCCAAAGATAGTTATAGAATACGAGAAGAATTTTCTTCTATTGAGTAAGGATGCAAGAGTTCTATTGTCTGATGAGATAGATAGATGCCAGAGGTTTGAGGAAGGACTGAAGGCATCCATCATGTGTTAGGTAATTATTGTTTAGTATGAGGATTTCTCCCAGTTAGTATATGTTGCCTAGAATGTTGAGAAAGCCAAGGGGCTTGCAGTTGCAGCTAGAGTAGAGAGTAGAGACATGAGATCTTAGACTGAGCCAGGGTCTTCATCAGGTTTTTCATAGAGGTGTGGTAGAGGCCACGGGTAAGCTAGCAGAGGGTCTCAGCAGTAGGGGCAGAGTGTAACATCCAAAATTTTTTGAAAATTTCTAATTTTTGGAAAATTTGATAAAATAAATTATAATTTAAAAGGAAAAATTAAATTAATAGTTTTAAATGAAAAATGAAGGGATTTTAAATGAAAAAGTGGAATATATATGTGATATATATGCAAAATATGCATAACATATATAAAAGTCAACAGTTTTTAAAAGAAAAGGGTATTTTGGTAATTAAATCTTATAAATTCAAAATTAATAAAATAATTAAAAAATAAATTAATTTTGAATGAAAGAGAGAAATTAGGACTTTTAATTTATTAAAAAAATAATTAAATAATTAAATTTTAAATTATTTTAATATATATATATATATGTGTGTGGTTAAAAAAAAGATGAAAAGGAAAGATTACTAAAAATCATCTTCTTCTTCTTCTTCTTCTTCTTCTTCTTCTCAAGAACGTGGATTCCATGGATGTTTGAAGACTAAGGAATTTTCTTCTTCCATACTCCATAAATTGAAGGAATTAATAAGTTTCAAGTGGATTTTTGGTGATTTCCACCAAAATTAGTAAGTTTCCATCTCTTTTCTTTGAATTCCTTGGAAATTTAGATTATGTGAGTATTTGAATTTTTATGTAGTATGTTATAATTGTTGGAATTGGTGTGTATGATGTTATTTTGGGTAGTTAACAATGATTCTAAGGTTAGATTGAAGAGATGATGGAGTTTGGTTAAAGAATGGTGAAGAGAGAGAATTTAGGGTTATGGATTTTTGGGGTTTTGAAAACATGAATTTAAATTGTGCAAATTGATTCCAAATGAGTTATTTTGATTCATAAACAAGTATTTTAAAGTCAAATATTGGATTTGGTGGTGATGGGTTGGAGTTTGAGAATGGAAGTGGAGATTTAGGGTTTTGGAAAAGTGATTTTCCAAAGTGGTTGAATTGTGTGATTTTATTTGTTTAAGCATGTTGTTTAGTGTTAAAAGTGATGAATATAAGCTTGGAATGAGTAATGGATTGTGTTGGAATGGAAAACCTTCAATGGGGGAAGGTTATGCCATTTTTGAGATTTTGTATATAAGAGTGTATTTTTATAATGTAAACGATTTAAATGTATTAAAATATGTTTTAATAATATAAATAAACTTAAAACACTAATTTAATTGTAGTAGAATGGAATTCCAATGTTGAAGTAAGGAAAGGCTAAATTTTTGGAAATTTGTAGGAGTGATGTGTAATTATGATTTAATGTTGGAAATGCCATTAAATGTGATACTAAATGATTATTTGCTATCACATTTGTTTTAGGCATTGAGGGAGATTGATTTGCTTCATCCAAGTGGTGAAGGGCAAGTTAGAAAGATTAGATTGAAGGTTGTTTTTAGCTTGCTTTGGGTTGCTAGTGGAGGTATGTACAAACTTTGAATATAATGTCTATATTTGCATAACATTTGGACTTAACACATTTTGGTTGAAAAATGTGTTAAGCTACTTGGTTCATTGATTGTGTATGAATAATATGCTATGACATTTGTAATGTCATATATGTGTTAAATGCATTGTGAAAAGCCATTGATAATGGCTAATTTGTGTAACATGTGAAATATGCATATTATGTGAAAATACCCAAAGTAATTGGGTAATGTGTTGTGAATGCAAAAATGAGATATGTGTAATAATGAAATGAATTGATATTGATAAAAATGTGAAAAGTGAGAAAAATGAGAAAGATGTGAAAAATGAGAAAAGTGAGAAAAAAAAGTGAAAATAAGGCAATGTGCCTAGATTGAATATGTAAAAATGAGAAAGAGATTAATAATGAGAAATATGAATAAATTGTGTGCCTAGTATGTTATTCAATTTTCAGAGTTCTAGGTTTGGTGGCATGCCTATTATTGCCTGCGGGCTATACGCTGGAATGGTGAAAAGACTGGGTCGTAAGCCAGGCCAGCTAATAAATATGATGTTTTTGGGGGTGAAAAGACTGGGTCGTAAGCCTCAAAAACTGTAGCAATCTAGCCGGGTTGAGGACCAAGATATTGGGGCCTAAGGGTCTAGCCGGGTTGAGGTCCAAGAGACTGGGGCTGTTACATTATCCATAGATATATATTGCCTACGGGGCTAGACACATGATGTCATTATGGACCAAAGCAGTAACTCTGAATTTGAATAGCATATTAGATCCTTTTTGGGCCCATGCTTGTCTTTGTTTTAATGTTAATTATGAATTATGATACAATTGAGTTATATAATGTTATGAGTTGTGCTTATGAAATATTTAAAAAAAATATAAGAAAGTGGATTGATGTGACATCTATATGCATTATGCATTTGGTATTGCATTGAGTTATATTGTTATTATCGAAGTTTGTACCACTAGGCTTCAACTTAGCGCGATTGTTTCCATCGCACAGGTGACAGGGTAGACCCAGTTGAGCCAGAGAGTTCTTCTAGACCAGGTCGGGTCTAGACTTGTAATTGAGCTTGTAGAGTTGCTATCGAGATCAGAAACACTGCCAGCAACATGTATATATTTTTATGTTATTGTACATTTTGAGTTTTATGCATAATATATTATGTTTTGAATTTATGTATTGTATATTATAAAGAATGTTTGGGTCAATGTATTTGAAATGGGAGACTAAGTGTGTTTTAAATTATATATATCTATATGTATAAATGTTTGAGAAAATTGGTGAAATTGAGAAGTGTGGTTGAGAGCGTGATTGGAAATTATTGGGAGTGTTTTCTTTTTGCAGGTTGAGTAATTGCTAAATTTTGGGATATCCAAAATACAGACAAAACTCTGGAGAATTTTTCCCAGATATTTTTATATTATTTATTTATTTTGGGTTCTGATAACAAGTAAATAATAATTATATTCTATTTAATTTTTATATATTTAGAATTTGAAATTTTAAATTGAAAATGTAAAAAAAAATTTAGTAAATCCATCTGTGACATTTTTATACTGTATATGCATATTTTACATATGCTAGAAATATATTTTGTATGTATATAGGGTATAAGGGTGTTACATTTGTTTTGGTATCAGAGCCTAGGTTTGATTTTCTCTACCTAGGTGGGATGATAGAGAGAAAATGGGGGATTTGAAAAATAGTTTTTAATTGTAATACATGCATTGACACTGGCAATTTCTGATCTCTAATATAGTATTTTCTGCTTTGTATCGCATCAGGCTCCTGAGGGTAGTGCAGAGAGTGTGGCTCCAGATGAGGGTAGAGATGGAGCTAGAGTTGTATCTGCTGGTGAGGCGTCTATTTCTGTGCCTGTGAGACCAGTAGCTGATGAGATTCCGTCTGGCTGGGTATGGCATATGGTAGAGTTATTGAGGCAGGCTCCAGTTCCGTAGCTGCCACAGCCACAGCCACAGCCGCAGTTGCCGGTGAGGCAGTATGATAAATTGAGAAAGTATGGGGTTAAGGACTTTGTTGGTACTATAGATTCTGCTGTAGCAGAGCAGTGGCTAGACCGGGTTCAGAGGATATTTATTCAGTTACAGGCTAGTCCAGAAGAGAAGTTTGATTATGCCAGATCTCTTCTGCAGAGAGATGCATATGATTGGTGGAAGACGATTCCACATGCTTTGGATGATCCACCAGTCCTGACCTATGATGATTTCCTGCTGGAATTTGAGCAGAAGTATACTCCGAGAGAGTATAAAGATGCAAAGAAGATGGAATTCCTAAATCTGAGATAGGATACCAGGACAGTGACCGAGTATGAGATTGAGTTTATCCGGTTGAGTCACTATGCTGGTGGGATCATTTTTGACAAGTTTGACAGGTGTAGAAGGTTTGAGGAGGGACCGAGACCCTCTATCATGTGCATCATTGCAGGCTCTCGATATCAAGATTTCTCCCAGTTAGTTACAGCTGCCAGGAGTGTTGAGAGGGCGCAGAGTCTTGCAGTAGCTGCCAGGGTTGAGGAGACCAGAGTTTGGAGACCCCAGAGTGAGGCAGGGTCTTCATCAGTGAAGAGAGGCCGAGGGGGACATTTTTAGAGGTTTAGTAGGAGTCAGGGGCAATTTGGCAGGTCAGTACAGCAGCAGAGACAGAGACCTGCAATTTCAGTGGCTAGTTCTCCGACCCCAGTGGCTCAGAGACCTACTCCACCTACTTGAGTTCATTGTGGTAGAGTACACGGAGGTGTCTATTGGTGGAGAGGTGCTTCGGGAGTGTGTTTTAGATGTGGGTCATTAGACCATTTTATCAGAGATTGTCCCAAGCCACCAGAGGTCAGGCTGGCAGATACTGCATCTTCTCGACCCAGTGTCAGAAGGGGTTGTGGTGGCAGAGGTTTTAGTAGAGGTGGTCGCCCTGGGTTTAGTCAGAGATGAGGCTCTACATCTGGAGGCAGTAGGCCAGATGAGGCTGGTCCATCTCAGCGGGTTTATGTGATGCAGAGGCAGCCGGATGCTTCAGCCGTCATTGCGGGAACATTTTCTTTATTTGGTATTTCAGTCCTTGCTCTATTAGATCTTGGATCTATGCATTCATACATAAGTGCATCCATCTTGCCTATGTCTGAATTGCATTCTGAGTCCCTAGGATTTGATGTCTTGGTGACAAATCCTTTAAGGCATAGTGTTGTGGTGAGCAGGGTGTACCGAGATAGTCCAGTTGTTGTTCAAGAAGAGGAGTTTCTCGGTGACCTGATTGAGATGCCTTTTAGGGAATATGATCTGATTTTGGGCATGGATTGGTTATCCAAGCATGGGAATGTGGTAGACTGTCAGAAGAAATGTGTTACTTTGAGAACACGGGATGGTAGGGATGTTATAGTATCTAGTGAGCAGAGGTATCTTTCATCTATGTTGGTTTCAGCTATTTCAGCTGGGAGAATGATTCGGAAGGGATGTGAGGCTTATCTTGCTCATGTTGTAGATACTATAGTAGTGGGTTCCCTGCTTGAAAGTATACCCACAGTTGCCGAGTTTTCAGATGTTTTCCCTGATGAGTTGCCAGGGGTACCTCCTGAGAGAGAAGTGGAGTTTGGTATCGATTTGTTGCCTGGTACCACTCCTATCTCTATTACCCCTTATTGGATGGCACTTGCTGAGTTGAGAGAGTTGAAGGTGCAGTTGCAGGAGTTATTGGATAAAGGGTTTATCCGCCCTAGTATGTCCCCGTGGGGAGCGCCTATGTTGTTTGTGAAAAAGAAGGATGGCACCATGAGATTGTGTATTGATTATAGGCAGCTGAATAAGGTGACCATCAAGAACAAGTATCCTTTGCCTCAGATAGATGATCTCTTTGATCAGTTGAAGGAAGCAGCAGTATTCTCTAAGATTGATCTGAGATCAGGGTACCATCAGTTGAGAGTTAGAGATGTAGATGTACCTAAGACAACTTTTCGTACGAGGTGTGGGCATTATGAGTTTCTAGTGATGCCCTTTGGATTGATGAATGCACCAGCAGCTTTTATGGATTTGATGAACAGGGTATTCAGACCATATTTAGATCAGTTTGTGGTGGTCTTCATTGATGACATCTTGGTGTATTTGCATAATGAGAAGGATCATGATAGGCATTTGAGGATTGTATTGCAGACTCTGAGAGAGAAGCAGTTGTATGCTAAACTGTCTAAGTGTGAGTTCTGGCTCGATCAGGTAGCTTTTCTTGGTCATGTGGTTTCAGCAAAGGGTATTAGAGTTGATCCGAGTAAAATTGAGGCTATCTTGAATTGGAGTCCACCGAAGACTGTGACAAAGGTTAGAAGTTTTTCTGGGATTGGCAGGCTATTATCGTCGGTTTGTGAAGGGTTTTTCTATAATAGCTACACCACTCACCAGATTACTTCGCAAAGGAGTTAAATTTGTGTGGACAGATCAGTGTCAGGCGAGTTTTGAGCAGCTGAGGGAGATGTTGACTCAAGCTCCAGTCCTTACCCTGCCTGTGGAAGGTAAACCATATGTGATATATAGTGATGCTTCACACAATGGTTTAGGTTGTGTTTTGATGCAGGATGATAGAGTCATTGCTTATGCCTCTCGACAGTTGAAACCGCATGAGCTGAATTTTCCAAGGCATGATTTGGAATTAGCAGCAATAGTCTTTGCCTTGAAGATTTGGCGGCATTATTTGTATGGGGAAAAGTGTTTCATTTATATAGATCACAAGAGTTTGAAATACCTGGGTGTTCAGAGAGAGCTGAATCTTCGGCAGAGGCGGTGGTTAGAGTTGATTAAAGACTACGACTGTTTGATTGATTATCATCCTGGTAAGGCAAATGTTGTTACTGATGCCTTGAGTCGGAAATCTTTGGCAGGTTTGACTGCTTATTCACTCTCGTTTCATGTTGAGTTGAGAGCATTGCATGCTAGATTTGAGCCTTTTGATGATGGTGCTTTGATGGCTCAGTTGCAGTTGAGGCCAGTCTTGTTGGATCATATTAGGGAGGCTCAATTAGCAGATGAGAGAATTCAAAAAATTGTGTTGGTTTGTCAGAAGGGGGAGAGTCCAGACTTTTATGTGAGTGGTGATGGCAGTTTATGGTATAAAGATAGATTGTGTATTCCTGATGATGCAGAATTGAAAAGAATGATATTAGAGGAAGCACATCAGTCATTTTTTGCTATGCACCCTGGGAGTACCAAGATGTATCAGGACTTGAAGCGACATTATTGGTGGTCAGGTATGAAGAGGGACGCAGCAGAGTTTGTATCCAGATGTCTCACTTGCCAGAAAGTGAAGGTTGAACACCAAGTTCCTTCAGGATTACTCCAACCTTTATCAGTGCCAGAGTGGAAATGGGAGCGAGTGACAATGGATTTTGTGACTGGACTGCCTTTAACTCAGAAGAAGCATAATGCAATCTGGGTGATAGTTGATCGGATGACGAAGACAGCTCATTTTCTTCCAGTTCGGATGGATTATTCTCTTGAGAGGTTGGTTGAGCTATATATCAATGAGATAGTCAGGTTGCATGGAGTCCCAGTTTCTTTAATGTCGGATCGAGATCCCCGGTTTATTTCAAGGTTTTGGAAGAGTTTGCATAATGCTCTGGGTTCTCAATTGCATTTTAGTATTGCTTTCCATCCTCAGACAGATGGACAGTCAGAGAGAGTGATACAGATTTTGGAGGATATATTGAGGAGCTGTATCATTGATTTTACTGGGAATTGGGACAGATTTTTGCCATTAATTGAATTTACTTATAACAGCAGTCATCAATCGAGTATTGGAATGACTCCTTATGAGGCTTTATATGGCAGGAGATGTAGGACACCTTTGTGTTGGGATGAAGTTGGAGAAGGTAAACTGGTTGGTCCCGATTTGATTAAGGAAACAGAGGATAAAGTGAAGGTGATTCAGGGTCGTTTGAAAGTAGCTTCAGACCGATAGAAATCTTATTAAGATTTAAAGAGAAGAGACATAGAGTTTAGTGTGGGAGATAAAGTGTTTCTGAAGGTGTCTCCATGGAAGAAGATTTTGAGATTTGGCCGCAAAGGGAAGTTGAGTCCTCGTTTCATAGGACCATATGAGGTGTTGGAGAGAGTTGGTCCAGTGGCTTATATACTAGCTTTACTGCCTGAGTTAGATCGAATACATAATGTTTTCCATGTCTCGATGCTTCAGAGATATAGGTCTGACCCATCTCATATCTTGTCAGTGGAGTCCTTTGAGGTGAGTCCAGATCTAACTTACGAGGAAGAACCAGTGGCGATTTTGGCACAAGAGGCTAAAGAATTGAGGAATAAGAGGGTGCCACTTGTGAAAGTCCTTTGGAGGAATCATGCCACTGAGGAGGTGACAAAGGAAAGTGAATAGGCGATGCAGAATCAGTTTCCCTATTTGTTCCAAACTTGAGGAAAGGTAATTTCGAGGACGAAATTTATTTTAGGGGGAGAGAATTGTAACATCCAAAATTTTTTTAAAATTTCTAATTTTTGGAAAATTTGATAAAATAAATTATAATTTAAAAGGATAAATTAAATTAATAGTTTTAAATGAAAAATAAAGGGATTTTAAATGAAAAAGTGGAATATATATGTGATATATATGCAAAATATGCATAACATATATAAAAGTCAACACTTTTTAAAAAGAAAAGGGTATTTTGGTAATTAAATCTTATAAATTCAAAATTAATAAAATAATTCAAAAATAAATTAATTTTGAATGGAAGAGGGAAATTAGGGCTTTTAATTTATTAAAAAATAATTAAATAATTACATATTAAATTATTTTAATATATATATGTGGTTAAAAAAAAGATGAAAAGGAAAGAATACTAAAAATCTTCTTCTTCTTCTTCTTTTTCTTCTTCTTCTTCTTCTCAAGAGCGTGGCTTCCATGGATGTTGGAAGACCAAGGATTTTGCTTCTTTCATACTCCATAAATTGAAGGAATTAACAAGTTTCAAGTGGATTTTTGGTGTTTCCACCAAAATTAGTAAGTTTCCATCTCTTTTCCTTGAATTCCTTGGAAATTTAGATTATGTGAGAATTTGAATTTTTATGTAGTATGTTATAATTGTTGGAATTGGTGTGTATGATGTTATTTTGGGTAGTTAACAATGATTCTAAGGTTAGATTGAAGAGATGATGGAGTTTGGTTAAAGAATGGTGAAGAGAGAGAATTTAGGGTTATGAATTTTTGGGGTTTTGAAAACATGAATTTGAATTGTGCAAATGGATTCCAAATGAGTTGTTTTGATTCATAAACAAGTATTTTAAAGTCAAATATTGGATTTGGTGGTGTTGGGTTGGAGTTTGAGAATAGAAGTGGAGATTTAGGGTTTTGGAAAAGTGATTTTCCAAAGTGGTTGAATTGTGTGATTTTATTTGTTTAAGCATGTTTTTTAGTGTTAAAAGTGATGAATATAAGCTTGGAATGAGTAATGGATTGTGTTGGAATGGAAAACCTTCAATGGGGGAAGGTTATGCCATTTTTGAGATTTTGTATATGAGAGTGTATTTTTATAATGTAAAGGATTTAAATGTATTAAAATATGTTTTTAATAATATAAATAAACTTAAAACACTAATTTAATTGTAGTAGAATGGAATTCCAATGTTGAAGTAAGGAAAGGCTAAATTTTTGGAAATTTGTAGGAGTGATGTGTAATTATGATTTAATGTTGGAAATGCCATTAAATGTGATACTAAATGATTATTTGCTATCACATTTGGTTTAGGCATTGAGGGAGATTGATTTGCTTCATCCAAGTGGTGAAGGGCAAGTTAGAAAGATTGGATTGAAGGTTGTTTTTAGCTTGCTTTGGGTTGCTAGTGGAGGTATGTACAAACTTTGAATATAATGTCTATATTTGCATAACATTTGGACTTAACACATTTTGGTTGAAAAATGTGTTAAGCTACTTGGTTCATTGATTATGTATGAATAATATGCTATGACATTTGTAATGTCATTTATGTGTTAAATGCATTGTGAAAAGCCATTGATAATGGCTAATTTGTGTAATATGTGAAATATGCATATTATGTGAAAATACCCAAAGTAATTGGGTAATGTGTTGTGAATGCAAAAATGAGATATGTATAATAATGAAATGAATTGATATTGATAAAAATGAAAAAAGTGAGAAAAATGAGAAAGATGTGAAAAGTGAGAAAAGTGAGAAAAAAAAAAGTGAAAATAAGGCAATGTGCCTAGATTGAATATGTAAAAATGAGAAAGAGATTAATAATGAGAAATATGAATAAATTGTGTGCCTAGTATGTTATTCAATTTTTAGAGTTCTGGGTTTGGTGGCATGCCTATGATTGTCTACGGGCTATACGCTGGAATGGTGAAAAGACTGGGTTGTAAGCCAGGCTAGCTGATAAATATGATGTTTTTGGGGTGAAAAGACTGGGTTGTAAGCCTAAAAAATTGTAGCAGTCTAGCCGGGTTGAGGACCAAGATACTGGGGCCTAAGGGTCTAGCTGGGTTGAGGTCCAAGAGACTGGGGCTATTACATTATCCATGGATATATATATTGCCTACGGGGCTAGACACATGGTGTCATTATGGACCAAAGTAGTAACTCTGAAATTTGAATAGCATATGAGATCCTTTTTGGGCCCATGCTTGTCTTTGTTTTAATGTGAATTATGAATTATGATACAATTGAGTAATATAATGTTATGAGTTGTGCTTATGAAATATTTAAAAAAAAATATAAGAAAGTGGATTGATGTGACATTTATATGCATTATGCATTTGGTATTGCATTGAGTTATATTGTTATTATCGAAGTTTGTACCACTAGGCTTCGGCTTAGCGAGATTGTTTCCATCGTCGCTAGAGATAGATTAGGCTAAGACTATTATGTTCAGACTCGGTGGCAGAAGGGGTCGAGGTGGTAAAAATGGTGGTAGAGTAAGATTTGGTAAGAGTGGAGGATCCACAATTGGAGGTAGGCAGGAGGAGCCTGGGTCATCACAGAGAGTGTATGTGATGCAATGGCAATGGAGTGCTTATAATGTTAGAGCTGGCACATTTTCTTTACTCAATGTTTCAATTCATGCATTGATAGACCCTGGTTCATGCATTCATTTATTAGTGCATCCATCATACCTATGAGTAATGTGCATTTAGAATCCTTAGGGTTTAATGTGTTGGTTACCAACCCTTTAGGGCATAGTGTGGTAGTTAGTAGAGTGTACCGAGATAGCTTAGTGGTAGTTCATGATGAGGAGTTTCTCAGTGACTTGATTGAGATGCTGTTTAGGGATTATGACCTTATTCTGGTTATGGATTTGTTATCCAGGCATCAGGAGGTGGTAGACTATCAGCAGAAATATGTTAACCTAAAAACACATGATGGGAAGGATGTATTTGTAACACCCCCGTACCCCATATATGTACACCACATACACACACACTATATGCGATATACATATACCGGATACAGGAATGTCACAGTTCATTTTAAACAAATCTATCTTTAAAACTTTAACATCAAATCATCATTATAAATAGTAATAGATAAAACATTCCTTGTTAAAATACATGTATATATATATATATATTCATTACATCCAAAGTTTATCCAAAACTTTTGTTTAATAAGCAGCGGAATATGTAGCAGAATATACATATGTATATATATCAAAAACAATATTTAAAAAAAAAGTGTTTATACATGCTTGGTAGTTCGTCTTTGATCTTGAAGTTCAACAATCAACTCTTCACAAGGAATCACAAGCCTAGACTCGACTCGGTCTAGCTAAACTTTTCGGCTCAACCGGATCTAACCTGTCACCTGCGCAATAAATAACAATCGCGCTAAGCCAAAGGCTTAGTGGTACTAACCATGATAACAATATGATTCAATGTAATGCCATTGTCAAACTTTCAAGAATTAAAAGCAATATACAAAGATATCATATTTCATAACATTACATTTCATTATATTGTTCAATTGTTTCATCATTCATAATTCACATTTAAGCAAAGACAAGCATGGGCCCAAAAGAAACTAATATGCCCTTCAAATGACAGAGTTACTATTTTGGTCCAATAATCACATTTATCAAGCCCATAGGTGAATCATTATCACATTGAAAAACATCTCATATGTAACATCCCAACTTGGCTTTAAGGACTAGGCCCAACCAAGCTTCAAGGGGAGCTCAACATCAACCCAACTTGGCTTCAAGGACCAAGCCTAACCCAGCTTCAAATGATTGTTACTTTTAGGCATACCACCAACAACAAAACTCTAAAAATTGAATAACATACTAGGCACACAATTCTTTCATTAATTCACTATCAATTCCATTCTTATTTTCTCATGATCATCTAGACACAATGCCTTAATATTTCATTTATATTATTATAGCCATTAACAATGACTTCACATTTCATCATTAGAGTGTGCATCACAAATTACACTGTTCATATATTTTGAATCATCAACATATAATTCACATAATACAAATCATTGAACCATTCCCATATATCAACAAAATAATAGGTAACCTAACACATTTTCTAACCAAATGTGTTAAGTTCCAAAATCATGAAAATGTATGCAATCATGTAAGGTTTGTACTTACCTCTAAGAGAAAATAACACCAATCTAACAACTTCCTCCTCCAAGAATCCTTCAACACTTGGATTGGTACAACTCAATTCTCTTCAAAACCTAATCTAAAGGTGATGATACACACTCAGTTAGTGATACACATAAGAAAATAAGGATAAGATCTAACTAGGGCAAAATCTGCACATGACACGCTCAACAACACGGGCGTGTCTCTGACCGTGCTCTAAACCCACAACACAGAAGCTTTGACACACTCAGTGACATGGGCATGACACTGCACGGGTCAATTCTCCTCCAACACAGAAGCTATGACACGCTCAGTGACATGGGCGTGTCACTGGACGTGTCAACCCACCAATAACACAGTAGCTATGACACGCTCAGTGAAATGGGCATGTCACTGGATGTGTCATTACTTCTCCAACACAGAAGCTGTGACATGCTCAGTGACATGAGCGTGTCACCCACATTGAAAATAGAATCAATGACACTCCCAAAGACATGGCCGTGTTACTGGGCATGTCAGGCCAAAAACCTATAATCGAAACCAACAATGCCACAATTAACAAACCTCTTTCTTTTACCCTTTTCCACTCCAAACAACTTAACCAAAACCATCAATATACCAAAATAAACTTACATAATAAAAAATCAACTCAATTACAAACATCATAACACAATCACAACCATATATCACAACTCAAAGTTACAAAATCCACACACTAATCTCTTTCACCAAACTTAATCCTTTCTCTTCAATCCAACCCCAAAAATCAAAGTCAATAAGACCAAACACTTAAAATATAGCAAATCAACCAAAAACACATCTACAATAACCATTCACTAAACTCAAATACACAAACTCCAAAAGAACACAAAGAAACAAGTTGAAAACTTACCAAAAGTGAAGAGAATCCTTAGAATTCCAACTTGATCACTTGAAACACCCTTCAATCTTGAGCTAGGAATCAACAAAACCTCTCTTTCCCTTTAGCTATGGTGATGGCCGACTAACACAAAAGAAGAAAGAAGAAGATGATAGAAAAGTCAACCCAAACTCTACTCTTAACCACTTAATTCTCCACCTAATCTCCACCAAGAAAAAAAAACATTATTATAATAATATAATTAACCAAAATATCATCTTCCACTTATTTTTAATTTCTATTTTAAATAAATCAAAATATCATTTGACCACTCTACTACTTCACTTGTATATGTTGTAAATATCTCTATATATACAACATATACACACTCCTTCTTTTATCTTCTCACTTAATATCATCATTTAATTCAATTTCAACAATAAGCATTCAAAAATTTTAAGGTATAATTTGGGATATTACAATTCTCCCCCTCTATAAATAAATTTTATCCTCAAAATTACCTGATCTCAAGTCTGAAACAGCTGGGGATACTGATCTCGCATCACTTGCTCACTCTCCCAAGTTGCCTCTTCCTTAGAATGATTCTTCCAAAGAACCTTCACAAGTGGCACTTCCTTATTTCTCAACTCTTTCACTCATGTGCCAAAATAGCCACTGGTTCTTCTTCAAATGTCAGATCCGGACTCACCTCAATAGATTCCACTGACAAAATATGAGATGGGTCTGACCTGTACCTCCGTAACATAGAGACATGGAAGACATTGTGAATTCTATCCAATTCAGGCTGCAAAGCGAGTCGATAGACCACTGGTCCAACTCTCTGTAGTACCTCATAAGGTCTAATAAAATGAGGACTCAGCTTCCCTTTGAGGCCAAATCTCAAAATTCTCTTCCAAGGAGACGCTTTCAAAAATACTTTATCTCCTACATTGAACTCTATGTCTCTCCTCTTCAAATCTAAATAAGATTTCTATTGATCTGAAGCTACTTTCAACCGATCCCGAATTTTCTTCATTTTCTCTTCTGTTTCTTTAATCAAATCAGGACCAACCAACTTACCCTCTCTAACTTCACTCCAACATAGAGGTGTCCTATATCTTCTACCATTCAATACCTCATAGGGTGCCATTCCAATACTGGACTGATGACTATTGTTATAAGCAAATTCCATCAATGGCAAAAATCTGTCCTAACTTCCAGAGAAATCAATGCCACAGCTTCTCAACATATCCTCTAAAATCTATATCACTCTCTCTTACTTCCCATCTGTCTGAGGATGAAAAGTAGTGCTAAAATGAAATCGAGAACCCAAAGCATCATGCAAACTTTTCCAAAACCTTAAAGTGAACCGAGGATCTCGATCAGATACCAAAGAAATTGGTACTCCATGCAATCTTACAATCTCACTAATATATAGCTCAGCTAACTTCTCAAGAGAATATTCCATCTAAACTGGAAGGAAATGAGCTATCTTCATTAATCGATCCACAATCACCCAGATGGCATCATGCTTCTTCTGAGTCAATGGCAAACAAGTCACAAAATCCATTGTTACATTCTCCCATTTCCACTCAGGCACTGATAAAGGTTGGAGCAACCCCATCGAAACTTGGTGCTCGGCCTTCACTCTCTGACAAGTGAGACATTTGGATACAAACTCCGCTATGTCCCTCTTCATACCTGACCACCAATAATGTTGCTTCAAATCATGATACATCTTAGTACTCCCAGGGTGCATAGAAAAAGTCGGCTGATGTTCTTCCTCCAAAATAATCTTTTTCAACCTTGCATCAGGAACACACAATCTATTTTTGTGCCATAAACTGCCATCACTTCTCACATGAAAATCTCGGCTCTCCCCCTTTTGGCAATCTGAAACAATTTTCTAAATTTTCTCATCTGCTAACTAAGCCTCTCTAATATGATCCAACAAGACTGGCCTCAACTATAACTGAGCCAACAAAGCACCATCACTACAAGGCTTGAAGCTAGCATGCAACACTCTCAACTCAACAAGCAACGAGAGCGAATAAGCAGTCAAACCTACCAAAGACTTTCGACTCAAGACATTAGCAACAACATTTGCCTTACCAGGATGATAATCAATCAAACAGTCATAGTCTTTAATCAACTCCAACCACTGTCTCTGCCGAAGATTCAACTCTCTCTGAACCCTCAAGTATTTCAAACTCTTGTGATTGTTTAGATCATTTTTGTACTTGTTTTATTATGATTTTTATGTGTTTTTAGTTAATGTTTTGATTAATTTATGTTTTAAGTGTGTTTAAAGTGTTGTTTTTAGGTTTAGGTACAAAAACACCCTTGGAAGATCAAAACAATGCAAGAAAAGCATGAACCAAGCAAGACATGGCCAAGCCAAATCAAGCTTGGCCGTATTCCCTCAAGAAATTCAAGGCAAAGCTTGACACGGCCAAGCTTCTGGTCATGTCTCATCCAAGGAGCAAAACCAAAGAAACCACAAAGAAAGAGCAAAAATGAAGGAAGCAGGAAGAGACACACTCAGTGACATGGCCAAGCCACTGGCCGTGTCACATGACACGGCCAGCAAGCTTGGCCGTGTCCCATTTCATGCCAACAAGACTTGGAGCAAGCAAAGAAGGAAAGAAAAGAAGCAGAAGAAAGCACACCCATGACACGGCCACAAGCTTGGCCGTGTCACCCCTTGAGACCAAATGAAAGAAAGAAAAGAAAGAAGAAAGAAAGGAAGCAGTGAAGGACACGGCCAGATGGCTTGGCCGTGTCCCAAAGGAAAACAAGAGACACGGCCAAGCCACTCTTGGCTTGGCCATGTCACACCTAAAATATTTGAATTTTTCTACACAAATGGGGGACAAAGTGGGGAACAAGGCCTTGTGCTTGCCAAAAGAAATATTAAACAAATAAAAGGTGGGGAACAAGGTGAAGTGGTGTGAGTTGGAAGGCATGGGTGTGTATTTTGAATGAATTAAAAAGAGAAGAAGAGGGAAATTGGAAGAGTCTTGGCTTCTTGGAGTCTAATTTTCTGCTACACATTTGGGAGAGGGAGAGAGTGACACTCTCCCTTAGCCTTTCACCTTCATCTCCATTTCCATCCTCTCCACCTTCTCCATCTTCCATTGATAAGATCTTTGAGGTTCTTTGGGATAAGTTGGGTAAACAAGCTCTTGAAGGTTGAAGAAGCTTCATTGAAAGGATTGGTGACTTGAGAAAGCTCCATTCCATCTTCCAAAGGCATATCCATTGAAGGGTTGGTGACTTGAGAAAGCTCCATCCAAAGGTTTGGTGACTTGAGAAAGCTCCATTCCATATTGTAAAGGGGAATCAACCATTGATGAGGGCTTGAGTTCTTCATCAAATATCAAAGTGGAGCTAGGAGGAAGACTAGTAATCCTACTCTTGGCATCTTCACAAGGGGTTTTTCTATTCTCTCTTTTAATTCATTTCTTATTATTGTTGTTATATTAAGAGAATTGATATTGCAATGGACAATTTGTACTTGTTTTATATTGAGTTGAATGAATGTTATAAATTGATGATGTTGAGCTAAATACCCATGCCTAGGGTTTGTAGTATATTTGGTTGAATGTATTGATTTGATATTTTTATTGATGTTCCTTGTTGATTGGTTGATTGCATTGCATTAAATGCTAGGTTGATAGATTAGCTACCTATTGATCTTTGAATATTGGATGACGGACCGAGAGGTGAAATCCGATATCGAAACTATATAATCGACCACCCTAAGAATGAATTAGAAATATAAGTTCTAGGGTTTCATTAATTTGATAATGTGAAATAATTGGTTATTGCTAATTCATGAATGTGAGAACTAATGGATTGGTAATTGACTAATCAACCTTAAGGAACAATTAATTCACAAGGTTACATTAATGGATAATTGAGAATTGAGCTTTGATTGAATGGACCTATGACCCTAGGCACCTTCCCAAGAATCGATTTGATCTTGTATCACTTCACACTTCAACCCTATGCACATTAATCTTAGGTTTAAATTATTCTTCCACAATTTCCAACAGCAAACACTCCTGCATTTAAATAACTTGTCAATCAAGCTATTACGAACTACACCTTCTTAGGGAAACGACCTCAGGACGATCACCTTTGCTACAACTACCTCGTATACTTGCGAGTGACGCTTTATAGTAGTACTTAATTCGAGCGCAACAGTGAAGGTGATACAAGTGAAACATTTCTCCCCATAAAGGTAATGATGCCAAATCTTCAAAGCAAAAACTATAGTTGCTAATTACAAATCATCCATCGGATAATTAAGCTCATGCAGCTTCAACTGCCGAGAAGCATAAGCTATGACTCCACCCTCCTGTATCAAAACACAACCTAAACCACTATGTGAAGCATCACTATAAATCACATATGGTTTATCTTCCACATGCAAAGTAAGAATAGGAGCTTGAGTCAACATCTCTTTCAATTGCTCAAAGCTTGCTTGACACTGCTTTGTCCACACGAATCTAACTCCCTTTCGAAGTAATCTGGTGAGTGGAGTAGCTATCAAAGAAAAACCTTTCACAAATCGTCGATAATAGCCTGCCAAACCCAGAAAACTTCTAACCTCAGTCACTGTCTTCGGTGGACTCCAATTCAAAATGGCCTCGACTTTACTTGGATAAACTCTTATACCATCTGCTAACACCAGAAAGGTTACTTGATCAAGCCAAAACACACATTTAGACAGCTTAGCATACAACTGCTTCTCTCTCAAAGTCTGCAATACAATCTGCAGATGCTGGTCATGCTCCTCCTCATTATGCGAATACACTAAAATATCATCAATAAAAACCACTACAAATTGATCTAGATAGGGTCTAAATACCCTATTCATCAAATCCATAAAAGCTGCTGGTGCATTCGTCAACCCAAAAGGCATTACCAAGAACTCATAATGCCCATACCTTGTATGAAAAGCTGTCTTACATATATCTTCAACTCAGACTCTTAACTGATGGTACCCTGATCTTAGAGAAAATTATTGTTTCCTTCAATTAATCAAAGAGATCATCTATCCTAGGCAAAGGATACTTGTTCTTAATGGTCACCTTATTCAACTGTCGATAATCAATGCACAGTCTCAAAGTACCATCCTTCTTTTTCACAAACAAAATAGGAGCTCCCCACAGAGACACATTAGGGCGAACAAACCCTTTATCCAACAACTCCTGCAACTGCACCTTCAATTCTCTCAACTCAGTAGGTGCCCTTCGATAGGGAGTAATAGAGATGGGAGTGGTACCAGGTAACAAATTGATACAAAACTCAACCTCTTTCTCAGGGGGTAACCTTGGCAACTCCTTAGGAAAAACATCTGAAAATTCAGCAACTGTGGGTATACTATCAAGTTGAGAACCTACTACCCTGGTATCCACCACATGAGCAAGATAAGCATCACACCCTTTTTGAATCAACCTCCTAGTTGCAACAGCTGAAACAAACATAGATGCAAGATGCCTCTGCTCATTAGATACCATCACACTTCTACCATCCCTGGTTCTCATGGTAACACACTTCTTTTGACAGTCTACCACAGCCCCGTGCTTGGATAATCAATCCATGCCTAAAATCAAATCGTACTCCTTAAAAGGCATTTCAATCAAATCACCCAAGAACTCTTCATCCTGCACCACAATTGAACTATTTAGGTGCACCTTGCTAACTACCACACTATGCCCTAAAGGATTTGTCACCAAGACATCAAATCCTAGGGACTTAGAATGCAATTCAGATACAGGCAAGATAGGTGCACTTATATATGAATGAGTAGATCCTGGATCAATTAGAGCAAGAACTGAAATGCCAAATAAAGAAAAAGTACCCGTAATAACCGCTGAAGCATCCAGCTACCTCTGCATCACATACACTCATTAAGATGGCCCAGCCTCATCTGGCCTACTACCTTCAGATGTAGAGCCTCCTCTCTGACTAATCCCAGGTCGACCACCTCTACTAAAACCTGTGCCTCCTCGACCTCTTCTGCTGACACTGGATCAAGAAGCTGCAGTATCAGTCTATCTATCTTCCAGTAGCTCAGGGCAATCTTTGATGAAATGATTTGGTTACCCACATCTAAAACACACTCCTGGTCCACCTGTCTTCCAGTAAGCACCCCCATGTGCCCTACCACAATGGACACATGTAGGTGGAATAGACCTATGAACCACTGGAGTTGGAGCACTAGCTATAGAAACTATAGGTCTCGGTCTCTACCTCTGATACTAAATTGACCTACCAGACTACCTCTGGCTCCTACTGACCCTCAAAAAATAGCTTCCTCTGCCTCTCTTCATATATGAAGACCCTGCCTCAAACTGGGCTATCCTAACTCTAATCTCCTCCTCAGTAGCAGCTGCTGCAATACCCTGTGCTCTCTCAACACTCCTGGCAGCTGCAACCAATTGAGAAAAATCTTGTTACTAGGAACCAGCAACAATACACATAATAGATGGCCTCAATCCCTCCTTAAATCTCCTGCACCAGTCAATCTCATCTAAAATAATCCCACCGGCATAATGACTCAATTAGATGAACTCTATCTCATACTCTGTCACTGTCCGGTTATCTTTTCTCAGATTTAGAAATTCCACCTTCTTGGCATCTTTATACTCCCTCAGAGTATGCTTCTGCTCAAACTCCCACAGAAAATCACTATAAGTCAGGGTCAGTGGATCATCCATTGCATGTGGAACCGTCTTCTACCAGTCATAAGCATCTCTCTGCAGAAGGGATCTAGCATAATCAATTTTCTCTTCAGGAGTAGTTTGCAACTAAATGAATACCCTCTGAACTCTATCCATCCATTGCTCAGCTACTGCAGGATCTGTAGTGCCAAAGAAATCTTCAGGCCCAAACTTCCTCAATTTATCATACTGCCTCACCGGTACTTGCGGCTGTGGTTGCGGTGGTGGCTGCTGCACTGGAGCCTGCCTCAACAATTCTACCATATGCCGTAACCAAACCGGCGGAATCTCATCAGCAGCTGATCTCCCTGGCATAGGAGCAGGTGCCTCACCAGCTATCTCAACCCTAGCTCCATCTCTACCCTCATTAGGAGCTACACTCTCAGCACTACCTTCTATGGACTGATGTGACTGAGACACCATCACTACCTATATCTGCAAGCACAGTAGAATATACCTCATCAAAGATCAGGACCTGCCAATGCTAATGCATGTATCTTATTTAAAACCATATTTTAAAAATCAAAATTTTATTTTTCTTACAATTTACCTAGGTTGAGAACCTCAAACCTAGGCTCTGATACCAAAACAATTGTAACATTTCCGTACCCCATATATGTACACCACATACACACACACTATATGCGATATACGTATACCGAATACCGGAATGTCATAGTTCATTTTAAACAAATCAATCTTTAAAACTTTAACATCAAATCATCATTATAAATAGTAATAGATAAAACATTCCTTGTTAAAATATATGTACATATATATATTCATTACATCCAAAGTTTATCCAAAACATTTGTTTAATAAGCAGCGGAATATGTAGCAGAATATACATATGTATATATATCAAAAACAATATTTACAAAAATATAGAGTTTATACATGCTTGGCAGTTCGTCTATGATCTTGAAGTCCAACAATCAACTCTTCACAAGGAATCACAAGCCTAGACTCAACTCGATCTAGCTGAACTTTCTATCTTAACCGGATCTAACCTGTCACCGGCACAATAAATCACAATCGCGCTAAGCCAAAGGCTCAGTGGTACTAACCATGATAACGATATGATTCAATGTAATGCCAATGTCAAACTTTCAAGAATTAGAAGCAATATACAAAGATATCATATTTCATAACATTACATTTCATTATATTATTCAATTGTTTCATCATTCATGATTCACATTTAAGCAAAGACAAGCATGGGCCAAAAAGAAACTAATATGCCATTCAAATATCAGAGTTACTGTTTTGGTCCATTAATCACATTTATCAAGCCCGTAGGCGAATCATTATCACATTGAGAAACATCTCATATGTAACATCCCAACTAGGCTTCAAGGACTAGGCCCAAACAAGCTTCAAGGGGAGATCAACATCAACCCAACTTGGCTTCAAGGACTAAGCCCAACCCAGCTTCAAGGGATTATTACTTTTAGGCATGCCACCAACAATAAAACTCTGAAAATTGAATAACATACTATGAGCAGGGATTTTCGCCCCCACTCCCGGTGGAATGGTTCTTGCGACTTCAGCACTATTTAGGCTCGTGGCCTTAGAGAACATGGACCTAAGTCCGGAGAAAATGGAGTCACCACCCGGATGGGCCGGGAAAAAAGAAAAGGGTGGATGACTCGATTCCTAAGGAATCCCCAACTCCCTAATGGGTTTGGAAAGTTGGGTACGTGTGGGGAAGGTGAGAAATGGCCCAGCACCCCCACAACGCCCGGTTCATTGGAATCGGCCTCCTTTACTGGTCTTAATATTATAAAATTCTTGAATATAATAACATTATCCATATTACACATAATAATTAAAATAAAGCATCGTTATATTAAAAATCAAAATAATGTCCAAGCAAAACAAATAAATGGACACCCATCCGAAGATGCAAACATGCCCTTACATCCATGCCTAAATAGGACACCCACCGAAAGGTAGAAACATGTCCTTTACATTGGTTCTAAAATAGAAAAGCAATTTAAATTACATGATATTTAACTAATGAGGTACCCACCAAGTGGAAACATACCTCTACAACATTTGGAAATCTAAATAACTTGATAAAAGTAAATAATCATTCATCATAAATAAATCATTCATCAAAGATATTAAATATCAATAAGTAAACATCCATCCACGATAAATTAAATAAACCAAGCATTGAACTTAAATAAATTAAATCATATAAAATAAATCAAAGCATAATCAAATATAGAATTGAATAAGGCAAATAAACATCTAAATTATAGCTACTGTTTCCATTTAGGGTTCTTTATTTCATGTGCTTAGGGTTTTGGAATTTATAGAATTAGGCTACTGTGATTTTAAAGGAATTAAAAATAGATTAAATTTTTATGTTTTAAAAGGTTGATAAGTTCTTTGATTAACCAAATTAGTGTTTGAATGGTGAAATCATGAAATTAGGGTTTGGACACTTTAAAATACTTAGATTTATAGTTTGGTTATTCATTGAATTATGGTTTCATGCTTACTGTGTAAACTTAAACATTTGTGTTTTTATGGTTTTTAAAGTTTTAAAGGATTAGGGTTTAGAAAAAATTAGGGTTTAAGGTTGTAAAGGGGTTAGGGTTTACTGTTTTAACTTTTGGAATTGAATTAGGGTTTTAAGACTTTTGAATTAGGGTTTTTGGGTAATGAGTTATTTTTAGGATTTGGAACGACAATTGACAATTTCATGAAGTTTTATGAATTTAAACAAAATGATTTAATGTTTATAAGAGCAAAAAAGATATTTTTAAGGCTTTTGGAAGGAAACAAAACACAATTTAAAGTTTTGATAATTTGGAAAGCAAATCTTAGTTTTGGTGTTTTGAAGAAATAAAATTAATAGCTTTAAACTTTTAGGAAAATAAAGCCATGATTTAAGATTTTCATAATTTAGAAAAGGTGAATTGAGGTTATGAGGTTTTTAATTTTAAAGAAACAATTATATGATATAGCTATTGTGACAAAATAAAAGAAATTAAGAATTCAAACCTTATTTTGTAATTTACACCAAAAATTGCTTCTTGGATGAACAAGCTCAAAGACAAGCCTTTTTGCCTTTGAATTGCTTGAATTGTTTTCTGCTCTCTCAAAAAATCCGCTTGATTCAAGGTTTTCCTTCACAAATTTGGATTCAATCTTTCCCACATTTCTGTCCAATTTCTTCCTTATTTCTCTTTTTTCCCCCTTCTTTTTTTTTGTGTTGTAATTGTACTTATTTATAGAAGAATTCTTGATTAATTCTAGTTGCTCACGGCATATAACATTCACTAAGAAAAGGAAACCGAAACCTAATTGTATTAGGTTTCGAAAAATTTGCGTCGGAAAAATTTCGCTAGCGAAAAAAAACTGCTGCGGAAAAATCACGCTGGCGAAAAAAAATTGCTGCGGAAAAATAGCTCTGGCAAAATGGGCCTGCGGGCCATTTCGCCCTCAGGAAACTCCTGCGGGCAAAATGCCCACGTGCCCTCACTGACTTTCGGCGATGATTTTTTCATCGCCAATTTTTTTTATTTTTTATTCACTTCACCATTTTTTACTAAAATAAATATTAAAATTAATCAAGATATCATAAAAATTATTTTGGACTAACTAAAATATACTGGACTGAACTGGGTCAAAAATTAAGGGTCTACAGTTTGCCTCCTGCTTGAACGATCTGAGACTTTAGAGAGTGAAAAGTAACAAGACTTAATTTTTTATGAGATGGTTATTTGAATTTTTTTTGGGTACTTGGACCTGAGACTGAACTTGAATTGGGTACTTGGACTCGAGATTGGGTACTTAGACCCGAGATTGAATTTGATTTGGGTACTTGGACCCGAGATTGAATTTGAATTTGGGTACTTGGACCCAGGATTGGGTACTTGGACCCAAGATTGGATTAAATTTGATTTGGGTACTTGGACCCGAGCTTGAATTGATTTGGATACTAGGACCCGAGATTGGGTACTTGGACACGAGCGTGAATTGATTTGGGTACTTGGACCCGAGAATGGGTGCTTGGACCCGAGATTGGGTACTTGGACCCGAGATTGATTTGATTTGGGTTCTTGGACCTGAGAATGGGAGCTTGAACCTGAGATTGGGTACTTGGACTCGAGAATTGGTGCTTGGACCCGAGATTGAGTTTGACTGACCTTTTATCATTTGAGAAGTCTTATTGCTCTTGTTATTCTATGCATTGTGGTTTTTCGCCCACAAAATGGATCTTCATCCTTTGAGATCGGGTCTTTATCCTTGAAAATGGATTTTCATCCTTTGAAATCGGGTCTTCACCCTTGAAAATGAATTTTCATCCTTTGAGTCTTCACCCTTGAAAATGGATCTTCATCCTTTGAGATCGGGTCTTCACCCTTGCAAATGGATCTTCATCCTTTGAGATCGGGTCTTCACCCTTGCAAATGGATCTTCATCCCTTGAGACCAGGTCTTCACCCTTAAAAATGGATCTTCATCCTTTGAGATCGAGTCTTCACCCTTGAAAATGGATCTTCATCCTTTGAGATTAAGTCTTATATTGGCTTCAGATCTTCTAGCTAGACTGATCTTTTGTCATTTACGTCATCATTCTTTTGATAGTTCTAATGTTCCATTCTTTTTGTTCTTTCTTTGTAAAAATTCAGCTATTTTTAATTGGATCTTATATCCTCTCCTTGCCCCCCTGTGTGGCAAAATATTTGTAACTGAGTTTAAAAATATTTGGTATATAAACTTTAAAAAAATTGAAAAGGAGAAACTTTGCCCCCTGTGTAGGCTTAAACCAAAGATTTTTTCCATGCAAGCTTTGATTGATGTTTTTTCTTGTATAGTTCTTTGCATAAGCACGCATTTCTTCTCTTTGCAAAATTATTGGAGCTTTCTCAAGCAATGGGCTTTACATGTCCCCTTGATTCAATATCTTCTTTTGATTCTTTAGTTTGCAAGGTATTTGCTGTTCACTTTGAAAAGGAATAGACAATACAAGACAAGAAAGTGCGATGTGATATGCTCATGTATGCATGATATGCATGAATAATACTTACAGTTGTTTCATTTACTCACAGACCGCGGTGATTAGCAGAAGTGTTCTCATTGGTTCCATTTTGACGCTTGTTCAAGTCTTGCATTGGAATGATCAAAAGCTTTTGCATTTATGGCTTTTATCTTCAAGATGTTGAAAATATGAATAATGGAGACCCCAAGCAGCAGAGTCAAGGATTCATCTATTTCAAACTATGTCTCAGCATGTCAGTTGATAGCTTCTTCATGACCTTGCCAATAATCATTTCCTTTGCCCAATGTGTCCTTTGGAGATTTGACAGTTCAACCCTTAACTTGAAGGCTTTGTATGACAAAACACTTTTTTTTTGAATTTTTGAATTCTTGAATCAAAAGTTGGCTTTGCCAAATTAATGTCAATGTACCTCAGGACTTGATTTTTTCCAAATTAACACATCTATAACATGACAACCCTAGTTACCGTACTAAACTCGGGAATCATTTCTATTTAAGCAAGAATTGTTGCACTTCAGATAGGCACATACACATTACTTGGCCAAAGGTCTCATTTGAGTTTAAATATTGTCTATCTCATATGCATGCTCATCCAAACTATCTCCACTAATAGACTCTACCTACCAAGAGAGATCAACAGGTCTTTGATAGGCTTGAAATGGGGTCTATGAGGGACATGGGTTAAATGAAGGCTATTTGTAATTTGGGGATGATGTGACACAATTGACAAACCTTCACACTACAAATTTCTTGTTTGAAGTTTAGGTAGTTGGGAGCAATCTTGCTAGACTCTAAATTCTTTCTGTCTTCTTGGCATTAATCTGGATCTTGATTAGGACAGTTTTTGCCCTTACAAAAAGTTTGGTTCCCAAATTCGCTTCTTTTCTTCTTTTCCCTTTTCTTTATTTCTCTTACTCTTCCATTTTCTTTCTCTTTATTTTCCTTACTCTTCCCTTTCTTTGAGCATTTTATCATTTTGTCTTTCTTTCTTGTAGGACTGTCAAGTACAAAATTTTCAAGAACTGGATGGTCTTCCTCTTTTTTCTCCAATTTTGATTGACTCTTTGATAAAAATGTCTTTATGATCCAAATGGAAGCCTTTTGCTGCTTTAGGTAAAAGAAAACTCAGTTGGCTTTATGAACTGCCTTTTTAGGTTTTATCTTTTCTTTTCCTTTTTTTCCTTTTCTTCTTTTTTCCTTTTCTTTTCTTTTCTTTTCTTTTTCTCTTCTTCTTTTTTTTTATTTTGTTTTGTTTTTTGGTTCTAGCTCTAAAAGAGTTGTCTTGTTTGTACTAACTTGGGCTTCTAATAATGGATGAGTTGAGTAACATATATCTTTTTTAACAGGGATAAATCATTTGTTACTCTGATGTTGATGTTGTCGTAATATATTGGAGATATTAAGGGAACATCAACTACCCTTATGGTATTGAGAACTTCAACCACTCTTATGGTCTTGAGAACTTCAACTATCTTCATGGTATTCATTTCTTTCTTTGATCTTCTTGCCTCTTTATCTTAGTGATCATAAGACTTATCAAAAGTATCACAACAGCTCAGGGTAGGTTATTGGGGTTTTTAAGCCAATGAAAAGAAAGCTAAAATTTTATGAAGGCTCAAAGGGACAACTAGGAATTGATATCTAATTGGGTAGATACTAGTTGTTGGTTAACCAAACAACACCTAGATCATCTCTCCCTTAAATAAGTAGAGTTCAATTTCGCCTCGAAAGTTTGTCTATGCGTGTTCTAAGACTGACTAGGACTTAGACAAAGATAATTATGCAGGAGCCCTCTCTAAGTAAGCATACACAACTCAATGCTATAGAGCAATTCCCTTATCTAGTAAAGTCATTCAAGTCATGATGCCTAAACACATTAATTTATGAACATCAAGCTAGATTCCTCATCGGTTGAGCACCAAAATGAACAAAGACCAACAAAATTTTTGATAAAAGTAATTTATTCAAATAAATTTTAATTTGAAAATCTTGATAGTTCCAATTAAATATTAAAGAAAGTAAAATTGAAAAGCAACATTCAAGCTAAGAAAAGTTTGTCGATTTTAAGCTTCTTTTCCTTTCATATCTTCAATATCCCCATCTTGAAAGGATGATAAAACAAAATCCTCTTCTAATCCTTTTTCTACCATGAAGGTTGCTGGTAGTGGCACCCTGTTGAACCTTGGAAATGGATTACCTTTGGTACTGGGCTTATCCAGCTCAGGCAACTTGCCATTATCAATTAAATTCTAGATCTCATACCTCAACTTCATACAATTATCCATTTCGTGTCCAGACCTTTGATGGAATTGACAAAATGCATTAGTATCAAAGTTAGGTGGAAGAGGATTAGGCAAAGGACAAGGAGTCAAGGGTTGTAACAATCCCTTATTTTGTAGCTTATTGAGAATCCGAGACGGTGGTTTCCCTAATTTTGAAAACTGTCTCATTCCTCCTTGACTAGTGGCATTAACATCAACTTCTTTTTGTGTGCTTTGATTGCCCGACTGGTAGTTCCCTTTCTCATTCCTTTTTATTGAAAAGCGATTCTTCTCCCTTTCCTACTTTTCAATTTGTAGACCAGCTTGGAGAAGATCTTTAAAGTCCCTTATAAGGGTGTGAGACATTCTTTCACGGAGATTGGGCAGGACACCTCTCACAATCATCCTTATTTGATCGGATTCATCGGGCCTCTTCTTGAGCAAAGCGGCTTTTTTTCTCCATCTCTTCACATAGTCCACAAAATTCTCATTTGGCCTTTGTCTAATGGACTCCACTTCCATTAAGGTAACTTCCATCTCGACATTATATCCATATTGCTGGATGAAGGCCTTGTATAGTAAATCCCAATTCTTTTTGTGTTCCATCATCTAAGGTATTGAACAAATTTTGGACAACAGAATCCAATGAGAGTATGAAATACCTTAGAGTTTGAGCCTTAGTAGCTTGGGCAGACTGCATAGCAGTGATATACTGCTTCACATGGAGATGAGGATTTCCAGTACCATTGTATCTAGAAAATGATGGCATCTTGAACTTATAAGGGACCTCCTCATCTTGTTCAAATAGTTTATCGATCTCAGACATCTCTTCGGTTTTCAGCTTCTTCTCAAATTTCTTTTTTAAATCAGCAATCATCTTTTCAACATCGGATGTCTTGGTCATTTCAATAGTTTCCTTCTCAACATCCTTCAGCTACTTTT
Source organism: Garcia nutans (assembly GCA_947685225.1). Lineage (NCBI taxonomy): Eukaryota > Viridiplantae > Streptophyta > Magnoliopsida > Malpighiales > Euphorbiaceae > Garcia > Garcia nutans. The sequence goes on along the minus strand of CANTUV010000009.1, from coordinate 26,117,420 downwards.
TGTCTTGAGGATCTTGGTAGTATTGAGCCCAATCATCATCATCAATGATTACCTTATCATAATCAAAAGCTGCCTCACCAATTTTAGCCTTCCCATTGTACTTTGGCTTCTTAGTGCTAGCAGATGCCTTGGCATGATTTTCTAAGATCGCAGTTAATTAGTTCTTCATGGTCTTAGCTAGGGCCTCTTTTATTTCTTCCATCTTGGCGTTGAGGGCCTCATTCACCATTCTTTGAATTTTTTCGAGCTCCATTGCGTTTAGTGAGCAAGTGATTGTTGTAAGCTTTTGAACTGTCATAATCCAGGGCCGTGAGCTAGAAAGGATCAATGATATGAGATGCAAATGTATGCATGTATGCATGTATGCACAAATAATAGATACACAATGTAACACCCCTTCCCGGCCTACATGTGTAAGCCGAGTAGAGGCGCCACACTATCCTAATGTTACTACCAATTTTACTTAGTCAAATTTTAGTTTCGGTTTTTACAGAAATTTTGCCAGAGGTTCGCCTAGAAATTGGGTCCCAAGTGTCGACAAAACTGGTTTTTCTGATTTTTGAAAATATTTTTACACAAACCAATGCGAATACAATCGGTTTCAATACACTCCCAATGAATCCCCCTTATACCCTCAACTACAACCTGCAAGAAGAAGTCACACTTCTAATACAAAATAAAGTAGAGGTTTATTATAATTACATACTACTAACGTACAATATAACATAGTACTTCCCAATCTTATATATAAATATATACATATACATGCCACAACTAGCTAACTCATAATATAGGAAATGAAAGGCTACTCTGAGGTGCTGCGCTTTGTTGTGCTGCTCGATGCTAATCACCAAAATCTACTGCTCCGAACCTACGAGTCAAGAAAACTCAACTCGCTAAGCAATGATGCTAAGTGGGTACTTTACCGATGAAAATATAAGTAAAATATAAAAGCATTTGAACTAAAAGGAAATAATTAAATAAAAAATCAACCAACATTAAACCAATGGAAGTTATTGTCCATTCAGTGTAGATATACTTTCAACAATTGTAAAAACCATAATTCAAACTCATATTGCAGTACTTAGTTTTAGAAAAACAGGACTTTGGCTCAGGCTCTACTGGCATATAGGGAACCATAGCGATAAGGCAGTGGCCCTCAAAACATTTGGTTTAAATTAAATTTAAACAACTCAATTGCCATAAGAAACCAAGAACATAACTCAAACATTTATTTTAAACTCACCACCATGGTTATAACCAATTCCGCTCTACGACCTATACCCGTAGGTAACCGCTGGAGCATTCCAATCAGAATTTCACAACATCTCCGCTCCACGGCCTATACCCGAAGGTAACCGTCGGGGCATTCCAATCACAATTTCACAACATCTCTGCTCCATGGCCTATACCTGAAGGTAACCGCCGGGGTGTATCAAACACAATAATTGGCAGTACTGCATAAGTTAGTATAGTGCACCATACCCTTATCTACCACTCCCAACTACCCACTAGAGCATAAAGGTTAAAACGATTCAATTTAATTCTCAAACTTCATTTTAGAATAACTCGAGAAATTATTTTAATTTCCGTTGCACTTTGCCATTTACGCCGCGCACCACTTTCTTTAGTCCAACATTTACCCTTTTTCACATATTTAACATCCACAATAAACATATCAAACATTTCAAAGCATTCCTCAAAAAGTCACAAATTGACCAAATGAATAGTGTCACGGCACATAAAATCGGCAACGCAAAATGGCATGACCAAATGAATAGTAAAATCTGGATTTTCGTCAAAATTTCAGTCCGTTTCAGTCATGCATTTGACCAGGTAAATGATCTTATTTTTGGCTGAAATTTTACAGGAAACTTATTTCATATATTGAATAATTACACGTAAAATTTTATTGAAAAATGCATTCATTTGCTACCTCAAATAACTATCAAAAAAGATCCAGAAATCTGCCATTTTGGGACCATTTCGGCCCAAACATATGAAATACATGGGATAGTGTATTTTTCTTTTACAAATCAATATGAAGGCTTCTTTAATGATAAAGTGAAGATTCAAACACTTCCCTTTGATAACTTTTGCATGTTTAACTTGAATCAAACTAATTAAAGTTCATCAAATCAACTTGCCAAATTTTTCTCAAAACATTTGGTTTAAATTAAATTTAAACAACTCAATTGCCATAAGAAACCAAGAACATAACTCAAACATTTAATTTAAACTCAATCAATACATTTAAGCATCAACATCAAAAATTCCATAAACCAAAGTTTGTAAGAAAAATAAAATTCCTTTTATGGTAAAGTACCAAACCTTGTTCTTTTAATTCCCCTTTGCTTTTCCTTCTTCTCCTTCCTTAATCTTTGTTTTTCCTTCAAGAAATTCAAGAACACAACCTTAAACATAAACCTTAGAAATTTAGAACAATAAGCTATCCTCCATTTCTTTTCAAATTAAACCCTAATCTAACCTTATTAAACCTTAGAAACCTTGATTCTTCCATTTAATTAATCAATATCATCACTACTTAAATTTTCCCCAAATCCAACATAAGAACCCTAATTTCCAACCTTCCAATAGATATATAAATACTTAAAATTGATACTAGAATTGAATTCTACATGCTTGAAAACCTTAAAACTTACCTTGCAAATCAAACTTGACAAAAATTGGAAATCCTTTGGTGTTCTTCCTATGGTGGCCGAAAATTTGGAATGGGTGAGAGAGAGAGATTTGTTCTTCATGCCATGATATATATATATATATATATATATATAAGGGAAATGATGCTCATTTTTGGGTTGGATAAATGCCTTAGGGCCATTTGTCCACTTCTTTTTCTTTTCTTCTTTTTATAATGCTAAATGGTCACCTTTAATTGGTCCAAATGTCTCTTTATTTTATTTATTTAAAACCCAAGTCCTTGAACTTTATTTTAATCATATTTTGGCCCCTCAACCTCCTTGTGCTGAAATTTTTATGGCCTAGGATGTGAAAAGACTAAAATATCCTCCGGCGATTAATCGGTCATAACTTTTAAACCGTACAGTTCCACGAGGCAAACTACATATGGTTTTGATCCTCTCGACCTCTACTTTCTATTTTTAAGGTCTATTTTAGGTTTTCAAGTCATTTTGAAAATTTACCAATAAGCCCTCGACTTTTTACAAAATTCCCCTTAGGTCCCTTCTTTGCTCGGGTTTTGCCCGGGCTCCATTTCTACTGACAATTGTTTCATATTCAACCCCTCGACATCCTTTATACACTCGTGTGTTTATTTCCTACTTTAGATTCATGTATAAATTTTAATTAATAATGATCAACATGTCCCTAGTCAAAATCCCCTATATCTTCCAAACCATGCGTTTTCTGGAAAAACCGTTACTCGTCGTTGCGACCCGATTTTTCTCTGCTCTCCATTTTTGGAATCTGTTATGTGCACTATTAAGAACCTCCAATACAACTTTTGGAAATTACAGTTACCTCCCCTAAAACTTTTTGAAATTATAGTCACCTCCCTAAAACTTTGCATTTTTCTTCAGTTAGGTCCCATTGATCCTATAGCCTTATCTATGCCCGTTGTCAGTAATTATCTTCTCCTTTCCCCTTCTCTCACTGTGCATGTGACTGCTATGCATAAATGCGGTGACGGATGTGACAGTTCCTCCCTCGTAAATTTAGGCTTCGTCTCGAAGCCCATCAGGTTGAAATAAATATGGGTACTGCTTCCTCATAGTTTCTTCACATTCCCATGTAGCTTCTTCTACTTTATGATTCCTCCAAAGCACTTTGACCAATGGGATCTTCTTATTCCGTAACTCTTTGATTTCCAGTGCTAAGGTTTCTACCGGCTCTTCCTCGTATGTCAGGTCGGGCTAAATCTCGATATCATGGGCTTGTATAACATGGGTTGGATCTAAACGATACCTCCTTAGCATTGAAACATGGAAAACATCATGTATTTTACTTAATTCGGGTGGTAACGCCAATTGGTAAGCTACCGGACCTACCCGTTTGATGATCTCATATGGTCCAATGAATCTAGGGCTTAGCTTGCCTTTCTGTTTAAATCGTAACACTTTTCCCCGTATAGGTAGTGCCTCCATGTCTTGAAAGCTAAAACAATCACTGCTAGTTCTAAGTCATGCGTGGGATAATTCCTTTCGTGTGGCTTAAGCTGTCGAGAGACATACGCAATGACTTTGCCCTCCTGCATTAATACGCAACCTACCCCGATGTGGGATGCATCGCTATAAATCACAAAATCTTTTCCTGATTCGGGTTGTGTAAGAATGGGTGCTTCAGTAAGTTTTTGCTTTAGCCTTTCAAAGCTCCGTTGGCAAGCGTCGGTCCACTGGAATTTGGCATTCTTCTGAAGTAGCTTGGTCATAGGTGCGGCGATCATGGAAAACCCTTTGACAAATCTCCAATAATATCCTGCTAACCCCAAGAAAACTACGAACTTCCGTTATGGTCTTGGGTGGCTTCCATTCCAATACTATTTCTACCTTCTTAGAATCAACTCTTATTCCTTCCGCCAATACAATATGTCCTAAAAAGGCCACTTCTTCTTACCAAAATTCACACTTGCTGAATTTGGCGTATAACTGCTTCTCCCTCAATGTTTGTAACACGATTCTCAAGTGCCGGTCATGGTCCTCTGTATTCTTTGAGTAAACCAGTATGTCTTTGATGAATACCACGACAAACTGGTCCAAATAAGGATGGAAAATCTGGTTCATCCAATCCATGAATACCGCAGGTGCATTCATGAGCCCAAAAGGCATTACGATAAACTCATAATGTCCATATTGGGTTCTGAATGTAGTCTTTAGTATATCTTCATCTTTAATCTTCAGTTGATGATAGCCGGATCGCAGATCAATCTTTGAGAAAACTCCCACACCTTTCAATTGATCAAATAAATCGTCTATCCAGGGTAGCGGGTATTTATTCTTAATCATCAGCTTATTTAACTGCCAATAATCTACACATAGTCTTAGGGATCCATCTTTCTTTTTTTTTTCGGAGTCCACTAATGCCTTATGTTTGGTCAGCTCATCCATTCCAAGTATTGCATCAAATTCCTAGAATGGCAACTCAAACAGATCACCTAGGAAAGTGTGTCCGTGTACTTCTACCGGACAATCCTTTATTACCTTCCTGGTAACCATCTCACTACCCAAAGGATTTGTAACTAATACTCCATCTGTTTCAAGTTCTACTTTTAAATCCTTTAATTTTTCATTTTTCATGCATATATATATGAATGTGAAGAACTTGGGTTTATTAAAGCATAAATCGGCATTCCAAACATAATTAGCTGACCTGCTATGACGTCGGGGGCTTCCTCTTCTTCACATGCCCTCATTGCATACATCTTGGTAGGAGCTCTAGTTTTAGGTCTGTCCATCGTTTCGGATTGAACTTGTGAAGAGCTTTATCCTCTACCTCTGCCCCTTTCCCCTTCCAGCTACGGCTCGAGATCCTTCTGTATTATCTAGTGTATTTTGCTGTCTTAAGGGGCATTCTCGTTTAAAGTGGTCCTTCGCTCCACAAATAAAACATACCCAAGCCTCGCCCCAACATTTTCCTGAATGCCTACGCCCACATTGAACACAGCGTGGATGGGTGTTTTCACTTCCTTCGATAGTTTCGGGCTGAGCAAAGTTACCTCCACCTTGGCCACGCCCTCTTCCTTGTCCTCTCCTAGACCCACCAGTACTGGCTACAAAGGTAGCTTGACTCAGGCCGCCCCGAATCGACCTTTGACTGGATATCCTGCTCTGATTTCCTCCCATGGAACTACCTTCACTAAACTGTTTCCTTGATGGCTGGAAATTTTCTGAATAACTCTGGGTATCCCTTCTTGGTCTTACCCTATGTCTCCTATTTCGCTCATCCTTCTGACATTGCTCTACTTCCAGAGCCCTAGTGACCATCTCGAAAAATTCCTTGATATTGGCAGCAATTAACTGCATCCTAATCTCATTATTCAAACCATCCTGGAATTGCTTACACCTATCATGTTCATCTTTAATTGTCTTCTTGGCATACCTACTCAGCCTAGTAAATTCCCTCTCATATTTGGCAACGGTCAGTCGACCTTGCTTTAAGTGTAGAAACTCCTTTTTCTTGGCATCTAGGTATGCCCCTGATATAAACTTCCTCTTGAACTCATTCACAAAGAAATCCCATGTCCTTTGTTCCGGTGGAACTCGTTGTTGAACTGTGTCCCACCATATATATGCTTCTTCCACTAATAAGGAAGTAGCACATACCACTCGCTCCTTTGGAGTACACTGTAACTGATCTAAGGCTCGTACCGTTCCTTCCAGCCAATACTCGGCTATAGAAGAATCATCGTCCCTTAGGGCCCTAAACTCCTTTGCCCCGTACTTTCTTATTTTTTCCATCGGGGGTTTCCTTTCCCCTCCTACAGCAGGTACTGGTATGGGTGCTGGCACTGGTGGTGGTGCCGGGGCAACGCCCGCTATCTGTCGCAGCGCTGCAGCCATCTGTTGCAACATCTCATTCGGAAGAGGAGCTCCCGCTGAGGGTTGCTCAGCCTCCGATGTTTCAAATACATGCGTCTCTACAATATGTGACGCTCGAGATTCAACTTCCTCCTCTACGGCTCTTTGAGAGGACTCTCGCGACATCTATATTCTAACACATAACTCACAGTAAAAAATAGCACAGCTCAGCAGCACTATTAAACCCTATGTGGCATGTATATAAAGACAAAACACTTAATCAAATATATGCAAACATACCCTTATTTATTTTCCTATATTTCCTTCCTGAATGATGCCTACTTTTTATCTCCTATTTACTATAGGATATCTCGTTTTACATCGGTAATGGCCACTCTCGACATAAAATGTACATCCTCCTATGTTGAATTACCCAGAAGCGGCTAAACCGGAGGTCTGATACCTAAATTGTAACACCCCTTCCCGGCCTACATGTGTAAGCCGAGTAGAGGCGCCACACTATCCTAATGTTACTACCAATTTTACTTAGTCAAATTTTAGTTCCGGTTTTTACAGAAATTTTGCCAGAGGTTCGCCTAGAAATTGGGTCCCAAGTGTCAACAAAACTGGTTTTTCTGATTTTTGAAAACATTTTTACACAAACCAATGCGAATACAATCAGTTTCAATACACTCCCAATGAATCCCCCTTATACCCTCAACTACAACCTGCAAGAAGAATTCACACTTCTAATACAAAATAAAGTAGAGGTTTATTATTATTACATACTACTAACGTATAGTATAACATAGTACTTCCCAATCTTATATATAAATATATACATATACATGCCACAACTAGCTAACTCATAATATAGGAAATGAAAGGCTACTCTGAGGTGCTGCGCTGTGTTGTGCTGCTAGATGCTAATCACCGAAATTTACTGCTCCGAACCTATGAGTCAAGAAAACTCAACTCGCTGAGCAATGATGCTCAGTGGGTACTTTACTGATGAAAATATAAGTAAAATATGAAAGCATTTGAACTAAAAGGAAATAATTAAATCAAAAATCAATCAACATTAAACCAATGGAAGTTATTGTCCATTCAGTGTAGATATACTTTCAACAATTGTAAAAACCATAATTCAAACTCATATTGCAGTACTTAGTTTTAGAAAAACAAGACTTTGGCTCAGGCTCTACTGGCATATAGGGAACCATAGCGATAAGGCAGTGGCCCTCAAAACATTTGGTTTAAATTAAATTTAAACAACTCAATTGCCATAAGAAACCAAGAACATAACTCAAACATTTATTTTAAACTCACCACCATGGTTATAACCAATTCCGCTCTACGGCCTATACCCGTAGGTAACCGCTGGAGCATTCCAATCACAATTTCACAACATCTCCGCTCCACGGCCTATACCCGAAGGTAACCGTCGGGGCATTCCAATCACAATTTCACAACATCTCTGCTCCACGGCCTATACCTGAAGGAAACCGCCGGGGTGTATCGAACACAATAAGTAGCAGTACTGCATAAGTTAGTATAGTGCACCATACCCTTATCTACCACTCCCAACTACCCAATAGAGCATAAAGGTTTAAACAATTCAATTTAAGTCTCAAACTTCATTTTAGAATGACTCGAGAAGTTATTTTAATTTCCGTTGCACTTTGCCATTTACGCCGCGCACCACTTTCTTTAGTCCAACATTTACCCTTTTTCACATATTTAACATCCACAATAAAAATATCAAACATTTCAAAGCATTCCTCAAAAAGTCACAAATTGACCAAATGAATAGTGTCACGGCACGTAAAATCGGCAAAGCAAAATGGCATGACCAAATGAATTGTAAAATCTGGATTTTCTTCAAAATTTCAGTCCGTTTCAGTCATGCATTTGACCAGGTAAATGATCTTATTTTTGGCTAAAATTTTACAGGAAACTTATTTCATATGTTGACTAATTACACGTAAAATTTTGTTGAAAAATTCATTCATTTGCTACCTCAAATAACTGTCACAAAAAGATCCAGAAATCTGCCATTTTGGGACCATTTTGGCCCAAACATATGAAATACATGGGATAGTGTATTTTTCTTTTACAAATCAATATGAAGGCTTCTTTAATGATAAAGTGAAGATTCAAACACTTCCCTTTGATAACTTTTGCATGTTTAACTTAAATCAAACTAATTAATGTTCATCAAATCAACTTGCCAAATATTTTTCAAAACATTTGGTTTAAATTAAATTTAAACAACTCAATTGCCATAAGAAACCAAGAACATAACTCAAACATTTAATTTAAACTCAATCAATACATTTAAGCATCAACATCAAAAATTCCATAAACCAAAGTTTGTAAGAAAAATAAAATTCCTTTTATGGTAAAGTACCAAACCTTGTTCTTTTAATTCCCCTTTGCTTTTCCTTCTTCTCCTTCCTTAATCTTTGTTTTTCCTTCAAGAAATTCAAGAACACAACCTTAAACATAAACCTTATAAATTTAGAACAATAAGCTATCCTCCATTTCTTTTTAAACTAAACCCTAATCTAACCTTATTAAACCTTAGAAACCTTGATTCTTCCATTTAATTAATCAATATCATCACTACTTAAATTTTCCCCAAATCCACCATAAGAACCCTAATTTCCAACCTTCCAATAGATATATAAATACTTAAAATTGATACTAGAATTGAATTCTACATGCTTGAAAACCTTAAAACTTACCTTGAAAATCAAACTTGACAAAAATTGGAAATCCTTTGGTGTTCTTCCTATGGTGGCCGAAAATTTGGAATGGGTGAGAGAGAGAGATTTGTTCTTCATGCCATGATATATATATAAGGGAAATGATGCTCACTTTTTGGTTGGATAAATGCCTTAGGGCCATTTGTCCACATCTTTTTCTTTTCTTCTTTTTATAATGCTAAATGGTCACCTTTAATTGGTCCAAATGTCTCTTTATTTTATTTATTATTTTAATCATATTTTGGCCCCTCAACCTCCTTGTGCTGAAATTTTTATGGCCTAGGGTGTGAAAAGACTAAAATACCCTCCGGCGATTAATCGGTCGTAACTTTTAAACCATACAGTTCCACGAGGCAAACTACATATGGTTTTGATCCTCTCGACCTCTACTTTCTATTTTTAAGGTCTATTTTAGGTTTCCAAGTCATTTTGAAAATTTACCAATAAGCCCTCGACTTTTTACAAAATTCCCCTTAGGACTTCTTTGCTCGGGTTTTGCCCGGACTCCATTTCTACTGACGATTGTTTCATATTCAACCCCTTGACATCCTTTACACACTCGTGTTTTTATTTCCTACTTTAGATTCATGTATAAATTTTAATTAATAATTACCAACATGTCCCTAGTCAAAATCCCCTATACCTTCCAAACCGTGCGTTTTCTGGAAAAACCGTTACGCGTCGTTGCGACCCGATTTTCTCTACTCTCCATTTTTGGAATCTGTTATGTGCACTATTAAGAACCTCTAGTACAACGTTTGGAAATTACAGTTACCTCCCCAAAACTTTTTGAAATTACAGTCACCTCCCTAAAACTTTGCATTTTTCTTCAGTTAGGTCCCATTGATCCTATAGCCTTATCTAGGCCGTTGTCAGGAATTATCTTCTCCTTTCCCCTTCTCTCACTGTGCACGTGACTACTATGCATAAATGCGTTGACGGATGTGACACACAAGGACAATTAGGACGTTCCTTCCTACCTTATATCATCCACACATGAATGGTGAGTCCCTTTTCCTAGGTATATGGTTTAACAAAATACCAATAAGGGGTATCTTTTTTTCGAATAATTCCCTCGGACCTTTTTTAACCGATAGTTATATTTTAAAAAATGGAAATCTGTTCATAGTAAATCCCATTAATTAGTTTTTAATCCATTCAACCAACTAAATTAGCTTTTATGCTATATTGGATTAAAACTAAATTAAGAGGTTTAATATAGATAGATTTCTCACTTGAAAAAGTAACTAATGATTCATGCCAAAATCAAGCCCATGATTAATTATTCTTAGTGTAAACTAGGCTCACAATTGATTTTTGGTATTTCTTAATTGACCTAAATATTTTGCAAGCTCTTTGTAAGAAAAGATTGAAAAATAATTTTGTCTCTAAGCCCATTGTAAAAAGATTTTCGAAAAATGGATTTGGGCTTAGTATTTGGGCCATGGGGCAAAGAATTTTTTATTTATTTTAAGAAAAGTTTTATGTCCAAAGACCATTTTAAAAAGTTTTGAAAATAGTTTTGGTCTTTTGGATTTTAAAGAAAAATTTATTTTGAGCTCATGTTGCGCTCTAATAAACACTACTAGAACTACACTCGCAAGTATACGAGGCTGCTGTAGTATTTTGGTGAACACCTCAAGGTCGTCTCTCAAGGAAGCTAGATAAGCTAATTGTTTATCAAATTGTAAATAATAAATTATCTATAAAATTAAATTACTAAACAACAAATGAAGACAGAACGAGTTGAATTTAAAACAATGAAAGTAAACTGAATAGATATATTGATTCACTTAATAGAAAGGTCTAGGGTTTGCACTTCTCTACTAACTTATATGTATGAATGGCTATTCCTCTCAACTGATTTAATTTCAAAGATCAGATTTCAAGCAACTTAATTAATCGAATCAAGGAAATAAGCTCTTGCATTCAAACCTCTTTAAAATAATCTTGTTACAATTGAAATGATCTTTTTCTTAGGTTTATATTTCTAATTCACCTAAGCCCCTAATTGAATTATTCCATCATTAGACTTCATTTCTCAATCCTTCATCTAAATACCTCAAACATATAATTGGTGGCCAATCAATTATATATTAACATTAATCCATTCAATTAAGGACAAAAGAAATAATTCAGTTAAGAGCAATAACCATTTCATACAATCATAGTAGATCCATACAAACCCTAGACTAGATCAAAATTAGTTCATAATGATGCTATCAAACAAATTCATCTCATTAAAATTCAAAGAAATTAATTTAGACATTAGAGAATTCATGAATACAATTCCAATGAAACTTAAGAGATAGAGTTTTGAGAACAAAACCAAATTACAAACTTCCTTTGGCTTTTGAAGAATCTCTTGCTTATAATTTTGCTAAAAGAATAACGCAATGGCTAAAACTAATTTAATCTAGAGTGTTTGCATGAAAGCGAAAGCAAAATTCAAAAGAAAAGTGAAGAATAGCTCAAAAGTTTGTGTTGGACGGCTGGAAAAATGTGTGTAACCCTTTCAAATACCCTAATCTTCTTATTTATACAATACCCTTGTTCAAAATCCGTGTTTCCTTTCTTTCCTTAGCCCCATGGAGTGACATGGCCAAGCTTGTGGCCGTGTCATTTGGCATGGCCAATGGCTTGGCCGTGTCACCTGACAGTGTCAGCATTTGCCAAATTTTCCTTTCTTTCTTGGTTCCCTTGGTTTTTCCCTTTAGGTGAGACACGGCCAGTGGCTTGGCCATGTCTCCTACCCGTATCATGATCTGCCAAAAATTTCCTTGAGGTGACACGGCCAAGTTTGATTTGGCTTGGCCATGTCTTGCTGCTTCATGCTTTTCTTTCTTTGTTTTGATCTTCCAAGGGAGTTTTTTGCACATTAACCTAAAACAAACACTTGAAACAAACATTAAACAAGAATCAAATGAAACATTAACCAAAAACACATAAACATCACACTAAAAATTAGTACAAAAATGACATAAACACTGGGATAAATTAAAACTACAAAAATTGATGAAATCACTAAATAAACAGATTAAAACTACCAAAATGCATGAAGAAAACAATAATCATCATAATAAATAAGTTACAATTCTATGACAAAAACTAATAAAAAACTACCCCACACTTAAAACTTTGCTTGTCCTCAAGCAAATTCACATGGCATAAATTAAAAACTCAAATAACCTTAATTATAATTCAAGTATATAAGATGAAATCCTTTAAGACCCAGCCATAAATAAATGCAATTTACTTCAATCAAGATTTTCTTAACTCATTCTTTAATTCAGACATAACAAATCTCATCTCTCTTCTAAGTGTTTCACTCAATTTCAAAGGTTAATTCACTCAAACCACTCATGACTGCATACTGCCATAAACTTGCTTAATTATCCAACCTCTCTCATTGATTTTCTCAAGAAATAATCCGAAGGTCTTTTTGTTTTGATGTAATGGGGCTAAGGTGAAGGTGTAAGAAAAGACATTTAAGTTGGAACATCAAGAAATGGAGTATCTAAATTAGACAATACTCTTGCTTAGAAACTCGTAACTCCCTCAAATAGCATATTCACTAACCCTTGATAATCTCACATACTTGCATACTTAAAGAAAAGTATATGAGTCGAAATTCCTCTTTGATGACTAATGCTAGAAAACATATGAGTTTTGTATATATATATATATATATCTTCTCTTTATTTTTATTATATATATATATACAAAATATAAAATTGCATTGAACATCTAGCTCAAATGTAGAGGAAAAGAATAATCGACTCTTAGTCAAATACAATGTGCAAAGTATGCATTTCAGACCCAAAACTTACTAAAGCAATACTATATATATATATATATATATTTAAATTGCTTATCCACACTTATGAATTAAACCACCCTATTGTCATATCATAAGAAACTCCATTCCTTAATGAAGGTATGACGATAATAAGAAAATGTTGAGTTTGAATTGTGTTTTTATCAATCAAGAAAAAGTCAAAGGCTCAACTTGGCTCACTAAGGAATTCATAATTAAGGAAGGTCTTTTTAAGCTAAAGGTGGGTAATCCTAATTGGCCTTCATCATTTTAAAACTTGAGATGAAATCATAATGTGAGTTCAATTAGTATGCAAAAGCAAGCTCTAGAGATGCAAAATCATGAAGGTGCACACTTAAGAAAGAAAGTCGATAGACAATAATATTCAATCTATGAGGCTCAAAACTCACAAGGATGGCTTCTCAGAGATTTATATATCATGAATAGCAGAATGTGAAAATTGATCCTAAAAGAATTCAAATGCTAATCTCTATGCTGATACTAAAGGCTCAAATATAATGCTAGAATTACAGAAAAGTCAATAAGTTTCCAACAATTATGCCATGAACAACGCACAATATAACACACAAAGACAAACAAGACAAAAATTAAAGGAAAGCTTAAAGATTACCCCACACTTATGAATTACATTGTCCTCAATGGAAACAAGGATAATAAAGAAAAAGAGTTAAGGTACAACCTGTTTTCCATCATTCCCTTGCGAGACAAACGCCACCTTTTCACCCACAAACATCAATTGTTCAGGAACAAAATACAATATATATAAAATAACCAAAATATAAAGTGTTAACATTAAAAATAAAAACGAAAAATAACAATGAAATATGCTATAACTAAACACAAGAAAGTAAGGAATTTTCTCAAAAGATTAGAGCCGATTTGATCTATGGTGACGGAGGATGTGATAATGATGCAGCTGAAGGATGGAGGCTCAGAATCTTAACAAGGTTGCTATTGATTTGGTCCAACTGTTGCAAGACCGCAGCATGGTTACGATCGACCTTGCTTTCCAGTGCTTCTATCCTATTAAGGATCTCCTGATTGCTCGGGATAGGAGCATCTTCATCCAAATTAAGAGAATCCGAGTCGGACGTCTCATGGACTCGTGTTCTCTTTTGTTGACCCCTCGGTGCATCTAGCTCAACTGAAGCCATCACATAGGCCCCTCCTCTGTTCACAACCATATGCATCTTCTCAAGTGTGGCCAAATCTAATGAATCATTACCCGAAATTTTAGTCATACGGTAGTCACTCGGGTCAAAATCATTAAGAAGGGTTGTCGCTAAAGTGGTAACCAATCCTCCAATACAAATAGCACCCTTCTTTTTGTTCGCCACATTGTCAAAAACATCGGCCAACCAATAGCTGGCACTAACGGGTATGGCATTACAAGCACAATCTAAGAAAAAGAGCTCGCTAATTTCCACTACACCTGGGCTTTCCTTCCTTGCAAAGAACCCATAAGACATAAAGCGATAAAAATATCTTAGAGCGGAATTACTCAATTTTGTTGCCTTGGCCGATTTGGCCACATATGTTCCCAAGCCCAGTGCTCCCCATGCAAATTGCTGTTTAAAACCCTTAGGTACAGATTTTTTCCCTGTTGATGGAAACCAAAGATAGCATTCAAATGCTCAATACTAACTACACATGGTTTCCCAAATAATTTAAAATTCAACCTAGTGCAAAATTTTTGTTCATCTCTTGCAACCTTAAGAGAGGTTAAAAATTCCAAAGTAAGCTCTTGAAATTGCAAAGGTCGAAGGGAGACGAATTTCTCCCACCCAAGGTTTTGAACATAGCTATAAAAATTATCCCTAATATGAAGAGCATTAAGGGATTCATCACTTACATACCTCGTTGGAAAGAAACCCCTAGCTAGAAGAGTCGCTCTCCTTAAAGATGAAGAAGATGAAGATGGAGCTGCAGTTGGAGGTTGCCTCCTCTTATGGTGGGACACCATCTTTGTTCTAGACATATTGATAGAATTGGAAAAAATTGAAGCTTTAAAAGATTTAATTGGTTTTTTGATGAGAAAAGAAGAAGATTGAATGGGTTGATTTTGGTTTTGGTGAAGAAAAATGGAGAATTAATGGGATATTTGAAGCTTTTAGAAAACGAACATGGAGGTTTTGAAGATAGAGAGCCGAGAGAGAGAGAAAAGGAAAAAGGAAAACTAGGGATTTAAAATGAAAGAAAAGGGCTGAAATCGTGTTTTTATGTTTGAAAATTGATGTGACACGGCCAAGCTTGGTTTAGCTTGGCCGTGTTTGATGGGTTTGGAGGGACACGGCCAGTGGCTTGGTCGTGTCCCCTGAACGTGTTTGATACTGTAAAACAAAAGATTGCAAGACAAAGAAAGGGACATGGGCATAAGCTTGGTCGTGTCTCTGTGACACGACCAAGCCTTTTGGCTTGTCTGAGACTATGTATTTTTGGGTTTGCTTGACACGGCTAGTGGCTTGGCCGTGTCAAGTGGCAGTGTCCTTCACTGCCATTTTGGCTTTTTTTTTCTTTTCTTTTTGTGTCACCAAATCTAAAAGAAATGCAATCCTCTTCCTTGCTTAACCCTGAAACACATTAAAAATAAAAACCGATCAAAGCACCCATTCCATTTATTTAAACCAAACATGAAATTAAAATTGCTAAATATGAAATTGTAACTATGAAAAGAAATGCAAATCGATGGGTTGCCTCCCATTTAGCACTTCTTTAATATCGTGTAGCTGGACATTACTGCAAGACTTAAGGATCGTAGATCAAAGTACTATCGATGATCCTTACTTCTTGGAACCCTTCAAAATATGGTTTAACTCTTTGTCCATTTACTTTAAAAGTTTCATTCGTTCAAGAGTTAAGCAATTCTATAGCACCGAAAGGATATACCTGAGTTATCTCGAAAGGACCACTCCATCGAGACTTGAGTTTTCCTGGAAACAGTCGGAGACGAGAATTAAAAAGCAAAACCTTCATACCTGGGCTCAATGTCTTTCGTACTAGAATTCTGTCATGAAGTGCTTTAGTGCGGTCCTTATAAATCCTAAAACTCTCATATGCCTCGTTCCTTAGTTCATTGTTGGGATATTGAGGTGATTACCACTCTATTCCCTTAGACCAGATTAGTAAGAGAGCGAAAATAAATGCGGAATAATAACACAGAATTTGATAACGGAGTTCGGCCAATTATGCCTACGTCTCCGGAGCTGCTGCAGACTTCTATTAAGGAGAAAATACAATGTGTTTACAAACACTCACAACCCTCACTCAATTATGAACAAGAATTTTTCCTCACAAAATTCTCTCAAAGATACTCTCTTCTCTTTACTTCTTTAATTTTTTTTGAGGTTGTATCTTCCAAATGAAGTGGATGGGTTTATATAGGCTTCAAAAACATGGGTTGGTGAAATTAGTCAATAAATTTGGCACCTCCATTTTTGACTTTAACAATTCCTAAATTTAGGCACCTCCACTTTTGACAATGTTCTAAATTAGGCACCTCCATTTTTGACAATCCCCTTAATTAGGCACCTCCATTTTTGACAAAAAATGGTTGGTGCCTACTTCTTTGACAATCTCCCACTTGAAGACCGATTTCAATCTGTCTTCACATCTTGATCAATGCAACAGTTCTTCTACGACCTTGATACTAGTGTAGGCCAACTGAAGCTGAGCACAGCTTCAGTTTATCAATAGTCACCGTCTTCGTCAACATGTCTGCCGGATTTTGAGTTCCACTAATCTTCTCAAGTTTCAAAATCCCATCTTCCAGAAGTGACCTGATAAAGTGATACCGCAATTGTATGTGCTTCGTTCTGGCATGAAAAGACGGATTCTTCGCTAGATGTATGGCACTCTGACTGTCACAATGCAAGATATTGTTTTCTTGCTTCTTGCCCAACTCCTCCAAGAAACCTTGGAGCCAAACCATTTCTTTGCTGGCTTCCGTGACAGCGACATATTCTGCTTCAGTTGTGGAGAGAGCAACTATCTTCTGTAATTGAGAGACCCAGCTCACTGCGGTACCTCCTAGAGTATAGACATACCCTGTAGTGCTCTTTCTAACGTCAACATTTCCAGCTAAGTCAGCATCCACATAACCTGCTAGTGTCGTATCTCCACTTTTAAAACAAAGCGCCTTATCTGTGGTACCTCGAAGATATCTGAGAATCCATTTGACTGCTTCCCAGTGTGCCTTGCCTGGATTATTCATGTACCTGCTAACAGCTCCCACTGCTTGAGCAATATCTGGTCTGGTACAAACCATGGCATACATCAAACTCCCAATTGCTGAGGCATATGGTACCTTCGTCATGTGTGCACGTTCCTCCTCCGTCTTCGGTGACTGTTCTTTGGAGAGTCTGAAATGAACACCTAAAGGTGTGCTCACTGATTTAGCATCTTGCATGTTGAATCTGGCTAGTACTTTGGTTATGTACTCAGCCTGTGATAACATCAAAGTCCCCGACTTCATGTCTCTCTTGATTCTCATTCCAAGAATCTGCTTTGCAGCACCCAGATCTTTCATTGCAAACTGTTTTGACAATTTCTGCTTTAAATTTTTAATCTCTTGCATGTCTGAACCTGCAACGAGCATATCATCGACGTATAACAATAAAATAATAAACTTCTTGATGTAGCAACAATGATCTGCTTGGCATCTTGTGAAACCGCTGCTGCTCATAAAACTATCAAACTTTTTGTACCACTGTCTAGGAGCTTGTTTTAGACCATACAAACTCTTCTTCAACCTGCACACTAGATTTTTCTTGTCTGCCTTAATGAAGCCTTCTGGTTGCTTCATATAGATCTCTTCCTCCAAATCTCCATGAAGGAATGCTGTCTTTACATCTAATTGTTCAAGATGTAAATTTTCTGTGGCTACAATTTTCAATACCAGTCTGATTGTCGTAAGCTTCACAACTGGAGAGAAAATTTCAGTATAGTCAATACCTTCCTTTTGTTGAAAACCTTTTACAACCAATCTTGCTTTGTAGCGTTTACTTCCATCATGCTCTTCTTTGATCCTATAAATCCACTTGTTGTGGAGTGCTTTCTTGCCTTGTGGTAGTTCAGCTAATTCCCATGTATGATTTGACATGAGTGAGTCCATCTCATCTTTCATGGCAGACTCCCACTTGATTGAATCCTCCACTTGTATTGCTTCATCGTAGCACTCTGGTTCACCATTG
This sequence comes from Garcia nutans, assembly GCA_947685225.1. Classification (NCBI taxonomy): domain Eukaryota; kingdom Viridiplantae; phylum Streptophyta; class Magnoliopsida; order Malpighiales; family Euphorbiaceae; genus Garcia; species Garcia nutans. The sequence goes on along the minus strand of CANTUV010000009.1, from coordinate 26,099,131 downwards.
TCTGTCAGCAACAAGTAATGCAAAGAAGGCGAGTAACGTTGGATTGGTCTTGTAATTCTGGAGGAGCGTCTCAATTCCGGCGTGCTTGGCTCCTCTACTTCAGGACTATTCTGAACATCATTTCCAGAAATATCCTCGAACTCAGCAAATTCCTTATTTTCAACATCAATCTTGGAGCTATTTGATTCTGCATTTAATCTGTCTTTGTACATCACATTCTCATTGAATATGACATTCCGGCTTCTAATGATCTTGTGATTTTCATAATCCCAAAATCAGTAACCGAACTCATCACCACCATATCCAACAAAGACACATTTGTTTGACTTGGCATCCAATTTACTTCTTCCAGCAGAATCTATATGTATGTAAGAGATACAACCAAACACTCTTAAGTGTGAAAGGTTTACCTCTTTTTTGCTCCATGCTTCCTCTGGTATTCCACCATCCAGAGGTACTGAAGGCCCACGGTTGATTAGGTAGGCAGCGGTGTTGACAGCTTCAGCCCATAAATTCTTGGGCAAGTCAGCATGTATCCTCATGCTTCTGGCACGTTCATTCAAAGTTCTGTTCATACGCTCAGCTACGCCATTCTGTTGCGGTGTCATGGGAACTGTTTTCTCCATCTTGATTCCGCTGTTTGCGCAAAATTCTCTGAATCTTCTATCTCTGTACTCTCCTCCATTGTCAGACCTCAATCGTTTGACTTTCAAACCAGTTTCATTTTCTACCATGGCTTTCCATTTTCTGAATGTATCAAAGACTTCTGATTTCTTCTTCAGAAAATACACCCATACCTTTCTTGTTGAATCGTCAATGAATGTGACGTAATACAATGAGCCTGCAAGAGATGGAATTGGAGACGGTCCCCATACATCGGTATGGACCAACTCTAATTTTTCTGCCTTGGGTGTCTTGCCAATCTTTGAAAAACTGACCTTCTTTTGTTTTCCAAAAATACAATCTTCACATAGGCCGACATTGATACTTTTCAGTTCCGACAACTTTCCTTTTGACAAAAGCGTCTTCATCCCTTTCTCGCTCATATGGCCAAGCCTTTGGTGCCATAGGTTTGATTTTTCATCTGCATCTGCTACTGAAATAACATTCTCTAAGTTTGAGGTTACATAGAGAGTGCCAGTCTTCTTACCACGGGCAATGACGAGTGCTCCTTTGGTAATCTTCCATTCACCGCTTTTGAAGGTTGTACCATAACCATCTTCATCAAGTTGTCCTACAGAGAGCAAATTCCTTTTAAGACTAGGAATATGTCTCACTCCTTGCAGCTTCCAGGTATTCCCATTTGACAACTTTAATCGGACGTCCCCTTTTCCTACGATCTTTAAGGTTTCATCATCAGCTAGATGAACCTTCCCGAAATCACCATTGACGTAGTTCTCCATGATTTCTTGGCATGGGGTAGCGTGAAAAGATGCCCCAGAATCTAAAATCCATGATTCAATTGGACTGTTGACACTTAGAATCATGGCATCACCTGCTTCCTCGGTCACATTTGCAGATCCCTGTGCACCGCTATCTTTCTTTGGTGCTCGGCAATCTTTCTTAAAATGACCCTTCTTGCCGCAGTTATAACACTTGAAATCTTTCTTCCCCGATCTAGATTTGTCTCTTCTAGATTTTGATCTGCCACGATATGAACTTTTTTCTAAAGTTCTCCCTCTAGATTCTGTGTGTAAAGCTGAAGAGGTAGATGCTTCACCCAATTCTCTTCGTCGAATATCTTCACTCAACACCAGATCCCGAACATCATCGAATTTCAATTTGGTTTTTCCCGATGAACTGCTAACCGCTGTAACGGTAGCATTCCAACTATCTGGTAGAGATGATAAGAGAATCAAAGCCCGAATTTCAGCATCGAATTCAATTTCTACGGAACTCAACTGGGTTGTGATTGTGTTGAATTCATTCAGGTGTTGGGCCACTGATGCCCCTTCTGCCATTTGCAAATTGAATAACCGCTTCATCAAATGAACTTTGTTTGAAGCTGATGGCTTTTCATACATGTTGGAGAGAGCCGCCATTAGACCTGCTGTGGTCTTTTCTTTGGCGATGTTGAAAGCAACATTTCGTGATAATGTCAATCGAATAACTCCAAGGGCTTGTCTGTCGAGAAGATTCCATTCTTCATCCTTCATGCCTTCTGGCTTTATTCCTGAGAGAGGTTGATATAACTTTTTCTGGTACAGATAATCTTCAATCTGCATCTTCCAGAAGCCAAAGTCCGCACCGTCGAACTTTTCAATTCTCACTTTTCCTTCATCTGCAGCCATCGCTCCCATTCGAATCTGGACTCCTTTGGATCGTTTCTGACTATTTCTGCGAACCACCGTGTACTAGGACACCTTTGTCGACAAATCGAAACTGCCGATAAAATTTTACTATTCACGAAATTCACTATTCACGTGAATAGTAACTTTGCAAAAATTGACAGAATTTATCACCCAAAGCTCTGATACCAGTTGTTGGGATATTGAGGTGATTACCACTCTATTCCCTTAGACCAGATTAGTAAGAGAGTGAAAATAAATGCGGAATAATAACACAGAATTTGATAACGGAGTTCGGCCAATTATGCCTACGTCTCCGGAGCTGCTGCAGACTTCTATTAAGGAGAAAATACAATGTGTTTACAAACACTCACAACCCTCACTCAATTATGAACAAGAATTTTTCCTCACAAAATTCTCTCAAAGATACTCTCTTCTCTTTACTTCTTCAATTTTTTTTGAGGTTGTATCTTCCAAATGAAGTGGATGGGTTTATATAGGCTTCAAAAACATGGGTTGGTGAAATTAGTCAATAAATTTGGCACCTCCATTTTTGACTTTAACAATTCCCAAATTTAGGCACCTCCACTTTTGACAATGTTCTAAATTAGGCACCTCCATTTTTGACAATCCCCTTAATTAGGCACCTCCATTTTTGACAAAAAATGGTTGGTGCCTACTTCTTTGACATTCATCTAACTCTGAAATTTGCAGAAAACGTTCTCTCTTTGCCTTGTCCAAATCTAAATTTAGAGTCTTAATTGCCCAATACGCCATGTGCTCTAACTCCACTGGTAAATGACAAGCATTACCAAAAACCAATCGGTATGGACTCATACCCAAGGGAGTCTTGAAAGCATTTCGATATGCCCACAATGCATCATTCAATCTACTCGCCCAATCCTTCCTTGATAAGTTGATAGTTTTTTTTTCAGAATTCCTTTGATTTGCTTGTTGGATGTCTCAACTTGTCCTAAAGTCTGTGGATGGTATGGGGTCGCCACCTTGTGTTTCACACCCGATTTGTGCATTAATTTCTCAAAACGTTTGTTACAGAAATGACTTCCCCCATCACCGACTATCACTCTTGGCATTCCAAATCTGCTAAGAATGTATTCCTTCACAAATTTAACAACCACATTAGCATCATTAGTTCGGGTGTTTGAAACATAATCAACAGCAACTAAAATGTACTCATAACCAAAAGACTTGGGAAAAGGACCCATGAAGTCTATTCCCCAAACATCAAATAGTTCAACAACAATATAAGATTGAAGGGGGCATTTCATTCCTCCTTCCAATGTTACCAACTCTTTGACAGCGGTCACAATGCTTACAATATTCTTGAGCATCTTTGAATAGAGTAGGCCAGTAAAATCCACTTTGAAGCACTTTTTCTGCAGTCTTTCTCCCTCCAAAATGACCACCACAGTGAAGGTCATGAAAAAATTGAAGAACACTCAGTTGTTCTTCCTCAGATACACACCTGCGAACTATCTCATCTTTGCATATCCGGAATAGGTAAGGTTCATCCCAAAAATAGAATTTACTCATGTGCAAAAACCTTTTCTTTTCCTGAAATGACATGTCAGAAAGCAAAATACCACAAGCAAGATAGTTGGCAATATCTGCAAACCAAGGTGAATTCATTACCGCAAACAACTGCTTATCAGGAAATGCTTCTAGATTTCTATGAATGCTATCAGATGCAAGATTTTCACCAAAGAAAGGTAATCTAGATAAATGATCAGCTACAACATTTTCACTTCCCTTAGTATCTTTGATTTGAAAATCAAATTCTTGCAATAATAACACCCATCTAATTTAACGAGGTTTAGCATGTTGTTTTGTCAAGAGATATTTAAGAGCTGCATGATCTGAATGCATAATAATTTTAGACCCAATCAAATATGCTCTAAACTTATCTAAGGCAAAAACAACAGCTAGCATTTCTTTTTCAGTTGTTGTGTAATTAACTTGTGCACTATTTAGGGTCAAGCTAGCATAATAGATCACTCTCAAAAATTTCTCAACCCTTTTCCCAAGGACAGCTCCTACTGCATGGTTGGAGGCATCACACATAATCTCAAAAGGTAAAGACCAAACAGGAGCTATAATTACCGATGTACTGGTCAATTTTTCCTTAAGGGAATTAAAGGCTTACATGCATTGTGCAGTAAATTCAAATGGAACATCTTTCCCAAGCAAATGACACAATTGTTGGCTTATTTTAGAAAAATCTTTAATAAACCTCCGGTAAAAACCTGCATGCCCTAGAAAGCTTCTTATTCCCTTAACAGAGGTAGGTGGGGGGTAACTTAGCAATTAACTCTACCTTAGCTTTATCCACCTCAATCCCTTTACTAGACACAATATGGCCTAATACAATGCCCTGAGTAACCATGAAATGACTCTTTTCCCAACTCAAAGTGAGGTTACATTCAATGCATCTCTCAAGCACAAGAACAAGTTTACTGAGGCAATTATCAAAAGAGTCACCAAAAATAGAAAAATCATCCGTAAATACCTCAATAAAATCATCTATCATGTCCGTGAAAACAGACATCATGCATCTCTGAAAAGTTGTAGGTGCATTGCACAAGCCAAAGGGCATACGCTGAAATGCATAAGTCCCAAAAGGGCAAGTAAAAGTAGTCTTGGATTGATCCTCTGGTGATATCGGCACCTGATAATAACCTGAAAGTCCATCCAGAAAGCAATAATGTGAGTGTCTAGAAAGTTTATCCAGCATCTGATCAATAAAAGGAAGAGGGAAATGATCTTTCTTTGTGGCATTGTTCAACTTCCTATAGTCGATACACATTCTCCACCTAGTGGTAGTCCTAGTAGGAACCAATTCATTCTTTTCATTTTTTACTACAGTGATTCCTGATTTCTTAGGCACTACATGTACTAGGCTAACCCAATCACTATTGGCTACCGGATATATCACTCCTTCATCAAGCAATTTAAGCACTTCCTTCTTAACCACTTCACTCATTTTGGGTTAAGGTGCCTTTGGGTCTCTCTCACAGGTTTAGCTCCCTCTTCTAAGATAATTCTATGCATGCACATTGAAGGGATAATACCTTTGATATCACTCAACCCCCATCCTATAGCTCTTTTCAATCTTTTTAGTTCACTCACCAGCCACATCTCTTCCCTTTCACTAAGTTCGCTAGATATTATCACAGGTAAGGTGTTGTGATCTCCTAAAAACACATATTTCAAATTTTTAGGCAACTCTTTTAGCTCTAACTCAAGTGAAGGATTATTCTCTTCTTTTTGGACGGAGGGGAGCTCAAATGTTGGGTCCTCCTTAAGTTCCTCTATTTCAGCACTTTCTAATATCTCAAGGCAATTGGCTATTTCTGAGTCAAAAATATCCAAGCCATGATCTAAGGTCAGTGCCAGCTCCAATTTATCCGAAGAAACTGTTTGCAAGAAAACATCTGAAACAACTGCGTCAATACAATCAATCAAAGAGCAATCCTCATATAATGCAGTTGTAGGAATGGGAGAAGTGTTAAAAATAGAAAATTCAACCGTTTGTCCCAAGACAGTCATTGACAATTTACCATTTTTAACATCTATCAAGGTGTTGGTCGTAGCCATAAAAGGCCTACCCAGTAGAATAGTGTGTGCGGATGGTGTAGGGTTATTTCCTTCCATGTCAAGAACTATAAAATCCACAGGCACTATCAACCCACCAACCTTAACTAACACATCTTCTATAACTCCTTTTGGGAATCTAAGAGATCTGTCAACTAATTGCAAGACCATTTTGGTAGGTTTAAGTTCCCCAAGTTCTAATTCGAGATACATAGAATAAGGCATCAAATTAACACTGGCTCCTAAATCACACATGCCATCAGTCCCCTTTCCATTACCTATAGTAATTTGAATTATGAAACTACCAGGATCCTTTAGCTTCGGAGGTAGTTTATGTTGCAGAATAGCACTAGCTACCTCTGATACTATCACCTTTTCATTTGGCTCATACCTCTTTTTCTTGGTGTTTAATTCCTTGAAGAATTTGGCATAAGTCGGCATGTTCTTTATTGCTTCAAGTAAAGGTAAGTTAATACTTACCTTAGATAGCATGTTAAAGATTTCTAAAAATTTCTTATCTTGTTTATCATTCTTCAACCTGCTGGGGAATGGTATAGGTGGCCGATAAGGATTACTTGCCTTGTGTAAATCTGCTGAAGGGGATTTCTCCATTGATTTTTCTCCAGCACCCTTGTCCTCTGGTTCTCCTTCCCTTTTATTCTCTTCATCACCTACATTCACAAAATTTTTTTCAACATCATTATTTATTACCTTGCCACTTCTAAGGAAAGTCACTGCTTTTGTCTGCTCAGGTTGACTCGAAAATTTTTCTCTTTGTTGAATTTGCATCTATTGTGCAAGTTGTCCCACTTGGGTCTCCACTTTCTTAAAAGATGCTTACAATGAATCCAGCCTTTTGTTATTCATCTCTTGATTCTTGGTACTGACTTGGTTAAAAGCATGTAAACTATCCTCCAAACTCTCTCTCTTAGGCTGCCCTTAATTTGAAGATTGCCCCGGCGGTTGATTTTGTCTCTAGAGCAAATGGAAAGGTTGTTGAGAATTATTTGTTCCCCAGGAAAGGTTTGGATGATTCCACCAACCAGGATTGTAAGTATTTGAGAAACGATCATTTCGGGCCCTTGGTTGATATCCCCCCATAGCATTAACTTGCTCAGCCTCATTTCTATAAGACTCATATGTAGAGGAGCATATATTTGCTCCATGCCCAAAAGTTCCACAAATTCCACACACTTCTTGAGTGGACGAAGAAGTATTGTTCTTCATGTTCAGCATCTGCACTTGCCTTGTCAATTTAGCTATCTGATTGACCATCTCACTGTTGGCTTCCAATTGATTCACCCCTTTACTTCTTCCTCTTACACTTTTCTTTTGAGAATTAACTCCCAACATTTTAAAGATTTCATAAGTCTCGTCTGCTGTCTTTTCTCCCATAGCTCCCCCAGCTGCATTATCAACAATATTCTGAAATTGCTGGTTTAGACCATCGTAGAAAAACTGATTCAGCAGTTGAAGTGGGTAGTGATGGTGTGGACACTGGATTAATAACATCTTAAACCTGTCCCAAGCCTCATGAAATGGCTCTCCTTCAAATTGAGAAAATGTAGCTATTTTTTTCTCTTAATTCAGATGTCTTCTGATGTGAGTAAAATTTGCCCATAAACTTGTTATAGACTTGCTCCCAAGTTGTCAAAGAATTTTCAGGCAACATCATAAGCCAGCTCTTTGCCCTATCCTTTAATGTATAAGGAAAACACCTCATCCTCAACTGGTCTTCTGTTAGTCCTCTCGATGGAAATGTGTTGAGGGTGGAGTAGAAATCTCGGATAAAATTCAAAGGATCTTCATTCGGAACTCTATAGAAAGATGGCAGCATGTTGTAATGGATATTCTTCAACTCATAATTTCTTGCTGCATCTGTCAATCTTATACAAGAGGTGAAAGTTCCAATGACAGGTCTGGCAAAATCCCTCATAGTTCTTTGCCTTTCGTCTCCCATATTGGTAGATTGTGCAGTATCCGACTCAAAATCAGAAGTTTCCTCCTCTGTATCAAACCCGGTATACAGTTCAAACTCTTCTCTGCTCCTTTTCACTCTCTAAATTTCTGGAATAACTGGGCAAAGCTCTCCTCCGAGTGATCTCCTGCATTGCATAAACAAAATTTCTGGAAAAAAGGTGTAACACCCCTATACCCCATATACGCACACTACACATTACTGCATCTGTAATATACGTATACCGGATACAAGAGTGCCACGGTTTATATTAAACAACCCAATTTTTTTAAATTTAAAATTAACCATATTATGAGAAAACTTGAAAAACATTTAAATTATATTATAAAGTACAATAGATAAAACGTTCATTCAATACGCAGCAAAACATATAGCGGTATTTACAAATATATATACATCAAAAATCAAATTTTACAAAAGATAACATTTATACATGTTTGGCAGTTCGTCTCTGATCTTTAAGCCCACTATCAACACTTCAGAGTCTAGACTCAACTCAGTCTAGCTGAACTCTCTGGCTCTACCCTGCCACCTGCGCGATGAATCACAATCGCGCTAAGCCAACGGCTTAGTGGTACAAACCACAATAACAATATGCTTCAATGCAATGTCAATGTCATACATTTCAACAATAAAGACAATATTCATAAATGATATATTAATATTTTTCATAACACTACATTCCATTATTTTTTTCAAATATTATAACCAATACATAAGAATATCATATTTCAAAACCTTACATTAAATTTTATTATTCATTTGTTTCACCATTCATGAATCACATTGAAACAAAGACGAGCATGGGCCCAAAAGACACTAATATGCCATTCAATTTTCAGAGTTAATGTTTTGGTTCAATTATCACATTTATCATTATCCCAACTAGGCTTCAAGGATTAGGCTCAACCAAGCTTCAAGGGGAACAAAGCATGCTAAGTATCAACCCAACTTGGCTTCAAGAACCAAACCCAACCTAGCTTCAAGGGTTGTAACATCTCAACTAGGCTTCAAGGACTAGACCCAACCAAGCTTCAAGGGGAGTTAAGCATGCTAAACTTCAACCCAACTTAGCTTCAAGGATCAAGCCTAACCTAGCTTCAAGAGATTGTTACTATTAGGCATGCCACCAACAACAAAACTCTGAAAATGGAATAACATATTAGACACACAATTCATTCATTATTTCATTATCAATTTCATTCTCATTTTCTCATCATCATCTAGGCAAACATGCCCCACTTATTTCATTTGAATCATTATAGCCAACAACAATGGCTTCACATTTCTTCATAATCATCTAGGCAACCATGCCTCAATTATTTCATTTGCAATATTATAGCCAACAACAATGACTTCACATTTCTTCATATTTCAATTCACATTAAAGCAATTCATCATTAAAGTATACATAACCAATTGCATTGAACATACATTTTGATTGATCATCATATCTTTCACATTATGCAAATCATAACATTAATCCAATATATTAACAATGTAATAAATTACTTAACACATTTACAACCAAATGTGTTAAGTCTCAAAATCATGTAAATGTATGCAACCATTTAAGTTTGTACTTACCTCAAGAACAACTCACACCAATCTATACACTTCCTCTTCCAAGAATTCTTCACTACTTGGATTAGGGCAACTCAATCTCTTCACATCCTAATTCAAAAGGAATAATACACACTTATTTAAAAATACACATGAATTCCAATACACTTATTCACCTATTAGTCTCATACTAGACCCATAGATCACAAATTATAAGCCAACACAACTATCTAGGACCCCACGGTCGTGGCCTCACAACCCCACGGTCGTGGCATCCAAGGGCCACGGTCATGGCATCCATTACGCTTCTATTTCCAATCAAACTCATGTATTCTATGCTTTCAACTTCATTAAACACAAACACATTGAAAATCTAAGATAATAATTGCTCAAACTCACAACATACATCAATTACCAATTCACAACCATAACATAAACACAGCCCTTACTCTTCCAACACCAAACCTAACTCCATCTCTTCAATTCAACCCCAAAAATCACAATCAATTAAACCCAACACTCTCAAACACACCACAATCAAACATACTCAAATACAACTTAAAAGAAAACAAGGAAATCAAGTGGAAAACTTACCAAAGTTGATGAAACTTCTTAGATTTCCAACTTAATCACTTGAAACATCCTTTAATTTTGATCTTAGAAAATCAAAAATTCTCTTCCTCTCTTGCTTCTTTGATGGCCGGCCAACCCAAAGAGAAAAGAAAACAAAGAACAAAATGAATGGCAAAGAACCAAGTCAACTCTTTCTCTTTAAACCTCCACCAAGCAATTTTAAATTAAAATAATATTTTAAAATTTTCTCTTCCACTAACTTAATTTCCATTTTCCACTAATTAATTAATTCATTAATCTTCTTTTGACTTTCATTACTTTGACTTGTATATGTTATATATCTATATATGCAACATATACACTCTCTCTATACTTCTTTTCTCTTTCCATTAAACATATACATTAAATCTAAATACAACAGTAATTCCAAAACTTTTAGGGTATACTTTGGGATATTACAAAAGGAATTATTAAAAGAAAAAGAAAAATAAAATAAAATGTAAACAATGAAAAATAATTTAAAATATTTATGCCTAATAAACAATTATGCCAATTAGCCTCCCCGACAACGGCACCAAAAACTTGTTGCGCTCTAATAAACACTACTAGAACTACACTCGCAAGTATACGAGGCTGCTGTAGTATTTTGGTGAACACCTCAAGGTCGTCTCACAAGGAAGCTAGATAAGCTAATTGTTTATCAAATTGTAAATAATAAATTATCTATAAAATTAAATTGCTAAACAAATAATGAAGACAGAACTAGTTGAATTTAAAACAATGAAAGTAAACTGAACAGATATATTGATTCACTTAATAGAAAGGTCTAGGGTTTGCACTTCTCTGCTAACTTATATGTATGAACGACTATTCCTCTCAACTAATTTAATTTCAAAGATCAGATTTCAAGCAACTTAATTAATCGAATCAAGGAAATAATCTCTCGCATTCAAACCTCTTTAAAATAATCTTGTTACAATTGAAATGATCTTTTTCTTAGGTTTATATTTCTAATTCACCTAAGCCCCTAATTGAATTGTTCCAGCATTAGACTTCATTTCTCAATCCTTCATCTAAATACCTCAAACATATAATTGGTGGCCAATCAATTATATATTAACATTAATCCATTCAATTAAGGATAAAAGAAATAATTCAGTTAAAAGTAATAACCATTTCATACAATCATAGTATATCCATACAAACCCTAGACTAGATCAAAATTAGTTCATAATGATGCTATCAAACAAATTCATCTCATTAAAATTCAAAGAAATTAATTTAGACATTAGAGAATTCATGAATACAATTCCAATGAAACTTAAGAGATAGAGTTTGAGAACAAAACCAAATTACAAACTTTCTTTGGCTTCTGAAGAATCTCTTGCTCAGATTTTTGCTATAAGAATAATGCAATGGCTAAAAATAATTTAATCTAGAGTGTTTGCATGAAAGGAAAATCAAAATTCAAAAGAAAAGTGAAGAATAGCTCAAAAGTTTGTGTTGGACGGCTGGAAAAATGTGTGTAACCCTTTCAAATACCCTAATCTTCTTATTAATACAAAACCCTCATTCAAAATCCACGTTTCCTTTCTTTCCTTAGCCCCATGGAGTGACATGGCCAAGCTTGTGGCCTTGTCATGTGACACGGCTAGTGGCTTGGCCGTGTCACCTGGGTGTGTCAGCTTCTGTGTAATCTTGCTCTTCTTTGCTTCTGTGGAAATGAGTGTGACACGGCCAAGCTCCTAGCCGTGTCATGTGACACAGCCAGTGGCTTGGCCGTGTCATATGACACAGCCAGTGGCTTGGTCGTGTCACCTACCAGTGTCACCTACTGATTCTCTTCTTTCTTTGCTCTTCTTTCTTGGCTAAATATGGGACACGGCCAAGCTTGTGGCCGTGTCACCTGACAGTGTCAGCTTCTGCCAAATTTTCCTTTCTTTCTTGGTTCCCTTGGTTTTACCCTTTAGGTGAGACATGGCCAGTGGCTTGGCCGTGTCTCCTGCCCATATCATGATCTGTCAAAATTTTCCTTGAGGTGACACGGCCAAGCTTGATTTGGCTTGGCCATGTCTTGCTGCTTCATGCTTTTCTTTCTTTGTTTTGATCTTCCAAGGGATTTTTTTGCACATTAACCTAAAACAAACACTTGAAATAAACTTTAAACAAGAATCAAATGAAACATTAACCAAAAACACATAAACACACACTAAAAATTAGTACAAAAATGACATAAACACTGGGATAAATTAAAACTACCAAAATTGATGAAATCACTAAATAAACAGATTAAAACTACCAAAATGTATGAAGAAAACAATAATCATCATAATAAATAAGTTATAATTCTATGACAAAAACTAATAAAACAACTACCCCACACTTAAAACTTTGCTTGTCCTCAAGCAAATTCACATGGCATAAATTAAAAACTCAAATAACCTTAACTATAATTCAAGTATATAAGATGAAATCCTTTAAGACTCAGCTATAAATAAATGCAATTTACTTCAATCAAGATTTTCTTAACTCATTCATTAATTTAGACATAACAAATCTCGTCTCTCATCTAAGTGTTTCACTCAATTTCAAAGGTTAATTCACTCAAACCACTCATGACTGCATACTGCCATAAACTTACTTAATTATCCAATCTCTCTTATTGATTTTATCCGATGGTCTGTTTGTTTGGATGTAATGGGGCTAAGGTGAAGGTGTGAGAAAAGACATTTAAGTTGGAACATCAAGAAATGGAGTATCTAAATCAGACAATACTCTTGCTTAGAAACTCGTAACTCCCTCAAATAGCATATTCACCAACCCTTGATAATCTCACATACTTGCATGCTTAAGGAAATGTATATGAGTCAAAATTCCTTTTTGATTACTAATGCTAGAAAATGTATGAGTTTTGTAAATATATATATATATATCTTCTCTTTATATATATATATATATATACAAAATATAAATTGCATTGAACATCTAGCTCAAATGTAGAGGAAAAGAATAATCGACTCTTAGTCAAATACAATGTGCAAAGTATGCATTTCAGCCCCAAATCTTACAAAAGCAATACTATATATATATATATATATTAAATTGCTTACCCCACACTTGTGATTTAAACCACCCTATTGTCATATCATAAGAAACTCCATTCCTTACTGAAGGTATGATGATAATAGGAAAATGTTGAGTTGTGAATTGTGTTGATCAATCAAGAAAAAGTCAAAGGCTCAACTTGGCTCACTAAGGAATTCATAATTAAGGGAGGTCTTTTTAAGCTAAAGAGGGGTAATTCTAATTTGCCTTCATCATTTTAAAACTTGAGATGAAATCATAATGTGAGTTCAATTAGTATGCAAAAGCAAGCTCTAGAGTTGCAAAATCATGAAGGTGCACACTTAAGAAAGAAAGTTGATAGACAATAATATTCAATCTATGAGGCTCAAAACTCACAAAGGATGGGTTCTCAGAGATTTATATATCATGAATAGCAGAATGTGAAAATTGATCCTGAATGAATTCAAATGCTAATCTCTATGCTGATACTAAAGGCTTAAATATAATGCTAGAATTACAAAAAAAGTCACTAAGTTTCCAACAATTATGCCATGAACAATGCACAATATAACACACAAAGACAAACAAGACAAAAATTAAAGGAAAGCTTAAAGATTACCCCACACTTATGAATTACATTATCCTCAATGGAAACAAGGATAATAAAGAAAAAGAGTTAAGGTACAACATGTTTTCCATTGTTCCCTTGTGAGGCAAATGCCACCTTTTCGCCACTGTGAGTGGGGATTTTCGCCCCCACTCCCGGTGGAATGGTTCTTGTGACTTCGACACTGTTTAGACTCGAGGCCTTAGAGAACACGAATCTAAGTCCGGAGAAAATGGAGTTGCCACTCGGACGGGCCAGGAAAAAAAGAAAGGGGTGGATGGCTCAATTCCTGAGGAATCCCCAACCCCCTAATGGGTTCAAAAAGTTGGGTACGTGTGGGGAAGGTGAGAAATGGCCCAGCACCCCCACAACGCCCGGTTCATTGGAACCGGCCTCCTTTACAGGTCTTAATATTATGAAATTCTTGAATATAATAACATTATCCATATTACACATAATAATTAAAATAAAGCATCGTTATATTAAAAATCAAAATAATGTCCAAGCAAAATAAATAAATGGACACCCATCCGAAGATGGAAACATGCCCTTACATCCATGCCTAAATAGGACACCCACTAAAAGGTAGAAACATGTCCTTTACATTGGTTCTAAAATAGAAAAGCAAATTAAATTACATGATATTTAACTAATGAGGTACCCACCAAGTGGAAACATACCTCTTACAACATTTGGAAATCTAACTAAATTGATAAAAGTAAATAATCATTCATCATAAATAAATCATTCATCAAAGATATTAAATATCAATAGAAAGTAAACATCCATCCATGATAAATTAAATAAACCAAGCATTGAACTTAAATAAATTAAATCATATAAAATAAATCAAAGCATAATCAAATATAGAATTGAATAAGGAAAATAAACATCTAAATTATAGCGACTGTTTCCATTTAGGGTTCTTTATTTCATGTGTTTAGGGTTTTGGAATTTATAAAATTAGGCTACTGTGATTTTATGGGAATTAAAAATAGATTAAAGTTTTATTTTTAAAAGGTTGATAAAGTTCTTTGATTAACCAAATTAGTATTTGAATGGTGAAATCATGAAACTAGGGTTTGGACACTTTAAAATACTTAGATTTATGGTTTGGTTATTCATTAAATTATGGTTTCATGCTTACTGTGTAAAATTAAACATTTGTGTTTTTATGGTTTTAAAAGTTTTAAAGGATTAGGGTTTAGAAAAAATTAGGGTTTAAGGTTTTAAAGGGGTTAGGGTTTACTGTTTTAAGTTTTGGAAATGAATTAGGGTTTTAAGACTTTTGAATTAGGGTTTTTGGGTAATGAGTTATTTTTAGGATTTGGAAAGACAATTGACAATTTCATGAAGTTTTATGAATTTAAACAAAACGATTTAAAGTTTATAAGAGCAAAAAAGATATTTTTAAGGATTTTGGAAGGAAGCAGAACACAATTTAAAGTTTTGATAATTTGGAAAGCAAATCATAGTTTTGGGGTTTTAAAGAAATAAAATTAATAGCTTTAAACTTTTTGGAAAATAAAGCCACGATTTAAGATTTTCATACTTCAGAAAAGGTGAATTGAGGTTATGAGGTTTTTAATTTTAAAGAAACAATTATATGATCTAGCTACTGTGACAAAATAAAAGAAATTAAGAGTTCAAACCTTATTTTGTAAGTTACACCAAAAATTGCTTCTTGAATGAACAAGGTCAAAGACAAGCCTTTTTGCCTTTGAATTGCTTGATTGTGTTTTTTCTCTCTCAAAAAATCAGCTTAATTCAAGGTTTTCCTTCACAAATTCGGATCCAATCTTTCCCAAGTTTCTGTCCAATTTCTTCCTTATTTCTCATTTTTCCCCCTTCTTTTTTTTGTGTTGTAATTTTACTTATTTATAAAAGAATTCTTGATTAATTTTAGTTGCTCATGGCATATAACATTCATTAAGAAAAGGAAATTGAAACCTAATTGTATTAGGTTTCGAAAAATTTGAGTCGAAAAAATTTCGCTGGCGAAAAAAAACTGCTGCGGAAAAATCACGTTGGCAAAAAAAAAACTACTGCGGAAAAATTGGGCTGGTGAAAAAGCTGCCGCAGCTGGCTGTGGAGCGTGGGCGAAACGGGTCTGCTGGCCATTTCGCCCGCAGGAAACTCCTGCTGGCAAAATGCCCACTGGCCCGCGCTGACTTTCGGTGATGATTTTTTCGTCGCCGATTTTTCCGTCGTCGATTTTTTTTATTTTTTATTCACTTCACCATTTTTTACTAAAATAAATATTAAAATTAATCAAGATACCATAAAAATTATTTTAAACTAACTAAAATATATTGGACCGGACTGGGTCAAAAATTAAGGGTCTACACATACTAGGCACACAATTCTTTCATTATTTCATTATCAATTCCATTCTTATTTTCTTATGATCATCTAGACACAATGCCTCAATATTTCATTTACATTATTATAGCCATCAATAATGACTTCACATTTCATCATTAGACATCACAAATTACATTGTTCATATATTTTGAATCCTCAACATATAATTCACATAGTACAAATCATTGCACCATTCCCATATATCAACAATATAATAGGTAACCTAACACATTTTCTAACCAAATGTTTTAAGTTCCAAAATCATTTAAATGTATGCAATCATATAAGGTTTGTACTTACCTCTAAGAGCAAATAACACCAATCTAACAACTTTCTCCTCCAAGAATCCTTCAACACTTGGATTGGTACAACTCAATTCTCTTCAAAACCTAATCCAAAGGTGATGATACACATTCACTTAGTGATACACATAAGAAAACAAGGATAAGATCTAACTAGGGCAAACTCTACACATGACACACTCAACAACACGGGAGAGTCCCTGAACATGCCCTAAACCCACAACACAGAAGCTTTGACACACTTAGTGACATGGGCGTGTCACTGTACATGTCAATTCTCCTCCAACACAAAAGCTATGACACGCTCAGTGACATGGACGTGTCAATCGACCAACAACACAGTAGCTATGACATGCTCAGTGACATGGGCGTGTCACTAGACGTGTCAATACTATTCCAACACAGAAGCTGTGACATGCTCAGTGACATGGGCATGTCACTGCTCATGTCACCCACACTGAAAACAGAATCAATGAGACGCCCAAAGATACGGCCGTGATACAGGGCGTGTCAGGCCAAAAACATATAATCGAAACCAACAATGCCACATCCAACAAACCACTTTCTTTTACCCTTTTCCACTCCAAACAACTTAACCAAAACCATCAATATTTCAAAATAAAATTACATAATATCAAAACAACTCAATTACAAACATAACAACACAATCACAATCATATATCACAACTCAAAGTTACACAATCCACACACTTGTCTCTTTCACCAAACTTAATCCTTTCTCTTCAATCCAACCCCAAAAATCAAAGTCAATAAGACCAAACTCTTCAAATATACCAAATCAACCAAAAACACATCTACAACAACCATTACACAAACTCCAAAAGAACACAAAGAAACAAGTTGAAAACTTACCAAACATGAAGAGAATCCTTAGAATTCCAATGTGATCACTTGAAACACCCTTCAATCTTGAGTTAAGAATCGACAAAAACTCTCTTTCCCTTTAGCTATGGTGATGGCCAACTAACCCAAAAGAAGAAAGAAGAAGATGATAGAAAAGTGAACCCAAACTCTACTCTTAACCACTTAATTCTTCACTTAATCTCCACCAAGAAAAAAAAAACATTATTATAATAATATAATTAACCAAAATGTCATCTTCCACTTTTTTTTTAATTTCTGGTTTAAATAAATCAAAATATCATTTGACCACTCTACTACTTGACTTGTATATGTTGTATATATTTCTATATATACAACATATACACACTCCTTCATTTATCTTCTCACTTAATATCACCATTTAATTCAATTTCAACAATAAGCATTCAAAAATTTTAAGGTATAATTTAGGATATTACAGTATTGGTATCTAGTGAGTAGAGACACCTTTCATCCATGTTTATTTTAGTTGTTTTAGCTAGGAGGTTGATCCAAAAAAGATGTGAAGCTTATTAGGCTCATTTTATAGATACCAGAGTAGTGAGGTCTAAGATTGACAATATATTTATAGTGGCAGAGTTCCTTGATGTGATCCCCGATGAGTTGCTAGGTTTACCTCCTGAGAGAGTGGTGGAGTTTGGTATCAATTTAATGTTGGGTACCACTCATATATCTATTATCCCTTATTGGATGGCACTAGTAGAATTGAAGGAGTTGAAGGTGTAGTTGCATGAGTTGTTAGATAAAGGGTTTATCTGCCCTAATGTCTCACCGTGGGGAGCACCAGTGTTGTTTATTAAGAAGAAGGATGGAACCTTGAGATTGTACATTGATTATTGGCAACTGAATAAGGTGACCATTAAGAATAAGTACCCATTGCCCCACATTGATAATCTCTTTGATTAGTTGAAGGGGGCAGCAATATTTTCCAAGATTGACTTGAGATCTGGGTACCATCAGTTGAGGGTTAAAGATGTAGATGTGCTTAAGACTACTTTTTGAATGAGATATGGCCATTATGAGTTTCTTGTGATGTCGTTTGGGCTAATGAATGCCTTGATAACATTCATGGATCTAATGAACTAGGTATTTAGGCCATACTTAGACCAGTTTGTGGTGGTGTTCATTGATGACATTTTAGTTTACTCTTATAGTAAGGAAGAGCTTGATAGACATCTATAAATTATATTGCAAACATTGAGAGAGAAACAACTATAAGCCAAGTTGTCTAAATGTGAGTTCTGTTTGGATTATATGACCTTCCTCGGATATGTTGTTTTAGGAGAGGGTATCAGAGTTGATTTGAGCAAAGTTGAAGTAATCTTGAATTGGAGTCCACTAAAGAATGTGACAGAAGTTAGGGGTTTTCTGGGGTTGGCAGGTTATTACCGTCGATTTATGAAGGGATTCTCCATGAAAGTTATGCCGCTCACTAGACAACTTTAAAAAGTTATGAGATTTGTATGGACAGATCGATGTTAGGTGAACTTTGAGAAGTTGAAAGATATGTTGACTTATGACTTATGCTCCAATTCTTACTCTATATTTTGAAGGTAAACCATATGCGATATACAATGATGCTTCACATAATGGTTTAGGATGTGTGTTGATAGAGGAGGGTAGTGTTACTGCTTATGCCTCGAGGAAGCTAAAGCCTTATGAGTTAAATTATCTGATTCATGATTTAGAGTTGGTAGCCATTATGTTTGAATTGAAGATTTGGTGACATCACTCATATGGAGAGAAATATTTCATTTACACTAATCATGAGAGTTTGAAGTATCTATGTTCAGAAAGAGTTGAATCTCTGGCAGAGATGGTGGTTGGAACTGATAAAGGATTATGATTTGTCTAATTGATTACCACCCTGGGAAGGCAAATATAGATGCAAATGCCTTGAGTCGAAAGTCCATGGCTGGGTTGACTACTTATTCTCTCATTTTACTTGTCGCTCAGTTGAAGTTGAGGCCATTACTACTTGATCAAATTAAGGAAGCATAAAAAATAGATGCGAAACTTCA
Organism: Garcia nutans; assembly: GCA_947685225.1. NCBI lineage: Eukaryota > Viridiplantae > Streptophyta > Magnoliopsida > Malpighiales > Euphorbiaceae > Garcia > Garcia nutans. Next base: position 26,079,854 of record CANTUV010000009.1, on the reverse strand, counting down.
GAAGATTATGGAGGATTGCCAAAAGGGGGAGATGAGAGATTTTCATGTGAGAAATAATAGCAGTTTATGGTACAGAGATAGGTTGTATTTTTCTGATGAGGCATTACCAAAAATACCAAAAGGTATCAAGATTTGAAGAGGCATTATTGGTGATCAGGTATGAAGAAAGATATAGTAGGATTTGTATCCAGATATCTCATATGTCAGAGGGTGAAGGCTGAGCACCAGATTCTTTTAGGGTTGTTACAACCATTATTAGTTCCTGAATGGAAGTGGAAGTGTGTAACCATGGATTTTGTGTTTGGACTACCTTTGACCCAGACAAAACATGATCTAATCTGAGTGATAGTTGATAGAATGATGAAGTTATCTCATTTCCTACCGGTTAGGATGGACTATTCTCTAAATAAGCTAGCTTAAATTTATAAGAATGAGATTATTATGTTGCATGGAGTTCTAATTTCTTTTGTATTCGACTAAGATCCAAAATTCACATCTAGACTTTGGAAGAATTTGGAAGATGCATTGGGTACTCGGTTACACTTAAACACTGCTTTCCATTTGCAGACAAATAGGTAATCTGAGAGAGTGATACAGGTCCTGAAGGATATGTCAAGAAGCTGTGTTATTGAGTTTACTAGAAGATGGGATAGTCATTTACCTCTAGTTGAATTTAATTATAATAATAGCTTTTAGTCCAACATTAGTGTAGACGCTTAATTTTTGACCCAGTTCGGTCTAATATATTTTGTTTAGTCCAAAATAATTTTTATATTGTCTAATATATTTTAATTAGTCCAAAATAATTTTTGTTATCTTAATTAAATAATTTTTGCTTTATTATCTAATTTTTATTAATAAAAATTAAAAATTCAAAAATAATAAAAAAATAATTCAAAAAAAAAGTCGGGCTGCGCGAAATGGCCTTCGCCAGCCCACAGGAGCACCTCGCTAGCAGCTGCGGCAGTCAGCTGCGGCAGATGTTTTATCGCCAGTGCAATTTTTCCTGCGGCAGATTTTTTCGCCAGTGCAAATTTTCCGACAAAAATTTTCTGAAACCTAATACAATTAGGTTTCGGTTTTCTTTTCTTATTAAATATTGAAAGTCGTGAGTAACTAGGAAAAAATCATAAAAAAAACCTCTATAAATAACAACAAAAAAAAGAGGGAAGGTATTCAGAAATTAAGGAGGAAATTGGAAAAAATTTGAAACCGAAGCTGTGAAGGAAAGTAGTGGAAACAAGCTGATTTTTGAGGAGCCGAAAATCAATTCAGCAATTCATCAAAGGTATCAACTGCCTTTGATTTGGTTGATCCAAGAAGTAATTTTGGTGCAACCCCATGAAAGAAGGTTTGAATTCTAAATTATTTTTGCTTTTTGTTTACAGTAGCTTAATTCTTCAAAGACAAAAAAAAAATCCCAAAACCTTTAAGTTGATTTTTCTAAAGTTAAAAACACTATTCCGTTGCTTTGTTTTCCAAAAAAAACTTACAATTGCTACTTTTGTTTCATCAAAATCTTAAAACCCTAATTTAACTTGTTTCTTTTCAAAACCTCTAATTATATGCTGTTTTCTTTCCAAAAGCCTTAAAAACTACCTTTTTTTGCTTTATAAACTTTAAATCGTTGGTGTATTTTCATAAAACTCCCTAAAAATATTCAATTTCTTTTTCCAAATTCTAAAGTTCTAAGATCAGCCGAAACCCTAATTCAAAATTTCTAAAACCCTAATTCAATTCCTAAACTCAAAATAATAAACCCTAACCCCTTAAAACCTTAAACCTTAATTTTTTTTATAAACTTTAATCCTTTGAAACTTAAAAAACTATAAAACCACAAATATTTTAAATTTACACAGTAAGGTTGAAATCATCATTTAAAACCATGAATCAAAAGTATTTTAAAGTGTCCAAAACCCTAGTTTCATGATTCCACCATTCAAACCTTAATTTGTTTAATCAAAGAGTCTTACCAACCTTTCAAAACATAAAACCTCAATCTATTTTAATTCCAAAAAAAAAGTCACAGTAGCTTAAACCCATGAAAATCCAAAAACCCTAAATACATAAAATAAATGGAACCTAAAATGGAAACAGTAGCTATGATTTAGATTTTTATTTGCCTTATTCAATTCTATATTTAATTATGCTTTGATTTATTTTATATGCTTTAATTTATTTAAGTTCAATGCTTGGTTTGTTTAATTTATCATGGATGGATGTTTACTTTCTATTGATGTTTAATACCTTTGATGAATGATTTATTTATTATGAATGGTTATTTACTTTTATCAATTTATTTAGATTTCCAAAAGTTGTAAGAGGTATGTTTCCACTTGGTGGGTACCTCAACTAATGTAAAGGGCATGTTTCTACCTTTCGGTGGGTGCCCTATTTAGGCATGTGATGTAAGGACATGTTTCCATCCTTGGATGGGTGTCCATTTATTTGCTTTGTTTGGACATTGCTTTGATTTTAATATAATGATGCTTTCTTTTAATTATTGTGTGTAATATGGATAATGTTGTTGTAACACCCCTTCCTGACCTATGAATAAGCCGGGGAGGAAAGTCACATCGGGATGCGAGCTCTGGTTACAATGTCTTAATTAAGAATTCTTATAAAAAATTTTTGAAAAATTGGGCGGAGTTTCCCCTAATAAGCAGGGTTCCCAAGTGTCGCCAAAACTGATTTTTTTTAAAACACTTTTGTTCACAATTCAACTCAAAAACACTCCCAATAATAATCTCCCTTATATCCTCAACTACACCCTGCAAGAAAATTTCACACTTCTATATCGTTTCTCAAGATCACATATCATTTGCTAAGTTTCATTACCATACTATTGTTTATTCTCTTGTTACATACACCATAATACTTAATATGTTTAACAAACCTTTACAATAGATATAACGTACATGCCATACTACTAATTTATGTCAAAAGTCCTACCCTATTCGCCGTCGAGCTGGTGCGGGCCACTGCAGAAATGCTGATCTTCTATCCACTACCTGCGAGTTATTGCCCAGTGGGTACTTTAGACATATAACTCGCTGAGCAACTTATTACCCACTGGGTACTTTAACCATTGCCGAATATAAATGGTGCAAAGAAGGATGTTGAAACACATATAAAAGTAGAATACTGCATAATTAAACTATTTTCATACAATCATCATATTTATATTTTCTAATTAAGTTAAGATTCACATTATGTATGTAAACAACATGTAATATAACTTCATTATAATTACGAGTTAATCTGCTCCACTAGGTAATTATGAATACACCGATCTCAAAATGAGGCCTCATATAGTGTTACGCGTGGTCTTGACCTCACATATATACCATATACACTCATATATATACCATATATACACGTATTCCCCACGTATATACCTTATCTATATATTCACATGATAACGAACATGTATTCCATCACGTGACTTTTATCACGGTTATGAAATTCAGATTGATTTTCTCCTCTTTTCCATCTAATTTATTCTTCATATTCATACTTAAACTCAATACCAAAAATAAAATTATAAAACACCCACACCAAGTTTTTGACCAAGTTAATAATGAAAAATTACCATATGAACAATAAACTCTGGTTCTTGACCCAACTTGATCCTTGTTTTAGAAAATTTGTATAAAATAATCCACTTGGCTAAAAACTAAAAAAATTTTACAGAATTTAGTTTTGCATCTTAAAATCATTCCTTTAAAATTTTATATCAAACTGGACAGAAAATCTTGGTCAACTAGTTCACCCAACCAGACTGCTCCAGTTGCCCTGCATCCTGGCAGCAGTTCTAAATTTTGTGAATTCCGTAAATTAAATTCAATCAATGTGGTTCCAAATTATTTTTATCAAATACTAGACTCACTAAAAAACAACATATATAAAATTCAATTGGATATTATTTTTCTACATTTTATTAAAAATCCAGAAAGATGGCTGTCTCAGTCAAGGTACCTACTGGAGCAGGTCTAATATAAATAATTTTTCCAAAAACGTAACCATTCCAAATTCAACTCAAAATATTTTTCAGTCATTCTAGACTCATTGAAACACAACATATCAAAAATTCAACTCAAGCTAATTTTTCTATATTTAATTAAAAATCATACAAGTCACAGCATTTTACTAATTGTAAAACAGAAAAATTTCAAAAGGAGTTCAATGGTTAAAATACCAAACCTTACTATTTCTTAGTCTTTACTCTATATCACTTCCTTTCCTTCCTTGTCTCCTTGATTTCCTATGAAATTTAACATCACATATACAAAGGTAAGAACCCTAGGTATAGACATAGTCTTATCTTATGATTTTTCTAATGGTTGCTAGCTTATTTTCACCATTAAACACCATTATTTCTTTCATCAAATCCTTCAAATAATTATTCCTTGAATTTTCTCCAAATCTAGCTACATGAACCCTAATTTCAATCTCTTAAATTAACCATTAATCCATGAAATTAAAACTAGAGATAGGTTTCTCTTACCTTATAATCTTGTTTGTCACCAAAATCTTCAACCAAAAGCCTTAAACTTTGGAAAAATCACCTCCTTCTTCCTTCTCTTATGGTTTGGACGAGTTCACCATGTAAGAGAGGGCTTTTATTTTCTTTCCTTAGCTTATTTTGATCCCAATGGCAGCCATAAGTGGTGCAAATATGTTGGTATACATGTTGACTTCCAATTGGTACACCTTATAGCAAAAATGGCCATTTTTAATTGGTCCACTTGCCTTCTTCTTTTATCTATTTATTTGGCAAGCCATTAGGCTTCCTTTTATTCATACTTTGACCCCCTCAACTTTCTTGTGTTGTAATTTTATAGTCTAGGGTGTGAAAATATCAAAATACCCTCCAGCGATTAATCGATTGTAACTTTTAAACCGTGCGTTTTCGGAAAAAATTGAAATCCACGGTTATGACCCAATTAATCTCGAGAATATTCTTCCGGGGTCGGATATGGGCACCTAAGAACTTCCAACACTTAATTTTTAAGTTTACATAGTTGCTCCTAACTTTTGAGAAATTTCCACTTAGGTCCCGTCAGCTCCACTGTGTACACCAATTTCATATTTGACTATCCCGAGCCTCTATTTGACCACTCGTTCATGTCCTCCTTGCCTATTACTTGACTGTCTAGCCTTTGGGATGTGACAGTTCTACCCTCCTTAATTTAAGTTTTGCCCCGAAACTTGCTTGTTCATACATGTAAATACATTGGCGGAGGCTTGGGATTCTGTCTCATGTTCCATAGCTTGTTGCGAGTCTAGAGACATCCCACAATATAAAAGTAATTAGCAGTCTGCAGAGCTCGACATATAACCTTTTTCCTATATGGCATGTACATTAGACTTAATAACTCATGCTTAATTATTCTCGACTCTTTCGTATTTCACAAACATAATTTCATATATAACTATTTCACAAATACCATAACTACTACAGGGTATCCCGTTTTACGTTGGTAACGTCCACTCTGAACATAAAACGTATATCCTCCTATATTTTCCTCTTCCTATCTAATGTCTTTCTAACTCCCTTCATTTACTATCTCTTGATATCCTAATTATCATACACTTTCCTATGTCTAACCGCCCAGGAACGGCTAAACCAATGCTCTGATACCACAAATTGTAACACCCCTTCCTAACCTACGAATAAGCCGGGGAGGAATGTCACATCGGGATGCGAGCTCTGGTTACAATGTCTTAATTAAGAATTCTTATGAAAAAATTTTCAAAAAATTGGGCTAAGTTTCCCCTAATAAGCGGGGTTCCCAAGTGTCACCAAAACTGATTTTTTTAAAAAAAACACTTTTGTTCACAATTCAACTCAAAAACACTCCCAATAATAATCTCCCTTATATCCTCAACTACACCCTGCAAGAAAATTTCACACTTCTATATCGTTTCTCAAGATCACATATCATTTGCTAAGTTTTATTACCATACTATTGTTTATTCTCTTGTTACATACACCATAATACTTAATATGTTTAACAAACCTTTACAATAGATATAACGTACATGCCATACTACTATTTTATATCAAAAGTCCTACCCTATTCGCCGTCGAGCTGGTGTGGGCCGCTGCAGAAATGCTGATCTTCTATCCACTACCTACGAGTTATTGCCCAGTGGGTACTTTAGACATATAACTCGCTGAGCAACTTATTGCCCACTGGGTACTTTAACCATTGCCGAATATAAATAGTGCAAGGAAGGATGTTGAAACACATATAAAAGTAGAATACTGCATAATTAAACTATTTTCATACAATCATCATATTTATATTTTCTAATTAAGTTAAGATTCACATTCTGTATGTAAACAACATGTAATATAACTTCATTATAATTACGAGTTAATCTGCTCCACTAGGTAATTATGAATACACCGATCTCAAAATGAGGCCTCGTATAGAGTTACGCGTGGTCTTGGGTTCTCAACAAGTTTCAAAGAAAAGGATTGCTACAACCTTTAAATCCTCGTCCTTTGCCTAACCCTCTCCCACCTAATTTTTACACAAAAGCATTTTGTCAATTTCACCAAATGCAAGGACATGACACGAATAGATTTGTGAGGTTGAGACATGAGATTCAAAATCTAATTGATAATGGGAAGCTACCCAAACCCAATAAGCCAAACACCAAAGACAACCTGTTGCCAAAATTCAATAGGGTACCATCACCGGCAACCTTCATGATTGGAGGAGGTATGCATGAGGCCTTTGCCATGTCTTCTTTTCAAGATGTGGAGGAAAAAGCAACCAAAGAAGAAGAGGCATTTGTCAAAATTGAACAAGCTACGATGGGTGGAGAAGTAGCAATTTGTGTTGTTAACGGGTTTTGGGATTCAAGTGATAGTGATGATGATATTATACCCAATAAGGAGGAGTGGACTTCTTCTGAGCCCAAAGAAGATGAGGCGATGAACACTAGATCCGGTAAGCCTTATGCAAGGCCACCACTTAAGGAGGTAGAAAGGAATAAGGGAAGGAAGTTGAAGTGGAAGAAGATGATGCTATGCTCAGGCAATTGAAAAGAACCCAAGCAAGTGTTAGCATTTGGGACTTATTAGCTACTTCTAAAAAGCACCGAGAAACTATGGCCAAAGCCTTAGCTAGCACGCCAATTTCTACCTCCACAATACCGGAGGAGTTGATCAACTTCATAAAAATTGGGGAAGTAATGAAATGTGAAGAGGTCCAAGAAAAGAGTGAAGTTAATATGGGAGCAGTTTCTTTTTCAGATGCGGACTTACCGGAGGAGGGGAGAGACCACATCCGCCTTCTCTTTATCCAAATAGAAGTTAAGGGGAAGAGGACTCCTTGTGTAATGGTTGATGATGGGTCCGCCATAAATGTTTGTCCTCTTAAGATATTACCAAAGCTAGCCATGTCAACAAGAGATCTAAACCCAACCGAGGTGACAATTCGTGCTTATGACAACACTAAGAGGCATGCCGAAGGGACTTTCAAAGCGGCCGTCAAGGTTGGGCCAATTGAATCTATTGTTGAATTTGTTGTTTTAGACATACTAGTTACCTTCGCCTTACTCTTTGGGCGACCATGGTTTCACCCTCTTGCTGGAGTTCCTTCCACCCTTCATCAAAAGATCAAATTCCCCAACGAAAATGAGACATTGGTCATTGAAGCTGAAGATAATGAGATTGTTAACGCTCTAATGGTTGAGAGGCCTCTCAATGGTTTTCAAGTGGCTGCAATTTCTAGTGATGAAGTAGTGGACTCCAAAGTCTTGAATATGATAAAGAACATGAACTACCTTCCTGGAGCTGGTCTTCGAAAGGGTAAGGCCGGTTTAACAAAGTTACCAGATTTTAGAACTCAAACTTCCAAGAAAGGGTTGGGATATGATGAAGACAATGACGTCCAGCCAAAGAAGAGTGAGAAGGTGAGCTTCCCACCACTTGAAGAGATCTTTGTCAAAGCTCCAGATATGGGACCACTCCAAGGAAGGCCTGCGCCAATCATGTTCATGGGTAAGTTAATCCCAGGTTTTGAAATTTTTGCAGATGTTGCTGAGCTAGTGGAGCAAGTGAAGAAAGAGCTCACGCTGTCAACTAATAAAGAATCCAATCCAAAAGAGAAGAATGAAGTTTCCCTGAGAGCCGAGAAGACTACGAAAGAGATTGCTGCCCTGGTCAAAGAAGAGTTTGAAGAAATCCTGCATTATGATTCTGAGAACAATGATTTTGATTTTGATTTTAATTTGTCTACTTTGTATGAGGATGATGATGTTTTCTTTTCCAAAATGAATGCAATAAAGTCTGATTTTGCTTACTTGTGTGATGTTTTTCCTGATGGTTGCATACATTCAAATAGCAGTTACATGAGCATCTTTAATATTAATTCTGTTAACACACAATCATTAAATTTGGGAACAACTAAAAATCCTAAAAACATTAGCATAACATCCGACCTTACTCCTGATGAGAGAGAGAGATTTGAAAAAATATTCAAAAAATATGAAGAAGTGTTTGCTTGGTCTTATGAAGATATGCCGGGGATAGATCGAGACATAGCCGAGCATCACATTCCTACTTACACTCACATTAAGCCTGTCAAACAAAAGCTTAGGCAATTAAGACTTGAGTGGGCTAAATTGGTTAAAGAAGAGGTCACTAAGCAAATACAATTGAAGTTCCTTGAAGTGATAGAATACCCAGATTGGCTAGCCAACATAGTACCTGTGCCAAAGAAAGATGGGAGGATAAGGGTCTGTGTGGACTATAGAGATTTAAACAAGGCTTCCCCTAAGGATGATTTTCCTTTACCTCATATAGATGTTCTCATTGATAGTGCAGCCTCTAGCATGCTACACTCGTTTGTAGATGGATTTTCTGGATACAATCAAGTGTTAATGGCCCATGAGGATAAAGCCAAAACTACTTTCATTACTACATAGGGTATATTTTGTTATAGGGTGATGTCTTTCGGCTTAAAGAATGCTGGAGCAACCTACCAAAGGATGGCCACCACACTATTTCATGACATGATGCATAAAGAAGTTGAAGTATATGTTGATGATATGATGGTGAAGTCGGATACAAGGGAGCAACACTTCCAAAACTTAGAATTATTCTTCGATAGAGCTTTAAAATATAAGCTAAGAATAACCCAAAGAAGTGTGTATTCGGTGTTACTTCAGGCAAATTATTGGGACATGTAATTGGTCCGAATGGTATTGAGAAAGATCCTGACAAAGTTAAAGCAATCAGAGATATGCCAGCCCCAAAGACGAAGAGAGAAGTTCAGGGATTCATTGGTAAACTGCAGTACATTAGCAGATTTATAGCAAAGCTCACAACAATCTGTGAGCCTATCTTCAAGTTGCTTAGAAAGAATCAGCCGGTCGTATGGAATGAAGAATGTCAAAAGGCCTTTGATCGAATAAAAGAGTATTTGTTAAATCCACCTATTTTGAAACCACCTAAACCCGACAAACCTCTATTACTATACTTAGCAGTAGAAGAAGAGTCGATAGGAGCCATGCTATCCCAAGCAGATGAGTCGAGGATTGAGCATGCCGTTTACTATTTGAGTAGAAAGCTCCTACCTTATGAAATTAAGTATAGTATCATCAAAAAGACCTGTATAGCCATGGTTTGGTCTTCTAAGAAGTTGCGGCATTACTTTCAATCATATAGTGTGCAAACAATTTCCAGGTTGGATCCAATGAAGTACTTAAGGGAGACACCCTCTTTAATTGGGAAATATGGTCGATGGTTGATAATATTAGAAGAATTTGAGATCGAGTACGTAACCAAGAAAACAATCAAAGGAAGAGCGGTGGTAGAATTCCTGGCTCAACAACCATTACCAGAAAGTGAAGAGGTAATCTTGGAATTTCTAGATGAACATTTAGAAGCAATTGAAGTACAAGGGAGGAAAATGTATTTTGATGGAGCAGTAAACAGGAAAGGAGCAGGTTTGGGAGTTATACTAGAATTGCCCGAAGGAGAATTCATTCCTTTAGCCAAAAAATTAAAATTTAGGGCAGCCAATAAAAATTTAGGGCAACCAATTAAAATTTAGGGCAACCAAGTAATGGTTGAAACCCTAATGATTATGAAGGTGGATAAGGTGGAAGTTTATGGCGATTCATTGCTAGTTGTATCCCAAGTAAATGGAGAATGGGAGTTGAAAGAAGAAAAATTGAAACCATACCACCATTACATGACCATGATGAAGAAGAATTTTAAGGAGTGTAGGTTTATACACCTGTCAAGAGAAGAAAATCAGATGGCTGATGCCCTGGCCACATTGGCTTCGGTATGGGAAAATCCTGCCAGCCTATTCCTTAGGCCTCTAATATTAACCAGTTCATCAACTCCTTGCTATGAATATGAGACAATCATGGAAGTTGATACAGACCATGATGCGTGGTACGATACTATAAGACAATTTTTGGAGGAAAGAGAATACCCGCCGGGGGCAACAAAGAAAGAGAGAAGAGCCATAAGGCGGTGGTCTTTGCAATACATCACCTTCCATGGGGAGTTATATCGAAGATAGCCTGATGGAGGGCATTTAAGATGTTTAAGAAAATCAGAAGTGCAGCGCATCATGTCAGAAATACATGCGGGAAGTTGCGGTCCGCACATGAGTGGTTTGGCCCTAGTTAAGAAGATTATTCGACAAGGTTACTATTGCTTGACCATGGAGAGAGACTGTATTGAGTTTGTAAAGAAGTGCCAACAATGTCAGATGTATGGTAACTTTAATCACATGCCTCCTGAAGAATTGCATTCTATGTCTTCACCCTGGCCATTTGCCACCTGGGGTATCGACATTATAGGGGAGATACATCCGACAGCTTCAAACGAGCACCGTTTCATGGTGGTAGCAGTAGATTATTTTTCAAAATGGGTCGAAGCCGAATCCTTCAACATACTGGGTGCAAGTCAAATGGCTAGATTTATTGAAAGGAACCTCATCTGCAGATACGAGGTCCCAGATAGTGTGGTATCAGACAATGGGGCACAGTTTCAAGGAGCAGTTAAGGATTTATTCTCGAAGTACCAAATCCATCATCATCGGTCCTCTCCTTATAGACCAAAGGCTAATGGTGCCGTGGAAGCAACAAACAAGACAATTAAGCAAATTCTGTCCAAAATGACCAAGACTTACATGGATTGGTTAGAGATGCTTCCCTTTGCTTTATGGGGATATAGGACAAGTGTGCAAACACCTACTGGGATGACACCGTTCTCTTTGGTTATGGAATGGAAGCGGTATTGCCAATTGAAATTGAGATCAAGTCACTGAGAGTAGTCTTGGAAGCTAAATTGCCTGAAATGGAATGGGTAGCAAGCAAATACACACAATTAGCTCTATCAGAAGAGAGAAGATTAAAGGCGTTGTATCATCACCAACTGTATCAAAAGAAGATAGCTCGGGCCTACAACAAAAGGGTTAAGGTCAGAAAATTCAGAGTTGGGGATTTGGTGTTGAAGCAATGTAAGCCTAATGTATCTGATCCAAGAGGGAAGTTCAGACCTAGATGGGAGGGGCCATATGTCGTGAAATAAGTCATGAACAAAGGTGCTGTGAAATTGTCAAACATGGAAGGGAAAGAATTTAGTGAGCCAGTAAACATTGACAGGTTGAAGAAGTTTTATGTATGAAAAATAAAAAGAAAGAGCTTGCTAGGTTGAAAACCCAAAAAGGGTGGCCTAGGCAAAAGTTAGAGCAGTCCGCTAGTCCCGAAAACCCAAAAGGGCGGGCTAGGCAACAATTAGGGCTAAAAGAGAGAAAATAGTCAATTAGAAAACCTGAAAGGGCTAGTTGGCAACAGGAGTGATCTTGTGTATGCTGGCTTTATGTTTGGTTGTTCCCCAATTTAATAAAACAGAATTGATGTTAAAATTGTTCTATGTGCACTGTTATAAGTATTTGACCAGATATGGATGAAATAAATAATCATAATTGCAAAAGGTGATGACAAATTATAAATGGAAAAGAAGCATCTTTTATTACTTTAATTATTTTTTCATCCAAACAATATATTTTTTGAATTGACAAATGTAAAATCTATGGCAGTCGATAAGTGTAATGTGCAGGCCAGTTTTGCCTTAACAGATCCAAGTAGGCTTCAGTCAAGTAAGGCATGTCTAAGTCGAGAGCGAAGTCAGAATCACGAGGCTCAGCTCCATACTGAGGCCCAAGTCAGCGAGGATCATAGCATGTACCTTGACAAAGAGCAGAAAGGGGAACATACATCAAGTATGTCCGCATGGTGATACGAGAAATCTTCCACCAAGGTACCAACCAACAGATATTGACTTCAGAGCGTGAGTGGATCCAGTCAACCCAGTAAGCATATGAAGAAGCAAGATGGAGTACCTTCCTAGCAGAATGATGATGTGGCAAGTATCTGGCAAAATCCATGGATGGAGTATCAAGCAAGCCAAGACGCTCCTAAAGCCAAATCTGTGAAAAAAAAAGAGTCCGCTAAGTTGAAAACCTGCAAGGGCAGCTTAGGCAAAAGTTAGGAAAGCTCGCTAGTTCCGAAAACCCACATGGGCGGACTAGGCAAAAGTTAGAGCAATAAAAAGAAAAAAGAAAACCTAAATTGAAAACTCAAAAGGGTAGTTTAGGTAATTACCTGAAGCAGAAACGGACTCCCAATCAGTCTCTTTGACAATCCTGATTTAAATCGGTCTAATCCAACTAAGGTCTCGGCTAAGATCATAGGTACCATCGACAAGCCCCCTTCCATTTGGTCCATAATATCCAATACTCGTGGATCAACATCGCCATCGGAAGAAACAAGCAAGAATTGGCCAAGCAAGCAAAGACAAAGCATGCGTCCCCATGCCTTAGTAGGAGCCAAATGAGAGAAACAAAAGTCAATCAAAGGAGCAAGTAGAATTTTTTCACCTGTCATCAACCGAAGAACTTCGGGTTTTGGAATTTGAAATAACATCTGCATCTTCTGTTGAGTCTTGGAAATCAATGTGGAAATCAAGGATGGCCTCAAATTCTTCAATCAAGGGACATATTTCAAAGCCATTAATTCTAAATACCCTAGAATCCATATCCCAAAAGGAAGCCATGGCATGTAAGAAGGAGTGGTCCAATTTGACATTTTGAAAACATTTTAAAACATCAAGTTTTGACCATGAAATTTGCTTCCAATGAATGACATCCATATTTTTAAATAAAATTTTTATTCTCTTTAAATGATGCTCGGTCATGATGAATGAATGAAGGAAAAGTTAAAATTGTTAAAGGGAATCTTCACGTTGAAAGAGAAAGAATTTTGTTTATGTATTAAAATATGGCATGAAGGGTGTTTATATAGAAGAAACAAACCTTTTCCAAAAATGAAAAGGAAAAGGTAATGGGAAAAGGTAAGACCATATGGCATAAGGAAAGGAATTGGTCACAATTTCCTTTTCCTCTTTGGATTTGGTTTAGCAAATGATTATGTGCTGTGATATAAAAAAATAATAAAAAGGTGGTGCTGTAATAAGAAAAAAAAAGATTTATAGTAAAGAGGCAAATTGTATATTTTTCATTATTGTACAATATTTTACAATTGCTACAATATTTACATATTACTAAGAGGGAGGTGGTGGGTCATCGAAAAAAGCCCTGAAAAAGTCATCGCCTGTTGGAGGAGGGGGCAAATTACTCGTCTCGGGATCACCCGAAGTAGAAGCACTAAAATTCATATTGCCTTGGAGTTACGATCTGTCATGATCTGTAACACCCCGATACCCTATATAAGTACTATGCGTATACCTAGTATACATACAGTAAATATATAAAGTATAAGGATGTCACTTTTCGTTACCTTTTAAAAACCTGTAACAGAGTTCAAACCATAATACATTAATTTAAATAACATTTACAAAATCATTATCTTTATTAAAACTTCATTTATACATATAAATACTCTCTCGTCAGAAATACATCATAATTAAAATTTATACATGTATGCATTACCCTCTAGTTGGTCTCGACAAACTTTACTCTTCTTGTGGCATAACAAAAGACTTCATATCTTCCATCTATATACCTACGCGAATAAACACCCGCGCTATGCCCGAGAGCTTAGTAGTCCAAATATAAAATATAAACATATAGTATAGAAGTATTGATATATAATGATACATCGATTCAATATATAATTAGTTCTTATCATATCTTCTTTTCTTTTTAATTTTATCTTCAATATATCCTAGCTAATTTCATATATGATGTATATATATACATAATATTATCACCAACCCCAATGCATCACCAATACTCAAAACCAATATATTAATACCCCTACATTATATATATACCACACCAACCATTATTGCAATACACACTTTACATATCATACCAATTATTATTGCAATACACACATTACATATCATACACTCATTATTGCAATACACACATTACACATCATATCACTCATTATTGCAATACACAATTTACATATCATACAAATCATAAATCATATTTCCAATAAAGACAACCTTTATCATCAACCACAATTCATTTACATATTACACTTAATAACATTATATTATTCACAATTCACCAAGCATAAATCATTATTAATACTCACAATCAATATTTCAATACTTGCATTTCACATTGACAATAAAGACAGACTCGGGCCCAAAACACTAATATGTTATTCAAAGTTCAGAGTTACTGCTTTGGTTCATAGTCACAATCATCACGCCTGTAGGCAATGTATATACATGTATCTCTATCCATGGATAGTGTAACAGACCCAGTCTCTTGGACCATCAACTCAACACATATGAGGAGATCCTCAACCCGGCAAGACTGTTACAAATCATATATCTCATATTCACAATTCTCATAGTGTAACAGACCCAGTCTCTTGGACCATCAACTCAACACATATGAGGAGATCCTCAACCCGGCAAGACTGTTACCTTTCATCATTTCTTAGGCATGCCACCCAAATCCAGAACTCTGAAACTGAATAACATATTAAACAAACAATTCATTTATTATTTCATTATCAATCTCATCATCAATTAGGCCAACATGCCTTATCTCTTTCAATTGAATTATCATAGCCAATCACAATGGCTTCATATCATATCATATCTCAATCCATATGATACATATAGCATCATTGATATCACATTTCAAAGTATATTATTCATATAATACATTGCCATACACAAGATTCACAATGCATATAACATAACATTTTCTCACTTCTCAAAACACATTAACATCATTCATTACTAGAGCATTTATCATAACAAATTGCACATACCTTAAGAATGATCCTCATTTCTTCCTACCTTTCCCATTTCATATTTCATCCTTTATATATATTCTTCATTTACATTCACAATATAATAGCTTATTTAACACTTTCATCCCAATGTGTTAATGTTCAAAGACATATAAGGATATACAATCAAATAGGGTTTATGCTTACCTTGTTAATGATCTTCACATCCTTCACATCATTCAATCATCACCTTAGTCCAATTATGTTAAAAATATAATAGATCACTTAACACATTTGCAAACAAATGTGTTAAGCCTCAAATTATGTAATTAAATACAATCATATGTATTGGTACTTACCTCAAGAACTAGTCCCATCAATCTATACATTTCTTTTCTTTCCAAGAATTCTCCACATTTAGGTTAATGCAACCCAATCTCTTCAAAACCCAATCCAAAGATCATTATTCATAGGTTTAGAATCATCCACAAACATTTGATTAGGGCATTCTTTGTTTTATACATATTTAAAGTGTTTATGTTTAGGTTTAGGTACCCCAATACCTTTAAAGAATCAAAGCCATGTTAAAAGAACAAAGAATAAAAACATTAACCCACACCTTTGAGGGACACGGGCAGCACCACTTGAGGGACATGGTTAGGGCAATTCAACCTCTTCACAATCTAATCCAAAAGGAATATTAGCAAAATGACCATATGAATAGTACATTCTGGTTTAAGACTCCATTTTATCCTTATTTTGAAAAATTGTATAAAATAATCTACTAGACTAAAAATTCTAAAATTTTTACAGAATTTAGTTTTGTATCTTAAAATCATTCCTTTAAAATTTCAGATCAAACTGAACACAAAATCTTGGTCAAATAGTTCACCTAACCAGACTGCCCCAATGGCCCTACATCCTGGTAGCAGTTCTGAACTTTGTGAATTCCATAAATCAAATTCAATCAACGTGGTTCCAAATTATTTTTATCAAATACTAGACTCACTAAGCAACAACATATCCAAAATTCAATTGGATATGATTTTTCTACATTTTATTAAAAATCCCGAAATATAGCTGTCTCAGTTAAGGTACCTACTGGAACAGGTCTAATAAAAATAATCTTTCTAAACTCATAACCATTCCAAAATCGAATTAACATATTTTTCAGTCATTCTAGACTCATAGAGGCACAACATATCAAAAATTCACTTCAAGAAAATTTTTCTATAATTAATTAAAAATCATACAAGTCACAGCTTTTACTAATTGTAAAACAGAAAAAAAATCACTAAACACAACTCTTACTCTTCCATCACCAACACCAACCTAGCTTCTTATCTTTAATTCCATTTCAACACTTTTACACACACCATACACAAACACACTCCATCAAACTCAAACAAAATTCCAAATAGAACAAGAGAAATCAAGAGAAAACTTACCTTAAATGAAGAAATTCCACAAATCTCTAACCAAAACCCTTGATTCCTTCTTCAATTTGATTATAGAACTTCAAACACCTCCCTAGCTCTTTATCTTCTTCAATGGCCGGCCTCTTCAAGAAAGAAAGAAGAAAATACCAACAAGTCAACCACTTTTCTTCTTTTAATCTCCACCATGCAACTTAACCAAAGAAAATTACCTCCATGCCCTTCATCCATTTAATTAATCTTTTGTCTCATATATACCCATATATATAATTTCACATGCCACAAATAAATATCATCTTGTATTGACCAACCCTTTTGACCAATGTATATGTTAGTTATACAACCATATAAACAACATATACACTTCTCTCTACACCCTCTTTTCTTCTCAAAACACAAATACCTATACATTCTTTCCCAACTTCTTTTTTTCTTGTAATTTAACACATATATTCAATCCAATATATAACAATAACATAATCAAAACTTTTAAGGTATACATGAGGATATTACATGATCTTCATCAGAAGCAGACAAAAGGATCTCATGTTCATCAGTATGGGGGCCTCTTGATGAAGAAGCGTCGGGATCCCTCATCCCCCGAAATAGGAAGTTATGGAAATTTTGTTCGGATTGATGATATAAACTTTCAAAATGAGAAGCCTGCTGACGACTTGCAGCCAACTCTTCTTGAAGTTTCTTATTTTGTTCTTCCAGCATCCGCTGTGAGCCAAGAAGGTAAGAGCATACATAATCATGTATGCATATAGCATAAACTATTATGAAATAGGAAACGTACCAGGTAGTTCATATCAATGCCTTGCGGATGAGATGGCATATCTGGCGGGTTAGAATGAGCAAACGAAGGGGCAGTAAAAGAAGGTCCAGCCTCATGATCAAACGAGCCAACAGCCTACAACAATCATTAAAGAATCAAAGAAAGAAAAATCAGTTACATTGGAAAAGTGGTAAAAGTTTTACCTGAGAAGTACTGGCCCCGAGATGAGGAACAGACTCTCCTCCATCTCCGTGATGTTCCTCCTCATCTCTACCCTCATTTTCATCGGAAATCTCCCGCACACATACAGGAGGTACATCAAAGTGCAAGAGTCTCATTTGAATAAAATGGACCCGGTAAATGGAGAAATGACTCGGCATCATAACCATATCGAGCCGACCACCATGCATCCTTCGGCATCGACATAATATTTAAAGTATATTCTGGAATTTGCATAGGAAACCTCCGCTGCTAGGGATCAAGAAACCATTCATAAACTCTCTTCCCTAGAAACCAGCCACTAGACACTGGGCCAACAATAATTCGGCGAGAATGTTGGAAAGACAGTGCAGCCCTCATCAAAGGAGACCAATTTGCTCGCTCTTCTGGGCTCCACAGACCAAAATCACCTGCAAAATAACATAAGGTAAGTAAAACTTTCACATAAAATTTAAAGCATACTAATATTATTTTACCTGATCCCAGGTTAAGCGGCTGAACACAAAGCGATGAGTATGCACATGATAAGAGGTGGGAACATCCACACGATCGGACAACCAGTAATTTAATCTCGGATACCCGATTCTCTCTCGGGAAATGTCGGATACCCTCACGAGGTTGTGTTCATATGCCCATATCTACAATAACAATAAAGATCACATTCATGCAAGAAAAGAGTGGAAAAGACATTGGTGGAAGAAAGAATACCTCGACAACTGCCATCAAGCCAACAAAAGAATTCTTATTTCGGCAAAGCTTATCGAGACCATGGTAAAGACATGCGAGACCAGCTTCACCTCAGCTAGAAGACAATACCATTCTAAGATAAGAAAGGGCACTCAACACTGACAAGTGAATGAATGATTCAGTATTACCTAAAATGGTCGACCCGAGCAGATATAACAAAAATCCTCGAGCATACTGTTCGGCCATGTCTCTGCCAACTCGACCTTCGTAGTTAATCCAATAACTATGAAATGGCTCAATTTTTATCTTAAAAGGCCCTTTATATGACAGTTCCATACCAAGTAATTCCTAAATTTCTTCAAATGTTAAAATTTCATTGGTCAGAGGAACCGGAGTACCATCATATCGAAGGCCGATTATGGCAGTAAAATCGACCGGACCAATTGTCATCTCCCCAATGGGCAAGTGAAAAGTGTGAGTTGTATCCAGCCATCGCTCTGCAAGCACCTAGACTACGCTCCGGTCTATCTGAAATTCGTCAGACGGTAATTGCAAGATGAACTGTTTGAAGCCGCAATCTCGGATAATCCGCCTTACCCGAGAAGGCATTACATCGTACCATTGTCGGGATTTATAAATACACCCTCCGGCCCGAACGACACAACGATCATGCTAACACAGACCCAGGTAAGTTAATACCAGGTAAGTACATGTTATTCTATCTACTTAAATTAATTTATTTTTCACAATAACAAATAATAACCAAAAAATATACAAAAAAAAATATATAACAAAAAAATATATAAAAAAATCAAGAGAAAGTTATCGCGCTCTTTTCATTGGAACTATGGTGAAGCGGCATCCCGGCTAGTATATCTAAATTTTCATCTTCATGGTGCCTAATAAACTCCAATAACTCGGTATTAGAATGATTCCCTGACCTCGAAGCATGCATTATTTCTGAAAAAATATGTGCTAAAATTGAAAGAAATTTTAGAGAATTAAAATGTGAAAATTTTTGCTATGAAATGAAATGAAATATCAGCTTCTTTTTATAGAGAAACGGTAAGCAAAAAAACAAAATTCAAAATTGTTTATGAATAGTAAACTTTACTATTTATAAATAGTAAATGTTACTATTTATGAATAGTATTACTATTGGCAAATATTAAAATTACTATTTTCAATAGTAAATACTATTTGATACTATTTGTGAATCAAGCTGATTTTTGAGGAGCCAAAAATCAATTCAGCAATTCATCAAAGGTATCAACTGCCTTTGATTTGGTTGATTCAAGAAGTAATTTTGGTGTAACCCCATGAAAGAAGGTTTGAATTCTAAATTCTTTTTGTTTTTTTGTTTACAGTAGCTTAATTCTTCAAAGACAAAAAAAAAATTCAAGAACCTTTAATTTGATTTTTCTAAAGTTAAAAATACTATTCCATTGCTTTGTTTTCCAAAAAAAACTTACAATTGCTACTTTTGTTTCATCAAAATCTTAAAATCCTAATTTAACTTGTTTCTTTTCAAAACCTCTAATTATATGCTGTTTTGTTTCCAAAAGCCTTAAAAACTACCTTTTTTTTTGCTTTATAAACTTTAAATCGTTGGTATATTTTCATAAAACTCCCTAAAAATATTCAATTACTTTTTCCAAATTCTAAAATTCTAAGATCACCTCAAAGCCTAATTTAAAATTTCTAAAACCATAATTCAATTCCTAAACTCAAAATAATAAACCCTAACCCCATAAAACCTTAAACCTTAATTTTTTCTAAACTTTAATCCTTTAAAACCTAAAAAACTATAAAACCACAAATATTTTAAATTTACACAGTAAGTTTGAAATCATCATTTAAAACCATGAATCAAAAGTATTTTAAAGTGTCCAAAACCCTAGTTTCATGATTTCACCATTCAAACCTTAATTTGTTTAATCAAAGAGTCTTACCAACCTTTCAAAACATAAAACCTCAATCTATTTTAATTCCATAAAAAAAGTCACAGTAGCTTAAACCCATGAAAAATTCAAAAACCCTAAATACATACAATAAATGGAACCTAAAATGGAAACAGTAGCTATGATTTAGATTTTTATTTGCCTTATTCAATTCTATATTTAATTATGCTTTGATTTATTTTATATGCTTTAATTTATTTAAGTTCAATGCTTGGTTTATTTAATTTATCATGGATGGATGTTTACTTTCTATTGATGTTTAATACATTTGATGAATGATTTATTTATTATGAATGGTTATTTACTTTTATTAATTTACTTTGATTTCCAAATGTTGTAAGAGGTATGTTTCCACTTGGTGTGTACCTCATTAGTTAAATATCATGTAATTTAATTTGCTTTTCTATTTTAGAACCAATGTAAAGGGCATGTTTCTACCTTTCGGTGGGTGCCCTATTTGGGCGTGTGATGTAAGGATATGTTTCCATCCTTGGATGGGTGTCCATTTATTTTCTTTGCTTGGACATTGCTTTAATTTTAATATAATGATGCTTTCTTTTAATTATTATGTGTAATATGGATAATGTTGTTATACTTAAGAATTTTATAATATTAAGACCTGTAAAGGATGCCGGTTCCAATGAACCGGGCGTTGTGGGGGTGCTGAGCCATTTCTCACCTTCCCCACATGTACCCAACTTTCCAAACCCATTAGGGGGTTGGGGATTCCTTAGGAATTGAGTCATCCACCCCTTTCTTTTTTCTTGGCCCGTCCGGGTGGCAACTCCATTTTCTCAAGACTTAGGTCCGTGTTCTCTAAGGCCCCGAGCCTAAATAGTGCCAAAGTCACAAGAACCATTCCACCGGGAGTGGGGGCAAAAACCCCCGCTCACAATTCGGATGACTCCTTATGAGTCCTTGTATGGCAAGAAGTACAGGACATCATTATGTTAGGATGAGGTTAGAGAAGGTAAACTGGTTGGTCCTAAATTAGTCAAAGAAATAGAAGAGAAGGTTAAGGTAATTAAGGATCATTTGAAAGTAGCTTTTGACCTACAAAAATCATACTAAGATCAGAAGAGGAAGGACATAGAATTTGAAGTGGGTGACAAAGTATTTCTAAAGGTGTCTCCTTGGAAGAGAATATTGAGATTCGGTTGAAAGGGTGTTTAGATCATTTATGATTGTATTTTTAAAGTAATATTATGTGTTTTTAGTTAATGTTTCATTTGGTTTTTGTTTAAAGTTTTTTTGAAGTGTTGGTTTTAGGTTAAAGTGCAAAAACTCCCTTGGATGGATCAAACCAATGTTGGAAGAGCAGGAATCAAGCAAGACATGGCCAAGTCAAAGCAAGCATGGCCATGTCCCTCAAAAGAATTTAAGGCAGAGCATGACAAGGCTGTGAGACACGGCCAAGCCACTGGCCGTGTCTCACTTAAAGATCAAAACCAATGAAACCAAAGAAAGAAAAGAACATATAATTAGAAAGAGAAAAAAGCAGAAATAGACACCCTCATGAGACACGGCCAAGCCACTGGCCGTGTCACCTCTTGAGAAAAAAATGAACGAAGGGAGGCAGCAAGGGACACGACCAACAAGCTTGGCCGTGTCCCAAGAAAATTAAGAGACACGGCCACTAGCTTGGACGTGTCACCCTTGGTCAACCTTGAATATTTGAATTATTTTCACAAAGTGGAGGATAAGTGGGGGACAAAGGTCTTGTTTTTTCCAAAAAAACTATAAAACAAAGAAAAGAGTGGGAGACAAGAGAGAGTGGTTTGAGCTAGAAGGCATGGGTGTGTTTTGAAAGAATTGAAAAGGCGAAGGAAATTGAGGGAGAACACGTTGGAGAGGAGAGTAGACCTCTCTTCTTTCTTCTTCATCTTGTTCTTGGTCTTGAGAGAGACCAAGAACACCACCTCCATCTTCATCTTCTCCATCTTCCATCCATAAGATCCTTGGTTCTTTGGGATAAATTGGGTTAAACAAGCTCTTAGAGATTAGGGTTTTGAAGAAATCTTCATTGAAGGTTTTGTGACTTGAGAAAGCTCCATTCCATCTCTCAAAGGAGAATCACCAATTGAAGAGGGCTTGAGTTCTTCATCATACATCAAAGTGGAGCTAGGAGGAAGACTAGTAGTCCTACTCTTGGCATCTTCACAAGGGGTTTTTCTATTCTCTCTTTTAATTCATTTATATATTGTTGTTGTTGTATTAAGGGAATTAATATTTCAATGGACAATTTTTATTTGAATTATATTGAGATGAATATTTGTTTTAAATTGATGATGTTGAGCTAAATTACCCATGCCTAGGGTTTGTAGTAGATTTGATTGAATGCCTTGATTTCATATTTCCATTAATGTACCTTGTTGTTGGTTGATTGTATTGTATTGAATGTTAGGTTGATAGATTAGCTACCTATTAATCTTTTAATTTTGGATGATAGACCGAGAGGTGAAATTTGATATCAGAACTATATAATCAACCACCCTATGAATGAATTAGAAATATAAGCTTTAGTGTTTTATTAATTTGCTAATGTAAAATAATTGGTTATTGTTAATTCATGAATGTAAAACTAATGAATTGGTAATTGAGTAATTAACCTTAGGGAACAAATTAATTTACAAGGTTATATTAATGGATAATTTAAGAATTGAGCTTTGATTAAGTTGACCTACAACCCTAGGCACCATTCCTAGAATTGTATTGATCTAGTACAACCATCACACACATTAACGATTACGCACGTTACTTTTAGGTTTAAATTGTTCTTGCACCATTCCAAAACATCAAACGCTTGCTTTTAAATTTCTTGATAATCAAATTATTACGAACAACACCTTCCTTGTGAGACGACCTTAGGGCGATCACTGTTGTTACAATTACCTTGTATACTTGCGAGTGCCGCTTGTAGTAGTACTTAATTCGAGTGCAACAAGTTTTTGGCGTTGCTACAGGGGAAGGCTGTTTAAGTAGTAATAGTTTGATTTTTTTTAATTTAATTGTTTGTTTGTTTTCTTTAAATTGCTAAGTGTTTTTTTTTTTTGTAAAGATAAAATTTTCAAGGTACGGGGGAGTTATGGTGAGAATGTAGATTATGAAATGGCATGACAATTAGCAGAATTAACGAATCAACTTAAGATGTTAAATGCAAGAGGAAGAACAACTATGCTGTAGACCCTTAATTTTTGACCCAGTCCGGTCCAATATATTTTATTTAGTCCAAAATAATTTTTGTGTTGTCTAATATATTTTAATTGGTCCAAAATAATTTTTGTTATCTTAATTAAATAATTTTTGCTTTATTATCTAATTTTTATTAATAAAAAAAATAAACAAATAAAAATAAAAAAATAAAAATAAAAATCGGCGACGGAAAAATCGGCAACGAAAAAAATCGTCGCCGAAAATTCCAGCGGGCTTGGTTGTGGGCCATTTCGCCCGCAAGATTTTCCTGTGGGCGAAATGGCCCGCAAGCCTACTCCTCACCCCCTGCCACAGCCAATTGCTGCAGATTTTTTTTCCAGTGCAATTTTTCATACGGCAAATTTTTTCGGCAGCGAAATTTTTCGACGCAAATTTTTTGAAACCTAATACAATTAGGTTTCGGTTTCCTTTTCTTATTAAATATGGTATGCTGTGTGTAACTAGAAAAAACCAATAAAAAAACTTCTATAAATAACAACACAAAAGGGAGGAAAATCATTCAGAATTAGGAATGAAAATTGGAGAATTGTAAACCGAATCTATGAAGGATAGGCAGCAAATAAATTTGAATTTTTAAGAGCAACAAGCAACGCATTAAAAAAGGAAACAAAGGCAGTAACTGTCTTTGTTCTTGTTCATCCAAGAAGAATTATTTTTGGAGGAATCAACAAAAAGAGGCATGTATTAAATTCTTTGGTTATTTTTTAACAGTAGCTAAATCTAGGAAATTGTGTTTGTCAAAATCAAAAATCCTAAAACTTTAATTTAGTTTTTCTAAAGTTACAAACCTTATTTCGTTGGTTTATTTTCCAAAATATATAAAATTGTTACTTTTATTTTTTCAAAACTCCAAAACCCTAATTGAACATGTTTTTCAATAAAACAAAATCATATTTTGTTACTTTCCAAAAGCCTTAAAAAGTACCTTTTCTTTTATAAACTTTAAATCGTTTGTTTATTTTCATAAAATTTCCCAAAATTATCAATTGCTTTTTCCAAATTCTAAAATTCTAAGATCACTTAAAACCCTAATTCAAAGCTTTTAAAACCCTAATTCAACTTCCAAACCTAAAATAGTAAACTCTAACCCCTTTCAAACCTTAAACCCCTACCTTTTTTAAAGTTTTAATCCTTTAAAACTTTAAAAACCATAAAACAACAAATATTTTAAATTTACACAGTAAGCTTGAAATCATCATTTAAAACCATGAATCAAAAGTATTTTAAAGTGTCTAAAACCCTAGTTTCATGATTTCACCATTCAAACCTTAATTTGTTTAATCAAAAAGTCTTACCAACCTTTTTAAAACATAAAACCTCAATCTATTTTAATTCCATAAAAAAGTCACAGTGGCCTAATTTTATGAATTCCAAAACCTTAACACATGAGATAAAGAACCCTAAATGGAAACAGTAGCTATAATTTGGATTTTTATTTACCTTATTTAATTCCACATTTGATCATGCTTTGTTTTATTTCTTATGCTTTAATTAATTTAAATTTAATGCTTGGTTTATTTAATTTATCATGGATGGATGTTTACTTTTTATTGATATTTGGTACCTTTGATGAATGATTTATTTATTATGAATGGTTATTTACTTTTATCAATTTATTTAGATTTCCAAATGTTGTAAGAGGTATGTTTCCACTTGGTGGGTACCTCATTTAAACATCATGTAATTTAATTTGCTTTTCTATTTTAGAACCTATGTAAAGGGCATGTTTCTACCTTTTGGTGGGTGTCCTATTTCGGCATGTGATGTAAGGACATGTTTCCATCCTTGGATGGGTGTCCATTTATTTGCTTTGTTTGGACATTGCTTTGATTTTAATATAATGATGCCTTCTTTTAATTATTGTGTGTAATATGGATAATGTTGTTATATTTAAGAATTTTATAATATTAAGACCTGTAAAGGAGACCGGTTCTAATGAACCGGGCGTTGTAGGGGTGCTGGGCCATTTCTCACCTTCCCCACATGTACCCAACTTTCCTAACCCATTAGGGAGTTGGGGATTCCTTAGGAATCGAGTCATCCACCCCTTTCTTTTTTCCCAGCCCGTTCGGGTGGCGACTCCATTTTCTCCGGACTTAGGTCCATATTCTCTAAGGCCCCGAGCCTAAATAGTGTCGAAGTCGCAAGAACCATTCCACCAAGAGTGGGGGCAAAAATCCCCGCTCACAGTGGCGACTCGATTGAGGATAAGAGAAGTTGATTCCGTTGGTCTTTATATTATTCTATTCTTTCTTATAATGATATTATCCATTGCATCATCTTAGATTGCATCATGTGCGTGAGTTAGGATGCCCTTGTTACCCGTGTTATGTTATGTAAGGGATACCATACTTTCACTCAAGGTATGGAGATTGAGCATAGCCTAACCACTCATAACCTCATACCGTTTGGTATATACTTGCTATGGGAACATAAGCCTTTTAACCCAAAGACTAAAGCTCATGTAATTGGCCTAGTTACTTTCCTTAGGTTTTACCCCAAATGTATGTTGTTTGACTATGGATAGTTTATCTTAGTCTAAATCATGGCTTATTTGGTCTTTTCTTTTTCTAATATGACCTAAGTATATTGTAAGCTCAAAATAAAATTTTCTTTAAAGTCCAAAAGACCAAAGCTATTTTCAAATTTTTTTCAAGTTGGTCTTTGGACATAAGACTTTTCTAAAAACAAATCAAAAATTCTTTGGCCCATGGCCCAAATACTAATCCCAAAATCCATTTTTCTAAAATCTTTTACAATGGGCTTAGAAACAAAACTATTTTCACCCAACATTTTCTTACAAAGAGCTTGCAAAAATATTTAGGTCAATTATGAAATACCAAAAATCAATTGTGGGCCCAGTTTACACTAAGAATAAATTAACCATGGGCTTGTTTTTGGCATGAACCATTAGTTACCTTTTTTTCAAGTGAGAAATCTATCTATAATAAACCTCTTAATTTTGTTTTAATCCAATATAGCATAAAAGCTACTATAGTTGGTTGAATGGATTAAAACCTAATTAATAGGAATTATCATGGATTGATTTCCATTTTCGAAAATATAACTATTGGTTGAAACGTCCGAGGGAATTATTCGAAAGCAAGATACCCCATGTTGGTATTTTGTTAACCATATACCTAGGAAAAGGGACTCGCCATTCATGTGTGGATGTTATAAGGTTGGAAGGAACGTCTTATTTATCCTTATTTATTGATTGTTTGTGCATACATGCATACATTTACATCTCATGTCATTGATCCTCTCTAGCTCACAGCCCTGGATTACGATAGTTCTAAAGCTTATAACAATTCGACCTATGTGGAGACGAAGTATCTAGCAACGACTCAATCACTTGCTCACCTAAAACAATGGAGCCCGAACAAATTCAAAGGATGGTGGATGAGGCCCTCAATGCTAAGATGGAAGAAATCAAAGAGGCCCTAGCTAAGACCATGAAGAACCAGTTGACTGCAATCTTAGAGAACCATACCGAGGCATCTACTAGCACTAAGAAATCAAAGGACAAAGGGAAGACCAAAGTTAGTGAAGTGGTTTTTGATGATGAAAAGGTGATCATTGATGATGATGATGATTGGGCTCAATACTACCAAGATGTTCAAGAGAAGAAGAAAGAGCCAAAGGTTGGTGAGAAAGCAACTATTGAAAAGACCGAGACATCCGATGTTGAAAAGATGATTGCGGATTTAGAAAAGAAATTTGAGAAGAAACTGAAAACCGAAAAGATGTCCGAGATCGATAAACTATTTGACTAGATGAAGAGGTCCCTTATAAGTTCAAGATGCCATCTTTTGCAAAGTACAATGGCACTGGAAATCCTCATCTCCATGTGAAGCAGTACATCACTGCATGCAGTTTGCCTGAGCTACTAAGGCTTAAATCCTAAGGTACTTTATGCTCTCATTGGAACCTATTGTCCAAAACTGGTTCAATACCTTGGATGATGGAACACAAAAGAGTTGGGATCTACTTTACAAAGCCTTCATCTAACAATATGGATATAATGTTGAGTTAGAAGTTATTTTAATGGAAGTGGAGTCCATAAGGCAAAGGCCAAATGAGAATTTTGTGGACTATGTGAAGCGATGGAGAAACAAGGCCGCTTTACTCAAGAAGAGGCCCAATGAATCCGATCAAATAAGGATGATTGTGAGAGGGGTGTTGCCTAATCTTCATGAGAGGATGTCTCATACACTCATCCATGATTTCAAAGACCTTCTCCAAGACAGTTTGCAAATTGAAGAATGGGAAAGGGAGAAAAACCATTTTGCAACAAAAAGGAACGAGAAAGGGAGCTATCAACCTGGTACCCAAAGCATGCAAAAGGCCGTCGATGTTAATGCAACTAACCAATGAACAAGGAGACAATTTTTGGAATTGGGAAAACCGATGTCTTGGGTTCTCAACAAGCTTCAAAGAAAAGGATTGCTACAACCCTTAAATCCTCATCCTTTGCCCACCTAATTTTGACACCAAAGCATTTTGTCAATTTCACCAAATGCAAGGACATGACACGGATAGATGTGTGAGGTTGAGACATAAGATTCAAAATCTAATTGATAATGGGAATCTACCCGAGCCCAACAAGCCAAACGCCAAAGACAACCCATTGCCAAAATTCAATAGGGTACCACCACCGGCAACCTTCATGATTAGAGGAGGTTTGCATGAGGACTTTGTCATGTCTTCTTTTCAAGATGTGGATGAAAAAGCAACCAAAGAAGAAGAGGCATTTGTCAAAATTGAACAAGCTATGATGGGTGGAGAAGTAACAATTTGTGTTGTCAATGGGTTTTGGGATTCAAGTGATAGTGATGATGACATTGCATCCAAGAAGGAAGAGTGGACTTGGTCCGAGCTCGAAGAAGATGAGGTGATGAATACTAGATCCGGTAAGCCTTACGCAAGGCCACCACCTAAGGAGATAGAAACTAATAAGGGGAAGGAAGTCAAAATAGAAGAAGATGATGCTATGCTCAAACAATTGAAAAGAACCCAAGCAAGTGTTAGCATTTGGGACTTGTTAGCTACTTCTAAAAAGCACCGAGAAACTATGGCCAAAGCATTAGCTAGCATGCCAATTTCTACCTCCACAACACCGGAGGAGTTGATCAACTTCATAAAAATTGGGGAAGTAATGAAATGTGAAGAGGTACAAGAAAAGAGTGAAGTTAATATGGGAGCAGTTTCTTTTTCGGATGCGGACTTACCGGAGGAGGGGAGAGACCACATCCGCCCTCTCTTTATCAAAATAGAAGTTAAGGGGAAGAAGGCTCCTTGTGTAATGGTTGATGATGGGTTTGCCATAAATGTTTGTCCTCTTAAGATATTACCAAAGCTAGCCATGTCAACAAGAGATTTAATCCCGACCGAGGTAACGATTCGTGCTTATGACAACACTAAGAGGCATGCCGAAGGGACTTTCAAAATGGCTGTCAAGGTTGGTCCAATTGAATCTATTATTGAGTTTGCTATTTTAGACATACCAGTTACCTTCGCCTTGCTCTTGGGGCAACCATGGTTTCACCCTCTTGGTGGAGTTCCTTCCACCCTTCATCAAAAGATCAAATTCCCCAATGGAAATGAGACAGTGGTCATTGAAGCTAAAGATAATAAGATTGTTAATGCTCTAATGGTTGAGAGGCCTCTCAATGGTTTTCAAGTGGCTGCAACTTCTAATGATGAAGCAGTGGACTCTAAAGTCTTGAATATGATGAAGAACATGAACTACCTTCCCGGAGCTGGTCTTGGAAAGGGTAATGTCGGTTTAACAAAGTTACCAAATTTTAAAACTCAAACTTCCAAGAAAGGGTTGAGATATGATGAAGACAACGATGTCCAGCCAAAGAAGAGTGATAAAATGAGCTTCCCACCACTTGAAGAGATCTTTGTCAAAGCTCCAGATATGGGACCACTCCAAGGAAGGCCTGAGCCAATCATGTTCATGGGTAAGTTAATCCCAGGTTTTGAAATTTTTGCAGATGTTGCCGAGATAGTGGAGCAAATGAAGAAAGAGCTCACCCTGTCAACCAACAAAGAATCCAATCCAAGAGAGAAGAATGAAGCCGCCATAAAAGCCGAGAAGACTCCGGAGGAGATTGCCACCCTGGTTGAAGAAAAGTTTGAAGACATCCTACTTTATGATTCTGAGAACAATGATTTTGATTTTGATTTTAATTTGTCTACTTTGTATGAGGATGATGATGTTTTGTAATATCCTCATTTATGCCCTAGAAGTTTTGCATATTGTTGTTGTTGTTATTGTTGTTGTTATTGTTATATATTGGATTGAATGTATATGATGGGATAAGAAAAGAAATTGGGAGGAGAATGCTTGTGTATATGTGTATTGGGAAAGATTTAGGGTTTAGAGAGAATGGTATATGTTGTGTATATGATGATATATATAACATATAAATTGGTCAAATGAAGAGTCAAAGTGTTGGTTAAGTGGAAGAAGATATTTTTGTGTTAAGTGTGTAATTACATATAAGGGCTTAGATAAGACAAAAAGTTAGTTATATGATGGAGGGCATTTTGGTATTTACTTGGATAAGAATACTTGGTGGAGATTAAAAGCAAAAAAATTGACTTTGTGTCTTCATCATTTTCTTCTTTCTTCATGAAGTGGCCGGCTCTCCATTAACTAAAGGGAAAGATAAGTGTTCTTGATGCTAGAAGTGAATTGAAGAAGTAATCCAAGGTTTTGACAAAGGATTGGTGGAAATTCTTCTTCTAAAGTAAGTATTCTCTTGTTTTCTTTGTTTATTTGGAAGTTTTGTTGGAAGTGAATAAGGGTTTGGTGATTTTGTGATTTGGTGGGTTTGAGATGTGTTGTGTTGTGTTTTCAAGTGTTTAATTGGTTTTAAGTTATGAGTTTAATTTAAGGTAAGTTTTCTCTTGTTACCCTTGTTATTTTGAAGTTATGCTTGAGTTGAGTTGTGGTTTGATGATGATATGATTCAATTGCTTATGGTGTGATTTTAAGTATTGATATTGTTTGATAGATGAGAAGTTGAACAGGTGAAGGTGTTGGAAGTAATTGTGTTGAGTTTGAGTTAGGGTTTTGAATTGGTAAGAGTTGTTTATGTTATTTTTGATTGATTATTTTTGTTGATCTTTGTGTTGGTTGTAATTGTGTTGTGGTATCAAAAATGTTATTAATGTGTTTGGAAGATGTAAATAAGTGTTGAGGATGTTGATTGTGTCAATTTGAATGAGGTTATGTTGTGTATAATGTGTTTGAAGTTAAACAAAATAAAGTTTGTTAAATTTAGGGTTTATGCATGAGACACGTAATTTGGGACGGTCGCTATTATTGAAGTGCGGTCGCGACTTAGACCGAACTTCTGACCGCGAAACCTACTGTGATAAGGTTTCATCTTTGATTGTGAAGTGCGGTCGCGACTTAGACCGAACTTCTGACCGCGAAACCTACTGTGTTAAAGTTTCATCTTTTGATTGTGGAGGACGGTCGCGACTTAGCCTGGTGCGACCGCTATAATCGTTCTGTTCTGTTTTATTTGAAGTAAGTAAAGGATGTAAAGCATGTTGCTTATATGATAATGTAATGTGACTTGTGATTGATTATGATGATTTAAATGATATATGAGGCCATTGTGATTGGCTATGAGGATTGTAATGAAATAAGACATGATATGAGACAATGCCATTGTGTTTGGCTATGATGAATGATGCTATATGAGATATAATGTGATTCAATGGAGATAAATGAGACATGTTTGCCTAAATGATAATGAGAATTGAGAATGAAATCTAAATGAATTGTGTGGCTAATGTGTTATTCCATTTTCAGAGTTTGTTGTTGGTGGCATGCCTAATAAGTGTAACAATCTCTTGAAGTTAGGTTGGATTGTATCCTTGAAGCCTAATTGAGATGTTACAACCCTTGAAGCTAGGTTGGGTTGGTTCTTGAAGCCAAGTTGGGTTGAAGCTTAGCATGCTTTGCTCCCCTTGAAGCTTGGTTGAACCTAATCCTTGAAGCCTAGTTGGGTATATGATATTGATAAATGTGATAACAAACCAAAGCATTAACTCTGAAAATTGAATTGCATATTAGTGTGTCTTGGGCCCATGCTTGTCTTTGTTTAGTGTTGGTTATGGATTGTTTAATGATTAGTTAATGAATTATGAGAAAAGATATTGAAATGTGATATGCATATATTTATATGTTGAATTATGAAATGTAAAGGTATGATGTTAGCTTTGCATATAAATGGTTACATGTATAATATGAATTGAGAATTGACATTGTATTGTATTAAAGCATACCAATAGCATGTTTTATCTTACTAAGCCGTTGGCTTAGCGCGATAGTGTTTAATCGCGCAGGTAATAGAGTTGATAGAGTTGAACCCGGTAGTTCTTCAAGACCAAGGGAGAGTAGACCTTGAGGAACCCATTTTTGGGAACTTAAAGATCAAAGCAGACTTGCCAATCATGTATACTTCTTTATATTTTGTAAAGAAATGTTTAATGTGTAAATATGTAATTATTTTATAACTTCCGCTGTGTAATATTTATATATATATATATACATAACTAATATGTTTTGTTTTATAAGTAAATGATCTATTTTTCTATAATGTATGATGATAAGGGTATTGTATCAAGTTTTAAAGTGTTCTAAACGTTAAGAGAAATGTAGCATTCCTATGTTTGGTGCACATATGCTGCATTGTTGTGGTTGTGGTGTGTGTGTGTGCATTGGATATGGGGGTGTTACAATTGTTTTGGTATCAGAGCCTAGGTTTGAGATTCTCAACCTAGGTAAAATGTAAGAAAAAGAATATTTTTACTTAAAAAGTAAATTTTTGAATAACATACATATTTATGATTGGCAGTCTTTGATCTTTAATAAGATTTAATCTGCTGTGTTTGTAGATATAGGTAGTAATGGATCCCCACTCACGGCAATCAATTGAGGGAAGTGCGGAGAGTGTTGCTCCTGAGGAGGGAGCTAGGATTGATAGTGTTGAGGAGGCACCTGCTTCGGTGTTGGGTAGACCAGTTGGTGAGGATGTTCCGCCAGCTTGGTTCAGGAATATGATGGAAGTTATGAGACCAGCACCTGTGCAACCAGTGCCACCACCCCCTCAGCCTTCAGTATCAGTGAGGCACTATGATAAACTAAGGAAGTATGGAGCGGAGGATTTCCTTGGTACTACTGACCCAGCTGTAGCAGAGCATTGGCTTGACAAAGTTCAGAGGATTTTTATTCAGTTGCAAGCCACCCCTGAGGAAAAGTTTGACTATGCAAGATCTTTGCTACAAAAGGATGCATATAGTTGGTGGAAGATAGTGCCCCATTCTATGGATGATCCACCAACTTTGTCATATGCTGACTTTCTGAGAGAATTTGAATTGAAGTATACTCCAAGGGAGTATAAGGATGGGAAGAAAAGAGAGTTTTTAGATTTGAAGCAGGATCACCGGACCGTGACGGAGTATGAGGTTGAATTTATCCGGTTGAGTGAATATGCTGGGGGTATTATAGTTGATGAGATAGATAGATGCAGGAGGTTTGAGGAGGGATTGCGGCCTTCTCTTATGTGTCATGTGGCTGGTTCAAGATATATTGATTTTTCCCAGCTTGTGGCAGCAGCTCGTAGTGTGGAGAGAGCTCAGGTTATTGCAGCTGCTTCAGAGGAAGAGACTAGAGTTAGGAGGCCCCAGTTCGAGGCAGGGTCTTCTTTTGCGAAGAGGGGTAGAGGAAGTTTTGTTCCTCGGAGTAGTAGAAGCCAGAGACCAGTGGGTAGGTCAGTGCAGTCACAGAGACAGAGATTTAGACCTGCAGCTTCAGTGGCGAGTGCTCCAACCCCTAGGGTTCAGAGATCCACCTTACCCATCTGCATCCATTGTGGTAGGCCGCATGGTGGTCCTTGTTGGAAGGCTGGTGTTGCAGGGGTATGCTTCAGGTGTGGATCACCTGATCACTTTGTGAGAGATTGCCCTGAGAGGCAAGAGCAGGTGTCAGTTGATACTGCAGCTTCTCGGCCCAGTGTGAGGGGAGGTCGAGGAAGCAGGGGCTTTGGCAGAGGAGGCAGAGTTGGGTTCAGTTCCAGAGGAGGTTCTGCATCCAGAGAGAATAGACCAGAGGAGGTTGGTTCTTCCCAGAGGATGTATGTTATGCAGAGGCAGCCAGATGCATCGGCAATCATAGCTGGTACTTTTTCTTTATTTGATACTTCAGTACTTGCTTTGATAGATCCAGGTTCCACCCATTCTTATATTAGTGCATCTATTTTGCCTGTTTTTGATGTGCATGCTGAGTCCCTAGGATTTGATGTGTTAGTGACAAATCCGTTAGGGCATAGTGTGGTTGTGAGTAAGGTGCACCGAAATAGTGCAGTGAGGGTGCAAGGTGAGGAGTTCCTTGGAGACTTGATTGAGATGCCATTTAAGGAATATGATGTGATCTTAGGAATGGATTGGCTATCTCGACATGGAGCTGTGGTGGATTGTAAAAAGAAAATTGTTTCTTTGAGGACTGTTGATGGTAGAGAAGTGTTAGTATCTAATGAGCAGGAACAGCTAGCCTCCCTATTTGTTTCAGCTGTTGCAGTTAGGAGATTGATTAGAAAGGGGTGTGAAGCCTATCTTGCTCATGTGGTGGATACTAGAGTGAAGGGTTCTCCCATTGATAGCATTGCCACAGTTGCTGAATTTCCGGATGTTTTTCCAGATGAGTTGCCAGGATTGCCTCCTGAGAGAGAGGTGGAGTTCGGTATCGAATTGTTGCCTGGTACCACTCCTATCTCGATTACTCCTTACAGAATGGCACCAGCAGAATTAAGGGAGTTGAAAGTACAATTACAGGAGTTAGTGGACAAAGGATTTATTCGCCCCAGTGTTTCTCCTTGGGGAGCTCCTGTGCTATTTGTGAAGAAGAAAGATGGTACCTTGAGGTTGTGTATCGATTATAGGCAATTGAATAAGGTGACTATTAAAAATAAATATCCTTTGCCTAGAATTGATGATCTCTTTGATCAGTTAAAGGGTGCAGCTGTGTTTTCTAAAATTGATTTGAGATCTGGGTACCATCAGCTAAGAGTCAGAGCTGAGGATGTTCCGAAGACAGCTTTTCGGACCAGGTATGGGCATTATGAGTTTTTAGTTATGCCTTTTGGTCTGACGAATGCACCTGCAGCTTTTATGGATTTAATGAATAGGGTGTTTAGACCCTATCTGGATCAGTTTGTAGTGGTCTTCATCGATGACATTCTGGTGTATTCGCAGAATGAAGAGGAACATGATATGCATCTGCGGATTGTGTTGCAGACTTTGAGAGAGAAGCAGTTGTTTGCCAAATTATCGAAGTGTGAGTTCTGGTTGAATCAAGTAGCTTTTCTTGGACACATTGTTTCAGCAGAAGGCATTAGAGTTGATCCGAGTAAAGTTGAAGCTATATTGAATTGGAGTCCACCCAAGTCTGTGACAGAGATTAGAAGTTTTCTGGGTTTGGCAGGCTATTACCGGCGGTTTGTGAAAGGGTTTTCTTTGATAGCTACTCCACTCACCAGATTGCTTCGTAAGGGAGTGAGGTTTTTGTGGACGGATCAGTGTCAGGCGAGCTTTGAGCAGTTGAGAGATATGTTAACTCAAGCGCCTGTTCTTACTTTACCTGTTGAAGGCAGACCATATGTGATTTTCAGTGATGCTTCACATAGAGGTTTGGGGTGTGTATTGATGCAGGAAGGAAAAGTTATAGCTTATGCATCTCGACAGTTAAAACCGCATGAGCTTAACTATCCAACCCATGATTTGGAATTGGCTGCCATTGTATTTGCATTGAAAATTTGGCGTCACTATCTATTTGGGGAGAAATGTTTCATCTACACTGATCACAAGAGTTTGAAGTATTTGGGTGTCCAGAAAGAGCTCAATCTTCGTCAGAGGAGATGGTTAGAATTGATTAAAGACTACGACTGCTTGATTGATTATCATCCAGGTAAAGCAAATGTTGTTGCTGATGCCTTGAGTCGGAAGTCTGTAGCTGGTTTAACTGTGTATTCGCTCTCGTTGCTAGTTGAGTTGAGAGCATTGCATGTCAATTTTGTACCTTGTGATGATGGTGCATTGTTGGCACAGTTGCAATTGAAGCCAGTTTTGCTAGATCAGATTAAAGAGGCTCAGATGACGGATATGAAGATTCAGAAGATTATTTCAGATTGCAAAAATGGAAAATCTAGAGATTTTGTTGTGAAAAGTGATGGGAGTCTCTGGTTCAAGAGCAGATTGTGTGTACCCGATGATGCTGTTTTGAAAAAGGTCATTTTGGAAGAAGCTCATCAGTCGATGTTTGCTATGCATCCGGGTAATACGAAGATGTATCATGATTTGAGACAGCATTATTGGTGGATTGGGTTGAAAAGAGACATTGCTGAGTTTGTATCGAAATGTCTCACTTGTCAGAAGGTTAAAGCAGAGCACCAAGTTCCAACCGGGTTGTTGCAACCGTTGTCAGTGCCAGAATGGAAGTGGGATAGAGTGACGATCGATTTTGTGTCTGGTTTGCCATTGACACAAAAGAAGCATGATGCCATATGGGTGATTGTGGATAGATTGACTAAGACAGCTCATTTCCTTCCAGTGCGGATGGATTACTCTTTGGAGAGGTTGGCTGAGCTGTATATCCATGAGATTGTAAAGTTGCATGGTGTTCCAACTTCTTTAGTGTCTGATAGAGACCCCAGGTTTACTTCAAGGTTTTGGAAGAGTTTGCATAGTGCTTTGGGTTCTCGACTACACTTCAGTACTGCTTTCCATCCTCAGACAGATGGGCAGTCAGAGAGGGTGATACAGATTATTGAAGACATGTTAAGGAGCTGTGTCATCGATTTCTCTGGAAGTTGGGACAGATTTTTACCGCTTGTGGAGTTTGCTTACAACAACAGTCACCAATCCAGCATTGGTATGGCACCATTTGAAGCATTGTATGGTAGACGGTGCAGGACACCTCTTTGTTGGAATGAACTTGGTGAAGGTAAAATAATTGGCCCTGATTTGATTCAAGAAACGGAAGAGAAAGTAAAGTTGATTCGAGGCAGATTAAAAGCAGCTTCAGACCGACAGAAGTCTTATGCAGATCTGAAAAGGAGAGACATAGAGTTTAATGTTGGAGATAAGGTATTTTTGAAAGTATCTCCTTGGAAGAAGATTTTGAGGTTCGGTCGGAAAGGGAAATTGAGTCCTCGTTTCATTGGGCCGTATGAAGTGTTAGAAAGAGTTGGGCCAGTGGCATATCGACTTGCTTTGCCACCTGAGTTGGATCGTATTCATAATGTGTTTCACGTTTCTATGTTGAGGAGATATAGGTCGGATCCATCTCATGTGTTGCCATTTGAATCTATTGAAGTGAGCCCAGATTTGACTTTTGAAGAGGAACCAGTTGCTATCTTGGCACGAGAAGTGAAAGAGTTGAGGAACAAGAGTGTACCATTGGTGAAAGTGCTATGGAAGAATCATGGAAAAGAAGAAGCAACTTGGGAAAGTGAGCAACTTATGCAAGAACAGTACCCGCAATTGTTTCAGTTTTGATATCAGGTAATTTCGAGGACGAAATTTCTTTTTAGAGGGGGAGAATTGTAATATCCTCATTTATGCCCTAGAAGTTTTGCATATTGTTGTTGTTGTTATTGTTGTTGTTATTGTTATATATTGGATTGAATGTATATGATGGGATAAGAAAAGAAATTGGGAGGAGAATGCTTGTGTATATGTGTATTGGGAAAGATTTAGGGTTTAGAGAGAATGGTATATGTTGTGTATATGATGATATATATAACATATAAATTGGTCAAATGAAGAGTCAAAGTGTTGGTTAAGTGGAAGAAGATATTTTTGTGTTAAGTGTGTAATTACATATAAGGGCTTAGATAAGACAAAAAGTTAGTTATATGATGGAGGGCATTTTGGTATTTACTTGGATAAGAATACTTGGTGGAGATTAAAAGCAAAAAAATTGACTTTGTGTCTTCATCATTTTCTTCTTTCTTCATGAAGTGGCCGGCTCTCCATTAACTAAAGGGAAAGATAAGTGTTCTTGATGCTAGAAGTGAATTGAAGAAGTAATCCAAGGTTTTGACAAAGGATTGGTGGAAATTCTTCTTCTAAAGTAAGTATTCTCTTGTTTTCTTTGTTTATTTGGAAGTTTTGTTGGAAGTGAATAAGGGTTTGGTGATTTTGTGATTTGGTGGGTTTGAGATGTGTTGTGTTGTGTTTTCAAGTGTTTAATTGGTTTTAAGTTATGAGTTTAATTTAAGGTAAGTTTTCTCTTGTTACCCTTGTTATTTTGAAGTTATGCTTGAGTTGAGTTGTGGTTTGATGATGATATGATTCAATTGCTTATGGTGTGATTTTAAGTATTGATATTGTTTGATAGATGAGAAGTTGAACAGGTGAAGGTGTTGGAAGTAATTGTGTTGAGTTTGAGTTAGGGTTTTGAATTGGTAAGAGTTGTTTATGTTATTTTTGATTGATTATTTTTGTTGATCTTTGTGTTGGTTGTAATTGTGTTGTGGTATCAAAAATGTTATTAATGTGTTTGGAAGATGTAAATAAGTGTTGAGGATGTTGTGTATAATGTGTTTGAAGTTAAACAAAATAAAGTTTGTTAAATTTAGGGTTTATGCATGAGACACGTAATTTGGGACGGTCGCTATTATTGAAGTGCGGTCGCGACTTAGACCGAACTTCTGACCGCGAAACCTACTGTGATAAGGTTTCATCTTTGATTGTGAAGTGCGGTCGCGACTTAGACCGAACTTCTGACCGCGAAACCTACTGTGTTAAAGTTTCATCTTTTGATTGTGGAGGACGGTCGCGACTTAGCCTGGTGCGACCGCTATAATCGTTCTGTTCTGTTTTATTTGAAGTAAGTAAAGGATGTAAAGCATGTTGCTTATATGATAATGTAATGTGACTTGTGATTGATTATGATGATTTAAATGATATATGAGGCCATTGTGATTGGCTATGAGGATTGTAATGAAATAAGACATGATATGAGACAATGCCATTGTGTTTGGCTATGATGAATGATGCTATATGAGATATAATGTGATTCAATGGAGATAAATGAGACATGTTTGCCTAAATGATAATGAGAATTGAGAATGAAATCTAAATGAATTGTGTGGCTAATGTGTTATTCCATTTTCAGAGTTTGTTGTTGGTGGCATGCCTAATAAGTGTAACAATCTCTTGAAGTTAGGTTGGATTGTATCCTTGAAGCCTAATTGAGATGTTACAACCCTTGAAGCTAGGTTGGGTTGGTTCTTGAAGCCAAGTTGGGTTGAAGCTTAGCATGCTTTGCTCCCCTTGAAGCTTGGTTGAACCTAATCCTTGAAGCCTAGTTGGGTATATGATATTGATAAATGTGATAACAAACCAAAGCATTAACTCTGAAAATTGAATTGCATATTAGTGTGTCTTGGGCCCATGCTTGTCTTTGTTTAGTGTTGGTTATGGATTGTTTAATGATTAGTTAATGAATTATGAGAAAAGATATTGAAATGTGATATGCATATATTTATATGTTGAATTATGAAATGTAAAGGTATGATGTTAGCTTTGCATATAAATGGTTACATGTATAATATGAATTGAGAATTGACATTGTATTGTATTAAAGCATACCAATAGCATGTTTTATCTTACTAAGCCGTTGGCTTAGCGCGATAGTGTTTAATCGCGCAGGTAATAGAGTTGATAGAGTTGAACCCGGTAGTTCTTCAAGACCAAGGGAGAGTAGACCTTGAGGAACCCATTTTTGGGAACTTAAAGATCAAAGCAGACTTGCCAATCATGTATACTTCTTTATATTTTGTAAAGAAATGTTTAATGTGTA
The DNA here is from genome assembly GCA_947685225.1 of Garcia nutans. Lineage (NCBI taxonomy): Eukaryota > Viridiplantae > Streptophyta > Magnoliopsida > Malpighiales > Euphorbiaceae > Garcia > Garcia nutans. Next base: position 26,040,404 of record CANTUV010000009.1, on the reverse strand, counting down.
AATATGTAATTATTTTATAACTTCCGCTTTGTAATATTTATATATATATATATATATATACATAACTAATATGTTTTGTTTTATAAGTAAATGATCTATTTTTCTATAATGTATGATGATAAGGGTATTGTATCAAGTTTTAAAGTGTTCTAAACGTTAAGAGAAATGTAGCATTCCTATGTTTGGTGCACATATGCTGCATTGTTGTGGTTGTGGTGTGTGTGTGTGCATTGGATATGGGGGTGTTACATGTTTTCTTTTTCGAAATGAATGCAATAAAGTCTAATTTTGCTTACTTGTGTGATGTTTCTCCTGATGGTTGCATACATTCAAATAGCAATTATGTTTTATTAGTTTTTGTCATAGAATTGTATCTTATTTATTATGATGATTATTGTTTTCTTCAGGTATTTTGGTAGTTTTAATCTGTTTATTTAGTAATTTCATAAATTTTGGTAGTTTTAATTTATTTCAGTGTTTATGTCATTTTTGTCCTAGTTTTTAGTATGGTGTTTATATGTTGTTGGTTAATGTTTTATTTGATTCTTATTTAAAGATTGTTTAAGTGTTTGTTTTAGATTAATATGCAAAATATTTCCTTGGAAGAAAGATTAGCATGAAGCAGTGTCTCATCTTAAGGGCAAAACCAAGGAACCAAGAGAGGAAGGAAAATTTGGGCAGTAACTGACACACTTAGGTGACATGCCCAAGCTATTGGCCATGTCAGCTTGGCCGTGTCCCACACTTAGCCAAGGAAGAAAACCAAAGATAGAAGAGAGAAGAATGAAGAGATCAGTAGGTGTCACATGACAAGGCCAGGAGCTTGGCCGTGTCACATGACATTCCAAAGAAGAAAAGATGAAGGATTACACAGAAGCAGACACATTCAGTAGACATGGCCAAGCCACTGGCAATGTCACATGACACGGCCACCAGCTTGGCCGTGTCACTCCATAGACTAAAGGGAGAAAGAAAATGCAGATTTTGAGTGAGGTTTCATATAAATAAGAGGATTAGGGTTTTTGACAGTTTTTTTAGCCATCAAACATAAACTTTTGAGTTTCCATTTGTTTTCTTGGAGAATTTTGATTACACTTTGATGCAAACAGTCTAGATTAAATTTGTTTTAGCCACTGCAACATTCTTCTAGCAAGGATCTGAACAAGAGATTCTTCAGAAGCTAAGAAAGTTTGTAATTTGGTTTTGTTCTCAAACTTTATCTCTTAAGTTTCATTGGAATTGTATTCATGAATTCTATTATGTCTAAATTGATTTCTTTGAATTTTAATGAGATGAATCTATTTGATAGCATTATTATGAATTAATTTGATCTAGTCTAGGGTTTGTATGGATCTACTATGATTGTATGAATTAGTTATTGCTCTTAATTGAATTATTTCTCTAGCCTTAATTGAATGGATTACTGTTAATATATAATTGATTGGCCACCAATTATGTGTTTTAGGTATTAGATGAAGAATTGAGAAATGAAGTCTAATGCTGGAACAATTCAATTAGGGACTTAGGTGAATTAGAAATATAACCTAAGAAAAGGATCATTTCAATTGTAACTAGATTATTTGAAAGAGGTTTGAATGCGAGAGCTTATTTCCTTGATTAAATTAATTAAGTTGCTTGAAATCTATCTTTGAAATTAAATTGGTTGAGAGGAATTCATACATATAAGTTAGTAGAAAAGTGCAAACCCTAGACCTTTCTATTAAGTGAATCAATATATCAGTTCAGTTTACTTTTATTGTTTTAAACTCCATTTGATCTATCTTCATTAGTTGTTAGCAATTTAAATTTATTATAATTTGTTATTTGCAACCTGATAATCAATTAGCTTATCTAGCTTCCTTGTGAGACGACCTTGAGGTGTTCACCAAGATACTACAGCAGCCTCATATACTTGCGAGTGTAGTTCTAGTAGTGTTAATTAGAGCGCAACAAGTTTTTGGCGCCGTTGCCGGGGAAGCTAATTGGTGTAATTGTTTATTAGTCATAGATATTTTAAATTATTTTTCATTGTTTACTTTTGATTTTATTTGTCTTTTGCTTTTAATAATTCTTTTGTTCCAGAAATTTTGTTTATGCAAGGCAGGAGATCACTCGGAGGAGAACTATACCCAGTTATTCCAGAAATTTAAAGAGTGAAAAGGAGCAGAGAAGAGTTTGAACTATATACCAAATTTGATACAGAGGAGGACACTTCTGATTTTGAGTCAGATACTGCACAATCTACTAATATGGGAGACGAAAGGCAAAGAACTATGAGGGATTTTGCTAGACCTGTCATTGGAACTTCCACCTCTTGTATAAGATTGACAGATGCAGCAAGAAATTATGAGTTGAAGAACATCCATTACAGCACGCTGCCATCATTCTATGGAGTTCCAAATGAAGATCCTTTGAACTTTATCCGGGATTTCTACTCCACCCTCAACACATTTCCATTAGGAGGACTAACAGAAGATCAGTTGAGGATGAGGTGTTTTTCATATACATTGAAGGATAGGGCAAAAAGCTGGCTTATGATGTTGCCTGAAATGTAACACCCCGATACCTTATATAAGTACTATACATATACTTAGTATACATACGGTAAGTATATAAAGTATAAGGATGTCACTTCATTATTTTTTTAAAAACCTATAAAAGAAATTCCAAAACATAATACATTAATTTAAATAACATTTACCACATTATTATTTTTATCAAAAACTTCATTTATACATATAATTACTTTCTCGACATAAATACATCAATATAAAAGTCATACATGTATGCATTACCCTCTAGTTGGTCTCGACAAACTTATACTCTTCTTGTGGCATAACGAAAGACTTCAAATCTTCCACCTATTTACCTGCGAGAATACACACCCGCGCTAAGCCCGAGAGCTTAGTAGACCAAATATAAAATACAACATATAATATAGAAGTATTAGCATATAATGATATATCAATTCAATGTATAATTAATTCTTATCATATTTTCTTTTCTTTTTAATTGCATCTTTTATATATCCTAGCTAATTCCATATATGATGTATATATATATACATAATATCATCACTAACTCCAAACCATCACCAATACTCAAAATCAATATATTAATATACCCACATTATATATATCATTCCAATCATGAATCACATTTCAAATGCTCACAATAATATTGCAATACACACATTACATATCATATCAATTATGAATCACATTCCCAATGCTCACAATAATATTGCAACACACATATTACATATCATATCAATTATGAATTACATTTCCAATGCTCACAATAATATTGCAATACACACATTACATATCATATCAATTATGAATCCACCATAAATCTCATTTATTTCAACACTTGTATTTCACATTGGCAACAAAGACAGACTCGGGCCCAAAACACTAATATGCCATTCGACTTTCAGAGTTAATGCTTTGGTTTAATTATCACATTTATCATTATCCCAACTAGGCTTCAAGGATTAGGTTCAACCAAGCTTCAAGGGGAACAAAGCATGCTAAGTATCAACCCAACTTGGCTTCAAGAACCAATCCAACCTAGCTTCAAGGGTTGTAACATCTCAATTAGGCTTCAAGGACTAGATCCAACCAAGCTTCAAGGGGAGTAAAACATGTTAAACTTCAACCCAACTTGGCTTCAAGGATTAAGCCCAACCTAACTTCAAGAGATTGTTACCATTAGGCATGCCACCAACAACAAAACTCTGAAAATGAATAACATATTAGACACACAATTCATTCATTATTTCATTATCAATTTCATTCTCATTCACATCATCATTTACATCATCATAGCCAACCACAATGGCATCATTTAGGCAAACATGCCTCACATATCTCAATTGAATTGTCATAGCCAATCACAATGGCTTCACAACATATCATATCTTAATCCATATGATACATATAGCATCATTGATATAACAATTTCAAAGTATATCATTCATATAATACATTGCCATACACAAGATTCACAAGGCATATAACATCACATTTCCTCATTTCTCCAAACACATTAACACCATTCATTACTAGAGCATTTATCATAACAAATTGCACATACCTTAAGAATGATCCTCATTCCTTCCTACCTTTCCCATTTCATATTTCATCCAAATGTGTTAAGGTTCAAAGACATATAAGGATATACAATCAAATAGGGTTTATCCTTACCTTTTTAATGATCTTCACATCCTTCTCATCATTCAATCATCACCTTAATCCAATTATATTAACAAAATAATAAATCACTTAACACATTTGCAAACAAATGTGTTAAGCCTCAAATCATGTAAATAAATACAATCATATGTATTGGTACTTACCTCAAGAACTATTCCCATCCATCTATACATTTCCTCTTCCAAGAATTCTCCACATTAGGTTCATGCAACACAATCTCTTTAAACCTAATCCAAAGATCATTATTCATAGGTTTAGAATCACCCACATACATTTGTTTAGGTCATTCTTTGATTACAAAGTATTTAGAGTGTATATAAAATGTTTAGGAGCAAATGACTTTTGAAGAATCAAACAATGCATGAAGAACCAAAAACCATCACAGTAGCAGACACACCCAAGGGACACGGCCAAGCTTGTGGCCGTGTCTCTCAAAATCAAAACTTCCCGAGGAAGACACGGGCAAGGACACGGCCGTGTCTCACAATATAAATCAGGCAGTAGCAAACACGGTCAAGGGACACGGCCAAGCCAGTGGCCGTGTCACCCCAAAACCTATCCAACACGGCCAAAATCCCTCCAACTTGGCCGTGTCACCCAAATTTCTCAAGTCTTGGCCGTGTCTCTCATTAATTCTGGCCGTGTCACTCAAGAACACAACCCTAATCAAAACCAACACTCTTCCAAATGCATTTTCTCTCCCTTAGCACAACAATAACTTCATTCAATTGGTTCTAATCAATGTTATCAACACATATCTTACATATTCATCACATTAACCACCTAAACAACACATAAACATTACATTAAAACATTCACCAATACCAAACCCTAAAACCAACTTCCCACTTGATCTTCCACAATCAACCTTCACATATCTTACCATATTCACAACCAAATTAATACCAATTCAATCTTTTAATCTCACAATCAATTTAAACACTTATAAACACATATCAAACACACCAAATCATCACATCAACATATCACAATTCATCTTAGACACAACTTCAAATTTAACAAAGGTAAACAAAAGAGTACTTACCAAATAATGAAATTCCTTGAAATTTCAACTTGATTACTTGAAATCTCTATCAACCTTTGAGCTAAGAACTTCAAAACCTTGCTTTGCTCTTTTGCTTTCCCTTATTTTTGGTGAGCCGGCCAACACAATGAAGAAGAAGAAGAAATGATGATGAAAACACAAAGTCAAGCACTCATTAAATACTCATCCAAAAGAAAGTTACTATAATACCCTCATACACATTTTAATTCTCTTTATAATTTCTTGCCCATTTTGGTAATTTCACACTTAACAATCTAAATATCTTCTTCCCTTGACTAAGCACTTTGACTTGAATATATGTTATATATATTGCCATATACCCAACATATACACTTTCTCCATACATTGCTTTCTTTCCAAACAACACATAACCATTCTCTCTCAAATTCTTTTAACATTCAAATAAACCATACTCAAATACACCACTTATCAAATACACATTCAAGTCAATAATAACAATATTATCACAACTTCTAAGGCACACTTTGGGATATTACATGAAAATTCTTTGACAACTTGGGAGCAAGTATATAACAAGTTTATGGGCAAATTTTACTCACATCAGAAGACAGCTGAATTGAGAGGGAAAATAGCTACATTCTCTCAATTTGAAGGAGAGCCATTTCATGAGGCTTGGGACAAGTTTAAGATGTTATTGATCCAGTGTCCACACCATCACTACCCACTTCAACTTCTGAATTAGTTTTTCTACGATGATCTAACCCAGCAATTTCAGAATACTGTTGATAACGCAGCTGGGAGAGCTATGGGAGAAAAGACAGCAGATGAAACTTATGAAATCTTTGAAATATTGGGAGCTAATTCTCGACAGAAAAGTGTAAGAGGAAGAAGTAAAGGGGTGAATCAATTAGAAGCCAACAGTGAGATGGTCAATCAGATAGCTGAATTGACAAGGCAAGTGTAGATGTTGAACATGAAGAACAATACTTCTTCATCCACTCAAGAAGTGTGTGGAATTTGTGGAACTTTCGGGCATGGAGCAAATATATGCCCCTCCGCATATGAGTCTTATGGAAATGAAGCTGAGCAAGTTAATGCTATGGGGGGATATCAACCAAGGGCCCAAAATGATCCGTACTCAAATACTTACGATCCTAGTTGGCGGAATCATCCAAATTTTTCCTGGGCAACAAATAACTCTCAACAACCTTTCCATTTGCTTTAGAGACAAAACCAACCGCAGGGTCAATCTTCAAATCAAGGGCAGCCTAAGAGAGAGAGTTTGGAGGATAGTTTACAGGCTTTTATCCAAGTCAGTGCTAAGAATCAAGAGATGAATAACAAAAGGCTGGATTCATTAGAAGCATCTTTTAAGAAAGTGGAGACTCAAGTGGGACAACTTGCACAACAGATGCATATTCAACAAAAAGGGAAATTTCCAAGTCAACCTGAGCAGGCACAATCAGTGACTATTCTTAGAAGTGGCAAGGTAATAAACAATAATGTTGAAAACAATTCTGTGAATGCAGGTGATCAAGAGAACAAAAAGGAAGGAGAATCTGAGAACAAAGGTGCTGGAGAAAGATCAATGGAGAAATCCCCTTCAGCAGATTTACACAAGGCAAGTAATCCATACTGGCCACCTATACCATTCCCCAGCAGGTTGAAGAATGATAAACAAGATAGGCAATTTTCAAACATCTTCAACATGTTGTCTAAGGTAAGTATTAACTTACCCTTACTTGAAGGAATAAAGAACATGCCGGCTTATGCCAAATTCTTCAAAGAACTGAACACCAAGAAAAAGAGGTATGAGCCAAATGAAAAGGTGATAGTGTCAGAGGTAGCTAGTGCTATTTTGCAGCATAAACTACCTCCGAAGCTAAAGGATCCTGGTAGTTTCATAATTCAAATTACTATGGGTAATGGAAAAGGGACTGATGGCATGTGTGATTTAGAAGCCGGTGTAAATTTGATGCCTTATTCTGTGTATCTCGAATTAGAACTTGGGGAACTTAAACCTACCAAAATGGTGTTGCAATTAGCTGACAGATCTCTTAGATTCCCGAAAGGGGTTATAGAAGATGTGTTAGTTAAGGTTGGTGGGTTGATAGTGCCTATGGATTTTATAGTTCTTGACATGGAAGGAAGTAACCCTACACCATCCGCACACACTATTCTACTGGGTAGGCCTTTTATGGCTACTACCAACACCTTGATAGATGTTAAAAATGGTAAACTGTCAATGACTGTCTTGGGACAAACGATTGAATTTTCTATTTTTAACACTTCTCCCATTCCTACAACTGCATTATATGAGGATTGCTCTTTAATTGACTGTATTGACATAGTTGTTTCAGATGTTTTCTTGCAGACAGGTTCCTCGGATAAATTGGAGCTGACACTGACCTTAGATCATGGTTTAGATATTTTTTATTCAGAAATAGCCAGTTGCCTTGAGACATTAGAGAATGCTGAAATAGAGGAACTTAAGGAGGACCAAGTAATTGAACTTACCTCCATCCAAAAGGAAGAAAAGAATCCTTCACTTGAGTTAGAGCTGAAAGAGTTACCTAAAAATCTGAAATATGTGTTTTTAGGAGATCACAATACCTTACCTGTGATAATATCTAGCGAACTTAGTGAAAGGGAAGAGATGAGGTTGATGAGTGAGCTTAAAAGATTGAAAAGAGCAATAGGATGGGGATTGAGTGACATCAAAGGTATTAGCCCTTCAATGTGCATGCATAGAATCACCTTAGAAGAGGGAGCGAAACCTGTGAGGGAGACCCAAAGGCGCCTTAACCCAAACATGAGTGAAGTGGTTAAGAAGGAAGTTCTCAAATTGCTTAATGAAGGAGTGATATATCCAATAGCTAATAGTGAGTGGGTGAGCCCAGTACATGTAGTGCCTAAGAAATCAGGAATCACTGTGGTGAAAAATGAAAAGAATGAATTGGTTCCTACTAGGACTACTACTGGGTAGAGAATGTGTATCGATTATAGGAAGTTGAACAATGCCACAAAGAAAGACCATTTCCCTCTTCCTTTTATTGATCAGATGTTGGATAAACTTTTTGGACACTCACATTATTGCTTTTTGGATGGACTTTCAGGTTATTATCAGGTGCCGATATCACCAGAGGATCAATCCAAGACTACTTTTACTTGCCCTTTTGGGACTTATGCATTTCGGCGTATGCCCTTTGGCTTGTGCAATGCACCTGCAACTTTTCAGAGATGCATGATGTCTGTTTTCACAGACATGATAGATGATTTTATTGAGGTATTTATGGATGACTTTTCTATTTTCGGTGATTCTTTTGATAATTGCCTCAATAAACTTGTTCTTGTGCTTGAGAGATGCATTGAATGTAACCTCACTTTGAGTTGGGAAAAGAGTCATTTCATGGTTACTCAGGGCATTGTATTAGGCCATGTTGTGTCGAGTAAAGGGATTGAGGTGGATAAGGCTAAGGTAGAGTTGATTGCTAAGTTACCCCCACTACCTCTGTTAAGGGAATAAGAAGTTTTCTAGGGCATGCAGGTTTTTACCGGAGGTTTATTAAAGATTTTTCTAAAATAAGCCAACCATTGTGTCATTTGCTTGGGAAAGATGTTCCATTTGAGTTTATTGCACAATGCATGCAAGCCTTTAATTCCCTTAAGGAAAAATTGACTAGTGCACCGGTAATTGTAGCTCCTGTTTGGTCTTTACCTTTTGAAATTATGTGTGATGCCTCTAATCATGCAGTGGGAGCTGTCCTTGGGCAAAGGGTTGAGAAATTTTTGATAGTGATATATTATGCTAGCTTGACCCTAAATAGTGCGCAAATGAATTACACAACAACTGAAAAGGAAATGTTAGCTGTTGTTTTTGCCTTAGATAAGTTTAGAGCATATTTAATTGGGTCGAAAATTATTGTGCATTCTGATCATGCAGCTCTAAAATATCTTTTGACAAAACAACATGCTAAACCTCGCTTAATTAGACGGGTGTTATTATTGCAAGAATTTGATTTTCAAATCAAGGATACTAAGGGAAGTGAGAATGTTGTAGCTGATCATCTATCTAGGTTACCTTTCTTTGGTGAAAATCTTGCATCTGATGGCATTCATAAAAATTTAGAAGCTTTTCCTGATGAGCAGCTATTTGTGATAATTAATGCACCTTGGTTTGCAGATATTGCTAACTATCTTGCTTGCGGTATTTTGCATTCTGACATGTCATTTCAGGAAAAGAAAAGGTTTTTTCACGTGAGTAAATTTTATTTTTGGGATGAACCTTACCTATTCCGGATATGCAAAGATGAGATAGTTCGCAGGTGTGTATCTGAGGAAGAACAACTGAGTGTTCTTCAATTTTGTCACGACCTTCACTGTGGTGGTCATTTTGGAGGGAGAAAGACTGCAGAAAAGGTGCTTCAAAGTGGTTTTTACTGGCCTACTCTATTCAAAGATGCTCAAGAGTATTGTAAGCATTGTGACCGCTGTCAAAGAGTGGGTAACATTGGGAGGAGGAATGAAATGCCCCTTCAATCGTATATTGTTGTTGAACTGTTTGATGTGTGGGGAATAGAGTTTATGGGTCCTTTTCCCAAGTCTTTTGGTTATGAATATATTTTAGTTGCTATTGATTATGTTTCAAAATGGGTGGAGGCAATCCCCACCCATACTAATGATGCTAATGTGGTTGTTAAATTTGTGAAGGAAAATATTCTTAGCAGATTTGGCACACCAAGAGTGATAGTTAGTGATGGGGGAAGTCATTTCTGCAACAAACTTTTTGAGAAATTAATGCACAAATCTGGTGTGAAACACAAGGTGGCGACCCCATACCATCCACAGACAAGTTGAAACTTCCAACAAGCAAATAAAAGGAATTCTAGAGAAAACAGTCAACTTATCAAGGAAGGATTGGGCGAGTAGATTGCATGATGCATTGTGGGCATATCGGACTGCTTTCAAGACTCCTATGGGTATGAGTCCATACCGATTGGTTTTTGGTAAGGCTTGTCATTTACCAGTGGAGTTGGAGCACAAAGCATATTGGGCAATCAAAACTCTGAATTTAGACTTGGACAAGGCAAAGAGAGAACATTTTCTGCAAATTTCAGAGTTAGATGAACTGAGGAATGAGGCATATGAGAGTTCAAGGATTTATAAGGATCGCACTAAAGCACTTCATGACAGAATTATAGTGCGAAAGACATTAAGCCCAGGTATGAAAGTTTTGCTTTTTAATTCTCTTCGTCTATTTCTAGGAAAACTCAAGTCTCGATGGAGTGGTCCTTTCGAGATAACTCAGGTATATCCTTCCGGTGCTATAGAATTGCTTAACTCTCGAACAAATGAAACTTTTAAAGTAAATGGACAGAGAGTTAAACCATATGATGAAGGGTTCCAAGAAGTAAGGATCATCGATAGCACTTTGATCTATGATCCTTAAGTCTGGCAGTAATGTCCAGCTACACGACATTAAAGAAGCGCTAAATGTGAGGCAACCCATCGGTTTTCATTTCTTTTCATAGTTGTAATTTTATATTCAGAAATTTTGATTTTATGTTTAGTTTAAATAAATGGAATGGGTGCTTTGATCGGTTGTTATTTTTCTAATTTGTTTCAGGGTTAATCAAAGAAGAGGATTGCATTTCTTTAAGATTTGGTGACACAAAAAATAAAATAAAAAAAAGAGTCAAAATGGCAATGAAGGACACTGCCACTTGACAGGGCCAAGCCACTGGGGGGCAGACAAAATAGAACACGAGTCCAGGAGGAGTCCGAATCGGATTCTCTTGATTTGGAAGAAGATGCTCCGGTCCCAGATAATCAGGAGATAATTAATAGGATAGAAGCACTGGAGAGCAAGGTCGATCGTAACCATGCTGCGGTCTTGCAACAGTTGGACCAAATCAATAGCAACCTTGCTAAGATTCTGAGTCTCCATCCTTCGACTGCATCATCATCACATCCTCCTTCACCGTAGATCAAATTGGCTTTAATCTTTCGAGATAATTCCTTACTTTCTTGTGTTTATTTATAGCATATTTTCGTTGTTATTTTTCGTTTTTTGTTTTTAATGTTAACATTTTGGATATTTTATTTTATATATTATATTTTGTTTTTGAGCAATTGTTGTTTGTGATGAAAAGGTAGAGTTTGCCTCACAAGGGAACGATGGAAAACAGGTTGTACCTTAACTCTTTTTCTTTATTATTCTTGTTTCCATTGAGGACAATGTAATTTATAAGTGTGGGGTAATCTTTAAGCTTTCCTTTAATTCTTGTTTTGTTTGTCTTTGTGTGTTATATTGTGCGTTGTGCATGGTATAATCGTTGGAAACTTATTGACTTTTTTTGTGATTCTAGCATTATATTTGAGCCTTTATTATCAGCATAGAGATTAGCATTTGAATTCATTCAAGATCAATTTTCACATTCTGCAATTCATGACATATAAATCTTTGAGAACCCACCCTTTGTGAGTTTTGAGCCTCATAGATAGAATATTATTACCAATTGATTTTCTTTTCTTAAGTGTGCACCTTCATGATTTTGCATCTCTAGAGCTTGCTTTTGCATACTAATTGAACTCACATTATGATTTAATCTCAAGTTTTAAAATGATGAAGGCAAATTAGGATTATCCCTTTAGCTTAAAATGACCTCCCTTAATTATGAATTCCTTAGTGAGCCAAGTTGAGCCTTTGACTTTTTCTTGATTGATCAACACAATTCACAACTCAACACTTTCTTATTATCATCATACATGCATTAAGGAATGGAGTTTCTTATGATTTGACAATAGGGTGGTTTAATTCATAAGTGTGGGGTAAGCAATTAAAAAAAATAGTATTGCTTTAGTAAGATTTGGGGCCGAAATGCATACTTTGCACATTATATTTGACTAAGAGTCGATTATTCTTTTCCTCTACATTTTAAGCTAGATGTTCCATGCAATTGTATATTTTGTATATATATATAATAAAAGAAAATAAAAGAGAAGATATATATATATATATACAAAATTCATATATTTTCTAGCATTAGAGGAATGTCGACTCATGTACTTTTCTTTAAGTATGCAAGTATGTGAGATTATCTAAGGTTGGTGAATATGCCATTTGAGGGAGTTACGAGTTTCTTAGTAAGAGTATTGTCTAATTTAGATACTCCATTTCTTGATGCTCCAACTTAAATGTCTTTTCTCACACCTTCACCTTAGCCCCATTACATCCAAATAAAAGACCTTCAGATTATTTCTTGAGAAAATCAATGAGAGAGATTGGATAATTAAGTAAGTTTATGGCAGTATGCAGTCATGAGTGGTTTGAGTGAATTAACCTTTGAAATCGAGTGAAACACTTTGATGAGAGATGAGATTTGTTATGGATTAATGAATGAGTTAAGAAAATCTTGATTGAAGTAAAGTGCAATTATTTATGGCTGAGTCTTAAAGGATTTCATCTTATATACTAGAATTATAGTGAAGGTTGTTTGAGTTTTTAATTTATGCCATGTGAATTTGCTTGAGGACAAGCAAAGTTTTAAGTGTGGGGTAGTTGTTTTATTAGTTTTTGTCATAGAATTATATCTTATTTATTATGATGATTATTGTTTTCTTCAGGTATTTTGGTAGTTTTAATATGTTTATTTAGTGATTTCATCAATTTTGGTAGTGTTAATTTATTTCAGTTTTTATGTCATTTTTGTCCTAGATTTTAGTGTGGTGTTTATATGTTATTGGTTAATGTTTTATTTGATTCTTGTTTAAAGTTTGTTTAAGTGTTTATTTTAGGTTAATATGCAAAATATTTCCTTGGAAGAAAGAATAGCATGAAGCATGTCTCACCTTAAGGGCAAAACCAAGGAACCAAGAGAGGAAGGAAAATTTGGGCAGTAATTGACACACTCAGGTGACACGGCCAAGCCACTGGCCGTGTCACATGACACGGCCAGAAGCTTGGTCGTGTTCAACACTTAGCCAAGGAAGAAAACTAAAGAAAGAAGAGCAAAGAACGAAGAGATCAGTAGGTGTCACATGACACGGCCAGGAGCTTGGCCATGTCACACTCCATTCTAAAGAAGAAAAGACGAAGGATTACACAGAAGTGGACACATTCAGTAGACACGGCCAAGCCACTGGCCGTGTCACTCCATGGACTAAAGGGAGAAAGAAAACGCAAATTTTGAGTGAGGTTTCGTATAAATAAGAGGATTAGGGTTTTTGACAGTTTTTTAGCAGTCAAACATAAACTTTTGAGTTTCCATTTGTTTTCTTGGAGAATTTTGATTACACTTTGATGCAAACAATCTAGATTAAATTAGTTTTAGCCACTGCAACATTCTTCTAGCAAAGATCTGAACAAGTGATTCTTCAGAAGCTAAGAAAGTTTGTAATTTGGTTTTGTTCTCAAACTTTATCTCTTAAGTTTCATTGGAATTGTATTCATGAATTCTATTATGTCTAAATTGATTTCTTTGAATTTTAATGAGATGAATCTGTTTGATAGCATTATTATGAACTAATTTGATCTAATCTAGGGTTTGTATGGATCTACTATGATTGTATGAATTGGTTATTGCTCTTAATTGAATTATTTCTCTAGCCTTAATTGAATGGATTACTGTTAATATATAATTGATTGGCCACCAATTATGTGTTTTAGGTATTAGATGAAGAATTGAGAAATGAAGTCTAATGCTGGAACAATTCAATTAGGGACTTAGGTGAATTAGAAATATAACCTAAGAAAAGGATCATTTCAATTGTAACTAGATTATTTGAAAGAGGTTTGAATGCGAGAGCTTATTTCCTTGATTAAATTAATTAAGTTGCTTGAAATCTATCTTTGAAATTAAATTGGTTGAGAGGAATAGCCATTCATACATATAAGTTAGTAGAAAAGTGAAAACCCTAGACCTTTCTATTAAGTGAATCAATATATCAGTTTAGTTTACTTTTATTGTTTTAAACTCCATTCGATCTATCTTCATTAGTTGTTAGCAATTTAAATTTATTATAATTTGTTATTTGCAACCTGATAATCAATTAGCTTATCTAGCTTCCTTGTGAGACGACCTTGAGGTGTTCACCAAGATACTACAGCAGCCTCGTATACTTGCGAGTGTAGTTCTAGTAGTGTTAATTAGAGCGCAACAAGTTACATGAGCATCTTTAATATTATTTATGTTAACACACAATCATTAAATTTGGGAACAACTGAAAATCCTAAAAACATTTGTATAGCATCCGACCTTACTCCTGATGAGAGAGAGAGATTTGAAAAAATATTCAAAAAATATGAAGAAGTATTTGCTTGGCCTTATGAAGATATGCTGGGGATAGATCGAGACATAGCTGAGCATCATATTCCTACTTACACTCACATAAAACCTGTCAAACAAAACCTTAGGCAATTAAGACCTGAGTGGGCTGAATTGGTTAAAGAAGAGGTCACTAAACAAATACAAGTGAAGTTCCTTGAAGTGATAGAATACCCAGATTGGCTAGCCAACATAGTGCCGTGCCAAAGAAGGATGGGAGAATAAGGGTTTGCTTGGACTATAGAGATTTAAACAAGGCTTCCCCTAAAGATGATTTTCCTTTACCTCATATAGATGTTCTCATTGATAGTGCAGCCTCTAGCGTGCTACACTCATTTGTAGATGGATTTTCCGGATATAATCAAGTGTTAATGGCCCAAGAGGATAAAGGCAAAACTGCTTTCATTACTACATGGGGTATATTTTGTTATAGGGTGATGCCTTTTGGCTTAAAGAATGCTGGAGCAACCTACCAAAGGTTGGCCACCACACTATTTCATGACATGATGCACAAAGAAGTTGAAGTATATATTGATGATATGATGGTGAAATCGGACACAAAGGAGCAACACTTCCAAAACTTAGAGTTATTCTTCGATAGAGCTTTGAAATATAAGCTAAGATTAAACCTGAAGAAATGTGTATTCGGTGTTACCTCAGGTAAATTGTTGGGATATGTGATTGGTCCGAATGGTATTGAGATAGATCCTGACAAAGTCAAAGCAATTAGGGATATGCTAGCCCCAAAGACGGAGAGAGAAGTTCGAGGATTCATTGGTAAACTGCAATACATTAGCAGATTTATAGCAAAGCTCACAACAATTTGTGAGCCTATCTTCAAATTGCTTAGAAAGAATCAGTCGGTCGTATGGAATGAAGAATGTCAAAAGTCCTTTGATCGAATAAAAGAGTATTTGTTGAATCCACCTGTTTTAAAACCACCTAAACCCGGTAAACCTCAATTACTATACTTAGTTGTGGAAGAAGAATCAATCAGAGCCATGCTAGCCCATTCGATTAGTTAGGGATTGAGCATGCCATTTACTATTTGAGTAGAAGGCTCCTACCTTATGAAATTAAGTATAGTACCATCGAAAAGACCTGTATACCCGTGGTTTGGTCTTCTAAGAAGTTGCTGCATTACTTTCAATCGTATAGTGTGCAAGCAATTTCCAGGTTGGATCCAATGAAGTACTTAAGGGAGACACCCTCTTTAATTGGGAAATATGGTCAATGGTTGATAATATTAGAGGAATTTGAGATTGAGTATGTAACCAGGAAAATAATCAAAGGTAGAGCGGCAGAATTCCTGGCTCAACAACCATTACCAGAAAGTGAAGAGGTAATCTTGGAATTTCCAGATGAACATTTAGAAGCAATTGAAGTACAAGGGTGGAAAATGTATTTTAATGGAGCAGTAAGCAGGAAAGGAGTAGGTTTGGGAGTTATACTAGAATCGCCCGAAGGGGAACTCATCCCTTTAGCCAAAAAATTAAAATTTAGGGCAACCAATAATATGGTGGAATACAAAGCTTGTATTTTTGGTTTGGAAACCTTAATGACTATGAAGGTGGATAAGGTGGAAGTTTATGGCGATTCACTGCTAGTTGTATCCCAAGTAAACGGAGAATGGGAGTTGAAAGAAGAAAAATTAAAACCATACCACCATTACTTGACCATGATGAAAAAGAACATTAAGGAGTGTAGGTTTGTACACCTATCGAGAGAAGAAAATCAGATGGCTGATGCCCTAGCCACATTGGCTTCGGTATGGGAAAACCCTATTAGCTTATTCCTTAAGCCTCTGATCTTGACTAGTTCATCAACTCCTTGCTATGAATATGAAACAATCATGGAAATTGATACGGATCATGATGCGTGGTATGATACTATAAGGCAATTTTTGGAAGAAAGAGGATACCCGCCGGGGGCAACAAAGAAAGAGAGAAGAGCCATAAGGCGGTGGTCATTACAATACATCACCTTCCATGGAGAGTTATATCAAAGATGGCCTGATGGAGTGCATTTAAGATGTTTAAGAAAACCTGAAGTGGAGCGCATCATGTCAGAAATACATGCGGGAAGTTGTGGTCAACACATGAGTGGTTTGGCCCTAGTTAAGAAGGTTATTTGATAAGGTTACTATTGGTTGACCATGGAGAGAGACTGTATTGATTTTGTCAAGAAGTGCCAACAATGTCAGATGTATGGTAACTTGAATCACATGCCTCCTGAAGAACTGCATTCAATGTCTTCACCCTGGCCATTTGCCACCTAGGGTATCGACATTATAGGAGAGATACATCCTACAGCTTCAAACGGTCACCGATTCATTGTAGTAGCCATAGATTATTTTTCAAAATCGGTCGAAGCTGAATCCTTTAATAAACTGGGTGCAAGCCAAATGGCTAGGTTTATTGAAAAGAACCTCATCTGCAGATACGGGATCCTGCATAGTGTGGTATCTGACAATGGGGTACAGTTTCAAGGAGCTGTTAAGGATTTATTCTTGAAGTACTAAATCCATCATCATCGATCCTCTTCTTATAGACCAAAGGCTAATGGTGCAGTAGAAGCAACGAACAAGACAATTGAGCAAATTCTATCCAAGATGACTAAGACTTACAGGGACTGGTCGGAAATGCTTCCCTTTGCTTAATGGGGATATAGGATAAGTGTGCGAACACCTACTAGAATGACACCATTTTCTTTGGTTTATGGAATGGAAGCAGTGTTTCCAATTGAAATTGAGATCAAGTCACTGAGAGTAGTCTTGGAAGCTGAACTGCCTGAAACAGAATGGGTAGCAAGCAGATACACACAGTTAGCTCTGCTAGAAGAAAGAAGGTTAAAGGCACTATATCATCACCAACTATATCAAAAGAAGATAGCTCGGGCCTACAATAGAAGGGTTAAGGTTAAAAAATTCAGAGTTGGGGATTTGGTGTTGAAGCAATGTAAGCCTAATGTATCTTATCCAAGAGGAAAGTTCAGACCTAGCTGGGAAGGGCCATATGTCATGAAACAAGTCATGAACAAAGGTGCGGTGAAGTTGTCAGACATGGATGGGAAAGAATTTAGTGAGCCAGTAAACATTGACAGGTTGAAGAAGTTTTATGTATGAAAAAAAAAAGAGCTTGCTAGGTTGAAAACCCAAAAAAGGCGGCCTAGGCAAAAGTTAGAGCAGTTCGCTAGTCCCAAAAACCCAAAAGGGCGGGCTAGGCAACAATTAGGGCTAAATGAGAGAAAATCATCAATTAGAAAACTCGAAAGGGCTAGTTGGCAACAAGAGTGATCTTGTGTATGCTGGCTTTATGTTTGGTTGTTCCCCAATTTAATAAAATAGAATTAATGTTAAAATTGTTCTATGTGCACTGTTATAAGTATTTGGCCAGATATTGATGAAATAAATAATCATAATTGCAAAAGGTGATGACAAATTATAAATGGAAAAGAAGCATTTTTTATTACTTTAGTTATTTTTCATCCTAACAAAACACTTTCTAAATTGACAAATGTAAAATCTGTGGCAGTCGATAAGTGTAACGTGTAGGCCAAGTTTGCCTCAGCCGATCCAAGTAGGTTTTAGTCAAGCAAGGCATGTCTAAGTCAGGAGCAAAGTTAGAATCACGAGGCTCAGCTCCATACTGACGGCCAAGTCGGCGAGGATCATAGCATGTACCTTGACGAAGAGCAGCAAGGGGAAGATACATCAAGTATGTCTGCATGGTGATACGAGAAATCTTTCACCAAGGTATCAACTAACGGATATTAACTTCAGAGTGTGAGTGGATCCAATCAACCCAGTCAGCATATGAAGAAACAGGATGGAGTAGCTTCCTAGTAGAATGATGACGTGGCAGGTATCTGTCAAAATCCATGGATGGAGTATCAAGCAAACAAAGATGCTCCTGAAGCCAAATCTGTGAAAAAAAAATATATAAAAAAAGGGAGTCCGCTAAGTTGAAAACCCGCAAGGGCAGCTTAGGCAAAAATTAGGACAGCTCGCTAGTTTCGAAAACCCGCATGGACGGACTAGGCAAAAGTTAGAGAAATTAAAAGAAAAAAAAACCTAAATTGAAAACCCGAAAGGGCAGTTTAGGTAATTACATGAAGCAGCAACGGACTCCCAGTCAGTCTCTTTGACAATCCTGATTTAAATCAGTCTAATCCAACTAAGGTGTCGGCTAAAATCATAGGTACCGGCGACAAGCCTCCTTCCATTTGGTCCATAATATCCAATACTCATGGATCAATATCGCCGTCAGAAGAAACAAGCAAGAATTGGCCGAGCAAGCAAAGACAAAGCATGCGTCCCCATGCCTTAGTAGTAGCCAAATGAGAGAAACAAAAGTCAATCAAAGGAGCAAGTAGAATTTTTTTGCATCTCATCAACCGAAGAACTTCAAAGCCATTAATTCTAAATACCCTAGAATCCGTATTCTGCATCTTCTGTTGAGTCTTGGAAATCAATGTGGGTAACGACATTTGTTGATTATTTGGGACGGCCTCAAATTCTTCAATCAAGGGACATATTTCAAAGCCATTAATTATAAATACCCTAGAATCCGTATCCCAAAAGGAAGCCACGACATGTAAGAAGGAGTGGTCCAATTTGACATTTTGAAAACATTTTAAAATATCAAGTTTTGACCATGAAATTTGCTTCCAATGAATGGCATCCATATTCTTAAATAAAATTTTTATTCTCTTTAAATGATGCTCGGTCATGATGAATGAATGAAGGAAAATTTAAAATTGTTAAAGGGAGTCTTCACATTGAAAGAGAAAGAATTTTGGTTTATGTATTAAAATATGGCATGAAGGGTGATTTATATAGAAGAAACAAACCTTTTCCAAAAGTGAAAAGGAAAAGATGATGGGAAAGAATAAGTCCATATGGCATAAGGAAAGGAAGTAGCAATGAATTTCCTTTACCATGTTGGATTTGGTTTAACAAAAGAAGTGGATGTAAATTAATGGTGTACTGTAACAAAAAAAAAGAAGAAGAAATAAAAAAAGAAGTGGTGCAGTAAAGTAAAAAAAAAAAAAAAGGATTACAGTAAAGAGGAAAATTGTATATTTTTCATTATTGTACAATGTTTTACAATTGCTACAATATTTACATATCACTAAGAGGGTGGTGGTAGGTCACCAAATAAAGACTGGAAAAAATCGTCGCCTGTTGGAGGAGGGGGCAAATCATTCGTCCCGAGTTTGACCGAAGCGGGAGCACCAAAACCCAGCAAATTACTCATCCCGGGATCGCCTGAAGCGGGAACACCAATATCCCTATTACCTTGATGTTCTGATCCATCGTGGTCCTCATCAGAAGCAGACGAAAGGATCTCATGGTCATCAGTCTGGGGGCCTCTTGATGAAGAAGCATCGGGATCCCTCATTCCCTGAAATCGGAAGTCTTGGAAATGCTGTTCAGATTGATGATATAAACTCTCAAAATGAGAAGCCTGCTGATGACTTGCAGCTAACTCTTCTTGAAGTTTCTTATTTTATTCTTCGAGCCTCCACTGTGAGCCAAGAAGGAAAAAGGTAAGAGCATACATAATCATGCATACATATAGCATAAACTATTATGAAATAAGAAACGTACCAGGTAGTTCATATCAATGCCTTGCAGATGAGATGGCATATCTGGCGGGCTAGAATGAGAAAATGAAGGGGCAGTAAAAGAAGGTCTAGCCTCATGATCAAATGAGCCAATAGCCTGTAACAATCATTAAAGAATCAAAGAAAGAAAAATAAGTTGCAATGGACAAGTGGTAAAAGTTTTACCTGAGAAGTACTGGCCCCGAGATGTGGAATAGACTCTTCTGTATCTCCGTGATGTTCCTCCTCATCTCTATCCTCGTTTTCATCGAAAATCTCTCGCACACCGACAGGAGATACATTAAAGTTTAAGAGTCTCATTTGAATAAAACGGGCATAAAATGGACCCGATAAATAGAAAAATGACTGGCATCATAACCATACCGGACAGACCACCATGCATCCTCCGGCATCGACATAATATTTAAAGTATATTCTGGGATTTGCATCGAAAACCTCCGCTGCTCTGGATTGAGAAACCATTCATAAACTCTCTCCCTGAGAAACCAACCACTAGATACTGAGCCAGCAATAATTCGGCGAAAATGTTGGAAAGACAGTGCAGCCCTCATCAAAAGAGACCATTTTGCTCACTCTTCTAGATTCCACCAGGCCAAATTCACCTGCAAGATAACATAAGGTAAGTAAAACTTTCACATAAAATTTAAAGCATACTAATGTTATTTTACCCGATCCCAGGTTAAGCGGCTCAACACAAAGCGATGAGTATGCACATGATGAGAGCCGGGAACATCCACACGATCGGACAACCAGTAATTTAATCTCGAATACCCAATTCTCCCTCAGGAAATGCCGGGTACCCTTACGAGGTTGTGTTCATATGCCCATATCTACAATAAGAATAAAGATCACATTCATGCAAGAAAAGAGTGGAAAAGACATTGGTGGAAGAAAGAATACCTCGACAACCACCATCAAGCCGACAAAAGAATTCTTGTTTCGGCAAAGCTTATCAAGACCATGGTAAAGACATGCGAGACCAGCTTCACCCCAGCCAGAAGATGGTACCATTCTGAGAAAAGAAAGGGCACTCAACACTGACAAGTGAATGGACGATTCAGTGCTGCCTAAGATGGTCGACCCGAGTAGATATAACAAAAATCCTCGAGCATACTGTTCGGCCCTGTCTCTGCCAACCCGACCTTCGTAGTTAATCCAATAACGATGAATTGGCTCGATTTTTATCTTAAAAGGCCCTTTATATGATGGTTCCATACCAATTAATTTCTAAATTTCTTCAAATGTTAAAATATCATTGCTCAGAGGAACCGGAACACCATCATATCAAAGGCCAGTAATGGCAGTAAAATTGACCGGACCAATTGTCATCTCTCCAATGGGCAGGTGAAAAGTGTGGGTTGTGTCCAACCATCGCTCTGCGAGCGCCTGGACTACGCTCCAGTGTATCTGATATTCCTCATATGACAATTGCAAGATGAACTGTTCGAAGCTGCAATCTCGGATAATCCGCCTTACCCGAGAAGGCATTACATCGTACCATTGTCGGGCTTTATAAATACACCCTCTGGCCCGAACGACACAATGATCATGCTAACACAAACCCAGGTAAGTTAATACCAGGTAAGTTAATTTATTTTTCACAATAACAAATAATAACAAAAAAAATACAAAAAATATATATTACAAAAAAAATCAATCAAGAGAAAAAGAAAGAAAAATAATTACCGCGCTCTTTTCATTGAAACTGCTTTGAAGCTGCATCCTGGCCAGTATATCTAGATTTATGTCTTCATGATGCTGAATAAACTCCAATAACTTGGCATTAGAATGAGTCCCCGACCTCGAAACATGCATTGTTTTTGAAAAATATATGCTAAAATTGAAAAGAAATTTGAGCGAGTTACAAAATTAAAATTGAAATTGTGAAATGAAATGAAGAAATGTGGCTTTTTATAGAGAAACGGCAAGCAAAGAAACCAAATTCAAAACTGTTCATGAATAGTAAATTTCACTATTTATGAATAGTAAATTTTACTATGCATGAATAGTATTACTATTGGTTAATAGTTTAATTACTATTTCCAATAGTAAATACTATTTGTAAATAGTAAATTTACTATTTATGAATAGTAAATAGTGCATGAATAGTGACTACACAGTAAATAAATAGTAAATTCATTTATTTATTTTAATCAATCAAATAATTGCAAGTATATAAATATTTTTACACCCAGGGGGCAATAAGAAGACATATGCCTAAAAATTAGCTAAATTTTTTTTTTATTAGCTCGGGTCCAGAACTCAAAATTTCCTTAGGTCCAGAATCTAGAAATATCCTTAAGTCCAAGAACTTAGCTCGGGTCCAGAACCCAAATTTTCCTTAGGTCCAGAACCTATAATTATCCTTAAGTCCAGAACTCAAACCGGGTCGAGAACCCAAATTTTTCTTAGGTCCAGAACCTAGAATTATCCTTGAGTACAGAACTCGAACCGGGTCCAAAACCCAAATTTTCCTTAGGTCCAGACCTAGAATTATCCTTGAGTCTAAAACTCGAACCGGGTCCAGAACCCAAATTTTCCTTAGGTCCAGAACCTAGAATCTTCCTTGAGTCCAGAACTCGAACCGGGTCCAGAACTCAAATTTACCATTAAGTCTAGAACCTAGAATTATTTCTAAGTCCAGAACTTAGCTCGAGTCTAGAACCCAAATTTTCCTTAGGTCCAAAACCTAGAATTATTCTTGAGTCTAGAACTCGAACCGGGTCCAAAACCCAAATTTTCCTTAGGTTCAGAGCCTAGAATTATCCTTGAGTCCAGAACTCGAACTGGGTCCAGAACCCAAAACCTCCACCATCTAAAAAATTAAGTCTTGTTGCTTTTCACTCGCTTTCACTAAGGTTTCTGATCATTCAAGCAAGGGCAAACTGTAGACCCTTAATTTTTGGCCCAGTCCAGTCCAATATATTTTATTTAGTTCAAAATAATTTTTGTGTTGTCTAATATATTTTAATTAGTCCAAAATAATTTTTATTATCTTAATTAAATAATTTTTGCTTTATTATCTAATTTTTATTAATAAAAAATAAAAATAAACAAATAAAAATCAAAAAATAAAAATAAAAATAAAAATCGACGACGGAAAAATCGGCGACGACAAAAATCATCGCCGAAAATTCCAGCGGGCTTGGCTGTGGGCCATTTTGCCCGTTGGAGTTTCCTACGGGCGAAATGGCCCACAGGCCTACTCCTCGCCCCCTGCCGCAGCCAACTGCGGCAGATTTCTTTTGACAGCACAATTTTTCCTACTGCAAATTTTTTCGGCTGCGAAATTTTTCGACACAAATTTTTCGAAGGCTAATACAATTAGGTTTTGGTTTCCTTTTCTTATTAAATATGGTATGCCGTGTGTCACTAGGAAAAACCAATAAAAACAACTTCTATAAATAACAACACAAAAGGGAGGAAAATCATTCAGAATTAGGAATGAAAATTGGAGAATTGTAAACCGAATCTGTGAAGGATAGGCAGCAAATCAAATTGACTTTTTAAGAGCAACAAGCAACGCATTAAAAAAGGAATCAAAGGCAGCAACTGTCTTTGTTCTTGTTCATCCAAGAAGAATTATTTTTGGAGGAATCAACAAAAAGAGGTATGTATGAAATTCTTTGGTTATTTTTTCACAGTAGCTAAAACTAGGAAATTGTGTTTGTCAAAATCAAAAATCCTAAAACTTTAATTTAGTTTTTCTAAAGTTAAAAACCTTATTTCGTTGGTTTATTTTCCAAAATATATAAAATTGTTACTTTTATTTTTTCAAAACTCCAAAACCCTAATTGAACATGTTTTTCAACAAAACAAAATCATATTCTGTTACTTTCCAAAAGCCTTAAAAATTACCTTTTTGCTTTTATAAACTTTAAATTGTTTGTTTATTTTCATAAAATTCCCCAAAATTATCAATTGCTTTTTCCAAATTCTAAAATTCTAAGATCACCCGAAACCCTAATTCAAAGCTTCTAAAACCCTAATTCAACTTCCAAACCTAAAATAGTAAACTCTAACCCCTTTCAAACCTTAAACCCCTACCTTTTTTAAAGTTTTAATCCTTTAAAACTTTAAAAATCATAAAACCACAAATATTTTAAATTTACACAGTAAGCTTGAAATCATCATTTAAAACCATGAATCAAGAGTATTTTAAAGTGTCTAAAACCCTAGTTTCATGATTTCACCATTCAAACCTTAATTTGTTTAATCAAAAAGTCTTACCAACCTTTTTAAAACATAAAACCTCAATCTATTTTAATTCCATAAAAAAGTCACATAGCCTAATTTTATGAATTCCAAAACCTTAACACATGAGATAAAGAACCCTAAATGGAAACAGTAGCTATAATTTGGATTTTTATTTACCTTATTTAATTCCATATTTGATCATGCTTTATTTTATTTCTTATGCTTTAATTAATTTAAATTCAATGCTTGGTTTATTTTATTTATCATGGATGGATGTTTACTTTTTATTGATATTTGGTACCTTTGATGAATGATTTATTTATTATGAATGGTTATTTACTTTTATCAATTTATTTAGATTTCCAAGTGTTGTAAGAGGTATGTTTCCACTTGGTGGGTACCTCATTTAAACATCATGTAATTTAATTTGCTTTTCTATTTTAGAACCTATGTAAAAGGCATGTTTCTACCTTTCGGTGGGTGTCCTATTTAGGCATGTGATGTAAGGACATGTTTCCATCCTTGGATGGGTGTCTATTTATTTGCTTTGTTTGGACATTGCTTTGATTTTAATATAATGATGCCTTCTTTTAATTATTGTGTGTAATATGGATAATGTTGTTATATTTAAGAATTTTATAATATTAAGACCTGTAAAGGAGGCCGGTTCCAATGAACCGGGCATTGTGGGGGTGCTGGGCCATTTCTCACCTTCCCCACATGTACCCAACTTTCCGCACCCATTAGGGGTTGGGGATTCCTTAGGAATCGAGTCATCCACCCCTTTCTTTTTTCCCGGCCCGTCCGGGTGGCGACTCCATTTTCTTCAGACTTAGGTCCGTGTTCTCTAAGGCCCCGAGCCTAAACAGTGCCTAAGTGGAAGAACCATTCCACCGGGAGTGGGGGGAAAATCCCCGCTCACATATGCCTACTCGTGAAGTATGTTCAGCATGTGGGATTGCAGGACATAACGCAAACATGTGTTCATTTGGTTTGGGAAAATATCAAGAGAGACAAGAGGACGAATATGCCTTTGAAACTTTCCAGCAAATGGGTGGAAATGACCCATATTCCAATCCTTATAATTCAAGCTGGGTAAGCCACCCAAAATTTTCTTGGGAAAATCAGCAGCAAATTCCACATCAAAATTTTTTTCAACCTTATCAAAGAGGTCCTTACTTTCAAGAACAATGGTCAAATCAAGATCACCTTAAGAAACCCACATTGGAAGACAGTTTGAATGCTTTTATTCAAATTAGCACATAAAATCAAGATCAACTTAAGAAACCCACTTTGAAAGATAGTTTGAATGCCTTCATTCAAATTAGCGTACAAAATGAAGCTCAATGCAAGAAACTCGCGATGGAAGATAATTTGAATGCTTACCTTCAAATTAGCACACAAAATTAGGAAGGGAGCAATAAGAGGTTTGATTCTTTGGAAGTATCATTGAAGACGATGGAAACTCAAATTGGGCAACTGACAAATCAACTCCAAACACACCAAAAAGAGGAATTTCCTAGCCAATTAGAGCAAGTCAATGCAATCACAAAGTTGAGGAGTGAACAGGTGATATATAACAAATTTTGTGATTCCTTTGATGTAGGTACTAATCAAGAAGAAAATGGCGAGGAGATACAATCCAACATAGAGAAGCTAAGTCAATCAAAGGAAGAGGAGAATTTGGAAGTATCAACTTCATCACAACTGCATGAGCCTCCGAATCCTTTTATGCCACCAATCCCATTCCCAAGTAGATTAAAGGATGAGAAGCAAGGTATGCAACTTTCTGAACCCTATGATATGCCCTCTAAGGAAGTTAGTGAAGATAGTATAGATAAGCTTGAGATGGCCATGACCTTGGAAGTAGAGCTTAATATTTCCAATTTAGAAATTGAGGAGTGCAAGTTAATCTTAAATGATGAGGTTGTTGATAGGGGACTTTCCATTGCTAAAGTGGATGAGAAAGAGATTCAACTAAACTTGGTTGAACCTACAAAGACCCCAAAAATTTTGAAATATGTTTTGATTGGGGAGAACAGTATGTAACCAATGATCAACTTTCCCACTCTTGGAGGTGAGAAAGAGCAAACAATGAACATAACCATGTTGCATACTAAAAAATATTTTTACCAAGCTCTTATAGCATTGGAGGATCACCCCAAGACAACCTTCACCTTTTTCCTTTGGACACTTGTTCTTCCAAGGATGCTACCTAGGCTTTGCAATACATTGGGTACCTTTTGGAGTTGCGTGCTATTCATCTTCTCACAAATGGGTGACAATTGCATTATGGATGGAAGGAGCACTTCATATCGCATATGGGAATGATGGAAATCAGGTTTTATCTAAACTGTCTCTTTTAATTTATGCATGCTCACATTGGGGACAATGTAAATCTTTAAGTGTGGGGTGCATTTTGTGTTTTTACTTTTAATTTATCTTTGTTTAAGTTTAGTTAATGTTTTTCTTTGAATAAATAAATTTTGGAAAGTTTAATTGTTATAAGATTGTTGATAAATGACTTTTGAATTTTTGAAGCATGAATTTGAGAATTGATTAGAATTGGTGCTTATTGTCAATTTTGTTGGTTTTCTTTGCATCACCTTTTAAACTAGCAAGGAATTGAGCCATCAACTTATTATTCCTTTTGTGTGTGAACATCTTTGATTAATGAATTTCTAGAACTTTCTTTGACATGCATTTTGAGACTACATAAAAATTTCAATTAGGCATCAATATGATTAAGGCAATTAGGTGAACCCATTTTGGCTTAAATAGACCAACCTTATATCCAACCTTAGTTAGCCAATTTTGAGCTTATTTTATTTTTCCTTTTCTTTCTTTTTCACAACACCATTAGCTTGAACCTTGTTGTTTTAACTATTATCCTTGCATTAGGTCAAGAGCATTTTAAGAGCGTTTATGATTGAGTGTTGTGTTAAGTAAAGTGTGGGGTTAAATTTAGTGACCTCAAAATTACAAATTATTATCTTCTTTAGTTGTAAACCCTAAAAAAATAAAAAATAAAAAATACACATATATATAGAAAATAAAAAATAATAATAATAGAAGAAGTTGTTCTTTTTCTTAGGGTTGGAATATATTTGGGAATAATCATTGCAAGATGTAATAAGTGAGTTCCCTTGAAAAGCTCTTTAATGTCAAGGGGCAAGTGAGAGGAAGGTGTTTTGGGATCATTGGGCTATACATATGATCGGTTACTTCATTCTTGAAATGCTCTTGAACTTAATGATTAAGCTCACATTACCTAAATATCATGCCTTTACTTTAGCCCCATTACAACCAAAAGAAAGACCTTATGATTGATGCTTGATCATAATTAGGTGGTGGAGATTTGATTGACAAGCAAGCCTATGGCGATAATCTTTCATTGATTGTTATGAGTGTAAACACTACCATGATCAAACACTTTTAAGAGTTGGTGAGGGAGTGACAACATTGGTTATGCATGGGAAACCACTAAATTGCATGGGTATCAATTTTGTTCAATTTGATATTGATTGCGAATTTAGGGATAGGAAAGTCTTGACGCATCCTTATAACTCTTAAACTTAAACTAAAATTTTTCTTGTTTAGTTTGTTTTGATTTTAACCTTGCTTGGGGACAAGCAAGGAATTAAGTATGGGGTATTTGTTTAGATCATTTATGATTGTATTTTTAAAGGAATATTATGTGTTTTTAGTTAATGTTTCATTTGATTTTTGTTTAAAGTTTGTTTGAAGTGTTGGTTTTAGGTTAATGTGCAAAAACTCCCTTGGATGGATCAAAACAATGTTGGAAGAGAATGAATCAAGCAAGACATGGCCAAGTCAAAGCAACCTTGGACGTGTCCCTTAAAAGAATTTAAGGCAGAGCATGACACAGCCATGAGACATGGCCAAGCCACTGGTTGTGTCTCACTTAAAGATCAAAACCAAAAAAACCAAAGAAAGAAAAGAAAATTTGGCCGAAGGAGACACTGGCAAGCGACATGGCCAAGCCACTAGCCGTGTCACATGACATGACCAGAAGCTTCGCTATGTCCCATCTTAAGCCAAAGAAAAAAGGAGGTTGTGTCTCACCAATCGGACCAAGCAAGAAAGGAGCAAAGTGAAAGAAGCAGAAAGAGACACCCTCATGAGACATAGCCAGGCTTGGCCGTAGGGAGATAGCAAGGGACACGACCAGTAAGCTTGGTTGTGTCCCAGGAAAATTGAGAGACACGGCCACTTGCTTGGTCATGTCACCCTTGGTCAACATTGAATATTTGAATTATTTGCACAAAGTGGAGGATAAGTGGGGGACAAAGGTCTTGTTTTTACCAAAAGAAATATAAAACAAAGAAAAGAGTGGGAGACAAGAGAGAGTGGTGTGTGTTGGAAGGTATGGGTGTAATATCCTCATATATACCCTAGAAGTTGTGATTATGTTGTTGTTGTTGTTATATAATTGGATTGAATATATGTGTTAAATTACAAGAGAAAAGAAATAGAGAGAAGAATGTTTATGTATATGTGATTTGGGAAAGAATTTAGGGTTTAGAGAGAATGGTATATGTTGTGTATATGATGATATATATAACATATAAGTTGGTCATAATGAAGAGTCAAGGAAAGAAGATATTTATTTTTGTTAAGTGTGAAGTTACTATAAAGGGCATGTAATGAATGGTAATCAAGACAAATGGTATAAGGGTGTTTAGGTAATTACTCTTGTTGAATCACTTGGTGGAGATTTAAAGAGGTGATATTTTGTCTTTTCTTCATTTCCTTCTTCTTCTTCTTCTCTTCTCCACGTTGGTTGGCTCCTCCTTAGACAAGAGAGAACAAAGTGAGATTTGTTTAATTCTAACATCAAATTGAAGGGAGAATCAAAGGATTTAATTGAAGATTTGTGGAATTCAACAACTTAGGTAAGTTCTTTCTCTTGATTTTCCTTTGTTCTTTTGAAATTGTGTTTGGGATTGGTGAGTTGATATGGATGGTTGATGGAGTGTGTTTGTGTATGGTGTGTGTAAAAGTGTTGAAATGGAATTAAAGATAAGAAGCTAGGTTGGTGTTGGTGATGGAAGAGTAAGAGTTGTGTTTAGTGAATTTTTTTCTGTTTTACAATTAGTAAAGGCTGTGACTTGTATGATTTTTAATTAATTATAGAAAAATGTTCTTGAAGTGAATTTTTGATATGTTGTGCCTCTATGAGTCTAGAATGACTGAAAAATATGTTGATTCGATTTTGGAATGGTTATGAGTTTAGAAAGATTATTTTTATTAGACCTGTTCCAGCAGGTACCTTAACTGAGACAGCTATATTTCGGGATTTTTAATAAAATGTAGAAAAATCATATCCAATTGAATTTTGGATATGTTGTTTCTTAGTGAGTTTAGTATTTGAGAAAAATAATTTGGAACCACGTTGATTGAATTTGATTTATGGAATTCACAAAGTTCAGAACTGCTGCCAGGATGCAGGGCAATTGGGGCAGTCTGGTTAGGTGAACTATTTGACCAAGATTTTGTGTTCAGTTTGATCTGAAATTTTAAAGGAATGATTTTAAGATACAAAACTAAATTATGTAAAAATTTTAGAATTTTTAGTCAAGTAGATTATTTTATACAATTTTTCAAAATAAGGATAAAATGGAGTCTTAAACCAGAATGTACTATTCATATGGTCATTTTGCTAATATTCCTTTGGATTAGGTTTTGAAGAGATTGGGTTGCATTAACCTAAATGTGGAGAATTCTTGGAAAGAAAAGAAATGTATAGATTGATGGGACTAGTTCTTGAGGTAAGTACCAATACATATGATTGTATTTAATTACATAATTTGAGGCTTAACACATTTGTTTGCAAATGTGTTAAGTGATCTATTATATTGTTAACATAATTGGACTAAGGTGATGATTGAATGATGTGAAGGATGTGAAGATCATTAACCAGGTAAGCATAAACCCTATTTGATTGTATATCCTTATATGTCTTTGAACATTAACACATTGGGATGAAAGTGTTAAATAAGCTATTATATTGTGAATGTAAATGAAGAATATATATAAAGGATGAAATATGAAATGGGAAAGGTAGGAAGAAATGAGGATCATTCTTAAGGTATGTGCAATTTGTTATGATAAATGCTCTAGTAATGAATGATGTTAATGTGTTTTGAGAAGTGAGAAAATGTTATGTTATATGCATTGTGAATCTTATGTATGGCAATGTATTATATGAATAATATACTTTGAAATGTGATATCAATGATGCTATATGTATCATATGGATTGAGATATGATATGATATGAAGCCATTGTGATTGGCTATGATAATTCAATTGAAAGAGATAAGGCATGTTGGCCTAATTGATGATGAGATTGATAATGAAATAATAAATGAATTGTTTGTTTAATATGTTATTCAGTTTCAGAGTTCTGGATTTGGGTGGCATGCCTAAGAAATGATGAAAGGTAACAGTCTTGCCGGGTTGAGGATCTCCTCATATGTGTTTAGTTGATGGTCCAAGAGACTGGGTCTGTTACACTATGAGAATTTTGAATATGAGATATATGATTTGTAACAGTCTTACCGGGTTGAGGATCTCCTCATATGTGTTGAGTTGATGGTCCAAGAGACTGGGTCTATTACACTATCCATGGATAGAGATACATGTATAGACATTGCCTACGGGCGTGATGATTGTGACTATGAACCAAAGCAGTAACTCTGAACTTTGAATAACATATTAGTGTTTTGGGCCCGAGTCTGTCTTTATTGTCAATGTGAATTGCAAGTATTGAAATATTGATTGTGAGTATTAATAATGAATTATGCTTGGTGAATTGTGAATAATATAATGTTATTAAGTGTAATATGTAAATGAATTGTGGTTGATGATAAAGGTTGTCTTTATTGTAAATGTGATTTATGATTTGTATGATATGTAATTTGTGTATTGCAATAATGATTGGTATGGTATATATAATGTAGGGGTATTAATATATTGGTTTTGAGTATTGGTGATGCATTGGGGTTGGTGATAATATTATGTATATATGTACATCATATTTGAAATTAGCTAGGATATATTAAAGATGAAATTAAAAAGAAAAGAAGATATGATAAGAACTAATTATATATTGAATTGATGTATCATTATATGTCAATACTTCTATACTATATGTTTATATTTTATAGTTGGACTACTAAGCTCTCGGGCTTAGCGCGGGTGTTTATTCGCGCAGGTATATAGATGGAAGATATGAAGTCTTTTGTTATGCCACAAGAAGAGTAAAGTTTGTCGAGACCAACTAGAGGGTAATGCATACATGTATAAACTTTAATTATGATGTATTTCTGACGAGAGAGTATTTATATGTATAAATGAAGTTTTTGATAAAGATAATGATTTTGTAAATGTTATTTAAATTAATGTATTATGGTTTGAACTCTGTTACAGGTTTTTAAAAGGTAACGAAAAGTGACATCCTTATACTTTATATATTTACTGTATGTATACTAGGTATACGCATAGTACTTATTTAGGGTATCGGGGTGTTACAATTATTTTGGTATCAGAGCTTAGGTTCGAGATTCTCGGCCTAAGTGAGAAAAAAAAATTTTTGAAAAGTTTAAATAAAAGTAAAAAGGAAAAGTTTTGAAATGAAATTTGTAATACATGCATATGCATTGACACCTAGGTTGGTCTCGGATGTGGCATTATATGAATTATAGAATATTTGTGTTATATGAGATGTTCAATATAGTTGATGATATATGTGTATACTATTTTGATGTGATGAGAAATTATGATTGTTGACAATGATGTTGGAAATGAATTATAATTGAGGCATAGTGCCTAATTGATTATGAGAAACTAATTGTGAAATGTAATATGATATATGTATATTGATGATGCATATGAAAATGTCATGTTGTGTGCAACATGGAATGTAATGTTGATGTTTATGAGCAATATTATGTAGGACATAATATGAATTGAAACATAAAGAAATGAAAAGGAGAATAAATTTGAAAATGAGTTGAAAATCAAATCAAGATAAGAGTATGTACTTTTTCTTCTATACTTTGAACCTCTTTATAATAAAGTTTATGTTGGTTTTGCTAATGTTGAATTTACTAGACAGCGGAAATGATATCGAATTGTTAAAATTGAAAGTTATGTTATTTAAATGAGGAGAGTATGGTGGAATGTTGAATGAGTTGTTTAGTAGAGACAAAGTGTGATTATGTAAAGTTGGGATGTGTATACAGTTAAGGTTGTGTTTAAAGGAAAAAGAGATGATAGTGGTTAAGTAAGAATATAACTTAGTATTGTTACTATAATGCGAGCATAGTAAATTCAATGTTAGAAATGTGAGATGCTTGGATATTGTGAAAGCTCATGGTAATGGTGATAATATGTGATATTTGAGATTTTTGAAGTGAGCTTTATGATTGTGGAAATTATATGTTTTAATATTGCTTTGTGATATATATTTGTAAGATGTTTTTAAAGTGATGATAGAAAAGATGAGTTTGGCAAATTGAAGCTTAAACGAAGTAGTAAATTGAGAAGTTAAAGTTTTAGTAGAATTTGATAAAGATTATTGGGATATTGATAGTTAACTGTATATGCAATGCATGAGCTAAGTGAAATGACTAGTATTGCATATGGAAGTATTATGAATTGAGTAATGCGATTGATAGTATGAGAATTTGTTTTGAAATAATCAAGGAAGTGGATAAGTAAATAGAAATGAGTTATTTTAAGTCATTTTACTGAACAGGGTAAGAATGAATATGGGAGTGTACTAAATATTTTTAAAGACGAAAGTGAAAGAGATGTCACATTGGGAATGTGACTGAGATGAATATAAAGTGTTACTATAGTCGGAATATATATGTTTGTAGTGTGAATAAATACTTTATATCATATTGGAAGAATGAGAAGGATAGTGTTTAAAAGAAAATGATAAACACTAAATTTGTATTGAATGTATGAAAAAGGAAAATACTATAAGAGCATATAATTAAGTGTATACATGTATATGATATGTGAATTGAGTTTTCCAATATGAATGAAATTATGATATATAAACACATTTGTGAATCACATTATGAGGATGGCTTATGAAGATATATGTGGTATAATTATAGAATTAGTGATATGGAAAAACAATGTTATATGTATTAGTGGACCTAAGAGAGATTAGGTCTTGAACTGTGTAAAGCTAGATGGATTATGTGATGGAAGTGAGAATGGAAAGAACTTGAGTAATATTGGACAGTGGAAATTGTTATAATGAGTATTGAACTTGATGATTATATTATATTTAGAGTTTCAAAGTATTCACATATGAAAAGTTCTATGTAATTATATTATAAGAGATTGTAGATGGATTAGAAATGAAGTGATGAATAGAAATTGTATAAGAACTGTATATGATTGAATATGTATATAGTAATATTGTTAAAGCATGAGTTAAGTTGATAAGGATCATATAAGCGAATACAAATTGGTTGAAACGAAGTTGGAATGTGTTAACTTCTGTTATACTAAAAATGTTAAGATTGAGAATAGAATTATAAAAGAACAGTATTGAATTGAAAGTTCTAGGTTTGAATATTAATCTCTTAAAGTCATGTGTTTTGTTCAGTATTTTGGATCGGTTAATTTGTTATCCATGGATTTGGATCTTAGATATAATGATTGTAATACGGATTTGGTGAGGTTGACAATTTTGTTTGAGAAGTATAGTTAAAAATTATGATGGTTAAAGTTGTACCTTATTATTATTATTTTTTTTATGTTAAGAATTTGGTTATAACAGTGAAAAAAAAATTTAAAAAAAATTTTTGAAATGTGTTGAGTTATGGATAATATGACAAAAAGGTAATCAAAATAAATATACCAATGATAGGAAATGTGAAGAGTTAGTAAAAGGGAGAAATTATATTATATGAATGAAAGTTATACTGAATATGTTTATGGTATGTAACTTGAGGTTTAAGGGAATGAACTCAAAGTTTGAGTGAATGAATTATAGATATTAAGTATGATATAACATTTTTATGAGAATTGGTGGAAATTATACTAAGATAATAAAGAATAAACTATGTGTATATTAAAAGATATTAGAAGTGATTTGTTATCATGATGATTTGACTGAAAATAGATTGAAAGAGAGCAGAAATTGAATATAAGTTTGCTCTTATGGAATTAAGTTATATTTATACTTATATGAAAATTGTGAAATTTCATGATAAGTTAGATTGCTTAATCGTTGGTTGGAATTGAACAAGATTGGAACGTGGGTATATTGTGACATATAGATTAATTGATCTGGATTTGGCTAAGATTATGGATCATTAATAAAATTTAATGTGTATAGTTGTATTAAGAAAATAGGTATTTACATGATAATGTATATGATGTAAATTTTAAAGTATGATTGGACATGAATGAGTGGAGTATAGTAATTGTTAATCATGATAAGAAGAGAAAAAGATTGGTTATCTATAAAATAAGTTGAAAGATAATGTATTAATATGTAAGTTAAGTGAAAAGCATGCTAAAGAAATAACTCCATTTATGAAAAATCAGGATTTTGTTATCTATTAAGAGTGATAAATGTCTATTTAGACAGTGATTGTAATGAAGGGATAATTAATGTTCAGATATAAGTCAATGGTTTTTAATGTTAAAGTTAAGAGAGTAATTATACAGAGGTGAAATAACAAAATATATTAAATATAAAGATTTGACAAAGTATTATTGTGCTATATGATGATCTGATTCTGGTATAAAGATATTAATAGGAAATGTAATGTGATCTTTTAAATGTTTGATTAAGAAAGTAACCAAATGTATAAACATATAGAATGATGAGTTATAGAATTTAAAGAAGGTGGTTGATTCTAAAGAGGAGAGTTGGAGTTATATGATTTGATGATATAATGACTTAAGCGTATAATTAACTTCATATGGGAGTTAAGATAGTATTTTGTTAAGAATAAATTGTTATGGTACTGATAATTTCGAGGACGAAATTATTTAAGGGGGAGAGAATTGTAATATCCTCATATATGCCCTAGAAGTTGTGATTATGTTGTTGTTGTTGTTATATAATTGGATTGAATATATGTGTTAAATTACAAGAGAAAAGAAATAGAGAAAAGAATGTTTATGTATATGTGATTTGGGAAAGAATTTAGGGTTTAGAGAGAATGGTATATGTTGTGTATATGATGATATATATAACATATAAGTTGGTCATAATGAAGAGTCAAGGAAAGAAGATATTTATTTTTGTTAAGTGTGAAGTTACTATAAAGGGCATGTAATGAATGGTAATCAAGACAAATGGTATAAGGGTGTTTAGGTAATTACTCTTGTTGAATCACTTGGTGGAGATTTAAAGAGGTGATATTTTGTCTTTTCTTCATTTCCTTCTTCTTCTTCTTCTCTTCTCCACGTTGGTTGGCTCCTCCTTAGACAAGAGAGAGCAAAGTGAGATTTGTTTAATTCTAACATCAAATTGAAGGGAGAATCAAAGGATTTAATTGAAGATTTGTGGAATTCAACAACTTAGGTAAGTTCTTTCTCTTGATTTTCCTTTGTTCTTTTGAAATTGTGTTTGGGATTGGTGAGTTGATATGGATGGTTGATGGAGTGTGTTTGTGTATGGTGTGTGTAAAAGTGTTGAAATGGAATTAAAGATAAGAAGCTAGGTTGGTGTTGGTGATGGAAGAGTAAGAGTTGTGTTTAGTGAATTTTTTTCTGTTTTACAATTAGTAAAGGCTGTGACTTGTATGATTTTTAATTAATTATAGAAAAATGTTCTTGAAGTGAATTTTTGATATGTTGTGCCTCTATGAGTCTAGAATGACTGAAAAATATGTTGATTCGATTTTGGAATGGTTATGAGTTTAGAAAGATTATTTTTATTAGACCTGTTCCAGCAGGTACCTTAACTGAGACAGCTATATTTCGGGATTTTTAATAAAATGTAGAAAAATCATATCCAATTGAATTTTGGATATGTTGTTGCTTAGTGAGTTTAGTATCTGAGAAAAATAATTTGGAACCACGTTGATTGAATTTGATTTATGGAATTCACAAAGTTCAGAACTGCTGCCAGGATGCAGGGCAATTGGGGCAGTCTGGTTAGGTGAACTATTTGACCAAGATTTTGTGTTCAGTTTGATCTGAAATTTTAAAGGAATGATTTTAAGATACAAAACTAAATTCTGTAAAAATTTTAGAATTTTTAGTCAAGTAGATTATTTTATACATTTTTTTCAAAATAAGGATAAAATGGAGTCTTAAACCAGAATGTACTATTCATATGGTCATTTTGCTAATATTCCTTTGGATTAGGTTTTGAAGAGATTGGGTTGCATTAACCTAAATGTGGAGAATTCTTGGAAAGAAAAGAAATGTATAGATTGATGGGACTAGTTCTTGAGGTAAGTACCAATACATATGATTGTATTTAATTACATAATTTGAGGCTTAACACATTTGTTTGCAAATGTGTTAAGTGATCTATTATATTGTTAACATAATTGGACTAAGGTGATGATTGAATGATGTGAAGGATGTGAAGATCATTAACCAGGTAAGCATAAACCCTATTTGATTGTATATCCTTATATGTCTTTGAACATTAACACATTGGGATGAAAGTGTTAAATAAGCTATTATATTGTGAATGTAAATGAAGAATATATATATAGGATGAAATATGAAATGGGAAAGGTAGGAAGAAATGAGGATCATTCTTAAGGTATGTGCAATTTGTTATGATAAATGCTCTAGTAATGAATGATGTTAATGTGTTTTGAGAAGTGAGAAAATGTTATGTTATATGCATTGTGAATCTTGTGTATGGCAATGTATTATATGAATAATATACTTTGAAATGTGATATCAATGATGCTATATGTATCATATGGATTGAGATATGATATGATATGAAGCCATTGTGATTGGCTATGATAATTCAATTGAAAGAGATAAGGCATGTTGGCCTAATTGATGATGAGATTGATAATGAAATAATAAATGAATTGTTTGTTTAATATGTTATTCAGTTTCAGAGTTCTGGATTTGGGTGGCATGCCTAAGAAATGATGAAAGGTAACAGTCTTGCCGGGTTGAGGATCTCCTCATATGTGTTGAGTTGATGGTCCAAGAGACTGGGTCTGTTACACTATGAGAATTGTGAATATGAGATATATGATTTGTAACAGTCTTGCCGGGTTGAGGATCTCCTCATATGTGTTGAGTTGATGGTCCAAGAGACTGGGTCTGTTACACTATCCATGGATAGAGATACATGTATATACATTACCTACGGGCGTGATGATTGTGACTATGAACCAAAGCAGTAACTCTGAACTTTGAATAACATATTAGTGTTTTGGGCCCGAGTCTGTCTTTATTGTCAATGTGAATTGCAAGTATTGAAATATTGATTGTGAGTATTAATAATGAATTATGCTTGGTGAATTGTGAATAATATAATGTTATTAAGTGTAATATGTAAATGAATTGTGGTTGATGATAAAGGTTGTCTTTATTGTAAATGTGATTTATGATTTGTATGATATGTAATTTGTGTATTGCAATAATGATTGGTATGGTATATATAATGTAGGGGTATTAATATATTGGTTTTGAGTATTGGTGATGCATTGGGGTTGGTGATAATATTATGTATATATGTACATCATATTTGAAATTAGCTAGGATATATTAAAGATGAAATTAAAAAGAAAAGAAGATATGATAAGAACTAATTATATATTGAATTGATGTATCATTATATGTCAATACTTCTATACTATATGTTTATATTTTATAGTTGGACTACTAAGCTCTCGGGCTTAGCGCGGGTGTTTATTCGCGCAGGTATATAGATGGAAGATATGAAGTCTTTTGTTATGCCACAAGAAGAGTAAAGTTTGTCGAGACCAACTAGAGGGTAATGCATACATGTATAAACTTTAATTATGATGTATTTCTGACGAGAGAGTATTTATATGTATAAATGAAGTTTTTGATAAAGATAATGATTTTGTAAATGTTATTTAAATTAATGTACTATGGTTTGAACTCTGTTACAGGTTTTTAAAAGGTAACGAAAAGTGACATCCTTATACTTTATATATTTACTGTATGTATACTAGGTATACGCATAGTACTTATATAGGGTATCGGGGTGTTACAATGGGTGTGTTTTGAAAGAATTAAAAAGAAAAGGAAATTAAGGGAGAACACGTTGGAGAGGAGAGTAGACCTCTGTTCTTTCTTCTTCATCTTATTCTTGGTCTTGAGAGAGACTAAGAACTCCACCTCCATCTTCATCTTCTCCATCTTCCATCCACAAAATCCTTGGTTCTTTGGGATAAATTGGGTTAAACAAGCTCTTGAAGATTAGGGTTTTGAAGAAAGCTTCATTGAAGGTTTGGTGACTTGAGAAAGCTAAATTCCATCTTCTAAAGGTATAATCAATTGAAGGTCTGGTGACTTGAGAAAGCTCCATTCCATCTTTCAAAGGAGAATCACCAATTGAAGAGGGCTCGAGTTCTTCATCATACATCAAAGTGGAGCTAAAAGGAAGACTAGTAGTCTTACTCTTGGCATCTTCACAAGGGGTTTTTCTATTCTCTCTTTTAATTCATTTTTATATTGTTGTTGTTGTATTAAGAGAATTAATATTTCAATGGACAATTTGTATTTGATTTATATTGAGATGAATGTTTGTTTTAAATTGATGATGTTGAGCTAAATTAACCATGCCTAGTGTTTATAGTAGATTTGATTGAATGCCTTGATTTCATATTTCCATTAATGTACCTTGTTATTGGTTGATTGTATTGTATTGAATGTTAGGTTGATAGATTAGCTACCTATTAATCTTTTAATATTGGATGATAGACTGAGAGGTGAAATTTGATATCAAAACTATATAATCAACCACCCTATGAATGAATTAGAAATATAAGTTCTAGGGTTTTATGAATTTGGTAATGTAAAATAATTGGTTATTGTTAATTCATGAATGTGAAAACTAATGAATTGGTAATTGACTAATTAACCTTAAGGAACAAATTAATTTACAAGGTTATATTAATGGATAATTTGAGAATTGAGCTTTGATTAAGTTGGCCTATAACCCTAGGCATCATTCCTAGAATTGTATTGATCTTGTACAACCATCAAACACATTAACGATTACGCACGTTACTTTTAGGTATAGATTGTTCTTGCACCATTCCAAAACATCAAACTGTTGCTTTTAAATTTTTTGTTAATCAAATTATTATGAACGACACCTTCCTTGTGAGACGACTTTGGGGCAATCATCGTTGCTACAATTACCTCGTATACTTGCGAGTGCCACTTGTAGTAGTACTTAATTCGAGCACAACAAAGGGAAAGTTAAGTCCCTGTTTCATCAGACCATATGAGGTATAGGAGAGAGTTGGGACAGTAGCTTATAGACTAGCTTTGCTGCCTGAGTTGGACAAGATTCATAATATCTTTCATGTCTCGATGCTTCAAAGGTACAAATTAGATTCATTTCATGTTTTATTAGTGGAATCTATTGAGATAAATCTAGATTTGACTTATGAAGAAGAACCAGTGGCAATCTTGGCACGAGAGGTAAAAGAGTTGAAAAATAAAAAGGTGTCATTGGTCGAAGTGTCATGGAGGAATCATTGTACCGAGGAGGCAACATGGGAGAGTGCCAATCTCATGTGGAGCCAGCATCCTCAACTCTTCCAGAATTGATATCAGGTAATTTAAAGGATGAAATTATTTAAGTGGGAGAGAGTTGTAACATCCATAAATTTGTTAACAAAAAAATAAATAAATAAATAAATAATGATATGAAAGATTAGTTATGGTTGTAGAAGATGAAGAATATAAAAATATATATATATATATGTAGAAGATATATAGAATATATATAACGTATAAAGTCAATGGTAAATAGTAAAAGTCAAAAGTGAATTGTAAAAAGTGAAAAGTTAAATAATAATAATAATAATAATATAATAATAATAATAATAGAAATTAATTAAATAATTCAAAAGTAATTATTTTTTAATGGAATATAGAAATTTGGATTTTTAAAATAAATAAATAAATAATAGAAATATATGGCGAAAATTAAAGAAGAAGGAAAATTAAAAAAAAATCAAAATTTATTATCTTCTTCCTCTCTTCTTCTCTCCATGTCGAGTTCCACTGTGGCCAAAGGAGAAATTTTGTTCATCCAAACACCAATTTTTAGAAGGATTTTCAAGAATTAAAAGGAGATTGGTTATTTTCCAACAAACTAGTAAGTATTCTCTTAGAATTTTGAAGTTTTATTGAAATATTTGATTATGTGAGAATTGAAATTTTTATGGGGTGTTTTATAATTTGTTAAATTGGCAGGGAAGATGTTAGTTTAAGACAAGGATTTTATAGGTAAATGGTTGATTTGTTTAAGTTTAGTTGAAGTCTGGATGGGTTATTGTCAAATTTAGGATTTCGGAAGAACATTGTTAATGACTTGCTGTTAATTGAATTAAATTTTTTAAATCATGTTATAAAATGATTTTAATGATGGAAATGAAATTAGAATGCCATTTGGAATTGATTGGAAAGTTATTTCAAAATTAAAGGGAGTTAGGGAAAAAATTGAGAATTTAAAGGATATGTGTTTAATTGATAATTATTAGTTAAAATACCTTAAAATGTGATTTTAATGTATTATATACATTTGCATTTTGAATATGTATTAAGTAGATAGTATTCCAACCCTAGTGGTGAAGGACTCATTGGAAAGTGGTGAGAAAGTGTGCTTTCTAGATTGAAGTGTTGTAAACAAAGGTTAATAATGTATATTTTGATAGAATTGTATTGCAGTGCATTGAAAATGGCAGGATACATTGTATTTAGAAATTTTAACTCTACTACTTTGATGTGTGAATTCACATGAAAAGTGCGTAGAAGTGTGTTTAAAATCCTGAATTCACATGAAAAAAGCATAGAAGTGTGTTTAAAATCTTGAAATGTTAAATAATTAAGCCATTCTAAAGTAGCTAATAGAATTGTTAAATAAGTTTGTAAAAAGAAAGTAATTATGCCAATTTGAAGGGCATAATTTGGCCACATTGTATAAGTGGCAAATCATGTGATTCTTGTGATGAAAAGTATGGAAAATATGATGAATTGATGGAAAGAGTGCTAAAAGAATGGAAAGTGTATAATATGTGTGTTACCTTATGTAATATCACATTCCAGAGTATTGTGTCTGGTGATATGATATGGCATGCCTATGATTTGCCTTTGGGCTAGACA
This sequence comes from Garcia nutans, assembly GCA_947685225.1. Classification (NCBI taxonomy): domain Eukaryota; kingdom Viridiplantae; phylum Streptophyta; class Magnoliopsida; order Malpighiales; family Euphorbiaceae; genus Garcia; species Garcia nutans. The sequence goes on along the minus strand of CANTUV010000009.1, from coordinate 25,998,649 downwards.
TTGGGCGTCACTGATATACAATTTGCCTTTGAGATAGATGATGAGTATTACCATTATATATTTTGCCTTCAGGCTAGATGCTGGGCATTATTATTATTTGCCCTTGGGCTAGATGCTGAGTGTTATTATTATTTACCTTCGAGTTAGACACTGGTTTTAAAATGGTCCAAAATAATATCTCTGAAACTTAAATATTATATAGGGTCATTTGAGCCCAATGCTTGTGAATGTAATATGTAATGGTTTAAAGTGAAAAATGTATAAGTTTTAATATGTCATTGCATGCTCACATTATAAGTTTTAATAGAAAAGATATTTTACATTATTCTTTAAGTTTATGTTATTATTAAAGTATATACTGCTACGCAAAAAGCTTAGCACAATTTGTTTATTGCGCTTGTGACAGGGTTCGGACTGAGGGCCCTTCTAGACCTTAGTAGGTCTAGGGTTTCTGGGTTTTTTTAAGTTTTTGTCAGTTTCCATGGACCAGGATCAGCTGCATACATGTATATATCTAACTTTGAGAAACTTGTTGTAAACGTACACATTATGTTGTATATATGTAAATTTGATATGTTTTTATACATATATATATATAAATGTTTGAGTATTTGGAAGAAATTTTGAGGAATAATGGAGAATTGGGTGAATGTGAAATTTTGGGAGTGTATTTCTTTTTACAGGTTGTGTTGGTTGATTCTTGAAAACGTTCGAAATACAGACAAAACTCTGGGCAATTTTTTTAGAGATTTTTCTTTAAAATTTATATTTTTGGCAACTAAAAGACTAATGTATACTTTTATATATATATATATTAAAGTAAATTTTAAGATTTAAAATATTTTCTGATAATTATGAAAAATTTTCAAATGATAAGGGTGGTGAAATTCTTGTACTCTATATGTGTATTTTACATATATAGGTTATATATACTATAGGTATATTGGGTATAAGGGTGTTACAAAATATGTTTTTTTTTTGATATTTAAGGTGGATGTAAAATTTAATAATGGATATATATTTATGAGTGGGGATTTTCGCGCCTCACTCCCGGTAGAATAGTTCTTGCGACTTCGGCACTTTTAGGCTCAAGGCCTTAGAGAACACGGGCCTAAACTAGGAGAAAATGTAGTCGCAGCCCAGACGGGCCAAAAAAAGAAAGGGGTGGATGACTCAATTTCTAGGAAATTGTTTCAATCATTTATGTTTATATTTTAAGGGGAATTTTATTGGTTTTTAGTTAATTTTTTTTTAATTTGTGTTTAAAGATTGTTTAAAGTGTTTGATTTAGATTGAAGTGAAAAACAATGGAGTGATGGATCAAAGTTTCTATAAAAGCAAGAGACATGGCCATGACACCACTTAGCTTGGCCGTGTCACTCATTAAAGGCAAGGAAGAAGCAGGACATGGGCTGAGGCAACTTGGCTTGGCCGTATCCTTCAGGAAAATTAGGTAGAGGCAGACACGGCCAAGCCATTGGCCATGTCACATGACACGTCCAAGGCCTTGGCTATGTCCCACTTGATAAAACCAAAGAATAAAGGAAGCAAAGCAAATGGTAGAGGTGAACACAAGCAGAAGACACGACCAAGCCACTGGCCGTGTCACATAACATGGCTAGTGACTTGACCGTGCCGTGTTACACTTGGAAAAAGAAGAAGACAAGTTGAGCAGCCATAGACACAGCCTCATGGCTTGGCCATGTCCAAAGGAGAAAGAGTGACACGGCCAAGTCACTCATGACTTAATTGGCTGTGTCTCATGTGTTTTCTTGTAATTATTTGCATGAGCTAAGGACTAAGTGGGGAACAAAACTTTTCTTTTATTTGAAAAGAAACATTAAAAATGAGTAAAAGATGGATGGTTTTATAGAAGAAATATTAAACAATAAAAAAGAATGGGACAAAGAGGAGTGGATGAGTTGGCAAACATTCTTGGTGTCTTAAAAAATTGAAAAGAATTGGAAGTGGAAGGGGATGGAACATACATACTCGTTGGGCTTGATTAAGTGGCGGCTAGTTCTTAGCTTTGGTTCTCATTTTGGGAGATAAGAAATCATTCTCTCTTCATCTTCATTTCCATTCATCTTTCATTTCTTCCATAGACAAGACTTAATCAAGTTTGGGGATTAAATTGGGTGAACAAGCTCTTTAGAAGATTAGGGTTTGAAGAAAGCTTGATTGGAGTTGTAAGCTTAAGAGAGTTACCATTCCATCTTCAAAGAAGAGAGCAATTGATTGAAGAGCACATGGAAGTTCTTCATCATACATCAAGGTGGAAGCTAGGAGGAAGACAAGTAGTTCAACTCTTGGCGTCTATAAGGGGTTTTCATATTATCTCTTTTAATTCATTTCTAGATTGTTGTTGTTTTATTATGAACATTAATATTACAATGTATAATTTTGATTTTGTTTATATTGAGATGAATATTTGTTTTAAATTGATGATGAGCTAATTTACTCATACCTTGGGTTGTAGTAGATTTTATTAAATGACTAGATTTGATAATTCCATTAGTATATCTTATTATTGGTTGATTAAATTAGACTTAAAGTTAGATTGATAGATTGGCCACCTATTAATCACTTAATATTGAACGATGGACCGAGAGGTGAAATTCGATATTGAAACTATGCAATTAACCACCACAAAAATGAATTAGAAATATAAGTTCTAAGGTTTTAATAATTTGTACAAAACAATTGGATGTTATTAATTCATGAATATGAAAACTAATGAATTGGTAATTACTAATTAAAATACACATTTATATTAATGGATAATTTGAGAATTAAGCTTTGATTAAATTGATCTACAACCCTAGGCACCATTCCTAGAATTGAATTAATCATGCACAACGTCACTCATTTAACTTTCAAATTTTAATTACAATTCACCAATTCAACAACGCACACTCAATTTTATTTAGTTTGTTTAAATCAAATTATTGCAAAATAATTCCTTCCATGTGAGACAACCTTGGGGAGATCACCGTTGCTATAATTACCTCGTATACTTGAGAGAGTTGCTTTGTAGTAGTGTTAATTAAAGTGCAATAAGTTTTTAGCACCGTTGCCGGGGAGGGAAATTTTTGTTAGTAGTTTGATTCTTTTACCTTAATTGTTAATTGTTTAAAGTGTTCCTTTTTGAATTGCCTAGGTGATTTATGCAAGGACGAAGGTCTCAAAGAAATGAACTTGTTCCATATGTAGATGATATTCATAGACTTCCAAGAACCGAAGGAGTAGATCTTTTGGGACAAGAAGGAGAAGAAACTGATGAGTAATTTGAGGAGAACACGGAGGTAGAAATAGGTGACATAGATGAACCACCTATGAAGGAGTTTGTCCGATCGATCATTGGAGTAACTACATCATGTATCCAGTTGAGCAACACAATAAGAAATTATGAACTCAAAAACACTCATTATAGTATGTTGCCATCCTTCCATGGATTGTCGAATAAAGATCCTCTCAACTTCATTCGAGATTTTTACACAATAATGCATACCTTCCCTTTGCAAGCATTAATGGAGGGTGAACTCAAAATGAGATGTTTCCCATATAGTTTGAAAGATAGGGCAAAAGCATGGTTGATGACCTTATCAGAGAATTCCTTGACTACTTGGACCGAAGTGTATAACAACTTCATGGAAAAATTTTATTCACACCAAAAGACAAAGGAGCTTAGGGGGATTATTGTAACTTTCACCCAATTTGATAGGGAACCATTTCATGAGGCGTGGGATTGCTTCAAATCTTTATTGTTTCAATGCCCTGATCACTATTATCCACAACAATTGGTCAATTAGTTCTTCTATGATGGGCTAACTCAATAATGTCAAAACATAGTGGATAATGCTGCAGGAGGGGCAATGGGTGAGAAAATAAATGCTAAAATGTTTGCATTGTTTGAAATGTTAGGAGCAAATTCTCAACAAAAGAGTAATGGGGAAAGGAGGAGAGGAGCATATGAGTTGAATGCAAACTCAGAAATGGCAAGGCAAATTGCCGAGTTGACAAGGGGAGTTACATTATTGAATGCAAGAGGAAAATTGCCGATGCCAAGCCAAGAATCATGTGCATCATGTGGTGTGGTAGGCCATAATGCAAATTTATGTCCTTCAAACTTTGATAAATTCCATGAAGGGCAAGAGCAAGCTTTTGCTTTTGAAGGGTTCCAACAAAGGGGAAGGAATGCCCTGTAGTCAAATTCTTATAACCTCAGTTGGAGAAATCACCCTAATTTTTCATGGAAGAACCAGCAATAAGTTCCGCCTCAACATTCATTCCAACCTTATCAAAGGGGACCCCAATTTCAAGGGCAAAGTTTAAATCATGCGCAAGTCAATAAACCTTCACTTGAAGTCAATTTGAATGCTTTCATACAAATAAGCACTCAAAATCAAGAGGTGAATAACAAACGATTCGACTCTTTGGAAGCCTCACTTAAGAAGGTAGAAACTCAAGTGGGTCAATTGGCTAATCAACTGTGTAACACCCCAATACTCCATATAAATACTATACATATACCTAGTATACATACAGTAAGTATATAAAGTATAAGGATGCCACTTTTCTTTTTACCTTTCAATACCTGTAACAAAATTCAAACCATGATAGGTCAATTTAAAGAACACTTACAAATTATTGTCTTTATCAAAACTTCATTTATACATATAATATAACATACTTAAAGTGGTTACATGTATGCATTACCCTCTAGTTGGTCTCGACAAAATCTTACTCTTCTCGTGGCATACCAAAAGACTTCATATCTTCCACCAAGCTACCTGCGCGATAATACATCCGCGCTAAGCTCGAAAGCTTAGTAGTACAAATATAAAATACAAACATATATCATGGAAACACTAACATATAAAGATATCTCCATTCCATATACTTTTAGTTCTTATTAAGTTTATCCCTATTCATTTGCACCTTTCATATCTTTCAACTAATCTCATATCTTATACACATATAAACATAACATTTCTACCAAGTCCAACCCATCACTAATATTCACAATCAACATCTCAATACACACATTATACATCATACTAATCATAAGTCACATTTCCAATTAAGACAATCATTGTCATCAACCACAATTCATCAATTGAATTCACAATCAATGCTAATACACATATTATACATCATACCAATCATAACATTTCTTTATTCACAATTCAACATTAATGATTCATCACTAGTGCTCATAATCAATATTTCAACGCACATATTACATATCATCAATCACATGTCCAATGAAGTATACCAAAGATTTCATTATCCATTTCTTTCAACATTTGTATATCACATTGACAACAAAGACAGACTCGGGCCCAACAGACACCACTATGTTATTCAGAGTTCAGAGTTACTGCTTTGGTCTATAATCATAATCATCAAGCCCGTAGGCATCATATATCAATATTTCTATCCATGGATAGTGTAACAGACCCAGTCTCTTGGACCATCAACTCATCATGAGGAGATCCTCAACCCGGCAAGACTGTTACCAATCATATATTTCATATTCACAATTCTCATAGTGTAACAGACCCAGTCTCTTGGACCTCAATTCAACTCAATTTGAAGAGATCCTCAACCCGGCAAGACTGTTACCTTTTTCATTTTATAGGCATGCCTCCAAACCCAGAACTCTGAAAACTGAATAACACATTAAACACATATTTCACTTATTATATAGTTACCATTTCCATTCTCAAATTCTCATCACATTTAAGCAAACATGCCTTCTTTCTTTCAATATCATCGTCATAGCTAATCACAATGGCATTGTCTCATATCATGTCTTATTTGAATTATCATTGCATCTTTGATATACATTTCAATTTCAATGTATATTACTCATGAAACACATTACCATTCACAATGCATAACATAACATTGTTCAATCTCAACAATGCAATTAGGGCAAAGAACAATTGATATGATTCATAGTTTTAGGACACATGCATTTGATTATATCATTCATTGATTCAAGTGTGTTTAAAGTGTTTAGGGTTAGGTTTAAGGACCAACCTACCTTTGGAGAACCAAAGCAATGCAAGAAGAACAAAGAATTAAAACCCTAACCCACACAATTGAGGAACACGGGCAGCCACTTGAGGGACACGGTTATGGCAATTCAACCTAATCCAAAAGGAATATTAGCAAAATGACCATATGAATAGTACATTCTGGTTTTAGACTCCATTTTATCCTTATTTTGAAAAATTGTATAAAATAATCTACTTGACTAAAAATTCTAAAATTTTTACAGAATTTAGTTTTTATCTTAAAATCATTCCTTTAAAATTTCAGATCAAACTGAACACAAAATCTTGGTCAAATAGTTCACCTAACCAGACTGCCCCAATTGCCCTGCATCCTGGCAGCAGTTCTGAACTTTGTGAATTCCATAAATCAAATTCAATCAACGTGGTTCCAAATTATTTTTCTCAAATACTAGACTCACTAAGCAACAACATATCCAAAATTCAATTGGATATGAGTTTTCTACATTTTATTAAAAATCCCGAAATATAGCTGTCTCAGTTAAGGTACCTGCTGGAACAGGTCTAATAAAAATAATCTTTCTAAACTCATAACCATTCCAAAATCGAATCAACATATTTTTCAGTCATTCTAGACTCATAGAGGCACAACATATCAAAAATTCACTTCAAGAACATTTTTCTATAATTAATTAAAAATCATACAAGTCACAGCCTTTACTAATTGTAAAACAGAAAAAAAAAACTCACTAAACACAACTCTTACTCTTCCATCACCAACACCAATTTAACTTCTTATTTTAAAATCAATTTCAACTCTAATCAACAAATCATCAACACACTTAATCATACTATCAATAACCCTAACTCAACTCACACACATCTTCAAAAATAACAAAGGCAAACAAGAGAAAACTTACCAAAATCATGAAATTCTTGAAATTCCAACTTGTATACTTGAGATCTTCCTTCACTTTTGAGCTTAAAATTCCAAAATCATCACTTGCTCTCTTGCTTTCCTTTGTCTTTGAGTGAGCCGGCCATCAACAAGAAGAAGAAGAAGAAATGATGAAGAAAACACAAAGTCAATAGGCATTAAATACCCTTCCAAAAGAAAATTACTAAACTACCCTCAACCATATAACTAAACCTTTGTCTTTTACAAGCCCATGTTGGTAATTTCACAATCACAAATAAAATATCCTCTTCCCTTGACCAAGCCCTTTGACCAACTTATATTATATATATATGACCATATACACAACATATACACTTCACTCTACACAATGCTTTTCTTCAAACAACATAATTACCACTTATCAATCACACACTCAATTCAATAATAACAACATTATCATAACTTCTAAGCACACTTAGGGATATTACAAACTGCAAGCTAATCAAAAAGAAAAATTTCCAAGCCAACCGTAGCAGGCCAAAGCAATCACAATTTTAAGAAGTGGTACGGTATTTGATATTCAAATTAGTGATAATACAATTAATGACTCTTTGGATGCAAGTACAATGCAAGAGAATGACGAGGAAATACAAAAAGGCAAAAGTCAACCAATTGAGCCGAAGTAAGATAGTGAGGAGGCATCAGATGCACCAAAGCTGCACAAATCTCCAAATCTGTATAGACCGCCAATTCCTTTTTCAAGCAGGTTAAAAAATGAGAAGCATGATAAGTAATTTTCTAAAATTTATAATATGCTCTCAAAGGTAAGTATTAACCTCCCCTTACTTGAGGTGATTAAAAACATGCCATCTTATGCCAAATTCTTTAAGGAGCTTAACAAAAAAAGAAAAAGTATGAGTTGAATGAGAAGGTACAAAAAGGGGGTTGAAATTAATGAACTTCCAAAGCACTTAAAGCATGTTTTTCTTGGAGAGAATAACTCGCAACCATTGATAATTTATGCTACTCTTAGTAGTGAGGAGGAAGATAAACTTGTGAGAATGTTGAAAAAATTCAAGTGAGCTATTGGTTGGGGTTTCAGTGATATCAAGGGTATTAGTCCCTCTATATGCATGCATAAAATAGTTTTAGAGGAAGGGGCTAAACCGGTGAGAGAGGCTCAAAGGAGACTTAACCCTAATATGAGCAAAGTAGTGAAAAGGAGGTTGTAAATTTGCTTGATGAAGGGGGTAATCTACCCCATTACTAATAGTGAATGGGTTAATCCCATACATATTATGCCAAAAAAAAAGCAGGTTTCACTATGGTTCAGAATGAGAAAGGAGAGTTGGTACCTACACGAACACAAACTGGGTGGCGAATGAGCATAGATTATAGAAAATTAAATAATATCACAAAGAAAGATCACTTTCCTTTGCCATTTATTAATCAAATGCTTGATAGGTTATCTGGACACACTTTTTACTATTTTTTGATGGTCTTTCAGGTTACTACTAAGTCCCAATAGCACCGAAAGATCAACCAAAGACAACTTTTACTTGTTCCTTTGGGACATTTGCCTTTCGGAGGATGTCATTCAGACTTTACAATACACCGGGTACATTTCAAAGATGTATGCTTTCTATTTTATTTTGATATGTTGGACAAATACATTGAGGTATTTATGGATGACTTCTCTATTTTTTATAATTCTTTTGATGATTATTTGCAAAAGTTGACTCTTATGCTTGAAAGATGTGTTGAATGTAATCTTACCTTGAGTTGGGAAAAGAGTCGCTTTATGGTTAATCATAAGATTGTTTTGGGTCATGTTGTTTCCCACAAGGGGATTGAGGTAGACAAGGCTAAGGTTGAATTAATCATAAATCTACCTCCACCCACATCTGTTAAGGGGATTAGAAGTTTTTTGAGACATGCAGAATTTTATAGGAGATTTATAAAAGATTTTTCAAAAATTCACGTCCTTTGTGTCATTTGCTAGGAAAAGATGTCCCATTTGTTTTTTATGAAAAGTGCTTAGAATGTTTTGGAATTTTGAAAGAAAAATTAACTTCTGCCCCTATAATTGTTAACCCAAATTGGGATTTGCCATTTGAAATCATGTGTGATGCATCAAATTATGCCATTGGAGCTATTTTTGGGCTAAAGAGTGAACAAATTGATGCGTGTAATTTATTATGCAAGTTTATCTTTAAATGATGCATAAGTGCATTACACAACCACTGAAAGGAAAATGTTAGTTGTGGCATTTGCATTGGACAAATTTAGATCTTACTTGATAGGTTCTAAAGTCATAGTATTTTCGAACCATACAGCCTTGAAATACTTATTGACCAAACCACAAGCTAAACATAGGCTCATTAGGTGGATGCTGATGTTGCAAGAATTTGATGTTGAAATCAAAGATCAGAAAGGAAGTGAGAATGTAGTAGTCGGCCATCTTTCTAGATTGAACTCCCATGATAATAATGCAGAAATTGCTTGTGAAAATGCTTTTGAAAAATTTTCGGATGAACACTTATTTGCTTTAACTCAAGCACCTTGGTATGCAGATATTGCTAACTATCTTTCTCGTGGTGTTGTGAGAAAGAATTTGAATTTCCAGGCAAAGAAGAGGTTCATGCATACATGTAAGTACTATTTTTGGGATGAACCATATTTGTATAGAATTTATAGGGATGGAATTATAAGAAGATGTGTGCTAGAGGAAGAACAAAAATAAGTGCTGCAATTTTGCCACACCATATATTGTGGAGCGCATTTTGGAGGAAAGAAGATCGTCAGAAAATTCTTCAACGCAGTTTGTATTGGCCTACTCTTTTTAAAGATGCTTATAATTTTTGTACAAGATGTGATAAATGCCAAAGAGTAGGGAACATTAGCAAAAGGAATGAAATGCCTCTTAATATTTTTATTATGGTTGAAATTTTTAATGTATGGGGAATAGACTTCATGGGGCCATTTTCCAAGTCCTTTAGTTTTGAATATATCTTTCTTGCAGTGGATTATGTGTCTAAGTGGGAGGAGGCTATCCCCACTAGGAATAATGATGCTAATGTTGTTTTGAAATTCTTGAAGGATAATATTTTGAGCAGGTTCAGAATCTCATAGGCAATAGTGAGTGATGGAGGAAGCCATTTTTGCAACAAATGGTTTGAGAAGTTGATGTCCAAGATGGGCATCCGCACAAAGTGGCAACTCCATACCACTCCCAAACATCTAGACAAGCCTAGATCTCCAACAAGCAAATTAAGGGGATCTTGGACAAGATGGTGAGCACAACGAGAAAGGATTGGTCAATACGACTCCCAGAATCATTATGGACATATAAGACTGCTTTCAAAACACCATTGGAAATGAGTCAATATAGGTTGGTCTTTGGTAAGGCTTGCCACCTACCGGTGCAATTGTAGCACAAGGCTTATTGGGCAATAAAGACCACAAATATGGACTTAGAAGGAGCAAGGGAGTAAAGAATGTTACAAATTTTTTAGCTTGATGAGCATAGGAATGAAGCCTATTAGAGTTCAAGAATCTATAAGGAAAAGACAAAAGCTATGCATGACAGGATGATCTTTCGAAGGACTTTCAAACCGAGAATGAAAGTTCTCCTATTCAATTCCAGAATGCTATTATTTCTAGGGAAATTGAAGTCCCGTTGGAGTGGACCATTTCAAGTAATTCAAACATTTCCATATGGGGTTGTTGAGTTATTCAAATTGAAAATCAACGAGACATTTAAGGTAAATGGACAAAGGGTGAAGCCCTACTTTGAAGAATTCGATGTTGCAAAAACTATTGAAAGTTTGGTGTTTATTGACAAATGATACAACAATGTCTAGCTACATGAAATTAAAGAAGCGCTCAATGGGAGTGTAGACCCTTAATTTTTGACCCAATCCAGTCCAATATGTTTTATTTAGTCCTAAATGATTTTTGTTGTCTAATTGGTCCAAAATAATTTTTGTTAAATAATTTTTGCTTTAGTATCTAATTTTTATTAATAAAAAATAAAAATAAACAAATAAAAGTCAAAAAATAAAAATAAAAATCGGCGTCGAAAAAATCGGCGACGAAAAAATATCGCGCGGGCCCATGGGCATTTCGCCCGCAGGAAATTCCTGTGGGCGAAATGGTCACCCGCAGCCCCCCCACTGCAGCAAAATCTGCGATAGATTTTTTTCACCAGCGCAATTTTTTACGACGTAAATTTTTTGAAACCAAATTCAATTAGGTTTCGGTTTCCTTTTCTTATTAATATTACTTGCCGTGACTAATTAGGAACAAACCATATCAAACCACTATAAATAAGTACCAAAGGCAATGAAATTAGGTGGCCGAAAATAAAAAAAGGCAGTAGCTTGGAAACAAAGTGGAACCAAATCCGTGAAGGAAAAGGAGCAATTCAATTTGATATTTTTCTGGAATAGCAGGGACACGATTAAAGGGATTCAAAAGGCAGCAATTGTCTTGGTTTTAATTCATCCAAGAAAAATAATTTTTGGAGGAATCATCAAAAGGAGGTATGTATTAAAATCTTTGTTTTTTTTTTTTCACAGTAGCTAAAACTAGGAATTTGTGTTTTTCAAAATTTAAAATCTTAGAACTTTAATTTAGTTTTTCTAAATTCAAAAACCTTATTTCGTTGGTTTATTTTCCAAAAGGCTTAAAATTTTTATTTTTTCTCCTTCAAAATCTTAAAACCTTAATTAAACATATTTTTCAACAAAACCAAAATTTGATTCTATTTCTTTCAAAATTTTAAACTAGGTTCTGTTTCTTTCAAAAAGCTTTAAAAAACATCTTTTCTTTTTATAAAAACTTTAATTTGTTTGTTTAAATTCATAAAACTTCATAAAATTATGAAATTGATTTCCAAATTCCAAAAGCCAATTCATCACCCGAAACTCTAATTTAAAGCTCCTAAAACCCTAATTCAACTCCAAAACCCAAAATAATGAATCTTAACCTCCTTTAAAACTTTAAACCTTAATTTTTTCTAAACCCTAATCCTTTAAAATTTTAAAAAACATAAAAACATAAAAACTTTAATTTTACATAGTAGCTTAAAAACACAATGAGTCACCATTTAAAACCATGAATCAAAAGTATTTTAAAGTGTCTAAAACCTTAGTTTCATGATTTCATCATTCAAACCTTAATTTGTTTAATCAAAGAGACTTACCAACCTTTTAAAACATAAAACCTCAATCAATTTTTAATTCCATAAAAAAAAGTCACAATAGCTTAATTTTATGAATTCCAAAACCTTAACACATGAGATAAAGAACCCTAAATGGAAGCAGTAGCTATAATTTGGATTTTTATTTACCTTATTCAATTCCATATTTAATTATACTTTGATTTATTTTATGTGCTTTAATTTATTTAAGTTTAATGCTTGGTTTATTTAATTTATCATGGATGGATGTTTACTTTCTATTTATGTTTGATACCTTTGATGAATGATTTATTTATTATGAATGGTTATTTGCTTTTATCAATTTATTTAGGTTTCCAAATATTATAAGAGGTATGTTTCCACTTTGTGGGTACCTCATTAGTTAAATATCATGTAATTTAATTTGCTTTTCTATTTTTGAACCAATGTAAAGGGCATGTTTCTACCTTTCGGTGGGTGTCCTATTTAGGCATGTGATGTAAGGACATGTTTCCATCTTCGGATGGGTATCCATTTATTTGTTTTGTTCTGTTTGGACATTGCTTTGATTTTAATATAATGATGCTTTCTTTTTATTGTGTGTAGTATGGACAATATTGTTATATTTAAGAATTTTATAATATTAAGACCTGTAAAGGAGGCCGGTTCCAACGAACCGGGCATTGTGGGGGTGCCGAGATATTTCTCACCTTCCCACACGTACCCAACTTTCCGAACCCATTAGGGGGTTGGGGATTCCTTAGGAATCAAGTCATCCACCCCTTTCTTTTTTCCCGGTCCGTCTGGGTGGCAAATCCATTTTCTTCGGACATAGGTTCGTGTTCTCTAAGGCCCCGAGCCTAAACAGTGCTGAAGTAGCAAGAACCATTCCACCAAGAGTGGGGGCAAAAATCCCCGCTCACAGTGGCGACTCCACTGGGGATAAGAGAATTTGATTCCGTTGGTCTTTATATTATTCTATTCTTTCTTATAATGATATTATCCATTGCATCATCTTAGATTGCAGCGTGTGCGTGAGTTAGGACGCCCGTGTTACCCGTGTTATATTATGTACGGGATACCATACTTTCACTCAAGGTATGGAGATCGAGCATGGCATAACCACTCATAGCCTCGTACCATTTGGTATATACTTGCTATGGGGACCTAAGCCTTTTAACCCAAAGACTAAAGCTCATGTAATTGGCCTAGTTACTTTCCTTAGGTTTTACCCCAAATGCATGTTGTTTAACTATGGTTAGTTTATCTTAGTCTAAATAATGGCTTATTTGGTTTGTTCTTTTTCTAATATGACGTAAGTATATTGTAAGCTCAAAAGAAATTTTTCTTTAAAGTCCAAAAGAACAAAGCTATTTTCAAAATTTTTTTCAAGTTGGTCTTTGGACATAAGACTTTTCTAAAAACAAATCAAAAATTCTTTGCCCCATGGCCCAAATACTAAGCTCAAAATCCATTTTTTCTAAAATCTTTTACAATGGGCTTAGAAACAAAACTATTTTCACCCAACCTTTTCTTACAAAGAGCTTGCAAAAATATTTAGGTCAATTATGAAATACCAAAAATCAATTGTGGGCCTAGTTTACACTAAGAATAAATTAACCATGGGCTTGTTTTTGGCATGAACCATTAGTTACCTTTTTTCAAGTGAGAAATATATCTATAATAAACCTCTTAATTTTGTTTTAATCCAATATAGCATAAAAGCTACTATAGTTGGTTGAATGGTTTAAAACCTAATTAATAGGAATTATCATGGATTTATTTCCATTTTCAAAAATATAACTATTGGTTGAAACATCCGAGGGAATTATTCGAAAGCAAGATACCCCATGTTGGTATTTTGTTAACCATATACCTAGGAAAAGGGACTCGCCATTCGTGTGCGGATGTTATAAGGTTGGAAGGAACGTCCTATTTTTATTTGTTGATTGTTTGTGCATACATTCATACATGCATACATTTGCATCTCATATCATTGATCCTCTCTGGCTCACAGCCCTGGATTATGATAGCTCTAAAGCTTACAATAATCCGACCTACACCAGAGATGAAGTATCTAGCAACGACTCAATCACTTGCTCACCTAAAACAATGGAGGCCGAACAAATTCAAAGGATGGTGGATGAGGCCCTCAATGCCAAGATGGAAGAAATCAAAGATGCTCTAGCTGAGACCATGAAGAACCAGTTTACTGCAATCTTAGAGAACCATGCCGAGGCATCTGCTAGCACTAAGAAACCAAAGGACAAAGGGAAGACCAAAGTTAGTGAAGTGGTTTTTGATGATGAAAAGGTGATCATTGATGATGATGATTATTGGGCTCAATACTACCAAGATGTTCAAGAGAAGAAGAAAGAACCGAAGGTTGCTGAGAAAGCAACTATTGAAAGACTGAGACATCCGATCTTGACAAGATGATTGCTGATTTAGAAAAGAAATTTGAGAAGAAGCTGAAAACCGAAGAGATGTCTGAGATCAACAAACTATTTGAACAAGATGAAGCGGTCCCTTATAAATTCAAGATGCCTTCCTTTGCTAAGTACAATGGCACCAAAAATCCTTATCTTCATGTGAAGCAATACATCACTGCCATGCAGTCTGCCCGAGCTACTAAGGCTCAAACCCTAAGGTACTTTATGCTCTCATTGGACCCTGTTGTCCAAAATTGGTTCAATACCTTAGATGATAGAACACAAAAGAGTTAGGATCTACTTTACAAAGCCTTCATCCAACAATATGGATATAATGTTGAGTTGGAAGTTACCTTGATGGAAGTGGAGTCCATTAGGCAAAGACTGAATGAGAATTTTGTAGATTATGTCAAGAGATGGAGAAACAAGGCTGCTTTACTTAAGAAGAGGCCCGAAGAATCCGATCAAATAAGGATGATTGTGAGAGGGGTGTTGCCTAGTCTTCATGAGAGGATGTCTCATACACTCATTCGTGATTTCAAAGACATTCACCAAGCTGGTTTACAAATTGAAGAATGGGAAAGGGAGAAAAGCCACTTCGCAACAAAAAGGAACGAGAAAGGGAGCTATCAACCTGGTAGCCAAAGCATGCAAAAGGCCGTCGGTGTCAATGCTACTAACCAAGGAACAAGGAGACAATTTTTGGAATTGGGAAAACTGATGTCTTAGGTTCTCAACAAGCTTCAAAGAAAAGGATTGCTACAACCCTTAAATCCTCGTCCTTTGCCTAACCCTCTCCCACCTAATTTTGACACCAAAGCATTTTGTCAATTTCACCAAATGCAAGGACATGACACGGATAGATGTGTGAGGTTGAGACATGAGATTCAAAATCTAATTGATAATGGGAAGCTACCCGAGCCCAACAAGCCAAACACCAAAGACAACCCATTGCCAAAATTCAATAGGGTACCACCACCGGCAACCTTCATGATTGGAGGAGGTTTGCATGAGGCCTTTGTCACGTCTTCTTTTCAAGATGTGGGTGGAGAAGCAACCAAAGATGAAGAGGCATTTGAACAAGCTATGATGGGTGGAGAAGTAGCAATTTGTGTTGTCAACAGGTTTTGGGATTCAAGTGATAGTGATGATGAAATTATACCCAAGAAGGAGGAGTGGGCTTGGTCCGAGCCCGAAGAAGATGAGGTGATGAATACTAGATCCGGTAAGCCTTACGCAAGGCCACCACCTAAGGAGATAGAAACTAATAAGGGGAAGGAAGTCGAAATGGAAGAAGATGATGTTGTGCTCAAGCAATTGAAAAGAACCCAAGCGAGTGTTAGCATTTGGGACTTGTTAGCTACTTCTAAAAAGCACCGAGAAACTATGGCCAAGGCCTTAGCTAGCATGCCAATTTCTACCTCCACAACACCGGAGGAGTTAATCAACTTCATAAAAATTGGGGAAGTAATGAAATGTGAAGAAGTCCAAGAGAAGAGTGAAGTTAATATGGGAGCAGTTTCTTTTTCAGATGCAGACTTACCGGAGGAGGGGAGAGACCACATCCACCCTCTCTTTATCAAAATAAAAGTCAAGGGGAAGAGGACTCCATGCATAATGGTCGATGATGGGTCCGCCATAAATGTTTGTCCACTTAAGATATTGCCAAAGCTAGCCATGTCAACAAGATATCTAAACCCAACCGAGGTGACAATTCGTGCTTATGACAACACTAAGAGGCATGCCGAAGGGACTTTCAAAGCGGCCGTCAAGGTTGGCCCAATTGAATCTATTGTTGAATTTGTTGTTTTAGACATACCAGTTACCTTCGCCTTGCTCTTGGGGCGACCATGGTTTCACCCTCTTGGTGGAGTTCCTTCCACCCTTTATCAAAAGATCAAATTCCCCAACGGAAATGAGACAGTGGTCATTAAAGCTGAAGATAATGAGATTGTTAATGCTCTAATGGTTGAGAGGCCTCTCAATGGTTTTCAAGTGGCTGCAATTTCTGATGATGAAGTAGTGGACTCCAAAGTCTTGAATATGATGAAGAATATGAACTACCTTCCCGGAGCCGATTTTGGAAAGGGTAAGGCTGGTTTGACAAAGTTGCCAGATTTTAGGACTCAAACTTCCAAGAAGGGGTTAGGATATGATGAAGACAATGATGTCCAGCCAAAGAAGAGTGAGAAGATGAGTTTCCCACCACTTGAAGAGATCTTTGTCAAAGCTCCAGATATGGGACCACTCCAAGGAAAGCCTGAGCAAATCATGTTCATGGGTAAGTTAATCCCAGGTTTTAAAATTTTTGCAGATGTTGTTGAGCTAGTGGAGCAAGTGAAGAAAGAGCTCACCTTGTCAACCAACAAAGAATCCAATACAAAAGAGAAGAATGAAGCTGCCCTGAAAGCTGAGAAGACTCTGGAGGAGATTGCTGCCCTGGTTGAAGAGAAGTTTGAAGACATCTTGCTTTATGATTCTGAGAACAATGATTTGATTTTGATTTTAATTTGTCTGCTTTGTATGAGGATGATGATGTTTTCTTTTCCAAAATGAATACAATAAAGTTTGATTTTGCTTACTTGTGTGATGTTTCTCCTGATGGTTGCATACATTCAAATAGCAATTACATGAGCATCTTTAATATTAATTCTGTTAACACACAATCATTAAATTTGGGAACAACTGAAAATCCTAAAAACATTAGCATAGCATCCGACTTTACTCCTGATGAGAGAGAGAGATTTGAAAAAATATTCAAAAAATATGAAGAAGTGTTTGCTTGGTCTTATGAGGATATGCCTGGGATAGATCGAGACATAGCCGAGCATCATATTCCTACTTACACTCACATTAAGCCTGTCAAACAAAAGCTTAGGCGATTAAGACCTGAGTGGGCTGAATTGGTTAAAGAAGAGGTCACTAAGCAAATACAAGTGAAGTTCCTTGAAGTGATAGAATACCTAGATTGGCTAGCCAACATAGTACCTGTGCCAAAGAAAGATGGGAGGATAAGGGTCTGCATGGACTATAGAGATTTAAACAAGGCTTCCCCTAAGGATGATTTTCCTTTACCTCATATAGATGTTCTCATTGATAGTGCCGCCTCTAGCGTGCTTACACTCATTTGTAGATGGATTTTTCGGATACAATCAAGTGCTAATGGCCCAAGAGGACAAAGCCAAAACTTCTTTCATTACTACATGGGGTATATTTTGTTATAGGGTGATGTCTTTCGACTTAAAGAATGCTGGAGCAACCTACCAAAGGATGGCCACCACACTATTTCATGACATGATGCAAAAAGAAGTTGAAGTATATGTTGATCATATGATGGTTAAGTCGGATACAAGGGAGCAACACTTCCAAAATTTAGAATTATTCTTTGATAGAGCTTTGAAATATAAGCTAAGATTAAACCCAAAGAAGTGTGTATTCAGTGTTACTTCAGGCAAATTATTGGGACATGTAATTGGTCCGAATGGTATTAAGATAGATCCTGACAAAGTCAAAGCAATCAGGAATATGCCAGCCCCAAAGATGGAGAGAGAAGCTTGGGGATTCATTGGTAAACTGCGGTACATTAGCAGATTTATAGCAAAGCTCACAACAATTTGTGAACCTATCTTCAAATTTCTTAGAAAGAATCAGTCGGTCGTATGGAATGAAGAATGTCAAAAGGCCTTTGATCGAATAAAAGAGTATTTTTTAAATCCACCTGTTTTGAAACCACCTAAACCCGACAAACCTCTATTACTATACTTAGCAGTAGAAGAAGAGTTGATAGGAGCCATGCTAGCCCAAGTAGATGAGTCGGGGATTGAACATGCCGTTTACTATTTGAGTAGAAAGCTCCTACCTTATGAAATTAAGTATAGTATCATCGAAAAAAGACTTGTATAGCCGTGGTTTGGTCTTCTAAGAAGTTGAGGCATTACTTTCAATCATATAGTGTGCAAGCAATTTCTAGGTTGGATCCAATGAAGTACTTAAGGGAGACACCCTCTTTAATTGGGAAATATGGTCGATGGTTGATAATATTAGAAGAATTTGAGATCGAGTATGTAACCAGGAAAACAATCAAAGGTAGAGTGGTGGCAAAATTCCTAGCTCACCAACCATTATCAGAAAGTGAAGAGGTAATCTTAGAGTTTCCAGATGAACATTTAGAAGCAATTGAAGTACAAAGGTGGAAAAAGTATTTTGATGGAGCAGTAAATAGGAAAGGAGAAGGTTTGGGAGTTATACTAGAATCGCCCGAAGGAGAACTCATCCCTTTAGCCAAAAAATTAAAATTTAGGGCAACCAATAATATGATGGAGTACGAAGCTTGTATTTTCGGTTTGGAAACCCTAATGATTATGAAGGTGGATAAGGTGGAAGTTTATGGCGATTCATTGCTACTAGTATCCCAAGTAAATGGAGAGTGGGAGTTGAATGAGGAAAAATTAAAACCATACCATCGTTATTTGACCATGATGAAGAAGAATTTTAAGGAATGTAGGTTTATACACCTGTCAAGAGAAGAAAATCAGATGGCTGATGCCCTGGCCACATTGGCTTCGGTATGGGAAAATCCTGACAACTTATTCCTTAAGCCTCTAATCTTGAGCAGTTCATCAACTCCTTACTATGAATATGAAACAATCATGGAAATTGATACAGACCATTATGCGTGGTATGATACTATAAGGCGGTTTTTGGAGGAAAGAGAATACCCGCTGGGGGCAACAAAGAAAGAGAGAAGAGCCATAAGGCGGTGGTCTTTGCAATACATCACCTTCTATGGGGAGTTATATCGAAGATGGCCTGATGGAGTGCATTTGAGATGTTTAAGAAAGCTTGAAGTGGAGCACATCATGTCAGAAATACATGCGGGAAGTTGCGGTCCACGCATGAGTGGTTTGGCCCTAGTTAAGAAGATTATTCGACAAGGTTACTATTGGTTGACCATGGAGAAAGACTGTATTGAGTTTGTAAAGAAGTGCCAGCAATGTCAGATGTATGGTAACTTGAATCACATGCCTCTTGAAGAACTGCATTCAATGTCTTCACCCTGGCCATTTGCCACCTAAGGTATCGACATTATAGGAGAGATACATCCTACAGCTTCAAACGGTCACCGATTCATTATAGTAGCAGTAGATTATTTTTCAAAATGGGTCGAAGTCGAATCCTTCAACAAACTGGGTGCAAGTCAAATGGCTAGGTTTATTGAAAAGAATCTCATCTGCAGATATGGGGTCCCGCACAGTGTGATATCAGACAACGGGGTACAGTTTCAAGGAGCAGTTAAGGATTTATTCTCGAGGTACCAAATTCATTATAGACCAAAGGCTAACGGTGCGGTGGAAGCAACAAACAAGACAATTAAGCAAATCTTGTCCAAAATGACCAAGACTTACAGGGATTGGTTAGAGATGCTTCCCTTTGCTTTATGGGGATATAGGACAAGTGTGCGAACACCTACTGGGATGACACCGTTCTCTTTGGTTTATGGGATGGAAGCGGTATTGCCAATTGAAATTGAGATCAAGTCATTGAGAGTAGTCCTGGAAGCAGAACTACCTGAAACGGAATGGGTAGCAATCAGATACACACAGTTAGCTCTACTAGAAGAGAGAAGATTAAAGGCATTGTATCATCCCCAACTGTATCAAAAGAAGATAGCTCGGGCCTACAATAGAAGGGTTAAGGTCAAAAAATTCAGAGTTGGGGATTTGGTGTTGAAGTAATGTAAGCCTAATGTATCTGATCCAAGAGGGAAGTTCAAACCTAGCTAGGAAGGGCCATATGTCGTGAAACAAGTCATGAGCAAAGGTGCGGTGAAGTTATCAGACATGGATGGGAACAAATTTAGTGAGCCAGTAAATATTGACAGGTTGAAGAGGTTTTATGTATGATAGAAAAAAGGGAAAAAAGGAGCTCGCTAGGTTGAAAACCCAAAAAGGGCAGCCTAGGCAAAAATTAGAGCAGTCCGCTAGTAAAACCCGAAAGGGCGGGCTATGAACAATTAGGGCTAAATGAGAGAAAATCGTCAATTAGAAAACCTGAAGGACTAATTGGCAACATGAGTGATCTTGTGTATGCTGGCTTTATGTTTGGTTGTTCCCTAATTTAATAAAACAGAATTAATGTTAAAATTGTTCTATGTGCTCTGTTATAAGTATTTGACCAGATATGGATGAAATAAATAAACACAATAGCAAAAGGTGATGACAAATTATAAATGGAAAAGAAGTATCTTTTATTACTTTAGTTATTTTTTCATCCTAACAATACATTTTCTGAATTGACAAATGTAAAATCTATGGCAGTCGATAAGTGTAACGTGCAGGCTAGCTTTGCCTTAACCGATCCAAGTAGGCTTCAGTTAAGCAAGGCATGTCTAAGTCAGGAGCAAAGTCAGAATCACGAGGCTCAGCTCCATATTGACGGCCAAGTCGGCGAGGATCATAGCATGTACCTTGACGAAGAGCAGCAAGGGGAACATACATCAAGTATGTCCACATGGTGATATGAGAAATCTTCCACCAAGGTACCAACCAACGGATATTGACTTCAGAGCGTGAGTAGATCCAGTCAACCCAGTCAGCATATGAAGAAGCAGGATGGAGTAGCTTCCTAGCAGAATGATGACGTGGCAGGTATCTAGCAAAGTCCTGAAGCCAAATCTATGAAGGAAAAATTAAAAAAAAAAAAGAAAGAAAAGAGTCTACTAAGTTGAAAACCCGCAAGGGCAGCTTAGGCAAAAATTAGAATAGCTCGCTAGTTTCGAAAATCCGCATGGGAGGACTAGGCAAAAGTTAGAGCAATAAAAAAAAAGAAAAACCAAAATTGAAAACCTGAAAGGGCAATTTAGGTAATTACCTGGAGCAGCAACGGACTCCCAGTCAGTATCTTTGACAATCCTGATTTAAATCGGTCTAATCCAACTAAGGTCTCGGCTAAGATCACAGGTGCCGGTGATAAGTCTCCTTCCATTTGGTCCATAATATCCAATACTCGTGGATCAATATCACCGTCAGAAGAAACAAACAAGAATTGGCCGAGCAAGCAAAGACAAAGCGTGCGTCCCCATGCCTTAATAGGAGCCAAATGAGAGAAACAAAAGTCAATCAAAGGAGCAAGTAGAATTTTTTCACCTCTCATCAACCGAAGAACTTTGGGTTTTGGAATTTGAAATAACATATGCATCTTCTGATGAGTCTTGGAAATCAGTGTGGGTAACGCCATTTGTTGATTATTTGGATAGCCAAGGACGGCCTCAAAATCTTCAATCAAGGGACATATTTCAAAGCCGTTAATTCTAAATACCCTAGAATTCGTATCCCAAAAGGAAGCCACGACATGTAAGAAGGAGTGGTCCAATTTGAAAATATTTTAAAACATCAAGCTTTGACCATGAAATTTGCTTCCAATGGATGGCATCCATATTCTTAAATAGAATTTTTATTTTCTTTAAATGGTGCTCGGTCATGGTTGATGAATAAAGGAGAATTAAAATTGCTAAAGGGAGTCCTCACGTTGAAAGAGAGAAATTTTTGGTTTATGAATTAAAATATGGCATGAAGGGTGTTTTATATAGAGGAAACATACATTTTCCAAAAGTGAAATGGAAAAGTGATGGGGAAAGATAAGACCATATGGCATAAGGAAAGGAATTGGTGACAATTTCCTTTACCACATTGGATTTGGTTTAACAAAAGAAGTGGATGTAAACTAATGGTGTACTATAACAAAAAAAAAGTGGTGCAGTAACGTAAACAAAAAAAAAAGTGGTGCAGTGACGTAAACAAAAAAAAAAGAGGTTTACAGTAAAGAGGAAAATTGTATATTTTTCATTGTTGTACAATGTCTTACAATTGCTACAATATTTACATATCACTAAGAGGGTGGTGGTAAGTCACCAAATAAAGACTTGAAAAAATCATCGCCTGTTGGAGGAGGGGGCAAATCACTAGTCCCGAGTCCGCACGAAGCGGGACCACCAAAACCCGGTAACTTACTCATCCCGGGATCACCCAAAGCGGGAACACCAAAATCCCTATTACCTTGAGGTTCTGATCCCTCATGGTCCTTGTCAGAAGCAGACGAAAGGATCTCATGGTCATCAGTCTGGGGGCCTCTCGATGAAGAAGCACCGGGATCCCTCATCCCCTGAAATCGGAAGTTACGGAAATTTTGTTCAGATTGATGATATAAACTCTCAAAATGAGAAGCCTGCTGACGACTTGCAGCTAACTCTTCTTGAAGTTTCTTATTTTGTTCTTCCAGCATCCACTGTGAGCCAAGAAGGAAAAAGGTAAGAGCATACATAATCATGCATAAATATAGCATAAACTATTATGAAATAAGGAATGTACCAGGTAGTTCATATCAATACCCTGCGGATAAGATGGCATATCCGGCAGGCTAGAATGAGCAAACGAAGGGGCAATGAACGAAGTTCCAGCCTCATGATCAAACGAGCCTACAACCTGCACAATCATTAAAGAATCAAAGAAAGGAAAAGCGGTTGCAATGGAGAAGTGGTAAAAGTTTTACCTGAGAAGTACTGGCCCCGAGATGTGGAATAGACTCTCCTGCATCTCCGTGATGTTCCTCCTCATCTCTAGCCTCATTTTTGTTGAAAATCTCCCGCACACCGACAGGAGATACATTAAAGTACAAGAGTCTCATTTGAATAAAATGGGCATAAAATGGACCCGGTAAATGGAGAAATGACTCGGCATCATAATCATACCGGGCTTACCACCATGCATCCTCCGGCATCTACATAATATTTAAAGTATATTTTGGGATTTGCATCAGAAACCTCTGCTGCTCTGGACCGAGAAACTATTCATAAACTCTCTCCCCGAGAAACCAGCCACTAGACACTGGGCCAACAATAATTCGGCGAGAATGTTGGAAAGATAGTGCAGCCCTCATCAAAGGAGACCAATTTGCTCGCTCTTCTAGGCTCCACCAGGCCAAATTCACCTACAAAATAACATAAGGTAAGTAAAACTTTCACATAAAATTTAAAGCATGCTAATATTATTTTACCTGATCCCAGGTTAAGCGGCTCAACACAAAGTGATGAGTATGCACATGATGAGAGCCGAGAACATCCACATGATCGGACAACCAGTAATTTAATCTCGGATACCCAATTCTCTCTTGAGAAATGTCGGGTACCCTCACGAGGTTATGTTCATATGCCCATATCTACAATAACAATAAAGATCACATTCATGCAAGAAAAGAGGGGAAAAGACATTGGTGGAAGAAAGAATACCTCGACAACCGCCATCAAGCCGACAAAAGAATTCTTGTTTCGGCAAAGCTTATTAAGACCATGGTAAAGACATGCGAGACCAGCTTCACCCCAGCCAGAAGATGGTACCATTCTGAGATAAGAAAGGGCACTCAACACTGATAAGTGAATGGACGATTCAGTGCTGCCTAAGATGATTGACCCAAGCAGATATAATAAAAATCCTCGAGCATACTATTCGGCCCTATTTCTGCCAACCCAACCTTCGTAGTTAATCCAATAACTACGAATCGACTCAATTTTTATCTTAAAAGGCCCTTTATATGATGGTTCCATACCAATTAATTCCTGAATTTCTTCAAATGTTAAAATTTCATTGGTCAGAGGAACCGGAACACCATCATATCGAAGGCCGGTTATGGCAGTAAAATCGACCGGACCAATTGTCATCTTTCCAATGGGCAAATGAAAAGTTTGAGTTGTATCCAGCGATCGCTCTACGAGCGCCTGGACTATGCTTCGGTCTATCTGATATTCTTCGGACGGCAATTGTAAGATGAACTGTTCAAAGCCGCAATCTCGGATAATCTGCCTTACCCGAGAAGGCACTACATCATACCAGCCCGAACAACGCAACGATCATGCTAACATAGACCCAGGTAAGTTAATACCTGGTAAGTACATATTATTCTATCTACTTAAATTAATTTATTTTTCACAATAACAAATAATAACAACAAAGTATAAAACATATATATATAAATCAAATCAATCAAGAGAAAAAAGAAAGAAAAATAATTACCTCGCTCTTTGGATTGGAACTACGATGGAGAGGCATTCCGGCCAGTATATCTAAATTTCCATCTTCATGACGCCGAATAAACTCCAATAACTCGGCATTAGAATGAGTCCCCGACCTCGAAGCATGCATTGTTTTTGAAAAATATATGCTGAAATTGAAAAGAAATTTGAGAGAATTACGAAATTGAAATTGAAACTGTGAAATGAAATGAAGGATTGGTGGCCTTTTATAGAGGAATGGCAAGCAAAAAACCAAATTTAAAATTGTTCATGAATAGTAAATTTTACTATTCATGAATAGTATTAGTATTGATGAATGGTAAATGTCACTATTTATAAATAGTATTACTATTGATAAATAGTAAATGTTACTATTTATGAATAGTATTACTATTGGTTAATAGTAAAATTAATTTTTCTAATAGTAAATACTATTTAAGAATAGTAAATTTACTATTTATAAATAGTAAATAGTGCATGAATAGTGACTACACAGTAAATAAACAGTAAATTCAATTATTCACTTTAATCATTCAAATAATTGAGTGTATATAAATATTTTTACACGCATGGGGCAAGAAGAAGATATATGCACAAAAAATAGCCAAACTTTTTGAAATAAAAATTATTAGCTCGGGTCCATAACCTAAATTTTCTTTAGGTCCAGAACCTAGAATTATTTCTAAGTCCAAAACTTAGCTCGGGTCCAGAACCCAAATTTACCATTAGGTCCAGAACCTAGAATTATGTCTAAGTCTAGAACTTAGCTCGGGTCCAGAACCCAAACTTTCCATAGGTCCAGAACCTAAAATTACTTCTATGTCCAGAACTTAGCTCGGGTCCAGAACCCAAATTTTCCTTAGGTCCAGAATCTAGAATCATCTTTGAGTCTAGAACTCGAACTGGGTCCAGAACCCAAATTTTTCTTAGGTCTAGAAACTAGAATTATCCTTGAGTCCAGAACTCGAACATGGTCCAGAACCCAAATTTTCCTTAGGTCCAGAACCTAGAATTATCCTTGAGTCCAGAACTCAAACCGGGTCCAGAACCCAAATTTTTCTAGAATCATCTTTGAGTCCAGAAATCGAACCGGGTCCAAAACCCAAATTTTCCTTAGGTCCAGAACCTAGAATCATCTTAGAGTCCAGAACTCGAACCGGGTCCAGAACCCAAAACCTCAACCATCTCATCAAAAATTAAGTCTTATTGATTTTCACTCTCTTTCACTAAAGTTTCAGATCATTCAAGCAGGGGGCAGACTGTAGACCTTTAATTTTTTACCCAATCCGGTCCAATATGTTTTATTTAGTCCTAAATAATTTTTGTTGTCTCATTGGTCCAAAATAATTTTTGTTAAATAATTTTTGCTTTAGTACCTAATTTTTATTAATAAAAAATAAAAATAAACAAATAAAAGTCAAAAAATAAAAATAAAAATAAAAATCGGCGTCGGAAAAATCGGCGATGAAAAAATCGTCGCGCGAGCCCTTAGGCATTTCGCCCGCAGGAATTTCGGGCCATTTCGCTCGCAAGATTTTCCTGCTGCGCCATTTCACCAGCAGGAAAATCCTGCGGGCGACGCCTGCAGCCGGCCCACTGCCCCAAATCTGCTGCAGATTTTTTTCGCCAGCACATTTTTCCTGCAGTAATTTTTTTCGGCAGCGCAATTTTTTTCGACGCAAATTTTTTAAAACCTAATTCAATTAGGTTTCGGTTTCCTTTTCTTATTAATATTACTTGATTGGTTATAGTATTTTTTAGATACAAATGAAAGAATAAATATGATGATTATAGAAAATTTAAGAAGTTGAAGAAAAGTGAAAGAGATGATTTGCACATATAAGATTAAGGATAAAAAGGATGACTAGTAGTATTAGTTAGAAAAATAAGGCATGAAGCACTTAAATTTTATTATGTTCTTGACATGGATTTTATGAAAATTATAGGAAATCAAGAAGTGAGAGAGAAGGAAGCAAAGAAGGCATAAAAGAACTAGAAACAAGTGAAAAGAATTAAGGTTTGGTACTTAAATCATTGCCTTTTCAATTAATTCACATATTTTGCATTATGGGACTTTTGAAATGGTTTTGAAATGATGTTATTATGTGTGGTAAATATGTGGGAAAGTACTCTTGAACCATTTGGAATCAATTGATTGTGAAAAGAATGAAAACAAAACAAACTAGCTAAACTTTGCTCAATTATCCATAAACTTTGATGAACTTTTAATCACTCCTTTGGTTTGATTTTTGAAAGAGGGACCCTTAGTCCTTCAATGGTATCACAAAAGGAGTCTAAAAATCAATTTTGCAAGAAAAAAATGAATTTTCCTCAACTTTTGAAAATTGGGCCGAATGGTCCCTTTTTGGGCACCATTCTGTAGCTTTCATTTTGGGCAGTCCGTTGAAGGGGCAAACGAAAGAATTTTTCGACGAAATTTTATATGCATTTATTTAACTTATGAAAGTGTTTACCTGCAAAAATTCATCCAAAAATAAGGTTGTTTACTTGGTCAAAACTGTTGCCAAAGTTGACTGATTTTCAGTAGTAAAAACAGATTTTTACTATTTAGTTGTCGCGCGCCATTGCGTTGCCGATTTTACTCGCCGCGCTACTATTCATTTGGTCATTTTTCTAAATGTGTTAAAACTTGAATATTATGATATAGATTGATGTTATATCATTTAAAATGACACGAGAGGGGTTTGGAATAATCAGAAAGGTATCATGAGAAGTTATCCTAGTAATATATGCATTATGGAAAAATCATGACTTATTGAATATCATGACCAAAGTAATTTAATAAATTATTTATGCTCTACTTGGTATATCAGAACCCTTGAGATAAGGGTATGATGTATCATACTATTACTGCAGTACTGCTTATGACATGATATGATATTCCGGCTGAAGGCCGATGATTACAATGACATGATCAATGATGCAATGATAATGGCCATTGGCACTTGTGCAAGAATTATGATGAAAGATAATGAAATATGATCATGACGAGACATGTTTATCATGACCCTTCCTTATCCGCTGACGTTCTGTTGAACCAGTAGAGCACCTATATTGATAAAAGCAAAATGAGTAATTTCTAAATTCAGAATATGGGATTTAATCTTTTATCATTATGTTTACATCTTATTCATTTATTTAAAATATTCAAATGCATGTTTTTAATTACTCTTTCAATTTATTTATGTAAGACAATGATTTAAGTACCCACTAAGCAAATGCTTAGCGAGTTTAGTTTTCTTTTCTAAACTCATAGGTTGAGCAAGAAGTTGTTTTCTGCAGTGTTCCGAGCAGCTGGTGTTGGCAACTCTTCGGATAGAAAGTTATTATAAGTAATGTAACTAGAATGGCATGTACATATGCTAGCGTAACTAAGAATTGTATATGTGACTAGTAAAAGACCAAAGTACGCATGCTAAGTATATCAACTACTGTACGTTGTATGAATTAGTGTGTATGGATGTGTGTGTGTAGAAGTGTAAAATTTTTAATGCAGGTTTTGGTGGAGGATATAAGGAAGTCGACTATAGAAGTGCTTGAGATTGATTGAGATTGTTTGATTGAGATCAAAATTGTTTTTAAAAAGAAAAAAAAATCAGTTTTGGCGACACTTGGGACCACCAATTATAGGGGAAACTCTGGCAAAAAATTTTTAAAATCTGCACTTAAAATTGGCTAAGTAAAATATTAAGACACAACCACCATGAGATAACAGTCCATCTTGGTCTATAAACGTAGGCTAAGATGGGGTGTTACATGATGCACGTGATGCGTGGTTATACAAAAAATTCCTACGAGCATACACCGGGGTGGAAACATGCTCTTTACAATAATGAATCTATAAGGAGAAATAGTTATATTACATGGCTTTACAAATCCTATACATTATTCTAAAAAAAGATTACATCATTTCCTATATACAACAATTCTAATAGAAAGGGGTAAAATGTATGTTGGATGAGTGCTTAATGAATGTAATAACTATAATAATAATGACCAAATGACAAATGATAAAAGTAAAAGAGGAATATGAATTTTGATAATACTGCCAAACTCGATAATTATGAGATTATCGAACTCGAGAATAATGTAAGATCATAGTTGAGACAAAACCAATTTGTACAGAATTAAGAGAGAATGTCAAATTCAATATTTGCTAGATAATCTCCTCAGTCAGGAACAACCTGCAAGATTTGTTAGCTGAATAAACTAGATATATACATTATCAGATGGAAATATCAAATTCAGCATTCAAAAACTGTCAAATGGGACAATATTCACAATGCAAAACTATTAAGAAATTAGCAATAACATATATATATATATACAGATATATGTATGGGAACGTTATGTTCAAATTTGATAACTAATATATTAATGAATTCAAAAATACCCTACAGAAAAGATCAGTTGATAACGACACAATATATATATATATACTGAGAGTTGATTCAAAATATCAAATTCGATACTCATAGGAATATTAAGTTTGATAATTATTTGCTATTTCTGACATAAGTGACCTGCATCTATAGATTTAGCCCATATCCTGTATCTATATATGTGATTGGATCATAAATGCATAAGTACTGGCAGACAAGAATATGATAAGTGAATCCAATAATTATAGAACAACAATCTACAAAAAGATTAATGGAAAACACCAAAGTATATATGTTGAACTTTGAATTAAAGTATCGAATTTGGTATTAATTTAAGTATCAAATTCGGTAATCATTCGCCATTTTTGGTAGAAACAGCTTGTGTCTGCAAATTTTCCATACAAAATGTTTTAAGAGTCCCTTTCCAGTTCTAAGGTTCCAATCCTTGATTGGGAAAAGTTAGATATGGTCCATTAAGATCTTATTTCCTCATTTATAGGTCATTAACTGGTATATTTAACTTGAATTTAATAGATTAGTTCTTGAACTAAAGGATTGTTCTTTGGAGTTAAATGGTTCTGTTTCTCAATAAACCCGAAGAATTGGAGTTACTACCTAGACTGGCCGAGAAGATAGAAAGGGGTGGATGACTCGATTCCTAAGGAAGCCCCAACCCCTACTGGGTTTGGATAGTTGGGTATGTATGGGGAAGGTAAGAATGACCCAAAACCTCCATAACACCCAATTTATTGGAACCGACCTTCTTTTCAGGTCTAAATATTATTAAATTCTTATTTTATTATGATATTATTCATACTACATGCAACAATAAAAAATAAATAATTATCATATTATAAATCAAACAAACAAACAAATAAATAAATGAAAAGGGTACCCATATAAAGATGGAAATATGTTTTTACAATGTCCTAATGTCCATACAAATAAATAAAATAGAACACCCATCAATTGGTAGAAACATATCCCTTACAATAGTTCCAAAATCCTTAAAATTAAAGCAAATAATTAAAATAAACAAGGCACCCACAAAGTTGAAATATGCCTTTTATATCTTAAAATCTAAATACCAAAATAAATACAAATCCATAAGCGTACAAATAATCATTATACAAAGAATCATAAAATTAGGGTTTAATTAGTTGGAAATAAAGATTAATCACAAAAATTGCAATCCACAAATACATATTAACTCATTAATAAAATATAGGATGCAACACATACGGTGGTCCCTAAATATAGGGTTTTAACATACAAACTAGGGTTTTAACCCTAAATCTAAGGTTCAATATGCAAGATTAGGGTTTTAGATTGTAAGGCTAATATTAAAACATAAAATTACGATTTCGGTTGGTCTTAATCCTAAATCTATAGCTTATTGGATGGAATTCCAAAATTAAATTAACATATAAGAAAATGGTGAATTAAAGAATGAAGATGATAAATAGAAATTAGTTAATAAAACCATACCTATGTTGTTAGCTCCACCAAGGATCGAGATGTTAAAACAAGCCTGCGATTTAAATTGGACAAATCTTTTAGGTTCGGATCAATGGGGTCTTAAAATTGAAGCTAAATTTAATTTGGCTCTTTTAATTGGGGGTGATTTTATTCTGGGTCAAAATTAAGGGCTTACAATTGACCTAACTCAAAGGATTGGGCATGTATTAGGAGATTTTGCAAGTTTTAAAAAAGTTTTACAAAATGACCTTGTAGGTATCAAGTTCAAAATATTGTACTTGCAATTCTTTTTTTTCATGAGATGTCAGAGATTCATGTTTTGTTGAAAGATTTAGAAAATAATTATTATTATTTAAAGTTATCCACCATGGCCATTAAAATGATAAACAAATATAACAAATATTAGGGTAATCCAAATGAAAATAATATGTAAATTTACACTGCTATTATTCTTAGTCCTCGATAAAAATTTGATTAACTAGAGTATGCTATAAAGGACTTGCATGGTGAGGAAACATGTATAAGTTTTTTTAAGAAGTTAAAGGAAGCCACTTTTGAGCTTTTTAATGAGTAAAAGAACAAGACAAGTGGCCAACAAAGTCAAGGTCCTTCTAGTGGTGTAACTTGGATTCAAAGGCAAACTATTACCCAAGGTACGGATTAGCCAATGTTATTTAACGGGGTTTAGAAACAAAAAGGCAAGTAGAGATCACAAGTGAGAATT
Organism: Garcia nutans; assembly: GCA_947685225.1. Taxonomy (NCBI): domain Eukaryota; kingdom Viridiplantae; phylum Streptophyta; class Magnoliopsida; order Malpighiales; family Euphorbiaceae; genus Garcia; species Garcia nutans. The sequence goes on along the minus strand of CANTUV010000009.1, from coordinate 25,967,445 downwards.
AGATAGATTTTTAACTAAAGATTGTGAAGATATTCCTACCTTGGGTGTCTTGGGTTGGCGAAAAGTTCATTCCCCTAGGTTTCCAATTTTATCATAAATGGAACGTGGTGTTTATGTTGTCCCCATCTCCACAGTGGCTTCAGAGGTGCATTCAATACATGCAGTCGAGTGCTCGATCTGTATAGAAGTTCTTTGACTCCAAAATTAGTTCAGTTGCTTATGTGTTGTGAGCTTGGCTTCAGATTTCACAATGATGATAGTTGAGGATACACCTGAGGAGATTGAAATGCTTGAAGATGGTAAAGTTTTATTTCTTTCTATATTATGGTTGTCATTCTGTTTAAAATTTATTTTTTTTATTTAGTTCTTTAACCTTAATTTCCTAATTTTTTTTATATTTTTTAGCAATAGTTACAAATGCTTTTGAAATTAAATCTACAAATCTTGTTTCATGATCGACTGTTGTGGATGTGGATGAAGACTAATTATTGTTAGAATTTATGGTTTTTGTGTGTTGTGATATGGGATTATGTTGAATGATTATTTTTTGGATTTGTGATTTTATGGTTGCTAGTGTGTTGCTATTTGTATTTTAAACTTTAAAGTATTTGAACTTTGAACTCATGGATTTATGGTTGCTAATCTTGCTTGAACAATTGCATTATTGAATTTATTATGGATTTGTATTATTATTTCATTGTTTGAAGGTTTAAAGTAGGTTTAGTGTATATTTAAGATGGGTCTTATAATTAAATAGTAATATTTAGACTTGATTATGCAATGATAATAAATTTTAAGAAAATTTATAATTAAGCAACATTTTGATTCAATTATTTGATGAAGATCAATAGATATTTAGAATTATGAAGTGTTGTTTACAGAGATTTTGAGATTTATCAATATACTACATCATTGCATATAGTTAGGTCTCACAAGACTTTTATGTAATTATACAAATGAAAGAATAACTCAGCTCTTCTAAAAAATTATAGAAAAGGACAAAATGCTATTAATTGGAAAAGTCAAAAAGACCAAAGCAATCTTTGTTGTAACACCCTTATATCTTAAATACATAGAATACATATACCATATATATATATAATATATATATAAGATACAAAGGTACTATAATAAATACATATAAAAATCCTCACTTTAATATTAAAAATAATTTATAAATTTCTTAAAAAAAATTCTTTGGAAAAATTTTGCCAGAGTTTTGTTTATAATTTCAATATTCTCAAAATAATCAACAAATAACTCAACCTACAAAGAAAATTTACACTCTTAAAATAATATTTATAACCCATTCTCCAAATCACTACTTCATAAAAATTACATTCCTATACACATAACATTTTCCAAATTATGTTTAGAATGCATATGACATATTTTTATTATACAAAATCAAAGTATACATTTACATAAAATATACATGTATGCAATTTGCGGCACAACTAGTTTTGTGGCAAAGCTGACACTTCAATCTCAATCTCACTCTAGACCACTTTGCTCTACAAACCAGTCACCTGCGTGACACATCCAACTGCACTAAACATATAGCTTAGTGGTACATATTTAATAACATCAAACATTCAAATCAAAACTCTCAACAATCTTTTAGTTTCATAAACCATATAAGCATATTGTATCCACAATACACACACATATACATATACACTGGGCCTAGCCTTCCATTTAAAATGTATTGACCTACGGTGTCACATATTACCCATAGATCGTCCCCTAGCAACAGGAAAGGCAAGTGTCAAATATTACTGCAGGTCGTCTCCTCTCAACACCAAGGGCCAAGTGTCAACTATATCACCCAAAGGTCGTCCTCTATTGACACTGGAGGCAAGTGTCAAATATCACCCAAAGGTTGCCTCCTCTCGACACTGAAATCAAAGTATCTATCATCGCTCGGGGGCATAATATCTCTCTCGCAGGCATAACAAACATCATAACATACTATTGGCAAGCTGACACAACTGCACCAACAATAACTTTCCATGACCATTTTCACATTACACTTTAAAACATATTTCACATTCTCATTATCATTTTACATTCACTTTACATAATCATGAGTCACATCCATAATGTGACTCATTCCACACATTTTATCACATTTCACAAATTTATCCATATAGTACATTATACTACTTTACATTAATATACATCATGCATTTCATGTATTAACAATAATTTTACATTGAACAAGTGCCCAGTGTGATACTCATCACATAACTATATCACTCTGCATAGATTATGTGAAAATCCACATTTTAAGAGAACAATATAGAATATACCAAATTACATTTAATGAAATCTCAAGTTATTAAAATATGTACTAATCTCGTATCTCTTCCAAATCCAACTTTAAACACCTTCCAAGCTATAATTTCCAAAAAAGTCCTAACTCTTTCACTTGGCAACCTTGGCCTACTTACTTCCTAATCCAATAACAAGTAAAATAATTCAATTAAAATCATTCATAAGCTTATTTTATTCAAAACAACCATTAATTATACAATTTCTAACCAATTCCCAACAAAACCCTAATTCCTTCTCTTACTACCATACTCAGGCTTCATCCTACCAAACTTGTTTCCAACCTCTAACCATAAAATTATTACTTACACATAAAAATATCAACAAAACAATTCATTTCAATAATTATAGTCACCTCCATCCAAAATCCTAATTTCACATAATCTATCCCTAAACCCTAACTCCATCTATCATGCTCGACTTAATCAATCAATTATCAAATCATCATATATCCACCATACCAACTTCATTATCAGTAATTTTAACAATTAAAACCAATCTATCATCAACCCACATCATTACATAATCTCAATCTAAGAAAAACCAAGCTTAGATGGAAGAAAACTTACCTCATGCTTGATTAAACTTAAAAACCACCTTAAATCCTTTGGAATTATTGAGAAATTAGGAGTATGCAAAGAAGTCAAGCTCTCTCTCTCTCTCTCTCTCTCTCTCTCTCTCTCTCTCTCTCTCTCTCTCTCTCTCTATGTAAAATTCAGCCACCATGGATTAATGAGGAAGAAGATGGTTTTTTTATATACTACAATTCCAACTTTGCCTCTCACCTTTTTATATAATTACAAAATGTTAATGATTATAATATTTAGATATTTTAGTCTTTCCATCCATAATTAATGTTAATTTAATTTAATTTTTAATATTAAAATATATTTAACTTTTATCTTTTTACGTTTTTACTTTTGTCTTTTAGTGAAATATATACTTTATGTATGTATTGTATATATATTAAGTATACACTATCCATATTCCTCTTCCATCACCCTAACTACTCTTCCATATTAATTATTTTATTGTATTTAAAAATTTATGGATATCACATTTATAATTATAGAATGAAAGGTTTTTTATATAATTACATGTGATGTCTGAATAAAAAATTCAAAATTTTCTAAGAAATTATAAAAAAAAAAACACTAATTGAAAAGGGAAAAAACCAAAGCATTGATGTCTGCTTGTGATTAAATCCTCACACAACACAACAACATAAATACAAAATTTTACTTTAGTAAGACAAAATTTAGTTACATGGCAATTTAGTCGAATCGACCAAAATAAAATATTAGTCAATTTTATACAAAGGATTAGCTTTCAAAAATTTCAATTAAGGGTTGGGTTTGGTCAGTTAATTAACCGACTGACCGAATGCTTACCCTTACTCATTTCAAATCTCTTGTTTCAACTCCTAATCCCAAGCCCTCTTCATTATTTCCATATTCCATGCATGTTTTTCACGTGTCTTCCTAATCATCAATGATCCTATGACCATCATAAGACATAATTATTCTCTTATATTTTAGTATATATACATATTTATTCTTAAAAGTAATTATTAACACAATTAAACATAAATTCTAGAAGAATTAATCTTTTTGCCCTTCTGTAAACGATAATATTAATATCATTACCACAATGTTGATCATATGACATTAATATATTGTAAAATAATGTTAGTGAGACATATAGTATATTAATGTAAAAAAATTATTAGTGGATTTATATATATAATATTAAATTTAAATAATATTAGTGGGTCCATATATTTTTAAATTTAAAAAATTTATTTTTGAATAATAAAAAATGTCACTAAAATGTTAATAAAATTTAAAAAATATATATTTTTCAAATAATATAAATTAAAATCAAAATTCAAAAATAAAAATAAATAGTTTGGTAACCCGAATTTTGGTTCCCAACCATAAATTACCGCTCACTCTTTGTTTCTCCTTCTTATTATAATCTCTACTTCTGCTTTTATTTACTTAATTTGTCTTCATCAAAAATGCTTTTTTTAGTTTGTTTGTTGAATCTTGAATGGCAGATGCCTCTATTTTATATTTGTAGCATCTAGTTATTTTATTCCCTCCCTTTTGTATAATCAAAATCAAATTATGTTGAGATTCAAATAGCAATAAAAATGATGCTAAGAAATTTGGTGGTTGGAATGTTATTTATTATTGTCAAGGCTAAGAAATGATGCTATGAAATTATTCAAACACTTATTCGGTGCCTTCAAGGCTTCCTCTTGTATATCTTCTTTCCTTTTTCCTTACTTAATTTTGTTTTTCTTTTTCTATTTTTAGGTTTTAGCTTAACTTTTTTTGCTTGCTTAAAAATTTGCAGCTAGAGCCCAGTTTCTTGAGGATGTTACCTCTTTTGTAAATCTTTTTCTTTTACTTCCAATATTATTTTGTCAAATCTTACAATCTTATCAATTTTTCTTTTAGGCCTTATTTGTTTCATGGTTTGTCATGATATGGTATGGTTTAATTCTTGTTTGTTTTGATTTCCACCCTTCATGGTATAATTTTCCATGGTAATCTCATAATTTGAAAACCATAGATTTTCGTTTTCAAATCACCAATTTGCTGGTTTTCTATGGTTTTACAATTTTATCTTTCAAAAATTTTCAAATACTATATGTATTCTAATAAATAATTTTTCATTTCCATAACAAATTAAAATCTTAAAAATATCATCAAATTAAATATATATATTTACATAACCATACTGTACCATACTATCTTTCAAAACATGATAAATATTATTTTTAATATCATATTATACCATGTTATACAATACCATATATTTCTAAACCGCGTTGTCAGCCATCCAAGCAAAACCTTACTTTCTTCTCCGTGATACTAGAGAGCATCTCAATATGTTTTCTCATGTAATCCATTTTTAAAAATTAATAAAAATGACTTTTTTACTAGTGCTATTATTGCACTTCGCTCTCAGAGGTGCGATGGTCCTAGTGTCAAGTAAGCATAAGGCCATTGGACCCCTTAAAGAACCCAATACTAACCTATCTTCACATGTTAATATACCATTACATGTCCTCTTTATATGTGTGTATTAATACTATTATGACCCTGCACTACTGCTATATGATATGTTATCATACATTATTAATTGCATCATGGTTCATGTCTCACATACTTTACTATTATCTTCATTATACCTTGCTTTATTTTATCCACATATTATACAATCCACAACTTATATTAGAACACCAACTTTATACAATACTAGTTATCTACATATTATGGAGCTCTGTAAGACTATCTACAATACATACAACCTGTATATACATAATTAGCTTCTCAGAAGGAAGGGTGAGGAAGTTGTAGCGTCTTACTCCATTCCTGCAAAAATAAATAATATGAATTGAACTTTCATCTCACTGAGTATATGGCATACATAAACATGAAGAAAAGGCAATAGGATTTCAAAGCTATACAAGTATGGCATTACAATATTTTACAAGTTGAGTAATAAATACAAGTACAACAATTTAATACTTTACAAGTTAGGATATTCATAATGATGGAATATCTTAATACAATACTATTATCATTTTTTTCATTTTTGCTAAGGATGATGACTTCCTCCCTTTAATACTTTTATTCTACTATATGGACATAGATCTTAACATCCATCAATACAAGTTAGGTCAAAGGCTTGGTATTATCAACAATGATTTCAAGGCTTACCATACAAGGTTTAATCAATAATGATAAGTATTGACAATACAAATAAATACTCTTTAGAAATAATAAAATAGGAATGAAATGCTCAATAATGTAGATATGGAAGGCAATTCAAGGCATTTGAATAAGAAATATGTAAATGCGCACCATTTAACTCACCTTTTCTTTTTTAGCTCACTAGGGTTCCTTAGCTATCGAAGGTTCATTAAGACCCTTTTTACCTAAAATACAAGTCCATACATATGTATCTTTAAACATCAAAGCCAAAGTATGTTTCTAACTCTAGTTTACCCATTGGTCGCTACCAGTACCTAGGATTGCACTCACAATCTATTTGGATTAAAGAAGACCTACTGTCACAATAACATTCACGGTACATGTTGCTGTCACATTCTTTCAATGTGATAGGGGTTAGCAACCGCGACGTGGTGTATTAACTATGACTTCATTAAATTAGGGTGAACCTAAGGGCACGGTTAGCATCCTCACTCGTGGTCGAGATTGTATTATAGGACACTCTTTGAAGACTCTTCTAATTCCAACTGTGTTCACTTTTATCCTTTACTATATGTTTCAATTATAATATACCCTTATCAAAGTCATCAAAATCTAGTCAATCCATCATTTCCCAAACTAATTTATAGAGCTCAATTCAAGTTTCCTTAAACCCTTAATTCCTATTTCAATTATTTGCATCAATTTGTTCTTCATGTTTGTTAATCAATTTACTAATTTATTATGATATTCTAATATTACAAGTTACCAATTTAATTCTTGGAATCAATCCACTCAATACCCTTTTGTTATCCCCTAATCCTTACTCAATTCACATATCTACATCACCAACACAATTCTAACAATTTTGAGCTTACTACAAGGTTTAATTTACCTCCTATCACTTGTATCTACTCTCAAATTCAACATGAAATCTATAATCATCCATATCTAACAAGTAAAACAACTTACCTTGAATTCCTTCACTTTTCTTACTCCTTTCTGGAACTTTAAGCTTTCCCTTAGTTGAAACCTTCTCTATGATCTTCCTCTATCATGAATTTAAGGCAGATTTCATGTTTTCTCTCAAACCTTCAAACTCTTACTCTTGGAAATGGATGAATCGAGGCAATGAAATGCAAAGAAGAAAGAAAAGGAAAGGTGGTTTTAGTGGAGTTTAGCCAAGGATGAAGATAACTATTTATTATTCTTAAGTTAATATAGTGGTACACTTGTCCACTCTAGCAATTATCTTTCCATTTTAAGGCTCATTATACTAATTATTTATAACAAGTTCTATTTTAATCCTTGATCTTTCACCTATTCTTTTTTTTTTTTTGCCCACAACACTTCAATTGGTTTCTCAATTGAGCCCTTAATTTGTATTTCAATAATCCTTTCTTTACCATAACATTGCAATTTTCTCTTTGCTTTAGCCCATAGCTCCTAATTAGGGTAACTTAATTTAGGGTTCCAGTTCCCTAATTATTCTACCATCATCATTCTAATAACCTCTAAACTATGGGGTGTTACACTCTTCTATCCATATTAGAAATTCATCTCGAATTTTATACAACTTAGGTAATAATGAATTATTCAAATAATTAGTAACAGTCAAGATGATAATAATCACATATATTGGTCACTAGTGCTTGCTTTGATATTTTCTATGGCGTAAGTGAGAGACTCTTCCTTTTCCTCTACTTTTTGAAGTCTACATCTTCATTCTATTCCTTTTAATATTCATTATTTCTCATTCTGTTATGGTTCAGATAACTAAACCATGAGCATCTCTACAAAGAATGACAACAAGTCATTTACTCTCAATTACCTCCTCTACTTTGGTTGGTGGAGGTGAGTGTAAACCCTAAATTTTGCACCATCCAAAATATGCATTTGCATATGATCTGACTAATGCAAGTTTAAGAGTAAAATAAAAATTTTTGTTAATTAATATGTAGCTCATTGTGTTATGAATCCAAAGTAACAAGAATCACTCAAATTGGACATTAAATAGGCTCAAAATGGGAAAAACTACCAAGCTACTCAAAGGTTGGCCTATACAACATCATTGTTTCATTAATCACACACTTGAAAATTACAGCCTTTGTACTCCTAAGCTTCACTGTAAATAGTTCGTTGAACCCCACTGTAATATCCCAAAGTGTGCCCTAGAAGTTTTGATGTTATTGTTGTAATTGGATTGAATGTATATGTTAATTTGAAAGAGAAAGGAATTTAAAAGAGAGTGTATATGTTGTATATATGGAAATATATATAACATATACACAAGTCAAATGTGATGGTCAAAGGAAGAAGATATTTATTTATTTTTGAATTAATGAATTTATTAAAAGAAAATAAAATGAATGGAAGAGAGGAATTGGATTATTATATTATTATAAATGCTTAGTGGAGATTTAATTGAAGAGTAAATATTTGACTTTACTTCTTTTACTCTTCATTTTCTTCTTTTTCCAATTGCTTGGCCGGGCATCACAAAGACAAGAGAGCAAGAGAGGGTTTTTGAAATTTAAGAGCAAATTGAGGGAAGAATCAAGTGATTGAGTTGGAAAATTGTGAAGTTTCATCAAATTTGGTAAGTTCTCTCTTGATTTCCCTTGTTTTATTTGAAGTTATGTTTGAGTTGATTGTTGTTATTTGATAGTGTGATTAGGTTTGATTGTGGTGTGTTTGTATGTGTTGGAATTGAGTTAAAGATAAGAAGTTAAGTTGGTGTTTGTGTTGGAAGAGTTAAGTTGTGTTTGTGTTAGGGTTTTAAATTGGTAATTTTTGTGGTAGATGTTGAGTTTGGTTAATTGTTTTTGGTTTATCTTCATGATATTTGTGTTTGATGGAGTTAGAAGCATAGAATATGTGAAGTTGGTCCGAAACAGAAGCATCTTGGATGCCACGCCCGTGGCCCTTGGATGCCACGCCCGTGGGGGTGTTGGATAATTGGACAGAATCGTTTTCTAACCCACGCCCGTGGGGGTTTGTGAGGCCACGACCGTGGGGTTGGGAGGCCACGGCCGTGGGCCCTAGATAGGGGTGTTGAGTTGTAATTTGTGATTTAAGGGTCTAGTAAGAGGTGATTAAATGAATATTTGCATTGGAATTGATGTATTTTATCATTTTTGGAGTAGGTCTTGAAGAAGATAAATTGCCCTAATTCAAGTGGTGAAGAAGTGTTGGAAGAGGAAGTGTATAAATTTGTGTGAGTGGTGATTAAGGTAAGTACAAACTACATTATTGCATACATTCATATGATGTTGAGACTTAACACACAATTGATTGTAAATGTGTTAAGAAATCTAATGCATTGTTGATGCATGTTAATAATGTTATGTTTGGTATAATGTTAATGTTGTGATGAGCATGTAAAATGTATGTTAATGCAATTGGTTGTATACATTTGAATAATGAATTGAGATATAATGAAATGTAAAACTAATATGTTTGGTTATAATGATGTAAATAAGATGATTGAAGTATGTTGGCCTATATGATGATAAAATGATATATGAAATGTGAAAGATATGATGTTATGATGTATTGCTTTAAGGATATTTGAAATAATATGAGATATGAGGCCATGGTAGTTGGCTATGATAATGCAAATGAAATATATAATTGGGGCATGGTTGCCTATCTAATTATGAGAAATGAAATGAAAAGAGATTGATAAAGAGATAAATGAAATGATTGTGTGCCTAATATGTTAATTCAATTTTCAGAGTTCTGGTTTTGGTGGCATGCCTATGAATCACTGGATAGGTGAAATGACCGGGTCGTAAGCCGATTCTAGTTGAAAAATGTGAAATGTGATGTTTTTGGGGTGAAAAGACTGGGTCTTAAGCCTCAAAAACAAATTATTGAAACTAGATTGAGTGAAATGATTGGGTCGTAAGCTCAAATCTAGTTGATTATCCATGGATAAATGTATTGGTGATTGTGATTATGGACCAAAGCAGTAACTCTGAATTTTGAATAACATATTAGATTCTTTTTGGGCCCATGCTTGTGTTTGTTTAAATGTGATTCTTGAATAGTGAAACAAATGAATAATGAGATACATGTTTGTCTTTGCTTTTATATGCACTATGGAGTGAGATATAATGTTATGTGATGTTTATAATACATAAGTAACTTATTGGAAATAAAGATAGCTTGGGAAAGCTATGTTGAATAATGAATCTATGAAGATATAATATGATGGGTAATATTCTTATGAATTGTTTGAAACTTGATTGTATGACATTAGCATGGCATTGAAGCATAATAATATTATAGTTTGTACCACTAAGCCGTTGGCTTAGCGCGAGTGTGATTCATCGCGCAGGTGACAGGGAAGAACCTGAGAGTTCCTCTAGGCCGAGTAGAGTCTAGATTTTTAAGGTGTGGATAGTGGGCTTAAAGATCAAAGACATGCTGCCAAACATGTATATATTTTCTATTTTGTAAAACTTGAGTTTTGTTGTATATGTATTTGTAAATATTTGTTATATTTTCCGCTGCGTTTTGTATAAACATTTTAGTCTATTGTGTTTTATAAATTTCCTTAAATGTTTTAAAATTGTTATTATTATTTAAAGGGATGGTTTGTGTGTTTTGTAAACCGTGGCATTTCTATATTCAGTATACGTATATTATGATCGTATAAGCATGCTGTATACGTATACGGGGTATAGGGGTGTTACACCCACATATGAAAATCATCATCTGCACTCCCTTTTGGCTTATTTATAAATAATGAGCCTCCCTTAGCTTCCAAACCACACCAAAAAGCAAGCAATTCTTTGCTACTTTTTGTTCTTTTCTCACTCTTTCCAAGCACCCAGCTAGGGGAAATGAGCATGCCAACTGCCCTTAATATCTGAAGGGATCATCAAGTGGTGCTCATAAGCTAAAATTTATAATAGAATAATAAAGAATATTATCAGGAAATCTTAGATAAATAAAATAAAAGTTTAGAATAAAGAAAGAACATTACAACAAAGGAATGAGAACTCACCTCGGTTACATCAATTAGGCCTGTGAGCTTGATCAAGGTCATGGTACAGATAGGATAAACTAACCTCACCCCAGTTATATCATGAAACTAAAGATAGATTAGATAGAGCTTGATGGACACTTGATACAATGGAAGAATTAAAATTAGCAAACAACATGATGGTTAGTAACCCACGAGCACACTACATCTGCTCCTCATTTAAATCAATCTCATTCATTCTCCCCTTGGTCCAGTACTCCATGATGCTAGCATACATAATCTTCTCATTCTAGTTAACCATCACATCAAAGATGAGGAGGGTGATATAGGCACTGGCACACCTCTAAACCCAATGTCAATACTAGTATCTCTCCAAATGGAAAATGAAATGTTGAGTGGGTGTAATCCAATATGCATTCAACATTTTTAGTGTGAGCCATGGATTGATTAGAAGCAAGGAATTGAGAAGAGAAAGAAGTTAGGGTATTGAGATTCTATAGAATTAGTAAAATAGGAGAAAAGAAGAGTTTTATGCAACATAAAAGAAACGGTTTCCCTTTACACAAACCTTAAGTGTTCCACCGAATTTGTCAAGCATGACAATCCCAAACTATCAAATTTAGAAGAAAATGTCAAGCTCGATATTTACTTGCATAGGAAACTTTCATTGAAAATCAAAATATCCAGTACAATGAAGCCTAGAAAAGGGGCAATCTCTAACTCTGAAAATTTTTTTATTTTTAATCCTTAAATGATGATAAACAAATAAGCTAATCAAAAATCCTTGTTTTCATAGGAAATGTGGGCCAAAATGGACTAAAAAAGTTAGAAATTTAAGAAATCTAATAACAAACAAGGAAGTTATCTTCATGAAGACATTCTTAGCAAATTCTCTTATGCATTTTACAGAAAATTCTTTTGTCAAAAACCTAATCACTTGATCTAAGAATATTTATCCTTTTAAGTTGACACTAACAATGCTTTATTATCTACACAAAACAACTTAAAATGAGTTAGCCGATTTGGGCTCCATGTTCAAAGTTGATACTATTAGGATGTGAATGTTGACTTTAAAAGGGCTCCTACATGATTACGAAGGCCTAGGGATCTTACTCCCTTTATCACTTCTCTGGAAGGGCCTTTGAGGAAAAATTAAAATCTTAGTCACTGACTAGAAGGAAATGATATAGGCATTGTTTAGCCATCTAAATACTTATATCCACTCCCAACTGATGATAGTTCTTAGTATGCATTTTTTAAAAATGCTTTTCTTTGACTTATGAATCCACTAACCCACCTTAGACCAAAGTGGCATCACTGATCAACCTTAAGAGTTCTAAAAACCAAGGAACCCAGTCTTATCAAGGAATGCACAAAATGTGAAGTGAATGGCAATAATAATGAATGTAAAACAAAATGAAAAAGAAAATAGCAAAAATGATGAATAAAGGAATGAAGACAAGGAAGAAATGAAAAGAAGTCCCAAAATCAAAATTCACCAGTGGATGAATACAAGGAAGAAAAAATTAAAAAGAAGTTTCAAAATCCAAAATCACCATGAATGAAACACAAGAAAGAAAAGAAGAAATGAAAAAGAAATCCCAAAATCCAAAATCACCAGGGATGAAGACAAGGAAGAAAAGAATAAATGAAAGAAGTCACAAAATTCAAAATCTCCAAAGATAAAGACAAGGGAGAACAAAAGGAACAAAAAAGAGAGTCTTAACCAACAATACACCAAAAGACTAATGAACTCCCGAGGGATGAATACTCTGAGTGACATCAATGACATTACAAAAATTCTAAACACTCAAAGAAAGCCTTCACTATTAACCCATAACACCATGCAGACCCAATTACAAGCTGATAGAAACCTAGAAACACTTTTGGAAGGATGAAGTATATTAGTGGAGACAAACTCAATGGGCACACATATGGGGCAAGAAAACATATATGACAAGAAAATTCTAGACCAAGTACTACCTATGTGCCTATCTAAAGAGCAACATCCCTATAGTAATCGATGTTGGACCATGAATCTAGAAAGTTGTTCGCATTATAAGTTTCTCAAAGCATAGTACAACATTGCTAGTCGAGATTGCATGGATACCATTGATTAAGACTAAACACAAAAATAAATATTTCACCTAAATAGGGGACAATTAACTCATCATGTTTATATTTCTATGTGTGCGAAAGGCATTTTAATACTAGCTTTCAATAAATTTTCACAATAAGAGTAAAGGAAGGGTATCAAGTGAGGATATTGAAAATAATAAAAAATATTAAGTAAGGATATCATAAAGGGTAAAAAATACCTAAATTTTTTGCTTTGCAAAATCAAAAATCAATTGAGCCAAAAGGGGCAAACATGCTTAAATTAGTCAACTGCCTGAGGGTAAGCTTGCCTGAAGGAGCTAAAAAAGGTAAGCATGTGCACATCAACCACTTGCCAGAGGAATAAAAGGTCCAAAGGAGCTAAAAGGGGCAAGCATGCCCACATCAACCATTTGCCAGAGGGCAAAAGGTCTGAAGGAGCAAAAAGGGATGACATGCCCACATTAACCACTTATTAAAGGACAAAAGGTCCAAAGGAGTCAAAGGGGGCGAGCATGCCTAAATTAATCAGCCATTAGAGGGTGAGCATGCCTAAAGGAATCAAATGGCTGAGCATGCTCGAAAGAGTCAAATGGACAAGCATGACCAAATCAATCAACCACTAGAGGGTAAAGGGTCCAAAGGAGTTAAAAGGGTGAACATCCCAGATTTAATCATCCACCGAAAGGTGAGCAGGATAAAAAGAGATTACCATCAATCACATAAGATCAAAAATTTGAAGCAACATACCCAAAAGGGATGGATAGAAGGTCAACCAATGTGGCTAAAGGAAAAGACTAACAGTTGATGCATAAATGAAAACCTCTTGCTTTTCACTTTAGCAAGTTAGAAGAATCGCGTCACTCAAGCAGGAGGCAAACTGTAGACACTCCAAGGTGACACCTTTTTAAAATATTATAGAAAAATTATTGAGCTTAACAATTTTATTGTTGAAGTCAATAATTTTCACAAATTATCAAACCTAAAGGAAGATAGAATTAACAAGCTAAGACATAAATGTCTTGCTCAACATATATTTATGCTAGGTCAATATTAAAGTGTTAGAAGCAACTTGCACCTGTTTTATACACCACTTTAAAGGGGGATTTTTGGACACTTAAAGCTTCCTTGTTAGAACAAGAGCCACCAATCAAAAGTTTTCTTAAGACACTTCAATCACCAATCAAAAACACCAAGAGAAGATCACTATTGTAGAAAGATTTTGCTTGATCAAATCCCTTAGTCTAACACTTCAAAACTTAGGTAATTTACACTTTTGAGGTACATTCGCTACCTTCAAGCCATTGTTGAGTTTTTTTTTTATGTTTATACATGTTAAATATGATGGAATGCATGGATTAAAAAAGAACACAAATCCAAAATAGCACCAAAATGGATTAAAAATTATAAAAAATGAAAAAAATATTGAAAATGCTTATATCTCTAATCTTTAAGCATGTTTGATGTTAGAAAATCATCCTTATACATTTGAATGATAGGCTAGGACTCTGTTTAGGGTAATATTATGAATATATTAGAATTTTAACTTTAAAGATTTAAAAACCAAGATGATTAAACAGATTTTTGGTTAAGACAAAAATATTATCAAGCACGACATTTTTTAGCTCAATAGTATTTCTATTCACACAGATATTTTTAATAATACAAACCTTTCAAAATACTATTTCATTAGGACATATTAATTTTAAATGAAAGAATGCAATTCTCTAGGTCTATAAGGTTGAAAGAACATCATTTCATGATTAGAATAATAATTTACACAAAAAATAGATTGGATAAGTGGTTATTAACAAAATTATATGGAGGTTGTTGGTAAATATTTTAATTATCGAGTTCGGTAATTTAAATATTAGGCAAGCAGTAAGAATGAACGATAGATACATCTTTTTTTCCTTTAAGATAAATATTTATTCTCGTCATTCAAATTATCAAGCTTGATAATAGGAATGACGAGCTCGATATTTCTTTATCCTTCATTTTGTTATGCTTTATTGTTATTATTATTATGGTTCTATTATAGTATTTAAGCTAACCCTCTTTTAATCAAGTCCTTAAATGTATAATATGATATCACATTTCATTGCATTCATGCATGCATATCATCTCTTTAGAACCAATGTATATAAGTCCTTGGAATATTTTTTTCTCGTTTTTAGATAAAACATAGTAGGTATATCAGCTATGTAATTCATTTAATTATTTCCCTATAATTTATTTTAGAGGATTGCATGAGCATATTTCCACTTCAGTAGGTGCCCATTTATTATTTCTGCATACACGTATTGCATAATTATCAACAAATATCTATGATGGTATATTTGGATGTGTATCTTTTATTTATTTTATTATTATCATATGAAGCCAATTAGTGAATAATACTCTAAGTAATTAAAATTTAATAACATGTAAATCATAGAGGAGGCCGATTATAATAAATTGGATGTATGTAGATATTAGGGTCCTTCTTATTATCCTCAAGCATACCTAACTTCCTAAACCCAGTAGGGAGTTAGGGATTTATTATGGAATCAAAAGTATGCTATCCTCCATCCTTTCCTGATTTTTACCTGGTGATGACTCCATTATCTCACAGGCCTTAGCCTATTAGATCCCTAAGATCGATAACCTAATAATGCTGAAGTCACAAAACTATCGGGAACGATGAACGGTGCTCACAGCTAGCTATATCCAAACTGGCCTCCTTTTCGGGTTTAAGCATTATTTCATTTGTAATTATTAAAGTATTTGTTCTAAGCAAGCATTAAATAACATTTGAAACCATTAAAAGAAACTATCATATTATTCATCCATAAAATAATAAGTTAACAAATAAAATCTAACCACAAAAAAACCCAAAATGGGCTTCCATATTAAGAGGAAACATGCCTTTATAACCTCAAATAGGCACCTGCGAAGAGTGGAATCATACTCGTTATAATCCCAAAATAAAATACAATTGAAACTGCCTATTAAAATTTAGCTAATAAAATTATATAAGAAAGCCCATATACACAAATTCTACAAGATAACATATAAAATAAAAGTGAAAGCAAATATTAAATAAACAAACATTATAAAAACAATCACTATCATAACCACATATTAATAGTAAATAAAATAAATACTATAGGCCAATCATAACATGCAAAATACATTAAATACCATACAAAATATATAAAATCATAAAATAAATTTACTGGACTAAAGATACAATAAAAAGGAAAAGAAAAACAACGTGTGGCGAGGTTGCCACTCACTGGTGAATTTGCCATTGCAAGTGACAATTTGCCACACATAAATCAAGAACATCAAAAAGTCCTGTAAGAATTTACCACTCTTAGTGATGAAAGCAATGGTGAAAACACCACTAATAGTGGGAAATCATCTAGATTAATTAATTACAATTAATTGATTTGCAAGCTCATTAAAACATGAATAATTAAAGTAATCATGGAAACACCTAATTAAGGAAACATTCAGTAAACATACTAATATAGTAAACAATATTAAACTAATTAACTTTTAATCACATAATTATTAATGATATTGATAGGATTAATATATATTATGTAAATAATTCCCAAAATTCCCATATGGTTTTTCTAACTAAAGAAGCCTAATTCTAAGGTGAGGAACACATACTTGTGAGTAGACTTCTTCTTTCTTTCACTCTTAGTTTCTCATGGATCCCAAAGTCTAATAAGCTTGTAGAAATCATCCTCTAGTAAAATTCAAGACTATCTACTATAGAGCTTAGATTTTGAGGTTCAGCTCTTATTTCTATGTGTTTTCTTCTTCTTTCTATTTGTTCATGTATTTCTTTCTCTCTTTGTTCGTTCTCCCTATTCCGTTTTCTTTTCCTTGTTTTCTTTTTTTTTTGTTTTCCTCAATTTTCTTTTCTTTTTCGCTTTTTTATTCCTCACGTCTCCATCACCACTGATTGCTAGTACTACAAATCGTATGTAGCAGTATATTGAAAATTAGCATGTAAGAAACCATAGTGCACATCAATTTTAGTTACTGGTGTTTTTATCTATCTTGTAGTCAATTTGCCTCTAGGACAGAAAAATTATCTAGATAGCTAAAGCTTGATGAATTCACCTTAGGGCACGATGAACTTGCCTGAAGCATTAACGAATTTGCTAGTCCCTTAGGAGAATTAACAAAACCTTCAGCTCAAAGTCAAACACATGTTTGTTACCCATATTGAGCCCATTCCATATGTAGGTCCTAGTCTCCCTACCTTTAGTCTATTATGTGCTATTTTGGATGCATTCAAGCGAGTGAAGAGACCTAACGGTCTCCATGCACACACACATGCACACGCTCTTTCTCTCTCCTTTCTTTAACAACATGGAGGATTAAATGGATAAGGGTGTAAGTATGCAAAGTGAAAATTAAATCCATCGTAATACTCTCTCTCTCCCCCCCTCTCTCTATAAGTCTCTTTTAAGCGACATAGGTCTAAACCAATGTTGAGATCAACTCTTTTTATTTACTTTTTCTCTATATTTATCAAGTTGTATAGGCTTATCAAGCCAAATCAAACAAAAACTTACATTAAAATTAATTTTTCTTATCTCAAGTTAAGTCAAGACTTTCACAACCAATTTTAATTTAACACTATCATATTTATTCATTTGATTTTCAAATTTCATTTTAATATTAAATAATTTATAAATATTAGGTGATGACCAAAAAAATAGTAAGGTATAATTTGGGACAATCTATAATCCTCATGGGCAGTTATGGCAATAGTATAGTTTGAAAATAGAACCAAACCAATCAAAATAAGCCCGAAATCAGTCAAAATTGGAATCATGCCAGAACCTAAATCTTATACTAAGGTTTGGTTCTGGTTTATTATTATTTTTTCAAATTGGTGAACTAATAGTTTAGAACTGAAACCAGAATTGTCAATTAAATCGATTTGAATAAGATCAAACTAGCTAATTGTTAGGCTAGTTCAATATAATTGTCCATGTCGTGCATGGGCTACTACTTATTAGCCTGTGTGGAATAGGAGGCTAGTTAGTAACTGTCACATTTGTGATCATTGTTGATAGCATCACAACCTCAAATTGTGCATAGGCACAACCTAATGTGCCTATGCACACCCCAATGCATAGGCTGAGCAATGGTCAAGTGCAATGCTTGTGCATAGTTTGATTTTTTTTTTTAAAATTCACTATATATATATAAACACACTCCATTTCATTTTTACACACTAATTCAATTTATCAATCTTTCTTGTCTCTCAATCTATAATATCCTCTAATGTTCTTTAATTTACTCTATAATATTCCACAATCTACATTCTTTAATTGCCTATATGGCATGGGCAATTTTATAATTAATGATTTTTTAGGCTAACTAACCTAGACAATATAATGAACGATATGAAAATTGATGATATTCAACATTTGTAAAAAAAATTTTACTCAAGAAAGTCAACAAGTTGATCAAGTATGAGAAGCAGAAAAAAAAAAAGATTACTCATTTTTTATATATTCAAGGTGCTTTTAAAAAAAAAAAAAAGAAAATCTAAAAATTTATTTGATGTCATTTGCAGCTACTATGGCAGGTCTACAAAATTTAAAATTGGAGGTTGATATGGCACATTCAAGAGGCATTTAGAGTAAAAACATTCTACCAAAATCAGACATAACAAGACATAAATACAAATTTTAAGATTTGCATCTTCTATACCTTCATCTCAATCATTATTTAATTATTATGATAATAAAAATAAATAAGAAATTGCAAGAATAATTTAGTTGAGTATTTATCATTTAGTTTTGATCAAAAACTAGATTTTGTTAGATATTGTTAGAATACTTTTAATCTTAGTGTAAAACATGTTCTTAGAAATACTTTAAAATGTTCACTTTTTTCTTTGTATAAAAAAAGAAAAAAGAATTTGCAAAATTTATTTTTAAATATGAGCATCTATGTTTCTAATTGTAGTGATGTGGAGTGATCATTGACGAATACATTCTTATATGGGCATAATATGTCATTGGATTGATGATTAATAAAAAAAACAAAAGAGATCAATTGCATTTCATATTTTTTATGGTTGTATACTACTGATAATATTTATAGAATGATTACATAAATTCATTCTATTTATACACATAAATTCATATTTATGCACATAAATTCATATTTATAGACTGATAATAATAATGATAATATTTTGACTAATAATTTTTTTCAATTTTATTTAATAATACATTTGCAATATTGTATCAATTAGTGAGTTTCAAGAAATTCATCAACCCAATTTTGGAGGTCATTTTTCATACTAGATGTGCATGTCATATTTTAAATTTATGTGTATAAGATGGTTTCAAAACTTTTGATATTTTTATTTCTCCTATTGAAATGGCAATTGCATTTTTACAAAAACATCCTCAAATAATGAAATAATGGGCTAAATTTTGTAAAATTAATAATACAACACACAAAAAAATCAAAGATATATTTCAACTTGTTGAAATATATATCAATTGCTAAAAGAGTCTTATAGATATAAAGATTTTTTGTGCACCTCTAATAGCAATAATTTTTCACAAGTGACATTATATCCTCATAGATAGAATACTTGCATAAGACTTTTAGATATTTTAAAAGTTTGAAATGATACTACTTATATTTTAAGTGGTAATTTTTATCTTATAACTCATTTTATTTTTTATTGAATGTCTTAATATTGTTGGTGAAGTAAAGGAACACGAAAGTGATATTATTTTAAGGGATCACATTTTTTTAATGGGAAAGGATCGCATTTTTAGTGTAAAGAAAAATGGTTAAATTATTTTAAAAATATTTAACCAATTTATATTGTTGCTGATATTTTTTATCCTAGATGTGTATGATCCACTACATATATTTTAAGTGGTAATTTTTATTTTATAACTCGTATTTTTTTTTAATTTTTTTAATATTGTAGGTAAATTAAAGGAACATAAAAGTGATATTATTTCAAAGAATTTCATTTTTAGTGTAAAGAAAATTTGTTAAATTATTTTAAAAATATTCAACCAATTTATTTTGTTTGTAACACTTTTATATCCTATATACGTATAATACATATATTCAGTATATGTAAAATATGTATATACGGTATAAAAATATCACAATCCGGTTTAATAAAATTTTTCACTTTACAATTTAAATTCTCAAATACCTTAATATATATATATAGTAATAAAATATTCTTTGTTTATTATAGTTATCAAAATAACATTTTACATAAAAATCTCTGAGAAAAAATTCGCCAGAGTTTTATCTATAATTTGGACATTTCTAAGTATCAACAAAATCACATCCTGCATAAAATAACTCCCAATAATATCACATCACCATTTCACCAATGCTTCATAATTTCTCCATATTTTCTCAAAATATTTATAAATAAACATACTCATATTAAAACACATTTAAAATCCCAGATTACACAGTTTATCCTGAAATATTCTCTATAATTTATAATTTATTCTCCAAAAATATAATCATAAAATATATCATAACAAATTGTACTATATTATAATATAGATATAAATGATGACAAAATGGTTCTACTCTTGACATGGCAAAATCAACTCAACAAGCAACCTCAATCTAGACCTGACATGGTTTAGTAGAACTTTCCAGCTCAACCAGATCACCCATGTCACCTGCGCGATAAATTTACAAGCTAAAAACTTAGCGGTACAAACTTTGATAACAATAAAGCTCAAATGCAATGTCAATGCACAATGTCTATGTATATCATGTCACTATGTGACATACCAATTCGTTAATGTGTCATATTACATTACAGTTTGTTTAAATTTTTTTTTCCATTCAAGAACACTTAAAATGTATTTTAATAAATAAATAAAATTAACCATTAGTAATTTGAAAAGTAAAAAGATATTAAATAGAAAATCTCTAAGAAGAATTTATCAGAGTTTTATTTTTATTTTGGATAATCATAAATTTCAATTAACACAACCTGCAATTAAAATACACTCCCAATTACTTATTCAATACATACATTTCTCCAAAATAGCTTAATGTCTCAATTCACCAATATTTTACCAAGAACACATCTATATATATAAATAAAATTTCCATTTTTATTTAATATATTACACACAAAAGGAAAATCTTATATTTTACATCACATACATGATTATATATATGTAATCTACATACTCAAAAGCATTTCAAAAAGTTAAAAGTGTTTACATGATATGCAAGTGGCACTGATCTGCGGTAGCTTCAAAACACAATAACCTAAACCTGGGGTGGTCTAACAGCACCCTCCGGATCTTCCAGATATACTCCATCACCTGCGCGATAGAATTCAATCACGCTAAGCATATTGCCTAGTGGTACATACTTTAATAAACTTAAGAAATGATGTCATGCTTATATAATACCATATTTATATCATGTTATAAATGTCAAACATTGTTTATACACATTAAACAACACACTAAACATGAGCTCACACACCTTATATAATTATCTAGTCCTAGGCTTGTTGCCTTGTCTATTATTGGTGTCCCACTCGAGTGTAGGCACATCTCTATGATACCCAGTGTCTCATCCATTTTGGTTTATGGTATACCAATATCCAAGCGCAATCTTCTGATAACTAAATAATATATAAGGTATACAAAATACACATTCCTTTCAATGTGCTTTTAAATCTCAACTCACACCATAGTTTCCACAAATCATTATTATAAATAATGCAAATATGGTTTACTTCCTCATGTTAGTGCATAAATTGCACTTTACACATTTTGCACAAATAATTCATTTAGCCATTCTCAAATGGCTAATCATGCCAAAATGAATACAAATCAAACATTATTACTTCAAACAATGCTATACACACATGTTCATAAAAATCATCAAGTATCATCACACATTTAATATATGTAATATGTTATGTCAAAATTCAATACAATCACACGCATTGCAAATAAAGTATGTACTAACCTTTTTAAAGCAATAAATGGAGTTAAAACTCCCTTCACTTTCAACACACCCAAAAATCCTTTTCCACTAGGTTGATGAAACAACAACCTATTCAATATCTATTAAAAATATAGATAAACATAATCAATTAACATCACATTTCTAGGTGTTTAAAACCTAAAACAAAAATTAACCTAAAATAAAAATTAAGGCATAATTCTACAATTTTTTCAAGTTTTTACCATAATGCACTTTAACTTAGAAAAAATTATTCTAACAAATTTCAAATTGAATTTTAAGCTTAAATATATCTAATACATTATATTTTAATACATTTTAAGCATTAAAATACAATGCATCACATTTTTTCCAAAATTCTAAAATTTTGCCCTAAGCCACTTTAATTTTGGTTCAAGATTTTAACCAATTCTAATTGATAATTTAAGTTTATTTCTTCTATTAAAATTATTTAATAACATATTTTAAATCATAAAATTGAATAAACAATAATTCTTTGTGTTTACTATTCTAAAACCCTAACTCATTCACTACCTCATCCAAACTATCATCAAACCTAAATAAATCAACCAAACAACCTTAAAATCTTTACCTTCTCATTAAAACAATACATTCCATTCCCATTTTAATAGTTATAATATAGTATATAAAATTCTAAATTTTTACATAATCACAATTTTAAAGAAATCCAAAATTTTCTTAAAGAAAACTTATCAATTTATTGAAAAATCACCAAAACTCCTTTTGATTATTTGAAAACCTTCAAAATTTGGTATTTGGAGCAAAAATCTTCCTTGGCTATGGTGAAATTTCGTGGTGGAGAGAGAAAAGAAGAAGGAGATGATGATAAATAGTTAATTTTTTATTTTTCTTTACTTTTTCATATTTTAAAATTATTTATATATTTTTTATTATTTTAAACTAATTATTTATTTAAATATATTTAATTCTTTAAACTACTTATTCCACCCAAAAATAAAATTATTTTTGAATTTGTTAATTAATTTATTTTTAAGTAAAATTACCATTTTACCCCTCTTTTACTATTCAACAGTTGACTTTTTCTAACTCGTGTTTGACTTTATATGTAATGTATATTTTCATTATATTTTACATATACATTACCTATTACTTACTTCTAACTCATCATTTCTTCCTTAAATTATTTAATTTAATTTAAAATTTAACAATTAAATGGATGCTACAATTCTCTCCCTCTTAAGTAATTTCGTCCTCGAAATTACCTAGCATCAGCTTTGAAATAATTGAGGATACTGGCTCCGCATCATCTGTTCACTCTCCTATGTTGCCTCCTCCATGGAATGGTTCCTCTAAAGGACTTTACTAATGGTACCTTCTTGTTTCTCAGCTCTTTCACTTCATGTGCCAAATTTACCACTAGTTCCTCTTCATAGGTTAGATCTGGATTCACTTCGATGAACTCCACTGATAAAACATGAGATGGATCCGATCTATACCTCCAAAGCAAAGAGACACGGAAGACATTGTGGATCTTTTTTCAATTTAGGTGGCAAAGCCGATCTATAGGCCACGAGTCCTACTCTCTCCAGTATCTCATACGACCCAATGAATCGAAGACTCAACTTTTCTTTTTAACCAAATCTTAGAATCCTCTTCCATGGAGATACTTTTAAAAATACTTTATCTCCCACACTGAATTCTATGTCTTTTCTCTTCAAATTTGAATAGGATTTTTATCGATCTGAAGCTGTTTTCAATCTATCCCAAATTACTTTAACTTTTTCCTCTATTTTCTTAATCAAATCGAGACCCACAAGCTTGCCTTCTCTAACCTCATCTTAACACAATGGTGTCCTACACTTCCTACTATACAAAGCTTCATAAGGAGCCATCCCTATACTAGACTGAAAGTTATTATTATATGCAAATTCAACCAAAGGTAAATGTCTATCCCAGCTCCTAGTAAACTCGATAACAAATCTTCTTAACATGTCTTCTAGTACCTGTATCACCCTCTCAGACTGCCCATCTATTTGTGGATGAAAAGCAGTACTGAAATGCAATTGTGTACCTAGTGCACCTTATAAACTTTTTCAAAATCTCGATGTAAATCTAGAATCTTGATCTGAAACTATTGAAACTAGGACTCCATGTACCCTCACTACCTCATTGATATACAACTCAGTCAGCCTATCCAGAGAGTAGTCCATCCTGATCGGAAGGAAATGAGATGATTTTCTCAATCTATCCACAATCACCCAGATTGCATCATGCTTTCTCTAAGTCAAAGGTAATCCATCACAAAGTCCATAGTTACACACTTCCATTTCCATTCAGGTACTGATAAAGGTTATAACAATCCTGAATGAACTTGATGTTCAGCCTTCAGTCTCTGACAAGTAAGACATCTGAAAACAAACTCTGTTATGTCTCTTTTCATACCAGACCACTAATAATACCGTTTCAAATCTTGATACATCTTAGTACTTCTAGGGTGCATAGCATATGAAGACTGGTGTGCTTCTTCCAAAATTCTTTTTCTCAATTCCATATCCTCAGGAACATACAATCTGCCTCTGTACCATATATCACCATCATCTCTCACATAAAAATCCCTACTCTCCCCCTTTTTGCAATCCTCCACAATCTTCTGATATTTCATATCTAACTTTTGTGCTTCTTTAATCTGATTAATAAGTAATAGTTTCACCTGCAATTGAGCCATAAGAGCGCCATTATCACATTTCTCAAATCTGACATGCAATGCTCTCAACTCCACAAGCAACACAAGAGCATAGGCAGTCAACCCTGCTACTGACTTCTGACTCAATGCATCTACAACTACATTTGCCTTGCTAGGGTGGTAATCAATCAAATAGTCATAATCTTTTATTAATTCTAGCCACCATCTTTGTCAAAGATTCAATTCTTTTTGGACACCTAAGTACTTCAAACTCTTATGATCAGTGTAAATAAAACACTTGTCTCCATAAAAGTGATGTCTCTAAATCTTCAATGCAAATACAATGGCTACCAACTCCAAATCATGAGTTGGATAATTTAATTCATGAGGCTTCAGCTGTCTTAAAGCATATACAATAACTCTACCTTCCTGCATCAACACACAACCTAAACCATTATGTGACGCATCACTATATATTACATATGGTTTACCTTCTACAGGTAGAGTAAGAACTGGAGCTTGAGTCAACATGTCTCTCTACTACTCAAAACTCATCTGACATTGATCAGTCCATACAAATTTCACATCTTTCTGAAGTAGTTTGGTGAATGGCGAAGCTATGATAGAAAATCCCTTCATAAATAGATGATAATAACCAGCTAATCCTAGAAAACTTTTAATCTCGATTACATTCTTCGGCGGGTTCCAATTCAAGATTGCTTCAATTTTACTCGGATCAACTTTTATACCCTCTGCTGAAACAACATGCCCAAGGAAAGTCACTTGATCCAACCAGAATTCACACTTGAACTATTTGGCATACAACTATTTCTCTCTTAAGATTTGCAACATAATTTGTAAATGCCTGTCATGCTCTTCTTTACTGTGAGAGTATACCAGGATATCATCGATAAATACTACCATAAACTGATTTAGGTATGGCCTAAACTCCCGATTCATTAAATCCATGAATTTAACCGGTGCATTCGTTAGCCCAAAAGGCATCACTAAGAGCTCATAATGGCCATACCTTGTATGAAACGTAGTCTTAGGCACATCTGCATCCTTAACCCTCAGCTGATAATATCCCGATCTCAAATTAATTTAGAGAATATTGTTGTCCCCTTCAACTGATCAACCAAATCATCAATATGAGATAATGGGTATTTGTTCTGATGGTCACTTTATTCAACTGCCGATAATCAATGCATAACCTTAAAGTGTCATCCTTCTTCTTTGCAAATAACATCGGTGCTCCACACGGTGATACACTAGGGCGGATAAACCCTTTATCAAGCAGCTCTTGCAACTGCACCTTCAATTCCTTTAATTCAATAGGTGCCATCCGGTAAGGAGTAATAGAGATAGGAGTGGTACCAGGAATCAAATCAATACCAAACTCCACCTCTCTATCTGGAGGTAACCTCGAAAAATTATCAGGAAATACATTCGGAAACTCTACTACTGTAGGTATACTGTCTAACTGAGATTTTACTATCTTGGTATCTGTAACATGAGCCAAATATGCCTCACTCCCCTTTCAGATTATTCTCCGAGCTGACATAACTGAAATGAACATAGATGTGAGGTGTCTTTGCTCACCAGATACTACTACATCTCTATCATCACGTGTTCTTAAGGTAACACTATTATGTTGATAGTATACTAAGCCTCGTGTCTGAATAACCAATCCATACCCGGAATTAAGTCAAACTCCCTAAAGGGAATCTCAATCAGGTCACCAAGAAACTTCTCATCATGCATTACCACCAGACTATTCCGGTACACTCTACTAACCACCATATTGTGCCATAAAGGGTTGGTAACTAGCATATCAAACCTAAGGACTCTAAATGCACATCACTCATAGGTATGATGGATGCACTGATGTATGAATGTGTCGATCCATGATCAATCAATGCATGCACAAGTGTATCAAACAAAAGAAAAATACCAGCCACATCTAAAGCATCTGCATGTCTGTGTATCACATATACTCTATGTGATGATCCTACCTGGTCTGGTCTACTAATCTTTGTTATGGATCTTCCTCTTTGACTAAATCCAAATCTGCCACCTCGACCCCCTCTGTCACTGGGTCTGGACACTACTGTCTCAATCTGCTTATCCACTAGTGTCTCTGGATAATCTTTGATAAAATGGTCATGGGACCCACATCTAAAACAGCCAACTGAAGATGGACTGATACCCTAACAAACACCCCTGTGAAACCGACCATACCAAGCACAAGGGGATAGAGGAGCTCTTTATGAAACTGGGATCGGAGCACTAGCCACTGAAATAGCAGATCCTTGACTCTACCTCTGCTCCTGAGACCCCCTACCAGGCTGCCCCTAGCCTCTACCAGACCTCTGTGAAGAACCTCCTCTACTTCTCTTTAATGATGAAGACCCCACCTCAGTCTGTGGTCTCTTGTCTATACCCTATGCTCTGGCAACTACTGCAAGTCCTTGTGCCTTCTTTACACTTCTGGCAGTTGCAACTATCTTGGAGAAATCCTCATATCATGAGCCTGCTACTAAACACATAATAGACTGCCTCAAACCCTCCTCAAATCTTCAACATCTATCATTCTCATTAGTGATAATTCCCCCTACATACTCTATATCTCTCCTCAAATGTCTCACTTGTTAGAGAGTGAAGGCCGAGCACCAAGTTCCTTCTGGGTTGTTCCAACATTTATAAGTACCTAAATGGAAATGGGAGCGAGTAACGATGGATTTTGTGACTAGTTTGCCGTTGACTCAGAAGAAGCATGATCCAATTTGGGTGATTGTTGATCGATTGACGAAGACAGCTCATTTCCTTCCAGTTCAAATGGATTATTCTCTTGAGAAGTTGGTTGAGCTGTATATCAGTGAGATAGTGAAATTGCATGGAGTCCCAATTTCTTTAGTGTCTGATCAAGAACCCCAGTTTACTTCAAGGTTTTGGCAGAGTTTGCATGCTGCATTGGGTTCTCGATTGCATTTTAGCACTGCTTTTCATCCGTAGACAGATGGGCAGTCAGAGAGAGTGATACAGATTTTAGAGGACATGTTGAGAAGTTGTGCCATTGATTTCTCTGGGAGCTGGGTCAGATTCTTGCCATTGATGGAATTTATTTATAACAACAGTCATCAGTCTAGTATTAGAATGGCACCATTTGAGGCATTGTATGGTAGAAGATACAGAACACGTCTATGTTGGAATGAAGTTGGAGAAGGTAGGTTGGTTGGTCCCGATTTGATTAAAGAAACGGAGGAGAAAGTGAAGATAATTCGAGATCGGTTGAAAGCAGCTTTAGACCGACAAAAATCCTATTCAAATTTGAAGATGAGAGATATAGAGTTTAGTGTTGGAGATAAAGTATTTTTAAAAGTGTCTCCTTAGAAGAGAATTTTGAGATTTGGCCGTAAAGGGAAGTTAAGTCCCCGTTTTATTGGACCTTACGAGGTACTGGAGAGAGTTGGGCCAGTGGCTTATCGACTACCTTTGCCTCTTGAGTTGGATAAAATTCACAATGTCTTCCATGTTTCTATGCTACGGAGGTACAAGTCAGACTCATCTCATGTTTTGTCAATGGAATCCATTAAGGTGAGTTCAGATATGACTTTTGAGGAGGAACCGGTGGCTATTTTAGCACATGGAGTGAAAGAGTTGAGACATAAGAAAGTGCCAATTGTGAAGGTTCTTTGGAAGAATCATGCTAGAGAAGAGGCAACTTGGGAGAGTGAGCAAGCGATGCGAGATCAGTATCCTCAATTATTCCAAACGTGAGACAGGTAATTTCGAGGATGAAATTAATTTATAGAGGGGGAAAATTGTAATATCCCTAATGATACCCTAAAATTTTGGAATGCTTATTTGTGAGAATTGGATTAAATAATTTAAAGTGTATATATGACTAATGAAATAAGAGGAGATGTCTATATGTTGTATATATGGGGATATATACAAAAAATATATAAGTCAATTATTTTTATAAATCAAAAGAGATATTTTGATTAATTAAATGGATTTATTTATGTTAGTGGAAGATGATGTAAGTGGATTTAATATTATATTGTTTAATCACTTGGTGGAGAGTGATTTGAGGAGAGAGTGGGTGTTTAAGTGGTTGACTTTCTTTCTTTCTTTCTTTCTTTTTCTTTCATCTTCATCTTCTTCTTTCCTTCTAGTGAGCTGGCCACCCTTATCAACCAAAGGAAAAGAGATTTTGTTGCTTCCAAGCTCAAGAGATTGAAGGATTTCAAGAGATCAAGTTGGAGTTTTAAGGATTTTCTTCACTTTTGGTAAGTTTCCAACTTATTTCTTGGTTTTCTTTTGAGTTTGTGTTCTTGGGTTTGTTGGATGGTTGTTGTAGATGTGTTTATGGTTATTTTGGTGTGTTTGAAGTGTTTTATCTTGGTAACTTTGATTTTTGGGTTTGGATTGAAGAGAAAAAAAGGGTTGAGTTTGGTGAAAGAGGCAAGTGTGTGGATTGTGTGATTTTTGAGTTGTGAATATGGTGGTGTTTGTGTTTGATGTTTGTAATTGAGTTGTTTTAAGGTTTACTCAAGTATTATATAGGTTGTTGATGGTTTTGGTTGAGTTTGTGTGTTGTTGATATGGCTATTGGAAGATGATTGTGGGTTGTGGCTTTGTTGGTGTCGATTTCAGGGTTTTTAGCCTAACACGCCCAGGAACATGACTATGTCTTTGGGCGTGTCGTTGGTTCTATTTTCTGGGTTGGTGACACGAGCAGTGACAAGCCCATGTCACTGAGCGTGTCACAGCTTCTGTGTTGTAGTAGCATTGACACGCCTATGTCACTGAGTGTGTAATAGCTACTGTGTTGTAGGTTGATTGACATGTCCAGTGACACGCCCATGTCACTGAGCGTGTCATAGCTTCTATGTTGGAGGAGGATTGACACGGCCAGTGACACGCCCATATCACTGAGCCTGTCAAAGCTTCTGTGTTGTGGGTTTAGGGCACGGTCAGGGACACGCCCGTGTTATTGAGCGTGTCTAGTGTAGAGTTTGCCCTAGATAGTTCTCTTCCTTGTTTTCTTATGTGTAACACTAAGAGAGTGTTGTTTGATCACCTTTGGATTAGGTTTTGAAGAGAATTGAGTTACCCAAGACAAGGTTTGAGGGATATCTTAGAAGAGGAAGTTGTTAGAGCGGTGTTGTTGCTCTTAGAGATAAGTACAAACTTTGAATGATTGCATACATTTATATGATATTGGGACTTAAAACATTTAGTTGAGAAATGTGTTAAGTTACTTGATATATTGTTGATGAATGAGTTATATGTTATGATATGCATAATGTGAATTATGTTGATGTATCAATGCAATTGAGTAATGTATTGTATATGAAAAGAAATGTGGAAAAATGTGATATGAGATGTGGAAACATAATGGAACAAATTGATATTAATATAAAAGGGAAGAATGAGAAAAGATGAGAAAAATGTTGATATAATAAGGCAATGAGCTTAGTTTGATTATGAGTAATAAAATGAGAATGGAATTATGAAAGAAATTGATAATGAGATAAATGAATAAATTGTGTGCCTAGTATGTTATTCAATTTTCAGAGTTCTGGGTTTAGCAGCATGCCTATGAAATGAATTGCTGGGCAGGTGAAAAGACCAGGTCGTAAGCCGAGCCCAGCTGATGAAATGCGATGTTTTTGAGGTGAAAAGACCGGGTCGTAAGCCTCAAAAACTGTAACAGTCTAGCTGGAATGAAGACCAAAATACTGGGGCCCTAGGGTCTAGCCGGGTTGAGGTCCAAGAGACTGGGTCTGTTACATTATCCATGGATATATATATTACCTACGGGGCTAGACACAAGGTGTCAATATGGACCAAAGCAGTTACTCTGAATTTTGAATAGCATATGAGTTTCGTTTTGGGCCCATGCTTGTATTTACTTTAATGTGAATTATGAAATATGATGCAAATGATTAATATGTTGAGATATAATGCAATGAGTTGATATATTCATATATATTGTGAATGAGCATCGCATTGATCTATATTGAATCAAAGTTTGTACTACTAAGCTTTCTGCTTAGCGCGATTGTGGTTCATCGAGCAGGTGATAAGATAGATTTGGTTGTGCCGGAGAGCTCGTCCAGATCGAGTCGAGTCTAGGCTTGAGTTTGTAATAGCAGTGTTGAGTTGTGGACATCAAGATCAGAGACGAACTGCCAGCATGTATAAATTCTATAATTTTGTAAACATTGATTTTGATATATATACATATGTATTTTTCGCTGCTTATTTAATAAATGTTTGGAACATACTATTTTTGGATAAACTTTTAGGGTAATGAAGATATATGTATATGTATTTTAAAAAGGAATATTTTCTCTATTGATTTCTATAACATGAGTTAAATGTTTTAAGTTTACTCGGACTGACTTATGATGCTTATATGTTAAAGATTAAAGTTTGGTTTGTTTAAAATGAACCGTGACACCCCTTTATTTGGTATGCGTATATCGCGTGTTGTGCGGGTGTATGCGGTGTGCGTATATTGGGGTACGGGGGTGTTACATCCAAGGCAAGTGACGCCCAGCGTCTAGTTCAAAGGCAAATCACAGTGATGCCCAACATCTAGCCCGAAGGCAAGTGACGTCCAACGTCTAGCCCAAAGACAAATCAAATAGTTGTTCAAAAGCTAGCCGCGAAGGCAAATAATGAGATAACCCCATAGGCATGCCGCCAAATACAGAACTCTAAAAAATAGAATAACATACTAGGCACACAATTAATTCATATTTCTCATTATCAATCTCTTTCTCATTTTCTCATAATCAAGCTAGACACATTGCCTCATTTTTCATTATCTATTAGGCACATTGCCTTATTTTTTCATATGTTTCTCATTTTTCCTCATTTATAGCAATATCAATTCATCACATTTCATCATATCATCACATTGCATTATATTTTACCTTAAAACTCATCACCTAAATATTTTAGGTAATTTCACATAATCCATATATGATTCATATTTTATGCATTTTAGCCATTATCAATGCCCTTAATACATACACAACAAATAACATTACCCAAACACTTTAAGTCATTTTCACATAATACACATATTTCACATTTTACACCATTTAGCCATTAACAATGGCTTTTCATAATACATTTAACACATATATGACATTACATATGTTATAGCACATTATTTCATATATATTTCATGTATCAAGTAGCTTAACACATTTTTCAATCCAAAATGTGTTAAGCCTAATGTAATGCAAATATAATCAATTCATCCAAAGTTTGTATATACCTCTAAAAGCAACCAAAAGCAAGCCACAAAACTAACACCAACCTTCTCTTTCAATTTGCCCTTCAACACTTGGATTGGGCAAATCAACTCTTCTCAATGCTTATACCAAATATGATCACAAAAAATTATTTAGTATCACATTTAAAGACATTTCTAAACTTAAACTATAATTAAACATCACTTAAATCAAAACCCTAAAATAAAGCCCAACCTTACTTTAACTTTAAAAAATCATATTAAGCCATTCAACTTGGTGTTCTAAGTTTATCTATATCATTATAAACATATTTTAACATATTTAACCTAATTACATTAGTTAAACACATGCTTTAGTATTAAATCCTAAAAATGGCATAACCTTCACCATTGAAGATTTTCCATTCCAACTCAATCCAATTATCAATCCAAGCTTATATTCATCACTTATATCATTAAATAATATGCTCTAACCATTAAAATCAAACAATTTACCATACTTTGAAAATCCCTTTTCCAAAACCCTAAATCAACACTTCTATTTCCAAACTCTATTCAAACTTAACTAAATCCAATATTTGACTTTAAAATTCTTGTTCATGATCAAAACAATACATTTAGAACTAAATTGCACAATTAAAACCAATAATTTCATAAACTCAAAAGTTACGTAACCCTAAATTGTAATATCCCAAAGTGTGCCCTAGAAGTTTTGATATTATTATTGCAATTGGATTGAATGTATATGTTAATTTGAAAGAGAAAAGAATTCAAAAGAGAGTGTATATGTTGTATATATGGAAATATATATAACATATACACAAGTCAAATGTGATGGTCAAAGGAAGAAGATATTTATTGGTATTATTAATGAATTAATTAATTAATGGAAAATAAGAAAATAAAATGAATGGAAGAGATTAAATGGAATATTTTAATATTAAATATTGCTTGGTGGAGGTTTAAAGAGGAAAGTGTTTGACTTGTTGTACTCATTTCTTCTCCATTTTCTTTTCTTTTCCTTTGTTGGCCGGCCATCCAAAGCAAGAGAGCAAGAGTGAGTTTTGTTTGTTCCAAGCTCAAATTGAAGGAAGATTCAAGTGATTAAATTGGAATTTGTGAAGTTTCATCAACTTTGGTAAGTTCTCTCTTGATTTCTCTTGTTGTATTTGAAGTTGTGTATGAGTTTGATAGTGGATATTTGCAAGTAGGGTTGTGTTGATTGTAGTATGTTGGAGTGTGTTTGATTTAATTGATTGTGGTATTGGTTTTGAATTGAAAATAAGAAGTTAGGTTGATGATGGTATTGGAAGAGTAAGAGTGATGTTGGTTTAGGGTTTTGAAGTGGTAAGTGATGTTTAACTTGAGTTTGATCAATTATTTTCATAGATTTTCATGTTGTTTGTGTTTGTTGGAGTTGAAAGCATAGAATATGTGAATTTGGTCCGAAACAGAAGCATCTTGGATGCCACGCCCGTGGCCCCTGAATGCCATGCCCGTGGGGGTGTTGGACAATTGGACATATTCGTTTTCTAACCCACGCCCGTAGGGGTTTGTGAGGCCACGACCGTGGGGTTGGGAGGCCACGGCCGTGGGCCCTAGTTAGTGGTGTTGATTTGTATTTTGTGATCTAAAGGTCTAATATAAGGTTAATAAGTGAAATATTGGATTGGAATTGATGTATTTTATCACTTTTGGATTAGGTCTTGAAGAAGTTGAATTGCCTTAATTCAAGTGGTGAAGAATTGTTGGAAGAGGAAGTGTATAAATTTGTATGAGTTGTGATTGAGGTAAGTACAAACTACATGGTTGCATGCATTTACATGATTTTGATACTTAACATATTTGATTGTACATATGTTAAGTAATTGATTACATTGTTATTACATTTGATGAATGTTATGATTGGTATAATGTGAATGGTTGATGAGCATCTAAAATGTGTGTGTTAATGCCAATGGTTATATACACTTGAATAATGAATTGATTTCATGAGAATTAAGATATAATGAGATGTGAAGTCAATGTGGTTGTTTATGATGAATCAAATGAAATAAGTGGGGCATATGTGCCTAGATGATGATATTCAATGCAATTAATTATGTATACTCTATTGATGAGATGAGGAGCCATGGTTGTTGGCTAAAATGATAATGATGCAAATGAGATGATTGAGGCATGATTGCCCAAGTGATGATGAGATGATGAAAATGAAAATGATAATGAAATAATGAATGAATTGTGTGTCTAATGTGTTATTCCATTTTCAGAGTTTTGTTGTTGGTGGCATGCCTAACGGTAACAATCTCTTGAAGCTAGGTTGGATTTAGTCCTTGAAGCCTAGTTGAGATGTTACAACCCTTGAAGCTAGGTTGGGTTTGGTTCTTGAAGCCAAGTTGGGTTGATACTTAGCATGCTTAGTTCCCCTTGAAGCTTGGTTGAACCTAAATCCTTGAAGCTTAGTTGGGATAATGATAATGATAAATGTGATAATTGAACCAAAACATTAACTCTGAAAGTGGAATGGCATATTAGTGTCTGTGGGCCCATGCTTGTCTTTGTTTTCAATGTGTTTCTTGAATGGTGAAATCAATGAATAATGAGATACATGTTTTGTGAGATATAATGTTATGAGATGATTATAATACATAAGTATCTTATTGATAATGAATGTGGCAAGGAAAGCTATGTTGAGTAATGAGACTATGAAGATACCACATGAATGTTTTGATATAATATTCTTTTGAATGGTGTATGAAAATTGATTGTGTGACATTGGTATTGCATTGAGGCATTGTATTATTGTAGTTTGTATCACTAAGCCGTTGGCTTAGCGCGATTGTGGTTCATCGCGCAGGTGACAAGGAAGAACCGGATAGTTCCTCTAGGCCGAGTAGAGTCTAGATTTTTGAGGTGTGGATAGTGGAGCTTAAAGATCAAAGACATACTGCCAAACATGTATATCTTTTCTATTTTGTAAAACTTGAGTTTTGATGTATATGTATTTGTAAATATTTATTATATTTTCCATTGCATTTTGTATAAACATTTTGGTCTATTGTGTTTTATAAATTCCCTTAAATGTTTTACAATTCTTTATATTATATAAAGGGATGGTTTGCGTGTTTTGTAATCCGTGGCATTTCTATATTCAGTATACATATATTACAATCGTATTAGCATGCTGTATACGTATACATCGTATAGAGGTGTTACATAAATTCTCTCTCTTCACCAAACTTAACTTAAATTTAATAATTTCTTCAATCCAACCTTAAAATTATTATTAACTACTCAAAATAACTTTATTCATACACAGTTAGACAATTAAAACATGGTACTCCAAAAATTCAAAATCAATATATTCAAATAATCATGGATTTTCAAAGAAAGATATAGAGAATTTACTATTTATGGTAGAAATCACTAAAATTTCACTTGAAACCTTTAAATTCTTTTAATTCTTGACGCTTTGAAGAAGAAAATTTTTGAGTTCTTTGGCTATGGTGGAATGTCCAAATATAAAGATAGCCATATATATATATATATAATATTTTATTATATTTTTAATTAATTAATTAATTATTTTTATAATGCTAATTATCATTTTTCACTAAAAAATATTTTATTTTAATATTTAAATTTCTCCATCATCTTTCACTAACTATTTTATTATTATTTTAATTAATTAATTATTTATTTATTTAATAAAACCGTAAATTACATCTTTCATTCAAAAATAATTTATTTTTAAATTATTTTAATTATTTTAATTTTCAAAGTATTTTTATAAAAATACCACTTGACCTTTGACTTTTCTTTTAAAAAAGTTGACCTTTGTTGACTTTTTATATACTTTATGTATATTTCATGTATTTTGTACATATACATTCTAATTTTTCACTTAAAATTCTTTCATTTTTCATTAAAATCATTTATGTAATTTATCTAATTAAATTTTAATTTATTTTATTTAATTTTTAAAAATTTCGGATGTTATATTATTGTTGATTTTTTTTATCATAAATGTAAATTAGATGATTTAAATTTTTATTTGTCTCTTTATTAAATCTTAATGATAATGATAAAGTTGATATCTCTAAAGTAATTGTTGAAGTTTAAATGATAATAATAAATTTATATACTGAATTTTGTATTTTTCTTATTAACCAAATAGTTAGCAAATTTCTCAATTTAGTGAATTTTAAAATAATCAAACATAAAAAATAAAATGGGGTGAGCGTTTAATTATACAAAAGCTGAAAAAATTTGGAAGATCTATTAGTGATAATTTTGAATTTAAAATATATCTAACATATGTTTTTGAATTTGGTGATAATAATGAAGGTACAAATTTTCTAATTCTTGATTGTCCGTATTCATATGCAAATACTTTTTTCAACATTCTTACTTATAGTTTAGCAATACCAATTTCAACAATAGTTGTTGAATAAGCTTTTATTGGGAAAAAATAGTAGATTGGATGAAAAACTATCTATAATAGTTCTTGAATCTTTAAAAATTTGAATATGCCTAGCAAAATGGACCAAGACGAGTTTAAGAAAATAATATATCAACAAAGGAAGCAATGAAAAAGATTTATATGATGTAAAAAGTTAGTGGAACATTGAGCGGTGAAAGCATCTAAAATAAATAGCTGTATAATTTAAGTTGAGAATTATTTGGTCTTTGTACACAAACAACTTAGTTTAAAAAAAAAAAAATCAAATTAAATTTTTTAATAAATTAATTTTAATATTTTTTGAGTAAAATTACATAAAAGTCTCTTGCTAAAAAAAAAAACCAATTTTGAATCATGTGGAACCAACCTCTCGAACCCTTTCTTGAACCGCATTTCGAATGCCTTCGAACCAAATCTGGCAGTTCCTAAATAATTATGGCTTGTTTTATATTTAAAATTTCTTAAATCAAAACCCGCAGGCTTGATTCTTTCAAATTCGAAAAAAATTTTAAATCTGGGGCGACTTGTGTACCTGAACCGAAGCCATGCCTGCTCATAGGCAAATTGCCTTTAACCCCTAAAAATTTTTATCAAAGTAAAAAATTTGAATAGTGAAATTGATAATTTGCTCGAGTCCAAGGACTTTCAGTATTAACATTACGATGGCATTATATGCTTTATGAGTGATCTGATTATTCTTATGCTTCTTCACACTGATTCAGAATTGATAGATTGCTACGTAGTCGCGGTCCTCACAATTATTCAGAAACTGTGATCCATTGAAGCAAGCGAATCGTTGGAATTGCCAGAAATTGAGAGAAAATCCCAAGAATCAGAGTCACACATTTGAGAGTTAGCTTCAAAGAAGATGGCATTTGAGCCTCTCTGATAGTTGTTTTCTTCGAAGCTCGAAATCGAAACAACAATAATGGTACACAATGCCTACGATTCCTTTGAGCTCCTCATTGGGTGCCCGACGAGAATTGACGCCATCGAATCCTACTGCCCAAACCTGCTTGTTGGCTGCGCCGATGGGGCTCTTCGAATCTACGGCCCGGAACGATCTTCACCGTCGGATTACCACGGCCAAGGTCAAGAGCTGCGGAAGGAAACTTATTCTCTACAGGGAACTGTGAATGGGTTTTCAAAGAAGGCTCTGTTATCGTTGGAGGTATTGGCATCCAGGGAGCTGCTTTTATCGCTTTCTGAATCAATTGCGTTTCATAGACTTCCCAATTTGGAAACTTTAGTCGTGATCACTAAGGCAAAAGGCGCAAATGTGTATTCATGGGATGACAGAAGAGGATTTTTGTGCTTTGCAAGGCAAAAGCGAGTCAGCATCTTCAGGCACGATGGTAACTACTTGATTTTTGCTTTTCTTTTGCTAATTCAGGTGTCAAACAATTGGGTTTGAAATTAATGTTAAATTATCAGTAAATTTATATGGAAAGGAAATAGAGAGAAAGCTAGTGGTTAATCCAACCACATTATTATTTTTTATCTCGAAGCTATCTCATTTTGATAGACCCTGAAATAAATTTTCTATTGTAGTTGAGTATTTGCAATCTTGATATCAAGCGTCACTAGAACTAAATTTTTAGTCTTTGTTTTTAGGGGGACGAGGATTTGTAGAGGTAAAGGACTTTGGTGTTCCGGATACGTGAAGTCCATGTCTTGGTGTGGTGAAAATATATGTCTAGGAATTAGAAAGGAATACATGATACTGAATGCCACTAATGGTGCATTGACTGAAGTATTTCCTTCTGGAAGACTTGCCCCTCCTTCAGTGGTCTCTCTTCCTTCTGGGGAGCTTCTTCTTGGAAAGGTAATTTTTTTTTTTCTATATTGATATTTTTCTGTACTTATTTTCCAGGTCTTCATTAATGAGAATCATTTGATGTTTTCTGCATTTTGCATTACTATGTGTATTGTTCTGGTTAAATATTTTTGCTGGAAGTAGAAATTGGTAATCTATTTCTTTGTGGCAATCTCCTCTCCTGTGCTGGTAAGGAATATGTCTCTGGTGGTTTAGTCTACTTTAAGCTGATTAGAATTGCATATCAGGAAGCTACTACCTCTGGAATATCACAGTATGTGTGGAATCAAGTGAACACGTGATTCATCTTATCGCCAAATGAATTCTACTATAATATTCATTTGCATAAATGAATTCCACGATAAATACAGATGAATTCAATTACGAATTTAATTGTGAAAGAATTCTTATGTTTTGTACATATACTAAGTGGAATTTTAATAATTTACATTATATGTGGAATGTTAAGACATAAATTGTAATAGTAAGGAGAAGAGAAAGAGGATTATGAGCAGAGGAAGTGCCACCTAATCCAATCTTTTTATATAATTAAGTAATGGATAATTCATTTGCAAATTTCATCAAAATTGATGAAATTATCCCAAAAGTAGTGAATTTCATGAAATTAAAATTATTGATTTAGAAATGAAATCCTTATTGGCTTCAAATATAATGAGCATGGAATTATAATGAATTGCATAAAAATATGGAATTATAATGAATTGCATAAAAATCTTTACATTCCAAACATGATAGGTCTAGAACTATATATAAATTCATAAACTATTATGCATTCATTTGTTGCAAAATGCAAATACTATATTATGTTGAATAACAAAGAAACCATTTTAAATATATGTTGCTAGTTTTTTTTTTTTTTTTTTATTTCACCTGCTCAATTTCTTTTTTGTTCTTTTTCGCTGACTTTGAGGAGATATCTAGAATGGCTGATGGCCTTCTTTGTTATTTATGAAAGGAATTACATAATAAATCTATTTCTTTGAATAACATTTATGCTAATATGATTTAATGTAACTTCCAAGAAGAATCATAATGTGTGAATGTCAATTTGAAATCATGGTATTCAATTTTGTGAGTCACAGAACACCTATTTTGTGTTCACTATAGTGTTTCGAAAGATTTGTATGCTGCTGCATTAAGCACTCTCAGTATTCTTTACTATTAATAGTGGCAGCCTTTATAAATCCTATGCATGTTGGCTGCTCCTGTTTGTTTCGTTTGAGTATTTTCTTTTATTATCTGAAAAGTCTTCGAACAAGAAAAAATGTGTTTCTGCTGCTGTCTTAGGAGAACATTGGTGTGTTTGTGGACCAAAACGGCAAACTTCTTCAAGCAGAGAGAATTTGTTAGTTAGAGGCCCCTTCCGTCGTTGCCATTCAGAAGCCATATGTGATAGGTCTGCTTCCATGACGTGTTGAGGTAACTTTTTAATTTGGTAAACAGTATTTCATTTTTTTTTCCCCTCTTGAAATCCATGCATTTGTTTTGCAAATTCGGTCTCTCCGAGTTCCATATCCATTGATACAGACCATTGTTCTTCAAAATGTCCGTCACCTTATTCAAAGCGTTAATGCCGTTATTGTTGCATTATATAATTCTGTATATGGGTTGTTCCCTGTTCCTCTTGGTGCACAGGTAAAGTTGTTGCTCTTTGCTAGTTGATATTTACACTACATGCTGATTGTTTGTTTTTGGTGCAAACCTTTGGCTTAAAGTGTATAAATGAGTGTAGTAGCTAAATTCAGGAGTTAACCATTTGTGAGCGGGGATTTTTGCCCCCCACTCTCGGTAGAATGATTCTTGCGACTCCGGCACTGTTTAGGCTCGGGGCCTTAGAGAACATGGGCCTAAGCCCGGAGAAAATGGAGTGGCCATCCGGACAAGCCGGGAAAAAGAAAGGAGTGGATGACTCGATTCCTAAGGAATCCCCAACCCCCTAATGAGTTCGGAAAGTTGAGTACGTGTGGAGAAGGTGAGAAAAGACCCAACACCACTCTAACGCCCGGTTCACTGAAACCGGCCTCCTTTGCAGGTCTTAATATTATAAAATTCTTAAATATAACAATATTATCCATACTACATGCGATCATAAGAATAAGTTAATACTTTATTAAAATCACAACAATGTCCAAGCAAAACAAATAAATGGACACCCATCCGAGGATGGAAACATGTCTTTACATCGTATAATATCTAAAACTAAATAGGACACCCACCGAAAGGTGGAAACATATCCTTTACATTGATCCAAAACTTTAAAATAAGCTAAATTACATGATGTTCACGATACAAGGTACCCAAAACATGAAAATATACCTCTTACAATATTTTGAAACCAAAGCAAATCAATAAAAATAACCAACCATTCATTATAAATAAATCATTCATCAAAGATATCAAATATCAATCAAAATATATCATAAACATTCATCTAATTTAAATAAAACAGTAAGTATATAAATTTAGGGTTTATGCATCAATTGGGATTTTTTGGGTTTTATGTTTAATAATTAGGGTTTTGTATATACTAGATTAATTAATTGTGAAACATTTAATATAAAAAGAAATAATATGGCTACTGGATGTTTGAATTAGAGATTAGGTTTGAAATAAATTAGGGTTTGGATCTAAAGAATGGATGTTTTGGATTTAGGGTTTCGGAAGTTATATGAAAATAATATTAAAGTTTATGGTTTAAATAGATAAGATTGAAGATCATGAAAATTGAATTTTAAGTTAGGTATTTGGAAAGAATAGGCTACTGTGAATCTTCAGAAGAATAGATTTGGTTAGGGTTTAAAGGAAACAGATTATTGTTTTGTGATTTTAGAAAAGTGTAATTAGGGTTTTAGATTTCAAAATTTAGTTTTACGGGTACTTAGGTATTAGGGTTTTGAAAAATACTTTTTAGGGTTTTAAATAAGGTCTAGATGATAAGTAGAACAATTGATCACTATGCCTAACAAAAACATCACCTATTGTATGTTTAAATAATTGATCTGAGTGATGAAGCTACT
This sequence comes from Garcia nutans, assembly GCA_947685225.1. Classification (NCBI taxonomy): domain Eukaryota; kingdom Viridiplantae; phylum Streptophyta; class Magnoliopsida; order Malpighiales; family Euphorbiaceae; genus Garcia; species Garcia nutans. The sequence continues at coordinate 25,926,018 of CANTUV010000009.1, read as the reverse complement.
GTAAACATAAACAAGTAAATAGAAATTCAAACCTCTGTTGTTGATTTCACCACAATTTTGAATTCTGGTTGAACAATAACAAAGACAGTGTGGATTGCCTTTGATGGATTGTTTGTTACTTGCTGACTGCCTCTTTCTCCTTCAAGTCTAAGGTTCTCAATCTATTCTGAAAAAGTCCGAATAATTCTTGAATAGAATTTCAATTCTCAAAAGTTCGATCCCTCTTTCTTTGTGTCTTTAATGTGGTATTTATAAGAAAAATAAAAACCTAATCCTAATTGGTTAAGGAAATAAAAACTGTTTAGGAAATAAAATAAAAAATCAAGTAAAATAGGATTTCGAAAAAAATTGCGCATGGGTCGGGCCACTGGTTTGCAAAACTGCGTTGACGAAAATTTGCTGCGGGGCGCTGCGGTCTGGGCGCAGGCCACAGGCCATTTCGCCGCAGGTTTTGCCCAAGCCAATTCGTCGCCAACGGTTTTTCGTCGCCGATTCCGACGTCGCCGATTTTTATTTTTATATTTTTATATTTTTTATTTTTATTAAAAATAAATATTATAAGTAATAAATATTATTAAAATAAATTTTATTTAATATATACCATAAAATTATTTCGGACTGTTTTAAAAATATCGGATATCGGACTGGACTGGATAAAAAATTAAGGGTTTACAATTTGTCCCATGCTTGAGCGATTTGAGACTACAGCAAAAGAGCGAAAAATAATGTGATTTTTGATTGAGTTTAGAGCCAGACTGGATTCTGTACTCAAAATTGATTTAAGTTCTGGACTCAAGAATAATTTGGGTTTTGGACCCGAGATAAGTTCTGGACTTAAAAAATAATTTGGGTTTTGGACCCAAGGTAAGTTCTGGACTTTAAAAATAATTTGGGTTCTAGACCCGGGATAAGTTCTGAACTTAAAAAAAATTTGGATTCTGAACCCAAGATAAGTTCTAGACTTAAAAAATAATTTGGATTCTGGACCCGAAGTAAGTTTTGGACATAAAAATAATTTGGGTTCTGGACCCGAAGTAAGTTCTGGACTTAAAAAATAATTTGAGTTCTAAACCTGAGATAAGTTCTAGACTTAAAAATAATTTGGGTTCTGGACCCGAGACTGACCTTTTATCAGTTGAGAATTCTGGTTGTTCCATTCTTTAATGGATTGTGAGTCTTTACCCTCAAAATAGATCTTCATCCTTGGACCTTGGATCTTCATCCTTGGACCTTGGATCTTCATCCTTGGCATCGGGTCTTCACCCTTGAAAACGGATTTTCATCCTTGGAGATCGAGTCTTCACCCTTGAAAGTGGATCTTCATCCTTGGTATCGGGTCTTCATCCTTGAAAATCGGGTCTTCACCCTTGAAATTGGATCTTCATCATTTAAGCTGGATCTTCATCCTTGGCAGGGTCTTCACTCTTTAAACTGGATTTTCATCCTTGAAAATCGGGTCTCCTGACTCAGCGTAATAGCGTTGGATAAATTAGACTTAAACCCTAGGAGGGAATTTGAAAGTCTGACTTGAATTTATAAGAAAAAAAAAACCAAAAACTTCTACTCTTTAGCTAAAGGGCAATGCCCTTATTTATAGGCTACAAAGCCTTGTACAACTCATATAGGACAACTCATTGACAACTAATTAATAACTTGATGACAACTCATGGACAACTCATTTCTTAATAACTAAGTATTCTAGAATTTGTTTAAAAGATAAACTTGACAACTAGTAGTAAAATCCAAATTGACTTCTTCCTTTAGGCAGCAAAATTTAACTTTGATTTTAATTGTCCCTTGACTAAGAGGGCAAAATTTAGCAAAATTCCTAGGAGGGAATTTGAAAGTCTGACTTGAATTTATAAGAAAAAAAAAACCAAAAACTTCTACTCTTTAGCTAAAGGGCAATGCCCTTATTTATAGGCTACAAAGCCTTGTACAACTCATATAGGACAACTCATTGACAACTAATTAATAACTTGATGACAACTCATGGACAACTCATTTCTTAATAACTAAGTATTCTAGAATTTGTTTAAAAGATAAACTTGACAACTAGTAGTAAAATCCAAATTGACTTCTTCCTTTAGGCAGCAAAATTTAACTTTGATTTTAATTGTCCCTTGACTAAGTTATGAAGTTTGATGTCCCTCATCATTCTCCTCGACTTGGGAAAAACTCGACCTCGAGTTAAGCGTAACATTCGGATACAAAGGAACATCTGAATCATGATACATGGATATGTCCGCCACATTAAATGTCTTGGAAATACCCATGTTGTCTGGAAGATTGATCACATAAGCATTATCATTGATGCGCTTCAAAACTGAATACGGGCCATATTTCTTAGGTTGCAACTTGTTGTAAAAACCAACTGGAAATCGTTCTTTGCGCAAGAAAACCATCACTTTATCCCCAACCTGAAAAATTTCACGTCTATGCTTGTCAGCAGCTTTCTTATATCTCTGATTAGCCTTCTCCAGCTTCTGCTTGACTTCCTTTTGCACTTCTACAATTTGTTCTGCCAAGTTTTGGGCCGGAATGCTGTTCTCTTTACTTTTGGGTAGTTTAATTAGATCCAGAGTGTGCTGGGGAACCTTTGTGTAAACAATGGAGAATGGAGAACGCCCAGTCGCACTATGGACCGCACTGTTGTAGGCGAATTCGGCTTGTGCAAGAATGAGATCCCACTGCTTTGGCTTGTCTCCACAAAGACTGCGAATCAGATTGCCAAGTGTTCGGATCACTACTTCAGTTTGCCCGTCTGTCTGAGGATGGGCTGTACTACTAAACTGCAAAGAAGAATCAAACAACTTCCATAATGTCTTCCAGAAATGGCTAAGGAACTTGCTGTCACGATCTGAAGTAATAGTCTTTGGCACTCCATGTAATCGAACAACATCTTTGAAGAATAGCCTAGCCACTGCAACCGCATCAGAAGTCTTCTTGCAAGGAATAAAGTGGGCCATTTTTGAAAACCTATCAACTACAACAAAGACAGAATCAACGCCTCTTTGGGTTCGAGGCAAGCCCAATACAAAATCCACGGACAAATCCTCCCAAATATTGTCTGGAATTGGCAGTGGCATGTACAACCCTGTATTCTTCGTCTGTCCCTTTGATCTCTGACAAGTGTAACATTTTTCAACAAATCGGTACACATCTCTCCTCAAATGTGGCCAGTAAAACCTCTCCTTTACTGCTGCAAGGGTTTTGTCTCGCCCAAGATGTCCGCCTAAACCTCCTCCATGTAGGTCACTAATGACTTTCTCTCTCAAGGATGTTTTCGGAATGCATAACTGATTCTCATGCATCAAATAACCATCTGATAAATAAAATGAAGTAACTGGATGATTATTAGATACCTGGGACCAGATTTCAGCAAAATCATCATCCCCTGCGTATGTAGTCTTTAACTCGTCAAATCCGACAATCTCTTGGCTCAAAGTTAGTAGCAAAGTCGCCCTTCTACTCAACGCATCTGCCACTCTATTCTGTATTCCTGATTTATGCTTCAGCATATATGGGAATTTCTGCAAGTATTGACACCACCTTGCATGCATGTCACCGCTTATCCTCCTCTGGCTGCTCAAATACTTCAAAGCTTCATGGTCAGAATATAGAACAAACTCCTTACCGATCAAGTAATGTTCCCATGTCTTGAAAGCACGGAAAACTGCATAGAATTTTTTATCATAGGTACTCCACTTCCTCCTTGCTTCACTAAGTTTTTCGCTGAAAAATGCCACTGGCCTCTTCTCTTGGGACAAAACAGCCCCTACACCAACTCCACTTGCATCACAATCCACTTCAAACAGCTTGTCAAAATCAGGAAGAGCAAGAACGGGTGCTTCACAAAGCTTTTGTTTCAATATGGCAAAACTGTTATCTGCTTCTTCTCCCCACTGAAACTTCCCTTTCTTCAAACATTCCGTCATAGGTGCAGCAATTGTACTGAAATTTCTGATGAATCTTCTGTAAAAAGTAGCTAGCCCATGGAAACTCCTAAGCTCAGAAATATTTTTAGGTGTAGGCCAGTCCCTGATTGCCGCAATTTTCGTCTCATCAACATGAACTCCCTCAGAAGAAATCACAAATCCCAGAAACACAAGCTTGTTAGTCAGAAAGCTGCACTTCTTAAGATTCACATATAACAAATTTTCTTTCAAAACCTGCAGAACAGCTCTTAAATGCTCCAAATGCTCCTCCTCACTACTACATATCAAAATGTCGTCAAAGTAAACCACAACAAATTTGCCAATAAATGGTTTAAGTACCTGGTTCATCAACCGCATGAAAGTACTTGGAGCATTGGACAAACCGAAAGGCATAACAAGCCATTCATATAAACCCTCTTTAGTCTTGAAAGCTGTCTTCCACTCATCCCCTGGCTTGATTCGGATCTGGTAGTATCCATTCTTCAAGTCCAATTTGGAAAACCATCTAGACCCATGCAACCTGTCAAGCATATCATCTAATCTTGGGATGGGAAACTTGTAACCTACTGTGATTCGGTTAATAGCTCGACTGTCGACACACATTCTCCAGCTTCTATCTTTCTTTGGTGTTAACAAAGCTGGTACTGCGCATGGACTAAGGCTTTCTCGAATCAGCCCCTTTCTCAATAATTCCTCGACCTTCCCTTTCAGGATATCACTCTCCCTTGGATTCATTCTGTAATGTGGAAGGTTTGGAATACTAGCTCCGGGAACAAGATCAATTTGGTGCTGTATATCCCTCATGGGTGGTAAGCCGTCTGGTGTGTCTTCTCCCATCAACTCCTTAAATTCGCCCAACAAGGGTCGGACAGCTTCTGGTTGCTCCTTCGCCGAAATTTCCGAATCACCCATTATGACCTGCTTTATAATCAACACATGAACTTGCCCTGTTTCTTTAACTTCTACAGCGAAATCATTTGTTAAGGTTAAGAAAGAACTCTTTTCAGTCTTGTTTGAATTGCCATTCAAAGGAAGCAATGAATATTTGGCTCCCTCCTTCTCTAGCTTGTACACATTGTTTCTTCCCGAATGTTGTGCATCCACGTCGTATTGCCAAGGTCTGCCAAATAAGAGATGGCAAACATCCATATCCACCACATCACAATACACAGTATCTTTGTACTTGCCAATAGAGAAAGAAACTCTACAACGTTCTGTCACTTCAATCTTCCCTGAATCAGTCTTGATCCACCCTAATGAATATGGTTCAGGATGCTTCTCGACTGGTAGTTTCAGCTTCTTTACTATCTCTTTCCCAATGATATTCTCACAGCTCCCACTATCAACTATGACAGCAAACACCTTTCCTCCAATGCTACATCGAGTTTGAAACAATTGGTGTCTCTGTGATTCTTCCCTGTGTTTGGGAACTAACATCATCCGGCGTACAACATAGGTTTGCCCCCCTTCCTCGTCATACTCCTCTTCCTCTTCATCAAGTTCCTCTGGCTCACAATCAACCTCGCCATCTTCTTCGTTTCTGTCCACAATATTAACAAACTTTCGAGCTGGACAATCATTAGATCTATGCCCTGGTTGATTGCACTTGAAGCACTTCGCGATGCTAGGTCTAGCATACGGATTTTCTGCCTTCTTTGTCTCCTTCTCTCTCACAACCTGCTTTCCCATCGATTTATCTTCACCTGTTTTCTTGAAATTTCTGCCACGGTCAGTTTGACTCGTAGTAGCCTTGCTTAAATTCTCTGATTCTGGCACTTCTCTAAAATTTCTAAAGTTTCTGCCTCTTTCCTGTTGCACCAATTCAGCCTTCAATGCTAAATTTCTCGCCTCACTTAAAGTTCGAATCACCTGTACCCCAATTCGATCCTTGAGATTTCCCCGTAATCCCTCTAAATATCGCGCCACCTGCTGCCCTTCGGATTCTAATAGATTATTCCGTTCTGCCAGCCTCATGAATTCTGCAGTATACTCATGAACAGGTCTGCCGCCTTGTTGACACCTTTGGTACTGCTGAAATAAAATCTGTTCATAATCTGGAGGTAGGAATTCTAGTTTTAGCAGGTGCTTCATCCTATACCAGGTTCGTATAGGCAGTTTTCCTTCCCTCTCTCTTCTGGATTGGACTCGTTCCCACCAAGCTGAAGCCATTCCCTTTAAACGACACGCCACCAATCTAACCCGCTTATCCGTGGGGGTCTCAGCATAGTCAAAGAACCGATCCACTTCAGCCAACCAATCAAGAAACTCCTCAATCCCAAAACAGCCATTAAATTGAGGGATGTCTACCTTCAAACGAAAATCTCCTCATTCTCGTTCGTCCTGGTTTCGATTGCGGGCCTGTCTTTGATTTCGTCTAAACCTAGGTGGTTCAGGATCGAAATCTTCTTCTTCTTCTGAATCTTCATCGAAATCCGCAGGTTGTCTGTTTACAGGATTCGGTCTGTAGGCAGGTTCACCACGGACAGGTTGTCCTGGCTGTCTTCTACCTTCTTCCCGTCCCCTGTTTGGTCTAATACCGCAAGCATCCAGACGATCAACAAGCTCCTGAAAACATTCCTCGAAACGTCTGGATATGCGATCAATCCGTTGCTCAAGACGTTGCTCCAAACGTTGCAACACCCTGTCCCCAAGAGGGGCTCCATCCTCCTGATCACCGTCATGGAGAACACCGCCATTGCCGCCGGTTGCCATGCTCTGATACCACTCTGACGCAGCGTAATAGCGTTGGATAAATTAGACTTAAACCCTAGGAGGGAATTTGAAAGTCTGACTTGAATTTATAAGAAAGAAAAAAACCAGAAACTTCTACTCTTTAGCTAAAGGGCAATGCCCTTATTTATAGGCTACAAAGCCTTGTACAACTCATATAGAACAACTCATTGACAACTAATTAATAACTTGATGACAACTCATGGACAACTCATTTCTTAATAACTAAGTATTCTAGAATTTGTTTAAAAGATAAACTTGACAACTAGTAGTAAAATCCAAATTGACTTCTTCCTTTAGGCAGCAAAATTTAACTTTGATTTTAATTGTCCCTTGACTAAGTTATGAAGTTTGATGTCCCTCATCATCTCCACCCTTGAAATTGGATCTTCATCTTTTAAGCTGAATCTTCATCCTTTTAAACTTTTGTCCTATATTGACTTCAACTCTTCTAGCTATACTGATCTTTTGTCTTTTGCATATTCATTCTTTTGATAGTTATAATGTTCTATTTTTTTTTGTTCTTTCGTTTGCAAAAAATTCAGCTACTTTTTAGCTGGCCAATTCATATCTTCTCCTTGCCCCCTGTGTGGCAAAATATTGAAAGTGAGTCTCAAAATATTTTGTACATGCATAAACTCAAAAAATTAAAAGGAGAAACTTTGCCCCCTGTGTAGGCTCAAACTCATGATTTTTTCTATGCTGCTTTGGTTGATGTTTGTAGATTATTTAGTTCTTCGAACAAGCATGCATTTCTCCTTTTTTTGCAAAATTACTGGAGCTTCCTAACGCAATGGGCTTTCCATGCCCCCTGATTTCATATCTTCTTTTGATTCTTTATTTCACAGGGTGTTTGCTGTTCACTTTGACAAAGAAATACAATACAAGAAAATGCAATGTGATATGCTAATGTATGCATGATATGCATGAATAACACTTACAGTGGTTCCGTCGACTCACAGACTGAGGTGATCAGCTGAAGTGTTCTCATTGACTCCTTCTAGATGCTCGTTCAGGTCTTACAAAAGGCTTCGCTTTTATGGCTTTTATCTTAAAGATGTTGAGGACATAAGTGGTTGAGACCCCGAGCGGTAGAGTCAGAGATACATCCATTTCAAACTATGATTCAGCACGGCAATTGGTAGCTTCTTCACAACCTTGCAAATAATTCTTTACTTTGCCCAGTATGTCCTTTGAGGTTCGACTGTTCAACATAATTTTCTTAACTTAAAGGTTTTTATAACAAGAAAACAATTCTTTTTTTTAAATCAAATGCTGACTTTGTTAAATCAATGTTATTGTACCTCATGACTCAATTTTTAGAATTAACATATCTATAACATGACAACCCTAGTTACTGTACTAAATTCGGAAATCATTTATATTTAAGCAAGAACTGTTGCACTTCAGATAGGCACATACACATTACTTGGTCAAATGTCTTATTGAGTTTGAATATTGTCTATCTCATATGCATGCTTATTCAAACTATCTCCACTAATAAACTCTACCTACCAAGAGAGATCAACAAGTCTTTGATAGGCTTGAGATGGGGTCTATAAGGGACATGGGTTAAATGAAAGCCATTTTGAGATTGGAGCTGATGTGACACTGTTGACAAACCTTCACACTATGATTTTCTATTGGAACTTTAGATAGTTGGGAGCATAAAAAGATAGAACTTTAAATGTTCCCCCATCTTCTTGGCATTAATCTGGATTTTGATTGGGATAGTCTTTGCCTTTTACAAAAAGTTTGGTACTCATATTCATTTCTTTTTTTTCCTTTTCTTTATCTTTCTTTTTCTTACTCTTCCTTTTCTTTGAGCATTTTATTATTTTGTCTTTCTTCCCTGTAAGACTGTCAAGTATAGGATTTTCAAGAACTGGATGATCTTTTTTCTATTTCTCTAATTTTGATTGAATCTTTGGTTGGGTTGGATCAATTCAAGTCCAACTGTATTTATGGAAGTCTTTTGCTGCTTTAGGTAAAAGAGAATTTGGTTGGCTTTCTAAACCGTTTTAAGCCAAGTCAAATGTATAAAGGACAAAGATCAACTGGTGTTGACAGGAGATGTTGAGATTAAGGAGAGGTGGAAGGCTTATTTTGAGCAGTTATTCAACCCTGAATATGAACAAGATTTTCAAGGTCTTCATGCAACAAATGGTTATATCAGCTGGTCTAGGAGGATCTTGCATAGTGAAGTAAGAGAAGCCTTGAAGTATATGAAAGTTGGTAAAGCTTGTGGCCCGGATGGTATTCCTATAGAGGTTTGGAAGAACCTTGGAGAGGTAGGAGTTGTCTGGTTAACTAAACTCTTCAATGCTACTGTGAAAGGACGTAAGATGCCGAATGCCTGGAGGAAGAGTATCCTGGTACCCATATATAAAAATAAGGGAGACATTCAATGCTGTACAAATTATCGGGGTATCAAACTTATGAGCCATACTATGAAATTATGGGAAAGGATTATTGAACACAGATTGAGGAAGCTTACAAGAGTTTCGGAGAATCAATTTGGGTTTATGCCAGGGAGATCTACCATGGAGGCTATTTCTCTTCTAAGAAGACTAATGGAATTGTATCAAGAGAAGAAGAAAGATCTCCACATGGTATTTATTGACTTGGAGAAAGCCTATGATAGAGTACCAAGAGAAGTGTTATGGTGGGTTTTGAAGAGGAAAGGAGTCAGCGGCAAATATATCAACATCATCAAGGACATGTATGAGAATGCATCCACTAGTGTGAAAACACCTGGTGGAGACACTGAGGCTTTCCTCATTACTATCGGATTGCATCAAGTTCGGCCATGAGTCCATATTTATTTACCCTGGTTATGGGCGAGCTAACCAGAAGCATACAAGACGATGTTCCTCGGTGTATGTTGTTTGCTGATGACATTATTTTAATTGATGAGACTAGTGCTGGTGTAAACCGTAAGTTGGAAGTGTGGAGAAAAACCCTCGAGGACAAGGGTTTTAAGTTAAGTAGGAGTAAAACGGAATATATGCACTGTGAGTTCAGTCTAAGGAAGAAGCAGGAACATGAGGTTAAGTTGGATGGAGTTTTAGTTCCTAAAACCAAGAAGTTCAAATATTTGGGTTCGGTGTTCCAGAATGATGGCCGTATAGATGAAGATGTGGCTCACAGAATACAGGTAGGGTGGTTGAAGTGGAAGGGTAAGACTGGGGTTCTATGTGATAAGAAAATACATCTGAAAGTGAAAGGTAAATTCTATAGGACGGTTGTTAGACCTGCGATGCTCTATGGTAGTGAGTGTTGGGCACCAACGGGACAACATTTGCATAAGATGAGTGTGGCAGAAATGAGGATGCTAAGATGGATGTGTAGACATACCAGACTGGACAAAATTAAGAATGTTCATATTAGACAAAAAGTCCAAGTAGCGGATGTCGGAGATAAGGTGAGGGAAGGAAGACTTAGATGGTATGGGCATGTTTTAAGAAGACCTCCTAATGCTGCGGTTCGTAAGTGTGAGAATTTGTTGATTGAGGGGGCTAGAGGTCGTGGAAGACCTAGAACTGTGTGGAATGAGGTGATAGCAAGAGACTTACGTGCCTTAGATCTTGATGCGGATTTGATTAATGACAGACTTGAATGGAGACGTAAAATCCGTGTCTTGGAAGGGGCCTAAGGCTGGAGTATCTTTTTTGGTGTCTTTTGAGCTTATTTTGTTGAGGATCCATACAGCCGACCCCAACTTGTTTGGGACTAAGGCTTAATTGTTGTAGTTGTTGTTGTTTTTGTTCTAGCTCTAAAAGAGTTGTCTTGTTTGTACCAACTTGGGTTTCTAATAATGAATGAATGGAGTGACATAAATCTTCTTTAACAGGGATAAATCATTTGTTATTCTGATGTTATCTTGATAGATTGGAGATATTAGGTGAACTTTAACTACCCTTATGGTCTTGAGAACATCAACTATCCTTACAGTTTTGGCTATGCATTCCATTCTTTTAATCTTCTTGCCTCTTCACCTTAGTGTTCATAAGACTTGTCAACAGTGTAACAACAACTCAGGGTGGGTCATCAGGCTTATAAGTCAATATAGAGAAAGTTGAAATCTTATGAAGGCTCAAAGGGACAACTAGGGACTAATATTTAATTGGGTGGATACTAGTTGTTGGCTAACCAAACAATGCCTAGATCATCTCTCCCTTAAATAAGCAGAGTTCAATTTCGCCTCGAAAGTTTATCAAAGCATGTTCTAAGACTGACTAGGACCTAGACAAACGTCATTATGCAGGAGCCCTCTTTAAGTAAGCATGCACAATCCAATGCTATAGAAAAATTTCCTCACCTAGTAAAGTCATTCAAGTCATGATGCATAAATATATTAATTCATGAATTATCTAGATTCCTCATTGGTTGAGCACCAAAATGAACAAAAACCATGAAAAATTTAATGAAAATAATTTATTCAAACAATCTTAATTTTTTTAAAAAAAGCATAATTCTTACAATTAAATATTAAAGAAAGCAAAATAAATAGAGCAACACTCCAAGCTAAGGGAAGTTCGTTGATTTGGAGTCGAAGATACTCCATTTATTTAGACATATTGAGGGCAAGGATTTTTTTCATCATCAAGGATCATTGCTTCATCATCCACAGTTAGTCCAAGTACATCATCTTTAGCAGCTTCTCTATCCATATCATCACAAGATGACAAGATAAAACTCTTCAGGAAGGTTGTAAGCGGTGGCGCCCTTCCAAATTTAGGCAGAAGATTATTCTTAGTGTTGGGCTTATTAGGCTCAGGCAGCTTTCCACTATCAATTAAATTCTGGATCTCGTGCCTCAACTTTATACAGTTGTCCGTTTCGTGTCCAAGCCTTTGATGGAATTGGCAAAATGCCTTAATATCAAAGTGAGGTGGAAGATGATTAGGCAAAGGACGAGGAGTTAAGGGTTGTAGCAATCATTTCTTTTGTAGCTTATTGAGAATCCAAGATAGCGGCTTTCCCAATACCGAAAACTGCCTCATTCCTCCTTGACCGGTTGCATTAATATCAACTTCCTTTTGTGTATTTTGATTACTAGGCTGATAATTTCGCTTTGCAGAAAAACAGTTCTTCTCTCTTTCCCTTTGACTTTATCCACTGGGGTGACAGCCGCCCTTATTGCTCCATTTAGACAGCATATGGTTCAACTGGTCTCGTAGAATAGGGATTGATCTCTCATTTTTCATTCGATCTCTATTAGTAAACATGTTCCCCGTTGATGCTGCCTTTTCCTTCTTTCTTATGTTGATCAGAGATGCCTCATTAACATTGTTGATGAGCTCCAGAATTTCAATCAACTGGGTCTTCATAATTTCAACCAATTGATCTCGTAGCTCGGCCATCCTAGCTTTGACAGCTTCATCGACTATGTCCCTTAACTGGTTTGCATCCATCCTTCCAATGAAGCACTTGAATAAAAAATCAATGTTGTAGGTGGTGTCGTTATATGCTCTTGAATTGCCGTACTTTAGGTCTGTGAACCAGAAAGGATTAATGATATGTCATGTGATGCATGTATGCACAAATAATAAATAAAGAAGGATAAATAGAACATTCCTTCCAATCTTATAACTTCCACACACGAATGACGAGTTTCTTTTTCTAGGTATATGGTTAACAAAAATACCAACATGAGAGATTTTATTTTCGAAAAGTTTTCTCAGACGGTTCAACCAATAGTTATATTTTCAAAAATGAAAATCAGTTCATGATAATTCCCATTAATTAGGTTTTAATCCATTCAACCAACTATAGTAGCTTTTATGCTATATTGGATTAAAACTAAATTAAGAGGTTTATTATAAATTGATTTCTCACTTGAAAAAGTAACTAATGATTTATGCAAAAAATAAACTCATGATTAATAATTTTTAGTATAAACTAGGCTCACAATTGATTTTTGGTATTTCGTAATTGACCTAAATAATTTGCAAGCTCTTTGTAAGAAAAGGTTGGATAAAATGCAAAAATAGTTTTGTTTGAAAAACCCATTGTAAAAAAGATTTTTAGAAAAAATGAATTTTTGACTTTGTATTTGAGTCATGAGAAAAGAATTTTTTTGATTTATTTTTAGAAAAGTTTTATGTACAAAGACCATCTTGAAAAGTTTTGAAAATAGCTTTGGTCTTTTGGATTTAGAGAAAAAAATTATTTGAGCTCACAATGTAATTAGGTCATATTAGAAAAAGAACAAACTAAATAAACTATGATTTAAGCCAAGATAAATTAACCATAGTCAAACAATAAACATTTGGGGTAAAAACCTAAGGAAAGTAACTAGATCAATTACAAGTCTTTGGGTTAAAAAGCTTAGGTTCTCATAGCAAATATATACCAAAAGGTACAAGGCTTTGAGTGGTTATGTCATGCTTGATCTCCATACCTTGAGTGAAAGTATGGTATCCCTTACATAACACAACACGGGTAACACGGGCGTCCTAACTCACGCACATGATGCAATCTAATATGATGCAATGGATAATATCATGAGAAGAAAGAATAGAATAATATAAGACCAATGGAATCAACTTCTCTTATTCCTAGTGGAGTCGCCACTGTGAGCGGAGATTTTCTCCCCCCACTCCCGGTGGAATGGTTCTTGCGACTTCGGCACTGTCTGAGCTCGGGGCCTTAGAGAACACGGGCCTAACTCGGAGAAAATTGAGTCGCCATCCGGACAAGCCGTGAAAAAAAAGGGGTGGATGACTCGATTCTTAAGGAATCTTCAACCCCCTAATGGGTTCGGAAAGTTGGGTACGTGTGGGGAAGGTGAGAAACGACCCAGCACCCCCACAACGCCCGGTTCATTGGAATCGGCATCCTTTGCAGGTCTTGATATTATAAAATTCTTAAATAACAATATTATCCATACTACATGCGATCATAAGAATAAGTAAATACTTTATTAAAATCACAACAATGTCCAAACAAACAAATAAATGGACATCCATCCGGGGATGAAAACATGTCCTTACATCGTATAATATCTAAAATTAAATAGGACACCCACCGAAAGGTGGAAACGTATCCTTTACATTGATCCAAACCTTTAAAATAAGCTAAATTACATGATGTTCACGATACAAGGTACCCAAAACATCGAAACATACATCTTACAATATTTTAAAACCAAAGCAAATCAATAAAAATAACCAACCATTCATTATAAATAAATCATTCTTCAAAAACATCAATTATCAATCAAAATATATAATAAACATTTATCTAATTTAAATAAAACAGTAAGTATATAAATTTAGGGTTTATGCATCAATTGGGATTTCTTGGGTGTTATGTTTAATAATTAGGGTTTTGTATATATTGGATTAATTAATTGAGAAATATTTAATATAAAAGAAGTAATATGGCTACTGGATGTTTGAATTAGAGATTAGGTTTGAAATAAATTAGGGTTTGGATTTAAAGAATGGATGCTTTGGATTTAGGGTTTCAGAAATTATATGAAAATAATATTAAAGTTTATGGTTTAAATAGATAAGATTGAAGATCATGAAAATTGGATTATAAGCTAGGTATTTGAAAAGAATAGGCTACTGTGAATCTTCAGAAGAATAGATTTGGTTAGGGTTTTAAGAAAACAAATTATTGTTTTGTGGTTTTAGAAAAGTGTAATTAGGGTTTTAGATTTCAAAAATTAGTTTTACGGGTACTTAGGTATTAGGGTTTTGAAAAATACTTTTTAGGGTTTTAAATAAAATCTAGATGATAAGTAGAACAATTGATTACTATGCCTAACAAAAACATCACCTATTGTATGTTTAAATAATTGATCTAATTGAGTGATGAAGCTACTGTAAACATAAACAAGTAGAAATTTAAACATCCGTTGTTGATTTTACCACAATTTTGAATTCTAGTTGAACAATAACAAAGACAGTATGGATTGCCTTTGATGGATAGTTTGTTGCTTGCTTACTGCCTCTTCCTCTTTTAAGTCCAAGGTTCTCAATCTATTCTGAAAAAGTCTGACTAATTTTTGAATAAAATTCCAATTTTCAAAAGTCCGTTCCCCCTTTCTTTGTGTCTTTAATGTGGTATTTATAAGAAAAATAAAAACTTAATCCTAATTAGTTAAGGAAATAAAAACTGTTTAGGAAATAAAATTAAAAACCAAGTAAAATAGGGTTTCGGAAAAAATTGCGCACGGGCTGGGCTACTAGCGTACGAAACCGCGCTGGTGAAAATTTGCTATGGGGCGCTGCGGGCTGGGCGCAGGCCACAGGCCATTTCGCCGCAGTAAAACCTGCAGTGAATTGGCCTGTGGCCAATTCGTCGCCAATTGAGAGAATTTAAATTAGAATAAAACCCATTAAAGAAAAGGGTAAATGATAGAATAAGAGATCCCTAACTTGGGCTATTTGTCTTGGGAACTTTATGGGTTTTTGCAAGCATGTGCAAGAAATAAATTAATTGAGAAATCGAGCAAGTTTTGCTCTAATATTTACTTGAACCCAAACTCATCAATTGATTGTTCTGGCTTTGATTTGATAAATTAAGCAAGAGATAGGAATTGATATCTACTTGAATTCAGAATCATGGGATTACAGAAATTACTTATGGAGATCTTTATTTTGCGAGAATATGAATGGAAATTAACCTAAAATTTTGATAATCCTATAAGAATTCCTACATAATTACCTATTGTCCGATGGATCTAGATGATGGCTATTTGTTAGCTTGTCCTTTGTTCATGAAAAGAGCAACATGTGATCGCGGTTAAGGAATATTTAGCCTAGACTTAGGACGTTATTTAACAATGAAGGTCAATTTTCCTTTTTTTTTTCTCCAATCCAGTAATTATAATTTAATATTATAATTGGTAAATAAGGAAATAACCTTGAAGAAGCGAGGGGTTGTCTTGAAAACACAAGTCGTCTTTATGGTTTTAGTTGATTTTTTCAATTGACTAGCAAAAAAATTATCAAATCCTTTCCAAGGGAGTAATTTGTTAGACAGAGTGTGATCATAGAGATCACTAAGTTTTTAAAAAATAGAGGTATTGACTAGTGTACTTCGCCTAAACTTAGGTACTGATAATAATTCACCCTATTCAAAATTGAATGTTGCCTTGAACCAATGTGTTGGCCTGAGGATCATGTTGGAGTTATTAACTATTTAATTTAATATCTTTTATTTGATTATAAGTAGTAATCTGTAGACTCTTAACTTTTTACCAAGTTCAGTCCAAAAATTTTAAAACAGTCTGAAATAATTTTTGTGGTATTTATTATTTATTTTAATATTTGTTATCTATTTATTTTTAATATTTATTATTTATTTTAATATTTATTTTAATAATATTTAGTTATAGTATTTATTTTATTTTATTTATTATTATTTATTTTTAATAATATAATTAATTATATAATATTTATTTTGAATAAAAAAAGAAGATAAAAAATAAAAACGGGTGGTTCGGCGGGCGACGTGCGGTAGCGCGAAAAGGGGCTTCGCCGTAGGCGATGCCCGCAGCGAACTGGCTTACCCAGTTTGCCTAGCCCCCAGTTGCCCGCTGCCTTGCCCAGCGCAGCCTGCGCGTCAGTCCGTAGCAATCCTCGCAGGCCTACAGCCCGCGCGCTGTCGATTTTTGACCAAACTTTGTTTTATCCGGTTTTGTGATTTTTCTTAAACAGTTGGTATTTTCTTATTAAAATAGTATTAGGTCTTTTTGTTTTCCTATAAATAATAGTATTAAACACACAAAATAGAGGGAGGATTTTTAGAGACTTTTGTCACTGGGCAAGACTCAATCACGCTTGTCCGTGCGGCACCTAGTAGACCGTTATCCCCAAAGTCTGGCTAAGTTCAGCCTTTCCACTCTAGCCAACGAAATAGCAACAACACAAGAGAGTTTGAACAAATGAAGGTTCTTTTATTTCATAAAGAATAGCTTTACAATGCTATTACAAAGGATTACAAAGGAAACTCGAGCACTAGGTGATACCCTAACCTAGCTTTTGCCTCACAAGCTCTCAAGCATTCAATGCCAATTGCCTTGTCATTCAGTCACTCAATACATGTACAAATGACCCAACAAGCCTATTTATACATGCTTGCACCGACTTTGCCTTGCTCCACCGACCTACCATGTGATGGCCACCGACTCTCCCAATCGTCCACAGCCTTCCACAGCGATCCAGCAAGCTCTAGCACACTCTAAAGTCTTCCGTAGCTAACTCTCGCAGATCCCCCACAATGGGCTGGCTAGCTGCCACCCTTGGCATGCCATTCGTCCTAGAATCCTCCGCAAGATTCTAGAGAGTTCCGCTAATCCGTTGCTTTACAATTGCAAGTCTCTAGAGACTTCCACGAGGGACAAGCATACATTTGCCACCGAATTAGCCTACTGGCCAGGGGATTCGCACATAAACAGGCCTACCGTGCCTGCGGGCTTCCACCAAACCGGCCTATCAAGGCCCTTGGAGCTTAGCAATTTCCTACCATCATGCTTGGCTTTCCCCAAGTCGTTTTTCCCAATCTAGCCAACATGCACTACTATGGCCTCCTCTATATATGCTTCTGGAGCAAACTTGGCTATCCGAGGAGGAGAAACACTAGGGTCCGAGGAGGAGAGTACCCAAGTTCGGCCACCAATTGACTTGCTCTTCACCAAGAGCTTCTTTGGCCTTCCTTTGCACCCTAATGCCAATGTATTTGGCCAGCAAATGCCAACTTTGCACGACCATTTCTCCTCGACTTGCCTAAGGGCCAATTTCTGCACCAACGGGCCCGACGCTACGCTGCGCCGTTGGGCACTTTGGATCACTTCACCAATTATGATCCAAACTTGCTGCCTCCATCCTTGGCCTTCCATGGCCAATCACCCTTGCCAATTTGGCAGCTAATTGGAGGGTGGTGACAATTCTCCCCCACCTAAGCTTGCGATGCCCTCGTCGCGTCTCCATCCTTATGCCTAAGGATTTTCTTGGAGAATTGTCATGAGTTAACCTCTCTAGCGTTGCCACCATGCTAAATCAGAGAGGAACCTTCAAGCTTCATAACCTCTCCACTAGGCAGAACTTGAAGTATCACCATATCCTTTCCCTTGAAGCTTTGGCCATTCTTCCTTCCAGCCCGATGCTTCCCCAAGCGAGCTGCCTTGCCATGGCCAGCCCTAGTGGCATCCGCATCCGCTTGCCTCCCCACTGATTGCCTTGGAGAGGGCTTGCCATCCCCTTGCTTGGCAGAAGGACTAGCACTCCCCTTTTCATCCTTTGCCTAGCCATGCATTGCTTGGGCTTCCCTTGGGCCAATTTCTCCCCAGATTGGCCAAGGCCTTCTTGCATCACCCGAGTAGCTGTGACCATGCTCTTGCCCACTGGCCTCCGATCCACAGCCACCTTGTATTCCTTTCCCTCACTTCGGAAACTCACACATCCATCCTTGGTGAAGGATAAGGGCAAGACTTTCTTAATAAAGTCCAACCCAAGCAGCAACTTATATTCTTGGAGAGGCACAACATTCACATCAATTGTGCCAACCCATCCCCCAAGCTTGATTGGAACACCCCGTGCTACACCAAGCAGCCCCTTGGCTGGCTGATCAAGTGCTTGAATCCAGCCTTCGCACTTGGCTATATTCAGCCCCAATCGCATTGCTTCGTCTCTCGATACTAGGCTTTAGTTAGCCCCGCTGTCTAACAAAGCCTTGGTGAGCTCCCTATTCACCACAACATCTACAAACATGAGGGTCTTGCCAGGTCAAAGTCCCGTCTCAACTTTGGCTTTGGCACCAGCCCCCTTGGTCTCCTCTGATGCCATTGTTTTCACTGAATTTAGCACACGGAGAGAATCCAGCCGTGCATCACACCTCTCCCCTTGAGGTGTCTCTCCAACAGAAGACACAATAGCATTCAGCTTGTTCTTCTTTGGGCAATCTCGCACAAAATGAGGCTCTTCACTAAGGAAGCAGTCTCGTCGTCCCTTTGGAGTCTCTTTGTTGCCCTCACTTTGCTTCTCCTTGCCCTTGGAGGTGCTGGCTGCCTTGGGAGATTTATCCGATTTATCTCCCCCACCATTCTCCAAGTTCCCATTTTTCCTCTTTTCCCCTTTAGAAGAGGATTCCTTGGAGAATTCCACTAGCGATTCCGCCACCGCAATGGCACTTGCCAAGTCTTGGACGCCTCTTCGCTTGAGTTCTAGCTCGGCCCACCTTTGCAAACCATTCATGAAGTAAAACAGGCGACTTTTATCTGGCATATCAGGGATCTCCAACATCAACGATGAGTACTCCCGAATGTACTTCTTGAGGGAACCTATTTGCCTTAGGCCACGCAGCTTCTTCATGGCCACCTCTTCAGCATTTTCGGGGTAAAATTGCCTCTTCAATTCCTCCTTGAATGCTTCCCACGTGCTGATTTGCACAAGGCCTCTCTATTTCAGCATGCCTACGACGCTACCACAGCGCTGCATCATGCTCCAAATAAAGAGTCGTGTTGATCTTGGTAGCATCATCCACTACCTTAATCTCATCCAAGTACCGTTTCATTAGCCAAAGAAAATTATCCAGCTCCTTGGAATCACGTTTGCCAGCAAATTTCGGCGGATCAGGGACTTTCACCCCTGGAGCAGCAACCGGCAATGCTTCAGCGGTCATGGCAGCCTTGTATAGCATAAGATCCCCCTTAATCTCACGCATTTCCTCCTTGAGAGAATGAATTTCGGCAGTCACAGTGGCATGAAATTCTTCCATAGACTTATGCATACCATCTATGAAAGCATTCAACGCACTTTGGAGTCGACCCTCGAGCTCCTTCATTTCCTCCTCCCTGGATTCTTGCTCATCCTCCCTTGAGTCAAGATTATCCAGCACGTCCCCCATTGCCAACTCCAACTTGGCCAGCCTTGCATTGAAGGCATCCACCGTGTCCGAAGCAACTGCGACATCTGTTCGCACGTCCTTGGACTTTGCCTTCCTAGTAGGCTGCTCACGTGTCTCCTTTCGACCGCGCTCCTCTTGTGCAGTTGGGACAGCACCAACATCTATTTCGCTGATTGATATTGTTACAAGCTCCCTTTAGCTTTGTAACCAGGCTCTGATACCACGTGTCACTGGGCAAGACTCAACCACGCTTGTCCGTGCGGCACCTAGCATACCGTTATCCCCAAAGTTTGGCTAAGTTCAGCCTTTCCACTCTAACCAACGAAATAGCAACAACACAAGAGAGTTTAAACGAATGAGGGTTCTTTTATTTCACAAAGAATAGCTTTACAATGCTATTACAAAGGATTACAAAGGAAACTTGAGCACTAGGTGACACCCTAACCTAGCTTTTGCCTTACAAGCTCTCAAGCATTCAATGCCAATTGCCTTGTGTCATTCAGTCACCCAATACATGTACAAATGACCCAACAAGCCTATTTATACATGCTTGCACCGACTCTGTCTTGCTCCACCGACCTACCATGTGATGGCCACCGACTCTCCCAATCGTACACAGCCTTCCACAGCGATCTAGCAAGCTCTAGCACACTCTAGAATCTTCCGTAGCCAACTCTTGCAGATCCCCCACAATGGGCGGGTTGGTTGCCACCCTTGGCATGCCATTCGTCCTAGAATCCTCCGCAAGATTCTAGAGAGTTCCGCCAATCCGTTGTTCCACAATTGCCTAGAGACTTCCCCAAGTCTCTAGAGACTTCCACGAGGGACAAGCATACATTTGTCACCGAATTGGCCTACTGGCCAGGGATTCGCACATAAACAGGCCTACCGCGCCTGCGGGCTTCCACCGAACCGGCCTACCAAGGCCCTTGGAGCTTGGCAATTTCCTATCATCATGCTTGGCTTCTCCCAAGTCGTTTTCCCCGACCGAGCCAACATGCACTATCGTGGCCTCCTCTATATATGCTTATGGAGCAAACTTGGCTGTCCGAGGAAGAGAAACACTAGGGTTCGAGGAGGAGAGTACCCAAGTTCGGCCACCAATTGACTTGCTCTTCACCAAGAGCTCCTTTGGCCTTCCTTTGCACCGTAATGTCAATGTATTTGGCCAGTAAATGCCAACTTTGCACGACCATTTCTCCTCGACTTGCCTAAGGGCCAATTTCTGCACCAACGGGCCCGACGCTACGCTGCGCCGTTGGGCACTTTGGATCACTTCACCAATTATGATCCAAACTTGTTGCCTCCATCATTGGCCTTCCATGGAAAATCACCCTTGCCAATTTGACAGCCAATTGGAGAGTGGTGACACTTTGGACTTTTTTTTTGGGACTATCAAACTTTCAATTTAGGCAGAAAGCAACAGAGTAACAAATTAATTCTCAAACAAAGGACAGCAACCATCAAACACCATCAAGACAGTAGCAAATTCTCACTTTCTTGATTTCCTTCCAACCAAGAAGAACGTATTTGGTGCAAGCAAATACTTTTCATCAACAATATTGGTGGAGCCTTCAACGCAGGTATTTTTTCTAAATTTAACTTCTTTAAACATACAGTAGCTATGTTATTTTACCTTTAAAATTTTTTTATTATTTTGGGCTGTTATATTAACACTATAACTTTATTATTTTGATCATACATATTTAATTACTAAAACCTTAATTACATAAAATCAAAGATCAATCTGTTTGTCCATCCAGTAGCCATATTATTTCTTTTATATTGAATATTTATTAGTTGACTAATCCAGTAATTAAAATACAAAACCCTAAAATCTTAACTTTTAGACCTAAACCCTCTAAACCCTAATTTTACTCGATAAACCCTATTTAAGATATAAACCTAAAATTGTATCTTTATTGCTTTATTTAGTTTTAGATTTGATTATATAGTTTATTATATGTTTTGATGATTGATTTATTTAATTTCGATATTCGATTTGTTTAATTTATCATGAATGGATATTTTCTTTATAATTATTTGTTTATTAAAATTGTAAGAGGTATGTTTCCATGTTATTGATACCTCATATATTGAGCATCATATAATTTAAATTACTTCAAGTTTAGGATTAATGTAAATGACACGTTTTCACCTTTTGGTGGGTGTCCTATTTAGTTTTAGACATTGAACAATGTAAGGACATGTTTTCATCCTTAGATGGGTGTCCATTTATTAGTTTTATTTGAACATTGCTATGATTTTTAATAAAGTATTTGTTTATTCTTTTGAGTGCATATAGTATGGACAATATCATTATATTTAAGAATTCTATAATATTAAGACTTGAAAAGGAGGCCGGTTCCAATGAACCGGGCGTTATGGGAGTGCTGGGTCATTTCTCACCTTCCCCACACGTATCCAACTTTCCGAACCCATTAAGGGATTGGGGATTCCTTTGGAATCGAGTCATCCATCTTTTTTTTTTTTTTCGGCCCGTCCGGGTGGCGACTCCATTTTCTCTGGGCTTAGGCTCGTGTTCTCTAAGACCCTGAGCCTAGCAGTGCAGAAATCGCAATAACCATTATACGTGGGAGTAGGGGCAAAAATCCCTGCTCACAGTGGCGACTCCACTGGGGACAAGAGAAGTTGATTCCGTTGGTCTTTTTATTATTATATTTTTTCTTATTATGATATTGTCCATTGCATCATTTAGATTGTATTATGTGCGTGAGTTAGGACACCCGTATTACCCGTGTTGTGTCATGTAAAGGATACCATACTTTCACTTAAGGTATGGAGATCGAGCATGGCATAACCACTCATAGCCTTGTACCTTTTGGTATATACTTGCTATGAGAAAACCTTTCAACCCAAGACTTAAGCTCATGTAATTGACCTAGTTACTTTCCTTAGGTTTCTACCCCAGATGCTTGTTGTTTGACTATGGTTAATTTATCTTGGTTTAAACTATGACTTATTTAGTTTGTTCTTTTTCTAATATGAGTTACCTATATTGTAAGCTCAAAAATAATTCTTTTTCTTTAAGATCTGAAAGACTAAAACTATTTTCAAAATTTTCAAAAAGAGCTTTGGACATTAAAAACCTTTCATGGGCCAAAAATCTTTTTACACCTCATGGCCCAAAATTGTTTTCTCGATTACAAAAGAGTTTACAAATATATAGGTCAATTATGAAATACCAAAAATCAATTGTGAGCCTAGCTTATACCAAGAATTGTTAACTATGAGCTTGTTTTTTGCATGAATTAACTAGTTACTTTTTCAAATAGAGAAATTTATTTATGATAAACCTCTTAATTTAGTTTTAATCCAATATAGCATAAAAGCTGCTTTAGTTGATTGGATGGATTAAAGCCTAATTAATGAGAATTATCATGAACTGATCTCAATTTTTGAAAATATAACTATTGGTTGAAACGTCCGAGGGAATTATTCGAAAACAAGATACCCCATGTTGGTATTTTGTTAATCATATATCTAGGTAAAGAGATTCCCCATTCGTGTGTAGAAGTTATAAGGTTGGAAGAAACGTTCTAATTATTTTTGTTTGTTGTTTATGTATACATGCATACATACATTTGCATCTCATGTCATTGATCCTCTCTGGCTCACAGCCCTGGATTACAACAGTTCAAAAGCCTACGACAATCCCACCTACGCCAGTGACATTAAATCTAGCAGCGACTTAATTACTTTCTCACTAAAAGCAATAGAGCCCGAACAAATTCAAAGGATGATGGACGATGCCCTCAATGCTAAAATGGAAGAGCTAAAGGAGGCCCTGTCTGAGACAATGAAGAACTAATTAGCTGCAATTTTGGAGAACAATGCCGAAGTATCTGCTAGCACCAAGAAACCAAAATATAAGGGAAAGGCTAAGATAGTCGAAGTGGCCTTTGATGAAGACAAAGAAGCTATGGATGATGATGACTGGGAACAATACTACCAAGATCAACAAGAGGACAAGAAAGAAAAGAAGACTAAAAAAAAGAAGACTGATACATCAGATGTTGAAAAGTTGATTGCTGATTTGGAAAAGAAATTTGAAAAGAAGCTGAAAACCGAAGAATTATCTGAGGTCGACAAATTGTTTGAGTTAGATGAGAAGGTCCCTTATAAGTTCAAGATGCCTTCCTTCGCTAGGTACAACGGTACAGAAAATCCTCACTTGTATGTTAAGCAGTAAATCACTGCTATGCAGCTTGCCCGAGCTACTAAGGCTCAAACTCTAAGGTACTTCATGTTTTCATTGGACCCTGTTATCCAAAACTAGTTCAAAACCTTAGAGGATATTACTCAAAAGAACTGGGATTTGTTAGATAATGTTTTCATTCAACAATATGGGTACAATGTCGAACTGGAAGTTATCTTAATGGAGGTGGAGACCATTAGCCAAAGGTCAAACGAGAATTTTGTGGACTATATGAAGAGATGGAGGAATAAGACTGCTTTACTCAAGAAGAGGCCTGATGAGTCGGATCAGATAAGAATGATAGTCAGAGGCGTCCTGCCTAATCTCGATGAGAGGCTGTCTCACACCCTTATAAGGGACTTCAAAGACCTTTTGCAAGTTGGCTTGCAAATTGAAGAGTGAGAAAGGGAGAAGAACTGCTTTTCGACAAGAAGAAATGAGAAAGGGAACTATCAGTCGGGTAATCAAAGCACTCAAATGGAAGTTGATGTTAATACGACTGGTCAAGGAAATAGAAGACAGTTCTCAGAGTTTGGGAAATCTCTATCTTGGGTTTTTAACAAGCTGCAAAAGAAAGTATTGTTACAACTGTTGGCTCCTCGACCGCTACATAATCCCCTGCCACCAAACTTCAATGCCGAGGCCTTCTGTCAATTTCATCAAATGCAAGGGTATGAGACGGATAAATGTGCCTGTCTAAGGCACGAGATCCAAGATTTGATTAACAGTGATAGGCTATCCGAGCCGGATAAGCTCAATACTAAAAGCAATCCTCTGCCTAGGTTCAACAGAGTGCCACCACCGGCAACCTTCATGGTAGGAGGAGGATTGGAGGAAGATCTTGTTTTATCCTCTTTTCAAGATGAGAGTATTGAAGATGTGGAATAAGAAAAAACTCAATGAACTTCCCTTAGCTCGAAAGTGTTGCTCATTTTATTTTGCTTTCTTTAATATTTAATTGGAACAATTATGTTTTTTAATTAAGATTATTTGAATAAACTACTTTCATCAAAATTTTTGTTGGTATTTGTTCATTTTGGTGCTCAACTAATGAGGAATCTAGCTTGATATTTATAAATTAATATATCTATGCATCATGATTTGAATAACTTTAATAGATGAGGGAATTTTTTTGTTGCATTGAGCTGTGAATGCTTACTTAGAGAGGGCTTCTACATAATTACCTTTGTCTAGGTCCTAATCAGTCTTAGAACATGCTTTAACAGACTTTCGAGGCGAAATTGAACTCTGCTTATTTAGGAGAGAAATTATCTAGGCATTATTTGGTTAGCCAACAACTAGTATCAACCCTATTGATATCAATCCCTAGTTGTCCCTTTAAGCCTTCATAAAATTTTAGCTTTCTTTTCATTGGCTTACAAACCCCAACAATCTACTCTGAGCAGTTGTAATACTTATGACAAATCTAATGATCACTAAGGGAAAGAGGCAAGAAGATAAAAAAAAAAAAAAGAATGCATAGTCAAGACCATAAAGATAAAAAAAAGAGGAAGAAAGAAAAGAAGAAAGAAAAGAAAGGAAAAGGAAAGAAAAAAGAAGAAAAAAAGAAGAAAAAGAAAAGAAAATAAAATCCAAAACGGTTTAGAAAGCCAACCGAGTTCTCTTTTACCTAAAGCAGCAAAATACTTCCATTTAGTTTATAAGAACAGTTTGACTTGAAATGATCCAACCCAACCAAAGATTCAATCAAAATTAGAGAGATAAAAGAAAGGTCATCCAGTTCTTGAAAGTCATGCACTTGACAGTCCTACAGAAAAGAAGGACAAAACGATAAAATGCTCAAAGAAAAGAAAGAGAAAGAGAGACAAAGAGAGACAAAGAAAAGGGAAAAGAAATGAATATGGATACTAAACTTTTTGTAAAGGCAAAAACTGTCCTAATAAAGATCCAGATTAACGCCAAGAAGATGGAAGAACATTCAAAGCTCTATCTTTTCATGTTTTCAATTGCCTAAAGTTCCAGCAAGAAGTTTGTAGTGTGAAGGTTTGTCCATAGTATCACATCAGCTCCAATTTCAAAATGACCTTCATTTAAACCATATCCCTTATAGACCCCATTTCAAGCCTATCAAATATTTGTTGATCTCTCTTGGTAGGTAGAGTCTATTAGTGGAGATAGTTTGGATAAGCATGCA
Organism: Garcia nutans; assembly: GCA_947685225.1. Lineage (NCBI taxonomy): Eukaryota > Viridiplantae > Streptophyta > Magnoliopsida > Malpighiales > Euphorbiaceae > Garcia > Garcia nutans. Next base: position 25,900,112 of record CANTUV010000009.1, on the reverse strand, counting down.
TATGAGATAGACAATATAAAAACTCAAATGAGATATTTGACCAAGTAATGTGTATGTGTCTATCTGAAGTAAAACAGTTCTTGCTCAAATAGAAATGATTCCCGAGTTTAGTACGGTAACTAGGGTTGTCATGTTATAGATATGTTAATTTGAAAAATCGAGTCCTGAGGTATAATGACACTGATTTGACAAAGCCAAAATATGATTTTAAGGTTTTTAAAAAATATTTTTGTCGTACAAAGCCTTCAAGTTAAGAGAAGTTTGTTGAACCATCGAACCTCAAAGGACAGATTGGTAAAGTAAATGATTATTAGCAAGGTCATGAAGAAGCTACCAACTGACATACTGAAACATAGTTTGAAATGGATGTATCCCTGACTATGCTTCTTAGGCCTCACCACTCATGTTTTCAACATCTTGAAGATAAAAATCATAAATGTGAAGCATTGTCATTCCAAAGCAAGACCTGAACGGGCATCTAGAAGGAGGCAATGAAAACACTTCAGTTGATCATCTCGGTCTGTGAGTCGATAAAACCACTGTAAGTGTTATTCATACATATCATGCATACATGAGTATATCACATTGCATTTTCTTGTATTGTATTGTCTATTCTTTGTCAAAGTGAACAACAGATACTCTATGAAGCAAAGATGAAGCAGGTATAGAATGAGGGGGCATGGAGGGCCTATTGCTTGAGGAAGCTCTAGTCATTTTGTAAAAGAAAGAAGAGATGCATGCTTATGCAAGGAACCAGACAAAATACTATTATCAATCAGAGCCTACATGAGAAAAATCATTAGTTTGAGCCTACACAGGGGGCAAAGTTTCTTCTTTTTAATTTTTGAGTTTATGCGTGTACAAAATATTTTCAAATTCACTTTTCAATATTTTGTCACGCAGGGGACAAGTAGAAATATGAGGGTCAGCTAAAAAATAACTAAATTTTTTGCAAAATATAAAACAAAAAAGAATGGAATAGCCGGTTCAGCCAGAATTTTTAACTGATAAAAGGTCAGTCAAAATTCAGTTTCGGGTCGAGCACCCAACTCCTGTCTCGGGTCCAAGTGCTCAATCTAGTTTTGGGTCCAGCACTCAAAATCCAGTTTCGGATCGAGCACCCAACTCTTGTCTTGGGTCCAAGTATCCAATCTAGTTTCTGGTCGAGCACCCAAAATTCAATTTCGGGTCGAGAGTCCAAATCCAGTATCGGGTCGAGTATCCAAAATTCAGTTTTGGGTCGAGAACCCAAATCCAAATCAGTCTCGGGTCGAGCACCCAAAAATTTAATTTCGGATCGAGCACCCATAATCCAATTTTTGATCGAGCATCCAAATCAGCCTCGGGTCGAGAATCCAAAATTCAGTTTCGGGTCGAGCACCCAAAATTCAGTTTCGAGTCGAGAATCCAAATTCAAATTCAGTTTCGGGTCGAGAATCCAAATCCAAATATAGTATCGGGTTGAGTACACAAAATTCAGTTTCGGGTCGAAAACTCAAATTCAAATCAGTCTCAGGTCGAGAACCCAAAATCCAGTTTCGGGTCAAGAACCTAAATTCAGTTTTGGATCGAGCACTCAAAATTCAATCTCGGGAAGAAAATCCAATCAAATCTAGTCTCGGGTCAAGAACCCAAAACATTTTCAAGTTCATAACCCAACATCGGATCAATAACCCAAATCAACTCTAATCTCGGGTCGAGAACCCATCTTAACTCAAAATCTGCTCAAAATCACATTGCTTTCCACTCTCTTCTACTGAAAGTCTCAGATCGTTTAAGTAGGGGACAAACTGTAGACCCTTAATTTTTTATCAGGTCCAGTCCAAAGATTTTAAAACAGTCCGAAATAATTTTTGTGGTATTTATTATTTATTTTAATATTTGTTATCTATTTATTTTTAATATTTATTATTTATTTTAATAATAAAATATTTACTTTAATAATATTTACTATTTATAGTATTTATTTTATTTTATTTTATTTATTGTTTATTATTTATTGTTTATTTTATTTATTATTATTTATTTTTAATAAAATAATTAATTATATAATATTTATTTTGAATAGAAAAAGAAGATAAAAAATAAAAACGGACGGATCGGCGAGCGACGCGAGCAGCGCTACTACCCTGCCGCGCGGCAAGGGGCTTCTCCGCAGGCGCTGCCTGCAGCGAACTGGCTTGCTCAGTTCGCCCAGCCTACAGTTGCGCCAGCCCACAGCAATCCTCGCAGGCTCAGCAGCCCGCGCGCGTTGCCGATTTTTTACCAAACCTTGTTTAACCCGATTTTGTGATTTTTCCTAAACAGTTGGTATTTCATTATCAAAATAGTATTAGGTCTTTTTGTTTTCCTATAAATAATAGTATTAAACACACAGAATAGAGGGAGAATTTTCAGAGACTTTGGACTTTTTCTTTGGGACTATCAAACTTTCAATTTAGGCAGAATGCAACGGAGCAACAAATTAATTCTCAATCATTATCAAACAAAGAACAACAACCATCAAACACCATCAAGGCAGTAGCAAACTCTCACTGTCTTGATTTCCTTCCAATCAAGAAGAACGTATTTGGTGCAAGCAAATACTTTTCATCAACAATATTGGTGGAGCCTTCAATGCAAGTATTTTCTTCTAAATTTAACTTCTTTAAACATACAGTAGCTATGTTATTTTACCTTTAAAACTTTTTGATTATTTTGGGTGGTTATATTAACACTATAGCTTCATTATTTTGATCATACAGATTTAATTACCAAAGCCTTAATTACATAAAATCAAAGATCAATCTGTTTGTCCATCCAGTAGCAATGTTATTTCTTTTATATTGAATATTTATTAGTTGACTAATCCAGTAATTAAAATACAAAACCCTAAAATTTTAACTTTTAGACCTAAACCCTCTAAACCCTAATTTTACTCAATAAACCCTATTTAAGATATAAACCTAAAATTGTATTTTTATTGCTTTATTTAGTTTTAGATTTGATTTTGTAGTTTATTATATGTTTTGATGATTGATTTATTTAATTTCGATATTCGATTTGTTTAACTTATCATGGATGGATATTTTCTTTATAATTATTTATTTATTAAAATTATAAGAGGTATGTTTTCATGTTATGGGTACCTCATATATTGAGTATCATGTAATTTAAATTACTTCAAGTTTAGGATTAATGTAAAGGACACGTTTTCACCTTTTGGTGGGTGTCCTATTTAGTTTTAGATATTGGACAATGTGAGGACATGTTTTCATCCTTGGATAGGTGTTCATTTATTAGTTTTGTTTGAACATTGCTATGATTTTTAATAAAGTATTTGTTTATTCTTTTGAGTGCATATAGTATGGACAATATCATTATATTTAAGAATTTTATAATATTAAGATCTGAAAAGGAGACCGATTCTAATGAACCGGGTGTTGTGGGGGGTGCTGGGCCATTTCTCACCTTCCCCACACATACCCAACTTTCCGAACCCATTAGGGGGTTGAGAATTCTTTAGGAATCGAGTCATTCACCCCTTTCTTTTTTTTCAGCCAATCCGGGTGGCGACTCCATTTTCTTCGTGCTTAGGCCCGTGTTTTCTAAAGCCCTGAGCCTAGCAGTACCGAAGTAGTAAGAACCATTCCACGTCGGAGTGGGGGCGAAAATCCCGCTCATATAATCAAAGGCCTTGAACTGTAGAAAGTTTGTAGCAACATACATTACAAGTGCTTGGGAAGAACGGAGATATCACTGCTTCAGTTGAATGTTATCTTTTAGTTGTTACATGTGTCTTTCATGCTTTCCTAACCTTTTTTTGTTTTTGTTTGGCAGCTTGCCTTTGCATTTCTTCATACCCATTCATTGAATAAATTTATTTCACTGTCTTGCAGATATGCTCACTATCTTTTTGGTAATGGGAGCTATGAGGAAGCTATGGAACACTTTTTAGCCTCCCAAGTGGATATCACCTATGTGCTTTCTTTGTATCCATCTATGGTTCTTCCCAAGACTTCCATTCTTCCAGAATCTGAAAAGCTCATGGACATTTCTTCAGATGCTGCATATCTCTCATGAGGTTCATCTGGATTGTCAGATGATATGGAATCCTCACTTCCACCGCAATTTACTAATTTTGATGAGCACACGTCTCTTGAATCCAAGAAAATGAGCCATAATACTCTAATGGCTCTTATTAAGTTCTTGCAGAAAAAGAGATACAGTATAATTGAAAAGGCTACTGCTGAGGGAACAGAAGAAGTTGTTTTAGATGCTATTGGAGATAATTTTGGACCTTATGACACTAGTAGGTTTAAGAAATCAAACAAGGTAGTCATTTTTTTTCTGTTTCTTTCCTCCTGTTCTGGATTATTTTGATTCCATCTGTTTCATAGACGGTTGGAAGTTTGTGATGTAAGAACTCACAAAGTTCTTCAGTAAGCTTTCTGTATCTGTTTTGTTTTGCAAAACACATTGTTTAAACTTTAAACTTCAGGTAATAGATTAAAAAAAGAGACTATTTTAGCTCTTTTTGTTTGTTTATGTGCTGTGAGAGTAGAAATTATTCAATGCACCTGATGCACATAGAAATTCTGCACCTTGCATTCATAATCAGGTGGTTACCACTTAATTTTATAGGAGATGGATCCTACATGATTGTGAGAGGAGGTATGCCGTTTCCCTGTGCTCTGGGTGTATCCAAAAATGTCCCTTCTTGAGAGAGGGAGACAGTGGGGTAGGTGTGGGGAAGAAAATATGATCACATAGAGAAAGAACTGGAGCTTGAGGGCAATAATAAAGGTTTTATATGACCACATAACGGATTTTGTGTTGTTAGGAATTATAAAAAATCATATGGATAGCCTTTTTCTATATTGCATTATTGCTGTTGCATTCAATGGCTAAACTTTCTCTTCAGCAGAATTAATACATGTCAAAATATGGTGCATTAAAGCTTACTGTTTCAACCAATGTGCTTGCCAAGACAATATTTTTGCTGTTACTTACTGACCTTTGTCTAATGACCTTGTGCTGTTCGTGTTCACTCAGGGGCATGGTAACATTTCCATTAACTCAGGTGCTAGGGAAATGGCAGCAATACTGGATACAACACTACTCCAAGCTCTTCTTCTCACTGGACAGTCTTCAGCAGCTATATAATTACTTAAAGGTGTTAATTACTGTGACCTAAAGATATGTGAGCAGATTATTCAGAAACAGAATAATTTTACTGCCTTGTTAGAACTTTATAAGTGTAACGCTACGCATAGAGAGGCTCTTAAGCTTTTGCATAAACTGGTTGAACAGTCAAAATCCACCCAAGCACAGGCTGAGCTTACCTCAAAGTTCAAGCCTGAATCAATTATTGAATATCTTAAGGTAGGTTTTGTTGTTTTTCAGGTATTTTTTTTTATTGTGTTTTCAATTTATTATAACAAGTGAATATGCAACTTATGTGGAAGCATAGATGAGATTTTCATTCTAGAATTTAGAAGTAGATGGTGGATTGCTCTAGCAGTCCTTGATGTGCTGTTTCCATTGAGACATAAGAGCGTGAGGATGCCAGCCCTATTGGATAATGTTGAGACTGCTATTTTTTGTTTTATTTTGTATGCTTCCATGGCATTTAAGCATTAACAAAGATTTCTTTCAATTTTAAATTAGTGTCTTTATTTTGTAACCTTTTTCTATTTCTTTTGACCATCAACTATGGTGAAAAAAATTAAGGCTTTGCTCTTGCAAATGACTGAAAAACAGATTTTCAAGGCATGTGGGCTTAAAAAGATGGATTATACCTTGATTAATGGATTAAGATTTTACAGCCGCCGTTTTGATGGATTTCCTTATGCAGCCTCTCTGTGGGACTGATCGTATGCGTGTCCTGGAGTTTTCAATGCTTTTCCTTGAAAGCTGTCCAACTCAAACTATTGAGCTTTTTCTGTCTGGTAATATTCCAGCAGACTTGGTCAATTCTTATCTGAAACAGCATGCTCCCAATATGCAGGGAAGATATTTGGAACTTATGCTTGCAATGAATGAAAATGGGATATCTGGAAATCTGCAGAATGAAATGGTGAAATACTCTTTCGTCAGCATTGTTCATTATCATTATTCTTATTTATTCTAAGCGATCAAGCTAAATATATAGTGTTGCCAGACCTGAAATACCATTTTGCCACTGCTGCTGCTGCAAATTTCTATAAGGGATGAAATTCCTCTTTATGCTATGTGTGACAGGTACAAATCTATCTCTCGGAAGTACTTGATTGGCATGCAGATCTGAGTTCTCAACAAAAATGGGATGAGAAGGCTTATTCCCCAACAAGGAAGAAATTGCTATCTGCTTTGGAAAGTATCTCAGGGTATAACCCAGAGGCTTTGTTAAAACGGCTTCCAGCAGGGGCATTATATGAAGAGCGAGCGATCTTGTTGGGAAAAATGAACCAACATGAGCTTGCCTTATCTCTTTATGTTCACAAGGTATTTTCTGGTGTAAATCAACCTGTTTTAGCAAGATGATTAATGAGAGACACATCTCTCCCAAGAGAACATGATGCAAGACTAAATGATATTTTATATGGGAGCTTTTGGATATTCCTTGCCACCACAAATGGCATGATGGACATGCAAAGGCCTTAAGTTCTTTAACCAAGCTTAATTTAAATATTGCTGTATTTGTCAATAGGCGTCTTCCATTTTGCAATTAGCCTTGTGTTGCTTATGTATTTATTTATTCTTCTTTGACTCTCTGTGAGTTGAAAAAAGCTCCTCTGACCCTTTTACAGCTTCATGTTTCTGAACTGGCATTGTCCTATTGTGAACGGGTTTATGACTCTGCTGCTCATCAACTATCTGTAAAATCTTCTGGCAATATAAACCTTACCCTTCTACAAATTTATCTGAATCCAATGAAGACAATTAAGGACTTTGAAAAGCGAATTAAAAATATAGTATCTTCTCAGAATTCAAGTATTCCCAAGGTCAGTTCTGTCTCTTCAGTTAAAGTTAAAGGTGGCCGAGGTGCTAAGAAAATTGCTGCAATAGAGGGTGCAGAGGACATGCGTGTTAGTCTTAGTAGCACTGACAGTAGGTGTGATGGCGACATGGAAGAATTTGGCAAGGAAGGAGGTTCTATGATTATGCTTGATGAGGTCCTTGACCTTTTGAGCAGAAGATGGGACAGAATTAATGGAGCTCAGGCCCTCAAACTTTTACCAAAGGAAACAAAGTTGCAGGTACTTATTATTCAACAGATGCACTTGTGAAAGATTAATTATTCTCTATATTTTCTGATATTGTAATTTGAATTAAACAAATCAAGGGAGCATCTTTTGGGGCTTAGTGTGAGTGTTATATTTTGATTGTTGTGCCTTTACACAAGCTAGACCACCTGATATTTTTGATATTTGAAGTCAAACATTGTGTTATTATTTCTGCGTTGCATTTTTTTTTTTTATATAATAGATTAGCAAACTTCTGTTTTATTTTTTGATATTATGCAATTTGTTATCAATTTTCAATATGTTTTACTGGGCATCAAAATTTTAACCATAATCCCTATTCTAATGGTTTGTTTCTTTTCCCTACAGAATTTGCTTCCTTTTCTTGGACCTCTTATGAGAAAATCCAGTGAAGCATATCGGAATCTCTCGATTATCAAGAGCTTGAGACAGAGTGAGAACCTGCAGGTATCTTCTTTAGAATGTGTAAATTTCAACTTGGGAAGGCATTAGTATAAAATTATTTTCAGGATATCATAAACACCGTAGGATTGATTTTGGAAGGTACCCATTTTAATATCAGGATATAGTTTCTAATGCACAACAGTGTTGTGCCGTTGAGCATTCTTGTGTTTACAGACCTTGCGATAATTACAAGTTGAACAATGTACATTTTCCTTTTTAATTATTTATGACATTTGTTCAGTTTATTCCTGTAGTATTCGGCAAAATAAATACATTTGTTTACTGCCAGCTTCTCACTTCAATCTTCTTTGTATAATTGCATCTTTTGTGTTTCTAAACAAATGGTTACTGAAACAGGTGAAAGATGAGCTATACAACCAAAGGAAAACAGTAGTGAAGATAACTGGTGATAGTATGTGCTCTCTTTGCAACAAGAAAATTGGAACAAGTGTTTTTGCAGTTTATCCCAATGGGAAAACACTTGTGCACTTTGTTTGCTTTAGGGACTTGCGGAGCATGACAGCTGTGGCTGAAGGCTCACCACTAAGGAAGCGATGATGCAGTGTCTTTAAGCTGTAGAAATGTTTCTAAGTGTTTGTTGGTTGTTGGTTGCTGTGATAGCAATGCTGATCGAAAAATGTTGTAGCGCCAAAGCATTGAGAAGATAGTATTTGGCGGAGAACATATTATATTTGGTTTGTAGATAGCGATGAATGTGTGGCTTGGTTTTTGAAAGACTTGAGATTCATTTTGCTTATAGTATGACTAGGGTGTTTATAAGGTTCCCTGGTCTTGTTCAATAGTTTGATTTGTAGTTGTATCTCAATTCACATTTTGCGGTTTGTGGAAAATTTTCCTTGATAATAATGATGGCTTTCTATATAATAATTAACTTCATGATCCTAATGATTGCAATGATCCAGGGGTTAAATTATAATGGATTTTAATGGTATGGAAATTCACAAAACTAGTAATCCTTAAAAAACGAGATAAAAAGAAAAATGATACATTTTTAATCCATTTTCATTTTCATCGTTTAGATGTTGACAAACCCTTCATTTTTGGACTCTTGCAGACAAAAGTGTAAACGACAACTCCAATCCTCAAGCCCTTGCACGGAGCATCGACGTGACAAATCTCAACATCAAACCATTTCCTTGCTCTCTTGAAGAACACAGATTCCTTCTTCCACCTCCTCAAATGAGCCATTATGAACACCTTCTTCTTCTCTTCGCTCATTAGCAGACGCAGCGTATAAAGCAGAGGCTCATATAGATGATCGTGGTAAACCACATCAGACGCCATTATAAGATCAAAGTCCCTTCCTATTATCTCCACATCACCTTCACCTTCCTCTCCCCACCTCAGAGCTGCCACATTCATCCTCCCTCCTTGAAGCCCCACAGTGTTAGCATTGGCGTCCACGTTGAATTGAAGGTTAGGAATCACGTGAGGTAGATCTGTTAGCGTCACATTAGCACCAAGCGTAATCGCTGTTGCGATTCCGACAAGGCCAGTGCCGGAGCCAAGCTCGAGGACATTGAGTGGGCCGTCGAATGATAAGGCAGAGAGGATGGGAAAGAGTTTGCTGGTTATAGAATTGGAGCGGTGGGAGTCAAGGAGAGTGACAAGAGTGGTGGCTGCTGGCCAGAGTTGGAAGGAAAGACCTTGGGATGGAAGCTGCCTGATGAATATGGTTGAATCAGTAGAAGGAATATAATGGTGTTGTTGCGGTTGTTGGAGCGTATCTGATAAGTGTAATTGAAGTTCATCATCATCGGCTGGTAGAAGAATGTTGATTGGATCAATATCATCTTCATCGTCTTCTTGAAGCTCAGAAGGTGCCATGCGCCGTCAACTCTCTACACAAAAACTAGGGCTTTCTTTTTCAAAACCTACTCGTTATTAACCAATTGGATTAGGTCGTTTTGTTATTAGTGTGACGCGTTAGACGTGGTAGTTGACTGGCTAGTCAACATATTATTGGAATTTATTATTATTTATTACGTAATCAATGATAGAGAAAATAAAAAATAAAAAATATCTTAAAAATTAATTTAAAAATGAATAATTTATATTTTTTTTACTTCCTTGTTATATCTCAAAAAATCTTTATAAGATTAAAATTTAAATAAAATGTTACATTTTAATTATTAAAAAATAAAAAAATAAAAAATAAGATGATTGAAGTAATAAAATTATTAAAGAGATAAAATGATCAAAAGGGATAAGATGATTAAAGAGAAATATCCACTTTTATTTTTTTAATTCATAAAAATATTTTTTTATTAAGAATATATCTTATTAAAATCTTACTAGATAAAAATTCTATAGAAAAAAAACTTAATAAAAGAAAAAAACTAGTGAAAAAAAAATAAAATAATCTTGCTAGAAAAAATTGACTGAAAAAAATTTGGCTAAAAAAAGTACAATATATTTTACTCCCTCATTAAAATATTACTTCACATCTTTAATTTTGTGCAATCTAATACTATATCTCAACTTCTAAAATATTATAGTAGGTAATATCTTGGTGAGTAAATTTGCTAGATTATCACTTGAACGAATTTGTTGAACACTTATTTCACTTTTTTTTTTGGAGATCATGAATGAAGAAAAATTTTGATAACGTATATTTTATTCTATCATCTTTGATATACTCTTCCTTTAATTGAGTTATACATGTTGCATTATCTTCATATAATATTATTGAAATATTTTCTTAAAATGACAAGATGCACATCTTTTGGATATGATGGCTTAATGACCTTAGCCAAACACATTCTTAACTTACAACATGCATTGCTATTATTTCTGTATGGTTTGAAGACGTAGTAACTAAGGTCTGCTTTATAGATTGTCATGATATAATTGTACATCCACATGTAAATAAATACCATGTTTGTTATTAAGCTTTATGTGGATCAGATAAATTTTCTGTATATGCATAACCAACTAATTGTGATTTAAATTTATTAGAATAAAATAAATCTATATCAATTATTCCTCAGAGATATCATAATATGTTTAATTTTATTTCAATGTCTTCGCATTGGACAAGAACTAAATTTTGCTAATAGACTTACAATAAATACTATATATGGTCTTGTATCATTAGCAAGATACATTAGTACACCTGTAGTAATTTAAATATGGTACTTCATGTCACGACCTGATCCTAGAGCACGTGACCAGCACTAAGGGGCGAAAAATCTAAGGCACCAGACCCATCAGCCTTATTAGACATAAAAGAACAGTAAATATTTAAACCATCACATCCATCAACAGACATCATAATAAATTCATAATATTTAGGTAAATTAAAATTTATGGAGTCTCTAAAGTAGAATTACAGTTCGATACAAATAAACCATTTGTTTAATAAGTTCATACATAAAATCACTGCCGGAGATGGATAGCAGTGTCACTGGATAAAGACAATACAAGTGCTCACCCAGAAAACCTAAAAAATATAGTGAGACAAAGGTGAGCATCTCAGCTTAGTGAATGATATCGCCCACTATACTCACATGGTGTCCTATTCTAGTTACTATACTAATACCTGTACAAGGGATGCTCATGCATCGTGTCAGCATAAAATTATTAAATAATCAATTAAGGATGGAATTTAGTCTACAAGAACCATTCTAAACCTCAAATTTGGGGAGCTGATCCCCTATCTGACTCTCCTATTTCAAAATAATCTCTTGAAATCTAATACATATAGGGTCCGTCGTCACGGCCTAAGCCAAACAGCATCACCCGATTGACAAGCAGCGTTGCACGACTGACAAACAACGTTGATCATTAGAATGCCCCCTCGTCACATCAGTCCTAAATTCATCATCATAAAATCATAGCATATTAATTTCATAGCTAAATCAAATCCTACATGGTTCCCATATCATCCCAATTTTCACTCAACAATCACATATAGTCATCATCACATAATTGCACAAACACAGGCAAGTGCTGAAATTCTAGGTTCTAAATAATGCATACTAAGTATTAATAATAATATATACATACATTAATGCAATGCATGGAGTGCAGGAAAAGATATTAGAAATTATCACTCACTGTTTGGGTGAAAAGAACTGGACTCCGTCAACTACCCGACCTGGGAGTGGTAGAACCAGATGCTGGATGATTTACGAAAAAAATAACACCATACTATTAATACGATGACAATTTCAGACTCTCTAATTAATTATCTCATTATTTAAAATTTGTTTGGACAATCAACATAATTTATCCGTAAATTTGGGTCCCTGAATTCTGGTTAATTAACGTATTCAGTGTTATTTAAATAATTTAATAATTTAAATTCTTTTTCTAAAATTTTCTAATTGCTAATCTTGTCAATTTGTAATTTCGTGCCTGCTAAAATAATTATTTAACGCCTGACACATCATGTCGAAATTTCTCTCACCGGCTCTTTATCGGTGTTTCGTCGAAAAATTCTTGCCGAAAGATTCCAACAGTAAATTGGGTACCTATGTGTTTATCTTGAAGAGAGAATTCTAAAAATATTGGTCACTCTCCCTCACTCACCGAAATCTGGCCGAAAAACCAGTCAGAAGGTTCAACCATGACTAGATTCTGGTCAAATTCAAATTTGCTCTAAAAATTATAAATGATATACCAAAATAAAGCTTAAGAGGAGAGAGTCTCGGTCATACCTGAATCACCGTGAAAAGGAGGCCAAAAAATAGATGAAAATTCGATCAGAAGTTGTCACCGGTGGTACCTTCGACATGCTTCCGATAGCATGTGCGCCATCGTCCGGTGGTAGCTGGAGGCGAGCCGGACTCTTGGTCGGCATGTGTCGATCGACGACGATCGGAAGGCGGTAGATCGAAGGCTTTTCCAATATGCCTCCTCCTTCTCTCTCTCTCTCTCCTCTGTTTCTCTCTCTTTTTTCTCTCTTCTAGATTCTTATTATTTATTTATTTATTTAGGGTCTTATACTTCAGGACTAAAAAGTTCTTCATCATTCTTTCAAAGATGAAAGAGATCCTTATGTACTTTTAGCAATCTCATAGCCATTGGGGTACTCAATGGATGTGTTTTATCTATATAAAATCATTCTAAGATATTTCGTGTATAAGTTGACTAATGAACAAAATTTTCATATTTTAGATGCTCAATCTGTAGGTCAAGGCAAAATTATTTTTTCCAAGATCTTTCATTTCAAATACTTTCTTTAAATAATCAACTATCTTTTGAAGCTCTTCAGGAGTTCCAATGATGTCTAAATACATCAATTATGACAAATTCTTATCTAAATCTTTTTATAAAAATACATGGATAAATTAAATTATTTTTATATCATTATTTAATTAAATATTTAAGTAGATGATTATACCACATTTTCCCTGATTATTTTAATCCATACAAAAATTTCTGTAATTTTTGTGAATACACTTTGTGAAAATATTTACATACTTCATACATTTTAAATCCTTTAGAGATTTTAATATAAATTTCACTATCAAGTGAGTCATATAAATAGGCTGTAACAATATTCATCAGATGCATGTCAAGATTTTTACATACTGTCATATTAATTAAATATCTAAAGGTGATTACATCCACCACGGTAGAAATTGTCTCCTTATAGTCAATGTCAGGCCTTTGTGAAAATCCTTGTATAACTAATCTTCCTTTATATCTCACAATGTTATTTTTCTCATTGCATTTTTGTACAAATACCCATTATACCCTACTGGCATTACACTTTTAGGTGTTTGGACTACAGGTCCAAAAATTTTGTGCTTTAAAAGTGAATTCAGTTATGCTTGAATTGCATTTTTCTATTTTGGCTAATCATTTCTATGCCATCATTCTTTAACATATGTAGATTTAAAATCCTCATTTTGTTTTCAAATATCAACATCAACATTATAGGCAACAATATTATCGATAACTATATCTTTTCGATTTTATATTTTTTTTCGTAGTGATATAACTTTTTGAGATCTCATTAGTTTCATAATTTTCAAGTACCTGAATATCTTTATGGAGTTATATGATTAATTATGTCTTGAGTCTCTTTAAGAGTATCCGCCTCCAAAATATAACCATTTTGGTTATATAATCCTTTCCTTTTTAAAGGATTTTTATCTTTAGAATCGAATGGTCTACCACGCTTTAGGTGTAGATTACTAGCATTTGCATTATCAGATTGTCCTATAGGGATATCAATTCGAACAGGAGCATTTACAGTTGGTATATGAGGTTTATTAATTCTCAATAAATGTATTTAACAGCTGATTTATAATATTTTACAAATATTTTATCTTTTGAACTTATAGTTCATATTGCTTTATTCGAGGGTCTAAATAAGATAATAATAATGCATTTCATATATTTTTTTTCAATTATTTATTCTCTCCCCCTAATGTTGAAAAAACGATTTTATCAAAATAATAATAAAAAAAATCTTGTTATAAATAAATTTTTAGTTAATTGTTCAAGATATTTAATTATAGAAGGAGATTCATATCCAACATATATTTCAAACCTCCTTTGAGAATACATCTTTGTGTATTGTGGAGGAGCAATTGAAACATATATCACACAACAAAAAATTCTAAGATGAAAAATATTTAGCTATTGATCAAAAGTTAATTGTAATGAAGAAAATTTATGATAACTTATTGGCCTAATATGTATAAGCACTGCTGCATGTAAAATAACATATCCCCATGTAGAAACAGGGAATTTTATTCTCATAAAAAATGGTCTAGCTATTAATTGGAGGCATTCAATAAATGATTCTACTAGACTACTTTGTGTATGCACATGTGCAACATGCCTTTCAACCGTTATTCCAATTGACATACAATGATCATTAAAAGCCTGAGATGTAAACTCGCCAGCATTATCAAGTCGAGTTGACTTGATTATATAATAAAAAAACTATGCTCTTAATCTAATTATTTGAGCAAGTAATCTCTTAAATGCCAGGTTAAGAAATGATAATAAACATACATATAATTATCTTGTTGATGCATCAATAAAAATCATAAACTATTTGCATGGTCTGCATGGTGGATGAATAGGCCTACAAATATCACGCTGAATACATTTTAAAAAAGTAGGGGACTCAATTCCAATTTTAACTCGTGATAGTCTAATAATCAATTTGCCTTGAGAATAATCAATACATGAGAATTCTTTAAACTTAAGAATCTTCAGGTTCTTTAATGGATGGTCATGTAAATTTTCAATAATTTTTCTCGTCATTATCGAACCAGGATGACCTAACCAATCATTCTATATTTTAAAAATATTTTGATTTGTAAAGTTCTAGTTTGTTGTAAATTTTGCTTCAATTGTATTAATTAGTGTATAGTACAAGCCAAATGAAAGAATAGAGAAATTTTCTAATATATATATTTTCCCCTGAAATAATATTTGTAATATGAAAATATTCTTGATTTTTCTTATTTATAGTCTCAATATGATATCCATTACTGCGAACATCTTTAAAATTTAACAAGTTTCTACGAGACTCTAGAAAAATAATATATTATTTATAATAATTTTTTTCATCTTTGTAATAATATATTCGCTCTTCTAGAGCCTTCAATTATTTTTGTGTTACCGGGTATTATATTAATAATTACTTCACTTATTTTTAAAGAAAAAATATTTTATATTTTTAAGAAGCTAGTGTGTATGTGGTTGCACAATCCGTAATACATATATCTATTTTATTTGTACTATACATATAATAAAAATTATTATAAATAATATAACAAATTCTCTAAAGTTTCATAGTAAATCAATAAATTACAATTTTACAAAATTTATAATTACTTTAATAAATTTCTCAAATATATTTCCATAAGTATAAATCAATTCTTTTATTTATTTTAATCATAAACCTTGATTAAAGATTCATCAAAACTCCAGATTTATTCTAAACTCATTTATAGATACACATGTAATTTTTTATAGTTTCTTCCATATATTTACTAATTAAATCTTAATTTATTTATCAACCTTTAAATCTGTGAGATTCTAATTTTTATCTGGCAGTCTCTCTTTTATACTTTTCTTACATTATTAAATTTTCACCAAAATTTATGATATTTAAACCATGAGGTTAGACAATATATAGACTTATTTATACAATTTTAGATTTTTTCTAAGTTCTTTAACCATATTTAAAAAATAAGTTTTTTAAGCCTACAAATTCTGTTTCTTTAACACATTTTCCAGCAGTACCTATTTACCCATTTTGTTCAGGTATTAAAAATTTAGAACAATTTATGAAATTTTAACCATATGACACAAGAATTATAGGAACTTATATCTAAAATTTCAGATTTTTATATATATTCATTTAGTATGTTTTTAAATTATGTCTATTCACCCCTGTAGATTATGTTCTTTGAATCACTACTCTGGAAGTATCAATTTTTTTATTTTATTTTCATAACTAGACCTTCATTAAAATTTATGAAACTTTAACCTTATTCAATATACATAAATATTATCTTGTATGAAAAATTTTAGATATTTCTAGGTTCATTTATTATGGTTTTTAAATAGGTTTCTCAACCTTTACAGATTATGAATTACAATAACAGTTCTAATAGTCTATCTTGTTCTATTTTTCTCAAATAGTAAATTACTCTTATAAATTATAAAATTTTACACTAACTACTAACATATAGATAAACTCTCAACTAAAATTTCATGCTCATTGAACTCCTCTATTTCAGTCTAAAAATTTAAACAATATCACTTTATAGAACATAAACAGAAATTTCAACAACCATCATGCTCACATTTCATGTTTGTATTTTCATACTTCGAATCAATTCTTTAATTTAACTTTTTTTATCAATTAAATCAAATATAAATCTTAATTTACGAGTGAGTTTTAATTTATATTATCTTTTGAAAACTTTTATATGTTATAATATATAAAGATCAAGACATGATGATAATTATCTTAGAATTATTGGCAAAAGAGATGAAAATAAGGAATTTACCTTAGAATTCTTGGCAAAAGCATATCACAAATTAAGTTTAAATTTGAATGCTTAGAATGAACAAATTAGTAGAGTCTTATGCTGATAACATATTATGTAATTAATGATAAAATTGCAGATAAATAGAATAAAATGAAGAACAAAAATTAATTATCTTAAGAAGCAATTTAAAGAGAAAAATTCATATATTTTTTACTTCTTTGTTATATCTCAAAAAACCTTACACCTGCCCTATTTATAGGATTAGGATTTAAATAGAATATCATATTTTAATTATTAAGATAATAAAAGAAATAAAGAGATAAAATGATTAAAGAGACAAGATGATTAATGAGATAAGATGATTAAAAAGATAAATGATTAAAGAGAAACATTGACTTTCATTTTTTTAATTCATAACAATATTATTATCATTATTATACTTTAGAAACTACCTAAATACTATACATGGTGATTGGGCTTGGAGGTCTATAGGATTAAGCCATGTCAGTGTTGGGCACAGTCCAAGATTATAGCCCAATAAAAGTGTTCTAGGCCAAGCTGGGCTTAGAGTACTTGGCCTATCGGGTTAGCCTAACATGGCCTAAATAATTTTAAATAAATTATATAAATAAAATTAGAGAGAGAAATTGATCATGGGTCTATTCACTCAAGAGAGAGTAGTATTTGCCACTAGGTCATTCCTTGATATGCGAATAATTTTTTAATTTAAATATATATACTATTTAACATAATTTTATAAACAAAACTTTTGAAGTGTTAAATAAAATTTTAATTATAAAATTTTTATCAATAAATTTTTTTTGTATGTATCAAAAACTGATTCAATGGATAAAAAAATTAATTCTTTTTTATTCATATTTATAATATTGAAATTTTAAACAAATTATATTATATATTTCCATATGCCAAAATAGAATTGCTCAATAATCAATTTTTTCTTTTCCATAATAAATAATATGGTTTTCAATTTTTTGTGTCTAGTTCAATTCTTATTTGAGTTATTATAGTTTAATTTGTATTATTATAATTTAATTTGTATAATTATAGTTTAATTTATCTTATTTGTGATATTATGTATCTTTTTTTTCTTAATTTCTATATATAATTTATTTGAAAAAAAATAATTGTAAAAGTTGTACAAAAATAATTGGTCCAGCCCATATATTGACACAATACAGCAGAACCTAGCATGGTAAGACAAGATTATATATAGGCCAATGAGTCATTTTGAGCCGTTACTTTTTAAATTTTAGGAAAATCCAATACGACACAAATGTTTTTTTAGCTGGCATGGCACGATACGAAAAAGTTACATCTACGATATATCTGGGTTGAGCCAGCATGGCACGAACCAATTGCCATATATGCTAAATACTGAATTTTGGTTTTATTTATTGTATTTTATGAATAAATATTATTAATGAGAATTAATTTTTTAAAAAATATCATTTTAATTACTTAAATTATTAGTTATAATATCTTTAGTATTATAATGGAATATTAACATATTGTTTTCATTTTTTGAAGAGTAATAGAAAAACTTCTATTTCAATTGAATTAATTACCGATGTTCTACTTTACATACAAATCATAAAACCTTCTAGATTAATCAACTAGAAATATCTACTAGCTAGCTAGCTAATCATAATAGCTAATCTACAAGAAAACAAGAACTAGAAAACAAGAATAACGAACAAGAAATCAGGAGGAAGAAGGCTCCAACAAATTAAATGGTATGCATAGTTAATAAGTAAAATGGTGCGTTTTACATTTGACAACTTCTCTCTGTGCATACATTTTTTCATGAAATGACACATTTCTTCTTTAAACTTAACAACTAAATTTTCATCACCCCTTCCCTCCCTCCCACCTCTCTTCCCCAATAAAGTTGGTGTTCGATGAAGATTCAGCAAACCCAACTTGAAACAAAACCAATTAAACAGTGGCGCAGAGAGCATCTTAGTAAAGAAATCAAAGAGTTATGTAGTAGATGGAATGTGCTTGAGAGTGATAAAGTTGGTCTTGAATTTTTCTCGAATAAGATGGCAGTTGATATCCCAATGATTGGTATGCTCATGAAACACTGGGTTCTCAATAATGTGAATGTTGGCCTAGTTATCACAACACAATGAAATAGGCATCTAGATGGGAAGGCGAAGGTGTTGAAGAAGATAATTAATCCATTGAAGTTCACAGACAATGAATGCCATGTTGTGATATTGTGCTTGAATTAAAGATCTTTCCATTATAGTTTATTTATTGGTCTTCCAAGAAATCAGAGAATCATCGAGAAATATGCAAAAACCATTTATCAAACGCCTAGTGTCTTTGCAAATAGCCCAGTTAACATCGCTATATGTTTATAACCAAAGCCGCTCTGATTTGAGATACATTAAACCTCAACTTGGATTACCCTTAGGTAATAAAGAACATGGAGAGTGCTCTGCCAATGAGGTTCCCTTGGTGATTGAAAGAACTGACTCAATTGTTGCACAACATAAGTGATAATAGGTCTTGCGAAGCTGACACAGAGGAGTCTCCCAACCAATCTTTTGCAAGGATGTGGATCGACCAACAGAAGACCTTTGTGATCAGACAAGCTGTTACTCTTAGTAATAGGGGTAGACATAGCTTTGCAATTGGTAAGACCAACAGTTGTAATTAGGTTTAGGATATACTTGTGTTGGCTAATAAATATCCCATTTTCTTTTCTAGCTATTTTGATCCCTAAAAAAATACTTTGCAATACCCAAGTCTTTGATTGAGAACTCATTATGCAAATAACTTTTGATTGTAGCAATGGCTTATTTTGAATTGCGTGTAATAAGAACATCATCAACATAGACTAGGAGTGTGATGAAATGTTATGATGAATTGAGTGTGAATATGTAACACCCCTTCACAATCATATCAAAGAACTATTAGAAGATGATGTTCAGTACTAAATAATCTGATATCCAATTTTAATTAGACTTTAAAAATAATCAACTAAAAATTTCATCAGAGTTTTCTCTGTAATATTTATAACCAAATTTTCTTCAACCTAACACCACCTATAGAAAAATACTTCTATTTTCATTTCAGTCAATCTCAACTCCAACTATACCATGTCATCAATAATCAACCATAATCCAAAACAAATATCATATACTTTTATTAACCTGTATGTACCATATATCTACACATTCTCCCAAAATACAGTCTTCACTAAAGTCTCATAACCCAAATACAAATTTAAAATAAAACATGCATCACATCTACAATTTACATTATATACAATCCTCAAACTTGACCATAATTATACAATTGTCATATAACCAATATACACTATGTGAACTATAAATAAATATATATAATACAAAATCCTTCAAATAGATACCTTTTAAGCAGTAGTTGATCTTTGGATCTCTAGCACTTCACTCGCCAATTCTGCTTTGGTCCGTCTGATCTGCGCATCAGAAATTTGAACACTCTAAACAAAATGCTTAATAGTGCTTGTATATAATAGTTTGTTACTTAATATCATAAGAAAATAATTTATATAATAAATGTAGCAAAATCACTATTTTAGAACAAGTTATTTAATCAAATAACTTCAAGCTAACTTATTAATATTTTAACAAGTTCAAATTCAACTTAAATAATAAGAAATATTCACATTGCAATTATCTACCAAAACAATATTATTTAAGATAAAAATCACACTTTTTCACATACAATTACCAATACACCCTTTATAAATACTCATAATGTACCTCTTATGTTTCAATAAATTTCACTTATTTTGCCATCATATACTGAGTTTTAAATCCTAAACTCAAATAATAGGTTTAGTAATAGCAATTAAATGCCTAGTAATAGAATTTAAGATAAAAAGAGAAAACTCAACATAAACACTGCAGTACTTATGTTTACATCAGTCAATGGGACCAGTGGCCTAGTTGTGACATGTATGTCCAGTAACAGTAATAACATAAAGTGTCCAATATTAGTACAATGTACCCAGTAACAGTATAGATGTCTACCCTTTGGTTAGTCATTCTATCCGATAACTAGCTTTTCATAAGTATAATTTGACTAATTTAATTATTTTCTCATTTTCAGTGAATTTCACAGTCAAAATAATAACTTTGCTAAAAATAATTCTTTAAAGTAAAAACTTCTTTTCTCACCAACTTTTAAACATTCACATTTCAACAATACAATTAAGTAACTTTATTTCAATTAATTCTAAACATATTTCATTTAAACCATAATTATCAAATTTACTACAAATAATCATATAGTTCCATAAACATGTAGTTCCATAATCATTTAGTTTAACTCAAAATTTGATAATCATTTAGTTCCATAATACTCAAAATTTCATTTAAATATGGATTTAAGTTAAAAATCAATAAATATACCTTATGTATGCTACAAATATAATTTTCTTTACAAGAATGAAAAGTCTCGTAATCAATTTCTTCACAAATCATTCCGCATTCAATTTCTTTCATAAATAATTATAGTTAATCAATTCACAAGCTTTTATAAGCAATTAAAATTAAGAAAATTCAATTAATAACAAACTAAGTATTATACAAGCACATACCTCTTTTATTATCTTTCTCCTTTCTCTTTTTCTCAATTTTCCTTGGATTTATGATGTTGTTATTGAAAAATCACATATAAACTAGCTAATTCACGTCAAAACCTTGAATTATTTTCAAAGGATCCTTGGTTTCTTATGTAGAAAATGAAGGAGGAAGAAGAAAGAAGAAGAAATGGTGATGGAGGAGGTGGTTCCACCTAAGGAAAGAAGAAGAAGATGGGAGTCAACTTTACTTTAATAATATCTAAGGTTTGATTCCATATATTGCTCATAACTTAGCTTTGGTACACATACGTTCTTTAATTATTTTTTATTCAGTTTTTAACTATGTAAAATCATAAAAATAAATGTTTTAATTATTTTAAAGCCCTAGTACCCATAATTCATATCCTTATTATGGTAGAATTTTATTTTAGGGTCACAGGGGCATTCCTATAATTTTTACCCCTATAACATTATTTTTCAAAAATATCGAATAAATCTATATCCAGATTTAATTTTTCACTTTTTAAGGCTCATCTAATCTTATTTTTTCTACCAATTTCAAATCCTTATGCCACATATAACATTATACACAGTCTGATATATACTTATATATATATAATAATACATAAAATCATTGCTTAAAATTTTAGACATTACAATTCTCTCCCTCTTGAGAAATATCATTCTCGAAATTTACCTATTCATGGTGTCTAAAACAGTTAAGGGTGCTGCAGCTTCATCGTTTCCTCACTTTCCCATGTGGCTTCCTTAGTTGCATGGTTTCTCCATAACACTTTTACCAGAGGAATGCGTTTGTTCCATAATTCCTTGACCTTTCGAGCTAAGATAGTCATTGGTTCCTCTTCATAACTCAGATTTGGTTGTATCTCTATAGATTCTACCTATATTGCATGTGAAGAATCTGATTTGTATCTTCTGAGCATCGATACATGGAATACATTGTGGATCTTTGCTAGTTATGGAGGTAAAGCTAGTATATAGGCTATCAAATCCACACATTCAAGTATCTCATATGACCCGATAAACCTAGGACTTAGTTTTCCTTTCTTGCCAAACTGAAGAACTTTCTTCCATGGTGATACTTTTAAAAATACCTTGTCCCCCACATTGTATGCAATGTCTCTTCTCTTCAAATTTGCGAAAGACTTATGTCTTTATGTTGCAACTTTCAATCGTTCTTTTATCAATTTTACTTTTTCCTTTGTCTATCTAACAAGGTCAGGTCCCACAAGCCTATTTTCACTTAATTCTATCCAACAAAGTGGAGTTCTACATCTCTTTTCATATAATGCTTTATATGGCGCCATACCATTACTTATTTGATAGTTGTTATTATAAGCAAATTCTACCAATGGTAGATGTTTGTCCCAACTACCTTTAAATTCAATAACACAACTTCTAAGCATATCTTCAAGTATATGTATTACTGTCTCTGATTGGTCATTAGTTTGCGGATGGAATGCATTGCTGAAATGGAGCTAAAAACTTTTGTAAAATCTCGAAGTAAAGTGCGGATCTCGGTCTGATATAATAGCCACGGGTACTTCATGGAGTCTAACTATCTCATTTATATATAATTCTGCAAGTCTATATAGTGAATAGTCAGTGTTAATAGGAAGAAAATGAGCTTACTTAGTTAACATGTTAATAATTATCCAAATTGCATCATGCTTCTTTTAGGTGTTTGGAAGACCAGTCACAAAATCCATGGTAACTCTGTTCCATTTCCACTATGGTATTGAGATAGGCTGCAAAAGACCTTATGGTTCTTGATGTTCTTCTTTGACCTATTGACATACTAAGCATCTGATTACATACTCAGTAATGTCTCTCTTCATACCAGGCCACTAATAGAAAGGTTTTTAAGTACTGATACATCTTGTTGCTTCTTGGATGTATAGTATATGTGGTATTGTGAGCTTCTGTAAGGATACTATCTTTAAATTCTTTCGCATTAGGAACATAGAGTCGATCTTTATAGTATAAACCACCATCTTCCAGGATAACATAATCTGATCTCTCACCCTTATGTACTTGTTCCATTATTTCTAACAGCTTCTGATTCTATTTCTGAGCATCTCTGACTTTTGCCTAAGGATTGGCTTGATTCTTAGTTCTGTCAACATAATACATTATATCACTTTTCAATTACATAACATGTACATTATATTTTATTCATAACATAATAACTTATTACCTACCAAAGTCTTTCGACTTAATGCATCAGCTACTACTTTAGCTTTTCTAGGATGGTAATCAATGATGCAGTCATAATCTTTAATTAATTCCATCCATCTTCTCTACCTCAAGTTGAGTTCTTTCTGTGTAGGCAGATATTATAAAATTTTGTGGTTAGTGTAGACATAATATCTTTCACCATACAAGTAGTGCCACCTGATTTTCAAAACAAATACAATAGTTACAAGCTTTAAGTCATATGTAGGATAATTTAACTCATGAGTTTTCAATTGCCTAACTCATGAGTTTTCAATTGCCTAGAGGCATAAGAAATCACTTTGCTTTCCTACATCAGTACACAACCAAGTCCCTAGTGAGAAGCATCACTATATATTACATAATCTTTACTTAGAGTTGGTTGTGTCAGAATAGGTGCTTATGTCAGCATGACTTTTAACTATTCAAAACTAGCTTGACATTGATTATCCCACTTGAATATGGTTTCCTTTCTAAGCAGTTTAGTCAAAGGAAGTGCTATTTTAGAAAATCCCTAAACAATTCTTCTGTAATAATTAGCTAAACCAAGAAAACTATGAACTTCTGTCACATTTTTCAGTGGTTGCTACTTTAGAATAGTCTCAACTTTACTAGGATCCATACGAATGCCATCAGATAATACCATATGTCATAGGAATGCCACCTCTGTTAACCAAAATTCACATTTTAATAATTTAGCATATAGATGGCTCTCTCTCAGTGTCTGTAGCATAATCTTCAGATGCTTATCATGCTCCTCTCTATTCTTAGAATAAACCAGTATATCATCAATAAAAATAACTACAAACCAATCCAAATAAGGCTTAAAGACTTAATTCATCAAGTCTATAAAAGTTGTCAATGCATTGGTTAAACCAAATGGCATGACTAAAAACTCAAAATGCCCGTATTGGGTTCTAAAAGTTGTCTTCAGAACATCAGCTTCCTTAACTTTCATATGATAATAACTCAATTTAAGATCAATCTTGGAGAAAACACTTGCTTCCTTCAGTTGATCAAACATATCATTAATCCGAGGTAGTGGGTATTTATTTTTGATAGTCATCTTATTTAATTGCCGATAATCAATGCATAATTGCAATGTACTATCCTTTTTTTTCACAAATAGGATTGGTGCACCCAAGAAAAAACACTGCGTCTGATGAACCCTTTATTAAGTAATTTCTGAAGCTATACTTTTAATCCTTTCAATTTCAGAGATGCCATCCCGTAAGGTTATATGGAAATCAGTGTTGTATTATAAATAACATCAATAACAAACTCTACTTTTCTATCTAGTGGTACCCTTGGTAAATCCTATGGGAAGCCATATGGAAGGTATGTCTCTCAAAGCCTTGCCTATTTGTTGAGTATCAACCAAATAAGCAAGATAGACTTCACATTTCTTCCTGATTGATCTTATGACCTTAGCAGCCAAAATCAAATTAGAAGGAAAAAACTGCCTTTCTCCCTAAACAACAACATCACAGTGTCTAAGAATCTTAAAAGTCATAGTCTTCAAATGACAATCCATGACTGCTTGATTTCGTGATAACCAATCCATTTCTAGAATTACATCAAAATCAAGGAATGGAAGTTCAATAAGGTCAGCTGGAAGTTCTATGTCATTAATTCTAATCAAATAATTCTGATACACTTTGTTCACTATCACACTATGACCTAAAGGATTAGTAACTTCTATGTCATATTTAAGTTTATTAGCATGTATAAATGTGTCAAACCAGGATCTAATAAAGCATAAACATCAAGGCCAAATAAGATGAATTTACCAATAACTACATTTGAAGCATCTTGATCCTCCACTGCCTTTATAACATAGGCCATGGCTAGAACATTACCCTGTGTCTAGTGTCTATCAATTGTCTCAGACTCTCTTTGGTGACCTATACTAGGTTGGCCACCTCTACTTGGTTTATAGCCTATTTATGATCCCTATATAAACCTCTAAAGCATCATATTTCTTTATTACTGGATAATCCTTGATCTTGTGCTTCTTGGAACCATATTTTAAAGAAGCTCTAGTCATATACTAATAAACTTTATTACCATGCTTTCTACCATAATATTAATAAGGTGTAGAAACTGCCCATGAAGATGAACTTGCAGGAAAACTAGACCCAACCACTCGAGATCCCTGAGTCTGTGTCTCCACTTAAACACTTTTTTGCTTGTTCTGGCCACCCTGCTACTAATCGCTAGATGATCATTTCCTCTGTTGTTTCTCTCTTCTACTTTGGTTATGTTTAGTTTCATTTTCTATAGCCACTACTACATTGATAAGAGTAGAGAACTCCTTGATTCTCAGTGCCACTAAGTAAATACAGATCTAGGTGTTCAAACCCTGCTCGAACCACTTGCATTTTCTTCCTTAGATGCTACTAGCTCAGGAAAGTATTTGCTCATATGAATAAACTGTCTCTCATATTTTGATACTGACAACTACCTCTATTTCAAGTATAAGAACTCCCTACGTCTTCCCTCTATATACACTTCACTAATATACTTCTTCTTGAACTCCTCATGGAAGAATGCCTAAGTGAGCCTATTAGCTGGAGTTGTTTTCTGTTTTGTATCCTGCCAAGCATAGGGTTGCTCCTGCAATAAAAAACTACACACTCCAGTCTCTCCTGATTCGTGTAGTGAAGAAAATTAAGGACCATCTCTATCCTTTCTATCCAGTATTTCGCTGTTGAAGATTCATCTGAGTCCTTAGCTTTAAAATCTTAAACTCCTAATTTCTCTAGCCTCTTTAGTAGAGACTTTTGAGGTACTAGTTGCTATGGCTGTGGTGGAGGAACTGCACCTATAATTTTTCTAAGAATCTCCCTCATGTTTCTCATAAATCGTGGATCCAAATTATGCTTACCCCATAGAGGGTTCGGCTGTTTGTTCATTCCCCACACTTGCCTGGTTGTGTGAGGATGCAACTTCTTCCTCAGCACCCTAACTAGATCCTAAAACCATCATACACCTATAACCATATAAAAGATCAACTACATCAGAATGCATGTTCACTTATATAGTTCACATAGCTTAGATAGTTGTATTTCACTTTTCCCATAACTCCATGTAACACCCCTGACAATCCTCTTATTGAACTGCAGAAAGTACTAAACAATTCTATAATAATCTAATGTCCAATTAAAAAACAAACTTAAATAACAAACTAATTAAAAAATTTGGCAGAGTTTCCTCTGCAATAATCACTATCCAAAAATTTCAATAATTAACACAACCTACATAAAAACACTTTCAAATTTCATTCAATCGATCCCAACTCCAATAGCTCTAATAAACCCAATATCCATCTCAAATCAACTACATAACATATATACATAAATCTGTAAATAAAAAAAAATATAAAATGACATTCGAATTAATAATCTTTCACTAGATATAGTGATTTCTAACTCAAGTATGTACAAATATTTTGTCCTTATAAATAATTTATACAATCCTCGAATTTAACCAAATAAATAATACAATGCTAACAATCTATAATTCATAACATTTATAAATTCTTCGTTCATTCTATGACTAATTATTGAAACTCTTATTGACCAATGATAACCTCGCTCTAGTCCATCTTACCTGCGTGTCAAGAAAATCTAACATGCTATGCTTATAGCTTAGTGGTACTTATATACACATATTTTGCCATTTAATATTAAAGAAAACAATCACGACTTTAAAGGTATTAAATCTCAATTTAAAGAAAACAAATCAAATAATCAAATTCTTTTTGTAACACCCTTATACCCTATATACGTATAATACATACACCTAGTATATGTAAAATACGCATATAAAGTATAAGAATGTCACAACCCCGTTTAATAAAAATTTTCATGTTCCCAATTAAAAAATTCCAAACATCTTAAAATGTATATTTAAATAGTAAATAAAATATTCTTTATTATTATTGATTTCTAAAATAAGCATTTTATATAAAAATCTCTGAAAAAATTTTGCTAGAGTTTTGTTTGTAATTTGGACATCCCAAAAATTCAACAAAACTCAATCTGCACAAAAACTCACTCCCAATAAATCAAATCAACATTTCATCCCAATTTCTCAAACTACTCCATATTTTCTCAACATATTTATACATATACATATATATAGCAAATACATATATATATATATACATTTCAACATTATAAAATTTGTCCAAAAAGTCTTTATAATATACAATATACTAAAAAATATAACCATAATATACAAAATAATAAAATGTACTATAACATAAAATATATACATGATGGCAACTGGCACTGATCTTGAAGCAGCAAAAAGCAACTCAATCAACCTCAAATCTAGACTCGGCCAGGTCTAGTAGAACTCTCCGAATCTACCGAATCAACTCCTGTCACCTACGCAAGAAATTACAATCTTGTTAAGCTAAAAGCTTGTCGGTACAAACTTTGATAATAATAAAACTTTAATATAATACCAATGCATAATGTTTTTTCCTGTTATATCGCAATGTGGCACTTAATACCACATTAAAACATAATCTTTAATTTTTCTATAATTTACATAAACACATATACAAGCATGGGCCCAAACAAACTAATATATTTTTTAAATTTCAGAGTTATTGTTTTAGTCTATATTGACACCCAGTGTCTAGCCCGAAGGCAAGTGACGCCTAGCGTATAACCCCGAAGGCAAATTATAGTGATGCCCAACATCTAGCCTGAAGGTAAATCATATATCAATGACGGCTAGCGTCTAGCCCCAAAGGCAAATAATGTAACACTCTTATACCCTATATATATATATAAACATACGCCCAATATATATATAATACGCATATAATATATAAGAATGTCATAATCCGGTTTAATAAAAATTTTCACATTCCTAATTAAAAACTCAAACACTTTAAAATTGTTTACTTAAATAGTAAAATAAATATTCTTTATTGATTATTAGTTTTGAAATAAGCATTTTATATAAAGATCTCTGAGAAAAAAAATTCGCCAGAGTTTTGTCTGTAATTTGAACATCTCAAAAATTTAATAATTGCATAACCTGCATAAAAATGCACTCCCAATAAAAAAAATCACCATTTCACCAGTACTTTTCAGTTTCTCCATATTTTCTCAAAATATTTAAGCATATACATACATATATATATATATATATATATCGAAATACACTTATAAAAACCCCACATTACACAATTTATCCAAAATACTCTTTATAATTTGCAAAGTACTCAAAACATAACCATAATATACAAATTAACAAAATGTATTATAATATAAAATATATGCATGATGACAAATGACTCTGATCTCAAAGAAGCAGCAAAATAACTCAGATCAATCTCAAGTCTAGACCTAACCAAATCTAGAAGAACTCTCCAGCTATGCAGAATTAACATTGTCACCTACAAGATAAATTACAATCGCACTAAGCTAAAAGTCTAGCGGTACAAACTTTGATAATAATAAAACTTTAATATAATGCCAATGCATAATGACTTTGTATGTGATGTCACAATGTGACATACAATTTCACCTTTAAAACATAATCTTTCACCTTTTTTGTAATTCACATAAATACATACAAAAGTAGGGGCCCAAACAAACTAATATATTATTCAAATTCTAGAGTTATTATTTTGGTCTATATTGACACCAGGTGTCTAGCCCCGAAGGTAAATCATATATCAGTGATGCCTAGCGTCTAGCCCCGAAGGTAAATCATGTATCAGTGACGCCCAATGTCTAGCCCCAAAGACAAATAATGTATCAGTGATGCCTAGCGTCTAGCCCCGAAGGTAAATAATAAGGATAGCCTCATAGACATGCCACCAAACACAAAACTCTAAAAATTAAATAACATACTAGGCACACAATTAATTCATATTTCCATAATCACTTTTTCTCATCACATTGTCTCATTTTCATTTTTCTCATCACATTGCTTTATTTTCTCTTTTTTTTTTCTCATTTATATCAATGTAAATTCATTATATCTCATCATGTTTTATCATTCTATCATAATGTATGACATTTCACATCAAAATTACATTACCCAAATATTTTGGATTATTTTCACACAATCCATATAAATCATATGTTATTCAATTTAACCATTAATAATGGCTTTTCATAGTGCGCATAATGCATATATAACAATTCACATGTCATAGCACAATGTTTATGAACTTTCAAGCCACCAAGTAGCTTAACACATTTTTCATCCAAATTGTGTTAGGCTAAAAGGAATGCAATTATACCTCATTTATCAAGGATTTATACTTACCTCAATAAGCACTCAAATGCATGCTATAAATCTCCCACAAACCTTCACTTCCAACTTGCCCTTCAAGACTAGGGTTGGGCAATCTACTTCTTCTTAATGCCTATACAAAATTTGATCAAATACAACCATTTAATATCACATTTTAAGGCATTCCCAACATTAAACTCTAATTAAACATCACTCCTACAAATTCCCAAAATTTAGTCTTTCCATACTTTAACTTTGAAAATCCATTTTAATCCATTTATATTTGTGTTTTAAGTTTATTTACACCATTAAAAATATATTATAATATGTTTCAATCAATTAAATTCAATAAACTCACAATCTTTATACAAAACCCTAAAATGCCATAGCCTTCATCAATAAGGGTTCTTCATTCCAACTCATTCCAATTGTTAATCCAAGTTTATTTCCATCACTTATATCATTAAATAACATTATTTAAATATTAAAATCAAACAATCAACTAATACATAGAAAATTTCCTTCCAAAATCCTAAATTCAACACCACCTTATCCAATCTCTAATTAAACTTAACCAAATCCATCATTTGACTTTAAAATACTTGTTTATGCATCAAAACAACACTTTTGAAATCAATTTGCACAATTAAAACATAGGATTTCAAAAGTCCAAATGTTCCGTAACCCTAAATTCTCTCTCTTCAACCAAACTCACTCAAACTTAACCATTTCTTCAATCCAACTTAAGAATCATTAATAACTAATTAAAATAACTTCACACATACCCAATCAAGCAATTAAATCATGCCAAGACAAAAATTCAAAATTCACATAATCAAATCTTCATGGAATTCCAAAGAAATAAGTTGGAAACTTACTATTTGTGAAGAAAATCACTAAAATCTCACTTGAAACTTGTTAAATTCTTCAATTGATGAAGCTTGGAAGATGAAGAAATCTCTCTCTTGAAGCTATGGAGGTTCGGCCCTAGAGAAAGAAGAAGAAGATGAAGAATACTTTTAAATTTCTCTTTCTTTCCACTTTAAATTTGACCATATATATAATATAATTTATTATATTTTAATTAATTAATTATTTATTTATTTAAAAAATCTATAATTTTCCTCTTCTATTCAAAAATAATTTATTTTTAATTTATTTAAATAATTTATATTTTATAAAGTATATTTATAATTATGCCACTTAACTTTTGTCTTTTCTATTAAAGAGTTAACTTTTGTAAATGTTGTATATATTTCACATATATATCATATATACACTTTACTTTTTCACTTAAATTTTTTTTTATTTTTTATTTAAATTATTTAATTAA
This sequence comes from Garcia nutans, assembly GCA_947685225.1. Lineage (NCBI taxonomy): Eukaryota > Viridiplantae > Streptophyta > Magnoliopsida > Malpighiales > Euphorbiaceae > Garcia > Garcia nutans. The sequence continues at coordinate 25,869,014 of CANTUV010000009.1, read as the reverse complement.
TTTTAAATTATTTAATTTAATTTTTAACAATTAGGGATGTTACAAATAATGAGGATAACCTCATAGACATGCTGCCAAACACAAAACTCTGAAAATTGAATAACATACTAGGCACATAAATAATATATATTTTTATAATTAACTTTTCTTATCACATTGCCTCAATTTCTCATTTTTCTCATCACATTGCCTCATTTTTTTTTTTTACTTTTCTCATTCATATCAATTTCAACTTATTTTAATTTATCATATCTTATCTTTTCATTGCAATGTATTTCATTTCACATTAAAACCACATTTTATTCATTTTAACCATTAATAATGACTTTACATAATGCACACAATGCATACATAATAATTTATATGTTATAACACAATGTTCATGAATGTTGATGTTGTCTTCTATCCAAAATATGTTAGGCCAAATTTAATGTAAATACATCTAAATTATCAAAAGTTTGTACTTATCTGAACTAGCACTTAAACCCAAGTAAAAAGCCACCCTCCAACCTTCACTTCCAACTTGCCCTTCAACACTAATGTTGGACAATTTATTTCTTCTTAATGTCTATTCCAAATGTGAACAAATACAATCATTTAAAATCACATTTTAAGGCATTACAAGTATAAAACCCTAATTAAACCTCACTCCATCCAATATCCCTAAATTAAGCATAACCTTACTTTAACTTTGGAATTCCATCTTAATCCATTCAAATTGGTGTTTTAAGTTTATTTATATCATTAAAAACATATTATAACATATTTTTAACCAATCACATTAAATAAACACATACTCTTATACAAAACTCTAAAATGCCATAACCTTCATCAATTAAGGTTCTTCATTCCATCCCATTCCAATTATTAATCCAAGCTTATTTTTATCATTTAAATCATTTCATAACATAATTTAAACATTAAAATCAAACAAACATCTATACTTTGAAAATTCCCTCCCAAAACCCTAAATTCATTACTACCTTATCCAATTTCTAACCAAACTTAATTAAGTCCATCATTTGACTTTAAAATCCTTGTTTTTGCATCAAAACAACACATTTGAAAACCATTTGCACAATTAAAACACATGATTTCAAAAGTCCAAAATTTACATAACCTTAAATTATCTTCTTCCTCCAAACTTGCTCTTTTCTTCCATCCAACTTGAAAATCATTAATAACTAATCAAAATAGCTTCATACATACACATTCAAGCAATTAAATCATACTAATACAGAATTTCAAAATCCACATATTTGCAATTTCTCATAAAAAGCTTAGAAATGTGGTAAGAAAGCTTACTAATAGATGAAGAACTTCCAAAAACTCCACTTAAATCCTTAAAATCTCTTCAATTATGGATGCTTGGAGGAAGAAAAAACTTGGCTTGGTCTCACATGGAGGTTCGGTCTCCTCCTGAAGAAGAAGAAGATGAAGATTAATTAAAATTTTCTCTTTCTTTTCACTTTAAAAATAAGACTGTATATATAATATATTTTAATATTTTAATAATTAATTAATTATTTATTTATTTAAAAAATCATATTTTACCTCTTCCACTCATAATTAATTTATTTTTAAATTATTTAAATAATTTTGATTTTACAAATTATAATTATAATTTTGTCAATTGATTTTTGACTTTCTTTTTTAAAATGTTGATTTTTGTATATATTGTATATATTTCACATATATATCACATATACACTTTACTTTTTCACTTCTAATCCTTCAATTTTTCATTTAAATTATTTATTTAATATACTTAATTTAATTTTAATTTATTTTATTTAATTTTTAAAAATTTCATATATTACACTTTCAAACAAACTTACTTTAGTGTTACAAAGTTTCAAATTCAATTATGATATTAATATATATATATATATATCTATATAATCTCACTACAATTGTTTACTAAAACAACTCTGTTTTTCGGTACAATTATATTTTCTCATTTTAAGTTCAATTTAATTAAATAAAATACAATTATGTTGCGTTTATTTATACAATTTAGAGATTATTCATGCTACAGTTGTAACGTTTACATTTTCTATTTACACTTTATATTTTTCTCTTGCAATTTATATTAATAAGTTTTAAATTCAACTTTATTAAAAAATAATATATAACTATATAACATTTGTCAATAAATTATTATATTTATAAACATTGCATTTACACTTATAATTCATATTTACTACACAAAATATTTTATACATCTTTTAATAATGTTCATCATACATTCCTCTTATTTTCAATAGATTTTCACTTATCAATTTAACATTTTTGACACTTCATTCAAATAACATTTGAACACATTGTACACTTTTATTCAATTTAACACTTTCATAGTGTTCAATTCAATAATATTCAAGAATGGCATAAAGTGCCCACTAATACTATAGACGACCACCATTTGGTTAGCCATTCATTCTCATATTTAGGTTTAGCACAAGTGCAATAGAGCAAATCAATCATAAATTTAATTTCAATCAATTTCACAATTATAATCCATTTTGTAATTTTAACATTTGCTTTTGCTTAATACGTTTCTCTCTTATTAACTTTTGATCTTTTACACTTTAACAAAATAATACAATATACTCTTTTTTTTAAATAATTCTAAATATATTCATTAAATCATTTTTAAATCTCCACGAAATTACTTTAGGTATATTACAAATATATAATATTTGCATCCCATCCTTTTCTAAGTTGTTCACTCATTCATATTACACTATAAATTTCTAACATTTATCTACTTCCTTTATACAATTAACTCAATCTTTAAATTGTATTTTCCTTCAATACCACTAATAATTCAATAATCTAAGATTTTGGTCTTCATTAAATTTCCTTTAGAAATAATCACTTCTTTCTCTCTAACACATAACAATCAATATAATTTAGCTTATCAAACCCTTCCTAGCATAATTTACAAATTATTTTAAAACATCCATTAGTGTTGCTATCGGGTAAGCAGTTTGTATATCAACACACTGCTCTCAAAAGTTAGGTTCTATCACTTAATTAAACCTTCACTTCTCCTCTTGTTTTCTTTATCTTCTACTATACACTCATTTTGAATTTCCAAAGACATATTTCAATACTTGCCTCATATTTTTCTCACTCCCTAAGCATCATCATCTATTGGATTGATCCCACTTCAATCTTTAAACAATCTACCATCAATTACAAATACTTTCAAGATTTAATTAACAATTAATTACTAACTTCACTCACTTTTATCAAATAGATAATTTTAGCTTTCCAAGAACATAATAAAATTCAAGCCTAACCTACGATAAACAAATCAATCAAGTATAATCCAATATATTGACATTAAATTATATTAAGTTAAATACTAGATTTTCTTACTCAAGTTAAATTTTCCACTTCAATCCTCATTCAATAGCACTTTCATTTCTCCTTTCTTACATCCACTTGCCTATGTATAACTTAATCATACAATTCTATAAATACTATTATATTTAACATTAAATATAACTCACTTAAACAAAAGCTATCCATTTATGTAAGAGCCATTTAGTTCCATTTATATATATATATATATATATATTCTAACCATAATCGTAACTTGTTCTATAACCCTAAATCAATATTTGAATGGATCTTTAATTAATTTAAACATAATTTCGTTTGAAAAACAATACATTACAACAATAATTTTTCTATCAAAGAGATAAAGTTCTATACTAGTATTCTTCACATAATTCTAGTTGTATACTCTTTTTTCAAAACAATAAAATATAATATACTCTTTTTTTTCAAATAATTCTAAATATATTCCTTAAATCATTTTTAAATCACCACGAAATTACTTTAGGTATATTACAAATATATAATATTTGCATCCCATCCTTTTCTTAGTTGTTCACTCATTCATATTACACTATAAATTTCTAACATTTATCTACTTCCTTTATACAATTAACTCAATCTTTAAATTGTATTTTTCTTCAATACCACTAATAATTCAATAATCTAAGATTTTGGTCTTCATTAAATTTCCTTTAGAAATAATCACTTCTTTCTCTCTAACTAATAACAATCAATATAATTTAGCTTATCAAACCCTTCCTAGCATAATTTACAAATTATTTTAAAACATCCATTAGTGTTGCTATCGGGTAAGCAGTTTATATATCAACACATTACTCTCAAAAGTTAGCTTCCAACACTTAATTAAACCTTCACTTCTCCTCTTGTTTTCTTTATCTTCTACTATACACTCATTTTGAATTTCAAAAGACATATTTCAATACTTGCCTCATATTTTTCTCACTCCCTAAGCATCATCATCTATTGGATTGATCCCACTTCAATCTTTAAACAATCTACCATCAATTACATATACTTTCAAGATTTAATTAACAATTCATTACTAACTTCACTCACTTTTTATCAAATAGATAATTTTAGCTTTCCAAGAACATAATAAAATTCAAGCCTAACCTACGATAAACAAATCAATCAAGTATAATCCAATATACTGACATTAAATTATATTAAGTTAAATACTAGATTTTCTTACTCAAGTTAAATTTTCCACTTCAATCCTCATTCAATAGCACTTTCATTTCTCCTTTCTTACATCCACTTGCCTATGTATAACTTAATCATACAATTCTATAAATACTATTATATTTAACTTTAAATATAACTCACTTAAACAAAAGCTATCCATTTATGTAAGAGCCATTTAGTTCCATTTATACATATATACATATATATATATATTCTAACCATAATCGTAACTTGTTCTATAACCCAAAATCAATATTTGAATGGATCTTTAATAAATTTTAACATAATTTCATTTGAAAAACAATACATTACAACAATAATTTTTCTATCAAAGAGAAAGTTCTATACAAGTATTCTTCACATAATTCTAATTGTATACTCTTTTTTCAAAACAATACAATACAATATACTCTTTTTTTTCAAATAATTCTAAATATATTCCTTAAATCATTTTTAAATCTCCACGAAATTACTTTAGTTATATTACAAATATATAATATTTGCATCCCATCCTTTTCTAAGTTGTTCACTCATTCATATTACACTATAAATTTCTAACATTTATCTACTTCCTTTATACAATTAACTCAATCTTTAAATTGTATTTTCCTTCAATACCACTAATAATTCAATAATCTATGATTTTGGTCTTCATTAAATTTCCTTTAGAAATAATCACTTCTTTCTCTCTAACTAATAACTATCAATATAATTTAGCTTATCAAACCCTTCCTAGCATAATTTACAAATTATTTTAAAACATCCATTAGTGTTGCTATCGGGTAAGCAGTTTGTATATCAACACACTACTCTCAAAAGTTAGGTTCCATCACTTAATTAAACCTTCACTTCTCCTCTTGTTTTCTTTATCTTCTACTATACACTCATTTTGAATTTCCAAAGACATATTTCAATACTTGCCTCATATTTTTCTCACTCCCTAAGCATCATCATCTATTGGATTGATCCCACTTCAATCTTTAAACAATCTACCATCAATTACAAATACTTTCAAGATTTAATTAACAATTCATTACTAACTTCACTCACTTTTATCAAATAGATAATTTTAGCTTTCCAAGAACATAATAAAATTCAAGCCTAACCTACGATAAACAAATCAATCAAGTATAATCCAATATACTGACATTAAATTATATTAAGTTAAATACTAGATTTTCTTACTCAAGTTAAATTTTCCACTTCAATCCTCATTCAATAGCACTTTCATTTCTCCTTTCTTACATCCACTTGCCTATCTATAACTTAATCATACAATTCTATAAATACTATTATATTTAACTTTAAATATAACTCACTTAAACAAAAGCTATCCATTTATGTAAGAGCCATTTAGTTCCATTTATATATATATATATATTCTAACCATAACCGTAACTTGTTCTATAACCCTAAATCAATATTTGAATGGATCTTTAATTAATTTAAACATAATTTCATTTGAAAAACAATACATTACAACAATAGTTTTTCTATCAAAGAGATAAAGTTCTATACTAGTATTCTTCACATAATTCTAATTGTATACTCTTTTTTCAAAACAATACAATATAATATACTCTTTTTTTTTCAAATAATTCTAAATATATTCCTTAAATCATTTTTAAATCTCCACAAAATTACTTTAGGAATATTACAAATATATAATATTTGCATCCCATCCTTTTCTAAGTTGTTCACTCATTCATATTACACTATAAATTTCTAACATTTATCTACTTCCTTTATACAATTAACTCAATCTTTAAATTTTATTTTCCTTCAATACCACTAATAATTCAATAATCTAAGATTTTGGTCTTCATTAAATTTCCTTTAGAAATAATCACTTCTTTCTCTCTAACTCATAACAATCAATATAATTTAGCTTATCAAACCCTTCCTAGCATAATTTACAAATTATTTTAAAACATCCATTAGTGTTGCTATCGGGTAAGCAGTTTGTATATCAACACACTACTCTCAAAAGTTAGATTCCATCACTTAATTAAACCTTCACTTCTCCTCTTGTTTTCTTTATCTTCTACTATACACTCATTTTGAATTTCCAAAGACATATTTCAATACTTGCCTCATATTTTTCTCACTCCCTAAGCATCATCATCTATTGGATTGATCCCACTTCAATCTTTAAACAATCTACCATCAATTACATATACTTTCAAGATTTAATTAACAATTCATTACTAACTTCACTCACTTTTTATCAAATAGATAATTTTAGCTTTCCAAGAACATAATAAAATTCAAGCCTAACCTACGATAAACAAATCAATCAAGTATAATCCAATATACTGACATTAAATTATATTAAGTTAAATACTAGATTTTCTTACTCAAGTTAAATTTTCCACTTCAATCCTCATTCAATAGCACTTTCATTTCTCCTTTCTTACATCCACTTGCCTATGTATAACTTAATCATACAATTCTATAAATACTATTATATTTAACTTTAAATATAACTCACTTAAACAAAAGCTATCCATTTATGTAAGAGCCATTTAGTTCCATTTATAAATATAAATATATATATATATATATTCTAACCATAATCGTAACTTGTTCTATAACCCAAAATCAATATTTGAATGGATCTTTAATTAATTTAAACATAATTTCATTTGAAAAACAATACATTACAACAATAATTTTTCTATCAAAGAGAAAGTTCTATACTAGTATTCTTCACATAATTCTAATTGTATACTCTTTTTTCAAAACAATACAATACAATATACTCTTTTTTTTTCAAATAATTCTAAATATATTCCTTAAATCATTTTTAAATCTCCACGAAATTACTTTAGTTATATTACAAATATATAATATTTGCATCCCATCCTTTTCTAAGTTGTTCACTCATTCATATTACACTATAAATTTCTAACATTTATCTACTTCCTTTATACAATTAACTCAATCTTTAAATTGTATTTTCATTCAATACCACTAATAATTCAATAATCTAAGATTTTGGTCTTCATTAAATTTCCTTTAGAAATAATCACTTCTTTCTCTCTAACTAATAACAATCAATATAATTTAGCTTATCAAACCCTTCCTAGCATAATTTACAAATTATTTTAAAACATCCATTAGTGTTGCTATCGGGTAAGCAGTTTGTATATCAACACACTACTCTCAAAAGTTAGGTTCCATCACTTAATTAAACCTTCACTTCTCCTCTTGTTTTCTTTATCTTCTACTATACACTCATTTTGAATTTCCAAAGACATATTTCAATACTTGCCTCATATTTTTCTCACTCCCTAAGCATCATCATCTATTGGATTGATCCCACTTCAATCTTTAAACAATCTACCATCAAGTACAAATACTTTCAAGATTTAATTAACAATTCATTACTAACTTCACTCACTTTTATGAAATAGATAATTTTAGCTTTCCAAGAACATAATAAAATTCAAGCCTAACCTACGATAAACAAATCAATCAAGTATAATCCAATATACTGACATTAAATTATATTAAGTTAAATACTAGATTTTCTTACTCAAGTTAAATTTTCCACTTCAATCCTCATTCAATAGCACTTTCATTTCTCCTTTCTTACATCCACTTGCCTATGTATAACTTAATCATACAATTCTATAAATACTATTTTATTTAACTTTAAATATAACTCACTTAAACAAAAGCTATCCATTTATGTAAGAGCCATTTAGTTCCATTTATATATATATATATATTCTAACCATAACCGTAACTTGTTCTATAACCCAAAATCAATATTTGAATGGATCTTTAATTAATTTAAACATAATTTCATTTGAAAAACAATACATTACAACAATAATTTTTCTATCAAAGAGATAAAGTTCTATACTAGTATTCTTCACATAATTCTAATTGTATACTCTTTTTTCAAAACAATACAATATAATATACTCTTTTTTTTCAAATAATTCTAAATATATTCCTTAAATCATTTTTAAATCTCCACAAAATTACTTTAGGAATATTACAAATATATAATATTTGCATCCCATCCTTTTCTAAGTTGTTCACTCATTCATATTACACTATAAATTTCTAACATTTATCTACTTCCTTTATACAATTAACTCAATCTTTAAATTTTATTTTCCTTCAATACCACTAATAATTCAATAATCTAAGATTTTGGTCTTCATTAAATTTCCTTTAGAAATAATCACTTCTTTCTCTCTAACACATAACAATCAATATAATTTAGCTTATCAAACCCTTCCTAGCATAATTTACAAATTATTTTAAAACATCCATCAGTGTTGCTATCGGGTAAGCAGTTTGTATATCAACACACTACTCTCAAAAGTTAGATTCCATCACTTAATTAAACCTTCACTTCTCCCCTTGTTTTCTTTATCTTCTACTATACACTCATTTTGAATTTCCAAAGACATATTTCAATACTTGCCTCATATTTTTCTCACTCCCTAAGCATCATCATCTATTGGATTGATCCCACTTCAATCTTTAAACAATCTACCATCAATTACATATACTTTCAAGATTTAATTAACAATTCATTACTAACTTCACTTACTTTTATGAAATAGATAATTTTAGCTTTCCAAGAACATAATAAAATTCAAGCCTAACCTACGATAAACAAATCAATCAAGTATAATCCAATATACTGACATTAAATTATATTAAGTTAAATACTATATTTTCTTACTCAAGTTAAATTTTCCACTTCAATCCTCATTCAATAGCACTTTCATTTCTCCTTTCTTACATCCACTTGCCTATGTATAACTTAATCATACAATTCTATAAATACTATTATATTTAACTTTAAATATAACTCACTTAAACAAAAGCTATCCATTTATGTAAGAGCCATTTAGTTCCATTTATATATATATAAATATATATATATTCTAACCATAATCGTAACTTGTTCTATAACCCAAAATCAATATTTGAATGGATCTTTAATTAATTTAAACATAATTTCATTTGAAAAACAATACATTACAACAATAATTTTTCTATCTAAGAGAAAGTTCTATACTAGTATCCTTCACATAATTCTAATTGTATACTCTTTTTTCAAAACAATACAATACAATATACTCTTTTTTTTCAAATAATTCTAAATATATTCCTTAAATCATTTTTAAATCTCCACGAAATTACTTTAGTTATATTACAAATATATAATATTTGCATCCCATCCTTTTCTAAGTTGTTCACTCATTCATATTACACTATAAATTTCTAACATTTATCTACTTCCTTTATACAATTAACTCAATCTTTAAATTGTATTTTCCTTCAATAGCACTAATAATTCAATAATCTAAGATTTTGGTCTTCATTAAATTTCCTTTAGAAATAATCACTTCTTTCTCTCTAACTAATAACAATCAATATAATTTAGCTTATCAAACCCTTCCTAGCATAATTTTCAAATTATTTTAAAACATCCATTAGTGTAGCTATCGGGTATGCAGTTTGTATATCAAAACACTACTCTCAAAAGTTAGGTTCCATCACTTAATTAAACTTTCACTTCTCCTCTTGTTTTCTTTATCTTCTACTATACACTCATTTTGAATTTCCAAAGACATATTTCAATACTTGCCTCATATTTTTCTCACTCCCTAAGCATCATCATCTATTGGATTGATCCCACTTCAATCTTTAAACAATCTACCATCAATTACAAATAATTTCAAGATTTAATTAACAATTCATTACTAACTTCACTCACTTTTATCAAATAGATAATTTTAGCTTTCCAAGAACATAATAAAATTCAAGCCTAACCTACGATAAACAAATCAATCAAGTATAATCCAATATACTGACATTAAATTATATTAAGTTAAATACTAGATTTTCTTACTCAAGTTAAATTTTCCACTTCAATCCTCATTCAATAGCACTTTCATTTCTCCTTTCTTACATCCACTTGCCTATGTATAACTTAATCATACAATTCTATAAATACTATTATATTTAACTTTAAATATAACTCACTTAAACAAAAGCTATCCATTTATGTAAGAGCCATTTAGTTCCATTTATATATATATATATATATTCTAACCATAACCGTAACTTGTTCTATAACCCTAAATCAATATTTGAATGGATCTTCAATTAATTTAAACATAATTTCATTTGAAAAACAATACATTACAACAATAATTTTTCTATCAAAGAGATAAATTTCTATACTAGTATTCTTCACATAATTCAAATTGTATACTCTTTTTTCAAAACAATACAATATAATATACTCTTTTTTTTCAAATAATTCTAAATATATTCCTTAAATCATTTTTAAATCTCCACAAAATTACTTTAGGAATATTACAAATATATAATATTTGCATCCCATCCTTTTCTAAGTTGTTCACTCATTCATATTACACTATAAATTTCTAACATTTATCTACTTCCTTTATACAATTAACTCAATCTTTAAATTTTATTTTCCTTCAATACCACTAATAATTCAATAATCTAAGATTTTGGTCTTCATTAAATTTCCTTTAGAAATAATCACTTCTTTCTCTCTAACTCATAACAATCAATATAATTTAGCTTATCAAACCCTTCCTAGCATAATTTACAAATTATTTTAAAACATCCATTAGTGTTGCTATCGGGTAAGCAGTTTGTATATCAACACACTACTCTCAAAAGTTAGATTCCATCACTTAATTAAACCTTCACTTCTCCTCTTGTTTTCTTTATCTTCTACTATACACTCATTTTGAATTTCCAAAGACATATTTCAATACTTGCCTCATATTTTTCTCACTCCCTAAGCATCATCATCTATTGGATTGATCCCACTTCAATCTTTAAACAATCTACCATCAATTACATATACTTTCAAGATTTAATTAACAATTCATTACTAACTTCACTCACTTTTTATCAAATAGATAATTTTAGCTTTCCAAGAACATAATAAAATTCAAGCCTAACCTACGATAAACAAATCAATCAAGTATAATCCAATATACTGACATTAAATTATATTAAGTTAAATACTAGATTTTCTTACTCAAGTTAAATTTTCCACTTCAATCCTCATTCAATAGCACTTTCATTTATCCTTTCTTACATCCACTTGCCTATCTATAACTTAATCATACAATTCTATAAATACTATTATATTTAACTTTAAATATAACTCACTTAAACAAAAGCTATCCATTTATGTAAGAGCCATTTAGTTCCATTTATATATATATATATATTCTAACCATAACCGTAACTTGTTCTATAACCCTAAATCAATATTTGAATGGATCTTTAATTAATTTAAACATAATTTCATTTGAAAAACAATACATTACAACAATAGTTTTTCTATCAAAGAGATAAAGTTCTATACTAGTATTCTTCACATAATTCTAATTGTATACTCTTTTTTCAAAACAATACAATATAATATACTCTTTTTTTTCAAATAATTCTAAATATATTCCTTAAATCATTTTTAAATCTCCACAAAATTACTTTAGGAATATTACAAATATATAATATTTGCATCCCATCCTTTTCTAAGTTGTTCACTCATTCATATTACACTATAAATTTCTAACATTTATCTACTTCCTTTATACAATTAACTCAATCTTTAAATTTTATTTTCCTTCAATACCACTAATAATTCAATAATCTAAGATTTTGGTCTTCATTAAATTTCCTTTAGAAATAATCACTTCTTTCTCTCTAACTCATAACAATCAATATAATTTAGCTTATCAAACCCTTCCTAGCATAATTTACAAATTATTTTAAAACATCCATTAGTGTTGCTATCGGGTAAGCAGTTTGTATATCAACACACTACTCTCAAAAGTTAGATTCCATCACTTAATTAAACCTTCACTTCTCCTCTTGTTTTCTTTATCTTCTACTATACACTCATTTTGAATTTCCAAAGACATATTTCAATACTTGCCTCATATTTTTCTCACTCCCTAAGCATCATCATCTATTGGATTGATCCCACTTCAATCTTTAAACAATCTACCATCAATTACATATACTTTCAAGATTTAATTAACAATTCATTACTAACTTCACTCACTTTTTATCAAATAGATAATTTTAGCTTTCCAAGAACATAATAAAATTCAAGCCTAACCTACGATAAACAAATCAATCAAGTATAATCCAATATACTGACATTAAATTATATTAAGTTAAATACTAGATTTTCTTACTCAAGTTAAATTTTCCACTTCAATCCTCATTCAATAGCACTTTCATTTCTCCTTTCTTACATCCACTTGCCTATGTATAACTTAATCATACAATTCTATAAATACTATTATATTTAACTTTAAATATAACTCACTTAAACAAAAGCTATCCATTTATGTAAGAGCCATTTAGTTCCATTTATAAATATAAATATATATATATATATATATTCTAACCATAATCGTAACTTGTTCTATAACCCAAAATCAATATTTGAATGGATCTTTAATTAATTTAAACATAATTTCATTTGAAAAACAATACATTACAACAATAATTTTTCTATCTAAGAGAAAGTTCTATACTAGTATCCTTCACATAATTCTAATTGTATACTCTTTTTTCAAAACAATACAATACAATATACTCTTTTTTTTCAAATAATTCTAAATATATTCCTTAAATCATTTTTAAATCTCCACGAAATTACTTTAGTTATATTACAAATATATAATATTTGCATCCCATCCTTTTCTAAGTTGTTCACTCATTCATATTACACTATAAATTTCTAACATTTATCTACTTCCTTTATACAATTAACTCAATCTTTAAATTGTATTTTCCTTCAATACCACTAATAATTCAATAATCTAAGATTTTGGTCTTCATTAAATTTCCTTTAGAAATAATCACTTCTTTCTCTCTAACTAATAACAATCAATATAATTTAGCTTATCAAACCCTTCCTAGCATAATTTGCAAATTATTTTAAAACATCCATTAGTGTAGCTATCGGGTAAGCAGTTTGTATATCAAAACACTACTCTCAAAAGTTAGGTTCCATCACTTAATTAAACTTTCACTTCTCCTCTTGTTTCCTTTATCTTCTACTATACACTCATTTTGAATTTCCAAAGACATATTTCAATACTTGCCTCATATTTTTCTCACTCCCTAAGCATCATCATCTATTGGATTGATCCCACTTCAATCTTTAAACAATCTACCATCAATTACAAATAATTTCAAGATTTAATTAACAATTCATTACTAACTTCACTCACTTTTATCAAATAGATAATTTTAGCTTTCCAAGAACATAATAAAATTCAAGCCTAACCTACGATAAACAAATCAATCAAGTATAATCCAATATACTAACATTAAATTATATTAAGTTAAATACTAGATTTTCTTACTCAAGTTAAATTTTCCACTTCAATCCTCATTCAATAGCACTTTCATTTCTCCTTTCTTACATCCACTTGCCTATGTATAACTTAATCATACAATTCTATAAATACTATTATATTTAACTTTAAATATAACTCACTTAAACAAAAGCTATCCATTTATGTAAGAGCCATTTAGTTCCATTTATATATATATATATATTCTAACCATAACCGTAACTTGTTCTATAACCCTAAATCAATATTTGAATGGATCTTCAATTAATTTAAACATAATTTCATTTGAAAAACAATACATTACAACAATAATTTTTCTATCAAAGAGATAAATTTCTATACTAGTATTCTTCACATAATTCAAATTGTATACTCTTTTTTCAAAACAATACAATATAATATACTCTTTTTTTTCAAATAATTCTAAATATATTCCTTAAATCATTTTTAAATCTCCACGAAATTACTTTAGGAATATTACTAATATATAATATTTGCATCCCATCCTTTTCTAAGTTGTTCACTCATTCATATTACACTATAAATTTCTAACATTTATCTACTTCCTTTATACAATTAACTCAATCTTTAAATTTTATTTTCCTTCAATACCACTAATAATTCAATAATCTAAGATTTTGGTCTTCATTAAATTTCCTTTAGAAATAATCACTTCTTTCTCTCTAACTCATAACAATCAATATAATTTAGCTTATCAAACCCTTCCTAGCATAATTTACAAATTATTTTAAAACATCCATTAGTGTTTCTATCGGGTAAGCAGTTTGTATATCAACACACTACTCTCAAAAGTTAGATTACATCACTTAATTAAACCTTCACTTCTCCTCTTGTTTTCTTTATCTTCTACTATACATTCATTTTGAATTTCCAAAGACATATTTCAATACTTGCCTCATATTTTTCTCACTCCCTAAGCATTATCATCTATTGAATTGATCCCACTTCAATCTTTAAACAATCTACCATCAATTACAAATACTTTCAAGATTTAATTAACAATTCATTACTAACTTCACTCACTTTTATCAAATAGATAATTTTAGCTTTCCAAGAACATAATAAAATTCAAGCCTAACCTACGATAAACAAATCAATCAAGTATAATCCAATATACTGACATTAAATTATATTAAGTTAAATACTAGATTTTCTTACTCAAGTTGAATTTTCCATTTCAATCCTCATTCAATAGCACTTTCATTTCTCCTTTCTTACATCCACTTGCCTATGTATAACTTAATCATACAATTCTATAAATACTATTATATTTAACTTTAAATATAACTCACTTAAACAAAAGCTATCCATTTATGTAAGAGCCATTTAGTTCCATTTATATATATATATATTCTAACCATAACCGTAACTTGTTCTATAACCCTAAATCAATATTTGAATGGATCTTTAATTAATTTAAACATAATTTCATTTGAAAAACAATACATTACAACAATAATTTTTCTATCAAAGAGATAAAGTTCTATACTAGTATTCTTCACAAATTATTCAAAATACAATTTCTTCCATAATAATTCTATTTAATAAAATCAAATGTTTGCATATTCGTTTAAAATTCAAACAAAACTCAAATAATAGCAAAAGTATGTGATATACAAACATTAACCTCATTAAATTATTTTTTTCCATCACTTTTCTATCTAATCCCTTAATTTAATGATGATTTTCTTCGGTAATCACATGCAAATCAACTATTTCTCATTAAAACCCTAAACTATTTCAAGAAATTCCATAATTTTTAAGTTAAAAAAAGAAGAAGAAGAATAAAAATAAAGAAGATGGAGTTGATGAAGATGGTGGCTACGGGTATGGGATAAAGAAGAAGAAAATGAAAGTCAATTTTGGCTTTTTATAATATCTAAGGGTTTACATTCCATACAATGCTTATAATATCTCTTAATCTAAATTTTAATTCTAAAAAATCATAAAAATATTTGCTTTAGTTATTTTAAAGCCTCATTACCTATATTTTATATCTCAATTATAGTAGAATTTAATTTTAGGGCTATAGGGGAATTTTCATAATTTTATCACTTAAAAATTCTTTTCCAGAAATATTGATTAAATCCGTACTTGAATTTAATTTTCTACCTTTTAGAGATTAATAAACCTTATTTCTACTAATTCTAAATATTCAAACCACACATAATATCATATTCAATCCGATATATACCTATATATGCACTTAATATAAAAAATCAGTATTTAAAATTTTCGGATGTTACACTCTAAGAGACAAAAGTACCTAAATTGATGTCTGATACCACCAAATGTAACACCTCCCTACAATTCTATCAGAGAACTATTAGAAAATGCTACCCAATACTAAACAATATGATATCCAATTTTAATTAAACTTTAAAAACAAATCAACTCAAAATTTTAGTAGAGTTTTCTCTGTAATATTCATAGCAAAATTTTCTTCAACCTAACACCAACTGTAGAAAAACACTCTATCTTCCTTTTAAGATTAATTAATCTCAACTTCAACTACACCATTTGTAACACCCCTATACCCAATATACGTATACCACATACACCCACAATATATGATATATGTATACCGGATGCAAGAATGTCACAATCCATTTAAAACAAACCAATCTTTAAACTTCAACATAAAATCATCATAAGTCAATCTGAGTAAACTTAAAACATTTAACTTATATTATAGAAAGTAATAAATGAAACATCCCTTGTTATAATACATTTACATATATCTTCATTACCTTAAAAGTTTATCCAAAACATTTGTTTAATAAGCAGCGGAAAATGTAGCGGAATATACATATATATACACATCAAAATCAATATATATATGTAAATACAAAAATCTAAAATATATACATGCTGGCAGTTCATCTCTAATCTTGATGTCCACTGACAACTCTGATCTCAAAGTCTCAAGCTTAGACTCAACTCGGTCTAGACGAGCTTTACAGCAATTCCAGATCTACCCTGTCACCTGCGCGATGAACCATAATCGCGCTAAGTAAAAAGCTTAGTGGTACAAACTTTGATTCAATATAGATCAATGTTATGCTAATGCACAACACATTTGAATATGATAACTCATTACATTATATCTCAATATATTAATCATTTGCATCACATTTCATAATTCACATTAAAGCAAAGACAAGCATGGGCCCAAAAAGGATATAATATGCTATTCAAATTTCAGAGTTACTGCTTGGTCATATTGACACCTTGTGTCTAGCCCCGTAGGTAATATATATCCATGGATAATCCAACTAGATCTGAGATTACGATCCGGTCTTTTCACTCAGTCTAGCTTCAAGGATTTATTTTTGAGGCTTATAACCCGGTCGTTTCACTCTAAAAATATCACATTATTAGCTGGGCCCAGCTTACGACCCTGTCTTTTCACCTGCCCAGCAATTCATAGGCATGCTGCCAAACCCAGAACTCTGAAAATTAAATAACATACTAGGCACACAATTTATTCATTTATCTCATTACCAAATACTTTCATGATTCCATTCTCATTTTCTCATGATCAAATTAGGCACATTGCCTTAATATATCATCATTTTCTCACCTTTCTCATTCTTCGCATTTGTATCAATATCAATTTGTTACATTATGATTTCACATATCTTATCATTTACAACACATTACTCAATTGCTTTGATACATCATCATAATTCACATTATGCATATCATAGCATATAACTCATTCATCGACAATATATCAAGTAACTTAACACATTTCTCAACTAAATGTGTTAAGTTCCAATGTCATGTAAATGTATGCAATCATTCAAAGTTCGTACTTACCTCTAAATGCAACAACACCACTCTATCAACCTCCTCTTCCAAGATATCCCTCAATCCTTGGCTTGGGTAACTCAATTCTCTTCAAAACCTAATTCAAAGGTGATTATACACACTCACTTAGTGATACATATAAGAAAATAAGGAAGAGAACTATCTAGGGAAAACTCTATACATGACACGCTCAACAACACGAGCGTGTCCCTGATCATGCCCTAAACCCACAACATAGAAGCTTTGACACGCTCAGTGACATGGGCGTGTCACTGCACGTGTCAATTCTCCTCCAACACAGAAGCTATGACACGCTCAGTGACATGGGTGTGTCACTGGACATGTCAATCCTCCAACAACACAGTAGATATGACACACTCAGTGACATGGGCGTGTCACTGGACGTGTCAATTCTCCTCCAACATAGAAGCTATGACACGCTTAATAACATGGGTGTGTCACTGGACGTGTCAATCCTCCAATAACACAGTAGCTATGACATGCTCAGTGACATGGGTGTGTCATTGGACTTGTCAATTCTCCTCCAACATAGAAGCTATGACACGCTCAGTGACATGGGCATGTCACTGCATGTGTCACCCATACTAAAAACAGAACCAATGATATGCCCAAAGACATGACCGTGTTAATGGGAGCGTTAGGCCAAAAACCTGAAATCAACATAAAAATATCACATCCAACTATTATCTTTCTTTTACCCTTTTCCACTCCAAACAAACTTAACCAAAACCATCAATATACCACAATATACTTGCATAAACATCAAAACAACTCAATTACATGCATCAAAACACAATCACAACCATATTACACAACTCAAAACTTACACAATCCACAACTCTTGTCTCTTTCACCAAACTTAACCCTTTCTCTTCAATTCAATCCCAAAAATCAAAGTTAACAAATCAAAACAACCTCAAACATACCAAAATCAACCATACACACAACTACACCAACCATCCACCAAACTCATAAACACAAACTCAAAAGAAAACAAAGAAACAAGTTGGAAACTTACCAAAAGTGAAGAAAATCCTTAAAACTCCAACTTGATCACTTGAAATCCTTCAATTTCTTGAGTTAGGAAGAACAAAATCTCTCCATTGATGAAGATGGTGGTAGCCGGCCCAAAGAAGAAAGAAGAAGATGAAGATGCAAAGTCAAACCACACTCACCAAGCACTTCTCTTTTAACCAACACCTTTCCCTAAATCACTCTCCACCAAGCATTTAATTAATATTATATTAATCCCAATTATGTCATCTTCCACTATCTTTAATTTAATTACTATTTAATAAAAATATCTCTTGACCATATTAAGACCTTAATTTGTATATATTGTATATATATCTTCATATACATAACATATACACATCTTCATATTATCTTTTCACTTAATTAATTATACACTTAAAATCATTTAATTCAATTTCAACAATTAATTTTTCCAAAAATTTTAGGGTATCATTTGGGATATTACAATTCTCCCTCTCTACAAAAATAATTTCATACTCGAAATTACTTGTTCTCAAGTCTGAAATAACTGGGGATACTAATCTCGCATCACTTGCTCACTCTCCCAAGTTGCCTCTTCCTTAGCAAGATTCTTCCAAAGAACCTTCACAAAGTGCACTTTCTTATTTCTCAACTCTTTCACTTTATGTGCCAAAATAGCCACCGGTTCTTCTTCAAAATTTAGATCCAAATTCACCTCAATAGATTCCATTGACAAAATATGAGATGGGTCTGACCTGTACCTTCGTAGCATAGAAACATGGAAGACATTGTGAATTTGATCAAACTCAGGAGGTAAAGCTAGTCTATAGGCCATTGGTCCAACTCTTTCTTGTACCTCATAAGGTCCAATTCAAAATTTTCTTCCAAGGAGACACTTTCAAAAATATTTTATATCCAATACTGAACTCTATGTCTCTCCTCTTCAAATCTGAGTAAGATTTCTGTCGATCTGAAGCTGCTTTCAAATGATCACAAATTATCTTCACTTTCTCTTCCGTATCTTTTATCAAATCGAGGCCAACCAACTTACCTTCTCCAACCTCATCCCAGCATAAAGGCGTCTTGCATCTTCTACCATACAATGCCTCATAGGGTGCCATTCTAGTACTGGATTGATGACTGTTATTATAAGCAAATTCCATCAATGGCAAGAATCTATCCCAAATCCCAGAGAAATCAATGATACAGCTTCTCAACATGTGCTCCAAAATCTGAATCACTCTCTCTGACTGCCCATCTGTTTAAGGATGGAAAGCAGTACTAAAATGCAACCGAGATCCCAAAGCATCATGCAAACTCTTCTAAAATCTTGAAGTAAACTGAGGATCTCGATCAGACACCAAAGAAATTGGGACTCCATGCAATCTCACTATCTCACTGATATACAGCTTAGCCAATTTCTCAAGAGAATAATCCATTCTAACTGGAAGAAAATGAGTTGTCTTAGTTAGCCAATCAACAATCACCCAGATTGCATCATGCTTCTTCTGAGTCAAGGGCAAACCA
Source organism: Garcia nutans (assembly GCA_947685225.1). Lineage (NCBI taxonomy): Eukaryota > Viridiplantae > Streptophyta > Magnoliopsida > Malpighiales > Euphorbiaceae > Garcia > Garcia nutans. The sequence goes on along the minus strand of CANTUV010000009.1, from coordinate 25,848,681 downwards.
GTCACAAAATCCATCATTACTCGCTCCTATTTCCACTCTGGCACTGATAAAGGTTGGAGCAACCCCGAAGGAACTTGGTGCTCAGCCTTCACTCTTTGACGTGTGAGACATTTAGATACAAACTCTGCTATGTCCCTCTTCATACCTGACCACCAGTAATATTGCTTCAAATCATGATATATCTTAGTACACCCAAGGTGCATAGCATAAGTTGACTTATGCACTTCCTCCAAAATTACTCTTTTCAATTCTACATTATCAGGAACACACAATCTATCTTTGTACCATAAACTGCCATCACTTCTCATAAGAAAATCTCGGCTCTCACCCTTTTGAAAATCCAAAACAACTTTCTGAATTCTCTCATCTGCCAATTGAGCCTCCCTTATCTGATCCAACAATACTGGTCTCAATTGCAACTGAGCCAACAAAGCACCGTCATCAAATGATTCAAAACTAGCATGCAACACTCTCAACTGAACAGCAACAAGAGCAAATAAGCAGTCAAAACTGTCAAAAACTTTCGACTCAAGGCATCAGCAACTACATTTTCCTTACCAGGATGATAATCAATCAAATAGTCATAGTCTTTAATCAACTCCAACCACCGTTCTGCCAAAGATTCAACTCTTTCTGAACACCCAAGTATTTCAAACTCTTGTGATCTGTATAAATGAAACACTTCTCCCCATAAAGATAATGTCACCAAATCTTCAAAGCAAAAACTATGGCTGCCAACTCCAAATCATGTGTCAGGTAATTAAACTCATACAGCTTCAACTGTCGCGAAGCATAAGCTATGACTCTACCCTCCTGCATCAAAACACAACCTAAACCACTATGTGAAGCATCACTGTAAATCACATATGGTTTACCTTCTACAGGCAAAGTAAGAACAGGAGCTTGAGTCAACATCTCCTCCAACTGCTCAAAGCTTGCTTGACACTGATCTGTCCACACGAATCTAACTCCCTTCCAAAGCAATCTGGTGAGTGGAGTAGCTATCAAAGAAAAATCCTTCACAAATCGTTGATAATAGCCTGTCAAACCCAGAAAACTTCTAACTTCTGTTATAGTCTTCGGTGGACTCCAATTCAAAATAGTTTCAACTTTGCTCAAATCAACTCTTATACCCTTTGCTGAAACCACATGACAGAGAAAAGTCACTTGATCAAGCCAAAACTTACATTTAGATAGCTTAGCATACAACTGCTTCTCTCTTAAAGTCTACAATACAATCCACAAATACTTGTCATGATCCTCCTTATTATGCGAATACACCAAAATATCATCAATAAAAACCACTACAAATTGATCTAGATAGGGTCTAAACACCCTGTTCATCAAATCCATAAAAGCCGCCGGTGCATTTGTCAATCCAAAAGGCTTCACCAAGAACTCATAATGCCCAGAACTTGTACGAAAAGTTGTCTTAGATACATCTTTAGCTCTGATACTCAAATGATGGTACCCTAATCTCAAATCAATCTTAGAGAAAATTGTTGCTCCTTTCAACTGATCAAAGAGATCATCTATCCGAGGCAAAGGATACTTATTCTTTATGGTCATCTTATTTAACTGCCGATAATCAATACACAATCTTAAGGTACCATCCTTCTTCTTCACAAACAAAGCAGGTGCTCCCCACGGAGACACACTAGGGAGAACAAACCCTTTATCCAACAACTCCTGCAATTGCACCTTCAACTCTCTCAACTCAGCAGGTGTCAATCGATAAGGAGTAATAGAGATGGAAGTGGTACCAGGCAACAAATCGATACCAAACTCAACCTCTCTCTCAGGGGGTATCCCTAGCAATTCCTCAGAAAAAATATCTGGAAATTCAGCAACTATGGGTATTCTATCAAGTTGAGAACCCTCTACTCTGGTATCTACAATATGAGCAAGATAAGCATCACACCCTTTTTGAATCATCCTCCTAGCTGCAACAGCTGAAACAAACATGGATGCAAGCTGTCTTTGCTCACTAGATACCATCACACTCCTACCATCACCGGTTCTAAGGGGTAACACACTTATTCTGACAATCTACTACAGCCCCATGCTTAAATAACCAATCCATGCCTAAGATTAAACCATACTCCTTGAAAGGCATCTCAATCAAATCACCAAGAAACTCCTCATCCTGAATAATAACTGGACTACCTTGGTGCACCTTACTCACCACAACACTATGCCCTAAAGAATTTGTCACCAAAACATCAAATCCTAGGGACTCATAATACAATTTAGACACAAGCAAGATGGATGCACTTATGTAAGAATGCGTAGATCCAGGATCTATCAGAGCAAGAAAAGAAAATGAACCCGCAATGACGGTTGAAGCATCCAGCTGTCTCTGCATCACATAAACCTGCTGAGATGGCCCAGCCTCATCTAGCCTACTGCCTCCAGATGTAGAGACTCCTCTCTGACTAAACCCAAGTCAACCACCTCTACTAAAACCTCTGCCACTCCGACCTCCTCTGACACTAGGTCGAGAAACTGCAGAATCTGCCTGTCTATCCTCTAGTGGCTCCGGACAATCTCTGACAAAATGATTTGGTGACCCACATCTGAAACACACTCTCAAAGTACCTCTCCACCAGCAATCACCTCCATGTGCTCTACCATAATGAACACATGTAGGTGGAGCAGACCTCTGAGCCATTGGGGTCGATGCACTAGCCACAGAATCTGTAGGTCTCGATCTTTGCCTCTGATGTGGTACTAACCTACCAGGCTGCCTTTGACCCCTACTAAACCTCTAAAAATGACCTCATTGGCCTCTCTTTATAGATAAAGATCCTGCCTCAAACTGGGGTCTCCTAACTCTGATCTCCTCCTCAGTAGCAGCTGCTGCAATACCCTGTGCTCTCTCAACACTCCTGATAGCTGCAACTAGCTGGGAAAGATCTTGATACCGGGAGCCTGCGATAATACACATAATAGAGGGTCTCAACCCCTCCTCAAATCTCCTACACCGGTCTATCTCATATGAAATAATCCCACCGGTATAATGTCTCAATTGGATTAACTCAATCTCATACTCTGTCACAGTCTGGTTATCCTGTCTCATACTCAGAAACTTCATCTTCTTTGCATCTTTATACTCCCTCGGAGTATACTTCTGCTCAAACTCCTGCAGAAAATCACCATAAGTCAAAGTTGGTAGATCATCCATAGCATGTGGAACCGTCATCCACTAATCATATGCATCTCTCTGCAGAAGAGATCTAGCATAATCAAGCTTTTCCTCAGGAGTAGCTTGCAGCTGGATGAATACCCTCTGAACTCTATCTAAGCACTGCTCAGCTACTGTAGGATCTGCAGTACCAATGAAATCCTCAGCTCTTAACTTCCTCAATTTATCATACTGCCTCACCGATACATGCGGCTGCGGTTACAGTGGCGGCTACTGCACTGGAGACTACCTCAACAATTCTACTATATGCCGTAACCAAACCAGCAGAATCTCATCAGCAGCTGGTCTCTCTGGCACAGAAGTAGGTGCCTCTCCAGATATCTCAACTCTAGCTCAATCTTTACCATCAATAGGAGCTACACTCTCAGCACTACCCTTTACAGACTGACGTGACTGAGATGCCATCACTACCTATATCTGCAAACACAGCAGAAATTACCTCATCAAAGATCAAAAACTGCCAGTGCCAATGCATGTATGTTATTTAAAAACCATATTTTAAAAACCAAAATTTTCTTTTTCTTACAATTCACCTAGGTTGAGAACCTCAAACCTAGACTTTGATACCAAAATAAGTGTAACACCCCTATACCCAATATACGTACACCACATACACCCACAATATGTGATATACGTATACCGAATATAAGAACGTCACAATCCATTTAAATCAAACCAATCTTTAAACTTTAACATAAAATCATCATAAGTCAATCTGAGTAAACTTAAAACATTTAACTTATATTATAGAAAGTAATAAATGAAACATCCCTTGTTAAAATACATTTACATATATCTTCATTACCTTAAAAGTTTATCCAAAATATTTGTTTATAAGCAGCGAAAAATGTAGCAGAATATACATATATATACATCAAAATCAATATATATATATATATATATTTATATGTAAATACAAAAATCTAAAATATAAACATGCTGGCAGTTCATCTCTGATCTTGATGTCCACTAACAACTATGATCTCAAAGTCTCAAGCCTAGACTCGACTCGGTCTAGACGAGCTCTTCGACACAATCGGATCTACCTTGTCACCTGCGCGATGAACCACAATCGCGCTAAGCAAAAAGCTTAGTGGTACAAACTTTGATTTAATATAGATTAATGCGATGCTAATGCATAATACATTTGAATATAACAACTCATTACATTATATCTCAATATATTAATCATTTGCATCATATTTCATAATTCACATTAAAGCAAAGATAAGCATAGGCCTAAAAAGGATCTAATATGTTATTCAAATTTCAGAGTTACTGCTTTGGTCATATTGACACCTTGTGTCTAGCCCTGTAGGCAATATATATCCATGGATAATCCTACTAGATCTGAGCTCATGACCTAATCTTTTCACTCATTCTAGCTTCAAGGATTTGTTTTTGAGGCTTATGACCCGGTCTTTTCACCCTAAAAATATCACATTATCAGCTAGGCCCAGCTTACGACCCTGTCTTTTCACCTGCCCAGCAATTCAAATGCTTGCCGCCAAACCCAGAACTCTGAAAATTGAATAACATACTAGGCACACAATTTATTCATTTATCTCATTATCAAATACTTTCATAATTCCATTCTCATTTTCTCATGATCAAATTAGGCACATTGCCTTAATATATCATCATTTTCTCACCTTTCTCATTCTTCGCATTTGTATCAATATCAATTTGTTACATTATGATTTCACATATCTTATCATTTACAACACATTACTCAATTGCTTTGATACATCATCATAATTCACATTATGCATATCATAACATATAACTCATTCATCAACAATATATCAAGTAACTTAACACATTTCTCAACTAAATGTGTTAAGTCCCAATGTCATGTAAATGTATGCAATCATTCAAAGTTCGTACTTACCTCTAAAATATCACATCCAACTATTATCTTTCTTTTACCCTTTTCCACTCCAAACAAACTTAACCAAAACCATCAATATACCACAATATACTTGCATAAACATCAAAACAACTCAATTACATGCATCAAAACACAATCACAACCATATTACACAACTCAAAACTTACATAATCCACAACTCTTGTCTCTTTCACCAAACTTAACCCTTTCTCTTTAATCCAACCCCAAAAATCAAAGTTAACAAAACAAAACAACCTCAAACATACCAAAATCAACCATACACACAAATACACCAACCATCCACCAAACTCATAAACACAAACTCAAAAGAAAACAAAGAAACAAGTTGGAAACTTACCAAAAGTGAAGAAAATCCTTAAAACTCCAAATTGATCACTTGAAATCCTTCAATTTCTTGAGTTAGGAAGAACAAAATCTCTCCCTTGATAAAGATGGTGGTGGCCGGTCCAAAGAAGAAAGAAGAAGATGAAGATGCAAAGTGAAACCACACTCACCAAACACTTCTCTTTTAATAAACACCTTTCCCTAAATCACTCTCCATCAAGCATTTAATTAATATTATATTAATCCCAATTATGTCATCTTCCACTATCTTTAATTTAATTACTATTTAATAAAAATATCTCTTGACCATATTAAGACCTTAATTTGTATATATTGTATATATATCTTCATATACATAACATATACACAACTTCCTATTATCTTTTCACTTAATTAAATATACACTTAAAATCATTTAATTCAATTTCAACAATTAATATTTCCAAAAATTTTAGGGTATCATTTGGGATATTACACCATTTCATCAATTATTAAACACAATCCAGAACAAATATCATATATTTATATCAACCCGTATATATTCATATATATATATATACATTCTCCCAAAGTATAGGCGTCACTAAAGTCTCTTAACCCAAATGCAAATTCAAAATGAAAACATGCATCACACCCATAATTTATATTATATACAATCCTCAAACTTGACTATGATTATACAACTGTCATATAACTAATATACAATATGTGAATTGTAATTAAATATATATATATATATAGTATAAAATCCTTCAAATAGACACCTTTTATGCAACAGTTGATCTTTGAATCTCTAACAGTTGATTTACTCTGGTCCGTCTGATCTACGCGTCAAAAATTCTAACTTGCTAAGCAAAATGCATAGTAGTGCTTGTATATACATAATTTGATACTTAAAATCATAAGACAATAATTTATATAATAAATGTAGCAAAATTAGCATTTCAGAACAAGTTATTTAATGAAATAATATCAAGCTAACTTGTTAATATTTTAACAAGTTCAAATTCAACTTAAATAATAAGAAATATTCTGTAGACCCTTAATTTAGGCCCTGAATGAGTTCAATCCAAATTAAAAGGGACAAGACAAATCCAATTCAATTTTAAGAATCTTAAAAATTGTCCAGTCCGATCTTAAAAGTCTAAATTAAGTCTGATGTAAGTTTAAGAGCTTGAATTAAGTCCATTCCAATTTTAAAAATCTTGAATTAAAATTTAGATCTAATTAAAAATTCGAACCGACTCTGGTCATGGTTTAAAAGGGGATAAAGTGAGCAAAATAGGCCATGCGAGGTCGACATGAGCATTGTACATGGCGAATTGGCCTAGCCAATTCTACATGAGCAGCCGAGTGTGTCCCAATTATGTTTAAACTCAAATACATTATGATAAACAAGGGATTTTCTAATGGGATTAGGACTTTTAATCAGGTTTAACCTTTACAAAACTCTAATTAAAATATTATAAAAGGGAAGCAGCCGGAAGCAAAAAGAGAAGGAAAAAAATAACAAACACACAGAAATTAGCAAAAGTAAAAGGATAGAAACAGAAAGTAATTTGAAAGCAAAAGAGAGACATTAGTTAAAACATTAATTGATCTTCAAAACATTGAAGCACCAGACAAGGACATTAATTGATCTAGGCTTTTCCAAATAATTGTGCAATTCAGAGAGTAAGTCTAGTTCAACAGAATCATCTTGGTGGAGCGACAATGCATGTATGATTTACCAATTAATTTTACTTGATTTTCATTCATCATTCTCATTCTTTAATGCCATTTACATTCACCGTTCAATTGTATATTAATTTAATTTTTGAAAGTGTCATCCAGGCCAACCGAAACCATCCACTGCATATTTTAATTTTATTTTTGTAAATCTAAAATCCTAATTATAAAATAAGACATCAAAACCCTAGTTTTAAGTCTAAAAACCTAAGTTCATTCCAAAAATCCTAGTTTTAGGTTAAAAATCATAATTTTATATGTAAAACCCCAGTTCTACGATTGAAACCTTAAATTGCATGAATAAATCCCAATTTGCAAATAAAACTCTAAATTAAATGACTAAACCCTAATTTCTCAATAAAATCTTAATTATATTATGAAACCTTAATTTTGTATGTTTTAACCCCAGTTTTCATATCAACTCTAAGTTTGCATGTTTTAACCCTAGTGTAGACCCTTAATTTTTTACCCATTCAAATCCGATAATCTAAAATAATTTAGTAGTATTTTATTTATTTTAATAATATTTTAAATACTAATAATATTTAATAGTTATTTTTAATAAAAAATATAAAAAATAAAAAATAAAAAAAATCGGACGGATCTGCGAGCGATGCGCGGCAACCCATTTCACCGCAGAAATTATATGCGGCGAATTGGGCAGTGCCCAATTTGCCGCAGATAGCAATCTGGGGTGAATTGGGCCCTGCCCATTTTGCCCCAGTCAATTCTGGGGTGAATTGGCTTGCCAGCTAGCCCGCCGCGCTCATTTTTGCCAGTGCAGCCCGCGGGCCTGACAACCCGCGCTGCCGATTTTTTTTATCAAACTTTATTTTATCTAGTTTTCTAATTTTTTTTAAAACAATTGGTATTTTCTTATTAAAATAGGATTAGAAATCTTTATTTTCCTATAAATACTAGCATTAAACACACGGAAAAAGGCAAAACCCTAAAAAGAAAAGCAGAGAGCGGCAATTGAGATGAAGAAAGATTAAAATAGCAAAGCAGGAACGAAAAAAAGGAAATTAGCAACAAGTATCAAGTATCAATCATCAATCCATCAAAGGCAGCAACACCGGCTTTTTTTATTGTTCATCCAGAAAACAATTTGGTGGAACCTTCAACGCAGGTTTTGTGTCTTAATCTTGAATTTGCTTAAACATTCAATTATTATATCATTCTTGTTCTTACTAGTTTTTGTTTGTTTATTTTTATTATCACTTTGATTCAATAGTATAAATTGGTAAACCCTAATTATATATTCAATTCATTATTGTTTCATCCAATAGATCAAAAATCCAGAGAAATCCAAAAGCTCCGAACTATCTTCTTAATTCTCTAAACCCTAAACTTCTTTACAGTTTCTAAAAAAGTTTGATCTTAATTGTTTCTATAAAAACTCTAAACTATTTTCTTAAATACTAAAATTGAATATGTTTTCCAAAATATATAAAACCCTAAACTATCTTATTAATTCTCAAAACTCTAACCTCAGTGTCTTAAGTCCTTAATTTTCCTAAACCTTAATTTTTCAAACCCCCATCCAGTAAACCTAACAAACCCTTAAGCCCAAATCTAATAAATCTCATAAATCTTTCTCTCCATTAAACCTAAAAAATCTTAAACCCTAATCCCAATCTTTTAAAATTATAAACCCTAATGCCTTAAGATTCCAAAACTCTAATTTCATGATGTTAGCCCTAAACCCTAATTTGATTAATCAAAAACCTTACTACTTTCTTAAATTTATAAAACTTCTAATTCATTCCATTTTTCCAAAAATCTTCACATTAGCCTAAATAATAATAATAATTCCAAAATCTCCAAAACCCTAAATGTTAATTAAAGAGCCCTAAATTGAGACATAAACCTAAATTTGTATCTTTACTTGCTTTATTTTATTTTTAGATTTGATTATGTAGTTTATTATATGTTTTGATGGTTGATTTATTTTCAATGCTTGATTTATTTAATTTATCATGGATGATTATTTTCTTTTTTATTATGATTATTATTTATTTATTTTTAGTATTAAAATTATAAGAGGTATGTTTCCACTTTGTGGGTACCTCATTAGTTAAGTATTATGTAATTTAAATTGCTCTTATATTTTGGACCAATGTAAAGAACATGTTTCCACCTTTCGATGGGTGTCCTATTTAGTTTAGACATGAATGATGTAAGGACATGTTTCCATCCTCGGATGGGTGTCCATTTATTTGCTTTGTTTGGACCTTACTTTGATTTTAATATAATGATGCTTTTATTTTAATTGTTGTATGTAATATGGATATTATTATTATATTTAAGAATTTTATAATATTAAGACCTGAAAAGGAGGCCAATTCTAATGAACCGGGCGTTGTGGGGGTGCTGGGCCATTTCTCACCTTTCCCATACGTACCCAACTTTTCGAACCCATTAGGGGGTTGGGGATTCCTTAGGAATCGATTCATCCACCCTTTTCTTTTTCTCGGCCCATCCGGATGGTGACTCCATTTTCTCCGGGCTTAGGCCCGTGTTCTCTAAGGCCCCGAGCCTAAACAGTGCCGAAGTCGCAAGAACCATTCCACCGAGAGTGGGGGCAAAAATCCCCGCTCACAGTGGTGACTCCACTGGGGAAAAGAGAAGTTAATTCCGTTGGTCTTTATATTATTCTATTCTTTCTTATAATAATATTAATAATTGCATCATATTATATTGCATCGTGTGCATGAGTTAGGACGCCCGTGTTACCCGTGTTGTGTTATGTGAGGGATACCATACTTTCACTCAAGGTATGGAGATCGAGCATGGCATAACCACTCATAGTCTTGTACCCTTTGGTATATACTTGCTACGGGAACCTAAGCCTTTTAACCCAAAGACTAAAGCTCATGTAATTTCCCTAGTTACTTTCCTTAAGATTTTACCCCAAATGCTTGTTGTTTGACTATGGTTAATTTTTCTTGGCTTAAATCATGGCTTATTTGGTTTTTTCTTTTTCTAATATGACCTAATACATTGTAAGCTCAAAATAAATTTTTTCTTTAAAGTCCAAAAGACCAAAGCAATTTAAAAAAAATTTCAATGGTCTTTGGATATAAAACTTTTCCAAATCAAAAATTCTTTTTTCATGACCCAAATACAAAGCCCAAAATCTATTTTTTCTAAAATCTTTTTACAATAGGCTTAGAAACTGTGAACCTCGGTTTCCACCCGAAAAGGATTTGGATGAACGTTCACGTGTTGTTAGGAGTCGCCACTCAGTTTTTTCTGTTCAAAGGGAAAAACTAAGAAAACCCTTGTTTGACTCCAATTAATGCATCCAATGTAAAGGTTTCTAATCTACGAACCCAAGGAGGATTCGGGGACTATGTCATGTATTTGATTAATTTGCCAAATAAGAATTGAATCTAAAAAGAAAACAGGAAGGAAGAAGAACAGATTGTTAGTAAATTGTGGACTTGCTATTTGGGATGAATCCCAAATATGCCTACATACTCTCGTTTTTATGAGAGATCAAAGCCCATGTAGTTCGGAAAAGCCTATTTAAAGGTGATAAAGATTATGATTCATGCATGTGTGTGCGTATGCTCCGTGCATTGTCGGGCTTTTTGCCAAAATTTTGAGTTTTAGCACTTAGTGCAAAATTGTGAAATTTAGGTACTTTGTACCAAAATAGTGCAATTTAGGCCTTTGGCCAAAAAAATTGATTTTAATTGTGAAATTTAGGTACTTTGTACCAAAAGGATGCAATTTAGGCTTCGTGCCAAAATGTTGATTTTAATTGTGGAATTTAGGTACTTTGTACCAAAAGAAATTAAGAAGAAGATGGAATGCTTAAGATATGCTTGAATTAACAAATAATGAATTAGGATATTACCTTGTTCACAATTTTCCCACTTCTAAGTTCCAGATCTTGTTTTCTTGGAATATAATCCTTGCTTTGTGTAACACAAGATTAGAAGTTACAAATAAGAGTCAAATCAGAGTTCTTAAGCGTGTGAAAATAGAGAATTCGACAGCACGAGGCGCACCCAAGAAAAACCGAACCCTTTTTCTGAAAATTTAGCATCATTTTATAGACAAATTTCGGGCTGGACGGCGGTCGGACCACCGGTCCGGTGGTCGGACCGCCGTAGAAGTGACAGCCAGGAAAAACAGGAAAAAACAGACCGGCGTCATTCCGGACATTTCAAGTACCATGGAGACATACCTTCGGCGAACTTTACCGTGGACCTCCAGTCCGGCTTGGTCTTCTACAGTCTAAGAAAATCGGTTTTCCGAGCATCAAAATTTGAGTATTCACAATTGCCCCCCACTGGGGCCCATAAAAATGATTTATGGGGCCCAGTGGTCGTCTGAAGAGCGAATTTTGAGCGAGGGGTAAAAGACCCACCTTTTGGCATTTCTGGATTGCTTGCAACACTTCTGATTTTTCTCTAATTGTATTCTGACTTCTCTGTACCAGCACTTTTGTTTAGCACAAACAGTACATATGTATGCATGATGTCCCCTTTTATTTTCATAAAGGTATTTATTTGCTTCTTTACAACCATTGCATGCACAACTGGACCAAGAGTCTTCAAAAGGTTGAAAGGATCAATGTGGGAAGATATGGATTGAAAGTTGTTGCTACTCTTAGAGGCGTAGCTGTAGATTGGGATTTCTTGCATGCTTGTATCAGATTCATTTGATTGATGCTTGTATAAGGCGATGATGCTTCCTTTGATTGATGCATTCCTGACTGCTAATTTTGAAGATGAGATTCAACTGAAGCATAGGATGATAGCTTTTATTTTCTGCCTGTTAGCTGGGTTTCTTTTCAACCGTGATCCTGATTTTGGAGATTTAAAGTTTTTCCCCATGTTTAGGCAGATGGGGATTGATCAGAGGGTTCCCCTTCCTGTTGGGCTTACTGTTGCTGCCCCTATTATGCCCGGAGTTACTCAAGCTGCTCTTCAAACTTGGGTTAGGAACCATCAGATGATCAGACCTTTTGCAGAACCTTCCCTTGTCGAGCCTACTCCAGAGTACAGAACTTGGTTTATAGCTGAAGTTTGGCCAATCGAAAAGCCAAGGAGGCATGCATTGTTGCAGGAGTTAGAGAGAGAGGATGTGGTTCCTCTTAACGAGAGGAAGATAGATGTTGTAGAGAGTTCCGGAACTAAGGAAGATACCGAAGACTCTGCCCCACGAAGGAGACGTAGGATTTAGATCCTAGGGTTGACTCTATTGTCTGTTTTTTTTTTTTTACCTTTTTGGTTCCTTGGATGTTTAGGACTTATGGTTTGACTCTTTTGATGAACCGACTGACTCTTTTTTGTAATGACCGACTCTTTTTGTAATGAAAGATTCTTTTTTGTAATGAATGATTCTTAATGAATGACTTTTTTCTGTTTGCTTTCCAAGCATTATCTACTTTATTTATTTGCTCTAATTTTTGCCTAAGCCGTCCTTTCGGATTTTCAACTTAGCGAGCTCTTACCCATTCTTGCCTAAGCCGCCCTTTGCGGGTTTTCAACTTAGCGGGATTTTTTATTTATTTATTTATTTATTATTATTATTTTTTCATTTTTTCATTTTTTTTATAATATTAGCAAAAGAAAAATGAATTGATGATTTTTATTATTATTTAGACCGTGCTCAAGGAGAGCTGCCTACATATCTCGAATTAGTTTGCGAGAATCAGGTCTACTGTAGTTCCTTACAATACATGATTATACATAATATTTCTTTAGCTGATCCAGATTGCATGGGTTTGTGAACTCCAGACCATCCAAATCAGACAAGATGACGGCTCCGGACGAAACTTCCCACGAGGATCTGTAATAGGTGTTCTGATCTCTTTCAGGACCAAACAACCTTCTTCCAACTTTCGATCTTTGACCTTTTTGTTGAAATGTCTAGCCATTTGCCTCTAATACCCTTGAATATGATGTAGAGCTTGAAGTCTTTTTTCATCCAAACCCAACAACTGATGATGATAATTGCTGATCCATTCAGCTTCGTTTATCTGACTTTCTTGAATTATCCTCGCCGATTGAACTTCCAGTTCAATGGGGAGTACTGCTTCCATTCCGTACACCAGGGAATACGGGGTTGCCCCAGTAGGAGTTCTAATTGATGTTCTATATCCCCACAAAGCCAGCGGTAACTTCTCATGCCAACGCCTATGTTCCTTGATCATTTTTTGTATGATCACCTTTATAGACTTGTTCGCTGCTTCTACAGCTCCATTTGTTTGAGGTCTATAAGGAGAGGACTTATGATGTTGGACATTCTTATCCTTCAAGAGCTTAGCAAATTCTGCTTGGAAATGAGTTCCATTATCAGTGATAATCTCAAATGGCATTCCGTACCGACAAAGGATGTTGGTTCGGACAAACTGTGCTGCCTTTTTGGCATCTAATTCTGCATAGGAAGCTGCTTCAACCCACTTTGTGAAGTAATCCACTGCTACCAAGATAAACTGATGTCCATTTGAGGCTTTTGGATGTATTTTGCCAATTATATCTATTCCCCAAGTAGCGAAGGGCCATGGAGAAGTGATCGGATTCAGGGCAACGGGAGGTTGCTTCTGCATCTTAGCAAATATCTGACACTGATGGCATTCTTGCACAAATGCCATGCAGTCTGCATTCATGGTGGACCAATAATATCCTAGATTGGCAATTTTTCGAGCCAAGGCGATCCCATACATGTGTGGTCCTGATTCGCCACCATGTACCATTTCCATTATCTGCTTAGCCTCTGCTTCATTCACACACCTTAGGTGCATTCCATTCCAACTCCTCTTGTAGAGGATATCTCCATTAAGAATGTAACTTGTGGCTAGCTGCCTTATGGCCCTCTGATCAATCTTTGATGATCCCTCCGGATAACTTCCATCTTTGAGATAATTCTTGATATCCTAGAACCATGGTTTACCATCGGCCAAATGCATTATATGGGCGGGTTGTTTCTGAAGCTGAACTTTCAATGGACGAATGGCTTTCCCCTCCTTGATATTGATCATGGAAGCTAAAGTAGCCAAGGCATCAGCAAACTGATTCTTTGCTCTTGGGAGATATTCGAAGGACAAATCATCGAATTGTTGTGCCAAGTGATCGAGACGTTGTAGGTAAGGAACCAAACGCTCTTCTCTTATTTTCCATTTCCTTAAAGCTTGTGATACTATTAAAATAGAATCACCGTAGACCTTTAGGTTCTTAATCCCTAATTCCAGGGCGGTTTCAAGCCCATTGATGCAAGCTTCATATTCTGCTTCATTGTTTGTGCAACTAAAGTCAAGTTTAACTGCAAATGGAATGTATTCTCCACAAGGAGTTTTGAACACAATCCCAATTCCATTTCCATGATAATTGGATGCCCCATCAAAATACATCTCCCAAATGCTCCTTTCCACATTCAAGAGGTCTTCATCAGGGAAACCCATTTCTCGCTTCTCGTCTTTTACGGGTAATTCTGCTAATTGGTCAGCTATTGTGCCACCTTTCACAGCTTTCCTTTGAATGAATTTTAAGTCAAAGGCTACCAATGTTGACACCCACTTAGCCATTTTGCTATTCAAAACAGGCCTCTCCATAAGGAATTTCAAGGGACTCTGTTCTGCGATGACACAAGTAGTGTAAGAAGACAAGTAGTGTTGTAACTTTGTGCAAGCCCAATACAATGCTAAACACAACTTCTCAATCTTGTTATACTTTAACTCATAGTCCAGCATCCTTTTGCTGAGGTAGTAAATTGCATTTTCCACCTTCGTACTTTCGGCTTCTTGAGCTAGCATTGCGCCCATGGCTTCATCTATTACAGACAAATACAAGAGCAGAGGCTTTCCCATTCTGGGTGGTTGTAGAATTGGCGGACTTAACAAGTATTCTTTGATCTTGTCGAAGGCCTTTTAGCAGTCTTCATTCCATTCTTGTGAAGCACCTTTCCTTAGTAGCTTAAAGATTGGACCACAAGTCTCTGCCAACTACGATATGAATCGACTGATATACTGTAATCTACCTAGCAAGCCTCGAATTTCTTTTTCTGTTCTTGGCGGAGGCATTTTCAGAATAGCCTTTGACTTTGCTGGATCAACTTCTATTCCTCTCTTGCTGACCAAATACCCCAAAAATAAGCCTGACGTTGCTCCAAACAGGCACTTTGCAGGATTAAGTTTCAAATTGTACTTGCGAAGCCTAAGGAAGAACTTCTCAAGTGCTTCGACGTGTTCTTCTGGAGATTTTGACTTAACAATCATATCATCAACATACACTTCTACTTCTTTGTGAATCATGTCATGAAAGATTGTTGTCGCCATCCTTTGGTAGGTAGCTCCTGCATTTATCAACCCAAAAGGCATAACCCTGTAGCAGAAAGTGCCCCATTCTGTAATGAAAGCTGTCTTCTCTTTGTCCGGTGGGTGCACTAGGATCTGATTGTACCCAACCGCGAGGTCAGTCATGGAAACCATCATATGCCCAGCCATCCTGTATATCAGCAAATCGATGTGTGGCAGTGGAAAATCATCCTTGGGACAGGCCTTATTCAAATCTCTATAGTCAACACACATCCTGACCTTTCCATCTTTCTTCGGGACTGGCACGATGTTTGCTAACCAGGAAGGGTAGGCAATTGGTTCTATGAACTTATTGTCCAGTTGCTTGGCAACCTCCTCTTTAATTTTCAAAGACCATTCAGGCTTCATTCTTCTCAATTTCTGCTTAACCGGCTTCGCATCTGGGTATAGTGGAATCTTATGAACTGCTATGGCTGGGTCTATTCCCGTGACATCACTTGCCTTCCACATGAAGTAGTCGACATATCTTCTGATGCACTCAACAACCTGTTTCTTATTCACACAATCATATGCAATGTATGTATATTCATTTTCTTTGCCAATCATTATTTTTTCATTTATTTCTTTTATTTCATCTATTTCATTTTTGCTAGATAATACTTGGAAAGCAAAAGACACAGGGTAACCAAGAACTTGAACAGTTTCATTAATAATGGCGAAGTCATCCCCCAGAGTTACATCATATCCGACATCAGGGTTTTCTATTCCTGAAGCTAAGAAAGACTTAGAACTAGACTCTGACTCAGTGTTTGACTCAGAATTTGACTCAGTACAAGACTCAGGTTCAGGGTGTGACACAGGACTAGATTTGACTACAACAGCTTGTCCCTCCTCGGCATACCAGTTCATCAGTGGTCCATTTGTGGTCTTGATCAGCTTTGTGAAGTCCCTTTTGTCTTCAAAATTGGTTATCATAGCAACCTCATCAAAGAGACTAGGCCGCATAAAATCTTCCATTTGTGGGTCAGCTATAGGATCTGGCTCTTCTTCCTTTATGGTCAAAACATCATAGAACATCTCAAAACCCAGTAGCTTCTTTCCAGTCCTAGGAGAATAGAATGGTTCCTGAAAACCACAGTAAGGAACTGCTTTTCCAGGTTTGCAGAAGTGACCATTCAGAGTTCTAAAATAAGGGCGCATTTTGAGGCTTCTTGTCCCCCAATTCTTCTTTTTCTTTCTTCCATGCTCAAACTCTTCTATCTCCTCATCTGTGGGTTTGTACCCCAGGCCAAAAGTTCCCTTATTCTCATGTTCTTCCCAGGGCCGCACTACGGGTGTTTTTCTCCCAGACTTTATCATTTCCATTCCGGGCAGCAGACCTACCCTTAGCATCATTCCCACCAGGCAATTGATTTGGACCTCTCCAAAATCATATAAGATAAATGGCCCTTTGGGTTTTTCTCCTTCAATGCATTGGACTGTATCATAATGGAAACCAGTCAAGGTCATGGCGGTTTCGCTAGGAACAACCTCAAAGAGAGACTGATCCATGGTTCTCTTGTTGATTTCACAAGTGTCACCTTTGATAGTGATGATTTTTCCTTCAAAAGGGAACTTAAGTTTTTGATGTAATGAAGAAGGGACAGCATTATTCTGATGAATCCACGGCCTTCCAAGGAGGAGATTAAAGCTCGCGGGTACATCAATGACTTGGAAGGGCACTCTCATTTTCACCGGCCCAATAGCAATTTCCAGAGTGGCAACACCCAAAATTTCCCTTCGAGTGTTATCATATGCTCTAACAATCTAATCAGAAGGTGTAAGATCTGCAGCCTCCAACCCCAGACAGCTTGCTACCTTCAAGGGACATACATTTAAGGCTGACCCATTATCAATGAGAACCATGGGCACAGTCTTTCCCCCAGTTTGTATGGTGATGTATAGAGCATCATTGTGTTTACTGCCATCTTCTAGTAGGTCTGTATCAGAAAATCGGATACTCAATGCCTTGGTTGATTGAGTCAAAGTGGCCACCAAAGCTTCTGGGCTTGTGTCCACTGATGTATCAAGTTGACTTAAAGCTTCGCTGAGAGCCTGACGGTGTGGGAATGAGGAAGCAAGGAGCTCCCAAATTGACACCTTAGCTTGAGTTTGTTTAAGCTGAGTGAGGACAGGGTCTTCTTTTGGCTCTGGTGTCTTCTTATGGGGGGGATTTGAGGTTGTAGGGGTTTTTCCCAAGTCTAGTGGCTGATATTGCCTTCCGCTTCTTGTCAAAGCGTCGACCTCTTCAGCAAGGTCATTCAAATCCAACACACACACTTCATTCATTTCTAAGAGAAGTTTGAAAGGATCAAACAGCTCTTCTTCCACAGTGATGGCGTGGATGGAATGATTAGGCAAAGGGTTAGTATTAATGTTCGGTTGACTCCTGAGAGGAATGATGTCACCCCTATCCACCAAATCCTGGATACGGTTTTTCAGAGTCCAGCAAGCATCTGTTCTATGCCCTTTTCCTTGGTGGTATTCGCAATACTCATTGGCCTTATAACTGGAGGGTAATGGGTTTGGAGGTGGCCTTGGGTCCAAAGGCTTCAAATACTTCCCTTCCACGGCCTTTTTAAACACTAGATGAAGGGGCACCCCAAGGTCGGTATATTGCCTTCTTGGCTGATTTCTCTGCCCAAGATTGCCCACACGTAAAGGATTCGCAGGGGCAATATTGGCCACTTCATTGACCTTGCTTGAGGAAGTAGGCTGGCCTTGTTTTCTATACTTCGAAGTAGCTCCCTCATCTACTATTTTACCCAATTGTATCAAGTCTTCTACCTTAGTTGCAGTCGCAATGAGCGATTTGAAAGTAGGTAGGTATTAGGTTTGCAGTTGAGCTTGATATGTAGGCCTTAAATTCCTGATTATAATATCAATCTGCTCCTGTTCTGAAGGGCGATTGATTATTTGGGCGGCTTTTGCCCTCCACCTCGTAAGGAACGGGAGAAGGGTTCATTGTTGTTTTGTTTGGTAGTCTCAAGTTCTCTTCTAGTGACATCCACCTCAATATTATAGTGGTATTGAGTGTTGAACGCATTGCAGATGTCTTCCCAAGTCTTAATCTTAGCACGGTCCAAGCTTACAAACCATTTTAAGGCAGCCCCAGTCAAGGATTGTTGAAAGAGTTGAGCAAAGAGCTCATCATTTAAACCCCAAGGGCTCAAGGCCCCTACATACATCTTCAAATGGGTTTTAGGGCAAGTGGTCCCATCAAATCTGTCCATCCCAGGCATCTTGAATTTTGGAGGCAATCTAGCTTGGGGAAACAAGGATAAAGAATCCATGTCTACCACCTCTTTATGAGTTTTCATGGCAGTGATTGACCTTTCAAGCAATTCAAGTTTCTTTTTCAGTTCATCAGTTTCATTCTTAGAGGGTGGATCCTCCAAATTGATGACAGGGGTATTGTTCTGAGCAGTCATGGGGGTACTAGTTTGCCCCACAATGGGTTCCTTTCCTAAATTTCCAGGAGTAGAGGCCGTCTTTGGTGCCCCTCCCAATTCAGCCAGGATGGCTACCCTTTGGGCAGCCAAAGCTTCATCAATTCTCTCTTGCATCCTAGCTTCAATTTCCTTAACTTGTCCATCTAGCAAGGCCTTAATCTGTTCAATAGTAGCCATTTGAGTAATTGGAGTAGTTGGTGAAATTGGGGTAGCAGGACTTGTGGGTGATTGCACAGTTGCAGTTGGTGTAGCTTGTGTGGGTGAAGGCACACGGATGGTGGATACCTGAAAAGGTTAAGGGCAAGAGATCAGGGTAGTGTGTAGGATAGGAAAAACTCTTGGTCCAGTTATATACATCAAAAGTTTTCCCCAAAAGATTTTCCCCCAAAATAATGTTGTCATGTTGCATGAATGCACCTCATCACATCATAATTCATTTTAATGGAATGTGGCACTATCATTGGGTACATACAACCTAAGGGAAGGTTCTATTGTTCATGAAAATAGAGAAATGGCTTATAGTAGGGACCCTTGAGTCTTGAGTAAGATATACCTAACCACATGTGAAACAAGGAGTTTCGCGTGGGTCCAACAGTACGATTACTCATGGGCCACTCCAAAAGGATTGGAATGGTTTGCGACAACAGGGAGGACGCTTTGGCTGTCCGCCGGCATAATCAAGGAGACCTGCCGGTCAGCGCTACTTGCTATCCAGACTCAGCATTTTGAACAGAAAGAGAAGAAATTCATTTGAAAATAATTTTTTATGCAATGGAGGAAAAGGATTCCCCCATATGATGCAAGAGAAAAAGATTCTCTGAATGACAAAATAAATGCACAATTAATCAAACAAGGGGTCCATTAAAGGAAAAAGATTCCTTTTGTCAATTTTCAATCCAATATCCCAAGGAGGGAATATATATTGCTAAGGGACCATGTAAAATGAATAAAAGTACCCTAAAGAAGGGCAAATCAGTCAAATGAATAATAGTCTACTAGGATCCCATAAATTATTTTTATTATTATTTTTATTATTATTTATTTTTTTATGGTCCCCAGAAAGATTCTTTTAGTCAATTTTCAATTCTAATGTCCTCAAAGAAAGGACAACCATTGCTAAGGTACCCTGCAAAATAAATAAAAATACCCTAAAGAAGGGCAAGTTAATCAAATAAACCATAGTAGTCTACTAAGATCCCATAAATCATTTTCATAGTCCCTAGTGTCAAATTAATCAAATAAGCAATAGTAGTCCACTAGAACCCCATAAATCATTTTTATAGGTCCCCAGTGGAGTCGCCAAGCTGTGAACCTCGGTTTCCACCCGAAAAGGATTCGGATGAACGTTCACGTGTTGTTAGGAGTCGCCACTCAGTTTTTTCTGTTCAAAGGGAAAAACTAAGAAAACCCTTGTTTGACTCCAATTAATGCATCCAATGTAAAGGTTTCTAATCTACAAACCCAAGGAGGATTCGGGGACTATGTCATGTATTTGATTAATTTGCCAAATAAGAATTGAATCTAAAAAGAAAACAGGAAGGAAGAAGAACAGATTGTTAGTAAATTGTGGACTTGCTATTTGGGATGAATCCCAAATATGCCTACATACTCTCGTTTTTATGAGAGATCAAAGCCCATGTAGTTCGGAAAAGCCTATTTAAAGGCGATAAAGATTATGCTTCATGCATGTGTGTGTGTATGCTCCGTGCATTATCGGGCTTTTTGCCAAAATTTTGAGTTTTAGCACTTAGTGAAAAATTGTGAAATTTAGGTACTTTGTACCAAAATAGTGCAATTTAGGCCTTTGGCCAAAAAAATTGATTTTAATTGTGAAATTTAGGTACTTTGTACCAAAAGGATGCAATTTAGGCTTCGTGCCAAAATGTTGATTTTAATTGTGGAATTTAGGTACTTTGTACCAAAAGAAATTAAGAAGAAGGTGGAATGCTTAAGATATACTCGAATTAACAAATAATGAATTAGGATATTACCTTGTTCACAATTTTCCCACTTCTAAGTTCCAGATCTTGTCTTCTTGGAATATAATCCTTGCTTTGTGTAACATAAGATTAGAAGTTACAAATAAGAGTCAAATCAGAGTTCTTAAGCGTGTGAAAATAGAGAATTCGACAGCACGAGGCCCACCCGAGAAAAACCGAACCTTTTTTCTGAAAATTTAGCATCATTTTATAGACAAATTTCGGGCTGGACGGCGGTCGGACCGCAGTAAAAGTGACAGCCCAGAAAAACAAGAAAAAATAGACCGGCGGGCGGTCCTACTGCCTTGGTCAGCGGTCCAACCGCTGACCTCGGTTTCCGAGCCCCAAAAAAAGCTGGCAGGATTTTTGTTCAAACTGATTTTCCGGGAGCTATGGACTTCCAAAAATTATTCCGAGACCATATCCGTGATCCTTGCGTCATTCCGAACATTTCAAGTACCATGGAGACATACCTTCGGCGAACTTTACCGTGGACCTCCGGTCCGGCTTGGTCTTCTACAGTCTGAGAAAATCGGTTTTCCGAGCATCAAAATTCGAGTATTCACAGAAACAAAATTACTTTCATCCAACCTTTTCTTACAAAAGCTTGCAATTATTTAGGTCAATTACGAAATACTAATAATTAATTGTGAGCCTAGTTTATACTAAGAGTTATTAATCATGGGCTTGTTTTTGGCATGAATCATTAGTTTCTTTTTCAAGTGAGAAATCTATTTATAATAAACCTCTTAATTTAGTTTTAATCCAATATAGCATAAAAGCTACTTTAATTGGTTGAATGGATTAAAACCTAATTAATGGGAATTATCATGAACTGATTTCCATTTTCGAAAATATAACTATTGGTTGAAACGTCCGAGGGAATTATTTGAAAAATAAGATACCCCATGTTGGTATTTTGTTAACCATATACCTAGGAAAGAGACTCGTCATTCATGTGTGGATGTTATAAGGTTGGAAGGAACGTCCTATTTATCGTTGTTAGTTTATTATGCATACATGCATACATTTGCATCTCATATCATTAATCCCTTCTGGCTCACAGCCATGGATTATGATAGTTCAAAAGCTTACGACAATCCGACCTACGCCGAAGACGAAGAATCTAGCAACAACTCTATCACTTGCTCACCAAAAGCAATGGAGCCCGAACAAATTCAAAGAATGGTGGACGACGCCCTCAATGCCAAGATAGAAGAAATAAAAGAGGCCATGGCCAAGACCATAAAGAATCAACTAGCTGCAATTTTAGGAAACAATGCCGAAGCATCTGCTAGCACCAAAAAAGACAAGGGGAAGGCTAAAGTTGGTGAAGTGGCTTTTGATGATGATAAGGTGATCATTGATGATGATGATTGGGCTCAATAATTCTAAGATCCTCAAGACAAAAAGGAGCCGAAGGTTGTTGAGAAGACAACTTTTGAAAAGACCGAGATATCTGATGTTGAGAAGATGCTTGCTGATTTAGAAAAGAAATTTGAGAAGAAGCTGAAAATCGAAGAGATGTCTGAGATCGACAAACTATTTGAACAAGATGAGGAGGTCCCTTATAAGTTTAAGATGCCTTCCTTCGCTAGGTACAATGGTACTGGAAACCCCCATCTCCATGTGAAGCAGTATATCACTGCTATGCAGTCTGCCCGAGCTACTAAGGCTCACACTCTAAGGTACTTCATGCTCTCATTGGACCCTGTTGTCCAAAATTGGTTTAACACCTTAGAGGAAAGTACTCAAAAAGATTGGGACATGTTGTACAAGGCTTTCATTCAGTAATATGGGTACAATGTCGAGTTGGAAGTTACCTTAATGGAAGTTGAGTCTATTAGACAAAGGCAAAATGAGAATTTTGTGGACTACGTGAAGAGATGGAGAAATAAGGTTGCACTTCTCAAGAAGAGGCCCGATGAATCTGATCAAATAAGAATGATTGTGAGAGGGGTGTTGCCTAGTCTTCATGAAAGAATGTCTCATACACTCATCCGTAATTTCAAGGATCTTCTCCAAGCTGGTCTGCGAATCGAAGAATGGGAAAGGGAGAAGAGCCGCTTTTCGGCAAGAAGGAATGAGAAAGAAAATTATCAGCCTAGCAATCAAAGTACACAAAAGAAAACTGATGTTAA
This sequence comes from Garcia nutans, assembly GCA_947685225.1. NCBI lineage: Eukaryota > Viridiplantae > Streptophyta > Magnoliopsida > Malpighiales > Euphorbiaceae > Garcia > Garcia nutans. The sequence continues at coordinate 25,825,629 of CANTUV010000009.1, read as the reverse complement.
TGCCACTAGTCAAGGAGGAATGAGGCAGTTTTCAAAATTAGGGAAGCCGCTGTCTTGGGTTCTCAATAAGCTACAAAAGAAGGGATTGTTACAACCCTTGACTCCTCGTCCTTTTCCTAATCCTCTTCCACCTAACTTTGACAGTAATGCATTTTGCCAATTCCATCAAAGGCTTGGACACAAAACGGACAATTGTATGAAGTTGAGGCATGAGATCCAGAATCTAATCGACTGTGGTAAGCTACCTGAGCCAAACAAGCCCAATACCAAGAACAATCCTTTGCCTAAATTTGGAAGAGAGCCACCACCAGCAATCTTCATGGTAGGAAAAGGATTCGAAGAAAATTTTGTTTTGTTGTCCTTTCAAGATGGGAATATTGAAGATGTGTAAGGAGAAGAAGCTTAACTCAACAAACTTTCCTTAGCTTAAATGTTGCTTTTCAATTTTGCTTTCTTTAATATCTAATTGGAACAATTGTGTTTTTCACATTTAAAGTTGTTTGAATAAATTACTTTCATCAAAATTTTTGTTGGTTTTTATTCATTTTGGCGCTCAACCAATGAGGAATCTAGCTTGATAATTCATGAATTAATATATTTATGCATCATGACTTGAATGACTTTACTAGATGAGGAAATTCTTCTATAGCATTGAGTTGTATATGCTTACTTAGAGAGGGCTCCTGCATAATTACCTTTGTCTAGGTCCTAGTCAGTCTTAGAACATGCTTTGACAAACTTTCGAGGTGAAATTGAAATTTGCTTATTTAAGGGAGAGATGATCTAGGCATTGTTTGGTTAGCCAACAACTAGTATCCACTGTCACATCCCAAAGTTTAGGTAGTCGAGTATTAGGCAAGAAGGACATAAATAAGTGGTCAAATAGAGGCTCGAGATAGTAAAAAACAAAATCAGTGTGCAAAGGAGGCCCGTGAAGTCGACGGGACCTAAAGATAATTTTTCGAAAGGCCGAGGACCTAAGTGGAAATTTCTCAAAAGTTAGGGGCAACTGTGTAAACTTAAAAATTAAGTGTCGGAAGTTCTTAATAGTGCCCATATCCGACCCCGGAAGAATATTCTCGAGATTAATCGGGTCATAACCGTGGATTTCAATTTTTCCCAAAAATGCACGGTTTAAAAGTTACAATCGATTAATCGCTGGAGGGTATTTTGGTATTTTCACATCCTAGACTATAAAATTACAGCACAAGAAACTTGAGGGGGGTCAAAATATGAATAAAAGGAAGACTAATGGCTTGCCAAATAAATAGATAAAAGAAGAAGGCAAGTGGACCAATTAAAAGTGGCCATTTTTGCTATAAGGTGTACCAATTGGAAGCCAACATATATACCAACATATTTTCACCACTTATGGCTGCCATTTGGATCAAAATAAGCTAAGGAAAGAATATAAAAGCCCTCTCTTACATGGTGAACTCATCCAAACCATAAGAGAAGGAAGAAGGAGGTGATTTTTCCAAATTTCTGTAAAAACCGGAACTAAATTTGACTAAGTAAAATTGGTAGTAATATTAGGATAGTGTGGCGCCTCTACTCGACTTACACATGTAGGCCGGGAAGGGGTGTTACATCCACCCAATTAGATATCAATCCCTAGTTGTCCCTTTGAGCCTTCATAAATTTTAGCTTTCTTTTCATTGGCTTACAAACCCCAACAACCTACCCTGAGTTGTTGTGATACTTTTGACAAGTCTTATGATCACTAAGGTAAAGAGGCAAGAAGATCAAAGAATGGAATGCATAGCCAAACCATAAGGACAGTTGATGTTATCAATACCATAAGGGTAGTTGAAGTTCTCCTAATATCTCTAATCTATCAAGATAATGTCAGAGTAACAAATGATTTATCCCTATTAAAGAAGATTTATGTCACTCCACTCATCCATTATTAGAAATACAAGTCAGTACAAACAAGACAACTCTTTTAGAGCTAGAACAAAAAAAACAAAAGAAAGAAAGAAAATAAAATAAAATAAAATAAAAAAGGACAAAAGAAAAAAAAAGGAAAAAAAAAAGATAAAAAAAAAGATAAAACCTAAAAAGGCGGTTCAGAAAGCTAACTGAGTTCTCTTTTACCTAAAGCAGCAAAAGGCTTCCATTTGGTTTATAAGGACATTTTGACTTGAATTGGTCCAACCCAACCAAAGATTTGACCAAAATCAGAGAAAAATGAGAAAGGCCATTCAGTTCTTGAAAGTTCTGTACTTGACAGTCCTATAAGAAAGAAGGAAAAAATGATAAAATGCTCAAAGAAATGGAAGAGTAAGAAAAATAAAAAGAAAGAAAAGGGATAAGAAGAAAAGAAATAAATTTGGGTACCAAACTTTTTTGCAAAGGTAAAGACTATCCTAATCAAGGTCCAAATTAATGCCAAGAAGATAAAAGGAATTTGGAGTCTAGCAAGATTGCTTCCAGCTGCCTAAAGTTCAAACAAGAAATTTGTAGTGTAAAGGTTTGTCCATTGTGTCACATCGGCTCCAACTTACAAATGGCCTTCATTTAACCCATGTCCCTTATAGATCCCATTTCAAACCTATTAAAGACCTGTTGATCTCTCTTGGTAGGTAGAGTCTATTAGTGGAGATAGTTTAAATAAGCATGCATATGAGATAGATAATATTTAAATTAAATGAGATCTTTGGCCAAGTAATGTGTATGTGCCTATCTAAAGTGCAACAATTCTTGCTTAAATAGAAATGATTCCTGAGCTTAGTATGGTAACTAGGGTTGTCATATTATAGATATGTTAATTTGGAAAATCAAGTCCTGAGGTACATTGATATTGATTTGGCGATTTGGCAAAGCCAACATTTGATTTCAAAATTGAAAATTAAAAAAAAAATCAAGTTAAGGGAAGTATGTCGAATCATTGAACCTCCAAAGGACACATTGGGCAAAGGAAATGATTACTGGCAAGGTCATGAAGAAGCTACCAACTGACATGTTGAATCATAAATTAAAATAGATGTATCGCTGCTGTTTGGGGCCTCCATTATTCATATTTTCAACATCTTAAAAATAAAAGCCATAAATGTGGAGCATTGCGTCATTCTAATGCAAGACCTGAACGAGCATCTGAAAGGAACCAATGAGAACACTTCTGCTGATCACCTCAGTCTGTGAGTCGATGGAACAACTGTAAGTATTATTCATGCATATCATGCATACATGAGCATATCACATCGCACTTTCTTGTCTTGTATTGTCTATTCTTTATCAAAGTGAACAGCAAACACCCTGTGAAGTAAACAATCAAAAGAAGATATCAAATCAGGGGGGCATAGAAAGCCCATTGCTTGAGAAAGTTCCAATAATTTTGCAAAGAGAAGAAATGTGTGCTTGTGCAAAGAACTAGACTACAAAAACATCAATCAAAGCTTGCGTGGAAAAAAATCTTTGGTTTGAGCATACACAGGGGGACAAAGTTTCTCCTTTTCAATTTTTTTCAAGTTTATATGCCAAACATTTTCAAGCTCACTTGCAAATATTTCACCACGCAGGGGGCAAGGAGAAGATATGAGGGCCAACTAAAAATAGCTGAATTTTTGCAAAAGGAAGAACAAAAGTATGGAACAACCAGTTAAGCCAGAATCCTCAATTGATAAAAGGTCAGTCAAATCAAATTCAGTCTCGGGTTCAAGTACCCAATCTCGGGTCCAAGTACCCAAATCAAATTCAATCTCGGGGCCAAGCACCCAATATCGGGTCCAAGTACCCAAATCAAATTCAATCTCGGGGCCAAGTACCCAATCTCGGATCCAAGTACCCAAATCAAATTTAATCTAGGGTCCAAGTGCCCAATCTCGGGTTCAAGTACCCAAATTAAATTCAATATCGGCTCCAAGTACCCAAATCAAATTCAATCTCGAGGCCAAGTACCCAATCTCGGGTCCAAATGCCCAAATCAAATTCAATCTCGGAGCCAAGTATCCAATCTCGGGTCCAAGTACCCAAATCAAATTCAGTCTCGGGTCCAAGTACACAAATCAAATTCAATCTCAAGGCCAAATACCCAATCTCGAGTCCAAGTACCCAAATCAAAGTCAGTCTCGGGTCCAAGTACCCAAATCAAATTCAATCTCAGGGCCAAGTACCCAATCTCGGGTCCAAATACCCAAATCAAATTCAATCTCGGGTCCAAGTACCCAAATCAAATTCAGTCTCGAATCCAAGTACCCAATCTCAGGTCTAAATACCCAAATCAAATTCAGTCTTGGGCCTAAGTATCTAATCTCGGGTCTAAGTACACAAATCAAGTTCAGTCTCGGGTCCAAGTACCAAAATCAAATCCAAGTACCCATCCTCATCAAAAATTAGTCAAAGATCTTATTGCTTTTCACTCTCTTTTTTCGTAGTCTCAGATCGTTCAAGCAGGGGGCAAACTGTAGACCCTTAATTTTTGACCCATTCAAATTGGATAGTCTAAAATAATTTTTTTGGTATTTTATTTATTTTAATAATATTTTAATTACTAATAATATTTAATAGTTATTTTTAATAAAAATAAAAAATATATAAAAAATAAAAAAATCAGAAGGATCGGCAAGCAACGCGCGGCAACCCATTTCGCCGCAGCCAATTCTAGGGCGAATTGGCTTGCCAGCTAGCATGCCGCGCCCGTTTTCGCCAGCGCAACCGATTTTTTGACCAAACATTGTTTTACCCAGTTTTCTAATTTTTTCTAAACAATTGGTATTTTCTTATTAAAATAGGATTAGGACTCTTTATTTTCCCATAAATACTAGCATTAAACACACGGAAAAAGGAAAAACCCTAAAAAGAAAAGCAGAGAGCTGCAATTGAGATAAAGAAACATTAAAATAGCAAAGCAAGAACGGCAAAAGGAAATTAGCAACAATTATCAAGTATCAATCATCAATCCATCAAAGGCAACAACGCTGCCTTTGTTATTGTTCATCCAGAAAATAATTTGGTGGAACCTTCAACGTAGGTTTTGTGTCTTAATCTTGAATTTGCTTAAACATTCAATTATTATATTATTCTTGTTCTTACTGGTTTTTCTTTGTTTATTTTTATTATCACTTTGATTCAATAGTATAAATTGGAAACCCTAATTATATATTCCGTTAATTATTGTTTCATCCAATAGCTCAAAAATCTAGAGAAATCCAAAAGCCCCGAACTATCTTCTTAATTCTCTAAACCCTAAACTTCTTTACAGTTTCTAAAAAAGTTTGATCTTAATTGTTTCTATAAAAACTCTAAACTATTTTCTTAAATCCTAAAATTGAATATGTTTTCCAAAATATATAAAACCCTAAACTATCTTATTAATTCTCAAAACTCTAACCTCAGTGTCTTAAGTCCTTAATTTTCCTAAACCTTAATTTTTCAAACCCCCATCCAGTAAACCTAACAAACCCTTAAGCCCAAATCTAATAAATCTCATAAATCTTTCTCTCCACTAAACCTAAAAAATCTTAAGCCCTAATCCCAATCTTTTAAAATTATAAACCCTAATGTCTTAAGATTCCAAAACCCTAATTTCATTATGTTAGCCCTAAACCCTAATTTGATTAATCAAAAACCTTACTACTTTCTTAAATTTATAAAACCTCTAATCCATTCCATTTTTTCAAAAATCTTCACATTAGCCTAAATAATAATAATAATAATTCCAAAATCTCTAAAACCCTAAATGTTAATTAAATTACCCTAAATTGATACATAAACCTAAATTTGTATCTTTACTTGCTTTATTTTATTTTTAGATTTAATTATGTAGTTTATTATATGTTTTGATGATTGATTTATTTTCAATGCTTGATTTATTTAATTTATCATGGATGATTATTTTCTTTATTATTATAATTATTATTTGTTTATTTTAGTATTAAAATTGTAAGAGGTATGTTTCCACTTTATGGGTACCTCATTAGTTAAGTATTATGTAATTTAAATTGCTCTTATATTTTGGACCAATGTAAAGGATATGTTTCCACCTTTCGATGGATGTCCTATTTAGTTTAGACATGAACGATGTAAGGACATGTTTCCATCCTCGGATGGGTGTCCATTTATTTGCTTTGTTTGGACCTTACTTTAATTTTAATATAATGATGTTTTATTTTAATTGTTGCATGTAATATGGATATTATTATTATATTTAAGAATTTTATAATATTAAGACCTAAAAAGGAGGTCGGATCCAATGAACTGGGCGTTGTGGGGGTACTGGGCCATGTCTCACCTTCCCTACATGTACCCAACTTTCTGAACCCATTAGGGGGTTGGAGATTCCTTAGAAATCGAGTCATCCACCCCTTTCTTTTTCACGGTCCGTCCAGGTGGCGACTCCATTTTCTCCGGGCTTAGGCCCGTGTTCTCTAAGGCCCCGAGCCTAAACACTGCCGAAGTCGCAAGAACTATTCCATCAAGAGTGGGGGCAAAAATCCCCACTCACACCTAGATTTAGGCCTAAACCCTTATTCCATAATTACAAACCAAGTTTTATTATTAAAACCATAATTTGTTGCAAAAAAAAAACCCTAGTTTTATCATTGGAACCATAAAACCGTAATTTTATTGGCTTAGCCCTAATTGACAATTGTTTGTGTGATGATTAACTATTTATTTAATTATTTGTCCTATTATGGATGATGAAACCCTAATTTTATTAATTAAATCCTTATTTTTGTTATGCGTTTGATGATTGACGATGAGTTTTGATTAATAATGATTGTTTACGATGGATGATTGAATCATGTTTATGGATTTACTGTTTGGGTTTTGAAAATGATAGAAAATGTATGTTTCTACTTGTTGGTGTCTTATTTATCAAGTTTATGTAATTTATATTAATGACTTTCAGACTATTGTAAAGGACATACTTTCACTTTTGGTGGATATTCTATTTTATTTTTATGGATTCTGAATATTTGTAAGAGCATGTTTCCATCTAGTATAGGTGTCCGTTTTATTAGTTTGGTTTGATTTATAATATGATGATTATTTATTTCAACACTTGTATGTAGTATGGATAATATTATAATAATGTAAGAATTCAATAATATTTAGACCTGGAAAGGAAGCCTATTCCAATGAACCAGATATTATAGGAGTGCTGGGTCACTTCTCACCTTTTCATACATACTCAACTTTTAAAAACCAGTGAGGGTTGGGGATTCCTTAGGAATTGAGTCATCTACTCCTTCTATTTTCTTTTCGGCTTGTCCAGATGATGACTCCTATTTTTTCGGTTTAGGTCCATGTTCTATAAGGCCCACAGCCTAACAGTGCCGAAGTCGTGAGAGCTATTCCACCGAAAGTGAGGGCGAAAATCCCTGCTCACATGTTCACATTGCAATTATCTACCAAAACAATATTAGTTAAGATAAAAATCACACTTTCACATACAATTACCAATACACGCTTTATAAATACTCATAATGTACCTCTTATGTTTCAATAAATTCCACTTATTTTTTCATGATATACTGAGTTTTAAATCCTAAACTCAAATAATAGGTTCAGTAATGGCAATTAAATGCCTAGTAATAGAATTTAAGAGAAAAAGAGAAAACTCAACATATATACTGCAGTACTTATGCTTACATCAGTCAATGGGACTAGTGGCCTAGTAGTGGCATATATGTCCAGTAACAGTAATGACATAAAGTGTCCAATATTGGTACAATGTACCCAGTAACAGTATAGATGTCTACCCTTTGGCTAGTCATTCTATCCAATAACTAGATTTTTCATAAGTATAATTTGACTAATTTAATTATTTTCTCATTTTCAGTGAATTTCACAGTCAAAATAATAACTTTGCTTAAAATAATTCTTTAAAGTAAAAACTTCTTTTCTCACCAACTTTTAAACATTCACATTTCAACAATACAATTAAGTAACTTTATTTTAATTAATTCTAAGCATATTTCATTTAAACCATAATTATCAAATTTATTACAAATAATCATATAATTCCATAAACATGTAGTTCCATAATCATTTAGTTCAACCCTTTGATTAACTCAAAATTTCATTTAAATATGGATTTAAGTTAAAAATCAACAATGATACCTTATGTATGCTACAAATATAATTTTCCTTACAAGAAAGAAAAGTTCCATAATCAATTTCTTCACAAATAATTCCATATTCAATTTCTTTCATAAATAATTCTAGTTAATCAATTCACAAGCTTCTATAAGCAATTAATAGAAAACTAATTATTTTACAAGCACTAAACTCTTTAATTAACTTTCTCCTTTCTCTTTTCTCAAATTTCCTTGGTTTTATGATGCCGTTCTTAAAGAATCACACATAAATTAGCTAATTCCCATTAAAACCTTAAATTTAAGAATCCTTGGTTTCTTATGTAGAAAATGAAGGAAGAAGAAGATAAAAGAAGAAATGGTGATGGAGGAAGTGGTTCGGCCTAAAGAAAGGAGAAGAAGATGAGAGTCAACTTTACTTTAATAATATCTAGGGTTGTAATGCTCACAACTTAGCTTCAGAATGCCTACTTTCATTAATTATTTTTACTTCGATTTTTAACTTTATAAAATTATAAAAATAATTGCTTTAATTATTTTTAAAGCCATATTGCTCATATTCTATATCCCAATTATGATAGAATTTTATTTTAGGGCTACGGCCTTTAAAATTCTTTTTCAAAAATGTCGAATAAATACATATCCGGATTTAATTTTTTACTTTTTAAGGCTTATCTAACCTTATTTTTTTCATCAATTTCAAATCTCGGTCCACACATAACATTATACACAATTCGATATATACTTAAAAATACACATAATACATAAAATCATTACTTAAAATTTTAGACATTACAGAATAAGTAATGATGATGTTGTGATTAAGTAAAACCATATCTCTGTAACTTCTTAGAAAACTCCATATTCCATTGCTTAGATGCTTGCTTCAAGCCATATAGGGATCTAGTTAACTTGCAAACTTGGTCCTTCTCTTTAGCGTTAGTGTAACCATATGGAGGTAGCATATAAAGACCCTCATTAAGAAAACCATGGAGAAAAGCATTGTTGATGCCTAATTGATGGAGAGGACAAAAATTAGTGGTTATAAATGAAAGTAACAATCTTATTGTAACTTATTTTACCACAAGTGAGAAACTATCAATAAAATCAATCCCTTCAATTTGATTGTAGCTCTTAGCCACTAATCGAGCTTTATAATGATCAATTGTACCATCAGCCTTTACTTTCACTTTAAAAAGCCATTTTGAGCCTATAGATTTCTTGCCTTTTGGCAAATCAGTGATCTGCCATGTATCATTTTGTTCAAGTGCTGACAATTCTTGCTCCATAGCCTTGACCCACTCTAGACTATTAGCAGCTTTTTTGTAATTTCTTGGTTCCTAAATAGTTAGCAGATTAGCTAAAAAACATAAATGTGTTATAGTGACTTGATTAGTAGTGTGGTCTGAGACAAGGTTTATATCAATGTCATTTAGCCATCCTAGTAGTTTCTTAGGTCTGATAATTCTCCTTGGTTGACTAGAAAATTGGTTTGGTTCAATAGAATCAGGTATGTGAGGTGGGGGCTGAGAATTAATAGAACTGAGTGAAGGGAATGGTGGATCAGAATGTCTGTATAGTTCTATACGCGATGTGTTTGTAGGTGAGTATGTTATGTCATCTATAATAGGGTGAGGCAATGGGGTTTCAGTAGCATGTATGGATGAATTGTCATGATAAGGATGGATTATCTCAAGAAAGGTAACATCTCCGGATGAAAATAATGTCTGAGTACAGAGATCATACATCTCGTATGCCTTTTGACCAATAGAGTGGCCAAGATAAACTAACCTTATAGCCCTTGCTTCAACTTTGGTTTTAAAAGGTAGATTATTCTTTTCAAATGACAAACAACCAAAGGTTTTGATGACAGAATAGTCTGGAGGTTTAAGAAACAACATTTCATAGGGTGTCTTCCAATTAGGGAGGGCTATAGGTAATCTATTAATAAGACATATAACATGTAAAACTGTTTCTCCCCAAAAATGAGTAGGTAGATAAGAATCAAACAGCATGGCTCTTGTAATTTAAAGAATATACACATGTCTTTTGATGTAAGGCACCATAAATAGAGAGTAATGTTTGGCATTGATTCCTCAAAAATTCAAAACCATTATCTATTTTGAGTGTTTAATTCTGGTTCCAAATTGAGTTTCAATCATTTTGAAGAACTTAGTTAGTAAAGGTATATTTTTGATTTTGTGATGTATAAGGTAAGTCCAAAGTACTCTAGAATAATCATCTACAATGGTTAGGAAGTAGTGAGATATAGAAGTGGATGGCTAGGCATGAGGCCCCCAAATATCTACATGTATTAGTTCAAAGGGTCTTTCTGATATGGTAGTTCTAACAGTAAATGGGAGTCTTGTTTGTTTTGCCATTGGAAAAATTTGTCAAGGAATGAAATCATGCTTTTCATTAACAAAATGTAAATGATTCACAATGACATTGGATGAATGACTCAACCTTTTTTTGCTAAATGTTTGCAAAAGTATTGTCACTGCTGTTTATAGAACATGACAAGGTAGTAGCACTAGTGCTAGACAAAAAATGTAATTGTTTGTCACCATTATTCTTAAAAGGATTTGTATCCAAAACATATAGATCCCCATCAATCTTCAGTGGCCATTGTATTATTATTCTTTTGGTCTTGTAGAATGCAGTAATCATGAAAAATATCAATTCCAATATGTTTTGCTATGCCAATTTCTTCACAGATATAAGGTTGTGGGTGAATTTGGGTATGTACAGGGCATTCAATAGTTTGATTCTATAATTTAGGAGTGGTTTAGAGGCATATGTTAAAACTTCCTTTAACAAATGTAGAGGCAGTTGAAATCACACCTACAAGGCATTTTAAGCACCTCTATAAGTTTGCATTGTTGTAGTATATATAATAGATTTGCATTAGTTGTATTTTATGGAATTTTAATTATATTTGTCTTTTCATGACTTGACCTTTAAGACATGTGATCGGCAAAAGATAATGGAGAAACATTTGACTTTCAAAATCTGCAGTCAATTTGACAACCTACAAGCCAATAAAACAGAACTATGGTAGCTGCTAGTGTCATAAAATCAACATTATTGGACCCACCAATTAAGCAGAATCTATACAACATTACATTACAATTACTTAGGCCTACCATCTCAAATCTCAACATTATCATTAGATATTACTCAATAAAAAGACCATAAAGACTAATTGATCTAGTTAGAAATATAGATAGGGAAAGATATAGAATGCGAAATACCAAAATACAAACCAATATGGAATATTTACGTATCGAAATAAATAAATATACTCATCTATTGAGAAAATGGAAGGCAAAGGTAACTCAATAAAATTTATTCTTACGTTTACCTGTAATCTAGAAGAAAAATAGTGAATAGAATTGTTCGACTTAATGAGTAAAATTACTAATATATAGACCCAGTGCTCTATTTTGTTCTAGCTAAAAATATGCTTATGCTTAATGCCAATCATACAACAAAACACACAGTTCAATCAAGGTGGGAATTAATTTATATGAACCACTCTAAACCTTAAACTAGGAAACCAATCCCCCATGTGGCTCTTTTAGACAAATATTTCTCTCATAATCCAATATACAGGGTCTACTATCATGGCTTTAATTAAACAATCTACCCAGCTAGCAAACAATGTTGAGCAATGAGCAAACCCCCACTGTCACGCAAATCGTAAGTTCATAATCATATCTTAAGCTCATCTTAATGTCAAAATCCTTATCACATTCCTATGTAGTCTAATGTCATCCCAATCTAATATAGAAAACACGTGTAATATGCAATAATCACCTAATAGGACATTCACATTATTAGTAGGGATTTTCACCTCCATACTCCCAATGAAATGGTTATTGCGACTTTGACACTATTAGATTCTTGACCTTAGGGAACACAGGTCAAAGTGCAGAGAATTTGGACGTGTCGAAAAGAAAATTGGAAGAGGTAGAGGGTGTTTCTCAAAACTTAAAAGCTGGTCAAAACTGCTTATAAGCTGTTTTTAGATTATAAGTTGTTTATTTAAGTGTTTCTGAAAACTTAAATAGTAGATTATAATCTGATTTTAATCAGTTTTTTAAAAGTTGGGTTTTGCTACTTTTTTTTAAAGCACTTATTTTTTAAGCAGTTTTGACCAAGTAAAAGACCATACTATCCCTACCTAATCTTCAATATTCCAAATTTGCCTACCTTATACACTTTAGTTCCCATCAAAAAAATTTATTATTATTATTATTATTATTATTATTATTGCAAAATAAATTTTGAATTGACATTTAAAAAATTATTTTTATACAATAAATAAACTCATGGACAGTTTGGTCATTTTGACAGTTTCTACAATTAAAAACTGATTATAAGCTGATTTTACAGAAACACTTAACTGATTATAAACTGATTATCAGCTGATTATTAGCTAGTTTACAGAAACGCTTAACTGTTTATTTTTAATCTGATTATAATCTAAAAATCACTTATTCACAATAAGCTGAAAAGCTCCAGTTTTGAGAAACACCCTCGTAGTAGACTTGATTCTTAAGGAATTTTCAACCTCCAACCGAATATAGAAAGTTGAGTATGCATGAGAAAAATGAGAAATGACCCAGCACACCTTGTACGTCTGATTTATTGAAACCAATCTCCTTTTTAAGTATAATTATTATATTATTTTAATCATTTTAGTATTATTCAATTATCATATGATATAAATAAAATACATACATCCATTCATGAAATACATAGTCCAAAGTATAAAATAATAAATGGATACCCACATTTGATGAAAATATGCCCTCATAATTTTTAAAATTCACAAAATAAAACATCCATAAAAGAGTGAAATATGCATTTTATTTTCTATTCAAAATTTAATCAAATTATTAAAATGATATCTCTATTTGTTAAATTAATTAAATAGTGTCTTTAATATGCAAAATACTCCTCTCATTCAATATTTAATGTTCTATTAAAAATGTGAGTATTACACCCCCACCCAACACACACATTTATTTATTTTGAATGATACGAATTTGGCTTTTTAGTCTTTGTGTTGCTAAATGGGATCCACTAATAATGAATGGATGTGAAATTACTGACATAAATTTTTCTTTTTTAAGAGCTCAAATTGAAAATGATGTTGTACAAGGTTATTTGGGTAATTTTATTTTAAAGAGCTAATATATGATGCTTTTGATCATTTTCCTCGAGTCATGCGTGCATTTAAGGCATTCATCTTTTCAAATGTCTTCTCCAGTATGCTTACAGCTTAGCCATCTCCACCATTAATCGTTGAAAAAAAATAATATTATTAAGACTGGTCACCTCTTCAGTCTTTTTATTTATATTTTTTCTCCTAAATCTAAATATAATCATATTAAAATAATTTGATGTATATAATTTCTAATAAATATATAGTATATAATATACATATTATATAATATAATACACTTTTACTTATTATATAAAAATTATTTAATTTGATTAGCTGAATGAAATTATTTTTACAAATAAAAATTAAAATTAAAAAAAATTTAAATTTTAAAAATATAAATTTAAATTATCAGTTTAGTTAATCATAATTTTTAATTTAGTTTAGTCAATTTTAATTTAATTAGTTTTTATTTGTCGTACTTATAATTTAAAGTATTTTGTCATAAAATTAAATTAAAGAAAATAATTTATAAATAAATAAATATAAAATAAATTTTCACATATTATTTTAAGTAGTTGGAATTGTTATTAAAATTAATTTTTTTAAAATATATGTTAAAATTATTTATATTTATTCTCTATGAAATCTTATAGAATAAGGAGTTTTGCATTAGAAAATAAATATTTTATTATTCTAGTATTAATACATGTCAATTTTTAATTGTTGTCATAATTATGCTATGCATAGTAGTTTGAAATTGGTACATTTAGAAATTATATATATATTTTCAGTTCATTAAAAATTTCTGAAAGGAGTAAAATTATAGAGTTTCAACTCTTAACTTTTATGTAATATGAAAAAATAGATAATCAACTATTAAATTTATGTAGCAATTTAACATATGTGTGTGTTCATTTTAAAATTAGAAAATTATATTATATGTCACTTTTTAAAATTTTTTAAAATTTTTATATATTTTCAATATACAACATATAAATGTATATTATATTTTGAAAAATATAATATATTTTTTATATATTAAATGTATATTATGAAAGTGTGTTATTTTTAAAGTTATAAGTTAAAAAAATGAAATTTTTAAAGAAAAAAAGAAAAGTAGATTTTTTTTTAAATAGTTTAATTTTTAGGATATTTTTTTAAAGAAATCTTTTATAAAATCTATTTTTATATTTTTATATATGTGTATACGTAAAGAAAAAGGATACAAATGTATATTAAAACCTTTGTACTATAATAAAATATGCAATTAAATCTTTCATTTTTTATTTTATTTGATATATAATTTTATTTTTGAAGTAAATAATCGCTTAATAATAATAATAACTATTAAGTTTAATTAAATGATATTATTATTAATTTTTTTATTTTTAAATAGATTTTAAAAATTAAAATCAACATTAAAAAAACCATTTAAAAAATATTTCTGTCTATTCTGAAAGAAACTCTTGGATTTGACACTAATATATTAATTTGAAATTATTAATTGCTTCTAAAAAATTGTTTCAACCGCCCATATAATCAAGAAATAAAAATATTAATTAAAAATTTCTTTGCTCTTATTTTAATCTTAAATATCAAATTGAGAAAATGATCAAGTTAGATGTGAATATAAAATATATTTATTATGTTTTTATTTTTTTATTTTAAATAAATTTGTTTGAATATGTTTCAAGATTAGTTTAAATCTATTTTTTTGTTGAATAAATTTGTTTAAATGTATTTTTTTTTTTTTGCTTAAACTGGTTTGTTATATTTATTTGGCAAAAAAATATAATGTATAAGTGTTTGTTGTGTAAAATCTATATATTATTATTATACTAAATAAATAAATACTTAATAACATAGCACGTGTTTTGTTCTCCTATTTCCACATATCCCCTTTTTTAAACTAAATTAAAATATGCATGTTAAATTTAAATTAAATTTGCTATATTACTATTTTTGAATATTGATGTTATATTTTGATTTTTAATGTAAATATATTTATTTGTTTTTGATGATATTGATGCAATTGATTTGATAAATAATTTTTATTATTTATATGAACTATTATAATAATAATATTATAGAATTATAATTTTTTTATTTTTTAATTAATAATTTTATTTAAATTTATTATATATTTATTAATTTTTTATTTTATAATTATGGCTAAATAATTATTTATTTAAAATTATTATAATATTAAACAAAAAAAAATCCGCACTGCAAGGCAGCTTTTTTCTCTAGTGTGTATATATATAATACCTAATAAACTGAACCTCTCATCGCATCGGACTCCGAAATGCATCTCTATGTCATCTGCAAGAATCAAATTAATGCAACCATCCCTACGTCGATTGGATTTGTCATATCATTATTGGTATGTCTAATTGATTTGTGTTCATTAACGATTTACCTATTGTTCGAACATCTGCTCATTTATGCAATGGCAGAATCAACTACTACGTAAAGGGGGTAAAATTTTTACCATTGCAACGGCAAGGGGGCTCTGTTGCCGTTGCATTGGACGGTCAGAGGAGAGAAAGGTCATGCTTTCAACTTATTTATGCCAGCTTTCGGCCGGTCAGCCAGAGAAATCGTGTGACCCCATACGACTTCATATGATTTCGCAACTGCATATACGAATTGATTTAATATAAACTTTATTTGTTAGAAAAGTCATTTCAAGTTCAATTTTTCACTAATCTAAAGTGTATATTCAAACTTTGATTCTATATGTCAACAAAAGATTAGAGTATGATTTCAGTTTAATTATCTTCAATGAAAATTAGCATATTCTTTAATTAGTTAGACTCACAAATATGTTAGGAAATTCATTTGAAATTCTTTTCAAAAACTTCAAAGTCATTCTAAAACTGTAAAATTTACCCACATGCTCTGCAGATAGATATATACTAATAGCCAAAGATTATTAAAACGGTGATGATAATGAATATCCAAGGCAAACCTCGCCTTGCCAAATTTTATGATTTCTTGGTATAATTCTATTTACTAGAATTAATCTCTGTTTTAGTTTTTAATTAAACATCACTCTCTATTTCACCTTCAACAATTTCTTTCTTTTGGGGTTTTCCTTTTTTTTCCAACTTTGTAAGGTCAGACCTTGGAGAAGCAGCAGGAGCTTGTACGCAATGTATTTGGAGGTGGTGATTGATCCCTAACCTTATGCATTAACAAGCTTTCTTCAATCTTTTTTACTGAAAGTAATTTCTTTGCTCTCTTTTTTTATGGGTTTCAATTTGTACAGTATTGTGCAGTAGCTTTTAATCTGACTGTTTTATGCCTTGTAATTATGGCTGGATAACTTTCAGGACTGTGTTAAACTTAGAACTTCCCCTTTTGCCTCTTTTATTTTATTTTATTATTATTATTTTTGAGCTTGAGCTCGAACGAATTACCTTGCCTTCAGTTTTTGTAGAAACATTGGACAAATGCTTCAGAAATGTATGTGAGCTTGACATTGTGTTCAATTACAGCAAGGTAGATACGATCTTTTTTTTCAGTTGTGATGTACCTCTAATTACACTGATCGGCAAAGGCAGGTATTCCATTTCACAACTCACAAGTAACTTGAAGACCATTATTGCTGAATCAGTCAATTTCGATACTTATTTGTAGTTTTGTTGATTTATTGGACTTGCAAATTTTTTATCTGCTATTATCCACTAGTGTGCAGAGAATATCTTCATTAAACTAAAATTCCCCTAATTCTTTTGCAGCTGCACACGATTTTAGATGAAATAATTTTTGGTGGTCAGGTGCTTGAAACAAGTTCTTCAGAAGTTATGAAAGCTGTGGAAGAAATATAAATGTGACTTCCTCTCCCTTTCACGCATACACACACAATATTTCTTGAATTTGTCACGAATTTGTACATGCTACAGGCTAGAAGCATCCTCAAATGCCATTACTTTAGTCCCCAAAACTGGTTCGGGTTGGCGTAAGTAGCATGCTGATATAAAGAGGTTAAAATTGAGTTATCCATCAACGCTGTAGCATTTAGACCTGAAGTTGCTTCTGAGAAGTCCGACAGGCATGTTAAGCAAGCTGTCACAGTAATCATAATATCTTGCCTTGGTGCATATTTTAGATTCACTGTCGAAAGAGAATTCACACTGGGCTAAAAGATTGGAAGTTACAGAGATGAAATTGGAAAACAATGACTTCTGACATGCATTTTTTCATTCTTGATTAAGCGAGTTGATCAGTTGGAGTATTTTAATAACATTTATGGATCAATTTTAAGTTCACTGCTATGAACTATCAGTGCAAAATTACTTTTGCCAATGGACATTAAGGAAACTGAAAATGGTACTACGAAAGGATGATAATCACTCGTCATGACTTGAAAAATAATTGCAATGGGCAACAATTTGATTTGATTATAATTGCAACAAAAAAGATATGTTCAGTCTCAGAACAGTTGCCCTGCTTGTCCTATTTTCAAGCAGTTTTAAGAATACAATTAGAAAAAAGGAAAATAGATCAAACAGTCCATAGAATGGCATTATCGTATGTGTTGAGATACAATGATAAAGATGTAACCAACATAAAATATTTTTCAGGAATAACGCTATGCGGAAATTTGAGAACCTGGGAAGGTTTGTGCGCTTCAGTTTAAATGACAGCGGTTTTTAAAATCCTGCACAACTACACGCGCAGCATTACGTCCAGGAACACCTGTCACACCACCACCTGGATGGCTTCCACTTCCGCACAGGTATAGCCCTCGGAGAGGAGTCCTATAGTTAGACCTGTATGCCCAAGAAAAGAAATAATTTAATTGAATGGTTTAATGCATACTAAAGATGACAATCACAGTAATACAAATCTTAAACATGCATTTGCTGTCATTACCATCCTTTAACAGGTCGCATGAGGAAGAGTGAATCCAATCCCATAGCACCGTGAAATATATTACCCCCTGTGAAAGATTCACTTGAATTCATTCATTTTTATCAACATAAACTGAAGCTTAGCAACAAAGGAAGCATAAAAATCTATGCCACAAGAATGTAGTCTTGTTGGCTTCAAGCAACCTAAATTTCGATCTAATTATCTGATGGTTGTGATTAAAGATCAAGATGCCTTACTCATTTTTAAACCTTTTTGAAAAAAAAAAAAGACCCAAGTTCTATGCTTTAATGCAGAGATTTATGGCTACGAAGTACCTGTCAGACCAATTTCCCTTTCAAGATCTGGTGGGGTCAACATGTCGTAACCAATAATTGATGCGCTGAAGCCAGAGGCATATTCATCAACCAAATTAAAACATCTACGTGCAAATGATTCCTGCAAAACAGATCATTTGTTAGAGTTCTTAAGAGTAGAATGAAGCACATAGATAATCTCATGAAACTCTCATGTTTTGGCCTAGGAAAGGCTTTGCCTCATATACTTGGAGATCATAATAACATATGAAAGTTCTATATGCATGAAAGATCGCTGACATTCAACAAGGGCACATTGAGGGGAGCACAAGACAGGTGGCTTGGTTGGGGTCAGGGGGAATGGGGGCAGTGTACAAGGAGGACAGAAGTAGAAGCAACGATTGAAAGCTCACTCTATAAGCCGGATCTCCCCAGCTTCCATCTGAAGGACTGTAGGGTGTGTACTGGACAAACAGGTTTATCACATGCTTACCTACAAAGAGAAGATGAGATGAGATTCTATAAATGGTATATGAAAATCAATTTGATATGTGCAATGGTCAGAGATAATATGCTGAATAAAATATGTTGGCTATGAGATAAAAATATAGATGAAGAAAGAAATATAATAATAAATCACCGAGAAAAAACATACATTAAGGGAGCATTCGCATGCATGAAAAAACCTCTGAAACTGTATGTTTTTAGAATAAAAAAGACCAATTAAAAATATGCATTGCTGGAAAGCATCCAACAGGGCTACAAACATTTATGAAAGGAAAACCAATAAAGACAAAAGAAAAAGAAAAGGTAACAAGGTCGCATATGTAATAGAATGTGTTTGAACAGTCATATGAAGTGGAATCTGTCACATATTGGATCTAAAGACGAAGATCAGCTGGCTAATTAGAGCCAAGTATTCACTAGTTAAGAAGAAGGGATTTAAGGGAACACGAGAAAGAGAGGAAAAATTAAAGCATCGTATAGGGTAAAAGGTAATAAAAGGAATTGACATCCGATTCAGCTTTACAACTGCTACTGACTTTAGTTCATAATATTATACCTGGGTTCTCAGTTCTCAAATTATTCATTAATGATCTCCACATTGCTTGCACATACCATAGAAAATGTAAGGGTGTCAAAACTGGTTAATAAATCATATTTGTGTCATGTTGACTTATTCTAATGACACGATTAGAATTAATATAAATACGACTCATTCATTAATAATAGCAACGTAAACACGACTTAAAATTTAAATGAGCTATGCAAATATGACACGCATATCACATTTACTTATATAGGTTATATGCAAGTCATACAACTTGGCACAACCGAATTAACTTATATAATATTTATAATCTAAAATAATTTTATATTCTTACATAATCAATTGAAATATTGCTCAAAAAATAAAATCATGATCAAAATGATTTTAAAATGTAAATATATTAAAAATATATATTTTTTAAAATACACAAAAAAAAAAAAAGAAATATAAGTCAATGTGAAGGAGACGATGAGTGCATTTTATATTTTGACATTAGAACTTAGTAATAAAGAGAGAGAGTTGAAGAGACAATGTATGATTGCCACAAGTTTTGCAAGAAAATTTTTTGAAAAATTTATTTTATTTATGTTGTTTATTTTTTCTATTCAATTTTCTTTTTATAAATTTTATTCTAAATACTAAATTAAAAAAGTTTATTTGATATAAAGTATGAAAGATTAGATTATCTAAATCATAAAAATTATTTACTGTGAAATCATAAAAATTAGACCGATTACCCATCACCGACGTACGTGAGCACACGTGCCAGCGAAAGCTTATGGAGTCACTGTTCATGCGCAGACGAGTGAAGCGCGTGGACCGGCTTCCCATAACCTTTTCTCACATGTTCTTTTTCCGATCTCGTCTCCGGCAATTTTCGATCCAGACCAGGTACCCTCTGGTTCGATCCGACCACTTTCCAATTTAAGATAAATTTTTATCTACTGTTGAGTCTTCATCTCACAGTAGCTGACATTTCTTTGGTATTTATCTCTATCTCTGTTAAAGTCCCTATTTGTTGAAAGGATAAAATGACAGATGATAAAAGGCCTAGTTTTCCAATTACCGATAATCCCTCTCTACAAATTAGCCCTGTGAAACTTGATGGGATAAACTGTCTTGCTTGGTCAAGGTCTCGTCTATTGTTTATTAAAGCTAGAGGGTTGCAGAGATATATAACAGGAGAAAAGAAGAAACCTAGATTAACTGATTCTTTATTTAATCAGCGGGATTCAGAAAATTCTCTTGTTATGCCATGGCTCATCAATTCCATACAACCCGCAATTATAAAAACATATTTGCTACTTGATACAGCTGAAAAATTGGAAACTTGCTTCTCAAACTTACTCACAAATGGGTAATGTTGCACAAAAATATGAACTTCAAAATAAAATTCATGGAACGAAACAAGGAGAGAAGACTATTTTAGAATATTTTTCAGAATTAAGTGGTTTGTGGCAAAAACTTAATTACTATCAGAATTTTCAAGCTAACTGCACTACAAATACAGTTAATTTTCAAAAATTATTAGAGAAAGAACGTATCTATGATTTTCTTGATGGCTTAAATCCAGAATATGATCAAATCAGGGTACAAGTACTTGGTAAAGAACCTTTACCATCCTTACTCTAAACATATTCATATGTACAGCAAGAAGAAAGCAGAAAAAGTGTTATGTTATCTACAACAATAGTTGAGAAAGCTGGATTAGCTGTCAAATCGATTCATGAACACCCTAAGAACACACTGAGACAATGTGATTATTATGGGAAACCTCGCCGTACAAGAGAAACTTGCTGAAAATTGCATGGCAAACCAAATAAAAGTCGAGGAAAAAAGAGCAGTCCGATAAAGAATCAAGCAAATTTGACTGAAGCAACAAGGCCAAATAGTGCAACAACCTCAAGCGACAATCTATCTAATGAAGAGGTTCAAAATTTAAGGGGACTCTTATCTCAGCTTAATACCAACTCAACTGTCGGTTCATCAAATCTTGTAACCTCAGGTAATGCCTCTTCCACTAATCACAATACTTGTTCATGGATTATAGATTCAAGAGCAAATAGACATATAACAGACTCTTTAAGAAGGTTTCATACCTATTCCTCATGTCCAAAAGGAAATAATGCCAAAATAGCATATGGTTTTGTTACTCCTGTATCGAGAATATGTTCTATTAAATGTACTTCAAATATTAAATTATCTTATGTCCTTCATGTGCCTCGTTTTCCTGTTAATCTTTATCTGTCAGTTCCATTACTAAAACTCTTAATTATAAAATTGAGTTTTTTCCAAACTATTGTGTCTTTCATGATTTGCAAACAAGGAAGATGATTGGCAGTGGTAGACTGCAGTATAGCTTATACATTTTGGATGGAAGACCCAATTTTGATTCTGGTATAAATCATTTTTTTTTTTTGCAGAAATAAGGATTTTAAAGAGGAGATAATACAATTGCATAGACAATTAGGGCATCCATTTTTTTTTCTTAGGAAAAATAAATTCCCAAATGTGTTTAAAGGGATTTCATTTGACTCTTTGTTTTGTGATGCTTGTGAATTTGTTAAGTATATAAGAAACTCATATCCTTTGAATAATAATAAGAGTACAATTTATTTTATAACTATTCATTTTGATGTTTGAAAACCCACTCAAAACACTTCATTAACTGGTCATAGGTGGTTTATTACTTTCATTGATTGTTGTACCAGAATAACTTGGATATACCTATTGAAGGCCAAAAGTGATATATTTTCTTGCTTTCAATCTTTTCATAAGATGATCGAAACCCAATTTGATGCTAAAATTAAAATTTTTAGGACAAATAATGGAAAGGAATACATGGATGGGTTATTTCATACTTATCTAGAGTCCAATGAGATAATACATAGTGCCCAAAATAGTGTTGCCAAAAGAAAAAATAGACATATTTTAGAACTGACTCAAGTTCTTATGTTTACCATGAATCTTCCAAAACTTTATTGGGGAGATACAATCCTAACAGTTGTATATCTTATTAATAGGATGCCTCTTAAAACACTCAATTTTAAAAGCCCCTTAGAGGCTTTACAAGGAAAAGATTCTTACATTGTTCCTCCAAAAGTATTTGAATGTGTTTGTTTTGTTCATGCTGGGAATGTTGGGAAATTAGAACCTAGAGCTCTTAAATGTGTATTTGTTGAATACTCTTCTACTCAAAAGGGATATAAGTGTAACTACCCTCCCTCTAGAAAATATTTTGTCAGTATAGATGTTACTTTTAGAGAATTTGAGCCTTACTTTAATTTTCCTCAATCTCCTCTTCAGAGGGAGAATGAGAAAGAAGAGAAGAGTCCTAGCTTAGCCACTTTTGATAATTCTATTTTAGAAGATAATCATATTCAGGAGGAGAATTCTATTCGGGGGGACGAGATTGTGATTCAAAAGGAGAATGTTGGACGTTTGGATATACCTGATTTGAGGAGATATTCAAAAAATAAAAATAAAACAGAGAATGCCATTATGCAGTCTGTACCATGTCAAGAATCACTCCCACATCTTGAAAATTCTTTAGATCCTTCTGGTGTGTCTTTTCAACTTTTTGATTCAGTTAATGATTTAGATCAGCCAATTGCCCATAGGACAGGAGTTAGGTCATATACTAAATATCTTATATCTAATTTTGTTTCATATAACTCATCATCTTCTTCCTATAGAGTCTTTGTCTTGTCTATTTCTTCTGTGTCTATTCCTTAGAATTTGAGAGAGGCTTTCAATGATCCCAAATGAAAGGAGGCAATGGTTGAAGAAATGAAAGCCCTTGCAAAGAATAGAACTTGAGAACTTGTCACTTCTTCTTTTGGAAAGAAATTGGTTGGCTGCAAGTGGATATTTACTGTAAAACACAAAGCTGACAGTTCAATTGAAAGATACAAAGCTAGACGTGTGGCAAAGAGATTCACTCAGACATATGGAGTGAACTATCAAGAGACATTTGCTCCTGTTGCTAAAATGAATACCATCATAATACTGTTGACTTGTGCAGCTAATCTTGATTGGGACCTATAACAATTTGATGTGAAAAATATTTTTCTTCATGAAGATCTAGAGGAAGAAGTGTACATGAAAATCTCTCCTGGTTTTGAGAGTAAAAAAACACAAGGAAATGTATGCAGACTAAAGAAAGCTTTGTATGGTTTGACATATTCAGTAAAGTCATGATCTCCTTTGGGTATAAATAGAGTAATGTTGATCATACCTTGTTCATTAAGCACTCTAAAGGTAAGATTGCTCATTGTCTATGTTGATGATATTGTGGTAACTGGAGACGATAAAGAAGTAGCTCGACTAAGGAAACTCCTGACTTAGAAATTTGAGATCAAGGATTTGGGAAAACTGCAATATTTCCTAAGAATTGAAGTATCTAGATCAAAAAAGAAAATTTATCTAGATCAAAAAAGAAAATTTTTTTCTCACAAAGGAAATATATCTTAGATCTTCTACAATAAACAGGTATGCTAGGTCGTAAGCAAGCAGATTCTCGTATTGAAAGTAATCATAAGCTACAAGTAGGAATAGAGACTTCCGTTGACATGGGAAAATATCAAAGATTGGTAGGAAGATTAATTTATTTATCACACACTAGACCAAATATAGCATATGCAGTTAGTGTGGTAAGCCAATATATGCATGATCCTCGTGAACCTCATTTACAAATAGTTTTCTGGATTCTACGATATCTGAAGTCAGCTCCTGTAAAAGGTCTTCTTTTTTCCAAACATAGTCACCTTCAAATTGAAGCCTTCACAGATGCAGATTGAGCTGGATCTCTTGATGATAGAAGATCAACCCCTGACTACTGTACTCTTGTAGGTGGAAACTTAGTTACTTGGAGGAGTAAAAAATAAAGCATGGTTTCTCAATCAAGTGCAGAAGCAGAGTATAGAGCTATGGCACAAGGTAGTTTTAAACTACTATGGTTGTGGAAGTTACTAAATGAATTAAAATTGTTGAGTGAAGACAATTTGTCCATGTTTTGTAACAATAAAACTGCCATCAGCATAGCTCATAATCCAGCTCAACATGACCACACAAAACACATTGAAACATATCGACTCTTCATAAAAAAAAATTGGATAATAGTTCTCTAAGTCTATTTCATATATCATCAGACAAACAACTGGCCGATGTGTTTATCAAAGGACTATGCAATAGAAACTTTCATACTTTAATTTGCAAGTTGGGCATGAGCGATATTTTTGTACCAACTTGAGGAGGAGTGTTGGCAGACAATAGCTAGTTGTTAGAGGTTGTACAAAGAATGATTAGCTATTTAACACTAATTTTTATTTACCAGGTGGTGAAATCGTCTTGTCCAATACAGAAGGGATTGACATTTCAATAACAGGTCTCCTTGATGGTATCCCATTCACAGCATCTTGACAGGCCAAGTCAATCTCCTCCATACTTGTCAAAACAGAGACAGAACAAAGGTAAGGACACGAGATTTGTGTCAATTGTTCCATAAGGTACTGAAATAATACAATGATGACAGTTTATAAGATTGCCAAGAGTACTTTACAGTTCAAGGTTTTCTCAAGGTTCTGTCACCAGTCAGTGACCACAAAATTGTGTTACAATTGCATATCATAATTATTACATTCTGCATGCTTAAGCCAGATTTGGAGAACCATTTAAAGCTGGCTAACAAATTATCATCCATGTCAAAAAAAGAAAAAAAAATGATATACTCTATTCAGGCTTGAGCTCCCAATTTAAAGCTTAGAGGTCAATAAGTGTAGGTTTTCCTCACTTCACAGAATCATTTTTAGGACATACACATCAGAGAAACAGATTCAAAAGGAAAAAGGGCTACTAATGTTGAGTTAAAAGGATACCTCTCTGAACCAATATGAATGGTGCCCATATGCTGAGGACCAACATCTGGGTGATTCAGCTTGCAACATTGAAATTGGGGCAGTTTATCAACAGCTACATTTATCTTTGTAGTAGCCTGTTTCAATGATTGAAACCACGCACAAACAAGGTAACTATGACAGTTGGGAAGTGATCCCATATCAAATAATAACAAAATAACTTGATGATTTATAAGTGATTAGATGTTGGGCCTAGCACAAACCAACTGGTTTTGTACAGGTGGATTCCAACGCTTACCCACTTGTAATCTCATGTATGTATGAGCCCATAGACATTAGTATGATATCAGAGCTTCATGGACAAATGGCTTGGATACTAGGACCTATGTCCAAGCCCCGTCTTTGGACTAAATGCTAGTCAAACCGAAACTAATAAGAGATGTTAGTCCATTTATTTGTAAGTGTCAACCAACCTGTTGATGTTGCGCCACTAGCCAACATAACCCGGTTGCACTTGAAGTGGCGTCTTGGTAAGTGATCCCACATCGAACAATAATAAAATAACTTAATTGAATAATACTAAAATAACTTGAAGATCTATGCGTGAATGTTGGACCTAAGCCCATTGACTTTATAATTGAGTGAATGTTGAACCTAGGACCATGGATCACTGACTAATGTCAAATTATTTTTGTGCGGCAAATTCTCAACTCCAAAGTAATGAAGCTTACAGAACCATAATCAGAGTATTTCAGAGCACGTATAAAATCTTCAGGAAGAGCATCATTGGGCACTAATTCCTGGATCATAAAAGCATAGTCTACTATCAGTATTAAAATCCAGACCTATTATCATTGTAAAATCAATGTATAACATATGTTCATAAAACTACTCATTTATGCTTCTTGCAAATCTCAAGGAATTGGCAAAAATTGACATCTTACCATGAAAGTTTTGTAAGGAGTGGCATTTGACAGCACAACTGAAGAAAACATACATGTACCATCAGCGAGTAATACCTATGAGAACGATATTCCTTTTTAGTTTGATTTGAGCTAATGAACTAATTTTTTATGGAACCGAATAGGGAACTTACACCAATTGCCCTGCCAGAATCATTAATCATCACTTCTGAAACCTACATAAACAAAAGAAGTCATCAAGAGCTTTTGCCTAG
The DNA here is from genome assembly GCA_947685225.1 of Garcia nutans. Classification (NCBI taxonomy): domain Eukaryota; kingdom Viridiplantae; phylum Streptophyta; class Magnoliopsida; order Malpighiales; family Euphorbiaceae; genus Garcia; species Garcia nutans. Next base: position 25,799,154 of record CANTUV010000009.1, on the reverse strand, counting down.
AACAAACATAAAACAGTTAGACTAATATATGGAGCATGAAAGAAAAATTAGGAACAAAAGCTTAATAATGATAACTTGTTAAACAGGACTCATAAACAGAAGAAAACTAGTCTGCAAGTTCACCGTTCATACTGTTGTAGGATTCCAGCAATGGCAAAAAACCCCCACTGAGGTTTCAATTATAGCTAGCATAACAAAGGAAGTATAGAATAACAATTGATGCGAGAGAGTTCTGATTATCACCAATTATCAGCCAGGCAGGCATTGGAAGAGCTCCAGAAAGACCTTAGATCGAGAGGTCAGCAGCATAAAACAAGTGAGCAGAAACTTTTACTTGGCAAAAGATGACATACATATATAATGCTTTAGCTCTTTAAAAGAAGTAATGCATCTTATAAAAGCTGGAGCATTCATGCAAACAAACCTCAGCGCTTGTCATGATATGAGCCCCAGCTTCCAGAGCAGCATTACCAATTGCAAAGGATACTGAGCCCATCCCACCTTCAACATACCTACAATTAGTTTAAATTCTGAAACATTATTGCTGTCAAGGAAAGTGACTATAAGGTAAAATGCAAGTGCAATCACAGCATTTAAGAGGAATAACCATCAGCAGTAACAATAATGAACTTGGAATTTAATTGAGTTAGCATCGCCGGAAAGTTTCAAGTAAGAATCCTCTAGAAGTTACTTGTGACCTATAAAACCAGCTGTTAATGTTATGACTCCTGTAATCAGTATGCAAATTCTGTATATATCATTAATTCAATACACAACCCTATATTTATATACAAGAAACTAGAGACTAATTTAGGAAAGAGAAATCTAAATTTTTACTTCCTATATAAACATTATTCTGTTTCCATAACACTCCCCCTCAAGTTGGAGCATATATATCTATCATGCCCAACTTGTTACATAGATAGTCAACCCGAGAACTATTAAGAGCTTTGGTAAAAATATCCCCAAGTTGCTCACTTGTCTTGACATACTCGGTAGATATGTTGTAATTTTTCTCGAATAAAATGACAATCTACCTCAATATGTTTGGTGCGCTCATGAAATACTGGATTTGAAGCGATATGCAGAGCAGCTTGATTATCACACCATAACCTTGCCGGAGAAGATGTCTTGAAACCGATCTCTTCTAATAGCTGACGAACCCAAATAATTTCACAAGTGCATTGAGCCATAGCTCGATATTCAGCTTCAGCACTAGAACGAGATACGACACTTTGTTTCTTACTTTTCCATGATATCAAGTTTCCTCCCATAAAAACACAAAAACCTGTAGTCGACCTTCTATCAACCTTTGAACCAGCCCAGTCTGCATCAGAAAAACACTCAATGTTCACATGTCCGTGGTTACTGTAGAGAAGACCACGCCCTGGAGCATCTTTTAAGTAGCATAAGATTTGTCCTAACGCTTCCCAGTGAGAAACAGTAGGAGAAGACAAGAACTGACTTAAAACACTCACTGAGTAAGCAATATCTGGACGTGTTACCGTCAAGTAGTTCAACTTGCCAATTAACCTTCTATACATCTCAGGATCAGAAAATAACTCCCCTTCAGTAGTGAGCTGTATGTTGGGAATCATTGGAGCACTACAAGGCTTAACACCCAACTTACCAGTTTCCTTCAAAAGATCAAGAATATATTTCCTTTGTGACAGAAATATTCCTTGCTTACATCTAGATACTTCAATGCCCAAAAAATACTTCAACAAACCCAAATCTTTTGTCTGGAACTGTGACTGAAGATATGACTTAAGTGAAGATATACCGATTGAGTCACTCCCTGTAATAACAATATCATCAACATACACAACAAGCAAAACCATCCCAGCATCTGAACTTCTAAAAAACACAGAATGATCAAAGATACTCTTCCTCATGCCAAACTTTTGGATTACATCACAAAACCTTCCAAACCACGCTCGAGGACTTTGCTTTAGGCCATAAAGAGACTTGCGAAGTTTGCAAATTTTGCCCTTCTCCCCCTAAGCAACAAAACCAGGCGGTTGCTCCATATAAACCTCTTCTTGAAGATCTCCATGAAGGAAGGCATTCTTAACATCCAATTGGTGTAAAGGCCAGTCAAAAGTAGCGGCAAGGGAAATAAACAGTCGAACAGAAGACAATTTGGCTACAGGGGAGAAAGTGTCAGAATAATCAATCCCATAAACCTGAGCATATCCCTTGGCAACTAATCGGGCCTTAAGTCGAGCAATAGACCCATCAGGGTTAACCTTAACAGTGAACACCCATTTACAACCAATAGCCTTTTTACCTGCAGGAAGATGCACAAGATCCCAAGTACCATTGGCATCCAAGGCTGTCATTTCTTCTGCCATAGCTGCTTGCCAACCAGAATGAGATAAAGCTTAGGCAACAGTGGTAGGGATTGAGACTGAATCTAGATTACTCACAAAACAACGAGAGGAAGAAGACAAATGATCATAACTAACACAAGAAGAAATAGGATAAGTACAAGAACGTTTACCTTTCCGAACAGCAATAGGAAGATCAAGATTAGACACAGTAGATTCTTGTGGAGATGTTGGAACTTCTGCCGAAGTGGCTGGTGGAGGATGAGAGTCAGTAACAACCAATCTTCTAGAATAAACCTGGTCAAAACGAGGACGAGAAGGTGCTGGTGAGGGAACAAAAATAGGAGCGGAATCTGGAACTGGAGCAGGTGTAGGAGTAGATTCAAGATGCTGGTGCACAGCATAAACTAAAAGATCATCTTCCTCCCCCTGACCTGCATATGTAGAAGGAGAAGAAAAGAATGGGGTTTGTTCAAAAAAGGTAATATCTATAGAGACAAGGTAGCGGTTTAAATCAGGAGAGAAGCACCGGTATCCTTTTTGGTGACGAGAATATCCAAGAAAGACACAACGAAGGGATTTGGGATCTAATTTGGTAACCTGGGGACGAACATCCCGCACAAAACAAGTGCACCCAAATATACGAGGACTAATGAGAAACAAAGCTTTTGAAGGAAACAAACACTGATATGGAATTGCACCATTAAGAACAGCGGAAGGCATACGATTAATAAGAAAACATGCAGTAGAAACAGCATCAGCCAAAAAATGTTTAGGTACCTTCAGTTGGAAGAGAAGTGCTCTAGAAACCTCAAGGAGATGCCTATTTTTTCGTTCTGCAACCCCATTTTGAGAGGGTGTATCGACACAAGAAGTTTGATGAATGATGCCATTTTGTGACATATACGATTGAAATAAGCTAGACAAATATTCCTTTGCATTGTCACTTTGTAAAATACGAATAGACTTCTGAAACTGAGTTTTAATTTCAGCACAAAAAGAACAAAAAATAGAATATATCTCCGAACAATTTTTCATTAAGAAAAGCCAAGTTACACGAGAATAATCATCCACAAAAGTTACAAAATACTTAAAACCAGTTTGAGAAGTAATAGGACAAGGACCCCAAACATCTGAATGAACAATCTCAAAAGGGGATGAAGCCCGTTTATTGACACGAGAAACTAAATGTGAACGATGATGTTTAGCAAACTGACATGACTCACAATTTAAAACAGACAAAGATTGAAATTGTGGATATAACTTCTTTAAGGAAGATAGGGAGGGGTGACCAAGGCGATAATGGATTTCAAATGGAGAGATAACACCAGCACATGCTAGAGACGTGGAGATCTGGTCATCCAAAAGATATAGTCCATCTGACTCACGTCCTCTACCAATAATCCGCTTCGTCAAAAGATCCTGAAATATACAATGAAAAGGAAAGAATGAGACACAACAATTTAATGTTTGAGTGATTTTGCTAACGGACAAAAGATTAAACGAAAATTTAGGCAAACATAAAACGTTATCTAAGGGGAGGGAAGGAGTGGGATTAGCAGTACCAATACTAGTAACAAGAGTTTTAGATCCATCAGCTAATGTGACATTCCTACGAAACTTATCAGGTTGTTTTAAAGAGGATAGGAGATTAGGAGTACCTGTCATGTGATCTGTGCAACCAGAATCAATGACCCATTTTGATGATGCAGACATAAGACATGTGTTAGATGTACCTGTATTGGCAGCAGCAGCCACAACAGAAGAATTAACAGACTTAGATGAACGGTATTGAGACAATTCAGCATATTCCGCAGCAGAAATAGTCACGGTATTATCTGAAGGAGCGATCACTGGCTCCTGACTAGCCATATTTGCTCTTTGTTATTTGTTCAACAGCTTCTTGCAAAATCGTTTAGTATGACCTGGTTCATGACAGTAATAGCAAATAATACCTGAATTCCGATTAGTACTACCACGAATATTGCCTCCTTTACCCTGATTTCCGTATTGTCCCGAATCACGACTTACAAGAGCACTCTGAACAGAAGGTAGGGAGGTACCCGGATTAGTACTTTCATTACGTAGTACTCGAGAGAAAGCCTCCGTCATATTAGGAACTTCACTACCAGAAAGAATTTGTGATTTGGCAGTGTCAAATGTTGGGGATAATCCTGCAAGAAAACTCATGACCACCATTTGTTCACGCTGGGTTTGTTGAACCTTAATGTCAGAACTGAAAGGCATAAGGACATTAAGTTCTTCATAAATCTTTTTTACCTCCGAAAAATACACTTTAAGAGGCCTATCTTGCTGCTCAACACGATATAATGCCTTACACGCATCATACACCCTGTTCAAATTTCCTTTGCCCGAATACAAAAATTCAAGATACTCCATTAAATCTTTAACAAATTCACAATGACCTATGAAACCAACCACATCACTACCAATACAATTTTTTATCTGTAAAAACAATCTTGCATCTTCCCTTACACAAATCTTTCCCGCTTCACCAGTAGGTGGATCATTAGTCAAATGATCATCTTTATCAACACTTCTCAAATAAATTCTAATGGTCTTACTCCAATCTAAAAAATTATTTTCATTCAGCTTATGTTCTGTAATTCTATTAACCACCGGAATAATATCACTAACAACAGTCTTAGTATCAGACATGATGCAATAACTGAAACGAATAAACTGTCAAATAAAGGGGAGCCAACAAACTGACACAAGCTAACCTTTGGAGTGTCAAAAAAAAAAACAATGACTGGAATGCAGAACAGGGAACAAAGTGAAGGGTAGCAACACACTGATACAAACTGACCTCTTGGAATGCCAAAAATGACTGCTGGAATGAAAAGTAGGAAGCAAAACGAGGCCAGAAAAGGAAAGAAGATCACCGGACGGTCACCGGAAACCTCCCACGCTCCCACACTCGCCGGCGCGTGAAGCAGGACACAAATCTTCAGGCGGCGCGTGAGCCTCACGCGCAGATCTTCAGGCGGCCGGACTTCAGAGGCTGGCCGGTCGGCGTCCAAGGCTCCTCCCTAAGGTGGCTGTGACACAAAACAAACGGTCTAACCTAGACCCACTGCTGGCCGGACTCTCGAAACTGTAAAACGGCGCTGCTCACTGCGTCACTGCTCACTCACTACGCTCTGATACCATGTAATCAGTATGCAAATTCTGTACATATCATTAATTCAATACACAACCCTATATTTATATACAAGAAACTAGAGACTAATTTAGGAAAGAGAAATCTAAATATTTACTTCCTATATAAACATTATTCTGTTTCCATAACAACTCCAAGCCTAGATCTAGTTAATTGGGCTCATTAAGAGAGAAGACCCACCAAGAGAAGCTCTTTCACGCATATTGCTGAATCAAGCTTTAGCCCATTGTCTTGCCTTATATTTATATAATAAAAAGTTGTGTTCTTATGCAAGAAGAAAATTTAGAAAGATCAAACAGATACACAAAGGCGTTCATTTGTTCTCTTTTCAATTGTGTGTTCTTAACTTGATTGACTCCCTTACTCTATTCCTTTCTACATTTCTTACTATTGAAGGACAATTCAAGGAACTCTCATTCGAGAAGTGCCTTGCTCAATGTTTCTTCTTCTTATCAGTAGCCTGAAGTTAATGTTGCTTTAGCTAAGTAGCTCTACTCATGCTATCTAGCTACAACTAGCAAGGACAACTATCCTAAGCCTTTCTATCCATCACTATAACTACTTATCATATATACCTTATTTATTTCTTCTTTTTCCTTTCACATCTAGCATCCACACATGGGGAAAAGGGCAAAATAAAAAGGCTAAACAAAACTACTCCAGATCAAATAGCTTTTCAATACAAGCTACATGCTACAATAGGCAAAAATAAGAATGTCGATTGGGAGTACCTTCAACTTCATACTCCAAAGCCTTCAACAAAATACTACAACCCTTTCTTATTTGAAGTGACTGTATGCTGTCATCGAATATTATCATGCAATATAACTTCAATTATTTTTCTAATCCAAGGTTAGTTACTAGAATCACTACATCTAAAAACTCAATGTTCTTTCAAAAGGTTCTGAATATGAAAAATAATAGGTTACTACTATATGACATATTTGAGCAATAGAGAAAGGATCTTTGAAATTTATGGATTGCTATTACTGTGATGCTTAATTCATACATCAAGCCATCAATAGAAATACATACGACCAAATTCCACGGTTCCCGTCAGTTTCTCCCATAACATGATGTAGTAGAACATATCCGCTCCCTGGAGTCCTGACACTACCCTGCAATATATCATTGAAGAGTTCAAAAGAAATCAATGGTTTTGAATGAACAAAGGGTACAATATTGAATCTATTCTTCCGAAGCCCAATGTGAAACCGCCTCTTCATATCATTGTCTATCATAAAACAACATACCAAAAGATAATAGTGATTCTTTAGAACCATTAATGTATTACCTCTGAGCTTTATATAAAAATATCAAATCAAAAGTATCACATCTCTTTGTAGTGATGGAGTCATACCGTGGTACCTATTACAGCATCTGTTGCAAGGGTTGCTTTCAGGACATCTGTCTGTAAATACAGCAACAGCATCAGCAAAGAAATTACCGAGGTTGGTAAAACTTGCATGATTAAAAAACTCCGTGCATCTCTACAAACACCAGCATAGCCATTAAAATGTAAAACTTCCGACAGCCTCAGATAGTGAAATTGCAAGATGAAACTGACTTGACAGAAAATTCTGTTCCTCCCAAAATAGACAGATTTAAAATAACTAGAAAATAGCTTTAAATTTGAAGCTGTATTTAGGATAAAATAAATAACAAATCAAATAAGGTGTAATCAGTTTGCTATTATAAAGAGAAAAAAAGGTGATGTTCAATAACAAAATTTGCAAAGTGATTTTTATGCTGATGCTTCATATTAGTTTAAGTTCACAAGTACCATCGAAATAGTAATCAAGATGAGTGCAACTTATGTCTTAAAAAAAAGTAACAATCTTTTCAAAAATTTCAATGCATAGAACTGCAAAACTAGGAGAAGTTAAATGATGACCTCAAACCAGTTATTCAAAATCTTTGAAGCTGGAGACAACAAAAGGTCCACAAAATCCCTGTCAAAATCAAGGAACATATAAAGCCTTATTCAAGATATTTATTATGTGAAAGCTAAGAAATTTGGAAGAATTTGACTATAGGATCGACCCCTATCAAATGTTTTCCTTAGTTGTAGAAACAAAACCTATACACTTGAGATTAGTAACAAAGAGTTCTTACACCATCTCTCTCTGACCTAAAGAGACAGCCTGCCGCAAACAATGAGCCCAAAAGGTTGATTTCTGTATTTTGCCCTTAACCAGATCCTTGAAAGATGAAACATTTTGCAAAGATTCTGGAGGAGGTGAATCAAAAAGTGGATCCATGAATTTACAGAAATTCTCAAGCTGATTCTCATATCTGCAGATGATAACTCACTCAATAACCACATAGAAAAAGTAATTTTACAGTAAATTACAAAGAATCAAGAACAAGCCAAACTGGAGATTAGTGGGTATTCCTGCCAAACTTCTAGGACAAAACCATGAATAAAAACATTAGTTGAATATATCAGAGCTTCAAAATGATAATGATCCACATAAAATGAAGCCCACAAAAATATTCGCCAGTTTTTACTATCAGCGATATTTCATGATCTTCATTGCACAATCCCCCTTGTAAGCTAAGCCCCAAATCATTCCACTATACAACTTTTTTTGGCAGAGATAGTATGTACATCATGTATGGTAACAATTTGATACAAAAGCTAGACCATTAGGCCAAAGCAGAACAAACTCAAGGGTTTTCAGTCACAAATATAACAAATACTACAAGTAACCAACATGGGTAAGAATTATCTTAACCTACGCATATGAAAATTAGAACAACAAGAATAACAACAGTAATACAATCTTCAACAACTCAAATTCTTGTGAAAACCTCTAGTCACCAACTATATATTCAACTAATAAATAAATAACATAAAAATGGCAGAAGTTTAAAATCATTTTGAACTCAAAAGATAAAATAGAGGACAAAGAAAACCTGGGATAAGCATCAGCATCTTTAATGGAGAATCTGGAAATCTCAGAATGATTAAGATCCTTATTAGAACCTAATAGAAGATAGCGTCCATCTGCACAAGGCGTAAACGATGATGGACTTCTTTTCAACAACTTCAGTCCATGTCTGCTCAACTCCAACTCCCTTTTCCAACATAACAACAACCATGATATAATCAAAACAAAATCATGCAAGCGCAATCGTTATTAGCTGTTTTTGGAAAAAAAAATTCTGGCATTTACTTGACAACGGATGGGCGGAGGAGACTTTGAAGGTAGCTACAGCGAGAGAACTTAAAACCTGGAATTAGCTCTTCCGTGACGGCTGCACCGCCAATTACATGACGCCTCTCCAGCACGGCGACGGAGAGTCCAGCTTTAGCAAGGTAGGCTGCGGCTGTCAAGCCATTGTGACCACCACCAATAACTAGTGCATCCCATTTCTTGTCCTTGAGTGCGCGCACGGCTGTTGAAGTATTGTTTCCAGTACTAATGCTCCTTCGCCACATAATTGTACAGTAATACCGCGAGACCGTTAGAAATTTGAAGATTAAAGAGACTTTAGTGATTGAAAATGTTTTTTTTTTTGAAAGAGAGTGATTGAAAATGTTAGTAGTAATGAAGAAAATGGAAGTCTGACAAGTATGAATCAAGATAGTGGAGTCTACGGGGGCAGTATCATCGCCCCTTTATTTATATATTTATTTATTTTAATAAATTGAAACAAACGCCATGAATTTGCTAAGGGTTTTGCTACATGACACCGCGGGTGTTGCATGTGGACAATGTCAGTACACTTCTATTATTATGTCTTTACTCTCTGGATTCTCAAAATTTCAGACTTCTATTTAAAATACCGCAATTATTTTATGTATCTCACAAAATTTATGAGGCAGCCAAGTTTAATAAACGAAGATTTTTTTTTAAATGTAAATTATTATTACTGAATCAAGTTCAAACACAAAAAGGACAGCTTTCTTAACAGGTGGAGGTATATCTATACCCCCACCATTTGATCAAATATAGACCGAAGTAGGAGTTGTCTTTGTTTTCATTCTTCACGGTCGGTCTGGACAAGCTCTAAAGCATCTGGCTCAAACAGAACTCTTTCCATGGGCGGAACTATAGGAGTGGACGTGGTCTGTGGATCCCCTTCTCCTATATTTTAAAACTATTTTTAAATTTTTTATTATATTAAAATTATTTTAAAAATTAAATTTGATTTAACTTTCTCTTAATGTTTATATTTTTTTAAAATTGCTTTTAAATTTTCTATTATACTAAAATTAATTTAAAAATTAAATTTGATTTAAAATTATTTATCTAATCCCAACTATAAATAAATATATATTTTTTATTTATTAATATATTATTTAATTTTGTTCAATAGTCAATCTTGATTTTTTTTTACTTAATTCTATCTGAATTTCTTTGCAACATTAGTAGAAGAAATTTAAATTTATAATAATAATAAATGAATTTAAAATTATTGACACAACTTATAGAAATTAAGAGCAAAATTTAATTATTTTACTACTATAATATTAAAAAAATTACTTGTATTTAATTTTATTTTGAATTTATTCAGATAAATTTATATATCAAATGCAATATTTTTTTTTTAATTTTGACCCACTTCATTTGGTTCCACGACTAATGTATTGTAAAGTATATCGTAAACTTTGATTAAATTTGATTGAATATATCTAGGAAAATTTCAAAGACAACGATGATGGAAATTAAATTTTATCATTTTAATACTTATTTTCCTCTTATTTTGAATATATGATATTTGATTATGAACTTTCTCATCTAAGTGCTGGATATTTGTTCAATGATAAAAAATTATTGCATTATTAATTAATTAATTATGAACTAAAATATCCATAAATTAATAGTTAACTTTTTAGAAAATAAAAATATAATATTTTTAAAAATAATAATATAAATTTATTTTGAGAAAGTAAAAATTTTTTTAAAAAATTATTTTTCAACAATAATAAAATTAATTTTAGAAAATAAATATATTTATTATGAAACATTTATTATGAATGATTAAAATAATATAAAATTTAATTTTGAATCTGTATTTTATACTATAATCAATATATAATACTAAAGCAGCTAAGAGTGGTGAAATATGGTTTCATGTGTTATTGTCTCAATATATATTTTAATTTTTAATATTTCAAATTAATATTATTAGTATTTTTTTAATATTAATAATAATTAGTTATTATCAAATAATATAAATTAAAAGGAGAAATATTTACAATTTAAACAAAAAATAAAAGATAATCTTTAATTTATAACATAAGAAATATATATATGCATAATAGATATTTATTTAGAGAATTTAAATAAAATTAAAAAATTTTATTTAATATTAATAATAATTAATTATTACATATTATATAAAACACATACAAAAAATTAGAACTATTACACTAATATTCTCTTTTTCCCACAGCACGATTAGTTTTTAAATCATAATATTATTATCTTTCCTGATGCGCAGGTATAATATATCATATATTTTTATATTTTTAATTTTTATTAATAATTATTTTTTTATATTTTATTTGATCTATTATTTATTTATTTATTTTTATTTATTTGATATGAATAATAATTAGTTATCAATATATCACATAAAAACACACAAAAAAAATCACTTTGCTACTTTTTTCTTGTCCCTTAAAACCACAACACTATTCTTTTCTCCCACGTATAGGTAATATACTATATTTTTTATATTTTTTATTTATCAATATTAATTTTTTATATTTTGTTTTGTCCATTTTTTTAATTTTTTTCATTTGTTTTTGTTTGACTATATTTATAATACACGAATTATGATTTTAAAGTAATATATATTCTTCTGCAAATAAGAATAATCTTTTCATAATTTTGATATTAGTTTATCTTCCACATTCATATATGGTTTGAAATTTTTTTTTCAGCTAAATTATTATTTAATTTTTTAAATTTTATTTATTCTATTCTCTCTATATGTATGCAATACTCGTATTATAATTTTTGGAACAAAAGTACTAATTAACCATTTGATATTTTCATTAATATATTATTAATTACAATATTTGAGTATCATCACCATATTAATAAATATTTTTTATTATTTAAATTATAATTTATTTATTTATATTTATATTTATATTTAATATTATTTATTAAAAATATGTATTTAATAAATTTTACTCCGTATTAATTATAGCTAAATAATTATTTATTTAAAATTATAGAATTTTAAAAAAATAAAAATACATACAATATCGTATGAAATCTTTTCTAATTAGTTACATAAAAAAATAATGAAAGATGATATAATAAAATAATAATTTGACATCTATTATTATATAATATATAATTATTTAAAATACTAGTATGACATCAGCTGGCTGGTATTTAGTTAATATCGTCAATCATTTATAAAAATTTTTTTCTATCTATTTGTATCATTAATATTCTTAATAAATTTTAATTTGTCCCAATAAAGCCATTTAACTTCAATTTCTTCCTGTTAAAATTTCTGAATCTATTTTTCAGTCAAAAAGTGATTATGTGGACTTCAAGTGGTGTCACATAAACTTTTTTGCAATAAAATAAAATAAAATATTTCTTTTTTACGTTATTTATTATATCTATATGGGAAAATATAGACTACCTTTAATTAGAGACGAAGCCAAATTTTTTAGTGAATGTGGCAAAATAAAAATATCACACGCACACACATATATATATATATTAAAAATAATATAAATAATAATCTTTTTATACATTCATAAACTAATACATTAATATCTTTCATATATAAAGAAGAAAAAAAAATAGTTACTTTCTACGTGTTTTCATTCTTTAATAGTAACACATAATGGTCTTATTGTTAATTATATAAAATAAGTTTTTTTTTCAATATATATAATTAAACAATCAGTCATCTATTGAAATCCAGGATTTGCCAAAAGACTTGTCAAATCAAATTCGACACGACTCTTTTTTGAACTATAATGCTCTTTATCATTATATCTTGATTCTTAAATGGATGATGTAGATAGTGATTCACCTATAGTTTTTCTTTTGAAATATCCTCTATAACTTCAAAAAAAAATAACAATTATATAATCAAATAAAATATTAATATTTATGTATGTATATATATTTCTAAATTTGCCTAATGAAACATAAAAAAATAAAACAAAGAGAAAAAAGTATTAAATCACAAATATAATTTTTTAAAAAATAGTTGAAACAAAAATCATCACACAATATTAAATAGTAGAAATATAAATAATAAAATCTAAATCAAAGGGAAAAAATTAAGAAAATAAAAACATATTAAAAAAGGATAAAAATTCTAAGCTTCTATTTTTTCTCAATGAGTTTGTCCATTTTCTTAATTTTTTTCTTCTTCATTTTCTGTGGAGAGTGTTAATTATTTCTTAGTCAATTTTTTAGGAAATATATATATTTATTTGGAAAGAATGATTTATAAAGATTTATTTTTTTTATTTTTTGTATAAGTTGAAAGGTGGGAGAGTAATAAAAATTCTAAGCTTATATTTTTTTCTCAATGAGTTCGTCTATTTTCTTAATTTTTTTCTTCTTTTTTGTCTGTGGAGAGTGTCAATTATTTTTTAGTAAATTTTTTAGGAAAGATATATATTTATTTGGAAAGAATGATTTATAAGGATTTATTTTTAAAAAAATTTTTTGTATAATTTGAAAGGTGGAAGAGTAATATAAAATTTTGAATGGGGCAATTAAGTATTCTCAAAATTTCAATAATAATAATAGTACATATATGTATTTTTTTTTTCAAAATAAAAGGGGCAACTATCCCCCCCCCCCCCCCCCCCCCCCTCTTCATTATTAAGTAGTTTCACCCTTCCCTTTAATTTAGGAATGAAAAAATGACATAAAATTTTTTTTTGTTATTTTGTTGTTAAATATATATATCAATATGATGTCATATAAAATTCATGTAATCATTCTTTATAGAGGATGTACTCAAGCCCGATTAGGCTAGATTTTATTTTTATTTGAAATCTAACTTGAATTTAACTATGGCCTTAATGTATGGCTTATGGTTCGGCCTTTGACTCATGGACAAAGATGAACTCAAATCTTAGGCCAATGCAACTAGGTTAGTTCGAGCCTCTCGAGTTTGACAGAGCTATTGCCATTTTATACATAATCAAAATATATTCAAAATGTTAAAATGTGTAAATATTTTTATTTTTTTTAATTCAAGTAATAACATGATAGTTTTTTTAATTAACTTTCTAAAAGTAAAATAATTAATTTACTTGATTAGTGTCAAGAGTGATTTGGAGTATTGGCCTAAAAAATAACATAACCAATATCCTATGTATTTTTCCATTTTCAATATTTAGTCAAATAGAAGGTGAGAGAATTCAAATTTCAAAATGTTAACTCTTTTTAATATGATAACCTTTTATGTAATAGCTCATACCCTAAATATTGATGTAACTAATGGAACTTGATATGTAAAACTATGTAATGATGGATTATGGATGTAATTGAATATTTTAAGTTCTTCAGTATGGAATATAATGCTTGTTGTGATGTATGATAGATACTTGATGAAAAAGAATAGTTAAAGATTAAGTTGTCTTGAGCTTGATGTTCTTTCTACATTTAAGAAGGATGGACCACTCCTTTCTCCATGAATTGAGTAACAAATTTCAAATAAAAGCTTTTTACACACTTGTTCTAGCTTGGAGTGCTCATACCATACATGATTGGTACTAATTTAGGCAATAATTCAATTGTCAAGCATTCATTTTGGAACATCCATGGAATTTTTTAGACTTAATTTAAGCAGTTAATGGTGGAATGCTCATTCATGAAAGAGCCAAAGGTAGATAAAAGCCTCTTAGACACTCATTCCTAGGTATAATGGTCGTTCTAAGTGTGGAATGCCTGCTCCACTAGCAAAATGGCATTTCTAAGGTGTCAGAATGCTCATTTTGCGGTTACAAGCCCTTTTAAAGTGGCAGTTCTTACACACAGGATCGCTTGTTCCAAATGGGTCTATATAAGGACCCCATCAGACTCAACACTTCAATTTGTAATTTTTCACCTTAGAAACCCTAGAAATTCATTCTTTTTCACCTTTAACCCCTTTCAAGCCCCTTTAAGCCCTTTTAAACTCTCCTAAAACACTAAGATAACATTAAATCAAGGAAGATTAACTATAAATATTGGGTCTAAAAAGATTAAAAGCTTAAGTAAACTTTGGAAAAGGCTAGTTCTCCATTGAGGTAAGTTTATATATAATCTTTTCTTTTTGAGTTAGCTCTATAATTTCTTGATATGAGTTAAGATTATTTGGGAAATATTAGGATTGAGATATGAGTTATAAATAGGATGTGTAAAACACTAAGATAACATTAAATAAAGGAAGATTAACTATAAATTTTGGATTTAAGAAGATTAAAAGCTTGAGTAATCTTTAGAAAAGGCTAGTTCTCCATTGAGGTAAGTCCATAATCTAGTGGCAAAACCAAAAACTCATTGAAGGGTGAGGGGCAAAATTACAAGAGAAAAATCCCAAAATTATCTAAAACCTAATCATAAAATAACACAAAAAAATAAAAAAATAGGTATAAATACCTCATCGGTAATTTTGTCTAAAAATGGTGGCCTGTCGATGCTCCTACTCGTCGTTGCTTAATCACTCCTTCTCTGTCCACTAGTCACCTAACCTCAGCTCTCTCTTTCTCTCATTGTCATTGGTCACTGATAAGTTGTGTAAAGAACATATTATTTTTCACACAACAAGTTAATTTTTTCATAAGCTCTGGCTGAAATAACGTCATTTTAGACATAGTTATTATTATTTTTTATTAATTAATAGTTAAAATGGTGTTGTTTCAACCATTAGTTAATAATAAAAAATAATAACCCATCAGGAGTAATTTTATAAAAAAGTTTAAGTCTTGTTTCTTCAATGTCTCGCCCCCCCCCCCCCCCCCCCAACTCTTTGCAAACCCTCTCATTTTATAAGCAGAGGGGGGCTCAACTCGTCATGGGCGAAACCGGCGGCTAGAAGGTCCACTCCTATAATAGCTTTTGGGCCTCTAGCCGCCGGCCAGGGGGAGGGAGTGTCCATTACCTCCTAGGACCCTATAGTTTCGCCTTTGCCATAAGCTTTCCTTTTTAAGTTAGCTTTATAATTTCTTGATATAAGTTATGGTTATTTGAAAAATATTAAGATTGAGATATGAGTTACAAACAAGATGTGTGATAATATATGTATGAAATTGATGAACCCTACGTAAAAGAGGATTCCTTGTATGAAGAGTACTTGGAATTGAGCTTGTGATAAGGTTATGGACCTTAAGTTGATATTAAAATTGTTGAGATGAGTAATTAGAATATTTATCAATTTGGTATCCACCCTTATGATTTTGTTCATAAAACTTGTATATATCTTTTTCATATGTATATTATTCATAAATTGTATTCATATATATTAGTATATATATAATTTGTTAATATATATCTAATATCTTGTGATATTTAATTGTGGACCATATTGAAATAAGTAACTTGGACCAAATTAAACCTTTTGAAACTTGAATGGAGTTATTTGGACCTTAAAAATTGTGATACGAACCTACCAAGTCATGATTTAGCCTAACCATAAAGTAATACAAAAGTCCTTACTAATGAGGGTTAAATTCATTAGCTCATATATGCACATAGAAACTCACTTGGTCGAGTTGTAGCCAAGGTTTCACCTAGAGGGGGAGATGTGCTTTAGGCAAGGGCGCAGCTACTCATCTTAGAAGGGGGGCAGCTCTATTTTGAAATTTTTTTATATATATGTGTAATTATATATATATATATATGTATATATATTATTAAAATTTTTAAAATGTTTAATTGCCCCTCTTTAAATTTGTAAAAAAATATATGGTATTTTTATTTTGCCCCTTTTCACTAAAAAGTCTAGCTTCGCCCCTGGCTTTAGGCACGTGTTTGGCTGAACATTGGAATTATTGAATGAGAGAAGTTATTTCCTGATATGTGTTTAATCAAAATATGATTTTGTAGCATGAATATGTTAAATTCTATCTAAATTGGAAATTTTGTCACCATCCTTATATTGATAAGATCCAAATGTACCCAAGGTTTGCTATTCCTTTTATCCTCTGAATGTTGTTTATTGTTAGCATTTTATATTCGATTGAATGTTCATTTATATATATTATTTAGTTGACTTGACTCTTAGAAGTTTATTGTTATTATTGTTTCCATTATTTGAATAAAGTAAGTATGACCAATATTCCTTCTTTTAGCCCCAACTTTGTTTGTATTCTTTTTATTCATTGAGTTGAAGGCTCATTCCTCTTCCATGGATTATTTTTTAGAACCTTCAGGTGATAGAGTTAGGGAGGAAGTTTCTCGAGTCTCTTTCTTTTTCCAAAAAGCATCAATAAGTAACGACTTTTGCTTAATACATTATATGCTAGAATTATATTATTTTAAGTAGCTCTGTGGTCGAGTATCGTGGACTAAATGCTTGGAATATGATTAATATTTTGGACTTGATGTATTTTGGTAGTATGTAATATCGTAGAGGATGAATATGGATTATGACTTATGTTTATGAATATTATTATGCTTGAGATAGATGTTTGGCTATGATTAACGAGTACGGTTGTTTGGTTAAATGAGATTCTATGCACAATTAACGGCCTTAAACCTATCAGTTGCCTATTTCATTATAACTCCGAGAGTGAGTCTTGATATGTTATAAACAATACAAAAATTGGCCATAAATTTGAAGATTATTATCATCATCATCATCATCATCATCATCATCATCATATAAAGAAATAAAAACCAACAAAATATAAAGAAATAAAAACCAACAAATATGAATATTTGCATTATTACTATGAATCAAAAACCACAAAAAAGAGAAATAAAAAAAGACAATAGATTTGAAGATTTATGCCACAAATCTTAGATAATATAAGAAGATAGGGAAAATAAGAAACACACACAAATATGAAGATTTATGCCACAAATATGATATTACTTAGAAAAACACAAAATTTTAAATAAAAAAAAAACATTCACACACACATACAAACTACAAATCTAAGATAAATTAAAAAAAAATAAAAATTTGAGATTGAGATGGAGAGCACCGTCGGTGATATCAAGATGGACATTTGAGGTAATGATGGGTGTTTAAGAGTTGAGAGGTGACTGTGAGGTTTACGTGTAACATCCACAATTTTAGACACCATTAAATAATTAATATGGAGGGGTAACTAAGTATGTTGGAAGAGAGATACATGATATAAACATAAGATAAACATAATATACACATTACATATATAATATATACACGGTATATACACAAAATATACACATTCACTAAAAGATAAAGTTATGTTAAAAGTTAAAAATATAAATTAATTAATTAAAATTAAAAAGAAAGATGGATAATTATGGATGGGAAGAAGCAAAATATCTTAATATTTTATTAATTAATTATTTTATAATTATATAAATACATGAGAGGCAAAGTTGGAAATTTAGTTATATAAAAGACCTATCTTCTTCCTCTTCCATTAATGGTGGCCAAAATCCACAGAGAGAGAGCGAGAGAGAGCGAGAGAGAGAGAGCTTGGCTTTATCAAATACTCCAAATTTTACAAGGATTTTAGGTAATTTTAGAGATTAATCAAGGAATCAAGTAAGTATTCTCTTTTTAAGCTTTGTTTTCTTGAGCTTTGTGGGTTATGTTGTGGTATGGTTAGGAAGAGAAAGTGGTTTTATTTGAAAAGAAGATGGTTATGATGTGCTTGAAATATATATGTGTTGAATTTGAGGTCCAATGATTGAAGTCAGCTTGAATTATTAAATTTGGATTTATGGGATTAACATGTAAATTTTGGATTTTTGATGGAGGTGTTTATAATTGTTGTAATTGATTGTTTTGATATGTATGCTATGGTTTTATGGTTAGATGATGAAAATGAGTTTGGTATGGTGAAGTTTGGAAAAGGTAGTAAGGGGAAATTATGATTTTGTTGGAAGATAGTTAGAAGTTGTATGATTAGTGATTATTTTAAGTAGAATGAGTAGAAATATGACTCTAATGAAATAATATTACCTATTATTTGGTTTAGGAGTATGTTGGTCAAATTTTCCCAAGTGAAGAGACTTAGGGTTTAGTGGAAGTAAATGTTGACGACTGGATTTACATTGATTTTGGAGCTATTTGAGGTTAGTACATACTTTGTAAATATTTAATTTGAATGTTCATGTTTGGCATATTTTATATTGTTACTTTGAAATATAGTTATTTACATAATCTATGCATTATTGCATATTTATGTGATGAGTGTTGCATTGAGCATTTGACCATGGTAAAAAAGTGTTTGGACATGACTTGTATGAAGTATATTTATAATATGTAATGTGATGTGCAACATGGGTATGTTTGTGAAATGTGGCAAAATGTTGAAATGAGTCACATTGTGAATGTGACTTATGGCTATGCAATATGATTAAGAAATGATAAATGAGACGAAATATGGATGTGATCATGGTTTGAGTTGATCACGAGGAGAATGTGGAAATTGTGAAAAAGAAATGATAAATGGGATGTCAATAAAGGCATAGCCTTGCCTTTGGGCGGTATGATTTGACACTTAGATCCCCAATGTCAATAAGGGATGCACTTTCAAGCGTCATGATGACACTTAGATCCCTACTGTCAATAGCGGATGCACCTCTGGGTGATATAAGACACTTAGATCCCAGTGTTGGACCTTCGGGCACGATAGGCGAAATCAATCATTTTAGAGCACTGATACTGTGTAGGGACTTGTTGGGCCCAATGTGCGTGTTTATGAGATATTGGCTTGTATTATGAGTTAATGAATGAGTAATAAATTTTACATGGTAATGGGGTTTAAATATTTTTATAAAATAAAGAATGTGATAATAAATGTTGCTTAAGTTGGTAGTATGATGTATGGTGTAACATGAAAGCTTGCATTAATATTAAAATATTTTATGTTATAAAAGTATGTACCACTAGGCTTTTAGGCTTAGCACAGCTGAAATGTATCATGTAGGTGATTGAAGTGCAGTGCGAAAGAGTTTTGATAGACCTGAGCAGAGCTAGTTCCCGAGACTGAGTTTGAAGGTAGGGTGTTGCCATGAGACCAAATCGATTGTAATACATCGCATGATTGTTTTGTATAATTATATATATATATATATAATGTACATTAATTATATTTGTAAATACATGGATATGAAATGAAAAAATAAAGGATTTTGGAGAAACTATACTTTGGCAATGTATTTTGTTCGTTGCAGGTTGTGTCTTAGATGTTTGGGATTTATTAAAAATACAAATGAAATTCTAGCGAATTTTTTTCAGAGATTTTCTTTTATAAATTAATCAAATTATATTTTAACTATATTTATTCAATTGCAGTATGTACATTTATATTTCGTATGAAAGGAAAATCATCCTAATGAAAGTCTAATTCTTTCCTTATCATTATCAATATTTGAGATGCCCGGTTGTGCCAATTTCCCTAGATGACAATATTACTTTTATTTTTATGCATGGAGGCAACTTGGATCTTATGTTCTTTAGATGCCCAGCTTATCTGCCAGTTGTCTGGCTACAAAAGGAAGAGATAAGTTCATAACTCTGAAAGTTGAAGATGAATCGAGGAAGGCATCGACAAAGCAACAACAACTTTAGAGTCTTAATTGACCCACCGAACTCTAAAGAAAAGGTACAACTTATTTGGAAACTATAAACTTGTCAGTTTCCAAGAGAAACTCAATGCTACTTTAACACAAGGGCTAGTGTCTATAAAAAAAGAAAGAAAACAAATCTCCTACCGCTTAAAACCAATATTCCCTGGGAACTAGTTCTCTTTACTAGAAGTATGGTCAGTGTGAAGCCGGAGTGGTATATACTATCCTTTTTTTCCCTCAACCTCAACGTCAAAAAGGTATTTTAATGTCTTTACAGGTGTTAGAACCAATTTGCTATTATTTACAAAATTTTTCACCTGGACAACATCTATTTTTGTATTATCAAATGAGAGTGTTTTATAGTTAATCATTGTAACACTCTTGTATTTTATATATTTACTTTATGTATATGGGGTATATGTATTGTATGTATATAGAGTGTAAGATTATTACATTTATTTATTCTCTCTCTTTTAAATAATTTCATCATCGAAATTACCTATTATAGTAAGCCAACTCAATCGAAAACAACTACTAATCCCAACTTCCTATAAAATCAATCACATAATCAATCTTGACGTCACAAACTATCATTATCTTTAACTAAGAAATCCTTACTTTCCCCCTTATAAACCTCTTCAATCAAATCAGCCAAAAACTCAACATCATGAATCACTACAGGATAATCACAATAATCTTTACTAACTACTACACTATACTCCAAAAGGATTAGTGACTAGCACATCATCACATTTTTGCTTCATCGCTCTAATCTATGCATCCTAGATGCCATCTCAGCTTATATCTATTATAACAAAAAAATATTGCCACATTAAAGACCAACACAAATGCTAATGCATATACATATATCACAACTTAAATCACATTTTAAAATTCCCCCTCCTTCTCTCTTTCAAAACCCACCTAGGTCGAGAATCTCAAGCCTGACTCTGATACCAAAATAAATGTAACACTCTTATACCTTATATACGTATAATACATATATCTCGTATACATAAAGTATATATATAATATAAGAGTGCTACAGTAATTAACTGTAGAAACACTCTCATTTGATAAAAAATATTACATTATAAATATATATACTACAATTGGATAAATATAGTTAAAATATAATTTGATTAATTTATAAAAGAAAATCTTTAGAAAAAATTCACTAGAGTTTTATTTGTAATTTCAATAAATCTCAAATAATCCAAGACGTAGTGTGCAACAAATAAAATATACTCCCAAAGTATAGTTTCTCTAAAATCCTTCATTTCTCCACTTCACATCCAGGTATTAACAAATATAATTAATGTAAATTATATACATATATAAAATTATACAAAACAATCATGCGATGCAGTACAACCGATTTGGTCTCGAGATAACACACTATCTTCAAACTCAGTCTCAGGACTTAGCCCTACTCAGGTTTATCAGAACTCTTCTGCATTGCACTTCTATCACTTGCGCAATACATTTCAACCGCGCTAAGCCCAAAAGCCTGGTGGTACATACTTTGATAACATAAAATATTTTAATATTAATGCAAGCTTTTTTGTTACACCATACATCGTACTACCAACTCAAGCAAAATTTATTATCACATTCTTTATTTTGTAAAATATTTAAACCCCACTATTGTGCAAAATTTATTACGCATTCATTAACTTATAATACAAGCCAATATCTTACAAACATACACATTGGGTCCAACAAGTCCCTATATAATATACAGGTTCCATAATTATTGATTTGGCCTATTGCGACCCAAAGGTCTGACAACGAGGATCTAAGTGCCTCATACCACCCGAAGGCACATCCTCTATTGATACTAGATGTAACACCCCAATACTCTATATAAATACTATAGATATACCAGGTATACATACAGTATGTATACAAAGTATAAGGATGTCACTTATCATTACAAATTAAATCCTTATCTTGAGTCCAAACCATATTGCATTAATAAAAAGAGCATTTACAAAATCATCATACTTTTAATGATCTTAAAAGTATATAGTAATCTTATCTTTATCAAAATTCATTTATACATATGAATACATTTTTGTCAGAAATACAGCATAATTAAAATTTTACATGTATGCATCACCCTCTAGTTGGTCTCAACAAACTCTTACTTTACTCGTGGCATAGAGAAAGACTTCAAATCTACCATCTACTCACCTGCGAGATTAAACATCCGCGCTAAGCCCGAGAGCTTAGTAGTACAACTATATATGATATAAACATACATTATAGAATTAATAACATATAATGATATATCAATTCAACTTACCATTAGTTTCATATCATGTTTCCCCTTTTTAATTACACCTGTCATATATCTCTACTATTCTCATATATTATATATATAACAAACACCAACCACAATTCCATCATTTATAATCACAACGAATATATCAATACACATATCACATATCATAATTCATAACATCAACCACAATTCCATCATTAATATTCACCATTCATGAATCACATTTACAACAAGACAACCATAGACTTCATTATTCATTTATTTCATCACTTATATATCACATAGAAAACAAAGACAGACTCGGGCCCAACAGACACTAATATGTTATTCAAAGTTCAGAGTTACTGCTTTGGTCTATAATCATAATCATCAAGCCCGTAGGCGATACACATATATATATATCCCTATCCATGGATAGGGTAACAGACCCAGTCTCTTGGACCATCAACTCAACATGCTTGAGGAGATCCTCAACCCGGCTAGACT
This sequence comes from Garcia nutans, assembly GCA_947685225.1. Taxonomy (NCBI): domain Eukaryota; kingdom Viridiplantae; phylum Streptophyta; class Magnoliopsida; order Malpighiales; family Euphorbiaceae; genus Garcia; species Garcia nutans. The sequence goes on along the minus strand of CANTUV010000009.1, from coordinate 25,776,138 downwards.
GTTACCTGTAACAGACCCAGTCTCTTGGACCATCAACCCGACTAATCGAGGAGATCCTCAACCCGGCTAGACTGTTACTTTAATTCACATTTATCATTTCACATTTCTCATAGTGTAACAGACCCAGTCTCTTGGACCTCAATTCAACTCAATTTGAAGAGATCCTCAACCCGGCTAGACTGTTACTTTAATTCACATTTATCATTTCACATTTCTCATAGTGTAACAGACCCAGTCTCTTGGACCTCAATTCAACTCAATTTGAAGAGATCCTCAACCCGGCTAGACTGTTACTTTCATAGGCATGCCTGCCAAATTCAGAACTCTGAAACTTGAATCAACATATTAGACACAAAATCATTTTTTTACATTTCTTTCTCAATTCATTTCTCATTTCATTATCATCATTATAGCCAACACCCATGGCTTTATATCTCATTTAAATCATCATAGCCAATCACAATGGCTTCACATGTCATTTAACTCATATCTCAATTCACAATACAACACTTCATCATTCAAGTATACATAATCAATTTCATTAAACACATAGACAACATGTCCACTTATTTCATTTCAATCATTATTACCAACTATAATGATATCACATTTCATTACTTCTCAAGACACATTAATATAATTCCTCATTATAATATTTGTCACAACAAATTGCATTGCACATACCTTTTTGAATGATCACCATAGCTTTCACACTATACAATTAATAACATTAGTCACATTATATTAACCATATAATAAATTACTTAACATTGTTTTAGGTCTCAAACCATATAAAAGAATGCATCTTTGTAAGTTGTACTTACCTTAAGAGCTATTCCCAACGATCTATACCTTTCCTCTTCCAAGAATTCTCAACATTAAAGTTAATGCAACTCAATCTCCTCAAAACCTAATCCAAAGATAATTATACCCATAAGAAAATAAGAATAATAACTAATTAGGGCAAACTCAACACTTGACACGCTCATTAACACGGGCGTGTCACTGGACGTGTCACTCATTCTGCCTCACAGAAACATTAACACGCCCAACAACACGGGCGTGTTCATGGCCGTGTCAATTACTCTTTCTCACAGTAGCAATAACACGCTCAGTAACATGGCCGTGCTAATGGTCGTGCCTCAAACGTTAAACTCAGTACCGACTACACGCCCAACCACACGGCCGTGTCACTGGTCGTGTTAGACCAGAAATCATGAATTCGAACTTTCATCCATGAAAACACCAACACTTCAAAACTCATATTTCATCACCCTTAATCAACATCTTAGTTATATTCATCAATTACCCATCTATTTAACACTTAAATAACTTCAATATATCATAATCATAAGCATAATATACCTCACCATGAATCAATTACTCAAATCCCCAAATCATCTATACTAAACCCTTACTCAACAATCTCAACAATTCATCATCATCCTCACATCTAACCATGTTATATCATAATTAATCATGTTATCATCAACTAAATACCAATTCACACATATATATACTTCAATCTTTCATTAACATCATCATCATCATCATCAAATAACCATATCAAATCCAACTCAAACAATAGGAATCAAGACAAGCAATTGAATACTTACTTGGATAATATGTCAAATCTTCAATAACCATCTTCAATCCTCTAAAATCCCTTTGGATTTGATGTAAATAGAGATGAAATCACCATCTCTCTCTCTCTCTCTCACTCTCTCTCTCTCGTGCAGCAGAAAAAGAAGAAGAAGAAGGGAAGAAGATTTTCTCTTCTCTTTCCCAACTTAACACATATATATATATAATAATAAAATAAATATACCAAAAATCCTTCACCACATATCTTTCCCTTTGACTTTCTTTTCTTCTTTTTCTTTTATTATTATTATTAATAATTATATACACTTATTTTCTTACACCCATTTATACACTATGTATATGTTATATATATATCTATATATATATATATCCAATATATACACTTTCTCTTTACTTCTTTCCACTTTCCATCATACAGGCACATTAAATCTAAATACAACAATAATGATTCCAAAACTTTTAGAGTGTATTTTGGGATATTACAATTCTCTCCCCCTTAAATAATTTCGTCCTCGAAATTATCTAGTACACTAGCAATACACTCTTAACACAATACCATCTTAACTTCCACATGAAGTTAATTATATGCTTAAGTTATTATGTCATCATATCATACAGTTTTTACTCTCCCCCTTAGAGTCAATTATCTTCTCTAAATTCCATAATTCATCATTCTAAATGCTTATATATCTTAGTATTTCCTTAACGAAGCAACCAAGATAATTCCTCACATTTCCAATGAATATACCTTTAAACAAAAATCAAATCATCTTATAAAATATTATACTTCGTCTGATCATAATCTTCAAGATATTTTATTACTTCATCTCTTCCTAATTACTTTCTTAACTTTAACTTTACAAAACATTGATTAATATCATATTATTGTTTATCCCGTCATTATACTCATCTTTAGAATAGACTTTGATCAAACCTTAATTGATAACAAGAGCCTTATTTTTCACATACTTAATTCCTTCTCTAGTATGCTTTTCACTTGTACGCATATGAATACAACACCTTCCAACTTATTTTATAAATAATCAATCTTTTCCCTTTTATCAAAATTTATAACTCTGAGTACAACTATTCATTTTAAACCTCAAATAAGTCATAATCTTCATAGAATCTAGATCAATTGATTTTTCTGTCACAAAACATCCACACTTCAATCTTGTTCAATTCAAACCAACAATTAACTTATCATTAGATTTCACATTATATATATGACCTGATTTCATTAGATCAAACCGAGATTCAAATCTTAATCTCTTTAGTTCCATATTCAGTCAAATTATCACGATAACAAATCACTCCAACTTGTCTTTTAATATACAAATAGTTTATTCACTTAAACCCCAAGTCCATTCATATATATTTACTTTATACAATAAACATATTCAGTATACTTTCAATCACATAATATAATTTCTCCCTATGAAAATCTCATCACATATCATATCATTACTATATTTTTATTACTTACCTTTTTATCACATTATCCACAACTCAAAACATTTTTATACTTCTCTTTACATAATTATAAGTAGATTTCTAACATAAAATGATAGGGTACAACTTTACCAATCATAACTCCTAACCATATTCTAAACACATAATTATCAATCTCACCAAAATTTTACTACAGCCATATTATCTTAGTCCCAAATCTGTGGACAACCAAAACTAATCAGCCAAAATATAATAAACATAACATATGGCCTTAAGAGATTAATAATCAAGCCTGGGACTTACAAATCAATACTATTCTTCTATTATTCCATTTTCAATCTTCTCAATTACCATATTAAATCGTATCTCAAGAATTTCATATTCATACTTTAAACTTTTGCTACACCAAAAGTTAACACATTCCAACTCCGTTTCAACTCAGTTTATACTCGATTATATGATCATTATTAACTTAATTTATCTTTCAACAATATTACTATAAACATTTCTTACTATGTGCATATTCAATCCTATACAAATCTTACAAAAATTCCATTTTTTTTTTGCTTCATTTCTAATTCATTTATAATCTCTTATTATATCTAAATACATAGAACCTTTCCACATAAATACTTTGGAACCCAAAATATTATATACTTATTAAGTTCAGCGATCACCATAACAATTTCCATTGTCCAGAATTACTTAAGTCCATTCCACTATCAATTCCATCACATAATTCATCTAGCTTTACAAAGTTCAAGACCTAATCTCTTTTAGGTCCACTAATACATGCAACATCATTCTTATTTTTAAACATATAATCATACCACATACATATTTATAGGTTACCTCCAAAATGTAACTCATTACCCACATTCTTTACATATTACAATTACATTCGTATCGAAGAACTTCTCTCATATATCCTATACATGTATACACTTAATTATACAATCTTGTTTAATGTTCCTTTTTCATACATTCTATACAAAGTTAATGTTTATTATTTTCCCTTGAACATTATCATTCTCATTCTTTCAATATAAGAAAAAGTATTCATCATCACAACAAATGTACATATTCTAACCATAATAACACTTCACATACATCTTAATCACATTCCCAATGTGACATCTCTTTCACTTTTGTCTTAAAAACATTTGATATATTTTCATATCCATTTTTACCGTTTCCAGTCAAATGACTTAAAATAACTCCATTGCATTTGCTTGTTCACCTTCCTTTTTTTTTTCACAACAAATTTTCATACTATCATTCTCATTACCCAACTTGTAATATTCTCAAATGACATAATATTCATTGCAAATAACTCATGTGTTTAACATACGTTAAACTGTTGATATATAAATAATCTTTATCAAATTTCCATTAACATCCTAGATTCTCAAATCACTATCTTACCTAAACTTCAATTACAAATCTCATCTTTTCTTATTATCAACTTTTAAAGACATCATATGCAATTATACCACCAAACAACATCAAAACCTATAATTTTCACAATCATTAAGCTCATTTCAAAAACTCAAATATCACATACTGCCACCATTAACATGAGCTTTCACAATATTCAAACATATCACATTTCTAATATTGAAATCACAATGTTTGCATTAATATAACAATACAAACAATACCAATTTATTTTCTTACTTAACCAACATCATTTTTTTTTCTTTTAAACAACACCTTAACTTTATATACCCCAAACATTAAATAGTCACACTTTGTCTATACTAATCAACTCATTCAATATCCCACCATACTCTTCTCATTTAATAACATACCTTTCAATATTAACAATCCAACATTATTTCCTCGGTCTAATAACCCCAACATAAACTTTATTATAAAGAGGTTCAAAGTGTAGAAGAAAGAGTACATACTCTTATCTTGATTTGATTTCAACTCATTTTCAACTTTATTCTCCTTTTCATTTCTTGATGTTTCAATTCACATTATGTCCTACATAATATTGCTCATAAACATCAACATTACATTCCATGTTGCACACAACATGACATTTTTCATATGCATCATCAATATACATATATCACATTACATTTCACAATTCGTTTCTCATCATCAATTAGGCACTATGCCTCAATTATAATTCATTTCTAACATCATTGCCAACAATCATGGTTTCTCATCACATCAAAATAGTATACACATATATCATCAACTATATTGAACATCTCATATAACACAAATATTCTACAATTCATATAATGCCACATCCGAGACCAACCTAGGTGTCAATGCATATGCATGTATTACAAATTTCATTTCAAAACTTTTCCGTTTTACTTCTATTTAAACTTTTCAAAACTTTTTCTTTTTCTTAGGCCGAGAATCTCAAACCTAAGCTCTGATACCAAAATAATTGTAACACCCCAATACTCTATATAAATACTATAGATATACCAGGTATACATACAGTATGTATACAAAGTATAAGGATGTCACTTATCATTACAAATTAAATCCTTATCTTGAGTCCAAACCATATTGCATTAATAAAAAGAGCATTTACAAAATCATCATACTTTTAATGATCTTAAAAGTATATAGTAATCTTATCTTTATCAAAATTCATTTATACATATGAATACATTTTTGTCAGAAATACAGCATAATTAAAATTTTACATGTATGCATCACCCTCTAGTTGGTCTCAACAAACTCTTACTTTACTCGTGGCATAGAGAAAGACTTCAGATCTACCATCTACTCACCTGCGAGATTAAACATCCGCGCTAAGCCCGAGAGCTTAGTAGTACAACTATATATGATATAAACATACATTATAGAATTAATAACATATAATGATATATCAATTCAACTTACCATTAGTTTCATATCATGTTTCCCCTTTTTAATTACACCTGTCATATATCTCTACTATTCTCATATATTATATATATAACAAACACCAACCACAATTCCATCATTTATAATCACAACGAATATATCAATACATATATCACATATCATAATTCATAACATCAACCACAATTCCATCATTAATATTCACCATTCATGAATCACATTTACAACAAGACAACCATAGACTTCATTATTCATTTATTTCATCACTTATATATCACATAGAAAACAAAGACAGACTCGGGCCCAACAGACACTAATATGTTATTCAAAGTTCAGAGTTACTGCTTTGGTCTATAATCATAATCATCAAGCCCGTAGGCGATACACATATATATATATCCCTATCCATGGATAGGGTAACAGACCCAGTCTCTTGGACCATCAACTCAACATGCTTGAGGAGATCCTCAACCCGGCTAGACTGTTACCTGTAACAGACCCAGTCTCTTGGACCATCAACCCGACTAATCGAGGAGATCCTCAACCCGGCTAGACTGTTACTTTAATTCACATTTATCATTTCACATTTCTCATAGTGTAACAGACCCAGTCTCTTGGACCTCAATTCAACTCAATTTGAAGAGATCCTCAACCCGGCTAGACTGTTACTTTAATTCACATTTATCATTTCACATTTCTCATAGTGTAACAGACCCAGTCTCTTGGACCTCAATTCAACTCAATTTGAAGAGATCCTCAACCCGGCTAGACTGTTACTTTCATAGGCATGCCTGCCAAATTCAGAACTCTGAAACTTGAATCAACATATTAGACACAAAATCATTTTTTTACATTTCTTTCTCAATTCATTTCTCATTTCATTATCATCATTATAGCCAACACCCATGGCTTTATATCTCATTTAAATCATCATAGCCAATCACAATGGCTTCACATGTCATTTAACTCATATCTCAATTCACAATACAACACTTCATCATTCAAGTATACATAATCAATTTCATTAAACACATAGACAACATGTCCACTTATTTCATTTCAATCATTATTACCAACTATAATGATATCACATTTCATTACTTCTCAAGACACATTAATATAATTCCTCATTATAATATTTGTCACAACAAATTGCATTGCACATACCTTTTTGAATGATCACCATAGCTTTCACACTATACAATTAATAACATTAGTCACATTATATTAACCATATAATAAATTACTTAACATTGTTTTAGGTCTCAAACCATATAAAAGAATGCATCTTTGTAAGTTGTACTTACCTTAAGAGCTATTCCCAACGATCTATACCTTTCCTCTTCCAAGAATTCTCAACATTAAAGTTAATGCAACTCAATCTCCTCAAAACCTAATCCAAAGATAATTATACCCATAAGAAAATAAGAATAATAACTAATTAGGGCAAACTCAACACTTGACACGCTCATTAACACGGGCGTGTCACTGGACGTGTCACTCATTCTGCCTCACAGAAACATTAACACGCCCAACAACACGGGCGTGTTCATGGCCGTGTCAATTACTCTTTCTCACAGTAGCAATAACACGCTCAGTAACATGGTCGTGCTAATGGTCGTGCCTCAAACGTTAAACTCAGTACCGACTACACGCCCAACCACACGGCCGTGTCACTGGTCGTGTCAGACCAGAAATCATGAATTCGAACTTTCATCCATGAAAACACCAACACTTCAAAACTCATATTTCATCACCCTTAATCAACATCTTAGTTATATTCATCAATTACCCATCTATTTAACACTTAAATAACTTCAATATATCATAATCATAAGCATAATATACCTCACCATGAATCAATTACTCAAATCCCCAAATCATCTATACTAAACCCTTACTCAACAATCTCAACAATTCATCATCATCCTCACATCTAACCATGTTATATCACAATTAATCATGTTATCATCAACTAAATACCAATTCCACACATATATATACTTCAATTTTTCATTAACATCATCATCATCATCATCAAATAACCATATCAAATCCAACTCAAACAATAGGAATCAAGACAAGCAATTGAATACTTACTTGGATAATATGTCAAATCTTCAATAACCATCTTCAATCCTCTCAAAATCCCTTTGGATTTGATGTAAATATAGATGAAATCACCATCTCTCTCTCTCTCTCACTCTCTCTCTCTCGTGCAGCAGAAAAAGAAGAAGAAGAAGGGAAGAAGATTTTCTCTTCTCTTTCCCAACTTAACACATATATATATATATAATAATAAAATAAATATACCAAAAATCCTTCACCACATATCTTTCCCTTTGACTTTCTTTTCTTCTTTTTCTTTTATTATTATTAATAATTATATACACTTATTTTCTTACACCCATTTATACACTATGTATATGTTATATATATATCTATATATATATATATATCCAATATATACACTTTCTCTTTACTTCTTTCCACTTTCCATCATACAGGCACATTAAATCTAAATACAACAATAATGATTCCAAAACTTTTAGAGTGTATTTTGGGATATTACACTAGAAATCAAAGTGTCATCATACCACCCTAAGGCGTGTCTCCTATCAACACTAAGAATCTAAGTGTCACATCATACCGCCTGAAGGCGAGTCCCCTAATGACATCAATTTGTCTTGCTCGAAGGCATAAAATCAGTGATACCAGTATATCTCGCCCAGAAGCATAATTAACGTTATAACATATCGTTGATATGCCAACTCAACAACACCAATCTCAATATTCTGGAATAAGTAATTATGCAAGGCTCACACATATCGACATTATAAATTTTTCATTTTCTCATCACATTTATCATTTTCCTTATTGACATCCCATTTATCATTTTCTCGTTTACAATTTTCACATTCTCCTTGTGATCAACTCAAACCATGATCACCTCCATATTTCATCTCATTTATCATTTCTTAATCACATTGCATAACCATAAGTCACATTCACAATGTGACTCATTTTCACATTTTTATCACATTTCGCAAACATACCCATGTTGCACATCACAATACATATAATAAATATACTTTATAAAAGTCATGTCCAAAAACCATTTGACCATGGTCAAATGTCCAATGTAACTCTCATCACACAAATATGTAACAATGCATAGATTATGTAAATAACTACATTTCAAAGTAATAATATAAAATATGCCAAACATGAACATTCAAATTAAATGTTAGCAAAATATGTACTAACTTCAAATAGCTCCAAAATCAATGTAAATCCACTCTTCAGCTTTTACTTCCACCAAACCCTAAACCTCTTCACTTGGGAAAATTTGATCAACATACTCCTAAACCAAATAATAGGTAATATTATTTCATTACAGTTATATTTCTACTCATTCTACAGTCATGTATATATATTATATATTTCTTATATTTATATCATGTATCTTTCTTCCAACATACTTATCCCTCCATATTAATTATTTAATTATATCTAAAATTATGGATGTTACATTATGTGAGGACAAAGAAGCAAATCTAAAGAAAGGAGAGGGTTAGGGATGGTTTAAAGACAAGAGTAAGAAGATAAAAACAAAGAGATCAAGAATCAAAAAGAAAGAAAGAAAGAAGAAGAAGAAGAAGAAGAAGAAGATGAGGACAAAAAACAAAGAGATCGAGAAGGTTTTGGATAGAGACTAGAGAGGGAAGTGCATAATTACAAAGTGCATAATAAAAGAAAGATATTAAAAGGATTGAAAACAAGAAAGGAAAAGTTTTATGATTAAGTAGGCTTAATATTATGAGTGAAATTTCAACGAGGACTCCCATTTAAATGAAAATTAAAGTCCATGTAGTTCTGACTATTTTGCAATGGTGGGTTTTAAACTTATTAATTTTGGTTTTTTTAATCTAACCTAGGTTAACCTAATGTCTAAGTCTAATTTTAGGTTTAAATTTATAAACCTAAGTCTAAGTCTAAATTAATTTTATGTTTACTTTAATAAACCTGATTTTGAAAAGGAATTGATTTTATATTTACTTTGATAAACCTAATTTTGAGAAAAAGATTGATTTTTTAGATTTATTTTGATAAATCTAATTTTGGAAAAAAGTTTACTTTGATAAATCTAATTTTGAGGAAAAAAATTGATTTTTAGATTTATTTTGATAAATGTAATTTTGGAAAAAATGTTTACTTTGATAAACTTACTTTTTGAGGAAAAAGATTGATTTTAGATTTATTTTGATAAATCTAATTTTGAAAAAAAGTTTTATTTTGATAAATCTAATTTTGAGAAAAAGATTGATTTTTAGATATTTTTTGATAAATCTAATTTTGGAAAAAAGGTTTACTTTTATAAATCTAATTTCGAGAAAAATATTGATTTTTATGGTAACACCATTATACCCTATAAATGTATAATACACACACTTTCAGTTTGTAAGATAAGCATATACGGTATAAAAATATCACAATCCTATTTAATAAAAACTTTCATATTCCCTTATTACTCAAAATATTTGTATTTATACAGATATATATGTATCAGAATACACGATACCTCACACTACTCCATTATTTAAAACACTCTTTATAATTTACAGTATATACTTACATACTCTCAAAATATAATATTAAAATATACTTTAATATAAGATTTATACATGCTGGCAAAGTGGTTCTGTTCTTGATGTAGCAATATGCTTCAAGCTCAATCAACAAAAGCCTAGACTCGATCTGGTCTAGTAGAACTCTTCGGCTCCTCCGAATCACCCTCGTCACCTGCGTGATGAATTACAATCTCTCTAAGCCGAAGTCTAGAGGTATAAATTTTGATAATAATAAAATTCAAATACAATGTCAATACAGAATGTTCATATGCTATGTCATCACATGATAATCAAGACCACTTTTGGATATATGCTTTTATCACTTGATAATTAACATAAACACATACACAATCATGGGCCCAAACAACTAATACATTATTCAAATCGTAGAGTTACCATTTTGGTCCATAATGACACTATGTGTCTAGCTCTGAAGGCAAAATATTAATGTAAGAGTCCAACTAGGCCTAGGCTTATGACCCTGTCTTTTCACCCAGTCTAACTTCAAGGACTTATTTCTGAGGCTTATGACCTGGTCTTTTCATCTTAAAAATATTTTTACAGTGACGCTAAGTGTCTAGCCCCATAGGCAAATATAGACATGCCGCCAAATACAGAACTCTAAAAATTGAATAACATATTAGGCACACAATTATTTCATATTTTCATTATCAATCTCTTTCTCATTTTCTCATGATCAAGCTAGGCACATTGCCTCATTTATTTAATTTATATCAACATCATCATATAATCATACTGTATCTCATTTTATACAATCTAGCCATCACCAATGGCTTTACATAATATCTTTAATGTATAAACCACATTACCCAAATATTTTGGGCCATTTTCATATTTTGCACATAGTTCACATTTCATTCAATTTAGCCATTAACAATGGCTTTTCACAATGCATAATAATGCATACATAGCAATTCACATGCCTTAACACCATGTTCATGAATGCTTAATGTATCAAGTAGCTTAACACATTTTTCATCCAAAATGTGTTAGGCCAAATGTAATGTAATCACCTTCCATTTATCAAGAGTTTGTACATACCTTAGGAAACACTCCAAAACAAGCTTTAAAACTTCCTCTAATCTTCTCTTCCAAGTTGCCCTTCAACACTAGGGTTGGGCAAACTACTCTCTCTTAATGCCTATACAAAATGTGATCATAAACAACCATTTACTATCACATTCTAATGCATTCTCAACATCAAATCATTTAAATAGGAATTACAAATGAAAAATAAAGAAAATAGTTATTCTCAAGTGGCACGCCCAACAATACGGGCGTGTTACTGACCGTGTTATTAACTCACTCACACAGAAGCATTAACACGTCCAATGACATGGGCATGTCACTGCCTATGTCATTCATTCTGCCTCATAGAACATTTGGCACACCCAACAACAAAGGCATATTAATGGTCGTGTCAATTATTTTACCTTACAGAAGCTACGACACGCTCAGAGATATGGCCGTGTTAATGGTAGTGTCATTAATATTAAACTCAGCACTGTTGACATGTCCAACGATATGGTCGTGTCAGGTAAAAATCTTATTTTCTGAACTCTCAACCATATGAACACAAACATTCCAAACTCAATACTACAACACCCTTAATCATCATCTTAGTTTATATCCATAATTTACCCATAAATTTAACACTTATATAACTTTGACATATCATAACTATCATTTTTATCAATCAATCATCACTTTCTCTCATAACACATTCAAAGAAGAAGAAATAAAAGAAATCTCTTTTCTTTCAATCCAATCTTAAAAATCATCATTATCTACTCATAACATCTTCATACATATTCAAATAAGCCATCAAAACATGCTAATAAAAAATCCCAAAAAATCCAAATTTCATGTTCGTCCATAGAATTCCAAAGAAACTATCAAAATGATAAAGAAACTTACCAATTGATGAAGAATCCTCAAAATCTTCACTTAAATCCTTGAAATCCCTTCAATTCTTTGATGAATGGAAGAAGAACTCTCCTCTAGACTCTCTCTCTCTCTCAAACTCACGCCAAAGAAGAAGGAAGAAAAGAAAAGACTCTTCTCTTTTCTTTCATCCTTATATATATATATATATATATTATTAATAATAATAATCCACTATTCAATTCTTTGTACTATATATATGTAATGTATATCTTAGGTATATATATATGTCATATTTCCATCAAATATATTTCAAATATACATTTTACTTTTTCACTTTAAATCCCTTCATTTTCCATTCAAATCATTTATTTAATTTATCCAAATTTAATTTATTTTATTTAATATTCAAAAATTAGGGGTATTACAATTCTCTTCCCTTAAGATAATTTCATCCACAAAATTATCTGCTATCAACTCTAGAACAACTAAGGATATTGACTCTGCATCGTCTGTTCACTTTCCCATGTTGCCTCCTTAGTGGTATGATTCCTCCAAAGAACTTTCACAAGTGGCACTTTCTTATTTCTCAACTTTTTTACTTCTCGTGTCAAGATCGCTACTGGTTTTTCCTCATAAGTCAAATATGAACTCACCTCAATAGATTCCACTGACAAAATATGAGATGAGTCTGACTTATACCTCCGAAGCATAGAGACATGGAAGACATTATAAACTTGATCCAACTTAGGCAGCAAAGCTAGCTTGTAGGCCACTGGACCAACTCTCTCCAGTACCTCATATGGTCCTATAAAATGAGGACTCAACTTTCCTTTACTATTGAATCTCAAAATCTTTTTCCATGGAGACACTTTCAGAAATACTTTATCTCCCATATTAAACTCTATGTCTCTTCTTTTTAAATATGAATAGGATTTCTGCCAGTCTGAGGCTGCTTTCAGACAACCCCAAGTCATCTTTACTTTCTCTTATGTTTTTTTTCTTAATTAAATCGGGACCAACCAATTTACCTTCTCCAACCTCATCCTAACACAAATGTGTTCTGCACCTTCTGCCATATAAGGCCTCATAAGGTGTCATCCCAATACTGGACTGATGACTGTTGTTATAAGAAAACTCAACCAGTGGCAAGAATCTGTCCCAACTTTCACTTAAATCAATGATACAACTTCTTAACATATCCTCTAAAATCTGTATCACTTTTTTTTACTGTCCATCTGTCTGAGGATGGAAAGCTATACTAAAATGCAATAAAAAACCCAAGGCATTATTCAAACTCCTCCAAAATCTCGATATAAATCATAAATCTCAATCTGATATTAAAGAAATTGGGACTCCATGCCACCTCACTATCTCACTAATATACAACTTAACCAATCTCTTAAGAGAATAATCCATCTGAACTGAAAGAAAATGAGTTGTCTTCATCATCCGATCAACTATCACCCATATCGCATCATGCTTCTTTTGGGTCAAAGGCAGTTCAGTCACAAAATTCATCGTCACTTGCTCCCATTTCCACTCTGGCATTGATAATGGTTGAAGCAATCCTGAAGAAACTTGGTGCTCAGCTTCCACTCTTTGAAAAGTGAGATATTTGGATATAAATTTTGCTATGTCCCTCTTCATACCTGACCACCAATAACACTGGTTTAAATTCTAATACATCTTGGTACTCCCAGGGTGTATAACATAGATTGACTGATATGATTCCTTCAAAATCACCCTCTTCAATTCTGCATTGTCAGAAATACATAACCTATCTCTGTACCACAGACCGCCATCATTTTTCACATGAAAGTCTCAACTCTCCCCCTTTTGGCAATCCAATATAATCTTCTGGATTTTCTCATCTACCAACTGAGCTCCCCTAATATGATCCAACAACATTGGCCTTAACTGCAACTGAGCCATCAAAGCACCATCATCACAAGACTCAAATATGACATGCAACACTCTCAACTCAATAAGCAACAAGAGCGAAAAAGCAGTTAAACTTGCCAAAGACTTCAAACTCAAGGCAACAACAATAATATTTGCCTTGCTAGAATAATAATCAATCAAACAATCATAATCGTTAATTAACTCTAACCACCGTCTCTGCCGAAGATTCAGCTCTTTTTGAACTCCCAGGTACTTCAAACTCTTATGGTCAGGAGTAGCCTGCTGCTGGATGAACACTCTCTGGACCTGTCAAGCCACTGCTCTACTACAGCAGGGTCTACAGTACCAACAAAGTCCTTAACTCTAAACTTCCTCAGCTTATCATATTTTCTCATCAACAACTGTGGCTGTGGCTGCAGTGGCTGCTGAACTGGAGCATGCCTCAATATTTCCATCATATGTCTTACACAGCCCAGCGAAATCTAATCAATTGCTAGTCTCTCTGGCACAGGAGCAGGTGCCTCTCTAGTAATCTCAGCTCTAGCTCCATCTCTACCCTCACCAGAAGCCACACTCTTTGCACTACCCTCCACAGACTGATGCTTTTGATATGCCATAACCACCTATATCTACAAACACAGTGGAAATTATAACATCAAAGATCAAAAACTGCCAGTGCCAATACATGTATGATAAGTGCTATGAGCAGGGATTTCGCCCCCACTCCCGGTGGAATGGTTCTTGCGACTTCGGCACTGTTTAGGCTCGGGGCCTTAGAGAACACGGACCTAAGTCTGGAGAAAATGGAGTCGCCACCCGGATGGGCCGGGAAAAAGAAAGGGGTGGATGACTCGATTCCTAAGGAATCCCCAACCCCCTAATGGGTTCGGAAAGTTGGGTACATGTGGGGAAGGTGAGAAATGGCCCAGCACCCCCACAACGCCCAGTTTATTGGAACTGTCCTCCTTTACAGGTCTTAATATTATAAAATTCTTAAGTATAATAACATTATCCATACTACACACAATAATTAAAAGAAAGCATCAATATATTAAAATCAAAGCAATGTCCAAACAAAGCAAATAAATGGATACCCATCCAAGGATGAAAACATGTCCTTACATCACATGCCTAAATAGGACACCCACCAAAAGGTAGAAACATGCCCTTTACATAGATTTTAAAATAGAAAAGCAAATTAAATTACATGATGTTTAACCAATGAGGTACCCACCAAGTGGAAACATACCTCTTACAACTTTTGGAAATCTAAATTAATTGATAAAAGTAAATAATCATTCATCATAAATAAATCATTCATCAAAGCTATTAATCAAAATAGAAAATAAACATCCATCCATGATAAATTAAATAAATCAAGTATTGAAATTAAATAAATTAAAGCATAAGAAATAAATCAAAGCATAATCAAGTATGGAATTGAATAAAGCAAATAAAAGTCCAATTATGGCTATTGTGACTTTTTATGGAATTAAAATAAATTAGGGTTTTATGTTTTAAAGGGTTGGTAAGACTCTTTGATTAATAAAATTAAGGTTTGAATGATGATATCATGAAACTAGGGTTTTAAACACTTTAAAATACTTTAATTTATGATTTTTGGTTATTGGGTTCCTAAGCTACTGTGTAAAATTTAAGTTTTTATGTTTTTATGTTTTTTAATGTTTTAAAAGGATTAGGGTTCATAAAAATTAGGATTCAAGGTTTTAAAAGGGTTAGTGTTCATTATTTTGGGCTTAAAAGTTGAATTTTGAATTTTAGGATTTAGAAGTAGGGTCACGGGTGGTGAATAATTTTTAGGGTTTTAGAAATCAATTTGATAATTTCATGAAGTTTTATGAATTTAAACAAATAAATTAAAGTTTTTATAAGTAGAAAAGATGTTTTAGAAGACTTTTTGAATGAAATAGAACCTACTTTAAGATTTTAAAAGAAGCAGAATTTACATCTTAGTTTTGTTGAAAAATATGTTCAATTAGAGTTTTAAGATTTTTAAGAAGAAAAAATAACAAATTTAAGCCTTTTGGAAGATAAACCAACGAAATAAGATTTTTTTTTTGCTTTAGAAAAACTAAATTAAAGTTCAAAGGTTTATAATTTTGATTTCATAGATTTTCTACTGTGTAAAAAAAACAATTAAAGAAAATTAATTAACACATACCTTCTTTTGATGATTTCTCCAAAAACAATTCTTCTTGGATGAACCAGCTCCAAAGACAAGCCTTTTTTTTGCCTTTGAATCCTCTAAATCGTGCTGCTGCTGCTCCAGAAAAGAGTTGAATTGAATTTCTTCTTTTCCTTCCTTGATTTGGTTTCAAATTTTCCAAACTACTCTTGGATTTTTGCCTCCCCTAAATTAATTGCCTTTGGTCCTTATTTATAGTGGTTTGAGATTGTTTATTCCTAATTAGTTAAGGTAAGTAATATTAATTAAAAAAAAGAAACCAAAACCTAATTGGATTAGGTTTCAAAAAATTTGCGTCGGAAAATTTGCGCTGCCGAAAAAAAACTGCTGCGGAAAAACTGCGCTGCCGAAAAAATCTGCTGCAGCTGGCTGCGGCAGCGCGCGAGTAGTTGGCCCGTAAGCTATTTCGCAGGCAGAAAATTTCTGCATGCGAAATAGCACAGTGATTTCGCCCACGCGACAATTTTTTCGTCGCCGATTTTTTCGACTCCAATTTTTATTTTTTGACTTTTATTTGTTTATTTCTATTTTTTATTAATAAAAATTAGATACTAAAGCAAAAATTATTTAATAAAAATTATTTTGAACAATTAGACAACAAAAATTATTTTTAGACTAAATAAAACATATTGGACCGGATTGGGTCAAAATTGAGGGTCTATAGTTTGCCCCCTGCTTGAATGATCTGAAACCTTAGTGAAAGAGAGTAAAAAGCAATAAGACTTAATTTTTGATGAAACGGTTGAGGTTTTGGGTTCTGGACCCGGTTCGAGTTCTGGACTCAAGGATAATTCTAGGTTCTGGATCTAAGAAAAATTTGGGTTCTGGACTTGGTTCGAGTTCTGGACTTAAGGATAATTCTAGGTTCTGGACCTAAGAAAAATTTGGGTTCTGGACCCGGTTCGAGTTCTGGACTTAAGGATAATTTTAGGTTCTCGACCTAAAGAAAATTTAGGTTCTGGACCCGGTTCGAGTTCTGGACTCAAGGATAATTCTAGGTTTTGGACCTAAGAAAAATTTGGGTTCTGGACCCGGTTCGAGTTCTGAACTCAAGGGAGATTCTAGGTTCTGGACCTAAGGAAAATTTAGGTTCTGGACTTGGTTCAATTTGATTTGGGTACTTGGACCCGGGATTGGATACTTGGACCCGAGATTGATTTGATTTGGGTACTTGGACCCAAGATTGATTTAATTTAGGTACTTGGACCCGGGATTGGGTACTTGGACCCGAGATTGATTTGATTTGGGTACTTGGATCCGAGAATGGGTACTTGGACCCGTGCTTGAATTGACTTGGGTACTTGGACCCGGAATTGATTTGATTTGGATACTTGGACCCGGGATTGATTTGATTTGGGTACTTAGACCCGGGATTGGGTACTTGGACCCGAGATTGATTTGATTTGGGTACTTGGACCCGAGAATGGATACTTGGACCCGTGAATGGGTACTTGGACCCGAGCTTGGGTACTTGGACCCGAGAATGGGTGCTTGGACCCGAGATTGAGTTTGACTGACCTTTTATCATTTGAGAAGTTTGACTGCTCTGGCTGTTTTATGCATTGTGATTCTTCACCATCAAAATGGATCTTCATCCTTTGAGATCGGGTCTTCACCCTTAAAAATGGATCTTCATCCTTTGAGATTGGGTCTTCACCCTTAAAAATGGTTCTTCATCCTTTGAGATCGGGTTTTCACCCTTGAAAATGGATCTTCATCCTTTTGA
This sequence comes from Garcia nutans, assembly GCA_947685225.1. NCBI lineage: Eukaryota > Viridiplantae > Streptophyta > Magnoliopsida > Malpighiales > Euphorbiaceae > Garcia > Garcia nutans. The sequence goes on along the minus strand of CANTUV010000009.1, from coordinate 25,757,852 downwards.
GATCGGGTCTTCACCCTTGAAAATGGATCTTCATCCTTTTGAGATCGGGTCTTCACCCTTGAAAATGGATCTTCATCCTTTGAGATCGGGTCTTCACACTTGAAAATGGATCTTCATCCTTTGAGATCGGGTCTTCACCCTTGAAAATGGATCTTCATCCTTTGAGATCGGGTCTTCACCCTTGAAAATGGATCTTCATCCTTTGAGATCGGGTCTTCACCCTTGAAAATGGATCTTCATCCTTTGAGATCGGGTCTTCTTTGTTCTTTGAAGATGGGAGTGACACGGCCAGTGGATTGGCCGTGTCCCCTGGGTGTGTCAGCTTCTGTGTTTTTTCTTTGGTTCTTCTTTATTCTTGGCTTAGGATGGGACACGGCCAAGCTTGTGGCCATGTCATGTGACACGTCCAGTGGCTTGGTCGTGTCGCCTGCCAGTGTCACCTACTGCTTCCCTTCTCTCTTTGCTTGGTCTTTCTTGGCTTTGCCCTTTAGGTGAGACACGGCCAGTGGCTTGGCCGTGTCTCCTGCCCGTGTCATGTTCTGCCAAGATTTCCTTTGAGGTGACACGGCCAAGCTTGATTTGGCTTGGTCATGTCTTGCTTGATCCATGTTCTTCTTTCCTTGTTTTGATCTTCCAAGGGAGTTTTTTCACTTTAACCACTTTTCCCTTGCAACTGCTTTTCCTTTTTTCTCCAATTTTGATTGGATGTTATATCCTCTCCTTGCCCCCCAAGGATTTTTTCTTTCATGCAAGCCTTGATTGATGTTTTTCTTGTCTAGTTCTTTGCATAAGCACTCATTTCTTCTCTTTGCAAAGTGACTAGGGCTTCCACAAGCGAATAGACTTTCCATGCCCCCTTGATTCAATATCTTCTTTTGATTCTTTAATTCGCAGGGTGTTTGTTGTTCATTAAGACAAGAAAGTGAGATGTAATATGTTCATGTATGCATGATATGCATGAATAATACTTATAGTCGTTTCATCGACTCACAGACCGAGGTGATTAGCAGAAGTGTTCTCATTGGTTCCTTTTTGACGCTCGTTCAAGTCTCGCATTGAAATGATCAAAAGCTTTGCATTTGCTTTTATCTTCAATATGTTGAAAACATGAGTGGTGGAGACCCTAAGCAGCAGAGTCAGGGATGTATCCATTTCAAACTATGTTTCAGCTTGTTAGTTAGTAGTTTCTTCATGACCTTGCCAATAATCAATTCAACATACTTCCCTTAACTTGAAGGCTTTGTATGACAAAACACTTTTTTTTTTATTTTGATTTTGAAATCAAATGTTGGCTTTGCCAAATCGATGTCAATGTACCTCAGGACTTGATTTTTCCAAATTAATATATCTATAACATGACAACCCTAGTTATCGTACTAAACTCAGGAATCATTTCTATTTAAGCAAGAATTATTGCACTTCAGATAGGCGCATACACATTGCTTGACCAAAGGTCTCATTTGAGTTTAAATATTGTCTATCTCATATGCATGCTTATCCAAACTATCTCCACTAATAGACTCTACCTACCAAGAGAGATCAACAGGTCTTTGATAGGCTTAAAAGGGGTATATAAGGGACATGGGTTAAAGTGGATGCCATTTTGAGATTGGAGCTGGTATGACACAATAGACAAACCCTCACACTACAAATTTCTTATTGGAACTTTAGACAGTTGGGAGCAATCTTTCTAGACTCCAAATTCCTTCTATCTTCTTGGCATTAATCTGGATCTTGATTAGGACAGTTTTTGCCCTTGCAAAAAGTTTAAGACCCAAATCTGTTTCTTTTCTTCTTTTCCCTTTTTTCCTCTTTATTTTTCTTACTCTTCCCTTTTCTTTCTCTTTCCTTACTCTTCCCTTTCTTTTATCATTTTGTCCTTCTTTCTTGTAGGACTATCAAGTACAGAACTTTCAAGAACTGGATAGTCTTCCTCCTTTTTCTTTGATTTTGATTGAATCTTTGGTTGTGTTGGGACCAATGCAAGTCAATCCATAAATGGAAGCCTTTTGTTGTCTTAGGTCAAAGAGAACTCAGTTGGCTTTTTGAACCACCTTTTTAGATTTTATCTTTCTTCCTTTTTTTCTTTTGTTTTTCTTTTGTTTTTCTTCTTTTTTTCTCTTTTTTTATTTTTTTAGCTCTAAAAAGAGTTGTCTTGGTTTGTACTAACTTGGGCTTCCAATAATGGATAAGTGGAGTAACATAAATCTTCTTTAATAGGGATAAATCATTTGTTACTCTGATGTTGATGTTGATATATTAGAGATATTAGGAAAACTTCAACTACCCTTATGGTTTTGAGAATATCAACTATCCTTATGATCTTGAGAACTTCAACTATCTTCATGGTCTTGAGAACTTCAACTATCTTCATGGTCTTGAAACTTCAACTATCCTCATGATCTTGACTAATCATTGCTTTCTTTGATCTTCTTGCCTATTCATCTTAGTAATCATAAGACTTGTCAAAAGTATCACAACAGCTCAGGGTAGGTTATTGGGGTTTGTAAGCCAATAAAAAGAAAGCTAAAATTTTATGAAGGCTCAAAGGGACAACTAGGGATTGATATTTAATTGGGTGGATATTAGTTGTTAGCTAACCAAACAATGCCTAAATCATTTCTCTCTTAAATAAGCAGAGTTCAATTTCGCCTCAAAAGTTTTGTCAAAGCATGTTCTAAGACTGACTAGGACCTAGACAAAGGTAATTATGAAGGAGCCCTCTCTAAGTAAGCATACACAACTCAATGCTATAGAACCATTCCCTCACCTAGAAAAGTCATTCAAGTCATGATGCATAAATATATTAATTCATGAATTATCAAGCTAGATTCCTCATTGGTCAAGCACCAAAATGAACAAAGACCAACAAAATTTTGATGAAAGTAATTTATTCAAACAACTTTAAATTTGAAAAACACAATAGTTCCAAAATATTAAATAAAGTAAGATTGAAAAGCAACATTCAAGCTAAGAAAAGTTCATTGAGTTAGGCTTCTTTTCCTTTCACATCTTCAACATTCCCATCTTGAAAAGAGGATAAAACAAAATCTTCTTCCAATCCTTTTCCCACCATAAAGGTTGCTGGTGGTGGCACTCTTCCAAATTTAGGCAAAGGGTTGTCCTTGGTATTGGGCTTATCCGGCTCGGGTAGCTTGTCACTATCAATCAAATCTTGAATCTCATGCCTTAATCAGGTACACCTATCAGTCTCATATCCTTGAGTCTGATGAAATTGACAAAAAGCCTTAGTATCAAATTTTGGGGGTAATGGACTAGGTAAAGGTCGAGGAGCCAATGGTTGTAACAACCCTTTCTTTTGTAGCTTATCAAAGACCCAAGACAAAGGCTTCCCTAGATCTGAAAACTGCCTTCTATTTGCTTGACCAGTTGTATTGACATCGACTTCTTTTTGTGTGCTTTGATTGTCCGGCTGGTAGTTCCCTTTCTCATTCCTTTTTATTGAAAAACGATTATTCTCTCTTTCCCATTCTTCAATTTGCAACCAGCTTGGAGAAGATCTTTGAAATCACGGATGAGTGTATGAGACATCCTCTCACGAAGATTAGGCAACAACCCTCTCACAATCATCCTTATTTGATCGGATTCATCGGGCCTCTTCTTAAGTAAAGCGGCCTTGTTTCTCCACCTTTTCACATAGTCCACAAAATTCTCATTCGGCCTTTGCCTAATGGACTCCACTTCCATCAAGGTAACTTCCAACTCAACATTATATCCATATTGTTGGATGAAGGCTTTGTAAAGTAGATCCCAACTCTTTTGTGTTCCATCATCTAAGGTATTGAACCAATTTTGGACAACAGGGTCCAATGAGAGCATAAAGTACCTTAGGGTTTGAGCCTTAGTAGCTCGGGCAGACTACATGGCAGTGATATACTGCTTCACATGGAGATGAGGATTTTCGGTGCCATTGTACTTAGCAAAGGAAGGCATCTTGAACTTATAAGAGACCTCATCATCTTGTTCAAATAGTTTGTCGATCTTAGACTTCTCTTCGGTTTTCAACTTCTTCTCAAATTTCTTTTCTAAATCAGCAATCATCTTTTCAACATCGGATGTCTCGGTCTTTTCAATAGTTGCCTTCTCAATAGCCTTCGGTTCTTTCTTCTTTTCTTGAACCTCTTGGTAGTATTGAGCCCAATCATCATCATCATCAATGATCACCTTTTCATCATCAAAAACCACTTCACTAACTTTAGTCTTCCCTTTGTCCTTTGGTTTTTTAGTGCTAGCAGATGCCTCGGCATGATTCTTTAAGATTACAGTCAATTGGTTCTTCATGGTCTCAGCTAGGGCCTCTTTGATTTCTTCCATTTTGGTATTAAGGGCTTCATCCACCATCCTTTGAATTTGTTTGGGCTCCATTGTTTTAGGTGAGCAAGTGATTGAGTCGTTACTAGATACTTCGTCTCCGGCGTAGGTCGGATTGTCGTAAGCTTTTGAACTTTCGTAATCCAAGGCTGTGAGCCAGAGAGGATCAATGATATGAGATGCAAATGTATGCATGTATGCATGTATGCACAATCAACCAATAAACAAGTGTAATTAGGACGATCCTTCCAACCTTATAACATCCACACACGAATGGCGAGTCTCTTTTTCCTAGGTATATGGTTAACAAAATACCAACATGGGGTATCTTGCTTTCGAATAATTCCCTCGGACGTTTCAACCAATAGTTATATTTTCGAAAATGGAAATCAATCCATGATAATTCCCATTAATTAGGTTTTAATCCATTCAACCAACTAAAGTAGCTTTTTGGATTAAAACAAAATTAAGAGGTTTATTATAAATGGATTTCTCACTTGAAAAGAGTAACTAATGGTTCATGCCAAAAACAAGCCCATGGTTAATTTATTTTTAGTATAAACTAGGCCCACAATTGATTTTTGGTATTTCATAATTGACCTAAATATTTTTGCAAGCTCTTTGTAAAAAATAATTGGGTGAAAATAGTTTTGTTTATAAGCCCATTGTAAAAAAGGTTAGAAAAATGGATTTTGGGCTTAGTATTTGGGCCATGGGCCAAAGAATTTATTTATTTATTTTTTAGAAAAGTATTATGTCCAAAGACCATCTTGAAAAATTTTAAAAATAGTTTTGGTCTTTTGGATTTTAGAGAAAAGTTTATTTTGAGCTTACAATATACTTAGGTCATATTAGAAAAAAGAACAAACCAAATAAGCCATGATTTAGACTAAGATAAACTAACCATAGTCAAACAACATGTATTTGGGGTAAAACCTAAGGAAAGTAACTAGGCCAATTACATGAGCTTTAGTCTTTGGGTTAAAAGGCTTAGCTTCCCATAGCAAGTATATACCAAATGGTATGAGGCTATGAGTGGTTATGCCATGCTCGATCTCCATACCTTGAGTGAAAGTATGGTATCCCTTACATAACATAACACAGGTAACACGGGCGTCCTAACTCACGCACACAATGCAATCTAATATGATGCAATGGATAATATCATTATAAGAAAGAAAAGAATAATATAAAGACCAACGGAATCAACTTCTCTTATCCCAGTGGAGTCTCCACTGTAAGCGGGGATTTTCGCCCCCACTCCCGGTGGAATGGCTCTTACGACTTTGGCACTGTTTAGGCTCGGGGCCTTAGAGAACACGGACCTAAGTCCGGAGAAAATGGAGTCACCACCTGGACGGGCCGGGAAAAAGAAAGGGGTGAATGACTCGATTCCTAAGGAATCCCCAACCCCCTAATGGGTTCGGAAAGTTGGGTACATGGGGGGGAGGTGAGAAATGGCCCAGCACCCCCACAACGTCCGGTTCATTGGAACCGGCCTCCTTTACAGGTCTTAATATTATAAAATTCTTAAGTATAATAATATTATCCATACTACACACAATAATTAAAAGAAAGCATCAATATATTAAAATCAAAGCAATGTCCAAACAAAGCAAATAAATGGACACCCATCCAATGATGGAAACATGTCCTTACATCACATGCCTAAATAGGACACCCACCAAAAGGTAGAAACATGCCCTTTACATAGGTTCTAAAATAGAAAAGCAAATTAAATTACATGATGTTTAACCAATGAGGTACCCACCAAGTGGAAACATACCTCTTACAACTTTTGGAAATCTAAATTAATTGATAAAAGTAAATAATCATTCATCATAAATAAATCATTCATCAAAGCTATTAATCTAAATAGAAAATAAACATCCATCCATGATAAATTAAATAAATCAAGTATTGAAATTAAATAAATTAAAGCATAAGAAATAAATCAAAGCATAATCAAGTATGGAATTGAATAAAGCAAATAAAAGTCCAATTATGGCTACTGTGACTTTTTATGGAATTAAAATAAATTAGGGTTTTATGTTTTAAAGGGTTGGTAAGACTCTTTGATTAACAAAATTAAGGTTTGAATGATGATATCATGAAACTAGGGTTTTAAACACTTTAAAATACTTTAATTTGTGATTTTTGGTTATTGGGTTCCTAAGCTACTATGTAAAATTTAAGTTTTTATGTTTTTAAATATTTTAAAAGGATTAGGATTCATAAAAATTAGGGTTTAAGGTTTTAAAAGGGTTAGTGTTCATTATTTTGGGTTTAAAAGTTGAATTTTGGATTTTAGGATTTAGAAGTAGGGTCACGGGTGGTGAATAATTTTTAGGGTTTTAGAAATCAATTTGATAATTTCATGAAGTTTTATGAATTTAAACAAATAAATTAAAGTTTTTATAAGTAGAAAAGATGTTTTAGAAAACTTTTTGAATGAAATAGAACTTACTTTAAGATTTTAAAAGAAGCAGAATTTACATCTTAGTTTTGTTGAAAAATATGTTCAATTAGAGTTTTAAGGTTTTTAAGAAGAAAAAATAACAATTTTAAGCCTTTTGGAAGATAAACCAATGAAATAAGGTTTTTTTTTTTTTTCTTTAGAAAAACTAAATTAAAGTTCAAAGGTTTTTAATTTTGATTTCATAGATTTGCTGCTGTGTAAAAAAAACAATTAAAGAAAATTAATTAACACATACCTTCTTTTGATGATTTCTCCAAAAATAATTCTTCTTAGATGAACTAGCTCCAAATACAAGCCTTTTCTTGCCTTTGAATCCTCTAAATCGTGCTGCTGCTGCTCCAGAAAAGAGTTGAATTGAATTTCTTCTTTTCCTTCCTTGATTTTGTTTCAAATTTTCCAAACTACTCTTGGATTTTTGTCTCCCCTAAATTAATTGCCTTTGGTCCTTATTTATAGTGGTTTGAGGTTGTTTATTCCTAATTAGTTAAGGTAAGTAATATTAATAAAAAAAAAAGCCAAAACCTAATTGGATTAGGTTTCGAAAAATTTGCGTCGGAAAATTTACTCTGCCGAAAAAAAAACCGCTACGGAAAAACTGCACTGGCGAAAAAATCTGCTGCAGCACGCGTGGAACGGGCCCATAAGCTATTTTGCAGGCCAAAAATTTCTGCGTGCGAAATAGCACAGTGATTTCGCCCGCAGGAATTTCCTGCGGGCAAAATGCCCATGGGCCCGCGCGATAATTTTTTTGTCGCCGATTTTTTCGACTCTGATTTTTATTTTTATTTTTATTTTTTGACTTTTTTTTGTTTATTTCTATTTTTTATTAATAAAAATTAGATACTAAAGCAAAAATTATTTAATAAAAATTATTTTGGACCAATTAGACAACAAAAATCATTTTTAGACTAAATAAAACATATTAGACCGGATTGGGTCAAAATTGAGGGTCTACAAGTGCACAATTGATGATATTTTATTCCTATTTCTTAATATGATTATTATCCAATTGAGTTTAATTTGTTTGTTCAAGTGTTTTTAGGGTTAATTTCAGGAATTCTCTGTATTTTGAGGCTTATGGTCATTTCGAAGGAATTACGGATGAAAGTAGAAGAAAAGAGCAAAATTCATCAATGGACACATCCATGGACATAGGCGTGTCAATGGACGTGCACTTGATGCTGCATATAGAAGCATTGACGCACCCAGTGACATGGGTGTGTCACCGATCGTGCCTTTTTCAAGGATTCACAGTAGCTGTGACATGCCCAGTGACATGGGCGTATCACTGGACGTGCCTTATGTTCAAAATCTCAGTGGCAATGACACGCCCAGTGACATGGGCGTGTCAATGGGCATGTCAGGCGAAATTATCTGCACTATAAAAGCTGAGCTGAAGCACGAATTAGGGATCCGAATTTCATATTTTATAACCTAGAGCCGACTTCTAAAGCAAAGAGGAGAGTTTTGGAGCTGAGATTAAGGGTGAAGACATATTCTAAACAAGATCTAAACCAAGATTCAAGGATTCAAGTGAAGATATACGAATTATTCGCAATGGATTGTTTGGATTCTTTTTCTTATTTCTCTTGTTCTGGTTTTCTGATTTTGAACATGAACTAATTTATTATCTATCTAGATATTAATGAACCCTAGCTTTATTGTATGGATTGAATAATTTTATTTAATTAAATCATTTGATTGAGTTGTTTTATTCTTATGATGCTTACCGATTTATTTCCAATTAATAATAACATGCTTATTGATTGGTTGCAATTTTCATATTATTGACTTGAGAAAGCTTGATATTAATTGAATACTCATAAGTATTGAGGATTGATTGGGGTACTAGAGATAGACTTACAAGATCCTTTGGTTTATAGTTCCTTATTCTTAATGCAAGATCTATTTAATTATGTTTGAGAAGAGATTCCAGCATTCTACTTAGTGATTAGGGATTAATTCACTTGAGAAAGGTTTTAGTCTAATTTAGAGGAATACTAATTCAACTCTATTATTTGGTTTAATTGAATTGATTTTCATAAATACAATTGTGGCTAGGGGGATTCAATATCTAGATAGTATCATCATCATCAATCAATTTATTCAACACTTAATCTCTCTCTATTTTCATTTATTAAGTTAATTATTTTTAATTTCAAAACTTCACAAAACTATTGATTCGCTAAACAACGATTAAAATCTGCACTAGTACTTGTCCTTGTCCTCAGTGGAACGATAACTCACTCACTACTTTATTACTTGAGCGACCTGTGCACTTGCAGTATTGCAATAGCATAGGTTCTCACCATCAAGTTTTTGGCGCCGCTGTCGGGGACAACGGTTTTCAGTATTAGTATTATAATTAAGACTGTTGATTTAGTTTTTATTTTATTTTGTTTTAACACAAGTTCTTGCTTTTTGACTATCATTCTAGGTACTTCATGTTTATGACCAGAGCTAGGTCTTCCCAACTTTTTGAATTAGATCAAGAGTTAGAGAGAACATTGAGAAGAAGGCGAAAGGAAGAAGAGGAAACAGTTATGGCAGAGACGGAACCGAACTTTGAAGATCTCATCCTAGAAGATGAAATGGCAGAAAATGAGACAAGAACAATGCAAGAGTTTGCTAGGCCTACTCTTAATGGGGCTGCATCAAGTATACAAAGACCAGTGATTGCTGTCAATAAATTTGAGATAAAAACAAATGTCATTCAAATGGTGCAGCAGACTTGTCAGTTTGATGGATTTCCGTATGAAGATCCTAATGCACACATTGAAACTTTTCTGAAAATATGTGACACATTTAAGATACAGAATGTCTCTGAAGATGCAATCAGGCTGAGGTTGTTTCCATTCACGCTCAGAGACCGACCAAAGAAGTGGCTGAAGTCTTTTCCTCCTAACACTTTCACTACATGGGACCGACTAGCAGAAAAAGTTTTAGAGAAGTATTTTCCACCATCCAAAACTGCTAAGTTGAGGAATGATATTTCTTCTTTTCTCCAATTAGATGGTGAAACCCTATATGATGCTTGGGAGAGATTTAAGGATTTATTGAGAAGATGTCCTCACCATGGGCTTCTGCTGTGGCTTCAGATCCAAACTTTCTACAATGGATTGAGTTACTCAAGTAAGCAGTCCATCAATGTAACTGGAGGAGGTACCATAAACCATAAAACACCTGAAGAAGCAAGGGATTTGATTGAAGATATGGCTCTTACAAATTATCAGTAGCAAACCTGTAATACCCCAAAATATACCCTAGATGTTTTGGGTTTTATTGTTATAATTGGATTTTTAAAGTATATGTTTCTTTGGAAAGAGAAAAGGGTTTTTAAAGAGAGTGTATATGTGGTGTATATTAGTGTATATACAACATATACACAAGTCAATGGAAAGTCAAAAGGATGATAGTGGAAGAAGATATTTTGTGTTTTTGAATTTAATAATTAATTAATAAGGAAATTAATTGAGTGGAAGAGATTAATTGGATTAGTTTAATATTTTAATTGCTTGGTTGAGAGGGTTTTAAGGAAAAGAAGTTTGACTTTGAGTTTTCTCTTTCTTCTTTCTTTCTTCCTTGCCGTGGCTCTTCTGCTTCTTCCTTTCCTTGCTTTGTTTTGGCCGGTTATCAAAGAGACAAGAGAACAAAGGAGAGATTTGAACCTCTAAACTCAAGATCTAAGGAAGCTTTCAAGAGATCAAGTGGAAAAGTTAAGAGTTTCTTCATCCTTGGTAAGTTCTTCACTTGATTCTTTGATTTCTTTGAGTTTTTGAGTTGAGTTTGTGGATGGTATGTGATTATGTTTGTTTAAGATGGGTTTATGAGTGTTTGGGTAAACTTATTTCTGGTTTTGGGGATGGTTTGAAGGAAAGAGTAAGTTGTTGAAAGTGAATGTATTGAGGTTGTGTTTTAGGTTTGTGTTGATATTTTTGATTTGTGTTGGAAGTATGTTATTAGTTGTTTTGATGTTTTTGTAAGTTTGTTATGGTTTTTGGGTATGTTGAGATGAGTTTGGTTGAAGTGGTTTTGGTGAAAGGAAGTGTTTTGTTGGTTGTGTTGTTGTTTTGGCCGGAATCTGGGTTTTTGGCCTGACACGCCCAAGGGCACGTCCAGGATTTTAGGCGTGTCGATGGTTCTGTATTTTGAGATGAGTGGCACGAGCAATGACACGCCCATGTCACTGAGCGTGTTATAGCTACTGTGTTGGTTAGGTATTGACACGACCAGTAACACGCCCGTGTTATTGAGTGTGTCATAGCCACTGTGCTTTTGGGGATTTGACACAGCCATGAGCACGCTCATGAGGTTGGACGTGTCAATGTGGTTGAGAGGCAGAATGTATTACACGCCCGTGTTGTTGAGCGTGTCAAGTTTTGAGTTTGCCCTAGTTGGTTCTTAACCTTATGATCTTATGTGGGTTTCATCTTCCTTTTGGAATAGGTTGTGAAGAAGGTGAATTACCCTAATTCAAGAAGTGAAAGATTTTGGAAGGAGAAGTGTTTGATATTGTGTGGGTTGCATTTAAAGTAAGTACAAACATTGCATTGTTGCATACATCCTTTTTATGTGGCATTGTTGATATATATATATATATATGAATAATTTGATATTTTGCACATTGTGAATATTGTGGAATGTAATGTGCTATATATATGATGATGAATTGTCTTGATGTGAATGGAGATATAATGAAACCATTGTTGTTGGACATGGTTATGCAAATGAAATTGATGAGGCATGATTGCCTATTTGAGTATGAGATATGAATTGAGAAAGAGAATGATAAAGAGGCAAATGAAATAATTGCATGTTTAATATGTTTATTCAATTTCAAAGTTCTGGATTTGGCGGCATGCCTATAAAATGAATAGTAACAGTCTAGCTGGGTTGAGGATCTCTTCAAATTGAGTTGAATTGAGGTCCAAGAGACTGGGTTTGTTACACTATGAGAATTGTGAATATGAAATATATGAATAGTAACAGTCTAGCCGGGTTGAGGATATCCTCGATTAGTCGGGTTGATGGTCCAAGAGACTGGGTCTGTTACAGATAACAGTCTAGCCGGGTTGAGGATCTCCTCAAGGTTGTTGAGTTGATGGTCCAAGAGACTGGGTCTGTTACCCTATCCATGGATAGAGAGATATGTATATTGCCTATGGGCTTGATCATTGTGTTTATGGACCAAAGCAGCAACTCTGAATTTTGAATACCATATTAAATGCTAGTTGGGCCCATAGGTGTCTTTATTGAATGAGTAAAATGAATGATGATATGATTATTTAAATAATGAAATGTAACATTCATAAATATGATTTTTATTGGTTGAATGTATGATATTGATATTGACATTTCATATTATCATTATGGTTTGTACTATTGAGTTGTTGGCTCAGTGCGATTGTGGTTCATCGCGCAGGTGGTAGAGTTGATAGGGTTGAGACTGAGGATTCCTCTAGACCTAGTTGAGTTTAAGCTTGAAGAGTTGGATTAGAGCTTAAAGATCAGAGAGTCAAGCTGCCAATCATGTATATATTCTATGTTTTGTATATTTTAATTTTTATGTATTTGAACTTGTAAAAGTTTATAATAACTTCCGCTGCGGGTTGATAAACATTTTATCTATTGTGTCTTTTGAATTTCTTTTAAATGTTTGAGATTTGTTTCACTTATTTTCAAAGATATGATTTGTGTATTTTTAAACTGTGGCATTTTCTATATTCAGTATACGTATATTACGATCGTATAAGCATGATTGGTACATATACGGGATATAGGAGTGTTACAAAACCCCAAGGGAACAAGGAAGATTAAGGGCTGTTGGTTCACATCAATTGGATATCGTAGTTTCTCTTTCAGCATAGTTGGAAGTAATGAACAAAAAGATTGATTCTTTAGCTTCTTCTTCTTCTTCAGGGAAAGTGATGCAGGTGATGTCCTGTGAATGGTGTGGGGGTGGACATCAAAGTCAAGATTGCCTAAGTGGCAACATGTTTGCTAGGTAAGAGTAAGTAGATTATGTTGGAAACATGCCAAGGCAATAGCAGAATAATCCATACAGCAACAGTATAATCCGGGGTGGAGAAATCATCCTAATTTCGCATGGAATAATCAAAATAATCTACGACCTCCCTCTGGATTCCAGTAGCCCCAACATCAACAAGCTGCCCCTCTAAGAAAGAGTAATTTGGAGGACATGATGGAGAAATTTATAACAGCTTCTGAAACCAGGTTCCAATCAACTGAAACCACCTTAAGAAATCAGAAAGCCTCTATTCATAATTTGGAGAATCAGGTGGGGCAAATTGCCAAGTTGCTCAATGAGAGACCACAAAGAAGTTTGCCTAGCAACACTGAGGCAAATCCTAAAGAGCAGCTTAAGGCAATTACACTAAGGAGTGGAAAAGAGATCAAGGGTAATGTGGATGAGAAAAAAAGAGAAGTGGCAGAGAAAAAGGCTAAAGTACAAGAAAATGAAAAAGAAGATGATCCTCCTGTCACTTCGGAAAAGCAAGCTACACAAGAAAGTGAGAAAGAGAAGCAGCCATAAGACAATAGCTCCATAATGAAGGAATACCGACCTAGAGTACCATATCCGGTGAGGTTGAACAAGGACAAGATTGATGCTCAGTTCGGTAAGTTTCTTGAACTTTTTAAACAATTGCACATTAACATTCCATTTGCTTAGGCTTTGTCACAAATGCCTAAATATGCTAAATTTTTGAAAGATATCCTTTCTAACAAAAGAAAACTTGAGGAAGTGTCTTTAGTACATTTGTCTAAAAAGAGTTTGGCAATTTTGTAAAGGAGGTTACCTAAGAAGTTAAAAGATCCAGGTAGTTTTACCATTCCATGTTTGATAGGTAACCTTGAGGTTAAAAGTGCATTAGCTGATTTAGGGGCTAGCATAAGTGTTATGCCCTATAAAATGTTTAAAGAGTTAGGCATTGGTAACCCTAAACCAACACTAATGACCATCCAACTTGCTGATAAGTCAGTAGTCCACCCTCGTGGGATTATAGAAGATGTGTTGGTAAAAGTTGGGGATTTCATTTTCCCCAATGATTTTGTTGTCATTGATATTGATGAGGATGCGAATGTTTCACTTATTCTTGGTAGGCCATTTTTAAATACAGCACGTGCCCTTATCGATGTTCATGATGGCACCCTAACTTTGAGAGTGGGTGGTGATAAGGTTATTTTTAGGATATATGATGCTATGAAACATTCACTTTCACTTGATGAGGCAGAATCATGCAATGATGTTATTGAGCATGAGACCATAAATTGTGTTACTAACATTGTTTCCAAGGATACCCTTGAGTTGTGTTTATTATAGGGAAATGTTGAGGATCAAGAAGCAATGGAGCAGCTTGCTTTTCTTGAAGCAAGCAAATCGTTCAAATGCAGAGCATATGAGACTATTGAGATGCCAAAAGAAGAGAAGTCAAAACCATCGGTGATTGATCCACCCAACTTGGAACTAAAACCCCTTCCAGATCACCTTGAGTATGGATTTCTGGCTGAGAAGAAGAAATTACCAACACCTGCCCCTGACCCTGCTCCTGCACCTGCACCTCCAATTGATGTCTCCGATGATGGGACCAGCGGTGACGATTCCGGCGATGCGCCGATTTTTTACTAGCCCATATTTTTATTTTATTTTTTTTCTTTGCTTATTTAATATCCTTTTATGTTTCTTTATTTTTTTTTATTCCTTTTGGACAATTGATATTTTCTTTACAAACTGTTTCTTTTGTTTTTTTATTTCATTTATTTATGTCTTAAACTTATTTATGCATTTTAGATTTTTGTTTTGAAGCAAATTAGCCTTCACCATACTCTTGGCACTGTACTCATATTTATCCATCCATGGACATGGAAGGGTAGTTTTTCTCTCTCTTCATTTTTTTTTTGTTTTGCACTCACATTAAGGACAATGTGCGTCTTAAGTGTGGGGGAGAGGTATACTTTCTTGATTGAGTTTTTATTATTTCATTCTTTCTATTTGATTCATTTGTCTCAATTAATTTCTGCAAATTGTTTTTGGATTTAAGTAAGCTAGATTGTTGTAATAAGTGTGAATTGAGATGGTTTCCCTTTATATGTTGAATTAATTTGTGATTTCCTAAATGACAATTTCTTATTGAGATTAACTTAGTGATCTTGATCAATTACTGAGGATCGATTGTAATAGCTATAATTGGGTTGTGGATTGATGGAAATTGGACACATCTGAAATTTAAAACCTTAGTTACATTTTTTAGCATGTTATAATTCCTTAGATTCTTGAGTCGGACTTAGTATGACCCTTAAGTTTCTGACTCTTGAGTTATTTAAAAAAAATAAATAAAAATAAATAAAAATAAAAATAAATAAATAATTCTAATTAAAGGAGCTTTAAAAATTTATCCATGTTCCGCTGATTTTTACTCTTGAATTAAAATAAATGAGTTGGAATCATGAATAGTGCTAGTAGCCATTTGAACGGTGATTCTGGCTGAGTAACCGGGGGTCGGCATCACAAATATTTACCTTCGCGTCAAAAGGTTAGTATCAGTTCAAACAAGTCGAGCTCCTTAAAATGTATATATATGTGTATATATATTTAAATAAAAAAAAAGGTTAGAGAACTTAAGAGAAAAATTACATTTTTCGTACTTTGTTCATGGCTTTTGGATTTTCTGGAATTTTATGCTCAATTTTTTAACTCTGGATTTTTAGGTTTTAGGTCTGTGAAATTTTTGTTTTGAAACTTCTTGATTCAACTGTTATGATTGTGAATTAGTTTTTGGTTGAGAAAGTTGGTTTTTCTGATTCGAGTATTGTCAAAACTTTTCTTTTCTTTTTGAATATAGAGGGGGTCCGTCATTTCTGCTTATTACAATGATTTAGTTTGCTTGAGGACAAGCAAAAACTCAAGTGTGGGAGAATTTGATAAGTGCACAATTGATGATATTTTATTCCTATTTCTTAATATGATTATTATCCAATTGAGTTTAATTTGTTTGTTCAAGTGTTTTTTAGGGTTAATTTCAGGAATTCTCTGCATTTTGAGGCTTATGGTCATTTCAAAGGAATTACGGATGAAAGTAGAAGAAAAGAGCAAAATTCATCAATGGACACGCCCATGGACATGGGCGTGTCAATGGACGTGCCCTTGATACTGCATACAGAAGCAGCCCAGTGACATGGGTGTGTCACCAATCGTGGCTTTTTCAAGGATTCACAGTAGCTGTGACACGCCCAGTGACATGGGCGTGTCACTGGAAGTGCCTTATGTTCAAAATATCAGTGGCAATGACATGCCCAGTGACATGGGTGTGTTAATAGGCGTGTCAGATGAAATTATCTGCACTATAAAAGCTGAGCTGAAGCACGAATTAGGGATTCAAATTTCATATTTTATAACCTAGAGCCGACTTCTAAAGCAAAGAGGAGGTTTTAGAGTTGCGATTGAGGGTGAAGACATATTCTAAACAAGATCTAAACCAAGATTCAAGGATTCAAGTGAAGATATACGAATTATTCGCAATGGATTGTTTGGATTCTTTTTCTTATTTCTCTTGTTCTGGTTTTCTGATTTTGAACATGAACTAATTTATTCTCTATCTAGATATTGATGAACCCTAGCTTTATTGTATGGATTAAATAATTTTATTTAATTAAATCATTTGATTGAGTTGTTTTATTCTTATGATGCTTAATGATTTATTTCCAATTAATAATAGCATGCTTATTGATTGGTTGCAATTTTCATATTATTGACTTGAGAAAGCTTGATATGAATTGAATACTCATAAGGATTGAGGATTGAATGGGGTACTAGAGATAGACTTACAAGATCCTTTGGTTTATAGTTCCTTATTATTAATGCAAGATCTATTTAATTATGTTTGAGAAGAGATTCCAACATTCTACTTAGTGATTAGGGATTGATTCACTTGAAAAAGGTTTTAGTCTAATTTAGAGGAATACCAATTCAACTCTATTATTTGGTTTAATTGAATTGATTTTCATAAATACAATTGTGGCTAGGGGGATTCAATATCTGGATAGTATCATCATCATCAATCAATTTATTCAACACTCAATCTCTCTTTACTTTCATTTATTAAGTTAATTATCTTTAATTTAAAAACTTCACAAAACTATTGATTCGCTAAACAACGGTTAAAATTTGTACTAGTACTTGTCCTTGTCCTCAGTAGAATGATAACTCACTCACTACTTTATTACTTGAGCGACCCATGCACTTGCGGTATTGCAATAGCATAGGTTCTCGCCATCAATGTATCATAATTGAAAACCATATTTAAAAACGTATAATACACACATTTTTTAGTATGTAATAAAGTATCATCATCATCAATCAATTTATTCAACACTCAATCTCTCTCTACTTTCATTTATTAAGTTAATTATCTTTAATTTTAAAACTTCACAAAACTATTGATTCGCTAAACAACGGTTAAAATTTGCACTAGTACTTGTCCTTGTCCTCAGTGGAATGATAACTCACTCACTACTTTATTACTTGAGCGACCCATGCACTTGCGGTATTACAATAGCATAGGTTCTCGCCATCAATGTATCATAATTGAAAACCATATTTAAAAATGTATAATACACACATTTTCAGTATGTAAGATATGCATATACAGTATAAAAATATCACAATCTGGCTTAATAAAAATTTCCATATTCCCTTATTACTCAAAACATTTATATTTGTATAGATATATATATATATATATGTATGTATGTATGAGAATACATGATACCTCACATTACTCCATTATTTAAAACACTTTTTATAATTTACAGTATATACTTACATACTCTCAAAACATAATATTAAAATATACTTTAATATAAGATTTATACATGTTGACAAAGTGGCTCTATTCTTGATGTAGCAATATGTTTCAAGCTCAACCAACAAAAGCCTAGTCCCGATCTGGTCTAGTAGAACTCTCCGGCTCTAAGAGATCACCCCTGTCACCTATGCAATGAATTACAATCGTGCTAAGCCGAAGCCTAGTGGTACAAACTTTGGTAATAATAAAATTCAAATACAATGCCATTGTAGAATGTTCATATGCTATGTCATCACATGATATTCAATACCACTTTTGGATATATGCTTTCATCACTTGATAATTCATACAAACACATACACAAACACTTACACAAGTATGGACCCAAACAACTAATACATCATTCAAATCTCAGAGTTACCATTTTAGTCCTTAATGACAATATGTGTCTAGCCCCGAAGGTAAAATATCAATGTAACAGTCCAACTAGGCCTAGGCTTAAGACCCGATCTTTTCACCTCAAAAATAATTTTACAGTGACGCCAAGTGTCTAGCCCCATAGGCAAATATAGGCATGCCGTCAAACACAGAACTTTGAAAAGTAAATAACATATTAGATACACAATTATTTCATATTTCCATTATCAATCTCTTTCTCATTTTCTCATGATCAAGCTAGGCACATTGCCTCATTTATTTCATTTATATCATATCATCATATAATCATAATGTATCTCATTTAATACAATCTAGCCATCACCAATGGCTTTACATAATATCTTTAATGTATAAACCATATTACCCAAACATTTTGGGTTATTTTCATATTTTGCACATACTTCACATTTTATTCAATTTAGCCATGAACAATGGCTTTTTACAATGCATAATAATTGTAGACCCTTAATTTTTTACCCAGTCCGGTCCAATATATTTTAATTAGTCCAAAATAATTTTTTTGTTGTCTAATATATTTTAATTAGACCAAAATAATTTTTGTTATCTTAATTAAATAATTTTTATTTTAGTATCTAATTTTTATTAATAAAAAATAAAAATAAACAAATAAAAATAAAAATTGGAGACGAAAAAATCGTCGCTGAAAACCAGCGAGGGATGAATGGCCGTGGGCCATTTCGCCCGCTGCCGCAGATAGATTTTTTTGCCAGCGCATTTTTTTCGCAGCAGTTTTTTTTCGCCAGCGAAATTTTTCCAACACAAATTTTTCGAAATCTAATACAATTAGGTTTCGGTTTCCTTTTCTTAATGAATATTATGTTCCATGAATAATTAGGAATGAACCATAAATTTCTTCTATAAATAAGACCAAAAACAATACAAAAATCAATCATGAAATTGGGAACAAAAATCTGAGGAAAATTGAAACCGAAACTGAGTAGGAAAAGCTTTGAATCAATCTGATTTTTTGAGAGAGCAAACAAACAATTCAAGCAATTCAAAGGCAGCAAAGCTTGTCTTTTTTTTTTGTTCATCCAAGAAGAAATTTTTGGTAGAACCAACAAACGGAGGTATGCATCAATTGTCTAAATTCTATTCTTCACAGTAGCTAAATCACCTAATTTTTTCTTTTAATTCAAAAACCCTAGAACCTTAATTTACCTTTTCTAAATTTTAAAAACCTTAATTCGTTGCTTTATTTTCCAAAAAATTTCAAATTATTATTTTTGTTTCCTCAAAATCTCAAAACCCTAATTTGCTTTCCAAATTTTCAAAATCCTAAATTGAATTCTGTTTCTTTTCAAAAGCCCTAAAAATATCTTTTTTGCTTCTATAAACTTTAAATCGTTTGGTTTATTTTCATAAAACTTCATAAAATTATCAATTGTTTTTCCAAATTCTAAAAACTAATTCATTCCCCGAAACCCTAAATCAAAAATCCTAAAACCCTAATTCAACTCCAAAAACCAAAACAGTGAACCCTAACCCCCTTAAAACCTTAAACCCTAATTTTTTCTAAACCCTAATAGTTTAAAACTTTAAAAACCATATAAACATAAATGTTATAATTTTACACAGTAAGCTTAAAAACATAATTCAGTAGCTAATAGTCATAATCTAAATGTTTTGAAGAGCCCAAACTTTAATTTCATGATTTTACATCACAAACCCTAATTTGGTTAATCAAAGAATTTTACCAACTTCTTGAATCATAAAACTTTAATCCATCTCAATTCTCTTAAAAACACAGTAGCTTAAACCCATAAAATTTCAAAACCCTAAACACATGGAATAAAGAACCATAAATGGAAATAGTAGTTCTAGTTTGAATCTTTACTTGCTTTATTCAATTTTATATTTGATTATGCTTTGATTTATTTTATATGCTTTAATTTATTTAAGTTCAATGCTTGGTTTATTTAATTTATCATGGATGGGTGTTTACTTTCTATTGATATTTAATATTTTTGATGAATGATTTATTTATTATGAATGGTTATTTACTCTTATTGATTTATTTAGATTTCCAAATGTTGTAAGAGGTATGTTTCCACTTGGTGGGTACCTCATTAGTTAAATATCATGTAATTTAAATTGCTTTTCTATTTTAGAACCAATGTAAAGGACATGTTTCTACCTTTCGGTGGGTGTCCTATTTAGGCATGGGATGTAAGGACATGTTTCCATCTTCAGATGGGTGTCCATTTATTTGTTTTGCTTGGACATTGCTTTGATTTTAATATAATAATGCTTTCTTTTAATTATTGTGTGTAATATGGATAATATTATTATATTTAAGAATTTTATAATATTAAGACCTGTAAAGGAGGCCGGTTCCAATGAACCGGGCATTGTGGGGGTGCTAGGCTATTTCTCACCTTTCCCCCACGTACCCAACTTTTCGAACCCATTAGGGGGTTGGGGATTCCTTAGAAATTGAGTCATCCATCCCTTTCTTTTTCCTAGCTCGTCTGGGTGGCGACTCCATTTTCTCCGGACTTAGGTCCGTGTTCTCTAAGGCCCTGAGCCTAAACAGTGCCGAAGTCGCAAGAACCATTCCACCGGGAGTGGGGGCAAAAATTCTTACTCACAATAATGCATACATAGCAATTCACATGTCTTAACACCATGTTCATGAATACTTAATGTATCAAGTAGCTTAACACATTTTCCATCCAAAATGTGTTAAGCCAAATGTAATGCAATCACATTCCATTTATCAAGAGTTTGTACATACCTTAGGAAACATTCCAAACAAGCTTTAAAACTTCCTCTAACCTTCTCTTCCAAGTTGCCCTTCAACACTAGGGTTGGGCAAACTACTCTCTCTCAACGCCTATACCAAATGTGATCATAAATAACCATTTAATAAAATATTCTAAGGCATTCTCAACAACAAATCATTTGAATAGGAATTATAAATGAAAAACAAAGAAAAGATTTATTCTCAAATGACACACCCAACAACACGGGCGTGTTACTGACCATGTCATTAACTCACTCACACAGAAGCATTGACATGTCTAATGACATGGGTGTGTCACTGCCCGTGTCATTCATTCTGCCTCATAAAATGTTTGACACTCCCAATAACACGGGCATGTTAATAGTTGTGTCAATTATTTTACCTTACAGAAGCTACGATACGCTTAGGAACATGGCCGTGTTAATGGTCGTGTCATCAATGTTAAACTTTGCACTGTTGACACGTCTAATGATATGGCCATGTTACTGGCTGTGTCAGGCAAAAATTCTATATTTCGAACTCTCAACCATATGAACACAAACATTCCAAACTCAACACTACAACACCCTTAATCATCATCTTAGTTTATATCCATAATTCACCCATAAATTCAACACTTATATAACTCCGACATATCATAACTATCATCTTTGTCAATCAATCATCACTTTCTCTCATAACACATTCAAAGAAGAAGAAAGAAAAGAAATCTCTTCTCTTTCAATCCAATCTTAAAAATCATCATTAGCTACTCACAACATCTTCATACATATTCAAATAAGCCATCAAAACATGCTAATACAAAATCTCCAAAAATCCAAATATCATGTCCTTCCATAGAATTCCAAAGAAACTAGCAAAATGATAAAGAAACTTACCAATTGATGAAGAATCCTCAAAATCTTCACTTGAATCCTTGAAATCCCTTCAATACTTTGATGAATGGAAGAAGAACTCTCCTCTAGACTCTCTCTCTCAAACTCACGCCAAAGAAGAAGGAAGAAAAGAAAAGACTCTTCTTTTTTCTTTCATCCTTATTTATATATATATAATATTAATATTAATAATCCACTATTCAATTCTTTATACTATATATATATATATATATGTAATGCATATCTTAGGTATGTGTATATGTCATATTTTCATCAAATATATTTCAAATATACATTTTACTTTTTTGCTTAAAATCCCTTCATTTTTCTTTCAAATTATTTATTTAATTTATCTAAATTTAATTTATTTTATTTAATATTCAAAAATTAGGGGTATTACATTTATATTTATTTTAATAAATCTAATTTTAGAAAAGAGGTTTACTTTGATAAACCTAATTTTGAGAAAAAAAAGATTAATTTTTAGATTAATTTTGATAAATCTAATTTTGGAAAACAAAGGGTTACTTTGATAAACCTAAATTTGAAAAAAGATTGAATTTTAGATTTATTTTGATAAATTTGATTTTGGGAAAAAATTTCACTTTGATAAACCTAATTTTGAGAAAATGATTGATTTTTAGATTTATTTTGATAAATCTAAATTTGGAAAAAAAAATGTTACGGTTAAGGCCCGAAATCATTCTTCAGTCTTTAAGTGAAAATTACGATTTTAATTTTGAGAAAATGATTGATTTTTAGATTTATTGTGATAAAGCTAATTTTAGAAGAAAAAAAGTTATGGTTAAGGCCCGAATCCATTCTTTAGTCTTTAAGTGAAAATTAGGATTTGAGTCTTGAGTCCAAATAATTGGTTCTTAAAGTCTCATTTCAAAGATCAAAGAATGGTTCTTAAATTTTATAAGCTCCATTCAATCATCAAATCAATAAAAGAAAGGGAATTAATATTAGGGCTTTACCTTTTTAGTGCCTTAAAAGGTGGAGGCTTGAGTGTCTGGCCAAACCTTAGTCTTACGATTATTTAGAGTTTTAGTTGCTAAGAAAGTAATTGGCTTGAGGCTATTTAAGGAAAACAAATACTCAAGTATGAACCGAACACTCAAGTTTGCTAAGGAAACAAACCTTAGGCAGTTATTGCTAAGGAAGCTTAAATATTTTTTCTTTTTTTCAAAGAAAGAAGGGAAAAAAAGAACCAACTAGCAATTAGATTTACTTTGTTGGGTTGGTGTGTGTAAAATGAGGGGTGGGGGAGCTATTTATAAAGGTTTGAGGGTGAAAAATAGAATGAAAAAGAGCTAAAACTTTGCAATAATAAATAGACACGTCGCAACAGAAAACTGCCAATTTACGACAGTTTTTTACATTCCCATAGCAAAACAAGGTGTTGTGAGATAGCCTATGGCTGCCTTAGACAGCATGCCGCAAAGGGCCCGACCCTATGCAATGAACTTCCATAGGCCCATTTGGAGCCTCTGACATTCGAAGTGAGTGACTTTTGATGCCACACGATCATAACATACTGAATTTTAATATGGTGGTGAAAAATTAAGAGTTCACTTAGTTTGTGCTGCAAATTTTAAATGTCCTGCTTGGGGTCGTTCGACATTTGATTCACGTGATTCCAATTGTATGGAATCCATTATCACACAGGTTTTCATTTAGATTCAAAATTGAGAGTTTTTCTTTAGATGCAAAATTAGAGGTTAACACCTTGATACATCACAATATATCTTAAGGACACCAACTAGGTTAGCAGCTTCAATAGAGTTAACTTTAGTACAAAAGTATCATCAATAAACAATATATGAATCAAAGTATATAACACCCTTATACTCTATATATGTATGATACATACACTCAGTATATATAAAATACGTGTGCAAAATATAAGAATGTCCTAGTCTCAAACTTTTCAAATTTTTCATAATTATAAGAATAATATTTAAATCCCTAGAATATACCTTAATAGATAAATAAATATATACGTAAGTAATTTATATACTAAAAATATAATTTTTCAAGGAAAATCTTTGAAAAAAATTTGACAGAGTTTTATTTATATTTCAAAATTTCTAAAATAATCAATTAACACAATCTGCATAAAGTTTTACATTCCCAAATAAAATTTAATAACCACATCTCCACCACTCTTCGACATTACTCAGAATACTCAAACATTTATGTATCAATATATATAAAATATTTCAAACTTGTAACACTAAACCAAGTACTTTAAATTTACATTATTTTCATATATATAAACATAATGTACAAATTTATAATAAGTTCCTCAAAATGTAAATATATATGCATGTCTGCAGCTGGTCCTGGTCATGGTCCGTGGCAATAATTAAAACTTTAAGAAAAACCCGAAAACCCTAGATATGCTCAGGTCTAACATGGATCTCGGCCACAACTCTATCACCTGTGCAATAGACAAACCGTGCTAAGGTAACAGCCTAGTAATACATACTTTGATAGATAAGGAAACTCAAAAGAGAAATGCAAAATGCTTGTAATTTGAAATTCACAATGTGGCATGCAAGCAATTCTAGAACTTATACATTTTTTCTTAGAAATCATCATATATCACATTCATACGCATTGGGCTCAAAAGACCTTATATAATATTTAAGTTCCATAGATAATGTTTTGGACTATTTTGACACTCAGTGTCACGTGATGCCCGACATCTAGTCCGAAGGCAAATCATATAATGGTGACGTCTAGCGTCTAGTCTGAAGACAAATTATATAATAGTGATGCCCAACGTCTAGCTCGAAATTAAATCATAGGCATGCCGCCAAATACAAAACTTTGGAATATAATATTATATTGGGCAACACACATATAATACACATTTCCATAATCCATTTTCTTATTATATTGTCTCATTTACTCATTCTTTTCCTCCATAATTATGCATAATTGCCTTAATTCAATGTAATTCATCATATTTTCAATAATATATAACACATTTTCATTGAGCCTACATTGCCTAAACACTTTGGACTATTTTTACATTTTTCTCATTTATCACATATTACTCATTTTAGCAATTTGCAACGGCTTAACATAATGCATATTATCCATTTACACCATTTTAAAATCAACATTACAATGCACTTGACAACTCAAATGACTAAGTAGCTTAGCACACTTACTATTAAAATGTGCTTAAGCCAAATTTAATACAAATGTATTTGAATTCATCAAAGTATGTATGTACCTTAATCCAAAACAAAATCCAAGCTAAAATCTCACTCCATCCTTCACTTTTCAAAATGCCCTTTACTACTTGATTTGGACAAACACTATCTACTCAGCACCTAACTAAAAATGTAAACGTATATAATGCATTAGAACCCCATTTCTACATATTTTAACTATAAAAACACATTTTATCACATTTCCTTTAAACTTTCGCATTTTTTCCCTAGCTTCTTTTGATTTTAGAAGTCTATTCCAATCCATTCTAAATTAGTTTAAGCTCAATTATGTCTCTAGAATTACATTGCAACACATTTTAAGCAATGAAACTCAATTTACATTTATTTCCTTCAAATTACTAAAATTTGCCCTATCTCTCTTTAATTCCAAAAATTCATTCTAACCAATTCAAATTCATATTTTAAGTTCAATTATATCATTAAATTCATATTTTAACATCATTTAGGCAATTCAATTCATCCTACATCAATTCTTTATCAAATTTCCATCCAAACCCTAAATCACCTCCTTCTTCTTCTAAACTCCAACCAAACCCAATTTTCTCTTAAATTCAACCTTAAAATCATTGTCCACATATCAAACTAACATCATTCATACCCATTTAACAAATTATAGAATACTCTATCAAAAACTCATGCCTCACATATTCATATTTTCAATAAAAATTTAAAATTGTGAAAGAAAGCTTACCAATTAGGTGTTAATCCACTCAAAACTTTTTTTAATTCTTGAAAACCCTTTTAAAAACTAGTGTTTGGGAGAATCAAAAGTCACCTCTTATTCATCCATGGTGGTTCGGCCAGTTGAAGAAGAAAGAAAGAAGAAGTTTTAATTTGACTTTTTCATTTTTTTTTTCATATTTCTTTCCCCATATATATCTATAATATTTTATTATTTTAATTAAGTAATTATTTATTTTAAGAAAAATAATAATTTTCCGCCTCCACTCAAAATTAATTTTTTTGAATTATTTATTTAAGAAAAATCTTATTTTTTTCTTCTTCCATCCATAATTAATTTAATTTAATATTTAATAAATATCAAAATTCCCCCATCATCTTCCACTATCCAAAAATTATTTTAATTTTGAATTATTTTATTATATATATTTTAACTTTTACTTTCATTTTACTATTTTACCCTTATTACTATTTAACTTTTGTCTTCTAGTAAATTTTTATACTTTAAGTATATTTCTCATATATCTAACATATACATTTTATATTTTTCATTCTTTCATCATCTTATTTAACTTTCTACTTTATTATTATTATTATTATTATTATTATTATTATTATTATTATTATTATTATTATTATTATTATTATTAGGGCCGTTGCAAAGTAGGAGCAGTTCTAGCAACCTCAAGTCCCAAAATACTTTCCTTATGTACAACTTTGTCTAGCAATCGAGAGAGGGTGTTAATAATGAAAAGCAAAAGAAAAGGAGAGAGCGGGTCTCCCTATCTCAACCCTCTAGAAGGATGAATGATGCCAATTCTATTCCCATTAAATAAAATATTATAAGACATAGAGGACATACAATCCATGATAAGAGAAGTGATCCTCTCAAAGAAACCCATAGCTAGCAATACTTTATCTAGAAAATACCATTCAATAATGTCATTAGCTTTATTCATATCAAGCTTTAAGACCATTTTATGCTTTTGTTTGGCTCCACTAGATTGGAGACGATGAAAAAGTTCATGGGCAAATAACACATTCTCATGAATAATTTTTCCTGGAGTAAAAGCTCCTTGAGATGGATGGACAAAGTAATGCATTTGAGGTTTTATTCTAGACATTAATAGTTCATAAATAATTTTATAAGAAAAGTTACATAAACTAACAGGTCTGAATTGACTTATAAATTATGAAGAGTTGACTTTAGGAATAAGCACAATATTGGTTTTTGTTTAGCTCCCTCAACAGTTTTTCATTGATAAAGAAATCTTAGACTTCTTTAATGACATATTCCTTAATGATAGACTTGAAATTTTGATAAAATAAACTAGGTATCCATCTGGACTAGGGGCTTTATAAGCATCCATATTGAAAACTGCATATCTAGTATCTTGTTCTAAGGGTATAGCACATACAAATTCATTAAGTGAGCCTAGAACTACTTTAGTGATATAATCTAAAATTTCTCCTTGAATAGCTGGGTTTTTTCCTTAGAAGAGTCTTTGGAAATATTGTAGGACTAGGTTTTGGATTTCACCTTTTTATTTACCCACATGCCTTCCTCTGTCTGAAGCCTTGTTATGATATTAGCTTGTCTTCTCTGAACAATGGTAGCATGAAAATATCTAGTATTTTTATCCCCATCCGCTAGCCATTTGAGTCTAAATCTTTGGAACCAATATTTCTCCTCCATTCTCTAATTCTCCTCCAATTCAGCTATAATATGCTTTTCTCTCTCTTACAAGTTAGATGTAGGGTTATAGTATATGTCTTTAAGTTCTTCTTGAAGTTAATCAATTCTTTTTCTTGCATTCACATTATTGTTTTTCCCCCCAAGATATCAAGCCTCTTGTAATGGATTTGAGTTTTCTTGTAAAAAATGAATTGGTTAGTCCCTCCTTGAGCTATATGGTCCCAACCCTGTTTGCACCTGGTTCTTGCACTCATTTTTCTTTAACCATTTTTGGTCAAATTTGAAATTCTCGGTCTGTTTTTATTATTTAGATTAGTTAGAAGAATGAGTGGCCTATGGTCTGAACCTTTAAAGGGACCATTGATAAGACAAGCTTGGTTGAACTCCATTCTACATTCAAAGTTGGCTAGACCTCTGTTTAATCTTTGTTGAATGTTAGCTACCCCATAACTCTTGTTATTCCAAGTGAACAGAGGGCCATTGAAACCAATATCACTAAGAAGTAGACCCTCTACCCATGAAGCAAAGGATTCCCCTCATCTAAAGTTGAAGTCCTTGACACCTCTCTTCTCCATAGAGTTAAGGACCAAGTTGAAGTCTCCTAAGCATAATCATGGGAGGGATGGACCTAAGTATAATTTGGCTACAGTATTAATAAAATGTTATTTTTCCTCATTGTAGGGTCTTCTATAGATAATGGTGATGATAGAAAAATTTTGATTAGGATCATAAATTGTAGTATGTAGGAATTAGGACTTGTTGCCAACTTTTGAATTAGCCAATTACCCCTCCAACTATATATGCCATTAGGCTTAACATAGAGTCCAAAATCAAACCCAAATTTATGCCTACAAGTTTCCATAAAAGCCTTTCTTTTGTTTTGTTTTAGATAAGAAAATGATGCTTGGTTGAAATTTGATGATAGAGTCTTGGAGTCCTTTATTGACAGGACCTTTCCCAAACTCTTCGCACTTCAAAGCTAATACTGCCATAAAAAAGTAGTAGAAACATTATAACTACCTAATCCAGTTATCAAGCATTAATTATCAATTGGTAGAATGTGACCCAACATTAAACAATCTCTAATTTCTTAAGTAGAGCAACAACAACAATAACAATGGATAAAATTGGGCAAATGCTTACACTACCCAAAATGGAGAAAATCCACACAACCAAATTGATAGCATAATGTAAAATGCTGATTAAAATATTATCCAAAAGAGGATGACTTACTGACAATGGAAGGAAAGGGTTGGGAATGTTTGAGCACCATAAAACAAAACCCTAAGTAATCCAAAACTTAACTTTTGTGCTAGACAGTAAGGAGAAACCAAACTAATAAATTTGTTGGAGGAGAAATTAAATAAACTCTGCATTAACTGTGACGAGGAGATAAAAAAACTAGGTTTCAAGGAAAACTCGATGACTGGATAGGTAGGCTCCACTTCGAAAAGATTTTTTTTGAGGGATTTTGACAAAATGCAAGAAAAAAATAAAAAAAAATTCAAATTTACCATAATTTTAAAATATATTTAGATTTACAAGAATTTATAATCAGTTTATCAATTTATCAAATTTACATAATTTATATTATGAATTTATTATATATTTATGAGTTTTTTTATGAATTTATAATAAATTTATGGATTTACGTAATTTATCATCAATTTATTATTAAATTATCATAAAGATAACTAAAATATTTTTAGTAAAAATGTAAAGTTTTTATAAAAAAAAATTGGTGGGGTGTAATTTTTTTTATTGACTAAAATAACCTTATTAAAAAAAATAAAAGAAAGAAAAAATGTCGAAGCTGGAGGGCTAACAAAGCTACGACGAGAAGGATTAAAACTGGACGGGCAGAAAATAATTAACTAGAGAGAGGGAGAAATGGCTTCACCAACAGCATTGCAAAGATCACAACTTCCCTCTTCTTCTTCTTCTGCATCTCCTCTCCAGCGACTTTCTACCTTTAAAACTCATTCCTCTTCTTCTTCTTCCATACAACCTTCAATCACTTCTTCCCATTTAGACTCCTTTGCTAAAGACCCTATTCTCTCCCCTTTTCTTTCTCCATCTTTCTCTTCCACTTCCTTTTCCTCCGCAGCTCTTTCTTCCGGCTCCCCCGCCTCCACGGCCGAACATCTTCACCATGCTATCCGTCTCCTTGAATCCCAACTCCGTTCTGAAGTCCTTTCTCGCCATACTGATCTCCTCAACCAATTATCATCTCTCAAACATGCTGAACACGCTCTCTCCACCGTCCGTTCCGCCGTCTCTTCCCTCCAATCTTCAGTACGTCGCGTTCGATCAGAGCTTTCTGAGCCCCATAAATCAATCCAATCCAAAACCCTCCAACTCTCCAATCTTCATTGCACTACTGAACTTTTGCAACACACGATCCGTGTTCTCCGACTATCAAAGAAGCTCCGCGATCTGATCTCTGCATCGGAGACAGAGCCTGAGAAGCTGGATCTGGCCAAGGCAGCGCAGCACCATTGCGAGATCTTGAATATGTGCACTGAATATGACTTGAGGGGAGTTGATTGTATAGACGAAGTGCTGAATTGGGCTAAACTAATTGGGGAAAGATTGCGAAATGAGGCTATGAAAGTTCTGGAGAGGGGAATGGAGGGACTGAATCAGGCTGAAGTGGGTACTGGATTGCAAGTGTTCTACAATTTGGGAGAGCTAAAGGTTACTGTGGAGCAGCTTGTTAATAAGTATAAAGGAACTGGGGTGAAGAGTGTTGGTGTGGCGTTGGATATGAAGGCCATTTCCGCTGGAGGTGTTGGTGTTGGATATGGACCAGGTGGGGTAAGAGGGAGTGGAACACCACAAATTGGGGGAGGGGCAAAGGCCAGAGAGGCGCTATGGCAGAGAATGGGCACTTGTATGGACCAACTGCATTCTATAGTGGTTGCTGTTTGGCATTTGCAGAGGGTATTATCTAAGAAGCGAGATCCATTTACACATGTATTGCTACTTGACGAGGTTATCAAGGTGCGTATTTTTTTTACGCCCTCTAATTAAATTCGATGCTTTGCTTGCTGAGGAAAGCTAGGAAAGGATAGGAGCTGAATTTGAATAGTTGAGGCTTGAGAAATTGAAAGTATATTCAACTAAGATTGATACAATACCATAAGCTAATTTTTGTCTCTATAGAAAAGCAATAAATATGTGTAGAATTAATAAAAAGATGAATAGGGTTGGAATTTCATTCTTTTTCTTTGTGCAATTTTATCCCAGAAATATACAGAAAAAAAAAAAAAAAAAAAACCTCCAATGGAGGTTGAATTGGGAAATTATGGTTAAAGATGATAGGGTAGAGGCAGCTTAAAAGCTTAAACATTTTTTTAACTTTTTAAAGTATAACTGAAATAAGGAGGTCAGCTGTGAACTATATTCAGGATTTCTGGCATTGTGGTTCTAATATTGCCATATAGGCATGAACTTTATTCAAGATGCAAGTGTTGCATATTTTGTTTTCATGGATTATTAAAGTTTTGTTAAGCTGATGCTGTGGCTGCTTGTGACTTGAAAGTGCTATCTTGATTTTCTGTTGTTTCACTTTCTCTTTTTGCTTTCTATTCACTCAGGAGGGTGATCCCATGTTAACTGATCGAGTTTGGGAGGCATTTGTGAAGGCCTTTGCAAGCCAAATGAAGTCTGCTTTCACTGCTTCAAGTTTTGTTAAGGAGATATTTACTGTGGGATATCCGAAGCTCCTCTCAATGGTAGAAAGTCTACTAGAAAGGATCTCAAGGGATACAGATGTCAAAGGGGTTTTACCAGCCATCAGCTTGGAGGGGAAAGATCAGATGGTTACAACTGTTGAAATTTTCCAGACAGCTTTCTTGGCTTTGTGTTTAAGTCGCCTTTCAGATCTTGTAAATAATATTTTCCCAGTGTCCAGCCGCGGAAGTGTTCCCTCCAAAGAGCAAATCTCCCGAATTATATCACGGGTTCAGGAAGAGATTGAAGCTGTTCATTTGGATGGGCGTTTGACTCTTCTCGCCTTACATGAAATTGGGAAGGTTTTACTTCTGCTTGCAGAAAGAGCTGAATACCAGGTATTTTGGTTGAAAAATATGTTACTCTTTCCTCCATGTTTTTATGTATGATCTGTTGTTATTTGGGCCACGTATGTGTAATTATTCCTGATATGACATATAGACAATCCACTTGTATATCCTAGTCACAGCATTCATGCAATTTCATTCTTTGTTCTTTCCTTTTCTTCTCTTGTTCTTCATAATTATTGGTGATGTTGCTGTATAAAACTTTCTATAAAGAATTATCTTGTTATTCTTGCTGTTGAATGTTCTATCGCATTGTTGCCGGCATAAATCCAAGAGATAGCCTTCTTTAATGCTGTAGATAGGTACCTATTATTCCAGTATTGAGCCACTTTGGTCCTAGCTTTTTGTCATAGTTTTATGCAATGCATTAATATGATGCTAGTAGTTTCTTAATATCTTTTGATGGCCTTTACTGCGACTGGAATTCTGTTGTCACTGTTATTATCCTGTTGTTCTTGCCATTGAATGTTCTATCATATTGTTACCTGCCCAATCCGAGGATAGCCTTCTTTGATTCAAAACATATGGATACTTGTTAGTCCAGTATTGAGCTACTCTGGTTCTTGCTTTTTGTCACAATGTTATGCCATTCATTGATATGATGCTAGTAATTTTTCTTAATATCTTTTGATGCCTTTACTGTGCTTGGAATTCTATTATCATTGTCTAGTACAAAAGTTTGAGGTTATGGATCATGTAGTTCCTATGACATTTGATCATCATTTACGTCATTTATCTCTTCCCTGGCAAAATCTTTTAAATATAAACCAATACTGAAGGCTTGTTGTGATTTTTTTTTGGAGGGGGTTCCACTTTCCTACCCCCTCAGATTTTTCATTGTTATTTGAATGATAACAATTGCACTTGAATGGCAGATATCTACTGGTCATGAGGCTCGTCAAATTACAGGTCCTGCAACTCCAGCACAAGTCAAGAACTTTGCTTTGTGTCAGCATCTGCAAGAAGTTCACACGCGCATATCATCTATGATTATTGGACTGCCTGCTATTGCTGCAGATGTGTTATCTCCCTCGCTGGGTGCAATATATGGGGTTGCTCGTGATTCAGTTACGTCCTTGTTCAAAGCAATGGTTGACCGTCTTGAGTCATGCATCTTGCAAATTCATGAACAGAACTTTGGTGTTCTTGGCATGGATGCTGCAATGGACAACAATGCTTCACCTTACATGGAGGAGCTGCAGAAGTGTATTCTTCACTTCCGTTCTGAGTTCTTGTCTAGGCTGCTACCTTCTACAAATGCAGCAGCTGCAGGGACAGAAACTATTTGCACCCAGCTTGTAAGAAGCATGACATCTCGGGTTTTAACATTCTTCATTAGACATGCATCTCTTGTAAGACCCCTTTCAGAATCAGGGAAACTCAGAATGGCTAGAGACATGGCTGAGTTGGAGTTAACTGTAGGCCAAAATCTGTTCCCAGTAGAACAACTTGGTCCACCCTATCGGGCTCTTCGAGCATTTCGGCCCCTTATTTTCTTAGAGACGTCTCAACTGGAAGCATCTCCTCTTCTGCTAGATTTGCCACCAAGTGTCATATTTCACCACCTTTACAGCCGAGGCCCCGATGAATTGCAGTCTCCGATGCAAAGAAACAAACTTACACATCTGCAGTATTCATTGTGGCTAGATTCTCAAGGCGAGGATCAAATTTGGAAAGGTATTAAAGCAACTCTTGATGATTATGCTGTGAAAGTTAGATCAAGAGGAGACAAGGAATTTAGCCCAGTATACCCTCTTATGCTCCAGTTAGGGTCTTCGATGATGGAAATTGCTCCTGTGAAGTCTTAATTCTTGATATACCTCTTGCAGGCCCCTAATTTTGAAATCCATGCCCAATGATTTTTCATCTCATGAAAGGTGTATAGGAAAGAGACACGAGGAAGTTGCACAAAAATTGCATTTTGTTTTGGTTTCAATTTTATATTCGCCAGCTTGTTACCCTCTAACTGAAGAGTTGATCTCAACTCATTGGTTATGAAACAAATACCAAATCTCAGGGGTGCTGCAAACTGCCTTTTTTTTGGGCTACAAATCCTTATCTTTAAGCTACTACTTGCAATCTTTTATAATGCCCATTGCCATCGCATTATAGCATGTTATTGTTATTCTACTGTTTTGACTTTGTACTTATTAGTGTTAGAATGATTGTTTTATGTTTATGGTTAGAAAAGAAAATATACTAAAAGTTGTGCTAGTATTCAAAATGAACTTTCACTTATGCGATTAAAAAGCACTGTTTTATATGATTGTTCCAAACTTTTCAGAGAAAAGATAGCTATCAATTAGTTATCAATTATCACTCAATAATGTCCATGCAAAATTTATGGTAATAGATGGTTCTTACTTTAAAAATCATAGAATAAATTCTATTATATATATTGTACTAAAATAGTTAATGATGAATTAAAATATTATATTTAATATAATTTATATTTATTTAAAGAGTTTAAATAATATTGTGATATTTTATTTAATATTTATAATAATTATATTTATTTGGAGAGTTTTACTATAATTATGATATAATATTTAATAATAATTATCATTATATTTATTTAGAGAGTTTAAATATGATTATAATATTTTATTTTATATTGATGATAATTAGTTGTAAATATATATATATATAACAAAAAACTATTAAGCTATTATTCTCATAAATACTATATTATTATTCTTTTTTCCCATAATATTATTCAGCTTTAAAATAACAATAATATTGTTCAGATAATATATCATATTTTTATATTTTTTTAATATTTCGCTTGATTTATTATTTATTATTTTTTATATTTATTATTTTTGCTCTATTTAATTAATATATTTATTGAGTAAAAATAATTGCAACATCGCGTGAGACTTTTTTAGTAGATATATAAAAAAGTTAACTGAGAACTTGCCTCCTTATGTCATATGATTATAAATAAAATCGAAAAAATTAATAAACATTATAACTCATAAAAAAAAGTCTTTGAATTATTAATAAAAAATGAAATTACAATAAACTTAAATTTTATATATTTAGAAATCAAAATTTTTTAAATATCTACATATTATTATTATTATTCTAAAATAGTTGTCATTTGTACAATATTATATCATGTGTCTCGCTTTTATTTTTTAATATTAACTTTTTTATTAATTACTAAATTAATTAATTAATTATTATAAATATTTATTTGAAGAGTTTAAATAGTATTATAATATCCTATTTGATATTGATAATAGGTAGTTATTATCTAATAATATAAATTAAAATTTTTAAATATTATAGAATGAAAAATGTTTATTTTGTTTATAGGGTAGTCTAATTGAATGAACTTTTAAGCAAGTACTTATTAATAAGTTTAACTCCATAGTCAAAGAAAGAAAAATGTTTATAATCACTAATTTTAGAGTATTTTGGTATAAAAAAATAATTATTTACTTTAAATTATCATAAGATTTGAAATTAGTTAATAAGAATATTTAAAATATCACGAATGACCTTTTCTAGTATTATACTAAAAAAGTTAATACTAGCACAATATTATATCCGTGTCATTGTCTTAATTTTATCTTATGTTCTAATTTTTTAATATTTTAAATTAAATTTATTATTTATTATATAATAGATATTTATTTGGAGTGTTCAAATAAGATTATAATATCTTATTTGATATTGATAATAATTATATTTATTTGAAAGTTTCAAATAAAATATTGATAATAATTATATTTATTAATTAATCTTTGAAGGAAAAATATTAATGATCATCAATTTCAATATGAAAAATGATTATTTTCTTAAAATTATTATAAACTTTGAAATTATTGTACAAATATTGAATAAAAATACCAACAACATCATGCATGATCTTTTTCTAGTTATTTACTAATATGTTTGGCCAAATACATATATAATCCCTCAAACTTATAGCGTTTAGTCATTTTGCCTTCTTAAATTTTTATTTTAATTACTTTGCTTCATATACACGTCTATTTTGTATTAACACAAAATAAAAAATAAATTAAATAAAATAAATATTGTGGTGGTTGATAACTATTGCAATAATAAATATATTATATTAAAAATTAAGGCGATATCAAAATCATCACAAAATATTTATTAAAAAATATAGTGATGGTTATTCAACCGTCGTAAATATTTTTACAATAAATTTAAATTATTTATTGTATATTTTTACAATAAATTTAAATTATTTATTGTGACAGTTATATCAAGTGAAATTTAGCGATGGTTATAAAAGCGTTGCTAAATATTATTTTGTGATGGTTATATCAACAGTTGGCTAAAACTATTGCAAACTTAACTAGCGACGCATTTATTAAATGTAGTTTTCAAACCGTCATATTTAGTCAAGATTAAAACTGTCGCTAAATACCTTTTTAACTGCCGTTAAATTCTCATTTTTTTTTGTAG
Organism: Garcia nutans; assembly: GCA_947685225.1. NCBI lineage: Eukaryota > Viridiplantae > Streptophyta > Magnoliopsida > Malpighiales > Euphorbiaceae > Garcia > Garcia nutans. The sequence goes on along the minus strand of CANTUV010000009.1, from coordinate 25,721,985 downwards.
TGACTAATAACTAGACTTGGTTATGAGTCTACAAATTTACTTGACCAATATTTCACGTTAGGATTTGGATATGAATTTTTTTGAAAAATCGACAAATAATCTACTACAAAAACCATAAATAATAAATTAAATTCTCCTATATTACTTAAAGAAATTATTTTGAGCTTGATCATTAAATGAGAAAAGGAAAAAAGTTAAAAGGTAATTTTGATTTTATCAAAGTATATTTTGATTAAGAATAATTACTTTTTTATCTCTTTAAATCTTTATTTATTGTATTTGATTTTGTGTTAGAATTGATGAACTAACAAAATTTCTTTATCTTGTTAAATTTTTATTTGTTTTGTTTGATTTTGTGTTAAAATTGATGAACGGACAAAATTGCAGGAGTTCATCATATTTTGCTTGATTTATAGTTGATTTTTTAATTTTAAAATTGAAAAACAAAGGTAAATCTAAAATATAGAAATTCGATATATATTTTCTTCAAAAATGCAAGAAATGATATATATTCAATATAGGTTTAGTATTTTTAGTAATTTTTTATATATTTTAATTTCAAAAATTCAATAATCACAAATATTATGTTATCAATTCAATTTATATCATTTTGAACATGTTAATGATCTAATTTATGTTTTTGTCATTTATATTATTAAAAAAAATTACAATACAAATAATAAAAGAATTTTTTTTTCAATTGTGCAATAGCGTATATGCCATTTAAAAAATATATATAATGTTAAAAATATGTTTGGCATATTTTGCTCAAAATTTTAGTCTATTTTTATATTTTAATTTCAAATTTTAATTTTATTGTTTTAGTAGCAATAGATACAATACTAGTGTTCATTCAACACAGTGAAAGGTAGAATGAGAGTATGAATTTTGTTACTTCGAAGTAATTGAAATTTTGTTCCTAGGGATTATAATTTCGAGAATCTTTTGGCAATACTGATAAAGCAACTCAAAATAAAAAAAGAGAAAGAACAATAATGTCACATACAATTGAAAAATGGGTATCCACCGTTAAAGACAGAAGATAATGAAAATCTATTATTTTATTTGGAACTATAGAAGAAACAATAAAATTTTGCAAGGTATCCTTCATGCATTATTGTGAGCTAAGGGTGTAGCTCCTAATATCTTGCAACTTTCATACTATTTAGAGTCTAGTCCTTATAAATTGGAGAATGAATTTGCCACTCAGAGCATTCACAGTAGGGAGGGACAACTCCCTCCCTATTGGATCCCACTTATATGCCATATAAGCAAAAATATGGACTCAAATTAAATGAAACTTTATCCTTCAACGAAGAGAGTCAAGTCTCACTTTAGTTGGTCTCTTTTTAAAATATTTATATTATTTATTATTTTAATAAATAAATTTTAAATATTAATTTATTTTATGATAGAATAATAAAATTATTTAGCTACGTAAAAATTTTATTTAATTAAATTATTTAATTAAATTATTCATTTTGATTAGATTAATTTTTAATTGTGTAAATTTATTAGAAAATTTTAAATTATTTTATTCAAAATTAATTCTCAATAAATAAAAATGACAATTTCATCATATTAACAAACTACATAATTAAAAATAATGTATTATAATTTCAAACATCAAATTATAAAATACATTAAAATGACAAAAAACGTAACATTTTTAAAAATCTATATAACCATAGGTTTGAATGTAATTGGCATTGTGGAATTGCTAGATATGTTCCACTAATTCTGCTTATAGTTATCGATACTTTTGTTTATCACGAAGTTGAATTTTATTTCGATATGCCTCTCATATGGAGCGAAAGGTTCCTCTCCTAGCTCTGGTTGTGATAAGCCGTTCGCGGTATCATCGTAAGAGATAAGCTAATCAAAGTTTATAGTATATGTATCTCTTTCGTCCTCAACAATCATATTATGCAAAATGATATATGTTCTCATTATTCTTGCAATATCATCCTCATACCAAAATTGTATAGAGCCACGTATTATTGCAAATCGAGCTTGCAACACCCCGAATGTTATGCTCGCTCCATATCCTTTCGACAACCTTCTTAATACTGTGCAAATAGCTTTCTCTTGTCTCCCTGTGGTCGTTTAATTATTTTGACAAATGTTGCCTACTCAGGATATATACCATATGTCAAATAGTACCCAAGAGTGTAATTATTTTCATTCACAATGTAATTTACCTATAGAGCGCGACCTGCAAGTACTTTATCAAACACTGGTGGCCGATCTAACACATTAATATCGTTGTTTGAACCAACAATTCCAAAAAATGTATGCCATATCCATAAATCAGTTGAAGCCACAACTTCAAGAATCATAGTTGAAATCCCTTTATAACCATTCATATACATCCCTTTCTAAGCTTTAGGTCAATTTTTTCACTGCCATTGCATGTAGTCAATGCTCTCCATCATATCAGAAAGCCCTGGGCCTTCCCAATCTGTAGCAACCGTTGGGCATCATATGAGTTTGGCTTACGTAAATATTCACTCTCAAATACCAAAATCACATCTTCAATGAATTTCTTTAAGTACTCAATTGCAGTGCTCTCTCTTATCCGCACATAATCATCAACAATGTCAACTGATACACCAATGACAATATTCGAATAGCAGATGTGCATTTTTGCTGGGTAAAATTCCTTTTTTCCCTACAGCATCGAATCTCTGCAGGAAATATGGATCAAAACTTGAGAGAGAGTCAACAATTTGAAGAAAGACATGCCTTCTCATTCAAGACATGCCTTCTCATTTGAAACCTTCTCCTGAATAGCTCGAGAAGGTGTACCGAATTTTTTGTAAAGTAGTCTCATATTAGATGTTCAAGTCATGCTTCGTGGTCTCTATCTACCCTCCTACAAGATTTGGATGAAGAGCTATCTGCATACGCTTGGAGAACAAGTTCAAAATATTTTTGCTCTGAGTCATCAAACAAAAACTCTTTAATCTAATCATCAGCAGTGTCTGAAGACATGTTGTTTAGTTTATCAGAGTTACTAGCCTTTGTAAGTAATGAATGTTTTACTGTTGGTTATGGATGGAGAAATGTTTCCAGAGTAAATAACTAATTGGTAAGTGATTAAAGCATTTTATAGATAAGGAGATATGAGTTTGTAATGACTAGTTTTTAACAGCTAATTTGTAACGCCTAGTTTGTAATAGCTAATTTTTAACTGCTAGTTTGTAATGGCTAATTTTCAATGGCTAGTATTTAACGGCTAGTATTTAACAACTAGTTTATAATGGATATTTTTTAACAACTAATAACATTATACCAAATAATAAAATACATTACAATGACAAAGAATATTTCATAATTAAAAAGCTACATAATATTGGAAAAAATTAAAAAGCTACATAACCATAAGTGTAAATATTCAATTAATATTATACTTTATCTTAATTTTTTCTAGCAATGTAGCATGAATTTCTCGTTGGACTAGGTTCATCGAGGAGGTGTCTGCAAAAAGGAGTTACATGTCCATTTCTTTTTCCTTCATTTCCATCTCCTTTTCTTCAAGTCCATCTCCTTTTGCTTGACATTTTTCCAGTCCTTTTTCATTGATAATTTTCTTGCTGTATTGATTTAATTGCTTCAATCTCTTCCTCGGTGAAGGATCCAATATTAGTAGATTTGATTTCTCTTTACTCCTCCTCTTAGCTGCTTTGGTGCATTTTGGACGAACTGAAGACCCCACAGCATCATCAATTACTGCCATTTTAGGATTTGATGATGATGAGTATTCTCCACTAGCACTTATTTTTAATCTCTTGGAACCTAAGCTACTAGTTGAAGGAGTACTCCATTTTGGTTCCTTTTGAAGCTCAATCCAGTGCCTCACAAAATTTAATTTCTTCTTAGTCCTAGTAAGATAAAGTTGATGAGCCAACTTCATTTATATTGTCCATGTTTGAACTACTCCCTATCTCTCAAGTTGCTTGATCATAACATTTACCAAATAATTGAGCTCCATGATTGATCCTATACCATCATTTTTTCATTGCATTCAACCCTCTTTTGATGATGCTGGAATTGCTTTTCTCTCAAAATTAATGGACTCGGGTCCAAAATGCATCACATTTTTCATCGGTACAAATAATAGGATCCATTCACACATTTAACCATGCACTAATTAGGAGCTTATCCTCCTCCCATCGTCATTGACTGCTATTCTCATGCAAAATTTTAATGCTAATGTCGTCATTGTTGATATTTATATCATCTCCAACATCCTTGTTAGAAAATGGTGTATATGGTGAATTTGGAGTCAAACCGATGAGCGTTTGAGGAACTCGATTAGGTGAACCTCCTACACTTGTTGAATCTGACCCTTCATAATTAGATTGAGTCTAAAATTGTGGAGATGGAGTAAAAATGGGGGAAATGGAAATTGATATGCTTATGGATTTTGATTATTAGTAAAATAAGGAACTTGAAATTTTGAATTTTGATGTAGGTTTGGATTTATAGATTAGGATTGTGGAAATTTTGGATTTTGAGAAAAATTGAAATTTTGCTTTTAATTAAAAAAAGAATTGACATTGAATTGATTTGGATCCATTTTTTGGTAAAATTATAAATTAATTTGATAGTAGATGAATTTTAATAGAGTGAGATAGAAGTAGAATTTTAGTAGAGTGTAAGAGAAATAGAATTTTTAGTAGAATTTTAGTAAAATGGGGGAGAAATATAATTTTTAGTAGAATTTTAGTAGAGTGGGGGAGAAATAAAATTTTTAGTAGAATTTGATAGTAAATAGTTGTATTTATAGATAAAAATTTAGGAATTAAAAAAAATAAAAAATTTGTTACGTGCAACGGTAACAAACATACAACGGTATTGTTACCGTTGTAATTTTTTTTTTTTTTTGTAAAGGGTTGTCCCTTGAAGTAGGACGGTCCCTCCAACAAGGGCCTGGGACCAAAAAAGCACCCCCAAAGTAGACCAAAAAAAGGGGATGGAGAATCAAATGTTAAGGAAATTCCAACCTCCTACAAGATTCAAAAAGTTGGGCATATAAGAGGAAGGTAATAAATAGCCTAACATCCCATTAGATGGGCTTATTCAAACTAACCTTCTTTTAGGTTTTAGTATTATATTATTTAGGATGAATATTAGCACATTATTCTACCAACTATGTGAATTAAATAAATATAAGAACAATATAATAAATCAAGATATTAAAACAGATAAATTATGTGTTACGTATATGAATGGATGAATAGTCAAATGAGCACTCATTTGATTGGAAATATGCTTTTACAGTTCAAAGATCCAAAATGATTACATTCTAAGACATAAGATTTCAACTGAAAATCCTATTACATTTGACCTACGAAAAAGGAAAAATTACATAGTAAAACGACAACATTGAATCTAAGAAAAAGGAAAAAAAAAAAAGAATAATGCATGATGATGCTAAATATGCATGTATGACATGGTCATCCACAATATGTTTTTTTATGTGTGTATACACATATATATATACATTCACAATAAAACATATCACAAAAATAATAAACAAATATAATGCAAACATTCACAATAAAGTATATGACTCCAACAACATATATTTACCACAATTAAAATCTTTAATTGATCATAATATGTTAAGTCGAATTATTTATTAATTTAATCTGCTCAAAATGATTTTGAGTCCTTAAAACACTAAAGGGATGCTCGGAAGGAACATCCAGTAGGAGCCATAAATGTAACAACACTGGACTAGGCATGGTGGCCACTAGGAGTGGGGACACGTCACAAATAGTGGCTTCATCACTAGAGTTTGTGTCAGATTAAGACAAAATTTGAAGATATTAGAGTTCAAGAATGAGAAAGCATTATCCATGAAGTTTTTAAAAGACATCTCAAACTTTTCATAAATGGCTTTTTTGTATAGATCTAAGTTTGTTTGGGCCTCCAAACAGTTGATTGAATTCAGACCTAGAAAATAAAGTCGAAACCATATCATAATAGAATTTCAGTATGAACCAATTTATTTTAAAAGGCCATAACTTGAGCTTTTGAAGCTTAAATTGAGTGATTCAAAAGCTTAAATCCATTTAAACTTCTATAGCTATAATTATTATAAGGAGCCTAAGTCTAGATTCAAACTTTATCAAATTGAAAATCTGTGTCAAATTTTCTAAATGATTTTTAGTTTAATTTAGTTTCCTTATTTGGTTAGGAATTGTTGATCCAGGAGGATCTTACAATAAATAATAATAATATTAATATAATAATATTTATTATTATTATTATTATTATTATTATTATTATTATTATTATTATTATTATTATTATTATTATTATTATTATAACCGTATAAAAATTAATGGTTTAGAAAAGGTTTTGTTATAACCTTTAATTACTTATGGTTTAAAACTAATTTGATTATAAACCATTAAACATTTATGGTTTATAATCATTTGTCATATTTAGTTTTGTTATTTTAGGATTTGAAACTTGTATATATATCTGAATTCTTTAATCAATTAAAAGCAGTTTAAAAATAAATTCTATTCTTATTTTCTATTTCTTATTCTCTCATATAACTTCTCCTCTCATTTAAACAAGTTGACTTCCAAAGAGAAGCAACGATTCTTATTCTTATTCTTATTCTTATTCATTAAAAGGTTCTATCGCCTAAAAGTTTTGGATCAAGTGGTATCAGAGCAACAAATCTAATAAGGAGATTGTGGTTTATGGTCCTAACTAGCGACCAACGCAAAACTTTTGGAGAAGAACTTGTAGGTCCTTTACTTGTACATCAAAGGACAAAATCCAAGAGAGGAAAAATGAGTGACGAGAATAAAATAGAAACACCAAATGGTGATGGTGACAGAATCACCATACTTGAACAACAAGTTAAAAGCTTAGTAGCTTCAATTGCTAAACTCACTGAGAGTTTAAATCCTACAAACAACCCAAATGTATCCTCTTCTAAAAGAAAAGAGAAACTTTTCAAGGGTAAAATTACTGAGCAGAGTGAAGAAGAAGACAACTCTAACTCAGATGTAGAACTTGAAGAAGCTGAGTATACAAATTTGATGGCTACCTTAAAAGTTGATTTTAAGATAGACATTCCTATTTACAAAGGTGATGTTAATGCTGAAATGTTGGACAACTGGATTGACACATTAGAAACTTATTACACTATGTATAAGTATTCTAATGTAGAAAAGATAAAATTTGCAAGTCTGAAACTTTCAAGTCATGCTCTTACCTGGTGGAAGTCCTATCGGAAGAGGCATGATACATCAATAGTAACTTGGAAGAAATTCAAGACATTACTTAGAAAGCAAATTTATCCAGTTGGATATGAAGAAGAAAAATGGTACAAGTGGCAGCATTTTAAACAAAAATTTGGGCAGACAGTTCAGGAATATACTACTGAATTTCATAACCAAGCCTTGGCGTTAGATATTGATGTTGAGGACTATGATGTGTTCATGAAGTATACTGGGGGTCTAGCCGAATATATTCGAAGAGAATTAAAATTATTCACGGTAGAAACTATTGAGGATGCTACTATGAAAGCAATCGCTATTGAGGAGAAAAATAAGAGAATGGACAATAAGGATTCCAATAGGAAATCCAATAATAAAACTGACTGGAAAGGTAAAGGAAAAGACATCAAGAGCAGTTCAAAGAAGAAAAATTATTGCGATCATTGTAAAATTAGTGGGCATACAAAAGATAAATGTTGGATACTACATCCTGAGCTACAACCAAAACACAATAAAGCCAATCAAAGTAGAAATGAAAAGAAATCTACCTTGATTTCACAAGAAGTAGAAGAGCTTTCAGATGTGAAACAACCTGATACTACACTTGCCCTAATGACAGGATCAGCAGAAGACATGGAAGCTGACATTCGAGAAAGATTGTTTCACGTGAATATCCAAGTGAAACAAAGTGTTGTTCAAGCTATTATTGATCCCGGAAGTCAGAAGAATCTTATTTCAAAAGCTCTAGTGAGAAAAGTGGGTCTAGAGACTACACCACATCCTAAACCTTATCCTCTAGGCTGGATTCAGAAAGATGTAGAAATGAAGATCACAAAACAATGTACCTTCAAATTTGCTATCACTAATCGATTTATAGACGAGGTAACCTGTGAAGTAGTTCCTTTAGATGTATGCCAAGTTATATTGGGCAGTCCATATTTATGGGATAGAGATGGCATTCATTATAGACGACTTGAAAAATATCGTCTTCTGAAAGATGGAAAAGAGTTCCACGTTAATGCTTCTAAACCTCAGAACCCACACAGTCTGTTAACAGCTACCCAAGCTAAAAGGTTAGTTAATTCATGTGGACGGTTTGTCTTACTGATGATTCGGCCTAAAGAAAATATATCGAAAGTAGTTACACTGTCAACAATTTCTTTGTCACCATCACAGCTCTCAGATGTTGAAAAATTACAACAAGAGTTTAAAGACTTATTTGAGACTGTGCAAGGGTTACCACAACATAGAACTGTGGAGCATGAGATCCATTTGGTAGGGGATTCACCATTACCAAATTTAGGTTTATATCGCACCTCTTTGATAGAATCATCAGAAATCAAGAAGCAAGTCCAAGAACTTCTTGAACAGGAAGTTATTAAACCTAGCAGTTCACCATGTGGTTCACCTGTATTGCTAGTGCCTAAGAAAGATGGAGGTTGGCGAATGTGTGTTAACTATAGAGCGCTTAATAAGATCACTATTAAGAATCGTTATCCTTTACCAAGGATTGATGATTTACTAGATCAATTACATGGTGCTCGTTACTTTACGAAACTTGACCTAAAATCTGGCTATCACCAAGTTCGGATCCGTGAAGAAGACACTTGGAAGACAACATTCAAGACAAAACAAGGTTTGTTTGAGTGGTTAGTTATGCCATTTGGCCTATGCAATGCTCCAGCCACCTTTATGAGGTTAATGAATAATATTCTCCGACCTTTTATTGATGAATTCGTCATTGTGTACTTGCATGATATTTTAATATTCAGTATCACATGGGAGGATCATTTACAACATATTACTCAAGTTTTGGAAGTTCTAAGAGTAAATCAACTTCACCTTAATGGTAAGAAGTGTGAATTTGGGAAGTAAAATCTTACCTACTTGGTTTTATAGTTGGTGCAGGAGAATTGAAAGTAGATCCAGAAAAGGTAAAAGTAATTTCACAATGGCCAACACCCAAAACTGTAACTGAAGTTCGAAGTTTCATCGGTGTATGTCAATATCTGCGAAAGTTTATTCGACATTTTTCACAGATTGCAGCACCATTACGCTCTCTTACTAAGAGTAATCAAAAGTTTGAATGGTCAAACAAGCATGAAGATTCTTTTCAATTGTTGAAAAGAAAGATTACAGAAGCCCCAGTACTTGCACTACCAAATCTACAAAAAGCATTTGAAGTGAAAGCAGATGCATCTAATTATGCAATGGGAGCAGTCCTATTTCAAAATGGAAAACCAGTTGCGTACCATTCTGAAATTTTTCTTGGGCCAGTATTGAATTATCCAACTTATGAGAAAGAGTTATATGCCTTACATTAAGCAGTGAAACATTGGAGATGTTACTTATTAGGTAAAGAAGTTATAGTTCATTCTGATCATAAACCTCTTCAATTTTTAACTACACAGTCAAAGTTGCAGCAATCTCGTCATATGAAATGGATGTCCTATTTGCAACAATTTAATATTATCATTAAATATAAAAAAGGAGTGACTAATAAGTTGGTTGATATGTTGTCCCGACCACCGCCAACAATAAATTCTTCATTACTTGTAGCGATGCAGATCCAACTTATAGTTCCTTCTGAATATACCAAATGGTATGACACAGATGCTGACTTTAGCTCAGCTTATGTGAAACTACAACAGGGAAAGACTTGTGAATTCCAATTGAAGGATGGTCTAATGTATAAAGTAACACAATTATGCATACCAAAAGACGGTGACAGATTACAGTGGATACGTGAAGCTCATACTTCCAAAGTAGCGGGACATTTTGGAGTAGAGAAGACTTTATCTAATCTGCGTCGATATGTTTTTTGGCCTAAAATGCATCTGGATATCTCTCGATATATCCGAGGATGTGTTTTATGCAACACTTCAAAACCTTCAAATAGAAAACTAGGACTGTATATTCCTTTACCAGTACCTAGCCGACCATGGGAAAGTATATCCATGGATTTTCTTGGAGGGTTGCCTAAAAGTAAAAGTGGAAATGATGACTTATTTGTAATCGTGGACCGATTTAGTAAGATGATCATTCTTATCCCGTGTAAAAAGACTCTAACTGGAGAAGGAGCTGCTAAACTTTTCTTTCAACATGTTTGGAAAAATTTTGGCTTACCTTCATCGATTGTTTCAGATAGAGATAGTCGATTTTTAGGACATTTTTGGAGGTCATTATGGGGAATGATGGATACTAAATTAAAAAGAAGCACTGCTTTTCATCCACAAACAGATGGGCAGACAGAAGTTGTCAATCGGACTATGGTGCATTTGTTGTAAGGTTATAACTCGAAACATCCAAAGACATGGGATGATAGTCTACCTTACTTACAATTTGCTTTCAACCGTGCAATTCATGGTTCTACTCTCAAATCTCCATTTGAGGTTTGTTTAGGTTACCTACCTCAAAGTCCATTTGATATGGCATTTACAATGGGTGATACACCATCAAATGGGAGAGAAGAAGAAACCAATGTTCGAGCACAAAAATTTCTCGAACAAATTAGAAAGATACATACAGAAGTGGAGGCACAATTACAACATTCTCAACAGAAGTATAAAGCTCGCCATGATAAACATCATGTGCCATCTAACTTCAAAGAAGGTGACTTAGTATGGCTACATCTTGGTAAAGAACGATTATCTGGAGAAGGAAAGAAACTCAAACCTATTCGTTATGGTCCTTTTAAGATAATTAAACAAATTGGTGAAAATGCTTTTCAACTTGACTTACCACCATACATGCATATGTACTCGGTAATTAATGCTGAGAAGTTGAAGCTTTTTGAACCATCTTTACTTGATGATTATTGTAATGAAGAAACTAATCTTCCATCAGTTGAAGACCTATGGTATGACCATGAAGATCCTTTGACAGAAGATTGCATATTGGAACATAAGATTCGTGAAACTAGGCGCGGAAAGTGTGAAAACTTTCGCATTGGCAAGAAGGGTCAACTTCCTAGTAAATCGAAGTGGTATAACCGAGATAAAGCAACTAAAGAATTTCCTCATCTCACATTATAACTTGAACAGGAGTTCAAGACTCATAAATGGGGGAGCCATGATCCAGGAGGATCTTACAATAAATAATAATAATATTAATATAATAATATTTATTATTATTATTATTATTATTATTATAACCGTATAAAAATTAATGGTTTAGAAAAGGTTTTGTTATAACCTTTAATTACTTATGGTTTAAAACTAATTTGATTATAAACCATTAAACATTTATGGTTTATAATCATTTGTCATATTTAGTTTTGTTATTTTAGGATTTGAAACTTGTATATATATCTGAATTCTTTAATCAATTAAAAGTAGTTTAGAAATAAATTCTATTCTTATTTTCTATTTCTTATTCTCTCATATAACTTCTCCTCTCATTTAAACAAGTTGACTTCCAAAGAGAAGCAACAATTCTTATTTTTATTCTTATTCTTATTCATTAAAAGGTTCTATCGCCTAAAAGTTTTGGATCAATTGTTTTCCTTTTATAATTAGGGTTATGGTTAAGTCTTGTAACCTATAAGTACTTCTTATTTTTCCAAAATGTAGGGGATGATTGATTAATAATATAATTAAGAACTTTTGTTATTGTTAAGAGAGATTTTATCTTGTTCTTGGTTCTATCTTGAATCAATGTTTCTATTGCCAAAGTTAATAACTTTGAAGTAGATAATTCTAAGGTTCTCTTCCACAGCTTGAAATTGGGTCAAGGACTTGCTAAGAATCTGATTTGACTTTCTAAGAAGTCGTTTCTAAGTTAAAGGCTAATGGGTTTATAGTCCGTATACTAGGAGTTCAAGTCACTACCCTCTCTATGAATATCCAACTTTTCAAATCTAATAGGGGGTTAAAATTACTTAGGAATAGAGTAAAACCCATTTTTCTTTCTTGATCTTTTTGGGTGATAACTCCATTTTTTTTAGGCCTAGGTTTGTAATCCCTTGGATTACAATCCTATAGTCTTAAGGTCACCATATATATGTATACACACATAAACTTACATACAAACACACACACATATATACATATGTATATGTATATACATTATTGAGAGCTCTACCTTTTTAGGAGCTCACAATATCTTAATTTGAAATTAATTGTATGAAATAGTTAATACTTACTAGACATCTTTTGTGCTTACGATAAGAGACTGAGTCTCTAATAGGGTAAAGGATCTAAGACCATAGTTTGCCCCTCCAATTCTTCAATCATTGCTCAGAGACGATAAGTGCCTTTGGTGTGCTCCAATATTGGACATAATTCTCTCAAATCTCCTCAAATATTTATGAAGGTCATTTTCACATGCGTTTGAGGGTATTAACCATATCTATATATTGCTTGGCCTCTTTTTTTCTGCTAAAAAAAACATGTAGTCTCTCATTTATCCATACTTCTTAGATAAAAATTTCAACAATTGTTGAGTTAAACATTACCATCAATAATTTGCTAGTTTTGACTAGTAAAAAATTAAATTAAACAAAAATAAAAATTTTGAATATCTTGAACTCATCTAAGTGGAATTCCTTGATCTTTGAAGAGAAAGCGACCCATCTGACTCCAAGCAATTTATTCCGCTCGACAAAAATTTTTGTGATCTTGCAGGCACACATATCATAAGGCTCTAATTTGTAATATAATACATAGTAATAAGATATAAAAATATTATTAAATATCAATCCACTCTCTTTACGAGTACAATCTTTTCTATCTATAATAATAAAGCCATCTCTGCCAGTTAGGTTTTTCTTCATCTCTATGTTTTCTTGGTAAATTATCTGTAATGTCGATCAACAAAAAAAAAAAACTCCTTCTTTCATTCGCCTTATTGATCCCCCCTTGGCTTTCTATTCATCAACCCTCCCCCACTATCCATAGTATTTACTCCCCAAAAACTATCACAATCTTCATTAAACTACTTTTAGTATATTTTAAATTGAAGATCATGGTTATTGTGGAAAATCCTTTAATTCTTAGAATTCAGTTTAGAGATTTGAGAAACTCGACTAAATGGGTTACAATCAGGTATAAAAAACTCAGTGTTTACTTCTTTCTATGTGGGAGAATCCGTTACATATTGAAATATTATAAAGACAAAGAAATGCAAGATGATAATTTTGTTATTCACTTTCCATTTGCCCCTATACTCAGAACCTTCCATAATGAAAATTTCTATAATAAGCAAAGACTTTCTCCCTTCCTTGACCCCTCAGAAGGCCTACTCCAGCTAGAAAAGAAAGATAAGTTGTTGTTGCCAGGGGCGGAACGACTATGGGGTCGTGTGGGGTCACATGACCCCCCCCCCTCACCGCCACCGGCAGCCAGAAGGGGAGGTGCCGGTGGAGATGGAGTTAAACTCAGCCCCTCGTTGAAGGGGGCTGAGTTGCAAACTCTGCAACGAGGGGTAGACGAACCCCTCGCTGCAAATAGTTTTAATTTTTTTTATAAATTAGTCCCTGGCGAAACGGCGTCGTTTCGCCAGGGACTAATTTTTTTTTATAAAATGACCCACCCCTGGCGAAAAGGCGCCGTTTTGCCAGGGGTAAATTTAAAAAAAAAAAATTAGCCCAGCGAAACAACGCTGTTTCGTGGGGCCAGTTCAAAAATAAAAAAGGGGCTGCGTAAAAATGCAGCCCCCTTCTCCTCTTCCCCTCTCCTTCTTCCCTCTCCCCCTTCCCTCCCCAAGCCAATCCAGCAGTAGGCAGCCCCACCACCGCCGGCCCACCGACAACCACAACCGGCCACCGCTCGGAGCAGCCGCCTCAGTAAATTTTGACCCCCCCCCCTTAGTAAATTTCTGGTTCCGTCACTGGTTGTTGCCAGCAACTATTCTTGACGATGCATAAGAAAGCATATTGATTTAGTTTAATGATGGTTCCTCCAACCAAGCTACAGTAACGGAGACAAGTGGCCAAGCTTTTGTCCAATCACCTACTACCATTTTTACTATATTTGCAGAAATGTTATAGAAGCAATCCTTGGTATGGTCTTGAGCTGCACACAACAACAAAAGCAGCCATCCTCATTAATTACCAAAGTTGCAGTCAAAGTTTTTGTCCCAACTAAGGACCCAACCTTACCACAAACTCATACCCAACGACCTACCCAGGTGGATGGCATCTTAGGCCCTTTCCCCATGCCTCTAGTAAAACTCTAAGCCCATTCCCTATACACCCCCTTCTTACGCGAATATCAAACCAAGCCTTCACTTTGAGAGAGTGTCCTTTGAAGAAATGGGGCTTCATTTCCCTACTCCAAACATACCGCTAAGTCCTTGACTTTTTCAATTTACTCTTTGAAACCATTTTGAATTCAAGGATTATTTGTTTTTATTTTATTACTATTATGTTGTTTGTTTGCTTTCTATCTGTCTCAAATTTAGACTTTCACCATAGTTTCATGGCATCTAGAAGTCAACCAATCTTCTCTTAACAACACTTTTGCGCTATGGAACCTCTTGCCCTCCCACTAAGGATCCAGCAGCACTTTGAGGAGTGGCTAGATTCAACGCAGAGGCTTTTCTTATGCAAATCACACACACACACACACACACACACATATATATATATACACTTATTAAACATCAAAAATAATTATTTTAGAATTATTATTATTATATAATTTTATTGATTTTGCCATTTTTAATGTCTATATTTATAATTATAGAATTATGTTGCTTATATTTATATTTTTAAAAATTACCTAGAATTAATGCATAAAAAAAGTTTTAATATAAAATATATGCATGATCATTTTTTTACATTTATATTTAACTTTTTTTAAAAATTTTAGAAATAGGAAATAATTTTATTTTTCAATTTTTTTTGTTAATTTACATTATTGAACTAACTTCCTCTATTTGTTATTTTTTATATTAATTAAATTAAATTCTCAGATATATTACATTTGAAGTGAAGTATGTACATTAATTTTTCTAAAATTGTATTCATTTCCTTATAATTTTCCATATCAAAATTTTCCAATTCTAAAGTCAAATTTTGGATGTGAGTAACTATTTTTAAGCGAAAATTACACCAAATACTATTTTCTAACTTTTTATTTTCAATTTTACTGCACTTGACTTTTTTTTTTCACTTATAACTTTTTTTTTCAATTTTATCTTTCCTTCACTTTCATTTTTTTAAAAATATGTTACTTTTTCAACTTATTCTTTCTCTTTCTTTTTCATTCATTTTTTATGCATTTTTTTCTCTGTAAATGTTGTTTTTTCATAACCAGAGACGGAACTAATATGGGATCTCGTGGGGTCGACCAACCCTCCTTGACCCCATAGTAGTTATATATATAATATATTAAATATATATAAATGTTTTAATAAATATTATATATAATTTTATACAATAATATTATATATAATTAATAATATATATAAATGTTTTAATATATATTATATATAGTTTTATAAAATAATATTATATATATAATTATATAATTAATCATTTTATATTCCTTTAATATATTTTAAAATTATATATATATATAATTATATTCTTTTTATAAAATTATATACTTTTAATATATCATTTTCAATTATAAATATATATAAATATATATATTAATATTTTTTTAGATATTAATTTTTTGATTTTTAATAAAATCTTATAAATTAATTATTAGATCCAAGAATTAAATAAAGATACATGAAAAAAAATTTTAATAAATTTTTAAAATTTAATAAATAATATAAAATTTTGATAGAGAATTTTTTTAATAGAAATTTATAATAAAAATTTAAATTTTACTATAATATTAAATATTTAATTTTATCTTTAATTCATCTATAATTTTTTTTAAAAAAAAATTGCCCTCTTCATTTGATTTCTGGTTCCGCTGCTATTCGTAAGGCATCATAAAGTTAGGACACACAATCATATGATGTTGGTATCCTTAGATGTAGATTTTATTTGTTAGACTTGTAAATTCAAGGAAATGAGATTAGTTGTTTGGTTTTTATACTTTAAGGCATTATTTTCAAGTTGGATTTTGAAAGTGATTTTTTCTAAATAACTAGAAAAAAATTATTAAGTTGCTTTTTAGATTGCCAATAAACATAGAAATAAATCTAACCCTCCACCAATTGTTGAATCATCCTTTTGCAAGGATACCTCTGTCCCACACAATTTTGCCAAGAATGAAGCCTCAAGGAGATGCTTCCGTGAACTTACAGAAGCATAACATGTTTGGTACATAGACCAAGCGTTATATATTTATATATATATATATATATATGATAAGGTTATGAGATATTTACAATTATTTTGTATTTAATATTAGCTGTATATTATGTAACTAACAGATTGTGATAAGGATGTAAACTCTCCTATATAATTGTATCTAAACTACAACACTCAAGATAATGAGAGATCAATTCTGATTCTTAAACATCTTTATGGTATCAGAGCTGTAAGGCTTTACGGCATTCTTTTTTTTTTCTATCATCTTTTCTTTGTTTCTGATTTTCTGTCGAAAACATGTCCACTGATCAGTCTTTGATTTCTTCAATTGTGCCTGCTACAACTTCTAATCTTATCTCTGCTGCTTCTCCCTAAACTCCTAATATAACTCAATTTCTTTCAATTAAGCTGACTCCAGCAAATTATTTGCTTTGGAAATCCCAGATCCTTCCTCTCCTATATGGGTATCGTTTGGCTTGTTACATAGATGGTACTACTCATGTACCACCACAAACTTTAGTGAATGGAGAACCCAATTCGGCATACACAGATTGGTTTTATCAAGATCAAATAGTTCGAAGCTGGATTAATTGTTCCGTTTCTGAATCTATATTTAATCAGATTGTGCGATGTACAACAGCTAAAGATGCCTGGGACAAGCTAGCTGTGATTTATTCCACTGGATCTCAAACAAAAATTCAACAATTGCGCAAACAATTGAAACATTTATCTCGTGAAACTGACAATATTGATACTTACATGCACAAGGCTCGCTCAATTTATGATCAGTTGGGAGCTTTACAACATGAAATCTCAGAAGATGCTTTTGTCTGTGATATTCTTGCTGGTTTAGGTGCGGATTATCGACCTTTCACGCGTGCAATTGAAGCTAGAAATGCACCCATCAGTCTTGATGAACTCCATGCTCTTCTGTTGAGCGAAGAAACATAGCTTCAATTTGATTCTTTACAAATCTCTTCTGCAGTACCACCAACTGCTCACTATGGTTTTAATAATCGTGGTGGACGTTCCTATCATGGGCGTGGTGGTTGTGGTGGTCGCCATGGACAGTCACAACGTGGTAATTCTGGGCAGTCCTTTGCTAGTTGTCGTAGTGGCAATTTTTTTGTTACTTCAACTTCGGCTAATTTGACGTGTTTTAATTGTAATGGAAATGGACATATATCTCGCCAATGCCCCCTCACCCTACCTCTCTCCACAAGCACACATTGCTAAAAACAATTCTGATACTACTTCAGCTTAGACGGTAGATTTGGGAGCTAATTATCATCTGGTTTCTAATCCAGCGAACATGGCTCATTCTGTTCCTGCGACCGACAACAATGCTCTCACTATTGCAGATGGTAAAACACTTCCTGTCTTATCTCATGGGTCTTCTGTTGCATCTGTTAATGGTTGTTCTTTTGTATTGAATGATATTCTTTATTCTCCTTCGGTTACTAATAATTTGCTGTCTGTTTCTGCTTTCACTGCACAAAATAATGTTTCTGTTGAATTCTTTTCTAACTGTTACTTTGTGAAGGATATCCCCACGAGGCAGGTGCTTTACCAAGGCCAGAGTAACAATGGGTTGTACTTATTCCCAATGCAGCAAGTTCGCTCTTTTTCTCCAACAGTGTTTCCAGCAAGTGTTTCCTTGTGGCATGAACGTCTTGGCCATGCCAATGTTTGAGTTGTTCATAATGTTTTGAGAACTCATAATATTTCTTTTGATTCGAATAAAAAGTTTGATTTTTTTCATGCTTGTAATGTGAGAAAATCACATAAACTTCCATTTTCTGAATCTCATTTTCATGCGAAACAACCTTTAGAGTTTATCTGTTCTGATGTTTGGGGCCCTGCTCCTGTCATGTCTGTGGATGGTTTTCGTTATTACATTTTTTTCTTTGATCATTTCAGCAAGTATACTTGGCTTTATTTTCTTAAGCAAAAATCTAATGTCTTTTCTGTGTTCGTTCAATTTCGTACTCTAGTTGAGAAATATTTTGGTGTACCGATTAAAAATTTCTAATCAGATTGGGGGGGGGGGGGGGGTGAATTTCGTGCTTTAACCAATTATTTAAGAACAAATGGTATCACTCAACATATTTCTTGTACACATATGCCTGAGCAAAATGGATGTGTTGAACGAAAACACAGGCACATTGTTGAATTAGGACATGCTTTATTAAATCATGCTTCGGTTCCATATTCGTATTGGTCTTATGCTTTTGACACTGCTGCTTATATCATAAATAGATTGCCTTCTCATTTGACTCAAAACCGTATACCTTATGAGCTTTTGTTCCATGAAAAACCAAACTATGATGAATTACGTGAATTTGGTTCTCTATCCTATCCATGGCTAAAGCCATAAACTCCACATAAATTGGCACCAAAGTCATCACGTTGTGTCTTTTTGGGTTATAGTAAGCTTCATAAAGGGTATACCTGTCTTGATTTGTCTACTTCTCGTATTTTTATCTCACGTCATGTCATGTTTTTCGAGCAGGTGTTCCCGTTTCGAAAGTCCGATGATAATTGCTCTGTAACACCCCGATACTCCATATAAGTACTATACATACACCTGGTATACATACAGTAAGTATATAAAGTATAAGGATGTCACTTTTCGAAACATTTTTAAAACATTTAACAGAGTTCAAACCACAATACATAAATTTAAAGAACAATTACAAGATTATTATACTTTTAATGATCTTACATATATATCATAATCTTATATTTATCCAAACTTCATTTATACATATAAATATACTCTTGTCAGAAATACATCATAATTAAAAGTTATACATGTATGCATCACCCTCTAGTTGGTCTCGACAAACTCTTACTCTTCTAGTGGCATAACGAAAGACTTCATATCTTCCACCTAGTCACCTGCGCGATTACACATCCACGCTAAGCCCAAAAGCTTAGTAGTACAAATATAAAATATAAACATACATTATAGAAATTCTAACATATAATGAAATATCACTTTCATATACCATTAATATCTTATCATGTTTTTCCTTTTGAATTGTACCTTTCATATATCTCGACTAATTCCATTTATAATATACATATCATTATCACCAACCACAATCCATCATTAATACTTACAATCAATATATCAATATACACATTACACATCATACTTCATAACATTGTTTTATTCACAATTCATCAATCATAATCCATCACTAACACTCACAATCAATATATCAATACACACATTACACAACATACTTCATAACATTGTTTTATTCACAATTCATCAATCATAATCCATCACTAACATTCACAATCAATATATCAATACACACATTACACAACATACTTCATAATATTATATTACTCACAATTCACCAATCATAATCCATCACTAACATTCACAATCAATATATCAATACACACATTACACAACATACTTCATAATATTATATTACTCACAATTCACCAATCATGAATCACATTTCCAACAAAGTCAACCATAGATCTCACTTGTTTCAACATTTGTATATCATATTGACAACAAAGACAGACTCGGGCCCAAAAGACACTAATATGCCATTCGACTTTCAGAGTTAATGCTTTGGTTTTATTATCACATTATCATTATCATTATCCTAACTAGGCTTCAAGGATTTAGGTTCAACCAAGCTTCAAGGGGAACAAAGCATGCTAAGTATCAACCCAACTTGGCTTTAAGAACCAATCCAACCTAGCTTCAAGGGTTGTAACATCTCAATTAGGCTTCAAGGCCTTAGCCAACCTAACTTCAAGAGATTGTTACTATTATTAGGCATGCCACCAACAACAAACTTTGAAAATGGAATAACACATTAGCTACACAATTCATTTATCAATTTCATTCTTAATTCTCATCATCAATTAGGCAAACATGCCTTATGTCTTTCAATTGAATCATCATAGCCAATCACAATGGCTTCACATCACATTTGAGTTATCATAGCCAATCACAATGGCTTCACATAATAAATATATCATCATAGCCAAGCACAATGGCTTCACATCACATTTTATCTCAATTCATATTATACACTTCATCATTCAAGCATACATAATCAATTTCATTGCACATGTATCTTAAATTCATCGTCATCTAAACAACATGTCCCTCTATTTCATTTCAATCATTATTAAAACATTTATCATAATAAATTGCATTGCACATACCTTTTTGGATGATCATTATAGCTTTCACCTTCAAGAACTACTCCCATCAAGCTATACATAATCAATTACCTCATCATATCCTTCACATTTTACATATAGCATCATGGATATAACATTACAAAGTACATTATTCATATAACACATTACCATTCACAAGATTCACAATGTATATAATACATAACCTTGTTCATTTAGTATCATATGCATCATCAAATGTAGGTTCAATCTCAATCATGTAAGAAGAGCAAAAACCAAACACAGTAACCAACACACTCAAGGGACACGGCCAAGCTTGTGGCCGTGTCTCTCAACCAAAAGCCTCTCAACCAAAAACAACAGAAGCCAACATGGGCAAGGGACACGGCCGTGTCCTCTCCAAAAATCACCAAACACGGCCAAATTTCCATGGACTTGGCCGTGTCTCTTCCTTGGTTTGGCCGTGTCTCTCATGTATTCAAACCCTAACTATGGCCAACTCTCTTTTGATTGAATAAAAACACAATATACACAACATAAACTCTTTCAAATGGATGTAATCAAAGACATTAACACTTATTTTGCATGTTTAACACAATATTCACATTAACCATACATTAACAATCCATTTAATCATCTACCATTTCAAAACCCTAAAACCAAACATCACTCTTAACTTATCATCTTCAAACCAAAACCAACATCAATCCAACTTTTTTAACTTATAATCAATCTCAACACTTATAAACTCATCTCAAACACACCTATTCATAATCTCAACACATCACAACCCACCTCGAACATAACTTCAAAAATAACAAAGATAAACAAGAGAGTACTTACCTCAATTGAAGAAATTTCACAAATCTCCAACTTGATCCTTTGATTTTCCCATCAAATTGATGTTTAGAACTTAAAACACTTCTCTTCCTCCTTCTTTCCTTTGGTAGCCAGCCACACCAAAAATGAGAAGAGAAGAAATAAAAATCAAGTCAAACTTCTCTTCTTCTTTAAATCTCCACCAAGCAATTCTATATGAGCAATTACTTAAATGCCCTCATCCATTTAACTTAACCTTTGTCACTTATATGCCCATTAAAGTAATTTCACATATCACACATAAATATCCTCTTCCATTGACCATCCCTTTTGACTAATGTATATGTTATATATATAACAATATACCCAACATATACACTTTCTCTCTACACATTACTTTCCTTTTTAAACAATACATAAACATTCTCTTTTCAATTTCTTTTCTTATCAACATAACATATACACATAATTCAAACAAACAACAATTGTATCCAAACTTCTAGGGCACACATTGGGATATCACATGCTCTCCAACACCTGAACAAGTAAATCCTACCTCTATTCCTTTGCCGCCTATTCCATATAATACGAATTTGCAAGCTGGAATTCTTGGACAGTCACCAAATCAAATCAATTCCATACCAAGCCAAGTTCCTTGCCCAATTCACATCGTTTCACTAACTATCTCTCCATCTCAGCCAATACACCAACACCAAATAAATCCAACACCAAGTCAAACTACTAGCCCAATCCAAACCATTTCATTAAATGACTCCCCTCCAATACCCACCGAATTTGCGTGATATTGGTTACTGCTCTCATACTATACCAAATTTGTGGTGTGATAACATTGGTGCTACCTATCTCTCGTTAAATCCTATATTTCATGAAAGAACAAAGCATTTAGAGGTGGATTTCCATTTTGTCCGTGATAAAGTGCAAAAGAAGGAATTGCAAGTTCAAATTATTTGTTCTAAGGATCAATTGGCTGACATCTTGACAAAACCATTGCCTTGAGTTCGACATTTGTCTCTAATGCACAGCTTGACAATTCGATCTTTCCCTCAGGAATCTCGAATTGAGGGGGCGTGATAAGGTTATGAGATATTTACAATTATTTTGTATTTAATATTAGCTGTATATTATGGAACTAACAGATTATGATAAGGATGTAAACTCTCCTATATAATTGTATCTAAACTACAACACTCAAGATAATGAGAGTTCAATTCTGATTCTTAAACATCTTTAATATATATATATATATATATATAGATTCTGAATTACCCATGAAGTGTTGAATCTCATAACTAGCATCTTCAATTGTAAATCTTATATATGATTTTTCGTTTTGTTTTTAAATTTTTATTTGTAAATTAATTTTTTAATTTTATTTATTTTAATTTTTTGGGTTCTAAATATGATGATTGAGGTTTTTTTTTTCTAATGTAACGCACACTAAATGCTCAATAAAATATTTCAAAGAAGAGTTTTTTCAATTTTATAGTTTTTCATTTATTATTATTATTATTATTTGTAATAATATTGTTGTGTCAGTTTCTTACTAATTTATATTTTATTCCTTATAAGTACATCATTAATTGTTCATCCCAACATCTATAACAATATTTATATTTTATATGATTGATTGTAATGACCCAACATCTCTGCTCGTTCATGGTCATGCTTAAAAACTAGGTATTGTTTACGTGCAAAATAACTTGATAAATGCCTATGTTGATTGTGGGTTTATTCATATGCCCGAGAGGAAGCGTTTGATGATATGTCTGATAGAACTTTGGTTTCATGGAATTCAATGATTAATGGGTGCACCAAAGTGAGGTGG
The DNA here is from genome assembly GCA_947685225.1 of Garcia nutans. Taxonomy (NCBI): domain Eukaryota; kingdom Viridiplantae; phylum Streptophyta; class Magnoliopsida; order Malpighiales; family Euphorbiaceae; genus Garcia; species Garcia nutans. The sequence goes on along the minus strand of CANTUV010000009.1, from coordinate 25,698,677 downwards.
TGAAGTATGAGGAGGACCAAATATAAAAATGATAGTGCTTCAAAATTAATTAGTGCTAAGCCAGTACTAGGGCTGTAAATGAGCCAAGCTATTCGAGCTTGGCTTGAGTCTCGGCTCGATAAAAGCTCGTTCAGACTCAAACTCGAATTACTCGTTTGTTAAATGAGCCAAGCTCAAACCAAGAAATACCCGGCTCGTTAGCTCGCGAGTTGACTCATTTAAAAAGCTCGTGAGTTAAGCTCGTACGGTAGCTCGTTTAGTAAATTGGATTAAAAATATATATAATTTAATTTATATATATTAAACTATATATGTGAATATATTAATTTTTTAACTAATTTAATTTAACTAATTTATTAATATATGGTATATGTGATAAATAAATTAAATAATATATAATATAAAATAGCTTAGTAATTTATAATAAAATATAAAATTATAGTAATATAATATTTCTTTTTTGATAATATATAATCATATTGTTCATTTTTCATAAAAACATAAATTTTAATATATCTTTTATGAAAATATAGAAAAGATGAATGAAAAATGAAAAATGAAATAAATTGATTGAGTTCGTTAAACTTATTTAAATCAAGCTCGAAATAAATAATATATGAGCTGGCTCGATACAAGCTCGGGCTTGGCTCAGGCTCGATTCGAATTTAAGTTCAAACTCGACTATTTTGTAATGAACCAAGCTTAAACTTTTTAAAACTCGGCTCGGCTCGATTACAGCCTCAGCCAGTACTATACAATGTATTATTAATACTTATTGTTAATAAAGCTCTACCTGTTATTATTTTTTCCAATGGAAGAATAAACTAGTTAAGGTAAAATATATAAAGATTGAAATGGTAAACAAACTCTGCTTTTCAATAAACATAAAATAATTTGTGAATTAACTCTATACTATTATTTATAGTTTTATAGTATTATTAAATAAAATAAAAATTGAACATATAACTTCTTGAAATGTAATATAGTTATATACTAAATGTTATAGCTTTTGAATAAATTGTAATAATTAATCTGATATTGGGCTTAATTTCTAGCAAAGACGTTAATTCCCTGATTATTTGCAAATCAACTGATATATATTGTTATATGTAATATATATCAACATATATGAATTTGTATATTTGATATTTTATTACAAATAGACTGATATATATTATTATATATAACATATATGAATATATATGAGTTAGTATTTTTGATATTTTATTACAAGTCAACTAATATATATTATTATATGTAACATATATGAATATATATATATATATATATTTTATTGCAAATAAACTGATATAAATTTTTATGTGTAACGTATATGAATATATATAAATTAGTATTTTTTATATTTTATCTCAAATCAACTGATATATGTAATTATATTCAATATATATTAACATATATGAGTTCGTACATTTGATATTTTATTATAAATGAATTGTTATATAATGTTATATGTAACATATATCAATATATACATATATATATATATGAGTTAATTTTTTTAATATTTTATTACAAATCAATTGATATATGTTATTATATGTAATATATATTAACGACATGTATTGATTGATGTAACATATATCAACATATATTAGTTTATATATTTGATATTTTATTGCTAATTAACTAATATATGCTGTTTTATATAATATATATTAACATATATGAGTTTGTATATTTGATATTTAATTGCAATTAAATATCAAATATACAAACTTATATATGTTATTATATGTAACATATATCAACATATATTAATTATATACTATTTTCTTTTATAAATCTATTAATATATGTTATTATATGTAACATATGTGACATATAACAATATGTATTAGTTTGTATTGATATTTTGTTTTACATATAAACAGTCATATATTGGTATATGTTGATATATGTCAGTATATGTTTATATATATTGATATGTGTTGCATATAAAATGACATTTTTATATTTTTATTTTAAAAAATATTTTTAAATAATTTTTATAGTATATGCTAAAATTATTTTAAAAATTTTAAAGTAAATAAAATATATTAATATAAATAATTTAAATTTTATTTTTAAAATGAGACTATATGTGGATATATATTTTAAAAATTCAATAGAAAATTTTAATCTAAATATTTTTAATTTAATATTTTAAAACATTTATTTTAAAATTAAAAAATAAAAAAAATAAAAATGGCTACTGCTTTTAAAAAAATAGTAGCCCATTTTGTAAGGAGTGCGGCTAATAAGAAAAATAATCCAATTAATATTGTTGACTTGGTCAAAATCCTCTTTCGTATTTTTGCAAATATATATATATATATACAGTAAATTTGAAAACTTTTTTTTGTACCGTATTTTTGAAAGTTGTTTTAATTTTTATGGTAGCTTTATAAATATTTCTACTTTTAATAATAATAATTTCCATATCATTATTGATATTGATCAACAATGTTGTCCTTGTATTATGATTTGTCACCGCATATGCCAATTTTATTACTTTCCTAAATTGTATTTTTACATTTTTATTACAAGAAGTTTGTAAAACATGTGCAGAACATTTCTTAAAAAAAAAATCATATGTGATTGCAAAGAGTTATGTATATATAACTAACATTATAAAGTTTTACTTACGATAACTTTCAAAATTCAAAACATTAGATATGATTAAATTTGGTTCTATGGGAAAAAGATAAATGAGTGATTTTCTCCTTCATAATAAACACAACACGTACAATTCTAGTTGCAACTTATCCAATTTATTCTAGAATTCTGAATTTAAACAATTATACTTAATTATTCTAGTGAATTGGTTATTGATATTTAATATTTATAATATTATTTAATGTAGCAAATTAAATTATAAAAGTTATTTAATCTCCTCACAGCACCAAAATAATTTTTTATCTTCTTTTTATAACTTCTCATTTTCATTTTTTTAAAATTTTTTTAAACCTTATATGTACTCCTATATTGCAATTAAGTTTAAATTCTCTATTCCCTACGTATAACTAAAAATTAAATATTAAAAATTTAAATATTGAATAATATTAATAATATATTTTAAAATTCATAAAAATATTTAGAACTTTAATTCTTTATAATTGAATTTAAAAATATTAAATAATGTTGTTAAATATCACGGTGAAAGAGACTTTTAATGTCCTAAAGACGAGAGCTATTTGGTATTATATATATATATATAAATTAACCTCTTTTATGGTACTTTTATAAATTAACCTTTTTTCTAAAACTTATTTTAATTATGAGGTGAATGAACAAGGAAGGATAATTCACAAATTATCAGCAGCTAATGACCCAAGGCAACGGCCAATTTAAATTAATAATCGGATTTTTTTTTTAATTTTTTTTTATCAAAATTTCACACAACTACGTGTAATTGGCTTTCATTAAACAAAACGACGACTTTGTTATCGAAAAAAAAAAACGACTAACTTGGAAATATGACCGTTGGGAGATGATTGCTTCTTATGTAGGACTTCTACGTACACATGGTTGAGTTTGGAAAAAAGAAAAAGAAACGACAAACTCTCTCTGTCTCAGAGTCTCAGTCTCAACTCTCTGGCATTGGCAATTTGGCGTGCAAAGAAATTAAATTCTATTGAAGAAGAGAAAAATGGAAGATATCAAAATGGAGAATCAGGAAACACAGGAAGCGGTAGCGGTAGCGGAAGAGGAATCTCACCCATATGCATTTCATGTATCTGGGCCTCGAAATGTTGCTTCTCCCAACTGGAGAGATCTTATCAATTCCAGTTGGTTAGTCTGTTTTCCTCTTTCTTTCTCTTTTTTCTGGATGTAAATCTTTAATTTTTCTGTTTTTAGGTTTCTGGATTTTAGCATTTCTGATTTACCCATTTGCAACTAATTCTAGTTTTTAGTAGAAGGGCAGTGGTGATTTTTCAATATGAGTGTGAACAGAGGGTTTTAGCCTTGGATTTATAAGATTTGAGAAATTTAAGTCAAATTTAAGTTAATTCAACAAAATTTTCTTTTAATATATATAATATATATTTTTGAATTTTAACCTAGTTTCAAGTTACCTGCCTTTTGTGATTAAATATTGGAGTACAATGTCTTAATGTTCTAATTTATAAAGTAAATAATCACAGGCAATCATCTGTGTCTGAGGTATAACAATGATCAGCACCAAATTAAATTACCTTTTGCACATGATTTAATCAATAATTAATTGTGAACCATGGAGTCCCGCATTCTGATATCCCCAAGTTTATAAAATTATTCTTGTTTTTGTGTTTATTAGCACATGGAATCAAATCTTCGTATAAATTTGCAGTAATGTGATTTTGATCTCATTGATTCTTTGCTTGGTACTAATTGAACTCTCTCAAAACCCTTGCTAGTTCTGGTAAACTTGAATTTGTTAGGTCTTTGTGGATCTGGGGTATTAATTAATCCCAAGTTAGTAGCGCTTGTGTCTTCGTTTTCTTTTCTGGTTAATTGAATTCATGTCCAAAACCACTTAGTCAAAGCTCAACGCAACGGCTCTTATTTCTTTTGGGTGGTATATTTAGTTCAATTAGTTGGGCTAATAGATACCAATATTTGTTATTGGGCTAAGCATTTTGATATATATTGTTGTTTGGTTGAAGTTGGTTCAGTGGTATTATTGGATTACTAATGCTGAAAGTTTGTTCACCCTTTTATTTATGTCATTGGTGTCAGTATTTTTTTCCCTTATACTTGGAAAGATACATCCATGCCTACACAGATTTCCCAAAGTATATGTTGTGTCACAATATCTTATGTTTGTTCAACAATAGCCTTAACAAATGAATTGTTCATTCATGTAGGAAGGATGAAAACTACAAGAGAACAGTAATTGCTTGTTTCATTCAAGCAATCTACTTGCTGGAGCTTGACAGGCAAGAAAATAGAGCAGAAGAGAATCGCCTTGCTCCAAAATGGTGGATGCGCTTCAAGTACAAACTGACCCAAACATTAGTTGATGAAAGAGATGGATCTATTTTTGGTGCAGTATTAGAATGGGACAGACAAGCGGCATTTGCTGACATGATACTCATCAGACCAAGTGGAGCTCCTAAAGCTGTTTTAGCACTCCGGGGAACACTACTCAAAAGTCCAACAATCCGAAGGGATATTGAGGATGACCTCCGTTTTCTAGCTTGGGAAAGCTTGAAGGGTTCTGTGAGATTCCAAGTAGCACTGGAGGCATTAAAATCAGTTGCTGAAAGCTATGGAAGCAGCAATGTATGCATTGCAGGCCATTCCTTGGGTGCTGGCTTTGCTCTTCAAGTGGGAAAAGCATTAGCTAAAGAAGGGGTATATGTGGAGGCTCATTTATTTAATCCTCCATCAATTTCAATTGCTATGAGCTTGAGGAATATTGGGGAAAAAGCTGGATTTGCTTGGAAGAAAATTAAATCAATTCTTCCTTCAATCAATGAATCTCAGGCCAGCAATGATGTGAAAGACCAAACATCTACCATAGGAATGAGGTACTGGGTGCCATATTTCAGGGACAAAACTTCCACAGGATTGAAAAAATGGGTACCTCATTTATATGTGAATAATAGCGACTATATATGTTGTTATTACACTGATCGAGATGGACTTGAAGATAAACATGCTGCTAATAAGGAGAATGTAGATTATACAAACATGTCAACTGGACAAGTTTCAGCAAAGCTTTTTGTAATGTCTAAGGGAAAACAGAAGTTTCTTGAGGCTCATGGCTTAGAACAATGGTGGTCTGATGATGTGCAACTGCAAATGGCTCTTCATAACAGCAAGCTGATAAGCAGGCAACTGAAATCATTGCACAGCGTCCCAGCTGCTTCTCCATTGTGATTGTTTGCTAAATAACTCATTTTCATCATGATTTTTTTCATACTTAATTCTGATGGCAAACAAATACAGAAAAAAAAGAAATTATTATATTCATTCTTTGTGAGGATTGCTTGTTCTGGCTTCTCGTTTTTCTTCAACTGATCAAAAAGTATTTACCATCTTTACCTGCCTCAATCTGTAAATCTTTTCTTTCACTTTCTAGCTTCTTCCCAGCTGTTCCCTAACATTAATTGTTTTTGAAAAGCATCTTCTGCATTTATTACATTGTCCATATGCATCGACAAAAATTTTCAATTCATAATTTTATCAAGTACAATAAAATTGAATCAAATTTGCACATTAAGAATATTATTTTATAGCCACCTTGTGGGTGAAAAACGAAAAGTTGATTATTGGGGTTATATATATATATATATATATATATATATATATGAAAAGAAGTATATTTCAACACAAGAATAACAACTATCTTCATTCATTTATCCAGAAATAAATAGGCTAAAGATAAAGTTGTTATATATCAATCAGATTAATGAATATTTCTTTTCATTTTCTCAATGTCTCTTTTACTATCACATTCATGAAATTATAATATTTTATTTAAGATTATAGATAGGTGTATTTTTATTCCTCAAGTTGCAACAAATATGTGAATTTGCTACTAAACTAATTTTAAATACAAATCAGTTGGAGTTTTAAAAGAACAACTATTTTGGCCCCTAAATTAATGGATCAATAATGGGCATAATAAGAAGTACAAATGTATAACTGTTAAAATATTAGAGACAAAAAAAGTACCAATCAAAATTTAAAAGATTTATTAATAAAAATATTTACAATTTAATAATATATATTTCTAAAACTATGTATTTTAGAAATACTTAGAAATTTGAAAATTCTATGTGTTTTTTAAACATTAGGAAATATGTATAACCGCTAAAATATTGGGAGAGAATTTACTTAGAAATTTGTGTATTTATCGACCCATTACTAATAGATTTGAAAATTCATAAAATAATACTAAAAATAATTTTCCAATGGTTTACCAATTACTTTTTAAACTTAATAAAAAATTTAAAATATTATTTACTGACATCAGTTCGGTTGTCAATTACCAACAAAAGAAGCTGTTCTTGGTAAATCGTAACACTTTTAAAATCAAAATTTTTGTCTATAAGCTCTCGGTAAATACCGATGGATCATGTTATCTCTTTGTAATTTTGCTGCTAATAAAATAATCACAGACCATCAGTTGGAAAGTGGTTGGTAAATTTATTTATCGATAGATTTATAAATATTATAGACGAAATTTTTCATTGGTAATACTATATTGTAGTGAACATAACTCTCAAAATATCATTGACAAAGAAAGAATTTGAAGAAACTTACCTTCTTCCAAATCTTTGCAAAGGAAGAGCCATCTTCTCTTTTAGTAATTAATCTTTTTTTTGTGCTTAATAATCCATCAAAAGAGGAGTTTGTGAGATACGATCTATTTTTAAAATTTTTGGATTGATTGTTTTGTTTTGTTTTTTAGAGATCCATTTATGTTTTGATTGAGTTTTAGGTTATGGGTATGAGGTATATCTTCAGTTTTTTATTAGGTATGAGTTTTTCGTTTTAGTTACTTTATTTACATGTCTTGACATTTTTTTCCATTTTTTGTTTTTTTAGAGATTCATTCTTTATTAGTTCACTATACTGATGATGTTGAGTTTACAAGCATAAAACCATCACAAAGGCAACATATAACTTGAATTTAAAGGAATTTCATTAGTTTATACTTTATGTTTTTCTTTAGTTTTGAAGAATGTATATGGTATGTTTTTATTATGAAGAATATGCGTGATCAATTTGTACATCAAAGTTGGATGAAGAGCATAATCTGTGCAGCCACCTTTAATTACATCGATTACACACTTAAGTGGAATGGTGTTGTACATATTAAATTATTTAGTCGATAGTGACTGAACTATTTATGATATTCAACCGAAAGAAGCTGAACGATATGAAATGGTTAAACTGTCAGCTGAACTATGTAAAATGCATGAATTATGTTTATTGTTCTTCATTATGTTATAATATTTCTAAAAATTACTCTTTATTTTATTATAAATATGATACATAGTGAATTCTCACGCATTTCACTTACGGCATCAAAATGACATCATCATACCATAAATAAACTGAAATAATTTTTGAATAACTCATGCAAAGAATTGTTACAATATGCTTAAGAACAACTCGAACAATAAGGGTTGAAGAAGAATAACGTGTATGATATTGGTCGTAACACAGGAAATGGATAGAGGTAATTAGATGAACTTATTGGTTGCCACACGAGATGTTTATGCATGTCAATAGCATTACATGCATATGTAGACAATTGAAATTGTGAATGATATTAGTGTTGTTGTAAGTGAGCTTGACAATATTCACATTGAAAGATTTTAGTAACCCATCGATTCAGATGATAAGGGTGATCAACCACATGGTTAATGCATAAGACACATTTCACATAATATTTAATTTATATTGATAGATTTTGTTAATGTTGGTACTAATTGTAAGGATGACTTTTATTAGTTTTAGTACTAACTTGTATGGCTTTTGCTAGAATTGGTGTTAATTTGTATGAATAATTTTTGTTAGCGATGGTACTAATTTGCATGGATAGTTTTTTTTTTTTGTATTGTTTAGGTATTTATATATATAAATAAATCGTCTTAGGTCATGATTGCATCTCTCTCTCTTTTTTTCCCCTTACTTTTGTTTATATTATATACAAATATTTTTTCCTTGTTTAAGTTGGACAAACAGAATAAAGAAATGCATGTTTGGTAATCAATGTCCAAATATAGGTTCAGCAAATCAAAACAAAAATTTAGTTATGTTTCACTGAATTAGAGTTAAATAATTACTTTTGTTCCGCCACATTTTGATGAACATAATAAATTCAATAATATGCAGTTGAACATATTTAATTATTCAGTCACTTTTGGCCCAACTATTCTAATATCATAATTGCTTAACATTGTTTACATTACTTTAAACTACTAAATATTTACCTTAAACTCTTTAGCATACTCATAATCTAAATCTTTTTTTTTTTCTTAATAATTCTGTCGCCCATTTTACTTAGCATAATAATCATTTTACTCTCTCTACTTTTCGATTAACTAGATAATCATTTATACTTGTCAATTGCTTAACCATTTAACTCTTAGTTGCCAATGTGGTAAGATGTGTATACTTTACTTTCTAGTAGCACATGAATATAATTAAATCTGCTGAAATACATTGTAAAATGTTGAAAATATCCTTTAATTAGTTAAATTATTACTTTTAAATTTATATTATTTATTAAAAATTAATTATATGATGCATGTAATTCACTTTCTAGTGGCACATGAATACAATTAAATCTGCTGAAATGCATTGTAAAATATCAAAAATGCCCTTTAATTAGTTAAACTATTACTTTTAAAATTATATTATTTATTAAAAATTAATTATATTAAATTTATTTATAATATTAAAATGTATTTATAGTATTATATTAAAATGTATTTATAATATTATATTAAATTATTTGTGAAGTTAATTTAATTATTTTTAATTTAAATTTTTGTAGTCCATATTAAAATTAAAAAAAATAAATAAGTGAAAATTCAATTAAAAATTTGAAGCATACTTTCATTTATAAATTTATATATCAAAATAATAAATATAAATAAATTTAATTCAAGGGAATTAACCAAGAAAATACATTTTTATAAACACTAATAAATTTTAGACTATGTTCACCTTAAATAAACTTTTTAGAATAATTTTGCCCTCTAATTTAAAAAAATAATATATTTTACTGTAAACTAAAGCTTGACTTTTCTCTTTTTCTCTTTCCTAATCTCCTTTCTCTTTTCTCTTTCTCAATTATCTTTCTTTCTTTTTCGATCGTCTCTCTTTCTTTCTAGTTCTCAAAGCTTCTATCTCTCTATTTTGTTTTATTGATTATAGATTTATTTTTTCTTCTTTATTCTTGCGATATGTGACGACTGGAGCTACTTTAAGATCCATTAAAATTGGTAAAATTATTTCTTTAAGCTATATATATATTTTTATTTTGTAAATAAAAATTCAATCTGAGCAAATATGATGAAATTCGAACAATAAATGTATGTTTTGGGTGCAAATATGATAAAATCTGAATAATAAATGTATATTTTGGGGTTTTGAAAGTTTTATACTCAAAGAGAACTTTTTTTACTTTGATTTAGTTTGCCAATATTATAGCTTTTTCTTCTCGCGTTTCTTTGTTCTTCATTTCTTTCATTATTTTATTTTATTTTATGGGAGCTTGAAAAGTTTAAACGTTGTATGATGTAAATCACGTGTAGGGTGTAAAACATGAGTTAGATATATCATATTTTGCTATGAGGTTGTTATATGTTTGTTATCTGTAATTGTAATTAATAATTATTTTATAGGTTGTTAAGAGTTAGTATAGGTAATTGTAATTAATGATTTCAGACTGTAAAAAATATTGTTTAGTGCATTCTAAACAGTCTAGAATTATGTATTTGTACATTGATATGGATTGTTATATATGGGTTAATATGGGTGATACGTGTGTTAAGGGATTATATTGGATTGAATTATTTTTTACTCTAAATGGTGTTTACGTGTACTAAAAACTCTAGAATTGTGTGTTTGTATACTGATAAGGGTTGATATAAATTGATATGAGTTGATATAGATTGATATGAGTGATATATGCATTAAGGGATTATACTAGATTGAATCCTTTTTTGTTCTAAATGATATTTAGGTATGATAAACAGTCTAAAATTGTGTATTTGTATGTTAATATGTGTTGATATGGATTGATATAGATTAATATGAATTGATATAAGTGTGAATACTCGAATTTTAAGGCTCGGAAAGCCAATTTTCTCAGACTGCTGACGACCGAGCCGGATCAGAGGTCCACGGCAAAGTTCACCGAAAGTATGTCTTCATGGTACTTGAAATGTCCGGAATGACGCGAGGATCACGGATATGGTCCCGGAATATTTTTTGGAAGTCTGTAGTTCCCGAAAAATCAGTTTGAGCGAAAATCGTGCGACCTGATGTGCTATTTTGGCTGCTGAACCGTCACATGCAGCGGTCCAACCGCCGCGCACGACGGTTCAACAGCCATGCACAGTGCACGGCAGTCCAACCGTCGCGCACGGCAGTTCGACCGCCGACCGTTTTGCTTTTTCCATTTTCCCGGGCTGTCACTTCCACGGCGGTCCGACTGCCGTCCAGTCCAAATTTTGTTTATAAAAGCCTCCAAATTTTCAGAAAAGGGTTGGCTTTTCGAATCCTGGGACCTCGTGCTGACGAACTCTCTATTTTCACGCTTAAGAATTTCTCTTGGACTTTTCTTTGCATAAATCTAACCTTGTGCTGCAGGAATTAATCCGTAATTGATGCTTGCCGTAGTGCTATATGCAATTACCGCAAGTGCACGGGTCGCTCAAGTAATATAGTAGTGAGTGAGTGTCATTCCTCTGGGGACAAGGCTAAGTACTAGTGCAAATCTTAATCGTTGTTTAGCGAATTAATAGTTGTGTGATGTGTTGTAACTAAAATCAACTAATTAATGAATGAAAGAAAATTAAATGCTGTGCACAAAAGATTTATAATGATATTAATAGAACTATCCAGATATTGAATCCCCCTAGCCTCAATAATATTTATAAACAATTCATTCAGCTTAATCGTTTAATCAAATTGAATTGGCATTCCTCTAACTTAGATTAAAGCCTCTCTCGAGTGGATTAATCCCTAATCACTAAGTAGAGTGCCGGAATCTCTTCTCAAAACACAATTAAATAGATCATGCATTAAGGACAAGGAACTATAAACCAAAGGATCTTGTAGGTCTATCTCTAGTACCCCAATCAATCCTCAATCCTTATGAGTATTCAATTCACATCAAGCTTTCTCAAGTCAATAATATGAAAATAATAACCAATCAACAAGCATGCTATTATCAATTGGAAATAATAACAAGTATCATAAGAATAAAACAACTCAATTAATTGATTCAACTGAATACAATTGTTCAATTCATACAAATTGGCTAGGGTTCATCAACATCTAGATAGAGAAAGATTTAGTTCATATTCACAGCTAGAAAAACAGAGTAAGATAAATGAGAAAGAGAAACCAAACAATTCATGGCAGTGAATCTGTATTTCTTCACTTGAGCTCTTGATTCTTGGTTTAGGGCTTGTGTATGATGTGGATCTTTCCTCAAACTCAGCTCAAGACCCTTCTCCTTGCTCCAGCAGATGGCTCCTCCTCCTCTTCTTTCTTCTCTGTTTCCAGAAATGCTCCAGCAAAAACTGCTGTTCTTCTCCCCCTCTTCTCTTTTTATTTCCCTCCAAATCTCCAGCCCATACCTCCAGCTCACTAAACTCATCCATTGTCTACCACTTTCCCTTGGTTCATCACCCTTTTCCCTGATTTAGGCAAGCTCTTCTTTTCTTGTTCTTTCCTTTTGACAAAGGCCAGTTGTTGTCCCCCACTTATTCCCCAATCAGTGCAAAGAATCTCACTTTTCGACAGGTGACACGACCACTGACACGCCCATGTCACTGGGCATGTCATAGGCACTGTGATTCTGAACAAAGGGCACGCCCATTGACACGCCCGTGTTACTGGGCGTGTCACAGCTACTGTAAGTCTGAATAAAAGGCACGTTCCTTGGCACGCTCGTGGTACCGGGCGTGTGACAGCTACTGTGAGTCTGGATGAAAGGCACGTCCACTAACACGCCCGTGGTCCTGGGCGTGTCACGGCTACTGTGACTTTGGATAAATGGCATGATCATTGGCACGCCCGTGGTCCTGGGTGTGTCACAGCTACTGTGACCCTGGACAAATGGCACATTTGGTGACACGCCTATGCAGCTGGACGTGTCATAGCCACTGAATGCAATAACAAGGGCACGTCTATTGACACGCCCGTGTTCATGGGCGTGTCCATTGACAGATTTTTCTCTTTTCTTCTACTTTCATTCGTAATTGCTCCAAAATGACCAAAAGCCTCAAATTATCGAGAATTCTTGCAATTAACCTTAAAATGCACTTTGAACAAACAAATCAAACTCAATTGGATAATAATCATGTTAAGAAATGGGAGTAAAATATCATTAATTGTGTACTTATCAAATTCCCCCACACTTGAGTCTTTGCTTGTCCTCAAGCAAACTAAATCACTGCAATAAGCAGAAATGACGGAATCCCTCTATAAAGAAAGATAAAGTTTTGACAATGCTCGAATCGGATAACCTCACTTTCTCAACCAAAAATAATTCACAATCATAACAGCTGAATCAAGAAGTTTCAAAATAAAAATTTCACATACTTAAAATCTAAAAATCCAGAGTTAAAAAATTGAGCATAAAATTCCAGCAAATCCAAATGCCATGAACAAAGTACAAAAAACGTGAGTTTTCTCTTAAGCATTCTAACCCTTAAATTATTATTATTATTATTATATATATATATTTTAAGGAGCCCGACTTGTTTGAACTGATACTAGCCTTTTGACGCGAAGGTAAACATTTGTGATGCCGACCCCCGGTTACTCAGCTAGAATCACCGTTCAAATGGCTACTAGCACTATTCATGATTCCAACTCATTTGTAGTCAAAATCAGCGGAACAGAGAAAAATTTTCAAAGCTCCTTTAATTAGAATTATTTGTTTTTGTTATTTTTTTTCATTTTTATTCAAGGGTTATAAACTTAAGGGTCGTACTAAAATCCGACTCAAGAATCTACGGAATTATATTATGCTAAAAAATGTAACTAAGGTTTTAAATTCCAGTAATGTTCCAATTTCCATCAATCCACAACTTAACTATAGCCATTACAATCGATCCTCAAGAATTGATCGAAATCACTAAGTTAACCTCAACAAGAAATTGTCATTTAGGAAATCTCAAATTAGTTTAACATGTAAAGGGAAATCACATCAAATCATACTTATCATAACAATTTAGCTTACTGAGCAGGCATTGATTGAGACAAATGAATAAAAAAAATGAAGTAGTAGAAATTTATTCAATAAAAGTATACCTCTCCCCCTTACTTAAGATGCACATTGTCCTCAATGTGTGCGCAAAACACGAAACAATGAAGAGAGAGAGAATAACTGCCCTTTTTCATGTCCATGAGTGGATGAAAATGATTACGGTGCCGAGAGTGCGGTGAAGGAGGTTTTGCAGCAAAATATTATTATACAATGCACTCAAAACAAGGTTAATATAAATAAAGAAAGGAAACAATGCTTAAAGAAAATAATACTAATAATAATCCAAAAGCAATTAAAAAGAAGAAAAACTAAAAAGCGTATTAAATAAGTAAAGAAATGAAAGACGACATAACAAAACAAAAAAGAAAATAAGAGAAAAAATAAAAATGTGGCTAGCCACTGCTGGTCTCATCATCATCAGAGACATCAACCTGTGGAGCAGGTTCCGGTGCAGGTGCACGGGCAGGTGGCTGATAGGGTGGAGGTGGTGGCTGTGAAGGGTGAAATCCCTGATACCGCCAGAATTCCATCATGGATTGCTCTAGCCACTGCCGCCTCAAAATCTCGTGATCCAACTGGGCTTGGAAGTCTTCCTGCTGGGTTAAGATCATATTCTGGTTAAGAGCGATATTGCTGATCTTACCTTCAATCCGACACATCTGACGCTCAAACTCCGTGAGTTTCCTGTCATCTTCCCACTCCTTATTAATTGACTGGCGCCAATCCCGGAATGCAGGAGGCTGGACAAAGGAAGGCCCAGCAGAAGAAGGTCCAGCAGCAGCAGATGGTCCAGCAGCAGAGGGTCCAGCAGGATAATCTGACGGTGGAGGTGGTGGTATATCGGAGGTAGGAGCAGAAGGAGCTGCCTCTGGTATATCTGAATCCATAGGAGCAGCCCGCAGCCCAGTTACCTGTTCCCTGTTCAACCTCTTCAGTGTGTCCATACCCAACAGCTTGGGCATACCATCCACCGTCATAGGGAGGCAACCATCTAACACACCCAGCCGTTGAGCAAGTCTCGTGACATACATGCCACCATGTAAAGCACCTGAAGCTCCCTTCCTAGACTGCTCATGGAAGAAATGGGTGATGGCATGGGCTACATTGCACCGGATCTTCTGTTGCATGCAGTGCAGAAAAAAGAGATCCCTCAAGGTGACCACCCCTGTACTGCTCAGTCGGGCTGTAAGAGTGTGAACCAATAGATTATGCACCACCCGGCAGGGGAAAGAATCAAAGTTGGATGCCTTGGAGACCTTGGGCTGATATCTATCGGCAGTGGGTGCAAAGTCATGCCAAACCCGAGGAGGAACAACCTCATATTCAGCAAAATCTACCTCGGCGCTGAGATACTCGACGGTCTGGACATCCTCTTCTGTATATAACCCGAGATGTACCCCAAGGTCATTGATGCTCATGTGGAACCTCTGCCCTCCCAGTCGGAATTTAATTGTCGGCTCAGTGATGGAGATTTTGGTCTTCTGGTATTGGAAGGTGCAGTAAAACTCAAGTGTAAGCTCTCGGTATGAGGGCTCGTGGATAGAGAAGAACTGGCCCCATCCCGGTTGATCAATCATTTCTTTCACCTCTGCAGCAATATTAACCATTTCCATAGCCTCCCAGTCTAAGAACCGAGGTGCCGACCATTCTTTGTTGCCGAACAACTCGAAGCGTCGTCGTTCCTCGCCGTTTGAGAATTTGAGGCACTTATGTCCCGCCATGAATTTAGAAGTTGGGCGGGTAGCAGGCTGGCTGGAACTGCCCTCTCCTCGGGCCCGTTTGGCTGGAAGCCGGGACGATGATTGCTTGCGAGGGCCCATTTTCGATTAACTTGCAGAATAAATCAAACGGTTTGTCAATAACGTAGCACAATACAAGTGCAACCGAAGTGCAGACAATATAACGCCAAACAACATAATCCAACCAGAACGACAGCACACAGGTAAATCAATCTCCACCATAACAGCATAATATCCACAAACCACAAGTAACTAGGATTAATCAAACAATTTCAAAACCAAAATATTATTCAATTTCAAATAACACAACAGAGTGACGCAAACGATTAATCAACAAAACAATTCTAAAATTAAAACAACATATTATTTGATTAATCAACAATTCAAAACAAATCTAAAATCAAACATATTCCGAATCAAACGGAATTCCAAATGACAATCATAATCAAAGGCCATAAAAATTAAAAACACACCGGAATAAAGCAAATAAATCACGAAATTGCGAATTTCATGGTAAACACAAGCAAATACAAGGAATGTATATGAAAAACGAAATAAAAACGAAATAAAACAAACAAAAATTGAAAAAAATTAGATCTCGTACCTGAAATCGCAAATCCGAGGGAAAAATGAGTAGTTGCAATGGAAAAATGAGAGATCACACGCAAAGAATGCAGGCCGGGAGTAAAAATCGTTCGAAAATTTGAGAGAAAATGAGAGAGAATGAGAGGAAATTTTGAGATTTTCGGAAAATGGGCGTGGGAGCTATATATAAAAACGTCAACACGCCCAGCGACACGCCCGTGTTACTGGGCGTGCCCCACGATTTAAAAGTCAGTTCGAGTGACACGCTCTTAGACACGGGCATGTCCTTGGGCGTGTCACAGGTACTGGATGAAATTACAATTGACAAGACCAACAACACGGGCGTGCTTATGGGCGTGTCATACATTCTGTGACTCATATGCAAACAACACGCCCACTAGTCTGGGCGTGTTCCTGGGGGCGTGCCCATTTCAAATTTTGAATTTTGAATTTTGAAATTTTTTATTTTTATTATTTTTTTAGAGAGACACGGCCATGGACACGGTCGTGTCCATGGGCGTGTGATAGATTCTGTTTGAAAAATAAAATGACACACTCATAGACACGGTCGTGTCCATGGGCGTGTAGTAGCTACTGTCTGAAAAGATAATGACACGCCCAATGACACGGTCGTGTTCTTGGGCGTGTTATAGCTACTGCCTGAAAAACATAATGACACGCCCAATGACAAGGGCGTGTCTATGGGCGTGTGCTCAATTTATTCTTCCAAAATCAAATTCCCTCTGCAACTTCAGATTAGGCAAAACAACAACAACCAACCATTCAAGAAAGTTAAAACAAAATGACAATGCAAACCAAAACATAAAAACGGTGGGTTGTCTCCCGCCCAGCACTTCTTTAATGTCGTATTAGTTGGACGGTCGGACGAATGTCCCTAATCTTGGAGGTGTAAAACCTCCTTGAAGGCCTGTATTTCCCCTCCAAAATAAGATTTGAGCCTGTGCCCATTGACTTTAAAACCTCCTTTTTCCGGGTGGCTTATTTCAACCACTCCGTAAGGGAAAACTTCCTTGACAGTAAAAGGACCGGACCATCGAGATTTCAACTTACCTGGAAAGAGTCGAAGCCTTGAATTATACAGCAATACCTGATCTCCTGCTTGAAACTCTTTCTGTTTCTTGATGTGAGAATTATGTCATCTCTTGGTACGTTCCTTGTACATTCTTGCATTGTCATAAGCCTGCAACCTCCACTCGTCTAGTTCATTCACCTGTAATTTTCGCCTTTCACCTGCACAAGCTAGATCAAGGTTAATCTATTTTATTGCCCAATATGCATGATGTTCTATCTCAACAGGTAAATGGCAAGCTTTTCCATATACCAATCTAAATGGTGTAGTGCCTAAGGGAGTTTTAAAAGCAGTTCTAAAAGCCCATAGAGCATTGTCCAATTGCTTGGACCAATCCTTTCGGGATCGCTCAACAAATTTTTCCAGAATTCGTTTGATCTCCCTATTTGTGTTCTCGACTTGGCCACTGGTTTGGGGGTGATATGGAGTAGCAAACCTGTGTGTAACTCCTAATCTTTTTAAAACCTTTTCAAGCTGAGCGTTACAAAAATGAGTACCCCTATCACTGATAATTGCTTTTGGCGTGCCAAATCGAGAAAATAATTTTTTCAAAAATTGCACTACAACCCTAGCATCATTGGTTGCCAAAGCTTGGGCTTCAGGCCACTTAGACACATAATCTATAGCTACCAGAATGTATTTGTTGCCAAAAGAGTTGGGAAATGGTCCCATAAAATCAATTCCCCATACATCAAAAATTTCACAAACTAGAATCCCATTTTGGGGCATCTCATCACGAGATGAAATGTTTTTTGCCCTTTGGCATTGATCACAGCGAACTACGAATTCGTAGCTATCTTTAAACAAAGTGGGCCAATAGAATCCTGATTCTAGTACCTTTTGAGCAGTTCTATTGGCCCCCATATGACCACCAGCTGGTCCGGCATGGCATTCACTAAGGATATTCATTGCTTCAGGCCATGCCACACATCTTCGGATCATGTGATCCTTACACAACTTAAACAAAAAGGGATCCTCCCAAAAATAATACTTTAGATCAGAAAAGAATTTCTTCTTTGCTTGATAAGTTAGGTCCTTAGGGAGTTCCCTAACAGCTAAATAATTTGCAAAGTCTGCAAACCAAGGTGTTTCAAAATTTAAACCACTTACCTCACTTACCATGGCGTATAGCTGTTCATCGTGGAAGTGATCATCAATGTCCCCTTCTTCAAGTCTCTCTAAGGTTGGATTCTCCAAACGAGAGAGATGATCTGCTGCAAGATTTTCAGCTCCTTTCTTATCTTGAATTGTTAAGTCAAATTCCTGCAACAACAAAACCCATCGGATTAGTCTAGGTTTAGCATCAACTTTCGCGAATAAGTACCTTAAAGCTGAATGGTCTGTATACACAATCACCCTTGATAAGATTAGATATGATCTAAACTTGTCAAAGGCAAAAACCACAGCTAGCAGCTCTTTCTCTGTAGTTGTGTAATTGGCTTGAGCTGCGTTCAAGGTCTTGCTAGCATAGTAGATAGGCTGAAAGTACTTCTCTTTGCGTTGGCCCAAGACTGCTCCTACTGCAAAGTCGCTTGCATCACACATCAATTCAAATGGTAGATTCCAATTAGGAGCTACCATGATTGGAGCATGGGTCAATTTCTCCTTCAGGGTCGTGAATGCTCTCAGACATTCCTCATCAAAAACAAAATCGACATCCTTCTCAAGGAGTCTTGTCAATGGACGGGCTATTTTAGAGAAATCTCGAATGAACCTTCGATAAAAACCTGCATGCCCTAGGAAACTTCTGATGGCTTTCACAGATGTGGGTGGTGGTAGCTTCTCAATAATGTCTATCTTTGCCCGATCCACCTCAATGCCCTTGCTCGAAATCTTGTGTCCCAACACAATTCCTTCTTGAACCATGAAATGACACTTTTCCCAATTAAGCACCAAATTGGTTTCCTTACATCTCTTCAAGACCCTCTCAAGGTTCTCCAAACATTTTTCAAATGAGCTGCCATAGACTGAGAAATCATCCATAAACACCTCCATAATATCCTCTATTAGCTCATCAAAGATTGCTATCATGCACCTTTGGAAAGTTGCAGGTGCATTACACAACCCGAATGGCATTCTTCGATATGCAAATGTCCCATATGGGCAGGTGAATGTAGTCTTCTCTTGGTCTTTCGGTGCAATGGGAATTTGGAAATAGCCTGAAAGGCCATTCAAAAAGCATTAGTACTCATGACCGGATAACCTCTCCAACATCTGATCAATGAAGGGTAAAGGAAAGTGATCCTTTCTAGTTGCATCATTCAACTTTTTGTAGTCAATGCAAACCCTCCAACCGGTAACTGTTCTTGTTGGAATCAGCTCATCATTTTCATTAGGGATCACAGTCATCCCTCCTTTCTTCGGTCTCACTTGAACTGGGTTCGACCGCCGACCGTTTTGCTTTTTCCATTTTCCCGGGCTGTCACTTCCACGGCGGTCCGACCGCCGTCCAGTCCGAATTTTGTCTATAAAAGCCTCCAAATTTTCAGAAAAAGGGTTGGCTTTTTGAATCCTGGGACCTCGTGCTGATGAACTCTCTATTTTCACGCTTAAAAACTTCTCTTGGACTTTTCTTTGCATAAATCTAACCTTGTGCTGCAGGAATTAATCTGTAATTGATGCTTGCCGTAGTGCTGTATGCAATTACCGCAAGTGCACGGGTCGCTCAAGTAATATAGTAGTGAGTGAGTGTCGTTCCTCTGGGGACAAGGCTAAGTACTAGTGCAAATCTTAATCGTTGTTTAGCGAATTAATAGTTGTGTGATGTGTTGTAACTAAAATCAACTAATTAATGAATGAAAGAAAATTAAATGCTGTGCACAAAAGATTTATAATGATATTAATAGAACTATCCAGATATTGAATCCCCCTAGCCTCAATAATATTTATAAACAATCCATTCAGCTAAATCGTTTAATCAAATTGAATTGGCATTCCTCTAACTTAGATTAAAGCCTCTCTCGAGTGGATTAATCCCTAATCACTAAGTAGAGTGCCGGAATCTCTTCTCAAAACACAATTAAATAGATCATGCATTAAGGACAAGGAACTATAAACCAAAGGATCTTGTAGGTCTATCTCTAGTACCCCAATCAATCCTCAATCCTTATGAGTATTCAATTCACATCAAGCTTTCTCAAGTCAATAATATGAAAATAATAACCAATCAACAAGCATGCTATTATCAATTGGAAATAATAACAAGTATCATAAGAATAAAACAACTCAATTAATTGATTCAACTGAATACAATTGTTCAATTCATACAAATTGGCTAGGGTTCATCAACATCTAGATAGAGAAAGATTTAGTTCATATTCACAGCTAGAAAAACAGAGTAAGATAAATGAGAAAGAGAAACCAAACAATTCATGGCAGTGAATCTGTATTTCTTCACTTGAGCTCTTGATTCTTGGTTTAGGGCTTGTGTATGATGTGGATCTTTCCTCAAACTCAGCTCAAGACCCTTCTCCTTGCTCCAGCAGATGGCTCCTCCTCCTCTTCTTTCTTCTCTGTTTCTAGAAATGCTCCAGCAAAAACTGCTGTTCTTCTCCCCCTCTTCTCTTTTTATTTCCCTCCAAATCTCCAGCCTATACCTCCAGCTCACTAAACTCATCCATTGTCTACCACTTTCCCTTGGTTCATCACCCTTTTCCCTGATTTAGGCAAGCTCTTCTTTTCTTGTTCTTTCCTTTTGACAAAGGCCAGTTGTTGTCCCCCACTTATTCCCCAATCAGTGCAAAGAATCTCACTTTTCGACAGGTGACACGACCACTGACACGCCCATGTCACTGGGCGTGTCATAGGCACTGTGATTCTGAATAAAGGGCACGCCCATTGACACGCCCGTGTTACTGGGCGTGTCACAGCTACTGTAAGTCTGAATAAAAGGCACGTTCCTTGGCACGCTCGTGGTACCGGGCGTGTGACAGCTACTGTGACCCTGGACAAATGGCACGTTTGGTGACACGCCTATGCAGCTGGACGTGTCATAGCCACTGAATGCAATAACAAGGGCACGCCTATTGACACGCCCGTGTTCATGGGCGTGTCCATTGACAGATTTTTCTCTTTTCTTCTACTTTCATTCGTAATTGTTCCAAAATGACCAAAAGCCTCAAATTATCGAGAATTCCTGCAATTAACCTTAAAATGCACTTTGAACAAACAAATCAAACTCAATTGGATAATAATCATGTTAAGAAATGGGAGTAAAATATCATTAATTGTGTACTTATCAGTAATCAAGGATCATAATCTAAGGTCCAAGAAAACGAGATCTGGAACTTCGAAGTGGGAAAATCCTAAGCAAGGTAATATCTTAATTCATCCTTTGTCAATTCAAGCATGCTATAAGCATTCCATCTTCTTCTTAATTTCTTTTTGGTCAAAGACCTAATCTTTTTAGGTATAAGGCCTAGTTAACTAATCAATCAATTTTTCGGCATTAAACCCTGAATCAATCAATATTTTTGGTCAAAGACCTAATCCTTTTAGGTCTAAGGCCTAATTAAGTAATCAATCAATTTTTGGCATGAAGCCCATCACAGTTAAAATCAATAGTTTGGCACGGAGCCTAAATTGCATTTTCTTTTGGTACCAAGTACCCAAATTTCATCAAATTTAGCACTAAGTGCTCAAAATCTCATAATTTTGGCAAAAAGCTCGACAATGCACGAAGCATATACACATATGCATAATTGCCTTTAAATAGGATTTTTCGAACTACATGGGCTTTGATCTCTCATAAAAAATGAGAGTATGTAGGCATATTTGGGATTCACCCCAAATAGCAAGTCCACAATCTACTAACAATCTGTTTGTCTTCCTTTTTTTGTGTTCCTCTTAGGTTCATTTCTTCTCTGGCAAATTAGTCAAATACATGACATAGTTCCCGAATCCTCCTTGGGTTCGTAGATTAGAAACCTTTACATTGGATGCATTATTGGAGTCAAACAAGGGTTTTCTTAGTTTTTCCCTTTGAACAGAAAAAAACTAAGTGGCAACTCCTAACAACAAGTGAACGTTCATCCGAATCCTTTTCGGGTGGAAACCGAGGTTCACAACTTGGCGACTCCACTGGGGACCATAAAAACGATTTATGGGATCTTAGTGGACTACAATTGTTTATTTGACTAACTTGCCCTTCTTTAGGGTACTTTTATTTATTTTGCAGGGTACTTTAGCAATATATATCCTTTCCTTAAGGATATTGGGATAAAATTGACAAAAGGAATCTTTTTCCTTTCATGGACCCTTGTTTGATTAATTGTGCATTTGCTTTGTCATCTAGAGAATCTTTTTCTTTTGCATTATATGGGGGAATCATTTTCCTCCATTGCATAAAAAATTATTTTCAAATGAATTTCTTCTCTCTCTGTTCAAAATTCTGAGTCTGGATAGCAAGTAGCGCTGACCGGCAGGTCTCCATGATTATGTCGGAGGACAGCCAAAGCGTCCTCCCTGTTGTCGCAAACCATTCCAATCCTTTTGGAGTGGCCCATGAATAAACGTACTGTTGAACCCACGCGAAACTCTTTGTTTCACATGTGGTTAGGTATATCTTACTCAAGACTCAAGGGTCCCTATTATAAGCCTATTCTCTATTTTTCATGTAACAATAGAACCCTCCCTTAGGTTGTATGTACCCAATAATAGTGCCACATTCCATTAAAATGAATTATGATGTGATGAGGTGCATTCATGCAACATAACAACATTGTTTTGGGGAAAACCTTTTGATATATGCAAGTGGACCAAGAGTCTTCCTACCCTACACACTACCCTGATCCTTTACCCTTGACCTTTGTAGGTACCCACTATCCGTGTGCCTTCACCTACACAAGCTACACCAACTCCAACTGTCCAATCACCCACAAGTCCTACTACCCCAACTTCACCAACTACTCCAATTACTGAAATGGCTACTATTGAACAGATTAAGGCCTTGCTAGATGGACAGGTTAAGGAGATTGAAGCTAGGATGCAAGAAAGGATTGATGAATCCTTGACCGCCCAAAGGGTAGCCATCTTGGCCGAATTGGGAGGGGCACCAAAGACAGCCACTACTCCTGGAAATCTAGGGAAGGAACCTATTGTGGGACAAACTAGTACCCCCATGACTGCTTAGAATAATACCCCTGTCATCAATTTAGAGGATTCACCCTCTAAGAATGCTACTGAAACTGAAAAAGAAACTTGAATTGCTTGAAAGGTCAATCACTGCCATGAAAACTCATAAAGAGGTGGTAGATATGGATTCCTTATCCTTGTTTCCCCAAGCTAGATTGCCTCCAAAATTCAAGATGCCGGGGATGGACAGATTTGATGGGACTACTTGCCCTAAAACTCACCTGAAAATGTATGTGAGGGCCTTAAGCCCTTGGGGTTTAAATGACAAGCTCTTTGCTCAACTCTTCCAACAATCCTTTACTGGTGCTGCCCTTAAGTGGTTTGTAAGCCTGGATCGTGCCAAGATTAAGACCTGGGAAGACATCTGCAATGCATTTAACACTCAATACCACTATAATATTGAGGTAGATGTCACTAGAAGGGAGCTTGAGACTACCAAACAAAACAACAATGAACCCTTCTCCTCGTTCCTTACGAGATGGAGGGCGAAGGCTGCCCAAATGATCAATCGCCCTTCAGAACAAGAGCATATTGATATTATAATCAAGAATTTACGGCCTACATATCAAGCTTAACTGCAAACCCAATACCTACCTACTTTCAAATCTCTCATTGCGACTGCAACTAAGGTAGAAGATTTGATACAATTGGGTAAGATAGTGGATGAGGGAGCTACTTCAAAGTATAAGAAACAGGGCCAAGCTGCTTCCTCAAGCAAGGTCAATGAAGTGGCCAATATTGCCCCTGCGAATCCTTTACATGTGGGCAATCTTGGGCAGAGAAATTAGCCAAGAAGGCAATATACCGACCTTGGGATGCCCCTTCATCTAGTGTTTAAAAAGGCTATGGAAGGAAAGTACTTGAAGCCTTTGGACCCAAGGCCTCCTCCAAACCCATTACCCTCCAGTTATAGGGCCAATGAGTACTGTGAATACCACCAAGGAAATGGGCATAGAACAGATGCTTGCTGGACTCTGAAAAACCGCATCCAAGATCTGGTGGATAGTGGTGACATCATTCCTCTCAGGAGTCAACCAAACATTAATACTAACCCTTTGCCCAATCATTCCATCCATGCCATCACTGTGGAAGAAGAGCTGTTTGATCCTTTCAAACTTCTCTTGGAAATGAATGAAGTATGTGTGCTGGATCTGAATGACCTCGCTGAAGAGGTCGATGCCTTGACAAGGAGTGGAAGGCAATATCAGCCACTTGACTTGGGGAAAGCCCCTAAAACCCCGAATCACCCATATAAGAGGATGCCAGAACCAAAAGAAGACCCTGTCCTCTCTCAGCTTAAACAAACTCAAGCTAAGGTGTCAATTTGGGAGCTCCTTGCTTCCTCATTCCCACACCGCCAGGCTCTCAGTAAAGCGTTGAGTCAACTTGATACATCAGTAGACACAAGCCCAGAAGCTTTGGTGGCCACTTTGACCCAATCAACCAAGGCATTGAGTATCAGGTTTTCTGATGAAGATTTACCAGAAGATGGCATGAAACACAATGATGCTCTATACATCACCATACAAACTGGGGGAAAGGCTGTACCCATGGTTCTCATTGATAATGGGTCAGCCTTAAATGTATGTTCCTTGAAAGTAGCAAGCTGTCTGGGATTGGAGGCTACAGATCTTACACCTTCTGATCAAATTGTTAGAGCATATGATAACACTCGAAGAGAAATTTTAGGTGTTGCTACTCTGGAAGTTGCTATTAGACCGGTGAAAATGGGAGTGCCGTTGCAGGTCATTGATGTACTCACGAGCTTTAATCTCCTCCTTGGAAGGCCGTGGATTCATCAGAATAATGATGTACCTTCTTCATTACATCAAAAACTTAAATTCCCTTTCGAAGGAAAAATCATCACTATTAAAGGAGACACATGTGAAATCAACAAGAAAACCACGGATCAGTCTCTCTTTGAGGTTGTTCCTAGTGAAACTGCTATGGCCTTGACTGGGTTCCATTATGACATTGTTCAATGCATTGAAGGAGAGAGGCCCAAAGGGCCGTTTATCCTATATGACTTTGGGGAGGTCCAAATCAATTTCTTGGTGGGAATGATGTTAAGGGTAGGTCTGCTACCCGGGATGGAAATGATGAAGTCTGGGAGGAAATCATCCATAGTGCGGCCATGGGAAGAGCCTGAGAATAAGGGAACTTTTGGCTTGGGGTACAAACCCACAGACGAGGAGATAGAAGAGTTTGAGCATGGGAAGAAGGGAAAGAAGACTTGGGGGGCAAAAAGCCTCAAAATGCGCCCTTACTTTAGAACTCTGAATGGTCACTTTTGCAAACCTGGAAAAACAGTTCCTTACTGTGGTTTTCAGGAGCCATTCTATTCTCCTATGACTGGAAAGAAGCTACTGGGTTTTGAGATGTTCGCTGATGTTTTAGTCATAAAGGAAGAAGAGCCAGAACCTATAACTGACCCACAAGTGGAAGATTTCATGCGGCCTAGTCTCTTTGATGAGGTTGCTATGATAACTAATTTTGAAGACAAAAGGGACTTCACGAACCTGATCAAGATAATAGATGGACCACTGATGAACTGGTATGCCGAGAAGGGACAAGTGGCTATAGTCAAACCTAGTCCTGTGTCACACCCCAAACCTGAGTCTTGTACTGAGTCAAATCTTGAGTCAAACACCGAGTCAGAGTCCAGTTCTGAGTCTTCCTTAGCTTCAGGAATAGAAAACCCTGATGTCGAATGTAATATAACTCTGGAGGATGACTCCGCCGTTATTAATGAAACTGTTCAAGTTCTTGGTTACCCTGTGTCTTTTGCTTTCCAAGTATTATCTAGCAAAAATGAAATAAATGAAATAAAATAAATGAATGAAAAGATAATAATTGGCAAAGAAAATGAATATACATACATTGCATATGATTGTGTGAATAAGGAACAGGTTGTTGAATGCATCAGAAGATATGTTGACTGCTTCATGTGGAAGACGAGTGATGTCATGGGAATAGACCCAGAAATAGCAGTTCATAAGATTCCGCTATACCCCGATGCAAAGCCGGTTAAGCAGAAGTTGAGAAGAATGAAGCCAGAATGGTCTTTGAAGATTAAAGATGAGATTGCCAAGCAACTGGATAATAAGTTCATAGAACCAATTGTCTATCCTTCCTGGTTAGCAAACATTGTACCAGTCCAGAAGAAAGACGGAAAGGTCAGGATGTGTGTTGACTATAGAGATTTGAATAAGGCTTGTCACAAGGATGATTTTCCGCTACCACACATCGATTTGCTAATAGACAGGATGGCTAGGCATATGATGATTTCCATGACTGAACTTGCAGTTGGGTACAATCAGATCATGGTGCACCCACCGGACAAAGAAAAGACAGCTTTCATTACAGAATGGGGCACTTTCTGCTACAGGGTTATGCCTTTTGGATTGATAAATGCAGGGGCTACCTACCAAAGGATGGTGACAACAGTCTTTTATGACATGATTCACAAAGAAGTAGAAGTGTATGTTGACGATATGATTGTCAAGTCAAAATCTCCAGAAGAGCACGTTGAAGCACTTGAGAAGTTCTTCCTTAGACTTCGCAAGTACAATTTGAAGCTTAATCTTGCAAAGTGCCTCTTTGGTGCAACATCAGGCTTATTTTTGGGATATTTGGTCAGCAAGAAAGGAATAGAAGTTGATCTAGCAAAGTCAAAGGCTATTCTGAAAATGCCTCCACCAAGAACAGAAAAGGAGATTCGAGGCTTGCTAGGTAGATTACAGTATATCAGTCGATTCATATCGCAGTTGGCAGAGACTTATGGTCCTATCTTTAAGCTACTAAGGAAAGGTGCTTTACAAGAATGGAATGAAGATTGCCAGAAGGCCTTTGACAAGATCAAAGAATACTTGTTAAGTCCGCCAATTTTGCAACCTCCCAGAATGGGAAAACCTCTGCTCTTGTATTTGTCTGTAACAGATGAAGCCATGGGTGCAATGCTAGCTCAAGAGGCCGAAGGTACAAAGGTAGAAAATGCAATTTACTACCTCAGCAAAAGGATGTTGGACTATGAGTTAAAGGATAACAAGATTGAGAAGTTGTGTTTAGCGTTGTATTGGACCTGCACGAAGTTACAACACTCCTTGTCTTCTTACACTACTTGTGTCATCGCAGAACAGAGTCCCTTGAAATTCCTTATGGAGAGGCCTATTTTGGACAGCAAAATGGCAAAGTGGGTGTCAACATTGGCAACTTTTGACTTAAAATTCATTCAGAGGAAAGCTGTGAAAGGTGGGGCAATAGCTGACCAGTTAGCAGAATTACCCGTAAAAGACGAGATGCGAGAAATGAATTTCCCTGACGAAGACCTCTTGAATGTGGAAAGAAGTGTTTGGGAGATGTATTTTGATGGGGCATCCAATTATCATGGAAATGGAATTGGGATTGTGTTCAAAACTCCTTGTGGAGAATACATTCCCTTTGCAGTTAAACTTGACTTTAGCTGCACTAATAATGAAGCGGAATATGAAGCTTGCATCAATGGGCTCGAAGTTGCTCTGGAATTGGGGATTAAGAACCTAAAGGTCTATGGTGATTCTATTTTAATAGTATCACAAGCCTTAAGGAAATGGAAAATAAGAGAAGAGCATTTGGTTCCTTACCTACAACGCCTTGATCATTTGGCACAATAATTCAATGATCTGTCCTTCGAATATCTCCCGAGAGAAAAGAATCAGTTTGCTGATGCCCTGGCTACTTTAGCTTCTATGATCAATATCAAGGAGGGGAAAGCCATTCGTCCATTGAAAGTTCAACTGCAGAAGCAACCTGCCCACATAATGCATTTGGCCGATTGTAAACCATGGTTCTGGGATATCAAGAGTTATCTCAAGGATGGAAGTTATCCGGAGGGATCATCAAGGGTTGATCAGAAAGCAATAAGGCAGCTAGCCACAGGTTACATTCTTAAAGGAGATATCCTCTACAAAAGAAGTTGGAATGGAATACACCTAAGGTGTGTGAATGAAATAGAGGCTAAGCGGATAATGGAAATGGTGCATGGTGGCGAATTAGGACCGCATATGTATGGGATCGCCTTGGCTCAAAAAATAGCCAATCTAGGATATTATTGGTCCACCATGAATACAAACTGTGTGGCATTGTGCAAGAATGCCATCAGTGTCAGATATTTGCTAAGCTGCAGAAGCAACCTCCCGTTGCCCTGAATCCAATGACTTCTCCATGGCCCTTCGCTACTTGGGGAATTGATATAATTGGCAAAATACATCCAAAAGCCTCGAATGGACATCAGTTTATCTTGGTAGCGGTGGATTACTTCACAAAGTGAGTTGAAGCAGCTTCCTATGCAGAATTAGATGCCAAAAAGGCAGCACAGTTTGTCCGAACCAACATCCTTTGTCGGTACGGAACACCATTCGAGATTATCACTGATAATGGAACTCATTTCCAAGCAGAATTTGCTAAACTCTTGATGGATAAGAGGATCCAGCATCATAAGTCCTCTCCTTATAGACCTCAAACAAATGGAGCTGTAGAAGCAGCAAATAAGTCTATAAAGGTGATCATACAAAAAATGATCAAGGAACATAGGGGTTGGCATGAGAAATTACCACTGGCCTTGTGGGGATATAGAACATCAATTAGAACTCCTACTGGGGCAACCCCATATTCACTGGTGTACGGAATGGAAGCAGTACTCCCCATTGAACTGGAAGTTCAATCGGCGAGGATAATTCAAGAAAGTCAGATAAATGAAGCTGAATGGATTAGCAATTATCATCATCAGTTGTTGGGTTTGGATGAAAAAAGACTTCAAGCTCTACATCATATTCAAGGGTATCAGAGGCGAATGGCCAGACATTTCAACAAAAAGGTCAAAGATCGAAAGTTGGAAGAAGGTTGTTTGGTTATGAAAGAAATCAGAACACCTGTTACAAATCCTCGTGGGAAGTTTCGTCCTCTTTGGGTTGGACCCTACATTGTAAAGAAAATACTTTCCGGCGGAGTCGTCATCTTGTCTGATTTGGATGGTCTGGAGTTCACAAACCCATGCAATCTAGATCAATTAAAGAAATATTATGTATAATCATGCATTGTAAGGAACTACATTAGACCTTATTCTTGCAAACTAATTCGAGATATGTAGGCAGCTCTCCTTGAGCACGGTCTAAATTTTAATGAAAACCATTGATTCATTTTTCTTTTGCCAAACATAAAAATATATATATATATATAAATAAATAAAAGAAAGAAAAATTCCGCTAAGTCGAAAACCCACAAAGGGCGGCTTAGGCAATAGTGGGTAAGAGCTCGCTAAGTTGAAAATCCGAAAGGATGACTTAAGCAAAAATTAGAGCAAGTAAATAAAGTAGATAATGCTTGGAAAGCAAATAAAAGAGTCATTCATTCCGAAAAGAGTCATTCATTCCGAAAAGAGTCATTCCTTCCAAAAAGAGTCATTCATTCCATGAAATATCAAACCAATCAAAAGAGTCAAGCCATAAGTCTAAAAACGTCAAATGAACAAAAAAAAAGAGTAGACAATAGAGTCAACCCTAGGATCTAAATCCTACGTCTCCTACGTGGGGCAGAGTCTTCGGTATCTTCCTTAGTTCCGAAACTTTCTGCAACATCTATCTTCCCCTCGTTAAGAGGAACCACATCCTCTCCCTTCAACTCCTGCAGCAATGCATGCCTCATTGGCTTTTCAATTGGTCAAACTTCAGCTATAAACCAAGTTCTATACTCTGGAGTAGGCTGGACAAGGGAAGGCTCTGCAAAAGGCCTGATCATCTGATGGTTCCTAACCCAAGTTTGAAGAATAGCTCGAGTAACTCCGGGAGTAATAGGGGCAGCAATAGTAAGCCCAACAGGAAAAGAAACCCAGCTAACAGGCAGAAGACAAAAGCTCGCATCCTATGCTTCAGTTGAATCTCATCTTCGAAATTAGCAGTCAGGAATGCATCACTCAAAGGAAGCAGCATCGCCTTATTCCCATCCACAATCATAGCTTGAGCTTGAGGCATTGTAAAGTTGAAAAGCCTCTGAAAAGACCCCACCTAGCCAATTTGAACCTCATGCCTTACAAGAGGGGCATTTGGGTCACATCCAATAATTGAGCAGAATTCCTCAAAAAGAGGACACATCTCATCCATCCGGGCACCAAATCTGAAGACGTGAGCTTGGGGATCCCAAAATCTGAAACAAGCATGCAAGAAATCCCAATCTACAGCTACGCCTCCAAGAGTAGCAACAACTTTCAATCCATATCTTCCCATATTGATCCTTTCAACATTATAGAGGCTCTTGGTCCATTCATGCATCACATGGTTAAAAAGAGGGTTCATTGTTGAGGGTCCATATTGCACCTTGCTCAAAATTCTCGTTTCTGACGACCACTGAGCTCCATAAATCATTTTTATGGACCCCAGTGGGGGGCAATTGTGAATACTCGAATTTTGAGGCTCAGAAAGCTGATTTTCTCAGACTGCTGATGACCGAGTCGGACCAGAGGTCCACGGTAAAGTTCACCAAAAGTATGTCTTCATGGTACTTGAAATGTCCGGAATGACGCGAGGATCACGGATATGGTCCCGGAATATTTTTTGGAGGTCTGTAGCTCCCGAAAAATCAGTTTGAGCGAAAATCATGCGACCCGATTTTCTATTTTGGCGGCTGAACCTTCGACCGCGGCAGTTCGACCGCCGACCGTTTTGCTTTTCTGTTTTCCCTGGCTGTCACTTCCACGGCGGTCCGACCGCCGTCCAGTCTGAATTTTTTCTATAAAAGCCTCCAAATTTTCAGAAAAAGGGTTGGCTTTTTGAATCCCGGGACCTCGTGCTGACAAACTCTCTATTTTCAACCTTAAGAACTTCTCTTGGACTTTTCTTTGCATAAATCTAACCTTGTGTTGCAGGAATTAATCCGTAATCAAGGATCATAATCTAAGGTCCAAGAAAACGAGATCTGGAACTTCGAAGTGGGAAAATCCTAAGCAAGGTAATATCTTAATTCATCCTTTATCAATTCAAGCATGCCATAAGCATTCCATCTTCTTCTTAATTTCTTTTTGGTCAAAGACCTAATCTTTTTAGGTCTAAGGCCTAGTTAACTAATCAATCAATCTTTCGGCATTAAGCCCTGAATCAATCAATATTTTAGGTCAAAGACCTAATCCTTTTAGGTCTAAGGCCTAATTAAGTAATCAATCAATTTTTGGCATGAAGCCCATCACAGTTAAAATCAATAGTTTGGCACGGAGCCTAAATTGCATTTTCTTTTGGTACCAAGTACCTAAATTTCATCAAATTTAGCACTAAGTGCTCAAAATCTCATAATTTTGGCAAAAAGCCCGACAATGCACGAAGCATACACACACATATGCACAAATGCATAATTGCCTTTAAATAGGCTTTTCCGAACTACATGGGCTTTGATCTCTCATAAAAAATGAGAGTATGTAGGCATATTTGGGATTCACCCCAAATAGCAAGTCCACAATCTACTAACAATCTGTTTGTCTTCCTTTTTTTGTGTTCCTCTTAGGTTCATTTCTTCTTTGGCAAATTAGTCAAATACATGACATAGTCCCCGAATTCTCCTTGGGTTCGTAGATTAGAAACCTTTACATTGGATGCATTATTGGAGTCAAACAAGGGTTTTCTTAGTTTTTCCCTTTGAACAGAAAAAAACTGAGTGGAGACTCCTAACAACAAGTGAACGTTCATCCGAATCCTTTTCGGGTGGAAACCGAGGTTCACAATAAGTGATATGTGTATTAAGAAATTATAATAAATTGAATCATTTTCTATTCTAAATGGTGTTTAGGTGTACTAAACACTCTAGAATTGTATATTTTTATGTTGATATGAGTTGATATGGGTTGATATGAATTGATATGAGTGATATGTGTGTTAAGGGATTATATTGGATTGAATATTTTTTCTGTTCTAGATGATATTTAGGTGTGATAAACAATTTAAAATTATGTATTTGTATATTAATATGTGTTGATATAGATTGATATGTGTTGATATAAATTGATATAAATGATATATGTGTTAAGGAAATATATTGGATTGAATCATTTTATATTTTAAATGATGTTTAGGTGTACTAAATACTCTAGAATTATATATTTATATGTTGACATGAGTTGAAACGGATTGATATGGGTTAATATGTGTGTTAAGAGATTATATTGAATTAAATCATTTTCTATTCTAAATGGTGTTTAGGTGTACTAAACACTCTAAAATTGTTTATTATTATATTGATATGGGTAATATATGTGTTAAGGAATTAGATTAGATTGAATCATTTTCTATTCTAAATGGTGTTCATGCATATTAAATACTCTAGAATTGTGTATGAGGATGTTGATATGAGTTGATATGGATTGATATGAGTGATATATATGTTAAAGGATTATATTGGATTAAATAATTTTTGTTCTAAATGGTATTTAAGTCTGCTAAATAATGTAGAATTGTGTATTTGAAATCCTAGGAATTATTTATTCTTCCTCAGACCTAAAAAATGTCACATGCATCTTATATCGAATATTCAAAAAATATCTATTTATTGATTGATGTGAATTGATTGGGTTAATATGGACTGATATGGATTGATATACTTATACATTGATGCAGTACGAATTTCCAGAGGGAAGAGGTCAACAAAAGGATAGGCCGAAATGAGGTGTTTAATACTTATATGTTAATTTAGTACGAAGTTGTTGCGAAAATCTGAATTTCCTAAATTGCACATAAGAGGTCATGGAGAGATACAACGCAATAGTTCACTTATGGGTTCATACATCCAACAAGAGAAATGGCACATACGATAGCAAGAACGATAATAATTCCGATGCCTAGTGAATTTTAAGCAAACAAGCTTGGGATTATTTTTATTTTTCTGTAAATATTGTGATTATTTTAGATTTCTCAAAGTGTTGATATAGATGATGGGTTTTTTTTAAAGCTAAAAAAATCTAAATTCTCATATATATATATATATATAATACTGCATCGTTGATGTTGGATATAACTGTTATTGAATAGGTTATGAAAAGTTGTTGATGTTGGATACATATGTTACTGAATAGGTTGTATTGTGTTGCTGATGTTGGATATATATGTGTTAATGAACAGGTTTTGGAAAGCACCTGATGTTGTTGGATATATATGTGTTACTGAACAGGTTGCAAAAAGTTATTGATACTGGGTGTATATGTTAATAAACAGGTTATGTATGGGTTGGAATAAGTTATTTTAAATTTGATATGGGTTGATATGTGTAGATATGGTCTATATGGATTGATATGTGTAGATATGTATTAATATGGGTTGATATATATATCTGATATATGTTAATATGTGTTGATATGGGTATATATGGGTTGAGATAAGTTATTATACATTTGATATAGGTTGATAGGGGTTGATATGTGTAGATATGTATTGATATGAGTTGATATACATTTGATATGAGTTGATATATATTGATATGGGTATATATGGGCTGAGATGAGTTATTATACATTTGATATGAGTTGATTTATATTGATATGAGTTGATATGGGTTGATATGTGTCTCCAATGCAATTATTACATATAAACTGCTCAACGATCACACGAACATTTCAACATGTCAAGCATATCAATACACATTCAAAATATTGCCATTCAAAATATACTTTTGTCAACCTGTAAAGTATCCACTTCATTTTACACATCTTTATATTCATTCAAAATATATACATTAAATATATCTTTACACAACTTTTCTCAACTTGCAATACATATATCGATTTGGGATCCCAACAAACACATATCTAATAAATTTTATACATTTATCCATCCAACACGCAAATGAATAATAAAATAGTGAGAATTTTAATTTCATCCAATTAAAAATATATACATCCAATTTATCATCAATGGTTGCTATTCACAATATAAATATTCAAAATGAATACATAACTATTAAAGTAGTCACATCCTTATTAGTTTACAACTCACTTGGCATCGCCATCATTGTCATCCATGTCATCCTCACTATAATAAGCTCTTTGTCTCTTATTTGAAGCATGGACCCATGGAAACATTAGTGTTGTATCTAAATATCTCCATATATTGCTGTGTGCACTGCTGAAAATTCAGGTTCATCAGAAAATGCTTAATGAATTTGGCGACATATAATTATTTAAAGGATTACCTCGAGATTAGACATTTTTCTTAGGTAAGTGGGTTCTTCTTTCTTTGAGGTTATTATAGTTTTTGGATGGAGTCTCTTCTCCTCCTGTGCATAACCCATAGGAATGCCCTTTTCTTCTATGTGTTCTTGTTCTACGCATATCCCATGCAAATCACAATGTGAGGCTTCATAAAGAGATATCTTTATAGGCACAACGGTCAATTCCTATACATTTATTTGAAATAAAAGTTAAGAGATTTAATAATATAATATTTATTGTAATGAAATCTAATTAAACTTAAAAAAATAAAATGTTTTGTGCATACCTGATCTACCAACTTTATGTATACACTTCCTTCTTCTAATGTACAAGAGATTGTTCACTACTAGAATTAGAGTGGAGTGAGAACTAGTTTTCATTTTATACCTACAAATTTTAGTTTGAAATCATTTAAAATAGTTAAGCAACATGTAAAACACAAAATTATTCATGCTTTGAAATTTCTAAATTAAAACATATCAAGGCATATTAACACATATTAATACAGATCAATCCATATCAGTATGCTAAACACATTTATATTTAAAACAACTAAAGAACATTTAGAATAAAAAATCATTCATTATTTAGTAATCTCATATCAAAGCATATTAATACATATCAATGTATATCAATATATATCAACGCATATCAACATATATCAACATAGATTACCACATACCAATCTATATTAGTTTTAAAAAACACAGTTTTTACTATTTAAAGCAGCTAAGCAATATGTAGAATACAAAATAATTCATGCTTCGGTATTCTCATATAAAAGTATATAAAGGCCTATTAACAAATATCAACAGAGATCAATCCATATCAGTATGCTAAACACATTTCTTTAGTATTTACAACAAATCAATCTATATTAGTTTTTTAAAAAATACAATTCTTCACTATTTAAAACAGTTAAATAACATGTAGAACACAAAATTATTCATGGTTTGGCATTCTAATATCAAATAATATCAAGGTATTTCAACACACATCAACATAGATCAATCCATATTGTTGCAACCTTTTGTCTCGTTTAACAAGTTGTAATCTTCATTTATAAATTTTTTTATTTACATAATATTTTTTTAATGTTTCTCTTTTTAAATTATTTATGTAAATTCTCTTTAATCGCCATAGCCCATAAGTAATAAATCTATTGTTCCTCCTAAAATTTGGTTAAAGGAGGAAAAAGAAGAAGTCAAAATAGCTATTCTATCAAATGCTTTTATGCAATATTCAATGTTTAACAACTTAAACAAGAAAGCCATCTTCCACAAGTAAACCTTCAAAGAATTTTGTCATTTAATTCATATGAATATTAAAAAATAGAACTTATTCTTCATAGGTTTTGACTTTTTCTAGGAAAACCTAATGCGCCAACAAGTGGGACACAACACAATACAAACAAATCAAATAATATAAACTAATTTACATGCACTGTACATAAACAAAACAACAAGCCTATTTGCAGACTTAGATGTATATAAGTGTATGCATACTGTTGTAAGCAAAGAAAATTATACTTACAAGCACTTTCCTGCTGCAGTGAATGCAAATAGTTATCTCAAGAAAAATGAAGCCTAATTAAATTCATCATATACTTAATTAAAATGTAATTATAACAACCAAATTATTTATTTGAAGAGGTAAAACTCATTAAATAAAGTATCCATTCAAAAAATATTAGTCATATAGACAAGAAACAACTAAACATAAGCTAAGCCTCACTAATGTTGATTCAAGAATTACAACCCATAATCAGAAATTAATGAGATTTGGAGGCCTTGTTCTAGTTAAGTTAAAGAAAAGATTAAATAAATGGAGAAGGATAAAATTATTCTTCCAAAATAATTACTGCAACTAAGAATAATATTGCCGCATCAATATCTCCCTAGTTTCTACTCATAAAATCAGAGCAAACAAATATTCAAATATATATATATATATATATATATAAACACAGAGGGTAAATCATGAATCCAATTGCATAGGTGATCATTTGAAATATTAAGAATTTGACATGTAAAACCATATAAATAAGTATTGATGACAAATTTTAAATAAAATCCCCAATAAAATCATCATCATCTACTCTGTCATAGAAAGCAATATACAAACTCTAACAAGCACATCCAATCTAACCAATCTTCTTCCTATAGGAACTCTAAAAAAACACATATCCATATCCAACAATTAAAATGAAATTTAATGTTTCACTTTAAACCAAATTTCAAGTAATGACGCAATGAAGGCAGAGAAATCAAGCAAAAATCAAGGGGGAGAGAGAGAGAGAGAGAGAGAGAGAGCATACCTTATCCATGCCTTCTACAAGAAAATCTCCAATGATGGCGCAAAATTTTGGAACTGGCGCAAGATTTTAGAACAAAAATAGAGAGGAAAGATTTGGAAGAAAGAGAGAGAGCAAGCATACCTTATCTATGCACCGTGATTGTTCCACGACTAACCAATAATCTTCATGAACTCTATTTCTCTAATTGGATATAAAGATTTGAGCTTGTAGTATTTTTCAGCAAAGTAAAAGTTGTAACCACTTTTATTGGGTTTTAGGTAGCTGGGATCTCCAGCTCTTCTTCTTATTTATAATAACATAGTTTTTGAAATATTTTAAAATATCATGTAAAAAAATATGTAAATAATAAAATATTTATATAATTACTAATATTATATATTCATTAATATTTAAAGAAAAATAATAAAATGTATAAATAATTGAATAATAATAATAATAATACTTCCTCCGTCCCACAAAAATATGCATACTTCTAATTTTATAAAGATTAAGAAAAATTAATTATTTTTATTTATTAGAAATGTAAATATATATATATATATATTTCCTATTATATTCTTATTTATCATGAAATGCATTAAAAAGTAATATTAAATAGGGATATTATAAAGATTTAATATGCCAACTAACTTATTAAAATGGTAAGTGAGCTATAATTTAGAATAGATGAAAAATAAAAGTGAGTTTATCTATTTAGAATTGAGAGAATAATAATAATAATAATAATAATAATAATAATAATAATAATAATAATAATAATAATAATAATAATAATAAGAAAGGATAAAAAGAAAGAAAGAAGAAAAAAATTTGTTTAACAAGGGCAAGGTTTGATCTTGAATTAGAAGGGTGGAGTGATGAGTTATTTTACCTTTAGGCTAGGTGCTTGTGTCTGACATAATACCCTTTGAAATAATATTTAAGAACTTTAAATATTAAATGCTTATAAATATCAACCAATAAGATATCATGCATTTATGAGGGAGGGAGAGAAAATGTGAAAGGGAGGGAGAGAGGAAGGCAAAATGGAGATTACTCTAATCTACTGCCATTTGACATTCTTTTATTAACATTGCCACTACTTTCAAGACCACCATCATCGGCCTAACTTGGAGCCACTAAAATTGTCTCTAACAACTACCGAATGGCTACTTGTAATACTCATATATCCTATATATATAATACATACATATCACATATATAAAATATATAAACATAATACATTTATGTTACTATTCTAATCATTAGAAAATTTTCCTTAATATTATAAAGATATTTTAACCTTTTAAAATATAATTTAGTAAATAAAGTTACATACTCATAATAGTAAATAATTGTTAAAGAAAATTTTTCTTAATATTATGAAGATATTTTAACCTTTTAAAATATAATTTAGTAAATAAAGTTACACATTCATAATAGTAAATAATTGTTAAAAATATAAATTTAAGAGAAAATCTCTGAAAAAAATTCATCAGAATTTTATCAGTAATTCAAACATTTCTAAAATCAAATATACACAACCTGTATGAAAATTTGCTCTTCCAAATATATAAATATGTAATCTCCTTCATTTATCCAATTCTCCAATCTCATTTACACAATCCAAATTTTAAAAACCTCATGATCATTTATATATATATATATATATATACAAAATGTAGTTAAACATTTTCATGCATATTAAGCTCCAACACTTTTCCATAAAATATAAATTATACAAATATTATGAGATTAAACAAAAATACATATATATATATTCCATATAGTGGAACTGGTCTAGTGGCGAACCGCTAAACTTTCAGACTAACTGTCTCTAAGTTGTTATTTGCGCGATGAATAAATTGCACATACTTTGATAATAAAAATATATTTAAAACAATACATTATGCTTCATTTTCAACAAGGAATACTTTATGCGCTAAAACAATTTTTCTGAAATAAAACAATCACTTATCATACTCACATGTAATGGGCCCAAATAACCTAACATATTATTTAGGTTTCAGAGATATTGTTATGGTCTACACGACACCGGAGATCTAAGTATTGTATTTGTCCCCTGTTTACAACTTTGTATCTAGCCTCAAAGACAAATAATAATTATAAGTGGCACCAGTGTCTAGCTTGAATGCACATCATATCTTAAGTGACGCCCAACGTCTATCCTAGAGGCAAGTCATATCAATAGCATCAAATACAACTCTCTGGAATAAGATACTATGCAAGGCTAACACACACTTCATATATATTATTACGTTAGCATAACCAAATCCAACATTGCTTATTTTTCAACACTTTTTCATCATTTTTCTCAATTTTCACATATAACATATTTCTCTTGACCACATTCACTATGTGACACATCCCACATACATAAAACATATTATTTGCAAATTATACTTATTAGTATGACTAGCCATTCAACAATGGCCTAACATTTTACAATTCATGCTTTTCACACATCAACAAATCAAACAATTCACTTTACAAATAAAAATCAATATGTAAATAATATAACGCTTTCATCAATTACAAAGTGTTTTGCCCAACACCAATATAATAAAAACAATAATTATCAAAGTATGTACTAACATCTAAGGTGCCAAAATCCAAGCTTATTTCTTCATTCAACCTTCACTTTTCTAAAAGCCCTTCAATACTTGGATTTGAAAAACCCAATCTACATATCCCTTAACCATATTTTGAATTTAAATACTTCATTAGTATCACATTTCTATACATTTTAACCAATTAAATTTAATTTATCATATTCTTATAAAATTCTAAGTTTTTGCCCTAATGCACTTTAATTTTAGAAATCTCTTCTAATCAATTGCAAATTGAGTTTTAGGTTAAAATCATACTATAACACAATTTAAGCAATTAAATCGAATTTTCCTTCATTCTTTACAATTTTCCCAACAAAACCCTAAATTCCATTACTTATTCTCCCAAAATCCAATCAAACCTAATATTTTCTTCAATCTAACCTTAAAATAATTAATTCCACAACAAAATAACTTCATTACAGACCATTTAAACAATTATCTATATCTCCATCAAAAATTTATTTTTCACATAATCCAAAATTTAAGAGAAATTTTATTAAAATCAAAGAAAACTTACCTATAACTTGAAAATCCTTCAAAACCACTCTTAATCTTTGAAAATTTGATGATATTTGGAAAATTTGAAAGAGCCAAAAATCTCCCTTTGGATCACCATAAAAATCGGCCAAGAAACAAAGAGGAAGAAGAAGAAGATAAATATGTTTTTTTAACTTTTCTTTCTTCTCTCTAATTCCTAGCTATGTGTATATATATATATAATTTAATTAATTAATTAATATTTAATAAATATCTAAATTTCTATTATCTTTCACTATCCAAAATTATTTTTATTTTTATTTTTAATTTATTTTATTCATTATTATTTATTATTTTATCATTATTTTTTTAACTTTTTAACTTTTATCTTTTTGGCTTTTTACTATTTTACTCTTTACTAATAATATTTATATGTTAGGTATATTTAACATATATTTAAATATATATTTTATCTTTTTCACCTTCCAACACTTTAATTAACCTTTTAAATTATTTATTTAGTTATATTTTAATAAAAATATGGATGTTACACTGTTAATGGGCAAGAAGAAGTTGACGCCATCTGAGGATTTTTGATGAAGATTTCAGCTGATTTCGACTTCATTTTTCGGTGAGACAGATATCATTGAGTCTCTCTCCTCCCGAGCTTTAATTTGGTACCTCATTTATAATTTTTGTATTAACTTTTATTTTGGCCAAAATACGAGAGTCTTAGAAATTTCTGGTGACACTCCGGTGACACAATAATTTTAATTTTATTTAAAATTCATAGATTAGAACTAATTAATCATTTAAATTATTTTATTTGTTTTACTAATTTATTTAGATTAATCAATCACTAATTTATGGTTGGATTATAATTATTATTTATCAATACATAGAATTAATTAATTATGTTATATATATATATATATATGAAATTGGTTAACTAATTGGAATAAATAAATTAGGAATTGATTGATTGAGTTATGCTTATTACTACTGTTAAATTGTTATTAATATAGTGATTATTATTTATTGATAGATTGTGCTTAAAAATTCACAAAATTAAATAAATTAGTGAAACCAGCTATAATTATTATTCGAGAAATTTACTTATATTGACAAATTAGCAAAATGTGGAATGTGAATTATGTTAATAAAAAGAAAGCTATGGATAAAATTATTATTATTATTATTATTATTATAGTAAAATAAGTAAATTAAGTATATAATATTTGTTTCTATTCGAAGGATATTTAGGCAAGTTAATTTTTTAAAATTATCAAACTATGTTAAATATGGTTTTTATAAAAATTAAATAATTATTTTATAATGAAAATTAATCATTGATATGATTGTTTAATTAAATGACATTCTTATTCCTATTCTATATAATTGAAGGATAATTATAATTGTTTTTAAAATTATTCAAAATTAATTCAAAATACATTTTTAAAAATAAATAATAAACTTAAGCAATTATTTTACGTCGAAGATTGAATAAATACTTTTAAAAGATCAATTGAATATTAACTAAATGTGAACGAGTGAATTAAACTAATTTAATAATATATTTAACAAATATTAGACTTACAAGATTTATTAGGTGGTTATTGAAAAATATGATGGAGGCCTAAATGGGGGCAATTAAGTTGATATTGATTGTTAGGAAAAATTTAGAAGTGTTATTTTTTTTATTTTATTTCAAGGGGAATTATCCTAGTTATAGAAGGAGACTCTGCGGCAGAATCTTTAGAGTCATCTATTTGTCATATTCTAATAATTATTGTTTGTTGTTTGAAAATAATTTTTATGCATTTTTTCATTTTCAATCAAATACTTTGAGGAGAGTTGTTAGGTTTTTATTTTTTAGTGAGTTATATAAATTAATATAATATTTTGCCCTCATAATTTACATTTATAGCTATATTTGCATACATGTATTTATTGCTTGTGTGGTGTGTATATATATAATAATAATTATTATTAGCAATAAATTATAAAAACATAATGTATGTAGATGCTTGAGTTGAATGTGTTTGATGCATATTATTTGTGTTTTCCAAATAGAGTTAGAATGATATGAGACTACGCATAATTTGAGATACGAGTTATTATATACTGATATTAATAATGATGGTTTAAGACTGGTGTGACGACGAGGCTTTCTTATGCTTAACACAACTTATTAATTAGGTAGCCTTGCTTAGCTAAGGCCTTGACGGTGGACCCTATGAGTTAGATTTTAGGAGACCACATCAAACAAAGAGAATCATATAGAGGGATCGACTCCCCAGTTTGGAATAGTGTAGTCCTATTGATTTACTCATATCCTTGTATGATTACATGATTTTGTTACTAAATTGATATTTACTTAGCATTAGTTGCATGGAAATAATATGTTATATTAATTACTATATAGCTCATTAAGTCGAATGCTTATTCATGTTCACCATTTTCCCTCCAGGCTGCAGGTTGAGTATGAGAAAAAATATTTCATCAAGTTAGCTGACCTTTCTTT
The DNA here is from genome assembly GCA_947685225.1 of Garcia nutans. Taxonomy (NCBI): domain Eukaryota; kingdom Viridiplantae; phylum Streptophyta; class Magnoliopsida; order Malpighiales; family Euphorbiaceae; genus Garcia; species Garcia nutans. The sequence continues at coordinate 25,656,029 of CANTUV010000009.1, read as the reverse complement.
GCTTGACAAGAGTGTTATATATATGTGTGTGTATGATTATATTGTACTTATTGTATCTTAGAACTTCGTATGGTATTTCATTATTTATTCATCTTTCTATTTAATTGATATATTCATTAACTGATATTTGATGATGTTGATGTAATGTTGTATTAATCATGCATTATTAGTAGGCTTATGGATTAGGTTTGAGACAATTACTGCTGCCACAATCCAATTTTCTTGGGTAACGAGTTATCAGGCTAATTATGAATTCTGAAAGCCACATACATTTTAGTTCATCCCGAGCGATAATAAGTTGTCAGACTAACTATGAATTTTGAAAGTCACATACTTTTTAATTTCTCCCGAGCGACAATTAGCCTGTAATCTAAAACTTACGTGGCGAGTGAGATGAGTTTCAAAATTTTTCTACTGACGAAGGAGTTGAGTTTCATTGATCTTTTTTTTCTACAGGTGAGAGAGTCGGGTTTCAAAATTTTTTCTTAATTTTAAATTTTAATTTTAAGATTTTTAATTGTTAATAACAAATGTAATTTTTAATTTTTTTATTATTTTTAATTAAATTTTATAATATTTTTGACATGTCATTGGTGACATATCAATGATGTCACAATATTTATAAAACACGAGCCAATTAATATCTAGTTATATTAAATCAAATGTTAAATAGATAATTAATTAATTTAAATAATTTATTAATAAATAATAATTAATTTATATATTTTTTAAAAATTTATAAATTTAAACAATAAAAAATATGACTTTTAGTCTTTTTAATAAATTAATTATATATTAATAATTTATATAATATTAATATTAATATCAATAATCATTTTAATATAAATCTATAATTATAAATTCTTTTATTCACTTTTTTCTTCCTAGTAAAAAAATTTTATTTAAATTTCTATTTTTTTATATTTTATAAAATTTATAATTTTTCTATAACAAATATGTGCATAAATTTTATTTTTGATTAATAAAAATATTAAATTATAAAATAAAAATATTATATTTACTCATTTATATTATTTTGGAGAAATTATTATAAAAATTAAATAAATATTTTATTTTATATTTTTATAATAGAATTTATTATTATTGTATATAAAAATTATTTTATATTTATTTATTGTTAATAATATTTATTATATTTTATTATTTTTATGATTATGCGATGTGAGTAAATGACCAGTACATAATAATTTGAGTAAATACGGATGTAAATATAAATTTAAAAATTGTACAAATAAAAAATAGATTGTAGCAGATTTTTTTTTGTTTTTTGGGTGTATATATCCACTACACATAAATAAATGCAATAAATATGCATTTGACGATATATGGAAGATCTGACAGCAGGCAAAGAAGAGTTGGTGTGTGACAGTCAACTAAAGGCAGTTAAAATGTGTTGCGTGGTGGTAGGCAAAGACGTTAGATTGAACAATACGAAAGCTGGAAGGACCGTTGCAGGACATCTGTCTCTGCTTTTTGTTTTTCTTTATATTCTTCGTCGTACCACCAACTACACTCGCCACCGCCAACTACTCCATAGCAATCACAATAAATTGATCCAAATATAAACTTACTTCATCACAATCAAGATCAACTGATCCAACTATAAACATACTCACCCTGGTAAGTGGTAACCACTTCTGTATAAATCAAAACAATTTTCTACCTCTTGGGCTGCACTTTATTGCTTTGGAATATCAATTTAAATGGCTTATGAACAAGTAGTGAATCCTGAGGAGCAGGTATATGTTTTTATTTTCTTTTTCTTTTTCAAAATTTTAAATTTGATCGTATAAATGAAATTTCATGCTTAATTACTGAAATGGGTTCCCTTTTTTTAGGTTGTTCTTGGAGAAGAAATAAGCCATGTTAGGATTATCACATTGAACCGCCCTCGTCAATTGAATGTTATTGCATCAAAAGTGGTACGTTGGATAAATAATTGAAAGTTCTATATATAACTAGTTTATATCACAGTTCTGTTCTCTTCCTTTGGAATCAGGTTTCTCTGCTAGCTGATTTCTTTGAGAAATGGGAGAAAGATGAAACTGTTGAGCTTATATTAATCAAGGTTAGTTCTTCTGCTTTAAATTTCAGGCTTAATTTTTTACTTAATTAGGATTTTGTAGGTAATTATCCCTTTCATAATCATCAATTTAAGTTTGGACTTTTTGTAAGGCCAATGCTAATTGTTCCTAATTCTACTAATGGTGTAACACATCTTGACATTAGAAGTCACTATTGCGATACTTAATAATGAAACTCTCAACCCTCTCTGAACTTCAAAATCCTGTCTCCTATTAGGCAAATGTTTGTGTCTGAAAGTTCTAGACCAGAGCTCTAGAGCTTAATGGTGTAATTAAGTGCACGATTCAAGTATTTATTTACACTTTTGGTGGGAATGTACTATCACAATCTGATTTTACAATAATGTTCAATTCCCCGCCATGGTAATGTGAGTCTATGGGCCAAATTGCAAAGCATTTTAGTTAGTTTAGATTGTTTTCTAGCTATGATATTCTGATTTGTAAAGCATTTTACTTTTGTGGGTTTCTAAGTTTGGTTATTGCATTGTTGGATCCAAGTTTAACTAATAAGGTTTGATTGTGGCACTGTTGGATCCAAGTCTAAGAAAAAGGGATTTTATTTGTTCACATGGATATATGAAAAAGGGGCTAACCCAGTGCTCAAAGTGTTACCTGGCTAGTGTGGGGGTAGGGGAGGATAGGGGTAATAATGCTCAGCGGCCTTTCACTTGCATTTTGGCAAACATGTTGTTTCCATGCCTTGGACACCTGACCTCTGGACGAGTCAAATCCATTTATTCGGTGTCAAACATAAGTGAGTCTCAAGGGAGGGAATCCCTGCACTAATGCTAAATATGAATACCTCTGGTTGACCACCGACCATGGATGATCCTAAATTTTAGAGGCAACTTGCAGGCTGCTTCTATGTAGCTCTCTTGATTATGCTTCTTTCTATTCATATAGATAATTCCATTTGTAAAAAGTTCACACTGATCTTATATCCTGTTCAGGGCGCTGGAAGGGCATTTTCTGCTGGCGGGGATCTAAAAATGTTCTATGACGGCAGGACATCAAGTAAATAAACTGTCCAGAAATAAACTATATATTAATTCTTGTTACCATGCAACTTCAACTAGGATTCTTTCATCCACAACATGTATATGCTGCACACAGGGCCGTCTTAAATATTTAAGGGGCCCTGTTCTTAGAGAAAAACAGAATAAATTAGACCCTATTCCTAAAAAAAAAAAAAAATTGTAAAACCTACTATTAAAACCTACTAATAGTAGGCATAAAACCTACTATTAAAAAAAAAAGGAAAAAAAATTGGGGCCCTGTGCAAGCTGGGGGCCCTGTGCAGTAGCCCACTTTGCACAGGGCCTTCACCGGCCCTGGCTGCACACAAGGACATTATTCATTTTCTTTATGTATGAGCTAATCCATTCCTATTTGCATGGATTTATTATTTATATGCTTTTGGCAGAGGACTCCTGCCTTGAAGTGGTTTATCGAATGTACTGGCTTTGTTATCACATCCACACATATAAGAAAACCCAGGTACTAAAATTGTTCTGTTACCAGCTTTGTGCAATCATAAGTTTGCTCCTTTGTGATCAAAGTTACAGATCCAAGACAAATGACTTTTCTGAAAAAAAAAAGAAAAAAAAACAGATTTTATGGTTGGATGCAATCGACAAAACTTGAAAAGCAGGGAGTCTCATGCAACTGAGTGCAACCTTTTCTATTCTCATATTGTGGCCTGTCTGCCTTCTAAGTTATATTATTTTTCCATATTATTATCAAGGAGGTGCATATTTGTGATGGTCAATATGATTTGCAGGTTGCTCTTGTCCATGGAATTTCAATGGGAGGTGGTGCTTCTTTGATGGTCCCAATGAAGTTTTCAGTTGTTACTGAGAAAACTGTGGGTATTATGTCCTTGTTTCTTTGGGTATTTCTAGTAAAAAAAATAGTATAGTCTTTTTGGATTTTAAGGTTTGGGATTGCATTCAAAATTAGCATAACAATCTTTCCATGTCTGCTATGGAAGCACAGGTTTTTGCAACTCCAGAAGCTAGTATTGGATTTCATACTGATTGTGGTTTCTCATACATGCTTTCTCAGCTCCCTGGGCATTTAGGTGAGTCTGAAATTAGTGAAATAAGATTGACTTTCTCTTGAATGTGTTCGACACACAAACAAACTATTTTCTTATTTTTGAGGTAGCAACTTGAAGTGCTCCTAATTCACTTAAGAAAAGTTTTCAAAGTTTCTTAACCATAAATATGAACTAAAAGGGAAATACGTAGGAGAAATGTCCCTTTTATACTAACACTGCATTGATATGATGTGCAATTACATGCAGGGGAATTCTTAGCTTTAACTGGTGCGAGACTGAATGGTAAGGAGTTGGTTGCTGCTAGACTAGCTACCCACTTTGTACCTTCTGAGGTGAGTTAAAGTTTGTTTGATATTATTTTTCTCTCAATTACCATGTCTTGGGAATGAGGGTTCAGGCATTGCACTTTTTCATGCTTTCTCAATTTGTTTATCATGGTTACTTGCAAGAGTGCACCTTGATACTGGTTGGGGTTAGATGCCAAGAAGTGGTACGTACTAGAAGGCCACTGTATATACTGTAACTGGGGCAACTTTGCTGTCTGAGAGAGGATTTTTTACTGCTAATTCAGATTAACTTGTAGAAAAGAAAAGGGAGAGAGAGAGAGAGAGAGAGAGAGAGAGAGAGAGAAAGAGAGTTGAGGGGACAATCCAAGATGGGCAGGATTTAGGAGATAGGGGAAGATAGCTCCTTTTCTAGCCGAAGGCTGCCTAGGAGGACTTCAAATGGACAAAAAATGATGATGCAAATAACTTAGGAAAAAGAAAAGATAATGTGTTTCTAACAAGTTCATGTGCTAATGATATTTATATATGCTAGTTGAGATGTCATTACTACCACAGAATTTGGGTCCAAATATAGTTGACTCGGGGTCTATGGGTGATCATTGGTTTGGACCAGGCACCTCGAAATTCTGTTTTTAATGTGTCAGGCAGTAACAGTGTTCGCTTCTTTTCTGGCTTTGCCAATTTTGCAGCAATTAATTAACAAAAAAAGAGGTGGAAAGTAAAAAAGTTCCAGTTAAATATTTAGTATCCACTAAAAAGTGCCCCTATAAGCAAACTGACAGGCTTTCCCTAATAAATGGTGTCAGTAAAAATTGCATCTCGCAGGCTATAGGCGAATGATTATCTTATCTATCCCTTAAAAATTATTTCATATGGATGGCATCAGTTAATACAGCTGATGATGTCACTGACCTTAACTGTTTGAATATCCCAAATCTTGAACATGTTGAGACTGAAGAAATAAGTGGTGCTGGACTTGGATTTTGTTCATTAAATCATTGATATCTATCTGTGAGAGTGATGATATTCTTAATTTTGTTCAAGTAAATGTTTTACAAAGATGCATATGATGATGTTCTGTGTATATCAGAAAATGCCTGAGCTAGAGAATTGTCTGGTAAGCTTGAATTCTGGTGATGAGAGAGCTGTCAAATCTGCTATTGAAGAATTCTCTGTGGATGTTCAACTTGATGAAGAGAGTGCTTTAAACAGGTAATAGTATGAACAAGTCAAGTGTTTGATGCTATTTCTGCATGGATTTTTAACATCAATTCAAATACTTAAGATATTATGAAAATCTGATGGTTCTTTTTTACCATTTTAGGCTATCAATTATTAACAAGTGTTTCTCGAAGAATACTGTGTTAGATATCATTGAATCATTTGTAAGTGCTAGTTCTTCCCTTTCAAGAAGTTGTTTACATCATGCACAAATTCTTAATCCTAGCCCATGTGATTGAATGTGTATTGTGCCATGCAGGAAAGTGAAGCAAGTAAAGAAGGAAATGAATGGATAGGAGCAGTTCTGAAAGGGCTGAAAAGATCTTCCCCTACAGGATTGACAATCACACTGAGATCAGTAATGTTTTTATATATGATTTATAAGAAAATATTATTCTTGATGTCCATCTAAGATAACTTATTAGAAATAATAGACATTAATCCAGCTCTTATATCTCATAGAAGGCATGCGAGTTTTTGACATCTCATTTCACTCCAAGCGGTGGCCTCTCTATATCTAATTTTAGGCATTTGATAACACATTCTGTTTTTGAAATGATCGTAGTAAATTCTGGAACAAATTTTTGATACAGGGAATGCCTTTTCTTAACAATTTGAAATTGATAAATATTGTATCACATTTTAATTTGGCTGGGGTAAGTTAAGATTAGATGTGTTTCAACTTGCAGACTATGCTCTCAAAGATTTGAGGGTTTGCATATTCCATTGTCTGAACTAAAATTCTCCAAAGCTTTCTGTTTGAAACATTGAGTAAATTTTTTGCATTTCTTGGTTTCTATGGCTCTGGATTTTGTTTTTGAAAATTGCTTTTGCCCATAGAAGCCAACAACACGACAATCTCTATGGGTGGTTTATGATATGATGTACGAGGGGTTTCCTTTTCTATGTTCAGGCTTTCAAAAATCTTATTTGCGTAAAAGTGCCTAAAACTTAATCATCAGATTGTTTTAATCTTCTATTCAGATGTGAAACTCCACTCCACCTCCTGATTTTAAATGAGGGAGTGAACATTCACTTGAAATTAGAATTGGTATTAGTATGTTTTCTTGTCCTAGTGCTGATTCTTGGATTTCATGGATAAGCTGGCTTTATTTGATCTTGACTGTCAGATTCGTGAAGGAAGGAAGCAAACCCTACCTGAATGCCTGAAGAAAGAATTCAGACTAACAATGAACATACTCCGGAACACAATATCTGCAGATGTCTATGAGGTACTACTAAGTTGAGATATATCGGATTACCATTTAAAGCTTGTTATAATGAATTATTGATTCATAAAAAGAAAAATTGCTTCATTGCATCTGAAAATATCTATTCTTCTTTCTGTTGTAAAGGGTATTAGGGCTCTCACCATTGATAAGGATAATGCTCCTAAGGTACTCTCTCTCTCTCTCTCTCACTCTCTCTCTCTCTCTCTTCATATGTAGGTTTTCTTTTCTTCTTCTTCTTTTGGAGAGGTGCTCATGTATATTGCAAATTTTGTTAGCGCCATTAATTAGGAAGGTCAAGTTAATTTTACTTGGACATTTTTTTTACCTCATATATTGGTCATACAACCTACTTGGTGAAATGAAAGATAACAGACTGCTCTACCCATTGGGTTACCCTGGGGTGGTCACTGGGGAGGCCAAGTGACCGCGAGTGCAGATAAACCTAGGGTCTGCTATAAATAGAATGCCTCTTTGTGCTCTATCTTACCTGGGACTCCCTACTAGTAAATGAAGCCATACTAAGATGACCATTCAAGGATTCTATGCAGAATTCGTAAGTGTGATTATCATACATCACCCCTTCACCACCTCTCTTGGGGGTAACCTAGTTTTTCTTTTTTGAGCATTGAGGGGCAATTAGGCTACAACCATTTGTGCGGGAGTAACTTGTTATTTATTAATTGTGTGATATCTTCTAATTTATCAAGTAATTATTTAGTGGAAGCCGTCAGCTTGTGCCGATGTGGATGATCAAAAACTGGACTTAGTATTTCAGCCATTCAACGAGGATTTGGAGCTCCAGATTCCAGAAACAGAGGACTGCAGGTCAGAGTTTTATGAGAGTTTTAGTTCAGTTTTTAATGAATAATCAATGATATCAGTCTGGATTCACTTTGCAACTTTTATTTTACTGACTAATCAATGATATCAGTGAAGCTCAATATTTTTCTTAATCTTAGCTTAAATTACAGGTGGAGTGGCAAATACGAGAACTCAGCATATGCAAGGTTAAAGCTGTCGGAAAAATGAATTAGCTAAAATAATTTCTACTACGTGCACATGGATGTACAGTAGGCATGTCGAGCAATCTATTTTTGTATGTTCTACTTTATGACTGTTCTTATAATAATAATATTACTTGAACCTGGCAAATTACTATGTTAGACAATTAATTCTTAAGTGCCTAAACATACATATAAATTAGGCAAATGCGGAATAAGTCTGTGTACCTCCAGCCATTGATGATTTGCAATTGTTGCTTGTATATTGATACGTTTAAGTCCTTCCAGCTACTATTTAGATGGTGTATTTATTGCAAATTGATGCTAAACTTACGGATCCAAAATAATTTCTGCGTATATGTTTTTGTTAGGAAATTCTTCCCATCAAAGATTAAAATTACAATAAAAACTTATTTATATATATGTATATATGCAGGTGAAAATTTGAAAAGGGTATGGGTAAATGTATAGACTTTTTTTTTTTTTTTAATTTCTGCTTAAAGTGGTTGTATGGGTGGTTATCACCTGTTATATCCACATAATGGGTGGTTATATAGGTGGTTACCACCCATTATCCATATTTTCTCATTTGATCCATGTATTTTATCTATAGCAGCAATCGGGTCTATCTACTCAAGGAAAGAGATAAAATACATGAAATAGGTCACCTAAGAACATGTATTATTTGTCTTCTATGTATTATAATGTACTTAATCCATTTGATTCTAGTCCATTGTGTCTTAATAAATAAACTTTATATTTATTCTGGGTCCAAAAGTAGTAGTTTCTCTCGAAAACGAATGCGTACGTCAGGATGAAGAAACAACATTAATTAATAAGGGTTTCATTACAAACAGTGATATTTGTGCTACATGACCTTTAAATTTCACTGGTGGCATGCTTTTTGTTGAAGGATAAACAAATCATTAATTCAGTATTGGGGTGTTCAATAACCATTTTGTTTTTTTAACACGTTCCCTTAATGGCTAAATATTTTATGTCGATATGTTTTTTTCGACTATCATTTTTATTGTTTTTAGCCATAAATTATGCAGTTGAATTATCACTATATATTCTTAGTGGCTTAATAAGAGAATCCACAATTTTAAGCTCAGATAAAAATAGCAGCAAATGTTTGCTTTGTGCTTCTCCAAGATATAGCTCGGTCAAGAAGTGTAAAAGTATATTCGGACATTGACCTTCATGAATCAATGCATCCAGTAAAGTCTGAATCGAAATAACCTACTACTTTTAAATTGTCAGCTCACCTGTATATGTAAGGTATCTCATCACCACCTTTGCAGCTATTTAGTGGTCTAAATCTTACTCTTGTATATTTCTAGCATTCCAATAGCAAATGCAATATCAGATATGTTGTGAACTATCTCTATGCTCGATCATATCTTTCGTATCAAAATTACTAAAAAGAAATTGTTTCACCTCATGTAACAATCCCTTATCATTGGTTGCAAGTAAAATGCTATCCACCTATAGTATAAGGAAATAATTTTTAGTCCCACTAACCTAATATATATATTGATCCATAATATTTTCCACAAAAACAAATAAAGAGATGACATCATGGAATTTCAAGGACCTTTGATGGGAGGCTTGTTTCAATCCATACATGGATTTCTTAAGGTCGCATACCAAATGCTTACCATCATTGGAGGAGAATCCTTCTAGTTGTTTCATATAAACTTTCTCCTATAAATTCCCATTGAAAAATGCTATTTTCACATCCATTTGATGCAATTCCATATCAAAATGGGCAACCAATGTCATAATAGCACGAAAGGAATCTTTCTTAGATACAAGAGAAAATGTCTATGTAATATATTTCTTCCCACTGAGTGAACTCCTTGGCAACACATCTTGCTTTATATTTTTCAATGTTGCCTGATGAGTCCCTTTTGGTTTTAAAGGCCCATTTATACCCAATGACTTTTACACTATTTGGCAATTGAACAAGATCCCAGAATCCATTAGATGCCATAAAATTCATCTCATTTTTCATAGCATTGTACCATAATTCAAATTCTTTGCAACTCATGGCTTGTGAAAACATTTCACAATCATTTTCAACTCAAACATTATAGTCAACTTTTTGTAGATACATAATATAATCACCAGATACAATTGGGTTCTTCATTCTAGTTGATCATGTTAATGTTGTATCAATATCTCCTAAAGAGCAGGTTGAATAACTTGTTCTTCAACAGTCCTTGATGATTGTTGGACTACTTGATCTACTAGATTGTCATCAACAATTTATGGAGCTTCAGTGATTGGTTGTTCAACACTCTTTTGGACTTGAGGAGTGTTATGTATAACAATCAATCTATCACTTGAAATGAAAGGTTGAGTATAGGAATGATCCTTCTCAGAAATTAAATTTTGAGATTGATCACTTCAACTGACCAAGTCATCCTCAAGGAATTATGCATTCCACAATTCTAGTGTTATGAGATGGAAAATAAAATTTATATCCTTTTGACTTCTCAATATATACAATGGAATACCCACTTATAGTCCTTGAATATCTATTTTCATTTCTTGTGGATTGTAAACTTTTACTTCAGATGGACATCCCTTTAAGCTTATATGTTTCAAACCCAACCCTTCCATAATTCAAATGAAATTTTTGGAACAGTCTTGGTTTGAACTCGGTTTAATACATACATTGTCATTTTAAGAGCTTCAATCCACAAGGATTTTGGAAGTTTGGAGTTGCTAAACATACTCTGCACCATGTCTAACAAAGTTTGATTTTTCTTTTCTGCCATACCATTTTGGTCTGGAGATCTAAACTTAATGTATTGTGTAATAATTCCATGCTCTTCAAGAAAATTTGCAAACGGACTAGGAGCTTATCCATCCTTGGTGTATCTACCATTATATTCTCTACCTCTATCTGATCTTACAATCATAATTTATTTACTGAATTGTCTCTCTACTTCTGTTTTATATACATTAAAGGCATCTAACGCTTCACTTTTGTTATGAAGTAAGTAGAGATACATGTATCATGAATAATTATCTATGAAAGACATGACGTATTTTTTTTTTACCATGTGAGTCCATTTCAGGATAACAAATATATGTATGTATGATTTTTAATATGCCTGAACTCCTCTTGGCACCTTTCCTTATCTTATTAGTCTATTTTCCCTTTATGCAATCCATACAAGTATTACAGTAAATAAAATCACTAAGCACTTCATCATTTACCAAACTTTTAATTATCTCAATGGATATATTTCCAAGTCTTTGGTGCCATAACATGGAAGAATTTTCATTCATAACACATCACTTAATACTGGCATTGCTTTGGACATACATTGTACTATAAATGGCATTGTCTTGCAAATTAATTTTGAAAAGACCATAAGATATTGTACCATTTCCAGCAAGATTAGATTTGTAAAATAAATTAAAAGATGTATTTGAAAAGTTAGAGGAATAATCCAATGTCATAAGTCTTGAAATTGAAATTAAGTTCCTAGAAAAACTTAATTTGAAAATAAAATGTTCTTTCCAAATTTAAAATAAAACTAAAATTTAAAACTAATTTTCATGTCCCAACTGCTTTAACATGTGAACACATCTTGTTTTCTGAATAGATGCATTGTTCACTTCTCATCGGGTTCCTCTAGCTTAGCAAACCCTGCAAGGTATTTAAAATATGGATTGTAGAACCAGAGTCAGTACACCGAGTGTTACGACAAACATCGGCCGTATTAGATTCATGACATATAGGTGAGATTGAATTACCTTTCTTTGCAAGCCAAGCCTTAAAACTTGATGCAATATGTCTTTATATGCCCTTTCTTTTTATAAAAGAAATAATTGGATTCCTTTTTAATCTCAGTATAAACAAGTATTTTACCCTTTTCCTTAACTTGTGAGCTTCATACCGGTGAGCTTCATTTATGATAACTTCGTCTCAAGGGTGCTAGCAAGGGCCTTATCTGAAAACTCAAATTGTTCATCAATGGCCTTCAACAAATCCTTGATATTGTCAAATTGTCCAATTGAACCACGAATAGTAGCAGAAAGTTTTGTCCTTATGAACATCATATTGAGGCGATCAAATCAGTCCTAATGTTCATATAGAGCAATTTCAAACTTAGTGCTAGCATCAATAGGCGTAGGTGGTTCATTTTTGCAGCTAGCATAATTAATGTCCATCTACTCTAGTTGAAGAGGAATTATCTCCTTCCATATTTTGTAGTTACCACCATTCAATTCAAGATCATATTTGATATCAGAAAAATTTGCAGGTTGTATAATTGCATAAATGGCTTAATACATTCATAGATTAATATACTTAGGAATTTTTATCACTTTGCCCCATGTATTCTTCGAGTAACTATATAGCTTCCTTTACTCAATTTTTTGCTTATTCAACTTTCCCTTATGTGTTGATGTGGCACATTGCGTGAATGCACACTCTTACTCTTTCGTGAAGTGTTAATTTTTCATTTCCCATCTTCAGATTGCAAAATCCATAATTTTTTCACACCCACTCCTTGTTCTTTTTTCAAATTCTCGCAAATCAAATTTCTAACTTCCAAAATTTGCTCCATCGAATTCTTGCAATGATTGCTATTGAAATAAAATAATATTATGAAGCTATCAGTGATAGAGTGAAAATTTGATCAATATTTTATGTAATTTTAACCGTGATTTTAATTATTTTCCAATTGAATTTGATGGATTTTGTTTGTTTGAGTTAGAATTATAGTGTTTAAGCTTTGAAAGGCAAGATTCAGAGATTTTAATGATTAGTGTTGTAAAATCAAATAAAAGAAAGCAAAAATGAAGGAAGAATCAAGTGCCACGCCTATGGCCCCTCAAGGCTATGACCGTGGGATCCATTTTTCTTCTGCCAGAGTTGAGAATAGAAAGAAAAGTCAGAGTTTACAACATTCATTTAAATGTCATGATCGTGCCAATCAAAAGGCCATGACCGTGGCTCACAAAGCCTCTATTTACAACTGGAAAATGGCTCGAAACAGTCCAATTAAACCCAGGCCATGACTGTGGCATCCATATGCCACGACTGTGGGGTAGAAATCGATGACTTTTAGCCAAAAAAATTAAAATTTGAAGATCTAAACAGCTGTAACTTGCATTTGATAGCTTGCTATCATTAAGAAGCATCCAAGCACTCTATATAAACACCATTTCTCCAAGGATTGAAGCATGTTATCTGATATTAGGTTAGGTTGTGAATTTTTAGGAAAATCTTAGATTGAAGTTAGTGAGAGTTTTGTAAACAAGAGAGGGGTTTTAGATACAAGTAAGAGTGCAATAAGATTAATTCTTTGTTCTTAAAACTTATATCAATTAAGTTCTAGTCTCTATTTTTGAGAAAAGAGTGAATTAGAATTTCAAGGAAGAGATTCAAAGAGCCCTTAAGGAGTTCTTCTCCAAATAAAAACTAGAGTTTGCTCTTTCTTGTTCTTTATGATTTCAATCTATAATTATTGTGTTTTTACTTTAAATATGAGTCACTAAACTATTTTTAGGGTTAGTCCCTTGTATTGAGCTTATTATGGAATACTTATTGCTTATTTGATTTAACTAAATTTACTTTTGATTATTTTGTTATCTTTAATCTTAAAGCTTTGATTATCTAGCCAATAATTAATTGAATTGAAATATTGTGTGATGGAGCGAGCGTGGAAGCACAATATTTGTCCAAGGAGATAACAATCTTAAGAAGTTTTTTTTTTCACTTAGAGATAAGGTTAAACACTTGAGAGGTTGATTTAAGATTCTCACAAAACTTAATGAATTGATTTAATTACTTGTGATCACGAGAGTAGACGTAAAGATTAAATTAATATTAACTCTAGTACTTGACAGAGACTTGAGCTTAATTAAGGCGAATTCAACCATTAATCAAAAGGGAAAATGAATTAATATCAATAATTTAGAAAATTCATAATAAACTCCTAAAGGTGACTTGACCCTAAGTTTCATATCATTAGATTTAATTTCAACCAATTCATTTTTAAAGTTCAATTCAATCATAAATCGAATTTCGTCATTTAAATAATAATCAGTTTAATTGTTTAGTCCTTAAAACAATCTTTCTCGTGGGAATAATACTCTACTCATTACTTTATTACTTGATACGACTTGTGCACTTGCAGATAGCTAGGCTTGAGTCCTAATAAGTTTTGGCGCCGTTGCCGGGGAGGCGACCATTTTGATATTAATAATATTAAACTGATATTGCTTTGGATTTTTATTTTCTGTTTTAAATTTCTTTACTTTTAATTGAAGAAATTTTGGTTTATATGCGAAAAAAACCAAATACATAATTTGAGCCATATAATCCAAAAATTGAACAATTTTTCAGAAAAAAGAAGAAAGAGAGGAAAGAAAAACAAACAATGGAAGGAACTTCAATAGCAACTCTTAAAATTAAAAATTCAACCAATGCATCCGACAAAGAATTAATCATGGGAGATCCTCAAAATATGACTCTTAAGCAATATGCTATGCTCTCTGTTCAACCAAGATCTGGCATAGCTAAACCGCCTGTGCAAGCCAATAATTTTGATCTAAAGCCAACACTTATTAATTTGATTCAACAATAAGTTTTTCATGGCTTACCGCATGAAGATGCTTATGCTCATATTTCAAAATTTTTAAAAATTTGTGATACTTTTAAAATTAATTATGTATTTGATGATGTTATTCATTTGCGACTTTTTTCAGTTTCCTTAAAAGATCAAGCAAAGGATTGGCTTATTTCAAAACCACCAGGCACATTCACAACATGGGATCAGTTGGCTGCAACTTTTCTTACCAAATATTTTCCACCAGCAAAAATGGATAAATTAAGAAATGATATCACAAGCTCTATTCAGCTTGATGAAGAAAGTTTGTACGAAGCTTGGGAACATTTTAAAAATTTGCAAAGGAAGTGTCTGCACCATGGAGTATATGAATGGCTTTTGATTCAAACTTTTTATAACAATCTTCATCCAAATATTAAATGAACAATTGATGCAGCAGCAGGAGGTGCTATTATGAATAAAGCTCATTCAAAAGCCAATGATTTTATTGAAGAAATGGCAGCAAATAATTATCATTGGACTTCAAATGAGGTATGCATAAAAGAGTTGCAGGATTACATGAAATAGATATTTTTTCATTACTTGCAGCTAAAGTGGATACAATTGCCAAAAAATTGGAGCATGTCAATTTGTCATCATCTTTAGCATACGAAGGATGTGGAGGAAACCATGAGACGACAGATTGTAGAATTATGAAGCAAGTCCAATTTTTAGGGAATCAAAATAGGGGTCAAAACTTTCAAGAAAATAATTATAATCCAACATGGAGAAATCATCTAAATTTATCATGGGGATACCAAAACAACCAAAAAGCTCCATACCAACCTCCACACATGAAACACCAAAATCAAGGATCCACTTCTTCAGAAAAACCAAGTTATGAATCAGCTCTAGAAAAATTCATAGGAGCAATATCAAAGAGATTTGATAAAATTGAAAAGCAATATGATAAACTTGAATAGAAAATTGAACATCTTTCAACACAAAATAGAAATATAGAATCTCAAGTAGGTCAAATTGTAGGTTCATTTATACTCGCAATCAAGGAACCCTTCCTAGCCAAATGGAGATTAATCCACGGGAACATTGCAAAGTTGTTACCTTAAGAAGTGGTTTACAACTTAAAGACCCTTAACCACACAAAACTCCAAACTTAGATAAGGATAAGGAGAAAGAAAAAGAAGAAGAAATTAGAGAACCTTATGTGCCTCCAAATCCTTTTCCTCAAAAATTAAAGAAGCAAAAATTAGATAAGCAATATGAAAAAATTTTAAAAGTTTTAAACAACTTCACATTAATATTTCTTTTGCAGAAGCTCTTGCACAGATGCCGACATATGTGAAGTTTCTTAAAGAATTGCTTTTTAATAAAAGAAATTGGAGGACAATGCAAAAATTACATTAACAGAAGAGTGTAGTGCAATGATTCAAAATAAGCTTTCATCAAAGTTAAAAGATACAGAGAGTTTTTCTATACCTTGCACCATTGGTGAAGTTGATTTTCATAAAGCACTATGTGATTTAGGAGCTAGTGTTAGTCTAATGCCTAGTTCTATTTACAGGAGACTTGGCTTCACACAACTACAACCAATAAGACTGTCTCTTTAATTAGTTGATCGTCTAATAAAATATCCCGTTGGCATAGTTGAAGATGTTCTTGTAAAAGTGGATAAGCTTTACATTCAGTAGATTTTATGATTTTGGAAATGGATGAGGACATCGAGATTTCACTCATTTTTAGGAAGGCCATTTTTGGCTACAGCCGGAGCCATGATTGATGTTTGAGGAGGAAAGCTTACTTTTTAAGTAGGAGAGGAGAGAGTGGAATTTAACCTGACAAAAGCAGCCAAGCATCTAGTGTTTCTTGATGATTGTTTTCTAATTGATGTTATAGATGATTATGTGCATCAAACATGTGAAAAAACAAATGATGATTCTTTGAAAACATGTCTTGTACATAGTTCTACCATAGAAGATGAAAACAAGGAAGTAGTTGCTCATGCTTTGACATTTCAATAAACTCAACTCATGTACTTTCAAAAATTTGAACCTCTTGGAGAAGATAAAACCTTGCCACCTCCTTCTATTGAAAAGGCACCAGATCTGGAACTAAAACCTCTTCCAAATCATCTCAGGTATGCGTATCTTGAATCTAATAATATTTTTCCTATTATTTTCAATGCTAATTTGTCCAAATTGAATTAAGTCAAACTTTGGATTTAATTAGAAAATATAATAAAACAATATGTTGGACTATATCTGATATTAAAGGAATTAGCCCTTCGATTTGTTTTCATAAATTATTATTGAAAGAAAATTCTAAACATGTGATTGATCAACAAAGAAGATTAAATCCAAATATGAAAGAGGGAGTAAAGGCATAAGTGACTAAGCTTTTAGATGCATGAGTTATTTATCCTATCTCTGATAGTTCTTGGGTAAGTCCTGTACATATAGTTCCAAAGAAAAGAGGAATGACTGTTATTAAAATGAAAATAATGAATTAATTTCTTCAAGAACAGTCATTGGATGGCGTGTTTGTATAGACTATAGGAAATTAAATAAAGCTACTCGCAAGGATCACTTTCCTTTACAATTTATTGATCAAATGCTTGAGAGACTTGCAGGTAATGCTTATTTTTATTTATTAGATAGATATTCAGGATATTTTCAAATTCCTATAGCTCCAAAAGATCAAGAGAAGACAACATTCACATGTCCATATGACACTTTCGCTTATCGAAGAATGCCTTTTAGACTATGCAATGTGCCAACAACCTTTCAATGATGCATGATGGCCATATTTTCAGATATTATAGAATTTATTATTGAAATATTCATGGACAATTTTACTGTTTATGGTACCACTTTTGATTTTTGTTTACAACATTTGGAGCAGGTACTTAAACATTGTGAAGAGATAAATCTAGTTCTCAACTGGGAGAAATATCATTTCATGGTGGAAGAAGGTATTATTCTTGGACACAAAGTCTCCAAAAGAGGAATTGAAGTGGACAGAGTGTAATATCCCAAGATATGCCTTAAAAGTTTTGGAGTTATTGTTGTATTTGGACTTAATGTATATGTATATTTGGGAAATATAACTACAATATAAAAGACATATACATATACATTACATATACATGAGAGAAATTGGGAGTAGGAAAAGTGAGATATATATATATATGTGATTAATAATAATGATAATAAGGACAAAAAGAAAAAGAAGAAGAAAGTCAAAAGAAATGGTGTGTGGTGGAGATTTAATTGTATTAATATTATTATTATTAATATTATTATTATTATTATTATTATTATATATATATATATGATAAGAATGAAAGAATGAACGAGATCTTTCTTTCTTCTTCTTCTCCTTCGTCTTCTTTTTCTTAGTGAACGAGAGAGAGAGAGAGAGAGAGAAGCTAGAGAGAGAAAGATGATTTTGCTTCTAATTACACCAAAGATTGAGGATATCAAGAGTTTTGCAAGTGGAGTTGAAGATTTGGCAAGCTATTCATGTAAGTACTCATCTCATGAGTTGAATTTATTGATTATACTTATATATATAAGTTTTTATCTTTTTAGTTGGATTTCTTTTGGATTTGGGTTATGTTTGGTTTGGTTAGTGTGTAAGTGGATGATAACAAGAGATTGAAGTATATAAATGTGTGAAATTAACATCTAAGTGATGATTAGTTGAGATAATTGTAAGGAAAATGATGAAATGTTGATTTGGGGTTTGGTTTGGGTGAATTTCTAGTGTTTGGTCTTTAAATTATTGTAGGACACGGCCAAGTTATGAGAGACACGGCCAAGTTAGGGCAAATTTGGCCGTGTTGGATGAGTTTTGGAGAGACACGGCCACTGGCTTGGCCGTGTCCCTTGCCTGTGTTTGTTACTGTCTGATTTATGTTGAGAGACACGGCCGTGTCCCTTGCCCGTGTCTGGTACTGGATTGTTGTGTTGAGAGACACGGCCACTGGCTTGGCCGTGTCCATTGCCCGTGTTTGCTACTGCTTGAATTGGTGTTGAGTGACACGGCCACAAGCTTGGCCGTGTCCCTTGGGCGTGTTGGCTACTGGATGTTTATATTGGGAGACACGGCCACAAGCTTGGCCGTGTCCCTTGAGGGTGTTTGCAAATGTGTTTGTTATTTGGTCTTCAAACATTGTTGGATCTTCAAATGTCTTTTGTACCTAAACACACTTACAACAATAATGATCCAACCAAATGTATATGGAGGATTCTAAGTTCTTGAATAAGGTAAATTGTTATGTATGAATATATCAATGATAATATAGGAAATGTGGAAGATATAATGATCAATGAAAAAGTATGTGCAATGTCATTGATTATGTATACTTGAGTGATGAATTGAATTGATCAATATGATTTGATGATAACGTTGATATTATATGAACCATGTTAGGTTTTATGCATTGTCAATCTCATAAATTGTATTGTACTATATGTAGATTGAGGATGCATATGAATAATGGCATGTTGTGTATAATGTGGAATATCATGATATCATTGATGATGAATTACTTTAATGTTATGATTGAAGCATGCCTATATGGTATGGTTGATTCATGATATGTTTGTTTAGTAATGTAATTGATGTTGCATATATCAATGATGAAACTTGAAATGTGATATAAAGCCATTGTTCTTGGCAATGATGACTCAAATGTGATATAAAGCCATTGTGATTGGCTATGGTGATGCAATTGAAAGAAATAAGGCATGTTTGCCTAAATGATGATGAGAATTGAGAATAGAAATGATAATGAAATAATAAATGAATTGTGTGACTAATGTGTTATTCCATTTTCAGAGTTCTGGATTTGGTGGCATGCCTAGAAAATGTGAAAATGTAACAGTCTTGCCGGGTTGAGGATCTCTTCAATTTGAGTGAATTGAGGTCCAAGAGACTGGGTCTGTTACGCTATGTGAATTATTGATACGAAATACATGAAAGGTAACAGTCTTGCCGGGTTGAGGATCTCTTTGCATTGAGATGAATTGAGATCCAAGAGACTGGGTCTGTTACTTGATAAAATGTGAAATGTGAATTGTAGTAACAGTCTAGCCGGGTTGAGGATCTCCTCGAGTTTAGCCGAGTTGATGATCCAAGAGACTGGGTCTGTTACGCTATCCATGGATAGAGATATGAGATATATTGCCTACGGGCTTGATCATTGTGATTATGGACCAATGTAGAAACTCTGAACTTTGAATAACATATTAGTGTCTTTTGGGCCCGAGTCTGTCTTTGTTGTCAATGTGATATTTAAATGTTGAAATAAATGAGTAATGAGATCTATGGCTGCCTTTATTGGTAGTGTGATTCATGATTGATGAATTGTGAATAAATGATGTTGTGAAGTATGATTTTGTAATATGTGTATTGGTATATTGAGGAGCTTTGTTGAGATATGAGTTTATGAAAATGTTGTATGATGTGTAACATGTATATGAATGTGGAATTTGTGAGGTTTGTTTTCATAAAGGTTTGAATAAGTCATTGAATGATGATTTGTTAAAATGATGTATATGTATATGTATATGAGATAGAAATGGTAAGTATCGTATTATGAATGTTCTATGTAAATATGTATATAATTAATGAGATTAGTGGGGAACATATGAAGAATGCATTGAGAAAGGAAAACGTGGTAAAAGAACAATAAAACATGATGCTAAAAATATGAGGTATGATTCTTTTGTAAAGTATATTTTAATATTTATTTGTACTACTAAGCTCTCGGGCTTAGCGCGGATTTATAATCGCGCAGGTGGTTATGCGGTTGATCTGGAAGTCCAGCTGTTATGCCACGAGATGGGTAAGAGTGTCTCGAGACCAACTAGAAGGTGATGCATACATTTTGTGATTTTAATTATGTTGTATAATTATAAGAATAATGTTTTTCATAAATGTTTCTTTAAATTAATGCAATACTTCTTGAACTCAGATAAAGGTTTTTAAATTGAAACTATAAGTGACATTCTTATACTTTTATATACGTATTGTATATATACTAGGTATATGTATAGTACTTATATAGAGTATGGGGTGTTACACAGAGCAAAGATCGAAATTATTGAACGACTACCACCACCAACCAATGTTAAGAAAATTCGTAGTTTCTTAGGACATGCAAGCATTTTATAAAAGATTTTTCAAAAATTGCTAAACCCTTATGTGAATTACTAAATAAGGATGTCATTTTTAATTTTTCTAATAAATGGTTAATTGCTTTAATAGGTTAAAAGCAGCATTTACGACAACTCCTATTATTTCACCACTGGATTGGTCGTTACCTTTTAAGGTCATGTGTGATGCTAATCAGGGTCGTCTTGGACATTTTAGGGGCCCCGAGCAGAAATTAAGATATGGGCCCCTAAAAAACAGTGTCGGAGCGAAAATTTTGGATTTGAGATGTAATATCCTCATGTATGCCCTAGAAGTTTTGTATGTTGTTGTTGTTGTTGTTGTTGTTGTTGGTTTAAATTGGGAAAAGAAAAGTATATGTATATGTGTTTTGGGAAGAAATAGGGTTTAGAGACAAGTTTATATGTTGTGTATATGGTGATATATATAACATATAAAATGGTCAAAGAGAGAGAGTCAATGCAAGAGGAGATTTTTATATGGCATGTGAAATTACTTAATTGGGTTTATAAGAGACAAAAGCTAAGTTAAGTGATGAGGGGTATATGAGTAATTGCTTGAAATGAAATGCATGGTGGAGATTAAAAGAAGAAAAGGTGTTTGACTTGTGCATTTTCTTCTTTCTTTCTTGAAGTGGCCGGCTCTCCAAATAGCAAAGAGAAAGGGAGGTGTTCTTGAGGCAAGAAGTAAATTGAAGAGGCAATCAAAGAGTTTGGTTAGAGATTTGTGAAATTTCTTCATCTAAGGTAAGAAATCTCTTGTTTTCCTTTGTTAATTTTGAAGTTATGTTTAAAGTGAAGCGTGATTTGTTGATGTAATGATTTGGTGTATTTGATATGTGTTTGCAAGTGTTAGAATTGATTTAAAGTTAAAAAATTGGAATTGGTGTTGGTTTGGTTGTGATTATGGAAAAATAAGTGAAGATTGATAGTGGAAAATCAAGAGTAAAGTTTGAGTTAGGGTTTTGAGATGGTTTGTGTTCAAATGTGTTGTTTAAGTGGTTATTGTGATGAATATGTGTTATGACATGAGTTATATCCATTTGAGTGAGTTTGTGTTGGGAATTATATGTTAAAATGCATTTGGAAGAGGGTTGGTTACATTTAGGGTTTTGGTGATGAGTGACACGGCCAAAGGAAAGGAGAGACACGGCCAAGCCAAGGAAATTTGGGGGTGTTGGTTGAGTTTTTGAGAGACACGGCCGTGTCCCTTAGCCGTGTTCACTACTGGATTTTGGTTTTGGGAGACACGGTCACAAGCTTGGCCGTGTCCCTTGCCCGTGTTGCTTACTGTCCAATTGGGTTGAGTGACACGGCCACAAGCTTGGCCGTGTCCCTTAAGTGGCTGCCCGTGTCCCTCAATTGTGTGGGTTGGGATTTTTATTCTTTGTTCTAATTGCATTGTTTTGGTTCTCCAAGGGTAGGTTGGTCCCTAAACCTAACCCTAAACACTTTAAACACACTTGAATCAATGAATGATATAATCAAATGCATGTGTAAGGTTCTAAAACTATGAATCATATCAATTGTTCTTTGCCCTAATTGCATTGTTGAGATTGAACAATGTTATGTTATGCATTGTGAATGGTAATGTGTTTCATGAGTAATATACATTGAAATTGAAATGTATATCAAAGATGCAATGATAATTTAAATAAGACATGATATGAGACAATGCCATTGTGTTTGGCTATGATGATGCAATTGAAAGAAATAAGGCATGTTTGCCTAAATGTTGTTGAGAATTGAGAATGAAAATGATAATTGAATAATAAATGAATTGTGTGGCTAATGTGTTATTCCATTTTCAGAGTTGGTTGTTGGTGGCATGCCTAATAAGTGTAACAATCTCTTGAAGTTAGGTTGGATTGAATCCTTGAAGCCTAATTGGGATGTTACCACCCTTGAAGCTAGGTTGGATTAGTTCTTGAAGCCAAGTTGGGTAGAAGCTTAGCATGCTTTGCTCCCCTTGAAGCTTGGTTGAACTTAATCCTTGAAGCCTAGTTGGGTATATGATATTGATAAATGTGATAACAAAACCAAAGCTTCAACTCTGAAAATTGAATGGCATATTAGTGTGTCTTGGGCCCATGCTTGTCTTTGTTTAGTGTTGATTATGAATGGTTAAATGAATACTAATAAGGTATATGAAAAGATATTGAAAAGTGATATGTAATGTGAAAGTATGTTGTTAGTTTTGCATATATGATGTTACATGTATCATATGGATTGAGAAATGACATTGCATTGCACTAAGTCATATCATTAGCATGATTATCTTACTAAGCCGTTGGCTTAGCGCGATAGTGTTTAATCGCACAGGTAATAGAGTTGATAGAGTTGAACCCGAGAGTTCATCAAGACCAGGTGAGTGTAGACCTTGAAGAATCCATTTTGGGAGCTTAAAGATCAGAGCAGACTTTCCAATCATGTATACTTCTTTATATTTTGTAAAGAAATGTTTAATATGTAAATATGTACATATTTTATAATTTCCGCTGTGTAATATTTAAATGTATATATATATATAACTAATATGTTTTGTTTTATAAGTAAATGATCTACTTTTCTATAATGTATCAAGTTTAAAGTGTTTTGAATGTTAAGAAAACCGTAGCATCCCTATGTTTGGTGCACTTATGCTACATTGTTGTGGTTGTAGTGTGTGTGCATTGGATATGGGGGTGTTACAATTGTTTTGGTATCAGAGCCTAGGTTTGAGATTCTCAACCTAGGTAAAATGTAAGAAAAATATTATTTTGATTTTAAAAGTGGTTTTTGAATAATATACATGTTTGGGATTGGCAACCTCTGATCTTTAATAAGATGTAGTATGTTGTGTTTGCAGACTTAGGTTGTGATGGATTCTCACTCACGTCAGTCGATTGAGGGTAGTGCCGAGAGTATTGCTCCTGCTGAGGGAGCTAGAGTTGATAGTGTTGAGGAGGCACCTGCTTCGGTGTCGGGTAGACCAGCTGGAGAGGAGGTTCCGCCAGCCTGGTTTAGACATATGATGGAAGTTATGAGACAAGCACCTGTGCAACCACAGCCACCACCCCCTCAGCCTTCAGTACCAGTGAGGCACTATGATAAGCTAAGGAAATATGGAGCGGAGGATTTCCTTGGTACTACTGACCCAGCTGTAGCAGAATAGTGGCTTGACAAAGTACAGAGGATCTTTATTCAGTTGCAAGCCACCCCTGAGGAAAAGTTTGACTATGCAAGATCTTTGTTACAGAAGGACGCCTACGACTGGTGGAAGACAGTGCCACATTCTATGGAAGATCCACCAACCTTGTCATATGCCGATTTTCTGAGGGAATTTGAGTTGAAGTATACTCCTAGGGAGTATAAGGACATGAAGAAGATGGAGTTCTTGAGCTTGAAGCAAGACAACAAGACTGTTACTGAGTATGAAGTTGAGTTTATTCGACTGAGTCAGTATGCTGGGGGTATCATTGCTGATGAGATTGATAGATGTCGGCGATTTGAGGAGGGATTGAGGCCCTCGATCATGTGCTTAGTGGCTGGATCCAGATATCAGGATTTCTCACAGCTTGTGGCAGCAGCTCGAAGTGTAGAGCGAGCTCAGGGTATTGCGGTTGCTTCAGAAGAAGAGGTTAGAGTTAGAAGGCCCCAGTTCGAGGCAGGGTCTTCTTCTGCGAAGAGGGGTAGAGGAAGTTTTGTTCCTCGGAGTAGTAGGAGCCAGAGACCAGCGGGTAGGTCAGTGCAGTTACAGAGGCAGAGATTTAGACCTGCAGCTTCAGTGGCAAGTGCTCCGACCCCTATGATTCAGAGATCCACCCTACCCATCTGTATCCATTGTGGTAGGCCACATGGTGGTCCTTGCTGGAAGACTGGTGTAGCAGGGGTTTGTTTCAGATGTGGATCGCCTGATCACTTTGTTAGAGATTGTCCTGAGAGGCAAGAACAGATGTCAATTGATACAGCAGCTTCTCGACCTAGTGCGAGGGGAGGCCGAGGAGGCAGAGGTGTTAGCCGAGGAGGTAGACTGGGGTACAGTTCTAGAGGAGGTGCTACATCCAGGGAGAGTAGACCAGAGGAGGTTGGTTCTTCCCAGAGGATGTATGTTATGCAGAGGCAGCCAGATGCATCGGCAGTCATAGCTGGTACTTTTTCTTTATTTGATACTTCAGTACTTGCTTTGATTGATCCGGGTTCCACACATTCTTATATTAGTGCATCTGTTTTGCCTGTATCTGATATGCATGCTGAGTCCCTAGGATTTGATGTGTTGGTGACAAATCCGTTAGGGCATAGTGTGGTTGTGAGTAAGGTGCACCGAGATAGTGCAGTGAGGGTGCAGGGTGAGGAGTTCCTTGGAGATTTGATTGAGATGCCATTTAAGGAATATGATGTGATCTTAGGTATGGATTGGCTATCTCGACATGGAGCTGTGGTGAATTGTAAAAAGAAAATTGTTTCTTTGAGAACGGGTGATGGTAGAGAGGTGATAGTATCTAATGAGCAGGAACAGCTAGCCTCCTTATTTGTTTCAGCTGTTGCAGCTAGGAGATTGATTAGAAAGGGGTGTGAAGCCTATCTTGCTCATGTGGTGGATACTAGAGTGAAGGGTTCCCCTATTGATAGCATTGCCACAGTTGCTGAGTTCCCTGATGTGTTTCCAGAGGAGTTGCCAGGATTACCTCCTGAGAGAGAAGTGGAGTTTGGTATCGAATTGTTGCCTGGTACCACTCCTATCTCGATTACTCCTTACAGAATGGCACCAGCAGAATTAAGGGAGTTGAAAGTGCAATTACAGGAGTTATTGGACAAAGGATTTATTCGCCCCAGTGTTTCTCCTTGGGGAGCTCCTGTATTATTTGTGAAGAAGAAAGATGGTACTATGGGATTATGTATCGATTATAGGCAATTGAACAAAGTGACCATT
The DNA here is from genome assembly GCA_947685225.1 of Garcia nutans. Classification (NCBI taxonomy): domain Eukaryota; kingdom Viridiplantae; phylum Streptophyta; class Magnoliopsida; order Malpighiales; family Euphorbiaceae; genus Garcia; species Garcia nutans. The sequence goes on along the minus strand of CANTUV010000009.1, from coordinate 25,630,440 downwards.
AAGAATAAATATCCTTTGCCTAGAATCGATGATCTCTTTGATCAGTTGAAGAGAGCGTCAGTGTTCTCCAAAATTGATCTGAGATCAGGGTACCATCAGCTGAGAGTCAGAGCTGAAGATGTTCCGAAGACAGCTTTCCGGACCAGGTATGGGCATTATGAATTTCTAGTTATGCCTTTTGGTCTGACGAATGCACCTGCAGCTTTCATGGATTTGATGAATAGGGTGTTTAGGCCCTATTTGGATCAGTTTGTAGTGGTCTTCATCGATGATATTCTAGTGTATTCAAGGAATGAAGAGGAACATGATATGCATCTGCGGATTGTGTTGCAGATTTTGAGAGAAAAACAGTTATTTGCCAAATTGTCGAAGTGTGAGTTCTGGTTGGATCAAGTAGCTTTTCTCGGACATATTGTTTCTGCAGAAGGCATCAGAGTTGATCCGAGCAAAGTTGAAGCAATTTTGAATAGGAGTCCACCCAAGTCTGTGACAGAGATTAGAAGTTTTCTGGGTTTGGCAGGCTATTACTGACGGTTTGTGAAAGGATTTTCTTTGATAGCTACTCCACTCACCAGATTGCTTCGTAAGGGAGTGAGATTTGTGTGGACGGATCAGTGTCAGGCTAGCTTTGAGCAGTTGAGAGAAATGTTAACTCAAGCGCCTGTTCTTACTTTACCTGTAGAAGGCAAACCATATGTGATCTACAGTGATGCTTCACATAGTGGTTTGGGGTGTGTGTTGATGCAGGAAGGTAAAGTTATAGCTTATGCATCTCGACAGTTGAAACCGCATGAGCTTAACTATCCGACCCATGATTTGGAATTGGCTGCCATTGTGTTTGCATTGAAGATTTGGCGCCACTATCTGTTTGGGGAGAAATGTTTCATCTACACTAATCACAAGAGTTTGAAGTATTTGGGTGTCCAGAAAGAACTCAATCTTCGTCAGAGGAGATGGTTGGAATTGATTAAAGACTACGACTGCTTGATTGATTATCATCCAGGTAAAGCAAATGTTGTTGCTGATGCCTTGAGTCGGAAGTCTTTAGCTGGTTTAACAGTTTACTCGCTCTCGTTGCTTGTTGAGTTGAGAGCATTGCATGCCAGTTTTGTACCTTGTGTTGATGGTGCATTATTGGCACAGTTGCAATTGAAGCCGGTTTTGTTAGATCAGATCAAAGAATCTCAGTTGGCTGATAAGAAGATACAGAAGATTGTCTCAGATTGCAAGAATGGGAAGACTAGAGATTTTGTTGTGAAAGGTGATGGGAGTCTCTGGTTTAAGAACCGATTGTGTGTACCCGATGATGCTGATTTGAAAAGAGTCATTTTAGAAGAAGCACATCAGTCAGTGTTTGCTATGCATCCGGGTAATACCAAGATGTATCATGACTTGAGACAGCATTACTGGTGGATTGGGTTGAAGAGAGACATTGCTGAGTTTGTATCGAAATGTCTCACATGTCAGAAGGTAAAAGCAGAGCATCAAGTTCCAACTGGATTGCTTCAACCATTATCAGTACCAGAATGGAAGTGGGATAGAGTGACGATGGATTTTGTGTCTGGTTTGCCATTGACACAAAAGAAGCATGATGCTATATGGGTGATTGTGGATAGATTGACTAAGACAGCTCATTTCCTTCCGGTTCGGATGGATTACTCTTTGGAGAGATTGGCTGAGCTGTATATCCATAAGATTGTGAAGTTGCATGGTGTTCCAACTTCTTTAGTGTCTGATCGAGATCCCAGGTTTACTTCAAGATTTTGGAAGAGTTTGCACAGTGCTTTGGGTTCTCGATTACACTTCAGTACTGCTTTTCATCCACAGACGGATGGACAGTCAGAGAGGGTGATACAGATTATGGAGGACATGTTGAGAAGCTGTGTCATCGATTTCTTTGGAAGTTGGGATAGATTCTTACCTCTTGTGGAATTTGCTTACAACAACAGTCACCAATCCAGCATTGGTATGGCACCGTTTGAAGCATTGTATGGCAGACGGTGTAGGACACCTCTTTGTTGGAATGAGTTTGGAGATAATAAGTTGGTTGGTCCTGATTTGATTCAAGAAACTGAAGAAAAAGTAAAGTTGATTCGAGGCAGGTTAAAAGCAGCTTCAGACCGACAGAAGTCTTATGCAGATCTGAAAAGGAGAGACATTCAGTTTGATGTTGGAGATAAGGTGTTTTTGAAAGTATCTCCTTGGAAGAAGATTTTGAGGTTCGGTCGGAAAGGAAAATTGAGTCCTCGTTTCATTGGGCCGTATGAAGTGTTAGAAAGAGTTGGGCCAGTGGCGTATCGACTTGCTTTGCCACCTGAGTTGGATCGTATTCATAATGTATTCCATGTTTCTATGTTGAGGAGATATAGGTCGGATCCATCTCATGTGTTGCCATTTGAATCTATTAAAGTGAGCCCAGATTTGACATTTGAAGAGGAACCAGTTGCTATCTTGGCACATGATGTGAAAGAGCTGAGAAACAAGAGAGTGCCATTGGTGAAGATTCTTTGGAAGAATCATGCAAAAGAAGAAGCAACTTGGGAAAGTGAGCAATCTATGCAAGAACAGTATCCGCAGTTGTTTCAGCTTTGATATCAGGTAATTTCGAGGACGAAATTTTCTTTTTAGAGGGGGAGAATTGTAATATCCTCATGTATGCCCTAGAAGTTTTGTATGTTGTTGTTGTTGTTGTTGGTTTAAATTGGGAAAAGAAAAGTATATGTATATGTGTTTTGGGAAGAAATAGGGTTTAGAGACAAGTTTATATGTTGTGTATATGGTGATATATATAACATATAAAATGGTCAAAGAGAGAGAGTCAATGCAAGAGGAGATTTTTATATGGCATGTGAAATTACTTAATTGGGTTTATAAGAGACAAAAGCTAAGTTAAGTGATGAGGGGTATATGAGTAATTGCTTGAAATGAAATGCATGGTGGAGATTAAAAGAAGAAAAGGTGTTTGACTTGTGCATTTTCTTCTTTCTTTCTTGAAGTGGCCGGCTCTCCAAATAGCAAAGAGAAAGGAAGGTGTTCTTGAGGCAAGAAGTAAATTGAAGAGGCAATCAAAGAGTTTGGTTAGAGATTTGTGAAATTTCTTCATCTAAGGTAAGAAATCTCTTGTTTTTCTTTGTTAATTTTGAAGTTATGTTTAAAGTGAAGTGTGATTTGTTGATGTAATGATTTGGTGTATTTGATATGTGTTTGCAAGTGTTAGAATTGATTTAAAGTTAAAAATTGGAATTGGTGTTGGTTTGGTTGTGATTATGGAAAAATAAGTGAAGATTGATAGTGGAAAATCAAGAGTAAAGTTTGAGTTAGGGTTTTGAGATGGTTTGTGTTCAAATGTGTTGTTTAAGTGGTTATTGTGATGAATATGTGTTATGACATGAGTTATATCCATTTGAGTGAGTTTGTGTTGGGAATTATATGTTAAAATGCATTTGGAAGAGGGTTGGTTACATTTAGGGTTTTGGTGATGAGTGACACGGCCAAAGGAAAGGAGAGACACGGCCAAGCCAAGGAAATTTGGGGGTGTTGGTTGAGTTTTTGAGAGACACGGCCGTGTCCCTTAGCCGTGTTCACTACTGGATTTTGGTTTTGGGAGACACGGTCACAAGCTTGGCCGTGTCCCTTGCCCGTGTTGCTTACTGTCCAATTGGGTTGAGTGACACGGCCACAAGCTTGGCCGTGTCCCTCAAGTGGCTGCCCGTGTCCCTCAATTGTGTGGGTTGGGGTTTTTATTCTTTGTTCTAATTGCATTGTTTTGGTTCTCCAAGGGTAGGTTGGTCCCTAAACCTAACCCTAAACACTTTAAACACACTTGAATCAATGAATGATATAATCAAATGCATGTGTAAGGTTCTAAAACTATGAATCATATCAATTGTTCTTTGCCCTAATTGCATTGTTGAGATTGAACAATGTTATGTTATGCATTGTGAATGGTAATGTGTTTCATGAGTAATATACATTGAAATTGAAATGTATATCAAAGATGTAATGATAATTTAAATAAGACATGATATGAGACAATGCCATTGTGTTTGGCTATGATGATGCAATTGAAAGAAATAAGGCATGTTTGCCTAAATGTTGTTGAGAATTGAGAATGAAAATGATAATTGAATAATAAATGAATTGTGTGGCTAATGTGTTATTCCATTTTCAGAGTTGGTTGTTGGTGGCATGCCTAATAAGTGTAACAATCTCTTGAAGTTAGGTTGGATTGAGTCCTTGAAGCCTAATTGGGATGTTACCACCCTTGAAGCTAGGTTGGATTAGTTCTTGAAGCCAAGTTGGGTAGAAGCTTAGCATGCTTTGCTCCCCTTGAAGCTTGGTTGAACTTAATCCTTGAAGCCTAGTTGGGTATATGATATTGATAAATGTGATAACAAAACCAAAGCTTTAACTCTGAAAATTGAATGGCATATTAGTGTGTCTTGGGCCCATGCTTGTCTTTGTTTAGTGTTGATTATGAATGGTTAAATGAATACTAATAAGGTATATGAAAAGATATTGAAATGTGATATGTAATGTGAAAGTATGTTGTTAGTTTTGCATATATGATGTTACATGTATCATATGGATTGAGAAATGACATTGCATTGCACTAAGTCATATCATTAGCATGATTATCTTACTAAGCCGTTGGCTTAGCGCGATAGTGTTTAATCGCGCAGGTAATAGAGTTGATAGAGTTGAACCCGAGAGTTCATCAAGACCAGGTGAGTGTAGACCTTGAAGAATCCATTTTGGGAGCTTAAAGATCAGAGCAGACTTGCCAATCATGTATACTTCTTTATATTTTGTAAAGAAATGTTTAATATGTAAATATGTACATATTTTATAATTTCCGCTGTGTAATATTTAAATGTATATATATATATAACTAATATGTTTTGTTTTATAAGTAAATGATCTACTTTTCTATAATGTATCAAGTTTAAAGTGTTTTGAATGTTAAGAAAACCGTAGCATCCCTATGTTTGGTGCACTTATGCTACATTGTTGTGGTTGTAGTGTGTGTGCATTGGATATGGGGGTGTTACATGAGAGGCCACCCAAAATTAAATATTTAGGACTTAAGGGCCTAAAAATAACAATGTAAAACTTGAGGGGCCAAATTTTATTGTATGATGAACGTTGGGCCCAAATTTTATTGTATAATGAATGTTTGAAAAAAATGTAATGTTGATGATAGTGGAAATCGATCCCCACACCCTTTGATCATATACAACACGCTAGACCACCACAGCAAATCAAAGTTTTGTTACTTCTTATATATATGTATATATATTTATAAATTTGGGGCCCTATCAAAATCAGGGGCCCTGAGCGGTTGCTCATGTTGCTCCCCCTTGAGCCGGGCCTGATGCTAATGATTATACCATTGGAGCTGTGTTGAGTCAAAAGAAAGATAAGAAGAGTCATGTCATATATTATCCAAGCCAAACTCTTGATAATACTCAAATTAATTATGCTACAACAGAAAAAGAAATGTTTGCTATAGTTTTTGCTCTTGACCAACTCAGATCTTATCTTTTAGGATACAAGGTTATTATTTATACTGACCATGCAGCAATCAAATATCTTATAAGCAAAAAGGAAGCCAAACCAAGGTTGAATTTTATTTTTCAAGAATTTGATCTTGAAATCAAAGATAAAAAGGGAGCTGAAAATTTAGTAGCAAATCATCTGTCAAGATTAGAGAAGCAATCTGATCAGGACATTTTGCCTATTAATGAATCATTCCCTGATGAGCAACTTTTCTCTGTTAAAACTTATGTCCCTTGGTATGTTGATTTTATGAAATTATTTGGCAGGTGGTGTCCTTCCATCTGAATTGACTTATGCTCAACGGAAGAAATTTCTTGCTGATGTTAAACATTACATGTGGGAGGAACCTTTATTATTTAAACATTGTGGGGATGGAATGATTAGTAGATGTGTCTCGAAGGAAGAAATAAAAAGTATTCTAGAATTTTGTCATTCAAATGAATGTGAAGGTCATTCTAGCACATCTAAGACAATTGCTAAAATTTGGCAATCTAGATTTTTTTTGCCAACTATGTATAAAGATGCCAAAAATTTTGTTCAATCTTGCGATAGATGTCAATGGGTAGGTAATATTTTCAAAAGACAAGATATGCCACTTAACACTATTTTAGAGGTTAAATTGTTTGATGTTTGGGGAATTTATTTATGGTACCATTTCCACCATTGTTTAATAACAATACATTTTAGCGGTTGTAGATTATGTTTCAAAATGGGTGGAAGCCTTAAAAAGTCCAACAAATGATTCCAAGATCATAACTAAATTTATTAAGAAAAATATTTTCACAAGATTTGGAGTTACTAGGGCTATAAATAGTGATGGGGATACTCATTTTTATAATAAGAGTTTTGATGCTATTCTTAAGAAATATGAAGTACACCATAAGGTGGCAACACCTTATCACCCTCAAACTAGTGGACAAGTGAAAATATCTAATAGGAAACTTAAATGGATCTTGGAGAAAATAGTGAGTAATTCGAGGAATGATTGGTCGATTAAGTTGGATGATGCTCTTTGGGCTTACAAAACAGCATATAAAACTCCAATCGGTATGTTACCATATAGACTTGTCTTTGGAAAGGCATGTCATTTACATGTTGAATTAGAACATATGACATATTGGGCTATTAAGCAACTGAACATGGATTGGAAAAAGACCAGCCAAAAGCATCTTTTGCAATTAAATGAGTTAGATGAGATTAGGTTTCAAGCTTATAAGAATGCCAAAATATATAAAGAAAGGACCAAAATGTGGCATGATAAAATTATCAAATTTAAGCAATTTCATGAAGGACAACAAGTTTTATTGTACAATTCTAGATTACGACTCTTTCCTGTGAAGCTTAAGTCTTGTTGGTCAGGACCATTTAAAGTTGTGAAGGTTTATCTATACGGCGCAATAGGTATACAAAATTAGAGTGGAGAAATCTTCAAAGTAAATGGCCAACGATTGAAACCTTATTTCATTGGTAATCCAATAGACGTCGGGACCGTCTATCACTTCAGTATATGAGCATTCAACTAGAGAATGTCGAGCTATCGACAATAAACCTAGCGCTTGTTGGGAGGTAACCCAATTTCTTTTCATTTTATTATTTTTGATTTTATATTCAAAATTTTGAATAATGTTGTTTAATTTTTATTTTGTAGATGATTTAAAGTTCCAACCCACAAGAATTTGAAGGACCGTGCCACGGCCGTGGTCATTCATCCCCATAATCGTGGGAATCAATTTAAAGCTGTAAAATTTGAAACAAGGGAAATTTTTTGAAGAAACAGCAAAGAAAAGAATCCCACGACCATGGCCTTCAAAAGGCCACGACCGTGGGTTTGATGAAGAATCTGCCAATGTGCAAACATAAAGGAAAATAAAGGGAGGTAGAGGCAAAACCAATCCCATGATTGTGGCTTCCCAAGGGCCACGACCATGGGATTACAATTGAGGCTGCCAAAGAAGGAGAGCATGAGAAAACAAAGTGGCAGGTTGAAATAAAAAGCCACGACCGTGGCCTCCTAAGGGCCACGACAATGTCAATCCATGCAAGAACTGCTTTGACCAGTCAACTTACCCTTCATGACTATGGCACTTATAGGCCACAACCATGGCCCTCCAGACCTATATAAACATCTTATTTTTTTTTTCTCTCCCTTCACTTTTTGAAGCCTTGGCCGCCCAAGTTTGAAACTCACACCCAAAACCTCTCAACCCATGACCTAAACTCCATTTTTCACTCAAATTTCTTAAGATCTTCTTTATTTTCAACAAATCAAACACACAATGGTTATAAGTAAGACATTTTCCATGAAATCAATAGGAGGCGGATCAAAAGGTGGAGGATCTAAAAGAAGGCGCCAAGAGGAATCATCAACACCTTCTCCACCATCGTCTCCAGCACCTTAAGGACTGCGCATGTACTCAAAAATTCATTTCCGTGATGAGAAGCAATGATAATGGTACCAAAATCTCAGATCACGAAAAAATATTCCTTATGGGTTCATAGATGGAAATGTTATTAGAAAATTGAGATGGAATGATGTATTGCTTAAAATGTTTACAAAAATGGAATGGTTTTGGGTTTTGGTTTGCCAAGAAGTGCGAGGAAGTAGTTAGGCAAAGCGGTAAGATTGTCATTGGAGGGATGATCACAAAAATTTCTGCATATCTAAACATAAGATTTAATCACCTTGTACCCGTCCCGAGAAACTTACCATTGATATGGGTATCGTTTTAGCCATGAGATTAGCAAGAAAAAGAGGGAACCAATATGAAATTTTAGGGCCCCCATATGCCAATATTAACATTGACATAGATGAGTTATTTGGAGAGGGAGGTGATTTTGAGGAACTCAAAGATCAACCACCACCTCCATCTTTTGAGGCTGGTCCATCAGCTCTACCTCCACCTTCTGAGGCCGGACCATCTACCCTGTAACACCCTGATACTCCATATAAGTACTATACATATATCTAGTATACATACAGTAAGTATATAAAGTATAAGGATGCCACTTTTCGTTACCACATAAAATCTTTTAACAGTGTTCAAACCATAATACATTCATTTAAAGAATATTTACAAAATCATTATACTTTTAATAATCTTACGTATATATATAATAATCATATCTTTATCCAAAACTTCATTTATACATAAGAATACACTTCATAAAAAATACATCATAATTAAAACTTATACATGTATGCATTACCCTCTAGTTGGTCTCGACAACTCTTACTCTTCTCGTGGCATAACGAAAGACTTCATATCTTCCACCTAGTCACCTGCGCGATTACACATCCACGCTAAGCCTGAGAGTTTAGTAGTACAAATATAACATATAAACATACATTATAGAAATTCTAACATATAATGAAATATCACTTCCATGTACCATTAGTTTCTCCTTTTGAATTGCACCTTTCATATATCTCAACTAATTTCATTTATTATATACATATTATTATCACCAACCACAATCAATATATCAATATACACATTACACATCATACTTCATAACATTGTTTAATTCACAATTCACCAATCATAACCCATCACTAACACTCACAATCAATATATCGATACACACATTACACAACATACTTCATAACATTGTTTTGTTCACAATTCACCAATCATGAATCACATTTCCAACAAAGTCAATCATAGATCTTATCACTCAATTATTTCAACATTTGTATATCACATTGACAACAACGACAGACTCGGGCCCAAAAGACACTAATATGCCATTCAATTTTCAGAGTTAATGCTTTGGTTTTGTTATCACATTTATCATTATCATAGACCCAACTAGGCTTCAAGGATTTAGGTTCAACCAAGCTTCAAGGGGAACAAAGCATGCTAAGTATCAACCCAACTTGGCTTCAAGAACCAATCCAACCTAGCTTCAAGGGTTGTAACATCTCAATTAGGCTTCAAGGACTAGACCCAACCAAGCTTCAAGGGGAGTAAAACATGTTAAACTTCAACCCAACTTGGCTTCAAGGATCAATTCCAACCTAACTTCAAGAGATTGTTACTAATATTAGGCATGCCACCAACAACAAACTCTGAAAATGGAATAACACATTAGCTACTCAATTCATTTATCAATTTCATTCTCAATTCTCATCATCAATTAGGCAAACATGCCTTATGTCTTTCAATTGAATCATCATAGACAATCACAATGGCTTCACATCACATTTAAGTTATCATAGCCAATCACAATGGCTTCACATCACATTTGAGTTATCATAGCCAATCACAATGGCTTCACATAATACATATATCATCATTGATTTATACAATATCAATTACCTTAACTAAACAAACATATCCTTATTCAATCATACATAATCAATTTCATTGCATATGTATTTTAAATTTATTGTCATATAAACAACATGTCTATTTATTTTATTTCAATCGTTTTTCAAGACACATTAACACCATTCATTATTAAAACCTTTATCATAACAATTTACATTGCGCGTACCTTTTTGAATGATCCTTGCATCTTTCACACTATATAAGTCATAACACTAGTCACATTATATTAACAATATAATAAATTGCATAACATTGTTTATATAACATCATTGGTATAACACTTCAAAGTACATTATTCATATAACACATTACCATTTATAAGATTCACAATGTTTAATACATAACCTTGTTCATATAATATCATATGCATTATCAAATGTAAGATCAATCTCAACCATGTAAGAAGAGCAAGGGATAATCACAATAGCCAACACATTCAAGGGACACGGCCAAGCTTGTGGCCGTGTCTCTCAACACCAATTTAACTTACAATCCATTTCAACACTTATAAACACATTTCTACCACACCAATTCATAATCTCAACAAATCAAAACTCACTTCAAACACAACTTCAAAAATAACAAAGGAAAACAAGAGAGTACTTACCTCAATTGAAGAAATTTCATAAATCTCCAACTTGATCCTTTGATTTTCCCATCAAATTGATGTTTAGAACTTAGAACATTTCTCTTCCTCCTTCTTTCCTTTGGTAGCCGGCCACACCAAAAATGAGAAGAGAAGAAATAAAAATCAAGTCAAACTTCTCTTCTTCTTTAAATCTCCACCAAGCAATTCTACATGAGCAATTACTTAAATGCCCTCATCCATATAACTTAACTTCTTTTTCTTATATGCCCTTTTTAGTAATTTCACATATCACAAATAAAATATCTTCTTCCCTTGACTCCTCATTTTGACCAACATATATGTTATATATATTACCATATACCCAACATATACACTTTCTCTAAAAATGCTTTTCTCTTTCAAATTAACATATACATTCAATCCAATTAAAACAACCATAATATTCAAAACTTCTAGGGCATACATTGGGATATTACATACCCCACCACCAAACACATTTGATTATATTGCTAACATACTTGATTCTTTTAAAAATGAGATGAACCGTAGGAATGCAGTATGGGAACAGTGCTTTGACAATATGAAGCAGTGGTTTGGAGGAGTTGAGCATGAGGTGTGCACTATTTCAACTCAGATGACGGGCCTTAATGAGCAGTTCAATTATTTTTTTTTTGCTCAATTCGAACTGTACTACCCACCTCCACAGCATTCCCCCTCCACTTGGTGACGATCCCGATGACGGCACCCACTGAGGACAATGTGATTCAAGTTTGGGGAAGTTTTCCCTCAAAATTATTGAACTTTAAATACTTATGGTTTTATTTTGCATCATTTTGTTTTGGTTTTATGGATTATATATGGTTTAAAGTTTGGGTATGATTTAATATAATGAATTTTTCTTATATATAATTTATGATAAAAATAATTGGAGTACTTGAGATTTCCTTATATGTTATTTTATATGTTAAAATTTTTCAATTAAAGTTTTTACAATTTTAAGGTTAAGATTTTGGTGGAATAAAAATACCTTATGGACTTTTGACAAAATAAGCTCTTCAAATTAATTAAAAGTAATTAGTTATTAAATTTTAGTTTAAGTTTATATTCTTTCATATTATTTGCCTAGGCCTATAACATGTTCAAAAGAGCTTTTGAGGCGAAATTAAATATGCTAAGTAAAAAGAAAAAAAATAATTTAGGCATTGTTTGTGAAACCAAATTCTAATACCTACCAATTTAAACATTATCCCTAGTTGTCCCTTTTGAGCCTAAAATAAATTTTTAACTTAAGATTTTCTTTGATTTGATAAGCTAAATAAACCACCCTTTTCAAGGTTAATTATCTTTTGAAAATTTTCTCAAAATCAAATTGGTCATATTATGAGGATAACAAGTTTATAATAAGAGACTCCTAAGTTGAAAGTTTGGGAAAATATATAAGTTAAAAAAATTTCTCTAGAGGAGAGAAAAGAGATTAAGAAAGGAGCAAAGTATCCAAGAATTCTCTACAAGAGCTACAAGGTAAGAAAATTTTGAAAAGATATTTAACCTATTTCATTTAAACCTTATGTTAAGCCCTCACCCTTATAACCCCATTATAAGCCTATCAAAGACCTTTAGATTTTCCTTGAATTAATGTGGTCTATTAGTGGAAAAAGCCCAATTAAGCATGCATATGAGACTAGGTTAAGCTTGCATCAAAAATAATATTTGCTTATATAAAGATTAATGATTGATTGCAATTAATTAAGTTCTTGAGTAAAGAAGGTAAGAATAAAGAAGGTAAAGTTATGAAGCTAAATTATAACTTGAAATTTGAAATTTTAATTGTTCAAATTATTGCATATAAAGGAACCTATAGTACTAAATTTCAAATTGCTTGAGGATAAGCAATGATTTAAGTTTGGGGGAGTTTAATAGAATGAAAAATTGATTAATATTTTATGTAATTCTAACCATAATTTTAATTATTTTCTAATTGAATTTGATGGATTTTGTTTGTTTGAGTTAGAATTATAGTGTTTAAGCTTTGAAAGGCAAGATTCAAAGATTTTAATGGTTAGTGTTGCAAAATCAAAGAAAAGAAAGAAAAAATGAAGGAAGAATCAAGTGTCACGCCAGTGGCCCCTCAAGGCCACGACCATGGGATCCATTTTCCTTCTGCCAGAGTCGAGAACAGGAAGAAAAGTTAGTGTTTGCAGCCTTCATTTAAATTCCACGACCGTGGCAATTAAAAGGCCATGATCATGGCTCACAAAGCTGCCATTTACAACTGAAAAAAGGCTCGAAACAGTCTAAATAAATCCAGGACATGACTGTGGCATCCATATGCCACGACCGTGGGGTAGAAATCGATGACTTTTAGCCGAAAAAAAATAAAGTTTGAAGATCTAAACAACTATAACTTGCATTTGACAGCTTGCCATCATCAAGAAGCATCCAAGCACTCTATATAAACACCATTTCTCTAAGGATTCAAGCATGTTATGTGATATTAGGTTTCGTTATGAATTTTTAGGAAAATCTTATATTGAAGTTAGTGTGAGTTTTGTAAACAAGAGAGGGGTTTTAGATACAAGTAAGGCTGCAATAAGATCATTTCTTGATTCTTAAAACTTGTATCAATTAAGTTCTAGTCTCTATTTTTGAGAAAAGAGTGAATTAGGGTTTCAAGGAAGAGATTCAAAGAGCCCTTATGGAGTTCTTCTCAAAATAAAAAACTAAAGTTTGCTCTTTCTTGTTCTTTATGATTTTAATCTATAATTGTTGTGTTTGTACTTTAAATATGAGTCACTAAACTCTTTTTAGGGTTAGTCCCTTGTATTGAGTTTATTATAGAACAATTATTGCTTATTTAATTTAACTAAATTTACTTTTAATTATTTTATTATCTTTGATCTTAAAGCTTTGTTTACCTGGCCAATAATTAATTGAACTGAGATATTATGTGATGGAACGAAAATGGAAGCATAATATTTGTCTAAGGAGATAACAATCTTAAGAAGTTCTTTTTTCACTTAAAGATAAGGTTAAACACTTGAGAGGTTGATTTAAAATTCTCACAAAACTTAATGAATTAATTTAATTACTTGTGATCACGAGAGTATACGTAAGGATTAAATTGATATTAGCTTTAGTACTCGAGAGAGACTTAATCTTAATTAAGGAGAATTCAACCATTAATCAAAAGAAAAATTAAATTAAAATCAATAATTTAGAAAATTCATAATAAACTCATAAATGTAACTTGACCCTAAGTTTCATAACATTAGATTTAATTTCAACCAATTTGTTTTTAAAGTTCAATTCAATCATAAATCAAATTTTGTCATTCAAATAATAATCAGTTTAATTGTTTAGTACTTAAAATAACCTTCATCGTGGGAATGATACTGTACTCATCACTTTATTACTTGATACGACCTTTGCACTTGCAGATAGCTAGGCTTGAGTCCTAACAACCAGCAAACCATTTCTAGTCCAAGTTATGCAAGGAAATACCTATCGCCCTTGATGAGATTTTTTAGAAGAAATGTTGGTAGTAGAAGCAGAGGCGGGTCACTTACCCATAATTTCTTTGTTTGTTTGTTTGCTTTTTTTTTTTGGCTTTCACTTCATTTTCTTCCTTCTAAAACAGAGAAGAGACAAAGAGGTAGTAAAAAAGGCCCAAAGAACATGGACATATCATTTAAATTTCTATATTTTATAGAATAATAAAACTTTTTCTTGGGAAAAATTAAAACTAATCAAGAAAAACAAACAAAAGATTTGAAGTTTTTTTTTTGAATTTTGTACCCCAAATCTTTTTTTTTTTCCGTTTCATGCAAAAATAGAGCCACGAGACAAAGCCAATAAATAAAAAGCAACATGTTCTTCAAAAAAAAAAGGACAAGGAATAAACAAAGCAAAAAAGGATGACTAACCCACCCACAATGATTAGTCTCATTTTCAAAGATTCTCTCAATTCACTAACATCACCACCACTATTGAAACTCACCTTTGGACAAGGAAGAAACACAACAAAAATGGAGCACTAAGCCAGAAAACATAGAGGCAACAATGGAGCACTAAGCCAAAAAAGGGAAACTGATCAAGAATCAAGATTGGATCTAGAAACTGAAGAAAAGCAAAGTTTTTTTTTCCAAAGAATTTGATGGTCCAGTTTCTTTTTCATAAATTTGTTTTTCTTTTCAAAGAATTTGCAAAGTTTATTTTTTTAAAAGAAAGAACATTGAACCTATCCCAAATAAATTTGGGAAAAATATAAATATAAATTATTTTTAATCTTGCAAGGTATATACTTGGTTATAGTATCAACACATCTGAAAGTTACATGCCAAAACCTATCTATTTATGTTAAAAGAAGGAGCAGTTTGATAAGCAAATAATCAAGTATACTGAGCTATATAGTTGCTCAAAAACTATAAACGGTAAAGTAACAAAACCCTTCAAGTACACGGGACTGTAGATGTATTAAATCTTGCATAAATTAAACTCACGTAAATTGAGGTGAATAATAATTGTACCATGTTTTACCTATGAAAAACATGTAAATTATATTCCAAAATGAATCAAAATAACAAAATAAAAACTGCTTATGGGCTAAGTTTTTTTTAAAGATTGACATACACACTTAATGATGAAACTAACAAATTATATTTCTTTTCTTAATTCTAGCGGATAAATTAAGAAAAATGAATTTCTATTTTAAGCTAATTAATCATAAAATATAATAAAATGTTTATGGGATAAAAATTATTATATTAAATATGATTAATCACAATTAATGTCATTTAATATATATGTTCAACGGAAAACTTAATTTATAATTTAATATAATCAATAATGATGTGGTCATTCCTTAACTATGTAAAACTTATAATGACCATATGATATCTAGTATTGTTATTAATGTCTAGTTTTAAATAATAGTACCCAAAATATTTGACAATAATCATGTAAGCAATTATGATATAAACATGATATATGAATGTCATTGTTGATCTCATATATAAATATGCCAAGCTTTCAAAATTATACACACACACACACACACACATAAGGCATGAATATACTAAATTCAAATTTCAAATGAGTTTATATCCAATCCATATAAAAGTGGGCAATTGCTATGATAAATATGTCAACTTTTCCCAATTAATTACTCCCTCTATTCCATTTCAAGTGTCGTGTAAAAACATTGCGCACAGACCAAGAAAACGATAAGTTATTATAAATTTCATAAAAAATTTATTATAATTTACCTAAATACCCTTTCTTATCTCTCACTATACTTATTCTCTTTCAATAATTAATAGGGACAATATTATAAGTTTTTAATTAATGCTCTCTTGAATTTTTTTAAAAGTGACATTTGAAGTGAAATAAAAAAAATTTTATTACACGACACTTGAAATGAAACGGAGGGAGTACAAACATAGCAAATCCATTTAGAACACTATTTAGATAAGAGTATCAAAGCGCACTATTTAGATTAGAGTATCATAGTAGGAATTAAATTTTTTAACCATTGCTTGTGATAATATGCATAATACCTAAGTTAACTATATCATATAAAAACTTATAAATTATAAGTATTTATATGTCTATGTCAATTAATTAATATGCAACAAAATCTTGTCTTGCTGTAGAGTTGTTACTTTTTGAATTTGTTTTTCCTTTTTCATAAAATTGTATAATTTAGTACATAATTAAACTTAAATTGATTTTTCCAGAATAATTTTGCTTTATAAGCCTAAAGCTAGGGACCGCACAAAGTTTTGTCACCTCATCTAGTTTTCTAATAAATGATAATTTAAGATTTCTTATTTAATATGAGACATTTAATAAATTATGAATTCATGCATTAATAATATATATAACTTTGTAATGAAAATAAAAAGATATAAATATACATGTATTTGTATTTTTAACTCCAAATACAAAAATAAATTTATCAATTGATTCTAACAACATGCTTTCTAAAAAGAATTTATAAAATTAAAGCGAGAATGCATTATGAGTCAGTTCATGTAAAAAAATATGCATAATGATTTTAGAAAATTTACTTGAATATTTAAGTAATATACAAAAATTAAAATTTTCAAAACATAAATGCTAAAAATGAATTATATTCATAATATAAAGGGCTTTTTACATAACTTACTAAAAGTTAAAAATATTACAAAAATAAGGCAACGTATAAAAATAATTAGAAATCTAAAAAAATAGCTTCTAAAATAATAAATCTATGACAAAGTTAATATTTCTGTTTAAAAAACTAACTTCCTATTCAATAAAACCTAATTCTGCAATTTTCTCCATCGATGGCCATCAAGTCCGTAACAAACTAAGATAAAATCATAAATCGACGCTGAAAAACTTTTAACCACTACAAGGAAAACTGAATCAGACAACGCTTTCTGGCCGTTGTCTGATGAAGACAAAAACCGTTGTCTATTGAAGCGATGTCTGATAGCATTTCAGACAACGGTTTTAAAACCGTTGTCTGATGTAGTTTTGCACAACGGTTTTTAATTTTATCAGACAACGGTTTTTGGCCGTTGTCTGATGATAGTTCAGACAACGGTTTCTAATTTTTCAGACAACGGTTTTTAACCGTTGTCTGATGGTTTCCACAATGGTTTCTAAATTGTCAGAAAATGGTTTCTAAATTTTCAGACAACGGTTTTTAACCGTTGTCTGATGAAGGTTTAGACAACACTTTTTGACCGTTGTCTAATGAAGATAAAAACCGTTGTCTATTGAGGCGATGTCTGATAGCATTTCAGACAACGGTTTTTAACAGTTGTCTGAAGATGGTTTCCACAACGGTTTTTAGTTTTATCAGACAATGGTTTTTAACCGTTGTCTGATGAAGGTTCAGACAACGCTTTTTGACCGTTGTCTGATGAAGACAAAAACCGTTGTCTATTGAGGCGATGTCTGATTAAGGTTTATACAATGATTTCTTATTAAAAACCGTTGTCTGATTAATGTGGCACACTGAATATTAGACAATAAATTCAATGTTCATTTCCATTTCACCACCATTGTCTGTTAAACTGTATATTATACATATAAGACAACATCTTTACAATGGAGGATTGCAAATTTGGGAATAAAAAAACCCTCCACAAATTCAACCATTCAACATATTAACAAACTAAAAAAAAATCAACACTATACATATATCACTAAATTATACTATTAACTTCAACTTGAATGACGCTTCATGAAATATTTGGCGAAGTCAATCCTAATCTCGTTGATGTGGGCATCACTATACTCCAAGTTGCCTCTGCGTAGCAACTGAAAAATGAATCAAATTTTGGTTAGCCACATGTGGTAAATACAAAACTATTATATAAAAAATAAAAATAATTAAAATTCTCACCTTAGCTGCAAACTGAAGCTCCTTGTCTTAACAGATTTCCTTCATGTACCTAATGACAAAGAGGCCACAGTCCGTGGCCCCTTTCTGCATAGGAACCCCTTGAAATAGCAAATGAAAACAAAAATGAAGTACCACATGTTACATCCATATGTAAACCCATATGCAAACTAACGCATCAACCTAATCACACAACCTAACCTGAAATCTGAATAAACATTCTGAAAAATGAACACAAGACACATCCATATAAAATTTTACGCTCAACGAGCAAACTCATACCTATAATATGCATATTTGCTTTAAATGATAAGAAATGAAAGAAGAAAATATTAAAAGACAAACTTGCTCACATAAAGTATATTGCAAAGCTTAGAATAAAAGAATGCAATTAATGGAATATGAATACACACACACACCAAAAAGCGATAAGCAACAATTGCACAGGTGAACATTCAATATTACCGTGGTCATATTTGGATGGGCATATACTCCACCAGCAGGATATAAAGCTGGGTATGGAACTGGGGTCCCCTAAGGTGGAATTAAAGGATGTTGAAAAATGGCCAGCAGAAAAGTGAAAAAGAGACTCGTATTTGTTAGGAAATCCAAAGAGAGATGCCTCTGCCAAATATAACATCTCTATACATTGTTAATAATAGGGATATTTACCTGGCCCCCCCAAAGATAGGGGTGTGGAGTTGGAGATGGAACAGTTGATGCAAAAAAGGGAGCTGGGGTAGCTCCAGCACCATAATAAGCCTAAACAAGCAGCTGACTTGTTAGTGTTTACAATCACTTATGCAGGTATTACATAATTTACAGATTTCATAAACATAAACCTGCATAGAATTTGACCAATCAGGGTATGAAGGTGTTGTTGGTATTTCCTGCAAACACCAGCAGATATTGGTAAACTCAGCCGCAGTTACACTGTGTATAAGAGACAGTGACAGAGAGAGAGGGAGAGAGGGAGAGGCGTAAATACCTGAGTTGACGATGATGGATATGACAAAATCCACACTCCAAGTGACTCTATGCATGACATTCAAATGTTAGGATCAATATCTCAGTGCCGGTGTACAAATAACCTTAAAAAGGCAAGAGATAAGATAGTCAGATGGCTAACAAAAACCAAAGTCTGTTGATGAAACAGAAAAATTATTTTATCAGATACATTTCCTTTCAATAATAGAAATGACAAGAAAATAATTCCTACCCTGTAAATATTTTGCGCATCATGTCCTCAAGCACAACTATCTTCTCGTGAGTCATAGATAACCTTTTATTTAGTAATTCTAGATGAGGTTATCTATGACTAAATTTGTATACACAATTTGAACCAGAATGAGTTACTTAAAAAATTCAACCACAATTTGGAGACATAAGTACAGAGAGAGAGAGAGAGAGAGAGAGAGAGAGAGAGAGAGCTGACCATGACAATGCTATTATGTAATCCATGCACTTATCAAACAAAACAGTATCAAAGAGAGGTCCATTCTAGCATTCAACTACCAGACTGTCCCAAAATGAAACAAGGTTTTCTTTGAAGTTCTTGAAATCCTTCCTCTTTGAACTTTGATAATCTTCGACTTCCCCCTAATTATTTGCAGACAGGAGTTAAGAAATACTCTAGGCACAAACCTGAATGCATGATTTAGATAAATAGCTTAGTTGAATTTCCAGAAGAGTATCCTAGAAACAATTAAAAATCAGGAAAGACCAATAAAGAAATGAAATATGTTAAATAAAAGCATAAGATACTTTTCTCGCGAGATTGACAAGAGCAACCACAACATCATCAACATCGGTCTCATCAAGCAACTCTTCCTTGATACAAAATTTAGCTCCACTTGCCTGTATAGTCGTAAATGCTATTACTGCAATATCATAGAGAGATGCAGTAGTGAGTTGGCAATCCCAAACAAGGTTATTTTCCCCCAATGAACAAGGATCTAAATCTGTATTTATTTCATAAGGCCATATTTATATCTCAATTTCTTACTCCATCTTTCAAATCAAATGATTTTCAATCTTCATTTATTTTGTGGTTTCACATTTATATCTCTTATTATAACGAAAAGTAATTTTGAAAATTCAAAATTACCTCAAACAGCATGGTCAAGAGTTCAACCATTGCAGGTTTTGGATCTGTTTCGTATTGCTCAACCCAAAGCTTCACCGCTTGAGGAATTTGCTTCCCATTACCTTTAATAACCTCTATAGCAAAGTGGCCAAATCAACAATGCCTCTGAATATAAATGGCCAAATCTCGTTCTCCAAATCAACAGTGGGTTTTGACGGAGCCAAAACTAAGAGAAGGAGTTGTTGAATCTAATTCAATATCAGCAGTAGGAGAACGAGATTTGAATGTAGAGCAACATGTGAGCGTGAAAGAGATGTTGCCTAGGTCTGGCATTTGAACTTGTACTCTTCAAATTTTGAGAAAGAAATAAACACTATCCGTTTCTATGTATGTATCAGAAACAGAGACAGAAAGATTTTTTTCTAGAGAGAGGGAGAGGGAAGATTTCGGCGGGAAATATTATTTTTTGGAAATTTTTGAAAAGTCTTTCTGGAAATTTTTTGGAAATTTTCAGAATGGATTTTAATAAATAAATTTTAATTTAAAATAAATAAAAAATAAAATATATTTATCAATTTAAAATGAATTAAGTGTTATAATTTATTTTATAAATATACTTAAATATTATTCATAAATTTATAATTTGGCTCGTAAAATGATAATTTAATGTAAATATAAGCAAATGCTTTTTTTATTCTGTTGAAAAAAATATATATATACTTGTATATACTAATATATACTTGTATATACTTGTATATATACTAATATATATACTTGTATATAATAATATATATATTTGTATATACTTGTATATACAAATATATACTTGTATATATTTGTATATATACTAATATATACTTATATATATACTTGTATATACTTATATATACTAATATATATACTAATATATACTTGTATATACTAATATATATACTTGTATATGCTTATATATACTAATATATACTTATATATACTTATATATATACTAATATATACTTATATATATAATTGTATATACTTGTATATATAATAATATATACTAATATATATACTTGTATATACTTGTACATACTAATATATACTTGTATATACTAATATATATACTAATATATACTTGTATATACTAATATATATGCTTGTATATACTAATATATACTTGTATATATACTAATATATACTTATATATAAACTTGTATATACTAATATATATACTTGTATATATACTAATATATACTTGTATATACTAATATATATACTTGTATATACTAATATATATACTAATATATATGCTTGTATATACTAATATATACTTGTATATATACTAATATATACTTATATATATACTTGTATATACTAATATATATACTTGTATATATACTAATATATACTTGTATATAGTAATATATATACTTGTATATACTTGTATATACTAATATATATACTAATATATACTTGTATGTACTAATATATATACTTATATATACTTGTATATATACTAATATATACTTATAATACTTGTATGTATACTAATATATATACTTGTATATACTAATATATACTTATATATAGTTGTATATATACTAATATATGCTTATATATATACTTATATATACTAATATATACTTGTATATATTTGTATATACTAATATATACTTGTATAAATAATAATATATACTTATATATACTAATCTATACTTATATATACTTGTATATACTTGTATACTAATATATTGTATATTAATATATATACTTGTATATACTAATCTATATACTAATATATACTTGTATATATACTAATATATACTTGTATATACTTGTATACTAATATATTGTATATTAATATATATACTTGTATATACTAATCTATATCCTAATATATACTTGTATATACTAATATATACTTGTATATACTAATATATATGCTTGTATATTGTTTAGATCATATTTGTACTAGTTTTTAGTATGACTTTTATGTGTTTTTAGTTAATGTTTTGATTGATTTTTGTTTTAAGTTTGTTTAAAGTGTTTGTTTTAGGTTTAAGTGCAAAAACTCCCTTGGATGATCAAAACAATCAAGAAAAATGAAGAAAGAGCATGAATCAAGCAAGACATGGCCAAGCCAAAGCAAGCTTGACCATGTCCCTCAAAAGAATTCCAAGACAGTTGCTGACACACCCAAGAGACACGGCCAAGTCACTGGCCGTGTCTCACCCAAGGAAAAGAAACCAAGAAAGAAAAAAAATAGAGGCAGTACTTGACACACTCACAGACATGGCCATGTCTTTGCCCATGTCTGATCGACATGGCCATTCACTTGAAGCTTGGCCATGTCTCATTGTCTTGGGCATGTCTCTCAAAGAAATAGGAGCTAGAAGGCGACACTGGCAACAGACATGGCCAAGCCACTGGCCATGTCACATGACATGGCCAGGAGCTTGGCCGTGTCACCACTTGAGAACAAAGAAAAGAAAGAAGCAGAAGGCGACACTGGCAAGCGACATGGCCAAGCCACTGGCCATGTCACATGACATGGCCAGGAGCTTAGCCGTGTCACTCCATGAAACCAAAGAAAAGAAAGAAAAGAAAGAAGGCACAATGTGACACTGGCAAGAGACATGGCCATGTCTCTTGAAGCTTGGCCATGTCTGCTCGTCTTGGGACCAAAGAAAAGAAAAAGAAAGAAAAGGAGCAGCAAGAGACACGGCCAACTAGCTTGGCCGTGTCCCAAAGAAAGATGAGAGACATGGCCAAGCCACTCATGGCTTGGCCGTGTCACCTATTAAATGTTGAATTTTTTTTGCATGAGTTGGGAGACAAAGTGGGGAACAAGACATTGTGTTTGCCAAAAGAAATACTAAACAAAGAAAAAGTGGGGAACAAGGTGAAGTGGTGTGAGTTGGAAGGCATGGGTTGAGTTTTGAATGAATTAAACAGAGAAGAAGAGGGAAATGGGGTTGTTCTTCAACATTTTCTGTAAAAAACGTGGGAGAGGGAGAGAGTGACACTCTCCCTTGTCCCTTCACCTCCAAACCTCCATTTCCATCCTCTCCACCTTCTCCATCTTCCATTGATAGGATCTTTGAGGTTCTTTGGGATAAATTGGGTTACAAGTTCTCAAAGGTTGAAGAAGCTTCAATGAAGGGAGTGGTGACTTTAGAAAGCTTCATTCCATCTTCCAAAGGCATATCCATTGAAGGTTGGTGACTTGAGAAAGCTCCATCCAAAGGTTTGGTGACTTGAGAAAGCTCCATTCCACATTGCAAAGGGAAATCAACCATTGAAGAGGGCTTGAGATCTTCATCAAATACATCAAGTGGAGCTAGGAGGAAGACTAGCAATCCTACTCTTGGCATCTTCACAAGGGGTTTTTCTATTCTCTCTTTTAATTCATTTCTATTGTTGTTGTTGTATTAAGAGATTGATATTGCAATGAACAATTTGTATTTATTTTATATTGAGTTGAATGAATGTGTTAAATTGATGATGTTGAGCTAAATACCCATGTTTAGGGCTTGTAGTATATTTGGTTGAATGTCTTGATTTGATATTTACATTGATGTTCCCTGTTGATTGGTTGATTGTATTGTATTAAATGCTAGGTTGATAGATTAGCTACCTATTAATCTTTAAATATTGGATGACGGACCGAGAGGTGAAATCCGATATCGGAACTATAGAATCGACCACCCTATGAATGAATTAGAAATATAAGTTCTAGGGTTTATTAATTTGGTAATGTAAAAGAATTGGTCATTGTTAATTCATGAATGTGAGAACTAATGGATTGGTAATTGACTAATTAATCTTAAGGAACAAATTAATTTACAAGGTTATGTTAATGGATGATTGAGAATTGAGCTTTGATTGAATGGACCTATGACCCTAGGCACCTTCCCAAGAATCGATTTGATCTTGCACACCCATTACACACTTCAACCTACGCACGTTAATTTTAGGTTTAAATTAGTCTTGCACATTTCATACAACAAACACTTTCGCATTTAAATACTTGTCAACCAAGCTATTACGAACCACACCTTCTTGGGGAAACGACCTTGGGGCGATCACCTTTGCTACAGCTACCTCGTATACTTGCGAGTGACGCTTTGTAGTAGTACTTAATTTGAGCGCAACAAGTTTTTGGCGCCGCTGCCGGGGAGGGTTGTTGAAGTAGTAATAGTTTGATTTTTTTTATTTTACTCTGTTGTCTGTTTCCTTTAAATTACTAAGTGTTGTTTGTTTTTTTTTATTTTCTGCCGAGGAAGGCTTTTTAAGTAGTGATAGTTTGATTTTTTTTTACAATTTAATTGTTTGTTTGTTTTCTTTTAATTGTTTGTTTGTTTTGTTTGAATTTTTTTTTATTATTTGTTTTCATTAAATTGCTGAGTACCTTTTGTAAATATGCAGTTTTTAAGGTACGTAGGGGTTTATGATGATAACCCTGACTCTGACATGGCATGGCAATTAGCAGAATTAACGAACCAACTTAAGATGCTAAATGCAAGAGGAAGAACACCTATGCCTACTCGTGAAGTATGTTCAGCATGTGGCATTGCAGGACATAGCGCAAACATGTGTTCATTTGGTTATGGACAATACCAAGAGAGGCAAGAGGAAGAATATACCTATGAAAGTTTCCAGAACATGGGTGAAAATGACCTATATCCCAGACCATATAATTCAAGCTGGGGAAGCCACCCAAATTTTTCTTGGGAAAACCAACAACAAATTCTACCTCAAAATTTTTTTCAACCTTACCAAAGAAATCCTTACTCTCAAGAACAATATTCAAATCAAGATCACCTTAAGAAACCCACATTGGAGGATAGTTTGAATGCCTTCATTCAAACTAGCGCACAAAATCAAGATCGACTTAAGAAACCCACTTTGGAAGATAGTTTGAAAGCCTTCATTCAAATTAGCGCACAAAATCAAGATCAATTCGAGAAATCCATAGTGGAAGATGATTTGAATGCTTACCTTCAAATTAGCACACAAAATCAGGAAGGGAGTAATGAGAGGTTTGATTCTTTGGAGGAATCATTGAAGAGGGTGGAAATTCAAGTTGGGCAACTGGCACATCAACTCCAAGCACACCAAGAAGAGGAATTTCCTAGCCAACTGGAGTAAGTCAAGGCAATAACAAATTTGATGAGTGAACATATAATATCCTCATGTATGCCCTAGAAGTTTTGATTCTGTTGTTGTTGTTGATTTAAAATGTGATTGAATGTATATATTAGGTGATAAGAAAAGGAATTGAGAAGAGAATGTTTATGTATATGTGTTTGGGAAAGAAAATAGGGTTTAGAGACAAGTTTATATGTTGTTTATATGATGATATAATTAACATATACCTAAGTCGAAAAGGGTTGGTCAAAGCAAGAGGATATTTTTATGTGGCATGTTAAATTACTATAATGGGCTTATAAGAGACAAGAGGTTAGTTAAATGAATGAAGGGTGTTTTGGTAATTGTCTTGTTAAAATCACTTGGTGGAGATTTAAAGGAGAAATTGACTTTGTTTCTTCATGATTTTCTCTTCTTCTTGATGGTAGTGGACGGCTCCTCCAAAGACAAAGGAAAGCAAGAGGTGAAGAGAGGATCTTGATGTGTTGAACTCAAATTGAAGGAAGATTGAAGTGATCAAGTGTTGATTCAAGAAGTTTATAGCTTTGGTAAGTTTTCTTTTGGATCTTTTGCTTGTTTGGAATGATATGTGGATTTGATAGATGATCTAAGAGTGTGTTGCTTGATTTTGTTATACTCAAGTGTGTTTGATTAGTTTGATCTTGGATTTTAAGGATGAATTGATGAAAGAAGTAAGTTGATTTTTGAAAGATGGAGAAGAAGGGTGGTTTTAGGGCTTTGAGGAGATAGGTGTTAATTGTTGTATTAATGTATTGTTAAAGTGATTAATGTGATGAATATGTAAGATATGTGTTAATATTGTTGATTAGAACCATTTGAATGAGATTATTGTTGTGTATAATGTGTTAGAATGCATTTAGAAGAGTGTTGGTTTTTGGTTAGGGTTGTTCATGAGTGACACGGCCAAAACCAAAGAAGAGACACGGCCAAGACTTAATGTTTTGGAGAGACACGGCCAAGTCCATGGAAATTTGGCCGTGTGTGTGTGATTTTGGAGGGGACACGGCTGTGTCCCATGCCTGTGTCTGTCACTGCCATTTTGTTTTGGGAGACACGGCAACAAGCTTGGCCGTGTCCCTTGGGTGTGTTGGTTACTGTGTTTGGTTTTTGTTCTTCATACATGATTGAGTTTGATTTTACAATTGATAATGCATATGATACTACATGAACTAGGGTTGGTACTATGCAATGTGAATCTTGTAAATGATAATGTGTGATATGGATAATGTATTTTGAAATGCTATATCAATGATGCTATATGCAAAATATGAATTGAAATGTGAAATGTGATGTAAAGCCATTGTGAATGGTAATGTGTTATATGAATATTGATGATGATATATGGAATGTGAGTTGAGATATGAGGAAGCCATTGTTGTTGGCTTTGGTTATACAAAATGAAATTATTAAGGCATGTTGGCCTATGTGTTATGACATATGAAATGAGAATTTAAAATGGTAATGATAATTGAATAATAAATGAATTGTGTGGCTAATGTGTTATTCCATTTTCAGAGTTTGTTGTTGGTGGCATGCCTAATAAGTGTAACAATCTCTTGAAGTTAGGTTGGATTGAATCCTTGAAGCCTAATTGAGATGTTACCACCCTTGAAGCTAGGTTGGATTGATTCTTGAAGCCAAGTTGGGTTGAAGCTTAGCATGCTTTGCTCCCCTTGAAGCTTGGTTGAACCTAATCCTTGAAGCCTAGTTGGGTATATGATATTGATAAATGTGATAACAAAACCAAAGCATTAACTCTGAAAATTGAATGGCATATTAGTGTGTCTTGGGCCCATGCTTGTCTTTGTTTAGTGTTGTTCATGAATGGTTTAATGAATAACTAATAAGGTAGATGATAAGGTGTTGAAATGTGATATGTCTACATATGTTGAATTATGAAATGTAAAGGTATGTTGTTAGCTTTGCATATATAATGTTACATGTACAATATGGATTGAGAATTGACATTGAATTGCACTAAAGCATGACATTAGCATGTTTTGTCTTACTAAGCCCTTGGCTTAGCGGATAGTGTTTAATCGCGCAGGTAATAGAGTTGAACCCGAGAGTTCATCGAGACCGAGTGAGAGTAGACCTTGAAGAGTTGATTTTGGGAACTTAAAGATCAGAAGAGATTTGCCAATCATGTACTACTTCTTTTTAATTTTGTAAAGTAATATTTATAATGTAAATATATGCACATTTGTAAATATTTTATAAATTCCGCTGCGTATTAACTAAATGTATCTATATATCTATTTTGTTTTGTATTATAAGTAACTACCTATTTTTCTATAAGGTATACAATTGAAAGATTATGGTATCGTTTAAAATGTTTTGAATGATAAGAAAATCCGTAGCATCCCTATGTTTAGTGCATGTATACTACATTGTGGTGTTTGTAGTGTGCATGTATTGAATGTAGGGGTGTTACAGAACATGTGATATATAACAGTTTTTGTGATTCCTTTGATGCAGAAACTAATCAAGAAGAAGATGGTGAGGAAATACAGCCATACATAGAGGAGTTAATTCAATCAAAGGAGGAGGAGGATTTGGAAGAGTCAACTTTGACAACATTGCATGAACCTCCAAATCCTTGTATGCCACCAACCCCATTCCCAAGCAGGCTGAATGAAGAGAAACAAGGTATGCAACTTTCTAAACTCTATGACATGCCCTGTGGTGAAGATAGTGTAGATAAGCTTGAGGTGGCAATGACCTTAGAAGTAGAACCTAATTTTTCCAATTTAGAAATTGAGGAGAGCAATTTACTATTAAATAATGATATTGTTGAGGGGGAGTTCAAATTGCTAAAAAGGATGAAGAAGTGATTCAACCAAACTTGGTTGAACTTAAAAAGACCCCAAGAATTATGCAAGATGTTTTGGTTAGGGATTACAGTATGCAACAAATTATAATCTCTCCCACCCTTGGTGGTGAGAACGAGCAAAAACCATATATAACCGTGTTGCAAACTGAAAAAGATTCTTACCACGTCCCTATAGCATTAGAGGATCAAGCTAAGACAACCCTCACATGTTCTCTTTGGACAATTGCTCTTCCAAAGATGCTACCTAGGCTTTTCAATACATTGGGCACATTTCAAAGTTGCATGTTGTTCATCCTCTCACATATGAGCTCCAATTGCATTATGGGTGGAAGGAGCCCTACACATCATATATGGGAACGATGGAAATCAGGTATCATCTAAACTCTCTTTTAGTTTATGCATGCTCACATTGAGGACAATGTGAATCTTTAAGTGTAGGGTGCATTTTGTGCTTTATGTTTTTACTTTTAATTGCATTATGTGTTTTTGTGTTTTTACTTTTAACTTGTTTTTGTTTAAGTTTTAGTTAATATTTTTGAATGTTTTTCATTGAATAAATGAGTTTTAGAAAGTTCAATTGTTATAAAAATTTTTGATAGATGACCATTGAATTTTTGAAGCATGAAATTGAGAATTGAGTAGAATTGGTGCTTATTGTCAATTTTGTTGGTTTTTTCCCTTGCATTGCCATTAACCTAGTGAGGAATTGAGCCATCAACTTATCATTATTGTTGTGGGTGAACATCTTTGATTGATGATTTGCTAGAACTTTCTTTGACATACATTTTAAGATTACATAAAAATTTCAATTAGGCATCAAGA
Source organism: Garcia nutans (assembly GCA_947685225.1). Taxonomy (NCBI): domain Eukaryota; kingdom Viridiplantae; phylum Streptophyta; class Magnoliopsida; order Malpighiales; family Euphorbiaceae; genus Garcia; species Garcia nutans. The sequence continues at coordinate 25,601,676 of CANTUV010000009.1, read as the reverse complement.
TGATTAAGGCAATTAGGTGAACCCACTTTGGCTTAAAAAGACCAACCCTATCTTTAACCTTAGTTAGCCAATTTTGAGCCTATTTTATTTTTCCTTTTCTTTCTTTTTCACAACACCATTAGCTTGAACCTTGTTGATTAACTCTTATCCTTTCATTAGGTCAAGAGCATTTATGACCGAGTGTTGTGTTGAATTAAGTGTGGGGTTAAAATTAGTAGGTTTAAGATTGCAAAGTTAAATAATAAAAATAAAAAAATAAAAAAATAAAAAAAGAGAAAAATATATATATATAATAAGAATAATTGTTATTCTTGTTATAAGGATTTGAATGTATTATTGCAAGATTTAATAAGTGAGTTCCCTTGAAAAGCTCTTTAATGTCAAGGGGTAGATGAGAGGAAGGTGTTTTGGGATTGTTGGTTTATGTATATGATTGGGTACTTCATTCTTAAAGTGCTCTTGAACTGAATGATTTAGCTCACATTTCCTAAATGCCATGCCTTTACCTTATCCCCATTACAACCGAATAAAGACCTTTTGATTGATGCTTGATTGAAATTTTGTAGTGGAGATTTGATTGATAAGCAAGCCTATGGTAATAATCTTTCATTGATTGTTATGAGTGTAAACACCACCATGATCAAACACTTGTAAGAGTTGGTGAGGGAGCGACAACATAGGTTATGCATGGAAAACCACTTAATTGCATGAGTGTCGACTTTGTTTGATTCGATATTGATTGTGGATTTAAGGATAGGGAAGTCTTGATGCATCTTTATAACTCTTTAACTTAACAAAATTTATCTTATTAGTGTGTTTCGATTTTAGCCTTGCTTGGGGACAAGCAAGGAATTAAGTGTGGGGTATTTGTTTAGATCATATTTGTACTAGTTTTCAGTATGACTTTTATGTGTTTTTAGTTAATGTTTTGATTGATTTTTGTTTTAAGTTTGTTTAAAGTGTTTGTTTTAGGTTTAAGTGCAAAAACTCCCTTGGATGATCAAAACAATAAAGAAAAATGAAGAAAGAGAATGAATCAAGCAAGAAATGGCCAAGCCAAAGCAAGCTTGACCATGTCCCTCAAAAGAATTCCAAGACAGTAGCTGACACACCCAAGAGACACAGCCAAGTCACTGGCCGTGTCTCACCCAAGGAAAAGAAACCAAGAAAGAAAAAAAAATAGAGGCAGTACTTGACACACTCACAGACATGGCCATGTCTTTGCCCATGTCTGATCGACATGGCCATGTCACTTGAAGCTTGGCCATGTCTCATTGTCTTGGGCATGTCCCTCAAAGAAATAGGAGGTAGAAGGCGACACTGGCAACAGACATGGCCAAGCCACTGGCCATATCACATGACATGGCCAGGAGCTTGGCCGTGTCACCACTTGAGAACAAAGAAAAGAAAGAAGCAGAAGGCGACACTGGCAAGCGACATGGCCAAGCCACTGGCCATGTCACATGACATGGCCAAGAGCTTAGCCGTGTCACTCCATGAAACCAAAGAAAAGAAAGAAAAGAAAGAAGGCACAATGCGACACTGGCAAGAGACATGGCCATGTCTCTTGAAGCTTGGCCATGTCTGCTCGTCTTGGGACCAAAGAAAAGAAAAAGAAAGAAAAGGAGCAGCAAGAGACACGGCCAACTAGCTTGGCCGTGTCCCAAAGAAAGATGAGAGACATGGCCAAGCCACTCATGGCTTGGCCGTGTCACCTATTAAATGTTGAATTTTTTTTGCATGAGTTGGGAGACAAAGTGGGGAACAAGACATTGTGTTTGCCAAAAGAAATACTAAACAAAGAAAAAGTGGGGAACAAGGTGAAGTGGTGTGAGTTGGAAGGCATGGGTTGAGTTTTGAATGAATTAAACAGAGAAGAAGAGGGAAATGGGGTTGTTCTTCAACATTTTCTGCAAAAAACGTGGGAGAGGGAGAGAGTGACACTCTCCCTTGTCCCTTCACCTCCAAACCTCCATTTCCATCCTCTCCACCTTCTCCATCTTCCATTGATAGGATCTTTGAGGTTCTTTGGGATAAATTGGGTTACAAGTTCTCAAAGGTTGAAGAAGCTTCAATGAAGGGAGTGGTGACTTTAGAAAGCTTCATTCCATCTTCCAAAGGCATATCCATTGAAGGTTGGTGACTTGAGAAAGCTCCATCCAAAGGTTTGGTGACTTGAGAAAGCTCCATTCCACATTGCAAAGGGAAATCAACCATTGAAGAGGGCTTGAGATCTTCATCAAATACATCAAGTGGAGCTAGGAGGAAGACTAGCAATCCTACTCTTGGCATCTTCACAAGGGGTTTTTCTATTCTCTCTTTTAATTCATTTCTATTGTTGTTGTTGTATTAAGAGATTGATATTGCAATGAACAATTTGTATTTGTTTTATATTGAGTTGAATGAATGTGTTAAATTGATGATGTTGAGCTAAATACCCATGTTTAGGGCTTGTAGTATATTTGGTTGAGTGTCTTGATTTGATATTTACATTGATGTTCCCTGTTGATTGGTTGATTGTATTGTATTAAATGCTAGGTTGATAGATTAGCTACCTATTAATCTTTAAATATTGGATGACGGACCGAGAGGTGAAATCCGATATCGGAACTATAGAATCGACCACCCTATGAATGAATTAGAAATATAAGTTCTAGGGTTTATTAATTTGGTAATGTAAAAGAATTGGTCATTGTTAATTCATGAATGTGAGAACTAATGGATTGGTAATTGACTAATTAATCTTAAGGAACAAATTAATTTACAAGGTTATGTTAATGGATGATTGAGAATTGAGCTTTGATTGAATGGACCTATGACCCTAGGCACCTTCCGAAGAATCAATTTGATCTTGCACACCCATTACACACTTCAACCTACGCACGTTAATTTTAGGTTTAAATTAGTCTTGCACATTTCATACAACAAACACTTCCGCATTTAAATACTTGTCAACCAAGCTATTACGAACCACACCTTCTTGGGAAATGACCTTGGGGCGATCACCTTTGCTACAGCTACCTCGTATACTTGCGAGTGACGCTTTGTAGTAGTACTTAATTTGAGCGCAACATATATACTTGTATATATACTAATATATACTTGTATATAATAATATATACTTGTATATACTAATATATGCTTATATATATACTTGTATATACTAATATATATACTAATATATACTTGTATATACTAATATATATACTTGTATATACTTGTATATACTAATATATACTTATATATACTTGTATATATACTAATATACACTTATATATATACTTGTATATACTAATATATATACTTGTATATACTAATATATATACTAATATATACTTGTATATACTTGTATATATACTTATATATACTTGTATATACTTGTATATATACTAATATATATACTTGTATATACTAATATATACTTATATATAGCTGTATATATACTAATATATGCTTATATATATACTTATATATACTAATATATATACTTGTATATACTAATATATACTTGTATAAATACTAATATATACTTGTATATACTAATATTTATACTTGTACATACTTGTATATATACTAATATATACTTGTATAGACTAATATATACTTGTATATACAAATATATATACTTGTATATACTTGTATATATACTAATATACATACTTGTATATACTTGTATATACTAATATATACTGATATATACTTGTATATATACTAATATATGCTTATATATATACTTGTATACACTAATATATACTTGTATATATTAATATATATACTAATATATACTTGTATATACTAATATATATACTTGTATATACTAATATATACTTTTATATACACTAATATATACTTGTATATACTACTATATATACTTATATATATACTTGTAGATACTAATATATATTAATATATATACTTGTATATACTAATATATATACTTGTACATACTTGTATATACTAATATTTATTCTTATATATACTTGTATATACTAATATATATACTTGTATATACTAATATATGCTTATATATATACTTATATATACTTGTATATATACTAATATATACTTGTATATACTAATATATACTTGTATATATACTAATATATGCTTATATATATACTTGTATACACTAATATATACTTGTATATACTAATATATACTTGTATATACTTGTATATATACTAATATATGCTAATTGTATATACTTGTATATACTAATATATATACTTATATATATACTTATATATACTAATATATACTAATATATATACTTGTATATACTAATATATATACTTGTATATATACTAGTATGTACTTATATATACTAATGTATATACTTGTATATACTAATATATACTTGTATATATACTAATATATATTTGTATATACTAATATATATACTTGTATATACTAATATATACTAATATATATACTTGTATATACTAATATATACTTGTATATACTAATATATATACTAATATATAATTGTATATACTAATATATACACTTGAATATACTAATATATATACTAATATATACTTGTATATACTAATATATATACTTGTATATACTAATATATACTTATATATACTTGTATATACTTATATATATACTAATATATATACTTGTATATACTTGTATTTACTAATATATACTTATATATAGTTGTATATATACTAATATATGCTTATATATATACTTATATATACTAATATATATACTTGTATATACTAATATATACTTGTATATACTTGTAGAAATACTAATAAATACTTGTATATACTAATATATATACTTGTATATACTTGTATATATACTAATATATACTTGTATAGACTAATATATACTTGTATATACAAATATATATACTTGTATATACTTATATATATACTAATATACATACCTTTATATACTTGTATATACTAATATATACTAATATATACTTGTATATATACTAATATATGCTTATATATATACTTGTATATACTAATATATATACTAATATATACTTGTATATACTGATATATACTTGTATATACTTGTATATACACTAATATATACTTGTATACACTAATATATATACTTATATATATACTTGTATATACTAATATATACTAATATATATACTTGTATATACTAATATATACTAATATATATACTTGTATATACTAATATATATACTTGTATATACTAATATATACTAATATATACTTGTATATACTTGTATATACTAATATATATACTTGTATATACAAGTATATACTTGTATATACTAATATATACTTGTATATACTAATATATGCTTAAATATATACTTATATATACTTGTATATACTTGTATATACTTGTATATAATAATATATATACTAATATATACTTGTATATACTAATATATACTTGTATATACAAATATATATACTTGTATATATACTAATATATATACTTGTATATACTAATATATACTTGTATATACTATATATATACTAATATATGCTTATATATATACTTGTATACACTAATATATACTTGTATATACTAATATATATACTTGTATATACTAATATATATACTTATATATATACTTGTATACACTAATATATACTAATATATATACTTGTATATACTAATATATATACTTGTATGTATACTAGTATATACTTATATATACTAATGTATATACTTGTATATACTAATATATACTTGTATATACTTGTATATATACTAATATATATACTAGTATATACTTGTATATATACTAATATATATTTGTATATACTAAAATATATACTTGTATATACATGTATATACTTGTATATATATATTAATATATACTTGTATTCCTACTTATATAATATCAAATTATATCTAAATCATTATTTAATACAGACAACGGTTTTTTTAACCAAAAAAACACTTGTCTTAACATATATTACACAACGGTCCCTAAAAACCGTTGTCTGTATGCTTGCTTCAGGCAACGATTGTTTTAACCGTTGTCTGAAACGCTGAATTATACAACACTTTGGAAAAAACCGTTGTCTGAAACATCTTATCAGACAACGGTTTTGTATGACCATAAAAACAGTTGTCTGAACATATATTGCACAACAGTCTCTAAAAAACCGTTGTCTGGTATGACCAAAATGACACATAATAGACAACTGTTAAAAAAAACACCAAAAACAGTTGTCTGAAAATTAATCAGACAACGCTTTTTTGTGAAAAATAAAAAACCGTTGTCTGTTTTTTTCAGACAATGGTTTTTTCCTTAACCGTTGTCTGATGATCGTTGTCTGATTCAATTTTTCTTGTAGTGAACAAAGAAGAATCAAGAGCAAGAATTCAAGACAACTTGTATATACTAATATATATACTTGTATATACTTGTATAAATACTAATAAATACTTGTATATACTAATATATATACTTGTATATACTTGTATATATACTAATATATACTTGTATAGACTAATATATACTTGTATATACAAATATATATACTTGTATATACTTGTATATATACTAATATACATACCTTTATATACTTGTATATACTAATATATACTTATATATACTTGTATATATACTAATATATGCTTATATATATACTTGTATACACTAATATATACTTGTATATACTAATATATATACTAATATATACTTGTATATACTGATATATACTTGTATATACTTGTATATACACTAATATATACTTGTATACACTAATATATATACTTATATATATACTTGTATATACTAATATATACTAATATATATACTTATATATACTAATATATACTAATATATATACTTGTATATACTAATATATATACTTGTATATACTAATATATACTAATATATACTTGTATATACTTGTATATACTAATATATATACTTGTATATACTAATATATACTTGTATATACTAATATATGCTTAAATATATACTTATATATACTTATATATACTTGTATTTACTTGTATATAATAATATATATACTAATATATACTTGTATATACTAATATATACTTGTATATACAAATATATATACTTGTATATACTTGTATATATACTAATATATATACTTGTATATACTAATATATACTTGTATATACTATATATATACTAATATATGCTTATATATATACTTTTATACACTAATATATACTTGTATATACTAATATATATACTTGTATATACTAATATATATACTTATATATATACTTGTATACACTAATATATACTAATATATATACTTGTATATACTAATATATATACTTGTATGTATACTAGTATATACTTATATATACTAATGTATATACTTGTATATACTAATATATACTTGTATATACTTGTATATATACTAATATATATTTGTATATACTAATATATATACTTGTATATACTTGTATATACTAATATATACTTATATATACTTGTATATATACTAGTATATACTTATATATATACACTTGTATATACTAATATATATACTAGTTTATACTTGTATATATACTAATATATATTTGTATATACTAAAATATATACTTGTATATACATGTATATACTTGTATATATATACTAATATATACTTGTATTCCTACTTATATAATATCAAATTATATCTAAATCATTATTTAATACAGACAACGGTTTTTTTAACAAAAAAAAACACTTGTCTTAACATATATTACACAACGGTCCCTAAAAACCGTTGTCTGTATGCTTGCTTCAGGCAACGGTTGTTTTAACCGTTGTCTGAAACGCTGAATTATACAACACTTTGGAAAAAACCGTTGTCTGAAACATCTTATCAGACAACGGTTTTGTATGACCATAAAAACAGTTGTCTGAACATATATTGCACAACAGTCTCTAAAAAACCGTTGTCTGGTATGACCAAAATGACACATAATAGACAACTGTTAAAAAAAACACCAAAAACAGTTGTCTGAAAATTAATCAGACAACGCTTTTTTGTGAAAAATAAAAAACCGTTGTCTGTTTTTTTCAGACAATGGTTTTTTCCTTAACCGTTGTCTGATGATCGTTGTCTGATTCAATTTTTCTTGTAGTGAACAAAGAAGAATCAAGAGCAAGAATTCAAGAAAAACTAGATAAAAAAATAAATCTTCATCATCTTCTTCATCAAATCTTCATCTTCACCTTCATTGTTTAATTTTCATCATCTTCTTTAATAAAAACAACAGCAAAAAATAAAAAAAAAAATACAGACTTGTAGTTTTCTTCAAAACATATCATCAATAAAAAAAACTTAAATCATCAACATAAATAACTTCAAATACAAAATTGAATATCAATATGGATATAAAAAAAAGAAATCAATGTCATAAAGATAAAAAAAGGCCAGATCATATAAAAAAAATATATCCACATTTTCCTTCAAAATATATCTGCAACAAAAAATCATAGATGTTGCATATATATTAATTAAATTAGAAGCAAAAAATATAGATGTTGCATAGATATTGTATAGATGTTGCAAAGATCTTGAGTTACAGCATAAATGTTGTATAAATATTGAGTAGATGTTGTATTCATGCATTTAATTAACTTATAGATGTTGTGTATATTGCATAGATATTGAGTTTCAACCTTTATATGTTCTTAATTATAATATATATATATATATCTTCTTAATTATAGTGTTGATATTCTGTAAATATTGCATAGATGTTATATTCCAACCACTAGATGTTTTTAATTAACTTGTAGATATTTTGTAAATGTTGCAGAGATATTCAGTAGATGTTGTATAATAGTCATTATATTTTTTTAATTAACTTATAAACGTTTCGTAGATATTGTATAGATATTTGGTACATGTTATGAATATTCGATAAATGTTGAATTATAGCTTTTAACATATATAACACTTATACATCACAAATAAGACAAGCAAAAAATAAATAAAATAAATAAAATTTAAAATAAAAAGGGATGTACTCATTTAAAGAATACAAATTAAGAAAAATAAAATAAAATTCACAAAGACAAGAATTTTTTTTTTAAAACATTTTATTAAACATCTAAAATGTAGTACAAATGAACAATAAAAAACAGTAAGACAACAGTTGAAGAATAAAAAAAATTAATCACAAAAAAGAAATCAATTTGATACACCAAAAAAACAAACTCCTTAACTAAATTTTGATCAAAAACTTCACCAATTCTTATTAGAACATTAATGCAAACTAACAACAATTTCAACAAATCCTTCATGCAAAACTAACATCTTCATCAAATTAGAAACTTCAAAAGGAATATAATAGAAAAACAACAAATGAAAAACTAAGATAAAAGAAAGAGAAAAGAGAAAGAAGAAGAAATCAGATCTATAACAAGAGAAAAAAAAATAAGAAAAAGAAAAAGAAAGCAACGGGGAATAAAAGTCCAAAAGAGAATGAAAACCGAGATAAAAAGTTAGTAGAAATTAAAGAATACAAATGCCATTATTAAAAGAACAATTTATTTGAAAAACATGAATAAGAATTAATCATATTAGTCGGTATGTAAAACTTTTTTTAATAAAAAACAAAGCATCACCCAATAACAAAACGTCATGGCTAAATATACTCTCCAGTTTATTTTCAAGATATTAGAATAGAGTTTTTTACAATTATAGACATCGGTATTTCCCACCTATCTTGAATGATTGCTAGAGACTTGTGTTATATTTAATGCAATGTAAAATACATTCAAAAAACATGCATGAAGTCAAAAATAATTCACGATTTACCGGTGTTAGTTGGTAACTGATGAACAATCAGTTTCTAACAGTGGAGTACTAGTTTTCAAAGTCCCTACTGGTAATTGGAAATCCGATAATTGCTAATAATTGGCAATTACTAACTGGTAGGTCATTAGTTTCGGGTTCAGAATCGAGTCTATTTAAAAGTACCTAAGGGATTTCTTTAGCTGCTTGAACTCTTGAACACCTAAAGAAAACAAGAAATTTGAAAAGCAAAATTAAAAGAAAAATAAAAATAAGACGTATATACTTATTATTGTGTGAGCGGGGATTTTCGCCCCCACTCCCGGTGGAATGGTTATTTCTACTTCGACACTGGTTAGGCTCGGGGCCTTAGAGAACACGGACCTAAGTCCGGAGAAAATGGAGTCGCCACCCGAACGGGCCAGAAAAAAAGAAAGGGGTGGATGACTCGATTCCTAAGGAATCCAACCCCCTAATGGGTTCGGAAAGTTGGGTACGTGTGGGGAAGGTGAGAAATGGCCCAGCACCCCCACAACGCCGGTTCATTGGAACCGGCCCCTTTACAGGTCTTAATATTATAAAATTCTTAAATATAATAACATTATCCATATTACACACAATAAAAAGAAAGCATCATTATATTAAAATCAAAGCAATGTCCAAACAAAACAAAAACAAATAAATGGACACCCATCCAAGGATAGAAACATGTCCTTACATCACATACCTAGATAGGACACCCACCAAAAGGTAGAAACATGCCCTTTACATAAGTTCTAAAATAGAGAAGCAAATTAAATTACATGATGTTTAAATAATGAGGTACCCACCAAGTGGAAACATACCTCTTACAACTTTTGGAAATCTAAATTGATTGATAAAAGTAAATAATCATTCATCATAAATAAATCATTCATCAAAAATATTTAAATAAAATAAACATCCATCCATGATAAATTAAATAAATCAAGTATTGAAATTAAATAGATTAAAGCATAAGAGATAAATCAAGGTATAAATAAATATGGAATTGAATAAAGCAAATAAAAGTTCAATTATAGCTACTGTGACTTTTTATGGAATTAAAATAGATTAGGGTTTTATGTTTTAAAAGGTTGGTAAGACTCTTTGATTAACCAAATTAAGATTTGAATGGTGAAATTATGAAACTAGGGTTTTAGACACTTTAAAGTACTTTGATTTGTAGTTTTAAATGATGATTTTAAGCTACTGTATAATTTTAGAATATTTGTGTTTTTATGGTTTTTTATGTTTTAAAGGATTAAAGTTTAGAAAAAGTTAGGGTTTAATGTTTTAAAAGGTTTAGGGTTTACTATTTTAGGTTTAAAAGTTGAATTAGGGTTTTATGCTTTAAAATTAGGGTTCTCAGGTGATTTGTTGAATTAGGGTTTAAAAAGACAATTTGATGATTTCATGAGGTTTTATGAATTTAAACACACGGATTGAAGTTTTTATAAGTAGAAAAGATGTTTTTGAAGACTTTTTGAATGAAATAAAACTTATTTTAAAAATTTGAAAGAAACAGAATCAAGTTTTGGTTTTGTTAAAGAATTTGTTCAATTAGGGTTTTGAGACTTTTGCAGAAGCAAAAAATAATAATTTTAAGTCTTTTTGGAAAATAAAGTAATGTATTAGTGTTTTAATCTTGGAAAAATTAAATTACAGCTCTAAGATTTTTTATTTAAAAAACCTTAATTTTATAGATTTGCTACTGTGTAACATAAATAAAAAAGAATTTAACATACCTTCTTTTGTTGATTCTTCCAAAAAAAATTCTTCTTGGATGAAATAGCTCCAAAGACAAGTCTTTGGTTCCTTTGAATTGCTTAATTCGTGCTGCTGCTGCTTTTAAAAATCACTTGAATTAAGTTTCCCTTTTCCTTCACTGATTTAGTTTCAAAAAAATCAAGCTACTGCCTCTCTTTTTTTCCTCCTTTAATTTGGTTCTATTGGTCCTTATTTATAATGGTTTTAGGTTGTTTATTCCTAATTATACATGGCAAGTAATATTAATAAAAAAAAGAAATTAAAACCTAATTGGATTAGGTTTCGAAAAATTTTGCGCTGACGAAAACTGCGGCAGCCGGGCCCGTGGCTGGGGCCAGTGGGCGTGCCAGCCCGCATAAAAAAGTTTCTGCTGGCGAAATAACTCGTCCACAGGAATTTTCTGCTGGCGAAATGCCCACAGGCCTGCGGGTGAGCTGCTGGGCTGACGGGCGTGCCGCCCGCAGGAAAACGCCCACGGGCACGCACGATTGCTTTTCGCTGCCGATTTTTTTTTTTACTCCGATTTTTATTTTTATTTTTTGATTTTATTTGTTTATTTTTAGTTTTTATTAATAAAAATTAGATAATAAGGTAAAAATTATTTAATTAAAATTATTTTGGACCAATTAGACAAGAAAAATCATTTTAAACTAAATAAAACATAATGGACCGGATTGGGTCAAAAATTAAGGGTCTACAGTTTGCCCCCTGCTTGAATGATCTGAAACCTTAGTGAAAGAGAGTGAAAAGCAATAAAACTTAATTTTTGATATGGCGACTTGTTTTGGGTACTTGGACCCAATTTGAGTTTTGGACTCACGGATGGTTTTAGGTTCTGGATCCAAGGCAAATTTGGGTTCTGGACCCGGATTCGAGTTCTGGACTCGAGGATAATTATAGGTTCTAGACCTAAGAAAAATTTGGGTTATGGACTCGGTTCTAGTTCTGGACTTGAGGATAATTCTAGGTTCTGGACCTAAGAAAAATTTGGGTTTTGGACCCGGATTCGAGTTCTGGACTCGAGGATAATTCTAGGTTTTGGACCTAAGGAAAATTTGGATTCTGGACCCTATTTTGGATACTCAATCCTAAACTAGACTTGGATACTCGATATTAATTTTGATTGGGATACTCGATCCTAACTGGATTTGGATACTCGATCCTAGACTGGATTTGGATACTCGATCCTAAGTGGATTTGGATACTCGATCCTAACTGGACTTGGATACTTGATCCTAACTGGACTTGGGATACTCAATCCTAACTGGATTTGGATACTCGATCCTAAACTGGATTTGGATACTCGATCCTAAATTGGATTGGGATACTCGATCCTAACTTGATTTGGATACTCGATCCTAACTAGATTTGGATACTCGATCCTAACTTGATTTGGATACTTGATCCTAAACTGGACTTGGGATACTCGATCCTAAATTGGATTGGGATACTCGATCCTGATTGGATTTGGATACTCGATCCTAAACTGGATTTAGATGCTCGATCCTAAATTGGATTGGGATACTCGATCCTAAGCTTGATTTGGATACTCAATCCTAAATTGGTTTGGGATACTCGATCCTAAATTGGATTGGGATACTTGATCCTGATTAGATTTGGATACTCGATCCTAAACTGAATTTGGATGCTCAATCCTAAATTGGATTGGGATACTCGATCCTAAGCTTGATTTGGATACTTGATCCTAAACTTGATTTAAATTTGATTTGACTGACCTTTTATTAGTTGTGGATTCTAGCTTAACTTGTTGTTTCATTCTTTTGCTCTTCCTTTTGCAAAAAATTCAGTTATTTTTAATTGGCAAAACATTCGTATGTGAGTTTAAAAATATTTGGTATATAAACTCAAAAAATTGAAAAGGAGAAACTTTGTCCCCTGTGTAGGCTCAAACCTATGATTTTTTTGTTGGCTTTGATTGACGTTCCTGTTGTCTAGTTCTTTGCACAAGCAAGCATTTCTTCTCTTTGAAAAATTACTGGAGCTTTCTCAAGCAATGGGCTTTCTATGCCCCCCTGATTTGATATCTTCTTTTGATTCTTTACTTCACAGGGTGTTTACTATTCATTTTTCCAAAGAACACAAGACAAGAAAGTGCGATGTGATATGCTCATGTATGCATGATATGCATGAATAATACTTACAGTTACTACATCGACTTACAGACTGAGATGATCAGCATAAGTGTTCTCATTGGTTCCCTTTTGACTCTTGTTCAAGTCTCGCATTGGAATGATTAAAAGCTTTGTATTTGTGGCTTTTATCTACAAGATGTTGAAAACATGAGTGGTAGAGACTCTAAGCAGGTGAGTCAGGGATGTATCCATTTCAAACTATATTTTAGCATGTCGGTTGGTAGTTTCTTCATAACTTTGCCAATAATCATTTCCTTTGCCCAATGTGTCCTTTGGAGGTTCAACATACTTCCCTTAACTTGAAGGCTTTGTATGACAAAACATTTTTTTTTTAAAACAAATGTTGGCTTTGCCAAATTAATGTCAATGTACCTCAGGACTTGATAAATTAACATATCTATAACATGACAACCCTAGTTACCGTACTAAACTCGGGAATCAATTCTATTTAAGCAAGAATTGTTGCACCTCATATAGGCACATACACATTACTTGGCCAAAGGTCTCATTTGGGTTTAGATATTGTCTATCTCATATGCATGCTTATTCCAACTATCTCCACTAATAGACTCTACCTACCAAGAGAGATCAACAGGTCTTTGATAGTCTTGAAACGGGGTCTATAAGGGACATGGGTTAAAGTGGAGGCTATTTTGAGATTGGAGCTGGTGTGACACAATGGAAAAACCCTCACACTACAAATTTCTTGTTGGAACTTTAGACAGCTTGGAGGCAACCTTGCTAGACTCCAAATTTCTTCTATCTTCTTAGCATTAATTTGGATCTTGATTAGGATAGTTTTTGCCCTTGCATAAAGTTTAAGACCCAAATTTGTTTCTTTTCTTCTTCTCCCTTTTCTTTCTTTTTATTTTTCTTACTCTTCCCTTTCTTTGTCTTTTTGTCCTTCTTTCTTGTTGGACTACAGAACTTTCAAGAACTGGGTGGTCTTCCTCCTTTTCTCAAATTTTAATTGAATCTTTGGTTGGGTTGGACCAACTCAAAAAAGGTCTTTATGAATCAAATAGAAGCCTTTTGCTGCTTTAGGTAAAAGAGAATTCAGTTGGCTTTTTGAACCATTATGGGGTTTTTTTTACTCTTTTTTTCTTTTTCTATTGATTTTTTTTTTGTTTTTCTTTCTTTCTCTCCTTTTTTGTTTTTGGTTCTAGCTCAAACAGAGTTATCTTATTTGTACCAACTTGGGCTTCCAATAATGGATGAGTGGAGTAACATAAATCTTCTTTAATAGGGATAAATCATTTATTACTCCAATGTTAATGTTGTCTTGGAGATATTAAGGGAACTTCAACTACCCTTAAGGTCTTGAAAATGTCAACTACCCTTATGGTCTTGAGAACTTCAACTATCTTCATAGTCTTGACTATTCATTTCTTTCTTTGATCTTCTTGCCTTTTCACCTTTGTGATCATAAGACTTGTCAAAAGTATCACAATAGCTCAAGGTAGGTTGTTGAGGTTATATGCCAATGAAAAGAAAGCTAAAATTTTATGAAGGCTCAAAGGGACAACTAGGGATTAATATTTAATTGGGTGGATACTAGTTGTTGGCTAATCAAACAATGCCTAGATCATCTCTCCCTTAAAT
Organism: Garcia nutans; assembly: GCA_947685225.1. NCBI lineage: Eukaryota > Viridiplantae > Streptophyta > Magnoliopsida > Malpighiales > Euphorbiaceae > Garcia > Garcia nutans. The sequence continues at coordinate 25,586,396 of CANTUV010000009.1, read as the reverse complement.
AAGTAGAGTTCAATTTTGCCTCGAAAGTTTGTCAAAACATGTTCTAAGACTGACTAGGACCTAGACAAAGGTAATTATGCAGGAGCCCTCTCTAAGTAAGCATACACAACTCAATGCTATAGAGCAATTCCCTCACCTAGTAAAGTCATTCAAGTCATGATGCCTAGACACATTAATTTATGAATTATCAAGCTAGATTCCTCATTGGTTGAGCACCAAAATGAACAAAGACCAACAAAATTTTTGATAAAAGTAATTTATTCAAACAAATTTAAATTTGAAAAACACGATAGTTCCAAAATATTAAAGAAAGTAAAATTGAAAAGCAGCATTCAAGCTAAGAAAAGTTTGTTGAATTGGAGTCAAAGACACTCCATTCATTTAGACATATCAAGGGCAAGGATTTTTTCCATCATTAAGGATCATGGCTTCATCATCCATAGTTAATCCGAACTTGTTTAGTAGTACATCATTTTTAGCAGCTTCTCTATCCATATCATGATGAGATGACAAGATAAAACTCTTCATGAGGGTTGCAAGCGGTGGCGCCCTTCCAATTTTAGGCAGAGGATTATTCTTAGTGTTGGGCTTATCAGGTTTAGGTAGCTCACCACTGTCAATTAAATCTTGGATCTCATGCCTCAATCGAGTACATCTATCAGTCTCATGTCCTTGAGTCTGATGAAATTCACAAAAGGCTTTAGTATTAAATTTTGGGGGTAAAGGATTCGACAAAGGTCGAGGGGCCAATGGCTGTAATAGTCCCTTCTTTTGTAGCTTGTTGAAGACCCAAGACAAAGGCTTCCCCAGATCTGAAAATTTACGCCTCTTTGCTAGTTCAGTTGCTGCATTTTCCTCAACACCTCTTCTTTTCTTTTGATTTTTTTCATTGGGGTAGTAGCTGCTCTTATTGCTCCACTTAGATAGCACATGGCTCGGTTGGTCTTGTAGAATAGGGATTGATCTCTCATTTTTCATTCGATCTCCATCAGTAGACATGTTCCTTGTTAATGCTGCTTTTTCCTTCTTTCTTATGTCAATGGGAGATGCCTTATTGGCATTGTTGATGATTTCCAGAATTTCAATCAACTGGGTCTTCATAATTTCAACCAATTGATCTCGTAGCTCGGCCATCCTAGCTTTGACAACTTTATCGATTATATCCCTTAGCTGGTTTGCATCCATCCTTCCTATAAAGTGCTTGAATCAAAATCAATGTTGTAGGTGGTATCGTTGTATGCTCTTGAATTGTTGTACTTCAGGTCTATGAGCCAGAAAGGATCAATGATATGAGATGCAAATGTATGCATTTATGCATGTATGCACAAACAATCAACGAAGAAAGATAATTAGGACGTTCCTTCCAACCTTATAACATCCACACACGAATGGCGAGTCTCTTTTCCTAGGTATATGGTTAACAAAATACCATCATGGGGTATCTTGTTTTTGAATAATTCCCTCGAACGTTTCAACCAATAGTTATATTTTCGAAAATGGAAATCCATTCATAATAATTCCCATTAATTAGGTTTTAATCCATCCAACCAACTAAAGTAGCTTTTATGCTATATTGGATTAAAACTAAATTAAGAGGTTTATCATAGATATATTTCTCACTTGAAAAAGGTAACTAATGATTCATGCCAAAAACAAGCCCACGGTTAATTTTTTTTCTTAGTGTAAACTAGGCCCACAATTGATTTTTGGTATTTCATAATTGACCTAAATATTTTTGCAAGCTCTTTGTAAGAAAAGATTGGGTGAAAATAGTTTTGTTTCTAAGCCCATTGTAAAAGATTTTAGAAAAATGGATTTTGGGCTTAGTATTTGGGCCATGAGCCAAAGAATTTTTGATTTGTTTTTAGAAAAGTCTTATGTCCAAAGACCATCTTGAAAAATTTTGAAAATAGTTTTGGTCTTTTGAATTTTGAAGAAAAATTTATTTTGAGCTTACAATATACTAAGGTCATATTAGAAAAAGAACAAACCAAATAAGCCATGATTTAGACTAAGATAAACCAACCATAGTCAAACAACATGCATTTGGGGTAAAACCTAAGGAAAGTAACTAGACCAATTACATGAGCTTTAGTCTTTGGGTTAAAAGGCTTAGGTTCCCATAGCAAGTATATACCAAATGGTACGAGGCTATGAGTGGTTATGCCATGCTCGATCTCCATACCTTGAGTGAAAGTATGGTATCTCTTACATAATATAACACGGGTAACACGGGTGTCCTAACTCACGCACACAATGCAATCTAATATGATGCAATGGATAATATCATTATAAGAAAGAATAGAATAATATAGAGACCAACGGAATCAACTTCTCTTGTCCCCAGTGGACTCGCCACTGTGAGCGGGGATTTTCGCCCCCACTCCCAGCGGAATGGTTCTTGCGACTTCGGCACTATTTAGGCTCGGGGTTTTAGAGAACACGGACCTAAGTCTGGAGAAAATGGAGTCGCCACTCGGACGGGCCGGGAAAAAAGAAAGGGGTGAATGACTCGATTCCTAAGTAATCCCAACCCCCTAATGGGTTCGAAAAGTTGGGTACGTGTGGGGAAGGTGAGAAATGGCCCAGTACCCCCACAACGCCCGGTTCATTGGAACCGGCCTTTTTTACAGGTCTTAATATTATAAAATTCTTAAATATAATAACATTATCCATATTACACACAATAAAAAGAAAGCATCATTATATTAAAATCAAAGCAATGTCCAAACAAAACAAAAACAAATAAATGGACACCCATCCAAGGATGGAAACATGTCCTTACATCACATGCCTAGATAGGACACCCACCAAAAGGTAGAAATATGCCCTTTACATAAGTTCTAAAATAGAAAAGCAAATTAAATTACATGATGTTTAAATAATGAGGTACCCACCAAGTGGAAACATACCTCTTACAACTTTTGGAAATCTAAATTGATTGATAAAAGTAAATAATCATTCATCATAAATAAATCATTCATCAAAAGTATTTAAATAAAATAAACATCCATCCATGATAAATTAAATAAATCAAGTATTGGAATTAAATAGATTAAAGCATAAGAGATAAATCAAGGTATAAATAAATATGGAATTGAATAAAGCAAATAAAAGTTCAATTATAGCTACTGTGACTTTTTATGGAATTAAAATAGATTAGGGTTTTATGTTTTAAAAGGTTGGTAAGACTCTTTGATTAACCAAATTAAGATTTGAATGGTGAAATCATGAAACTAGGGTTTTAGACACTTTAAAGTACTTTGATTTGTAGTTTTAAATGATGATTTTAAGCTACTGTATAATTTTAGCATATTTGTGTTTTTATGGTTTTTTATGTTTTAAAGGATTAAAGTTTAGAAAAAGTTAGGGTTTAATGTTTAAAAGGTTTAGGGTTTACTACTTTAGGTTTAAAAGTTGAATTAGGGTTTTATGCTTTAAAATTAGGGTTCTCGGGTGATTTGTTGAATTAGGGTTTAAAAAGACAATTTGATGATTTCATGAGGTTTTATGAATTTAAACACACGGATTGAAGTTTTTATAAGTAGAAAAGATGTTTTTGAAGACTTTTTGAATGAAATAAAACTTATTTTAAAAATTTGAAAGAAACAGAATCAAGTTTTGGTTTTGTTAAATAATTTGTTCAATTAGGGTTTTGAGACTTTTGAAGAAGCAAATAATAATAATTTTAAGTCTTTTTGGATAATAAAGTAATGTATTAGTGTTTTAATCTTGGAAAAATTAAATTACAGCACTAAGATTTTTGATTTAAAAAACCTTAATTTTATAGATTTGCTACTGTGTAACATAAATAAAAAAGAATTTAACATACCTTCTTTTGTTGATTCTTCCAAAAACAATTCTTCTTGGATGAAATAGCTCCAAAGACAAGCCTTTATTGCCTTTGAATTGCTTAATTCGTGCTGCTGCTACTTTTAAAAATCACTTGAATTGTGTTTCCCTTTTCCTTCACTGATTTGGTTTCAAAAAAATCAAGCTAGTGCCTCTTTTTTTTTCCTCCTTTAATTTGGTTCTATTGGTCCTTATTTATAATGGTTTTAGGTTGTTTATTCCTAATTACACACGGCAAGTAATATTAATAAAAAAAGAAATTAAAACCTAATTGGATTAGGTTTCGAAAAATTTGCGTCGAAAAATTTTGCGCTGGCGAAAACTGCGGCAGCCGGGCCCGTGGCTGGGGCCAGTTGGCATGCCAGCCCTTATTTCGCCCGCAGGAAATTCCTACGGGCGAAACGCCCACAGGCCTGTGGGTGAGCTGCTGGGCCGACGGGTGTGCCGCCCGCAGGAAATTCCTGCGGGCAAAACGTCCACGGGCCCGCACGACTACTTTTCGCTGTCAATTTTTTTTCCGACTCCGATTTTTATTTTTATTTTTTGATTTTTATTTGGTCTACATATTGTATGGTATGTAATGTAGCACTATGAATAAGACATATATCCGCATTATTGTGTGTGTATCAATTAAAGAATGAGAAACACCGATTTGGTTTTAAAATCTTGATACTGTAAATGCATATAATCATAATGAGTTTTAGGCAATATTTTCATTGGTGGATATAATGTAAACTAATGAAATAAAGAAAGAAATCTTTGAACTATAAAACTATAACAGCCGTGATAACAAGATATTGTCTGCTTTGGGCAAGTCTGCACAGATTTATTCTCAGACTCAGACTTACCTCCAAGCCCAAAACACATTTTGCTAGTCCAAAATATGTCCACCATTATGTACTACTTTCTCACCTCGCACTAAACCGATGTGTAATTCTCCTAAGGATGACTCAGAGCCATACACTGTATGTAGAGGCATTACATTCTCTCCCTTAAGGGACTCAATATCCTCGCTGAGGTTTACCCCACCACTAGCCAGAGGAACAAGTCTCTTGGTTTTGATACCAATTTTAATTAATTAATTAGATATTTAGTTAATTATTATTAAATTCTAATTCTTTTGTCCATCCAAAATAATTTTATTTTTGATTTTTTTTATTTTTTTAATAAATTACCATTTTACCCCTCTTTTAACTTTTTAACTTTTGTCTTTTTCTAACTTAGTTTTGACTTTATATGTAATGTATATTTCCTTTATATTTCTCATATACATTACTTATTTCTCCCTTTCAACACTTTATTTAACCCTCCAACTTATTAATTTAATTTAATTTAAATTTAAATTTATTTATTTTAGCAATTATACGGGCGTTACAACTCTCCCCCTTAAAAGAATTTCGTCCTAAAAATTACATGATATCAGCTTTGAAAAAGCTGAGGGTACTGGCTCCACATCATCTGGTCGCTTTCCCATGTCGCCTCTTCAGTGGAATGGTTCCTTCAAAGAATTTTTACCAATTGCACCTTCTTGTTCCTTAATTCCTTTACTTCTCGTGCCAAGATAACTACTGGTTCTTCTTCATAGGTCAGATATGAATTCACCTCGATAGATTCAACAGATAACACATGAGATGGATCTGATCTATATCTCCGAAGTATCAAGATATGGAAGACAATTATATATCCAATCTAACTCGGGCGGCTGAGCCAATCTATAGGCCATAGGTCCTACTCTTTCCAAAATCTCATACGACCCAATAAATCGAGGACTCAATTTCCCTTTTCGACCAAATCTTAGAGTCCTCCTCTAAGGAAACACCCTCAGGAACACCTTGTCCCCTATACTGAACTCAATGTCTTTCCTCTTCAGGTCTGAATAAGACTTCTATCAGTTTGAAGATGCTTTCAAATGATCCCAAATCATTTTTATCTTCTCTTCTATTTCTTTGATTAAATTGGGACCTACTAACCTTTCTTCTCTAACCTCATCCCAACATAAAGGTGTCCTACATCTTCTACCATACAAGGCCTTAAACAGCGTCATCCCAATGTTGGACTGAAAACTATTGTTGTAGGAAACTCCATCAGTGGTAAATGTCTATCCCAGCTCTATGTAAACACAATGATACAGCTCTATGTAAACTCCATCACCCTCTCAGACTGTCCATCTGTCTGTGGATGAAAAGTGGTATTGAAGTGCAACTAATTACCCAATGCTTCCTGCAAACTCCTCCAAAATATAGATGTAAATTTGGGGTCTCAATCCAATATTAAAAAAACTAGGACTCCATATAGCCTCACAATCTCATTGATATATATCTTAGCCAGCCTATCATGGGAGTAGTCCATCCTAATTAGAAGGAAATGAGCTAACTAGTCATCCTATCCATAATCACTTAGATTACATCATACTTCTTCTGGGTCAAGGGAAGTCCCGATACAAAATCCATGGTCACTCGATCCCACTTCCACTCAGGCACTGTTAAAGGCTACAGTAACCCTTAAGGAACTTGGTGTTCAGCCTTCACCCTCTGATATGTGAGTCATCTCGACACAAATTCCGTTATGCCCCTCTTCATACTAGACCACCAATAATGTTGCTTTAAATAATAGTACATCTTGGTACTTCCAGGGTACACAGCATATGAAGATTGATGTGCTTCCTCCAAAATCCTCTTATTCAATTCCATATCATCAGGAATACATAATCTGTCTCTATACCATAAGTTATCACCATCCCTCACATGAAAATTCTTGCTCTCCCCCTTTTTGCAGTCCTCTACAATCTTCTGAAGTTTTATATCTAACTTATGTGCTTCTTTAATCTAATCAAGTAGTAATGACCTCACTTGCAACTGGGCCATTAAAGCACCATCATTACAAGTCTTAAATCTGGCATGTAAAGCTCTCAACTCAACAAGCAACGTGAGAGCATAGGCTGCCATTCGACTCAAGGTATCTGCAACTACATTAGCCTTGCCAGAATGATAATCGATTAGACAGTCATAATCTTTTATCAACTTTAACCACTGCCTCTGTCAAACATTCAACTCTTTTTGGAAATCCAAATATTTCAAACTCTTATAATCCATGTAGAAGAAACACTTCTCTTTATACAAATGATATCACTAAATCTTTAATGCAAAGACAATGGCTGCCAACTCTAAATCATGAGTTGGGTAATTTAACTCATGAAGCTTTAACTACCTAGAAGCATAAGCAATGATTTTACCCTCTTGCATTAGAACACAACATAAACCATGATGTGATGTATTACTGTATATCACATATGGTTCAGCTTCCACAGTAAGGGTAAGAATCGAAGCTTGAGTCAACATGTCTCTCAACTACTCAAAGCTTGCCTGAAATCGATCCATCTACATAAACTTCACATCTTTTCAAAGTAATCTAGTAAGTGGAGAAGCTATCATGGAAAATCCTTTCACAAATCGACAGTAATAACCAGCCAATCCTAAAAAACTCCTGATCTTTGCTACATTCTTTGGTGGACTCCAATTTAAGATAGCCTTAAATTTACTCAGATCAATTCTAATCCCTTTTGCTAAAACCACATGTCTGAGAAAAGTCACCTGATCCAACCAAACCTCACACTTGGATAATTTGAGATACAACAATTTTTCTCTCAATGTCAGTAATACAATTCGCAGATATTTACATGCTCTTCTTTACTGTGGGAGTATATCAAAATATCATCAATAAATACCACCACAAATTAATCTAAGTATGGCCTAAACACCCAATTTATCAAATCTATGAATGTAGCTGATGCATTTGTCAGTCCAAAAGGCATCACTAAGAACTCATAATGCCTATACCTCATCTAGAAGGAAATCTTGGGTACATCTACATCTCTAACTCTCAACTGATGGTACCCAAATATCAAATCAATCTTAGAAAATATTGTTACTCCCTTCAACTAATCAAAAAAATCATCGATACAAGGCAATGGTTATTTGTTCTTAATGGTCACTTTATTCAACTACTTGTAATCAATGCACAACCTCAAAGTGCCATCCTTCTTCTTTACAAACAGCATAGGTGATCCCTATAGTGATACACTTGGGCAACTAAACCCTTTATCAAGTAGCTCCTAAAACTACACCTTCAACTCTTTTAATTCTACATGTACCATCGGATAAGGGGTAATGGAGATAGAAGCAATACCGGGAATCACATCTATACCAAACTCTACCTATCTCTCTGGATGTAACCCAAGTAACTCCTTGGGGAACACAGCCGGGAACTCAGCTACTGTAGGTATACTGTCCAACTGAGATCCTACTGCTTTGGTATCCACCACATGATCCAAATAAGCCTTACAACCCTTCTAAATCATCTTCCTAGTTGATATAGCTGAAACAAACATAGATGCAGGTGTCTCTGTTCACTAGATATCACCACTTCTCTCCCATCATGTGTTTTCAGAGTAACATATTTCTGTGGATAGTCTACTATAGCCCCATGCTTGGATAACCTATCCATACCCAGAATCAAGTCATACTCTCTAAAGGGCATCTTAATTAGGTCACCAAGAAACTCCTCATCATGACCAATAATCGAACTATCTCGGTGTACCCTGCTAACTACCACACTATGCCCTAAAGGGTTGGTCACCAGTACATCAAACCTTAATGACTCAAAATGCATATCACCCATAGGTATAATGGATGCACTAATGTATGAATGTGTCAATCCATGATCATCAATGCATGCACATGAATGCCAAATAAAAGAAATGTACCAGCCATAACATCCGAAGCATTTGTCTATCTCTATATCACATATACTCTCTGTGATGATCTTGCCTGGTCTAGTCCCTGTCGTGGACCCCTCTCTCTGACTGAATCCTGGCTTGCCACCTCTACCGTCACCTCTGCCACCATGACCCCCTCTGTCACTAGTTTGGAGACTATTATCTCAGTTTGTCTATCTACGGGTGGCAATGGACAATCCCTGAGGAAATGATTTATGAATCCACACCTGAAATAAGCTGGTGTACAGGTCCCCCAACAAACACCCCCTATGTGTTCATCCACATTGAGCACAAATAGGCAGAGGAGATCTCTGTGGAACTGGGGTCGGGGCACTAGCTACTAACGTTGTAGGTCTCTACCTTTGCTGTTGAAATAATATGTCATGCTTCCTCTGACTCCCACCAAACCTCTGAGAAAAACTCTCTATGCCTCTCTTTCCAGATGAAGACCCTGCCTCAGCCTGGGGTCTCCTGCCTCTGCTCTCCTCTACTGCTAGTCCTTGGGTCTTTTCTACATTTCTAGCAACCGAAACCATCTTGAAAAAAATCTCATAGTGAGATGATGCTACAAGGCACATGATGGATGGCCTCATACCCTCCTCTACTGCATCTGACAATCTCATCTGACAATAAATTCCCTGTATACTTAATCAACCGAATGAAGTCATTCTCATATTTTGTAACTATCTTCCCTTCTCGCTTCAAGCTCATAAATTCTTTCTTCTTGGCATCTTTATACTCTATGGCAGTGTACTTATTCTTAAATTCCCATAGGAAATCAACATAGGTCAACTCAGTCGGTTTATCCATCCCATGGGGTATAATCTTCCAGCAGTCATAAGTATCCCCCTGTAGAAGAGACAAAGCATAATCAAACTTTCCCTCTACAGTGATCTGTAACTAGATAAAAACCCTATGAATTCTGTCTAGTCACTGCTTTGCCTCGGCTAGATTGATGGTGCTAAAGAAATCGATAGCCCCATACTTTTGCAACCTATCATATTTTCTAGTCTATAGTTGCTGTGGCTACTGCTGCTGCACTAGGGCTTGACGGAACAACTCCACCATCTGCTGCATCCAAATGGCTGGAATCTCAAGTCCTGCTAATCGAGCTGACATTGCCTCCCCAGTAACCTCCGCAGTCCTAACATCTCCCTCACCAGGAGCAATACTCTCAGCGCTCTCCTCGCTAGAAACATGCTCTTGAGATGCCATAACAGCCAATATATGTAATTACAGAAAGAATCGCCACATCAAGGACCAAATAAAATGACAATGCAAATGAATGTATATTTTGGTAAATCACATTTAAAATCTCATTTTTTCTCTCCAAAAATCCACCTAAGTCGAGAATCTCAGATCCAGGCACTGATAGCAAAATAAATTATAATATCCTTATACTCCATATACATATAATACACACATCCCGTATTTATAAAATACATATATAAAATATAAGAATATCATGTATATTTTTTATTTAAAAACATCCATCATTCTAAAATAATTATTGAGAACACTTTATATATATATTAACAGATAAAGAAAAATATTTCTCGGTAATTTAAATAATAAAAGGCACATTTTAAAGAAAAATCTCTAAAAAAAATTCTCAGGTTATGTCTGTATTTTAGATATTTTTAAATTTCAACACACTCAACTTGCATTTAAAATACACTCTCAAATATTTATTCAACACATCCATTTCTCCAAAATCTCTAACATAATCACAAAATACACAAATGTTTATATATAACAATACATATAACTCATCTCTCAAATTTCAACATTAAAACTAAAAATCCTTTTATAATTTACATAATATACATGTAGTAAACATAATATTCATATTTAAGTGTAACATCCGTAATTTTTGAAAACTAAATAAAATAAATTAAATTTAAACTAGATAAATTAAATAAATAATTTAAGTGGGAAAAGAAAGGATTTTAAATGATAAAATGAAATGTATATGTGAAATATATATGAAATATACATAACATATACAAAAGTCAAATCAAAGTAAACTCTTTAATGGAAAAGTAAAAATTCAAGTGGCATAATTGTAAATATACTTTGAAAAATTAAAATTATTTAAATAAATTAAAAATAAATTATTATTGAATGGAAGATGTAGTTTATAGTTTTTTTAAATAAATAATTAAAAATATAACAAAATATATTATATATATGGACAAAATTGAAAGTGGAAAGAAAGAGAAACTAAAGTCTTCTTCATCTTCTTCTTCCTCATGTTGGGGCTGAACCACCATGTCCAAAGAACTCAAGGTTTTTCATCTTTCAAGCTTCCAAAATTGAAAGGATTTCTAGGTTTCAAGCAAAGTTTTGGTGATTTCCTCTTGAAATAGTAAGTTTTTCAACTTTTTCTTTATAATTCCATGGTTATATGAATATGTTGAGTTTGGAATTTTCTATTAACATGATTTAATTGCTTTATTGAGGTTTTATGAATTTATTTTGAGTAGTTATTAATGATTTTTAAGTTGGATTGAAGAAATGGTTGAGTTTAAGTTGAGTTGGTTGAAGAGAGAGAATTTAGGGTTATGGAACATATGGAATTTTGAGTTCATGTGTTTTAATTGTGTAATTTGATTCAAATATGTTGTTTTGATGCATAAAAAAGAATTTTAAAGTCAAATGATGGATTTGATTAAGTTTGGTTAGAGTTTGGATAGAGTAGTGTTGAATTTAGGGTTTTGGAAACGAAATTTTCAAAGTATTAGTATTTGTTTGGTTTTAATGTTCAAATCATGTTATTAATGATATAAGTGATGGAAATAAGTTTGGATTAATAATTGGAATGAGTTGTAATGAAGAACCTTTAATGGTGAAGGTTATGGCATTTTAGGGTTTTGCATAAGAATGTGTGTTTATTAAATGTGAATGAATGAAAAATGTTATAATATGTTTTTTATAATATAAATAAACTTAAAACATTAATTTAAATGATTTAATATGGATTTCCAATGTTAAAGTAAGGTTAGGCTAAATTTGGAATATTTGTAGAAGTGATGTTTAATTAAGGTTTAATGTTGAAAATGCCTTAAAATGTGATATTAAATTATTGTATTTGATCACATTTTATATAGGCATTGAGAGGTAGTAGATTGCCCTACCTTAATGTTGAAGGGTATGTTGGAAGTGAAGGCTGGTGGGAGATTTTTAGCTTGCATTTGAGAGCTTATTGAGATATGTACAAGCTTTTGATAAATGGGATATGTTTGTATTACATTTGGCCTAACACAATTTGGATAGAAAATGTGTTAAGCTAATTGGTAGCTTGAACATTCATGAATATTGTGCTATGATATGTGAATTATTATATATGCATTATGAAAAGCCATTATTAATGGCTAAAATGAATGAATTATAAATTATGTGCATTATGTGAAAATGACCCGAAAATATTTGGGTAATGTGATATTTATGTAAAATAAGATACATTGTGATGAAATGATGAAACATGATGAGATATGATGAATTGACATTGATATGAATGAGAAAAATGAGAAAATAAAGCAATGTGCTGAGAAAAATGGAAAATGAGACAATGTGATGAGGAAAAAGTAATTATGAAAAATATGAATTATTTGTGTATCTAATATGTTATTCAATTTCTAGAGTTCTGTGTTTGGCGGCATGCCTATAATGTTATCTTCATTACTGCCTTCGGGGTAGACGTTCTGCGCCATTAATTTATGATTTGCCTTCGGGGTTAGACACTTGGCGTCACTGATATATGATTTACCTTCGGGGATAGACAATTGGCATCACTGAGATATGATTTGCCTTCTGCGATAGACACTTAGTGTCAATTTGGATCAAAATGGTAACTCTGAGATTTGAATGATATATTAGTTTATTTGGGCTCATGCATGTGTATGTGTTTATGTTATTTATAAGAGATGAAAGATTATGTTTTAAAAGTGAATTTATATGCCACATTGTGACATAGCATATAAAGGCATTATACATTGGCATTGTTTTATAGTTTTTATTATTATCAAAGTTTGTACTGCTATACTTTTAGCTTAGCTCGATTCTAATTCATCGCGCCATTCTAATTCATCGCGCAGGTGGCAGGGGTGATCCGAGTGATCCTGAGAGTTCTTCTAGACTGGGTCGGGTATAGTTTTGAGATTGCTTATTTAGTTGATTTTGGTACATCAAGATCAGAGCTGTTTGTCAGCATGTATATATATTTCATATTATAGTACATTTTGCTATTATATATTATGTTTATGCTTTTGGAGTATACATTATAAATTATAAATAATATTTTGGATAAATTGTGTAATGTGGGGGTTTTATATGTGTTTTGATATATTTATGTATATATATATAAATGTTTTGATGAATTTTAGAGAAATTGAGAAGTATTGGGGAAATGTGAGATGTTATTTTTTTTAGGAGTATTTTTGTGCATGTTGTATAACTGTGGAATTTTTGGGATGTCTTATTTATAGACAAAATTCTGATAAATTTTTTTCAGAGAATTTTTATATAAATGCTTATTTTAAAACCTATAATTAATAAAAAAATATTTTATTACTATTCAAATATACATTTTGGAATTTAATGTATTTGGAATTTTAAATTGGAAAGGTGAAAATTTTTATTTTACCGGGTTGTGGCATCTTTATATTTTATATGCGTATTTTACATAAGCTGTATGTACATATGATACGCATATGGGGCATAAGGATGTTACATTTATTTTGGTATCAGAGCCTAGGTTTGAGATTCTCGACCTAGGTGGATTTCTAAAGAGAGAAAATGAGAATTTTAAATATGATTTTAAATTGTGATACATGCATTGGCACCGATAATTTATCTGATCTCTAATGAGGTAATTTCTGTTGTATTTACAGATATAGATAGTTATGTCGTCTAGGATGCACCAATCTGCAGAAGATAGTGCAGAGAGTGTAGCTCCTGATGATGGTAGAGTTGGAGCTAGTATTGAAACTGCTAGAGAGGTGTTTGTTTCTGTGCCAGTTAGACCACAACTGAGGAGGTTCTTCCGGGCATGGTACGACATATGGTGAGCTGTTATGATAGGATCTAGTTCAGTAGTTGTAGCCACCACCACAACCGCAGCCACAACAACAGTTACCGACTCAAAAGTATGACAAGTTGAGGAGGTTTGGAGATACAAATTTTATTGGCACTACAGACCCGACTGCATCAGAGTAGTGGCTAGACATGGTCAAAGGGTGTTCATTCAGCTACAGGCTAGTCCGGAGGAGAAGTTTGATTATGCTAGATCTCTTTTGCAAAGGGATGCGTATGAGTGGTGGAAGACGGTTTCCCATGGCACAACTGATCCACCAATTTTGACATATGATGATTTCCTGTGGGAATTCAAGAAGAAATATACTCCCAGAGAGTAGACGAATGCTAAGAAGATGGAGTTCTTGAGTTTGAGGCAGGATATGAGGATTGTGATAGAGTATGAGGTTGAGTTCATCCGGCTGAGTCAGTATGCTGGAGAGATTATATCTGATGAGATTGACAAATGTTAGAGGTTTGAGGAAGAGTTGAGACCCTATATTATGTGTCTTGTGGTAGGCTTTCGGTATTAGATTTTTTCTTAGTTGGTTGCAGCTGCCAGGAGTGTAGAGATGGTACAGGGTCTTGCAGCAGCTGTCAGAGCAGAGGAGAGCATAGCTATGAGACCCCATAGTGAGGCAGGGCCTTCATCAGTGAAGAAAGGTCGAGGGGGATATCCTCAGAGGTTCAGTAGGAGGCAGGAGTAGTCTGGCAAATTAGCACAGCAGCAAAGGCAGAGATAGAGACCTATAGCCTCAGTGGCTAGTGCCCCCAACTCCAATGGCTTAGAGGCTTGCTCCACCTACCTGTGTTCATTGTGGTAGGGCACATAGGGATGTCTGCTGGAGGACTGATGCACCAATAGTATGTTACAGATGTGGATCACCATATCATTTTCTCAGAGACTGTCCAGAGCCACCAAATGACAGACAGACAAATGAAGCAGCTTCTTGATCCAGTGTCAAAAGGGGTCATGGTGAAATAGATTTTGGTAGAGGTGATATATCTGGGTCTAGTCAAAGAGGAGGTTCTACAGTAAGGAGTAGACCAGAGGATGTTGGGCCATCACAACAGATTTATGTGATGCAGAGGCAGTCGGATGCTTCATCTATCATAACCGGTATTTTTACTTTATTTGGTACTTCAGTTCTTACATTGATAAACCCTGGGTCAACTCATTCATACATCAATGTATCTATTCTGCCTGTGAGTGATTTGCATTCAGAGTCCCTAGGATTTGATGTTTTGGTTATAAATCCTTTAGGGCACAATGTTGTAGTTAGCAGGGTGAATCGAGATAGTCCAGTTGTTGTTTAGGATGAGGACCCGGTGACCTGATTGAGATGCCTTTTAAGGAGTATGATATGATTTCAGTCATGAGGCTATAGTAGACTGTCAGTGGAAATGTGTTACCCTGAGAACACATGATGATAGAGATGTGGTGGTATCTAGTAAACAGAGACATCTTTTATCCATGTTTATTTTAGCTGTATCAGCTAGGAGGATGATCCGAAAGGGATGTGAGGTATATCTTACTCATTTTTTTGATACCAGAGTAGTGGGTTCCCAACTTGATAGTATACCTCAAGTTGCAACATGGTGGATCAATTGTGCCATGAGTTGCTAGGGGTACCTCCTTTGAGAGAGGTGGAGTTTGGTATTGATCTAATGCCTGGTACCACTCCACACTCCATTACCCCTTATCGGATGGCACCTGCAGAGTTAACCCAGTTAAAGGTGCAGTTGCAGGAGTTGCTTGATAAAGGGTTCATCTGCCCTAGTGTTTCACTATGGGGAGCACCTATTTTGTTTATGAAGAAGAAGGATGACACCTTAAGATTATATATTGATTACAGATAGTTGAATAAGGTGACCATCAAGAATAAGTATCCTTTACCTCAGATAGATGATCTCTTTGATCAGTTGAAGGGAGCAACAATATTCTCTAAGAATGATATGAGATCAGGGTTCCATCAGTTAAGAGTTAGAGATGTAGATCTACCTAAGATAGCTTTTCACACAAGGAATGGGCATTATGAGTTTTTGGTGATGCCTTTTGGATTGACGAATGCACCAGCAGCATTTATGGATTTGATGAACAGGGTGTTTAGACCATACTTAGATCAGTTTGTAGTGGTCTTCAATGATGATATTCTTGTGTATTTGCGTAATGAGGAAGATCATGACAAGCATCTGCGGATTGTATTGCAGACTTTAAAAGAGAAGCACTTATATGCTAATCTATCTAAGTGTGAGTTCTGACTCAATCAGGTGACTTTTCTTGGTCATGTAGTTTCAGCAGAGGGTATTAGAGTTGATCCGAGTAAAGTCGAGACTATCTTGAATTGGAGTCCGCTGAAGACTGTGACAGAGGTTAGACATTTTCTAGGATTGGTAGGCTATTATCGTCTATTTATGAAGGGTTTTTCTAAATCATCACTCATCATAATGGGGATTTATGTGGACAAATCGGAGTCAAGTGAGTTTTGAGCAGTTGAGGGGGATATTGACTCAGGCTCCTATCCTTACTGTGAGCGGGGATTTTTACACCCACTCCCGGTGGAATGGTTCTTGCGACTTCGGCACAGTTTAGGCTCGGGGCCTTAGAGAACACGGACCTAAGTCCGAAGAAAATGGAGTCGCCGTCCAGATGGGCTGGGAAAAAGAAAGGGGTGGATGACTCGATTCTAAGGAATTCCCAACCCCCTAATGGGTTCAAAAAGTTGGGTACGTGTGGGGAAGGTGAGAAATGGCCCAGCACCCCCACAACGCCCGGTTCATTGAAACCAGCCTCCTTTACAGGTCTTAATATTATAAAATTCTTAAATATAACAATATCATCCATATTACATGCAACAATTGAAATAAAGCATCATTATATTAAAAATCAAAGCAATGTCCAAAGAAAGCAAGTAAATGGACACCCATCCGAAGATGGAAACATGTCCTTACATCATCCATGTCTAAACTAATAGGACACCCACCAAAAGGTAGAAACATGTCCTTTACATTGGTCTAAAATATAAAAAGCAATTTAAATTATAAGATATTTAACTAATGAGGTACCCACAAAGTGGAAACATACCTCTTACAACATTTGAAAATCAAAAAATAAATCGATAAAAGTAAATAACCATTCATAATAAATAAATCATTATCAAAGATATTAAACATCAATCAAAATAGAAAGTAAACATCCATCCATGATAAATTAAATAAATCAAGCAATGAACTTAAATAAATCAAAGCATATAATAAACTACATAATTAAATAAAGCAAGTAAAGACATAAATTAGGGTTATTGTTTCTATTTAAAATTCTTTAATTAATATATTAGGGTTTTGAAATTTTAGTATTTTAGTATTTGTTTAACCTACTGTAAAGGTTTTGGAAAATTGGAGTGAATTAGGGTTTTATGAATCAAATTAGGGTTTAGGGGTAACATTATGAAATTAGGGTTTTAGAATATTAAAACATTAGGTTTATATTTCTTGGTTACCGGATTGTTGTTTTTAGGCTTAGTGTGTTGAGTTTTAATATTTAGGTTTATAAGATTTTAAGGTTTTAAGGATTAGGGTTTAGAAAAAGAAGGGTTTACGGTTTTAGGGGAATTAGGGTTTAAGAAAACTTAGGGTTTAGGTTTACTAGTTTGGGGTTTACTATTTTTGGTTTTGAAGTTGAATTAGGGTTTTTAGTGTTTTGAAAAATATATTTGGTTTTAGAATTTGAGAAGATAGTTTATAGTTTTATAAAGTTTTATGTGATTTTTAGAAACTGTAAGGTAAATTTAGGGTTTGGATATGTAACAAAACGTTTGGGAATTTTGGAAAAAAGTGAGAGGAAAACAGTTTAGGGTTTATTAAAAGCTTTTGGAAATAAGAAAAACGTTTTAAGGTTTTTGGAAATAAAAGAGTATTTCTTAGGGTTCTTAAGGTTTAGAAAAAGACATAATTAGGGTTCTTAAATTTAGAGGGAACAGAATTAGGGTTCTTAAATTTTAGAAGAAACAGAATTAGGTTTCTTGAGTTTTTAAAAGAAACAGAAGGAACGATTTAAGATTTTTGGAAAACAAATAAATGAATTAAGGTTTTTAAGGTTTTTAGAAACAGAGGAAATCATTTAAGGTTTTTTGAAATGAAAATCAAGTTATTACATCTTCAAAGATCAAAGTTTTGTGTGTATAATCTTATGAATCAAAAAAGAACGAAGCTACTGTAAGAAAATAAAAAGAAATTAGAGATCCAAACCTTCGTTTGTTGATTCCACCAAAAATTACTTCTTGGATGAACAAGGACAAAGGCAAGGTTGCTGCCTTTGATAGCTTGATTGCTTGCTTCCTTCTTCTCTTCTAAAAAGTCCGATCAATTTGTAAAGTTCCAATTCAAAATCCAAGTCCCAATCCAAAGTCTGATTTTCCTCCCTCTTCTTTCTTTGTTTTTTAATCTTATTTATAGGAAATTTAGATGATTAATTTTAATTGTTTAAAGAAACTTTATTTAATTAGGAAAAGAAAATCGAAACCAAATAGAATTTGGTTTCGGAAAAAATTACGTTGGAAAAATTTCGCTGGCAAAAAAACTGCTATGGGCTGCTGCGAGGAACCGCGTCGAAAAAATTATGAGGGGCGGGCTAAGGGCCATTTTGCCCGCAGGAAGCTCCTGTGGACGAAATAGCCCAAGGCCATTTTGTCCAACACTTTCGGCGATGAATTTTTCATAGCCGATTTTTATTTTTATTTATTATTTTTATTTTTTATTACTATAATTATAAAAAATAAATATTAAAATAAATATTATTTAATTAAGATAACACAAAAATTATTTTGGACTAATTAAAATATATTGGACCGGATTGGGTCAAAAATTAAGGGTCTACACTTACCCTACCCGTGGAAGGTAAATCTTATGTGATTGTTGCGCTCGAATTAAGTACTACTACAAGCGTCACTCGCAAGTATACGAGGTAGTTGTAGCAAAAGTGATCGCCCCAAGGTCGTCTCACAAGGAAGGTGTAGTTCGTAATAACTTGATTGACAACTCATTTAAAAGAGAGAGTTTGTTGCTTGGAATTGTAAAAGAACAATTTAAACCTAAGATTAAGGAGTGTAGGGTTGATGTATGAAGGTTGTACAAGATCAAATCGATTCTTAGGAAGGTGCCTAGGGTTATAGGTCCATTCAATCAAAGCTCAATTCTCAATTATCCATTAACATAACCTTGTAAATTAATTTGTTCCTTAAGGTTAATTAGTCAATTACCAATCCATTAGTTCTCACATTCATGAAATAGCAATAACTAATTATTTTACATTTGCAAATTAATGAAACCCTAGAACTTATATTTCTAATTCATTCGTAGGGTAGTTGATTGCATAGTTTCGATATCGGATTTTACCTCTCGGTCCTTCATTCAATATCTAGAGATCAATAGGTAGCTAATCTATTAACCTAGCATACAAGCCAATGCAATCAACCAACACAAGGTACATCAATGTAAATATCAAATCAAAGCATTCAATCCAATATACTACAAACCTTAGGCATGGGTATTTAGCTCAACATCATCAATTTATAACAAATATTCATCTCAATACAAATTGAATTACAATTGTCAATTGCAATATCAATCTCTTAATACATCAACAACAATAGAAATGAATTAAAAGAGAGAATAGAAAAACCCCTTGTGGAGATGCCAAGAGTAGGGTTACTAGTCTTCCTCCTAGCTCCACTTTGATGTTTGATGAAGAACTCAAGCCCTCTTTAATGGTTGATTCCCCTTTTGCAATATGGAATGGAGCTTTTTCAAGTCACCAACCCTTCAATTGATTGTGCCTTTGGAAGATGGAATGGAGCTTTCTCAAGTCACCAAACCTTTCAATGAAGCTTCTTCAACCTTCAAGAGCTTGTTAACCCAACTTATCCCAAAGAACCTCAAAGATCTTATCAATGGAAGATGGAGAAGATGAAGATGGAGGATGAAGATGAAGATGAAGGGACAAGGAGAGTGTCACTCTCTCCTCATCCCAAATCGTGTTTGCCCCCTCCTTCTCTTTTCTTTTCTCTCTCTCCTCAAACCCTAGCCGTCTCCTCTCTTCGTCGTGCGAAAGAACTTAAATAGATATTAAGGGTGATACGGCCAAGCTTGATTTGGCTTGGCCGTGTCTCTCATTTTTCTTTGGGACACGCCCAAGCTTGCTGGTCGTGTCCTTCACTGCCTTCTTCTTTCTTTCTTTCTTTTCTTTGTTCTTCAAGGAGTGACACGGCCAAGCTTGTGGCCGTGGCATGTGACACGACCACTGGCTTGGCCGTGTCACTTCCTGCTTTGCTCCTTGCTCTTCTTTGTTCTTTGGAGATGAGAGTGGCACGGCCAAGCTTGTTGGCCGTGTCACTTGCTGCCATTTCTTTCCTTTGAGGTGACATGGCCAAGCTTCATTTGGCTTGGCCATGTCATGCTTGATTCATGCTCTTCTTTCTTTGTTTTGATCTTCCAATGGTGTTTTTGCACTTAAACCTAAAACAAACACTTTAAACAAACTTAAAACAAAAATCAATCAAAACATTAACTAAAAATAAATAAAAATCATACTAAAAACAAGTACAAAAATGATCTAAACAACTACCCCACACTTAATTCCTTGCTTGTCCCCAAGCAAGGCTAAAAGCAAAACACACTAACAAGATAATTTTGTTAAGTTCAAGAGTTATAAAGATGTATCAAGACTTCCCTATCCCTAAATCCGCAATCAATATCGAATCAAACAAAATCGACACCAATGCAATTACGTGGCTTTCCGTGCATAACCAATGTTGTCACTCCCTCACCAACTCTTATAAGTGTTTGATCATGGTGGTGTTTACACTCATAACAATGAATGAAAGATTATTGCCATTGGCTTGCTTATCAATCAAATCTCCATCACAAAATAACAATCAACATCAATCAAAAGGTCTTTATTTTGGTTGTAATGGGACTAAGGTAAAGGCATGGCATTTAGGAAATGTGAGCTTAATCATTAAGTTCACTTTAAGAATGAAGTACCTAATCATATACATAACCCAACAATCCCAAAACACCTTACTTTCATTTACCCCTTGACATTAAAGAGCTTTTCAAGGGAACTCACTTATTAAATCTTGTAATGATACATTCCAACCCTTTCAACAAGAATAACAATTATTCTTATTATTATATATGTATATATTTTTTTTATTTTTCTCTTTTTCTTTTTTTATTTGTTTTAGGGTTTTGCAACTAAAGAAAATAATAGTTTGCAATCTTAAATCTACTAAATTTAACCCCACACTTAATTCAACACAACACTCGGTCATAAACGCTCTTAAAATGCTTTTGACCTAATGAAAGGGTAAGAGTTAACACAATAAGGTTCAAGCTAATGGTGTTGTGAAAAAGAAAGAAAAGGAAAAATAAAATAAGCTCAAAATTGGCTAACTAAGGTTGAATATAGGGTTGGTCTTTTTAAGCTAAGGTGGGTTCACCTAATTGCCTTAATCATTTTGATGCCAAATTGAAATTTTTATGTAATCTTAAAATGCATGTCAAAGGAAGTTCTAGCAATTCATCAATCAAAGATGTTCACCCACAATAATAATGATAAGTTGATGGCTCAATTTCTCACTAGGTTAAAGGCAATGCAAAGAAAAACCGACAAAATTGACAATAAGTACCAATTCTACTCAATTCTCAAATTCATGCTTCAAAATTTCAAAGGTCATCTATCAATAATTTATAACAATTGAACTTTCCAAAATTAATTTATTCAATGAAAAATAAGAAAAACATTAACTAAATTTACACAAAAATAACTTAAAAGTAAAAACACAAAATGCAATTAAAAGTAAAAACACAAAACACAAAATGCACCCTACACTTAAAGATTCACATTGTCCTCAATGTGAGCATGCATACTACAGAGAGGGTTTAGAAAAACCTGATTTCCATCAGTCCCATATGCGATGTGTAAGGCCCCTTCCACCCATAATGCAATTGGAGCCCATGACTGAGAGGATAAACAACATATAACTTTGAAATGTACCTGATGTATGCAACCCCTAAATAGTATTCCTTGAAGAGAACATGTCTCAAAGGGACATGTGAAGGCACCTCGGGGTGATCCTCCAGTGCTATAGGAACGTTATAAAATCCTATTTCATTATGCAACATGGTTCTATCCATTGTATGCTATTCTTCACCACTAAGAGTAGAGGAGATGATTTTTGGGAACTCTTTAAGTTCAACCAAGTTTGGCTGAATCACTTCTTCATCCACTTTAACAATGTCAAGTCCCCTTTCAACAACCTCAGCATCTAAAACTAGCTTACACTCCTCAAGTTCTAAATTGGGAATTTCATGTTCTTCTTCTAAAGACATACCCATCTCAAGCTTATTTCCACTTTCTCCTTGGGAGTGCATAATATAGATGTTAGAAAGTTGCTTACCTTACTCCTCTTCTTTCAGCCTTCTTGGGAATGGAATTGGTGGCAAAGGATTCAGAGGTTCATACGAATGTGATGAAGTTGATGAGTCCAAATTCTCCTCCTCCTTTGATTGAATTAACTCCTCTAAGTTTGGTTGTATCTCCTCACCATCTTCTTCTTGATTAGTTCTTGCATTAAAGGAATCACAAAAACTGTTATATATCACCTGTTCACTCCTTAAATTTGTGATTACCTTGACTTGCTCCAATTGGCTAAGAAATTCCTCCTTTTGGTGTGCTCGGAGTTGATGTGCCAGTTGCCCAACTTGCATTTCCACCCTCTTCAATGATTCCTCCAAAGAATCAAACCTCTCATTGCTCCCTTCCTGATTTTGTTTGCTAATTTGAAGGTAAGCATTCAAATCATCTTCCACTGTGGATTTCTTGTATTGATCCTGATTTTGTGCACTAATTTGAATGAAGGCATTCAAACTATCTTCCAAAGTGGGTTCCTTAAGTCGATCTTGATTTTGTGCGCTAGTTTGAATGAAGGAATTCAAACTATCCTCCAATGTGGGTTTCTTAAGGTGATCTTGATTTTGTGCACTAGTTTGAATGAAGGCATTCAAACTATCCTCCAATGTGGGTTTCTCGAGGTGATCTTGATTTGAATATTGTTCTTGAGAGTAAGAATTTCTTTGGTAAGGTTGAAAAAAATTTTGAGGTGGAATTTGCTGTTGATTTTCCTAAGAAAAATTTGGGTGGCTTCCCTAGCTCGAATTATAAGATCTGGGATATGGGTCATTTTCACCCATTTGCTGGAAACTTTCATAGGCATATTCTTCCTCTTGCCTCTCTTGGTATTTTCCATAACCAAATGAACACATGTTTGCACTATGTCCTGCAATGCCACATGCTGAACATACTTCACGAGTAGGCATAGGTGTTCTTCCTCTTGCATTTAACATCTTAAGTTGGTTCGTTAATTCTGCTAATTGCCGTGCCATGTCAGAGTTAGGGTTATCATCATAAACCCCTACGTACCTTGAAAACTGTATATTTACAAAAGGCACTTAGCAACTTAAAGAAAACAAACAAATAATTAAATTGAAAGAAAATCAAACAAAACAAACAAACAATTCAAAGAAAACAAACAATCAATTAAATTGTAAAGAAAAATCAAACTATCACTACTTAAACAGCCTTCCTCGGCAACGGCGCCAAAAACTTGTTGCGCTCGAATTAAGTACTACTATAAGCGTTACTCTCAAGTATACGAGGTAGTTGTAGCAAAAGTGATCGCCCCAAGGTCGTCTCACAAGGAAGGTGTAGTTCGTAACAGCTTGATTGACAACTCATTTAAAAGAGAGAGTTTGTTGCTTGGAATTGTAAAAGAACAATTTAAACCTAAGATTAAGGAGTGTAGGGTTGATGTATGAAGGTTGTACAAGATCAAATCGATTCTTGGGAAGGTGACAAGGGTTATAGGTCCATTCAATCAAAGCTCAATTCTCAATTATCCATTAACATAACCTTGTAAATTAATTTGTTCCTTAAGGTTAATTAGTCAATTACCAATTCATTAGTTCTCACATTCATGAAATAGAAATAACCAATTATTTTACATTTGCAAATTAATGAAACTCTAGAACTTATATTTCTAATTCATTCATAGGGTAGTCGATTGCATAGTTCCTATATCGGATTTCACCTCTCGGTCCTTCATTCAATATCTAGAGATTAATAGGTAGCTAATCTATTAACCTACCATACAAGCCAATGCAATCAACCAACACAAGGTAATTAATGTAAATATAAAATCAAAGCATTCAATTATATATACTACAAACCCTAGGCATGGGTATTTAGCTTAACATCATCAATTTATAACAAATATTCATCTCAATGCAAATCAAATTACAATTGTCAATTGCAATATCAATCTCTTAATACATCAACAACAATAGAAATGAATTAAAAGAGAGAATAGAAAAACCCCTTGTGAAGATGCCAAGAGTAGGGTTACTAGTCTTCCTCCTAGCTCCACTTTGATGTTTGATGAAGAACTCAAGCCTTCTTCAATGGTTGATTCCCCTTTTGCAATATGGAATGGAGCTTTTTCAAGTCACCAACCCTTCAATTGATTGTGCCTTTGGAAGATGGAATGGAGCTTTCTCAAGTCACCAAACCTTTCAATGAAGCTTCTTCAACCTTCAAGAGCTTGTTAACCCAACTTATCCCAAAGAACCTCAAAGATCTTATAAGATGGAGAAGATGAAGATGGAGGATGAAGATGAAGGGACAAGGAGAGTGTCACTCTCTCCTCATCCCAAATCGTGTTTGCCCCCTCCTTCTCTTTTCTTTTCTCTCTCTCCTCAAACCCTAGCCGTCTCCTCTCTCCGTCGTGCGAAAGAACTTAAATAGATATTAAGGGTGACACGGCCAAGCTTGATTTGGCTTGGCCGTGTCTCTCATATTTCTTTGGGACACGCCCAAGCTTGCTGGTCATGTCCTTCACTGCCTTCTTCTTTCTTTCTTTCTTTTCTTTGTTCTTCAAGGAGTGACACGGCCAAGCTTGTGGCCGTGGCATGTGACACGACCACTGGCTTGGCCGTGTCACTTGGGTGTGTCACTTCCTGCTTTGCTCCTTGCTCTTCTTTGTTCTTTGGAGATGAGAGTGACACGGCCAAGCTTGTTGGCCGTGTCACTTGCTGCCATTTCTTTCCTTTGAGGTGACACGGCCAAGCTTCATTTGGCTTGGCCATGTCATGCTTGATTCATGCTCTTCTTTCTTTGTTTTGATCTTCCAATGGTGTTTATGCACTTAAACCTAAAACAAACACTTTAAACAAACTTAAAACAAAAATCAATCAAAACATTAACTAAAAACACATAAAAATCATACTAAAAACAAGTACAAAAATGATCTAAACAGTGATATACAATGATACTTTATATAGTGGTTTAGGTTGTGTTCTGATGCAGGAGGGTAGAGTCATTATGCCTCTCAATAGTTGAAGCCTCATAAGCTAAATTACCCGACTAATGATTTGGAGTTAGCAGCCATAGTTTTTGTATTGAAGATTTGGCCTCATTACTTGTATGGAGAGAAATATTTTATTTATACTGATCACAAGAGTTTAAAGTACCTGGATGTTTAGAGAGAGTTGAATTTGAGACGAAGATGGTGGTTAGAGTTGATTAAAGACTATGACTGTTTGATTAATTATCATCCTGGCAAGGCAAATATTATTGCGGATGCCTTGAGTCGAAAGTCTATGGCTGGTTAGACTACTTGTTCACTCTCGTTGCTTGTTGAGTTGAGAGCATTGTATGCCAGATTTAAGTCATGTGATGATGGTGCATTGATGGCTCAGTTGCAGTTGAGACCAGTTTTGTTGGAGCAGATTAGGGAAGCCTAGTTGGCAGATGAGAAAATCCAGAAGATTGTGATGGATTGCCAAAATGGAGAGAGTCGAGACTTTTATATGAGAGATGATGGCAGTTTATGGTATTCCTAATGATGCAGGATTGAAGATGAAGATATTAGAGGAAGTACATTAGTCATTCTATGCTATGCACCCTAGAAGTTCCAAGATGTATCAAGATTTGAAACAACATTATTGGTGGTCAGGTATGAAGAGGGACATAGTAGAATTTATATCCAGTTGTCTCACCTACTAGAGAGTGAAGGCTGAACACCAAGTTCCTTTAGGGTTTCTTCAGCCATTATCAGTGTCCGAGTGGAAATGGGAGCTAGTGATGATGGATTTTGTGACTGGACTGCCTTTGACCCAGAAGAAGCATGATGCAATTTGGGTGTTAGTTGATTGGATGATGAAGACAGTTCATTTTCTTCTAGTTCGGATGGACTACTCACTTGAGAGGTTGGCTGAGTTGTATATCAGTGAGATAGTGAGGTTGCATGGTGTCCCAATTTCTTTAGTATCGAACCAAGATCCCCAGATTACATCGAGATTTTGGAGGAGTTTACAGGATGTATTGGGTTCTTGGTTGCATTTTAGTATTGCTTTCCAATCTCAAACAGATGGGCAATCAGAGAAAGTGATACAGATTCTAAAGGATAAGTTGAGGAGTTGTATCATTGATTTTACTGGGAGCTAGGATAAATTCTTGCCACTGATTGAATTTGCTTATAACAATAGTCATCAGTCCAGTATTGGAATGTCACCTTATGAGGCCTTGTATGGCAAAAAGTGTAGGACACCATTATGTTGGGATGAGGTTGGAGAAGGTAAACTGGTTGGTCCCGATTTGATTAAAGAAACGGAAGAGAAAGTGAAGGTGATTTGGGGTCATTTGAAAGCAGCTTCAGATCTATAGAAATCCTATATAGATTTGAAGAGGAAAGACATAGAGTTCAATGTGGGAGATAAGGTGCTCTTGAAGGTGTCTTCGTGGAAAAGAATTTTGAGATTTGGTTGGAAAAGAAAGTTGAGCCCTCATTTCATAGGACCTTATGAGATACTGGAGAGAGTTGGTCCAGTGGCTTACAGATTAGCTCTGTTGCCTGAGTTAGACCGAATATATAATGTCTTCCATGTCTCATATCTTGTCAGTGGAATCTATTGAGATGAGTCTGGATCTGACTTACGAAGAATAACCAGTGGCGATCTTGGCACGAGAAGTGAAAGAGTTGAGGAACAAGAAGGTTCCATGTAATATCCTCATGTATGCCCTAGAAGTTTTGATTTTGTTGTTGTTGTTGTTGTTGTTGTTGATTTAAAATGTGATTGAATGTATATATTAGGTGATAAGAAAAGGAATTGAGAAGAGAATGCTTATGTATATTTGTTTTGGGAAAGAAAGAGGGTTTAGAGACAAGTTTATATGTTGTTTATATGATGATATAATTAACATATACCTAAGTCAAAAGGGTTGGTCAAAGCAAGAGGATATTTTTATGTGGCATGTGAAATTACTATAATGGGCTTATAAGAGACAATAGGTTAGTTAAATGGATGAGGGCATGTTGGTAATTGTCTTGTTTAAATCACTTGGTGGAGATTTAAAGGAGAAATTGACTTTGTTTCTTCATCATTTTCTCTTCTTCTTGATGGTATTGGACGGCTCCTCCAAAGACAAAGGAAAGCAAGAGGTGAAGAGAGGATCTTGATGTGTTGAACTCAAATTGAAGGAAGATTGAAGTGATCAAGTGTTGATTCAAGAAGTTTATAGCTTTGGTAAGTTTTCTTTTGGATCTTTTGCTTGTTTGAAATGATATGTGGATTTGATAGATGGTCTAAGAGTGTGTTGCTTGATTTTGGTATACTCAAGTGTGTTTGATTAGTTTGATCTTGGATTTTAAGGATGAATTGGTGAAAGAAGTAAGTTGATTTTTGGAAGATGGAGAAGGAGATTGGTTTTAGGGTTTTGAAATGGTTTGTGTTTAAATGTGGTATGAATGTTTTGTGAAGTGATTCTTGTGATGAATTTGTGTTTAGAACATTGTTTTCATTCATTTGAACCATGCTATATTGTGTATGATGAGCTTGTGATGTGCATAAGGTGCTAGAATGCATTTAGAAGAGTGTTGGCTTTGGTTAAGGTTGTTTATGAGTGACACGGCCAAAACCAAAGAAGAGACACGGCCAAGACTTAATGTTTTGGAGAGACACGACCAAGTCCATGGAAATTTGGCCGTGTGTGTGAGATTTTGGAGAGGACACGGCTGTGTCCCATGCCAGTGTCTGTCACTGCCAAAATTAAGTTGAGAGACACGGCCACAAGCTTGGCCGTGTCCCTCAAATGTGTTGGCTACTGTTTTTATTTTTGTTCTTTTTGTATAGTTTTGATTCTTTAAAGATATTTTTGATACTTAACCCTAAATATAAACACTTTAAATATACTTCAAAGATAAGAATGACCTAATCAAATATATGTGGAACATACATTCATGGATGTTGAGATTGTAGCACACATTTATTGATATTGATGAAACATATGAACAATGTTAGGCTATATGCATTGTGAATGGTAATGTGGTATGTACTTTGAAATGTTGTATCAATGATGTAATATGAATTGAGATATTGTTTGATTTGAGGCCATTGTGATTGGCTATGATGATTCAATTGAAAGATATAAGGCATGTTTGCCTAATTGATGAGAATTGAGAATGGAAATGAGAACTAAATAATAAATGAATTGTGTGGCTAATGTGTTATTCCATTTACAGAGTTTGTTGTTGGTTGCATGCCTAATGAGTGTAACAATCTCTTGAAGTTAGGTTGGATTGAATCCTTGAAGCCTAATTGAGATGTTACCACCCTTGAAGCTAGGTTGTGTTGGTTCTTGAAGCCAAGTTGGGTTGAAGCTTAGCATGCTTTGCTCCCCTTGAAGCTTGGTTGAACCTAATACTTGAAGCCTAGTTGGGTATATGATATTGATAAATGTGATAACAAAACCAAAGCATTAACTCTGAAAATTGAATGGCATATTAGTGTGTCTTGGGCCCATGCTTGTCTTTGTTTAGTGTTGTTCATGAATGGTTTAATGAATAACTAATGAGGTATATGATAAGGTGTTGAAATGTGATATGTCTACATATATTGAATTATGAAATGTAAAGGTATGTTGTTAGCTTTGCATATATAATGTTACATGTACAATATGGATTGAGAATTGACATTGCATTGCACTAAAGCATGACATTAGCATGTTTTGTCTTACTAAGCCCTTGGCTTAGCGCGATAGTGTTTAATCGCGCAGGTAATAGAGTTGAACCCGAGAGTTCATCGAGACCGAGTGAGAGTAGACCCTGAAGAGTTGATTTTGGGAACTTAAAGATCAGAAGAGATTTGCCAATCATGTACTACTTCTTTTTAATTTTGTAAAGTAATATTTATAATGTAAATATATGCACACTTGTAAATATGGATTTAAATGTTTCATATATGTAAATATTTTATAAATTCCGCTGCGTATTAACTAAATGTATCTATATATCTATTTTGTTTTGTATTATAAGTAACTACCTATTTTTCTATAATGTATACAATTGAAAGATTATGGTATCATTTAAAATGTTTTGAATGCTAAGAAAATCCGTAGCATCCCTATGTTTAGTGCATGTATACTACATTGTGGTGTTTGTAGTGTGCATGTATTGAATGTAGGGGTGTTACAATTGTTTTGGTATCAGAGCCTAGGTTTGAGATTCTCAACCTAGGTAAAATGTAAGAAAAAGAAATGTTTTGATTTTAAAAAGTTGGTTTTGAAATAAAATACATGTTTGGGATTGGCAATCTCTGATCTTTAATAAGATGTAATCTGCTGTGTTTGCAGACTTAGGTTGTGATGGATCCTCATTCGCGTCAGTCAGTTGAGGGAAGTGCGGAGAGTGTTGCTCCTGAGGATGGAGCTAGAGTTGATAGTGCTGGGGAGGCACCTGCTTCGGTGTCGGGTAGACCAGCTGGGGAGGAGGTTCCGCCAGCTTGGCTTAGGCATGTGATTGAAGCTTTGAGGCAAGCACCAGTACAACCACAGCCACCACCTCCACAGCCTTTGGTATCAGTGAGGCACTATGACAAACTGAGGAAGTATGGAGTCAACACTATCACAAAGCGGCACTCGCAAGTATACGAGGCTATTGTAGTGACGGTGATCGCCCCAAGGTCGTTTCCCAAGGAAGGACTTGCAAGTAATAGTTCGATTAGCATGGAATAATAAATTCGATTTTGTGATTGAATTGGTGGACCGTAATTATCCTTAGAAATTAAAACGAGTGATTTTATGCAAGAGAATTTCAATTATGGAAATGATGCCAAGGGTTGTAGGTCTATTTAATCAAATGTTCAATTATCCGATTATCCATTAATATAACCTTGAATCTTAATTTGTTTCTTAAGATTAATTAGCCAATTATCAATTCACTAGTTCTCACATTTATGAATTAACAACAATCAATTGTTTAACATTATCAAATTAATAAACCCTTGAACTTATATTTCTAATTCATTCTTAGGGTGGTCAATTGCATAGTTCCGATATTAAACTTCTCCTCTCGGTTCGTCATTCAATATTAAGTAATCAATAGGTGGCCATTCTATCAATTTACCTTTAATTCAATGCAATCAACAAATAACAAGGTATATCAATGGAATCATCAAATCAAATCATTTAATCAAATATACTACAACCCCAAGCATGAGTAATTTAGCTCATCATATGTTTTAAATAAATACTCAATTCAATATAAACCAAATCAAAATTATACATTGCAATATTAATGTTCTTAATACACAATAACAAATAAGAAATGGAATACAAGGAAGAGTTAGGAAAACCCCTTTTTGAAGATGCTAACAATCGAACTCTCGTCTCTTTCGTGGCTCCTTCTTGGTGTGTAATGATGAACTTCCAGCTCTCTTGAACAATTGGTTCTCTTCTTGAAGGAGTGGATGATAGCTTTCTCAAATTCTCAACCCTCCAATCAAGCCTCTTAAAACCCTAATTCTTAAGAACTAATAACTCTCTTCAAAACCAACAATTGATTTTGCTCTTGGTGTGTGTGAAGAAATGGTGAATGGTCTTGCTCTCTCAAGCCAAGAACCAAGGAAGAAGATGAGGAAGATGAAGAACAAGTGGGAAGTGTAGAGAATGTCCACTAAATTAATTCAAAATCCCCTTTTCTAATCCCCATGCTCTTCCACTTTCAATTGTTTAAGACACCCATAATACCTTGTCTCCCACTTACTAATTTCTTTATACCTTTCTTCCATAAAATCCTCCCACTTTTCACTCTTTTTTTGTTCTTTTGTCTCCCACTAAAAACACACCAGCTCATTTCTCGTGCAAATCAGCTAAGGACCCAGGGTGACACGGCCAAGCCAAATGGAACTTGGCCGTGTCTAGTGACTTTCTTACTTGGGGACACGGCCAAGCTCCTGGCCGTGTCCCATTCTGTGTGCTTGTCCTTGTGAGACACGGCCAAGGACACGGCCGTGTCATGTGACACGGGTAGTGTCCTGGCCGTGTTCAGTGATGGTGTCTGTTTCTGTGTCTTTCTTTTCTTCTTTGCTCTTTTGTTCCCTTGGAGAGACACGGCCAATGGCTTGGCCGTGTTCGCTACTGGACTTGTTTCCTTGAGGGACACGGCCAAGCCATGTTAGTCCTGGCCGTGTCTCATGTTTGTCCTTGATTCTTCTTCTTTTGATGAGGGACACGGCCAAGCCTTGGCAAGCTTGGCCGTGTCACTTGTTTTCTTCAACAAGTTCACCCATTTTTTATTCCTTAGCTCCATCAAGTGTACTTCAACCTAAATTAACAACTTCAAACATATTTAAGTACAATTAAACATGAAAATTAACTTAAAACCAACAAAAACATCATAGAAAATGTATACAAAATTGATCTAAACAGGTACTACTGATCCAGCAGTGGCTGAGCAGTGGTTAGACAAAGTACAGAGAATATTTGTTCAGTTGCCTCAGAGGAAAAGTTTGATTATGCAAGATCCTTGTTGCAAAAGGATGCATATAGTTGGTGGAAGACAGTGCCTCATTCTATAGATGATCCACCAACCTTGTCATATGCTGATTTTCTAAGAGAGTTTGAATTGAAGTATACTCCAAGGGAGTATAAAGATGGGAAGAAAAGAGAGTTTCTAGATTTAAAGCAAGATCACCAGACCGTAACTGAATATGAGATTGAGTTTATTCGATTAAGTCAGTATGCTGGGGGCATAATATCAGATGAGATAGATAGATGTAGGAGGTTTGAGGAGGGATTGAGGCCCTCTATTATGTGTCTGGTAGCTGGATTCAGATATCATGATTTTTCTCAGCTTGTGGCAGCGGCTCGGAGTGTGGAGCGAGCTCAGGGTATTACAGCTGCTTCAGAGTAAGAGATCAGGGTTAGGAGGCCCCAGTTTGAGGCAGGGTCTTCTTCTGCTAAAAGAGGTAAAGGAAGTTTTGCTTCTCGGGTTAGTAGGAGTCAAAGAACAGCTGGTAGGTCAGTGCAGTTACAGAGGCAGAGATTTAGACCTGCAGCTTCAGTGGCAAGTGCTCCGACCCCTATGATTCAGAGATCCACCTTACCTACCTGCATCCATTGTGGAAGGCCACATGGTGGTCCTTGTTGGAAGGCTGGTGTAGCCGGGGTTTGTTTCAGATGTGGATCACCTGATCACTTTGTGAGAGATTGTCCTGAGAGGCAAGAGCAGATGTCAGTTGATACTGCAGCTTCTCGACCTAATGTGAGGGGAGGCCGAGGAGGCAGAGGTGTTAGAAGAGGAGGCAGACCGGGGTTCAGTTCTAGAGGAGGTGCTACATCCAGGGAGAGTAGACCAGAGGAGGTTGGATCTTCCCAGAGGATGTATGTTATGCAGAGGCAGCCAGATGCTTCGGTAGTCATAGCTGGTACTTTTTCTTTATTTGATACTTCAGTACTTGCTTTGATTGATTCGGGTTCCACACATTCATATATTAGTGCATCTGTTTTGCCTGTGTCTGATTTGCATGCTGAATCCCTAGGGTTTGGTGTTTTGGTAACAAATCCATTAGGGCATAGTGTAATTGTTAGTAAAGTGCACAAGGATAGTGCAGTAGTGGTGCAGGGTGAGGAGTTCCTTGGGGATTTGATTGAGATGCCATTTAAGGAATATGATGTGATTTTGGGCATGGATTGGCTATCTCAACATGGAGCTGTGGTGGATTGTAAAAAGAAAATTGTTTCTTTGAGAACTGGTGATGGTAGAGAGGTGATAGTATCTAATGAGCAAGGACAGATAGCCTCCTTATTTGTTTCAGCTGTTGCAGCTAGGAGGTTGATTAGAAAAGGGTGTGAAGCCTATCTTGCTCATGTGGTAGATACTAGAGTAAGAGGTTCTCCTATTGATAACATTGCCACAGTTGTAGAGTTCCCAGATGTATTCCCAGAGGAGTTGCCAGGATTGCCTCCTGAGAGAGAGGTGGAGTTTGGTATTGAATTGTTGCCTGGTACCACTCCTATCTCTATTACTCCATATAGAATGGCACCAGCAGAATTGAGGGAGTTGAAAGTGCAATTACAGGAGTTGTTGGATAAAGGATTTATTCGCCTCAGTGTTTCTCCTTGGGGAGCTCCTGTGTTATTTGTGAAGAAGAAAGATGGTACTATGAGATTGTGCATCGATTATAGGCAATTGAACAAAGTGACTATTAAAAATAAATATCCTTTGCCTAGAATTGATGATCTCTTTGATCAATTGAAGGGAGCGTCATTGTTTTCTAAAATTGATCTGAGATCTGGGTACCATCAGCTGAGAGTCAGAGCTAAAGATGTTCCGAAGACAGCTTTCCGGACCAGGTATGGGCATTATGAATTTCTAGTTATGCCTTTCGGTCTGACGAATGCACCTGCAGCTTTTATGGATTTGATGAATAGGGTGTTTAGGCCCTATCTGGATCAGTTTGTAGTGGTCTTCATTGATGATATTCTGGTGTATTCGCGAAATAAAGAGGAACACAACAAGCATTTGCGGATTGTGCTGCAGATTTTGAGAGAGAAGCAGTTGTTTGCCAAATTGTCGAAGTGTGAGTTCTGGTTGGATCAAGTTGCTTTCCTCAGACATATTGTTTCAGCAGAAGGCATTAGAGTTGATCCGAGTAAAGTTGAAGCTATTTTGAATTGGAGTCCACCAAGGTCTGTGACTGAAGTTAGAAGTTTTCTGGGTTTGGCAGGCTATTACCGACGGTTTGTGAAAGGATTTTCTTTGATAGCTACTCCACTCACCAGATTGCTTCGTAAGGGAGTGAGATTTGTATGGTCGGATCAGTGTCAGGCTAGCTTTGAACAGTTGAGAGAAATGTTGACTCAAGCGCCTGTTCTTACTTTACCTGTGGAAGGCAAACCATATGTGATTTTCAGTGATGCTTCACATAGTGGTTTGGGTTGTGTGCTGATGCAGGAAGGTAAAGTTATAGCTTATGCATCTAGACAGTTGAAATCGCATGAGCTTAACTATCCAACCCATGATTTGGAATTGGCAGCCATTGTGTTTGCATTGAAGATTTGGCGCCACTATCTGTTTGGGGAGAAATGTTTCATCTACACTGATCACAAGAGTTTGAAGTATTTGGGGGTTCAGAAAGAGCTCAATCTTCGACAGAGGAGATGGTTGGAATTGATTAAAGACTACGACTGCTTGATTGATTATCATCCAGGTAAAGCAAATGTTGTTGCTGATGCCTTGAGTCGGAAGTCTTTAGCTGGTTTAACTTTTTACTCGCTCTCGTTGCTTGTTGAGTTGAGAGCATTATGTGCTAGTTTTGTATCTTGTGATGATGGTGCATTGTTAGCACAGTTGCATGTGAAACCAGCTTTGTTGGATCAGATTAAAGAGGCTCAGTTGGCTGATAAGAAGATTCAGAAGATTATTTCAGATTTCCAGAATGGAAAGAGTAGAGATTTTGTTGTGAAAAGTGATGGTAGCCTTTGGTTTAAGAACAGATTGTGTGTACCCGATGATGCTGATTTGAAAAGGATCATTTTGGAAGAAGCACATCAGTCAGTGTTTGCTATGCATCCGGGCAATACTAAGATGTATCATGATTTGAGACAGCACTACTGGTGGATTGGTTTGAAGAGAGACATTGCTGAGTTTGTATCAAAATGTCTCACATGTCAGAAGGTAAAAGCAGAGCATCAAGTTCCAACTGGGTTGCTTCAACCGTTGTTAGTGCCTGAATGGAAGTGGGAAAGAGTGACAATGGATTTTGTGTCTGGTTTGCCATTGACACAAAGGAAGCATGATGCCATTTGGGTGATTGTGGATAGATTGACTAAGACAGCTCATTTCCTTCCAGTTCGGATGGATTACTCTTTGGAGAGGTTGGCTGAGATGTATATTCATGAGATTGTGAAGTTGCATGGGGTTCCAACTTCTTTAGTGTCCGATCGAGATCCCAGGTTTACTTCAAGATTTTGGAAGAGTTTGCATAGTGCTTTGGGTTCTCGACTGCATTTCAGTACTGCTTTTCATCCACATACGGATGGACAGTCAGAGAGGGTGATTCAGATTATTGAAGATATGTTGAGAAGCTGTGTCATTGATTTCTCTGGAAGTTGGGACAGATTTCTACCACTTGTGGAGTTTGCTTATAACAACAGTCACCAATCCAGCATTGGTATGGCACCATTCGAAGCACTGTATGGTAGACGGTGCAGGACACCGCTGTGTTGGAATGAACTTGGGGAAAGTAAGTTAATTGGGCCTGATTTGGTTAAAGAAACTGAAGAGAAAGTGAAGTTGATTCGGGGCAAGTTAAAAGCAGCTTCAGACCGACAGAAGTCTTATGCAGATCTGAAAAGGAGAGACATAGAGTTTGATATTGGAGATAAGGTATTTTTGAAAGTGTCTCCTTGGAAGAAGATCTTGAGGTTCGGTCGAAAAGGGAAATTAAGTCCTCGTTTCATTGGACCGTATGAAGTTCTAGAAAGGATTGGGCCAGTTGCTTATCGACTTGCTTTGCCACCTGAGTTGGATCGTATTCATAATGTATTTCATGTTTCTATGCTGAGAAGATACAGATCGGATCCATCTCACGTGTTGCCAATTGAGTCTATCGAAGTGAGCTCAGATTTGACATTTGAGGAAGAACCAGTTGCTATTTTGGCACGTGAAGTGAAAGAATTGAGGAACAAGAGAGTGCCATTGGTGAAGGTTCTATGGAAGAACCATGCAAAGGAAGAAGCAACTTGGGAAACTGAACAATCGATGCGAGAGCAATATCCTCAGTTGTTTTAGCCTTGATATCAGGTAATTTAGAGGACGAAATTTCTTTTTAGAGGGGGAGAATTGTAATATCCTCATGTATGCCCTAGAAGTTTTGATTTTGTTGTTGTTGTTGTTGTTGTTGTTGATTTAAAATGTGATTGAATGTATATATTAGGTGATAAGAAAAGGAATTGAGAAGAGAATGCTTATGTATATTTGTTTTGGGAAAGAAAGAGGGTTTAGAGACAAGTTTATATGTTGTTTATATGATGATATAATTAACATATACCTAAGTCAAAAGGGTTGGTCAAAGCAAGAGGATATTTTTATGTGGCATGTGAAATTACTATAATGGGCTTATAAGAGACAAGAGGTTAGTTAAATGGATGAGGGCATGTTGGTAATTGTCTTGTTTAAATCACTTGGTGGAGATTTAAAGGAGAAATTGACTTTGTTTCTTCATCATTTTCTCTTCTTCTTGATGGTAGTGGACGGCTCCTCCAAAGACAAAGGAAAGCAAGAGGTGAAGAGAGGATCTTGATGTGTTGAACTCAAATTGAAGGAAGATTGAAGTGATCAAGTGTTGATTCAAGAAGTTTATAGCTTTGGTAAGTTTTCTTTTGGATCTTTTGCTTGTTTGAAATGATATGTGGATTTGATAGATGGTCTAAGAGTGTGTTGCTTGATTTTGGTATACTCAAGTGTGTTTGATTAGTTTGATCTTGGATTTTAAGGATGAATTGGTGAAAGAAGTAAGTTGATTTTTGGAAGATGGAGAAGGAGATTGGTTTTAGGGTTTTGAAATGGTTTGTGTTTAAATGTGGTATGAATGTTTTGTGAAGTGATTCTTGTGATGAATTTGTGTTTAGAACATTTTTTTCATTCATTTGAACCATGCTATATTGTGTATGATGAGCTTGTGATGTGCATAAGGTGCTAGAATGCATTTAGAAGAGTGTTGGCTTTGGTTAAGGTTGTTTATGAGTGACACGGCCAAAACCAAAGAAGAGACACGGCCAAGACTTAATGTTTTGGAGAGACACGGCCAAGTCCATGGAAATTTGGCCGTGTGTGTGAGATTTTGGAGAGGACACGGCTGTGTCCCATGCCAGTGTCTGTCACTGCCAAAATTAAGTTGAGAGACACGGCCACAAGCTTGGCCGTGTCCCTTAAATGTGTTGGCTACTGTTTTTATTTTTGTTCTTTTTGTATAGTTTTGATTCTTTAAAGATATTTTTGATACTTAACCCTAAATATAAACACTTTAAATATACTTCAAAGATAAGAATGACCTAATCAAATATATGTGGAACATACATTCATGGATGTTGAGATTGTAGCACACATTTATTGATATTGATGAAACATATGAACAATGTTAGGCTATATGCATTGTGAATGGTAATGTGGTATGTACTTTGAAATGTTGTATCAATGATGTAATATGAATTGAGATATTGTTTGATTTGAGGCCATTGTGATTGGCTATGATGATTCAATTGAAAGATATAAGGCATGTTTGCCTAATTGATGAGAATTGAGAATGGAAATGAGAACTAAATAATAAATGAATTGTGTGGCTAATGTGTTATTCCATTTTCAGAGTTTGTTGTTGGTGGCATGCCTAATGAGTGTAACAATCTCTTGAAGTTAGGTTGGATTGAATCCTTGAAGCCTAATTGAGATGTTACCACCCTTGAAGCTAGGTTGTGTTGGTTCTTGAAGCCAAGTTGGGTTGAAGCTTAGCATGCTTTGCTCCCCTTGAAGCTTGGTTGAACCTAATACTTGAAGCCTAGTTGGGTATATGATATTGATAAATGTGATAACAAAACCAAAGCATTAACTCTGAAAATTGAATGGCATATTAGTGTGTCTTGGGCCCATGCTTGTCTTTGTTTAGTGTTGTTCATGAATGGTTTAATGAATAACTAATGAGGTATATGATAAGGTGTTGAAATGTGATATGTCTACATATATTGAATTATGAAATGTAAAGGTATGTTGTTAGCTTTGCATATATAATGTTACATGTACAATATGGATTGAGAATTGACATTGCATTGCACTAAAGCATGACATTAGCATGTTTTGTCTTACTAAGCCCTTGGCTTAGCGCGATAGTGTTTAATCGCGCAGGTAATAGAGTTGAACCCGAGAGTTCATCGAGACCGAGTGAGAGTAGACCCTGAAGAGTTGATTTTGGGAACTTAAAGATCAGAAGAGATTTGCCAATCATGTACTACTTCTTTTTAATTTTGTAAAGTAATATTTATAATGTAAATATATGCACACTTGTAAATATGGATTTAAATGTTTCATATATGTAAATATTTTATAAATTCCGCTGCGTATTAACTAAATGTATCTATATATCTATTTTGTTTTGTATTATAAGTAACTACCTATTTTTCTATAATGTATACAATTGAAAGATTATGGTATCATTTAAAATGTTTTGAATGCTAAGAAAATCCGTAGCATCCCTATGTTTAGTGCATGTATACTACATTGTGGTGTTTGTAGTGTGCATGTATTGAATGTAGGGGTGTTACATTCCACTTGTGAAAGTTCTTTAGAGGAACCATGCCACTGAGGAGGTGACATGGGAGAGTGAACAGATGATGCAGAGTCTATATTCTCAGTTGTTTCAGAGTTGATATCAGGTAATTTCGCGGTCAAAATTTTTTTTAGGGAGAGAGAATTGCAGCAATCATATTTTTAAAAATTAAATAAAATAAAATTAAAATTAATCTGGATAAATTAAATAAATAATTTAAATGAAAAAATGAAGGATTTTAAGTGAGAAAATAGAATGTGTATGTGAAATATATATATGAAATATACATAACATATACAAAAATCAATTATTTAATGGAAAAGTCAAAAGTCAAGTGGCATAATTGTAAATATATTTTAAAAAATTAAAATTATTTAAATAAATTAAAATGAATTATTATTGAATGGAAGATGTAATTTATAGTTTTTTAAATAAATAAATAATTAAATAATTAAAAATATAATAAAATATATTATATATATGGACAAAATTGAAAGTGAAAAGAAAGAGAAACTAAAGTCTTCTTCATCTGCTTCTTCCTCATGCTGGAGCTGAACCACCATGTCCAAAGAACTCAAGGTTTTTCGTCTTCCAAGCTTTCAAAATTGAAAGGATTTCTAGGTTTCAAGTAAAGTTTTGGTGTTTTCCTCTTGAAATAGTAAGTTTTTCAAATTTTTCTTTTGAATCCCATGGTTATATGAATATGTTGAGTTTGAGATTTTCTATTAACATGATTTAATTGCTTGATTGAGGTTGTATGAAGTTATTTTGAGTAGTTATTAATAATTTTTAAGTTGGATTGAAGAAATGATTGAGTTTAAGTTGAGTTGGTTGAAGGAAGAGAATTTAGGGTTATAAAACATATTGACTTTTGAGTTCATATATTTTAATTGTGCAATTTGATTTCAAATGTGTTTTTTGATGCATAAACAAGGATTTTAAACTCAAATGATGGATTTGGTTATGTTTGGTTAGAGTTTGGATAGGGTAGTGTTGAATTTAGGGTTTTGTAAAGGGAATTTTCAAAGTATTGGTATTTGTATGATTTTAATATTTAAATCATGTTATTTAATGATATAAGTGATAGAAATAAATTTATATTAATAATTGGAATGAGTTGGGATGAAGAACCTTTAATGGTGAAGGTTATGGCATTTTAGGGTTTTATATAAGAATGTGTGTTTATTAAATGTGAATGCATGAAACATGTTATAATATGTTTTTAATAATATAAATAAACTTAAAACACTAATTTAAATGGTTTAATATGGATTTTCAATGTTAAAGTAAGGTTAAACTAAATTTTGGAATATTTTTAGAAGTGGTGTTTAATTAAGGTTTAATATTAGAAATGCCTTAAAATGTGATATTAAATGATTATATTTGATCACTTTTTGTATATGCATTGAGAGGTAGTAGATTGCCGTACTTTAGTATTGAAGGACAAGTTGGAAGTGAAAGTTGGTGAGAAATTTTTAGCTTGCATTTGAGAGCTTATTGAGGTATGTAGAAGCTTTTGATAAATGGGATATGTTTGCATTACATTTATCCTAACATATTTTGGATGAAAAATGTGTTAAGCTACTTGGTGGTTTGAACATTCATGAATATTTGCTATGATATGTGAAATTGGTTATGGGAATCACTTTTGTAAGTCCAAAAGATATCAAAAGAGGAGTTAAGATGGGATTTAAACATCGTCATTTAGATGAAGATGTGGATATAGAGGGTTATTCAGATAAGATTAATATGGAAGGCCCAACAAGCCCATCATATGCTGACACAAATATTCTGAATTCGGCAGGTCCTGTTCCTCAAGCCTGCCATCCATCATGAATGCACTAAGCTGGAACTGTAGTGGGCTGGGCAACCTACAGACAGTTCACAACTTTAAGGAAGTTATGTCCAAAAAAAGGCCCAAACTTATTTTTCTCATGGAAATTATGGTGTCTTGTGAGCAGGTAGATCTGGTTAGATCGTTGCTTGGTTTTGGGGGCTGTTGTTGAACATAGAGGACATGATGGTGGCCTAGCTCTTCTATGGGATGAGGTTAATTCAATCAATTTGTTGAGTTTCTCATACTCTCATATTGATGGTCAAGTATCAATGGTGGGTAAAGTAGTTTGGCATTTCACTGACTTTTATGGAAACCCACATGGCAATCGAAGGCAGGAATCTTAGGAATTACTTCATGCACTTTCCCTTAAGTCACCTCTCCCTTGGTGCATTTTAGGGGATTTTAATGATTTATTATCATCTTTAGAGAAGAAAGGAGAGAGTAGACACCCTGATAGTCTAATTTGTGCCTTTAATGATATTGTGGAAGATTGTTGTTTGGTGGATTTAGGTTTTGTTGGCCATCCATTCACCTGGGAGAGAGGGAGGGGTACTGATAATTGGGTTGAAGAGTGGCTGGATAGGGGGTCTAGCATCTCAATTGTGTATTGATAATTTTGGTGATGTCATGATTTATAATGTTGATGTTATAATCTCAGACCATTCTGCATTGTTTATAGCCTTCTCTAACAACTCGATTCAATGAGGAAAAAGACTTTTTCACTTTGATAATGGTTGGATTAGGGAATTAGAATGTGGTCAACTTGTGCGATAGATATGGGATTCTACTGTTGGGCAAGGTATTGAGGGATGAATAGTAGAATGTGGCTCTCTCTTAGTCGTTAGGGAAGTGCAAAAGCCAATTTTTTTAAAAGTAAAATTGCAGACTGCTATAGACAACTTAAACTATATAAGAAGGGGTCTGATCAATCCTCTTGTCTGCTGTATATTGAGGCTAAGAAGGAGTTGAAAGTGGTGTTAAAACAATAGGAGGACGGATTGCATCAAAGAGCTAAACAATTCTGGTTATCAGATGGAGATCAAAATTCCAAAATTTTCCATCAGGCTATTAAACAGCGCAGACGTAATAATCTCATTACCTAGTTGCAATATGAGGAAGTAGTTACTCGATCTTGGGGCCAAGGATTAGAGGAGGTTGTCAAGAAATATTTTGTAAATCTTTTTGATTCATCGAGCAAGGGTTGCGATGACATTTTACAATTTGTAGAACGTAAAGTCACAGCAGCACAAAATGATCATCTACTTAAGCCTTTTGAACCTGAAGAAGTTAAAAAGGTAGTTTTCTCTATGCACCCGAATAAATCACCTAGTTTGGACGGTTTTAATCCAGGGTTCTACCAAGCATTTTGGGAGATAGTAGGAGAAGCTGTGATGTCTGCTTGTCTTAGCTTTCTTAATAATGGAGTATTTCCTATTTCTTTAAATTTCACTCATCTTGTTTCTATTCCAAAGAAGGCTAAACCTCTCTCCATAAGTGATCTTTAACCCATAGCTTTATGCAATGTGATATACAAGGTAATCTCTAAAATGCTAGCCAACAGATTGAAAATATTCTTAATGGGATTGTCTCTGAAGAGCAGAGTGCATTCATTCCTGGAAGGCTGATTACGGACAATGTCCTCTTATCCTTTAAAGTCAATCACCATCTTAGAGCGAAGAGGAGGGGTAGAACAAGTTTGGCAGCCTTAAAATTGGATATGAGTAAAACATACGACCGGGTAGAATGGAGGTATCTGAGAGCTATTATGCAGAAGCTGGGTTTTAATGAGAAATGGATTCATATGATTATGGTTTGCGTTGATACGGTCCAATATAAGGTTCTGGTTGGTTTGATTGAAATTGGCCCTTTCTCTCCATCTCATGGTTTACAACAAGGGGACCCTTTGCCACCTTATCTCTTCATCATTTGTGCCGAAGGTTTAATAGCCCTTCTGAAACATCAGGAGAGGTCAGGTATTTTACATGGTTGTAAGGCAGGCCGCAATGCTCCTTCAATTTCTCACTTTGTTGTTTGCAGATGATAGTTTTTTTTTTCTTTAGAGCTACTAAGGAGGAATGTAAAGTGGTGAAGGATTCGCTGGAACTATATGCCAAAACTTCATGTCAAAAACTTAACTTCCAAAAGTCCTCTTTGTCATTTAGCACTAATACTGATGAGTTTCATGCTGAGGAAGTGTGTGCATTGTTGGGTATAAGTAGAATAGGGAATCATGGTCGATACTTAGGTTTGCCTTCCTTAATAGGGAGTAGGAAATAGGAGGTTTTTCAATACATTAAGGATCACATTCGTCAATGAATTGCCAGTTGGAAACACAAATTCCTCTCTAGGGCAGGGAAGGAGTTATTGGTAAAATAAGTGGTGCAAGCCCTTCCAACATATACAATGAGTGTGTTTCTTCTACCAAAGCTAATGTGTGAGCCGATAGAGTGATTGATGAATAGGTTTTGGTAGGGTTGTAGTTTGCAAGGTCGGGGAGGTATTAGATGGATGGGGTAGGATAAACTGTGTGCGAGAAAGCATGAATGTGGCTTGGGGTTTAGAAGATTACATGAGTTTAATATGGCGATGTTAGGTAAACAGGGGTAGTGTCTAATGACTCATTCTCAGTCTTTAGTAGCAAGAGTGCTAAAGGCTAAGTATTTTCCAAATGGAAATTTCCTTCAAGCTGAATTGGGGTCCAATCCGAGTTACTCTTGGCATAGTATCCTTGCAGCCCAGGATTTGTTAAAGCAAGGTAGTAGAAGGAGGGTTGGGACGGGATTGGATATTCTCACTTGGGTTGATCCTTGGTTACTTGCAGACAATAACCCTTTTGTCATTACAAGGCAATATGATCAGGAGAGGCATATCTTTGTTAATTCTTTTAGGGTTCCTGGTTTGCTAATATGGGATGTGGAGTTGATTCAAGCTAACTTTGAGGCCAAAGATGTAGAGCTTATCCTAAAGATCCCCTTGAGTTCTAGAAGGGTTAGTGATGTTTGGCACTGAAAATTCAGTAAGAAGGGTTTCTTTACTGTCAAGAGTGCATATTGGGCCTTAACACATATTCTCAATCCACCTATACCTCCACATGCAACTACGTTGAAGAGGCTATGAAAGCTACAAGTTCCTCCTAAGGTGAAGAATTGGCGTGGAGAGCGTGTAATAATTGTCTCCTAACCTTAGAGGCTTTAAAGATGAGACAGGTCACTGTAGACACTATTTGCCCTCTTTGCAGGAGGTACGAGGAGTCGGTTACTCATATTTTCTATCATGTTCTTTTGCTAGAAATTACTGGGATTTTTTACCTAGTATGAGTAGCATTGGTCCTCTACTTCCGTTGTTGGATTGGCTGTCAGCAGTTTTTCTAAAAGCTAGTGTGGAGGATAGTGAGGTTGTAGTGACTTTGTTGTGAAATTTATGGAATTACAGAAATGAGGTTATATGGAAAGGTTGGTTTAGAACGCCATTTGATGTGTATTTATTTGCTAAATCCTAGGTTATGGGATAGCAAGCTGCACAACAAAGGTTGTATCAAGCAATAACGTGGCTACTGCCTCTACTTCACATAGATGGTCAGCTCCTCCTACAGGTTTCTATAAATGCAATTTTGATGCAGCTGTGTTTATTAATAAGAATAGATTGGCCTATGCTTGCAATCTCCATGATTCTACTGGTGGTTTAATTGTAGCAAAGAGTGGATCAAATAAAGGTTTTCTGGATCCAGCCATAGCAAAGGCTATAGCATGCAAAGAAGCTTTATCCTGGTTAAAAGAGTTTCAACTGCAAAATGTGATATTAGAAAGTGATTGTCTGAGGCTTATTTTTGTTGTC
Organism: Garcia nutans; assembly: GCA_947685225.1. Lineage (NCBI taxonomy): Eukaryota > Viridiplantae > Streptophyta > Magnoliopsida > Malpighiales > Euphorbiaceae > Garcia > Garcia nutans. The sequence continues at coordinate 25,542,312 of CANTUV010000009.1, read as the reverse complement.
AATAGTAATTAGATTGATGGGTCTTATTTTGGCTTTTTAGTGGGTGATTGTGTGTCTATGCTTCTAGAATTTACTAATGCTAGTCTTGTGTATAAGTCCAGAAATGCAAATCAAAGTGCTCATTTATTAGCAAAATTATCAGGTTCTTTGTTACAGTCAAAGGAATGGGGATTTTGTCATAGAAATGGAGAGCATTACCAGACTAGTGCATAGTCCAGCGAGGCCAAACCCAAGCCGATCAGACTAAAGCTAAGTTCGACCATGCCGAGCCCGAGCCGACCAAACTAATGCCAGTCCGACCATGAATTGTCTCTGAATAATTATTAAAGTGAGAGTCAAGAATCAAATATGCTGGCTCCTAACTCAAATTGCTAGTTGAAGTCTTGATGACGATAAATACTATAAGAAACCTCATTTTTAGAGGCGATTATGATTGTAATTGCTAAGATAAACATCTTTCATTTTCTTGTATCAAAATCTCTAATTATATTCATTGAGTGTTATGTGTGAGCATTAAACACCATTGTAAGTTTGAGTGTGAGTTTTAAAACAATTAGGTTATAGAGTGAGCCGGAAGTCCCTGTTTCTGTTATACAGTCTCTATGCATTGATTCTATGATTTATTATATGCCTATTTCTTTCAAAAAAAAAAAAGTAAAGACATTAGATACATTTTAGAGAAGAAAGGAAAAGATATGAAATAACATTTTTACTTTTTTCTCTTATCATAATATGTAAAATGCTTCAATTGATATATTGTACAACGAAGGAAGATTAAAATTAAGCCATCAATTCGTAGTCTTATGAACGTTTTTTTTAAATAAATTATTTATGACAAAATTGATTAATTCATATGTCGCATTTTTTGTGATTAAATTCTGAAAAGTTATATAATATGCGAAAACGATGAATATAAAAAAAAGGTTAATTTTAAATTGTGAACTCAATAATAAAAATAATAAGATGACAATGGAGGCGGAAAAACAAAACGATAACTCCTTCCTTCACCTCATAGTCGGCGAGACTCCATCTCCAATCAATCAACCAAGTACGGAGGGAGCAAAATCCGTTTCCACGATAACGCAAAGAGCTCCAAAACGATGTCGTACGACGACGTGGGGATAGAAGACATTGAATGGAACGAGCAGTTACAAGCCTACACATACCCGTGCGCTTGCGGCGACCTATTTCAAATCTCCAAGGAGGATCTCCGCCTCGGCAAGGAAATAGCCCGGTGTCCCAGCTGCTCCCTTTACATCGCCGTCATATACAACATTGAAGATTACATCGGCGATGATGATAAATCGAAGAATACGAATAAGAATAAGAAGAATATTGAGCCTCCAGTGCAGCAAAAAATCGTCGTTGCTTGAATAAGAAATTGGAGGTTTTCATGTCTTAGTTAATCATTTACTGTCTCTGTATACCTGAGAAGAATTTGTTTTTATCAGTCTTGGTTTTGTTGATGGCTATACACTTAATTGTAGGGTCATAAGGATATACATAACACGATTGATTTTAGTTTGCAGCTGAGAAATTCATCATCATTATTTATTTATTTATTTTGCAATTTGTTATCTATGAATGCTTGCTTTTGCTTGTGTTAATTATCAGTAACTATTTACTAATTAACCGATATAACCGAAGGTAATAGGGGATACCAGCTAAACAACATTATTTTGCATGTCTTGGAAGAATTAAGATGGCTTCTATTTTTTTTCCTTCATTTTATTTCCCCTTTTTCTTATCAAATCCATGCCTCCTTGTTTTTCCTGTTGTGGTTTTAATTATGTTTTGATGTAATTAATTTGGGATTAAGGCTTTGTTGTTGTTGTTGTTGTTGTTGTTATGATAAAGCTTTTGACATTTCGATTATTTCATTAAGTTCAATTTTTTCAATTCAAAGCTAATCAACTATCTTGAATGAATGCTTTAAAGTACGAGATCAAAGATAAAGGCAATTATGTTACTGTTTATCTGCTTTTACATTCTGGCTAGTCATTTATGAACCAGGTTTTATTTGCCTATGATTGTAGTCATGTGAGATTATTTTCTGCTGGATCTTTTTAAGTTTAATTTCAGTTTCGCTTGCGGAGTACTCTTGCTTTTTTTCTGGATCTATTAAGGCTAGATCGCATAATGAACATTAATGGGAAATCTGATGGTGCGGCGCATCATTGTTTTTTTGCTGGATATGATGGAAATAATGATGTTTGTCTCAGCTGGGGAGAGGTTTACTTCTTGACTGTCAGATGCTGGATGAAATAACAATTCTCATTCACTTGAATTTTGCTAAAACTATCCTTGGATGTTAGTTATCCTGTTCTTTTTCCTGCAAAGAATAGGTTGTCCCAAGAATTTTTTTTTATTAAAAAAATGGCCTGCCTTTAGTTTGCAAACAGAAAAGTTGACTCTATTGAACTAGGTTTCTATGCTGCTTGGTGTAGTCTTTTAGAACCATATCCCAAGTTTTTTTTTATTAAAAAAAAACCTGCCTTCAGTTTGCAAACAGAAAACTTGACTCTGTTAAACTAGGTTTCTATGCTGCTTGGTGTAGTCTTTTAGAACCAGAACTAATCTTTTTCATGTTAATAATGTCTTTAAAACATGCACAGCTAGATGGTGTTTGTCATTTTCCACATCAAGCTTATTCATGCAACTGGTACATGCATCATTTTGTGTGCCTTTTTTTTTTTCTGTTGTTGCAGTGTGCACCCATTAGCAGAGAAAATATACACTGCAACCCATTAGCAGAGAAAATATACATACCGGGTTTGCTTCTCTGTTTACTTTTAGGGGTCTGACATCCTAAACATCCCTCTGTTGGATCACATGGTTGCTTGAGGATTCTTCTGCTTCATTCATCTAGGTAAATCAATAAGTCTCTTTTGTTCTTAACATGGCTTGATATTATTTCGAGGGAAAAAATTGAGCTCTGTATTCGTTTTCTTGATATCATTATGACTGTATTTTCTTCTCATGCATTAATAATATTTAGAAGACCTTTTGGAAAGTTAAGGGGGGAAAGAGAAAGAGGCTAGTTTTCAAATGGCTGAATTGGTATAATTACTTCAAATGTGCCTTTCGATGCCTTTCTTTTCTATGATTCTGACAGGCTTCATTTATTCTACTTTTCCTGGTGCTCTAAATCTATTTAACTTTTAAATTGGAGTTGGACTTGAATAAACATCATCTTTTATATATCACTACAATCACAATATAATATACTCAAATCTTACTAACTTTGTTGTTGTCATATGGCTATTCAATGAATGTGGTAATTTTGAGAATTCAACTTCCTTGACAAGTGGAGACATTTTATTTGTATGCTTGGTCTATTGTAGACAGGACACTTTCCACCATATACAGATAAGTTAGTCATATGGCCTTCAGAATCTTGAAGATCATGGCTTTTTGCTTTACACAATGAGTAGGTGGTTCAATAGAAGGCAAACCATGGTAAAGCTAGAAGAATTGAGTTCATGTTCATTGATTATTATAACTTTGACTTAACTAAAATTTGAAGTAAATCAGTGTTGTCGAGTCAGCAACTTAGATTCTCAAAGTTCATTAAATTTCATGGTCTTAAGAATTAAGTGACTCTATCAAACTCCTCATCCTCTTACTAGGGGACCATGCTTCTTTTGATGTTCCCCCATTTTTACATGCTGCATCTTTTCTCAGTTTTATTTGTGGAAACACATGCAATGTGCACGTAATTTGAATAGATTGCCCTAATGTACTGTTTCTTGAAATATGTTCTGCTATTGTGTTTCAATTGTTTCAGGTATTTAAAAGATCAGATGGCTGTCTCAATTGAGACTGATAAGAGAAGGTTTGATGGGAGCATTTGTAGGCATTTTGTACCTACTTTGCTTTAATCCTCCTCAGATCATGGCACATCAACACCATCAAAGCTTCCTGCCTGAAAGGCTCTATGAACTTCATTTTTAAGTTTTGATACCCTTTTTGTGGAACTCTACAAGCTTAGAGTCATGACAATTATTTGCATTTATTGTATACAGAGCTTCTAAGTGGTAACATCAAGCGAGAATGATTTTTTGGATTTCTAATTAACAAGGATTCATATCTTCTTGCATTGCAAGTAAGGCTTCACTCATGAGTCATTCCTGTAGTTTTCTCTAAGCTATCTAGCTTGTAGTGCTGCTCTTATGGGCTACGCAACTTAGCACTGGTTCAGGTATGAAGCAATTTATGAGGTGCAATACAGTTAGACATTAATTGAAATACAAGTGAACTTGCTCGTGACAGCTTTACTTTCAGTTTACGATATATGTTCATGCCTGCATGAAGAATGAACTTCTTAAACCTGTGCAGTGACGATATATTGTACATGTAATGAAGACAGCATATCTGTCCTGAATTGTTTATACCCAAGATGGATTGATTTCTAGTTTTACTTGCACTTTAATATTCATATATCATTGCATTTGCCGGTGCTCTTGGCCTGAGGACAACCTCTCGTTGTGTTGCCTTAGGGACGGTCATTCTAGGATTCTTGTATCTGACATTGTCCTCAATTCAAACCTAATGAGCAGCTGAGCCAGTGCCAGGTGCAGAAGCACAAATAACACTCCTGGATGGAATCCTTCTGCCAGAGCCGAAAGGTAATCATTCAAAGTCCTGACCCCTGACATCAATACTAGTGTCCTCATTTAGCACTAATTAAGATCAGTACTTGACTTTCTCTTACACTTTCCCTTATCAACATCAACACCACCAGCACTATTACCAACACCAGCAGCATTATCAACATCATAATCCATCTTATTCACATTTTCACTGTCTTTATCACCATCTTTATGCTCTAAAATATTATAAAACACACTTAACTTCAACTTCTTCATTTCATCTTCACTTGGATAAACATTTTATAAATCCAACTACATAAAAAAACATTTAAAATATAATAAAAACAAATAAAAAAAAACAAAGAATATAAAAAACATTACCTCCGACAAGAAAGAATATATTCAAAATCTTTCAAAGGCAAAGTAGATTCAAAAAACCAACAAACAACGGGAAAAACAACTCTAAACCTTTAAATGAAACTTGCCACTAAGCAATGGACAATACTCATAGAACCAACTTTGAAGCGCAAATGAAAATCCAACCAATCTATAAAACTTAGTATTTACTCTTCTTAACAGTCTCATTAAATTTTTGTTTAAAATTATTGATAGTAACATCAAAAATATCCAACCCAAAAGGATATTCAAAATAATTATCACTATCAATAATACGAAAATCTTCCGTAGAAACTAACTTATCCTTAGAAAAAGATAAAAATAAAAAATGCAAAACATACAAAAAAAAAACAACTTTAACAACATCCTCATTGCATCTCCATTTCTTTTTTAAGAAAACAACTCTTGATATCAAACTTGTTTATCTTAACTTTACCACCAAAATAACAAGATAACAACTCATTATCATCTTTAGAAAATAAAAACTTATTTCTATTTTACCAACACATTTTAACCTGGAAATCAAACTAAATTCATAAACATCACAGGTCAAATCAACACCATTATAATTAAATAAAATCTCCTTCGAATTAAAATGCTTAATCTCCCTCAAAATCAATGAACAAAGAAGTTGAGCTTGAAGTATAACAGGTGGCATGTCCAACAAAAAATCAAAAGGAGTCTCAAGAAATAAATCTAATTGATTTGAAGGTAAAACATATTTCAAATTACTAATAACCTTATATTTCAACTCAAAACCAATTTTAATAGAATGAAAAATATCAAAATCTTTATCATGCAAAACTTGCAAAAAATAAAATTAATTATATAAATAAATATAATAATAAATAATAGTTGTACACTAAAATACAAGACATGTATAATGAAACTATTCTCAACTCAATACATATATAATGGTATATGAAACAAATACCAATATATACAAATCACATAACAACTGTATAATGAAATAAACTCAAATCACTGTAAATATTACATGAACTTCACAAAAATAAACAAAGAAAAAAAATTAAATCCACAAATATATACAAAACAAAAATTAACAAAAATAAAAGACAAAAATAAAAAAAAAACAAAAACAACATCATCATATAAAACTCAAAAAAGTAACAACAATAAATTTTGAAAACTAAAAAATAAAAGAAAAAAAATCAAAACAGAACAAATGCAAGATAGAAAAATTTTGAAAGTTTTTTTTATCACTACCGGAATCCTTCTTCGATTTTTTCAAAGACTTAATGATTTGAGAAGCAGTTTTGTGATAATGAACAGAAGAAGAAGAAGACCTAACCATTTAAAACACAAAACACAAACAAAACCCATAAACATGAACCCAAAAAATTGGAACAAAAATGCAAATGCGAATCATGAAAAAGCAAATGTGAAACGAAAATGACGACGAAGAAATAACAAAAAATCAAAACCCACACAAACCCACAAACAAAGAGAAAAAATAGTAGATAAAATCGTGAAGAGAAATGGTGAAATAAACGGAAGAAATAAAAAAATGGAAAGAAGAAAAAAGAATTATTGTAAAATTGAAAAAATAAAAAAGGTAAAAATGAAAACATGAAAAGTTGAAAATAAAAAAAAAAGTTTAAGTAGTAAAAATGAAAAAAAAAAACCTAAAAAGTAATATATGGTATAATTTTCTCTTGATTGTATTAGATGTTGTATCAACAATAGAGAATGATATTTTTTGTCCCTTAGAACAAAGTAGGGCGTAATTGTAAAATAATATGCTAAATGAGGTAAAAGCATTAAAATTGTAAAAATTAGGGTACTCTTGCAACGTGTTAAAGTTAAAATTTGTCAACATAACCCTTAAACTAAAGGTTCGTTGTGAATTATTTTTTATATCTAGAAATAATCTAATGGCAATTCATTCAAATTTGAATTTATCTCCCCTAATGCTCAAAAAAATTATAAAAAATATTTTTTAAATTTTTTTAACATTTTTACTATTTTAAAAATAATTTAATTTGTGATTTGTTATTAACTAAAATGTATGATCATTAATTATAAATATATTACGTTTTAATCCCCAATATTTAAATTATGTTGCACTTTAATTTTAAGCCTCAAAACAATTATGTTTCAAATTATTAAATTTTTAGACAATATAATTTTAAAAATATATCAATACTTTATATTTTGAATACTAAACTTATCAGTTTTATTTTAATTAAGATGACACTTTGATAAAATTTTTAAAATTTCAAATAAAAATATCAAATTAAATTAATTTTTGGCATGAATTTTAATTCTGCACACCCTAGCTACTTCCTTCGTTTCCAGTTCCACCGGCACGATCATCTCCAACATCCCCACTAGCTACCATCACGGGCACAGTTTCTTCCCACCTACCATCACCATTTTGTATCAACATATTGTGTTTTAAAACAATTTAAATATGAAAAAAAATAAATTATAAGAAAATAATTATTTTTAATAAATAAATGACAAAGCTATATAAGTACTTTTTAAATTTTCTATAAGTATAAAATATATAAAAAAAAAGATAATTTATATTATCATTCTAATTTAATTTTTTATTTACGATTTTTATTTATAAGCATAAAACATAAAAAAAAAATAAGATAATTTACATTACCATTCTCAATTTTTTATTAGTTTATAATTTTTATTTCATTTTATTTACAATCATTAAATAAAAATAATCATATATTTTTATTTATAGTTAAAAGATTTAAATTTTAATAGTCATGTTTTTATTTAATGATATATAATATCTAAAGGATTTCTTTGGTCATCTTGAAATCGCAATCCAAAGCAAAAAAAATAAGTGCATAAAATTTTAAAATTCTATTTTAAATTTATTTTTACGTAATCAAATACAATTGTTCAATTAAATTAATAATTATATTTAAAAACATATGTATTGTATAAAAAAAATTCATATCACAATAAAAAAAATTAATTTAAAATTTATATTTCTTTCCCAAATTTTCAGGCAGCCACACATGTTAAAAAAAATAGCCGATCATTTGTTTGGTAAGACGCGCACAAAGTAAAAGACGACACAAGACAATATTACGCTTCTTAAATTAAGGAGTCGACTTTGAAAGAGAATTTTGGGATTGCTATGAGCCAATTGTTTTTTTTTTTCTTTTTTAGGAGAATGAGACAATTATTATAACGAATAATGTTTGGCCTCCCAAAAAATAATCATGCAGTGACTTTCTCATTAAAGAAAAAATAAATTAACCAATAACGTTTTAAAAAACAAAACAAAGGTTTAGGAAATATATAATATTATCCATAAGTAACCAATTTGTCAAAAGTGCAGTCATAGAATATATGACGGTTCACTTTTTTTTTTTTCCCATTCTGTTATATTTTTAATAATTTTGGCATAGTTATATCTTAACCGTGGTATCCTTCTACGGGTCAGTTTTATTATTATTTTTTTTTTGTGAAATTTACAAGACGCATGGCATTTTCTTTCTTATTTTCAGTTTTACAACGGTATATAGTCTTTTATATTTATATACTTTTATATTTTTAATTATACGAAATGCTTTAACCTTTTTTTATTTATACGGTATGTGGCATCGGGTTTTTTTTTTTTTTTTTTGTAATTTTCATCTGTTTTTAATTTTTTCGTTTTTTTATTTGTTTATTTTTTTCTTTTTATACTGTTTGTATTTTTTATATTATTTATTTTTACTTTTTTTAGAAAAATTTTAAATTATTAAATTAAAAATATTTATATTAAGTTTAAAAATATTCATTTTAATGTTTATTTTATACAAATATTATTGTTAATTATTATAGAATAGTACTTTTTCAATATGCTATATAGTTAAATTAAAAATTTATAATTTGAGCATACAAAAATATAGCTTAGCAGTAAATTACACATCTTTTTAATAATAGACCTATGATTAATTTTCTCTCCTATAATGTAATATTAAAAAAATGATAACTTGAAATAATGAAACTAAGCCTTGTTGGTTTATGTTATAAGTTTTTAGTTTTTCACAATTAAAAGTTATTTCAATTTTTATTTTATATTTTTTTAAAAACCTATTCTATATTTTTAAAAACTATATAATAATAATTATATGTGGTTATATATTACATACAATTATATATAACTATTATATGTTTAGTTATACATGAGTATATATTATATATAACTAGATATGTTTTGAATTTGAAAAGAATAAACAATATATTATAATTATATGTTTAGTTATATGTAGATATATGTTACATATAACTAGATATATGTATTGAATTTAAAAAATAAATAATAATATATGTTGATATATAATAAATATAGCAACATATACTTATTAAAATTTAAAAGAATAAGAATATAAAAATAATATATATTTAACTATATGTCGGTATATGTTACACATAATAATATACACTTGTTAAAATTTAAAAGAATAATATTATAAAAGTGATATATGATTAACTATATATCGTTTTATGTTACACAAAATAATATATACATGTTAAAATTTTTTTAAAAAATAAGAGTATAAAACTATTATATATTTAGTTATATATTGGTATATGTTACATATAACAATATATACATACAAAAAATTTTAAAAAATAAGAGTATAAAAATAATATATATTTAGTTATATCTGGGTATATATTATATATAACAACATATATATATATTAAAAAATTTTAAAAAATAAAAATATAAAAGTGATATGTATTTAGTTATATATTAGTATATATTACATATAATAACACATGCGTATTAAAAATTCAAAAGAATAAGAGTATAAAAATGATATATGTTAAATTATATGTTGATATATATTACATACAATAACATATATTTGTTAAAATTTAAAAGAATAAAAATATAAAAGTGATATATATTTATTTATATATTAATATATGTTATATATAATAATATATACTTGTTAAAATTTATAAAATGATGTATATTTAGTTATATATTTATATATGTAACATATAATAAAATATATATGCTGAATTTTGAAACAAATAAGTATAGATTTATTTATATGTATATATATGTTAAATACAATAATATATACATGCTAAATTTGAAAAAAATTATAGTATGGAACTGCAATATATTTAATTATATGTTTGTATATATAACATATAACGATATACATATGCTGAATTTCAAAATAAATATGTATAAATTTTTTTATATGTACATATATGTTAAATATAATAATATTTATGTGCTAAATTTAAAAAGAATAATAATATATACCTACTATATATTTAGATATATGACTGTTATATATAACATATAATATTATATAACTGAATTTATATTAAATTTTTTATTTCACGAAAAATAAATATAAATAAAATTTATTTTTTTATATAATTTAGATATGATTTTTTTATTTAAATATTTTAATTTAACTATTTTAACTATATCGTCACTAATAAAAAAATCAAAATTACTATATTTAATTTTAAATTAATATTTATTTCACTGTTATATTTAATTAATTTATTTATGAATATTAATTAATGTCATCTATTCTTGGCTTAAGCTTGCAAGGGACTAGTCTTAGCCACAGCCATTGTAACACCTTTATACCTAATATACGTACACTATATACACTCAACATATGTAATATATGAATATAAGATATAAGAATGTCACAGCCCATTTTAACAAAATAACTCTTTACTTATAAAATCTGTATAAACTTAAAACATTCAACTGATATCATATAAATAATAGATGAAATATTACTTGCTAAAATCCATATGTATATTTCATTACCAAAGATTTATCCAAAATATTTTTGATAGTTTGTAGAATATACATATATATATACATCAAAATATAACATAATATACATGAATACAAAAATATAAAATATATACATGCTGGCAGTTTGTCTCTGATCTTGATGTCCAACAATCAATTCTGCACTCAAGATCTCAAGCCTAGACTCTGCTTGGTCGAGACGAACTATCCAGCTCAACCGGATCTACCATGTCACCTGCGCGATGAATCACAATCGCGCAAAGCCAAAAGCTTAGTGATACAAACTTTGATAATAATATAGTTTAAATGCAATGCTAATGCACAACACATAAGGATATTATATCTCATAACATTATATCATTATATCTTGATAAATTGCTCAATTGTTTCACAATTCATAATTCACATAAAAGTAAACACAAGCATGGGCCCAAAAGGATCTAATATGTCATTCAAATTTCAGAGTTACTGCTTTGGTCCAAGATGATACTATGTGTCTAGCCCGAAGGCACATCATAATCACAATGAGGATTGTCTCATATGTAACATCCCAACTAGGCTTCAAGGACTAAGCCCAATCCAACTTAAAGGGTCTACTACATCATGTAACACCCAACTAGGCTTCAAGGACCAAGCCCAACCCAGCTTCAAGGGACTATTATGTCTTAGGCATGATGCCAAACATAAAACTCTGAAAATTGAATAACATACTAGGCACACAATTCTTTCATAATTCCATTATCAAATCCTTTCTCATTTTCTCATGATCAAACTAGGTAAAATGCTTCAAATATCTCATTTATATCAATATAGCCATCACCAATGGCTTTACATACCATCTTTAATTTATACATAATAAATTGCAATACCCATACTTTTTGGGCCATTATCATATTTTGCATAAAGTTCACATTACATATAATGCATTTGTAACATTATACAAATCATAGCATATTTCTCATGCACCAATAATGTAAAACTTAACACATTTTCCAACCAAATGTTTTAAGTCCCAATGTCATGTAAATACAAACAATTATTCAAAGTTTTTACTTACCTCTAAAAGCAACAAATACCACTTTCAACCTCCTCTTCCAAGATATCCCTCAACACTTGAATTGGGGTAATTCAAGTCTCTTCAAAGCCTAAACCAAATGTGATTATAAATAATCACTAAGTGATACACTTATAGGTATAAACAAAATCTCTCAACACAAGGATAAGATACACAAATAAAAATAAGGAAAAGAATTATCTAGGGCAAACTCTACACATGACAAGCTCAACAACATGGGCGTGTCAATGACCGTGCCCTAAACCCACAATACAGAAGCTTTGACACACTTAGTGACATGGGCATGTCAATGACTGTGCCAAACTCCAATAACACAGTAGCTATGAAACGCTCAGTGACATAGGAGTGTGGCTGCACGTGTCAATATTACAATAACACAGTAGCTATGACAAGCTCAGTAACATGGACGTGTCATTGCTCATGTCAAAACTACAATAACACAGTAGATATGACACCCTCAGTGACATAAGCGTGTTACTGCACGTGTCAATACTACAACATCATAGAAGTTGTGACACGCTCAGTGACATGGGCGTGACACTGCTCGTGTCACTAAAAACAGAACCATCGATAAGCCCAAAGGCATGGCCGTGTCACCGGGCGTGTCAGGCCAAAAATCCTGATATCCACCATAATTGCCACATCCAACTATTATTTTTCATTAACCTTTTCAACTTCATACAAACTCAACCAAATCCATCATTACACCACAAAATACTTGTGTAAACATCAAAACAACTCAAAAGTTACACAACCCAAAAATCTTATTCTCTTCACCAAACTTAACGTTCTCTTCAATCCAACCCCAAACTTCATAGTTAACTAGACAAAAAAACTTCAAACATACCAATATCAACCTTTAAAATATACTACACCAAACATCCAATTCACAATACAAACTTTCATGGAAATTCAAGAAACAAGTTGGAAACTTACCAAATATGAAGAAAATCCTTAAAACTCTAGCTTGAACACTTGAAATTCTTCAATTACTTGAGTTAGCAAGAATCAAAAATTCTCTTCCCTTTGATGGAGAAAATCGGCATTCAATGGAGAAAATCGGCCTTCAATGGAGAAAGAAGAAGAAGATGAAGAAGAAGATAGACACCACTCCTCTTATCTAACAAATCTCTTTAAAACCACATAATTCCAACTTTTACTCTCCACCAAGTATATATATATTATTAAATTAAATTAACATTAAATATCATCTTTCACTATCTATATTATTAATATTTAAAAAATTAAAATAGCATTTGACCCATAATAAAAATATTGACTTGTATATAATGGGTATATCTTCATATATATATATATATATTATATGCACATTTCCTTTTTCACTTAATTATATATATGTATTTTTATATCATTTAATTAATTTTTAAAAATTAATATTTTTAAAATTTTGGAATATTACAGCCATAATAATCTCTAGCATTGTTCTGTTTAACTAATTATTGATAGAAATACCAGTGTTCAAAGAATTTTTGATTAGTTGATTTTTGTCCTATTAGATGCACAAAAACATGATTATTTGCTCAATTTTCGTATATTTGCAAATAAAACATGTTTTTACTCTAAAATTAATTTTTTTTAAGTGCCATAATTTTGAAAACTGTTTTAGTTTTTATGTTAATTTTGTAAATATCCCTTAATTGTTTTATAATAAAATAAGGTCCCTGAGAGCAGAAACTTACCCACATGATAAGTATATTTCACCATCATACACTTGATCAATATACAAAATTTTAAAAAAATAAATACATATACTGATAAACGTGACTCAGAATAATTGTTCACTAGTATTATTTTATGTCTTTTTTTTGATAAAATTATTACTATTAATTTTTGCTTTCATAATATTATCATATTAATTGCTTGTATTGCCTAATTAATGTTGATATAAATTTTAATTATTTTACCTATAACACTAGTATTTATTTACTTATAACACTAACTCTTACTATTACTATTTATTGCTTTCATTGTTCATGTGAAATTGTCACTTTTAAAAAAAAATTATCTCATTAAAATTGTCACATTATATAATAAAAAATCAATTAGATTTTTTCCTTTAATTATATCTTTATTATTAATAATTTAACAAATAAAGTGAGAATATAATAATTTTAATATTAATGAGTAGATAATGGAATATCATATTTTAATATATTTAAAATAATTTTATATAATATTTATAAAATATAATAATTTTTTTAATAGATGTACATAAGTTGAAAGTGATAATTTTATTGGCAGTAAGGGATATAACATTAAATGATAAGATGATTGATTTTGCAATTGATATTATTTTGTGCAATGCATTCATTACTATTTTTATTATGATTTTTAAATGTATTTGAGCATGTAAAAGTAAACAAAACCCAGCCAACACATGACTAATGCTTTTAAGGATGTTAGTTATAATAATGAGACTTAGGAAAAACATAAATAGCAGAAAAATTCTATATTAAATAAATGATAGAAAAGGGTGGCCATTTATTATTAATGTAAACTTTGGATAATTGTGGCAATCAACTGCTAAGCACTGTATATGATTTAAATTTCAACTTCACATGATGATGGCCAATTTGCTTTCAAAAGATGATTGGTTTAACCATAATGATATGCTGATGACATAAAGTGGACTAAAATATGACTTAAGCTCATGACTTCTTGTTAAATTATGGTTTACATATGCAATTTTATTAAGATTGAAAATTCTTAACAAGTAAATTTATTGACTTTAAGTCAACATTAATTTAGAAATCCAGTAATAATTAAGGTTTCGATTTTCTTTTTGGAAGCTGACTCGCACTATAATTTTTGGATTAGATTGGAAAGTATTTTAAAAATTGAAAAACAATGAAAATGGTGTGTAATTGAAAGATTTCAGAATTTAATTAAAAATTAAAATTCTGAAAATTGCAATTGAAGCATATTTTAAAATATAATTTGATCCCTGGAATTATAATTTAATTCCTGATCTTAATTTGGTCAAATAATAAATAAGTGTATTTTTTTATTAAAATAGATTTTTGATATCAAATTGTAATTGCAGTACAAATGTTATGAATATTGAATTAACCCATAATTCTTCAAGAGAATTATCATTTTAATACCTAAGAGAACCATTGTTTTCATTGTATATGAATTCTAGAAAAAACTAATTAAGTCTTCCTTCTTATGATTTGCAAGATAAATTTTTTAATCAAATGTGTTAAAATTTATGTAATTTTTTTTAATTTAGGCTATTTCATACTAATTTTTTAATTATTTTTAATCAAAACGTATTAAATTGATCATTCTCAGAAAATACATTGGTAAGAGAAGTTACTATTGTGACAAAGAAATATGGAATTTGTGAAATTATTCTTCAAATAACTATTTCAAGAACTCCATATTTCCTTGTCACACTAGATTTGAAGTTTTACGATTTTCTACTTTTCTAGTACAAGCTAATTAAGTACTATGTTTTATAAAAATAAAAATATTATTGTTTTCAACAAAATAAATAAAAAAATATAAAAAAGAAGTTTGCTGATCATGCTGGAAATCCAAGCTCCCAAACAAACACAGAACGTAGCCAAAACAAAAGAAAATTGGATTTTTTAACCTGTAGTGGTGCTGCAAAAGAAGGAGAAACATGGCCTGTATTGGAATATGGAAATACAACAAAACAATTGAATTTACCGAGGAATCAGATTTATTGAGGAATCATGTCCTTTGAGGGATAGTTTGCTGAGGAATATGTTTGAGGAAGCCAGACCATGCATAAACCATAAAAAGCGGAAGATGTGGAAACACGAGAACATGGATAGTTAAGATAGAAAACGTGAATTTAGTGGCTAAAGTGGAAGAGAAAAATTGAAAGAATGAACTATAAAGAGGAAAGTCAATGAAAAGAAAAGGGATTCCATCAATGAATCATCATCAAATTTTCTAACAAATCAACAACTACAATAAGAAATCAACATAAGAAACCTTTAAGTTTTTAGTTTTCTTTAGTTTAATTACTTCAATTTCTTCAATTTCCATTATAATTAGCTAGCCTTTGGCCTTTTCAATTCAATTATTTTAATTTTGTTAATTCTCATTATACTTATCTATTAGTTCATAATTTCTTTGTTAAAAAAAGTCTACTGTAATTAGTTTCATTCGTTCAAAATTTCAAAGCTATTCAAGCAACCCTAATTAAATTTATTACCAATCTCTAGATTTACTTAGTTACTCTAGTTTCTATTAAAAATTGTTATAGAATTCAAGCAAACCAATAAGGAGAGTTTGAGGACTTGATATTTTTTCTGGTTTCTTTAAGAATTTACATTTTCATTTTGATTATAAAGTCAGTTTTGTTCAATTTGGTTGAGGAACCTCCAATCCTCTAGCATGCCTCGCATAATTAAAGGCCAAGATTTATTGTTCACAAAGCAAATAATTTTTGGCATATCCAGTGAGACCATTCTTGATGTGAACCCCTAGTATAGAGACTAGAGACCTCTCACCTTTGCCCGTGATACCAATCCCTTGGAAGAAGAAATTGAGTTCTTTACTAAGTCCATGATCCAAATCCAACCTATGGAAGAGAACCTTGGAATTAAACTATCACAAAGTGATTAACCTTGAAAGTAGAATCTTGATCCAATCAAGAACTAAGAACTCAAGAGATAAGATGATCTCTTAAATAATTTGGAATTTCTATTATCAAAATGGCTAAGCCCTCTATAAAGGAAAATAAGAGTTTAAATAGTGTTACAAATCATAAAATCCTAGGTTTGGTTGTTTGGTAATAATAACAACTCTAGCATCAAACAACTAAACTAATATAATCAACCATAGGCTTAAAACACATGTAGTCCATAATACAGAAATTCCTGAAGTCCAAATACCTTAATAAACCTCAAGAAAATGATTTAAACATACAAAAAATGAAATCAATATTTGGAATACAAAAATCAGGCAGTTGGTTTTGCGGCGTTTTTATGATAGCCCAATTGAATGCTAAACATGTCTCGCGACTGCAAGATTTGTTTGGTAACCGCTAGACATTCAGTATCTCCAAAAATCTTAGTTTTAAAGCTTCCAACAAGTTGATCAATTTCTCTTAGTCTTTGCTCAATCTAAATGGCTCCATGTATGAATCCATGAAGCTTTGAACATAGGCTTGTAGAGCTTCCTTTATCTTCTTGGCTCCTTGTCTTTTCATAGGCCATTTGGAATCTTTAATATTTGTGTTCCAAAACTTTCATCTGTGGGTTCCATAGCCATGATTGCATCATTCCCTCTCTCCTAAAAATATTTGTCCGCAAATCTTAATTTGATTCAAAAGGAGACAAGTTAGAAACATTAAACGAAGCACATATGTTATACTCACTAGAAAGATATGTTATACTCATCAGGCAGGTCTATCTTATGGATATTGTCATTTATCTTCTCTAAAACTTGAAATGGATCATCACCTCATGGATCAAGCTTAGATTTCCTATGGTTAGGAAATCTTTCCTTCTTCATATGCACCCATACCTAATCTACTAGTCCAAAAGTCACAAATTTCCTCCCTTTATTGGCTTGGTGTGCATAGTATTAGTTGTAATATCCCAAAATGTGCCCTAGAAGTTTTGGGTATAATTATTGTTATAATTGGATTTAATGTATATGTGTATTGGAAAAAAAAGAAAAAAAAAGAAAAAGAAAAAAAGAGAGAGTGTATATGTTGTATATATAGCAATATATACAACATATACAAGTCAAGTTGGTGGAAGTCAAGATGATTAGTTAATGATTTTAATTAATTAAGTTAATTAATGGAAATGGAAAATCAAGTGAGTGGAATGAGATATTTGGATTTTTTTAATATATATGCTTGGAGGAGAGGATTTTGAGGAAAGTGGTTGAGATTTGACTTTTGCTTTCTATCTTTTCTTCCTTCTTTCTTTCTTTCTGCGTGGTTCCCTTTCCTTCCTTTCCTTTTCTTTCATTTGGCCGAATATCAAAGGAACAAGAGAGCAAGGAAGAGATTTGAACATTCAAACTCAAGATTGAAGGAAGATTCAAGTAATCAAGTTGGAAAATTTAAGAGTTTCTTCATCCTTGGTAAGTTTCCTCTTGATACCTTGATTTTCTTTTAAGATGTGTTTGAGTTTGTTGATTGTTTGTTTATGGTATGTGAATATGTTGGTTAAGATGTGTTTAAGAGTATTTGGTTCAAGTTATTTTGGGATTTTGGGGTGGATTGAAGGAAAGAGTAAGTTGTTGGAAGTGGAAATATTGTGGTTGTGTTTTGGGTTTGTGGTGATGATCTTGATTTGTGTTTGATGTATGTTTTGAGTTGTTGTGGTATTTTTGCTAGTTTGATATGGTTCTTGGGTATGTTGAGCTAAGTTTGTTTGAAGTGGATTTTGGTGAAAAGAAGTGATTTGTTGGATTAGGTGTTTTGTGGCCGGAATCTGGATTTTTGGCCTGACACGCCCATGAGCACGACCAGGTTTCTAGGCGTGTCGATGGTTCTGTGTTTTTGGATGGGTGACACGAGCAGTGACACGCCCATGTCACTGAGCGTGTCACAGCTTCTGTGTTGTAGTAGCATTTACACGTCCAGTGACACACCCATGTCACTGAGCGTGTCATAGCTACTGTGATGTTGGTGGATTGACACGGCCATGAACACGCCCATGTTGATGGACGTGTCAATATTTCTGTGAGACAGAATGTATTACACGTTCAGTGACACGCCCGTGGTTCTGAGCATGTCAAAGATTCTGTGTTGTGAGTTTAGGGCACGGTCAGGGACATGCCCGTGTTGGTGAGCGTGTCATGTGTAGGGTTGCCCTAGTTGGTTCTTAGTCTTATTATCTCATGTGTGTCTCTAAGTGAGTATGTATTATCACCTTTGGTTTAGGTATTGAAGAGGTTGAATTGTCCTAACCTAGGTGGTGGAGAATTCTTGAAAGAGAAAGGTTGTAGAGTGGTGTGAGTTGTTCCAAAGGTAAGTACAAACTACATTGTTGCATACACTCATATGATTTGATACTTAATATATTTGATTATACATATGCTAAAGAATTGATTACAGGGTTAAAACATTTGATGAAATATGAAAGGTATCTTAATGCAATTGATATTGTATATTATCTTGATAAGATATGAAACTATGGTTGTTGGCTATAATGATGTTAATGAGATGATTGAGGCATGGATGCCTATTGTGATTATGAGATATGAAGTCATGGTTGTTGGCTATAATGATGATAATGAAATGAGAAATGAATTGAGAAAGAAATGTAAAAAGATTTTGTGTCTAATGTGTTATTCAACCTTCAGAGTTCTGGGTTTGGCGACATGCCTATAAAATACTGGATAGGTGATGTGAACACTCGAATTTTGAGGCTCGGAAAGCCAATTTCCTCAGACCAGGCCGGACCGGGGGACAACGGTAAAAGTCCACCGAAAGTATGTCTTCATGGTACTTGAAATGTCCGGTGCGACGCAAGGATCATGGATATGGTCTCGGAATAATTTTTGGAGGCCCGTGGCTCCCGGAAAGTCAATTTTAGCAGAAATAGCGCGAGTCGCGGTGGACCAGGACGGCGGCCCAGCCGCCGTAGCTGGCGGCTCGGCCGGTCACGTCCAGCCCGATTTTGCCTATAAAAGGCATTCAGATTTTCAGAATAAGGGTTCGGTTTTTTTTTGGATCCGAGACCTTATGCTGTCGAAATATTTATTTCTAACTTTGTGTCACAAGAAGCAAGAATTTTATTCTGAAGTGCAAGAAATCTAGATCTGGAACTTAGAAGTGGAAAAATTCTAAACAAGTTAATATCATAATTCATCCTTCGTCAATTCGAGCATATTATTGATATTCCATCTTCTTCTTAATTTCTTCTTGGTCAAAGACCTAATCTTTTTAGGTCTGAGGGCCTAATGGACTAATCAATCAACCTTTCGGCATTAAGTCGTAAATAAAATCAACCTTTTTGGCACGGAGCCTAAATTGCATCTCTTTGGTACTAAGTACCTAAACGTCACTATTAAAATCAACTTTTGGCATGAAGCCTAAACTCAACCTTTTTGGTACGAAGTACCTAAATTCAACAATTTTGCACTAAGTGCTAAATTTCATAATTTTGGCAAAATGCCCGATAAATGCACGAAGCATACACGCACACACATGCATGAATCATAATTTTCATCGCCTTTAAATAGGCTTTTCCAAACTACATGGGCTTTGATCTCCCATTCAAACGAGAGTATGTAGGCATATTTGGGATTCACCCCAAATAGCAAGTCCACATTTTAATAACAATCTCTTTATTCTGTTTTCTTCATCCCCTTTACATTCATTTCTTTTTTTTTATTTTATTTTTTATTGTCGAGTTAGTCAAATACATGACATAGTCCCCGAATCCTCCTTGGGTTCGCAGACTAGAAACCTTTACATTGGACAAGTTATTGGAGTCAAACAAGGGTTTTCTTAGTTTTTCCTCAAACAAGGGTTTTCTTAGTTTTTCCCTTCGAACAAAATAAACTGAGTGGCGACTCCCGACACCAAGTGAACTTTCGCCCGGATCCTTTTTGGGCGGAAAACCGAGGTTCACAGATTGGCGACTCCACTGGGGAACATAAAAATGATTTATGTGATCCTAGTGGACTACTATTGTTTATTTGACTAACTGGCCCTTCTTTAGGGTATTTTTATTTATTTTGGCAGGGTACCTTAGCAATGGTTGTCTTTTCTTTAAAGACATTAGTACTGAAAATTGAAAAAAAAATATCTTCCTGGGGACCATAAAAAAATAATAATAAATAAAATAATGGCTATATATTACACAAAAAAATAATAAAAAATGATAATAATAATGATTTATGGAATTATAGTAGACTGTTATTATTATTCGTTTAACTGATTTGCCCTTCTTTAGGGTATTTTTATTCATTTTGCAGGGTACCCTAGCATTATATATCCTTTCTTTAAGGATGTTGGATTGAAAGTTGACAAAAGGAATCTTTTTCCTTTAATGGTCCCTTATTTGATAAATTGTGCATTTGTTTTGTCATTCAGAGAATCTTTTTCTCTTGCATATATGGGGGAATCCTTTTCCTCCATTGCATAAAAAATTATTTTCAAATGAATTTCTTCTCTTTCTGTTCAAAGTTCTGAGTCTGGATAGCAAGTAGCGCTGACCGGCAGGTCTCCTTGATTATGCTGGCGGACAGCCAAAGCGTCCTCCCTGTTGTCGCAAACCATTCCAATCCTTTTGGAGTGGCCTATGAGTAATCGTACTGTTGGACCCACGCGAAACTCCTTGTTTCACATGTGGTTAGGTATATCTTACTCAAGACTCAAGGGTCCCTATTATAAGCCGATTCTCTATTTTTACATAACAATAGAACCTTCCCTTAGGTTGTATGTACCCAATGATAGTGCCGCATTCCATTAAAATGAATTGTGATGTGATGAGGTGCATTCATGCAACATAACAACATTGTTTTGGGAGAAAATTTTGATGTACATAAGTGGACCAAGAGTTTTCCTACCCTACACACCACCCTGATCTCTTGCCCTTAACCTTTGCAGGTACCCTCTGTCCGTGTGCCTTCACCTACACCAGACACATCAACACCAACTGTGCTATCCCCTACAAGTTCTACTACCCCAACTTCACCAACTACTCCAATTACTGAAATGGCCACAATTGAACAGATTAAGGCTTTGCTGGATGGTCAGGTTAAGGAAATTGAAGCTAGAATGCAAGAAAAAATTGATGAAGCTTTAGCCGCCCAAAGGGTAGCCATCCTGGCTGAATTAGGAGGAGCACCAAAGACAGTCCCTATTCCTGGAAATTTGGGGAAGGAACCCATTGTGGGGCAAACTAGTACCCCCGTGACTGCTCAGATTAATACCCCTGTCATCAATTTGGAGGATCCACCCTCCAAGAATGAAACAGATGAACTGAAAAGAAAACTTGAATTGCTGGAGAGGTCAATCACTGCCATGAAAACTCACAAAGAGGTGGTAGACATGGATTCCTTATCCTTGTTTCCCCAAGCCAGATTACCTCCAAAATTCAAGATGCCAGGGATGGACAGATTTGATGGGACCACTTGCCCTAAAACCCATTTGAAGATGTATGTGGGGGCCTTGAGCCCATGGGGTTTAAATGATGAGCTCTTTGCTCAACTCTTCCAACAATCCCTGACTGGGGCTGCCCTTAAATGGTTTGTGAGTCTAGACCGTTCCAAGATTAAGACATGGGAAGACATTTGCAATGCATTTAACTCTCAATACCACTACAATATTGAGGTGGATGTCACTAGAAGAGAACTTGAGACCACCAAGCAGAACAACAATGAACCCTTCTCCTCGTTCCTTACGAGATGGAGGGCAAAAGCTGCCCAGATGATCAATCGCCCTTCAGAACAAGAGCAGATTTATATCATAATCAGGAATTTAAGACCTACATATCAGGCTCAACTGCAAACCCAATATCTACCTACTTTCAAATCGCTCATTGCGACTGCAACCAAGGTAGAAGATTTGATACAGTTGGGTAAAATAGTGGATGAGGGGGCTGCTTCGAAATATAAGAAACAGAGCCAAACTCCTTCCTCAAGCAAGGTCAATAAAGTGGCCAATATTGCCCCTGCGAATCCTTTACGCGTGGGCAATCTTGGGCCGAGAAATCAGCCAAGAAGGCAATATACTGACCTTGGGGTACCCCTTCATTTGGTGTTTAAAAAGGCTGTGGAAGGGAAATATTTGAAGCCTTTGGACCCAAGACCTCCTCCAAACCCATTACCTTCCAGTTATAAAGTCAATGAATACTGTGAATACCATCAAGGGAATGGGCATAAAACAGATGCTTGCTGGACACTCAAAAACCGCATCCAGGATCTGGTGGATAGTGGTGACATCATTCCTCTCAGGAGGCAACCAAACATTAACACTAATCCTTTGCCCAATCACTCCATCCATGCCATTACTGTGGAAGAAGAGCTGTTTGATCCTTTCGAACTTCTCTCAAAAATGAATGAAGTATGTGTGTTAGATTTGAACGACCTTTCTGAAGAGGTCAGTGCTCTGACAAGAAGTGGAAGACAATATCAGCCACTTGACTTGGGAAAAACCCCTACAACCTCAAATCCCCCCCATAAGAAAACACCAGAGCCAAAAGAAGACCCTGTCCTCACTCAGCTTAAACAAACTCAAGCTAAGGTGTCAATTTGGGAGCTCCTTGCTTCCTCATTCCCACACCGCCAGGCTCTCAGCGAAGCTTTGAGTCAACTTGATACACCTGTGGACACAAGCCCAGAAGCTTTGGTGGCCACTTTGACCCAATCAATCAAGGCATTGAGTATCAGGTTTTCTGATGTGGATTTACCAGAAGACGGTAAGAAACACAATGATGCTCTATACATCACCATACAGACTGGGGGAAAGACTGTGCCCATGGTTCTCATTGATAATGGGTCAGCCTTAAATGTATGTCCCTTGAAAGTAGCAAGCTGTCTGGGGTTGGAGGCTACAGATCTTACACCTTCTGATCAGATTGTGAGAGCATATGATAACACTCGAAGAGAAATTTTGGGTGTTGCCACTCTAGAAGTTGTTGTTGGGCCGGTGAAAATGGGAGTACCATTCCAGGTCATTGATGTACCCGCGAGCTTTAATCTCCTCCTTGGAAGGCCGTGGATTCATCAGATTAATGCTGTACCTTCTTCACTACACCAAAAACTTAAATTCCCTTTTGAAGGAAAAATCATCACTATCAAAGGGGACACCTGCGAAATCAACAGGAAAACCATGGATCAGTCTCTCCTTGAGGTTGTTCCTGGTGAAACCGCCATGACCTTGACTGGGTTTCATTACGACACAGTTCAATGCATAGAAGGTGAAAAACCCAAAGGGCCATTTGTCTCATATGACTTTGGGGAGGTCCAAATCAACTGCCTAGTGGGAATGATGCTGAGGGTAGGTCTATTGCCCGGGATGGAAATGATGAAGTCTGGGAGGAAAACACCCGTAGTGCGGCCATGGGAAGAGCCTAAGAATAAGGGAACTTTTGGCTTGGGGTACAAACCTACAGACGAGGAAATAGAAGAGTTTGAGCGTGGAAGGAAGAAAAAGGGAAATTGGGGGGCAAGAAGCCTCAAAATGCGCCCTTACTTTAGAACTCTGAATGGTCACTTTTGCAAACCTGGAAAGGCGGTTCATTACTGTGGTTTTCAGGAACCATTCTATTCTCCTATGACCGGAAAGAAGCTACCGGGTTTTGAAATGTTTGCTGATATTGTGGCCATGAAAGAAGAAGAGCCAGAACCTGAAACTGACCCCCAAATGGAAGATTTCATGCGGCCTAGTCTCTTTGATGAGGTTGCTATGATAACCAATTTTAAAGACAATAGGGATTTCACAAAGCTGATCAAGACTACAGATGGACCGCTGAGAAACTGGTACGCCGAGGAGGGACAAGCTGCTGAGGTCAAACCTAGTCCTGTGTCACACCCTGAACTTGAGTCTTGTACCGAGTCTTGTTCTGAGTCAAACACCAAGTCAAAGTCTAATTCTGAGTCTTCTGTAATTTCAGATTTAGAAAGCCCTAATGTCAAGTCTAATGTAATCTTGGAGAATGACTCCGCCATTATCAATGAAACTGTTCCGATTCTTGGTTACCCTGTGTCTTTTGCTTTCCAAGTATTATCTAGCAAAAATGAAATAAATGAAATAAAAGAAATAAATGAAAAGATAATAATTGGCAAAGAAAATGAACATACATACATTGCATATGATTGTGCGAATAAGGAGCAGGTTGTCGATTGCATTAGGAAGTATGTCGACTGCTTCATGTGGAAGGCAAGTGATGTCACGGGAATAGACCCAGCTATAGCGGTGCATAAGATTCCGCTATACCCCGATGCAAAGCCGGTTAAACAGAAGTTGAGGAGAATGAAGCCAGAATGGTCTTTGAAAATTAAAGAGGAAGTTGCCAAGCAACTGGACAATAAGTTCATAGAACCAATTGTCTACCCTTCCTGGTTAGCAAACATTGTACCGGTCCCGAAGAAAGACAGAAAGGTCAGAATGTGTGTTGACTACAGAGATCTGAATAAGGCTTGTCCCAAGGACGATTTCCCGCTACCTCACATCGATTTGCTGATAGACAGGATGGCTGGGCATGTGATGGTTTCCATGACTGACCTCGCGGTTGGGTACAATCAGATCCTAGTGCACCCACCAGACAAAGAAAAGACAGCTTTCATCACAGAATGGGGCACTTTCTGCTACAGGGTTATGCCTTTTGGGTTGATAAATGCAGGGGCTACCTACCAAAGGATGGCGACAACAGTCTTTCATGACATGATTCACAAAGAAGTAGAGGTGTATGTCGATGATATGATTGTTAAGTCAAAATCTCCAGAAGAACACGTTGAAGCACTTGAGAAGTTCTTCCTTAGACTTCGCAAGTACAATTTGAAGCTTAATCCTGCAAAGTGTCTGTTTGGAGCAACATCAGGATTATTTTTGGGATATTTGGTCAGCAAGAAAGGAATAGAAGTTGATCCAGCAAAGTCAAAGGCTATTCTGAAAATGCCTCCGCCAAGAACAGAAAAAGAGATTCGAGGCTTGCTAGGTAGATTACAGTATATCAGCCGATTCATATCGCAGTTGGCAGAGACTTGTGGTCCAATCTTTAAGCTACTGAGAAAAGGTGCTTCACAAGAATGGAATGAAGACTGTCAGAAGGCCTTCGACAAGATCAAAGAATACTTGTTAAGTTCGCCAATTCTATAACCTCCCAGAATGGGAAAGCCTCTGCTCTTGTATTTGTCTGTAACAGATGAAGCCATGGGTGCAATGCTAGCTCAAGAGGCTGAAGATACAAAGGTAGAAAATGCAATTTACTACCTCAGCAAAAGGATGCTGGACTATGAGTTAAAGTATAACAGGATTGAGAAGTTGTGTTTAGCATTGTATTGGGCTTGCACGAAGTTACAACACTACTTGTCTTCTTACACTACTTACGTCATTGCAGAACAGAGTCCCTTGAAATTCCTTATGGAGAGGCCTGTTTTGGACAGCAAAATGGCAAAGTGGGTGTCAACATTAGCAGCCTTTGACTTGAAATTTGTTCAAAGGAAAGCTGTGAAAGGCGAGGCAATAGCTGACCAATTAGCAGAATTACCTATAAAAGACGAGATGCGAGAAATGGGTTTCCCCGACGAAGACCTCTTGAATGTGGAAAGAAGTGTTTGGGAGATGTATTTTGATGGAGCATCCAATTATCATGGAAATGGAATTGGGATTGTGTTCAAAACTCCTTGTGGAGAATACATTCCATTCGCAGTTAAACTTGACTTTAGCTGCACGAACAACGAAGCAGAATATGAAGCTTGCATCAATGGGCTTGAAGCCGCCCTGGAATTGGGGATTAAGGACCTAAAGGTCTATGGTGATTCTATTTTAATAGTATCACAAGCTTTAAGGAAATGGAGGATAAGAGAAGAGAGTTTGGTTCCTTACCTACAACGCCTTGATCATTTGGCACAACAGTTCAATGATCTGTCCTTCGAATATCTCCCAAGAGCAAAGAATCAGTTTGCTGATGCCTTGGCTACTTTAGCTTCCATGATCAATATCAAGGAGGGGAAAGTCATTCGTCCATTGAAAGTTCAGCTTCAGAAGCAACCCGCCCATGTAATGCACTTGGCCAATGGTAAACCATGGTTTTGGGATATCAAGACCTATCTCAAGGATGGAAATTATCCGGAGGGATCTTCAAAGGTTGATCAGAGGGCAATAAGGCAGCTTGCCACAGGTTACATTCTTAATGAAGATATCCTCTACAAGAGGAGTTGGGATGGAATGCACCTAAGGTGTGTGAATGAAGCGGAGGCCACGCAAATAATGGAAATGGTACATGGTGGCGAATCAGGACCACACATGTATGGGATCACCTTGGCTCGGAAAATAGCCAATCTAGGATATTACTGGTCCACCATGAATGCAGACTGTGTGGCATTTGTGCAAGAATGCCATCAGTGTCAGATATTTGCTAAGCTGCAGAAGCAACCTCCCGTCGCTTTGAATCCAATCACTTCTCCATGGCCCTTCGCTACTTAGGGAATTGATATAATTGGTAAAATACATCCAAAAACATCAAATGGACATCAGTTTATCTTGGTAGCAGTGGATTACTTCACAAAGTGGGTTGAAGCAGCTTCCTATGCAGAATTAGACGCCAAAAAGGCAGCACAGTTTGTCCGAACCAACATCCTTTGTCAGTACGGAACGCCGTTTGAAATTATCACTGATAATGGAACTCATTTCCAAGCAGAGTTTGCCAAACTCTTGAAGGATAAGAAAATCCAGCATCATAAGTCCTCTCCTTATAGACCTCAAACAAATGGAGCTGTAGAAGCAGCGAACAAGTCTATAAAGGTGATCATACAAAAAATGATCAAGGAACATAGGCGTTGGCATGAGAAGTTACCACTGGCTTTGTGGGGATACAGAACATCAGTTAGAACTCCTACTGGGGCAACCCCGTATTCACTGGTATACGGAATGGAAGCAGTACTCCCCATTGAACTGGAAGTTCAATCGGCGAGGATAATTCAAGAAAGTCAGATAAATGAAGTTGAATGGATCAGCAATTATCATCATCAGTTGTTGAGTTTGGATGAAAAAAGACTTCAAGCTCTACATCAGATTCAAGGGTATCAAAGGCGAATGGCCAGACATTTCAACAAAAAGGTCAAAGATCGAAAGTTGGAAGAAGGTTGTTTGGTTTTGAAGGAGATCAGAATGCCTGTTACAGATCCTAGTGGGAAGTTTCGTCCTCATTGGGCGGGACCCTACATTTTAAAGAAAATACTTTCCGGCGGAGCCGTCATCTTGTCTGATTTGGATGGTCTGGAGTTCACAAGCCCATGTAATCTGGATCAACTGAAGAAATATTATGTATGATCATGCATTCCAAAAGGAACTACATTAGACCTGATTCTCGCAAACTAATTCGAGATATGTAGGCAGCTCTCTTTGAGCACGGTCTAAATTTTAATAAAAATCATTGGTTCATTTTTCTTTTGCCAATATAAAAAAAAAACAAAAAACAAAAAAAAAAACAAAAACAAAAGATCCCGCTAAGCCGAAAACCCACAAAGGGCGGCTTAGGCAATAGTGGGGCCCGCTAAGCTGAAAACCCGCAAAGGGCGGCTTAGGCAAGAATGGGTAAGAGCTCGCTAAGTTGAAAATCCAAAAGGACGGCTTAGGCAAAAATAAGAGCAAATAAATAAAGTAGATAATGCTTGGAAAGCAAACAAAAGGGTCATTCATTAAGAATCATTCATTACAAAAAGAGAATCATCTGTTACAAAAAGAGTCATTCAGCCTATAAAATACAAAAAGGTCAAGTCATATTCCCCAAAAAACCAAAAAGGTAAAAACAACCCAAAAATAGAAAAGACAATGGAGTCACCCTGGGATCTAAATCCTACGCCTCCTACAGGGGGCAGAGTCTTCGGCGTCTTCCTTAGTCCCGGAACTCTCCGCAATATCTACCTTTTCCTCACTAAGAGGAACCACCTCCTCTCCCTCCAACTCCTGCAGCAATGCACACCTCCTCGGTTTCTCAACGGGCCAAACCTCAGCTATAAACCAGGTCCTGTACTCTGGAGTGGGCTGAACGAGGGAAGGCTCTGCACAAGGCCTGATCATCCGATGGTCTCTGACCCAAGTCTGTAGAACAGCCCGAGTAACCCCGGGGGTAATAGGAGAAGCAATGGTAAGCCCGACAGGAAGGGGAACTCTCTGATCAATACCCATCTGCCTGAGGACGCGGGAAGCACTGTACCAAGTACTGTGAGTGAACCCAAGCAGGTAGACATGGTTGTGCATGGCATTTGCCTCCATGAATTGAGGAATCCTATACCAAGGGACGAACCATAATAATTCTTCCGGTCCAAGCTCAAACAGCCAAACAGTCCATTCGGCCATAGAGGGAAAAGAAATCTGAATTTTCCTGGTGCAGTACTGCGAAGGGTTGTAGGTCAAAGTCTGGGGGGCTGCAACCACTCGAAGATGATCTCTCAACCAAACCTGAAAAAAAAATAGATCCTTTCTGTTTTACAAAGGAAAAGAGAGATGATGGAATAAGCAAAAAAAAAAAAACAAAAGGTATAAATTACCTGAAGGATGACCGGGGTGACGGTCCAACGTTCAAATCCAAGTGCACATCTGTCGAGACTCTGAATAGTCTCAGCCAGGATCATGCCCCCGATATAGTTGAGCTCTTCCATTTGCCTAACCATTGGGCAAAGTTTCAAATCTCCAAAGCCGGGGTCACGGTTGAAGAGGAACCCAGCTAACAGACAAAAGACGAAGGCTCGCATTCTATGCCTCAATTGAATATCGTCTTCAAAATCAGCGGTCAAGAATTCATCAATTAGGGGAAGCAGCATCGCCTTATCCCCATCTACAATCATAGCTTGGGCTTGGGGTTTTGTGAAGCTAAAAAGCCTCTGAAAAGATCCCACATAGGCGATTTGGACCTCATGCCTCACAAGAGGGGCATTTGGGTCGCACCCAATGATCGAGCAGAACTCCTCAAAAAGAGGACACATTTCCTCCATCCGAGCCCCAAATCTGAAAATATGGGCTTGGGGATCCCAAAACCTGATGCAAGTGTGCAAGAAATCCCAGTCTATAGCTACACCTTTGAGGGTGGCGACAGCTTTCAACCCGTACCTCCCCATGTTGATCCTTTCAACATTGTGGAGACTTTTGGTCCAATTATGGATCACGTGATTAAAAAGGGGATTCATTGTTATTTGAAAAAAAAATAAGATCTTGCAGTAAGAGGATTGCTTTCTGGCCCATAGATGTAAGACAACCTTGAGTTTTATACTGGTCTGGCCCGGGCAGCGGCTCGGCCGCCGTACACGGCGGCTCGGCCGCCACTTCCGGCGTTTCGGCCGCCGCCGACCGTCTTGATTCCTCTTTTTTGATGTTTTGTAAAATTCTCGTGTTTTAGCCCTGTTTAGGCCCTGTTATGTGCTATTTTTTGGGATTGTGTCAGGGATTTATTTTTAAAAGAGATTTCTAAAAAGAAAAAGCATCATGCATACATATGTGCTGTTAATACTAACAAATAAGTGCAGGTTTACAGATAAGTTCAGATAACAGCGGAAAAACATGAAAGGTACAAAGTACAGAAGGGGAATAGTTCAAATACAGCAAGCATAGTTCAAGACAAGTATGAAAAAAAAAATCAGTGCCGGCCTCTCCGTCTTTGCGGCCTGCTCTGCCTCTCGTAAGCAGCCTCAGTCCAAGCACCAGACAGTTCATCCGAGAAAGCAGTAATCAGTGCCGCCATTTCCGTGATCAGGCCCTCTGGTACCTGTAAAAGAGACAAAATCACAATCAATCTCAAGAGAATTTTATGAATCCTTTTCATGAAAAGTTCTATGAGAATATACCTGAGTGACATGAGCAAAGCTTCGATATAATGCACCCTCTGCACTAATTGGTCGGGTCACCCAACCACCAGGTGCATGATAACGAGCAGCATAAGGCAGCCTCAAGTCGGCTAAAATAGGGTCAAATTGGCCGGTAGCTGTAAGGACGGATGCGGGAGGCCTCAAATGAGATGAGCTGCTACTTCCTCCAGTGTGTGATGGTCCAGCCCTGAAAGCGGAAGCCTCAGCCCTAGAGGAAGAGGGTCTGTCAGCTTGCCGGTCGGGAGAGGGATGGTCTCTCGGAGTGCTAGAAGTGGGAGCCGAAGAGTGGGAAGACCGATAAGGGGGTACAGAGTCAAATCGTGTCCCAATGCGTGGCATCAGTCGATGAAGACAGTAGAAGTCATAATCATCCTCATCCGGGGCATAAGCCGACTCGAAAGGGTCGCCCTCATACTGGGACACAGTAACAGGCAGAAGTGTTGAAGATAGCATATCATCAGGGGGATCCATGGGAACTGCACGGAAACCGGCGATCTGGAAAGTCACCCTCTCAGCGAGATAATACCGTTGAAACTCTGGATGGGGAAGTATGAATCGACGGCGAGTCAGAAACTCTGATCGCCGAAAGCTGTAATCTTGAGCAATCCACTCTGCCAGTCGATTAGACATCACTTCAGATGCGACCTGTAAAAATTTGTTATATTAGTGAATCATTTTCTCTAATATAATAAAAAAGATGACGATAAAGCATTTACTGAGTCCATTGGGCAGCTGTCGAAGAATGATCTCAGCCCTCTGATGGGAAGTTTCCTCTTTGGTACTTCTACCCTCTCTCTATACCACCTCCAAGCAATGGGGGAAAGAGGATCTGCGGGGGCAGGTATCTCACGAAGAAAAGGGGCGATGTCAGGAAAGTACTCGTAAGCCCAAGTCTGAAAAAAAAAAGAATGTATCAGAGTTGGTATGTGTCAACATATATAAAGATAAGGGAAATGTTCTTTACATTACCTCCCAGAAGTAATACAAGCCACACGGAGCAATACGGGTATAGCAGAGGTCTGACATGTCGTCATACAACCTACACAGCATCATGCTAGCCCAATCGTATGTATGAAGCCGTGTCAGGTCAAGTAGGCTCTTCAGCACATTGAGACTCACTGCATCTTTCCTGTTTGATAAGGAGCTAGCAAACAGGAGAAGCAAGGTAAACCTGGCCGCCTGGTCAGCAGTAAGGTTGCCTGTCTCGTAACCAGTGTAGATACCTGGCGCTTGCTCCACAAGCCACCTCCGCTGAATGCAGCGAGGTGCCTGATATCGAGGATAGTCAACCCCGATCAAAGTAATCATGTCGGCTGAAGAAATGTCCTGCCGCCAGTCATCATAGGACTCCACCATCTCAACGCCAAAGGGAATCCCAGAAATGATGGAAAAGTCAGTAGGCGTCATTGTCATCTCCCCCCAAGAAAAATGGAAAGTGTCAGTAGTAGGCCACCAGCGCTCGGCTAAAGCACAGATCAAATCCCGGTGGATATCTCTGCCCACATCTATAGCCCTCAAATGGTGAAGGAAAGCAGGTCTGATAAGATCCCCCACCGGATGCCCGGCATCAAAGATGTAAGTCGGAATAGTGACCATGGGATGCTCAGCTATAGATATCTTGATCGTAGAGTCCTAAAAAAAAAATCAGAAAATTTGGGGACAACTTCAGAAAAATTCAAGTTCTTTCCCCAGCCGAATGTGATTCCTAAAGGATTATCTCTAAGTTCTTTACTAGAAATAATTACTGATGGCAGAACATAATGAAGCCTGGTACTGATCCTAATTCATTACTAGTACATGTAAAGGAAAGGTTCCTAAAATTTATTTCTAAGTTCCTTACTGGAAATAGATAAAATTTCTAAGCATGCATACTAGATGAACAAACGGGAAAGTACTCACCTCATAGTAGCCGGTCCGAGAACTGTGCTTCTCCTCCTCAAGTAAAAGATTGCAGGTAGGGAGTGGGATTTCGAGGTCTTCAAAGCCGGTGAAATCCATCGTCGAAAGAAAATTTGAAAGAAGTGAAAGAAGAAGAATGAATGAAAGCAAATGAAAATTGAATGAAATGAGCCTATTTATAGGAAAAAATGAAAATGCAGGTCTTTTTGCACCTCGCTCAAAATTCGCTCTTCAGAAGACCACTGAGCTCCATAAATCATTTTTATGGATCCCAGTGGGGGGCAATTGTGAACACTCGAATTTTGAGGCTCGGAAAGCCAATTTCCTCAGACCAGGCCGGACCGGGGGACAACGGTAAAAGTCCACCGAAAGTATGTCTTCATGGTACTTGAAATGTCCGGTGCGACGCAAGGATCATGGATATGGTCTCGGAATAATTTTTGGAGGCCCGTGGCTCCCGGAAAGTAAGTTTTAGCAGAAATAGCGCGAGTCGAGGTGGGCCAGGACGGCGGCCCGGCCGCCGTGCTTCCTGCGGCCAGCCGCCGTGAGGACGGCGGGCCGGCCGCTGTAGCGCCGGCGGCTCGGCCGCCGTCCAGCCCGATTTTGCCTATAAAAGGCATTCAAATTTTCAGAATAAGGGTTCGATTTTTTTTGGATCCGAGACCTTATGCTGTCGAAATATTTATTTCTAACTTTGTGTCACAAGAAGCGAGAATTTTATTCTGAAGTGCAAGAAATCTAGATCTGGAACTTAGAAGTGGAAAAATTCTAAACAAGGTAATATCATAATTCATCCTTCGTCAATTCGAGCATATTATTGATATTCCATCTTCTTCTTAATTTCTTCTTGGTCAAAGACCTAATCTTTTTAGGTCTGAGGGCCTAATGGACTAATCAATCAACCTTTCGGCATTAAGCCGTAAATAAAATCAACCTTTTTGGCACGGAGCCTAAATTGCATCTCTTTGGTACTAAGTACCTAAACATCACTATTAAAATCAACTTTTGGCATGAAGCCTAAACTCAACCTTTTTGGTACGAAGTACCTAAATTCAACAATTTTGCACTAAGTGCTAAATTTCATAATTTTGGCAAAATGCCCGATAAATGCACGAAGCATACACGCACACACATGCATGAAGCATAATTTTCATCGCCTTTAAATAGGCTTTTCCGAACTACATGGGCTTTGATCTCCCATTCAAACGGGAGTATGTAGGCATATTTGGGATTCACCCCAAATAGCAAGTCCACATTTTAATAACAATCTCATTATTCTGTTTTCTTCATCCCCTTTACATTCATTTCTTTTTTTTTTATTTTTTATTGTCGATTTAGTCAAATACATGACATAGTCCCCGAATCCTCCTTGGGTTCGCAGACTAGAAACCTTTACATTGGAAAAGTTATTGGAGTCAAACAAGGGTTTTCTTAGTTTTTCCCTTCGAACAAAATAAACTGAGTGGCGACTCCTGACACCGAGTAAACTTTCGCCCGGATCCTTTTCGGGCGGAAAACCGAGGTTCACAGGTGAAAAGACCGGGTCGTAAGCCGATTCCAGTTGAATAATGTGAAATGTAAATTAAAGTAACAGTCTAGCCGGGTTGAGGATCTCCTCGGATTTATCCAGGTTGATGGTCCAAGAGACTGGGTCTGTTACAAGTAACAGTCTAGCCGGGTTGAGGATCTCCTCGAGTTTAGCGGAGTTGATGGTCTAAGAGACTGGGTCTGTTACGCTATCCATGGATAGAGATATATGTGTATCGCCTACGGGGCTTGAGTATTATGAATATAGACCAAAGCAGTAACTCTGAACTTTGAATAACATATTAGTGTCGTTTGGGCCCATACTTGTCTTTGTGTCAATGTAAATCATGAGTAATGAAAGAATTGCATAAAATGATGAAATGTAATCTTATGATTTATATAAAGATATCAATTGTGAATATTGTCTCAATTGATGAAATGTGTGACATTGGCATTGCATAGAAGTATAATATTATTATAGTTTGTACCACTAAGCCGTTGGCTTAGCGCGATTGCAATTCATCGCGCAGGTGACAGGGAAGAACCGGAGAGTTCCTCTAGACCTAGTAGAGTCTAGATTTTGAGGCGTTGATAGTGGAGCTTAAAGATCAAAGACATACTGCCAAAAATGTATATGTTTTATGTTTTGTAAAACTTGAGTTTTAATATATAAGTATTTGTAAATATTTGCTATATTTTCCGCTGCTTTTAAATAAACATTTTATCTTTTGTCTTTTATAATTTCTTTTAGATGATTTAAATTTGTTCATGTTTTTAAAAGGGATGAGTCATTTGTTTAAGTATACCGTGGCATTTCTATATTCAGTCTACATATATTATGATCGTATTAGCATGCTGTGTACGTATACGGGGTATAGGGGTGTTACAATTATTTTGGTATCAGAGCCTAGGTTTTGAGATTCTCATCCTAGGTCAACTGTAAGAAAAAGGAAATTTTGAGTTTTTAAAATATGGTTTTTACATAAGATACATGTTTTGGTATGGCAGTCTTTGATCTTAATGAGGTATATTCTGCTGTATTTGCAGATATAGGTAGTGATGGCGTCTCAGTCACGTCAGTCTGTAGAAGGTAGTGCTGAGAGTGTAGCTCCTGAAGAGGGTAGAGTTGGAGCGAGAGTTGATAGAATTAGTGAGGCCCCTGCTTCTGTGCCAGGGAGATCCGATGCTGATGAGGTACCGCCTGGTTGGTTTAGGCATGTAATAGAACTATTGAGGCCAGCTCCAGTGCAGCCACCACTGCCACCACAGCCTCAAGTGTCAGTAAGACATTATGATAAGTTGAGAAAATTTGGGGCTGAAGATTTCTTAGGCATTACCGACCCTGCAGTGGCTGAGTAGTGGTTGGATAAAGTGCAGATGATATTCATTCAATTGCAAGCTACTTCGGATGAGAAGTTTGAATATGCAAGATCCCTTCTGCAGAAAGATGCGTATGATTGGTGGAAGACAGTTTCTCATGCCATAGATGATCCACCTACTCTGTCTTATGGGGATTTTCTGAGGGAGTTCGAGCAGAAATATACTCCGAGGGAGTATAAAGATATTAAGAAGATGGAATTCCTGAGTTTGAGGCAAGATGACCGGACGGTAACAGAGTATGAGGTTGAGTACACCCGGTTGAGTCATTATGCCGGTGGGATTATCTCGGACGAGATTGATCGATGCAGAAGATTTGAGGAGGGATTGAGGCCCTCCATTATGTGCATTGTGGCTGGTTCTCGGTACCAGGATTTCTCTCAGTTAGTTGCAGCAGCTAGGAGTGTTGAGAGAGCACAAGGTATTGCAGTAGCTGCTACCGAGGAGGAGACTAGGGTAAGGAGACCCCAGTTTGAGGCAGGGTCTTCATATGTGAAGAGAGGTAGAGGAAGTTTTGTTCCGAGAATCAGTAGAAGTCAGAGACAGTGCTAAATTTCATAATTTTGGCAAAATGCCCGATAAATGCACGAAGCATACACGCACACACATGCATGAAGCATAATTTTCATCGCCTTTAAATAGGCTTTTCCGAACTACATGGGCTTTGATCTCCCATTCAAACGGGAGTATGTAGGCATATTTGGGATTCACCCCAAATAGCAAGTCCACATTTTAATAACAATCTCTTTATTCTGTTTTCTTCATCCCCTTTACATTCATTTCTTTTTTTTTATTTTATTTTTTATTGTCGAGTTAGTCAAATACATGACATAGTCCCCGAATCCTCCTTGGGTTCGCAGACTAGAAACCTTTACATTGGAAAAGTTATTGGAGTCAAACAAGGGTTTTCTTAGTTTTTCCCTTCGAACAAAATAAACTGAGTGGCGACTCCTGACACCGAGTGAACTTTCGCCCGGATCCTTTTCGGGCGGAAAACCGAGGTTCACAGGTGAAAAGACCGGGTCGTAAGCCGATTCCAGTTGAATAATGTGAAATGTAAATTAAAGTAACAGTCTAGCCGGGTTGAGGATCTCCTCGGATTTATCCAGGTTGATGGTCCAAGAGACTGGGTCTGTTACAAGTAACAGTCTAGCCGGGTTGAGGATCTCCTCGAGTTTAGCGGAGTTGATGGTCTAAGAGACTGGGTCTGTTACGCTATCCATGGATAGAGATATATGTGTATCGCCTACGGGGCTTGAGTATTATGAATATAGACCAAAGCAGTAACTCTGAACTTTGAATAACATATTAGTGTCGTTTGGGCCCATACTTGTCTTTGTGTCAATGTAAATCATGAGTAATGAAAGAATTGCATAAAATGATGAAATGTAATCTTATGATTTATATAAAGATATCAATTGTGAATATTGTCTCAATTGATGAAATGTGTGACATTGGCATTGCATAGAAGTATAATATTATTATAGTTTGTACCACTAAGCCGTTGGCTTAGCGCGATTGCAATTCATCGCGCAGGTGACAGGGAAGAACCGGAGAGTTCCTCTAGACCTAGTAGAGTCTAGATTTTGAGGCGTTGATAGTGGAGCTTAAAGATCAAAGACATACTGCCAAAAATGTATATGTTTTATGTTTTGTAAAACTTGAGTTTTAATATATAAGTATTTGTAAATATTTGCTATATTTTCCGCTGCTTTTAAATAAACATTTTATCTTTTGTCTTTTATAATTTCTTTTAGATGATTTAAATTTGTTCATGTTTTTAAAAGGGATGAGTCATTTGTTTAAGTATACCGTGGCATTTCTATATTCAGTCTACATATATTATGATCGTATTAGCATGCTGTGTACGTATACGGGGTATAGGGGTGTTACAATTATTTTGGTATCAGAGCCTAGGTTTTGAGATTCTCATCCTAGGTCAACTGTAAGAAAAAGGAAATTTTGAGTTTTTAAAATATGGTTTTTACATAAGATACATGTTTTGGTATGGCAGTCTTTGATCTTAATGAGGTATATTCTGCTGTATTTGCAGATATAGGTAGTGATGGCGTCTCAGTCACGTCAGTCTGTAGAAGGTAGTGCTGAGAGTGTAGCTCCTGAAGAGGGTAGAGTTGGAGCGAGAGTTGATAGAATTAGTGAGGCCCCTGCTTCTGTGCCAGGGAGATCCGATGCTGATGAGGTACCGCCTGGTTGGTTTAGGCATGTAATAGAACTATTGAGGCCAGCTCCAGTGCAGCCACCACTGCCACCACAGCCTCAAGTGTCAGTAAGACATTATGATAA
Source organism: Garcia nutans (assembly GCA_947685225.1). Taxonomy (NCBI): domain Eukaryota; kingdom Viridiplantae; phylum Streptophyta; class Magnoliopsida; order Malpighiales; family Euphorbiaceae; genus Garcia; species Garcia nutans. The sequence goes on along the minus strand of CANTUV010000009.1, from coordinate 25,504,862 downwards.
GTTGAGAAAATTTGGGGCTGAAGATTTCTTAGGCATTACCGACCCTGCAGTGGCTGAGTAGTGGTTGGATAAAGTGCAGATGATATTCATTCAATTGCAAGCTACTTCGGATGAGAAGTTTGAATATGCAAGATCCCTTCTGCAGAAAGATGCGTATGATTGGTGGAAGACAGTTTCTCATGCCATAGATGATCCACCTACTCTGTCTTATGGGGATTTTCTGAGGGAGTTCGAGCAGAAATATACTCCGAGGGAGTATAAAGATATTAAGAAGATGGAATTCCTGAGTTTGAGGCAAGATGACCGGACGGTAACAGAGTATGAGGTTGAGTACACCCGGTTGAGTCATTATGCCGGTGGGATTATCTCGGACGAGATTGATCGATGCAGAAGATTTGAGGAGGGATTGAGGCCCTCCATTATGTGCATTGTGGCTGGTTCTCGGTACCAGGATTTCTCTCAGTTAGTTGCAGCAGCTAGGAGTGTTGAGAGAGCACAAGGTATTGCAGTAGCTGCTACCGAGGAGGAGACTAGGGTAAGGAGACCCCAGTTTGAGGCAGGGTCTTCATATGTGAAGAGAGGTAGAGGAAGTTTTGTTCCGAGAATCAGTAGAAGTCAGAGACAGTGCTAAATTTCATAATTTTGGCAAAATGCCCGATAAATGCACGAAGCATACACGCACACACATGCATGAAGCATAATTTTCATCGCCTTTAAATAGGCTTTTCCGAACTACATGGGCTTTGATCTCCCATTCAAACGGGAGTATGTAGGCATATTTGGGATTCACCCCAAATAGCAAGTCCACATTTTAATAACAATCTCTTTATTCTGTTTTCTTCATCCCCTTTACATTCATTTCTTTTTTTTTATTTTATTTTTTATTGTCGAGTTAGTCAAATACATGACATAGTCCCCGAATCCTCCTTGGGTTCGCAGACTAGAAACCTTTACATTGGAAAAGTTATTGGAGTCAAACAAGGGTTTTCTTAGTTTTTCCCTTCGAACAAAATAAACTGAGTGGCGACTCCTGACACCGAGTGAACTTTCGCCCGGATCCTTTTCGGGCGGAAAACCGAGGTTCACAGGTGAAAAGACCGGGTCGTAAGCCGATTCCAGTTGAATAATGTGAAATGTAAATTAAAGTAACAGTCTAGCCGGGTTGAGGATCTCCTCGGATTTATCCAGGTTGATGGTCCAAGAGACTGGGTCTGTTACAAGTAACAGTCTAGCCGGGTTGAGGATCTCCTCGAGTTTAGCGGAGTTGATGGTCTAAGAGACTGGGTCTGTTACGCTATCCATGGATAGAGATATATGTGTATCGCCTACGGGGCTTGAGTATTATGAATATAGACCAAAGCAGTAACTCTGAACTTTGAATAACATATTAGTGTCGTTTGGGCCCATACTTGTCTTTGTGTCAATGTAAATCATGAGTAATGAAAGAATTGCATAAAATGATGAAATGTAATCTTATGATTTATATAAAGATATCAATTGTGAATATTGTCTCAATTGATGAAATGTGTGACATTGGCATTGCATAGAAGTATAATATTATTATAGTTTGTACCACTAAGCCGTTGGCTTAGCGCGATTGCAATTCATCGCGCAGGTGACAGGGAAGAACCGGAGAGTTCCTCTAGACCTAGTAGAGTCTAGATTTTGAGGCGTTGATAGTGGAGCTTAAAGATCAAAGACATACTGCCAAAAATGTATATGTTTTATGTTTTGTAAAACTTGAGTTTTAATATATAAGTATTTGTAAATATTTGCTATATTTTCCGCTGCTTTTAAATAAACATTTTATCTTTTGTCTTTTATAATTTCTTTTAGATGATTTAAATTTGTTCATGTTTTTAAAAGGGATGAGTCATTTGTTTAAGTATACCGTGGCATTTCTATATTCAGTCTACATATATTATGATCGTATTAGCATGCTGTGTACGTATACGGGGTATAGGGGTGTTACAATTATTTTGGTATCAGAGCCTAGGTTTTGAGATTCTCATCCTAGGTCAACTGTAAGAAAAAGGAAATTTTGAGTTTTTAAAATATGGTTTTTACATAAGATACATGTTTTGGTATGGCAGTCTTTGATCTTAATGAGGTATATTCTGCTGTATTTGCAGATATAGGTAGTGATGGCGTCTCAGTCACGTCAGTCTGTAGAAGGTAGTGCTGAGAGTGTAGCTCCTGAAGAGGGTAGAGTTGGAGCGAGAGTTGATAGAATTAGTGAGGCCCCTGCTTCTGTGCCAGGGAGATCCGATGCTGATGAGGTACCGCCTGGTTGGTTTAGGCATGTAATAGAACTATTGAGGCCAGCTCCAGTGCAGCTACCACTGCCACCACAGCCTCAAGTGTCAGTAAGACATTATGATAAGTTGAGAAAATTTGGGGCTGAAGATTTCTTAGGCATTACCGACCCTGCAGTGGCTGAGTAGTGGTTGGATAAAGTGCAGATGATATTCATTCAATTGCAAGCTACTTCGGATGAGAAGTTTGAATATGCAAGATCCCTTCTGCAGAAAGATGCGTATGATTGGTGGAAGACAGTTTCTCATGCCATAGATGATCCACCTACTCTGTCTTATGGGGATTTTCTGAGGGAGTTCGAGCAGAAATATACTCCGAGGGAGTATAAAGATATTAAGAAGATGGAATTCCTGAGTTTGAGGCAAGATGACCGGACGGTAACAGAGTATGAGGTTGAGTACACCCGGTTGAGTCATTATGCCGGTGGGATTATCTCGGACGAGATTGATCGATGCAGAAGATTTGAGGAGGGATTGAGGCCCTCCATTATGTGCATTGTGGCTGGTTCTCGGTACCAGGATTTCTCTCAGTTAGTTGCAGCAGCTAGGAGTGTTGAGAGAGCACAAGGTATTGCAGTAGCTGCTACCGAGGAGGAGACTAGGGTAAGGAGACCCCAGTTTGAGGCAGGGTCTTCATATGTGAAGAGAGGTAGAGGAAGTTTTGTTCTGAGAATCAGTAGAAGTCAGAGACAGTGCTAAATTTCATAATTTTGGCAAAATGCCCGATAAATGCACGAAGCATACACGCACACACATGCATGAAGCATAATTTTCATCGCCTTTAAATAGGCTTTTCCGAACTACATGGGCTTTGATCTCCCATTCAAACGGGAGTATGTAGGCATATTTGGGATTCACCCCAAATAGCAAGTCCACATTTTAATAACAATCTCTTTATTCTGTTTTCTTCATCCCCTTTACATTCATTTCTTTTTTTTTATTTTATTTTTTATTGTCGAGTTAGTCAAATACATGACATAGTCCCCGAATCCTCCTTGGGTTCGCAGACTAGAAACCTTTACATTGGAAAAGTTATTGGAGTCAAACAAGGGTTTTCTTAGTTTTTCCCTTCGAACAAAATAAACTGAGTGGCGACTCCTGACACCGAGTGAACTTTCGCCCGGATCCTTTTCGGGCGGAAAACCGAGGTTCACAGGTGAAAAGACCGGGTCGTAAGCCGATTCCAGTTGAATAATGTGAAATGTAAATTAAAGTAACAGTCTAGCCGGGTTGAGGATCTCCTCGGATTTATCCAGGTTGATGGTCCAAGAGACTGGGTCTGTTACAAGTAACAGTCTAGCCGGGTTGAGGATCTCCTCGAGTTTAGCGGAGTTGATGGTCTAAGAGACTGGGTCTGTTACGCTATCCATGGATAGAGATATATGTGTATCGCCTACGGGGCTTGAGTATTATGAATATAGACCAAAGCAGTAACTCTGAACTTTGAATAACATATTAGTGTCGTTTGGGCCCATACTTGTCTTTGTGTCAATGTAAATCATGAGTAATGAAAGAATTGCATAAAATGATGAAATGTAATCTTATGATTTATATAAAGATATCAATTGTGAATATTGTCTTAATTGATGAAATGTGTGACATTGGCATTGCATAGAAGTATAATATTATTATAGTTTGTACCACTAAGCCGTTGGCTTAGCGCGATTGCAATTCATCGCGCAGGTGACAGGGAAGAACCGGAGAGTTCCTCTAGACCTAGTAGAGTCTAGATTTTGAGGTGTTGATAGTGGAGCTTAAAGATCAAAGACATACTGCCAAAAATGTATATGTTTTATGTTTTGTAAAACTTGAGTTTTAATATATAAGTATTTGTAAATATTTGCTATATTTTCCGCTGCTTTTAAATAAACATTTTATCTTTTGTCTTTTATAATTTCTTTTAGACGATTTAAATTTGTTCATGTTTTTAAAAGGGATGAGTCATTTGTTTAAGTATACCGTGGCATTTCTATATTCAGTCTACGTATATTATGATCGTATTAGCATGCTGTGTACGTATACGGGGTATAGGGGTGTTACAATTATTTTGGTATCAGAGCCTAGGTTTTGAGATTCTCAGCCTAGGTCAACTGTAAGAAAAAGGAAATTTTGAGTTTTTAAAATATGGTTTTTACATAAGATACATGTTTTGGTATGGCAGTCTTTGATCTTAATGAGGTATATTCTGCTGTATTTGCAGATATAGGTAGTGATGGCATCTCAGTCACGTCAGTCTGTAGAAGGTAGTGCTGAGAGTGTAGCTCCTGAAGAGGGTAGAGTTGGAGCGAGAGTTGATAGAATTAGTGAGGCCCCTGCTTCTGTGCCAGGGAGATCCGATGCTGATGAGGTACCGCCTGGTTGGTTTAGGCATGTAATAGAACTATTGAGGCCAGCTCCAGTGCAGCCACCACTGCCACCACAGCCTCAAGTGTCAGTAAGACATTATGATAAGTTGAGAAAATTTGGGGCTGAAGATTTCTTAGGCATTACCGACCCTGCAGTGGCTGAGTAGTGGTTGGATAAAGTGCAGATGATATTCATTCAATTGCAAGCTACTTCGGATGAGAAGTTTGAATATGCAAGATCCCTTCTGCAGAAAGATGCGTATGATTGGTGGAAGACAGTTTCTCATGCCATGGATGATCCACCTACTCTGTCTTATGGGGATTTTCTGAGGGAGTTCGAGCAGAAATATACTCCGAGGGAGTATAAAGATATTAAGAAGATGGAATTCCTGAGTTTGAGGCAAGATGACCGGACGGTAACAGAGTATGAGGTTGAGTACACCCGGTTGAGTCATTATGCCGGTGGGATTATCTCGGACGAGATTGATCGATGCAGAAGATTTGAGGAGGGATTGAGGCCCTCCATTATGTGCATTGTGGCTGGTTCTCGGTACCAGGATTTCTCTCAGTTAGTTGCAGCAGCTAGGAGTGTTGAGAGAGCACAAGGTATTGCAGTAGCTGCTACCGAGGAGGAGACTAGGGTAAGGAGACCCCAGTTTGAGGCAGGGTCTTCATATGTGAAGAGAGGTAGAGGAAGTTTTGTTCTGAGAATCAGTAGAAGTCAGAGACAGTAGGGTAGGTCAGTGCAGTATCAGAGGCAGAGATCGAGACCTACAGCTTCTATAACCAGTGCTCCGACTCCAGTGATTCAGAGGTCTACACTACCTGCATGTGAACAGTGTGGTAGGAATCATGTGGGTGTTTGCAGGATGATGGGTAGATCAGCTGTGTGTTTCAGGTGTGGATCGCCTGACCATTTTATTAGGGAGTGTCCTGAGATGCAGGAGCATAGACAGACCGAGTCTGCAGCTTCTCGACCTAGTGTTAGCAGGGGTGGTCGAGGGGGCAGATGTTTCAGTAGAGGTGGTCGGCCCGGGTTTAGTCAGAGAGGAGGATCAACATCTGGAGGCAGTAGGCTAGCTGAGGCCGGACATTCTCAAAGAGTTTATGTGATGCAGAGGCAGCCGGATGCTTCAGCAGCTATAGCGGGTACATTCTCTTTATTTGGCATTTCAGTTCTTGCTTTGATTGATCCAGGATCTACTCATTCATACATAAGTGCATTCATTTTTCCTGTGTCTGAATTGCATTCGGAGTCCTTAGGATTTGATGTCTTGGTGACAAATCCGTTAGGACATAGTGTTGTGGTGAGTAAGGTTCATCGTGATAGTGCAGTAGTAGTGCAAGGAGAGGAGTTTCTTGGGGATTTAATTGAATTGCCTTTTAAGGAGTATGATTTAATCTTAGGCATGGATTGGTTGTCTAAGTATGGAGCAGTGGTAGATTGTCAAAAGAAGTGTGTCACTTTGAGAACCGGTGATGGTAAAAGTGTAATGGTGTCTAGTGAGCAGAGACAACTTGCATCCTTGTTTGTTTCAGCTGTAACAGCTAGAAAGTTGATTAGAAAAGGGTGTGATGCTTATCTTGCTCATGTTGTGGATACCCAAGTAGTGGGTTCTCAACTTGATAGTATACCCCCGGTTGCAGACTTTCCAGACGTGTTTCCTGAGGAGTTGCCAGGGTTACCCCCTGAGAGAGAGTTTGAGTTTGGTATCGATTTGTTGCCTGGTACCACTCCCATCTCTATTACTCCTTATCGAATGGCACCCGTTGAGTTGAGAGAATTGAAGGTGCAATTACAGGAGTTATTGGATAAAGGATTTATTCGCCCTAGTGTTTCTCCGTGGGGAGCCCCTGTTTTGTTTGTGAAGAAGAAGGATGGTACTATGAGACTGTGCATCGATTATAGGCAATTGAACAAAGTGACTATCAATAATAAGTATCCTTTGCCTAGGATTGATGATCTCTTTGATCAATTGAAGGGAGCAGTAGTGTTTTCCAAGATTTATTAGAGATCAGGGTACCATCAGTTGAGGGTTAGAGCTGAAGATGTTCCTAAGACAACTTTTCGTACAAGGTATGGGCATTATGAGTTCTTGGTGATGCCTTTTGGGTTAACAAATGCACCTGCAGCTTTCATGGATTTGATGAATAGGGTGTTTAGACCCTACCTAGATCAGTTTGTAGTGGTCTTTATTGATGATATTTTGGTGTATTCGCGTAATGAAGAGGAACATGACAAGCATCTGCGGATTGTATTGCAGATCTTGAGAGAAAAGCAGTTGTTTTCTAAGCTGTCGAAGTGTGAGTTTTGGCTTGATCAATTGACTTTTCTTGGTCATATAATTTCAGCAGATGGTATTAGAGTTGATCCAAGTAAAGTTGAAGCTATCATGAATTGGAGTCCATCAAAGTCGGTGACTGAAGTTAGAAGTTTTCTGGGTTTGGCAGGCTATTATCGATGCTTTGTGAAAGGTTTTTCTTTAATAGCTACTCCACTCACCAGATTACTTCGAAAAGGAGTTAGATTTGTGTGGACAGATCAGTGTCAAGCTAGTTTTGAGCAGTTGAAAAAGATGTTGACTCAAGCGCCTGTTCTTACTTTGCCTGTGGAAGATAAACCTTATATGATTTATAGTGATGCTTCACATAATGGTTTAGGATGTGTGTTGATGCAAGAGGGTAAAGTTGTAGCTTATGCTTCTCGGCAGTTGAAGCCGCATGAGCTTAATTATCCGACTCATGATTTAGAGTTGGCGGCTATAGTGTTTGCTTTGAAGATTTGGCGACACTACTTGTATGGGGAAAAGTGTTTTATCTATACAGATCATAAGAGTTTAAAATATTTGGGAGTTCAAAGAGAGCTTAATCTTCGACAGAGGCAATGGTTAGAGTTGATTAAAGACTACGACTCTTTGATTGATTATCATCCGGGTAAGGCGAATGCTGTTGCTGATGCTTTGAGTTGGAAGTCTTTGGCAAGTTTGTCGGTTTATTCACTCTCGTTGCTTGTTGAATTGAGAGAATTGCATGCTAGTTTTGAATCATGCGATGATGGTGCACTGTTGGCTCAATTGCAGTTGAGACCGGTATTATTTGGATCAGATTAGAGAGGCTCAATTGGCTGATGAGAAAGTTCAGAAGATTATTTCAGATTGCCAACATGGAGAATGTAATATCCTCATTTATGCCCTAGAAGTTTTGCATATTGTTGTTGTTGTTATTGTTATATATTGGATTGAATATATGTGTTAAATTGTAAGAGAAAAGAAATTGAGAAGAGAAAGTATATGTATATGTATTTTGGGAAGAAATAGGGTTTAGAGACAAATTTATATGTTGTGTATATGTTAATATATATGACATATAAAGTGGTCAAAAGGCTTGGTCAATGCAAGAGAAGATATTTATTTGAGATTGGTAAATTACTTAATTGGGCACATATAAGACAAAAAGATAATTATGTGAATAAGGGCACTTTGGTAATTGCTTGGATAAAATCACATGGTGGATATTTAAAGAAGGTTTGACTTGTGTTTTCTTCATCATTTCTTCTTCTTCTTCTTGTTGATGGCCGGCCCTCCATAGCCAAAGAGAAAGAAAGAGACAAGTGATGGTTTTGATGATTTCAAGCTTAAATTGAAGAAAGATTAAGTGTTCAAGTGTTGATTTAAGAAGTTTTTAACTAAGGTAAGATCTTTTCTCTAATTTCTTCAATTCTTTTGAAGTGGTATGATTAAGTTGCTTATGGTATGATTGTAAGTATTGATTTTGCTTGATAGATGAGAAGTTGGGTTGGTGTTGGTGATGGAAGAGTAAGATTGGTGTTTAGTGAAATTGTTTCTGTTTTAGGATTAGTAAAGGCTGTGACTTGTATGATTTTTAATTAATTTTAGAAAAATGTTCTTGAAGTGAATTTTTGATATGTTGTGCCTCTATGAGTCTAGAATGACTGAAAAATATTCTGATTCGATTTTGGAATGGTTATGAGTTTAGAAAGATTATTTTTATTAGACCTGTTCCAGCAGGTACCTTAACTGAGACAGCTCTATTTCGGAATTTTTAATAAAATGTAGAAAAATCATATTCAATTGAATTTTGGATATGTTGTTGCTTAGTGAGTCTAGTATTTGAGAAAAATAATTTGGAACCACGTTGATTGAATTTGATTTATGGAATTCACAAAGTTCAGAACTGCTGCCAGGATGCAGGGCAATTGGGGCAGTCTGGTTAGGTGAACTATTTGACCAAGATTTTGTGTTCAGTTTGATCTGAAATTTTAAAGGAATGATTTTAAGATACAAAACTAAATTCTGTAAAAATTTTAGAATTTTTAGTCAAGTAGATTATTTTATACAATTTTTCAAAATAAGGATAAAATGGAGTTTAAAACCAGAATGTACTATTTATGATTAGGGTTTTAATTCTTTGTTCTTCTTGCATTGCTTTGGTTCTCCAAAGGTAGGTTGGTCCTTAAACCTAACCCTAAAAACTTTAAAAACACTTGAATCAATGAATGTTATAATCAATTGTTCTTTGCCCTAATTGCATTGTTGAGATTGAACAATGTTATGTTGTGCATTGTGAATGGTAATGTGTTTCATGATTAATGTGGAATGAAATGTTGATATTTATGAATGATGCTATGTGAGATATAATGTGATCATGGATGAGATATATATATATATATATACTTGAATAATGAGATGTTATATTGTGAAATGAAATGTGAAGCCATTGTTATTGGCTAAGATGATGTAATTGAAAGAAAGAAGGCATGTTTGCCTAAATGTGATGAGAATTGAGAATGGAAATGAATTGTTTGTTTAATATGTTATTCAGTTTCAGAGTTCTGGATTTGGGTGGCATGCCTAAGAAATGATGAAAGGTAACAGTCTTGCCGGGTTGAGGACCTCCTCATAGGTGTTGAGTTGATGGTCCAAGAGACTGGGTCTGTTACACTATGAGATATATGATTTGTAACAGTCTTGCCGGGTTGAGGATCTCCTCATATGTGTTGAGTTGATGATCCAAGAGACTGGGTCTGTTACACTATCCATGGATAGAGATACATGTATATACATTGCCTACGGGCGTGATTATTGTGACTATGAACCAAAGCAGTAACTCTGAACTCTGAATATCGTATTAAATACTTGTTGGGCCCATAGGTGTCAAGGTTATATGAATGTCCTAAATAATGTTATGAGTTAATGAAATGAGATGTTGGTTATGGAGTATGATTGATTAATGTTGAATGTGAAAAGATGTTGAAATGTGGTATGCTCATATGACTATGATTTGTGAAATGCATAATTGTGTGGTTAACTTTATATTTATGATGTTGAGCTTATCAATAACATATGTGGCATTGCATTTCATTAAAGCATACCGTTAGCATGTTTTATCTTACTAAGCCGTTGGCTTAGCGCGATAGTGTTTAATCGCGCAGGTAGTAGAGTGGATAGAGTTGAACCCGAGAGTTCATCAAGACCTAGTGAGAGTAGACCTTGAAGAATCCATTTTGGGAGCTTAAAGATCAGAGCAGACTTGCCAATCATGTATAAATTTTATGTGTTGTAAAACTTGAGTTTTGATGTATATGAATTTGTAAATATGTAAATATTTTATAACTTCCGCTGTGTAATATTTAAAAATGGGGGATTGTCACAAAACCTTTATTTTATGTTGTACTAGAAGTGTAAATTCTTTTTGCAGGTTGTAGTTGAGGTTACAAGGGGGATTTATTGGGAGTGTACTGAGAATGATTTTGTTTGCATTGGTTTGTGTAAAATGTTTTTAAAAATAAGAAAAAAACTGGTTTTGTCGACACTTGGGACTCAATTTTTAGGCGAAACTATGACAAAAATTTTGTAAAAATCGGAACTAAAATTTGACTAAGTAAAATTGGTAGCAACATTAGGTTAGTGTGGTGCCTCTACTCAGCTTACATATGTAGGTTGGGAAGGGGTGTTACAATTGTTTTGGTATCAGAGCCTAGGTTTGAGATTCTCAACCTAGGTAAAATGTAAGAAAAAGACTATTTTTACTTAAAAAGTGAGTTTTTGAACAAAAATACATGTTTGGGATTGGCAGTCTCTGATCTTTAATAAGAGGTATTCTGTTGTGTTTGCAGACTTAGGTTGTGATGGATTCTCACTCTCGTCAGTCGATTGAGGGTAGTGCCGAGAGTATTGCTCCTGCTGAGGGAGCTAGGGTTGATAATGTTGAGGAGGCACCTGCTTCGGTGTCGGGTAGACCAGCTGAGGAGGAGGTTAGGGTTAGAAGGCCCCAGTTAGAGGCAGGGTCTTCTTCTGCAAAGAGGGGTAGAGGAAGTTTTGTTCCTCGGAGTAGTAGGAGCCAGAGACCAGCGGGTAGGTCAGTGCAGTTCCAGAGGCAGAGATTTAGACCTGCAGCTTCAGTAGCGAGTGCTCCTACTCCTGGAGTTCAGAGATCCACCTTACCTTTGTGTAACCAGTGTGGTGGAAGACATGGAGGCGTTTGTTGGAGGCATAGTAGATCAGGGGTATGCTTCAGGTGTGGATCACCTGACCACTTTGTGAGAGACTGTCCTGAGAGGCAGGAGCAGATGTCAGTTGATTCTGCTGCTTCTCGAGCTAGTGTGAGGGGAGGCAGAGGAGGCAGAGGTGCCAGCCGAGGAGGTAGACCATGATTCAGTTCTAGAGGAGGTGCTACATCCAGGGAGGGTAGACCAGAGGAGGTTGGATCTTCCCAGAGGATGTATGTTATGCAGAGGCAGCCAGATACATCGGCAGTCATAGCTGGTACTTTTTCTTTATTTAATACTCCAGTACTTGCTTTGATTGATCCGGGTTCCACGCATTCATATATTAGTGCATCTGTTTTGCCTGTATTTGATGTGCATGCTGAGTCCCTAGGATTTGATGTGTTGGTGACAAATCCGTTAGGGCATAGTGTGGTTGTGAGTAAGGTGCATAGAGATAGTGCAGTAGTGGTGCAGGGTGAGGAGTTCCTTGGGGATTTGATTGAGATGCCATTTAAGGAATATGACGTGATCTTAGGTATGGATTGGCTATCTCGACATGGAGCTGTGGTGGATTGTAAAAAGAAAATTGTTTTTTTTTGAGAACGGGTGATGGTAGAGAGGTGATAGTATCTAATGAGCAGGAACAGCTAGCCTCCTTATTTGTTTCAGCTGTTGCAGCCAGGAGGTTGATTAGAAAGGGGTGTGAAGCCTATCTTGCTCATGTGGTGGATACTAGAGTGAAGGGTTCCCCTATTGATAGCATTGCCACAGTTGCTGAATTCCCGGATGTATTTCCAGAGGAGTTGCCAGGGTTACCTCCTGAGAGAGAGGTGGAGTTCGGAATTGAATTGTTGCCTGGTACCACTCCTATCTCTATTACTCCTTACAGAATGGCACCAGCAGAATTGAGGGAGTTGAAAGTGCAATTACAGGAGTTGTTGGACAAAGGATTTATTCGCCCCAGTGTTTCTCCTTGGGGAGCTCCTGTGCTATTTGTGAAGAAGAAAGATGGTACTATGAGGTTGTGTATTGATTATAGGCAATTGAACAAGGTGACTATTAAAAATAAATATCCTTTGCCTAGAATCGATGATCTCTTTGATCAGTTGAAGGGAGCGTCAGTGTTCTCCAAAATTGATTTGAGATCTGGGTATCATCAGTTGAGAGTCAAAGCTGAAGATGTTCCTAAGACCGCTTTTCGGACCAGGTATGGGCATTATGAATTTTTAGTTATGCCTTTTGGTCTGACGAATGCACCTGCAGCTTTCATGGATTTGATGAATAGGGTGTTTAGGCTCTATTTGGATCAGTTTGTAGTGGTCTTCATTGATGATATACTGGTGTATTCACGGAATGAGGAGGAACATGATATGCATCTGCGGATTGTGTTGCAGATTTTGAGAGAGAGGCAGTTGTTTGCTAAATTGTCGAAGTGTGAGTTCTGGTTGGATCAAGTAGCTTTTCTCGGACATGTTGTTTCAGCAGAAGGCATTAAAGTTGATCCGAGCAAAGTTGAAGCTGTATTGAATTGGAATCCACCTAAATCAGTGACAGAGGTTAGAAGTTTTCTGGTTTTGGCAGGCTATTACCGGCGGTTTGTGAAAGGATTTTCTTTGATAGCTACTCCACTCACCAGATTGCTTCGTAAGGGAGTGAGATTTGTGTGGACGGATCAGTGTCAGGCTAGCTTTGAGCAGTTGAGAGAAATGTTGACTCAAGCGTCTGTTCTAACTTTACCTGTTGTAGGCAAACCATGTGTGATCTACAGTGATGCTTCACATAGAGGTTTGGGGTGTGTATTGATGCAAGAAGGTAAAGTTATAGCTTATGCATCTCGACAATTGAAACCGCATGAGCTTAACTATCCAACCCATGATTTGGAATTGGCTGCCATTGTTTTTGCATTGAAGATTTGGCGCCATTATCTGTTTGGGGAGAAATGTTTCATCTACACTGATCACAAGAGTTTGAAGTATTTGGGTGTCCAGAAAGAACTCAATCTTCGTCAGAGGAGATGGTTGGAGTTGATTAAAGACTACGACTGTTTGATTGACTATCATCCAGGTAAAGCAAATGTTGTTGCTGATGCCTTAAGTCGGAAGTCTTTAGCTGGTTTAACAATTTATTCGTTCTCATTGCTTGTTGAATTGAGAGCTCTGCGTGCTAACTTTGTATCTTGTGGTGATGGTGCATTGTTGGCACAATTGCATTTGAAACCAGTTTTATTGGATCAGATCAGAGAGGCTCAGTTGACTGATATGAAGATTCAGAAGATTATTTCAGATTGTCACGTTGGAAAGACTAGAGATTTTGTTGTGAGAGATGATGGGAGTCTCTGGTTCAAGAGCAGATTGTGTGTACCCGATGATGCTGATTTGAAGAGAGTTATTTTGGAAGAAGCACATCAGTCGATGTTTGCTATGCATCCGGGTAATACCAAGATGTATCATGATTTGAGACAGCATTATTGGTGGATTGGGTTGAAGAGAGACATTGCTGAGTTTGTATCTAAATGTCTCACTTGTCAGAAGGTTAAAGCAGAGCATCAAGTTCCAACCGGGTTGCTTCAACCATTGTCAGTGCCAGAATGGAAGTGGGAAAGAGTGACAATGGATTTTGTGTCTGGTTTGCCATTGACACAAAAGAAGCATGATGCCATATGGGTGATTGTGGATAGATTGACTAAAACAGCTCATTTCCTTCCGGTTCGAATGGATTACTCTTTGGAGAGATTGGCTGAGCTGTATATCCATGAGATTGTGAAATTGCATGGTGTTCCAACTTCTTTAGTGTCTGATCGAGATCCCCGGTTTACTTCAAGATTTTGGAAGAGTTTGCATAGTGCTTTGGGTTCTCGACTACACTTCAGTACTGCTTTTCATCCACAGACGGATGGACAGTCAGAGAGGGTGATACAGATTATTGAGGACATGTTGAGAAGCTGTGTCATCGATTTCTCTGGAAGTTGGGATAGATTTTTACCTCTTGTGGAGTTTGCTTACAACAACAGTCACCAATCCAGCATTGGTATGGCACCGTTTGAAGCATTGTATGGCAGACGGTGTAGGACACCTCTTTGTTGGAGTGAACTTGGTGAAGGTAAAATAATTGGATCTGATTTAATTCAAGAAACTGAGGAAAAAGTGAAGTTGATCCGAGGTAGGTTAAAAGCAGCTTCAGACCGACAGAAGTCTTATGCAGATCGGAAGAGGAGAGACATTCAGTTTGATGTTGGAGATAAGGTGTTTTTGAAAGTATCTCCTTGGAAGAAGATTTTGAGGTTCGGTCGGAAAGGAAAATTGAGTCCTCGTTTCATTGGGCCGTAAGAAGTGTTAGAAAGAGTTGGGCCAGTTGCATATCGACTTGCTTTGCCACCTGAGTTGGATCGTATTCATAATGTATTCCATGTTTCTATGTTGAGGAGGTACAGGTCAGATCCATCTCATGTGTTGCCATTTGAGTCTATCGAAGTGAGCCCAGATTTGACATTTGAAGAAGAACCAGTTGCTATCTTGGCACTTAATGTGAAAGAATTGAGGAACAAGAATGTAATATCCTCATTTATGCCCTAGAAGTTTTGCATATTGTTGTTGTTGTTATTGTTATATATTGGATTGAATATATGTGTTAAATTGTAAGAGAAAAGAAATTGAGAAGAGAAAGTATATGTATATGTATTTTGGGAAGAAATAGGGTTTAGAGACAAATTTATATGTTGTGTATATGTTAATATATATGACATATAAAGTGGTCAAAAGGCTTGGTCAATGCAAGAGAAGATATTTATTTGAGATTGGTAAATTACTTAATTGGGCACATATAAGACAAAAAGATAATTATGTGAATAAGGGCACTTTGGTAATTGCTTGGATAAAATCACATGGTGGATATTTAAAGAAGGTTTGACTTGTGTTTTCTTCATCATTTCTTCTTCTTCTTCTTGTTGATGGCCGGCCCTCCATAGCCAAAGAGAAAGAAAGAGACAAGTGATGGTTTTGATGATTTCAAGCTTAAATTGAAGAAAGATTAAGTGTTCAAGTGTTGATTTAAGAAGTTTTTAACTAAGGTAAGATCTTTTCTCTAATTTCTTCAATTCTTTTGAAGTGGTATGATTAAGTTGCTTATGGTATGATTGTAAGTATTGATTTTGCTTGATAGATGAGAAGTTGGGTTGGTGTTGGTGATGGAAGAGTAAGATTGGTGTTTAGTGAAATTGTTTCTGTTTTAGGATTAGTAAAGGCTGTGACTTGTATGATTTTTAATTAATTTTAGAAAAATGTTCTTGAAGTGAATTTTTGATATGTTGTGCCTCTATGAGTCTAGAATGACTGAAAAATATGGTGATTCGATTTTGGAATGGTTATGAGTTTAGAAAGATTATTTTTATTAGACCTGTTCCAGCAGGTACCTTAACTGAGACAGCTCTATTTCGGAATTTTTAATAAAATGTAGAAAAATCATATTCAATTGAATTTTGGATATGTTGTTGCTTAGTGAGTCTAGTATTTGAGAAAAATAATTTGGAACCACGTTGATTGAATTTGATTTATGGAATTCACAAAGTTCAGAACTGCTGCCAGGATGCAGGGCAATTGGGGCAGTCTGGTTAGGTGAACTATTTGACCAAGATTTTGTGTTCCGTTTGATCTGAAATTTTAAAGGGATGATTTTAAGATACAAAACTAAATTCTGTAAAAATTTTAGAATTTTTAGTCAAGTAGATTATTTTATACAATTTTTCAAAATAAGGATAAAATGGAGTTTAAAACCAGAATGTACTATTTATGATTAGGGTTTTAATTCTTTGTTCTTCTTGCATTGCTTTGGTTCTCCAAAGGTAGGTTGGTCCTTAAACCTAACCCTAAAAACTTTAAAAACACTTGAATCAATGAATGTTATAATCAATTGTTCTTTTCCCTAATTGCATTGTTGAGATTGAACAATGTTATGTTGTGCATTGTGAATGGTAATGTGTTTCATGATTAATGTGGAATGAAATGTTGATATTTATGAATGATGCTATGTGAGATATAATGTGATCATGGATGAGAGATATATATATATATATACTTGAATAATGAGATGTTATATTGTGAAATGAAATGTGAAGCCATTGTTATTGGCTAAGATGATGTAATTGAAAGAAAGAAGGCATGTTTGCCTAAATGTGATGAGAATTGAGAATGGAAATGAATTGTTTGTTTAATATGTTATTCAGTTTCAGAGTTCTGGATTTGGGTGGCATGCCTAAGAAATGATGAAAGGTAACAGTCTTGTCGGGTTGAGGACCTCCTCATAGGTGTTGAGTTGATGGTCCAAGAGACTGGGTCTGTTACACTATGAGATATATGATTTGTAATAGTCTTGCCGGGTTGAGGATCTCCTCATATGTGTTGAGTTGATGATCCAAGAGACTGGGTCTGTTACACTATCCATGGATAGAGATACATGTATATACATTGCCTACGGGCGTGATTATTGTGACTATGAACCAAAGCAGTAACTCTGAACTCTGAATATCGTATTAAATACTTGTTGGGCCCATAGGTGTCAAGGTTATATGAATGTCCTAAATAATGTTATGAGTTAATGAAATGAGATGTTGGTTATGGAGTATGATTGATTAATGTTGAATGTGAAAAGATGTTGAAATGTGGTATGCTCATATGACTATGATTTGTGAAATGCATAATTGTGTGGTTAACTTTATATTTATGATGTTGAGCTTATCAATAACATATGTGGCATTGCATTTCATTAAAGCATACCGTTAGCATGTTTTATCTTACTAAGCCGTTGGCTTAGCGCGATAGTGTTTAATCGCGCAGGTAGTAGAGTGGATAGAGTTGAACCCGAGAGTTCATCAAGACCTAGTGAGAGTAGACCTTGAAGAATCCATTTTGGGAGCTTAAAGATCAGAGCAGACTTGCCAATCATGTATAAATTTTATGTGTTGTAAAACTTGAGTTTTGATGTATATGAATTTGTAAATATGTAAATATTTTATAACTTCCGCTGTGTAATATTTAAAAATGGGGGATTGTCACAAAACCTTTATTTTATGTTGTACTAGAAGTGTAAATTCTTTTTGCAGGTTGTAGTTGAGGTTACAAGGGGGATTTATTGGGAGTGTATTGAGAATGATTTTGTTTGCATTGGTTTGTGTAAAATGTTTTTAAAAATAAGAAAAAAACCGGTTTTGTCGACACTTGGGACTCAATTTTTAGGCGAAACTATGGCAAAAATTTTGTAAAAATCGGAACTAAAATTTGACTAAGTAAAATTGGTAGCAACATTAGGTTAGTGTGGCGCCTCTACTCAGCTTACCTATGTAGGTTGGGAAGGGGTGTTACAGAGAAAATAGAGATTTCCATGTGAGAAATGATGGTAGCCTTTGGTTTCAAGATAGGTTATGTATTCCTGATGATGCTAGTTTGAGAAAGATTATTTTAGAAGAAGCACATCAATCAGTTTTTGCTATACATCCGGGAAGTACTAAGATGTATCATGATTTGAAGCAGCATTATTGGTGGTAAGGTATGAAGAGGGACATAACGGAATTTGTATCCAAGTGTCTCACTTGTCAAAGGGTGAAAGCTGAGCATCATGTTCCAACAGGGTTGCTTCAACCTTTAAAAGTGCCTGAATGGAAATGGGAGAGAGTAACAATGGATTTTGTATCTGGTTTGCCTTTGACTCAGAAAAAGTATGATGATATTTGGGTGATTGTAGATCGGTTGACAAAGACAGCTCATTTTCTTCCAGTTAGAATAGACTATTCTCTTGAGAGACTGGCCGAGCTGTATATCAGTGAGATAGTGAAATTGCATGGAGTCCAGATTTCTTTAGTGTCTGATCGAGATCCCCGGTTTACTTCGAGGTTTTGGAAGAGTTTACATGGTGCTTTGGGTTCTCGATTACACTTTAGTACTGCTTTTCATCCACAGACAGATGGGCAGTCAGAGAGAGTGATACAGATTATAGAAGATATGTTGAGAAGCTGTGTCATTGATTTCTCTGGAAGTTGGAATAGATTTTTGCCACTGGTGGAATTTGCTTATAACAACAGTCATTAATCCAGTATTGGTATGGCACCATTTGAAGCATTGTATGGTAGACGATGTAGGACGCCACTGTGTTGGAATGAACTTGGAGAAGGCAAGTTAGTGGGTCCTGATTTGGTTAAAGAGACTGAAGAGAAAGTGAAGATAATTCCGGATCGATTAAAAGCAGCTTCAGATCGACAGAAATCTTATGTGGATTTAAAGAGGAGAGACATAGAGTTTAATATTGGAGATAAAGTATTTTTGAAAGTGTCTCCTTGGAAAAAGATTTTAAGATTTGGTCGTAAAGGAAAACTGAGTCCTCGTTTTATTAGACCTTACGAGGTATTGGAAAGAGTTGGACCAGTTGCGTATCGACTTGCTTTGCCGCCTGAGTTGGATAGAATTCACAATGTCTTCCATGTTTCTATGCTGAGGAGGTACAGATCAGACCCATCTCATGTTTTACCAGTTGAATCTATCGAGGTGAGTCAGGATCTAACATTTGAGGAAGAACCAATTGCTATTCTGGCATATGAAATAAAAGAGTTAAGAAATAAGGAAGTTCCATTGGTGAAAGTTCTTTGGAAGAATCATGATAGAGAAGAGGCAACTTGGGAGAGTGAGCAAGCAATGCGAGATCAATATCCTCAAATATTTCAGACTTGATATCAGGTAATTTCGAGGACGAAATTTCTTTTTAGAGGGGGAGAATTGAAATATCCCAAAATGTGCCCTAGAAGTTTTGGGTATAATTATTGTTATAATTGGATTTAATGTATATGTGTATTGGAAAAAAAAAGAAAAAAAAAAGAAAAAAAGAGAGAGTGTATATGTTGTATATATAGCAATATATACAACATATACAAGTCAAGTTGGTGGAAGTCGAGATGATTAGTTAATGATTTTAATTAATTAAGTTAATTAATGGAAATGGAAAATTAAGTGAGTGGAATGAGATATTTGCATTTTTTTAATATATATGCTTGGAGGAGAAGATTTTGAGGAAAGTGGTTGAGATTTGACTTTTGCTTTCTATCTTTTCTTCCTTCTTTCTTTATTTCTGCGTGGTTCCCTTTCCTTCCTTTCCTTTTCTTTCATTTGGCCGGCTATCAAAGGAACAAGAGAGCAAGGAAGAGATTTGAACATTCAAACTCAAGATTGAAGGAAGATTCAAGTAATCAAGTTGGAAAATTTAAGAGCTTCTTCATCCTTGGTAAGTTTCCTCTTGATACCTTGATTTTCTTTTAAGATGTGTTTGAGTTTGTTGATTGTTTGTTTATGGTATGTGAATATGTTGGTTAAGATGTGTTTAAGAGTATTTGGTTCAAGTGATTTTGGGATTTTGGGGTGGATTGAAGGAAAGAGTAAGTTGTTGGAAGTGGAAATATTGTGGTTGTGTTTTGGGTTTGTGGTGATGATCTTGATTTGTGTTTGATGTATGTTTTGAGTTGTTGTGGTATTTTTGCTAGTTTGTTATGGTTCTTGGGTATGTTGAGCTAAGTTTGTTTGAAGTGGATTTTGGTGAAAAGAAGTGATTTGTTGGATTAGGTGTTTTGTGGCCGGAATCTGGATTTTTGGCCTGACACGCCCATGAGCACGACCAGGTTTCTAGGCGTGTCGATGGTTCTGTGTTTTTGGATGGGTGACACGAGCAGTGACACGCCCATGTCACTGAGCGTGTCACAGCTTCTGTGTTGTAGTAGCATTTACACGTCCAGTGACACGCCCATGTCACTGAGCGTGTCATAGCTACTGTGATGTTGGTGGATTGACACGGCCATGAACACGCCCATGTTGTTGGACGTGTCAATGTTTCTGTGAGACAGAATGTATTACACATTCAGTGACACGCCCATGGTTCTGAGCGTGTCAAAGATTATGTGTTGTGAGTTTAGGGCACGGTTAGGGACACGCCCGTGTTGGTGAGCGTGTCATGTGTAGGGTTGCCCTAGTTGGTTCTTAGTCTTATTATCTCATGTGTGTCTCTAAGTGAGTATGTATTATCACCTTTGGTTTAGGTATTTAAGAGGTTGAATTGTCCTAACCTAGGTGGTGGAGAAATCTTGAAAGAGAAAGGTTGTAGAGTGGTGTGAGTTGTTCCAAAGGTAAGTACAAACTACATTGTTGCATACACTCATATGATTTGATACTTAATATATTTGATTATACATATGCTAAAGAATTGATTACAGGGTTAAAACATTTGATGAAATATGAAAGGTATCTTAATGCAATTGATATTGTATATTATCTTGATAAGATATGAAACTATGGTTGTTGGCTATAATGATGTTAATGAGATGATTGAGGCATGGATGCCTATTGTGATTATGAGATATGAAGCCATGGTTGTTGGCTATAATGATGATAATGAAATGAGAAATGAATTGAGAAAGAAATGTAAAAAGATTTTGTGTCTAATGTGTTATTCAACCTTCAGAGTTCTGGGTTTGGCGACATGCCTATAAAATACTGGATAGGTGAAAAGACCGGGTCGTAAGCCGATTCCAGTTGAATAATGTGAAATGTAAATTAAAGTAACAGTCTAGCCCGATTGAGGATCTCCTCTGATTTATCCGGGTTGATGGTCCAAGAGACTGGGTCTGTTACAAGTAACAGTCTAGCCGGGTTGAGGATCTCCTCGAGTTTAGCCGAGTTGATGGTCCAAGAGACTGGGTCTGTTACGCTATCCATGGATAGAGATATATGTGTATCGCCTACGGGGCTTGAGTATTATGAATATAGACCAAAGCAGTAACTCTGAACTTTGAATAACATATTAGTGTCGTTTGGGCCCATACTTGTCTTTGTGTCAATGTAAATCATGAGTAATGAAAGAATTGCATAAAATGATGAAATGTAATCTTATGATTTATATAAAGATATCAATTGTGAATATTGTCTTAATTGATGAAATGTGTGACATTGGCATTGCATAGAAGTATAATATTATTATAGTTTGTACCACTAAGCCGTTGGCTTAGCGCGATTGCAATTCATCGCGCAGGTGACAGGGAAGAACCGGAGAGTTCCTCTAGACCTAGTAGAGTCTAGATTTTGAGGCGTTGATAGTGGAGCTTAAAGATCAAAGACATATTGCCAAACATGTATATGTTTTATGTTTTGTAAAACTTGAGTTTTAATGTATAAGTATTTGTAAATATTTGCTATATTTTCCGCTGCTTTTAAATAAACATTTTATCTTTTGTCTTTTATAATTTCTTTTAGACGATTTAAATTTGTTCATGTTTTTAAAAGGGATGAGTCATTTGTTTAAGTATACCGTGGCATTTCTATATTCAGTATACGTATATTACGATCGTATTAGCATGCTGTGTACGTATACGGGGTATAGGGGTGTTACATTAGTTCTTCTTTTCAATGTGTAGCCTTGCTTTCTCATGTATGGTTCTAACTGAGTCAACCTTCTTTTGTCTATCTGTACTCACAAGCTCATTCAAAGGTAAAGGCAACAATTCCAAAGGAGTAAGTAGGTTAAAACCACAAATAATTTTAAAAAGTGAAAAACCTATGGAAGAATGAATACATCTATTGGATGCAAACATAACTATGGCAAACAATCTTCCTAAGTTTTTAAGTTCTTACCTATAATAACCCTAAATAAAGGTCCTAAGGTCTTATTTACTACCTCAGTTTTTCCATCAATTTGTGGGTGACAAGTTGTAATATCCCTAAGTGTGCCTAGAAGTTGTGATAATATTGTTATTAGTGAATTGAATGTGTGATTGATAAGTGGTAATTGTGTATGATTTATTTGGAGGATAATAGAAGTTGAGAAAATAATGTATATGTGTGTAGTTGGAAGGAATGCATTGTGTAGAGAGAAGTGTATATGTAGTGTATATGGTGATATATATAACATATAAGTTGGTCAAAGGGCTTGGTCAAGGGAAGAAGATATTTTATTTGTGATTTGTGAAATTACCTATATGGGTATATATGTGACAAAAGTTTAGTTAAATGGATGAGGGCATTATAGTAATTTTCTTTTGGATGAGTATTTAATGCATGTGGACTTTGTGTTTTCTTCATCATTTCTTCTTCTTCTCCTTGTGTTGGCCGGCTCCTTCATTGGCAAAGAAAAACAAAAGAACAAAGAAAGGTTTTGATGATTTTAAGCTCCAAAGTTGAGAGAGATTTCAAGTAGCTAAGTTGGATTTCAAGGAATTTTATCATCTTGGTAAGTTTTCTCTTGTTTACCTTGATTCTTTTTGAAGTTGTGTTTGGATTGAGTTATGTTTAGTAATAGTATGATTAAGTATGTTTGTAATTTGTTGAGAAGAGTTGAAATAGATTTGAAAAGGAGAAGTAAATTGGTGTTGGTGATGGAAGAGTAAGAATTGTGTTTAGTGAATATTTTTCTGTTTTACAATTAGTAAAGGCTGTGACTTGTATGATTTTTAATTAATTATAGAAAAATTTTCTTGAAGTGAATTTTTGATATGTTGTGCCTCTATGAGTCTAGAATGACTGAAAAATATGTTGATTCGATTTTGGAATGGTTATGAGTTTAGAAAGATTATTTTTATTAGACCTGTTCCAGCAGGTACCTTAATTGAGACAGCTATATTTCGGGATTTTTAATAAAATGTAGAAAAATCATATCCAATTGAATTTTGGATATGTTGTTGCTTAGTGAGTCTAGTATTTGAGAAAAATAATTTGGAACCACGTTGATTGAATTTGATTTATGGAATTCACAAAGTTCAGAACTGCTGCCAGGATGCAGGGCAATTGGGGCAGTCTGGTTAGGTGAACTATTTGACCAAGATTTTGTGTTCAGTTTGATCTGAAATTTTAAAGGAATGATTTTAAGATACAAAACTAAATTCTGTAAAAATTTTAGAATTTTTAGTCAAGTAGATTATTTTATACAATTTTTCAAAATAAGGATAAAATGGAGTCTAAAACCAGAATGTACTATTCATATGGTCATTTTGCTAATATTCCTTTTGGATTAGGTTGTGAAGAGGTTGAATTGCCCTAATTTGTGAAGTGAAGAACTATTGAGTGGAGAAGAGTTTAGAGTGGTGTGAAATGTTATTAAGGTAAGTACCAATGTTGCATGATTGCATTGTTAATGCATATCACTAATGTATTTTGATGTGTTTATATCATTAATGATATGTATATATATAATTGTGTTATGGGAAAATGAAAGATGTGAATGATTTGATGAATATTAATGTATGAGAATACAATTGATTGAGTATAATTAAATAATATTAGGTAAATTATTACATTGTTAATCTAATGTGACTTGTATAGTGTGAAAGAGAAGAGGATCATTCAACAAGGTATGAGCTATGCAAATTTATTATGATAAACATTTTTATGAAGAATTACTTTAATGTACTTTGTAATGTTATAGCAATGATGCTATATGTATAATGTGAATCATGTGATTGAATAATGATATGTTCATTTGGTTAATGTAATTGATGTTGAGTATTATAATGATGATGCACATGATACTATATGAACAATACTATGATTTGTGTATTATGAATCTTGTGAATTGTATTGTGCTATATGAATAAGGTACTTTGTAATGTTATAGCACTGATGTTATATGTATCATATGGATTGAGATATGATATGTTGTGAAGCCATTGTGATTGGCTATGATGATCTAATTGAAAGAAATAAGGCATGTTTGCCTAGATGATAATGAACATTGAGATTGAAATTGATAATGAAACAATAAGTGAAATATGTGTTTAATGTGTTATTCAGTTTTCAGAGTTCTGGGTTTGGAGGCATGCCTATAAAATGAAAAAGGTAACAGTCTTGCCGGGTTGAGGATCTCTTCAAATTGAGTTGAATTGAGGTCCAAGAGACTGGGTCTGTTACACTATGAGAATTGTGAATATGAAATATATGATTGGTAACAGTCTTGCCGGGTTGAGGATCTTCTCATGATGAGTTGATGGTCCAAGAGACTGGGTCTGTTACACTATCCATGGATAGAAATATTGATATATGATGCCTATGGGCTTGATGATTATGATTATAGACCAAAGCAGTAACTCTGAACTCTGAATAACATAGTGGTGTCTGTTGGGCCCGAGTCTGTCTTTGTTGTCAATGTGATATACAAATGTTGAAAGAAATGGATAATGAAATCTTTGGTATATTTCATTGGACATGTGATTGATGATATGTAATATGTGCGTTGAAATATTGATTATGAGCACTAGTGATGAATCATTAATGTTGAATTGTGAATAAAGAAATGTTATGATTGGTATGATGTATAATGTGTGTATTAGCATTGATTGTGAATTCAATTGATGAATTGTGGTTGATGACAATGATTGTCTTAATTGGAAATGTGACTTGTGATTGGTATGATGTATAATGTGTGTATTGAGATGTTGATTGTGAATATTAGTGATGGGTTGGACTTGGTAGAAATGCTATGTTTATATGTGTAATGTGAGATTAGTTGAAAGATATGAAAGGTGCAAATGAATAGGGATAAACTTAATAAGAACTAAAAATATATGGAATTGAGATATCTTTATATGTTAGTGTTTCCATGATATATGTTTGTATTTTATATTTGTACTACTAAGCTTTCGAGCTTAGCGCGGATGTATTATCGCGCAGGTAGCTTGGTGGAAGACATGAAGTCTTTTGGTATGCCACGAGAAGAGTAAGATTTTGTCGAGACCAACTAGAGGGTAATGCATACATGTATCCACTTTAAGTATGTTATATTATATGTATAAATGAAGTTTTGATAAAGACAATAATTTGTAAGTGTTCTTTAAATTGACCTATTATGGTTTGAATTTTGTTACAGGTATTGAAAGGTAAAAAGAAAAGTGGCATCCTTATACTTTAAATACTTACTGTATGTATACTAGGTATATGTATAGTATTTATATGGAGTATTGGGGTGTTACACAAGTAGTAGAAAATAACAATTTAGTTCCTAATTTTCCCCATAAAACTAGCTAAAAATGGCTCAAAATCACATTTCTATATGGGACTATTGTTTTAGGTGTACCATGCAAGCACACTGTGAGCGAGGATTTACACCCCCACTCCTGATGGAATTGTTCTTATGACTTTGACACTATTAGACTTAGGATCTTAGAGAACACAGGCCTAAACATGGAGAAAATGGAGTCGCCACCCGGACGGGCTAGAAAAAAGAAAGGGATGGATGACTCAATTCTTAAGGAATCTCTAACCTCCTAATGGGTTTGGAAAGTTGGGTATGTATGGGGAAGGTAAGAATAACCCAACAACCCCATAACGACCGGTTCATTGGAACTAGCCTCCTTTTCAGGTCTCAATGTTATTAAATTCTTAAATATTATAAAATCATCCATACTACATGCAAATATTAAAATAAAGAATTATTGCATTAAAACCAAAATAAGTCCAAATAAAATAATAAATAGGCACTCATCCATGAACGGAAACATGCATTTACAAGTGTCCAATGTCCAAAAGAAAATAAGATAAATAAATAAAATGAAACACTCAACATAGGTGGAAACGTGCCCCTTACATTGATCCATAAATATAAATAAAATAAAAGAAAAAAATTAAATAAACAAGGCACCAATAAAGTGGAAACATGCCTTTTACAACTTAGAATCCGAATAAATAATTACCCAATAAATTAAACCATTCAAGCATTAAAAATAAAACATCCATCAAATAAAATAAATCATCCAACATAAAAGCATATAACGAACTAGATAATTAAAACTACAGTTTAAAGCATTAAATATACAATATTAAGTTTTAAATATTAAACTTAGGGTTTATAATGTTAAAAATAGGGTTTTAGGGTTTTAATTTGGGAAGTAAGGTTTTATGGATATTAGGATTTAGGAAATTATGGTTTTGGAACTAGGATTTAGGGAATTAGATTTCTGGATGTTTTGAAAAAAAGGATTAGGGTTTTTCAATTATTTTGGAAAATAAATTAGGTTATTGGATATTAGAAAACAAATTTTACAAATTAGGGTTTGGAAATTGGAAAACATGTTAAGGTTTTAGAAATTGGAAAATAAATTAAGATTTTACAAATTAGGGTTTGGAAATTGGAAAACTAATTAGGGTTTTAGAAATTGGAAAACTAATTAGGGTGTAGAATTTGGAAAATAATTTAGGGTTTTTAGAAATTGGAAAAACATGTTAGGATTTGGGAAACAGATTAAGGTTTTGAAAGATGGAAAACAATTTAGGTTTTTAGAAGTTGGGAAAATAGATTAGGGTTTGGGAAATAAATTAGGGTTTTGAGAATTATAACATTGATTTAAACCTTGAGCTACTGGATGAGATAATACAGATTGAGGTTTGGTTTTATAAAATATGCAATTGAGGTTTTAGCAATTAAGCTGTATATTAAAGTGACAATCAAAACAAACAATTAAAATGTTTAAAGGAAAAGAAAATATAGCTATTATATGTTTTAAGTTTAGAAAATAAAACTTGCGTTGAAGGCTCCACCAAATTAAATAGGCTGAACCAAACTGCTGCCTGCACCAATTGGTAATTCTAGCCAAGCAAAGATAAAGATAGTGGTTGCTACCTTTGGTGTGTTGGTTCTTATTTTTTTACTCCATGCAAGTTGCTTTTGTCTGCTGCTTGATAATTGTTTCTTGTTGCTGCCTCTTTTTTGGTTGATAATTCTCGATGCCTGTTTCATCATTAAACCTTGTTATTTATAGGCAAATCATGTTTAAAACCAAATCGTAATACACTTCATCTAACAGTTAACACAAATTCCAACCTTAATTAGAAAATTAAAAAAGTATTAGTGGACGGTGGCGAATTGGCCATGCATGGCTTATGGTGAATTGGCCATGCTAATTCCCCCAGGCATGGGTCTGTAGCGAATTGGGCATGCTGATTTGACAAAATGTGCTTGGGATGACTTGTTTTGGGCTTGGACCGATTGTGTTGGGATTTTAATAATGTATCGGACCCATTTTAAGCTTTAAAGGTTGAACTAGCTTATTTTAGTACTTTTAAAATTGGACCAACCTAAATCAAAGTTATAAACTAGGTCTAAGCTTTTAAAATCAGATTGAATTTAGCTTAGCCTTCTTTAGTTAGGATCAGACTAGCTTAGGGCCAAAATCAAGGGTCTACAGTTTGCCCCCTATTTTAACAATATGAGAATTAATTTAGAGAGTGAAAAGCAATATGATTTTTGAACTAATTTTGGCAAAAATGGATTGGATTCTAGACTCGAGTTGGTTTGGGTTCTGGACCCGGATTGAGTTTTGGACTTAAATTTGGGGTTGGGACTCGAGATGGTTATTGAGTTTTGAACTCAAAAATAATTTGGGTTCTAGACCTGGATTGAGTTCTGGAATAAAAAAAATATTTGGATTCTGGACCTTAGGTGGTTTGGGTTCTGGACCCAGATTCAGTTTTGACTCAAAAAATATTTGAGTTCTACACCCGAGATGGTTTGTGTTCTGGACCCGAATTGAGTTCTGGACTAAAAAATATTTGGGTTCTGGACTTGGATTGTGTTCTGGACTAAAAATGTATTCGGGTTCTGGACCCAAGGTTATTTGGGTTTTGGACCCAGATTGAGTTTTGGACTAAAAAAATATTTAGGTTCTAAACACGAGGTGGTTTGGGTTCTAGACCCGGATTAAGTTCTGAACTCGAAAATATTTGTGTTCTGGACCCGAGTTAGTTTGAGTTTTGGACCTGGATTGAGTTCTGGACTCAAAAAATATTTGTGTTCTAGACCCGAGGTGGTTTGGGTTCTAGACCCAGATTGAGTTCTGAACTCAAAAAATATTTGGGTTTTTGACCCGAGGTACCTGCAAAGATTAATTTCAATAGTCAGTTTTTCAAAAAATTAGGGTATTTTTACTGTACCTATGTACTCTTCTGGGTTTAAGAATTTATTTTAAAAATTAATTTTAATGGTCAGTTTTTCAATGATTTGGGTTCTGGACCCTAATTTGTAAAATCTTAATTTATTTTCCAAAAAAATTGGCTATTTTTTACTGCACCTATGTACTCTTGCACCCTGCGTGAAAAAATATTTGTAAGTGTAAAAAATATTTTTAGACATGCAAATATTTATTATATGCATGTGATGGAGTAATAATAATTGACATTAACTATTTATGTTAGTTGCTTTGCAAAGTAATAATAATTGACATGAACTATTAATGCATAGTATTATTCTTTGCTTTGCTTCGTGCTTTATTAACTTTGAATATTTTAGAGCACTTAGCCCCCTTTTCTTTTATGTCTATTTAAACAATTCTAACAGCCCATTTCTTGTTCATTTAAACTTTCAGATACAATTTATATTTGCATATGGAGAGGATACAACATGCTTCAAGATCAGAGCCTTGATCCAACGTTGAATTGCTAGAGTGCATTTGAGAGCATAAGCACGGAAATGTTGATCTACTAGCTGAGATGCGGCTTCATCACAGTGCGAGTGAAAAAATTAAGGTAAGGCTTCATTATAGTGCAATTTAATGTTTTAGTAACATAGGGTTGTCTATATGTGAGCAAAAATTATAAAGCAAAGAAAGAAAGTATGAAAAGGAAATTATCATTGCAGAAGACTAATTTGTAAGCTATGATGTAGTTATAAATGTAGATAATCCAAGGAATTTTAGCAAAATTTAAGAAGTAACATAATACTAAAAGTAGATAAACTAATGGATTGGAACAAAAATTTAGTAAGTAACTTAGTATCAATAAATTGGAACATAAATTAATAAGTAACTTATGACAATAGTAGACTTTATGAAAAGAGAAAAGAAAACTTTTATCATTTGTAAGATGATTTTCTTACCTGGAATTGACTTACCTAGTTTGATGTAAGCATGATTGCTGCATTGTCTAGGGTGGAGGGTGTGTTTATAAAGCCCGAAAATGGTATAATGTAGCTCCTTCTCGGGTAAAATGGATCATCCAAAAGTGTGGTTTTGAAAACTTTGTTTTGCAGCTACCATCCAAAAAATGCTTGATAGATAGGAGTGTGGCTTAAACGTTATCAAAATGGTAGATGGACACTACCTATACTTTTCACCTCCCTATGGGAGAAATAACCATCGGCCCAATTGATTTTGCTGTTATAATTGGTCTTCAGTACCATGGCATTCCGGTCTTTCTTACTAATGATATCCTGACACATGACGAGATTCAATAGTTAATAGGTATGGAACCTTCATTAAAAGAGCCATTCAAGATAAAAATTAAACCAATTTGGAGTTGTTGAATTAATTATGTTCGACGGGTTCATGAAGAAATGGCCGGGCCATACACTTGAGGATTTTTCTTATACTTGCTATGGTCGACCATTTTATACAGTATCGAATCTGCCATTCATGTATTAGTGTTGAAGGTCCATGCTGATATGGATCTCATGTAGTTTTATAGCTAGGGTGAAGCTAGCCTTTCTTGCCTGTATCATGGTTTCGACAAGATTTGCAGGAATAAAAAGTCTTTTGTTGGCTTTATGGTAATTGATGAGGTACTATCTTCCACCATTATCAATTCAATTTAGGTACTTGTACAAATTTGACTGTCATTGCCATTGCAGGTATGGGCTTATGGGCATAATCTCATGAGGGTGCCTCATATATCTCGAGAGAGAGTCGGGTATTCAATGTTAAATTTTTAGTTGTCTGATCATACAGCAGTTCCCTACTCTCATCATGTGCACTCCCAGCGTTATCATTTGAGCCGCTTACCATGGGGCTAGGTAAAATAGTGTTAGTATACCTTGAAATTTTATGTAAAATTCCACTTACCTTTTGTAACCTTATAGGTCAACTTGGCTTGGTGGAAAGTTAAGGAGCGGGCAAATTAGACTCCTCTCATGAATGCTGCACTACCTTACCAGCACTCCTGTTGAGTCATTACAGGTCCTGTGTCTAGTGGCTGGTTTCTTGGGGAGAGATTGTATGACTTGTTTCTTAGTTCAAAGCAACGGAGGGTTCCGATGAATAGTCCGGCATATACCTTGAACATTACATCAATGCTAGAGAATTGGTGGTAGCTTGCTCGGAATGGTTGTGATGTTGAAACGTATCTCCTTCCTCCAATTATGCCATATGTCCAATTTATTCGGGTACAACTTTTGAACTTTGATGTGTCTCCTGTTGCTATTCGGGGAGTTCTTGAGGAGGACGGAGGAGGAGAAGAAGAAGAAGAAAATAGTGATGAGGAAGAATATGAAGGAGAGGGAAGATAATCTACTTCTCATCCCGTGATCATCCCGTGGCCGGTACTTCTCAAGTGAATTTCCAACATGTTGTCCGATATGACTGCTCACTCTTAAACTTATTCTAACTCTCTTTTATTGTTGTTGCAGGCTACTGGTTAATCTTTTCCACTTGTTTCTTCTTCTTGCCTAGATATGCCGCCTCATCCTTAAGGTTTCGATTTAAATTACCAGGTCTATTATTCTATTTCATGTTGACTTATGCTGTATGTATGTATGATTATGTATGAACTTACCTTTTCCTTTTCAGAATCACAATGAATGCTTAAGGTGCAAAATAAGAAGCTACAAGAAGAATTAGCTACCACTCTACCTTTGATGGTATTCCTAGTTAGATACTCAATTTTAAATTCTTCTAAAATTATCAACCCTCTGCCATATTTACCGATCAACGAAGGTGTCTCCCTTCAATACTTCACTAGATCCATCCTAAAAATTGCTTACGCACTATAAGATTGAAAGTAATGTCGTAACTTCTTAGATGACCAAACCATGGCTATACATGTCTTTTTGATGATACTATACTTAATTTCATAAGGTAAGAGCTTTCTACTCAAATAGTAAATTGCATACTCGAGCCTTGATTCATTTGTTTGGGCTAGTATTGCTCCTATTGATTCTTCTTATACTACTAAGTATAGTAACAAAAGTCTGTCGGGTCTAGGTGGCTTTAAAATAGGTGGATTCAACAAATATTTTTTTATACCCTTAAAGGTCTTTTGACACTCATCATTCCACTTGACTGGTTGGCTCTTTTTAAGCAATTTAAAGATAGGTTCACTGATTGTGGTAAGCTTTGCTATGAACCTGCTAATGTATTATAGCCTGCCAATAAATGCCCAAACTTCCTTCTTTGTCTTAGGGGTGTGGATATCCCTGATTGCCTTAAGGTCGATCTCAATGCCATTTGGACCAATCACGTATCCCAACAATTTGGCTAAAGTAACTCTAAATACACACTTCTTTTGGTTCAACCTTAGCTTATACTTTACCATTCTTTCAAAGAAGATCTCTAAATTTTTGAATTGTTGTTCCCTTATATCTGACTTCACCATCATATCATCAACATAGGCCTCAACTTCCTTGTGCATCATGTCATGAAACATGGTGGTGGCCATCCTTTGGTAGGTTGTTTCAGTGTTCTTTAACCCAAACGACATCACCCTATAGCAAAATATGCCCCACGTAGTGATGAAGGCAGTTTTAGCTTTGTCCTCTTAGGCCATTAACACATGGTTGTATCCAAAAAATTCATCTACGAATGAGTGTAGCATGCTAGAGGCTGCACTATTAGTAAGGACATCTATATGGGGTAAAGGAAAATCATCCTTAGGGGAAGCCTTGTTCAAGTCTATGTAGTCCACACAAATTCTAATTCTTTCATCTTTTTTTGATAGTGGAATGATATTAGCTAACCAGTTAGGATAATCTATCACCTCAAGGAACTTGACTTGTATTTGCTTAGTGACTTCTTACTTGATCAGCTTTGCCCATTTCGGCCTTAATCGTCTAAGCTTTTGTTTGACAGGTTTCATATGAGTGTAAGTGGGAATCAGGTGCTTGACTTTGTCTCGATCAATCCCAGACATATATTCATAAGACCACGCAAAGACTTCTTCATATTTTTTTAAATATTTTTTCTAATCTCTCCCTCTCTTCAGGAGTAAGGTCGGATGCTATGCTAATATTTTTAGGGTTGTTGGTTGTTCCCAAATTTAATGATTGTGTGTTAATAGAGTTAATATTAAAAATGCTCATGTAATCACTACTTGAATGTATACAACCATCAGGAAAAACATCACACAAGTAAGCAAAATCAGACTTTATTGCATTCATTTTGGAAAAGAAAACATGATCATCCTCATACAAAGCAGACAAATTAAAATCAAATTCATTATTCTTATAATCATAAACTAAAAGATCTTCAAACTGTTCTTCAACTAGAGCAGCAATATCCTCTGAAGTCTTTTGTATCCTTAGGATAGCTTCCTTCTTCTTTTCTGGGCTAGACTCCTTGTCAGTTGGCAGGACAAACTCATTCTCCATCTGTACCACTAGTTCAGCAACATCAATAAAAATCTCAAAACCTGGGATCAGCTTCCCCATAAACATGATTAGCTCAAACTTCCTTTAGAGTGGTCCCATGTCTGGAGCTTTGACAAAAACCTCTTCAAGTGGAGAAAAGCTCATCTTCTCATTCTTCTTAGGTTGAACACCTTCATCAGCTTCATCGTATCCCAACCCTTTCTTAGAAGTTTGAGTCTTGAAAGCTAGAAGCTCTATCACACCTGTCTTCCTCTTCCCAAGGCTAGAACTTGGTAGATAGTTCATGTTCTTCATCATAGTTAGGACTTTACAGTCCACCATCTCATTATAAAAAATAACAGCCACTTGGAATCCATTGAGAGGCCTCTCAATCATCAAAGCATTCTCCACTTCATTATCCTCAGCCTTGATAACCACTGTCTCATCCCTATTTGAGAACTTGATCTTTTGATGGAGTGTGGAAGGAACTCCAACAAGAGGATGAAACTAGGGTCTTCCTAACAATAGTGCAAAAGTGACAGGTATATCCAGAACCACAAATTCTACCATAGATTCAATAGGGCCAACCTTCACAACAACTTTGAAGGTTCCCTCAGCATGCCTTTTTGTATTATCATAAGCCCTAATTGTCACCTTTGTTAGGCTTAGATCCCTTATTGACATAGCAAGCTTTAGCAAGATCTTGAGTGGGAAGATATTTATGGCGGACCCATCATCAACCATCATACATGAAGTCCTTTTTCCTTTGACCCCTACCTTGATAAAAAGTAGGATAATGTGGTCTCTTACCTCTTCTAGTAAATCAGCATCAAAAAATGACACCATTCCCACATCAACCTTTTGAGCAATATCACCCTTCTTTGCTTCCTCAACCTTGTTTACCCCCAAAAAATTGATCAATTCATCTGCATGCTTGCTATAGCTTTGGCCATTATTTCTTGATGCTTCTTGGATGTACCTAGCAGATCCCATATATTGATACTAGCTTGTGTTCTCTTCAACTATTTGAGAACAACATCATCTTCTTCTTCTTTACTCCCTATTTCAACTTCCCTCCCCTTATCAGCTTCTGCTTCCTTTAGTGGTGGCCTTGCATAAGGCTTACCAAAGCGAGTATTCATTATCTCATCTTCTTAGGTCTTAAACTAGGTCCACTCTTCTTTCTTTGGCTCTGAATCATCATCACTGTCAGTTGAGTCCCAGAACTCACAACACAAATGACTACTTCCTTCTTAACCATAACTTGCTTCATCTCGCTAAGCACCACTTCTTCTTTAGTTGCTTCTCCACCTACATCTTAGAAAGAAGACAAAACAAACCTTTCATTAAAGCCTGCCTAGATTATGAAAATTGCTGGTGGTGGTACTCTGTTGAACCTTGGCAGCGGATTTTCCTTCGTGCTAGGCTTGTTAGGTTTAGGCAATTTTCCACTATCGATAAAGTTGTGGATCTCATGCCTCAATCTTAACATTTGTTTGTCTCAAGCCCTACATTTGGTGGAATTGACAAAATGCCTTATCATCAAAGTTGGGTGGTAGAGGATTTAGTAAATGGGCGAGTGTAGACCCTTAATTTTTGACCCAGTTCGGTCTAATATATTTTAATTAGTCCAAAATAATTTTTATATTGTCTAATATATTTTAATTATTCCAAAATAATTTTTGTACTGTCCAATATATTTTAATAAGTCCAAAATAATTTTTGTGTTATCTTAATTAAATAATATTTGCTTTAGTATTTAGTTTTTACAATTAATAAAAAATAAAAATAAAAATAATAAACAAATAAATAAAAATAAAAATAAAAATAAAAATAAAAATAAAAATAAAAATAAAAATAAAAATAAAAATAAAAATAAAAATAAAAATAAAAATAAAAATAAAAATAAAAATCGGCGACGAAAAATCGGAGATGAAAAATTTCGTCGCAGAAAAGGGGTCGGCGAAATGGCTGAAATGGCCAGCCATTTAGGTATGAATATCTAATTTTTTCACAGTAGCTTGAATCATCCAATTGCTACTTTTGATTCTAAAAGCCTTAATTCGTTTCTTTGTTTTCCAAAAATCTTAAAATTGTTGTTTCTGTTTCTTCAAAATTTTAAAACCCTAATCTACTTTCTAACTTTTAAAAACCTTAAATCGTTTCAAAATTTACCAAAACCCTAATCTGCTTTCCAATTTTTCAAAACCCTAAATTGAATCTTTTTCTTTCCAAAAACCCTAAAAAATATCTTTTCTGTTTCTATAAACCTTAAATCATTTTGTTTATTTTCATAAAGCTTCATAAAACTATAAATTATTTTGCCAAATTCTAAAATCAAATACATTCTCTGAAACACTAAAAACCCTAATTCAACTTTCAAAACCAAGACAGTAACCCCAAATTAGCTAACCTTAAACCCTAGTTTTCTTAAACCCTAATTCCCTTAAAACCTTAAATCCTAGATTTCCTAAACCCTAACCCTTTACTCTTTAAAACCTTAAAACCTTATAAACGTAAAACATTCAAACCCAATATAGTAAATCCAAAATAATAATCCAGTAACGTAAATCATAAATCTAATGTTTTAAAGTGTCCAAACCCTAATTTCATGATTTCACTCCTCAAACACTAATTTGGTTAATCAAAGAACTTTATCAACCTCTTAAATTATGAAACTTTAATCTATTTCAATTCCTTTAAAACTTGCAGTAGCTTAAACCCATAAATTCCAAAATGCTAAACACATTAAATAAAGAATCTTAAATAGAAACAGTAGCCTTAATTTGAATCTTTATTTGCTTTATTTAATTTTATATTTGATTATGTAGTCTATTAAATGCTTTAATTTATTTTCAATGCTTTGTTGGTTTATTTAATTTCAATGATTAGTTTATTTAAATTATCATGGATGAATGTTTATTTTATATTTTGATTAATATCTTTGATGAATGATTTATTTATGATGAATGGTTATTTACTTTATCGATTTATTTTGTTTTTCAAATGTTGTAAGAGGTATGTTTCCACTTGGTGGGTACCTCATTAGTTAAATATCATGTAATTTAAATTGCTTTTATATTTTAGACTAATGTAAAGGACATGTTTCTACCTTTTGGTGGGTGTCCTATTTAGGCATGAATTATGTAAGGGCATGTTTCCATCTTCTGATGGGTGTCCATTTATTTGTTTTGCTTGGACATTATTTTAATTTTCAATATATCGATGCTTTATTTTAATTATTGTGTGTAATATGGATAATATTGTTATATTTAAGAATTTTATAATATTAAGATCTGTAAAGGAGGCCGATTCTAATGAACCGGGCATTGTGGGGGTGCTGGGCCATTTCTCACCTTCCCCACACGTTCCCAACTTTTTAAACCCATTAGGGGGTTGGGGATTCCTTAGGAATCGAGTCATCCACCCCTTTCTTTTTTTTTTTGGCCCGTCCAGGTGGCGACTCCATTTTTTCCGGACTTAGGTTCGTGTTCTCTAAGGCCCCGAGCCTAAATAATGCCGAAGTCGCAAGAACCATTCCACCGGGAGTGGGAGCAAAAATCCCCGTTCACAGTGGTGACTCCATTGGGGATAAGAGAAGTTAATTCCGTTGGTCTTTATATTATTCTATTCTTTCTTATAATGATATTAACCATTGCATCATATTAGATTGCATCGTGTGCGTGAGTTAGGATGCTCGTGTTACCCGTGTTATGTTATGTAAGGGATACCATACTTTCACTCAAGGTATGGAGATCGAGCATGGCATAACCACTCATAGCCTCGTACCATTTGGTATATACTTGCTTGGGAACCTAAGCCTTTTAACCCAAAGACTAAAGCTCATGTAATTGGCCTAGTTACTTTCCTTAGGTTTTACCCCAAATGCATGTTGTTTGAATATGGTTAATTTATCTTGGCTTAAATCATGGCTTATTTGGTTTGATCTTTTTCTAATATGACTCAAGTACATTTGCAAGCTCAAATAATTTTTTTTTTAAATCCAAAAGACCAAAGCTATTTTCAAAATTTTTCTTTGGACATAAGACTTTTCTAAAAATAAATCGAAAATTATTTTGCTCATAACCCAAATGTAAAGCCCAAAATCCATTTTTTCTAAAAATCTTTTTACAATGGGCTTATAAACAAAATTATCTTGCAAAGAGCTTACAAATTATTTGGGTCAATTACGAAATGCCAAAAATCAATTGTGAGCCTAGTTTATACTAAGAATAATTAATCATGGGATTGTTTTTGGCATGAACCATTAGTTACTCTTTTCAAGTGAGAAATCTATCTATAATAAACCTCTTAATTTAGTTTTAATTTAATATAGCATAAAAGCTACTATAGTTGGTTGAATGGACTAAAACCTAATTAATGGGAATTATTATGAATGGATTTCCATTTTCGAAAATATAACTATTGGTTGAAACGTCCGAGGGAAATATTCGAAAACAAGATACCCCATATTGGTATTTTGTTAACCTTCTAGCTAGGAAAAGAGACTCGCCATTCGTGTGTGGATGTTATAAAGTTGGAAGGAGCGTCCTATTATCTTTCTTTGTTGATTGTTTATGCATACATGCATACATTTGCATCTCATATCATTAATCCTTTCTGGCTCACAACCCTGGATTACGATAGTTTAAAAGCTTACGATAATCCGACCTACGCCGGAGATGAAGTATCTAGCAATGACTCAATCACATGCTCACCAAAAACAATGGATCCCAAACAAATTCAAAGAATGGTGGATGATGCCCTCAACACCAAGATGAAAGAAATAAAAGAGGCCCTAATTGAGACCATGAAGAACCAATTGACTGTAATTTTAGAAAATCATGCTGAAGCATCTGCTAGCACTAAGAAGCCAAGGGACAAAGGGAAGACTAAAGTTGGTGAAGTGGTTTTTGATGATGAAAAGGTGATTGTTGATGATGATGATGATTGGGCTCAGTACTACCGAGATGCTCAAGAAAAGAAAAAAGAACCGAAGATTGTTGAAAGATCAACTATGGAGAAGACCGAAACTTCTGATGTTGAAAAGATGATTGCTAACTTAGAAAAGAAATTTGAGAAGAAACTAAAAACCGAATAAATGTCCGAAGTTGACAAATTATTTGAGCTAGATGAAGAAGTCCCGTACAAGTTCAAGATGCCATCTTTCTCGAAGTTTAATGGAACCAAAAATCCTCATCTCCATGTGAAGCAGTATATCACTGCTATGCACTCTGCCCGAGCTACTAAGGCTCAAACCCTAAGGTACTTCATGCTCTCATTGGACCCTGTTGTCCAAAATTGGTTCAATACCTTAGATGATGGAACACAAAAGAGTTGGGATTTGCTTTACAAAGCCTTCATCCAACAATATGGATATAATGTCGAGATGGAAGTTACCTTAATGGAAGTGGAGTCCATTAGGCAAAGGTCGAATGAGAATTTTGTGGATTATGTGAAGAGATGGAGAAACAAGGCCGCTTTGCTCAAGAAGAGGCCCAATGAATCCGATCAAATAAGGATGATTGTGAGAGGGGTGTTGCCTAATCTGCATGAAAGGATGTATCATACACTCATCCGTGATTTCAAAGACCTTCTCCAAGCTGGTTTGCAAATTGAAGAATGGGAGAGAGAGAAGAACCATTTTTCAACAAGAAGGAATGAGAAAGGAAACTATCAGTTTGGTAGCCAAAGCATGCAAAAGGCAGTCGGTGTCAATGCTACTAACCAAGGAACAAGGAGACAATTTTTGAAATTGGGGAAACCGATGTCTTAGGTTCTCAATAAACTTCAAAGAAAGGGATTGCTACAACCCTTAAATCCTCACCCTTTGCCTAACCCTCTCCCACCTAATTTCGACACTAAAGCATTTTGTCAGTTTCATCAAATGCAAAGGCATGACATGGATAGATGTGTGAGGTTGAGACATGAGATCCAAAATCTAATTGATAATGGGAAGCTATCTGAGCCCAATAAGCCAAACACCAAAGACAAACCATTACCAAAGTTCAATAGGGTACCGCCGCCGGCAACCTTCATGATTGGAGGAGGTTTACATGAAGATTTTGTCATGTCTTCTTTTCAAGATGTAGGTGGAGAAGCAACCAAAGAAGAAGAGGTATTTGGTGGAATTAAACAAGTTATGATGGGTAAAGAAGTAACAATTTGTGTTGTCAATGGGTTTTGGGATTCAAGCGATATTGATGATGATCTTGTATCCAAGAAGGAGGAGTGGACTTGGTCCGAGCCCGAAGAAGATGAGGTATGAACACTAGATCCGGTAAGCCTTATGCTAGGCCACCACCTAAGGAGGTAGAAACCAATAAGGGTAAGGAAGTTGAAGTAGGAAATAAAGAAGAGGAAGATGATGCTGTGCTCAAGCAATTGAAAAGAACATAAGCAAGTGTTAGCATTTGGGACTTATTAGCTACTTCTAAAAAGCATCGAGAAACTATGGCCAAAGCCTTAGCTAGCATGCCAATTTCTACCTCCATGACACCGGAGGAGCTGATCAACTTCATAAAAATTGGAGAAGTAATGAAATGTGAAGATGTTCAAGAAAAGAATGAAGTTAATATGGGAGCAGTTTCTTTTTCGGATGCCGACTTACCAGAGGAGGGGAGAGATCACATCCACCCTCTCTTTATCAAAATAGAAGTCAAGGGGAAGAGGAATCCATGTGTAATGGTCGATGATGGGTCCACCATAAATGTTGTCCACTTAAGATATTGCCAAAGCTAGCCATGTCAACAAGGGATCTAAAACCGACTGAAGTAACAATTCGGGCTTATGACAACACTAAGAGACACGCCGAAGGGACTTTCAAAGCTGCTATCAAGGTTGGTCCAATTGAATCTATTATTGAGTTTGTTGTTTTAGACATACCGGTTACCTTCGCCTTACTCTTGGGGCGACCATGGTTTCATCCTCTTGGTGGAGTTCCTTCCACCCCTTCATCAAAAGATTAAGTTCCCCAACAGAGATGAGACAGTGGTCATTGAAGCTGAAGATAATGAGATTGTTAATGCTCTAATGATAGAGAGGCCTCTCAATGGTTTTCAAGTAGCTGCAATTTCTGATAATGAAGTAGTGGACTCCAAAGTCTTGAATATGATGAAGAACATGAACTACCTTCTCGGAGCTGGTCTTAGAAAGGGTAAGGCCAGTTTGACAAAGTTGCCAGACTTTATAACTCAAACTTCCAATAAAGGGTTGGGATATGATGAAAACAACGAGGTCCAGCCAAAGAAGAGTGAGAAGATGAGCTTCCCACCACTTGAAGAGATCTTTGTCAAAGCTCCAAATATGGGACCACTCCAAGGAAAGCCCGAGCCAATCATGTTCATGAGAAAGTTGATCTCAGGTTTTGAAATTTTTGCAGATGTGGCCGAGCTAGTGTACCAAGTGAAGAAAGAGCTCACCCTTTTAGCTAACAAAGAATCCAATCCAAAAGAAAAGAAAGAAGTTGTCCTGAAAGCTGAGAAGACTACGGAGGAGATTGCTGCCCTAGTTGAAGAAAAGTTTGAAGACATCCTGCCTTATGATTTTAAGAATAATG
The DNA here is from genome assembly GCA_947685225.1 of Garcia nutans. Taxonomy (NCBI): domain Eukaryota; kingdom Viridiplantae; phylum Streptophyta; class Magnoliopsida; order Malpighiales; family Euphorbiaceae; genus Garcia; species Garcia nutans. Next base: position 25,464,803 of record CANTUV010000009.1, on the reverse strand, counting down.
ATTTTGATTTTGATTTTAATTTGTCTACTTTGTATGAGGATGATGATGTTTTCTTTTCTAAATGAATGCAATAAAGTCTGATTTTGCTTACTTGTGTGTTGTTTCTCCTGATGGTTGCATACATTCAAATACCAGTTACATGAGCATCTTTAATATTAATTATGTTAACACACAATCATTAAATTTGGGAACAACCAAAAATCCTAAAAATATTAGCATAGCATCCAACCTTACTCTTGATGAGAGAGAGAAATTTGAAAAAATATTCAAAAAATATGAAGAAGTGTTTGCTTGGTCTTATGAGTATATGCTTGGAATAGGTCGAGACATAGCCGAGCATCATATTCCTACTTACACTCACATGAAACCTGTCAAACAAAAGCTTAGGCGATTAAGACCTGAGTGCGCTGAATTGGTTAAAGAAGAGGTCACTAAGCAAATACAAGTGAAGTTCCTTGAAGTGATAGAATATCTAGATTGGTTAGCCAACATAGTACCCGTGCCAAAGAAAGATGGAAGAATAAGGGTCTGTGTGGACTATAGAGATTTGAACAAGGCTTCCCCTAAAGATGATTTTCCTTTACCTCATATAGATGTTCTCATTTATAGTGTAGCCTCTAGCGTGCTACACTCGTTTGTAGATAGATTTTCTGGATACAATCAAGTGTTAATGGCCTAAGAGGATAAAGCAAAAACTGATTTCATTACTACATGGGGTATATTTTGTTATAGGGTGATGCCATTCGGCTTATAGAATGCTGGGGCAACCTACCAAAGGATGGCCACCACACTATTTCATGACATGATGCACAAAGAAGTTGAAGTATATGTTTATGATATGATGGTTAAATTGGATACAAGAGAACAACACTTCCAAAACTTGGAATTATTCTTTGATAGAGCTTTGAAATATAAGCTAAGATTGAACCCGAAGAAGTGTGTGTTCGGGGTTACCTCAGGTAAATTATTGGGACATGTGATTGGTCCAAATGGCATTGAGATTGACCCTAACAAAGTTAAGGATATTAGGGATATGCCAGCCCCTAAGACGGAGAGAGAAGTTCGGGGATTTATTGGTAAATTACAATACATTAGCAGATTTATAACAAAGCTCACAATAATTTGTGAGCCTATCTTCAAATTGCTTAAAAAGAATCAGCCGGTCTTATGGAATGAAGAATGTCAAAAGGCCTTTGAGTGAATAAAAGAGTATTTGTTGAATCCACCTATTTTAAAACCACCTAAACCCGGCAAACCTCTATTACTATACTTAGCAGTAGTGGAGAGTTGATAGGAGCCATGCTAGCCCAAGCAGATGAGTCAGGGATTGAGCATGCAGTTTACTATTTGAGTAGAAAGCTCCTACCTTATGAAATTAAGTATGGTATCATTGAAAAGACCTGTATAGTCGTGGTTTGGTGTTCTAAGAAGTTGCGGCATTACTTTCAATCGTATAGTGTGCAAGCAATTTCCAGGTTGGATCTAATGAAATACTTAAGAGAGACACCCTCTTTGATTGGAAAATATGGTCGATGGTTGATAATATTTGAAGAATTTGAGATTGAATATGTAACCAGGAAAATAATCAAAGGTAGAGCGGTGGCAGAATTCTTGGCCCAACAACCATTACCAGAAAGCGAAGAGGTAATCTTGAAATTTTTGGATGAACATTTAGAGGCAATTGAAGTACAAGGGTGGAAACTGTATTTTGATGGAGCAGTAAACAGGAAAGGAGTAGTTTTGGGAGTTATACTAGAATCGTCCGAAGGGGAACTTATCCCTTTAGCCAAAAAGTTGAAATTTAGGGCAACCAATAATATGGTGGAATACGAAGCTTGTATGTTTGGTTTGGAAACCATAATGATTATGAAGGTAGACAAGGTAGAAGTTTTTGGCGATTCATTACTAGTAGTATCCCAAGTAAATGGAGAGTGGGAGTTGAAAGAAGAAAAACTAAAACCATACCACCATTACTTGACCATGATGAAGAAGAACTTTAAGGAGTGTAGGTTTGTATACCTATCAAGAGAAGAAAATTAGATGGCTGATGCCCTAGCCACATTGGCTTCGGTATGGGAAAATCCTATCAGTTTATTTCTTAAGCCTCTGATTTTGACCAGTTCATCAACTCCTTGCTATGAATATGAGACAATCATGGAAATTGATACAGACCATGATGCGTGGTATGATACTATAAGGTGATTTTTGGAAGAAAGAGAATACCCGCCGGGGGCAACAAAGAAAGAGAGAAGAGCCATAAGGCGGTGGTCATTGCAATACATCACATTTCATGGAGATTTATATCAAAGATGGCCTGATGGGGTGCATTTAAGATGTTTAAGAAAGCCTGAAGTGGAGTGTATCATGTTAGAAATACATGCGGGAAGTTGCGGTCCGCACATGAGTGGTTTTGCCCTAGTTAAGAAGATTATTCACCGTGGAGAGAGATTGTATTGAGTTTGTAAAGAAGTACCAACAATGTCAGATGTATGGTAACTTGAATCACATGCCTCCTGAAGAATTGCATTCTATGTCTTCACCCTGGCCCTTTGCCACATGGGGTATCGACATTATAGGAGAAATACATCCGATAGCCTCAAACGGTCATCGTTTCATTGTAGTAGCAGTAGATTATTTTTCAAAATGGGTCAAAGCTGAATCCTTCAACAAACTAGGCACAAGCCAAATGGCTAGATTTATTGAAAAGAACCTCATCTACTGGTACGGGGTCCCGCACAGTGTGATATCAGACAATCTGGTACAGTTTCAAGGAGCAGTTAAGGATCTATTCTCAAAGTACCGAATCCATCATCATAGATCCTCTCCTTATAGACCAAAGGCTAATGGTGCAGTAGAAGCAACAAATAAGACAATTAAGCAAATTCTATCCAAGATGACCAAGACTTACAGGGATTGGTCAGAGATGCTTCCCTTTGCTTTATGAGGATATAGGACAAGTGTGCGAATACCTACTGGAATGACATCGTTCTCTTTGGTTTACGGGATGGAAGCAGTGTTGCCAATTGAAATAGAAATCAAGTCATTGAGAGTAGTCTTGGAAGCTAAACTGCCTGAAACGGAATGGGTAGCAAGCAGATACACATAGTTAGCTTTACTAGAAGAAAGAAGGTTAAAGGCACTGTATCATCACCAACTGTATCAAAAGAAGATAGCTCGAGCCTAAAATAGAAGGGTTAAAATAAAAAAACTCAAAGTCAGGGACTTGGTGTTGAAGCAATGTAAGCCTAATGTATCTGATCCAAGAGGGAAGTTCAGGCCTAGTTGGGAAGGGCCATATGTCGTGAAATAAGTCATGAACAAAGGTGCGGTGAAGTTATCAAACATGGACGGGAACGAGTTTAGTGAGCCAGTAAACATTGACAGGTTGAAAAGGTTTTATGTACGATATATAAAAACAAAAAAAAAAGAGCTCACTAGGTTGAAAACCCAAAAAGGGCAGCCTGGGCAAAAGTTATAGCAATCCGCTAGTCCCGAAAACCCGAAATGGCGGGCTAGGCAACAATTAGGGCTAAATGAGAGAAAATCGTCAATTAGAAAACCCAAAAGGGCTAGTTGGCAATAGGAGTGATCTTGCGTATGCTGGATTTATGTTTGGTTGTTCCCTAATTTAATAAAATAGAATTAATGTTAAAATTGTTCTATGTGCACTGTTATAAGTATTTGACCAGAAATGGATGAAATAAATAAACACAATAGCAAAAGGTGATGACAAATTTTAAATGGAAAAGAAGCATTTTTATTACTTTAATTATTTTTCATCTTAACAATACACTTTCTGAATTGACAAATGTAAAATCTATGGCAGTCGATAAATGTAACGTGCAGGCCAGCTTTGCCTCAGCCGATCCAAGTAGGTTTCAGTCAAGCAAGGCATGTCTAAATTGGGAGTAAAGTCAGAATTGTAAGGCTCAGCTCCGTACTGACGGCCAAGTTGGTGAGGATCATAGCATGTACCTTGATGAATAGTAGCAAGGGGAACATACATCAAGTATGTTCGCATGGTGATACAAGAAATCTTCCACCAAGGTACCAACCAACGGATATTGACTTCAGTGCGTGAGTGGATCCAGCCAACCCAGTCAGCATATGAAGAAGCAGGATGGAGTAGTTTCCTAGCAGAATGGTGACATGGCAGATATATAGCAAAATCCATAGATGGAGTATCAAGCAAACAAAGATGCTTCTGAAGCCAAATCCATGAAGAAAGAAAGAAAAAAAAAAGTTCGCTAAGTTAAAAGCCCGCAAGGGCAGCTTAGGCAAAAATTAGGACAGCTCGCTAGTTTCGAAAACCCACATGGGCGGACTAGGCAAAAATTAGAGCAATAAAAAATATATATAATAAAAAAAGAGAGGTCCGCTAAGTTGAAAACCTGCGAGGACAGCTTAGGAAAAAATTAGGACAACTCGCTAGTTTTGAAAATCCACATGGGTGGACTAGGCAAAAATTAGAGCAATAAAAAATATATATAATAAAAAAAGAGAGGTCCGCTAAGTTGAAAACCCATAAGGGCAGCTTAGGCAAAAATTAGGGCAGCTCGCTAGTTTCGAAAACCCACATGGGCTGACTAGGCAAAAATTAGAGCAATAAAGAAAAGAAGAAAGAAAAGAAAACCTAAATTGAAAACCTGAAAGGGCAGTTTAGGTAATTACCTAAAGCAGCAACGGACTCCCAGTCAGTCTCTTTGTCAATCCTGATTTAAGCTGGTCTAACCCAACTAAAGTCTTAGCTAAGATCACAGGTACCGGCGACAAGCCTCCTTCCATTTGGTCCATAATATCCAATACCCGTGGATCAATATCACCATCAGAAGAAATAAGCAAGAATTGGCCAAGCAAGCAAAGATAGAGCATGCGTCCCCATGCCTTAGTAGAAGCCAAATGAGAAAGACAAAAATCAATCAAGGGAGCAAGTAGAATTTTTTTCACCTCTCATCAGCTGAAGAACTTCGGGTTTTGGAATTTGAAATAACATCTGCGTCTTCTAATAAGTTTTGGAAATCAATGTGGGTAACGCCATTTGTTGATTATTTGGATATCCAAGGATGGCCTCAAATTCTTCAATCAAGGGACATATTTTAAAGCCATTAATTTTAAATGCCCTAGAATCCATATTCCAAAAGGAAGACATGGCATGTAAGAAGGAGTGGTCCAATTTAACATTTTGAAGACACTTTAAAACATCAAGTTTTGACCACGAAATTTGTTTCCAGTCAATGGCATCCATATTCTTAAATAGAATTTTTATCTTCTTTAAATGATGTTCGGTCATGGTTGATGAATGAAAGAAAATCAAAATTGTTAAAGAGAGTTTTTTACGTGAAGTGGAAAGTCTTTTAGTTTCTGTATGAAATTAGGCATAAAAGGTGATTTATATAGGGAAAATAAGCTTTTCCAAAATTGATAAGGAAAAGGTGATGAGAAAAGGGCGGAACCATGTTGTTATGGAAAAGAATTAGCAACAAAAGTCCTTTACCGTGTTGCATTTGGCTTTTGTGGTGATGCTGTGTAAATATTGAAACATAAAAAAAGTATAATAATTGTGATGCAGTAATGATGAAAAGTGAAAAAAGAAAAAAAAAGTTAGTTACAGTAAAGGAAGAAATTATGTATTATTATTTTTATGTTTATTATACAATGTTTATACAATTGATACAATATTTATACATCACTAAGAGGGTGGTGGTAGGTCATCAAATAAAGTCCTGAAAAAGTCGTCGCCTATTGGAGGAGGAGGCAAATTGCTCATCCCAAGTCCGCCCGAAGCGGGAGCACCAAAATCCCTATTACCTAGGAGTTCTGATCTATCACGATCCTCATCGAAAGTAGATGAAAGGATCTCATGGCCATCAGTCTGGGGGCCTCTTGATGAAGAAGCGCCAGGATCCCTCATCCCCTGAAATCGAAAGTCTCGAAAATTCTGTTCGGATTGATGATATAAATTTTTGAAATGAGAAGCCTGCTGACGACTTGCAACCAACTCTTCTTGAAGTTTCTTATTTTGATCTTCAAGCATTCGCTGTGAGCCAGAAGGAAAAAAGGTAAGAACATACATAATCATGCATACATATAACATACATTACCATGAAATAAGAGAACTTACCAGGTAATTCATATCAATGCCCTGCGGATGAGATGGCATATCTGGTGGGCTAGAATGAGCAAATGAAGGGGTAGTAAAAGAAGGTCTAGCCTCATGATCAAATGAGTCGACAACCTGTGACAATCATTAAAGAATCAAAAGACTCAAAATAAGATAAGAAAGAAGCAGTTTCAAAGGAAAAATAGTAAAAGGTTTACCTGATGCTAGCCCTAAGATGTGGAACAAATTCTCCTGCATCTCCATGATGTTCCTCTTCATCTCTACCCTCATTTTCTTCAGGAATCTCCCATACACCAACAGGAGATATATCAAAGTTCAAGAGTCTTCTTTGAATAAAATGGGCATAAAATGCACCTGGTAGATGGAGAAATGACTCTACACCAAAACCGTACCTAGCCGACCACCATACATCCTCCGACATTAACATAATATTTAAAGTATATTTTGGGCAATGCATCTAGACCCTCAGCTGCTTGGGGCTAAGAAACCACTCATAAACTCTCTCTCCGAGAAACCAACCACTAGACACTGGGCCAGCGATGACTCAACAAGAATGTTGGAAAGATAACATAACCTTCATGAAGGGAGACCAGTTTGTTTGCTCTTCTAGCTTCCACCAGGCCAAATTCACCTACAAAATAACATAAGGTAAGTAAACTTTCACATAAAATTTAAAGCATACTTATGCTATTTTACTTGGTCCCAGGTTAAGCGGCTCAACACAAAGCGGTAAGTATGCACATGGTGAGAGCTGGGAACGTTCACACGATCTGACAGCCAGAAATTTAATCTCGGATACCTGACTCTCTCTCAGGAAATACCGGGTACCCTCACGAGGTTGTGTTCATATGCCCATGCCTACAATAATAGTAAAGATCAAATTCATACAATAAAGGAGCATAATTGACATTCGTAGAAGAAGAATACCTTGACAACCGCCATCAAGCTGACAAAAGACTTCTTATTTCGGCAAATTTTATCAAGACCATGGTAAAGACAGGCGAGACCAGCTTCACCCCAGCCAGAAGATGGTACCGTCCTAAAATAAGAAAGGGCCCTCAACATTGACAAGTGGATGGAGGATTCAGTACAGCCTAAGATGGTCGACCCAAGCAAATATAACAAAAATCCTCGAGCATACTGTTGGGCCTTGTCCCTACGAACCCGTCCTTCATAGTTCATCCAATAACTGCGAATTGGTTCAATTTTTATCTTAAAAGGCCCTTTACATGATGGTTCCATACCAATCAATTGTTGAATTTCTTCAAATGTTAAAATATCATTGGTCAGAGGAACCGGAACACCATCATATCGAAGGCTGGTTATAGTAGTAAAATCGACCGGACCAATTGTCATCTCTCCAATGGGCAAGTGAAAAGTATGAGTTGTGTCCAACCATTGTTCCGCAAGTGCATGGACTATGCTCCGGTCTATCAGATACTCTTCAGATGGCAATTGTAAGATGAAGCACTCAAAGCCGCAATCTCGGATAATCTGCCTTACCCTGTTGTGCTCGAATTAAGTACTACTACAAAGCATAACTCGCAAGTATACGAGGTAGCTGTAGCAAAGGTGATCACCCCAAGGTCGTTTCCCCAAGAAGGTGTAGTTCATAATAGCTTGATTGACAAGTATTTAAATGTGGAAGTTTGTTGTATGAAATGTGCAAGATTAATTTAAACCTAAAAGTAACGTGCGTAGAGATTGACGTGTGTGATGGGTGCACAAGATCAATTCAGTTCTTGGGAAAGTGCCTAGGGTTATAGGTCCATTCAATCAAAGCTTAATTCTCAATTATCCATTAACATAACCTTGTAAATTAATTTGTTCCTTAAGGTTAATTAGTCAATTACCAATTCATTAGTTCTCACATTCATGAAATAGCAATAACCAATTATTTTACATTTGCAAATTAATGAAACCCTAGAACTTATATTTCTAATTCATTCATAGGGTAGTCAATTGCATAATTCTGATATCAAATTTCACCTCTCAGTCCTTCATTCAATATCTAGAGATCAATAGGTAGCTAATCTATTAACCTAGCATACAATCCAATGCAATCAACCAACAACAAGGTACATCAATGGAAATATCAAATCAAAGCATTCAATCAAATATACTACAAACCCTTAGCATGGGTTTTTAGCTCAACATCATCAATTTAAAATATTCATTCAACTCAATATAAATCAAATACAAATTGTTCAATTGCAATATCAATTCTCTTAATATAACAAAAACAATATTGAAATGAATTAAAAGAGAGAATAGAAAAACCCCTTGTGAAGATGCCAAGAGTAGGATTACTAATCTTCCTCCTAGCTCCACTTTGATGCATGATGAAGAACTCAAGCCCTCTTCAATGGTTGATTCTCCTTTGCAATATGGAATGGAGCTTTCTCAAGTCACCAAACCTTTCAATGAAGCTTCTTCTACCTTCAAGAGCTTGTTAACCCACTTGATCCCAAAGAACCTCAAAGATCTTGTCAATGGAAGATGGAGAAGATGAAGATGGAGGATGAAGATGAGGGACAAGGAGAGTGTGACTCTCTCCTCATCCCAAATTGGTGTTTGCCCCCCTCCTTCTCTTTTCTTTTCTCAATTTCCTCAAAACCCTAGCCGTCCTCTCCTCTTTTTCTATCGTGCGAAAGAATTTATACGTTTTTTGGTGTGACACAGCCAAGCCAAGAGTGGCTTGGCCGTGTCTCTTCTTCTTTTCTTCCTTTCCATGAGGTGACACGGCCAAGCCAAGGTTGGCTTGGCAGTGTCTCTTGATTTCCATGGGACACGGCCAAGCCAGCAGGCCGTGTCCCTCACTGTGGCTTCTTCTTTCTTTCTTTCTTTTCTTTGTTCTTCAAGGAGGTGACACGGCCAAGCCATGTGGATCTTGGCCGTGTCTCTTGTTTTTCTTTCTTGGGACATGGCCAAGCTCCTGGCCGTGTCCCTCACTGTTGCTTGCTCCTTGAGTGAGACACGGCCAGAGGCTTGGCCGTGTCTCTGGGTGTGTCTCTCTCTGTTGCTCATTTTCCTTCTTTTCCTTCTCTTCTTTGGCTTGTTCTTTGATTTGCTCTTTGAGTGAGACACGGCCAGTGGCTTGGCCGTGTCTCTGGGTGTGTCTGCTTCTGCCTTGAATTTCTTTTGAGGGACATGGCCAAGCTTGCTTTGACTTGGCCATGTCTTGCTTGGTTCATGCTTTTCTTGCCCTGTTTTGATCTTCCAAGGGTGTTTTTGTACCTAAACCTAAAAACAACACTTTAAACACACTTAAAACAACAATTAATCAAAACATTAACTAAAAACACATAAAATCATACTAAAAACTAGTACAAAAATGACCTAAACAACTACCCCACACTTAAATCCTTGCTTGTCCCCAAGCAAGGCTAAAATCAAAACACACTAACAAGATAAATTTTGTTAAGTTCAAGACTTATAAAAATGCATTAAGACTTCCTTATCCCTAAATCCGCAATCAATATTGAATCAAACAAAATCGACACCCATGCAATTAAATGGTTTTCCATGCATAACCTATGTTGTCGCTCCCTCACCAACTCTTACAAGTATTTGATCATGGTGGTGTTCACACTCATAACAATTAATGAAAGATTATTACTATAGGCTTGCTTATCAATCAAATCTCCACCACCAAATTTCAATCAAGCATCAATCAAAAGGTCTTTCTTTTGGTTGTAATGGGGCTAAGGTAAAGGCATGTCATTTAGGAAATGTAAGCTTAATCATTAAGTTCAAGAGCACTTCAAGAGTGAAGTAACCGATCATATGTATAACTAACAATCCCAAAACACCTTCCTCTCAAATACCCATTGACATTAAAGAGCTTTTCAAGGGAACTCATTTATTACATTTTGCAATGATTATTCCCAAACAAATTCCAACCCTGTCAACAAGAACAACAATTATTTTTATTATTTTTTTCTTCTTTTTTTTTATTTTCTATATTTTTTTATTTTTAGGGTTTTCAACTAAATAACATAATAGTTTGCAATCTCAAACCTACTAAATTTAACCCCACACTTAATTCAACACAACACTCGGTCATAAACACTCTTAAAATGCTCTTGACCTAATGAAAGGGTAAGAGTTAAAAAACAAGGTTCAAGCTAATGGTGTTGTGAAAAAGAAAGAAAAGGAAAAATAAAATAAGCTCAAAATTGGCTAACTAAAGTTAAAAATAGGATTGGTCTTTTTAAGCCAAAGTGGGTTCACCTAATTGCCTTAATCATCTTGATGCCTAATTAAAAATTTTTATGTAGTCTTAAAATGCATGTCAAAGCAAGTTCTAGCAATTCATCAATCAATGATGTTCACCCACAAAAAGAATAATAAGTTGATGGCTCAATTCCTCACTAGGTTAATGGCAATGCAAAGAAAAACCAACAAAATTGACTATAAGCACCAATTCTACTCAATTCTCAAATTCATGCTTCAAAAATTCAAAGGTCATCTATCAACAATTTATAACAATTGAACTTTCTAAAATTCATTTATTCAAAGAAAAACATTAAAAACATTAACTAAAACCTAAACAAAAACAAGTTAAAAGTAAAACACAAAAACACAAAATGCAATTAAAAGTAAAAACACAAAACATAAAATGTACCCCACACTAAGATTCACATTGTCCTCAATGTGAGCATGCATACTACAGAGGGGGTTTAGATGAAACCTGATTTCCATCGTTTCCACATACGATGTGTAGGGCTCCTTCCACCCATAATGCAATTGGAGCCCATGACTGAGAGGATGAACAAAATGTAACTTTGAAATGTACCCGATGTATGGCAACCCCTAAATAGTATTCCTTTAAGAGAACATGTCTCAAAGGGGCATATGAAGGTCGCCTCAGGGTGATCCTCCAGTGCTATAGGAACATGGTAATAATCTTTGTCTTTGTGCAACCTGGGCATATCGGATTCTGCTCTTCCTTACCACCAAGAGTAGTAGAGATGACTTTTGGGGACTCTTTAAGTTCAACCAAGTTTGGTTGAATCACTTCTTCATCCACTTTAACAATGTCAAGTCCCCTCTCAACAACCTCGGCATCTTGCCCCTCATCCTTCAAGCTACATGGAAATGGATTTGATGGTCTATCAGGATTGAAAGATTCATGCAACTTTGGTGAGGTTGATGCCTCTAAATTCTCCTTCTCGTTTGATTGGCTCAACTCCTCAATGTTGTATTGTATTTCCTCGCCATTATCTTCTTGATTAGTGCCTGCATCCAAAGAATCACAAAATTTGTTATATATTACCTATTCACTCCTCAAATTTGTGATTACCTTGACTTGCTCCAATTGGCTAGGAAATTCCTCTTCTTGGTGTGCTTGGAGTTGATGTGCCAGTTGTCCAACTTGCTTTTCCATCCTCTTCAATGATTCCTCTAAAGAATCTAACCTCTCATTGATCCCTTCCTGATTTTGTGTGCTAATTTGAATGTAAGCATTCAAATCATCTTCCACTATGGATTTCTTATATTGAATCTGATTTTGTACACTAATTTGAATGAAGGCATTCAAACTATCTTCCAAAGTGGGTTCCTTAAGTCGATCTTGATTTTTTGCGCTAGTTTGAATGAAGGCATTCAAACTATCCTCCAATGTGGGTTTCTTAAGGAAATCTTGATTTGAATATTGTTCTTGAGAGTAAGAACTTCTCTGGTAAGGTTGAAAACAATTTTGAGGTGGAATGTGTTGCTTATTTTCCCATGACAAATTTGGTTGGCTTCCCCAGCTTGGGTTGTAAGGATTAAAATATTGGTCATTTCTACCCATTTGCTGGAAACCTTGATAGTCATATTCTTTCTCTTGCCATTCTTGGTAACGTGTGAAGCTGAATGAGCATGTATTTGCACTGTGTCTTGTATTGCCACATGCTGCACATATCTCTTGGAGTGGCATAGGTGCTCTTTCTCTTGCATTTAGCACCTTAAGTTGATTAGTCAATTCTGCTAATTGCCATGCCATTTCCGAATCATCGTTCCTATCATTAACTCCCCCGTGCCTTGAAAACTGCATCTTTACAAAAGGCACTTAGCAACTTAAAGAAAAATAAACAAATAATTAAATTAAAAGACAAGTAAACAAAATAAACAAACAATTAAAAGAAAAACAAACAAACAATTAAATAAAAAAAATCAAACATCACTACTTAAACAACCTTCCCCGGCAACGGCGCCAAAAACTTGTTGCGCTCGAATTAAGTACTACTACAAAGCGTCACTCGCAAGTATACGAGGTAACTGTAGCAAAGGTGATCGCCCCAAGGTCATTTCCCCAAGAAGGTGTGGTTCGTAATAGCTTGATTGACAAGTATTTAAATGCAGAAGTTTGTTGTATGAAATGCGCAAGATTAATTTAAACCTAAAAGTAACGTACGTAGAGATTGATGTGTGTGATGGGTGCACAAGATCAATTCAGTTCTTGGGAAAGTGCCTAGGGTTATAGGTCCATTAAATCAAAGCTTAATTCTCAATTATCCATTAACATAACCTTGTAAATTAATTTGTTCCTTAAGGTTAATTAGTCAATTACCAATTCATTAATTCTCACATTCATGAAATAGCAATAACCAATTATTTTACATTTGCAAATTAATGAAACCCTAGAACTTATATTTCTAATTCATTCATAGGGTAGTCGATTGCATAATTCCGATATCAAATTTCACCTCTCGGTCCTTCATTCAATATCTAGAGATCAATAGGTAGCTAATCTATTAACCTAGTATACAATCCAATGCAATCAACCAACAACAAGGTACATCAATGGAAATATCAAATCAAAGCATTCAATCAAATATACTACAAGCCCTAAGCATGGGTTTTTAGCTCAACATCATCAATTTAAAATATTCATTCAACTCAATATAAATCAAATACAAATTGTTCAATTGCAATATTAATTCTCTTAATATAACAAAAACAATATTGAAATGAATTAAAAGAGAGAATAGAAAAACCCCTTGTGATGATGCCAAGAGTAGGATTACTAATCTTCCTCCTAGCTCCACTTTGATGCATGATGAAGAACTCAAGCCCTCTTCAATGGTTGATTCTCCTTTGCAATATAGAATGGAGCTTTCTCAAGTGACCAAACCTTTAATTGATTATGCCTTTGAGAGATGGATTAGAGCTTTCTCAAGTCACCAAACCTTTTAATGAAGCTTCTTCAACCTTCAAGAGCTTGTTAACCCACTTGAGCCCAAAGAACCTCAAAGATCTTGTCAATGGAAGATGGAGAAGATGAAGATGGAGGATGAAGATGAGGGACAAGGAGAGTGTCACTCTCTCCTCATCCCAAATTGGTGTTTGCCCCCCTCCTTCTCTTTTCTTTTCTCAATTTCCTCAAAACCCTAGCCGTCCTCTCCTCTTTTTCTGACATGCGAAAGAATTTATACATTTTTTGGTGTGACACGGCCAAGCCAAGAGTGGCTTGGCCGTGTCTCTTCTTCTTTTCTTCCTTTCCATGAGGTGACACTGCCAAGCCAAGGTTGGCTTGGTCGTGTCTCTTGATTTCCATGGGACACGGCCAAGCCAGCAGGCCGTGTCCCTCACTGTGGCTTCTTCTTTCTTTCTTTCTTTTCTTTGTTCTTCAAGGAGGTGACACGGCCAAGCCATGTGGAGCTTGGTTGTGTCTCTTGTTTTTCTTTCTTGGGACACGGCCAAGCTCCTGGCCGTGTCCCTCACTGTTGCTTGCTCCTTGAGTGAGACACGGCCAGAGGCTTGGCCGTGTCTCTGGAGTGTCTCTCTTTGTTGCTCATTTTCCTTCTTTTCCTTCTCTTCTTTGGCTTGTTCTTTGATTTGCTCTTTGAGTGAGACACGGCCAGAGGCTTGGCCATGTCTCTGGGTGTGTCTGCTTCTGCCTTGAATTTCTTTTGAGGGACATGGCCAAGCTTGCTTTGACTTGGCCATGTCTTGCTTGGTTCATGCTTTTCTTGCCCTGTTTTGATCTTCCAAGGGTATTTTTGTACCTAAACCTAAAAACAACACTTTAAACACACTTAAAACAATAATTAATCAAAACATTAACTAAAACACACATAAAATCATACTAAAAACTAGTACAAAACTGACCTAAACATACCCGAAAAAGCACTACATCATACCATTGTCGGGCTTTGTAAATACACCCTTTGGCCAGAACAACGCAACGATCACGCTAACACGGAGCCTGGTAAGTTAATACCAGGTAAGTACATATTATTCTATCTGCTTAAATTAATTTATTTTTTTAAATTTTCTAAAAGATAATAATATAAAAATATAAATAAAAAATAAAGGTAAACACAATAATAATAAAAGAGCATAATATAAAAACATAAATAAATAATAAAAATAAAAAATAATAACATAAACAGATAATAGAAAAAGAAAAAAAATAAAAAAAGAAGAAAAAAAAGAAAGAAAAAAAAGAAAAAAATAAGAAAAAAGAAGAAAAACAAAGAATATATATATATAATAAATAAAGAAATTAAAACAAATAATAGAAATACGAATAAAAAAATTTAAAAAAAGAAAAAAGAAAGAAGAAGAATAATTACCGCGCTCTTTTGGTTTGAACTACGATGAAGCAGCATCCCGACTAGTATATCTATATTTTCGTCTTCATGATGCCGAATAAACTCTAATAACTCAGCATTAGAATGAGTCTCTGACCTTGAAGCATGCATTTTTTTAAAAACTATGTACTAAATTAGAAAGAATTTGAGAGAATTATAGAAATTATAGATTTTGCTGTGAATGAAATGAAGGAATTCGTTGGTTTATATAGAGGAACGACAAGGAAAAAAATAAAATTCAAAAGTAAGTTTTACTATTCATAAATAGTAAATTTTACTATTGATGAATAGTAAAATTTACTATTTATAAATAGTAAATTACCATTGATGAATAGTAAATTACTACTTATAATAGTAAAATACTATTTACTACTATTTACGAATAGTAAGTTACTATTTATAAATAGTAAATAGTGCATGAACAGTGACTACACAGTAAATAAACAGTAAATTCAATTATTCACTTTAATCATTCAAATGCTTGCGTGTGTATAAATATTTTATACGCAGAGGGCAAGGAGAAGACATATGCATAAAGATTAGTCAAACTTTTTGAAACAATAAAATTATTTTTTGTAGATAATTAAATCTTTATTAGCTCGGGTCCAGAACCCAAATTTTCCTTAGGTCCAGAACCTAGAATCTTTCCTAAGTCCAGAACTTAGCTCGGATGCAGAACACAAATTTTGATTAGGTTCAGAACCTAGAATCTCTTCTAAGTCCAGAACTTAGCTCGGGTCCAGAGCCCAAATTTTGATTAGGTCCAGAACCTAAAATCTCTTCTAAGTCCAGAACTTAGCTCGGGTCCAGAAACCAAATTTTCCTTAGGTCCAGAACCTAGAATCTCTTCTATGTCCAGAACTTAGCTCGGGTCCAGAATCTGAATTTTCCTTATGTCTAGAACCTAGAATCTCTTATATGTCCAGAATTTAGCTCGGGTCTAGAACCCAAATTTTCCTTAGAACCTAGAATCTCTTCTAAGTCCAGAACTTAGCTCGGGTACAGAACCCAAATTTTGATTAGGTCCAGAACCTAGAATCTCTTCTAAGTCCAGAACTTAGCTCGGGTCCAGAACCTAGAATCTCTTCTAAGTCTAGAACTTAGCTCGGGTCCAGAACCCTAATTTTCCTTAGGTCTAGAACTTAGAATCTCTTTTAAGTCCAGAACTTAGCTCGGGTCCAGAACCCAAATTTTCCTTAGGTCAGAACCTAGAATCCCTTCTAAGTCCAGAACTTAGCTCAGGTCCAAAACCCAAATTATTCTTACGTCCAGAATCTAGAATCTCTTCTAAGTCCAGAACTTAGCTCGGGTCTAGAACCCAAATTATCCTTAGGTCTAGAACATAAAATTATGCTTAGGTCCAGAACCTAAAATTATCCTTGAGTCTGGAACTCGAACTGGGTCCAGAACCCAAAACCTCAACCATCTCAAAAATTAAGTCTTATTGCTTTTCACTCTCTTTCACTAAAGTCTTAGATCATTCAAGCAGGTGGCAAACTGTAAACCCTTAATTTTTGACCCAGTCCGGTCCAATATATTTTAATTAGTCCAAAATAATTTTTGTGTTGTCCAATATATTTTAATAAGTCCAAAATAATTTTTGTGTTATCTTAATTAAATAATATTTGCTTTAGTATTTAGTTTTTATAAAAAATAAAAAATAAAAATAATAAACAAATAAATAAAAATAAAAATAAAAATCGACGACGGAAAATCGGCGACGAAAAATTTCATCACCGAAAAGGGGTTAGAGGAAATGGCCCGCAGCCAGTTCCGCAGCCCGCAAATTCCCACGGCAGTTTTTTCTCCAGCGAAATTTTTTCAGCAGTTTTTTTTGCCAGCGAAATTTTTTCGACATAATTTTTCTGAAACCAAATTCAATTTGGTTTCAGTTTCCTTTTCTTAATTAATGTTAGATTCCATGAGTAATTAAGATTAATCACCAAAATCATCTATAAATAGGACTAAAAACAACATAGAAAGGGGGAGGAAAATCGAGTGAAGGAAAAACTTAGAAAAGTGATCAGACTTTAAAACTTTTTGGCAAAGATTAACGATCGGACTTTTGAGAGGAGCAAACCGAAGCAATAAGCAAGCAATCTATAATTCATCAAAGGCAGCAAAGCTTGTCTTTGTTCTTTTTCATCCAAGAAGTAATTTTTGGTGAAACCAACAAACAGAGGTATGAATATCTAATTTTTTCACAGTAGCTTGAATCATCCAATTGTTACTTTTAATTCTAAAAACCTTAATTTGTTTCTTTGTTTTCCAAAAATCTTAAAATTTTTGTTTCTTTTTCTTCAAAATTTTAAGACCCTAATCTACTTTCCAACTTTTCAAAACCTTAAATTGTTTCAAAATTTACCAAAACCCTAATATGCTTTCCAATTTTCTAAAACCCTAAATTGAATCTTTTTCTTTCCAAAAATCCTAAAAAATATCTTTTCTATTTCTATAAATCTTAAATCATTTTGTTTATTTTCATAAAGCTTTATAAAACTATAAATTGTTTTGCCAAATTCTAAAATCAAATACATTCGCTGAAACACTAAAAACCCTAATTCAACTTTCAAAACCAAGACAGTAACCCCAAATTAGCTAACCTTAAACCCTAGTTTTCTTAAACCATAATTCCATTAAAACCTTAAACCATAGTTTTCCTAAACCCTAACCCTTTAATCTTTAAAACCTTAAAGCCTTATAAACCTAAAACATTCAAACCCAATATAGTAAATCCAAAATAATAATCCAGTAACTGTAAATCATAAATCTAATGTTTTAAAGTTTCCAAACCCTAATTTCATGATTTCACTCCTCAAACACTAATTTGGTTAATCAAAGAACTTTATCAACCTCTTAAATTATGAAACTTTAATCCATTTCAATTCCTTTAAAACTTACAGTAGCTTAAACCTATAAATTCCAAAACCTTAAACACATTAAATAAAGAATCTTAAATAGAGACAGTAGCCCTAATTTGAATCTTTATTTGCTTTATTTTATATTTGATTATGTAGTCTATTATATGCTTTAATTTATTTTCAATGCTTTGTTGGTTTATTTAATTTCAATGATTAGTTTATTTAAATTATCATGGATGAATGTTTATTTTATATTTTGATTAATATCTTTGATGAATGATTTATTTATGATGAATGGTTATTTACTTTATCGATTTATTTTGTTTTCCAAATGTTGTAAGAGGTATGTTTCCACTTGGTGGGTACCTCATTAGTTAAATATCATGTAATTTAAATTGTGTTTATATTTTAGACCAATTTAAAGGACATGTTTCTACCTTTCGGTGGGTGTCCTATTTAGGCATGGATTATGTAAGGGCAAGTTTCCATCTTCGGATGGGTGTCCATTTATTTGTTTTGCTTGGACATTGTTTTGATTTTCAATATATCGATGCTTTGTTTTAATTATTGTGTGTAATATGGATAATATTGTTATATTTAAGAATTTTATAATATTAAGACCTGTAATGGAGGCCGGTTCCAATGAACCGGGCGTTGTGGGGTGCTGGGCCATTTCTCACCTTCCCCATATGCACCCAACTTTCCGAACCCATTAAGGGGTTCATGATTCCTTAGGAATTGAGTCATCCACCTCTTTCTTTTTTTTCTGGCCCGTCCGGGTGACAACTCCATTTTCTCTCGACTTAGGTCCGTGTTCTCTAAGGCCCCGAGCCTAAACAGTGCCGAAGTCACAAGAACCATTCCAACGGGAGTGGGGGCGAAAATCCCCGCTCACAGTGAGGAGTCAAAGATTAGAAAAACCCTCTCTTCTGTAGCTTATTGAAAACCCAGGATAATGGTTTTCCCAATTCTGAAAATTGCCTCCTACCTGCTTGGCCCATTGCATTAACATCGACCGCCTTTTACGTGCTTTGATTTCAAGACTGGTAGTTCCCTTTCTCATTCCTTCTTGCAGAAAATAAATTTTTCTCCTTTTCCCACTCTTCAATTTGTAAACCAGCTTGGAGAAGATCCTTGAAATCTATGATAAAAGTGTGGAACATCCTCTCATGAAGATTAGGTAGCACCCCTCTTACAATCATCCTAATTTTATTTGACTCATCTGCCCTCTTCTTGAGCAATGCTGCTTTATTTCTCGTTCTCTTCACATAGTTAACAAACTTTTCATTTTATTTCTGCCTAATCGACTCAACCTCCATCAAAGTGACCTCTAACTTGGCATTATATCCATATTATTGGATGAAGCCTTATACAACGAATCCCAATTCTTTTGAGTATCATCCCCTAAGGTGTTGAACCAATTCTGAACAACCGGATCCAATGAAAGTATAAAGTACCATAGAGTTTGAGCCTTAGTAGCTCGGGCAGACTGTATAGCAGTGATGTACTGCTTGACATGAAGATGAGGGTTACCAGTTCCATCAAACTTAGCAAAAGAAGGAATCTTGAATTTGTAAGGAACTTCCTCATCTTGTTCAAACAACTTATCAACCTTCGACATCTCTTTAGTTTTCAGCTTCTTTTCAAACTTCTTTTCCAAATCAATGATCATCTTTTCTACATTTGAACTTTCAGTCTTTTCAATAGTTGATTTCTCTATAACCTTTGGCTCCTTCTTCTTATCTTGAGGATCTTAAAAATACTAAGCCCAGTCATCATCATCATCGATAACTAACTTGTCATTATCGAAGGCTACTTCACTAACCTTAGCCTTTCCCTTGTCTTTTTGCTTCTTAGTACTAGCAGATACTTCAGCAGTATTCCCAAACATTACAACCGTTTGGTTTTTCATGGTCTCATCCAGGACCCTCTTTAGTTCCTCCATCTTGGAGTTGAGTGCATCATCTATCATTCTCTGAATCTATTTGGGTTCCATTACTTTTGGTGAGAAGTTGATTGAGTCGTTGCTAGATTCTACATCATTGGCATAGGTCTGATTATCATAGGCTCGTGAACTACTGTACTCCAGGGGTATGAGCCAAAAAAGATCAATGACATATGATGTAATACATGTATGCATGGATGCACAAATAATAAACAAATAAACAAATATAAAGAATAGGAACGACCCTTCCAAACTTATATCATCGACACATGCATGGCGAGTCTCTTTACCTAGGTATATGGTCAACATGGGATATCTTGCTTTCGAATAGTTCAGTCGGACGATTTAACCAATAGTTGTATTTTTAAACTTAGAAGTCAGTCCATGATAACTACCATTAATTAAGTTCTAACTCATTGGGCCAACAAAAGATAGCTTTTATGCTATATTAGATTAAAACTAAATTAAAAGATTTCTCATAAATATATTTCTCATTTGGAAAAGCAACTATTGATTCATACTTCAAACAAGCCCATGATTAATAAGTCTTAGTATAATTTGGGCCCATAATTGATTTTAAGTATTCTATAATTGACCTAGCTAATGGTAAGCCTATTGAAAAAAAGGTTTTCAAAAAATGATTCTGTTTCAAAGCCCATTGTAAAAGATTTCGATTTTAGACTTTGGGCCATGATGTGAAAAGAATTCTTGACCCATCTTGGAAAAGGTTTTATGTCCAAAGACCATCTTAAAAAGTTTTAAAAATAGTTTTGTTCTTTTGGGCTTAAAAAAAATTATTTTATGCTTACTATATAATTAGGTCATATTAGAAATGAAACAAACCAAATAAGCCATGATTCAAACCAAGATATATTACTCATAGTCAAACAACAAGCATTTGGGTAAAAACCTAAGGAAAGTAACTAGGCCAATTACATGAGCTTTAGTCTTTGGGTTGAAAAATTTAGGTTTCCATAGTAAGTATATACCAAAAGGTACGAGGCTATGAGTGGTTATGCCATGCTCAATCTTCATACCTTGAGTGAAAGTATGGTATCCCTTATATAACATAACATGGGTTACGCGGGCATCCTAACTCACGTACACAATGCAATCTAAATCAACAATGGATAATATCATAATAAGAAAGAATAAAATAATATAAAGACCAATGGAATCAACTTCTTTTATCCCCAGTAGAGTCACCACTATGAGCAGAGATTCTTGCCCCACTCTCGGTGGAATAGTTCTTATGATTTCGACACTGTTAGGCTCAGGGACTTAGAGAACATGGGCCTAAACTTAGAGAAAATTTAGTCACCACTCGGAAGGGCTGGGAAAAAGAAAGGAGTGGATGACTCGATTCCTAAGAAATCCCCAATCCCTTAATGGGTTTGGAAATTTTGGTATGTATGGGGAAGGTGAGAATGACCCAGCAC
Source organism: Garcia nutans (assembly GCA_947685225.1). Taxonomy (NCBI): domain Eukaryota; kingdom Viridiplantae; phylum Streptophyta; class Magnoliopsida; order Malpighiales; family Euphorbiaceae; genus Garcia; species Garcia nutans. The sequence goes on along the minus strand of CANTUV010000009.1, from coordinate 25,443,855 downwards.
GCCCATAACACCCGGTTCATTGGAACTGGCCTCCTTTTTAGTGTTTGAATGGTGAAATCATGAAACTAAGGTTTTAGACACTTTAAAATACTTTTGATTCAAGGTTTTAAATGGTGATTTCAAGCTATTGTGTAAAATTAAAGTATTTATGTTTTATGGTTTTTTAATGTTTTAAAGAATTAGCGCCTTAAAGAAATTAAGGTTTAAGGTTTTAAAGGGTTTGGGTTTACTATTTTAGGTTTAGGAATTGAATTTGGTTTTTAGGAGCTTTGGATTGGAGTTTCGGGTGATGCATGAAGCTTTTGGGATTGAAAATCAATTTGGTACTTTTATGAGATTTTATAAGTTTAAACCAAACAAATTAAAGTTTTTATAAATAGAAAAGATTTATATAATTGGAAAAAGTATTTTAGGGTTTTTTTATAAGAAACAGAATATGTTTTAAGAGTTACATAATTTGGAAAGTAAATTGGAGTTTTGGGATTTTGAAGAAATAAAATTAATAACTTTAAATTCTTTGGGAAATAAAGCAACAGATTAATTTTTTTAACTTTGAACAAAAGGGATTAGGTTCTGGGATTTTTGAATTAAAAGAAAATAATTTCTTGGAGCCAAATTTCTGCAAAAAACGTGGGAGAGGGAGAGAGTGACACTCTCCCTTGTCCCTTCACCTCCAACCTCCATTTCCATCCTCTTCACCTTCTCCATCTTCCATTGATAAGATCTTTGAGGTTCTTTGGGATAAATTGGGTTACAAGTTCTCGAAGGTTGAAGAAGCTTCATTAAAGGGAGTGGTGACTTGAGAAAGCTCCATTCCATCTTCCAAAGGCAAAATCAATTGAAGAGTTGGTGACTTGAGAAAGTTCCATCCAAAGGTTTGGTGACTTGAGAAAGCTCCATTCCACATTGCAAGGGGAATCAACCATTGAAGAGGGCTTGAGTTCTTCATCATACATCAAGTGGAGCTAGGAGGAAGACTAGCAATCCTACTCTTGGCATCTTCACAATGGTTTTTCTATTCTCTCTTTTAATTCATTTCTTATTGTTGTTGTTGTATTAATAGAATTGATATTACAATGGACAATTTGTATTTGTTTTATATTGAGTTGAATGAATGTTATAAATTGATGATGTTGAGCTAAATACCCATGTTTAGGGTTTGTAGTATATTTGGTTGAATGTCTTGATTTGATATTTCCATTGATGTTCCTTGTTGATTGGTTGATTGTATTGCATTAAATGCTAGGTTGATAGATTAGCTACCTATTGATCTTTGAATATTGGATGACGGACCGAGAGGTGAAATCCGATATCGGAACTATATAATCGACCACCCTATGAATGAATTAGAAATATAAGTTCTAGGGTTTTATTAATTTGGTAATGTGAAAGAATTGGTCATTGCTAATTCATGAATGTGAGAACTAATGGATTGGCAATTGACTAATTAACCTTAAGAAACAATATAATTTACAAGGTTATGTTAATGGACAATTGAGAATTAAACTTTGATTGAATGGACCTATAACCCTAGGCACCTTCCCAAGAACCAATTTGATCTTGTACACCCATCACACACATTAATCCCTATGCACGATTAATTTTAGGTTTAAATTATTCTCGCACCATCCCAAACTACAAACTCTCGCATTTAAATAAATTGTCAATCAAGCTATTACGAACCACACCTTCTTGGGGAAACAACCTTGGGGCGATCACCTTTGCTACAGCTACCTCGAATACTTGCGAGTGACGCTTTGTAGTAGTACTTAATTTGAGCGCAACAATAATTCTAGGTTCTCGACCTAAGGAAAAATTTGGGTTCTGGACCCGAGCTAAGTTCTGGACTTTGAAGAGATTCTAGGTTCTAGACCTAAAGAAAAAATTTGGGTTCTAGACCCAGTTCGAGTTTTGGACTCAAAGATGATTCTAGGTTCTGGACCTAAGGAAGATTTGGGTTCTAGACTCGAAAGGTTCGGATACTCAATACTAAACTAGACTCGGATACTCGATCCTATCTGGATTTTGATACTCGATCCTAAACTGGATTCGAATTGGAATACTCGATCCTAAATTGGGTTCGGATACTCGATCCTAACTAGATTCAGACACTCGATCTTAAACTGGATTAGGATGCTCGATCCTAAATTGGGTTCGGATACTCGATCCTAAACTTGATTTGGATTTGGATACTCGATCCAAAACTGAATTGGGATACTCGATCCTAAATTGGGTTAGGATACTCGATCCTAAACTTGATTTTGGATACTCAATCCTAAACTAGATTGGGATACTCGACCCTAAATTGATTTGATGTGGGTACTTGGACCCAAGCTTGAATTGATTTGGGTACTTGGACCCGAGAATGGGTGCTTGGACCCGAGATTAGGTACTTGGACCCAAACTTGAATTGATTTGGGTACTTGGACCCGAGAATGGGTGCTTGGACCCGAGATGGTGCTTGACTGACCTTTTATCATTTGAGAAATCTGACTGCTCCGGTTATTCTATGCATTGTGGTTTTTCACCCTCAAAATGGATCTTCATCCGTTAAGATCGGGTCTTCATCCTTGAAAATGAATCTTCATCTTTTGACATCGGGTCTTCACCCTTGCAAATGGATCTTCATCCTTTGAGATTGGGTCTTTACCCTTGAAACATGGGTCTTTATCCATTGGAGGTCGGGTCTTTACCCTGGTTTCAGCTCTTTTAGCTGGATTGGTCTTTTGTCTTTTGCATCTTCATTCTTTTGAGAGTTCTAATGTTCTATTCTTTTGTTCTTCCTTTTTGCAAAGATTTAGCTATTTTTAATTGGACCTTATATCCTCTCCTTGCCCCCATGTGTGGCAAAATATTTGTAAGTGAGTTTAAAAATATTTGGTATATAAACTTAAAAAATTGAAAAGGAGAAACTTTGCCCCATGTGTAGGCTCAAACCAAAGATTTTATCCATGCAAGCTTTGATTGATGTTTTTGCCGTCTAGTTCTTTGCACAAGCACGTATTTCTTCTCTTTGCAAAATTACTGGAGCTTTCTCAAGCAATGGCTTTCCATGCCCCCCTGATTTGACATCTTCTTTTGATTCTTCACTTCACAGGGTGTTTGCTGTTCATTTTATCAAAGAATAGACAACACAAGACAAGAAAGTGCGATGTGATATGCTCATGTATGCATGATATGCATGAATAATACTTACAGTTGTTCCATCGACTCACAGACCGAGGGGATCAGCAGAAGTGTTCTCATTGGTTCCCTTTTGACGCTTGTTCAAGTCTTGCATTGGAATGATCGAAAGCTTTGCATTTGTGGCTTTTATCTTCAAGATGATGAAAACACGAGTGGTGGAGACCCTAAGTAGCAGAGTCAGGGATACATCCTTTTCAAACTATTTTTTAGCATGTCAGTTGGTAGTTTCTTCATGACCTTGCCAATAATCATTTCAACAGACTTCCCTTGGCTCAAAGGCTTTGTATGACAAAACACTTTTTTTTTTATTTTTGATTTTGAAAACAAATGTTGGCTTTGCCAAATTAATGTCAATGTACCTCAGGACTTGATTTTTCCAAATTAACATATCTATAACATGTCAACCCTAGTTACCGTACTAAACTCGGGAATCAATTCTATTTAAGCAAGAATTGTTGCACTTCAGATAGGCACATACACATTATTTGGCCAAAGGTCTCATTTGAGTTTAAAATGTCTATCTCATATGCATGCTTATCCAAACTATCTCCACTAATAGACTCTACCTACCAAGAGAGATCAATAAGTCTTTGATAGGCTTGAAATGGGGTCTATAAGGGACACATGTTTAAGTGAAGGCCATTTTGAGATTGGAGCTGGTGTGACACAATGGACAAACCCTCACACTACAAATTTCTTATTGAAACTTTAGACAGTTGGGAACAATCTTTCTAGACTCCAAATTCCTTCTGTCTTCTTGGCATTAATCTGGATCTTGATTAGGATAGTTTTTGCCCTTGCAAAATGGTTTGGTTCCCAAATTCATTTCTTTTCTTCTTCTCCCTTTTCTTTATTTCTCTTACTCTTCCTTTTCTTTGAGCATTTTATCATTTTGTCCTTCTTCCTTATAGGATTGTCAAGTACAGAACTTTCAAGAATTGGATGGTCTTTCTCCTTTTTCTTTGATTTTGATCAAATCTTTAGTTGGGTTGGACCAATTCAAGTAAAACTTATGAAATAAATGGAAGCCTTTTGTTGCTTTAGGTAAAAGAGAACTCAGTTGGCTTTTTGAACCATTTTGGGTTTTCTTTTTCTCTTTTTTTTCTTCTCTTTTTTTTTTCTTTTCTTTTTCTTTTGTCCTTTTTCTTTTCTTTTTCTTCTTTTTTCTCTTCTCTCTTTTTTTTTGTTTATTTTGATATTTTTTGTTTGGTTCTAGCTCTAAAAGAGTTGTCTCTTGGGCTTCCAATAATGGATGAGGGGAGTAACATAAATCTTCATTAACAGGGATAAACCATTTGTTACTCTAATGTTGTCTTGATATATTAGAGATATTAAGCGAACTTCAACTACCCTTATGGTCTTGAACAATTCAACTACCCTTATGGTCTTGAGAACATCAACTACCCTTATGGTCTTGAGAACTTCAACTATCTTCATGGTCTTGAAACTTCAACTATCATCATGATCTTGACTAATCAATGCTTTCTTTGATCTTCTTGCCTATTCATCTTAGTGATCATAAGACTTGTCAAAAGAATCACAACAGCTCAGGGCAGGTTGTTGGGGTTATATGCCAATGAGAAGAAAGCTAAAACTTTATGAAGGCTCAAAGGGACAACTAGGAATTGATATTTAATAAGGTGGATACTAGTTGTTGGATAACTAAACAATGCCTAGATCATTTCTCTCTTAAATAAGTAGAGTTCAATTTCACCTCGAAAGTTTTTCAAAGCATGTTCTAAGATTGACTAGGACCTAGACAAAGATAATTATGCAGGAGCCCTCTCTAAGTAAGCATACACAACTCAATGCTATATAGAGTAATTCCCTCACCTAGTAAAGTCATTCAAGTCATGATGCATAAATATATTAATTCATGAATTATCAAGCAAGATTCCTCATTAGTTGAGCACCAAAATGAACAAAGACCAACAAAAATTTTGATGAAAATAATTTATTCAAGCAACTTTAAATTTGAAAAACACAATAGTTCCAAAATAATAAAGAAAGTAAGATTGAAAAGCAACATTCAAGCTAAGGAAAGTTTGTTGAATTTAAGCTTCTTTTCCCTTCACATCTTCAATATCCCCATCTTAAAAGGATGATAAAACAAAATCTTCTTCCAATCCTTTTCCCACCATGAAGGTTGCCGGTGGAGGTACTCTTCCAAACTTAGACAAAGGGTTGTTCTTGGTATTAGGCTTATCCGGCTCGAGTAGCTTACCACTGTCGATTAAATCTTGGATCTCATGCCTTAGACGAGCACATTTATCTGTTTCATGCCCTCGCATTTGATGAAATTGACATAAGGCCTCGGCATTGAAGTTTGGTGGCAATGGATTATGTAACGGTCGAGGAGCTAACGGCTGTAAAAACCCTTTCTTTTGCAGCTTGCTAAAAACCCAAGATAGAGGCTTCCCCAGATCTGACAATTGTCTTTTATTCCCTTGACCGGTCACATTAACATCAACTTCTTTTTGTGTGGTTTGATTGCTAGGCTGGTTGTTCCCTTTCTCATTCCTTCTTATTGACAAGCGATTCTTCTCCCTTTCCCACTCTTCAATTTGTAGACCAGCTTGGAGAAGATCTTTGAAATCCCTTATAAGGGTGTGAGACATCCTTTCACGGAGATTAGGCAACACCCCTCTCACAATCATCCTTATTTGTTCAGATTCATCGGGCCTCTTCTTGAGTAAAGCGGCCTTGTTTCTCCATCTCTTGACATAATCTACAAAATTCTAATTCGGCCTTTGCCTAATGGACTCCACTTCCATTAAGGTAACCTCCAACTCGATATTATACCCATATTGCTGGATAAAGGCCTTGTACAGCAAATCCCAATTCTTTTGTGTTCCATCATCTAAGGTATTGAACCAATTTTGGACAACATGATCCAATAAGAGCATGAAGTACCTTAGAGTTTGAGCCTTAGTAGCTCGGGCAGACTGCATAGTAGTGATATACTACTTCACATGGAGATGAGGATTTCCAGTACCATTGTATCTAGCAAAGGATGGCATCTTGAATTTTTACGGAACTTCTTCATCTAGTTCAAATAGTTTGTCGATCTCGGACATCTCTTCGATTTTCAGCTTCTTCTCAAATTTCTTTTCTAAATCAACAATCATCTTTTCAACATCGGATGTCTAGGTCTTTTCAATAGTTGCTTTCTCAACAACCCTTGGCTCCTTTTTGTCTTGAAAATCTTGGTAGTATTGAGCCCATTCATCATCATCAATGATCACCTTATCATCATCAAAAGCTACTTCATTAACTTTAGCCTTCCCTTTAACTTTCCCGGTGCTAGCAGATGCTTCGGCATTGTTTCCTAAAATTGCAGCTAGTTGATTTTTTATGGTCTCGACCATGGCCTCTTTTATTTCTTCCATCTTGGCATTGAGGGCTTCATCCACCATCCTTTGAATTTGTTCGGGCTCCATTATTTTTGGTGAGCAAGTGATTGAGTCATTGCTAGATACTTCGTCTTCGGCGTAGGTCGGATTGTTTTAAGCTTTAGATCTATCGTAATCCAGGGCTGTGAGCCAGAGAGGATCAATGATATGAGATGCAAATGTATGCATGTTTTCATGTATGCACAAACAATCAACAAATAAGGATAAATAGGACATTCCTTCCAACCTTATAACATCCACACACAAATGGTGAGTCTCTTTTCCAAGGTATATGGTTAACAAAATACCAACATGGAGTATCTTGCTTTCAAATAATTCCCTCGGACGTTTCAACCAATAGTTATATTTTCAAAAATGGGAATCAATCCATGATAATTCCTATTAATTAGGTTTTAATCCATTTATCCGACTAAAGTAGCCTTTATGCTATATTGGATTAAAATGAAATTAAGAGGTTTATTATAAATAGATTTCTCACTTGAAAAAGGTAACTAATGGTTCATGCCAAAAACAAGCCCATGGTTAATTTATTCTTAGTGTAAACTAGGTCCACAATTGATTTTTGGTATTTCGTAATTAACCTAAATATTTTTGCAAGCTCTTTGTAAGAAAAGGTTTGGTGAAAATAGTTTTGTTTCTAAGCCCATTGTAAAAGATTTTAGAAAAATGGATTTTTGGGCTTAGTATTTGGGCCATGGGCCAAAGAATTTTTGATTTGTTTTTAGAAAAAGTCTTATGTCCAAAAACCATCTTGAAAAATTTTGAAAATAGCTTTGGTCTTTTGGATTTTAAAGAAAAATTTATTTTGAGCTTACAATATACTTAGGTCATATTAGAAAAAGAACAAACCAAATTAGCCATGATTTAAGCTAAGATAAGTTAACCATAGTCAAACAACATGCATTTGGGGTAAAACCTAAGGAAAGTAACTAGGCCAATTACATGAGCTTTAGTCTTTGGGTAAAAAGGCTTAGGTTCCCATAGGAAGTATATACCAAACGGTACGAGGCTATGAGTGGTTATGCCATGCTTGATCTCCATACCTTGAGTGAAAGTATGGTATCCCTTACATAACATAACACAACACGGGTAACACGGGCGTCCTAACTCACGCACACGATGCAATATAAGATGATGCAATGGATAATATCATTATAAGAAGGAATAAAATAATATAAAGACCAACAGAATCAACTTCTCTTATCCCCAGTGGAGTCGCCACTGTGAGCAGGTATTTTTGCCCCCACTCTCGGTGGAATGGTTCTTGTGACTTCGGCACTGTTTAGGCTCGGGGGCCTTAGAGAACACGGACCTAAGTCAGGAGAAAATGGAGTCGCCACCCGGACGGGCCGGGAAAAAAGAAAAGGGTGGATAACTCGATTCCTAAGGAATCCCCAACCCCCTAATGGGTTCGAAAAGTTGGGTACGTGTGGGGAAGGTGAGAAATGGCCTAGCACCCCCACAATGCCCGGTTCATTGGAACCGGCCTTCTTTACAGGCCTTAATATTATAAAGTTCTTAAATATAATAATATTATCCATATTACACACAATAATTAAAAGGAAGCATCATTATATTAAAATCAAAGCAATGTCCAAACAAAACAAAATAAATAAATGGACACCCATCCGAAGATGGAAACATGTCCTTACATCACATGCCTAAATAGGACAGCCACCGAAAGGTAGAAACATGCCCTTTACATAGGTTCTAAAATAGAAAAGCAAATTAAATTACATGATGTTTAACTAATGAGGTACCCACCAAGTGGAAACATACCTCTTACAACTTTTGGAAATCTAAATTAATTGATAAAATTAAATAATCATTCATCATAAATAAATCATTCATCAAAGCTATTAATCAAAATATAAAATAAACATCCATCCATGATAAATTAAATAAATCAAGTATTGAAATTAAAAAAATAAAATTATAGGAGATAAATCAAAGCATAATCAAATATGGAATTGAATAAAGCAAATAAAAGTCCAATTATAGCTACTGTGACTTTTTATGGAATTAAAATAAATTAGGGTTTTATGTTTTAAAAGGTTGGTAAGACTCTTTGATTAACTAAATTAATGTTTGAATGGTGAAATCATGAAACTAGGGTTTTAGACACTTTAAAATACTTTTGATTCAAGGTTTTAAATGGTGATTTCAAGCTACTGTGTAAAATTAAAGTATTTATGTTTTTATGGTTTTTTAATGTTTTAAAGAATTAGGGCCTTAAAGAAATTAAGGTTTAAGGTTTTAAAGGGTTTGGGTTTACTATTTTAGGTTTAGGAATTGAATTTGGTTTTTAGGAGTTTTGGATTGGAGTTTCGGGTGATGCATGAAGCTTTTGGGATTGAAAATCAATTTGATACTTTTATGAGATTTTAAAAGTTTAAACCAAATAAATTAAAGTTTTTATAAATAGAAAAGATTTATATAATTGGAAAAAGTATTTTAGGATTTTTTATAAGAAACAGAATATGTTTTAAGAGTTTACATAATTTGGAAAGTAAATTGGAGTTTTGGGATTTTGAAGAAATAAAATTAATAACTTTAAATTCTTTGGGAAATAAAGCAACAGATTAATGTTTTTAACTTTGAACAAAAGGGATTAGGTTCTGGGATTTTTGAATTAAAAGAAAATAATTTCATGCTACTGTATAACAAAATAATTTAATACATACCTTCTTTTGATGATTCCTCCAAAAATAATTCTTCTTGGATGAACCAGCTCCAAAGACAAGCCTTTTTTGCCCTTGAATTCTCTAAATCGTGTTTCTGCTCCTTTAAAAATCAATTGAATTGAATTATTACTTTTCCTTCACTGATTTGGTTTCCAATTTTCCAAGCCACTATTGGATTTTTTCTTTGATTTTTGGCCACCCTATTTTCATTGCCTTTGGTCCTTATTTATAGAGGTTTTTCTATGTATAATCCTAATTAATCACGGCATGTAATATTAATAAGAAAAGGAAACCAAAACCTAATTGAATTAGGTTTCAGAAAATTTTACGTCGGAAAAATTGCGCTGTCAAAAAAATTGCAACAGGAAAAAATGCGCTAGCGAAAAAAATCTGCCGCAGGAAACTGCGGCAGTGGGCGAGGCAGTGGGCATGCGGGCGCGTCGCCGGCAGAGAAATCCTGCGGGCGACCATTTCGCCCGCAGGATTTTCTTGCGGGGGAAATAGAAAATCTATTTCGCTCGCAGGAAAATCCTGCGGGAGAAATATCTTGGGCTATTTTGCCCGCCGGAATTTCCTGCGGGAAAATGCCCACGGGCCCGTGCGATGATTTTTTTGTCCCCGATTTTTTTACTCTGATTTTTATTTTTATTTTTATTTTTATTTTTATTTTTATTTTTATTTTTTATTAATAAAAATTAGATAATAAAGCAAAAACTATTTAATTAAAATTATTTTGGACCAATTAGACAACAAAAATCATTTTGGATTAAATAAAACATATTGGACCGGATTGGGTCAAAAATTAAGGGTCTACACTGATCCAAGCTGCTGCCTGCACCAATTGCTAATTCTTGCCTAGCAAAGACAAAGATAGTGGTTACTGCCTTTGGTGTGTTGATGGTTCTTGTTTTGTTATTCTGTGCAAGTTGCTTTTATCTGCTACTTGATAATTGTTTCTTGTTGCTGCCTCCTTTTTGTTTGATAATTCTCGATGCCTGTTTCATCGTTAAACATTGTTATTTATAGGAAAATCTGGTTTTAAACCAATCCCTAATACACTTCATCTGACGATTAACACAAAGTCCAACCTTAATTAGGAAATTAATAAAGGATTAGTCCACAGTGGCAAATTGGCATGACCTGGGCCAATTCTCCTCAAGTAAGGCCTGTGGCAAATTGGGCATGCCGTTTTGATAAAATGGGCTTTGACCAACTTGTTTTGGGCTTGGACCAACTTGTGTTGGGATTTTAATAATGTATCAGACCCATTTTAAGCTTTAAAGGTTTATCCAGCTTATTTTAGTTCTTTTAAAATTGGACCAACCTAAATCAAAGCTATAAACTAGGTTTACGCTTTCAAAATTGGACCAAATTTATCTTAGCCTTCTTTAATTGTGGTTGGACCAGCTTAGGGACAAAATTAAGGGTCTACCATACTATATCCCTAAAGAATAACTCTGCAATATGAATAGCATCATTAGTTTTATGACATGAAATGAAATGTCCCATTTTATTAAACCTGTCAACAACTACAAAGATCCTATCTTTCTCTTTCTTAGTCCTAGGCAAACCCAACATAAAGGTCATTGATAAATCAACCCATGGTTTGCTAGGTTCAAGCAAAGGCATGTACAAACCATGTTGTAGAATCCTAGATTTAGCTTGTCTACATGTAAGACACTTAGCACAACATTTCTCAACATCTTTCCTCATATTTGGCTAATAAAAATGTTATTGTAAAATTTCTAAGGTCTTGCCCACCCTAAAGTGTCCTATCAAACCTCCACTATGGGATTCTTTAATAAGTACTTCCCTCAAAGAATACATAGGTATGCAAATTTTCTTTTCATTCATTAAAAATCAATCATGTCTATAGTAATTTTGAAATGGAACATTTTCATATGCATCATAGACATTAGAAAAATGAATCTTTAGCATATACTTCTTTGATGTGTTAAAACCCTAAGAACTTAGAAGTTAAGGTAGAGATTAAAGTTTACCTTGTAGATAATACATCCACTACCATATTCTCCTTACCTTGCTTGTAATGTATCATATATGGGAAGGTTTCAATAATCTCAACCCATCGATCATACCTCTTGTTCAATTTCCCTTGCCCCTTCAAGTGCTTGAGTGACTCATGGTCACTAAGGATCACAAAATCCTTGGGTAGTAGACAGTGTTACCACACATCCAATGCCCTCACCAAAGCATACAACTCCTTGTCATATGTGGAGTAATTAAGTTGTGCTCCATTTAGCTTTTAACTGAAATATGAAATTGGTCACTTTCCCTACAGGAAAATAGCATCAATCCCTACTCCAGAGGCTTCACATTTAATTTCAAATTTTTTATTGATATCTGGCAAACATAAAACAAGAGCAAAACATAATTTGTCTTTAAGTAAGTTGAATGAATCTTTTTGAATTTCAGTCCACTTACATCCTATATATTTCTTAACTATGCTAATTAAGAGAGAAACAATAGTACTAAAGTCCTTAATAAATCTCCTATATATTTCTTAAAAATAGTGGCCTAGGCTATTCTTTTATAGCCTTAATTTTCTCATCACTCATATTAAGTCCATCTTTACTAACAATGAATCCTAAAAAGGTAGGTTGATCACTACAAAAAGTGCACTTTTTAGCATTGCCATATAGTTTCTCCTCTCTAAGAACCTTTAAAACAACTCTAATATGTTCAATATGCTCATTTATTTTTTTTTCTATAAATTAATATGTCATCAAAATGAGCAATAAACTTTCTGTGAAATTCACACTAAACATTATTCATAAGTCTCATGAATGTACTTATTGTGTTAGTTAATCCAAATGGCATGACCAACCATTCATACAATCCATATTTAGTTTAAAATGTAGTTTTCCATTTACCCTATGTTGCATCCTAATTTGGTGGTATCTACTTTTAAGATCTAGTATCCACTTTTAAGATCAATTTTAGTAAAAATGCATGCACCACTTGGTTCATCAAGCATATCATCTAATATAGGGATAGGATGCCTATACTTTATAGTGATTTTATTTATAGCTCTATAGTTTACATACATCCTCCAAGTCCCATATTTCTTAGGAATAAGCAACACATGTATAACACATGGACTCAACCTCTCTCGGACATGCCCCTTTTCCATCAACTCTTGCACTTGCCTTTTTAGCTCCTTACTTTCCTCTGGGTTGCTCCTGTAAGTTGGTATATTAAGAATTGGAGCTCCAGGTATGAGATCTATCTTATGCTCTATGCCTCTCAAAGGTGGAAGTCCTTTTGGCATTTCTTCTGGAAACACATACTTAAATTTATGCAACAAAGAAATAATAGCACTACGCAAAGAGTCAAGGTTAGATATAATTAGAAAATTCTCATTGTACATAAGTACAATGACAGATTTTGGGGCATACAAAACATTTTTTATCTCTCTTTCTTTTGCATAAAAAGTATGTTTCTTTTTACTCTTAATTATTTCTTTTCTCTCTTCCTTCTTAATTTCCTTTGAGCTCTCTTCTTTTTCACTCCTTTTCTTTTTTAATCTCTCCTTTCTTTTTTCACTTTTTTCTTTTGTGCTCTCTTTTTCTTTCTTACTTTCTTCATTCTCACTTTTGTTTTCTTTCTCTCTTAATTTTATTTGTACCTCTCCTTCATATACTTTTTAAGGTGATAATGGAACCAAAGTAATTTTCTTCCCATCCTTCTTAAGGGTGTAATGGTTGCATAATATCCATGGTTTTGGATAAATTAAATAAGTATTTGAAGGTTAATTAGAGTATTGGGAGAAGTATATGTGTAGTATATAACTAATGTATACATAGTGTATATATAGTATATACCTAACATATACTTATTATATATATTGAATTCTTATTACATATTTAATATATACATGATGTACTCATAATGTATACTTGAAGTATACATGAGATACACATTACTTATTCATATAAATTAAAATATGTATTACATACATATTATATATACATTACATATACATATATATGAGATATATAAAACATATATATATACATAAAATATACATATAAGCCAAGTATAAAGTTATGTTGGAAAAGATGATAATAATAACAATAATAAAATAATAAATAGTAATGAATAAAATAAATCAAAATTAAAAATAATTTTGGATAGTGGAAGATGATGAAACTTTAGATATTTATTAAATATTAATTAAATAATAATAATAATAATAATAATAATAATAATAATAATAATAAAAGAGAAGGGAAAGTAAATGAAGAGATAAATATCAACTTATTTAATTATATTTTAATTAATTAATAATTACTATATATGTGGATGGGAAAGAAGAAAAAAAAGTTAAAAAAAAATTAAAAAAGCCATCTTTTCTTCTTCCTCCATAGTTACCCAAAATTGAGAGAGGGTAAGGGAGGGGTGTTCCATCCTTTTATACTCCAAATTTCACAATAAATCAAAGGAAATTAAGTGGTTTTGAAGATTAAGCAAAAGTTTCAAGTAAGTTTTTATCTTTAAGTGAGTTTTGTTGAAGTTTGAGGTTATGTGAATTTTGAGGTTTTGATGGTGATGTTTATAAATTATTAATATGAATGGTTTTAAAATTATTTTGATATATATACAATGATTTTGTGATGAGAAATTGATTATGGATAAGTTTTCACAAAGTTGATAAAGTTAGGGTTATGTAAAAATTAGAGTTTTGGTATGGATGCATATAATTGTTGATATAGAATAATTTAATATTTTTATAGCATAAATATGGTGATTTTATGGTTGAAAATTTAACATGGTTGAGTTTGGTTGAAATTAGGGCTATAGCAAGAATATGTAAAAATAGGTTTTGTAAAAGAGATGTTTATAATTATTGAATTGAAGTGTTTTGATGCTATTTTGAAGTATAAATATAATTTTATGGTTAAATGTTAGAAATGAGTTAGGTTGGATGAATTTTAAGCAAAGTAGTAAGTGGTGAATTTAGGATTTTAATGGGATTTTATTGAAAATTGTTTAGATAATGATAATTTAATATGCATTGGGCATGAAAATGAATTTAAATAAGTAATGTTAATTGTTGTTGGGTTATGTGTGTGTAGGCCATATTGATAAAAGTGGTGGAGTTTAAGGTTTGGTTGGAAAAATAAATAAGGTTAGTACATATTTATACTACTTGAGATTTTATTAAGTATGAATTGGCATAATGTGTATGATTTCTTTGTAATGTTGGAATTCACATAATCTATGCAAGGTGGTATAGTTATGTGATGAGTGTCACATTGGACGTTTGCTCAATGTCGAATTAATGGTTGTTCATGAGAGTTTATTAATATGGAGTTTATTAATAGGATGAGAAAATGTGAATAATATCAGTCTTAAGTATAAAAATATGAAAAATATGGGAAACTGTGGGAAAAGAGTGAAAATGATAGGAATAGATAAAAAAAGGGGGTGAGAAAATAATATAACTTAGTTCACTTTAAAGAATAAACAATATTCTTTAAAGTGACATTAATATGAATTAATGTTTGTATATTAATAGGATGATGAATTTTATAAAATAATGGAAACAAGGGAATTCTACATGATTTTGGAAAAAATATAATATAATTGATAAATTATATGAAGTGAGTCACATTGTGAATGTGGCTCAAGGATAAATAATATGAATATAAAATGGTGATATGAATGAAATGTATTTGTAACACCTTTATACCCTATATATATACAGTGTATACTCTCCGGGTATGTAAAATATGTATATATAGTATACAAGAATATCACGGTTATAGACATTCAAAAAATTCCATAACTATAAGAAAAATATTTTATTCCTTAAATTATACTTTAATAAACAAATAAATAAATACATTAGCAAATACATTATCAAAATAGAAATTTTAAAGGAAAAATCTCTGAAAACAATTCTCCAGATTTTTGTCTGTATTTTGGATATTTCCCAAAAACAAATTAGTGAACTCGCAACCTGAATAAGAAATAGAACACTCCCAAGATATTGTTTTTAACCATTCTCCAAACCTCTATTTTATTAATGTACTATCAAGTCTCATAACTTAACACATTGTTTATCATAATTTAAAAACTTATATACATTTATGCAACAATCTCAAATCCTTATAACGAACATAACTTTTATAATTTAATATACAAAATCCCAAAAACTCAGCCCAGTTGGTCTCGTGGCACTCTCTATCTCTAAAACTCACTCACAACCAGGTTCCCTTTGATAAGTAAATCTCTCACCTGCACGATTATACAACCATGCTGAGCAATCTCGCTTAGTGGTACATATAAACAATAACATATATACATACATATGTTTACATACCATTCTTATGCTATAATTTACAATAATACTATAATTGCCATTTGTTTACAACTCATTCATCATATATATATCTATATATATATATACAAATTCACAACTTATACTGCAATTTTCAGTATTTACATATCACATACATATTCACACATATTTACATTACATCCGCCCATATACACATTGGGCTCAATAATCTCTATACAATTTCCAAGTCCAGTTAACACAATATTAATTTCAAAGCTCTGCTCAGGTCCATTTTCAATCTCAATCTCATCACATGACCTAGCTCTGCTAAGGTCAAGACTTAGCTCTTCTCAGGTCTGCTGATGCATGCATTGTAACACCCTCGTACCCCATATATGCACACTACATACAACCACATCTGTAATATACGTATATCAGATATAGGAGTGTCACGGTTTATATTAAACAACCCAATCTTTCTCTTCAGCATTAATATGAGAAAATTTAAAACATTTAATATATATTTATATATATATTATGGAACATAACAGGTAAAACATTTATTCATTATGCAGCGGAAAATGTAGCGGTATTTACATATATATTTACATCAAAATCAATATTTAAAAAATATATAGAGTTTATACATGTTTGATAGTTCATCTCTGATCTTGTAGTCCACAATCAACACTTAACAAGCCTAGACTAGACTCGGTCTAGCTGAACTCTCCGGTTCAACCGGATCTACCTTGTCACCTGCGCAATGAACCACAATCGCGCTAAGCCAACAGCTTAGTGGTACAAACTATGATAACAATATGCTTTAATGTAATGCCAATGTCATGCATTCAAATATTATAAACAATACATGAGGATATCATATTTAAAAACCTTACATTAAATTTTATTATTCATTTGTTTCACCATTCATGATTCACATTTAAACAAAGACAACCATGGGCCCAAAAGAAACTAATATGCCATTCAACTTTTAGAGTTAATATTTTGGTTCAATTATCACATTTATCATCCCAACTAGGCTTCAAGGATTAGGCCCAACCAAGCTTCAAGGGGAGCGAAGCATGCTAAGCATCAACCCAACTTGGCTTCAAGGACCAAACCCAACCCATCTTCAAGGGTTTGTAACATCCCAACTAGGCTTTAAGGACTAGACCCAACCAAGCTTCAAGGGGAGTTAAGCACGCTAAACTTCAACCCAACTTGGCTTCAAGGATCAAGCCCAACCCAGCTTCAAGGGTTTGTTACTATTAGGCATGCCACCAACAACAAAACTCTGAAAAGTGAATAACACATTGGCACACAATTCTTTTATTATTTCATTATCAATTCCATTCTCATTTCTTCATAATCATCTAGGCAACCATGCCCCAATTATTTCATTTGCAATATTATAGTCAACAACAATGGCTTCACATCTCATCATTAGGGTATACACAACCAATTGCATTGTACATATAATTTGAATGATCATCATATCTTTCACATTATGCAAATCATAGCATTAATCAAATATATCAACAATGTAATAGATTACTTAACACATTTACAACTAAATGTGTTAAGTTCCAAAGTCATGTAAATGTATACAATAATGTAGGGTTGTACTTACCTCAAGAGCAACTCACACAACACCAAACTTTTCTTCCAAGAATCCTTCAACACTTGGATTAGGGAAACTCAATCTCTTCAAAACCTAATCCAAAAGGGATGATACACGCTTACTTAGGGATACACTTGAGATAATATGGATAAGAACCAACTAGGGCAAACTCTACACATGACACGCTCAACAACACGGTCGTGTCCCTGACCGTGCCCTAAATCCACAACACAGAAGCTTTGACACGCTCAGTGACATGGGTGTGTCACTGGCCGTGTCAATCCTCCCTCAACACAGTGACTATGATACACTCAGCAACACGGGTGTGTCACTGGCCGTGTCAATCCATCAACATCACAGTAGCTATGACACGCTCAGTGACATGGGCGTGTCACTGGCCGTGTCAGTGCTACTATAACACAGAAGCTATGACAAGCTCAGTGACATGGGCATGTCACTTGCCGTGTCACCCATCCAGAAAACATAACCATTGACACTCCCAAAGACTTGCCCGTGCTCATGGGTGTGTGAGGCCAAAAATCTTGATTCCGGCAACAACAACACCACATCCAACAAACCTCTTTCTTTCACCATCTTCCACTCCAAACAAACTTAACCAAACACATCAATAAACCATAATAACTTGCAAAAACACCAAAACAACTCAATACATACATCAAACACAAATCACAACCATCACATACACAAAGCACAACACTTGCTCTCCAACACCAACTTAACCTTTCCTTCAAACCAATTCCAAAATCAACACCAATAAGACCAAACACTCTCAATTACACCAAAATCAAATATTCACATACCATCAACAATCAAACACCAAACTCAAAACACAAACTTAAAAGAAAACCAAGGAATCAAGTGGAAAACTTACCAAAAGTGATAAAAACCCTTAGAATTCCAACTTGATCACTTGAAACACCCTTCAATCTTGAGTTTGTGTGAGCAAAATCTCTCTTTCCTCTCTTGCTATGGTGATAATCGGCCAAACAAGGAAAGAAGATGAAGATGAAGAAAGAAGAGCAAAGTCAACCACTCAACTCTTCTCTTAACCACTCAATCATCTCTTTAAATCTCAACCAAGCAAATTTTAATAATATAATATATAAATATCATCATCCACTTCCACTTAATTTAAATTTCCATTTTATAAATAATTAATAAATCTTCTTTTGACCTTAATTAAATGTTGACTTGTATATGTTGTATATATCTCCATATATACAACATATACACACTCCTCTTTCTTTTCTTACTACTTAAACATAAATATATACTTTATTTCATTAAATCTAATTTCAACAATAATTATTCCAAAAATTTTAGGGTATAGTTTGGGATATTACATGCATAATCTTTCTCAACATTACTGGATAAGTAGTTGTATAAGGTTACAAACACACAATAACACTTTTTCACACTTTCCAAGTGATCAACCCAATCCTTGATCACTTACACATTGCATTTCACATTTTTTTTTATCTCATTACCATATTTTCATCACATTTTCTCCTTTCTCAAAATTTTTACATTCTTAGCTATTTCCCACATTTTCTTTCTCATTACTTATCACATTGTTCATTCTTCATCTTTTCCAATCATATTCAACATATTTCTCATTTTTCACATTAAGTACATAACAATTACATTAACTATTCTACAATGGCTCATCTTTTCATACTTTATACATTAAATACACTCTTTAATGTACATTTCACATATCATATCAAAACCAATATGAGAGTGACATAACACTTTCACAAAGTCACAATGTGTTATGCCAACTCAAATCAACTAAACTATAGGTTATTTTAGTATGTACGAACCACTTTTCTCTTTCCCAAGCCAAACTCTACATTCCACCTCTTTTATCACTTTGACCTACATATACATAATCTATTAATAAGCAATGTTATCCATTTGAAGCCATTTACATGCTCAATATACATTAAACTATCATTATCTAAATACTTTTCATCAAAATTCCATTAAAACTCTAAATTCATCATTCACTACTTTGTTTAAACTTCATTCTACCAACCTCATTTTTAACATTTAACCTTAAAATCATTAATTACACACCAAAATAACTACAAACCAACCCATTTAAATAATTATATCCTCCTCCTCCTCCTCCAAAACCCTAATTTCACCTAACCAAACCCTAGATCTCAACTTTATCCAATCTTGAACCATAAAATTATTGTGTATGTTTTAAAACAACACTACATTCATCTATTATAATAATCAAATCCATCTATACCAAAACCCTCATTCACACATATCCATCCACAACCCTAAATTCATCAATTATATCCAATTTAACTAATTAATCTATAAATCACCATATAATCACCATTTTAACTTTGTTTCTATCAAGTTTAGCAATTTAAAATCATTTTCTCTCTCTAGCATTATCAAACATAACTATGCATATCCAAAATTACAAGCTTTTAGAAAGATACTTTTTTTCTCTATTTCTCCTCAAAATTCCTTTGAACCCTTTGAATTTCTCAAGTATTTTGAAGTATATAGAAGAGCAAACCACACACTCTCTCTACTTATGGGATTCGGCCATGGAAAGAAGGAAGGAAGAAGAAAGCTTTCTTTTTTTTTCTTACTAATTTCCCAACCATAAATATAAATATATTAATGATTTAATGATTTAATTAATTAATTAATTTTCTTTTAATTTCTACCACATGTTTTCTTTTTTCTTTGACTTTCTTTTCTTTTTTTTAATTTATTTACTTATTAATTTTTCATTTTCCCATACATAAATATATACATTTATATTCCATTTATATGTTGTATATATTTTAAGTATATATATGTAATGTGTATGTAACATATATTTGATGTGTCTCTCATGCGTACATCATGTATATATTATGGGTATCTAATGTATATAATATATATGTATATTATATTTCTCTCATCCACATAGTACTACCCTTCAAATTAATTATTTAATAATATCTAAAATCCTCAGTTGTTATAGTATTTATGTGTTATGACATGAGAATGATGAAGAAGGATGATAAATGAAAGATATGTGACCATAGGAAAATGATATGAGAAATATGAAAATAGAAATGATAGATGAATATGTAATGTTATGATTAATGAGATATGTGATGGTGATCATAGTTTGACATGATCACACGAGATATGAGAAATGTGATTTACTAGTCACATTGTGGTTGTGGCTCAAAATATGGTGAAATGTGTTGCAAAATATTAGAAACATAAAAATGTAATTATTTTTATAGTAACATTTATTTATTAGTACAACCTTACTTGTATGTGAAACCCCTTCTGATAGACTAGATATGAGAGAAGCGAAAAAAGGATCCTACTATGAATAAAATTAAGAAGAAGATGGAACAAGGTTAGGCACTAGAATTTCAAGTTATGGATGGAATACTAAGACATGGTGATAGGCTATATGTATCAAATGTAGATGATCTCCAACAATAGATACTGAAGGAAGCTTATTCTGCTAAATATAACATGCATCCGAGAACTACTAAATTGTATCGTGATCTTAAGATACATTACTGGTGGCCAAGTATGAAGAAGGAAATTGTTGAATTTGTTGTTAAGTGTGTAACCGGTTAGCAAGTTAAGACTAAGCATTAGAGATCTTCAGGGTTGTTACAAGAACTAACATTACCAGAACAGAAATGAGAGCTAGTTACAATGGACTTTGTCTTTGGATTACCTTGCACAACTGACAGAGATGATTCTATTTGGGTGATAGTGGATTAGCTCATCAAGACAACACATTTTCTGCAGGTTAAGATGACTTATGCTTCTTCCTAGTATTCCCAGTTATGTCTTGATAAAATAGTCAGTGTGCACAGAGTGCCAATCTCTGTTATTTTTTATAGAGGTTCATAATTAACCTTTAGATTTTGATAGAAGTTTTAAGAAACATTAGCCACTCTACTTATTTTAGCACTGCCTTTCATCTATAGATCAATGGACAATCTGAACACATTATCCAGAGATTGAAAGATATGTTAAGGATGTGTATTCTTGATTTTGGAGGTAGTTGGGACTGACATTTTCCATTGATAGAATTTGCCTATAACAACAATTATCATTCAACCATATAGATGCCCCGTATGAAGCTCTATATGGAAGGAAATATAGATTATCATTGTGCTGGAGTGGCAAAGAGAAAGGAATATGAAATGACAAAAAATAGTCTAATATACAATGGAAAAGGTACTATTGATCCAAGAAAGATTAAAGAGAACCTTCAGTAGGCAACATAGTTATGTGGATCTAAAATGAAAATATGTCCAATTTTCTGTAGGAGATCAAGTGTTTCTGAAAGTCTCACCAAAATATTTGGATAATGTGGTTTGTTGTGTATGCATTATAGACATTGTGAAAAGCCATCGGTAATGACAAGATTGCAAAAAATGTAACTTATATGTGAATTATGTGAAAATATCCAAAATATTTGGGTAATTTGTTTTAATGTAAAACATGATACATTGCAATGATATGTTGAAATATGATGAAATGAATGAATTGATATTGATATAAATAAGAAAAATGAGAAAAATGAGAAAATGATGCAATTTGCCTAATTTATAATGAGAAAATGAGGCAATGTGCCTTATTGATAATGAGAAAATGAGGCAATGTGCCTAATTGATAATGAGAAATGAGGCAATGTGCCTAGCTTGATTATGGGAAAATGAAAAAGAAATTGATGATGGAAAATATGAAATAATTGTGTGCCTAGGATATTATTCAATGTTCAGAGTTCTGTGTTTGGTGGCATGCCTATGAGTTTATCCTCATTATTTGCCTTCGAGGCCAGCTTTTAAGTAATTTTTAATTTGCCTTCAAGGCTAGACGCTTGGCATCACTATGATATTATCTGCCTTTGGGGCTAGCTTTTGAGCAATTACTTGATTTTCCTTCGGGGCTAGACACTTGGTGTCAACTTGGACTAAAATAGTGACATATTAGATCTTTTGGGCCCATGCTTGTGTTTGTTCTTATGTGAACTATTAAATGATGTAAGAATATGTTCAAAAGTGAGCTTGGATGCCACATTGTGATATAGCATAAAAGCATTTTGCATTGGCATTTCATTGCAGTTTTATTGTAATTTATCATGCAGGTGATAGGGGCAATCCGGTAGAGCCGAAGAGTTCTACTAGACCAGGTCGGGTCTAGATTAAGGTTGCTTGTTGATTTGAGTTTGCTACATCAAGATCACAACCAATTTCCTATCATGCATATATATATTATATAATAGTACAATTTGTTATGATGAATTTTATAATTATGTTTTTGGAGAATAAATTGTAAATTATAAAGAATATTTAGATAAATTGTGCAATGTGGGGTTTTTCATGTGTTTTAACATAAATATATGTATGTGCTTAAATATTTTGTGAAACTTAGAGAAATTGAGGAGTGTTGGGGAAATGTATGAATTGGTTTATTGGGAGTGCCTTTATGTGCAGGTTGTGGTTTTTTTGAATTTGGAAATGGCCAAATTACAAACAAAAGTCTGGTGAATTTTTCCCATAGATTTTATGAAAAATACTATTTTGGAACATATAGTTGATAATAAATATTATATTTGTTATTTAAATATACATTTTAAAGTATTTAAGGTTTTAAATTTGAATGTTGAAAATTGTTATTGAACTGGATTGTGACATTTGTATACCGTGTACACATATTTTACATATATTGTGTGTATGTGTTATACATATATAGAACATAAGGGTGTTACACAGGGTCATCCTAGTAGTAGTGCAAAAGTGACAGGGATATCTAAGACTACAAATTCAACCATGGATTCAATGGGACCAGCCTTCACAACAGCTTTGAAGGTTCCTTCAACATGCTTCTTGGTATTATCATAAGCTTTGATTATTAACTTGGTTGGGCTTAGATCCCTTGTCCACATGGAAAACTTTGGCAAGATCTTGAGTGGACAGACATTTATGGTGGACCCATCATCAACCATTACATATGGAGTCCTTTTCCCTTTGACCTCCACCTTGGTAAAGAGTGGGCGGATGTGGTCTCTTCCTTCCTCTGGCAAATCAGCATCTGAAAATGATACCATGCCCACATCAACCTTGTTCTGCTTATGATTAACCAGCTCCTCTGGTGTTATAGAATTGGAAATTGGCATGCTAGCCATAGCCTTGCCTATTGTTTCTCGATGCTTTTTGGATGTAGCAAGTAAATCCCATATGCTAATACTCACTTGTGTTCTCTTCAACTGCTTAAGAACAACATCCTCTTCTTCTTCTTTATTCCCTATTTCAAAATCCTTTCCCTTGTCAGCTTCTACTTCCATTGGCGGTGGCCTTGCAGAAGGCTTACTGAATTGAGTGTCCATCACCTTATCTACTTTAGGTTCGGACCAGGTCCATTCTTCCTTCTTTGACTCAAAATCATCATTGCTGTCGGTCGAGTCCTAAAACTCACTTACCATACAAATGTCTACTTCCTTCTTGACTTCATCTAGCTCCATCTTGCTAAGGATCACTTCTTCTTTGGTTGTCTCTCCATCGACATCTTGGAAAGAAGACAACACAAATTTCTCATTTAAGCCTCCCCCAATTAGAGTGGAATTAGTATACTAAATATTATTTATTTTATTTAGATGAATTGAATTAATAAGGATATATTGAATAAATTCTACAATTGCAGTGCAACCAATTCAATTTAAATGGAATGTTTGAAATAGATATATACCGAGAGAAGGAATAAGTGTTCATTGTTTGTGAGTAGCAAATTGATATGACATTTTTGAGGAAGCAAAGAGGTTTAAAAAAACATGGATAGGAAAGTTGATAAGATAATTGTAGACCCATAATTTTTGACCCAGTCTGGTCCAATATATTTTAATAAGTCCAAAATAATTTTTGTGTTATCCAATTTATTTTAATTAGTCCAAAATAATTTTTGTTATCTTAATTAAATAATATTTGCTTTAGTATTTAATTTTTATTAATAAATAATAATAATAATAATAATAACAAATAAATAAAAATAAAAATCTACGACGAAAAATTTCATCGCCGAAGAGGGGGGCGGCGAAATGGCCCGCAGGCAATTTTGCCCGCTGCAGCTTGCTACCCCATGCGGCAGCTTTTTAGCCAGCGTAATTTTTTCGCAGCAGTTTTTTTCGCCAGCAAAATTTTTCCGATGCAAATCTTTTCCAAAACCAAATACAATTAGGTTTCGGTTTTCTTTTCTTAATTAATGTTAGATTCCGTGAATAACTAAGATTAATCATAAAAATCTTCTATAAATAAGGACTAAAACAACACAAAAAAGGGGGGGATCAAAATTGGAAAAAGAAAATTGGAGAGGGGAACTTGGAATCGATCGCATTAGGAGAAACCTTTGGCAGTGAAATCGATCGGACTTTTGTGAGAAGTAAACAAGCAATTCAATCCATCAAAGGCAACCATCTTGCCTTTGTTCTTGTTCATCCAAGAAATAATTTTTGGTGGACCAACGAACGGAGGTTTGAATCTCTAATTTCTTTTTATTTTCTTACATTAGCTTTGTTTCTTTGATTCTTAAGATTATACACGCAAAACCTTGATTTATAAACACATAGTAACATTGATCTTCGTTTCAATAACATAAACACTTTTCTGTTTCTAAATACCTTCAAACCCTAATTCATTTCTTTTGTTTTCCAAAAAATCTTAAAATACTTTTCTGATTCTTCTAAACCCTAAGAACCCTAAATTTATTTCTCCTATGTCCCAAAAGACCTTAATTCGTTACTTTTCTGTTTTCAAAAAACCTTAAACAATTTTGCTTATTCCCAAAAACTTTATAAAACTCTAAACTGTTTTGACAAATCTTAAAACCAAATATATTTTTCAAGACACCAAAAACCCTAAATTATTTTATTAATTCCCTAAACCCTAAACTCTATTCCAAAAGTCAGTAGCCTTATTTTTTAAACATTAAAAGCTTTAACCCTAATTAATCCTTCTTTCCAAAATCACACAGTAAGCATTATTCTTTTAAAAATAACACTAGTTTCTTCCAATTTCAAAATCCTATTTTTTAAATCTTAAACCCTAAAATCTTAATTTTCAACACCAAAACCTATAATCTTAGAAGCCAATTTTCAAAATCTTAATTTTCAACACCAAAACCTATAATCCTGGAACCCGCAAAGGGCGCTGCCCCCTTGACCCCCGCCTGCTAACCGGTTAGCGGGACCGCCGTATGGGTTCGGGTCATTATTTATTTATACATTATAAATCATTATGTTTTACTTCCATTATTATGATTATTCAAAATACAAACAGTAAACCCAAAACCAATTAATTTCTAATTTCATAATTTTACCACTCAAACCCTAATTTGATCAATCAAATAACCTTACTAATTTCTTAAATTATAAAACCCTAATCCTTTTCAATTCTCTTAAAACTTACAGTAGCCTAGAAAAATAACAATAATAATATCTTAAGATTCCAAAACCCTAAATGTTAATTAAAGAAATTTAAATAGAAACAGTAGCCCTAATTTGAATCTTTATTTGCTTTATTTAATTTTATATTTGATTGTGTAGTCTATTATATGCTTTAATTTATTTTCAATGCTTTGTTGGTTTATTTAAATTCAATGATTGATTTATTTAATTTATCATGGATGGATATTAACGTTCTATTGATGTTTAATATCTTTGATAAATGATTTATTTATGATGAATGGTTATTTACTTTTATCGATTTTTAAATGTTTTAAGAGGTATGTTTCCACTTGGTAGGTACCTCATTAGTTAAATATCATGTAATTTAAATTGCTTTTCTATTTTAGAACCAATGTAAAGGACATGTTTCTACCTTTTGGTGGGTGTCCTATTTAGGCATGGATTATTTAAGGGCATGTTTCCATCTTCGGATGGGTGTCCATTTATTTGTTTTGCTTGGACATTACTTTGATTTTAATATAACGATGCTTTATTTCAATTGTTGCGTGTAATATGGATAATATTGTTATACTTAAGAATTCTATAATATTAAGACCCGTAAAGGAGGCCGGTTCCAATGAACTGGGCATTGTGGGGGGTGCTGAGCTATTTCTCACCTTCCCCACACATACCCAACTTTCCAAACCCATTAGGGGGTTGGGGATTCCTTAGGAATCGAGTCATCCACCCCTTTCTTTTTTCTGGCCCGTCCAGGTGGCGACTCCATTTTCTCCGGACTTAGGTCTGTGTTCTCTAACGCCCCGAGCCTAAACAGTGTCGAAATCGCAAGAACCATTCCATCGGAAGTGGGGGCAAAAATCCCCGCTCACAATAATTGACAATTTATGACTTGAAATGGTTTAAAAAAATATATAAGATTTTTTGGATGCACATGAAGTTATAATCTTTTTACTTGAAGTTATTATTTATGCAATGGTGGAGTATGTATTCTTTAATCTCAATAAGTTGAGGGTTCTTTCTATTAGTTCAAACATTTAGGAGATCACTTGGAAATTAGAATATGGATATGAAATGTGGGAACTAAGCAAATGTAATAAAAAAAAGTTTTGAAAATAAACAATGAAAGAATTTGTTATGCCAAAGTAATAATATTTATGAATTGTGTGCTTGCTTTGTATAGTGTCTTGATCCAGAGAATTAATTTTTGTACTATAATATGATTTGCCTTCGGGCTAAATGTTGGGCATCACTATTATTTGCCTTTGGGCTAGATGCTAGGCATCACTATTATTTGCCTTTAGGGCTAGACATCGAGGTGTCAACAGGGGGCAGATGCGACACTTAGATCCCCGATGTCGAGATAAACCATAACAATATCTCTGGAACTGGAATAATGTATAAGGTTATTTGGGCCCAATGTGTGTGTTTGTGATATGTTTATGTGTATATATGTGTTGTGTTATGGATAATGGTATATGATGAATTAGTTGTGACAAGATAAGATATGCAAGAAAATATGATGATTTCATAATGAATAATGTATAGTGATGGGTTGTGACTAAATCATAGGGTATTGAGTGATTGCCAAACCGATATAATTATTTGTCCAAAGAAAGTTGAGAATGATAAAGCATATACTGAAAGACCTAAGCAGAGCTGGGTTTAGAGACTAAAATGACCTGAACAGAGTTAGGTCATGGAATTGATAATGTGTACTGGATTTGGTAATTTTATTGGAAAATGAGCCAATGAGTTTGTGAGTGTGTAATATATGTGGTTTTGGATAGATTAAATATGTATTTGGAAGTTAATTAAAGTATTGGAAAGGTATATGTATTGTATATATCTAATGTATACATATTATATACATATCGTATACTTATTATATACGTTGGATATATATTACATACTCAATATACATATGATATACACATAATAAATACTTGATGTATACATGGGATATAAATTACATATTCATATAAGTAAAAATATACATTAGATATATATAACATATACATATATATATAATATACCACACATATATGCAAGGTATAAAGTTGTGTTGAAAAAGTAGATACTAATAATGATGATGATGATGATGAGAGAAGAAAGAAAGTCAAAGAAGGAAAATAAATGATTGGTGGATTGATATTTAATTATTTAATCATTAAATAAAAGGATAGGGATGGAAATTAAAGGGAAAAAATTAATAATAATAATAATAAATAAAATTAAGTTATGATGGAAGATTAAAAATATGTTAATTATTAACTTATTAATTAATTACTTAATTATATATATGTGTGTGGTTAGTAAGAAAGGGTGAAAAGTCAAAAAAAAATCTATCTTCTTTCTTCTTCTTCATGGGTCGTCCACCATATTTGAGAGGAGGGAGCTTTTGGCTATTTCAATTACATTAAATTTCATAAGTTTCTCCAAAGAATTATAGTGGTTTTGAATATTTTCCATAAAAAGGTAAGGGTTTTTATCAAATTCAAGAAGCTTTGCTTTGAATTCTTGATTATGTGATTTTTGGGGTTTTGATAAAGGATGTTATAATTGTTAAAATGAGTTGTTATGAGGTTATTTTGATATAGATAACATGAATTTAAGGTTGGATGGTGTAAATGAATTGGTTTTATTGTAATTTGGAGGAAGTAGTAAGTGAAATTAGAGTTTTGGTGAAATTTGGATAGAAATGGTATAAATGATGTTCAATTGAATAAAACAAACAGAAATATGATTCTAATTATATATTTCAACTTACTATTTGACTATGCAATGAATGAATCAAAGATACCTAATTGATGAAAGTTAGGGTTATGGCAAAACTATGTAAAAATTCAATTTTTCATAGAAGATGTTTTAATTCATAAAATGGTTTAAGATGATGTTATTTTCATATTGAAGTAAAAATTTTATAGTTAGATGATTGAAATGAATAGGTTTAGTAGTAATTTGGAAGAAGTAGTATGATAACTACGATTTATGGTTAAGTTATGTGAAATATGGGTTTTTGATAATGATGCTTATAATTTCTAAAATGAATTATTTTAATGTTATTTTGATGTAAATATAATGAATTTATGGCTGAATGATGGAAATGGATAGGTTGAATGGTAGTTTGAAAGAAGTAGTAGTATCGAAAAAGGGTTTTGGTGGAATTGGAAAGAATGAGAATAATTGGTGTTTGATTGATTTTGAATGGATTGGAATGTGTTGTTAATGATTTATTTTAATCTGTAATTTGATTTAAGTCCAAGTAAGGTGAAGTTGTGAAATTAAAGTGGTGAAGGACAAAAGTGAAAGTTGGTGTTGGAAGGAGAAATTAGCTTGGAATTTGGTAAAGGGCATAAGGGTGTCACATTATTTGTGCATATGAGTATTTATGTTCATTAAATATACATTACATATACATAGTATATACATTTCATAAATATGTGTATAATGGTATATGTGAAATATAAGTAACATATATAAGATATATGCATATACATAAAATATCAATTATATATATGTGAGGTATAATTTGGTGTTGGAAAAATGGGTGATTAAAATAATAATAGTAAATAATAAATAAAAATTAACAAAATAAATCAAAAATAAAAATAATTTTAGATAGTGGAAGATGATGGAAAAGTGTGATATTTTGTAATTATTAATTAATAATAAGTAAATAAAAATAATTCAATATTAATTTATTTTTGGGTGGTGAAAGATTAAATATATTTATTAATATTTATTTATTTATATTAGGCTAGGAATTAAAAAAGAAAGAAATTAAAAAGATAAAAATATCACTTTTCTTCTTCTTCTTCTTCTTTCAAATATGAACGTGTTCCTCCATGGACGAAGAGGAAAGCTTTTACTTCTTCCAAATACCCAAGTTTTCATCAAATTTTCAAGCAAAGGTGATTTTGAAAGATTTGCAAGTGATAGGTAAGCTTTCTTGAGAATTTAAGAAGCTTCATTGAAATTTTAAATTATGTGGAAATTCAATTTTTGATGGAAGATGTTATAAATGTTTAAATGGGGTTCAATAATGTTATTTTGTTGAGGAAGTAAAGATTTTATGGTTAGTTGATAGACTTATTTGGTTTTGGTTAGAGTTTGAAAGAAGAAGAATGAGATTTAAGGTTTTGATGGAATGTTTGTAAACAATGGATGTTTGTTGAATTAATTGCTTAAATTGTGTGAGAGTATGCTTCTTAATACATAAATGAGCTTAAAACTCAACTTTGAATCGATTATAATAGTTTTCTAGAATTAAAGTGCGTTAGGGCATAAACTTGGAATTTTATTGGAATATGGTAAATTGAGTTTAACTGATTAAAGAGTGTAGAAATGTGATACTAATGAAGTATTTAAATTTAAAATGTGATGAATTATTGATTAAGTTGTAATATGAACTTAGAAAACGAATTTAGGGTTATGGAATGATGATGTGTGAATAAGGGTTTTGATATAGATGATTATAATTTTTATAATGGATGATTTAATGTTATTTTAATATGAGTGTTGTGATTTTATGATAATAATTTGGATATGAGTAAGTTTGGATAAGGTTAGGTTTTTGTAGTTGAATATGTCAAATTATGGATTTGGATGGGAGTGACTATAATCATTTAAATGAATTATTTTAGTGTCATTTTGATATGTAGATAATAATTTTATGATTAAATGTTGGATATGAGTTGAGTTAGTTGAAGTTTGGATAAAGTAGTAACTGGTGAATTCATACTTTTAATGGAATTTTAATGAAAATGGTTTGAATAGTGGTGATTTGATATAAAATGGGTTGTAATGTGAACTTAAATGAGTAATACAATTAATGTTGGATTATATGTGTGTACGCTATATTGAAAGAAGTGGAAGAGTATAGAGTTTTATAAAGTTAAGGCTTGAAAAGGGGAAGGAAGATTAGTACACACTTTGATGACTTATGTTATAATTGCAATTGAATTGGCATAACACATTGAGTTTTTGTGAATGTGTTATGCCACTTTAAATATTGGTTCTCATATGACAAGTGCATTTTTTTGTGTAAAAATGTGTGAAAGGTACATCATGCCAAATCTGATGTCGAAATGTGGGAAATTAATATAAAAATGTGAAAAATAATTAAAGAATATGGAAAAATAAGGAAAATTATGGAAAAATAATGAATATAATGGAAATTGACAAAATATGATAAATGTGATAATAATGGATGTTTGATGTATATAAATGATAAATAAATGAACATGTTGTGGTATGATTATAAAATATATTGAAATGTGTTATATGTGTGATGTTTAAATGAAAAATGTCATGATGAGCATGGTGTGAAATGGTCACGAGATGTATAAGAATTCCTGAAGAGAAATGTGGAATGAGAAATGTGATTGTTGATGTCAAATGGGACGAAAATGTAATGTAAAGGAGAGTGATCATGGAAAGTTGATCGCATGAGAAATACAATTATTAATGATAAAATGGATGATTATATGATGTGTGTTGCCCTGCATAATAATCTGTTCCAGAAGATTGATGTTGGCGATTATATGTTAATGAGCCTAAGCAAAGCTATGCTTTTATCTGAGCAAAGCTAGGTTATGAGTTTGTATATCCGAGCATAGCTGGGTCATGGAACTGATATGATTTTGCCTTTGGGGCTAGTCACTGGTGTCAGAATGGACCAAATCAATTATTATGGAACTTGATTATTATGTAGGGAATAGTTGGGCCCAATATGTGATGCAGTGATATGTTTTATACAGTGTTGGGAATGTTATGATAGAAAGATGAGGTGTTGGTGAGTTGTGTCATGTGGAAATTTCATATGTGATAGTTGAATGATACATGTGTTGTATATATGCATGCGGGTGTAATATGTTAGTGTATGTATGATAAATTATGTGCTGAATTGATAAATGGTATAAAAGTGTATAAATAATAATATGTTGTTTGTTTTGTTATAATATGTATGCTTAGCGGTGGTGTGTATTGCGTTGGTACTAGAAGAGCTGAAAAGAGAAGTTCAGACTGCGATTATGGTGTGAAGGTAATGCGTGCTACATGACCAATAGTGTTGCATATCATATATATGACTATTTTAAAATACTTGTTTTGTACAGTTTATTAAGCATTTGTGAATGTATTTGAAACAAGGTTTTATATAGTTTTGAGTTTTGTATATAATGTACATTATTTTTAATTATTAAATAATTAATTTTTGTATAAAGAATCGTGTTTGTGAAGTATTATAATTTTTGGGAAATGTTAAATGATTTATAAATTTTGTAAGTGTGTTTAAATTGATGAGTTTTTAATGGAGAAATGATGTAAATTGAGAAATTTTATTTTGGAAGTATACTTTTAAGATAGGTTGTGTTTTTATTGATTACAAGATTTATCAAAAGTACAGATAAAATTTTGGTAAATTTTTTCTAGAGATTTTTTCTTTTTTAAATTTATTTAATTATATTTTAACTTAATATATTGTTTGAAAAAGGTGATTGTATAGTAAAATATCATACCACCCTTGTATTCTATATATGTACTTTACGTATAAATGATATAGATATTGTGTGTATATAGGATACATTTAATTATTTCTTTTAATATTTATTTATCTATTTCGTTTATATTTAAACGGATACATTATTTTGGTAACAACTAATGTTGAGGTGAGGGGTTATTCCTAATAAGTAAAGTAGCATTAATCTTATATTTTATATATGTATTTTACATATACGAGGTATATATATTATATGTATAAAGGGCATAAGGGTGTCATATTTATTTTGATATCAGAGCTTAGGTTTGAGATTCTCGACTTAGGTGAATTTTGAAAATGAGCAAGGGAAATTTTGAAATAGTGATTTGTGTTTTAATACATGCATATGCATTGACATCTGTGTTGGTCTCTGTTATGGCAATATCTATTTGATGTAACAGATATAAATTGAGGTGGCATTTGGGACGCGTATATCAGAGTAGCATAGTGAAAGCGTCATTATAGAGATTATAGATTAAGAATTTTTAGAACTTTTATTTGAAATTAAGATTTATATCGATGCAATTAATGAATAAGTGACAGTAAGACAATGATAGAAAAAGTATCAGAGATTAGTAGTGCAGTTGCTGGAAATTTTGCATGTTTGCTGCAATGCGATATTGTCTAAATTTTTGGAAAAATCTAGGATTGTTAGATGAGCTTGAAAATTTAATGGAAAGTTTTCTATATGTTAGAATGTAATGTATCAAACTTATAAATTTTTAAAGATGAATTATTATTTAAGAAAAATAGAAGAGCACACAATGTTGGAGCAGTTCTAGCAACTCGGATTCTGTAGAAGTTGAGAAATATATTTAAAAACTATAGCAAACCAACCCGAAAAATCTAAAATTTTACATAAACTATCATATGTATTTCTAGAACATATGATTAAAATTTCATGAATTTTTATTAAGGTTGCCTAAAATAAATGGATAACCAGGTGATGCGAGAGGAATTATTAAAGAGACAGATTGTATGGGTTTGGAAGACTTAATTTTTAAATACAGTAAATCAACTTGAAAAAATCTAACATTTTAAATATAAATCCATATATGTGTCAAGTACACATGGTTAAAAGTTTACAAGCTTTTATGAAGATTTGGTGAAAAATGAAAAATGGAAAAGTGAGATTGACATGAAAGTGAGGAAGTCATGCATATTTGTGTAACTGAGTAATAAATTATTTTCATGTGACAAATGAATGAAGGAAATTATGAAAGTTAATGTATGGATGGGTAGAGGTATAAATAAGGAATATTAAGTTTTTAATAAATTAGAATAAATAGTTCATATTTAAAATTAAAGAGAGAATTGATGTATGACATCAAATTGCTTATTATGGAAGTATATTGAGTATTTATTAATATGCTGCATAGTATTAGTTAAGTCAAGGTTAACTATGACTAAGTAAGAATTTAAATGTTGTTCCTTATATTGAGCAATTAAAATGTAAATCAATATAAATGGATTACTAAGTTAAAATGAGTTGGGATTATGTATGCAATCCATATTTGGTTGCGCGATTGAGATGTGTTTATTGATGTGCTATGTGGAAATGGATATTATGAGAAATGGTAATAAACATTGTTTTGGAATATTTAAGGTGGATGTAAAGATTTAATAATTGATGCCTAATGATTTCATAATAAATGGATTTTAATTCATTTTATGAATGATAATTATGATAATAATTTGGATATGAGTAAGTTTGGATAAGGTTAGGGTTTTGTAGTTGAATATGTGAAACTAGGGATTTGGATGGGAGTGACTATAATCATTGAAATGAATTATTTTAGTGTAATTTGATATGTAGATAATAATTTTATCATTAAATGTTGTACATGAGTTGAGTTAGTTGAAGTTTGGATAAAGTAGTAAGTGGTGAATTTATATTTTTAATGCAATTTTAATGAAAATGGTTTGAATAATGGTGATTTGATATAAAATGGGTTGTAATGTGAACTTAAATGAGTAATACAATTAATGTTGGATTATATGTGTGTAGGCTATATTGAAATAAGTGGAAGAGTATAAAGTTTTATCAAGTTAAGGCTTGAAAAGGGAAACAAAGTTAGTACACATGTTGATGACTCATGTTATAATTGCAATTGAATTGGAATAACACATTTTGTTTTTGCCAATGTGTTATGCCACTTTTAATATTGGTTCTCATATGACAAGTCCATTGTTTTGTGTAAAAATGTGTGAAAAGTACATTATGCCAAATGTGATATAGAAATTTGAGAAATCAATATAAAATGTGAAAAATAGTCAAAGAATATGGAAAAATAAGGGATATTATGGAAAAAGAACAAATATAATGGAAATTGAAAAAAATATGATAAATGTGATAATAATGGATGTATGATGTATATAAATTATAAACAAATGAATGTGTTGTGGTATGATGATAAAATATACTGAAATGTGTTACATGTGTGATGGTTAAATGAAAAATGTGATGGTCATCATGGTACGCAATGGTCACGAGATGTATAAGAATTTCTGAAGACAAATGCGGAATGAGAAATGGGACGAAAATTTAATGTAATGGAAAGTGATCTTGGAAAGTTGATTGCTTGAGAAATGCAATTT
Organism: Garcia nutans; assembly: GCA_947685225.1. Taxonomy (NCBI): domain Eukaryota; kingdom Viridiplantae; phylum Streptophyta; class Magnoliopsida; order Malpighiales; family Euphorbiaceae; genus Garcia; species Garcia nutans. The sequence continues at coordinate 25,409,035 of CANTUV010000009.1, read as the reverse complement.
TTTTATGATAAAATGGATGATTATAAGATTGTGTTGCCTTGCATAATAATCTGTTCCAGAAGATTGATTTTAGGGATTATATGTTGATGAGCCTGAGCAGAACTCAGCTTTGACCTGAGCAGAGTTAGGTCATGAGTTTGTAGACCTGAGCAGAGCTGGGTCACGGAACGCATATGATTTTGCCTTTGGGGCTAGACACACTAGTGTCATAATGGACCAAATCAATTATTCTGGAACTTGATGATCATATAGTGTATTGTTTGGCCCAAAGTGAGATGCAGTGTTGTATTTTGTACAGCGTTGGTAATGTTGTGATAGTATGATGAGGTGTTGGTGAGTTATGTTATGTGGAAATGCCATATGTGATAGTTGAATGATACATGTGTTGTATGAATGGGTGTGGTGGTAATATGTTAGTGTATGTATGGTAAATTATGTAGCGAGTTGACAAATGGTATAAAAGTGTATAACTAATAATATGTGTAAATGAATTATGTAACATGGAAGACTGATGTAAGAGTATGCTTAAGTATTAGGTACGTTGTTTTTTTTTTTTTTGCTATAGTGTGTATGCTTAGCGAGATAGTGTGTATCGCGCAGGTACTAGAAGAGCTAATTAGAGAAGTTCAGACTGTGATTAAGGTGTGAGGGGAATGCGTGCCATGAGACCAATAGTGTTGCATATCATATATAAGACTGTTTGAAAATATTTGTTTTGTATAGTATATTAATCATTTTTGAATGTATTTGAAACAAGGAAGGTTTTATATAGTTTTGAGTTTTGTATGTAATGTACATTATTTTTAATTATTAAATAACTAATTTTTGCATAAAGAATGGTGGTTGGGAAGTATTATAAATTTTGGGAAATGTTTAATGATTTATACATTTTTTAAGTGTGTTTAAATTGATGAGTATTTAATGGAGAAATGATGTAAATTGAGAAATTTTATTTTGGAAGTATACTTTCAATACAGGTTGTGTTTTTATTGATTATGGGATTTATCAAAAGTACAAATAAAACTCTGGAGAATTTTTCCAGATATTTTTTTCTTTTAAAAATTTATTTAATTATATTTGAACTTAATATATAGTTTTGGAAAAGGTAATTGTATAGTAAAATATCGTACCACTCCTTTATTCTATATATGTACTTTACATATACAGGATATAGAAATTATATGTATGTAGAATACATTTTATTATTTCTTTAAATATTTATTTATCTATTACATTTATATTTAAATGGTTACATTATTTTAGTAACAACTAATGTTGAAGTGAGGGGTTGTTCCTAATAAGTACTGTGGCATTCTTATATTTTATTTGTATATTTTACGTATACGAGATATATATATATATATTATACGATATATTATACATATAAAAGGCATAAGGGTGTTATATTTATTTTGGTATCAGAGCCTAAGTTTGAGATTCTCGACTAAGGTGGGTTTCGAAAATGAGCAAGGGAAATTTTGAAATAGTGATTTGTGTTTTAATAAATGCATATGCATTGACATCTGCGTTGGTCTCAAATGTGACAATATCTGTTTGATGCAACAGATATAAATTGAGATGCCATTTGGTATGCATATATTAGAGTAGCATAGTGAAAGTGTCATTCTGGAGATTATAGATTAAGAATTTTTAGACTTTTATTTGAAATTAAGATTTATATTGATCCAATTGATGAATAAGTGACAGTAAGGAAATGATAGAAAAATTATGAGAGATTAGTATCACAGTTGCTTCAAATTCTGCATGTATGCTTCAAAGTGATATTGTCCAAATTTTTAAATAAATCTAGGAATATTAGATGAGCTTGAAAATTTAATGGAAAGTTTTCTATTGTTAGAATGCAATGTATAAAATTTCATATTTTTTAAAGATGAATTATTATTTAAGAAAATTAGAAGAACATACATTGTTGTAGCAGTTTCAGTAACTCAGAATTTGTAGAAGTTGAGAAACATATTAAAACACTATAGCAAACCAAACTGAAAAAATATGAAATTTTACATAAAATATCATATGTATTCCTAGAACATATGATTAAAATTTCATGAATTTTTATTAAGGATAGATACCCAAAACAAATGGATAACTAGGTGCTACCAGAGTAATTATTAAAGAGACATATTTTGTAGGTTTGGAAAACTTAATTTTTAAATATAGTAAATCAACTTGAAAAAATATCAAATTTTAAATATAAATCCATATATGTGTCAAGTACACATGGTTAAAGTTTACAATCTTTTGTGAAGATTTTGTGAGGAATGATAAATGAAAAAGTGATATTGACATGAAAGTGAGGAAGTCATGCAGATTTGTATAAGGGAGTAATAAATTAATTTCATATGAAAAATGAGTGTAGGAAATTATAAACATTTAAGTATGGATGGGTAGAGGTATGAATAAGGAATATTAAGTTTTAAATAAATAGAACAAAGAGTTCATAATTAAAATTAAAGAACGAACTGATATATGACAACAAGTTGTTTATTATGGAAGTATATTAAGTATTTATTAATATGATGCATAGTATTGGTTAAGTCATGATTGATTATGACTAAGTAAGAATTTAAATTTTGTGCCTTATATTGAGCAATTAAAATATAAATCTATATAAACGAATTACTAAGTTAAAACGAGTTGAGGTTATATATGCAATCCACATTTGGTTATGCGATTGAGATGTGCTCATTGGTGTGATATGTGGAAATCGATATTATGAGAAAGGGTAATAAACGTTTTTTAGAATATTTAAGGTGTATGTAAAGATTTAATAATTGATGTATAATGATTTCATAATAAATGAATTTTAATTCATTTTATGAATAATATTTGGTGATAAATTAAAATATAATGAGTAAATTGTAGGAGTATTTGTAATTGATATTAGATTATCAAAGATCATAATTAGATCAATTCATAGGAGGAATTTAAAAGTAGTACGTAGAAGAAGAAAATTTGACATTTATATGCATAGCTGGGAATTAAAGAATTTGAAAGTTAATGATAGAAATGATCTGAAATGCATGGGTATATTGTTATATTGAACAACTGAGTTTATGGTTAGAATTATCAGTTAATATGTGTATTGGATATAAATAAGTGGAGAATTTATATTTATTAATGACCTTTATGATAGGCATTATAAAAAAATGGTTAAAAGTATCTATAAGGGGTAGAGTAAAAGATTATATAGTTTGTAATGATGAGAAATGGTGATAATAATTTGGTAGTTAATTGTGCAGAATGTGAAGATTAGTATTTAATTATAATGGAGTTAATTACTATATTGAATAATTTCAAGGATGAAATTATTTAATTGGAGAGAATTGTCATATCCATAATTTTGGAGAAATTAAATAAGTATTTGGGGGTATAAAAGTTATATATATCCAATATATATACTTAGTGTGTGTATAACATATACATATTGTATATTAATTGTATATGTTGGATATATATAAATATATTACATGATATATTTAATACACTATAAGGTATATTTGATGTGTATATAAGATACACATTATTTATGCATATGGATATTTATATTCATTAAATATACATTACATATACATAGTATATGCATTACACAACTATGTACATAATAGTATATGTGAAATATAAGTAACATATATAAGATATATACATATAGATAAAATATACATTACATATATGTGAGGTGTTGAAAAAGTGGATGATGGAAATGATAATAACAAAATAATAAATAAAAATGAATAAAATAAATCAAAAATAAAATTACTTTTAGATAGTGGAAGATGATGGAAAATGATATTTTATAATTATTAATTAATTAACAAGTAAATAAAAAAATTCAATATTAATTTATTTTTGGGTGGTGGAAGATTAAATATATTTATAAATAATTAATTAATTAAAAATTTACATATAAGGCTAGGAATTAAAGAAGAAAGAAATTAAAAAGATAGAAACATCACTTTTCTTCTTCTTCTTCTTCTTCTTCTTTCTAATATGAACGTGTTCCTCCATGGATGAAGAGGAAAACTTTTACTTCTTCCAAATACCTAAGTTTTCATCAAATTTTCAAGGAGTAAAGGTGATTTTGGAAGATTTGCAAGTGATAGGTAACCTTTCTTGAGAATTTATGAAGCTTTATTGAAATTTTGAATTATGTGAAATTTTAATTTTTTTTATGGAAGATTTTATGGTTAGCTGATGGATTTATTTGGTTTTTGTTAGAGTTTGAAAGAAGAAGAATGAGATTTAAGGTTTTGATGGAAAGTTTGTAAATAATGGGTGTTTGTTGAATTAATTGCTTAAATTGTGTTATAGTATGATTCTAAATACATAAATGATCTTAAAACTCAATTTGGAATTGAATAGAATATTTTTCTAGCATTAAAGTGCATTAGGGCATAAACTTGGAATTTTATTTGAATGTGGTAAATTGAGCTTAATTGGTTAAAGTGTGTAGAAATGTGATACTAATGATGTAGTTAAATTCAAAATGTGGTGAATTATTGATTATGTTGTTAATATGAATTTAGATGATGGATTTAAAGTTATGGGATGGTGATGTCTGAATAGGGGGTTTTGATATAGATAATTATAATTTTTATAATGGATGATTTAATGTTATTTTAATGTGTATTGTGATTTTATGATAATAATTTGGATATGAGTAAGTTTGGAGAAGGTTAAGGTTTTGTAGTTGAATTTGTGAAATTAGGGATTTGGATGGGAATGACTATAATCATTGAAATGAATTATTTTAGTGTTATTTTGATATGTAGATAATAATTTTATGATTAAATGATGGATATAAGTTGAGTTAGCTGAAGTTTGGATAAAATAGAAAGTGGTGAATTTATACTTGTAATGGAAATTTAATTAAAATGGTTTGAATAATGGTAATTCGATATAAAATGGGTTGTAATGTGAACTTAAATGAGTAATACAATTAATGTTGGATTATATGTGTGTAGGCTATATTGAAAGAAGTGGAAGAGTATAGAGTTTTATCAAGTTAAGGCTTGAAAAGCGGAAACAAATTTAGTACTCATGTTGATGACTTATTTTATAATTGCAATTGAATTGGCATAACACATTGTGTTTTTATGAATGTTCTATGCCACTTTAAATATTGGTTCTCATATGACAAGTGCATTGTTTTGTCTAAAATGTGTGAAAAGAACGTTATGCCAAATCTGAAGTAGAAATGTGAGAAATTAATATAAAAATGTGTAAAATAGTTAAATAATATGGAAAAATAAGGGAAATTATGGAAAAAGAACAAATATAATGGAAATTGACAAAATATGATAAATGTGATAATAATGGATGTATGATGTATATAAATGATAAATAAATGAATGTGTTGTTGTATGATAAAATATATTTAAATGTGTTATATGTGTGATGGTTAAATAAAAAATGTGATGGTGATCATGGTATGAAATGGTCATGAGATGTATAAGAATTCCTGAAGAGAAATGTGGAATGAGAAATGTGATTGGTTATGAGAAATGGAACAGAAATGTAATGTAATGGAAAGTGATCATGGAAAGTTGATCTCTTGAGAAATGCAATTGTTCATGATAAAATAGATGATTATATGATTTGTATTGTAATTTGTTCTAAAAGATTGATGTTGGAGATTATATGTTCATGAGCATGATCAGAGTTAGACTTTTACCTGAGCAGAGCTAGGTCATGAGTTTGTAGACCTGACCAGAGCTGGGTTATGGAACTGATATGATATTGCCTTCAGGGCTAGACACACTGGTGTCATAGTGGATTAAATCAATTATTCTAGAACGTGTGATGCGGTGTTGTGTTTTGTACAGTATTGGTAATGTTGTGATAGCATGATGAAGTGTTTGTGAGATGTGTTATATGAAAATGTCATATGTGATAGTTGAATGATACATGTGTTGTATGTATGTGTGTGGTGGTAATATGTTAGTGTATGTATGGTAAATTATGTAGTGAGTTGACAAATGGTATAAAAGTGTATAACTAATAATATGTGTAAATGAATTATGTAACATGGAAGACTAATGTAAGAGTATGCTTAAGTATTAGGTAAGTTTTTTGTTTTGTTATAGTGTGTACCACTATACTTTATGCTTAGTTCAATAGTGTGTATTGCTCAGGTACTAGAAGAGCTGATTAGAGAAATTCAAACTGTGATTAAAGTGTGAAGATAATGCATGCCACGAGACCAATAGTGTCCCATATCATATATAAGACTGTTTGAAAATATTTGTTTTGTATAGTATATTAATCATTTGTGAATGTATTTGAAAGAAGGAAGGTTTTATATAGTTTTGAGTTTTGTATATAATGTACATTATTTTTAATTATTAAATAATTAATTTTTGTATAAAGAATGGTGGTTAGGAAGTATTAAAATTTTTGGGAAATGTTTAATGATTTATACATTTTGTGAATGTTTAAATTGATGAGTATTTAATGGAGAAATAATGTAAATTGAGAAATTTTATTTTGGAAGTATACTTTGAATACAAGTTGTGTTTTTATTGATTATGGGATTTATTAAATGTACAGATAACAATCTGGATAATATTTTTCAGAGATTTTTTCTTTTGAAAATTTATTTAATTATATTTTAATTTAATATATAGTTTGAAAAAGGTGATTGTATAGTAAAATATCATACCACCCTTGTATTCTATATATGTACTTTAGGTATATAGGATACATGTAATTATCTCTTTAAATTTTTATTTATACATTACATTTATATTTAAACAGTTACATTATTTTGGTAACAACCAATGTTGAAGTGAGGGGTTGTTCCTAAAAAGTAATGTCACATTCTTATATTTTATATGTGTATTTTACGTATATGAGGTATATGCATTATACGTATAAAGGGTATAAGGGTGTTATAAGTACATATTTTAATATCTTGTGTTTTCTTAAAATGTGATTTGGCATAATACATATATGGTTACTTTGAAATATGGACATTCACATAACTCATGCAATGTTGCATAGTTGTATGAGGTGTGTTTCATTAGGCAATTGTCCAATTTAAATTGATGTAGACATATGATATACAAAAAGGTGTATTAATATTATGTAGTATAAAGTATAATATGGATAAAGTGGTGAAAAAATAATATATTTAACTCACTTTAGATAATAAACAATATTCTTTAAAGTGACATTATTTTGAGCAAATGTGTTTATCGTAATAGAATGATGAATTCTATAATATAATGGAAACATGGGAATTCTACATAATTATGGAAAAATATAATATAATGGATAAAATGTATGAAGTGAGTCACATTGTGAATGTGACTCAAGCATATGTAATGTGAATATAAAATGGTGATATGGAATGAAATGTATTTATGTGTTATGCCATGAGGATGATGAAGAAGGTTAATAAATGAATGATATGTGAACATGGGGAAATGATATGAGAAATATGAAAATAGAAATGACAAATGAATATGTAATGTGATGATTAAGGAGATATATGCTTGCAATTATAGTTTGACATGATCACAAGATATATGAGAAATGTGATAAATGCACAAGAAATGTGATTTACTAGTCACATTGTGAATGTGGCTAAAAAGATTATGAAATGTACTGTAAAATATTGGAATTATGAAAATTAATAATAATATGAAATGATGTGTGGTCTTCTTATATAGTATCTTATTCCAAAGAGTTGTTTTTGGTGCTATTGATATGATTTGCCTTTACGCTAGATGCTAAGCATCACTACTATTTGTCTTCGTGCTAGATGCAGGGTGTCACTATTACTACCTTTGGGGCAAGGCACAGAGGTGTCAACAAGGGACGGATGCGACACTTAGATCCTTGGTGTCGTAATAGACAATAACAATATCTTTGAAACTGAAATACTGTATAAGATTATTTGAGCCCAATGTGTTTGTGTGTGATATGTTTATGTGCATAAGGCTATTGTTTTGTAGATAATGGAATGTGATGATTTGATTGTAAGATGATTTATGATATGTGACTTAAAATACATATGTTAATAGACCTGAGTAGAGCTAGGTCTAGAGACTAAGATGACCTAAGCAGAATTGGGCCATGAAATCAATATTGTGTAGTAGATTTAATAATTGAAATTGGAAAATAAAGAGATATACATATATATACATGAAGCATAAAATGAGAAGTAATAATGTGTTTATGTATAATGTTTATTATATAAATATGTACCACTAAGCTCTAAAGCTTAGTGCGGTTGTGTGAATAGCACAAGTAAGATAGTTGTCGATTAGATGAACCCAGACTGTAGTAGATACTTGGCGATCTAGAGCGCTGCAAGACTAACTATGCCATTTGCATACATGTATAATTTCTATAAAAGTGCATTTTGGATTTTTGCATGTATTGTAAGCTTTACGTAAAGTTTGTATAAGTATGTTTTGAAAGGTTTGTAAATAATAATCACGTTTATTAAGTATGTACATTTATAAAATAAAGAGTTTTGGGTGAATTGCTTGAGATAATTGGAGATTTATTAGTGTGTGAACAAATGTGGATTTTTGAAAGTGCAAATTTTCATGTAGGCTGTATATGTTGATTTTGGAAATATCTGAAAATCAGAAAAAATTCAGGCGATTTTTTTTTCAATGATTTTTCTTTAAAGTATGTATGTTGGGAATTTTATTACTAGTGTAAATGATAATTTAACTACTGAAATATATTTAAAAAATTAAATTATTTTGCTAATACTAATAAAAATTTTGAAATGACTAGACATGTGACACTTTGATATTTCATATACATATTTTATATATAAAAAGTGTATGTATTGTATGTATATAGAGTACAAAGGTATTACAAAGTGTGCTTATAATTTAGAATTTGGTGATATATTTATATATGAGAAGAATTAACAAAGCCATATATGGAATAAAAATTAACAGAAGTTTTTTTTTAAAAAAATATTGTAAAGCCATAATTTGAGAAAAAGAAGAATAAATGCGTGTATTTACTTGAATTCTTGATAAATCTTCAAAATCACCTTGAATCCTGTGAAATTTGATGGATTTAGTGAAGTAGAGCTTTCTCTCTCTAAAATTGGCAATGGTGGATGAAGAAAAAGAAGAAGAGTTTTTTTATTTTCAATCTTCCTTTCCCAACCATATATATAACTAATTAATTAATTATTATTTATTTTTATTTCTTTTAATCCCATCCATATATATTTTCTTTTACTACTTTGACTTTCTTTTTTTTTCATTTTCTTTTCTTTCCCATGTTTTTCATTTGTTATTATTATTAATATTATTGTTATTACTGTTTGTTTAAATTTTCCAACCATATTGTATATTTATGTATATGTATATACATCATCTATACTTTATGCATACATTATGTATATCCCTATATATGTGTGCTTATATCATGTGTATAGGTATGTATGTATATATGTCATGTATATTTTAATTATATAATATGCAACCAATGTGCATAATATGTTAGGTAAATACCATGTACACACTATCTATATCCAATATATATCTTATATATACATTAGGTATTTATTATACATATACCTCTTACAATGCTTTAATTGGCTCTCCATATAAGTATTTAATTATATCTAGAATTATGGGTTTACAATCGGTATTTTTGAAAAAGAATCTTTAAGGGGTAAAATTTTATAAAAATGCCCTTAAGACCCTAGAATTGAATTTTTACTAAAATTCAGATGAGAAATATGAAAAATAAAGCTTTAAATTAATTTAAAAATTATTTTTATGATTTTACAGGATTAAAAGTCAGATTTAGAAATAATTTAAGAAAGTAGATATACCTAAGTTTTGGTGTGAGCATCTTATAAGATCAAAACCCTAACCAATATATATACATATAAATAGAATTTTTGTAATACCCCGATTTTTTTATGTACTTTGGAATAGTAGTTGTGAGAGGGTATGTTGGTGAAATATGTAAAGAAAATATTATAAGATATATATATATATATATATATGAAGGATGATATGTATATATTGTAATTGAAAAATATGGGAAATATAAATACAATATATAAGACATATACATATAGCAACATATACATCACATAGACATGATGTATATATTGTTGTAGGAAGAGTAAGTTGTAAATAAATAATTAATTAATAATAGCAATGATAATAATGACAAGAGAAAAAGAAGAAAAGAAAGTCAAAGAAGGACCAATATTTGTGGTGGAGAATTGTTAGGGGTATTTAATTATATTATTATTATTATATATATATATATATAATAATAGATAAGGATGAGAGTTTGACAAGAGAGCTTCCACTTTCTTTCTTTCTTTCTTTCTTTCTTCTTCTTCTTCTTCTTGAACGTGGGAGAGAGAGAGAGAGAGAGAGAGAGAGAGAGAAGAGTATGATTTTGTTCACATATACATCAAATTCATAGGGGTTTTAAGAGAATTGAAGGTGGATATTGAAGATTTGGAAAAGAATTCAAGAAAGTGTTTATTTCCTTGTGTTGATTTTTATTGACTGAGTTTATATTTGATATGGTTAGTATGTGAAGGCGATGATAATGAAAGATTGAAGTATATATATATGTTGAATTGGTGTTTAGATGATGATAATATGGTTATTTGTGAGGATGATGATGAATTGTTGAAATTGTTTAGTAAGGGTTTAATATAAATGAGTTGGGGAATTGAGTAATTCATACATGGATGATGTATATAATGATCATTATTATGATATGTTGAAGTTATATAAGTGTTGAATTGATAGGTGATTTATGAATATAAACTAAAATGTTGATTAAGGGTGTTGTAGTATGGATTTTGGAGTGATTGTGTTTACATGGATGAGAGTTCGAAATGCATAATTTTTGCCTGACACGGCCAGTGACACGGCCATGTCGTTAGGCATCTCAACGGTGCTGAGCTTAACATTTGTGACACGGCCATTAACACGGGCATGTCATTTGGCATGTCATAGCTACTGTGAGATAAAGTAATTGACACGGCCATGAACACGCCCTTGTTGTTGGGCGTGTCAATGTTTCTGTGAGTCAGAATGAATGACACGTCTAGTGACATGTCCATGTTACTGAGCGTGTCAAAGCTTCTGTGTTGTTGGTTTAGGGCACGATCAGGGACACGCCCGTGTTGTTGAGCGTGTCATGTGTAGAATTTGCCCTAGTTGGTTCTTGTTCTTATTATCTTATGTGTATCTCTAAGTGAGTGTGTATAATCACCTTTGGATTAGGTTTTGAAGAGATTGAGTTGCCCTAATCTAAATGTTAAAGTATTCATGGAAGAGGAGTTTGGAATTGGTGTGAGTTGCTCTTAAAGGTAAGTACAAACCCTATATAATTGTATATATTTGCATTATCTATGGGACTTAACACATTTGATTGGAAAATGTGTTAAGTTATTTATTATATTGTTGATGTGCAAGAAATGTGCTATGATTTGTATTATGTGTACTGTATGGAATGTATGTTGAAGATTCTAAATATATGAATAATGTAATTTTCTATGTATATCTCAATGATGAAATATGAAACTATTGTTAATGGATATAAAGGTGAAATATGAAATATGAAAGATATAATGAGCATTCAAAGTGTATGTACAATGCAAATGGTTATGTATATCCTAATGATGAGATGTGAAGCCATTATTGTTGTCTATAATGATGCAAATGAAATAATTGGGGCATGTTTGCCTAGATGATTATGAGAACATGAGAATGAAATTGACAATGAAATAATAAAATAATTGTGCCTAATATGTTACTCAATTTTCAGAGTTTTGTTATTGGTGGCATGCCTAATAGTAACAATCCCTTGAAGCTGGGTTGGGCTTGTACCTTGAAGCCAAGTTGGGTTGAAGTTTAGCATGCTTAACTCCCCTTGAAGATTGGTTGGGCCTAGTCCTTGAAGCCTAGTTGGGATGTTACAAACCCTTGAAGCTGGGTTGGGTTTGGTCCTTGAAGCCAAGTTGGGTTGATGCTTAGCATGCTTCGCTCCCCTTGAAGCTTAGTTGGGCCTAATCCTTGAAACCTAGTTGGGATGATGATAAATGTGATAATTGAACCAAAACATTAACTCTGAAAGTTGAATGGCATATTAGTTTCTTTGGGCCCATGCTTGTATTTGCTTTAATATGAATTATGGAATAAGATACAATGTTATGAGATATATGATGATAATTATGCCATGCGATGAATACAATACATAAGCCAATTACTGAAAATGAATGTGGCTTGAGAAACTATGTTGAATGATGAGATTATGAAAATACAATATGATGTGTAATATGCATATGGATGTGGAAACTGTGAGTATTATTTCATGAATGTTCTGTTAAGTCATTGAATTGTGGTTTGTTGTAATGATATATGTGTATATGTATATAAATTATGAGATTTGTAGAAAAATATGAAGAGTTCATTAAAAAGGGAAAAAAATGATAAGAAAATGATGATACATGATGTTAATATAGGAAGTATGATTTTTCTGTAATGTATGTTTAAAATATTTATTTGTACTACTAAGCTTTTGAGCTTAGCGCGGTTGTGTAAATCGCGCAGGTGAGTAGAAGGTTGATCTGGGAGTCAAACCGTTATGCCATGAGCAAGGGTAAGAGTATTTCGAGACCAACTAGAAGGTGATGCATACATGTACAATTTGATTATGTTGTATTTTGATAAAAATGTATGTATACTTAAATGAATTTTAGAAAAGACAAGGTAATTTATATATATGTAATATCATCAAAAGTATAATGATTTTGTAAATGTTCTTTAAATAAAATGTATTATTGTTTGGAACTAAGGTAAAGGTTTTAATCTGTAATGAAAAGTGACATTCTTATACTTTATATACGTACTGTATGTATACAAGGTATATGTATAATACTTATATAGAGTATGGGGGTATTACAATTATTTTGGTATCAGAGCTTAGGTTTGAGATTCTCAGCCTAAGTAAATTTAAAAAGAAAAGAGGAAAATTTTTGAAAAAAATGAAATTTGTGTTACATGCATATGCATTAGCACTGTTGCGCTCAAATTAACTCTACCACAAAGCGTCACTCGCAAGTATACGAGGTAGCTGTAGCAAAGGTGATCGCCCCAAGGTCGTTCTCTCAAGGAAGCTAAAGTGGTTAATTGCTTATCAGATTATGTTTAACAAGTAATAAAGAGATTTAAATTGCAAAATAATGAAAAGGTTTAATTGAAGTTTAAAACGATAAAAGTAAACAAGAACTGATGTTTTGATTCACTTGATAGAATGGTCTAGGGTTTGTACTTCTCTACTACTTATATGTATGAACGGTTATTCCTCTTAACTAATTCAATTTCAAAGATTAAATCTCAAACAACTCAACTAATCGAGTCAAGGAAATAAGCTCTCGCATTCAAACCTCTTTCAACTAATCTTGTTATAAGTGAAATAATCTTTTTAATAGGTTATATCTCTAATTCACCTAAGTCCCTAATTGAATTGTTCAAGTATTAAACTTCATCTCTCGATACATCATCTAATACCTTAAAACACATAATTGGTGATCAATCAATTATATATTAACAATGTTTCATTCAATCAAGGCTAAAGAAATTATTAGCTCAGAGAAAAAACCAATTCATACAATCATAGCAAATCCATACAAACCCTAGACTAAATCAAATTAGTTCCTAATGCAATCAAACATATTCATCTTATTAATGTTCAAAGAAATCAAAATAGACATGATAATATCCATTCAATGAAAATAAAAAGAATAAGTTCGAGATCAAAACCAAGTTACAACTCCTTGAAGCTTCTGAAGAATCTCTTGTTCAAATCTTGCAAGAAGGATGAAACAATGGCTAGAATAATCTAATCTAACTAGTTTTGATCCAAAGTGAAATCAAAATCAATAAAATAAATGTTAAAACCCTAGCTCTAATCTCTGACGGCTCAAAAAAAACTGCTCTAAATCGTCCCTTCTCCCTTAAACCCTCACTTTCTTTTTCCTTTTATACGAAACGTCGGCTTTAAAATTCGGTGCGCGCTTGTTTTATGAGAGACACGGCCATGTCATGAGGGACATGGCCGTGTGAGAGCCTTTTGGAGGGACACGGCCAGGTGACATGGCCGTGTCCCTTGCCAGTGTCCGCTACTGCTTCTTTCTTTCTTTTTCTTCTTTGCTTAAGTGACACGGCCATGTCATGAGGGACATGGCCGTGTTGGAGCTTGATGGAGGGACACGGCCAGGTGACATGGCCGTGTCCCTTGCCAGTGTCCTCTACTGTGAGTGTTAAATCTTCTTTGCCTTTGGAATTGGTGAGACACGGCCAAGTCAGAGGTGACTTGGCCGTGTTGCTTCATTTTTGAAAGACATGGCCAAGTGACATGGCCATGTCGCTTGCCAGTGTCGCCTGACATGGCCATGTCACTTGCCAGTGTCGCCTGACATGGCCATGTTGCTTGCCAGTGTCGCCTACTGTGATGACTTGGCCGTGTTTGAGCATATTTGGAGAGACATGGCCAAGTGACATGGCCATGTCGCTTGCATGTGTCGCCTACTGTGATGATTTCTTCTTCTTCAGTCTTGGTTCCTTGGCTTTTTTAACCTAAAACAAAACTCAAACAAACTTTAAACAAAAAGTAAATAAACAATAACCAACAAAACATAAACACCATACTAAAAACTAGATCAAAAACAACATAAACACTGAAATAAACTAAAACTACAAAATTAACAAAAACACTAAATAAACCGATTTAAACTAATAAAATACCTAAATAAAACAATAATTATTATAATAAACAAGACACAAATCTATAACAAAAACTAACAAAACAACTACCCCACACTTACAACTTTGCTTGTCCTCAAGCAAATTCACATGGCATAAATTAAAAACTCAAACAACCTTAACTATAATTCCAACATGTAAGATGAAATCCTTTAAGACATCAGACATAAATAATTGCAATATCCTTCAATCAAGATTTTCTTAACTCATTCATTAATCCAGACATACAAATCTTATCTCTCATCTAAGTGTTTCACTCAATTTCAAAAGTTAATCACTCAAACCATTCATGACTGCATACTACCATAAACTTACTTAATTATCCAATCTCCCTCACTGATTTTCTCAAGAAATAATCCGAAGGTCTTTCATTTGGATGTAATGGGGCTATGGTAAAGGTGTGAGAAAGACATTTAGGCTGGAGCATCAAGAAATGGAGTATCTAATTTAAACACTACTCTTGCTAAGGAACTCATAACTCCCTCAAATGGCATACTCACCAACCCTTGATAATCTTACATACTTGCATAAAAATACATGAGTCAACATTCTTCTTTTGATAACCAATGCTAGAACATATATGAATTTTGTATATATATATAACTTTTCTTTTATTTTCTCTCTTTCTTTTTTTTTTACTTTTATCATTTTTTTATATATGTATATATACAAAATTAAGAATTGCATGGAACATCTAGCTTAAAATGTAGAGGAAAAGAATAATCAACTCTTAATCAAGTACAGTATGCAAAGTATGCATTTCAACCCCAAATAGCAATACCATTTTTTTTTACTTGCTTACCCCACACTTTAAAATAAACCACCCTATTGTCAAAACATAAAAAATCCATTCCTTAATGCATAGGTATGATGATAATAAGAACATGTTAAGTTGAGAATTGTGTTGATCAAATGAGAAAAGGTAATGGCTCAACTTGGCTCACTAAGGAAATCAATATTAAGGGAAGTCTTTTTAAGCTAAAGGGGCTAACCTAATTTGCCTTCATCATTTTAAAACTTGAGATTAAATCATAATGTGAGTTCAATCAGTATGCAAAAGCAAACTCTAGAGATGCAAAATCATGAATGTGCACACTTAAGAAAAGAAAATCAATCATTTAATCTATAAGGCTCAAAACTCACAAAGGTGGGTTCTCAAAGATTTATATGTCATGAACAACAGAATGTGAAAATTAATCCTGAATGAATTCAAATGCTAATCTCTATGCTGATACTAAAGTCTCAACTATAATGCTAGAATCACAGAAAAGATCAATAAATTTTCAACAATTATACCAGGCACAAC
The DNA here is from genome assembly GCA_947685225.1 of Garcia nutans. Taxonomy (NCBI): domain Eukaryota; kingdom Viridiplantae; phylum Streptophyta; class Magnoliopsida; order Malpighiales; family Euphorbiaceae; genus Garcia; species Garcia nutans. Next base: position 25,392,925 of record CANTUV010000009.1, on the reverse strand, counting down.
ACACTAAAACATACCAAGGCAACCAAAACAAAAATTAAGGAAAAACTTAAAGAGTACCCCACACTTTAGAATTTACATTGTCCTCAATGGAAAACAAGAATAATAAAGAAAAAGAGTTCAAGGACAACCTGTCTTCCATCATATCCTGGTGAGGCAAAACCTAACTATCCATCACAACACAGATGTTCAAAAACAAGATGCAAGAGAGCTTTAGGGAATCTATTTATTTAAACTAAACATAAAATCAAAATTGCAAAATATAAAATTATAACTAAGAAAAAGAAATGCAAACCAATGGGTTGCCTCCCATTAAGCGCTTCTTTAATGTCATAAAGCTGGACATCATGCAAGACTAGGAATCATGGATCAAAGTGCTATCACTGATCCTCACTTCTTGAAATCCTTCTTTAAATGGTTTAACTCTATGGCAATTTACTTTAAAAGTCTTATTGGTTCTAGAGTTAAGCAATTCAATGGCACCAGAAGGACATACCTTAGTTACCTCAAAAGGACCACTCCATCTAGATTTGGGTTTACCTGGAAACAGACGGAATCGAGAATTAAAAAGTAAAACTTTCATACCTGGATTCAATGTCTGATGCCCAATAAATCTGTCTTGAAGTGCTTTATTGTGATCCTTATAATTCCTCGAGCTCTCATATGCCTTTGGGTTAAGGCATCTTTGGGTCTTCCCTACTGGTTTAGCCTCCTCTTCTAAAGTCAGTGTTGGCTCCAATTTATCTGGGGAACCTGTCTGCAAGAAATCACCTGAAACAACTGCTTCAACACAATTAATTAAAGAACATTCCTCATATAAAGCAGTTGTAGGAATGGGAGAAGTATTAAAAATAGAAAATTCCACAGTTTGTCCCAAAACAGTCATTGATAATTTTCCATTTTTAACATCTATCAAAGTGTTGGTAGTCGCCATAAAAGGCCTACCCAGCAGAATGGTGTGTGCAGATGGTGAAGAATTACCTACTTCCATGTCAAGAACAATGAAATCCACAGGTATTATCAAACCACCAACTTTAAGTAACACATCTTCTATAACCCCTTTCGGGAATCTAAAAGACCTATCAGCTAATTGCAACACCATTTTTGTTGGTTTAAGCTCCCCTAGTTCTAATTCTTTAAACACAGAGTAAGGCATTAAATTCACACTAGCACCTAGATCACACATGCCCTCAGTTCCTTTCCCATTCCCCACAGAAATTTGAATTATAAAGCTTCCAGGATCCTTTAGTTTGGGAGGTAGTTTATGCTGCAGAACAACACTAGCTACCTCGGAAACTATCACCTTTTCATTCATCTCATACCTCTTTTTCTTGGTGATTAGGTCCTTGAAAAATTTGGCATAAGCCGGCATGTTCTTTATCGCCTCAAGTAATGGTAAGTTAATACTTACCTTAGACAGCATGTTGAAGATGTTAGAAAATTGCTTATCTGGTTTATCATCCTTCAACCTGCTGGGGAATGGTACAGGTGGCCGGTATGTATTGCTTGCTTTATGTAGATTTGCTGTAGGGGACTTCTCCACTAATCTTTCTTCAGCACCTTTGTTCTTTGGTTCTCCTTCCTCCTTGTTCTCTTTGTTACCTGCATTCACAGAATCATTTTCAACATTATTATAAATTTCCTTACCACTTCTAAGAACAGTCACTGATTGTGCCTACTCAGTTTGACTTGGGAACTTCCCCTTTTGTTGAATCTTCATTTGTTGTGCAAGTTGTCCAACTTGTGTCTCCACCTTCTTAAACGATGCTTCTAGTGAATCCAGTCTCTTGTTGGTCACCTCTTGATTTTTAGCACTGACTTGAATAAAAGCTTGTAAACTTTCCTCCAAGCTCTCTATCCTAGACTTCCCTTGATTTGAGGATTGGCCCAACTCTTGATTCTGTCCTTGAAGCAAATGGAAAGGCTGCTGAGAATTATTCTTTGCCCAAGAAAAATTTGGGTGATTCCTCCAACCAGGGTTGTAAGTGTTGGTGTAAGATCATTTCTGGCCCTGGGTTGAAATCCTCCCATAACATTGACCTGCTCAGCTTCATTCCCATAAGACTCATATGCAGAGGGGCAAATATTTGCTCCATGCCCCAGAGTTCCACAAATTTCACATGCTTCATGAGTAGAAGAAGAAATATTATTCTTCATATTCAGCATCTGCACTTGCTTTGTCAACTCAGCTATCTGATTGACCATCTCACTATTGGCTTCTAGTTGATTCACTCCTTTACTTCTTCCCCTTACATTTTTCTGTTGAGAATTAGCTCCCAACATCTCAAAGATCTCATAAGTTTCAGCTGCTGTCTTTTCTCCCATGGCTCCCCCAGCTGCATTATCAACAGTGTTCTGAAATTGCTGGGTTAGACCATCATAGAAAAACTGGTTAAGAAGTTGAAGTGGATAGTGATGATGTGGACACTGGATCAATAGCATCTTGAATCTGTCCCAAGCCTCATGAAATGGCTCTCCTTCAAACTGAGAGAATGTAGCAATCTTCCCTCTCAACTCAGCTGTCTTTTGGTGGGAATAGAACTTGCCCATGAATTTATTGTAAACTTGCTCCCAAGTTGTCAGTGAGTTCTCAGGCAACATCATGAGCCAGCTCTTTGCCCTATCCTTCAAGGTATAAGGGAAACATCTCATCCTCAACTGATCTTCTGTTAGTCCTCCCAAAGGAAAAGTGTTGAGGGTGGAGTAGAAATCCCGAATAAAATTTAAAGGATCTTCATTTAGAACTCCATAGAATGATGGCAGCATGTTGTAGTGAATATTCTTCAACTCATAGTTCCTTGCTGCATCTGTCAGTCTTATGCAAGAAGTGGAAGTCCCAATGACAGGTCTAGCAAAATCTCTCATGGTTCTTTGTCTTTCTTCAGCCATTTTAACTGATGGTGTAGATTCTGACTCAAAATCTGAAGTGTCTTCCTCCGAAGTATCAAATCCAGTGTAAAGCTCAAATTCCTCTCTGCTCCTTTTCACTCTCTGAATTTCTGGAATGAATGGATGTAGCTCTTCTCCAAGTGATCTCCTGCCTTGCATAAACAAAAACTTCTAGAAAAAGAAATTATTAAACGCAAAAGACAAAATAAAATAAAAAGTAAACAATGAAAAATAATCTAAAGTATTTTTTTATTTTATTATTATTATTTTTTTATAAACAATTACGCCAATTAGCCTCCCCGGCAGCGGCGCCAAAAACTTGTTGCGCTCAAATTAACTCTACCACAAAGCGTCACTCGCAAGTATACGAGGTAGCTGTAGCAAAGGTGATCGCCCCAAGGTCGTTCTCTCAAGGAAGCTAAAGTGGTTAATTGCTTATCAGATTATGTTTAACAAGTAATAAAGAGATTTAAATTGCAAAATAATGAAAAGGTTTAATTGAAGTTTAAAACGATAAAAGTAAACAAGAACTGATGTTTTGATTCACTTGATAGAATGGTCTAGGGTTTGTACTTCTCTACTACTTATATGTATGAACGGTTATTCCTCTTAACTAATTCAATTTCAAAGATTAAATCTCAAACAACTCAACTAATCGAGTCAAGGAAATAAGCTCTCGCATTCAAACCTCTTTCAACTAATCTTGTTATAAGTGAAATAATCTTTTTAATAGGTTATATCTCTAATTCACCTAAGTCCCTAATTGAATTGTTCAAGTATTAAACTTCATCTCTCGATACATCATCTAATACCTTAAAACACATAATTGGTGATCAATCAATTATATATTAACAATGTTTCATTCAATCAAGGCTAAAGAAATTATTAGCTAAGAGAAAAAACCAATTCATACAATCATAGCAAATCCATACAAACCCTAGACTAAATCAAATTAGTTCCTAATGCAATCAAACATATTCATCTTATTAATGTTCAAAGAAATCAAAATAGACATGATAATATCCATTCAATGAAAATAAAAAGAATAAGTTCGAGAACAAAACCAAGTTACAACTCCTTGAAGCTTCTGAAGAATCTCTTGTTCAAATCTTGCAAGAAGGATGAAACAATGGCTAGAATAATCTAATCTAACTAGTTTTGATCCAAAGTGAAATCAAAATCAATAAAATAAATGTTAAAACCCTAGCTCTAATCTCTGACGGCTCAAAAAAAACTGCTCTAAATCGTCCCTTCTCCCTTAAACCCTCACTTTCTTTTTCCTTTTATACGAAACGTCGGCTTTAAAATTCGGTGCGCGCTTGTTTTATGAGAGACACGGCCATGTCATGAGGGACATGGCCGTGTGAGAGCCTTTTGGAGGGACACGGCCAGGTGACATGGCCGTGTCCCTTGCCAGTGTCCGCTACTGCTTCTTTCTTTCTTTTTCTTCTTTGCTTAAGTGACACGGCCATGTCATGAGGGACATGGCCGTGTTGGAGCTTGATGGAGGGACACGGCCAGGTGACATGGCCGTGTCCCTTGCCAGTGTCCTCTACTGTGAGTGTTAAATCTTCTTTGCCTTTGGAATTGGTGAGACACGGCCAAGTCAGAGGTGACTTGGCCGTGTTGCTTCATTTTTGAAAGACATGGCCAAGTGACATGGCCATGTCGCTTGCCAGTGTCGCCTGACATGGCCATGTCACTTGCCAGTGTCGCCTGACATGGCCATGTTGCTTGCCAGTGTCGCCTACTGTGATGACTTGGCCGTGTTTGAGCATATTTGGAGAGACATGGCCAAGTGACATGGCCATGTCGCTTGCATGTGTCGCCTACTGTGATGATTTCTTCTTCTTCAGTCTTGGTTCCTTGGCTTTTTTAACCTAAAACAAAACTCAAACAAACTTTAAACAAAAAGTAAATAAACAATAACCAACAAAACATAAACACCATACTAAAAACTAGATCAAAAACAACATAAACACTGAAATAAACTAAAACTACAAAATTAACAAAAACACTAAATAAATCGATTTAAACTAATAAAATACCTAAATAAAACAATAATTATTATAATAAACAAGACACAAATCTATAACAAAAACTAACAAAACAAGCACCTAGGTTGGTTGGTCTCGAATGTGGCATTATGTGAATTGTAATGTATTTGACTTATATGAGATGGATGATAGTGTGTGGATGAGGTTCTACATGAAAGTAAAACTAGAGAAAGAAATGATATGGGAAAATTTGTACAAGTTTAATTGATAAATTATTGAATGGGAGTTTACTTAAGTAAAGTAAATTTCAAAATTTTTTATTATTGAAGTGTGCTTGTAATATAAAGAAATGAATAGGAGAATAAAGTTGGAAATGAGTTAAAAAAAATCAAGATTGAAGTAAGTACTCTTTTCTCTAAAATTTGGATATATTTCTAATAAAGATTATGTTGGGATTGCTAGAGAGAGGAAATATTGTTCGATTGTTAAAATGGATAGATATGATATTAAATTGAAGAAAGTATGGTGGAATATTGAGTGAGTTGATTGGTATAGACAAAGTGTGATAATTTAAGGTTTGGGTATGTAAAGTTAAGGTTTTTAAAAAGGGATGATGTTAATTAAAGTAAGGAGATATAATGGTGTTGTTTGCATTGTTGTTTTAATGCAAACATTGTGATTTTAATGTTAGAAATGTGATGTGCTTAAGTGTTGTTAAAGCTCATGTTAATGGTAGTAATATGTGAAATTTGGATTTTTGAAATGAGCTTTAATAACTGTGAAAATGATATGTTTTGATGTTGCTTTATGGTATATATATAAGATGTTTTTAAAGTTAATATTAAGAAAACGAGATTAGTAACTTGAAGTTTAGGTATAGTAGTAAGTTGAGAGTTAAGAGTTTTAATGGAATTTTAATGAGGTTTACTTAGATATCGATAGTTTAATGTATATTAAGCATATGAGCTATTTGGAATGAATATTATTGCATATGAAAGTACTATGAATTGGGTAATGTGATTGATAATACGAAAATTTATTTTGAAATAAAGGAAAAAGGACTAGGCAAGTGAAAATGAGTTACTTTAAGTAATTTGACTGGAAATGATGAAAATGGATATGAAGGGTATACTAAATGCATTTAAAAACAAATGTGAGAGAGATGTCACATTAGAAATGTGACTAGATTTATGTGAAGTGTTATTATGGTTAGATTGTATATATCTATTGAATTGATGAATAACCTAAGTCATGTTAAAAGAATGAGAATGATAATGTTCAATGAAAAGTAATAAACGTTAAATTTGTATAGATTGTATGTAAAAGAGGAATTAAATATAATTGCATGATTATGTGTATACATGTACAGAATACATGAGATGAGTTTTTCGATATGAATTTGTATGTGGTAAAAAAAATGTTATTGTGTGTTTGTTATCGTATACAATTACATGTCTAGTGGTATTGATAATGATATTGCTTGTATTAGCGGACCTAAGAGAGATTAGGTCTTGACCTGCGCAGATCTAGGCTATATGATGAAATTGAGAGTGAGAATGGACTCGAATAAGACTGGACGGTGAAATTGTTATGGTAATAACTGAACTTGACTATCATATAATGCTTTGGGCCCAAGGTATATGCATGTGGAAATATTCTATGTATATGTGTATAATAAGAGATTGTAAGGAAAAAGGGAAAGTATAGAAATAGAATAATAAATGAAAGTTGTGTAAAATTTACATATGATCGAATGTTGTGTGTAAGAGATGTTAAAGATAATATTGTTGAACGTGAGTTAGGCTAATGATGATCATATGATTGAGTGCAAATTGTTTTGAAACGGAGTTGAAATGTGTTAACTCTTGGTATAGCAAAAGTTTAGAGAATGAATATGTAATCTTTGCAATACAAACTTAGCATTGTAATTGAAAATGTTTGAAGAAAAATAGAGGGGCAATATTGATTTATAAACTATAGACGTGACCATTAATATAATATGGCCATATGATTTGTTTAGTATATTTGGCCGGTTAGTTTTGTTATCCACAGACTTGGGCCTGAGATGACATGACCGTAGTATAGTTTTGGTGAGATTGATAATTATGTTTCAAGAAACATGGTCAAGAGTTATGATTGGTAAAGTTGTACCTTATAATTTTATGTTAGAAATTTGTTTATAATTATAGAAAGTATGGAAAGAAAAGAGAACTGTGAAAATGTTTTGAGTTATGGATAATGTGATAGAAAGGTGATTATGTAAATATAGTAATGGTATGAAAATGTGAGGAGATGTTAAATGAGAGAGATTACAAAATGTGATTGAAAGTTATACTGCATATGTTCATAATGGTATAAGGTGAATAAGTTGATGGAAATAATATTTAAGTTAATGAACTATGGGTAATAAATATGGTATGAGATAATCATGAGAATTTTGTGGAAATTGTACTAAGACAATAGAAAACAAAATATATGTATATTGAAAAAAAATAATTTGAAGTGATTCGTTATAAATAATCAAAATTTCAGAAAGCTGAAAAGATGGATCCAAAGAGATTAGAATTTGAATATAAGTTTGATCTAATAGAATTAGGTCATATATATTGAAATCTAATGATAAGTTTAAATAAGTTAATTGTGGGCTTGAATAGAATAAGATTGAGACGTGGGTATATTGTGACAAATAGATCAATTGATCTAGATTTCGCTAAGATTGCGAATCATTATTGAGATTTAATATGTATAGTTGTACTAAGAGTATAAGATATGTGTGATAATGTATATGATGTAATATTCTGATATATGAATGGATATGAATGAATTAAGATATATCAGTTGTAAATGATGATAAAAGGAAAAAGGTTGATTATCTGTAAAGTAAGTTTAAAGGCATTGTATTAATATTAATATTAAATGAAAAACATGTTAAAGAAGGAATTAAGTGTATGAAAAATAAGAATATTGTTATAAATTAAGGTTTGATAAGTGTTTATTTTGAAAGTGACTATAGTGACGGGATAATCAATATTAAGATATAATTCAATAACCTCTAAATTTAAAGTTAAGAGAGTATCTATAAAGAGATGAAGTGATAAAATATCTTGAACGTAATAGATGGGTGAGGTATATGCATATTATAAGAGGAGCTGATTCTTGCAGAAAGATAAATTAATTGGGAATGTAACGAGTTATCTTGATTGTTTTGTTGAGAAAGTAATAATATATATTTATAGATATATATAATGACGAGTTATGAAATTGGGAGAAGATGATTGACTCTAAGGGGGAGAATAGAGGTTATGTGATTTGATGACATAATAACTTAATAATATGATTGACTTCATATGAAAATTAAGATGGTATTTTGTTAAGAATGGATTGTTACTATACTGGATAATTTCGAGGATGAAATTATTTAAGGGGGAGAGAATTGTAATACCCGAATTTTTTAATGTACTTTGGAATAGTAGTTGTGAGAGGGTATGTTGGTAAAATATTTAAAGAAAATATTATAAGAGATAGATATATATATGAAGGATGATATATATATATATTGTAATATGTAAGACACATACATATAGCAACATATACATCACATATACATGATGTATATATTGGTGTAGGAAAAGTAAGTTGTAAATAATTAATTAATTAATAATAATAATGATAATAATGACAAGAGAAAAAGAAGAAAAGAAAGTCAAAGAAAGACCAATATTTGTGGTGGAGAATTGTTAGTGGTATTTAATTATATTATATATATATATAATAGATAAGGATGAGAGTTTGACAAGAGAGCTTCCACTTTCTTTCTTTCTTTCTTCTTCTTCTTCTACTTGAACGTGGGAGAGAGAGAGAGAGAGAGAGAGAGAGAAGAGTATGATTTTGTTCACATATACATCAAATTCATAAGGGTTTTAAGAGAATTGAAAGTGGATATTGAGATTTGGCAAAGAATTCAAGTAAGTGTTCATTTCCTTATGTTGACTTTTATTGATTGAGTTTATATTTGATATGGTTAGTATGTGAAGGTGATGATAATGAAAGATTGAAGTATATATATATATGTTGAATTGGTGTTTAGATGATGATAATATGGTTATTTGTGAGGATGAGGATGAATTGTTGAAATTGTTTAGTAAGGGTTTAGTATAAATGAGTTGGGGAATTGAGTAATTCATGCATGGATGATGTATATAATGATTATTATTATGATATGTTGAAGTTATATAAGTGTTGAATTGATAGGTGATTTATGAATATAAACTAAGATGTTGATTAAGGGTGTTGTAGTATGGATTTTGGAGTGATTGTGTTTACATGGATGAGAGCTCGAAATGCATAATTTTTGCCTGACACGGCCATGTCATTGGGCATGTCAACGGTGCTGAGCTTAACGTTTGTGACACGACCATTAACACGGCCATGTCATTGGACGTGTCATAGCTACTGTGAGATAAATTAATTGACACGGCCATGAACACGCCCGTGTTATTGGACGTGTCAATGTTTCTGTGAGGCAGAATGAATGACACGTCTAGTGACACGCCCATGTTACTGAGCGTATCAAAGCTTCTGTGTTGTTGGTTTAGGGCACGATCAAGGACATGCTTGTGTTGTTGAGCGTGTCATGTGTAGAATTTTCCCTAGTTGGTTCTTGTTCTTATTATCTTATGTGTATCTCTAAGTGAGTGTGTATAATCACCTTTGGATTAGGTTTTGAAGAGATTGAGTTGCCCTAATCTAAATGTTAAAGTATTCATGGAAGAGGAGTTTGGAATTGGTGTGAGTTGCTCTTAAAGGTAAGTACAAACCCTATATGATTGTATATATTTGCATTACTATGTGACTTAACACATTTGATTGGAAAATGTGTTAAGTTATTTATTATATTGTTGATGTGTGAGAAATGTGCTATGATTTGTATTATGTGTACTATGTGGAATGTATGTTGAAGATTCTAAATATATGAATAATGTAATTTGTGTAATTTGCTATGTATATCTCAATGATGAAATATGAAACTATTGTTAATGGATATAAAGGTGAAATATGAAATATGAAAGATATAATGAGCATTCAAAGTGTATGTACAATGCAAATGGTTATGTATACCCTAACGATGAGATGTGAAGCCATTATTGTTGGCTTTAATGATGCAAATGAAATAATTAGGGCATGTTTGCCAAGATGATTATGAGAACATGAGAATGGAATTGACAATGAAATAATAAAAGAATTGTGTGCCTAATATGTTACTCAATTTTCAGAGTTTTGTTGTTGGTGGCATGCCTAATAGTAACAATCCCTTGAAGCTGGGTTGGGCTTGGTCCTTAAACCCAAGTTGGGTTGAATTTTAGCATGCTTAACTCCCCTTGAAGCTTGGTTAGGCCTAGTCCTTGAAGCCTAGTTGGGATGTTACAAACCCTTGAAGCTGAGTTGGGTTTGGTCCTTGAAGCCAAGTTGGGTTGATGCTTAGCATGCTTTGCTCCCCTTGATGCTTGGTTGGGCCTAGTCGTTGAAGCCTAGTTGGGATGATGATAAATGTGATAATTGAACCAAAATATTAACTCTGAAAGTTGAATGGCATATTAGTTTCTTGGGCCCATGTTTGTCTTTGCTTTAATGTGCATTATGGAAAAAGATATAATGTTATGAGATATATGATGATAATTATGGAATGAGATGAGTACAATACATAAGCAAATTACTAAAAATGAATGTGGCTTGAGAAACTATGATGAATGATGAGATTATGAAAATACAATATGATGTGTAATATGCATATGGATGTGGAAAATGTGAGTATTATTTCATGAATGTTCTATTAAGTCATTGAATTGTGGTTTGTTGTAATGATATATGTGTATATGTATATAAATTATGAGATTTGTGGAAAAATATGAAGAGTTCATTGAAAAGGGAAAAACATTATAAGAAAATGATGATACATTATGTTCATATAGGAAGTATGATTTTTATGTAATGTATGTTTAAAATATTTATTTGTACTACTAAGCTTTCGAGCTTAGTGCGGTTGTGTAAATCGTGCAAGTGAGTAGATGGTTGATCTGGGAGTCAAACCGTTATGCCACGAGAAATGGTAAGAGTATTTCGAGACCAACTAGAAGGTGGTGCATACATGTACAATTTGATTATGTTGTATTTTGATAAAAATGTATGTATACTTAAATGAATTTTGGAAAAGATAAGGTAATTTATATATATGTAATATCATCAAAAGTATAATGATTTTGTAAATGTTCTTTAAATAAAATGTATCATTGTTTGGAACTAAGGTAAAGGTTTTAATCTGTAATGAAAAGTGACATTCTTATACTTTATATGCGTACTGCATCTATAGAAGGTATATGTATAGTACTTATATAGAGTATGGAGGTGTTACAATTTTTCTTCTTCCCATCTCAATGCTGACCGACCCTTTCTACCATAGCCAGATTTCTCTTCTTCCTCATTATTCCATCAACATAGGTAAAAATCAAAGAAATTTCGCATACAACTTAAAGGTTTTAGGAGAATTCATTAGATTAGGTGAGAAATACTAAAATTATCACCAAATAATCAAAAGAAAATTAAGGAAGAGAGAGAAAAATCTACTTTGTAAAAAGGTTTATGTTTGTGTATTGATAATTAGTTATTCTTTTGTTTTCTTTTAATTTTCATGGATTATGTAAGTAGTTGAATTTTTGTTTTCTTTAATTGATTTTTTGTGATGGAAATTAACTAGTTGAATTTGTTAGGATAGAAATTTAAATATGGAATGAAGTGAAGAGAAAATTGATTAAAATTCATTTTTGAATGATTTTAAGTGTGTATGTATAGTTTTTTGTATGTATAGTTTTTCGCTTAAAACTATGTTTAAAAACAGCTTTTGATTCATAAAAGAATCAATTTAGGCTTATGGCAAGTTTAGGGTTTAGAAGTGGATATGGAAATAATTAGCGAAGACATTTTTTTATTAGAAATTCATAAATGTGTGAAATTAAGTTTATCTGTGTAGTTGCTAACCTAAAATAATGTTTAAAATAATTTTTGATCCATAAAAGAGTTAATTTATGGTTTAATGATAGTTATGAAACTAATTCTTGAAGAAATTGATTTTGAATTCATAATTGATTAAGAATAAGTTTATTTATATAGTTTTTAAACAAAAACTAAGCTTAAAGAAATTTTTGAACTTTCAAATTATTGAATTTAAAGTAATGTAACTTTAGGGTTTTGAGAAAGTTTAAGGTTTTAAAATAAAAGTGATTGTTTAAAATATTTTTTGTGAATATGCTCTAAATGAAATATGTTTGAATTTAATTTAAGAAATATTTCTTTACATGTATGGTTAAAGTGAAGGCATTTGGATGATAAAAAAGAAAAGTGTAGGAAAATGTAATCTTTTTAAAGAATTGTTATTGATTTTAACTAAGTTACACTATAAAAGTAACATTGATTGGAAATGATGAAGAACTGAATGAACCATACTAATATTAAACCTAGTTTCTAGATTGAATGGCTAGCTAAAGGGTGGATGTCCCTACTAATATTGGATACTCTGTGTCACTATTGCTACTAGACACTCTGTGTCATCACTATTACTGGGCATTTTGTCATTACTTGGCCATTTGCCATATTGACTAATATTTTACTGGCATTTACTTGGCACTATTGACCTGTTATCCAATCTTAGGATTTAAAATTTAGTATGTGAGGGCAAAGCAAATGAAACATGCCAAGATAAGAAAATTGTTCAAAGTGATTAATCATTACTCAATATATTGAACATTGAATTTATTAATTCTATAATAAGTTAACTTGCACATACAGTTTATTTACATGTCTTATTGGTCTTTTAAAGAGATAATTCGTAGTTGATATTTTAAAGTGAAAATTCAAATTTGTTTTTTACAGTACTTCAATATTTATTTTCTTATGTTAAAATGCTTTGCAAATTATGAATATGCAAGTAGCAGTAAGTAACAACTTACTATGCTAGATTTATTTTTGACTTAGAGAACAAGAGGGCATAATAGATACAGCATATTGAGATTTTAAAGTTTCAGGATCAACTACATAATAGAAGGTGTAGAATGAAGGATTCTGTGCTATGTATTTTATTTTGTTCATATAAAAATGCTTTAAATTTTAAATGATAGTTGTATAGTTATGGGTAATCTAGAGATTTTGTATACTTTGTAATTATGGGTTATACTTTGTAAATTTAGCTTAAGTTATAACTTTATAGTAAATTATAATAATTATGGAGAATGTTTAATATGCAAAAATGTTGATAAAAGTAAAGGTAATTGAACTAAATTCTAGGTTATAGATGGTGAATTATTGAGATTAGATTTAAGACCAAATGTGAGAAATATTAGAAGTGCTTTCTTCTCCAGGTTGTGTTTTGATTGGAGAAGATGTTGGCAGTGTCAAATTTTAGGAGAGACTGCCAAAATTTTTATTGACATTAGCTTTAGTGTTTATTAAAAATAGTAAATGAAAGGTGTATGGGCGTTGTGAGGCATCTCTTGATAGTTCTTAACAAGATTGTCAAGGGTTGTTATATTTTCTATGTGTGTGACCCAATAGGTTTCCAATCATATTGGAAATTAGAATGAATTTAGAAATCCTATTCCAACTAGGATTATTATTAAACCCTAATCCAATTAGGATTTGGCAATGCTAGTTTTGTTTGGATTCTATGTAGGAATCCTAATCCATTTATGATTTCTATCCTACATCCAAAAAATCAATTTACATTCATTTTAATAGATCATGAGTGGTGTCTAGCAACATATCATGACCAGCCAAATGATTAGAAAGTGTAGTGGTTTGACTTATAACCTTTTCACATTGCAATGTATTATGCAAGTCATCATTTCACCTCTTTATGCCTATGAGCCGGGATTTTCGTCCCTACTCCTGATGGAATGGTTCTTACTACTTCAACACTATTTAGGCTTAAGACCGTAGAGAATACGGGCCTAAGCCTGGAGAAAATGGAGTCGCCACTCTGACGGGCCAGAAAAAAGAAAGGGGTGGATGACTCGATTCCTAAGGAATCTCCACCCCCCTAATGGGTTCAAAAAGTTGGGTAAGTGTGGGGAAGGTGAGAAACACCCCAACACCCCTACAACGTCCGATTCATTAGAATCGGCCTCCTTTGCACGTCTTAATATTATAAAATTTTTAAATATAATGATATTATCCACATTACATGTGATCATAAGAATAAATAAATACTTTATTAAAATCACAATAATGTCCAAATAAAACAAATAAATGGACACCCATCCGTGGATGGAAACGTGTCCTTACATTGTCCAATGTCTAAAACTAAATAGGACACCCACCGAAAGGTGAAAACGTATCCTTTACATTGATCTAAAAACTTTAAAATAAATTAATTACATGATGCTCACAATATGAGGTACCCAAAACATGGAAACATACCTCTTACAATGTTTTGAAACCAAAGCAAATCAATAAAAGTAACCAACCATTCATCATAAATAAATCATTCATCAAAGACATGAAACATCAATCAAAATATATAATAAACATTCATCTAATTTAAATAAAATAGTAAGTATATAAATTTAGGGTTTATGCACCGATTAGGGTTTCTTGGGTTTCATGTTTAACAATTAGGGTTTGTTTTTCTAGATTAGTCAACTAAGAAATATTTAATATAAAAGAAATAACATGGCTACTGGATGTTTGAATTAAAAGATTAGGTTTGAAATAAACTAGGGTAGAGAATGGATATTTTGTATTTAGGGTTTCAAATGTTGTATGAAACTAATATTAAAGTTTAGGGTTTAAATAAATAAAATTTGAAGATCATGCAAATAAGATTTTAAGTTAGGTATTTGGAAAGAATAAGCTACTGTGAATCTTAGAAAAATAGAATTGATTATCGTTTAGAGAAAACAAATTATTGTTTTGGGGTTTTAGAAAAGTGCAATTAGGATTTTAGACTTTAAAAATTAATTTAACGAGTATTAAGATATTAGAGTTTTGGTTCATAAAACATATAATTCGGATTCAACAATTTCATGCTACTGAAAAATTAATATCAAAATGCGTTAACAAAACATTAAAAAAAAGCATATTATGGCTGCTGTGAATACAAGAATTTATTGGTTAAGCTCAAATCTCCATTGTTGGTTCCACCGCATTTTAAATTATGGTTGAACAATAACAAAGATAGCGTGTGCTTCCTTTTGATGGATTATATGTTGTTTGCTGCTTCTTAATCCTTCAAGACCGAGGTTATGAATAAATTGCCAAAAAGAATTTCAATAGTTCCGATCCCAAAAGTCCTCAAAAATCCAGATCCTCTTTAAGTGTGTTTTAATGTGGTATTTATATGCAACTAAAATCAAATACCTAGTATACTAAGGAAATTAAAAACTATTTTGGAAATAAAAATAAAAACCAAGTAAAATAGGATTTCAAAAAAAGACAGGGTGTGCTTCCTTTTGATGGATTATATGTTGTTTGCTGCTTCTTGATCCTTCAAGACCAAGGTTATGAATAAATTTACAAAAAGAATTTCAATAGTTCCGATCCCAAAAGTCCTCAAAAATCCAGATCCTCTTTAATTGTGTTTTAATGTGGTATTTATATGCAACTAATATCAAATACCTAGTATATTAAGGAAATTAAAAACTATTTTGGAAATAAAAATAAAAACCAAGTAAAATAGGATTTCAAAAAAAACTGTGCGCGGGCCCGGGCGAGCTGTGGGTTGGGTGTGGGCTGCGAGCGATTTTGCCGCAAGTCTTGCTTACGGAGGCAGGTAAAACCTGCAGCGAATTGGCCCCAGTGACTTTCGTCTCCAATTCTGCCATCGCCGATTTTTATTTTTTTATTATTTTTTATTTATATATTATTATTATTATATATATTTAAATAAATAAATAAAAAGTAAGATAAATATTATATTAAAATAAATAATAAATAATAAGTAAAATAAATAATAAATAATAAGTAAAATAAATTAAAATAAAAAATAAATATTAAAATAAATAATATATACCACAAAATTATTTCGTACTGTTTTAAAATCTGTAGACTGGACTAAATAAAAAAATTAAGGGTCTACAGTTTGCCCCTGCTTGAGCGATCTGAAACTACAGTTGTAACACCCTTATACCCTATATATGTACAATACATATTTTTCAGCATTCGTAAAATGCACATATACAGTACAAAAATATCACAAGCCGGTTTAATAAAAAATTTCATATTTCTGATTTAAAATTCTTTACTTGTTATAAAAACCCAAAATAAACATTTTATATGAAAATCTCTAGAAAAAATTCGTCAGAGTTTTATTTGTAATTTGAACATCCCAAAATTTATCAATTACACAACCTACAAAAAGAACACTTTCAAATAATTTCAAATTTCCATTTCATCCATACACCTCAATTTCACCAAGTTTCTCAAAAATTTATATATATATAATTTAGAACACATTTAAACCCCCATTTCAAATAACTTAATCTAAACATTCTTTATAGTTTACAATACATAAAATCCAAAAATATGATATAATATGCATAATACCCAAAATATACAATAACATAAAATATATACATGCTGCTTGATATCAACTCTACAAGCACAATCACAAGTCTAGACCCAACCTGATCTAGAAGAACTCTCCGGCTCAGCCGAATCTACCCTGTCACCTGCGTGATGTAAACAATCGCGCTAAGCCAAAAGCTTAGTAATACAAACTTGATAACAATAAAACTCAAATGCAATGCCAATGCACAATGCATATGTATATCACATCATTCCTTTTTCTCATTCTTTTCAAATATTTCACAATCCACAATTCACATAAAAACAAACACAAGCATGGGCCCAAAGATAACTAATATGCTGTTCAAATTTTAGAATTACTATTTTGGTCTATAATGACGCCATGTGTCTAGCCCCGTAGGCAAAATATCAATGTAATAGTCCAACTAGGTCTGAGCTTATGACCCGGTCATTTCACCCAGCCCAGCTTCAAAGACTTATTTTTGAGGCTTACAACCCAGTCATTTCACCTAAAAATTATTTTCACAGTGACGCCCAACTTCTAGCCCGTAGGCAAATCATAGGCATGCCGCCAAACACAGAACTCTGAAAATGGAATAACATACTAGGCACACAATTTATTCATATTTCTCATTTATATCGATATTAATTCATTTCATTATGTTTTCACATATCTCATTACATTATACCACATTTTTTCATTTACCACACATTACCCAATTACTTTGGGTATTTTCACATAATTCACATATTAATTACATTTAATGTAATCTAGCCAATACCAATGGCTTTTTAACAACGCACTTAATGCATATACAATAAATGGCATTACCCAAACACTTTGGGTCATTTTCACATAATACACATATTTCACATTTTATACAATTTAGCCATTATCAATGGCTTTTCACAATACATTTGACACATATATGACATTACAAATGTCATAGCACATTATTCATACATAACCAATGTATCAAGTAGCTTAACACATTTTCCAACCAAAATGTGTTAAGCCAAATGTCATGCAAACATAACCAATATATTCAAAGTTTGTACTTACCTCAAATAGCAACCAAAACAAGCTTAAAACAACGTCCAATCCTATCCTTCCAACTGGCCCTTCACCACTTGGATAAAGTAAATCAACCTCCCTCAATGCCTAAATAAAATGTGATAGCAAATAATCATTTAGTATCACATTTAATGACATTTCCAATATTAAACCATAATTAAATCCCATCCAAGCAAAAATTCAAAATTTAAGGCTAACCTCACTTTAACTTTGGATTCTCATACTAGGCCATTCATTTTAATATATTAAGTTTATTTATATTATTAGAAACATATTTTAATACATTTAAATCATTTACATTTCAAAAACTCACTCTTATACACAAAACTCTAAAATGACATAACCTTCCCCCATTGAAGGTTTTCTATTCTAACACAATCCATTAATCATTTTAAGCTTATATTTATCACTTATATCACCAAAAAACAAGATTAAACTAATAAAATTATACAATTCAACAACTTTGGAAAAATTATTTTCTAAAACCCCAAATCACACTTCCATTCTCAAACTCCAACCAAACTTAATGTTGTGGACTCAGCCTAGCTATCTGCAAGTGCACAGATCATTAACAAGTAATATAATGATAAGTAGAATATCGTTCCAACGAGAAAGTTTTCTTCTAAGTACTGATCAATTAAAACTAAGTATTATTTGGATGATAAAATTTGATTTATGATTAAACAAAACAAGTTACTTTGAATTAAATCTAATGTTATGAAACTTAGGGTTAAGTCACCTTTATTGAATTATCATGGGTTTTTTAAAGTATTGATTTAATTTAGTTTTCCTTTCATTAATGGTTAAATTCTCCTAAATTAAGTTCAAGTCTTTCTTAAGTACTAGAACTAATATCATTTTAATCCTTATGTTTACTCTCGTGATCACAAGTAATTAAATCAATTCGTTATGTTTTGTGTGAATTTTGAATCAACCTCTTAAGTGTTTAACCTTATCTCTATGTAAAAAACTTCCTTAAGATTGTTACCTCTATGAACTAATTTTATGCTTCCACTCTCTCTCCATCACACAACACCTCAATTTAATTAACTATTGGCTAGATAATTAAAGCATTAAGAGTAAAGATAACAAAATGATTTAAGGATAAACTAATTAATTCAAATAGGCATTTATAACTCCATGATAAATTCAATGAAAGGGACCAATCCTAAAGAGGATTAATTATTCATTATTGAAATAAAATCATTGAAAATATTAAAGAAAGACATTAAAAACATAATTTAAAGAACAAGAAATATCACACTATTTCTTTGAAGAAGAACTTCACTAGGAACTTGAATTTCATCTTGAACCAGAATTTCATTCTCCTTCTTGAGAAAACTCTAAACTACATTTATCTCTTGAATGAATCTAATCTAATTCTTGTAAATCTTTCATATCTTGAAACCTTAGAGAAAGTGTGTTTAAATAGAGTGTTTGGAAGCTTCATTAGTGTGGAAAAACTGAAAAAGGTTGGACCACATCTTGTTTGGTTCACCACCTACCCAATTTTCTGCTCAAAGTCATGAATTTCGGCCCCATGGTGGTGGCTTTTGAGTGCCACGGTCGTGGCCTAAATTGGATTGGACGGTTTGAGCACTTTACAGCTGCAAATGGTCAGCAAGGTAGGCCATAGTCATGGCTTTTCAATGCCACAGTCGTGGCATGTAAGTGGAGGCTTCCAACTTTGCATTTTCTTCTCTTTCTTGGTTCGGGCAGTAGAGAAATTAATCCCACGGTCGTGTCTTTTGAGTGCCATGGTTGTGGCTTTTGATTTGCTTCTAAAATATGTAAAATCTCTTCAAAACAGAGCCAAAATCAATGCCACAGTCATGGCTTTTGAGCCCCACAGTTGTGGCTTTTAATATGCTTCTGCCCTTGCAATTTCTGTCGTTGAAAAATTTGGACAACTTCTAATCAAATCCCATGGCCATGGCTATTTGACAGCCATGGCCCTGGGATTCAAAATGAATCTGGACCTCTTGATTTCTCATCTTTAATTCCATTTTCAAGTTTAAAAATCATGTATCATGATTTATAAGACCATGTAAATTCATTTTCTTCCATTTTTGAGCTTGTTTTGATATCCTTTTTTATTCTTCTTCCATTTTCTATGATTTTTAGCCAAAATAAGCTATTTCTTCATACTTATAACTTTATACTTGAAATGATGAATATTCTAGCATTCACAACAAAAATTGATCAAATTCAATTGATAATAATAAAAATATAACTAGAATAATCATAAAATTATATGCAAAATATAGTCTTATCACTTAACCAAATCTACCATTTGACTTTAAAATCCTTGTTTATGCATCAAAACAACACATTTGGAATCAATTTGCACAATTAAAACACATAATTCCAAGAATCCAAATTTTTTATAACCCTAAATTCTCTCTCTTCACCCAACTCATCCCAAACTTAATTTTTTCTTCCATTTAACTTGAAAATCATTGATAATTAATCAAAATAGCTTCATTCATACCCAATTAAACAATTAAATCATGCTAATAGAAAATCCCAAAATCCACATATTTATACTTTCAAAGAAAATCAAAAATTAAGAAAAGAAGCTTACTAACCTATTGGAAATCCACCAAAACTTTAATTAATTCTTGAAAATTCTTGTCAAAATGAGTATTTGGATGAAGAAAAATCACTCCCATGGCCATGGAATTTCTTTTTTTTTTTTTAAAGAAGAAGACTAATTTTAATTTTCTCTTTCTTTCCACTTAGAAAAATGACCATACATATATATTATTTTATTTTAATAAATAATTAATTATTTAATTATTTTAAAACCCCAAATTGCCTCTTCTAATAAAAAAATAATTTATTTTTAATTTATTTAAATAATTTTAAGTTTATAAGATATAATTACCATTTTGCCCTTAGACTTTTGACTTTTCTTTTAAAAGAGTTGACTAATGTATATGTTAAGCATATGTTAGGTATATTTCACATATACATTATACTTTTTCACTTAAAATCCTTTCATTTTCCATTTAAATCCTTAATTTAATTTATCCAATTTAATTATAATATATTTTATTAAATTTTCAAAAATTAGAAATTTTCAAAAAAAATTTGGGATATTACATTTCTCTCCCCCTAAAATAAATTTCGTCCTCGAAATTACTTGCTCTCAAGTCTGAAATTATTGGAGAAACTGACTCTGCATCATCTGTTCACTCTCCCATCTTGCCTCCTCAATGGCATGATTTCTCCAAAGGACTTTCACAAGTGACACTATCTTATTCCTCAATTCTTTAGCCTCTAATGCCAAAATCGTCACTGGTTCTTCCTCGTAAGTCAGATTTCTCGTAAGTCAGATTTGGACTCACCTCAATGGACTCCACTGTCAAGATATGAGATGGGTTAGACCTGTATCTCTGAAGCATCGAGACATGGAAGACATTATGAATTCGATCCAACTCAGGCGGCAAAGCTAGTCTATAAGCCACTGGACTAACTCTCTCCAACACCTCATATGGTCCTATGAAATGAGGACTCAACTTCCCTTTTCGACCGAACCTCAGAATCTTCTTCCATGGAGACACCATCAGAAACACTTTATCTTTCACCCTAAACTCTATGTCTCTTATCTTTAAATTTGAATAGGATTTCTGTCGATCTAAAGCTGTTTTCAAATGGCCCCGAATCACCTTCACTTTCTCATCTGTTTCCTTAATCAAATCGAGACCAACCAATTTACCTTCTCCAACCTCATCCCAATACAAAAGTGTCCTGCATCCCCTGCCATACAAGGCCTTATAAGGTGCCATCCTAATACTGGATTGATGACTATTATTATACGCAAACTTAATCAGTGGTAAGAATCTATCCTAGCTCCTAGTGAAATCAATGATACAAGTCCTCAGCATATCCTCTAGAATCTGTATCACTCTCCCTGACTACCCATCTATCTGAGGATGGAAAGTAGTACTAAAATACAACCGAGAACCCAAAGCATCATGCAAACTCTTTCAAAACCTCAAAGTAAACCAAGGATCTCGATCCGACACCAAAGAAATTGGGACTCCATGCAACCTCACTATCTCACTAATATACAGCTTAACCAACCTCTCAAGAGAATAATCCATCCGAATTGGAAGAAAATGAGTTGTCTTCATCATCCGATCAATTATCACCCAGATTTCATCATGCTTCTTCTAGGTCAAAGGCAGTCCAATCACAAAATCCATCATCGCCCACTCCCATTTCCAGTCTGGCACTGATAAAGGTTGAAGCAACCCTGAAGGAACCTGGTGCTCAGCCTTTACTCTCTGGCAAGTGAGACATCTGGATACAAACTCTGCTATGTCCCTCTTCATACCTAACCACCAAAAATGTCTCTTTAAGTCTTGATTCATCTTGGTACTCCCAGGGTGCATAGCAAAAAGTGACTAATGTGCTTCCTCTAATATCATCCTTTTCAATTCTGCATCATCAGGAATACATAACCTATCTCTGTACCATAGACTGCCATCATCCCTCGGATAAAAGTCTCAACTCTCCACCTTCTGACAAACCAACACAATTTTCTAAATTCTCTCATCTGCCAACTGAGCCTCCCTAATATGATCCAACAAGACTGGCCTCAACTGCAACTGAGCTATCAAAGCACCATCATCACAAGACTCAAATCTAGCATGCAACGCTCTCAACTCAACAAGAAATGAGAGCGAATAAGTAGTCAAACCTGCCAAAGACTTCTGACTCAAGGCATCAGCAACAACATTTGCCTTACTAGGATGATAATCAATTAAACTGTCATAGTCTTTAATCAACTCTAACCACCATCTCTGCTGAAGATTCAGCTCTCTCTGAATACCCAGGTATTTCAAACTCTTGTGATCTGTATAAATAAAACACTTTTTCCCATACAAGTAATGCTGCCAAATCATTAAGGCAAAAACTATGGCTGCAAAGCTCCAAATCATGAGTCAAGTAATTCAGCTCATGCGGCTTCAATTGTCGAGAGGCATAAGCAATGGCTTTACCCTCCAGCATCAGAACACAACCTAAATCACTATGTGAAGCATTACTGTATATCAAATATGGTTTACCTTTCATAGGCAGGGTAAGGACAAGTGCCTGAGTCAACATCTCCCTCAGCTGCTCAAAACTCACCTGACACCGATCTATCCACACAAATCTAACTCCTTTCTGAAGCAATCTGGTGAGTGGTGTAGCTATCTTAGAAAAACCCTTCACAAACCGATGATAATAGCCTGCCAATCCCAGAAAACTTCTAACCTCTATTACAGTCTTTGGTGGACTCCAATTTAAGATAGCCTCAACCTTACTTGGATCAACTCTAATACCCTCTGCTAAAACCAAATGACCATGAAAAGCTACCTTATCGAGCCAGAACTCACACTTAGATGGCTTAGCATACAACTGTTTCTCTCTCAGAGTCTACAATATAATCTGCAAATCCCTATCATGATCCTCCTCATTATGTGAATACACCAAAATGTCATCAATGAAGACCACCACAAACTGATCTAAATATGGTCTGAACACCCTACATCAAATCCATAAAAGCTGCTGGTGCATTCGTTAATCAAAAGGGCATCACCAGAAACTCATAATGCCCATACCTCGTGCAAAAAGTTGTCTTGGGTACATCCACATCTCTGACTCTCAACTGATGGTACCTTGATCTCAGATCAATCTTAGAGAATATTGATGCTCCCTTCAACTGATCAAAGAGATCATCTATCCGAGGCAAAGGATACTTATTTTTGATGGTCACCTTATTCAACTATCTATAATCAATACATAATCTCAAGGTGCCATCCTTCTTCTTCACAACACAGGCGCTCCCCACGAGGACACACTAGGGCAGATGAACCCTTTTTCCAACAACTCCTACAACTGCACCTTCAACTCTCTCAACTCAGCAGGTGCCATTTGATAAGGAGTAATATAGATAGGAGTGGTACCAGGCAACAAATAGATACCAAACTCCACTTCTCTCTCAGGAAGTACCCCTAACAACTCATCAGAGAAAACATCTGAAAACTCGGCAACTGTGGGTATACTATCAAGATGGGACCTACTAATCTGGTATCAACAACATGAGTAAGATAAGCCTCACATCCCTTTCAAATCAACCTCGTAGTTGAAATATCTAAAACAAACATGGATGAAAGATACCTCTGCTCACTAGATACTATCACATCCCTACCATCACGTGCTCTCAGAGTAACACATTTCTTCTGACAATCTAC
Source organism: Garcia nutans (assembly GCA_947685225.1). Classification (NCBI taxonomy): domain Eukaryota; kingdom Viridiplantae; phylum Streptophyta; class Magnoliopsida; order Malpighiales; family Euphorbiaceae; genus Garcia; species Garcia nutans. Next base: position 25,369,151 of record CANTUV010000009.1, on the reverse strand, counting down.
CATCGCCCCATGCCTGGATAACCAATCTATGCCTAAAATAAGATCATACTCCCTAAAAGACATCTCAATTAGGTCGCTGAGAAATTCCTCATCCTGAACAATAACTGGGCTATCTCGCTGTACCCTGCTCACCATATCACTATGCGCTAAAGGATTTGTGACCAAAGCATCAAATCCTACGGACTTAAAATACAAATCACTCATAGGAAAAATGGATGCATTGATGTAAGAATGAGTCGACCCAGCTCTAATAATGCAAGAATTGAAGTTCCAAATAAAGTAAAAGTACCAGTAATAACAGCTGAAGCATCTGGCTGCCTCTACATCAGATAAACCCGTTGTGATGGCCCTACCCCATCTGATCTACCTCCGACTATAGAACCTCCTCTCTTACCAGACCAGATCGACCACCTCTACCAAAACCTCTGCCACCACAAACCCCTCTGACACTGGGTCGAGAAGCTGCAGTATCTGCCTGTCTATCCTCTGGTGGCTTTGGACAATATTTGATAAAATGGTTTGGGGAACCACATCTAAAACACACACCCGAAGCACCTCTCCGCCAGCAGACACCTTCGTGTGCTTTACCACAATGAACACAAGTAGGTGGAGTAGACCTCTGAACCACTAGGGTCGGTGCACTAGCCACTGAAACTGCATGTCTTTGTTTCTATTGAACTGACCTACCAAACTACCCCTGGCTCCTATTGAATCTCTGAAAATATCCCCCTCAGCCTCTCTTCAATGATGAAGACCCTGCCTCACTCTGGGGTCTTATAGCTCTGGTCTCCTTATACCTGGCAGCTGCTGTAAGACACTGTGCTCTCTCTACACTCCTGGAGAGCTTGCTATGATACACATGATAAAGGGTCTCAGTCCCTCCTCAAATCTCCTGCACCTATCAATCTCGTTAGAAATGATCCCATCAGCATAATGACTTAACCAGATAAACTTGATCTCATACACTGTCACTGTCCTAGTATCCTGTCTCAGACTCAGGAACTCCATCTTCTTTGCATCCTTATACTCCTTTGGAGTATACTTTTGCTCAAATTCCCACATGAAATCATCATAGGTCAGGAATGGTGGATCAGCTAAAGCATGTGGAACAGTCTTCCACCATTCATATGCATCCCTCTGTAGAAGAGATTTGGCATAATTAAATTTCTCTTTCGGACTAGCCTGCAACTGAATGAACTCTCTATGAACCCTGTCTAGTCACTGCTATGCTACAACAGGGTCTTTAGTATGAATGAAGTCCTCAGCTCAGAACTTTCTCAGCTTATCATACTTCCTCACCGGCAACTGCAGCTGAGGCGGCGGCAGCGGCTACTGAACTGGAGCGTGCCTCAACAACTCTACCATATGTGGTACCTAGCCAGGTGAAATCTCATCAGCTGTTGGTCTCACAGGCACAGAAATAGATGCCTCACCAGTAGACACAACTCTAGCTTCATCTCTACCCTCATAAGGAGCCACACTCTCTGCACTACCCTCTGCAGACTGATACGTCTGAGATGCTATAACTACCTATATCTGCAAACACAACAGAAATTACTATATCAGAGATCAAAAACTATCAGTGCCAATGCATGTATTACAATTGAAAACTATTTTCATATCCCCCATTTTCTCTCTCTATCAACCCACCTAGGTCGAGAACCTCAAACCTAGGCTCTGATACCAAAATAAATGTAACACCCTTATACCCTATTTACGTACAATACATATTTTCATCATATGTAAAATATGCATATACGATACAAAAATGTCACAGACCGGTTTAATAAAAAATTTTACATTTTTGATTTAAAATTTCAAATACTAAATATATAAAATTAAATAGTATATGAATATTCTTTACTTGTTATAGGAGCCCAAAATAAACATTTTATATGAAAATCTCTGGAAAAAATTCTTTAGAGTTTTGTTTGTAATTTGGACATCCCAAAATTTATCAATTACACAACCTGCAAAACGAACACTTCCAAATAATTTCAAATCAACATTTCACCCATACTCCTCAATTTCACCAAGTTTCTCAAACATTTATATATATAATTTAGAACACATTTAAACCCCCATTTCAAATAACTTAACCCAAACATTCTTTATAGTTACAATACATAAAATCCAAAAACATGATATAATATGCATAATACCCAAAATATACGATAACATAAAATATATACATGTTGCTGATGATAGTGTTTCTGATCTTGATATCAACTCTATAAACACAATCACAAGTCTAGACCTGACTTGGTTTAGAAGAATTCTTCGGCTCAGCCGAATCTACCCTGTCACCTGCGTGACGTAAACAATCGCGCTAAGTCAAAAGCTTAGTAATACAAACTTGATAACAATAAAACTCAAATGCAATGCCAATGCACAATGCATATGGATATCACATGATTTCATTTTCTCATACTTTTCAAATATTTCACAATTCATAATTCACATAAAAACAAACACAAGCATGGGCCCAAAGATAACTAATATGCTATTCAAATTCCAGAGTTACTATTTTGGTCTATAATGACACTATGTGTCTAGCCCCGTAGGCAAAATATCAATGTAATAGTCAATCTACGTCTGAGCTTACGACCCAGTCATTTCACCTAGCCCAGCTTTAAGGACTTGTTTTTGAGGCTTACAACGCAGTCATTTCACCTCAAAAATATTTTCACAATGACGCCCAGCGTCTAGCCCATAGCCAAATTATAGGCATGCCACCAAACACAAAACTCTAAAAATGGAATAAAATACTAGGCACACAATTTATTCATATTTCTCATTTATATCGATATCAATTCATTTCATTATGTTTCTACATATCTCATTACATTATGCCACATTTTTACATTTACAACACATTACACAATTACTTTGGGTATTTCCACATAATTCACATATTAATCACATTTTATGTAATCTAGCCAATGCCAATGGCTTTTCAACAATGCACTTGATGCATACACAACAAATGGCATTACCCAAAAACTTTGGGTCATTTTCACATAATACACATATTTCACATTTTACACAATTTAGCCATTATCAATGGCTTTTCACAATGCATTTAACACATATATAACATTACAAATGTCATAGCACATTATTCATACATAACCAATGTATCAAGTAGCTTAACACATTTTCCAACTAAAATGTGTTAAGCCCAAATATCATGCAAACATAACCAATGTATTCAAAGTTTGTACTTATCTCAAATAGCAACCAAAACAAGCTTAAAACAACCTCCAATCCTATCCTTCCAACTTGCCCTTCACCACTTGGATGAAGCAAATCTGCCTCCCTCAATGCCTAAACCAAATGTGATAGCAAATAATCATTTAGTATCACATTTAATGGCATTTCCAATATTAAACCATAATTAAACCGCATCCAAGCAAAAATCCAAAATTTAAGGCTAACCTCACTTTAACTTTGGATTCTCATAATAGGCCATTTACTTTAATATATTAAGTTTATTTATATTATTAGAAACATATTTTAATACATTTAAATCATTTACATTACAAAAATACACTCTTATACACAAAACCCTAAAATGGCATAACCTTCCCCCATTGAAGGTTTTCGATTCCAACACAATCCATTAATCATTTTAAGCTTATATTCATCACTTATACCACCAAACAACAAGATTAAACCAATAAAATTATACAATTCAACAACTTTGGAAAAATCATTTTCCAAAACCCTAAGTCACACTTCCATTCTGAAACTCCAACCAAACTTAACCGAATCTACCATTTGACTTTAAAATCCTTGTTTATACATCAAAACAACACATTTGGAATCAATTTTTGCAATTAAAACACATTATTCCAAGAATCCAAATTTTTCCATAACCCTAAATTCTCTCTCTTCACCTAACTCATCCCAAACTTAATTCTTTCTTCCATTTAACTTGAAAATCATTAATAATTAATCAAAATAGCTTCATTCATAGCCAATTAAATAATTAATCATGCTAATAGATAATCTCAAAATCCACATATTCATACTTTCATAGAAAATCAAAAATTAAGAAAAGAAGCTTACTAACCAATTGAAAATCCACCAAAACTTCAATTAATTCTTGAAAATTCAAATCAAAATGAGTATTTGGATGAAGAAAAATCACTCCCATGGCCATGGAATTTTATTTTATTTTTTTAGAAGAAGACTAATTTTAATTTTCTTTTTCTTTCCACTTAAAAAAATATGACCATATACAAATATTATTTTATTTTAATAAATCATTAATTATTTAATTATTTTAATATCCCAAATTACCTCTTCCAACCAAAAATAATTTATTTTTAATTTATTTAAATAATTTTAAGTTTATAAGGTATAATTACCATTTTGCCCTTAGACTTTTGACTTTTCTTTTAAAAGAGTTGACTAATGTATATGTTAAGTATATGTTAGGTATATTTCACATATACATTGTACTTTTTCACTTAAAATCCTTTCATTTTCCATTTAAATCCTTAATTTAATTTATCTAATTTAATTATAATATATTTTATTGAATTTTCAAAAATTAGAAATTTTCAAATAAAAATTGGGATATTACATTTCTCTCCCCCTAAAATAAATTTCGTCCTTGAAATTACCTGCTTTCAAATCTGGAATATTTGGGGAAGCTGACTATGCATCGTTTGCTCACTCTCCCATGTTGCCTCCTCAGTGGCATGATTTCTCCAAAGAACTTTCACAAGTGGCACCCTCTTATTCCTCAATTCTTTAACCTCTCGTGCCAAAATCGCCACTGGTTCATCCTCATAAGTCAAATCTGGACTCACTTCAATGGACTCCACTGACAAGATATGAGATGGGTCATACCTGTATCTCCGAAGCATCGAGACATGGAAGACATTATGAATTCGATCCAACTCAGGTGGCAAAACTAGTCTATAAGACATTGGACCAACTCTCTCCAACACCTCATATGGTCCTATGAAATGAAGGCTCAACTTTCCTTTTCGACCGAACCTCAGAATCTTCTTCCATGGAGACACCTTCAGAAATGCTTTATCTCATACACTGAACTCTATGTCTCTTCTCTTCAAATTTGAATAGGATTTCTACCGATATGAAGCTGCTTTCAAATGATCCCGAATCACCTTCACTTTCTCTTTTGTTTCCTTAATCAAATTGGGACCGACCAGTTTACCTTCTCCAACCTCATCTCAACACAAAGGTGTCTTGCATCTCCTGCCATACAAGGCCTCATAAGGTGCCATCCTAATACTGGACTAATGACTATTGTTATACGTAAACTCAATCAGTGGTAAGAATCTATCCCAACTCCTAGTGAAATCAATAATACAACTCCTCAACATATCCTGTAGAATCTGTATCACTCTCCCTGATTGCCCATCTATCCAAGGATGGAAAGCAGTACTAAAATACAACCGATAACCAAAGCATAATGCACACTCTTCCAAAACCTCAAATAAAACAGGGGATCTCGATCCGACACCAAAGAAACTGGGACTCCATGCAAATTCATTATCTCACTGATATACAGCCCAGCCAAAAAATTTAGATTATCTACAAAAAATGATTGTAGTTAGTAGGATATCAAAGAAATTTATAAAAAGTTTAGCTATTTTTTACCATACTTATATTCTCTTGCCCCCGCGTGTAAAAATATTTTAAAAGTATGAAAATATTTATAGACACACAAATATCTGAATAATTGAGTTGAATAATTGAATTTACTATTTATTCACTATATATTTACTATTTACTCACTATTCATTTACTATTTAGCAACAGTAATATTGATTTTTTTTCACGAGAATTGTTGTTTTTCCCTTTTTTGATTTTTGTCTTTTGCCTTAGCAATTTTCCTATATAAACATCTCATTTCTTTAATATTAATCCAAACTTACATATTTTCATAGTTGAAGCATAGAGTTGAGGAGAAGATGCATGCTTTGAGATTAGGGCCTCAATCCAATGCTGAGTTGTTGGAATTTATTCGACAGTATGAAAATGGAACTGTATGTCTACTAGCTAGGATGCATCTTCATCGCAGTTCAAATAAAAAAACTAAGGTAACAATGCAACTTAATATTTTAATAGCACAAATATGTACTTATTATTTTATTTCATTTTATTATCTTAATAATAATTATTATTATTTTAATAGTACTAAAGATTAGGAAAAATAAATTAATTAGTGGACTATTTTTAAGAATTTAATAAATAAATATATAAATTAAAATAGAACATAATGAGTAAGTTTAGTCCATGAATCAGTGGTGTTGGTATGATGATATACTTACCTCGTGTAAACTTACTTGGCTCCGTGTTAGAGCAATTGCTGTATTATCCAGGGCAGAGGGTGTGTCTATAAAGCCCGATAATGGTATGATGTAGCACCTTCTCAGGTAAAACAGATTGTCCGTGAGTGTGGTTTTGAAAGCTTTATCTTGCAATTACCATATGAGGAGTGTCTGAGAGATAGGAGTGTAGTTCAAGCATTATCAAAGCGGTGGATGGACACAACCCATACTTTTCACTTACCTATAGGAGAGATGACCATTGGCCCAGTTGATTATACAACCATAACTGGTATCCAGTACCATGGCCTTCCGGTCACTCTTACCAATGATATTTTGACTTACAAAGAGATTCAACAGTTGATTGGTATGGAACCATCATTAAAGGAGCCCTTCAAGATAAAAATTGAGCTGATTCAGAGTTATTGGATGAACTATAATGGACAGATTCATAGAGAAATAGCCAAACAATATGCCAGAGCATTTTTACTGTATTTGCTTGGGTCAACCATTTTATACAGCACTGAATCTGCCATCCATCTGTCAGTATTGAGGGCCTTTACTGATATGAGCATGGTACCACTTTATGGCTGGGGTGAACTAGCCTTTCCTGTCTCCATCATGGACTAGACAAGAGTTGCAGGAATCGTTGGTTTTATGGTGGTTATCAAGGTACTCTTCTTCCACCATCATCAATTCCATGCTTATACTAGTATGAATTTGATTTTCATTATTATTGCAGGTATGGGCATATAAGCATAATCTTGTGAGGTGCCAGGCATTTCTCGAGAGAGAGTTGGGTATCTAAGGTTAAATTTTTGGTTGTCAAATCGTGTAGCAGTTCCTGGCTCTCACCATGTGCACACCCAGCACTATCTCTTAAGTTGCTTAACTTAGGGCCAAGTAAAATAATATTAGTATACTTTAAAATTTATGTAAAAATTTTACTTACCTTATGTCATCTTGTTGATCAATTTGGCTTGGTGGAACACAGATGAGCAGATGAACTGGACTTCTTCCATGAATGCCGCACTGTCTTTTCAGCATACCCGCCGAGTCATTGCTAGCCCTGTGTCTAGTGGCTGGTTTCTCGGGGACAGAGTGTATGAGTGGTTCCTTAGTCTCGAGCGATGGAGGATCCTGGTGAATTGCCTTGAGTATACTTTAAATACTGCATCAATGCTGAAGAATGCATTGTGGTTAGCTCAGTACGGTTATGATGTTGAAACCTTTCTCTACCCACCGGGTGCATCATATGCCCATTTTATTCTAGTAGGGCTCTTGAACTTTGACGTATCTCCTATTGGCATCTGAGAAATTCCTGAGGAATATGAGGATGAAGAAGAGTATCATGGAGAGGGAGGAGGGTCCGTCCTGTATCCCGGGGCTAGCACCTCTTAAGTAAAATTTTACCATTCTGCCATTGCAATTACTCCTTTCTTAATTTGTTTTGACTGTTTTAATGATTATTGCAGGCTACTGGCTCATTTGGTCATGAGGTTGGACCTTCCTCTGCTGGTCCTCCATTTGCTCATTCTTATAAACCGGAGATGCCATCTCATCCGCAAGGCATTGATATGAGTTATCTGGTACGTTATCCTGTTCCATGATGATTTATGCTACATGTATGCATGATGATTATGTATGCTCTTACCCTTTCCTTTCTAACTCACAGTGGATGCTTGAGGAACAAAATTAGAAACTACAAGAAGAGTTAGTTGCTAGTTGCCAACAGGTTGCCCATTTTGAAAAATTATATCATCAGTCAGAGCAAGACTTTCGAGACTTTCAGTTCCAAGGAATGAGGGATCCTGGTGCTTCATCTTCTAGGGGGCCCCAAACTAATGACCATGAGATTACTTCGTCTACTTTGGATGAGGACCGTTGCAGATATGAATTTTAGGGTAATAGAGGTTCAAGTGCTCCTTCTTCTGGTGGACTTGGGATAGATGATATGCCTCCTCCTCCAACAGGCAATGACTTTTTCAAAACTTTGTTTGATCATGATCCACCACCTCCTTCTCAGTGATCCATCATTATCGTATTAATTGAGAAAATATTATATTAATAATAATAATAACAATGATAATAATTATAATTATAATTTATACTTTTACTGCAACTTTTGACTTTCAATTTTTATATATATATTTTTTATTATATTTTTATTACTACAGTACAATCATTGGTCCTTCCTCTCATAATTCAGAATTCTACAGTAGCACTGATTCACAAAATCAAAGGCAACATGGCAACTAAAAAGCTTTTCGTCGTTGATTTTCTATCCTTGAGTGTCTCGATCTCAAAACATTCCTTGTCAACTTGGTATGTCCAATCATCCTATATAAATCTTCTTTCCATGCTATGACCCCATACATAATCCAGGAAATTTTCCATGAATTTTCAATTTCAGCATCAAAATTCCTTTTAACAAATTTAATTTTCCTTCAACTTTTAACAATGACAGAACTCAATTTAAAGAAAATAAAAAGGTTTATTTAAAACTATGAAAGCCATTCATTAGGAACAAATATCTTGGTCTAAAATCAATATTTTGAAGTATTTCCAAAATATTAAATTGGACCATTCTTTCTTACATACCATGTTTTCCTTTTGGAATGTGAATTCTAGGACATTTAAGATAAATGACTTTGAGATATGTCCCATGATGGAAGAGTTTGAGGCCATTCTTGGATATCCAAGCAATCAACCAATGGCATTGCCTATATTAATTTCCAGAACTCAACAAAAGATGCAAATGTTGTTTTAACTTTCAAAGTTCGAAGTTCTACAGTTGACGAGAGGTGAGAAAATTCTGCTTAGTCCCTTGATTGACTTTTACATTTCTCATATGGCTCCTACCAAGGCATAGGGATGCATGCTTTGTCTATACTTGCTTGACCAATTCCTACTTGTTTCTTCCAATGGCGATATCAATCCATGAGTATTGGATATCATGGATCAAATGGAAGGAGACTTGTCACTAATATCCGTGATCTTAGATGAGACTTTAGTTGGATTGGACCAACTTAAATTGAAATTGTCAAGGAGATTAGTCTGGAGTCCGTTGCTACTTCAGGTAATTACCTAAACTGCCCTTTTGGGTTTTCATTTTAGGCTCTTTTTTATTTTTTTTATTACTCTAATTTTTGCCTAGTCCATCCTTATGGGTTTTTGCAACTAGCGAACCGCCCTAATTTTTGCCTAAGCCGCCCTTGCGGGTCCAACTTAGCAGACATTTTTTTTAATTTTTTTCTTGTACTTACAAATTTGGCTTCAGGAGCGTCTCTGCTTGCTTAACACTCCATCTATGGATTTTGCCAGATACCTACCGCGACATCAATCTACTAGGAAACTACTCCACCCTGCTTCTTCATATGTTCACTGGGTTGACTGGATCCACTCACGCGCTGCAGTCAACATCCATTGGTTAGTACCTTTATGGAAGATTTCTCATATCACCATTCGGGCATATTTAATGTATGTTCCTCTCACTGTTCTTCGTCGAGGTACTTGCTATGATCCTTGCCGGCTTCACCGTCAGTATGGAGCTGAGCCTTGAGGTTTCAATTTTACTCCTAATTTGGACATGCTTCGCCTGACTGAAGCTTACTTGGATTGGCTGAGGCAAAGCTAGCCTACACGCTACACTTATCATCCGCCATAGATTTTACATTTGTCACTTTCTTTAGAAAGAATATTGTTAGGATATAAAAATAATGAAAACAATAATAAGAGATGTTTCTTTTTTTTTTTTATAATTTGTCATCACCATTCACTATTGTGTTTATTTATTTTATCCATATCTAGTCAAATACTTAAAATAGTTCACATAGAATAATTTTAATATTAATTATATTTTATTAAATTGGGGAACAACCAAACATAAATCCAACATATACAAGATCACGCTTGTTGCCAACTAGCCCTTTCGGGTTTTCTAATTGACGATTTTCTCTTTCTTAGCCCTAATTGTTCCCTAGCCCGCACTTTTGAGTTTTCAAAACTAGCGAATTACTCTAACTTTTGCCTAGGCCACCCTTTTGGGTTTTCAGCCTAGCAAGCTCTGTTTTTTATACATAAAACCTCTTCACCCTGTCAATGTTTACTGGCTCACTAAACTCATTCCCGTCCATGTCTAATAACTTGATTGCACCCTTGTTCATGACTTGTTTCATAAAATATGGTCCTTCCCAACTAGGCCTAAATTTACCTCTTGGATCAGATACATTAGGTTTACATTGCTTAAACACTAAGTCGCTGAATCTAAGCTTTCTGATCTTAACCCTTCTATTGTAGGCTCGGGCTATCTTCGTTTGATACAATTGATGATGATAGAGTGCTTTTAACCTCCTCTCTTCTAGTAAAGCTAACTGTGTACCTGCTCACTACCCACTCCATCTCAGGCAGTTCAGCTTCTAAGACCACTCTTAATGACTTAATGTCAATTTTAATTAGCAACACTACCTCCATCCCGTAAACCAAAGAGAATGGTGTCATTCCAGTCAGCATTCATACACTTGTTTTATATCTCCACAAAGCAAAAAGATGCATCTCTGACCAATCCATGTATGTCTTTGTCATCTTAGATAAAATCTGTTTAATTGTCTTGTTTGTTATTTCTACCGCACCATTAGCCTTCGGTCTATAAGGGGAGGATCGATGATGATGGATTTGGTATTTTGAGAATAAGTCCTTAACTATACCTTGAAATTGTACCCCATTATCAGATATCACACTGTACGGGACCCCATATCTACAAATGAGATTCTTTTCAATAAATCTAGCCATTTGATTTGCCCCTAGTTTGTTGAAAGATTCAGCCTCAACCCACTTTGAAAAATAATCCATTGCTACTACAATAAAACGGTGACCATTTGAAGTCGTCGGATGTATCTCTCCTATAATGTCAATCCCCCAAGTTGAGAATGGCCAGGGTGAAGACATAGAATGCAATTCTTCATGAGGCATGTGATTCATATTACCATACATCTGACATTGCTGGTACTTCTTCACAAATTCAATGCAATCTCTTTCCATGGTCAACCAGTAGTAACCTTGTCGAATTATCTTCTTAACTAGGGCTAAACCACTCATGTGTGGACTGCAACTTTCCACCTGTATTTTCGACATAGTATGCTCCACTTCAGGCTTCCTCAAGCATCTTAAATGCACCCCATCAGGCCATCTTCGATACAACTCTCCATGAAAGGTGATGTATTGTAAGGACCATTGCCTTATGACTCTTTTTTCTTTCTTTATTGCCCCTAATGGGTATTCCTTCTCCTCTAAAAATCGTCTTATAGTGTCATACCACGCATCATGGTCTATATCAATTTTCATGATTGTCTCATATTCATAGCAAGGAGTTGATGAACTGGTCAAAGTTAGAGGCTTAAGGAAAAAGTTGACAGGATTTTCCCATACTGAAGCCAATGTGGATAGGGCATCAGCAATCTAGTTTTCTTCTCTTGGTAGGTGTATAAACCTGCACTCCTTAAAGTTCTTGTTCATTATGGTCAAGTAACAGTGGTATGGTTTTAGCTTCTCTTCTTTTAACTCCCACTCTCCATTTACTTGGGATACTACCAGCAATGAATCGCCAAAGACTTTCACCTTATCCACCTTCATAATCATCAAGGTTTCCAAACCAAAAATACATGCTTCATACTCCACCATATTATTAGTCGCCCTAAACTTCAACTTCTTGGCTAAAGGGATAAGCTCCCCTTCGAGCGATTATAGTATGACTCCCAAACCTGCTCCTTTCCTATTCACTGCTCCGTCAAAATACATTTTCCACCCTTATACTTCTATGGCTTCTAAATGATCATCGAGAAATTCCAAGATTACCTCTTCGCTATCTAGTAATGGTTGTTGGGCTAGGAATTCTGTCATCGCTCTACCTTTGATTATTTTCCTGATTACATACTCAATCTCAAATTCTTCCAATATTATCAACCATCGCCCATACTTCCCAATCAAAGAGGGTGTCTCCCTTAAGTACTTCACCGGATCCAACTTGGAAATTGCTTGCACACTATAAGATTGAAAGTAATGCCGTAACTTCTTAGAAGACCAAACCATAGCTATACAGGTCTTTTCAATGATACTATGCTTAATTTCATAAGGTAGGAGCTTTCGACTCAAATAATAGACTGCATGATCAATCCCTGATTCAATTTCTTGGGCTAGCATGGCTCCTATTGACTCTTCTTCTACTACTAAGTATAGTAACAAGGATTTACTGGGTTTAGGTGAATTTAGCAGATACTCTTTTATGCACTCAAAGGCCTTTTGACACTCTTCATTCCACATGATTGGCTGATTCTTTTTAAGCAATTTGAAGATAGGTTCACAGATTGTGGTGAGCTTTGCTATAAACCTGTTAATGTAATGCAATCTGCCAATAAATCCCCAAACTTCTCTCTTCTTCTTAGGGGCCGGCATATCCTTGATCACCTTAACCTTGTCAGGGTCAATCTTAATGCCATTTGGACCAATCACATGTCCCAACAACTTGCTTGAGGTAACCCCAAACACACACTTCTTTGGGTTTAACCTTAGCTTATACTTCACTACTCTCTTGAAGAATAATTCTAGGTTTTGGAAGTGCTGTTCCCTTATGTCCGACTTCACCATCATATCATTAACATACACTTCAACTTCTTTATGCATCATATGATGAAATAATGTGGTGGCCATCCTTTGATAGGTTTCTCCAGCATTCTTTAACCCAAATGGCATTACCCTTTAACAAAATATACCCCATTAACACTTGGTTGTATCCGAAAAATCCATCTATAAATTAGTGTAGCACGCTAGAGGCTACCTATCAATGAGGAGATCTATATGGGGTAAAGGAAAATCATCTTTAGGGGAAGCCTTGTTTAAGTCTCTATAGTCCACACAGACCCTAATTCTTTCATCTTTCTTTGGTAGGGCAGTATGTTGGCTAGCCAATTTGGATAATCTATAACTTTAAGGAACTTTACTTGTATTTGTTTAGTGACTTCTTCTTTAACCAATTTAGCCTATTCAGATCTTAATCGCCTAAGCTTTTGTTTGACAAGTGTCATGTGAGTGTAAGTAGGGATCAGATACCCGGCTATATCTTGATCTATTCTAGGCATATCCTCATAAGACCAAGCAAATACTTCTTCATATTTTTTAAATATTTTTTCAAATCTCTCTCTCTCATCAGGAGTAAGGTCAGATGCTATGCTAATATTTTTAGGAGTTTCGATTATTCCCAAATTTAATGATTGTGTATCGACAGAGTTAATATTAAAGATACTCATGTAACCACTATTTGAATGTATGCAACCATCAGGAGAAACATCACACAAGTAAGCAAAATCAGATTTTATTGCATTGATTTTGAAAAGAAAACATCATCATCCTCATACAAAGCAGATAAATTAAAATCAAAGTCAAAATCATTGTTCTCAAAATCATAAAGCAGAACATCTTCAAACTTCTCTTCAACCAGGGCAGCAATCTCCTCTGGAGTCTTTTTGTGTTTCAGGATAATTTTCTTCTCTTCTTCCGGATTGGGCTCCTTGTCGGCTGGCAGGGTGAGCTCTTTCTTCATTTATTCCACTAGCTCAGCAATATCAATAAAAATTTCAAAGCCTAAAATCAACTTTTTCATGAACATGATTGGCTCGGGCTTTCCTTAGAGTGGTCCCATGTTTGGAGTTTTGTCAAAGATCTCTTCAAGTGGTGAGAAGCTCATCTTCTCATTCTTCTTTGGATGAACATCTTTGCTAGCTTCTTCATACCCTAACCCTTTCTTGGAAGTTTGAGTCTTGAAATCTGGAAGCTTTGTCATACCGGCCTTGCCCTTTCCAAGACCAGCACTAGGAAGGTAGCTCATGTTTTTCATCATGTTCAAGACCTTAGAGTCCACTACTTCATTATCACAAATTACAGCTACCTGGAAACTATTGAGAGGCCTCTCAATCATTAGAGCATTGATCACCTCATTATCTTCGGCCTTGATGACCACCGTCTTTTCTCCATTAGGGAATTAGATCTTTTGATGAAGGGTAGAAGGAACTCCACCAAAAGGATGAAACCATGGCCATCTCCAAAGCAGAACAAAAGTAACAGGTATGTCCAAAACCATAAATTCAATAATAGATTCAATTAGACCAACCTTCACAACAACTTTGAATGTCCCTTCAGAGTGCCTCTTGGTATTGTCATAAGCCCTATTGGTTACCTCAGTTGGGCTCAGATCCCTCGTTGACATAGCTAGCTTTGGCAACATTTTAAGTGGGCAAACATTTATGGCGGACCCATAATCAACCATTACACATGGGGTCCTTTTTCCTTTGACTTCTACTTTGATAAAGAGAGGGTGGATGTGATATCTCCCCTCTTTCGGTAAATCCACATATGAGAAAGATACCGTTCCCATATTAACTTCACTCTTCTTTTGACTATCTTCACACTTCATCACTCCTTCAACCTTCACGAAGTTAACCAGCTCCTTCAAGGCCTTGGTTATAGTTTCACGGTGGTTTTTGGAAGTGGCTAATAAGTCCCAAATACTGATGCTTGCTTGGGTTCTCTTTAACTTCTTAAGCACAGTGTCATCTTCCTCTTCTTTATTCCCAACTTCAGCTTCCTTTCCTTCATTAATTTCTACTTCCTTGAGTGGTGGCCTTGCATAAGGCTTACCAGATATAGTGTTCATCACTTCATCTTCTCCAGACTCAGACCAAGTCCATTCCTCCTTCTTAGGTTTAAGATCATCATCATTATCGCTTGAATCCCAAAACTCATTGACAACATAGATTGCTACTTCTTTTTCAACCACAGTTTGTTCAAATTTTACAAACACCACTTCTTCATTGCTTGCTTCTCCATCCATATGTTGGAAAGAGGACATGACAAAACTTTCATGCAAACCTCCTCCAATCATGAAGGTCACCGGTGGTGGTACTCTATTGATCCTTGGTAGTGTATTGTCTTTGGTGTTTGGATTGTTGGGCTCGGGTAGCTTCCCATTATCAATCAAATTCTAGATGTCATACCTCAACCTCACACATCTATCCGTGTCGTGCCCTTGCATATGAGGAAATTGACAAAATGCCTTATTATCAAAATTATATGGGAGAGGGTTAGGAAAAGGATGAGGATTTAACGGTTGTAACAATCCCTTCTTTTATAGCTTATTGAGGACCCAAGACAATGGCTTCCCCAATTCTAAAAATTGCCTTCTTCCTCCTTGGCCAGTGGCATTAACATTAACTACCTTTTGCATGCCTTGATTACCAGACTGGTAGTTTCCTTTCTCATTTCTTCTTGCTAAAAAGCGCTTCTTCTCTCTTTCCCACTCTTCAATTTTTAGACCAGCTTGCAAAAGGTCCTTGAAATCCCGAATGAGCGTATGAGACATTCTTTCATGAAGGCTAGGCAATACCCCTCTTATAATCATTCTAATTAGATCTTATTCATCAAGCCTCCTCTTGAGCAATGCAACCTTATTCCTCCACCTCTTCATATAATCCACAAAGTTCTCGTTCAGCCTTTGTCTAATGGACTCCACCTTCATTAAAGTAACTTCCAATTCAACATTGTATCCATATTGTTGGATGAAGACCTTGTATAGCAGATCCCAACTCTTTTGTGTGCCATCATCTAAGGTATTGATCAAATTTTGGATAATGGGATCCAATGAGAGCATGAAGTACCTTAGAGTTTGAGCCTTAGTAGCTCTGGCAGACTGCATAGCAGTGATATATTGCTTCACATGAAGGTGAGAATTTTTGGTTCTATCAAACTTTGCAAAGGATGGCATCTTGAACTTGTATAGAACTTCTTCATCTAGCTCAAAAAATTTGTCAACCTTGGACATTTCTTCAGTTTTCAACTTCTTTTCAAACTTCTTTTCTAGGTCAGCAACCATCTTCTCAACATTTGAAGTTTCAATTTTCTCCAGAACTGATCTTTCAACAACCTTTGGCTCCTTCTTCTTGTCTTCAAAAAGTTCACTCGGATAGTTCAACCAATAGTTATATTTTAAAAATGGAAATCAGTTCATAATAATTCCCATTAATTAGATTTTAATCCATTCAACCAACTAAAGTAGCTTTTATGCTATATTGGATTAAAACCAAATTAAGAGGTTTATTATAAATAGATTTCTCACTTGAAAAAATAACTAATAATTCATACCAAAAACAAGCCCATGATTAATAATTCTTAGTATAAACTAGGCTCATAATTGATTTTTGGTATTTCCATAATTGACCTAAATAATTAGCAAGCTCTTTGTAAGAAAAGGTTGGATGAAATGCAAAATTGGTTTTATTTGAAAAACCCATTGTAAAAAGATTTTTAGAAAAAATGGATTTTTGACTTTGTATTTGAGTCATGAGAAAAGAATTTTTGATTGTTTTTAGAAAAATTTTATGTCCAAAGACCATCTTAAAAAGTTTTGAAAATAGCTTCTGTCTTTTGGACTTTAAAGAAATTTATTTTGAGCTTACATTATACTTAGGTCATATTAGAAAAAGAAAAAAACAAAAAAGCCATGATTTAAGCCAAGATAAATTAACCATAGTCAAACAATAAGCATTTGGGGTAAAAAGCTAAGGAAAGTAATTAGGCCAATTACATGAGTTTTAGTCTTTGGGTTGAAAAGCTTAGGTTCTCATAGCAAGTATATACCAAAAGATACAAGGCTATGAATGTTTATGCCATGCTCGATCTCCAAACCTTGAGTAAAGGTATGGTATCCCTCACATAACACAACACGGGCATCCTAACTCATTCACACAATGCAATATAAATGATGCAATGGATAATATCATGATAAGAAAGAATAAAATAATATAAAGACTAATAGAATCAACTTCTCTTATTCCTAATGGAGTCGCCATTGTGAGCGGGGATTTTTACCTCCACTCCCGGTGGAATGGTTCTTGCTACTTCAGCACTGTTTAGGCTCAGGGCCTTAAAGAACATGGGCCTAAGCCCGAAGAAAATGGAGTCGCCACCCAGACCAGCCAAAAAAAAAAGAAAGGGATGGATAACTCATTTCCTAAGTAATCCCCAACCCCCTAATGAGTTCAAAAAGTTAGGTACGTGTAGGGAAGGTGAGAAACGGCCCAACACCCCCTCATTGGAACCGACCTCCTTTGCAGGTCTTAATATTATAAAATTCTTAAATATAATGATATTATCCATATTACATGTGATCATAAGAATAAATAAATACTTTATCAAAATCACAACAATGTCCAAACAAAACAAATAAATTGACACCCATCTGTGGATGGAAACATGTCCTCACAACGTCCAATGTCTAAAACTAAATAGGGCACCCACCGAAAGATGGAAATGTTTCCTTTACATTGATCCAAAAATATTAAAATAAATTAAATTACATGATGCTTACAATATGAGGTACCCAAAACATGGAAGCATACCTCTTACAATGTTTTGAAACCAAAGCAAATCAATAAAAGTAACCAACCATTAATCATAAATAAATCATTCATCAAATACATGAAATATCAATCAAAATATATAATAAAGATTCATCTAATTTAAATAAAATAGTAAGTATATAAATTTAGGGTTTATGCATCAATTAGGGTTTCTTGGGTTTCATGTTTAACAATTAGGGTTTTGTATTTTCTAGATTAGTCAACAAAGAAATATTTAATGTAAAAGAAATAACATGGCTACTGGACGCTTGAATTAAAAGATTAGGTTTGAAATAAACTAAGGTTTGAATCTAGAGAATGGATGTTTTGGATTTAGGATTTCGAAAGTTGTATGAAACTAATATTAAAGTTTAGGGTTTAAATAAATAAATTTGAAGATCATGCAAATAGGATTTTAAGTTAGGTATTTGGAAAGAATAAGCTATTGTGAATCTTAGAAAAGTATAATTGATTATGGTTTTGAGAAAACAGATTATTATTTTGGGGTTTTAGAAAAGTACAATTAGGGTTTTAAACTTCAAAAATTAATTTAATGAGTATTAAGATATTAGGGTTTTAGTTCATAAAACATATAATTCGGATTCAACAATTTCATGGTACAAGAAAATTAATATCAAAATACTTTAACAAAACATTAAAAAGAAAGCATATTATCGCTGCTGTGAATACAAGAATTTATTGGTTAAGCTCAAACCTCCGTTGTTGGTTCCACCACAATTTGAATTTTAGTTGAACAATAACAAAGACAGTGTGTGCTGCCTTTTGATGGATTGTTTGTTATCTGCTGCTTCTTGATCCTTCAAATCCGAGGTTATGAATAAATTGCTAAAAAGAATTTCAATAGTTCCCATTCCAAAAGTCCTCAAAAATCCAAATCCTTTTTCAATGTGTTTTAATGTGGTATTTATAGGCAACTGAAATCAAATGCCTAGTATATTAAGGAAATTAAGGACTATTTTGGAAATAAAATCAAAAATCAAGTAAAATAGGGTTTCAAAAAAAACTGTACGCGGGCTGGGTGCACCCTGCACGTGGCTTGCGGCGAATTGGCCCAAGCCAATTCGTCCCTAGCGACTTTCATCGCCAATTCTGTCATCGCCGATTTTTATTTTTTTATTATTATATATATATATATTATTATATATATATTAAAAATAAATAAATGAAAAGTAAGATAAATATTATATTAAAATAAATAATAAATAATAAATAATATAAATAATATAAATAAATAATAAGTAAAATAAATAAAAATAAATATAAAATATTAAAATAAATAATATATACCACAAAATTATTTCGTACAGTTTTAAAATTCTTAGACTGGACTGGATCAAAAATTAAGGATCTACAATGCCTCATTTGGTTGTGAGTATTGTCATGTATCAACTCCAATTGGACTAGTTATGTCACACCTAGCCCAAATGACTAGTTTCTCATCTATGTGTCATTATTCCATTAAGATATGTACTTGAAAACTACTTTTAACACATATATACATCGATCAAGGATTTATGAGTAATGTTTCCCACGGGAGGCTTAGGCATACTCTCCTTCTATTAGGAATGGTGGATTTTTTTGTTGATTATTCAACTATCTTTTAATACTTCATTTTATACCCAATCAAAACCTTATAGGAAACTTGAAAGGCAACAAAGGAATGAAGTCAAAGTATAACAATTCATATCCAAGATACTCATGAATATCCCAAGCCTAAGGATCTATGCACTATTGCATGATGAGACATATCATTAATATTAAATAGATAACCATATAATTGTCTCATGCAGGTCATCAAATGAACTTATCATTCTTAGCAAGCATCCACATGTTAACTATATAACATCCCTTATGTTTATAGCTTATGGCATTAGTTGCTTGATCATGATCATGTAGTATAACATGTGATAGTCTAATCGTATTGGCAATGTCTTTTTCACTAATACTAAATAACTGGGGATATATTTTGGTATAAACACAATTCCAAATGATTGAATCTCATAATTATGATCTCAATCATAATTTATCTCATGTTGTGTTATTTTATATTGAGGACAATTTTATCTATCAATTAAGTTTAATGCAAATGAATGCAAACATGTATCTAATATGTTGAAAGATAAAAGCATGCCTTTATTAATAAATAATGTGTTACATCATGTCCCAAGCGATTGCTTCAGGGCATCTCTCCAACTATTCCATCATTACCCAAGGTATTGGGATCATCAAAGTAGTTGAATTTTCATGGATTATGCATGTAGTTGAATTTTTGTTTTCTTTGATTGAAGTTTAGTGATGGAAATTAACTAGTGTTGAATTTGTTAGGAAAGAAATTTGAATATGGAACTAACTGAAAAGAAAATTGATTAAAATTCATTTTTGAATGATTTTAAGTGTGTATGTATAGTTTTTAGCTTAAAACTATGTTTAAAAACAACTTTTGATTCATAAAAGAATCAATTTAAGGTTATGGCAAGTTTAGGGTTTAGAAGTGGATATGGAACTAATTAGTGAAAAAATTTATTAAAAATTCATAAATGGGTGAAATTAGGTGTATTTGTGTAGTTGTTAACCTAAAATTATGTTTAAAATCATTTTTGATCCATAAAAGAGTTAATTTTTGGTTTAATGATAGTTATGAAACTAATTCTTGAAGAAATTGATTTTGAATTCATAATTGATTAAGAATAAGTATATTTATATAGTTTTAAACAAAAACTAAGCTTAAAGAAAATTTTGAACTTTCAAATTATTGAATTTAAAGTCATGTAAATTTACGGTTTTGAGAAAGTTTAAGGTTTTGGAGTTAAAGTGATTGTTTATAATATGTTTGGTGAATATGTTCTAAATGAAATGTGTTTGAATTTAATTTAAGAAGTATTTCTTTACATGTATGGTTAAAGTGAATGCATTTGGATGATAAAAAAGAAAAGTGCAGGAAAATGTATTCTTTTTAAAGAATTGTTATTGATTTTAACAAAGTGACACTATAAAAATAACATTGATTGGAAATGAGGAAGAATTGAATGAACCATACTAATATTAAACCTAGTTTATGGATTGAATGGCTAGCTAGAGAGTGGACGTCCCTACTGATATTGGATACTCTGTGTCACTATTGCCACTAGATACTCTGTGTTACCACTATTACTGGGCATTTTTCCATTACTAGGCCATTGGCCATATTGACTAATTTGTTACTGGAATTTACTTGGCACTATTGACCCATTATCCAAACTTAGGATTTAAAATTTAGTATGTAAGGGCAAAGCAAATGAAACATACCAAGATAAGAAAATTGTTCAAAGTGATTAATCATTAGTCATTATATTGAACATTGAATTTATTAATGCTATAATAAGTTAACTTGCACATAAAGTTTATTTACATGTCTTATTAGTATTTTAAAGTGATAATTTGTAGTTTATATTTTAAAGTGATAATTCAATTTTGTTTTCTATAATACTTCAAAATGTATTTGATTATGTTAAGATTTTTTTGTAAATTATGAATATGCAAGTACCACTAAGCAATAGCTTAGTGTGTTAGATTTATTTTTGATGCACAAATCAAGAGGACAGAATAGATCCCGCATATTGAGATTTTAAAGCTTCAAGACCAACTATATAACAGAAGGTCTTGAATGATAGATTTTGTACTATGTATTTTGTTTTGTTCATA
Organism: Garcia nutans; assembly: GCA_947685225.1. Classification (NCBI taxonomy): domain Eukaryota; kingdom Viridiplantae; phylum Streptophyta; class Magnoliopsida; order Malpighiales; family Euphorbiaceae; genus Garcia; species Garcia nutans. The sequence goes on along the minus strand of CANTUV010000009.1, from coordinate 25,347,697 downwards.
TTGAAATGCTTTAAATTTTAAATGACAATTGTATAGCTAGTTATGGGTAATCTAGAGATTTTATATACTTTGTAATTATGGGTTATACTTTGTAAATATAGCTTGAGTTATAACTTTATAATAAATTATGATAATTATGGAGAATGTTTAATATGTAAACATGTTGATATAATTAAAGGTAATTAAACTAAATTCTAGGTGATTGATGGTGAATTGTTAAGATTGGATTTAAGACCAAATGTGAGAAATATTAGAAGTGCTTTCTTCTACATGTGTTTTGATTGGAGAAGATGTTAGCAATGTCAAATTTTAGAAGAGACTATGCCAACATTTTTATTGATATTAGCTTTAGTGTTTATTAAAAATAGTAAATGAAAGGCGAATGGGCATTGTGTGACATCTCTTGATAGTTCTTAACAAGATTGTCAAGGGTTGTTACATTCTTTATTTGTGTAACCCAATAGGTTTCCAATCATGTTGGCAATTAGAATCAATTTAGAAATCCTATTCCAATTAGGATTCTTATTAAACCCTAATTCAATTAGGATTTGACAATGCTAGTTCAGTTTGGATTCTATGTAGGAATCCTAATCCAATTAGGATTTCTATCCTACATTCCAAAATCAATTTACATTCATTTAATAGATCATGAGTGGTGTCTAGCCACATTTCATGAATAGTGAAATGATTAGAAAGTCAAGTAGTTAGACCTATAACCTTTCACAAAGTAATGTGTTATGCAAGTCATCGTTTCACCTATTTATGCCTCATTTGGTTGTGGGTATGGTCATGTATCAACTCTAACTAGACTGGCTATGTCACACCAAGCCCAAATGACTAGTTTATTATCTATGAGTCATTATTCCATTAAGATATGTACTTGAAAACTACTTTTCAACACATATCCACATCGGTCAAGGATTTATGAGTAATGTTTCCCACATGAGTCCTTAGGCATACTCTCCTTCTATTAGGAGTGGTGAATTTTTTATTGATTATTCAACTATCTTTAAATACTTCATGTTATGCCCAATCAACACCTTATAGGAAACCTTGAAAGTCAACTAAGAAATGAAGTCAAAGTATAAAATTCATATCCAAGATACTCTTGAATATCTCAAGCCTAAGGATCTATGCAGATCATCCCATGAACTTGACTATTTTTAGCAGGCCTCCACATGTTAACTATAAACATCCCTTATGTGTATAACTTATGAGATTAGTTGCTTGATTATGCTCAATTAGTATAACATGTGCTAGTCTAACCGCATTGGCAATGTATTTTTCACTAATACTAAATGACTAGGGATACATTTTGGTATAAACATAGTTACACATGATTGAATCTCATAATTATGATCCCAATCATAATTTATCTCGTGTTGTATTATTTTATACGAGGACAATTTTATCGATCAAGTGAGTTTAATGCAAATGAATGCAAACATGTATCTAATATGTTAAAAGATAAAAGCATGCTTTTATTAATAAATAATGTATTACATCATGTACCAAGCGATTGCTTCAGGGCATCTCTCCAACTATTCCATCATTACCCAAGATAATGAGATCATCAAAGTAAACAAGAACATTCAAAAGAACATATCTATCTCAAAAAGTAAATAGATAATAATTTGAACATGATTGTTGAAAGCCAAAAACCTTCAGAGATGATGCTCATTTTGTACACCTTGACACGTGTTGTAACCCATATAAAGACTTTTAAAGTCTACAAACTTTTCCTGGTGTTTGAGAAATAAAACCACGAAGTAGTGTAGACCCTTAATTTTGGCACAAATTAGGATTAAGAAGCTTACTATGTTCCGTTATAATTTTAAAGAACCTAAACCTAATTTTAAAGCTTAAATATTAGATGGTCTAATTCATAAAAGCCCAAATTAAATGGTATAATCGGTTCAATCCGAAAGTAATTAAAAATTAGAGTTCGATTTGAATTAGGGCTACCAAAATCAATATGAGGGAGACCTCATATCGATTTGGGCAACCAAAATTGATATGAGGGAGGCCTCATATCGATTTGAGCCTCCCAAATAGATATGAGGTTGCCTCATATCGATTTGAATAGCCCAAATCGATATGAGTTACACTTCATGTCGATTTTGTCCTTTAATCCAAGTCCTAAACATAATTGTACCGGCCATTTGACTTCCTAATTAACTTATGAGAGTCGGATTAGGTTTAGGGTCAAGGTAAGTTTTTCTATAAATACGTGATTAACACAAATAGAGAGGTAGCAACTTGGATTAACAATTTGGCAGTAAAGGAAAGAGAGGATAATAGTCTTACGGAACCTTAATCATCAAGAAGCAATTGAGTAAACCGTAACAACATAACAATTATCTCAGGTAGTTGTTTCCCTCCACCAATAACAAAAGCTGATTCAGGCTATAATAGACATCAGGTTTTATTCAACGCATTAAAATTGGAGGAGCCTACAACACAGGTACATCTTCATTAATTCATGGATTCATTAAGCTTAAATTGCCATTCCTCTTATTTTGTGAATTGAGCATACTATTATTATTACTTACATAACTTTGGGAATTTCATTCAACAAGTCTTAACTTCATTATTCAATTTGATCCAAACTTTAAATCATAGAATCTAATCTTAATTAAATAATTAAATTTCCTGATTTTCACTTATAAGCCTCAATCGAATTTTTCAAAACCTTAAAGTCTTAATTTAAGTGTTCTATACTTTATAAAACCATAATCCCAAAATCCAAAACCACAATTTAATTTTCCTAACAAAAAAACCCTATAACCCTAGTTTGATAACCAAAACCCTAGCCTTTATTTAAAATCCTAAAATTATTTTTCAAAAACCTAATATGTAGATCATAACCTAAAATTTAGTTAAACCCTAATTCCATTTAATCCTATTTTCATAAACCCTAATCCTTTTTCATAAGAATTTCAAACGCTAATTTTGATTAAAAAAATCCTAATTCAAGATGTAAACCTAAATTTATATTTTTATTGCTTTATTTAAAGTTTAGATGTATGATTTATTATGTCTTAGTAAACAGTTTATTCTTATTTGACTTATTTAATTTATGACGAATGAATGGATGAGTATTTTTTTTTATTATTATCTGCTTATTAATAATGTAAGAGTTATATCTCCACTTCGTGGATACCTCACTAATTAAGCTTCATGTAATTTAAAATATTTCATGTTTTGGACCTATGTAAAGAATACATTTCCACCAATTGGTGGGTATCCTATTTTTTTTATTTTCTTTTGGACATTGGACAATTGTAAAGACATTTTTCCATCCATGGATGGGTGCCTATTTGTTTGTTTTGTTTGGACATTGTTGTGAATAAAGTATTTATTTGTTCTTATGATTGCATATAGTATGGATACTATTATATTAATTAAGAATTTTATAATATTAAAACCTAAAAAGGAGGACGGTTCCAATGAACCGGGCATTGTGGGGGTGCTGGGACATTCTCACCTTCCCCATACATACCCAACTTTCTGAACCCAATAAGGGGTTGGGAATTTTTTAAGAATTGAGTCATCCACCAATGAGCGGGGATTTTTGTCCCCACTACCGGTGGAATGGTTCTTGCAACTTTAGCATTGTTAGGCTCAGAGCCTTAGAGAACATGGGCTTAAACCCGAAAAAATAGAGTCACCACCCGGATGGACCGAAAAAAAAAGGGTGAAACGGTGGATAACTCGATTCCTAAGGAATCCCCAACTCCTTAATGGGTTCCAAAAGTTGAGTATGTGTGGTGATATGTGCATAATTTGTGTCTTTATTGTCTATAATCTAATGCATTTTTGAGTTATTTGAGTGCTTAATTTATTTTTTTAGACATTTTTTTTATCAATTGGACCTTATTTTAATTGCATTTGATATAATATAAGTAAAGTGGTAAAATTCCAGCATTTAGAATGTTTTGATGTATGTTCGGTTTTTCAGGGATATCTGGAGTTTTAGACCTTCAATTAGCAATCTGTTTGATGTGTTGGAAAGATGAGATAGAAATTTACAAGTTTTCAAGAGGAATCGAGATTCAATTCAGCCTACATGTTGGTCAAAATTGGCGTTGAAGTTCTGAACACACACGAGCTGTGTGAGTAGCGCGACCTGTTCTGTTTCGGACCTCATATCTGGACCTCCGAGTGTCAAAACAAGATGAGCCCAGGCCCATTAGACTCCTAAGAAACATCCCTACAGATGTTATGAAGGCTATTTAGTGAGATGACGTCGTTTTGACTCTCCAAAACGGCATCCAAGTCTGCATTTCTGCAACAACGTTCACAATCAGGGCTGTTGCGGTATTCTGATCGAAACTTGAGTTCGGAGGCTCGGTTTGGAGTGAGCCTTGGCTTGTTGGAAACGTGAGAAAGATATCTTCTATTTTGTTGAAGAAGTCGTGATCAGATTTTAAAGGGAAGAGGCTGAAAAAGGGGCACGAAATCTGGAATGCTTTTGATTTTCAAATTCTTATCTTCGTGAAGCTACAGAGAACTGGGGGTTTTTTTTGGCACAGCGGGGAAACAGTGAGTTGAATTCATTCTTTCTTTTTCCATTTTTCATCTTTGATTTTTGTAAGCCATGAGTGGCTAAGTCTTTTAGTTCAATTCAAGGGATTTAATAATCCATGTATATTTGTGAGACTTGATCTTGAATTGAGTATTTCTTCTTTGAATATCTATTGATTCTTGTTTTAATTGATTTAATTTTATTAAGTTCTTTGCTAAAAAGGCCTATTAGTAAAGTGTTTGATAGGATTAACTGCTATTTCAACCTTCATAATCCGTAATTGTTATGAAAGGGTGAATATTAGTAGCAATTAGATGTTACTGATTATCACAGTTTTTCAGTAATATTCTATAGAAACAATAGGATTGAATTAAATAGTTTATGCTTCATAAATTATTGTTCAAGTTTAACTGCTTCCAGTTCTTAATGCTCTTATTAAATTGAAAGGGATTGCTTAATACCCAATCGTTTAATAATTAGAGTTAATGAGGGTGCTGGGCTCGAGTTAATGAAAATAGAGAAGTTTGAGGATTTATCATGCTCGTTGATAAATTCTAGTTAAGTATTCAAAGAGAAATTTTATCATTAGTTGTCTATGATCAAGTGTGCATTGGATTGGAAATTACCTTGAATTGACTTTCAATCAATTTGCTTCACAACCTTAGTTATTTAATCAGTTTTTCTTTTTCTTTTTGATTTGTTAAAATTCAGTTTTCACAACAAAAACCCCCCCTCCACAAACACAAGATTACAATTTCAGTCTCTAGGGTTCGACCTGGATTCACCGTCTCTACAGTTTAATTCAGTTATTTATATTTGGTGGAATCGACGAACATCAAATTTTTGGCGCCGCTGCCGGGGAACTGAAAGTTTGTTAATTTTTGTGTTTTTATTTTAATTCAGTTTCTGTTTTACCTTGCTTTAGTGCTGTTATTTCAGGTTTGGTTTATGACTAGAAGCTCTCAATCGGGTGAAATTCTCTTTGATCCTGAAGTAGAGAAAACAGCTAAGCGTTTGAGGAAATTAGCTAAATTAGTTAAGGAAGTTAATTCGAGCCAATATTCATCTGAACGGACGATTACAGATAATATACACAATTCTCCACGGGAATCAGTTTCAAATTCTGATTCGGATCCTGAGATTGAAACCATGGCAGCCAGAACTTTGAAAGAATTGGCTACACCTGATTTAAATCAACAACCTTTATGCATTCAATTTCCTACTTTAGATGTTGCTTTCGAATTAAAATCTGGTCTAATACATTTATTGCCTAAATTTCATGGACTTTCAGGTGAGGATCCACATAAGCATTTGAAGGAGCTTCATGTGGTATGTTCCAGCATGAAGCCTCAAGGTGTTTCGGAAGAGCAGATTAAGCTTCGAGCTTTTCCTTTCTCGTTGGAAGACAAAGCTAAGGACTGGTTATATTACCTTCCTTCTGGATCGATTAATTCATGGAATGAGATGAAGAGAATGTTTTTGGAGAAGTATTTTCCTGCTTCTCGGGCTGCCAACATAAGGAAGGATATATGTGGCATTCGGCAGTCCAATGAAGAGAGTCTATATGAGTATTGGGAGCGTTTTAAGAAGCTTTGTGCAAGCTGTCCCCATCATCAAATAAGTGAGCAGCTGTTGATTCAATATTTTTATGAGGGGCTTATGCCGATGGAGCGTAATATGATAGATACTGCTAGTGGAGGTGCTTTGGTTGACAAGACACCCGAAGATGCAAGGATATTAATTGCAAATATGGCAGCAAACTCTCAACAGTTTGGAACAAGAATGGACCACACACCTAGGAAGGTTCATGAGGTAAGTACATCTAATTTAGAGAAGCAAATTTCAGATTTAACTTCTTTGGTTAGACAAATTGCTGTAGGAAATATGCAGGCTGTTAAAACATGTGGAATCTGCATGGTTCCTGGTCATGCTACTGATATGTGTCCTACACTTCAAGAGGATGAACTAGTGCAGCAAGCCAATGCAGTAGGAAATTTTGGGCAGCAGCAACGCAGGTATGATCCCTATTCTAATTCTTATAATCCGAGATGGCGAGACCATCCGAATTTTAGCTATGGGAATCAGCCAATTCAGGGTCGCTACCAGCAGCAAAGACCTCAAGTGAATCAACCATCTTCCTCTTCCCAAAATCAAGGTATGTCACTTGACGAAATTGTTAAAGCTTTGGCTACTAACACCCAACAGTTTCAGTAGGAAACTAGGACTAGTATTCATAATATAGAGAAGCAGATTGGTCAATTAGCTTCGTCGGTGAGCAAACTTGAAGCACAAAATTCTGGTAAGCTTCCATCGCAAACGGTGATTAATCCTAAAGAAAATGCGAGTGCTATACTTTTACGAAGTGGGAGAGAAGTTGATAATCAAGCTGCAAAAGAGTCGACAAAGAAGCACAAGCAGGGTTCAAAGGATTCTGAAGTTGAGGTAAATTCTAAACTTAATGATGCTGATAATTTTGTTGTTCCACCTCCATTTCCTAGTAGGTTGGCCAAGTCAAGGAAAGAAGAACAAGAGAAAGAGATTTTGGAGATGTTCAAAAAGGTACAAGTCAATATACCTTTACTTGATGCAATCAAGCAAATTCCCAGGTATGCTAAATTCCTTAAGGAATTATGTACTACAAAGCACAAGTTTAGGGATAATGAGAAAGTTAGTGTGGGGGAAAATATGTCGGCATTCATTCAACAAAAATTACCCCCCAAGTGTAAGGATCCAGGTTCGTTTTCCATTCCATGTAGAATAGGTGATTCTAAAATTGAGAAAGCAATGGCAGATTTGGGAGCATCTATTAATGTCATGTCGTATTCTGTTTTTCAAACTTTGAATTTAAATGCTTTGAAGGAAACTAGTGTTATTATTCAATTGGCTGATCATTCTAATGCTTACCCAATGGGTGTAGTTGAGGATGTTTTGGTGCAAGTTGGGCGATTAATTTTTCCAGCAGATTTTTACATTTTGGATATGGGGGAGAGTGTTCCCACATCAAATTCTGGTTTGATTTTATTTGGTAAACCTTTCTTAAAAACTGCTAAGACCAAAATTGATGTGGATGCTGGCACTTTAACCATGGAATTTGATGGGGAAGTAGTTAAATTTAATATTTTTGATGCCATGAAATATCCTGTTGATGAGCATTCTGTTTTCTCTATTGATGTAATTGATACATATGTGCAAAATGTCTTTGAGTTGAGCAAGGAGGATGAGTTGGAAGTAGTGATCAGTCAAGGAATTCATGAAGGAAGTGCAAACCAGCCCCTAAGTGCAGAAATTCAAGATGCAGTAATGGAGTTGCAGTCACTACCATTAGTTCCAAAAAGGTACGAGGTTTCTAAGATTGATTTACCTAATCATACAAAATTATTGCCTTCTATTGTAGATGCAGCAGTTCTTGAACTCAAACCATTACCGGAGCATTTGAAGTATATTTACTTGGGTGATAATGATACACTTCCAGTTATCATTTCAAGTAAGTTAACTAAGATTCAAGAAGAAAGGTTGACAAGAGTTCTAAGAATGCATAAGGAAGCAATTGGGTGGACATTGGCTGACATCAAAGGTATAAGCCCATCGATATGTATGCACAGGATTTTGTTAGAAGATGATGCTAAACCGAGTAGAGAGGCTCAAAGGAGGCTGAACCCACAAATGATGGAAGTTGTGAAGAAGGAAATTTTGAAGCTATTGGATGCTGGGGTGATTTACCCAATTTCAGACAGTAAATGGGTGAGTCCAGTTCAAGTTGTGCCAAAGAAATCGGGTGTCACGGTGGTAGTAAATCAAGATAATGAGCTTGTTGTCAAAGTGGATGGCGGATGTGTATAGATTACCGCAAGCTAAACTCTTCAACTAGGAAGGACCACTTCCCGTTGCCATTCATTGATCAAATGCTTGAGCGGTTAGCAGGTAAGTTTTATTTCTGCTTTCTTGATGGTTTTTCGGGTTATAATCAAGTTGTAATAGCACCAGAGGATCAAGAGAAGACTACCTTCACTTGTCCTTTTGGAACTTTCGCATTTAGAAGAATGCCCTTTGGGCTGTGTAATGCACCGGCGACCTTTCAGAGATGTATGGTAAGCATATTTTCAGATTTTATTGATAATTGCATTGAGGTGTTCATGGATGATTTTACAGTGTATGGTGATTCATTTGATGCATGTTTACATAATTTAAATTCTGTTCTTGCGCGATTCATTGAGAAAATTCTGGTTTTGAATTATGAAAAGTGTCACTTTATGGTTGACCAAGGAATTGTTCTAGGGCATGTTGTTTCTAATAGAGGTATTGAGGTAGATAAGTCAAAAGTTGATTTAATTGTGAACTTACCTTACCCCACAACTGTGAGGGAATTGCGTTCTTTTCTCGGTCATGCAGGTTTCTATCGAAGGTTTATCAAGGATTTTTCCAAGATAGCGGTACCTTTATCTAGACTATTGTAGCAGGATGTTAAATTTAAGTTCTATGAAGAATGTAAGGAGGCTTTTAACAAGTTAAAATCAGCATTGACGACACCTCCTATTATTCAAGCTCCTAATTGGTCTATACCATTTGAAATTATGTGCGATGCAAGTAATTATGCGGTGGGGGCTGTTCTAGGGCAGCGTGAGGATAAGCTTTTTCATGTGATTTATTATGCATCTAGAACATTGAACTCTGCACAGCGCAATTACTCCACAACTGAAAAAGAGTTCTTAGCTATTGTTTTTGCTTTAGATAAATTCCGGTCATACTTACTTAATTCTAAAGTGATTATTTTTTCTGATCATGCAGCTTTAAAGTTTCTCTTAGCAAAGAAGGAAGCAAAGCCAAGACTAATTAGATGGATTCTTCTTTTACAAGAATTTGATCTACAAATCAAGGATAAGAAAGGTGCTGAGAATTTGGTAGCTGATCATTTGAGCTGGTTAGTGACACAAGAGGATCCAATTCCTTTACAAGAATTATTTCCTGATGAGCAGTTGTTAAAGCTACAAGGTATGATCCCATGGTATGCTGATTTGGTGAATTATTTGGTTACTAAGACTATGCCTTCTGATTTAAGTAGAGCTAAAAAAGAAAAATTGAAGAGTGAGTCTAAGTATTATGTATGGGATGATCCATTTTTGTGGAAATTTTGTTCTGATCAAATTATTAGGAGATGTGTTCCTGATAATGAGATTGAATCAATTCTTGCTTTTTGTCATTCATTTGCATGTGGTGGTCATTTTGGACCTAAGAGAACAGGTAGGAAGATAGTGGATTGTGGTTTTTATTGGCCTACCATTTTTCGTGATGCATATATTTTCTGTAAAAATTGCAAAAAATGTCAAAGGACAGGAAGTATATCTCGAAGGAATGAGATGAGTCAGACCCCAATACTTGTATGCGAAATCTTTGATGTGTGGGGAATCGATTTTATGGGTCCATTTCCTTCTTCTTTTGGTTTCATTTATATACTACTTGCTGTTGATTATGTTTCTAAATGGGTGGAAGCTAAAGCCACCAGAACTGATGATGCTAAAGTTGTTGTAGATTTTGTCAAGTCAAATATTTTCAGCAGGTTTGGAATTCCTAGAGCTTTGATTAGTGACAGAGGCACTCATTTTTGCAATAGAGCTGTGGAGGCATTATTAAAGAAATATGGCGTTTTTCATAGAGTGTCTACAGCTTATCACCCTCAAACAAGTGGGCAAGCTGAGGTATCAAACAGAGAGGTGAAGTCTATCTTAGAGAAGACGGTGAAGCCAAATAGAAAGGATTGGAGCCTTAGACTCGATGATGCTTTGTGGGCTTACAGGACTGCCTATAAGACACCTATAGGTATGTCCCCTTACAGGTTGATTTTTGGTAAGATGTGTCACCTTCCTGTTGAAATAGAACATAAGGCTTTTTGGGCTGTTAGAAATTGTAATTTTGATTTAGATGCTGCTGGTGTGGAAAGAAAGTTACAATTGCAGGAGTTAGAGGAGATTCGTCTTGATGCTTATGAAAATTCTAAGATTTATAAGGAAAAGACAAAAGCATTTCATGATAAATTAATTTTGAGGAAGCAGTTGGTGGTTGGGCAAAAGGTTTTATTGTATAATTCTAGATTAAAGTTAATGCCTGGTAAGTTGCGTTCTCGTTGGATTGGACCTTTTATTGTAACTAATGTGTTTTCATATGGTGCTGTTGAGATTCAAAGTTTAGGAACTAAGAAGGTGTTCAAAGTCAATGGTCACAGGCTCAAGCCATTTTATGAAGGCTTCCAAGAACATTCACTGGAGGAAATCAAATTGAGTGACCCAATTTATTTGGATTGAAGAAGATTGCTATGGCTATGTCTAGCCTAAGACGTTAAAAGAGGGTGCTAACTGGGAGGCAACCCAGCACAAGTTTAAATTTTGCTGAGTTTTTATTTTATTTTATTTTATTTTAGTTTTATTTTTATTTTATCTACAGTGTCATCTTCTTGCTTTAGTTCTGAAATTTCTAGTAAATAACGGTTAAAAATTGGTTTCAATGGTGGAGTGATAGTACAGAGAATGAGCTTATATTGTTACTTATGCTTATGTTGTTTTAATAATAAGCTGGACCATTACTTTTACTCTAATATAAGGTATTTTTAACTTAACCAGTTTTATTTTATTTTACAGTTAAGGGTAAAAGAAACAAAAAGGGGTCAAAGCAGTTAGCCAGTTACTACATTCACGATTGGCCTATAATCTCCTCCTTTTATCTTTTCAGTCGCAACAGAGATCAATTGAATTAGAAGACGCCAATTGCAGCTTCAGGCAATTCGCGAAGATCAAACAGAATTGCTACCTTCTATTGCGATATCAGACAACCCTTCCCCACCGGACCATCCATCACAATTCAGGTTCTGACTTTCATGTTTCCAGCTCCATCAAATCAAGGTTTGAACTGATTCTCTTTCTTCACTCTGATTCATTCGTTTGTGTCATCACCCAGGTACGTTTTTCACATCTCATCTGCTAGTCTCTTTTAATTTTGTAGTGGTTTTGAACTGAGATATTTGATGAGCATTTCTTGATTTTGTGATGGTTCTGAAAATTTCTTAATTCTGTTCTGAGAATGGTATAATAGTAAGCAAGTCTTGGGGATTTGAAAGTTTTTGCTAGGACTTTTGAAGACTTATTTGTGTTGATGATACCCCTTGGTTCAAATATGAGAAAATTGGTTGTTTTGGTCTGCTGAATTTACTATAAGTTGGGTGTTGAATTGCTGCATAGCTTTTGATTCAAATTGAGAAAATTAGTTGATTGTGCTTCCTGAAATTGGTATACTAGTTGGCATAACTTGGTAATTGAACTGTTGCTGTGATTTTTTGTGATATTTGATTGTTGAGCAAACTGTACATTCTTATTTTTGGAATGAAAAGTTTATGTTTCTCTTTTCTGTTCAAGTTGTGAAGATTCTTAGAAGAAATTTTGACTGAAAATTGAGGACTTAATGAACTAATCTCAAGCAGGTCAAATGAGGGTGAAAGTGCAACTGCATATTACAGCAGTGGCAGAACCATGGAGATACAAGGAGTGGATATGCAATTAATGGTTGGATTTGCAGCACAAATAGGGCAGTACCTTATCTCTTTTGCACTTTCTTTTTGTTGATTCCATCTTATGTTTGATTTGTTCACATTGAGGACAATGTGTGAAATAAGTGTGGGGGAGGGATTTAATTATAAGGGGTTTTATGCTGAAATTTTTATGCTTAAATGAATGGTTTTGCAGCTGAAATTCTAATGCTATATTGTTGAAATTGTGAGCTTTATATTGCCATATGCTGCTGCCATTGTTCTGTTTTTGGTACCATTATTCTTTTCTTGGTGATTTGCTCCTTATTTGGGTCAATTTTTAATTTTCATGGCATATATACTGTTTTTGAGCTATACATGCTGCCATATGCTTATTTTCAAGTAAAATTGACTGTTTTAAATGTTGTAAGAGGAAAATGCTTCTTGAAATTGTGTTTGGCACTTATCCCATGAATTATGTTGAGTAAACTTTTTGAATTTTTGACATTATATGCTGATTTAGGGATTACTTATGGGCTTAATTAGTGTCTTTTAAGTAGACTTGAAACTCTACAAGTAAAAAAAAAAAAGATTTTGAGCAAATAATTTTTAAGAATTTCTTTCTTGAGTTGGAGCAATCCTTTGAGCTAAGTGAACAACGCTTTTAATTAGTTTAGCAAAGTCGTTTTAACTAATTTTATCTCTTGTTCAGTTAGAATAAGTTGTTGAATTTGTGATTTCTTTTTTATTTAGAGTTTGAGGCTTGAGCTAATGGTTAGACCTATGAATTGCATGAGCTTAACTTGACTATTACTCTTAGAATCTTTATGTAACCTGCTTAGTCATGGAAATGAGCATTGTGTGTGCGTTGTTGCATAGTAGAAAGAAAGTGAAATAAAAGAGTTAAAAAAAAGTGAAAAACAGAAAACAAGTGCAAAAGGAAAGAAGTGAAAAAAAAGTCAAAAAGAAAAACAAAGAAAAGCAAAAATGAAAAAAAAATGAAAAAAAAAGTAGGAAATAAAAAATGAAGGCAAAACCCAAAGACTTGAGCAGTCGTGGTACTCCTCTGCCCGAGTTTGGGCAATGAGTAGGTTGGCCTTGCCGCATGAGTTTGTGAAGTCAGGTACCCGCAGGCGGGTTTCCACAAAATGCTGACTCACTCATGTTAGCGATAAATGTTCAAGCACTAGGAAAGTCAAATAAGTTCAATAAAGTCTAGTTTTTTTTTGTGTGGTTGCAATGATTTTTAGTGACTTCGCAGGTTATGTGAACATTCTCCTAGTAATGGTATAATTGCTATTAGACTTAAAGAATTGCATGTTTTAAATGGTAATGTTTAAGCCTTGGATTTTATGTTAGGGAGAGTCTTAATTCAGCTCTTTAGTCTTTTTGAACTTCAAATAAACTTAGTCAATTTGACTTTGCTTAGCAATTAAAATTGTTTTTCCGAATGTTCTTGTAAGGAATGTGAAGATTTGGGAGAGGATTCTTTTTAAAAAAAAAATTTGAATTTTGCTTGAGTTTTGAGCCATGCTTGAGGACAAGCATGGGATAAGTGTGGGGAATTTGATATGTGCATAATTTGTGTCTTTATTGTCTATAATCTAATGCATTTTTGAGTTATTTGAGTGCTTAATTTATTTTTTTAGACATTGTTTATCAATTGGACCTTATTTTAATTGCATTTGATATAATATAAGTAAAGTGGTAAAATTCCAGCATTTAGAATGTTTTGATGTATGTTCGGTTTTTCAGGGATATCTGGAGTTTTAGACCTTCAATTAGCAATCTGTTTGATGCGTTGGAAAGATGAGATAGAAATTTACAAGTTTTCAAGAGGAATCGAGATTCAATTCAGCCTACATGTTGGTCAAAATTGGCGTTGAAGTTCTGAACACACACGAGCTGTGTGAGTAGCGCGACCTGTTCTGTTTCGGACCTCATATCTGGACCTCCGAGTGTCGAAACAAGATGAGCCCAGGCCCATTAGACTCCTAAGAAACATCCCTACAGATGTTATGAAGGCTATTTAGTGAGATGACGTCGTTTTGACTCTCCAAAACGGCATCCAAGTCTGCATTTCTGCAACAACGTTCACAATCAGGGCTGTTGCGGTATTCTGATCGTAACTTGAGTTTGGAGGCTCGGTTTGGAGTGAGCCTTGGCTTGTTGGAAACGTGAGAAAGATATCTTCTATTTTGTTGAAGAAGTCGTGATCAGATTTTAAAGGGAAGAGGCTGAAAAAGGGGCACGAAATCTGGAATGCTTTTGATTTTCAAATTCTTATCTTCGTGAAGCTACAGAGAACTGGGGGTTTTTTTTGGCACAGCGGGGAAACAGTGAGTTGAATTCATTCTTTCTTTTTCCATTTTTCATCTTTGATTTTTGTAAGCCATGAGTGGCTAAGTCTTTTGGTTCAATTCAAGGGATTTAATAATCCATGTATATTTGTGAGACTTGATCTTGAATTGAGTATTTCTTCTTTGAATATCTATTGATTCTTGTTTTAATTGATTTAATTTTATTAAGTTCTTTGCTAAAAAGGCCTATTAGTAAAGTGTTTGATAGGATTAACTGCTATTTCAACCTTCATAATCCGTAATTGTTATGAAAGGGTGAATATTAGTAGCAATTAGATGTTACTGATTATCACAGTTTTTCAGTAATATTCTATAGAAACAATAGGATTGAATTAAATAGTTTATGCTTCATAAATTATTGTTCAAGTTTAACTGCTTCCAGTTCTTAATGCTCTTATTAAATTGAAAGGGATTGCTTAATACCCAATCGTTTAATAATTAGAGTTAATGAGGGTGCTGGGCTCGAGTTAATGAAAATAGAGAAGTTTGAGGATTTATCATGCTCGTTGATAAATTCTAGTTAAGTATTCAAAGAGAAATTTTATCATTAGTTGTCTATGATCAAGTGTGCATTGGATTGGAAATTACCTTGAATTGACTTTCAATCAATTTGCTTCACAACCTTAGTTATTTAATCAGTTTTTCTTTTTCTTTTTGATTTGTTAAAATTCAGTTTTCACAACAAAAACCCCCCCTCCACAAACACAAGATTACAATTTCAGTCTCTAGGGTTCAACCTGGATTCACCGTCTCTACAGTTTAATTCAGTTATTTATATTTGGTGGAATCGACGAACATCATGTGGGAAGGTGAGAAATGGCCCAGCACCCCCACAACACCCGGTTTATTAGAACCGGCCTCCTTTACAAGTCTTAATATTATAAAATTCTTAAATATAACAATATTATCCATACTACATGCGATCATAAGAATAAGTAAAAACTTTATTAAAACCACAACAATGTCCAAATAAAACAAATAAATGGACACTCATTCGAGGATGGAAACATGTCCTTACATCATATAATATCTAAAACTAAATAGGACACCCACCGAAAGGTGGAAACGTATCCTTTACATTGATCCAAAACTTTAAAATAAGCTAAATTACATGATGTTCATGATATGAGGTACCAAAAATATGGAAACATACCTCTTACAATATTTTGAAACCAAAGCAAATCAATAAAAATAACCAACCATTCATTATAAATAAATCATTCATCAAAGACATCAAACATCAATCAAAACATATAATAAACATTTATCTAATTTAAATAAAATAGTAAGTATATAAATTTAGAGTTTATTCATCAATTAGGGTTTCTTGGGTTTTATGTTTAACAATTAGGGTTTTGTATATACTGGATTAATTAATTGAGAAACATTTAATATAAAAGAAATAATACGGCTACTGGATGTTTGAATTAGAGATTAATTTTGAAATAGATTAGGGTTTGAATCTAAAGAATGGATGTTTTGGATTTAGGGTTTCAGAAGTTGTATGAAAATACTATTAAAATTTTAAGGTTTAAATAAATAAGATTGAAGATCATGAAAATAGAATTTTAAGTTAGGTATTTGGAAAGAATAGGCTACTATGAATCTCAGAAAAATAGATTTGGTTAGGGTTTTAAGAAAATAAATTATTGTTTTTGTGGTTTTAGAAAAGTTTAATTAGGATTTTATATTTCAAAAATTAGTTTTACTGGTATTAAGGTATTAGGGTTTTGAAAAAACACTTTTTAGGGTTTTAAATAGAGTTTAGATGGTAAGTAGAATAATTGATCAATGTGCCTAACAAAAATAACATCTATTGTGTGTTTAAATAATTGATCCAATTGAGTGATGAGGCATACTGTAAACATAAACAAGTAAATAGAAATTCAAACCTTCGTTGTTGGCTCCACCACAATTTGAATTCTGATTGAACAATAACAAAGACAGTGGGTGCTTCTTTTGATGGATTGTATGTTGTTTGCTACGTCTTGATCATTCAAGCTTGAGATTGTAAATAAACTGGCAAAAATGATTCAAATAGTTCTTGAATAAAATTCCAAAAGTCTCAATCCCAAAAGTTTGATCCCAAAAGTCCAATCCCTCAACTGTGTCTTTAATGTGGTATTTATAAGAAAAAATAAAAACCTAATACTAATTGATTAAGGAAATCAAAACTGTTTCAAAAATAAAATAAAAAATCAAGTAAAATAGGGTTTTGAAAAAACTGCGTGCGTACTGGGCAGCTAGCATTCGAGGTTGCATTGGCAAAAACTTGCTACAGGGTGCTGCTGGCTGGGCACAGGCTACTTGCATTTTTGCCGCAAGTTTTGCTTACTTCAAAAATTGGCCCGCAGCGGCCTATGGCCAATTCTTTGCCAACGAATTTTGTCGTCGATTCTGCCATTGTCGATTTTTATTTATTTTTATTTTTTTATTATTTTTCATTTATATATTATTAAAAATAACTATTAAATATTATAAATAATAAATATTATTAAAATTTTATTAAAATAAAAAATAAAATACCAAAAAAAATCAAAAATTAAGGGTCTACAGTTTGCCCCCTGCTTGAACGATCTGAAACTTTCAGTAGAAGAGAGTGAAAAAAACATGATTTTGAGCAAATTTTGGACGAGAATGGGTTCTCAACCCGAGGTTAGAGTTGGTTTGGGTTTGGACCCAATGTTGGGTTCTGGACCCAAGATTGAATTTTGGGTGCTCGACCCAAGACTAGATTTAGGTTCTCAACCTGAGACTGATTTGGATTTGGGTTCTCGACCCAAAATTAGATTTTGGGTGCTTGACTTGAAACTAAATTTTGGGTTCTCGACCCGAGACTGATTTGGATGCTCAATCCAAGACTGGATTATGGGTGCTTGACCGGATACTGAATTTGCATTTGGGTTCTCTACATGAAACTTGATTTGGATTTGGGTTCTCGATCAGAAACAAAATTTAGGCTGCTCGACCTAAAACTGATTTTAGGTACTTGAACTAAAACTGGATTTTGGATGCTCGATCCAGGACTGGATTGTGGGTGCTCGACCCGAAACTAGATTTTAATACTCGATCTAAAACTGGATTTTGGGTGCTCGATCCGAAATTGGATTTTTGGATACTTGATCCAAAACTAAATTTAGATTTGGGTTCTCGACTCGAAATTGAATTTTGGATGCTCGACCGGAAATTGGATTTTGGATGCTCGGCCCAAAATTGAATTTAGATTTGGGTTCTCGACCCAAAATTGGATTTTAAGAGCTCGACCCAAAATTGGATTTGGGACTCAAAAGTGATTTGGGTTCTAGACCTGGTGGTAAGTTTTGGACTTAAAAGTGATTTGGGTTCTAGACCCGGTGGTGAGTTCTGGACTTAACAATGATTTGGGTTCTGGACCCATTGGCTGCGAAAGATAATTGCAGTTAGTAGGATATTAATAAAAAAATCTGTAAAAAATTTAGCTATTTTTTAGCTGGCCTTCATATCTTCTCCTTTCCCTCTACATGGAAAAATATTTTAAGGTGAGTTTGAAAATATTTTATAAACGCATAAACTCAAAAATTAAAAAGGAGAAACTTTGCTCCCTGAGTACGGTCAAGCCAATGATTTTTCTCATACAGGCTCTGATTGATGTTTGTATTTTATCTGGTTCTTTGCATAAGCATGCATCTCTTGTTTCTTTTGCAAAATGACTAGAGCTTCCTCAAGCAATGGACCTTCCATGCCCCCCTAATTCCATACCCACTTCATCTTTGCTTCATAGAGTATTTGTCGTTCACTTTGACAAAGAATAGACAATACAATACAAGAAAATGCAATGTGATATGCTCATGTATGCATGATATGCATGAATAACACATACAATTGTTTTATTAACTCATAGACCAAGATGATCAACTGAAGTGTTCTCATTGATTCCTTCCAGATGATCATTCAAGTCTTGCATTGGAATGACAAAGGCTTCCCATTTGTGGCTTCTATCTTCAAGATGTTGAAAACATGAGTAGTGAGACCCAAGCAGTGGAGTCAGGGATACATCCATTTTAAACTATGATTCAGCATGTCAGTTGGTAGCTTCTTCATGACCTTGCTAATAAATATTTACTTTGCCCAACATGTCTTTTGAGGTTCGACGGTTCAACAAACTTCTCTTAACTTGAAGGCTTTGTATGATTTTTTTTTTTGAATTTTGACTTTGAAATCAAATGTTGGCTTTACCAAATCAATGTCAATGTACCTCAAGACTTGATTTCTAGAATTAACATATTTATAACATGATAACCCTAGTTACCGTACTAAACTCGGGAATCATTTCTATTTGAGCAAGAACTGTTGCACTTCAGATAGGCACATACACATTACTTGGTCAAAGGTCTCATTGAGTTTGAATATTGTCTATCTCATATGCATGCTTATTCAAACTATCTCCACTAATAGACTCTACCTACCAAGAGAGATCAACAGGTCTTTAATAGGCTTGAAATGGGGTCTATAAAGGACACGAGTTAAATAAAGGCCATTTGTAAGTTGGAGCCGTTGTGACACTATGGGCAAACCCTCACACTACAAATTTCTTATTTGAACTTTAGGCAGCTGGGAGCAATCTTGCTAGACTCCAAATTCCTTCTATCTTCTTGGCATTAATCTAGATCTTAATTGGGATAATCTTTGCCTTTGCAAAAAGTTTGGTACCCACATTCCTTTCTTTTTTTATCATTTTTGTCCTTCTTCCCTGTAGGATTTTTAAGTACAGTACTTTGAAAAACTAGAGGTTCTTTCTCCTTTTTTTTTAGATTTTGATTGAATCTTTGGTTGGGTTGGATCAATTCAAGTCAAACTTTCCTTATAAACCAAATGGAAGTCTTTTACTGCTTTAGTTAAAAGAGAACTCGGTTGGCTTTCTGAATTTATTTTATTTTCTTTTTCTTTCTTTTTCTTTATTTTCTTTCTTCTTTTTTTCTTCATCCTTTTTTTTAGCTCCAAAAGAGTTATCTTGTTTGTACCAACTTGTATTTTTGATAATGGATGAGTGGAGTGGTATTAATCTGCTTCAGTCCTGACTTTATCTGTGATATTTGGTCTAATTCAGGTGAATTTCAACTACCCTTATGGTTTTGAGAACATCAACTATCTTTATGTTCTTGGCTATGCATTCCTTTCTTTTTGATCTTCTTACCTCTTCCCCTTAGTGATCATAAGACTTGTTAAAAGCATCACAACTGCCCAGGGTAGTTTGTTAGGGTTTGTATGCCAATGAAAAGAAAGTTAAAATTTTATGAAGGCTCAAAGGGACAACTAGGGATTGATATCAATAGGGTTGATACTAGTTATTGGCTAACCAAATAAAGCCTAGATCATTTCTCCCTTAAATAAACAGAGTTCAATTTTGCCTCAAAAATTTGTCAAAATATGTTCTAAGACTAACTAGGACCTAGACAAAGGTAATTATGCAGGAGCCCTCTCTAAGTAAGCATACACAACTCAATGCTATAGAACAATTCCCTCACCTAATAAAGCCATTTGAATCATGATGCATAGATACGCTAATTTATAAATATCAAGTTAAATTCATCATCGGTTGAGCACCAAAATGAACAAAGACCAACAAAAATTTTGATGAAAGTAATTTATTCAAACAACTTTAAATTTGAAAGACACGATTGTTCCATAGAACACCAAATAAAGAAAATAAAACAAAAAAAAAACAAGCCAAGGGAAGTTTTTTTAGTTAAGCTTCTTCTCCTTTCACATCTTCAATATTCCCATCTTGAAAGGAGGATAAGACAAGATCTTCCTCCAATCCTCCTCTTACCATGAAAGCTGCTGCTAGTGGCACTCTGTTAAACCTAGGCAGAGGATTGCTTTTGGTATTGTGCTTATTCAGCTCGAGTAGCTTACCACTATCAATCAAATCTTGGATCTCGTGTCTTAGACAAGCACATTTATCCATCTCATGCCCTTGAATTTGATGAAATTGACAGAAGGCCTCGGCATTGAAGTTTGGTGGCAGAGAATTAAGTAGCGGTTGAGGAGCCAACAGTTGTAACAACCCCTTCTTCTGTAGCTTGTTGAAAACCCAAGATAGAGGTTTCTCCAATTTTGAGAACTGTCTTTTATTTCCTTGACCAGTCGCATTAACATCAACTTCTTTTTATGTACTTTGATTGCCCTACTGGTAGTTCCCTTTCTCATTCCTTCTTATTGAAAAGTGATTTTTCTCCATTTTCCATTCTTCAATTTGCAGACCAGCTTGGAGAAGATCTTTGAAATCTCGAATGAGTGTACGAGACATCCTTTCACAAAGACTAGGCAATGCCTCTTTCACAATCATCCTTATTTGATCAGATTCATCAAGCCTCTTCCTGAGCAATGTAGCCTTATTCCTCCACCTTTTCACATAGTCCATAAAATTCTAATTTGGTCGTTGTCTAATGGACTCAACTTCCATTAAGGTAATTTTCAGCTCGACATTGTACCCATATTGCTGAATGAAAGCTTTGTACAACATGTCCCAATCTTTTTGAGTACTTTCCTTTAAGGTGTTGAACCAATTTTGGACAATAAGGTCCAATGAATGTAATATCCCAAAGTATGCCCTAGAAGTTTTGATATTATTGTTGTAATTGTATTGAATGTATATGTTAAATTTTAAAGAGAAGAGAAATTTAAAGGAAAGTGTATATGTTGTGTATATGGAAATATATACAACATATATACAAGTCAATTGTGTTGGTCAAAGGAAGAAGATATTTAGTTATTTTAATTAATAAAGTTAATTAGTGGAAAATGGGAAATTAAAATGAATGGAAGAGATTAATTTGGATTATTTAATATTATAATTGCTTGGAGGAGGTTTAAAGAGAGGAGTATTTGACTTTGGTTTCTTCATTTTCTTTTTCATTTCTTTCCCTTTTTCCTTTTGTTGGCCGGCCATCTAAAGCAAGAGAGAGAGAGTGAGTGAGTTTTGTGATCCAAGCTCAAATTGAAGGAAGATTCAAGTGAAGAAGTTGAAATTTGTGAAGTATCATCAACTTTGGTAAGTTCTCTCTTGTTTATTTTGGAGTTATGTTTGAGTTTGAGGGGTTATTGTTGATGATAGGAGTGTGTTTTGATTGTGTTGTGTTTAAGAGTGTTTGATTCATTTGATTTTTGGATTTTTGAGTTTGGATTGAAGAAAAGAGTAAGTTTGTTGGAAGAGGTAGTGTTGTAGGTGTGTTTTGGATTGTGGTGATGATTTTGATTTGTGTTGGATGTATGTTTTTAGTTGTTTTGGTGTTTTTGCAAGTTTGTTATGGTTCTTGGGTATGTTGAGCTAAGTTTGTTTGAAGTGGATTTTGGTGAAAGGAAGTGATTTGTTGGATAAGTGTTGTTGTGGCCGGAATCTGTATTTTTGGCCTGACACGCCCATGAGTACGACCAGGTTTTAGGCGTGTCAATGGTTCTGTGTTTTTGGATGGGTGGCACGAGCAGTGACACGCCCATGTCACTGAGCGTGTCACAGCTTCTGTGTAGTAGTAGTATTGACACGTCCAGTGACACGCCCATGTCACTGAGCGTGTCATAACTACTGTGTTGGTGAGGAATTGACACGGCCATGAACACGCCCATGTTGTTGGACGTGTCAATGTTTCTATGAGACAGAATATATTACACGTTCAGTGACACGCCCGTGGTTCTGAGCGTGTCAAAGCTTATGTGTTGTGAGTTTAGGGCACGGTCAGGGACACGCTCGTGTTGTTGAGCGTGTCATGTGTAGAGTTTTGTATCTCATGTGTACTATTTCCTTTGGTTTAGGTTGTGAAGAGGTTGATTTGCCTTAACCTAAGTGGTGAAGAAGTTTTGGAAGAGTAAAGTTGTAAATTGGTGTGAGTTGTTCCTAAGGTAAGTACAAACCCTAAATTAATGCATACTTTTATATGATATTGAGACTTAACACATGCGACAAGTAATCTATTGCATTATTGATGCATATTAATAATGTTATGTTTTGCATAATGTGAATTGAGATAATTGAGGCATGTATGCCTCTATGATGATGTTCAATGTAATTGATTATGTATACTTGAATAATGAAGTATTATAATGTGAATTGAGACATGATAAGATATGAGGCCATTGTGATTGGCTATGATGATTCAAATGAGATGTGAAGCCATTGTGATTGGCTATGATGACTCAATTGAGATAAGTGTGGCATGTTTGCCTAGATGATGATGAGAATTGAGAATGAAATTGATAATGAAATAATAAATGAATTGTGTGGCTAATGTGTTATTCCATTTTCAGAGTTTGTTGTTGGTGGCATGCCTATAGTAATAATCTCTTAAAGTTAGGTTGGGCTTGATCCTTGAAGCCAAGTTGGGTTGAAGTTTAACATGTTTTACTCCCCTTGAAGCTTGGTTGGGTCTAATCCTTGAAGCCTAATTGAGATGTTACAACCCTTGAAGCTAGGTTGGGTTTGGTTTTTGAAGCCAAGTTGGGTTGATACTTAGCATGCTTTGTTCCCCTTGAAGCTTGGTTGAACCTAAATCCTTGAAGCCTAGTTGGGATAATGATAATGATAAATGTGATAATTAAACCAAAGCATTAACTCTGAAAGTTGAATGGCATATTAGTGTATTTGGGTTCATGCTTGTCTTTGTTCAAATGTGATTTATGAATGCTGAAACTAATGAATAATGAGATTCAATGTAAGACTTTGATAGGTGATATTCTTGTGTATAGAGTGTAATGTTTGAATATATTGTATTAGTATTGCATTGCAACATATTATTATTATGGTTTGTACCACTAAGTCGTTGGCTTAGCGCGATTATGATTTATCGTGCATGTAACAGGGAAGAACCGGAGAGTTCCTCTAGGCCAAGTAGAGGTTAGATCTTGAGGTGGTGATAGTGAAGCTTAAAGATCGAAGATATACTGCCAAACATGTATATACTTTATGTTTTGTAAATCTTGAGTTTTAATGTATAAGTATTTGTAAATAATTGTTATATTTTCCGCTGCTTTTAAATAAACATTTTATCTTTGGTCTTTTATAACTTCTTTTAAATGATTTAAATTTGTTCATGTTTTTGTAAAGGGATTTTTCATTTGTTAAGTATACCAAAGCATTTCTATATTCAGTATACGCATATTACGATCGTATTAGCATGCTGTGTACGTATACGGGGTATAGGGGGTGTTACAATGAAAGCATAAAATACCTTAGAGTTTGAGCCTTAGTAGCTCTAGCAGACTGCATGGCAATGATGTACTGCTTAATAAGCAAGTGCATTGTACCTAGCAAAGGAAGGCATCTTGAACTTATAAGGGACCTCCTCATCTTCTTCAAACAACTTGTTGACCTCCGACATATCTTCAATTTTTAGCTTTTTCTCAAATTTCTTTTCTAAATCAGCAATCAGTTTCTCAACATTAGAAGTTTCAGTCTTTTCCACAATTGCTCTTTCCATAACCCTCGACTCTTTCTTCTTATCTTGAGGATCTTTGAAGTATTGAGCCTAGTCATCATCATCATCGATGACTACCTTATCATCATCAAAAGCCATAACCTTAGCCTTCCCTTTGTCCTTCAGATTCTTAGTGCTAGCGGATACCTCGACATTGTTCCCTAAAATTGCAGCCAGGACCTCCTTCAGTTCTTCCATCTTGGCATTGATGGCATCATCCACCATTCTTTAAATTTGTTCGGGCTCCATTGCTTTTAGTGAGAAAGCAATTGAGTCGCTACTGGATTCAATCTCACTAGCGTAGGTGTAACACCCCAATACTCCATATAAATACTATACATATACCTAGTATACATACAGTAAGTATTTAAAGTATAAGGATGCCACTTTTCTTTTTACCTTTCAATACCTGTAACAAAATTCAAACCATAATAGGTCAATTTAAAGAACACTTACAAATTATTGTCTTTATCAAAACTTCATTTATACATATAATATAACATACTTAAAGTGGATACATGTATGCATTACCCTCTAGTTGGTCTCGACAAAATCTTACTCTTCTCGTGGCATACCAAAAGACTTCATGTCTTCCACCAAGCTACCTGCGCGATAATACATCCGCGCTAAGCTCGAAAGCTTAGTAGTACAAATATAAAATACAAACATATATCATGGAAATACTAACATATAAAGATATCTCAATTCCATATATTTTTAGTTCTTATTAAGTTTATCCCTATTCATTTGCACCTTTCATATCTTTCAACTAATCTCACATCTTATACACATATAAAAATAGCATTTCTACCAAGTCCAACCCATCACTAATATTCACAATCAACATCTCAATACACACATTATACATCATACCAATCACAAGTCACATTTTCCAATTAAGACAATCATTGTCATCAACCACAATTCATCAATTGAATTCACAATCAATGCTAATACACACATTATACATCATACCAATCATAACATTTCTTTATTCACAATTCAACATTAATGATTCATCACTAGTGCTCATAATCAATATTTCAACGCACATATTACATATCATCAATCACATGTCCAATGAAATATACCAAATATTTCATTATCCATTTCTTTCAACATTTGTATATCACATTGACAACAAAGACAGACTCGGGCCCAACAGACACCACTATGTTATTCAGAGTTCAGAGTTACTGCTTTGGTCTATAATCATAATCATCAAGCCCGTAGGCATCATATATCAATATTTCTATCCATGGATAGTGTAACAGACCCAGTCTCTTGGACCATCAACTCATCATAAGAAGATCCTCAACCCGGCAAGACTATTACCAATCATATATTTCATATTCACAATTTTCATAGTGTAATAGACCCAGTCTCTTGGACCTCAATTCAACTCAATTTGAAGAGATCCTCAACCCGGCAAGACTGTTACTTTTTTTCATTTTATAGGCATGCCTCCAAACCCAGAACTCTGAAAACTGAATAACACATTAAACACATATTTCACTTATTGTTTCATTATCAATTTCAATCTCAATGTTCATTATCATCTAGGCAAACATGCCTTATTTCTTTCAATTAGATCATCATAGCCAATCACAATGGCTTCACAACATATCATATCTCAATCCATATGATACATATAACATCAGTGCTATAACATTACAAAGTACCTTATTCATATAGCACAATACAATTCACAAGATTCATAATACACAAATCATAGTATTGTTCATATAGTATCATGTGCATCATCATTATAATACTCAACATCAATTACATTAACCAAATGAACATATCATTATTCAATCACATGATTCACATTATACATATAGCATCATTGCTATAACATTACAAAGTACATTAAAGTAATTCTTCATAAAAATGTTTATCATAATAAATTTGCATAGCTCATACCTTGTTGAATGATCCTCTTCTCTTTCACACTATACAAGTCACATTAGATTAACAATGTAATAATTTACCTAATATTATTTAATTATACTCAATCAATTGTACTCTCATACATTAATATTCATCAAATCATTCACATCTTTCATTTTCCCATAACACAATTATATATATACATATCATTAATGATATAAACACATCAAAATACATTAGTGATATGCATTAACAATGCAATCATGCAACATTGGTACTTACCTTAATAACATTTCACACCACTCTAAACTCTTCTCCACTCAATAGTTCTTCACTTCACAAATTAGGGCAATTCAACCTCTTCACAACCTAATCCAAAAGGAATATTAGCAAAATGACCATATGAATAGTACATTCTGGTTTTAGACTCCATTTTATTCTTATTTTGAAAAATTGTATAAAATAATCTACTTGACTAAAAATTCTAAAATTTTTACAGAATTTAGTTTTGTATCTTAAAATCATTCCTTTAAAATTTCAGATCAAACTGAACACAAAATCTTGGTCAAATAGTTCACCTAACCAGACTGCCCCAATTGCCCTGCATCCTGGCAGCAGTTCTGAACTTTGTGAATTCCATAAATCAAATTCAATCAACGTGGTTCCAAATTATTTTTCTCAAATACTAGACTCACTAAGAAACAACATATCCAAAATTCAATTGGATATGATTTTTCTACATTTTATTAAAAATCCCGAAATATAGTTGTCTCAGTTAAGGTACCTGCTGGAACAGGTCTAATAAAAATAATCTTTCTAAACTCATAACCATTCCAAAATCGAATCAACATATTTTTCAGTCATTCTAGACTCATAGAGACACAACATATCAAAAATTCACTTCAAGAAAATTTTTCTATAATTAATTAAAAATCATACAAGTCACAGCCTTTACTAATTGTAAAACAGAAAAATATTCACTAAACACAACTCTTATTCTTCCATCACCAACACCAATTTACTTCTCCTTTTCAAATCTATTTCAACTCTTCTCAACAAATTACAAACATACTTAATCATACTATTACTAAACATAACTCAATCCAAACACAACTTCAAAAAGAATCAAGGTAAACAAGAGAAAACTTACCAAGATGATAAAATTCCTTGAAATCCAACTTAACTACTTGAAATCTCTCTCAACTTTGGAGCTTAAAATCATCAAAACCTTTCTTTGTTCTTTTGTTTTTCTTTGCCAATGAAGGAGCCGGCCAACACAAGGAGAAGAAGAAGAAATGATGAAGAAAACACAAATTCCACATGCATTAAATACTCATCCAAAAGAAAATTACTATAATGCCCTCATCCATTTAACTAAACTTTTGTCACATATATACCCATATAGGTAATTTCACAAATCACAAATAAAATATCTTCTTCCCTTGACCAAGCCCTTTGACCAACTTATATGTTATATATATCACCATATACACTACATATACACTTCTCTCTACACAATGCATTCCTTCCAACTACACACATATACATTATTTTCTCAACTTCTATTATCCTCCAAATAAATCATACACAATTACCACTTATCAATCACACATTCAATTCACTAATAACAATATTATCACAACTTCTAGGCACACTTAGGGATATTACAATTCTCTCCCCCTTAAATAATTTCGTCCTCGAAATTATCCATGCCATAACAATTCATTCTTAACAAAAATACTATCTTCACTTCCACCTGAAGTTAAATATATGCTTAAATTATTATGTCATCCAATCATATAACTTCAATTCCTTCTTTTAGAATCAACAATCCCCTCTAAATTCCATAATTCATCGTTCTATATGTTTATATACCTTCTTATTTCCTTGATCAAACATTCAAAATACTCATTACATCTCCTATTAACATTTTTAATCAGGAATCAAATCATATTATAGTACACTTATACTTCATCCAATCTTTATATTCAATATATTTTGTTCCTTCACCTCTATGTAATTACTTTCTTAACTTTAGCCTCAACAATTATTGGTTTGAATCTTAGCATTAATTTTCCCGTCATTACAATCACTGTCTAAATAGACATTTATCAACCCTCAATGGATAACAAGGTCCTTATTTTCTACAATTGGAGTTACCTCTTTAGCATGCTTTTCTCTTAACTTACATTTTAATACATTGCCTTTCAATTTATTTTATAAATAACCAATCTTCTCCCTTATTATCATAATTTATAATTACTATAATTCCATACATTCCTATCCATTCTTACTTTAATATTTTACATCATATACATTGTCACGTAATTAATTACATTCTTAATACAACTATACATATTAAATCTCAATAATACTTCATAATCTTAGTCCAATTCAGATCAATTGATCTATCTGTCACAATATATCCATTTTCCAATCTTGTTCAATTCCATCCAACGATTAATTTATATAACTTATCATGAAATTGCACCATATTCATATATGTATATATGATCTAATTCAATTAGGGCAAACTTATATACAATTTCTTGATCTTTTCCAATCCATATTCAATCAAATTATTGTGATAACAAATCACTTCAAATCATATTAGTATAGTTCCCACCAAATCTTATAATAACTTTTTAACTATGCTTCTTAAATAAAATTTTCAATCTCACCAATTTGTACTACAGTCATATTGTCTCAGTCCCAAATTTATGGATACTAAAATTAACCGGCTACACATACTAACCAAATCATATAGCCATAGGAGATGAATGGTCACACACCTGTAACTCATAAATCAATACTGTTTCTCGATTATTCTGTATCCAAACTTTTTAATTACACTATTTAGTTGTATCACAAGAATTATATATCCATTCTCCACACTTTTACTACACCAAGAGTTAACACATTTCAACTCCATCTCCATAAATTTTCTCTTGAACATACGATTATCATTAGTCTAACTCACATCAACAATATTATCTATAACATCTTTATACACAACATTTAATCATATACAAATTCCATTTATTACTCCACTTCTAATTTATCTCTTGTAACACTTTTCATACAGTATACTTTCCTTTTTATTATATACTTATACATATAGAATTTCTACAAACAAAATCCTTAATCCAGGAAACATTATATGATAGTTTAACTCAGTTATCATCATAACAATTTCATCTTCTAGTGTTACTTGAGTCCTTTCTCACTCTCCATTTCATCCCATAATCTAACTCTACATAGGTTAAAACCTATTCTCTCATAGATCCACTGATACATGCCCTATTATTCTCCACACCACTAAACAAATAATTATATCACATTCACATACTTAGGTCACATTCACAATATGACTTGCTTTCCACATTTCTTACATTTTCATTTACATTCATATCGAAAAGCTCATTCCACATTTTCCATACATGTATACACATAGTCATACAATTATATATAATTCCTCTTTTACATATCTTTAACACAATTTAACATTTATTACTTTTCCTTAATCAACATCATTCTTACCCCTTTTTGACATAACTTAAATTATTTATCAACTCAACACATATATATTTCCTAACTACAATAATACTTCACAAATTCTTAGTCACCTTACTAAGGTGACATCTCTCTCACCTTTATTTTGAAATGCATTTAATATATCATCTTTATATCCGTTTGTTTACCATTCAACGTATATATATATATATTACTCATATATTTATACATATGTACATTACACCTAATAATATACACATTGAGCCTAATAGCTCCTATACACTTAATTATATGCTCTGATTTTTATTTTCCTTTTTCATACATTCACTACAAATTTAGTGTTTATCACTTTCTTTTGAATACTATTATTCTCATTCTTCCAATATGATAAAAAGTATTTAATCACACTACAAATATATATTCTGACTATAATAACACTTCACATCCATCTTGGTCACATTCCCAATGTGACATCTCTTTACTTTCATCTTAAAAAAAAACATTTAATATACTTCCATATCTTTTTTTTTTTTACAATAAAATGACTTAAAATAGCTCCTTTTCATTTGCTTATCTATTTCTCTTTTTACTTCAAAATAAATTCTCATATCATCAATCACATTACTTAATTCATAATACTTTCATGTGCAATATTAATCATTTCACCTGGCTCAGGTATTGAATATACATTAAATCATCAATATCCAATCAATCTTTATCAGTTTCTAGTAGAACTTTAACTTTTCAACTTACTACTTCGCCTAAACTTTAAATTTACCAAACTCATCTTTTCTTAAAATCAACTTTAAAAACATCTCGGATATATATATATATCATAAAGCAATATCAACACATATTTCTTCCCCAATTATTAAGCTCATTTCGAAAAATCTCAAATATCACATATTATTACCATTACCATGAGCTTTCACAATATCCAAGCATCTCACATTTCTAACCTTAAATTCACAATGTTTACATTAAAATAACCATACCAATTTATATTCTTACATAACCAATATCATCTCTTTTTCCTTTAAATAATACCTTAACTTTATATATATACCCCAAACTTTAAATAATCATACCTTGTCTTTACTAATCAACTCATTCAATATTATTTTTCTTTTCATTTCTTTATGCTTCAACACATTTAACACTTCACTTTACTTGCATAAATTTCCATTTTTTAATTATCAATTAGACTTATATAAATTCATATCATTCATTATACTCATTTAAATTTATCATTATAGCCAACAACTATGACTTTATATACGTACCCTTCCCCAACCAGGTCGGTTGTCCAAGTTCGGTTGCCCATTCCAATGGGTCCGCATGGTTCCGCAGGAGACAGATAGGTCCGTTCATTAAACTTATCAATATATATATATTTTTTAAATTCATTTCTTTTTTCACAAGCAAGTTAAGTAATCATGCCTCAACATCTCACATTACAACAAAACAGTTTTCTCATAACATCATATCATTCACACATTAACATCCATTTCATATAACACAGATATACTATAAATCATATAATGCCACCTCCGAGACCAACCTAGGTGTGAATGCATATGCATGTATTACAAATTTCATTTTCAAAACTCTTCTTTTTAATTCATTTTAAGAGTTTCAAAACTTTTTCTTTTTAATTTTACTTAGGCCGAGAATCTCGAACCTAAGCTCTGATACCAAAATAATTGTAACACCCCAATACTCCATATAAATACTATACATATACCTAGTATACATACAGTAAGTATTTAAAGTATAAGGATGCCACTTTTCTTTTTACCTTTCAATACCTGTAACAAAATTCAAACCATAATAGGTCAATTTAAAGAACACTTACAAATTATTGTCTTTATCAAAACTTCATTTATACATATAGTATAACATACTTAAAGTGGATACATGTATGCATTACCCTCTAGTTGGTCTCGACAAAATCTTACTCTTCTCGTGGCATACCAAAAGACTTCATGTCTTCCACCAAGCTACCTGCGCGATAATACATCCGCGCTAAGCTCGAAAGCTTAGTAGTACAAATATAAAATACAAACATATATCATGGAAATACTAACATATAAAGATATCTCAATTCCATATATTTTTAGTTCTTATTAAGTTTATCCCTATTCATTTGCACCTTTCATATCTTTCAACTAATCTCACATCTTATACACATATAAACATAGCATTTCTACCAAGTCCAACCCATCACTAATATTCACAATCAACATCTCAATACACACATTATACATCATACCAATCACAAGTCACATTTTCCAATTAAGACAATCATTGTCATCAACCACAATTCATCAATTGAATTCACAATCAATGCTAATACACACATTATACATCATACCAATCATAACATTTCTTTATTCACAATTCAACATTAATGATTCATCACTAGTGCTCATAATCAATATTTCAACGCACATATTACATATCATCAATCACATGTCCAATGAAATATACATAAGATTTCATTATCCATTTCTTTCAACATTTGTATATCACATTGACAACAAAGACAGACTCGGGCCCAACAGACACCACTATGTTATTCAGAGTTCAGAGTTACTGCTTTGGTCTATAATCATAATCATCAAGCCCGTAGGCATCATATATCAATATTTCTATCCATGAATAGTGTAACAGACCCAGTCTCTTGGACCATCAACTCATCATGAGAAGATCCTCAACCCGGCAATACTATTACCAATCATATATTTCATATTCACAATTTTCATAGTGTAACAGACCCAGTCTCTTGGACCTCAATTCAACTCAATTTGAAGAGATCCTCAACCCGGCAAGACTGTTACTTTTTTTCATTTTATAGGCATGCCTCCAAACCCAGAACTCTGAAAACTGAATAACACATTAAACACATATTTCACTTATTGTTTCATTATCAATTTCAATCTCAATGTTCATTATCATCTAGGCAAACATGCCTTATTTCTTTCAATTAGATCATCATAGCCAATCACAATGGCTTCACAACATATCATATCTCAATCCATATGATACATATAACATCAGTGCTATAACATTACAAAGTACCTTATTCATATAGCACAATACAATTCACAAGATTCATAATACACAAATCATAGTATTGTTCATATAGTATCATGTGCATCATCATTATAATACTCAACATCAATTACATTAACCAAATGAACATATCATTATTCAATCACATGATTCACATTATACATATAGCATCATTGCTATAACATTACAAAGTACATTAAAGTAATTCTTCATAAAAATGTTTATCATAATAAATTTGCATAGCTCATACCTTGTTGAATGATCCTCTTCTCTTTCACACTATACAAGTCACATTAGATTAACAATGTAATAATTTACCTAATATTATTTAATTATACTCAATCAATTGTATTCTCATACATTAATATTCATCAAATCATTCACATCTTTCATTTTCCCATAACACAATTATATATATACATATCATTAATGATATAAACACATCAAAATACATTAGTGATATGCATTAACAATGCAATCATGCAACATTGGTACTTACCTTAATAACATTTCACACCACTCTAAACTCTTCTCCACTCAATAGTTCTTCACTTCACAAATTAGGGCAATTCAACCTCTTCACAACCTAATCCAAAAGGAATATTAGCAAAATGACCATATGAATAGTACATTCTG
Organism: Garcia nutans; assembly: GCA_947685225.1. Lineage (NCBI taxonomy): Eukaryota > Viridiplantae > Streptophyta > Magnoliopsida > Malpighiales > Euphorbiaceae > Garcia > Garcia nutans. Next base: position 25,314,733 of record CANTUV010000009.1, on the reverse strand, counting down.
GTTTTAGACTCCATTTTATTCTTATTTTGAAAAATTGTATAAAATAATCTACTTGACTAAAAATTCTAAAATTTTTACAGAATTTAGTTTTGTATCTTAAAATCATTGCTTTAAAATTTCAGATCAAACTGAACACAAAATCTTGGTCAAATAGTTCACCTAACCAGACTGCCCCAATTGCCCTGCATCCTGGCAGCAGTTCTGAACTTTGTGAATTCCATAAATCAAATTCAATCAACGTGGTTCCAAATTATTTTTCTCAAATACTAGACTCACTAAGAAACAACATATCCAAAATTCAATTGGATATGATTTTTCTACATTTTATTAAAAATCCCGAAATATAGTTGTCTCAGTTAAGGTACCTGCTGGAACAGGTCTAATAAAAATAATCTTTCTAAACTCATAACCATTCCAAAATCGAATCAACATATTTTTCAGTCATTCTAGACTCATAGAGGCACAACATATCAAAAATTCAATTCAAGAAAATTTTTCTATAATTAATTAAAAATCATACAAGTCACAGCCTTTACTAATTGTAAAACAGAAAAATATTCACTAAACACAACTCTTATTCTTCCATCACCAACACCAATTTACTTCTCCTTTTCAAATCTATTTCAACTCTTCTCAACAAATTACAAACATACTTAATCATACTATTACTAAACATAACTCAATCCAAACACAACTTCAAAAAGAATCAAGGTAAACAAGAGAAAACTTACCAAGATGATAAAATTCCTTGAAATCCAACTTAACTACTTGAAATCTCTCTCAACTTTGGAGCTTAAAATCATCAAAACCTTTCTTTGTTCTTTTGTTTTTCTTTGCCAATGAAGGAGCCGGCCAACACAAGGAGAAGAAGAAGAAATGATGAAGAAAACACAAAGTCCACATGCATTAAATACTCATCCAAAAGAAAATTACTATAATGCCCTCATCCATTTAACTAAACTTTTGTCACATATATACCCATATAGGTAATTTCACAAATCACAAATAAAATATCTTCTTCCCTTGACCAAGCCCTTTGACCAACTTATATGTTATATATATCACCATATACACTACATATACACTTCTCTCTACACAATGCATTCCTCCCAACTACACACATATACATTATTTTCTCAACTTCTATTATCCTCCAAATAAATCATACACAATTACCACTTATCAATCACACATTCAATTCACTAATAACAATATTATCACAACTTCTAGGCACACTTAGGGATATTACAGTAGGTGGGGCTGTCGTATGCTCTTGAGCTACTGTATTCCAAGTCCGTGAGCCAGAAGGGATTAATGATATGTTATGCAATGCGTGTATGCATGTATGCACAAACAACAAGCAAAGAAAGATAATTAGGACATTCATTCCAACCTTATAACATCCACACACGAATGACAAGTTTCTTTTCCTAGGTTTATGGTTAACAAAATACCAACATGGGATATTTTGTTTTTGAAAAGTTCCCTCGGACGGTTCAATCAATAGTTATATTTTTAAAATTGAAGATAAGTTCATGATAATTCCCATTATTTAGATTTTAATCCATTCAACCAACTAAAGTAGCTTTTATGCTATATTGGATTAAAACCAAACTAAGAGGTTTATTATAAATAGATTTCTCACTTGAAAAAGTAACTAATGATTCATGCCAAAAACAAGCCCTTGATTAATTATTCTTAGTATAAACTAGGCTCACAATTGATTTTTGGTATTCGATAATTGACCTAAATAATTTGTAAGCTCTTTCAAAAGATTATGAAAATAGTTTTGTTTCTAAGCCCATTGTAAAAAGATTTTAGAAAAAAAAAAGGATTTTTGGCTTTATATTTTGGTCATGAGAAAAGAAATTTTGATTTCTTTTTAGAAAAGTTTTATGTCCAAAGACCATCTTAAAAAGTTTTGAAAATAGCTTTGGGCTTTGGATCTTAGAGGAAAGAATTATTTTTTAGCTTACAATGTACTTAGGCCATATTAGAAAAAGAACAAATCAAATAAGCCATGATTTAAGCTAAGATAAATTAACCATAGTCAAACAACAAGCATTTGCGGTAAAAACCTAAGGAAAGTAACTAGGCCAATGAGCTTTAGTCTTTGGGTGGAAAGGCTTAGATTCCCATAGCAAGTATATACCAAAAGGTACAAGGCTTTGAGTGGTTATGCCATGCTCAATCTCCATGCCTTGAGTGAAAGTATGGTATCCCTTACATGACAAAACATGAGTAACACGGGTGTCTTAACTTACGCACATGATGCAATCTAAATGATGTAATGGATAATATCATGATAAGAAAGAATAGAATAATATAAAGACCAACGGAATCAACTTCTCTTATCCCTAGTGGAGTTGCCACTGTGAGCGGGGATTTTCACCCCCACTCCCAGTGGAATGGTTCTTGTGACTTCCACACTATTAGGCTCAAGGCCTTAAAAAATACGGGCTTAAACTCGGAGAAAATATAGTTGCCACCCGGACGGGCTGGGAAAAAGAAAGGGGTGGATGACTTAATTCCTCAAAAAGTTAGGTACGTGTGGGGAAGGTGAGAAATGGCCCAACACCCCTACAACGCCCAACTCAATGGAACCAGCCTCCTTTGCAGGTCTTAATATTATAAAATTCTTAAATATAATAATATTCTCCATACTACATGCAATCATAAGAATAAGTGAATACTTTATTAAAACCACAATAATGACCAAACAAAACAAATAAATGGACACCCATCCGAGGATGGAAACATGTCCTTACATCGTATAATATCTAAAACTAAATAGGACACCCACCGAAAGGTGGAAACGTATCCTTTACATTGATCCAAAACTTTAAAATAAGCTAAATTACATGATGTTCACGATATGAGGTGCCCAAAACATGGAAACATACCTCTTACAATATTTTGAAACCAAAGCAAATCAATAAAAATAACCAACCATTCATTATAAATAAATCATTCTTCAAAGACATCAAACATCAATCAAAACATATAATAAACATTCATCTAATTTAAATAAAACAGTAAGTATATAAATTTAGAGTTTATTCATCAGTTAGGGTTTCTTGGGTTTTATGATTAACAATTAGGGTTTTGTATATACTGGATTAATTAATTGAGAAACATTTAATATAAAAGAAATAATATGGCTACTGGATGTTTGAATTAGAGATTAGGTTTGAAATAAATTAGGGTTTGAATCTAAAGAATGGATGTTTTGGATTTAGGATTTCGAAAGTTGTATGAAAATAGTATAAAATTTAAAGGTTTAAATAAATAAGATTGAAGATCATGAAAATAGGATTTTAAGTTAGGTATTTGGAAAGAATAGGCAACTGTGAATCTCAGAAAAATAGATTTGGTTAGGGTTTTAAGAAAATAGATTATTGTTTTGTGGTTTTAGGAAAGTTTAATTAGGATTTTATATTTCAAAAATTAGTTTTACGGATATTAAGGTATTAGGATTTTGAAAAAAATTCTTTTTAGGGTTTTAAATAGATTTTAGATGGTAAGTAGAATATTTGATCAATGTGCCTAACAAAAACATCATCTATTGAATGTTTAAATAATTAATCCAATTGAGTGATGAGGCATATTGTAAACATAAACAAGTAAATAGAAATTTAAACCTTCGTTGTTGGTTGCACCACAATTTTGAATTCTGGTTGAACAATAACAAAGACAGTGGGTGCTACCTTTGATGGATTATATGTTGTTTACTGCCACTTGATCCTTCAAGCTTGAGATTGTAAATAAACTGGCAAAAAGAATTTGAATGGTTCTTGAATAAAATTCCAAAAGTCCCAATTCCAAAAGTTTGACCTCTCAACTGTGTGTCTTTAATGTGGTATTTATAAAATAAAAATAAAAACCTAATACTAATTGATTAAGGAAATCAAAACTGTTTTGAAATAAAATAAAAAATCAAGTAAAATAGGATTTCAGAAAAACTACGCGCAAGCCGAGCTACTACGTTCGAGACTGCACTGGTAAAAACTTGCTACGGGGCGCTATTGGCTGGGCCCAGGCCGCGCGCGTTTTTGCCGCAAGTTTTGCTTATGGCAAAAATTGGCCCACGGCCAATTCACCGCAAGCAAAACTTGTGGCAAATTGGCTTGTGGCCACTTCGCCGCAATTAAGACCTGTGGCGAATTGGCCTGTGGCCAATTCATCACAGGTGTTTCCTGCGGCGAATTGACCTAAGCCAATTCGTCACCAACGAATTTCCTCGCCTATTCTGCCGTTGCTTATTTTTATTTTTTATTTATATATTATTAAAAATAACTATTAAATATTATAAGTAATAAATATTGTTAAAATATTATTAAAATAAATAATAAAATACCATAAAAAATTATTTTGGACTGTTTAAAAATATCATACTGGACTGGATCAATAATTAAGGGTCTACAGCACCCCTTTCTTTTTCCTGGTCCATCCGAGTGGTGACTCCATTTTCTCCAAGTTTAGGCCCATGTTCTCTAAGGCCCTGAACCTAACAGTGTAGAAGTCGCAAGAACCATTCCACACTAGAGTGGGGGTGAAAATTCCTGCTTACAGTGGCGACTCCACTGGGGATAAGAGAAGTTGATTCCGTTGGTTTTTTATTATTCTATTCTTTCTTATTATGATATTATCCATTACATCATTTAGATTGTATTTGTGTGCATGAGTTAGGTTGCCCTATTACCCATGTTGTGTTATGTAAGGGATACCATGCTTTCACTCAAGGTATGGAGATCGAGCATGGCATAATCACTCATAGCCTTGTACCTTCTGGTATGCACCTGCTATGGGAACCTAATCCTTTCAATCGAAAGACTAAAGCTCATGTAATTAGCCTAGTTATTTTCCTTAGGTTTTAACTTAAATGCTTGTTGTTTGACTTTGATTGATATATCTTGGTTTGAACCATGGATTATTTGGTTTGTTCTTTTTCTAATATGACCTACTTATATTATAAGCTCAAAAATAATTCTTTTCCTTTAAGATCCAAAGACCAAAACTATTTTTAAAATTTTCACAAAGGTCTTTGGACATTAAAATCTTTCAAGTATGGGTAAAAAATATTTTTACGCCATATGGCCCAAACAAACAAAATTATCTTTCACTTCATCTAAAAATACAAAAGAGCTTACAAATATTTAGGTCAATTATGAAATACTAAAAATCAATTGTGAGCCTAGTTTATACCAATAGTTATTAATCATGGGCTTATTTTTGGCATGAATCACTAGTTACTTTTTCAAAATAAGAAATCCATTTAAGATAAACCTCTTAATTTAGTTTTAATCTAATATAGCATAAAAGCTGTTTTAGTTAATTGAATGGATTAATGCCTAATCAATGGGAATTATCATGAACTGATTTCCATGTTTGAAAATAAAACTATTGGGTGAAACATCCGAGGAAATTATTCAAAAACAAGATACCCCATGTTGTATTTTGTTAACCATACACCTAGGAAAAGAGACTCGCCATTCATGTGGGGAAGTTATAAGGTTGGAAGATACATCCTAATTATCTTTGTTTGTTTGTTTGTTTGTGCATACATGCATACATACATTTTCATCTCATCACATTAATCCTCTTTAGCTCATAGCCCTAGATTACAATAGTTCAAAAGCCTATGACAATCCGACCTACGCCGGTGATTAAAAATCCAGTAGCAACTCAATTAGCTTCTCACCAAAACCAATGGAACTTGAGCAGATTCAAAAGATGTTGGATGATGCCCTTGAAGTTAAGATGGAAGAATTAAAGGGGGCCCTAGCTATGTTCATAAAGAGTCAAATAGCTATAATGTTTGGGAATAATGCTGAAGCATCCACAAGCACCAAGAAAGACAAGGGAATGGCTAAAGCTGGCGAAGTAGCTTTTGATGATGACAAGGTAGTCGTTGATGTTAATGATGACTGGGCTCAATACTTTCAAGATCCTCAATACAAGAAGAAGGAGCTAAAGGTTTTTGAAAGATCAGCTGTGGAGAAAACTGAAACTTCAAATGTTGAGAAGTTGATTGCTGACCTAGAAAAGAAGTTTGAAAAGAAGCTAAAAACTAAAGAAATGTCAGAGGTAGACAAGTTGTTCGAACAAAATGAGGAGGTCCCTTATAAGTTCAAGATGCCTTCCTTCGCTAGGTACAAGGGTAAAAGAAATCCTCACTTGCATGTTAAGCAATAAATCACTGCCATGCAGTCCGCTAGAGCTTCTAAGGCTCAAACTCTAAGGTACTTCATGTTTTCATTGGACCCTGTTGTCCAGAATTGGTTCAACACCTTAGAGGATAGTACTCAAAAGAGCTGGGATTCATTATAGAAGGCTTTCATTCAACAATATGGGTACAATGTCAAGCTAAAAGTTATCTTAATGGAAGTTGAGTCCATTAGTCAAAGGCCAAATGAGAATTTTATAGATTATGTGAAAAGGTGGAGGAATAAGGCTGCATTGCTCAGGAAGAGGCCTGATGAATCTGATCAAATAAGGATTATTATGAGAGGGATGTTGCCTAGTATTTGTAAAAGGATGTCTCATACACTCATCCATGATTTCAAAGATCTTCTCCAAGCTGGTCTGCAAATTGAAGAATGGGAAAGGGAGAAGAATCACTTTTCAGTAAGAAGGAATGAGAAAGAAAACTACCAGTCTAGCAATCAAAGCACACAAAAGGAAGTTGATGTTAATGCGACTGGTCAATGAAATAAAAGACAATTCTCAGAGTTAGGGAAACCTCTGTCTTGGGTTTTCAACAAGCTATAAAAGAAGGGGTTGTTACAACCATTGGCTCCACGACCCTTCCCAAATCCTTTACCCCTAAAATTTGATACTAAAGCTTTTTGTCAATTTCATCAGACTTAAGGACATGAGACAGATAAATATACCTGATTGAAGCATGAGATTCAAAATCTAATTGACAGTGGTAAGCTACCTGAGCCGGATAAGCCCAATACCAAAAATAATCCATTGTCTAAATTTGGAAGAGTACCTCCACCAGCAACCTTCATGGTAGGAAGAGGATTGGAGGAAGATTTTGTCTTATCCTCTTTTCAAGATGGGAGTATTGAAGATGTGGAATAAGGAGAAATTTTATTCAACAAATTTCCCTTAGCTTGAATTGTTGCTATTTTTATTTTACTTTCTTTAGTACTTATTTGGAACAATTATGTTTTCTTTTTTTATGATTGTATGAATGAACTATTTTCATTATATGTTTCATGGTCTTTGTTCATTTTAGTGCTCAACCAATGAGAAATCTAGCTTGATGTTCATAAATTAATGTATCTAGGCATCATGATTTGAATGACTTTACTAGATGAGGGAATTGTTCTATAGCATTGAGTTGTGTTACTTAGAGAGAGCTCCTGCATAATGACCTTTGTCTAGGACCTAGCCAGTCTTAGAACATGCTTTGACAAGCTTTTGAGGAGAAATTGAACTCTGCTTAATTAAGAGAGAAATGATCTAGGCATTGTTTGGTTACCAGCTAGTAACCACCCAATTAAATATCAATCCCTAGTTGTCCCTTTGAGCCTTCACAAGATTTCAACCTTCTCTTTATTGACTTATAAGCCCAATAACCTACTGTGAGCGGGGATTTTTGTCCCCACTCTCGGTAGAATGGTTCTTGTGACTTCGGCACTATTAGGCTCAGGGCCTTAGAGAACACAGGCCTAAATCCAGAGAAAATGGAGTCGCCACCCGAATGGTCCGAGAAAAAGAAAGGGGTGGATGACTCAATTCCTTAGGAATCCCCAACCTTTTAATGGGTTCGGAAAGTTGGATATGTAAAGGGAAGGTGAGAAATGGCCCATCACTCCCACAATGCCCGGTTCATTGGAACTGGCCTCCTTTGCAGGTCTTAAGATTATAAAATTCTTAAATATAAAAATATTATCCATACTACATGCAACAATTAAAATAAAGCATCATTATATTAAAATCAAAATAATATCCAAACAAAGCAAATAAATGGACACCCATCCGAGCATGGAAACATGTCCTTACATTGTCAATGTCTAAAACTAAATAGGATACCCACCAAAAGGTGGAAATGTGCCCTTTACATTAATCCCAATAAATATGAAATAAATTAAATTACATAAGGTTTAAATAATGAGGTACCCAAAAAGTGCAAACATACCTCTTACATTAGTACCAAAATAAATCAATAACAATTAAAAAAATGTCTATTCATTCATTCATTCATTCATTACAAATTAAATAAACCAACCATTAAAACATATAATAAACTACATAATCAAATCCAAAATTAAATAAATTAATAAAAAGTAAAAGTTTAGGGTTCACATCTTAAATTAAGGTTTTAAGAAATTAGGATTTTGGAATTTAGGATTTGGAACATAGGGTTTTGGAAACTAGAGTTTTGTAATTAGGGTTTTTAAAAGTAGAGTTTTGGAATTAGGGTTTTTGAAACTAGGGTTTTGGATTTAGGGTTTTGGAATTAAGGTTTTGGAATTAGGGTTTGGAATTAGGGTTTTAGGGTTTAAGGAATTTAGGGTTTAAGAGAGAAAGATTTATGGGATTAGGGTTTTGATATTCTTGGATTATTGGAAAAAAGGGTTTAGAATTTTAACTTACTGCCTCTGAAAAATAATTTTGGATTTGGGGAAATAAATTAAAGTTTTGGAAGAATAATCAAGATTTTGGAGTTTAATAATGAAATGGTTTAAGCTTTTGGATAAAAATAGTTTAGGGTTTTGAGTTTCAATAAAATAACTTATGGTTCTTGAGGTTTTAGTAAACAAACTAGATTCTGACAATTGATTCAAACCCTTAACATCTACTGGATGGTTTTAAGTTTTTATAAAACATGCAAGTGGAGTTACGAACACCAACTGATTAATGTATTAACTAAAGAAAATAATTAAAGTTATTAAAACAAAGATCAAGTGACTGCATGTTCTTATTAATCAAAGAAAATGCAGCTACTGTAAACATGAATAATTTATGATTAAAGATCAAACCTCCATCGTCAGTTCCACCAAAAAATTAATTTTTGGGTGAACAATGTGAAGACAACATGGACTCTGCCTTCTTTGGTTCTCTTAATATTTCTGCTTGTTGTTTCCTTCATTTGTTGCCGTCCCAATGCTGCTAAAAATTACCGCCTGCCCCTATTAAAGTATTAAGACTTCTTATTTATAGGCAAAACCAATAAAAAAAACCCTAAACCTAACTCTGCTAATGTAGACCCTTAATTTTTGACCTATTCCGATCCGTTATTTTTTATATAGTCCAAAATAATTTTTGTGGTATTTTAATTAAATAATATTTATTTTAGTATTTATTTTTTATAAGTTTTAATAAAATAATAATAATAAATAAATAAATAAACCAAAATAAAAATCGGCGACGCCGAAAGTAATTGGCCAAGGCCAATTTCGCCGTAGGAATTTCCTGCGGTGAAATTGGCTGGCCGCGCCCAGCTCGTAATTTTTCACGCAGTTTCTCACAAATTTCCTCGCGATCTGTAGCAATTTTTTTTTTTTGCCATTGAAAGTTTCCAACGCAATTTTTTCTGAAACCAAATTCTATTTGGTTTTGGTTTCTTTTCCTAATGAATTTTAGTTTTCTTAAACAATTAGGATTAATCATATAAATTTTCCTATAAATAACACTTTAAAGGACCAGAAAAGGGGATGGAAAAAACATTAAGGAGAAAAACTTGGGAGTTGGATCGGATAGTAGAACTTCAGATTTGAGAGGAATATGCAAGCAAGCAATCAAGCCATCAAAGGCAGCAATCTTGTCTTTGTCCTTGTTCATCCAGAAAACAATTTTTGGTGGAACCAACTACGTAGGTTTGATCCTTAATTATACTTTGCTCGTGATCACAATAGCTTTGTTTCTTTGATTCCTAAGAATATAAAGACAAAACTTTGATCTATAAGCATGTAGTAACATTGATCTTTCTTTCAATAACATAAGTGATTTCTTTTGTTTCTTTTTAAACCTTAAAACCCTAAATTGTTCTTTCTATTTCCAAAAACCCTAAAAATGCTTGTCTGTTTCCAAAAACCTTAAATCGTTTTGCCTATTTCTAAAAACTTTATAAAACTCTAAAATGTTTTCTCAAATCCTAAAACCAAAACATATTTTCTGAAACACCAAAAACCCTAATTCTCTCAAAACCAAAATAGTAAACCCCCAAACCAGTTAATCTAAACCCTTAGTTTTCATAAACCCTAATTCCCTCAAAACTAATATGTAAACCCTAGTTTTCTTAAACCCTAATCCTTAAAACCTTAAAACCTTATAAACCTAAACATTCAAACTCAATGTAGTAAATCCAAAACAACAATCCAGTAACCAAGAATTATAAACCTAATGTTTTAATATCCTAAAACCCTAATTTCATAATGTTACCCCTAAACCCTAATTTAATTTATAAAACCCTAATCCCTTTCAATTCTCTTAAAACCTATAGTAGCCTAAACAAATAACAATAATAATATCTTAAGATTCCAAAACCCTAAAATATTAATTAAAGAACTTTAATAGAAACAGTAAACCTCAATTTGTATCTTTACTTGCTTTATTTTTAGATTTGATTATGTAGTCTATTATGTGCTTTTATGGTTGATTTATTTAAGTTCAATGCTTGATTTATTTAATTTATCATGGATGAATGTTTATTATATATTTTGATTGATGTTTAATATCTTTGATGAATGATTTATTTATGATGAATGGTTATTTATTTTTATCGATTTATTTTGATTTCCAAAAGTGCAAGAGGTATATTTCCACTTTGTGGGTACCTCATTAGTTAAATATCATGTAATTTAAATTGCTTTTATATTTTGGACCAATGTAAAGAACATGTTTCTACCTTTCGGTGGGTGTCCTATTTAGTTTAGACATGGCTGATGTAAGGACATGTTTCCATCCTCGAATGGGTGTCCATTTATTTGCTTTGCTTGGATGTTGCTTTGATTTTAATATAACGATGCTTTATTTCAATTGTTGCATGTAATATGGATAATATTGTTATACTTAAGAATTTTATAATATTAAGACCTACAAAGGAGGCTGGTTCTAATGAACCGGGCGTTGTGGGGGTGCTGGGCCATTTCTCACCTTCCCCACACGTATCCAACATTTCGAACCCATTAGGGGGTTGGAGATTCCTTAGGAATCGAGTCATCCACCCCTTTCTTTTTCCCAGCCTGTCTGGGTGGCAACTCCATTTTCTCCGGACTTAGGTTCGTGTTCTCTAAGGCTCGGAGCCTAAACAGTGCCGAAGTCGCAAGAACCATTCCACTAGGAGTGGGGGCAAAAATCCCCGGTCACAGCTAATCTGTCTTTCAGACAAATCCTAAGCTCTTTAGGAAACTCTAGTCAAAAAATCTAAAAAACAATTGAAACCATGTCGATCTGGGCAACCAGATCGACATGAGTTAAGGCCATGTCGACCTGGTTGTCCAGGTCAAAATGAGTCCAACCCCATGTCGATCTGGGCTGCCAGATCAACATGAGGCATGTTCATGTCGCCCCGGCCTGCCTGACTCGAATTATTCTTGTATTTTTTTTAACTTATGGACTAAAAAGTTTTAATTTGGGCTGATTCAACTTTATTTTAGGGTTTTATAATTGAAATTATGCCTCTTTAATCTGAACCGACTTATTTAAAAACTATAAACTAGTTTTAAATCTATTAAAGTCGGATCAAATTTATTTTGGCATCCTTTAATCAGTACCGTATCAAATTAGGGTCAAAATTAAGGGTCTACACCTACCCTGAGCTATTGTGATACTTTTGACAAGTCTGATGATCACTAAGGTGAAGAGGCAAGAAGATCAAAGAATGGAATGCATAACCAAGACCATAAGGATAATTGATATTCTCAAGACTGTAAGGGTAGTTAATGTTCACATAATATCTCCAATCTATCAAGATAACATTAGAACAACAAATAATTTATCCTCATTGAAGTAGACTCACTCTACTCCACTCATCTTTAGTCAAGATAATTCTTCTGAAATTAAGACCCAATAAAAAAAGGAAAAAGAAAAGAAAGGAAAAAAAGAGGAAAAAAGAAGAAAAAGAAAAGAAAATAAAACCCAAAACGGTTCAGAAATCCAACCGAGTTCTTTTTAACCTAAAATAGCAAAAGACTTCCATTTGGTTTATAAGGACAATTTGACTTAATTGGTCCAACCCAACCAGAGATTCAATCAAAATCAGAGAAAAAGGAGAAAAACTTTCTAGTTTTTGAAAGTCCTCTACTTGACAATCCTACATAGGAAAAGGATAAAATGATGAAATGCCAAAAGAAAAAAAGAAAATAAAAAAAGAGGAAGGAATATGAGTACCAAACTTTTTGCAAAGGCAAAGACTTCCCCAATCAAGATCCAGATTCATGTCAAAAAGAAAGAAGAATGTTCAAAGCTCTAAACAAGAAAATTGTAGTGTGAGGGTTCGCCCATAGTGTCACAACGGCTTCAACTTACAAATAGCCTTCATTTAACCCGTGTCCCTTATAGAACCCATTTCATGTCTATTAAAAACCTGTTGATCTCTCTTGGTAGGTAGAGTCTATTAGTGGAGATAGTTTGATTAAGCATGCATATGAGATAGACAATATTCAAAATCAATGAGACCTTTGGCCAAGTAATGTGCATGTGTCTATCTGCAGTGCAACAGTTCTTGCTTAAATGAAAATGATTCCCAAGTTTAGTATGGTAACTAGGGTTGTCATATGTTAATTTGAAAAATCAAGCCCTAAGGTACAATGACACTGATTTGACAAAGCCAAAATATGATTTTAAGATTAAAAAAAACTATTTTCTTATTGTAAAAAGCCTTTAAGTTAAGGGAAATATATTGAATAGTTGAATCTCAAAGGACACATTGGAAAAAGTAAATGATAGTTGGCAAGGTTATGAAGAAGCTACCAACTAACACGCTGAATCATAGTTTGAAATGAATGTATCCCTGACTATTCTGCTTGGGCCTCACCACTCATGTTTTCAAAATCTCAATGATAAAAGCCATAAATGCAAAGCTTTCTGTCATTCCAATGCAAGACCTGAAATGCATCTGGAAGGAGTCAATGAAAACACTTCAGCTGATCACCTTGTTCTATGAGTCAACGGAACCACTGTAAGTATTGCTCCTACATATCATGCATACATGAGCATATCACACTGCATTTTTCTTTGTCAAAAGTAAACAACAATACTCTATGAAGCAAACATGAAGCGGACATGGAATCAGGTGGCATGGAAGGCCCATTGCTTGAGAAAGCTCCAATCATTTTGCAAAAAAAAGAAGAGATGCATGCTTATGCAAGGAACTAGACAACATGCAAACATCAATCAAAGCCTGCATGCAAACAAAATCATTGGTTTGAGCCTATATAAGGGGCAAAGTTTCTCCTTTCAATTTTTTGAATTTATGCGTGTACAAAATATTTTTAGGCTCACTTTCAATATTTTGCCACGCAGGGGCAAGGAGAAGATATAAGGGGCCAGCTAAGAAATGGCTGAATTTTTTGCAAAAATTACAAAAGAATGGAACATTAGAAGTATTAAAAGAATGAAGATGCAAAAGATAAAAGATTAATCCAGCTATAAGAGCTGAAGCCAATATAGGACAAAAGTTCAAAAGGATGAAGATACAATTTAAAGGGTGAAGACCCAATTTCCAAAGATGACGATCCATTTTCAAGGGTGAAGACCCGATGCCAAGGATGAAGATCCATTTTCAAGGGTAAAGACTCAATCTCCAAGGATGAAGATCTGTTTTGAAGGGTGAAAACCCTACCAAGGATGAATATCCACTTTGATGGGTGAAGACCCAATGCCAAGGATGAAGATCTAATTTCAAAGGATGAAGACCCGAAGTCCAAAGGATGAAGATACATTTTGAAGGGTGAAGACCCTGCCAAGTATGAAGATCCAGTTTAAAGGATGAAGATCCACTTTCAAGGCTAAAGACCCGATCTCTAAGGATGAAGATTCATTTTCAAGGGTGAGGACCCAATGCCAAGGATGAAGATCCACTTTCAAGGGTGAAGACCCGATTTCCAAGGATGAAGATCCGTTTCAAGGGTGAAGACCCGATGCCAAGAATGAAGATCTACTTTCAAGGGTGAAGACCCGATCTCTAATAATGAAGATCTATTTTCAAGGGTGAAGACCCGATGCCAAGGATGAAGATCCTAGGTCCAAGGATGAAGATCTATTTTAAGGGTGAAGACCCACAATCCATGGAGCAGCCGGAGCAGCCAGAATTCTCAACTGATAAAAGGAAAATCAAATTTAGTCCCGGGTCCAAGTACCCAAATCAAATTCAGTCTCGGGTCTAAGTACCCAATCTCAAGTCCAAGCACCCAAAATTCAGTCTCGGGTCTATTTTGATCATTTATGTGTTATTTTTAATGTGATTTTATTAGCTTTTGATTGATTTTTCTTTTAATTTGTGTTTAAAGTTTATCTGAAGTATTTGATTCAGGTTGAAGAATAAAATAATGGAGCTTTAATTCATTTTGATGGATTTTTAAGGTGGAAAAACATGAGACATGGCCTGTAATATCCCAATGTATGCCCTAGAAGTTTTGAATTTATGTGTATATGTTATGTTGATAAGAAGTAAAGAATTGGGAAAAGAATGTTTATGCATATGTGTTTTGGGTAAGAAAATAAGGTTTAGAGAGAATTGTATATGTTGTTTATATGATAATATATATAACATATAAGTTGGTCAAATGAGGGGTCAATGCAAGAAGATATTTTCATTTGTGATAGGTGAAATGACTATAAAGGGCATTTGATTTTAAAGGAAGCAAGAACAAATGGTTAAAGGGTGTTTTGGTAATTGCTTGAATTGAAACTCTTGGTGGAGATTTAAAGAAGAATTGACTTTGTTTTCTTCTTCTTTCTCCATTGTTGTTGGCCGGCCATCCAAGAAGAGAAAGAGCAAGAGAGGTGTTCTTGATGCTAGAAGCAAATTGAAGAAGCAAGCAAAGGATTTGGTTAAAGATTTGTGAAATTTCTTCATTTAAGGTAAGTAATCTCTTGTTCTCTTTGGTTATTTTGAAGTGGTGTTTGAAATGAATTAGGATTTGTTGATTTTGTGATTTTGGTGTGTTTGAGATGGGTTTATAAGTGTTAGAATTGATTGTAAGATAAAAGATTGGATTGGTGTTGGTTTGGTTATGAAGATGGTAAGTTAAGTGAAGGTTGTTAGTGAAAGATCAAGAGTTGAGTTGGTTTTAGGGTTTTGATGTGATGAATGATTAAATGTATGGTTAATTGTGATTATTGTATTAAACATGCAAAATAAGTGTTAATGACTTTGATTACATTCATTTGAATGAGTTTATGTTGTGTATCATGTGTTTAAATGCAATTAGAAGTGTTTTGGCCACAAATAGGGTTTGTTCTTGAGTGACACGGCCAAAAGCAAGGAGAGACACGGCCAATTCATGAGAGACACAGCCAAGTCAAGGAAAATTGAGCCGTGTTGGATTGATTTTGGAGGGACACGGCCGTGTCTTATGCATGTGTTTGCTACTGCCATTTGGTTTTGAGAGACACGGCCACAAGCTTGGCCGTGTCCCATGAAGGTGTTTGCTACTGTGATGGTTCTTGACTTTTCTCACTTTGTTTTGATTCTTCAAAGGTTTTGTTGTTCCTAAATCTAAACATAAACACTCTAAACACTTTGTAATCAAAGAATGACCTAAACAAATGTATGTGGATGATTCTAAACCTATGAATAATGATCTTTGAATTAGGTTTGAAGAGATTGTGTTGCATTAACCTAAATGTTGAGAATTCTTGGAAGAGGAAATGTATAGATGGATGAGAATAGTTCTTGAGGTAAGTACCAATACATATGATTGTATTTATTTACATGATTTGTGGCTTAACACATTTGTTTGCAAATGTGTTAAGTGGTTTACAATATTGTTAATATAATTGGATTAAGGTGATGATTGAATGATGTGAAGGATGTGAAGATCATTAAAAAGGTAAGCATGAACCCTATTTGATTATATATCCTTATATGTCTTTGAACCTTAACACATTTGGATGAATGTGTTAAATACTTTATTATATTGTGGGTGTAAATGAATAATGTAAATTGCTATATATATATATATAAAGGATGAAATATGAAATGGGAAAGGTAGGAAGAAATGAGGATCATTCTTAAGGTATGTGCAATTTGTTATGATAAATGCTCTAATAATGAATGGTGTTAATGTGTTTTGAGAAATGATGAAAGGTTATGTTATATGCATTGTGAATGGCAATGTATTATATGAATAATATATTTTGAAATGTTATATCAATGATGTTATATGTATCATATGGATTGAGATATGATATGTTGTGTAGCCATTGTAATTGGCCATGATGATTCAAATGTGATATGAAGCCATTGTGATTGGCTATGACAATTCAATTGAGATATGTGAGGCATGTTTGCCTAAATGATGATGTGAATAGTGAATGATATTGATGATGAAATGTTTAATGAATTATGTATCTAATATGTTATTCATTTTCAGAGTTTTGTTGTTGGTGGCATGCCTAATAGTAACAATCTCTTGAAGTTAGGTTGGACTTGATCCTTGAAGCCTAATTGAGATGTTACAACCCTTGAAGCTAGGTTGGATTGGTTCTTGAAGCCAAGTTGGGTTGAAGCTTAGCATGCTTTGCTCCCCTTGAAGCTTGGTTGAACCTAATCCTTGAAGCCTAGTTGGGATTATGATAATGATAAATGTGATGATTAAACCAAAGCATTAACTCTGAAAGTCGAATGGCATATTAGTGTTTTGGGCCCGAGTCTGTCTTTGTTGCTAATGTGAAATGTGTGTATTGAAATATTGATTGTGAGTATTAATAATGAATCATGATTGATGAATTGTGAATAAGATAATGTTATTAAGTGTGATATTTAAATGAATTGTGGTTGATGATAATGGTTGTCTTCATTGGAAATGTGATTCATGATTGGTATGATATGTAATGTGTGTATTGTAATAATAATTGGTATGATATGTAATGTGGGTATTGCAATAATGATTGGTATAATATATATAATGTGGGTGTATTAATATATTGATTTTGAGTATTGGTGATGGATTGGGGTTGGTGATAATATTATGTATATATGTACCTCATATAGGAAATTAGCTAGGATATACGAAAGATGCAATTAAAAAGAAAAGAAGATATGATAAGAACTATTTATACATTGAATTGATATATCATTATATGTTAATACTTCTATACTATATGTTTATATTTTATATTTGTACTACTAAGCTTTCGGGCTTAGCGCGGATGTGTAATCGCGCAGGTAGCTTGGTGGAGGATACAAAGTCTTTCGATATGCCCCGAGAAGGGTAGAGGTTTGTCGAGACCAACTAGAGGGTAATGCATACATGTATAACTTTTAATTTTAATGTATTTCTGACGAGAGGATATTTATATGTATAAATGAAGTTTTGATAAAGACAATGATTTTGTAAATGTTATGTAAGTTAACGTATTGTGGTTTAAACTCTGTTACAGGTTTTAAAAAGGTAACGAAAAGTGACATCCTTATACTTTATATACTTACTGTATGTATACTAGGTATATGTATAGTACTTATATAGGGTATCGGGGTGTTACAATTATTTTGGTATCAGAGCTTAGGTTCGAGATTCTCGGCCTAAGTGAGATTAAAAAAAAAATTTGAAAAGTTTAAATAGAAGTAAAAAGGAAAAGTTTTGAAATGAAATTTGTAATACATGCATATGCATTGACACCTAGGTTGGTCTCGGATGTGGCATAATATGACTTGTAAAATATTTGTGTTATATGAGATGTTCAATATAGTTGATGATATATGTGTATACTATGTTGATGTGAGGAGAAACCATGATTGTTGGCAATGATGTTGGAAATGAATTATAATTGAGGCATAGTGCCTAATTGATTATGAGAAACGAATTGTGAAATGTAATGTGATATATGCATATTGATGATGCATATGAAAAATGTTATGTCGTGTGCAACATGGAATGTAATGTTGATGTTTATGAGCAATATTATGTGGGACATAATATGAATTGAAACATAAAGAAATGAAAAGGAGAATAAAGTTGAAAATGAGTTGAAAATCAAATCAAGATAAGAGTATGTACTCTTTCTTCTATACTTTGAACCTCTTTATAATAAAGTTTATATTGGGTTTGCTAATGTTGAGTTTGCTAGACAGAGGAAATAATGTCGAATTGTTAATATTGAAAGTTATGTTATTTAAATGAGGAGAGTATGGTGGAATATTGAATGAGTTGATTAGTAGCGACAAAGTGTGATGATGTAAAGTTGGGATGTATATACAGTTAAGGTTTTGTTTAAAGGAAAAAGAGATGATATTGGTTAAGTAAGAATATAAATTGGTATTGTTATTTTAATGCAAACATTGTGAATTTAATGTTAGAAATGTGAGATGCTTGAATATGGTGAAAGCTCATGGTAATGGTGGTAATATACGATATTTGAGATTCTGAAATGAGCTTGGTAATTGTGAAAATTATATGTTTTGATATTGCTTTGTGGTATATATACACGTAAGATGTTTTTAAAATGATATTAAGAAAAGATGAGTTTGATAAATTGAAGTTTAAGTTGAAAAGTTAAAATTTTAGTGGAATTTGATAAAGATTATTTGGATATTGATAGTTTAATGTATATTTAATACATGAGCTAGGTGAAATGACTTATATTGCACATGATAGTATTATGAATTGAGTAATGTGATTGATAGTATGAAAATTTGTTTTGAAGTAGAAAGGGTAATATGGATATGGAAGTGTATTAAATGCTTTTAAAGACGAAAGGGAAAGAGATGTCACATTTGGAAGGTGACCAAGATGGATGTGAAGTGTTATTGTAGTTGGAATATATATATATATATATATTTTTGTAGTGTGAATAAATACTTTATATTATATTGGAATAATGAGAATGATAGTGTTTAAAAGAAAGTGATGAACATTAAATTTGTATTGAATGTATGAATAAGGAAAATAAAATAAGAGCATATAATTAAGTGTGTACATGTATATGACATGTGAATGAAATTATACATATATACATAAAGGTGTGAATCATGTTTTGTAGATGACCTATGAATATGTATATGGTATAATTATAGAATTAATGATATGGAAATGATGTTGTATGTATGAGTGGACCTAAGAGAGAGTAGGTCTGGAACTGGGTAAAGCTATTTGGATTATGTGATAAAAGTAAGTATGAAATGGACTTGAGTAATAGTGGACAGTGGAAATTGTTGGTGAGCTTTAGATTTGATGATTATATGATATTTAGAGTCCCAAAGTATTCACATATAAAAAGTTCTATGTAATTATATTATAAGAGATTGTAAGTGGACTAGAAATGAAGTGACGAATAGAAATTGTATAAGAACTGTCTATGATTGAATATGTATATAATAATATTGTTGAAACGTGATTTAAGTTGATAAAGATCATATAATTGAATGCAAATTTGGTTGAAACGGAGTTGGAATGTGTTAACTTCTGATATAGTAAAATGTAAAGAAGGAATATGTAATTCTTGAGATGCACCTTAGCCTTGTATTTATATAGATTGAGAATAAAATTATGAGAAGAACAGTATTGATTTGAAAGTCTCAGGCTTGAATATTAATCTTTTAAAGCTATGTGTTTTGTTCAGTGTATTTGATCGGTTAACTTTGTTATCCATGGATTTGGATCTTAGATAAAAGGATTGTAATACAGATTTGGTGAGATTGAAATTATGTTGGAGGAGTATAGTTAAAAAGTTATGATGGATAAAGTTATACTTTATCATTTTATGTTAAAAACTTGGTTATAATTGTGTAAATAAAGAGAGAAAGAGGAAATTATGGAAATGTGTTGAGTTGTGGATAATATATATATATAACAATGATATGAAATGTGAAGAGATATTAAAAAAAAATTATAGAATATGACTGAAGGTTATACTGAATATGTTTAAGGTATGTAACTCAAGGTTTGAGTGAATGAATTGTAGATAGTAAATATGGTATAAAAAAATTTTTATGAGAATTGGTGGGTATTATAGTAAGATAATAGAGAATAAACTATATGTATATTAAAAGATAATTTGAAGTGATTTGTTATCATGATGATTTGACTGAAAATGGATCGGAAGAGATCAGGAATTGAATATAAGTTTGCCCTAATGGAATGAAGTTATATATATACATATATGAATATTATGAAATTTTATGATAAGTTAAGTAAATTAATCGTTGGTTGAAATTGAACAAGATTGGAATGTGGGTATATTGTGACAAATAGATCAATTGATCTAGATTTGACTAAGATTATGAATCATTATTGAGATTTAATGTGTGTAGTTGTATCAATAGTGTAATTATTTACATGATAATGTATATGATGTAAAATGTTAAAGTGTGAATGAACATGAATGAATGGAATTATAGTAGTTATAAATCATGAAAAAAAAGGGGGGTAAAGATGGGTTATTTATAAAATAAATAAAAAGGTAATGTATTAATATGTAAGTTAAGTGAAATGCATGTTAAAGAAGTAACTTTATTTGTGGAAATAATGATCTTGTTATCCATTGAGGGTTGATAAATGTCTATTTAGACAGTGATTGTAATGAAGGGATAATTAATGCTCAGATATAAATCAATGGTTTTTAAGGTTAAAGTTAAGAGAGTAATTACAAAGAGATGAAGGAACAATGTATATTAAATATAAAGATTGGATGAAGTATAAGTGTGCTATAAAATGATCTGATTCTGGTATAAAGATATTAATAGAAAATGTAATGAGATCTTTTGAATGTTTGATCAAGGAAGTAGTAAGTTGTATAAACATATAGAATGATGAATTATGGAATTTAAAGAAGGAGGTTGATTCTAAAGAGGAAAGTTGAAGTTATATGATTTAATGATATAATAACTTAAGCATATAATTAATTTCATATAAAAGTTAAGATGGTATTGTATTATGAATGGATTACAATTATACTAGATAATTTCGAGGACAAAATTATTTAAGGGGGAGAGAATTGTAATATCACAATGTATGCCCTAGAAGTTTTGAATTTATGTGTATATGTTATGTTGATAAGAAGTAAAGAATTGGGAAAAGAATGTTTATGTATATGTGTTTTGGGTAAGAAAATAGGGTTTAGAGAGAATTGTATATGTTGTTTATATGATAATATATATAACATATAAGTTGGTCAAATGAGGGGTCAATGCAAGAAGATATTTTCATTTGTGATAGGTGAAATGACTATAAAGGGCATTTGATTTTAAAGGAAGCAAGAACAAATGGTTAAAGGGTGTTTTGGTAATTGCTTGAATTGAAACTCTTGGTGGAGATTTAAAGAAGAATTGACTTTGTTTTCTTCTTCTTTCTCCATTGTTGTTGGCCGGCCATCCAAGAAGAGAAAGAGCAAGAGAGGTGTTCTTGATGCTAGAAGCAAATTGAAGAAGCAAGCAAAGGATTTGGTTAAAGATTTGTGAAATTTCTTCATTTAAGGTAAGTAATCTCTTGTTCTCTTTGGTTATTTTGAAGTGGTGTTTGAAATGAATTAGGATTTGTTGATTTTGTGATTTTGGTTTGTTTGAGATGGGTTTATAAGTGTTAGAATTGATTGTAAGATAAAAGATTGGATTGGTGTTGGTTTGGTTATGAAGATGGTAAGTTAAGTGAAGGTTGTTAGTGAAAGATCAAGAGTTGAGTTGGTTTTAGGGTTTTGATGTGATGAATGATTAAATGTATGGTTAATTGTGATTATTGTATTAAACATGCAAAATAAGTGTTAATGACTTTGATTACATTCATTTGAATGAGTTTATGTTGTGTATCATGTGTTTAAATGCAATTAGAAGTGTTTTGGCCACAAATAGGGTTTGTTCTTGAGTGACACGGCCAAAAGCAAGGAGAGACACGGCCAATTCATGAGAGACACGGCCAAGTCAAGGAAAATTGAGCCGTGTTGGATTGATTTTGGAGGGACACGGCCGTGTCTTATGCATGTGTTTGCTACTGCCATTTGGTTTTGAGAGACACGGCCACAAGCTTGGCCGTGTCCCATGAAGGTGTTTGCTACTGTGATGGTTCTTGACTTTTCTCACTTTGTTTTGATTCTTCAAAGGTTTTATTGTTCCTAAATCTAAACATAAACACTCTAAACACTTTTTAATCAAAGAATGACCTAAACAAATGTATGTGGATGATTCTAAACCTATGAATAATGATCTTTGAATTAGGTTTGAAGAGATTGTGTTGCATTAACCTAAATGTTGAGAATTCTTGGAAGAGGAAATGTATAGATGGATGAGAATAGTTCTTGAGGTAAGTACCAATACATATGATTGTATTTATTTACATGATTTGTGGCTTAACACATTTGTTTGCAAATGTGTTAAGTGGTTTACAATATTGTTAATATAATTGGATTAAGGTGATGATTGAATGATGTGAAGGATGTGAAGATCATTAAAAAGGTAAGCATGAACCCTATTTGATTATATATCCTTATATGTCTTTGAACCTTAACACATTTGGATGAATGTGTTAAATACTTTATTATATTGTGGGTGTAAATGAATAATGTAAATTGCTATATATATATATATATAAAGGATGAAATATGAAATGGGAAAGGTAGGAAGAAATGAGGATCATTCTTAAGGTATGTGCAATTTGTTATGATAAATGCTCTAATAATGAATGGTGTTAATGTGTTTTGAGAAATGATGAAAGGTTATGTTATATGCATTGTGAATGGCAATGTATTATATGAATAATATATTTTGAAATGTTATATCAATGATGTTATATGTATCATATGGATTGAGATATGATATGTTGTGTAGCCATTGTAATTGGCCATGATGATTCAAATGTGATATGAAGCCATTGTGATTGGCTATGACAATTCAATTGAGATATGTGAGGCATGTTTGCCTAAATGATGATGTGAATTGTGAATGATATTGATGATGAAATGTTTAATGAATTATGTATCTAATATGTTATTCATTTTCAGAGTTTTGTTGTTGGTGGCATGCCTAATAGTAGCAATCTCTTGAAGTTAGGTTGGACTTGATCCTTGAAGCCTAATTGAGATGTTACAACCCTTGAAGCTAGGTTGGATTGGTTCTTGAAGCCAAGTTGGGTTGAAGCTTAGCATGCTTTGCTCCCCTTGAAGCTTGGTTGAACCTAATCCTTGAAGCCTAGTTGGGATTATGATAATGATAAATGTGATGATTAAACCAAAGCATTAACTCTGAAAGTCGAATGGCATATTAGTGTTTTGGGCCCGAGTCTGTCTTTGTTGCTAATGTGAAATGTGTGTATTGAAATATTGATTGTGAGTATTAATAATGAATCATGATTGATGAATTGTGAATAAGATAATGTTATTAAGTGTGATATTTAAATGAATTGTGGTTGATGATAATGGTTGTCTTCATTGGAAATGTGATTCATGATTGGTATGATATGTAATGTGTGTATTGTAATAATGATTGGTATGATATGTAATGTGGGTATTGCAATAATGATTGGTATAATATATATAATGTGGGTGTATTAATATATTGATTTTGAGTATTGGTGATGGATTGGGGTTGGTGATAATATTATGTATATATGTACCTCATATAGGAAATTAGCTAGGATATACGAAAGATGCAATTAAAAAGAAAAGAAGATATGATAAGAACTATTTATACATTGAATTGATATATCATTATATGTTAATACTTCTATACTATATGTTTATATTTTATATTTGTACTACTAAGCTTTCGGGCTTAGCGCGGATGTGTAATCGCGCAGGTAGCTTGGTGGAGGATACAAAGTCTTTCGATATGCCCCGAGAAGGGTAGAGGTTTGTCGAGACCAACTAGAGGGTAATGCATACATGTATAACTTTTAATTTTAATGTATTTCTGACGAGAGGATATTTATATGTATAAATGAAGTTTTGATAAAGACAATGATTTTGTAAATGTTATGTAAGTTAACGTATTGTGGTTTAAACTCTGTTACAGGTTTTAAAAAGGTAACGAAAAGTGACATCCTTATACTTTATATACTTACTGTATGTATACTAGGTATATGTATAGTACTTATATAGGGTATCGGGGTGTTACAATTATTTTGGTATCAGAGCTTAGGTTCGAGATTCTCGGCCTAAGTGAGATTAAAAAAAAAATTTGAAAAGTTTAAATAGAAGTAAAAAGGAAAAGTTTTGAAATGAAATTTGTAATACATGCATATGCATTGACACCTAGGTTGGTCTCGGATGTGGCATAATATGACTTGTAAAATATTTGTGTTATATGAGATGTTCAATATAGTTGATGATATATGTGTATACTATGTTGATGTGAGGAGAAACCATGATTGTTGGCAATGATGTTGGAAATGAATTATAATTGAGGCATAGTGCCTAATTGATTATGAGAAACGAATTGTGAAATGTAATGTGATATATGCATATTGATGATGCATATGAAAAATGTTATGTCGTGTGCAACATGGAATGTAATGTTGATGTTTATGAGCAATATTATGTGGGACATAATATGAATTGAAACATAAAGAAATGAAAAGGAGAATAAAGTTGAAAATGAGTTGAAAATCAAATCAAGATAAGAGTATGTACTCTTTCTTCTATACTTTGAACCTCTTTATAATAAAGTTTATATTGGGTTTGCTAATGTTGAGTTTGCTAGACAGAGGAAATAATGTCGAATTGTTAATATTGAAAGTTATGTTATTTAAATGAGGAGAGTATGGTGGAATATTGAATGAGTTGATTAGTAGCGACAAAGTGTGATGATGTAAAGTTGGGATGTATATACAGTTAAGGTTTTGTTTAAAGGAAAAAGAGATGATATTGGTTAAGTAAGAATATAAATTGGTATTGTTATTTTAATGCAAACATTGTGAATTTAATGTTAGAAATGTGAGATGCTTGAATATGGTGAAAGCTCATGGTAATGGTGGTAATATACGATATTTGAGATTCTGAAATGAGCTTGGTAATTGTGAAAATTATATGTTTTGATATTGCTTTGTGGTATATATACACGTAAGATGTTTTTAAAATGATATTAAGAAAAGATGAGTTTGATAAATTGAAGTTTAAGTTGAAAAGTTAAAATTTTAGTGGAATTTGATAAAGATTATTTGGATATTGATAGTTTAATGTATATTTAATACATGAGCTAGGTGAAATGACTTATATTGCACATGATAGTATTATGAATTGAGTAATGTGATTGATAGTATGAAAATTTGTTTTGAAGTAGAAAGGGTAATATGGATATGGAAGTGTATTAAATGCTTTTAAAGACGAAAGGGAAAGAGATGTCACATTTGGAAGGTGACCAAG
The DNA here is from genome assembly GCA_947685225.1 of Garcia nutans. Taxonomy (NCBI): domain Eukaryota; kingdom Viridiplantae; phylum Streptophyta; class Magnoliopsida; order Malpighiales; family Euphorbiaceae; genus Garcia; species Garcia nutans. Next base: position 25,289,263 of record CANTUV010000009.1, on the reverse strand, counting down.
ATGGATGTGAAGTGTTATTGTAGTTGGAATATATATATATATATTTTTGTAGTGTGAATAAATACTTTATATTATATTGGAATAATGAGAATGATAGTGTTTAAAAGAAAGTGATGAACATTAAATTTGTATTGAATGTATGAATAAGGAAAATAAAATAAGAGCATATAATTAAGTGTGTACATGTATATGACATGTGAATGAAATTATACATATATACATAAAGGTGTGAATCATGTTTTGTAGATGACCTATGAATATGTATATGGTATAATTATAGAATTAATGATATGGAAATGATGTTGTATGTATGAGTGGACCTAAGAGAGAGTAGGTCTGGAACTGGGTAAAGCTATTTGGATTATGTGATAAAAGTAAGTATGAAATGGACTTGAGTAATAGTGGACAGTGGAAATTGTTGGTGAGCTTTAGATTTGATGATTATATGATATTTAGAGTCCCAAAGTATTCACATATAAAAAGTTCTATGTAATTATATTATAAGAGATTGTAAGTGGACTAGAAATGAAGTGACGAATAGAAATTGTATAAGAACTGTATATGATTGAATATGTATATAATAATATTGTTGAAACGTGATTTAAGTTGATAAAGATCATATAATTGAATGCAAATTTGGTTGAAACGGAGTTGGAATGTGTTAACTTCTGATATAGTAAAATGTAAAGAAGGAATATGTAATTCTTGAGATGCACCTTAGCCTTGTATTTATATAGATTGAGAATAAAATTATGAGAAGAACAGTATTGATTTGAAAGTCTCAGGCTTGAATATTAATCTTTTAAAGCTATGTGTTTTGTTCAGTGTATTTGATCGGTTAACTTTGTTATCCATGGATTTGGATCTTAGATAAAAGGATTGTAATACAGATTTGGTGAGATTGAAATTATGTTGGAGGAGTATAGTTAAAAAGTTATGATGGATAAAGTTATACTTTATCATTTTATGTTAAAAACTTGGTTATAATTGTGTAAATAAAGAGAGAAAGAGGAAATTATGGAAATGTGTTGAGTTGTGGATAATATATATATATAACAATGATATGAAATGTGAAGAGATATTAAAAAAAAATTATAGAATATGACTGAAGGTTATACTGAATATGTTTAAGGTATGTAACTCAAGGTTTGAGTGAATGAATTGTAGATAGTAAATATGGTATAAAAAAATTTTTATGAGAATTGGTGGGTATTATAGTAAGATAATAGAGAATAAACTATATGTATATTAAAAGATAATTTGAAGTGATTTGTTATCATGATGATTTGACTGAAAATGGATCGGAAGAGATCAGGAATTGAATATAAGTTTGCCCTAATGGAATGAAGTTATATATATACATATATGAATATTATGAAATTTTATGATAAGTTAAGTAAATTAATCGTTGGTTGAAATTGAACAAGATTGGAATGTGGGTATATTGTGACAAATAGATCAATTGATCTAGATTTGACTAAGATTATGAATCATTATTGAGATTTAATGTGTGTAGTTGTATCAATAGTGTAATTATTTACATGATAATGTATATGATGTAAAATGTTAAAGTGTGAATGAACATGAATGAATGGAATTATAGTAGTTATAAATCATGAAAAAAAAAAGGGGGGTAAAGATGGGTTATTTATAAAATAAATAAAAAGGTAATGTATTAATATGTAAGTTAAGTGAAATGCATGTTAAAGAAGTAACTTTATTTGTGGAAATAAGGATCTTGTTATCCATTGAGGGTTGATAAATGTCTATTTAGACAGTGATTGTAATGAAGGGATAATTAATGCTCAGATATAAATCAATGGTTTTTAAGGTTAAAGTTAAGAGAGTAATTACAAAGAGATGAAGGAACAATGTATATTAAATATAAAGATTGGATGAAGTATAAGTGTGCTATAAAATGATCTGATTCTGGTATAAAGATATTAATAGAAAATGTAATGAGATCTTTTGAATGTTTGATCAAGGAAGTAGTAAGTTGTATAAACATATAGAATGATGAATTATGGAATTTAAAGAAGGAGGTTGATTCTAAAGAGGAAAGTTGAAGTTATATGATTTAATGATATAATAACTTAAGCATATAATTAATTTCATATAAAAGTTAAGATGGTATTGTATTATGAATGGATTACAATTATACTAGATAATTTCGAGGACAAAATTATTTAAGGGGGAGAGAATTGTAATATCACAATGTATGCCCTAGAAGTTTTGAATTTATGTGTATATGTTATGTTGATAAGAAGTAAAGAATTGGGAAAAGAATGTTTATGTATATGTGTTTTGGGTAAGAAAATAGGGTTTAGAGAGAATTGTATATGTTGTTTATATGATAATATATATAACATATAAGTTGGTCAAATGAGGGGTCAATGCAAGAAGATATTTTCATTTGTGATAGGTGAAATGACTATAAAGGGCATTTGATTTTAAAGGAAGCAAGAACAAATGGTTAAAGGGTGTTTTGGTAATTGCTTGAATTGAAACTCTTGGTGGAGATTTAAAGAAGAATTGACTTTGTTTTCTTCTTCTTTCTCCATTGTTGTTGGCCGGCCATCCAAGAAGAGAAAGAGCAAGAGAGGTGTTCTTGATGCTAGAAGCAAATTGAAGAAGCAAGCAAAGGATTTGGTTAAAGATTTGTGAAATTTCTTCATTTAAGGTAAGTAATCTCTTGTTCTCTTTGGTTATTTTGAAGTGGTGTTTGAAATGAATTAGGATTTGTTGATTTTGTGATTTTGGTTTGTTTGAGATGGGTTTATAAGTGTTAGAATTGATTGTAAGATAAAAGATTGGATTGGTGTTGGTTTGGTTATGAAGATGGTAAGTTAAGTGAAGGTTGTTAGTGAAAGATCAAGAGTTGAGTTGGTTTTAGGGTTTTGATGTGATGAATGATTAAATGTATGGTTAATTGTGATTATTGTATTAAACATGCAAAATAAGTGTTAATGACTTTGATTACATTCATTTGAATGAGTTTATGTTGTGTATCATGTGTTTAAATGCAATTAGAAGTGTTTTGGCCACAAATAGGGTTTGTTCTTGAGTGACACGGCCAAAAGCAAGGAGAGACACGGCCAAGTCAAGGAAAATTGAGCCGTGTTGGATTGATTTTGGAGGGACACGGCCGTGTCTTATGCATGTGTTTGCTACTGCCATTTGGTTTTGAGAGACACGGCCATAAGCTTGGTCGTGTCCCATGAAGGTGTTTGCTACTGTGATGGTTCTTGACTTTTCTCACTTTGTTTTGATTCTTCAAAGGTTTTATTGTTCCTAAATCTAAACATAAACACTCTAAACACTTTGTAATCAAAGAATGACCTAAACAAATGTATGTGGATGATTCTAAACCTATGAATAATGATCTTTGAATTAGGTTTGAAGAGATTGTGTTGCATTAACCTAAATGTTGAGAATTCTTGGAAGAGGAAATGTATAGATGGATGAGAATAGTTCTTGAGGTAAGTACCAATACATATGATTGTATTTATTTACATGATTTGTGGCTTAACACATTTGTTTGCAAATGTGTTAAGTGGTTTACAATATTGTTAATATAATTGGATTAAGGTGATGATTGAATGATGTGAAGGATGTGAAGATCATTAAAAAGGTAAGCATGAACCCTATTTGATTATATATCCTTATATGTCTTTGAACCTTAACACATTTGGATGAATGTGTTAAATACTTTATTATATTGTGGGTGTAAATGAATAATGTAAATTGCTATATATATATATATATAAAGGATGAAATATGAAATGGGAAAGGTAGGAAGAAATGAGGATCATTCTTAAGGTATGTGCAATTTGTTATGATAAATGCTCTAATAATGAATGGTGTTAATGTGTTTTGAGAAATGATGAAAGGTTATGTTATATGCATTGTGAATGGCAATGTATTATATGAATAATATATTTTGAAATGTTATATCAATGATGTTATATGTATCATATGGATTGAGATATGATATGTTGTGTAGCCATTGTAATTGGCCATGATGATTCAAATGTGATATGAAGCCATTGTGATTGGCTATGACAATTCAATTGAGATATGTGAGGCATGTTTGCCTAAATGATGATGTGAATTGTGAATGATATTGATGATGAAATGTTTAATGAATTATGTATCTAATATGTTATTCATTTTCAGAGTTTTGTTGTTGGTGGCATGCCTAATAGTAGCAATCTCTTGAAGTTAGGTTGGACTTGATCCTTGAAGCCTAATTGAGATGTTACAACCCTTGAAGCTAGGTTGGATTGGTTCTTGAAGCCAAGTTGGGTTGAAGCTTAGCATGCTTTGCTCCCCTTGAAGCTTGGTTGAACCTAATCCTTGAAGCCTAGTTGGGATTATGATAATGATAAATGTGATGATTAAACCAAAGCATTAACTCTGAAAGTCGAATGGCATATTAGTGTTTTGGGCCCGAGTCTGTCTTTGTTGCTAATGTGAAATGTGTGTATTGAAATATTGATTGTGAGTATTAATAATGAATCATGATTGATGAATTGTGAATAAGATAATGTTATTAAGTGTGATATTTAAATGAATTGTGGTTGATGATAATGGTTGTCTTCATTGGAAATGTGATTCATGATTGGTATGATATGTAATGTGTGTATTGTAATAATGATTGGTATGATATGTAATGTGGGTATTGCAATAATGATTGGTATAATATATATAATGTGGGTGTATTAATATATTGATTTTGAGTATTGGTGATGGATTGGGGTTGGTGATAATATTATGTATATATGTACCTCATATAGGAAATTAGCTAGGATATACGAAAGATGCAATTAAAAAGAAAAGAAGATATGATAAGAACTATTTATACATTGAATTGATATATCATTATATGTTAATACTTCTATACTATATGTTTATATTTTATATTTGTACTACTAAGCTTTCGGGCTTAGCGCGGATGTGTAATCGCGCAGGTAGCTTGGTGGAGGATACAAAGTCTTTCGATATGCCCCGAGAAGGGTAGAGGTTTGTCGAGACCAACTAGAGGGTAATGCATACATGTATAACTTTTAATTTTAATGTATTTCTGACGAGAGGATATTTATATGTATAAATGAAGTTTTGATAAAGACAATGATTTTGTAAATGTTATGTAAGTTAACGTATTGTGGTTTAAACTCTGTTACAGGTTTTAAAAAGGTAACGAAAAGTGACATCCTTATACTTTATATACTTACTGTATGTATACTAGGTATATGTATAGTACTTATATAGGGTATCGGGGTGTTACAAAGACACTTCATGGCTTGGCCGTGTCCCTCATCCAAGGAAAGATGCAGGAAATTTTGGCTGAGATGAACACACTCAAGAGACATGGCCAAGGCCTTGGCCGTGTCTCACCAAATGAAGCCAATGAATAAAAATAGGAAGAAGCCAAGGCAAAAGTGGACACACCCAAGAGACACGGCCAAGGCCTTGGTCGTGTTCCATCTAAAGACCAAAGCAAAGATAGCAAACCATAGAGAACACACTCAAGAGACATGCCCAAGCCACTAGCCGTGTCACATGACATGGCCAAGGCCTTGGCCGTGTCCCACTTGGAAAAGAAAGAAAATATTTGGGCAGCCATGGACACGGTCACATGACTTGGCCGTGTCTACAAGAAATTGAGTGACACGGCCAAGTCACTCATGACTTGGCCATGTCTTGTAAGAATTCTTTCAATTATTTACATGAAATGGGTGACAAAGTGGGAGACAACAACTGCCATCTTTTAAAAAGAAATATTAAAAGAAGAAAAAGGTTGCCTAATTTATGGGATTGAAGAAGGCTTGTTAGTTCTTCATCATAATCAATGTGGAGCTAGGAGGAAGAGTAGAAGTTTAACTCTTAGCATCTTCAAAGGGGTTTTTATATTCTCTCTATTAATTCATTTCTAGATTATTATTGTTCATTAAGAACACTAATATTTCAATGGACAATTGTGATTTGATTTATATTGAGATGAATATTTGATTTAAATTTCTGCCTTTAATCCGAGTCCTAAACGTAATTGTACCTGCCATTAGACTTCCTAATTAACCTATGAGAGTCAGATTAGGTTTAGGTTATTTGTGTTAATCACGTATTTATATGAAAACTAACACAATAACCTAAACCTAATCTGACTCTCATAGGTTAATTAGGAAGTCTAATGGCAGGTACAATTACGTTTAGGACTCGGATTAAAGGCAGAAATTGACATGGAGTGCACCTCATATCGATTTGGGCTAGCCTAATCCTATGAGGCAGATTCCATATCGATTTGGGCTAGCCAAATTGATATGAAATTGCCTCATATCGATTTGGACTAGCCAAGTCGATATAAAATTGCCTCATATCAATTTGGCTTGCCAAAATTGATATGAGGCACTTGCCCATATCGATTTGGCCCTCCCAAATCAATATGAGCAGTACCCAAATCAGTTTGGAAAAACCAACTGGACCAAAACCATTAATTTTGACTCAAATCGGTCCAAAATAATTAAACTTTCAGCCAATATTTTTGCAATTTTGATATAACTTCCAATTTAATTCTAAAATTAAGTTTAAGAAATCTAAATTCATAATGGACCAACATAAACCTTTTAAATTTAAACCAGTCCAAATTTAAGGGTCTGCAATTTGCCCCCTACTTGAACAATCTGGAACTTGGTTGAAGAGAGTGAAAAGCAGCATGACATTGAGCAGATTTTGGATGAGGATGGGTTCTCGACTCGAGGTTGTAGTTGGTTTGGATTTGGACTCAAAAAATATTTAGGTGCTTAGACCTGAGACTGGATACTTGGACTAGAGACTAAATCTTATTTGGGTAATTGGACCTGAGACTAGATTGGATACTTGGACCCGTGATTGGGTATTTAGACCAAAGATTAGGTACTTAGACCCAAGACTAAATTTGATTTGGGTACTTAGACTTGAGACTGAATTTGATTTGAGTACTTGGACCCAAGGCTGGGTACTTGGACCCAAGGCTGAATTTGATTTGGGTACTTGGACCTGAGATTGGATACTTAGACCAAGATTGAATTGGATTTGGCTACTTAGACCAGAGACTGGGTACCTGGACCCGAGACTGAATTGGATTTGGGTACTTGGACCTGAGATTAAATTTGATTTAGGCACTTGGACCCGAGACTGAATTTGATTTGGGCACTTGGACCTGAGATTGCATTGGATTTAGGTACTTGGACCTGAGACCAGATTGAATTTGGGTACTTGGACCCGAGACTGAATTGAATATGGATACTTAGATCCGAGACTGGGTACTTGGACCCGAGACTGGGTTTTTAGACCTGAGACTGGATTGAATTTTGGTACATAGACCCGAGACTGGGCACTTAGATCCAAGATTGGGTACTTAGGCCTGAGACTGAATTGGATATGGGCACTTGGACCCAAGATTGGATACTTAGGCCTAAGACTAAATTGAGTTTGGGTACTTGGATCGGAGATTAGGTACTTGGAGCCGAGATTGGATTAAATTTGGGCACATGGACCCGAGACTGGGTACTTAGACCTGAGACTGAATTTGATTTGGGTACTTGGACCCAAGACTGGATTGGGTTTGGATACTTAGACCTGAGACTGGATTGAATTTGGGTACTTGGACTCGAGACTGGATACTTGGACCTAAGACTGAATTGGATTTGGGTACTTAGACCCGAGATTGGATACTTAGACCCACACTAAATTGAGTTTGGGTACTTGGACCCGAGATTGGATTGAATTTGGGTACTTGGACCCAAGTGAGTTTTGGACTCAAAAATGATTTGGGTTCTAAATCTGAGCGAGTTTTGGACTAAAAAATGATTTAGGTTCTAGACCTAAGGTACCTATATACTCTTGCCCCCTGTGTAGGCTCAAACCAATGATTTTTTTTTCATGTAGGCTCTGATTGATGTTTGTCTTATCTAGCTCTTCACACAAGCATGTATTCCTTCTTTCACAAAATGACTGGAGCTTCCTCAAGCAATGGGGCCTTTCATGCCCCCTGATTCCATTCCCACTTCATTTTTGCTTCATAGAGTACTCGTGTTTACTTTTGACAAAGAAAATGCAGTGTGATATGCTCATGTATGCATGATATGTATGAGTAATACTTATAGTGGTTTCATTGACTCATAGACCAAGGTGATCAGCTGAAGTGTTCACATTGGTTCCTTTCAAGTCTTGCATTGGAATGACAGAAAGTTTTGCATTTATGGCTTTTATCTTCAAGATGTTGAGAACATGAGTGGTGGAGACCCCAAGCTGCAGAGTTAGGGATACATCCATTTTAAACTATGTTTCAGCAAGTCATTTGGTAGCTTCTTCATGACCTTGCCAATAATCATTTCCTTTTCCAAATGTGTTCTTTGAGTTTTGATGGTTCAACAAACTTCTCTTAACTTGAAGGCTTTGTTTATTTTATTTTTTTTTGAATTTTGATTTTGAAATAAAATGTTGGCTTTGTCAAATCAATATCAATTTACCTCAGGACTCAATTTTTAAATTTAACATATCTATAACATGACAACCCTAGTTACCGTACTAAACTCGGGAATCATTTCTATTTAAGCAAAAATTGTTGCACTTTAGATAGGCACATACACATTACTTGGTCAAAGATCTTGTTTGAGTTTAAATATTATCTATCTCATATGCATGCTTATCCAAACTATCTCCAGTAATAGACTTTAACTACCAAGAGAGATCAAAAGGTCTTTAATAGGTTTGAAATGGGGTCTATAAGGGACATGGGTTAAATGAAAGCCATTTTGAGATTGGAGCTGATATGACATAATGGACAAACCTTCACACTATAAACTGCTTGTTGGAACTTCAGACAGTTGGGAGCATGAAAAGATAGAGCTTTCGATGTTCTCCCATCTTCTTAGCATTAATCTTGATCTTGATTAGGACAATCTTTGCCTTTGTAAAAAGTTTGGTACCCACATTTCATTATTTCGTCTTTTTCCTTTGTAGGATTGTCAAGTATAAAACTTTCAAAAACAAGATATTCTTTCTTCTTTTTCTCTAATTTTGATCGAGTCTTTGGTTGGGTTGGACCAATTCAAGTCAAATTGTCCTTGTAAACCAAATGGAAGTCTTTTGCTGCTTTAGGTAAACGAAAACTCGGTTGGTTTTTGAACCGTTTTGGGTTTTCTTTTCTTTTCTTTTTATTCTCTTTTTTTCTTTTCTTTCTTTCTTTCTTTTCTTTATTTTTTTTGTTCTAGCTCTAAAAGAGTTGTCTTGTTTGTACCAACTTTTATTTCTGATAATGCATGAGAGAAGTGCATAAATCTTCTTTAACATGGATAAATCATTTGTTACTGGAACGTTATCTTGATAGATTGGAGATATTAAGTGAACTTGAACTACCCTTATGGTCTTGAGAACATCAACTATCCTTATATTTTTGGTTATGCATTCCATTCTTTGATCTTCTTGCCTCTTCACCTTAGTGATCATAAGACTTGTCAATAGTGTAACAACAGCTCAAGGTGGGTCATTAGGCTTATAAGTCAATAAAGAGAAAGTTGAAATCTTATGAAGGCTCACAGGAACAGCTAGGGATTGATATTTAATTGGGTGGATACTAGTTGTTGGCTAACCAAACAATGCCTAGATCATCTCTCCCTTAAATAAGCAAAGTTCAATTTCGCCTCGAAAGTTTATCAAAGTATGTTCTAAGACTGACTAGGACCTAGACAAAGGTCATTATGCAGGAGCCCTCTCTTAGTAAGCATACACAACTCAATGCTATAGAACAATTTCCTCACCTAGTAAAGTCATTCAAGTTATGATGCATAAATATATTAATTCATGAATTATCAAGCTAGATTCCTCATTGGTTGAGCACCAAAATGAACAAAAACCATAAAAATTTTGATGAAAATAATTTATTCAAACAAACATAATTTGGAAAACATAATTGTTCCAAATAAGTACTAAAGAAAGTGAAATAAAATAAAAAGAGCAACACTTCAAGCTAAGGGACGTTCGTTGAGTTAGAGTCGAAAATATTTCATTTATTTAGACATATCAAGGTCAAGGATTTTTTCCATCATCAAGGATCATTGCTTCATCATCCATAGTTAGTCCAAGCTTGCTTAGTAGCACAACATCTTTAGCAGCTTCTCTTTCCATATCATCACAAGATGACAAGATAAAACCCTTCATGAAGGTTGTAAGCGGTGGCGCCCTTCCAAATTTAGGCAGAGGATTATTCTTAGTGTTGGGCTTATTAGGCTTAGGAAACTTACCACTGTCGATTAGATCTTGGATCTCATGCTTCAATCGGGTACATCTATCAGTCTCATGTCCTTGAGTCTGATGAAATTGACAAAAAGCCTTATTATCAAAATTTGGGGGTAAAGGATTTGGCAAAGGTCGAGGAGTCAAGGGTTGTAACAATCCCTTCTTTTGTAGCTTATTGAGAATCCACGATAGCGGCTTCCCCAATTCTGAAAACTGCCTTATTTCTTCTTGACCGGTGGCATTAACATTAGCTTCCTTTTATGTATTTTGATTGCTAGGCTGATAATTCCATTTTAAAGAAAAATGATTCTTCTCTCTTTCACTTTGAATTTACCCACTTAGGCGGTAGCCGTCCTTATTGCTCCATTTAGACAACACATGGTTCAGCTGGTCTCATAGAATATGGAATGATCCCTCATTTTTCATTTGATCTCTATTAGTGAACATGTTCCCCATTGATGCTGCCTTTCCCTTCTTTCTTATGTCAATGTGAGATGCCTCATCAGCATTGTTGATGAGCTCTAGAATTTCAATCAACTGGGTCTTTAAAATTTCAACCAATTGATCTCATAGCTCGGCCATCCTAGCTTTGACAACTTTATCGACTATGTCCCTCAGCTGGTTTGCATCCATCCTTCCAATGAAGTACTTGAATCAAAATCAATGTTGTAGGTGGTATCGTTGCATGCTCTTGAATTGCCGTACTTTAGGTCTATGAGCCAGAAAGGATTAATGATTTATCATGTGATGCATGTATTCATATATACATGTATGCACAAACAATAAACAAACAAGGATAAATAGGACATTCCTTCCAACCTTATAACTTCCACACACGAATGGCGAGTCTCTTTTCCAAGGTATATGGTTAACAAAATTCCAACATGGGGTATCTTATTTTCAAATATTTCCCTCAAACGTTTCAACCAATAGTTATATTTTCAAAAAATGGAAATCAATTCATGATAATTCCCATTAATTAGGCTTTAATCCATCCAATCAACTAAAGCAGCTTTTATGCTATATTGGATTAAAACTAAATTAAGAGATTTATTATAAATAGATTTCTCACTTGAAAAAGTAACTAATAATTCATACCAAAAATAAGCCCATGTATAAACTATGCTCACAATTAATTTTTGGTATTTCCATAATTAACCTAAATATTTATAAGCTCCTTTAAAAGATTATGAAAATAATTTTTCCATAAGCCTATTGTAAAAATATTTTACAAAAAATGGATTTTGGGCTTTGTATTTGGGTCATGAGAAAAGAATTTTTGATTTGTTTCTTTAGAAAAGTTTTATGTCCAAAGACCATCTTGAAAAGTTTTGAAAATAGATTTGATCTTTTGGATTTTAAAGAAAAATTTATTTTGAGCTTACAATATACATAGTTCATATTATAAATAGAACAAATCAAATAAGCCATGATTTAAACTAAGATAAATTAACCATAGTCAAACAACAAGCATTTGGGGTAAAAACCTAAGGAAAGTAACTAGGCCAATTACATGAGCTTTGTCTTTGGGTTAAAAGGCTTAGGTTCCCATAGCAAGTATATACCAAATGGTACAAGGCTATGAGTGGTTATGCCATGCTCGATCTCCATACCTTGAGTGAAAGTATGACATCCCTTACATAACACAGCATGGGTAACATGGGCGTCCTAACTCACGCATACGATGCAATCTAAATGATGCAATGGATAATATCATGATAAGAAAGAATAGAATAATATAAAGACCAGCAGAATCAACTTCTCTTATCCCCAGTAGCGTAGCCACTGTGAGTGGGGATTTTTGCCCCCACTCCCGGTGGAATGGTTCTTGCGACTTCGGCACTGTTTAGGCTCAGGGCCTTAGAGAACACGAGCCTAAGCCCCAAGAAAATGGAGTTACCACCAGGACAGCCTGGAAAAAAGAAAGGGTGGATGACTCGATTCCTAAGGAATCCCTAACCCCTTAATGGATTTGGAAATTTAGGTACGTGTGGGGAAGGTGAGAAATGGCCCAGCACCCCCACAACGCCCGGTTCATTGGAACCGACTTACTTTTCAGGTCTTAATATTATAAAATTCTTAAATATAATGATATTATCCATACTATATGTAATAATTAAAATAAATCATCATTATATTAAAATCAAAGCAATGTTCAAACAAAATAAATAAAAGGACACCCATCCGAGGATGGAAGCATGTCCTTACATCGTCCAATGTCTAAAACTAAATAGGACACCCATTGAAAGGTGGAAACATGTCCTTTACATTAATCCCAAATTATAAAAACAATTTAAATTACATGAAAATTAATTAATGAGGTACCCAATCATGGAAACATACCTCTTACAATTTTAATAAACAAATAATAATTGAAAAAATATTTATCCATGATAAATTAAATAAATCAAGCATTGAAATTAAGTAAATCAACCATCAAAATATATAATAAACTACATAATCAAATCAAAAATTAAATAAAGCAATAAATATATAAATTTAGATTTACATCTTGAATTAGGGTTTTTTAATTAACTTTTAGGGTTTAGAAAACAATTTTAGGGTTTAGATTAAAAAACTGTGATTTTATGGATACTTGGAATCAAATTAGGGTTTTGGAACTTTAGAAAATAACATTAGAGTGATAGGGTTTTTTGATACTGTAAGTGATTATAAAATTTGTTGCAAAATCCTATTTCATGAATTAGTATCACAGTAAATTAAATGAGTTAAGTGTTTGAAATTAATCAACATGTTTAACTGGATGAGTTAGTAAGAAACGTTACTTGTATTGTAGGTTCCACCAAGTTAATGTGTTGATCCAAGCTATCTTTTCTTTTATTCCTAGAATAATTGATTCTTGGTTGAAGACTTTGTGATCCAAAGATTAGCCACTGCCTCTTTGATTTTCTTTCTTCTTTGTTTTCAGAATGTTTTTTTTCCTTGCTTGACGTTGCTCAATTGCCTTATCAAACTGCTACTGTCTTTGTCACTGCCAATTTGTCAATCCATAATTCCTACCGATCTATTCCTCTCAGTTTGCCTCCTCTCCTTTTTTTATTTGTGTTAATCACGTATTTATATGAAACCCAACACATTAACCTAAACCTAATCCGACTGTCATAAGTTAATTAGGAAGTCTAATGGCCGGTACAATTACGTTTAGGACTCGGATTAAAGGCTAAAATCGACATAGAGTGCAACTCATATTGATTTGGGCTAGCCAAATCGATATAAGGTAGATTCCAAATCAATTTAGGCTAGCCAAATCGATATGAAATTGCCTCATATCTATTTGGATTAGCCAAGTCGATATGAAATTGCCTCATATTGATTTGGCTTGCCAAAATTGATATGAGGCACTTGCCCATATCGATTTGGTACCCATATCGATTTGGCCCTCCCAAATCTATATGGGCAGTACCCATATCAATTTGGAAAAACCAACTCAACCAAAACCATTAATTTCTACTCAAACCGGTCTAAAATAATTAAATTTTAGCCAATATTTTTGCAATTTTGGTATAACTTCCAATTTAATTCTAAAATTACGTTTAAGAAATCTAAATTCATAATGGACGAACATAAACCTTTTAAATTTAAACTGGTCTAAATTTAAGGGTCTACACATAAGTTAATTTTAATTTTAATTGCTTTTCACCACTACTTCATACATCACACTCTTGCTTTTAAATTTTTTGCTAATCAAACTATTACAAAACAATTCCTTCCTTGTGAGACGACATTGGGGCGATCACCATTGTTACAATTACCTCGTATACTTACGAGTATCGCTTATATTAGTAATAAATTGAGTGCAATAAGTTTTTGGCACCGTTACCGGGGAAGGCAATTATTGTTTGTAGTTTTATTTTTTTATTTAAATTATTTAATTGTTTTGAATGTTTCATTTTCTTTTAATTTCTAAGTGTTTATTGTAAGAATGCAGTTTTTAAGGCACGAGAGAGTTTATGATAAAAATGCTAATTATAAAATGGCATGACAATTAGAAGAATTAACAAGTCAACTTAAGATGCTAAATGCAAGAGGAAGAGCACATATGCCTATTCATGAAGTATGTCCAACATGTGGCATTGTATGACATAGTGCAAATATGTATTCATTTGGTTTTGAACAATACCAAGAGAGGCAAGAGAAAGAATATGCCTTTGAAAGTTTCCAGCCAAGGAGTAGAAATGACCCATATTCCAATCCTGATAATCCAAGTTGGAGAAACTACCCAAATTTTTCTTGGGAAAACTAGCAACAAATTCCACCTCAACAATTTTTTCAACCTTATCAAAGAAGTTCTTACTTTCAAGGAGATTTTTTAAATTATGATCAATTCAAGACACCCACTTTGGAAGATAATTTGAATGCCATCATTCAAATTAGCGCACAAAATTGAGATCAATTTAAGAAACCCACAGTGGAAGATAATTTGAATGCTTTCTTTCAAATTAGTGCACAAAATCAGGTAGAGAGCAATAAGAGGTTTGATTCTTTGGAGGTATCATTGAAGAAGGTGGAAACTACATTGGGCAACTGGCAAATCAACTCCAAGCACACCAAAAAGTGGAATCTCCTAGCCAAATAGAGCAAGCCAATGCAATCACAATTTTGAGGAATGAAAAGGAAATACATAACAAAGTTTGTGATTCCCTTGATGCAGGTACTAATCAAGAAGAACATGGCGAGGAGATGCAACCCAACACAGAGGAGCCAAGTCAATCAAAGGAGGAGGAGAATTTGGAAGCATCAACTTCACTAAAATTGCATAAGCCTCCAAATCTTTACATGCCACAAATTCCATTCCCAAGTAGATTGAAGGATGAGAAGCAAGGTATACAACTTTCTAAACTCTATGACATGCCCTCCAAAGAAGTTAGTGAAGATAGTGAAGATGAGCTTGAGATGGCCATGACCTTGTGTTAGACAAATGATCTTAATTTTGATCCTTGACAACTCAAATGGATGATCTATTTAACTTGTGTTTGAGAAATCTTGTTGCAGGATTAGGTTGCTTCAATTAAAGGTGAACAAAACAATTCTAGTGGTCGCACCTCACCTGAATACGATCGCTCCAAGCAATTACAGAATGAAACCTTGTCACAGTAGGTTTCGCGGTCAGAAGTTCGACCTCAGTCGCGACCGCTCCTACAGAATAGCGACCGTCCAAAAATGTGCACGACCGCTACTCAAGGAACTTAAATCATTACAATCACAGTAAGGTTCGCGGTGACAAGAACGGTGAATGACTCGACCTCGCTTACTACTTTAGCGACCGCCCAGTCAAAGTCGCGATCGCCCCACCAATCAAGCAGAAATTGCTTAAAGAGACAGTAGTGTTCGCGTCCTCAGGTGCGTCCAGAAGTTCGACGCGAGAATATGAGTTCGACCGCGAAAGGCTACCAAGGGCGACCGCGAGATTCAAATTATGGCGGACTTCTCTTTTGCCCTGTCAGAAAATGACACGTGATATGACTGTTGTAAACCCACTTCAATATTCAAAAAGGGCGACCGCACCTTTGCCTGGCGCGACCGTCCCGACAAACACAGCATGGGCAAGAACTGGTCCGACAAACACATCATGGGCAAGATTCCAGCTGCAGAGCACTAAAATTCGACCGTTGAAGCTTTTTAAAAGTAGCGACCGTCCCTGGTTAAAAGGACGACCGCGTGAAGCATGAGCGTGACCATCCTTGTATGAAGGACGACCGCGAAGTGCTTCGGACAGTTTAAGTAAAGAAGGTCAAATCTGCCAAAACTTTATTCTCAACATCAATAACGGCTAGTAAGACCACATTGGCTATAAATACAAAGCTTCTATGAGAAAACAAAAAAAGACAACATTGAGAAAAGATTTTTATAGCCAAGCAACAAATTTTCTTTTACTTAAACTTGTATTTGAATTGTTATGAATGTTAGGTGTTAGCATTGAAAACACCATTGTATAAGTTTGAGTGTAAGCTTGGGAAACACTTAGGTTGTGAGAGTAAGCCTTGTAAAACTCTTGTTAGGTTGTGAGAGTAAGCCTTGTAAAACTCTTGTTTGGGTTGTAAGTGTGAGCCTAAGAAAAACACTTGTGAAGTTAGGTGTGAACTTGTGAAAACACCAAAGTTGGAAGTGAGCTTGTAAAAACTTCAAAGATTAGTGGAACCTTAACAAGTTGTTAAGGAAGTGGATGTAGGATTGAAGTAAATCCGAACCACTATAAATCTTGTGTGTTCTTTCTTTCTTCCATTACTCAACCAACTCTCTATTCCGCATTTCTTGTTTATTGAGTTTTTTAAATTGTCATTACTTCTTGAGGAAACCAATTCACCCCCCCCCTCTTGGTTGCCATCTTGGGACAACACCTTGGAAGTAGAGCCTAAAATTTTCAATTCAGAAACTAAGGAGAGCAAATTAATCTTAAATGATGAGATTGTTGAGAGGGGACTTCAGATAGCTAAAGTGGATGAGAAAGAGATTCAACTAAACTTGGTTGAACCTACAAAGACCCCAAAACTTTTGACATATGTTTTGGTTGGGGGGAACAGTATGCAACCAATGATCATCTCTTCCACTCTCGGTGGTGAGGGAGAGCAAAAAATGAATATAACCAAGTTGCAGACTGAAAAATATTTTTACCAAGTTCCTATAGCATTGGAGGATCACCCTAAGACAACCTTCACACGTTCCCTTTGGACATGTGCTCTTCAAAGGATGCTACTTAGGCTTTGCAATACATTGGGTACGTTTCTGAGTTGCATGCTATTCAATTTTTCAAACATGGGTGACAATTGCATTAAGGATGGAAGGAGCACTTCATATCGAATATGGGAACAATGAAAATTAGGTTTCATCTGAACTCTCTCTTTTAATTTATGCATGCTCACATTGGGGACAATATGAATCTTTAAGTGTGGGGTGCGGTTTGTGATTTTATTATTTATCTTTGTTTAATAGTTAATGTTTTTCTTTGAATAAATGAATTTTGAAAAGTTCAATTGTTATAAGATTGTTGATAGATGACCTTTGAATTTTTGAACCATGAATTTGAGAATTGATTA
Source organism: Garcia nutans (assembly GCA_947685225.1). Classification (NCBI taxonomy): domain Eukaryota; kingdom Viridiplantae; phylum Streptophyta; class Magnoliopsida; order Malpighiales; family Euphorbiaceae; genus Garcia; species Garcia nutans. Next base: position 25,271,930 of record CANTUV010000009.1, on the reverse strand, counting down.
GAATTGGTACTTATTGTCAATTTTGATGGTTATTCTTTGCATCACCTTTAAACTAATGAGGAATTGAGCTATCAACTTATTATTCTTTATTGCGTGTAAACATCTTGGATTGATGAATTTCTATAACCTGCTTTGACATGCATTTTGAGACTACATAAAAATTTCAATTAGGCATCAATATGATTAAGGCAATTAGGTGAACCCATTTTGGCTTAAAAAGACCAACCTTATGTCCGACCTTAGTTAGCCAATTTTGAGCTTATTTCATTTTTCCTTTTCTTTGTTTTTCACAATACTATTAGCTTGAACCTTATTGTTTTAATTATTACCCTTGCATTAGGTCAAAAACATTTTAAGAGAGTTTATGATTGAGTGTTGTGTTAAATAAAGTGTGGGGTTAAATTTAGTGGGTTCAAAAGTACAAATTATTATCTTCTTTAGTTACAAACCCTATTTAAAAAAACAAAAAGAAAAAAAAAGAAAAAATTCAAAATAATAGAAGTTGTTCTTTTTCGTAGGGTTGGAATAAGTTTGGGAATGATCATTGCAAAATTTAATAAGCGAGTTCTCTTGAAAAGCTCTTTAATGTCAAGTGGTAGGTGAGAAGAAGGTGTTTTGGGAATGTTGGGTTATACATATGATCGGTTACTTCATTCTTGAAGTGCTCTTGAACTTAATGAATAAGCTCACATTTCCTAAATGTCATGCCTTTTCCTTAGCCCCATTACAATCCAAAGAAAGACCTTATGATTGATAATTGATTGTAATTAGGTGATGGATATTTGATTGATAAGCAAGCCTATAGAGACAATCTTTCATTGAATGTTGAGAGCTTAAACACTACCTGATTAAACACTTAAGAGGTTTTGTGAGGCAGTGACAATTTTTGGTATGCATGGATTGACCATTAAATTTCTTGAGTACGATTTTTCTTGATTTGATAATGATTATGGATTTAATAAACTGGGAGTCTTGATACATCCTTATAAATCTTAAACTTGACTAAATTTTTCTTGTTTAGTTTGTTTTGATTTTGACTTTGCTTGGGGACAAGCATAGAATTAAGTGTGGGGTAGTTGCTTTGATCATTTATGTGTTGATTTTTAGTGTGATTTTATTGGCTTTTAATTGATTTTTCTTTTAATTTGTGTTTAAAGTTTGTTTGAAGTATTTGATTCAGGTTGAAGAACAAAACAATAGAGCTTTAATTCATTTTGATGGATTTTTAAGGTCGAAAAACATGAGACACGACCAAGACACTTCATGGTTTGGCCATGTCCCTCATCCAAGGAAAGAGGTAGAAAATTTTGGCAGAGACGAACTGTAACATCCGTGATTTTGGAGATATAAAATTGTATATACTCAATATATATATCTAAAACAATATATACAAGTCAATGGGTCTTTTATAAGTCAAAAGAGATATTTTGATTAATTAAATGGATTTGTTTAATGTTAGTGGAAGATAATGTAGTAGATTTAATATTATATTGTTTTATTGCTTGGTTGAGAGTGTTTGGAGGAGAGAGTAGTTGTAGTGGTTGACTTTCTTTCTTTCTTTCTTTCTTTCTTTATTCCTTTCTTTCTTCTTCTTCGTTCATCTTCATCTTCTTCTTTTCTTCTCCTTGGCCAGCCACCCTTAGCAACCAAAGGAAAAGAGGTTTTGTTGCTTCCAAGCTCAAAAGATTGAAGGCTTTCAAGAGATCAAGTTGGAGTTTTAAGGATTTTCTTCACTTTTTGTAAGTTTCCAACTTGTTTCTTGGTTTTCTCTTGAGTTTGTGTTCTTGGATTTGTTCGATGGTTGTTTTGGTATATTTGAGGGTTGTGTTGTTTTGTTAACTTTCATTTTGGGGTTGGAATGAAGAGAGAAAAGGGATGAGGTTGGTGAAAGAGGCAAGTGTGTGGATTGTGTGATTTTTTAGTTGTGAATATGGTGGTGTTTGTGTTTGATGTTTGTAATTGAGTTGTTTTAAGGTTTACTCAAGTATTTTTGAGTTGTTGATGGTTTTGTTTGAGCTATGTGTTGTTGATATGGCTATTGGAAGATGATTGTTTGTTGTGGCTTTGTTGGTGTTGATTTCAGGGTTTTTGGCCTGACACGCCCAGGAGCACGGCCATGTCTTTAGGCGTGTCATTGGTTCTATTTTCTGGGTTGGTGACATGAGCAGTGACACGCCCATGTCACTGAGCGTGTCACAACTTCTGTGTTGTAGTAGCATTGACACGGCCAGTGACACACCCACGTCACTGAGCGTGTGATAGCTACTGTGTTGTTGGAGGATTGACACGCTCATGTCACTGAGCATGTCAAAGCTTCTGTGTTGTGAGTTTAGGGCACGGTCAGGGACACACCCGTGTTGTTGAGTGTGTCAAGTGTAGAGTTTGCCCTAGATAGTTCTCTTTCTTATTTTCTTCTTGTGTATCTCTAAGTAAGTGTGTATGATCACCTTTGGATTAGCTACCTTTATTCAAGTGTTGAGAGTTATCTTGGAAGAGGAGTTGATAGAGTGGAGTTGTTGCTCTTAGAGGTAAGTACAAAGTTTGAATGATTGCATACATTTATATGACATTGGGACTTAACACATTTAGTTAAAAATGTGTTAAGTTACTTAATACATTGTTGATGAATGAGTTATATGTTGTGATATGCATAATGTGAATCTTATTGATGTATCAATGCAATTGAGTAAAGTATTGTATATGAAAAAGAAATGTGGGAATAGGTGATATGAGATGTGAAAACATAATGTAACCAATCGATATTGAGATGAAATAGAAGAATGAGAAAAATTGAGAAAAGATGATATATTAGGGCAATGAGCCTAGTTTGATTATGAGAAATGAAATAAGAAATGGATTGTGAAAGAGATTGATAATGAGATAAATGAATTAATTGTGTGCCTAGTATGTTATTCAATTTTCAGAGTTCTGGGTTTGGCGGCATGCCTATGAATCGCTGGGCTGGTGAAAAAGACCGGATCGTAAGCCGAGCCCAGTTGAAAAATGTGAAATATGATGTTTTTGAGGTGAAAAGACCGGGTTGTAAGCCTCAAAAACAGTAACAGTCTAGCCGGGTTGAGGACCAAGATACTGGGGCCCTAGGATCTAGCCGGGTTGAGGTCCAAGAGATTGGGTCTGTTACATTATCCATGGATATATATATATATCACCTACGGGCTTGATAAATGTGATTATAGACCAAAACAGTAACTCTGAACTTTGAATAGCATATTAGATCCTTTTTGGGCCCATGTTTGTCTTTGCTTTAATGTGAATTATGAAATGTGATGCAAATGATTAATATGTTGAGATATAATGCAATGAGTTGATATATTCTTATATATTGTGCATGAGCATCGCATTGATCTATATTGAATCAAAGTTTGTACCATTAAGCTTTCTGCTTAGCGCGATTATGTTTCATCATGCAGGTGACAGGGTAGATTCGATTGTGCCGGAGAGCTCGTCTAGACCGAGTCGAGTCTAGGCTTGAGTTTGTGAGAGCAGTTTTGAGTTGTGGACATCAAGATCATAGACAAACTGCCAGCATGTATAAACTTCATATTTTTATACTTATTGATTTTGATGTAAACATACGTATTTTCCGCTGCTTAATTAACAAATATTTTGAACAGACTGTTTTAGATAAGCTTTTGGGTACTCATGTTATATATATATATATATGTATTTTAACAAAGAAATATTTTCTCTATTACTATTTATAATATAGGTTAAATGTTTTAAGTTTATTCGGACTGACTTATGATGCTTATATGTTAAAGATTAAAGTTTGGTTTGTTTAAAATGAACCGTGGCACCCCTTTATCTGGTATACTTATATCGCGTGTTGTGTGGGTGTATGCATTGTGCGTATATGGGGTACAGGGGTGTTAGAACTGTTTTGGTATCAGAGCCTAGGTTTGAGGTTCTCAACCTAGGTGAATTGTAAGAAAAAAGAAAATCTTGATTTTAAAATATGGTTTTTGGATAAGATACATGTTTTGGCATTGGCAGTCTCTGATCTTTGATGAGGTATATTCTACTGTGTTTACAGATATAGGTAGTGATGGCATCTCAGTCACATCAGTCCATAGAAGGTAGTGCTGAGAGTGTAGCTCCTGAAGAGGGTAGAGATGGAGCTAGAGTTGTATCTGCTGGTGAGGCATCTATTTATGTGCTTGTTAGACCAGCAGCTGATGAGATTCCACCTGGATGGGCATGGCATATGGTAGAGTTGTTAAGGCAGATGGTTCCACATGCTCTAGATGATCCACCAGTTCTGACCTATGATGATTTCCTGCTGGAATTTGAGCAGAAGTATACTCCAAGAGAGTATAAAGATGCAAAGAAGATGGAATTCATGAGTCTGAGACAGGATACCAGAACAGTGACCGAGTATGAGATCGAGTTTATCATGTTGAGTCACTATTCTGGTGGGATCATTTCTGACGAGTTTGACAGGTGTAGGAGGTTTGAGGAGGGACTGAGACCCTCTATTATGTGCATCATCGCAGGCTCTCGGTATCAGGATTTCTCCCAGTTAGTTGTAGCTACCAGGAGTGTTGAGAGGGCGTAAAGTCTTACAGCAGCTGCCAGGGTTGAGGAGACCAGAGTTAGGAGACCCCATAGTGAGGTAGGGTCTTCATCAATGAAGAGAGGCTGAGGGGGATATTTTCAAAGGTTTAGTAGCAGTCAGGGGCAGTTTGACAGGTCAGTACAGCAGCAGAGACAGAGGCAGAGACCTGCAATTTCTATGGCTAGTGCACCGACCCCAGTGGCTCAGAGGTTTGCTTCACCTACATTCGTCCATTGCAGTAGGATACATGGGGTGTTTGTTGGAAAATTGGTGGACCAACTGTGTGTTTTAGATGCGGGTCTTCTGACCATTTCATCAGAGATTGTCCTGAGCTACAGGAGGATAGGCAGGCCAATTCTGAAGTTTCTCGACCTAGTGTGAGAGGAGGTCGAAGTGGTAGAGATTTCAGTAGAGGTGGTAGACCTAAAGAGGAGGCTCTACATCTGGAGGTAGTAGGCCAAATGAGGCTGGGCCATCTCAATGAGTGTATGTGATGCAGAGGCAGCTGGATGCTTTAGCTGTCATTGCGGGTACATTCTCTTTATCTGGTATTTCAGTTCTTGCTTTGATTGATCCAGGATCTATTCATTCATATATAAGTGCATCCATCTTTCCTGTGTCTGAATTGCATTCTGAGTCCCTAGGATTTGATGTCTTGGTGACAAATCCTTTAGGGCATAGTGTTGTGGTGAGCAGGGTGCACCGAGATAGTCCAGTTGTTGTTCAAGATGAGGAGTTTCTCAGTGACCTGATTGAGATGCCTTTTAGGGAATATGATCTGATTTTGGGCATGGATTGGTTATCCAAGCATGGGGCTGTGGTAGACTGTCAGATGATATGTGTTACTTTGAGAACATGGGATGGTAGGGATGTTATAGTATCTAGTGAGCAGAGGTATCTTTCATCTATGTTTGTTTCAGTTGTTTCAGCTGGGAGAATGATTAGGAAGGGATGTGAGGCTTATCTTGCTCATGTTGTAGATACTAGAGTAGTGGGATCCCTGCTTGAAAGTATACCCATAGTTGCCGAGTTTCCAGATGTTTTCCCTAATGAGTTGCCAGGGGTACCTCCTGAGAGAGAAGTAGAGTTTGGTATCGATTTGTTGCCTAGTATCACTCCTATCTCTATTACCCCTTATCGGATGGCACCTGCTGAGTTTAGAGAGTTGAAGTGCAGTTGCAGGAGTTATTGGATAAAGGGTTTATCCGCCCTAGTGTGTCCCCGTGGGGAGCACCTGTATTGTTTGTGAAGAAGAAGGATGGCACCATGAGATTGTGTATTGATTATAGGTAGTTGAATAAGGTGACCATCAAGAATAAGTATCATTTGCCTCGGATAGATGATCTCTTTGATCAGTTGAATGGAGCAGCAGTATTCTCTAAGATTGATCTGAGATCAGGGTACCATCAGTTGAGAGTCAAATATATGGATGTACCCAAGATAGCTTTTCGTATGAGGTATAGGCATTATGAGTTTTTGGTAATGCCCTTTGGATTGATGAATGCACCAGCAGCTTTTATGGATTTGATGAACAGGGTACTCAGACCATATTTAGATCAGTTTGTGGTGGTCTTCATTGATGACGTCTTGGTGTATTCGCGTAATGAGGAGGATCATGATAGGCATTTGCGGATCGTATTGCAGACTCTGAGAGAGAAGCAGTTTTTGTAACACCCCTTCCCGACCTACGTGTGTAAGCTGAGTAGAGGCGCCACACTAACCTAATGTTGCTACCAATTTTACTTAGTCAAATTTTAGTTCCAATTTCTATAGAAATTTTGCCATAGTTTCACTTAAAAATTGAGTCCCAAGTGTCGACAAAACTGGTTTTTTTTTTTCTGATTTTTGAAAATATTTTTACACAAACCAATGCAACCAAAATCATTCTCAGTACACTTCCAATAAATCCCCCTTATAACCTCAACTACAACCTGCAAAAAGGATTTACACTTCTTGTAACACCCCCATATCCAATGCCCACACACTACAACCACAACAATGTAGCATAAGTGCATCAAACATAGGGATGCTACGGTTTTCTTAATATTCAAAAAACTTTAAACTTGATACAATACCCTTATCATTATACATTATAGAAAAGTAGATCATTTACTTATAAAACAAAACATATTAGTTATATATATATACATTTAAATATTACCCAGCGGAAGTTATAAAATATGTACATATTTACAAACACTTGATTACATATTTAAATATATCCATACTTTTACATTATAAACATTACTTTACAAAATATAAAGAAGTATACATGATTGGCAATTCTCTTCTGATCTTTAAGTTCCCAAAATCAACTCTTCAAGGTCTACTCTCACTTGGTCTTGATGAACTCTCGGGTTCGACTCTATCAGCTCTATTACCTGCGCGATTAAACACTATCGCGCTAAGCCAAGGGCTTAGTAAGATAATTCATGCTAAAATGCAATGTCACAAATTAATTACATATATCAATCAAAAGCATATTATTTATTCAATATGTTGCTTTGTTCAATGTCACATCAATATTCATATAATAGCACCATTCATTATACTCATTTAAATTTATCATTATAGCCAACAACTATGACTTTATATACGTACCCTTTCCCAACCAGGTCGGTTGCCCTCCAATCCCAAGGGTCCGCAGGAGGCAAAAAGGCACGTATAACATTATCAGTAACATACCTTTCCCCATCCAGGTCGGTTGTCCAAGTTCGGTTTCCCATTCCAATGGGTCCGCATGGTTCCGCAGGAGGCAAATAGGTACGTATAATACTGACTATATCGAACCTTCCTCCTACCAGATCGGTAGTCCAAGATCGGTTGCCCAACCCACTGGGTCCGCATGGTTCCGCAGGAGACGGATAGGTCCGTTCATTAAACTTATCAATACCTTTTTAATTCGTTTCTTTTTCACAAGCAAGTTAAGCAATCATTATATACAATATTCATTACATTATCTAAACACTCACATTATTATTCAATCCTATCATCAATGCATGCTTCAATCATATTTCATTTGAATCACTATAACATCTTTGGTATAACATTTCAATGTGCATTACTCATGAAACACATTACCATTCACAATGCATAACATAACATTATTCAATCTCAACAATGCAATTAGGGCAATTCAACCTCTTCACAACCTAATCCAAAAGGAATATTAGCAAAATGACCATATGAATAGTACATTCTGGTTTTAGACTCCATTTTATCCTTATTTTGAAAAATTTTATAAAATAATCTACTTGACTAAAAATTCTAAAATTTTTACAGAATTTAGTTTTGTATCTTAAAATCATTCCTTTAAAATTTCAGATCAAACTGAACACAAAATCTTGGTCAAATAGTTCACCTAACCAGACTGCCCCAATTGCCCTGCATCCTGGCAGCAATTCTGAACTTTGTGAATTCCATAAATCAAATTCAATCAACGTGGTTCCAAATTATTTTTCTCAAATACTAGACTCACTAAGCAACAACATATCCAAAATTCAATTGGATATGATTTTTCTACATTTTATTAAAAATCCCGAAATACAGCTGTCTCAGTTAAGGTACCTGCTGGAACAGGTCTAATAAAAATAATCTTTCTAAACTCATAACCATTCCAAAATCGAATCAACATATTTTTCAGTCATTCTAGACTCATAGAGACACAACATATCAAAAATTCACTTCAAAAATATTTTTCTATAATTAATTAAAAATCATACAAATCACAGCCTTTACTAATTGTAAAACAGAAACAATTTCACTAAACACAACTCTTACTCTTCCATCACCAACACCAACCCAACTTCTCATCTATCAAGCAAAATCAATACTTAAAATCACACCATAAGCAACTTAATCATACCATCATCAAATCACAACTCAACTCAAGCATAACTTCAAAAATAACAAGGGTAAACAAGAGCAAACTTACTAAATAATGAAATTCCTTGAAACTCCAACTTGTAACTTTGAAAACTTCCTTCACTTTGAACTTGAAATCATCAAAACCATCACTTGTTCTCTTGCTCTCTTCTCTCTTTAATGAGCCGGCCACCCAACAACAAGAAGAAGAAGAAATGATGAAGAAACACAAAGTCAATAGGCATTAAATACCCATCCAAAAGAAAATTACTATAATACCCTCATCCATTTAACTAAGCTTTTGTCATATCTATACCCATTTAAGTAATTCACAACCAACACAAAAATATCCTCTTTCCTTGACTTTCCATTTTGACCACTTTATATGTTATATATATCACCATATAAGCAACATATACAATTATCTCTAAACCCTCTTTTCTTTCCCAACCACCATACAAAAACATTCTCTTCCCATTTCTCAATTCAAACCAACAAGAACAACAACAAAACTTCTAGGGCATGCATAGGGATATTACAATTCTCCCCCTCTAAAAAGAAAATTTCATCCTCGAAATTACCTGATATCAAAGCTGAAACAACTGCGGATATTGCTCTCGCATGGATTGTTCACTCTCCCAAGTCGCTTCTTCTTTTGCATGATTCTTCCAAAGAATCTTCACCAATGGCACTTGCTTGTTTCTCAATTCTTTCACATCATGTGCCAAGATAGCAACTGGTTCCTCTTCAAATGTCAAATCTGGGCTCACTTCGATAGACTCAAATGGCAACACATGAGATGGATCTGACCTATATCTCCTCAACATAGAAACATGGAATACACTATGAATACGATCCAACTCAGGTGGCAAAGCAAGTCGATACGCCACTGGCCCAACTCTTTCTAACACTTCATACGGCCCAATGAAACGAGGACTCAATTTTCCTTTCCGACCGAACCTCAAAATCTTCTTCCAAGGAGACACTTTCAGAAATACCTTATCTCCAACATTAAACTCTATATCTCTTCTTTTCAGATCTGCATAAGATTTCTGTCGGTCTGAAGCTGCTTTTAACCTGCCTCGAATCAACTTTACTTTTTCTTCAGTTTCTTGAATCAAATCAGGACCAACCAACTTATTATCTCCAAGCTCATTCCAACAAAGAGGTGTCCTACACCGTCTGCCATACAATGCTTCAAACGGTGCCATACCAATGCTGGATTGGTGACTGTTGTTGTAAGCAAACTCCACAAGAGGTAAAAACCTATCCCAACTTCCAGAGAAATCGATGACACAGCTTCTCAACATGTCCTCAATAATCTGTATCACCCTCTCTGACTGTCCATCCGTCTGTGGATGAAAAGCAGTGCTGAAGTGCAGTCGAGAACCCAAAGCACTATGCAAACTCTTCCAAAATCTGGAAGTAAACCTGGGATCTCGATCAGACACTAAAGAAGTTGGAACACCATGCAGTTTCACAATCTCATGAATATACAGCTCAGCCAATCTCTCCAAAGAGTAATCCATTCGAACCGGAAGGAAATGAGCTGTCTTAGTCAATCTATCCACAATCACCCATATAGCATCATGCTTCTTTTGTGTCAATGGCAAACCAGACACAAAATCTATTGTCACTCTTTCCCACTTCCATTCTGGCACTGACAATGGTTGAAGCAACCCGGTTGGAACTTGATGCTCTGCTTTAACCTTCTGACAAGTGAGACATTTCGACACAAAATCTGCAATGTCTCTCTTCAACCCAATCCACCAATAATGCTGTCTCAAATCATGATACATCTTCGTATTACCCGGATGCATAGCAAACACTGACTGATGTGCTTCTTCTAAAATGACTCTTTTCAATTCAGCATCATCGGGTACACACAATCGGTTTTTAAACCAGAGACTCCCATCGTCTTTCACAACAAAATCTCTTGTCTTCTCATTCTTACAATCTGAAATAATCTTCTGAATCTTCTTATCGGCCAACTGAGCTTCTTTGATTTGATCTAACAAAATCGGCTTCAATTGCAACTGTGCCAATAATGCACCATCAACACAAGGTACAAAACTGGCATGCAATGCTCTCAACTCAACAAGCAACGAGAGCGAGTAAACTATTAAACCAGCTAAAGACTTCCGACTCAAGGCATCAGCAACAACATTTGCTTTACCTGGATGATAGTCAATCAAGCAGTCGTAGTCTTTAATCAATTCTAACCATCTCCTCTGACTAAGATTGAGTTCTTTCTGGACACCCAAATACTTCAAACTCTTGTGATCAGTGTAGATGAAACATTTCTCCCCAAACAGATAGTGGCGCCAAATCTTTAATGCAAACACAATGGCAGCCAATTCCAAATCATGTGTCGGATAGTTAAGCTCATGCGGTTTCAACTGTCGAGATGCATAAGCTATAACTTTCCCTTCCTGCATCAATACACACCCCAAACCTCTATGTGAAGCATCACTGTAGATCACATATGGTTTGCCTTCAACAGGTAAAGTAAGAACAGGCGCTTGAGTCAACAACTCTCTCAACTGCTCAAAACTAGCCTGACACTGATCTGTCCACACAAATCTCACTCCCTTTCGAAGTAATCTGGTGAGTGGAGTAGCTATCAAAGAAAACCCTTTCACAAACCGTCGGTAATAGCCTGCCAAACCCAGAAAACTTCTAATCTCTGTCACAGACTTGGGTGGACTCCAATTCAGAATAGCTTCAACTTTACTTGGATCAACTCTAATGCCTTCCGCTGAAACAATATGTCCGAGAAAAGCAACTTGATCCAACCAGAACTCACACTTCGACAATTTGGCAAATCTGCTTCTCTCTCAAAATCTGCAACACAATCCGCAGATGCATATCATGTTCCTCTTCATTCCGCGAATACACCAGTATATCATCAATGAAGACCACTACAAACTGATCCAAATAGGGCCTAAACACCCTATTCATCAAATCCATAAAAGCTGCAGGTGCATTCGTTAGACCAAAAGGCATAACTAGAAATTCATAATGCCCATACCTGGTCCGAAAGGCAGTCTTCGGAACATCCTCAGCTCTGACTCTCAGCTGATGGTACCCAAATCTCAAATCAATTTTAGAAAACACAGCTGCACCTTTCAATTGATCAAAGAGATCATCGATTCTAGGCAAAGGATATTTATTTTTAATAGTCACCTTGTTCAATTGCCTATAATCGATACACAACCTCATAGTACCATCTTTCTTCTTCACAAATAGCACAGGAGCTCCCCAAGGAGAAACACTGGGGCAAATAAATCCTTTGTCCAACAACTCCTGTAATTGCACTTTCAACTCCCTCAATTCTGCTGGTGCCATTCTATAAGGAGTAATAGAGATAGGAGTGGTACCAGGCAACAATTCAATACCAAACTCCACCTCTCTCTCAGGAGGCAATCCTGGCAACTCCTCTGGAAAAACATCAGGGAACTCTGCAACTGTGGCAATACTATCAATGGAAGAACCCTTCACTCTAGTATCTACCACATGAGCAAGATAGGCTTCACACCCCTTTCTAATCAACCTCCTGGCTGCAACAGCTGAAACAAATAAGGAGGCTAGCTGTTCCTGCTCATTAGATACTATCACCTCTCTACCATCACCCGTTCTCAAAGAAACAATTTTCTTTTTACAATCCACCACAGCTCCATGTCGAGATAGCCAATCCATACCTAAGATCACGTCATATTCCTTAAATGGCATCTCAATCAAATCCCCAAGGAACTCCTCACCCTGCACCACTACTGCACTATCTCTATGCACCTTACTCACAACCACACTATGCCCTAATGGATTTGTCACCAACACATCAAATCCTAGGGACTCAGCATGCACATCAAATACAGGCAAAACAGATGCACTAATATATGAATGCGTGGAACCCGGATCAATCAAAGCAAGTACTGGAGTATTAAATAAAGAAAAAGTACCAGCTATGACTGCCGATGTATCTGGCTGCCTCTGCATAACATACATCCTCTGGGAAGATCCAACCTCCTCTGGTCTACCCTCCCTGGATGTAGCACCTCCTCTAGAACTGAATCCTGGTCTACCTCCCCGGCTGGCACCTCTGCCTCCTCTGCCTCCCCTCACACTAGCTCGAGAAGCAGCAGAATCAACTGGCATCTGCTCCTGCCTCTCAGGACAGTCTCTCACAAAGTGGTCAGGTGATCCACACCTGAAGCATACAGCTGGTCCACCACTCTTCCAACAAACACCTCTATGATAACCCCCACACTGAGCACATCTAGGTGGAGCGGATCTCTGAGTCATAGGGATCGGAGCACTTGCCACTGAAGCTGCAGGTCTAAATCTCTGTCTCTGGAACTGCACAGACCTACCAGCTGGTCTCTGGCTCCTACTACTCCGAGGAACAAAACTTCCTCTACCCCTCTTCGCAAAGGAAGACCCTGCCTCGAACTGGGGCCTTCTAACCCTAACCTCTTCTTCTGAAGCAGCTGCAATAACTTGAGCTCGCTCTATACTTCGAGCTGCTGTCACAAGCTGTGAGAAATCCTGATATCTGGATCTAGCCACTAAGCACATGATCGAGGGCATCAATCCCTCCTCAAACCTCCTGCATCTATCAATCTCATCAGCAATGATACCCCCAGCATACTGACTCAGTCGAATAAACTCAACTTCATACTCAGTTACGGTCCGATGATCTTGCTTCAAATCTAGAAACTCTCTTTTCTTCCCATCTTTATACTCCCTAGGAGTATACTTCAACTCAAATTCCCTCAGAAAATCAGTGTAAGACAGTGTTGGAGGATCATCCATAGAATGGGGCACCGTCTTCCACCAATCGTAGGCATCTTTCTGCAGCAAAGATCTTGCATAGTCAAATTTTTCCTCAGGGGTAGCTTGTAACTGAATAAAGATCCTCTGTACTTTGTCAAGCCACTGTTCTGCTACAGCTGGATCAGTAGTACCAAGGAAATCCTCCGCTCCATACTTCCTTAGTTTATCATAGTGCCTCACAGATACCAAAGGCTGAGGGGGTGGTGGCACTGGTTGCACTGGTGCTTGTCTCATAACTTCCATCATATGTCTAAACCAGGCTGGCGGAACCTCCTCTCCAGCTGGTCTACCCGACACCGAAGCAGGTGCCTCCTCAAAACTATCAACTCTAGCTCCCTCAGCAGGAGCGATACTCTCGGCACTACCCTCAATCGACTGACGTGAGTGAGAATCCATCACAACCTAAGTCTGCAAACACAACATACTACATCTTATTAAAGATCAGAGGTTGCCAATCCCAAACATGTATATTATTTCAAAACAACTTTTTAAGTAAAATATTCTTTTTATTACATTTTACCTAGGCTGAGAATCTCAAACCTAGGCTCTGATACCAAAAATTGTAACACCCCTTCCCGACCTACGTGTGTAAGCTGAGTAGAGGCGCCACACTAACCTAATGTTGCTACCAATTTTACTTAGTCAAATTTTAGTTCCAATTTTTATAGAAATTTTGCCATAGTTTCACTTAAAAATTGAGTCCCAAGTGTCGACAAAACTGGTTTTTTTTTCTGATTTTTGAAAATATTTTTACACAAACCAATGCAACCAAAATCATTCTCAGTACACTTCCAATAAATCCCCCTTATAACCTCAACTACAACCTGCAAAAAGGATTTACACTTCTTGTAACACCCCCATATCCAATGCCCACACACTACAACCACAACAATGTAGCATAAGTGCATCAAACATAGGGATGCTACGGTTTTCTTAATATTCAAAACACTTTAAACTTGATACAATACCCTTATCATTATACATTATAGAAAAGTAGATCATTTACTTATAAAACAAAACATATTAGTTATATATATATATACACATTTAAATATTACCCAGCGGAAGTTATAAAATATGTACATATTTATAAACACTTGATTACATATTTAAATATATCCATACTTTTACATTATAAACATTACTTTACAAAATATAAAGAAGTATACATGATTGGCAATTCTCTTCTGATCTTTAAGTTCCCAAAATCAACTCTTCAAGGTCTACTCTCACTTGGTCTTGATGAACTCTCGGGTTCGACTCTATCAGCTCTATTACCTGCGCGATTAAACACTATCGCGCTAAGCCAAGGGCTTAGTAAGATAATTCATGCTAAAATGCAATGTCACAAATTAATTACATATATCAATCAAAAGCATATTATTTATTCAATATGTTGCTTTGTTCAATGTCACATCAATATTCATATAATAGCACCATTCATTATACTCATTTAAATTTATCATTATAGCCAACAACTATGACTTTATATACGTACCCTTTCCCAACCAGGTCGGTTGCCCTCCAATCCCAAGGGTCCGCAGGAGGCAAAAAGGCACGTATAACATTATCAGTAACATACCTTTCCCCATCCAGGTCGGTTGTCCAAGTTCGGTTTCCCATTCCAATGGGTCCGCATGGTTCCGCAGGAGGCAAATAGGTACGTATAATACTGACTATATCGAACCTTCCTCCTACCAGATCGGTAGTCCAAGATCGGTTGCCCAACCCACTGGGTCCGCATGGTTCCGCAGGAGACGGATAGGTCCGTTCATTAAACTTATCAATACCTTTTTAATTCGTTTCTTTTTCACAAGCAAGTTAAGCAATCATTATATACAATATTCATTACATTATCTAAACACTCACATTATTATTCAATCCTATCATCAATGCATGCTTCAATCATATTTCATTTGAATCACTATAACATCTTTGGTATAACATTTCAATGTGCATTACTCATGAAACACATTACCATTCACAATGCATAACATAACATTATTCAATCTCAACAATGCAATTAGGGCAATTCAACCTCTTCACAACCTAATCCAAAAGGAATATTAGCAAAATGACCATATGAATAGTACATTCTGGTTTTAGACTCCATTTTATCCTTATTTTGAAAAATTTTATAAAATAATCTACTTGACTAAAAATTCTAAAATTTTTACAGAATTTAGTTTTGTATCTTAAAATCATTCCTTTAAAATTTCAGATCAAACTGAACACAAAATCTTGGTCAAATAGTTCACCTAACCAGACTGCCCCAATTGCCCTGCATCCTGGCAGCAATTCTGAACTTTGTGAATTCCATAAATCAAATTCAATCAACGTGGTTCCAAATTATTTTTCTCAAATACTAGACTCACTAAGCAACAACATATCCAAAATTCAATTGGATATGATTTTTCTACATTTTATTAAAAATCCCGAAATACAGCTGTCTCAGTTAAGGTACCTGCTGGAACAGGTCTAATAAAAATAATCTTTCTAAACTCATAACCATTCCAAAATCGAATCAACATATTTTTCAGTCATTCTAGACTCATAGAGACACAACATATCAAAAATTCACTTCAAAAATATTTTTCTATAATTAATTAAAAATCATACAAATCACAGCCTTTACTAATTGTAAAACAGAAACAATTTCACTAAACACAACTCTTACTCTTCCATCACCAACACCAACCCAACTTCTCATCTATCAAGCAAAATCAATACTTAAAATCACACCATAAGCAACTTAATCATACCATCATCAAATCACAACTCAACTCAAGCATAACTTCAAAAATAACAAGGGTAAACAAGAGCAAACTTACTAAATAATGAAATTCCTTGAAACTCCAACTTGTAACTTTGAAAACTTCCTTCACTTTGAACTTGAAATCATCAAAACCATCACTTGTTCTCTTGCTCTCTTCTCTCTTTAATGAGCCGGCCACCCAACAACAAGAAGAAGAAGAAATGATGAAGAAACACAAAGTCAATAGGCATTAAATACCCATCCAAAAGAAAATTACTATAATACCCTCATCCATTTAACTAAGCTTTTGTCATATCTATACCCATTTAAGTAATTCACAACCAACACAAAAATATCCTCTTTCCTTGACTTTCCATTTTGACCACTTTATATGTTATATATATCACCATATAAGCAACATATACAATTATCTCTAAACCCTCTTTTCTTTCCCAACCACCATACAAAAACATTCTCTTCCCATTTCTCAATTCAAACCAACAACAACAACAACAAAACTTCTAGGGCATGCATAGGGATATTACAGTTTTATGCTAAGCTATCGAAGTGTGAGTTTTGGCTTGATCAAGTGACTTTTTTGGGTCATATAGTTTCAACAGATGGTATAAGAGTTGATCCGAGTAAAGTTGAAACCATTTTGAATTGGAGTCCACCGAAGTCAGTGACTGAAGTTAGAAGTTTTCTGGGTTTGGCAGGCTATTATCGATGGTTTGTGAAGGGTTTTTCTTTGATTGCTACTCCACTCACCAGATTACTTCAGAAGGGAGTTAGATTTGTGTGGACAGATCAGTGTCAAGCAAGCTTTGAGCAGTTGAAGGAGATGTTGACTCAAGCTTCTGTTCTTACCTTGCCTATGGAAGACAAACCATATGTGATTTACAGTGATGCTTCACATAATGGTTTAGGATGTGTTTTGATGCAAGAGGGTAGAGTCATGATTTGGAGTTAGCAGCTATAGTTTTTTCTTTGAAGATTTGGCGACACTACTTGTATGGGGAGAAGTGTCTTATCTATATGGATCATAAGAGTTTGAAATACTTGGGTGTTCAGAGAGAGTTGAATCTTCAACAGAGACGGTGGTTGGAGTTGATCAAAGATTACGACTGTTTGATTGATTATCATCCTGGCAAGGCAAATGTTGTTGCTGATGCCTTGAGTCGGAAGTCTTTGGCAGGTTTAACTGCTTATTCACTCTCATTGCTTGTTGAGTTGAGAGCATTGCATGCTAGTTTTGAATCATGTGATGATGGTGCATTGTTGGCTTAGTTGTAGTTGAGACCGATGTTGTTCAATCAAATTAAAGAGGCTCAATTGGCTGATGAGAAAATTTAGAAAGTTGTGTCAGAATGCCAAAAAGGAGAGAGCCGAGATTTTCTTGAGAGAGATGATGGCAACCTTTGGTTTTAAGATAGATTGTGTGTTCCTAATGATGTAAGATTGAGAAAGATTATTTTAGAGGAAGCACATCAGTCGGCTTTTGCTATGCACCCTGGGAGTACCAAGATGTATCATGATTTAAAGCAACATTATTGGTGGTCATGTATGAAGAGGGATATAGCGGAGTTTGTATCCAAGTGTCTCACTTGTCAGAGAGTGAAGGCCGAGCACCAAGTTCCAACAGGGTTGCTTCAACCTTTATCAGTTCCTGAATGGAAGTGGGAGCGTGTAACAATGGATTTTGTGACTGGTTTGCCGTTTACTCAGAAGAAGCATGATGCAATTTGGGTGATTATTGATCGATTGATGAAGGCGGCTCATTTCCTTCCAGTTCAGATGGACTATTCTCTTGAGAAGTTGGCTGAGTTGTATATCAGTGAGATAGTGAGATTGCATGGAGTCCCAATTTCTTTAGTGTCTGATCGAGATCCTCGGTTTACTTCAAGGTTTTGGAAGAGTTTGCATGCTGCTTTGAGTTCTCGATTGCACTTTAGCACTGCTTTTCATCCGCAGTCAGATGGGCAGTCAGAGAGAGTGATATAGATTTTAGAGGACATGTTGAGAAGCTGTATCATTGATTTCTCTGGAAGTTGGGACAAATTCTTGCCATTGATGGAATTTTCTTACAACAATAGTCATCAATCTAGTATTAGAATGGTACCTTATGAGGCATTGTATGGTAGAAGATGCAGGATGCCTCTATGTTGGGATGAAGTTGGAGAAGGCAAATTGGTTGGTCCCGATTTGATTAATGAGACAAAAGAGAAAGTGAAAATAATTTGGGATCGGTTGAAAGCAGCCTCAGATCGGCAGAAGTCCTATTCAGATTTGAAGAGGAGAGACATAGAGTTTGATGTTGGAGATAAAGTATTTTTAAAAGTGTCTCCTTGGAAGAGAATTTTGAGATTTGGCCGCAAAGGGAAGTTAAGTCCTCGTTTCATTGGACCTTACGAGGTACTGGAGAGAGTTGGACTAGTGGCTTATCAACTAGCTTTGCCTCCTGAGTTGGATAAAATTCACAATGTCTTCCACGTATCTATGCTATGAAGGTACAGGTCAGACCCATCTCGTGTTTTGTCAGTGGAATCCATTGAGGTGAGTCTAGATCTAACATTTGAAGAAGAACCAGTGGTCATTTTAGCACATGGAGTGAAAGAGTTGAGATATAAGAAAGTGCCAATTGTAAAGGTTCTTTGGAAGAATAGAGAAGAGGCAACTAGGGAGAGTAAGCAAGCGATGCGAGATAAGTATCCTCAACTATTTCTGACTTGAGATCAGGTAATTTCGAGGAAGAAATTTCTTTTTAGAGGGGGAGAATTGTAATATCCCAAACTATACCCTAAAATTTTGCAGTGTTAATTGAAAATTTTATGTATTTTCATATGAAGGTGTTTTAAATGAAAAAGTGGATCATATATGTGATATATATGTAAAATATACATAACATATAAAAGTCTACACTTTTTAAAAGAGAAGTCAAAGTAAAAGGGTATTTTGGTAATTAAATTTTAGAAATTTAAAATTAATAAAATAATTCAAAAATAAATTATTTTTGAATGGAAGAGGGAATTTAGGACTTTTAATTTATTAAATAAATAATTAAATGATTAATTATTAAATTATTTTAATATATATATATATGGTTAAAAAAAAGAAGAAAAGGAAAAGAAATATTAAAAAAAGTCTTCTTCTTCTTCTTCTTCTTCTTCTTCCTTTAGGACGTTTTCCATGGGAGTTTGGAGCATGAATTTGATTCTTCCATACTCTATAAATTGAAGGATTTAAGAAGTTTCAAGTGGATTTTTGGTGATTTCATCCAAAACTAGTAAGTTTCCAACTCTTTTCTTTGAATTCTTTGAAAATTTGTATTATGTGAGAATTTGAATTTTGATGTAGTATATTACAATTATTGGAATTGGGGTGTATGATGTTATTTTGGGTAGTTAACAATGATTCTAAGGTTAGATTAAAGAGATGATGGAGTTTGGTTAAAGAATGGTGAAGAGAGAGAATTTAGGGTTATGGAACTTTTGGGTTTGGGGAAACATGAGCTTTAATTATGCAAATTGGTTCCAAATGTGTTGTTTTGATTCATAAACAAGTATTTTAAAGTCAAATATTGGATTTTATTGTATTTGGTTGGATTTTGAGAATGGTAGTATTGATTTAGGGTTTTGGAAAAGTGAATTTTCAAAGAATGATTAATTGTTTGATTTTAATGCTTAAATCATGTTATTTAATGATATAAGTGGTAGAAATAAGATTGAAATGATAATTGGATTGAGTTGGAATGGAGATCCTTCAATGGTGAAGGTTATGCCATTTTAGGGTTTTGGGCATAAGCATGTGGTTAATTAATGTAATTGGTTTAAACATGCTAAAACATGTTTCTAATGATATTAATAAACTTAAAACACTAATTTAAATGGGTTGATATGGTTTTTCAAAGTTAAAGTGAGGTGAAGCTTAATTTTGGGATTTAGTTTAGAGTGATGTTTAATTATGGTTTGACGTTGAGAATACCTTAGAATGTGATATTAAATGATTATGTATGATCACATTTGGTATAGGCATTGAGGGAGGTTGATTTGCTTCATCCAAGTGGTGAAGGGAAAATTGGAAGGATAGGATTGGAGGTTGTGTTAAGCTTGCTTTGGGTTGCTAGTGGAGGTATGTACAAACTTTGAATATAATGTCTATATTTGCATAACATTTGGACTTAACACATTTTGGTTGAAAAATGTGTTAAGCTACTTGGTTCATTGATTGTGTATGAATAATATGCTATGACATTTGTAATGTCATATATGTGTTAAATGCATTGTGAAAAGCCATTCATAATGGCTAATTTGTGTAACATGTGAAATATGTATATTATGTGAAAATACCAAAAGTAATTGGGTAATGTGTTGTGAATATAAAAATGAGATATGTGGAATAATGAAATGAATTGATATTGATAAAAATGAGAAATGTGAGAAAAATGAGAAAAATGAGAAAGATGTGAAAAATGAGAAAAGTGAGAAAAAAAATGTGAAAATAAGGCAATATGCCTATATTGAATACGTAACAAAAAGAAAGAGATTAATAATGAGAAAAATGAATAAATTGTGTGACTAGTATGTTATTAAATTTTCAGAGATCTGGATTTGGCAGCATGTTATTAATAAGTTGCCAGCATGTAGATATTTGATATTACAATGTATTTTGATATTATGTATGTTATGATATGTTTTTTGAAGCATATATTGTAATATCAAATATCTACATGATATGATTTGAATAATTTTGTTTAAGATGTGATTTTATATGTAATGTTGATATATAAATACATACCTATATATAAGTATTTTAAGAAAATATGGAGAAATTGAGAAGTATTGGTGAATTGATTTTATTTGGAGTGTTTGTTTTATGCAGGTTGTGTTTTGTTGAATTTTGGAAACGTTCAAATTACAAACAAAACTCTGGCGAATTTTCCCAAGAGATTTTCATATAAAATATTTATTTTCGATTCCTATAACAAGGAAATAATATTTATATACTATTGATTTTATATATTAATATTTGAAATCTTAAAACAAAAATGTGAAAATTTTTATTAAATCGGTCTGTGACATTTTTATACCATATATGCGTATTTTACATATGCTGAAAATATGTATTATACGTATATAGGGTATAAGAGTGTTACATTTATTTTGGTATCAGGGCCTATGTTTGAGGTTCTCGACCTAGGTGGGTTGTTAGAGAGAGAAAATTGGAATTTTTAAAAAAGTAATTTTCAATTGTGATGCATGCATTGGCACTGGTAATTTATCTGATCCCTGATGTGGCAATGTCCATTTGATATAATGGATATGAGTTGAGATGACGTCTGGGTTATATAGATCAAAGTGGCATAGTAGAAGCATCATTCTGGACCTTATGGATTAAGAATTTTTGGAACTTCTATTCGAAATTAAAATTCATAATTGATTCAATTGATGAATAAGTGGAATTAAGAAAAATAATTTTTGAAATGATTTAAGATATGAAATAAAAAGTTTGAGAAATGGGCATGATAGTTACAGAAAATTTTATAGGTGTGCTGTAAAATGATATTGTTGAATTTTTGAATAAATATAGGAATGTTTGATGAGTTTGAAAATTTAATGAAAATTTTTTCTATATGTTAGAATCTAATGTATAAAATTTCATAATTTTTAAAGATGAATTACTAATTAAGAAAGGTAGAAGAACATAGATTGTTTGAGGAGTTTCAGAAATTCAGAATCTGTAGAAATTGAGAAAACATAAATTTAGAAACTATGGTAAACCAGAAAAATCTGAAAATTTACACACAATATCATATGTATTCATATAACATATGGTTAAAATTTCATGAATTTTTATTATGGTTTGATACCTGAAACAAATGGAAAATTGGGTGCTGCCAAAGGAATTATTAAAGAGACAGATTCTCTAATTTTGGAAGATTTAATTTTTAAATATATTAAATCAGCTTGGAAAAATCTAAAACTTTAAATATAAGTTTATATATGTGTCAAGTGCACATGGATAAACTTTTACAAGCTTTTATAAAGAATTGGTAAGGAATATAAAAATTGGAAGTGAGATTGATATGAAACTGAGGAAACCATGCAGTTTTGTATAAGTAAGTAATAAATTAATTTTATGAGACAAATGAATGAAGAAAATTATAAAACTTTATATGCATATGGGTATAAGTATAGAAGGAATATGGAGTTTTTAATAATTTGCAACAATGAGTTCATAATTAAAATCAAAGAGTGAAATCATATATGATAGCGAATTATTTATTATGGAACAATGATGCATAATTTAGGGTTAAGTGTGTAAAATTAAAGTATCTAAATGGATGATGTTAATTAGTGTAATGAAATAAATTAGTATTGTCTATATGTAAATGTTATGATTTTAAGATTGGAAATGTGACATGGACGAGATTTGGTGAGGTTCATGTTGTTGGTTGCAATATATGAAATTTAAATTTTTGAAATGGGTTTTCATAATTGTGAAAGTGATGTATTTTGATGTTATATTAATATAAAAATAAAGTTTATAAAGTTAGCTCTTGAAAATGAGACTAATAGAATGAAGTTTAAGTAAAGTAGTAAGTTGGAAATTTAGAGTTGTAAGAGAATTTTGATGAAGATTGTTTAGATGTTGATAGTTTAATATTTAATAAGCATGGGAGTAATTTTGAATGAGTAATATTATTTATGAAAATATCATGTAACGTGTAATGTGGTTGATAATATAGAAATTTGTTATGAAATAAAAGGAAAATGATTAAGTAAGTAAAAATGAGTTACTTTAGATAATTGCATTGGAAATGATGAAAAGGGATATGAAGGGTATGATAAATGCATAAAAAAAATGTGAGAGAGATGTCACATTGGAAATGTGAGTAAGATTTATGTGAGGTGTTAAATATATATATATATAATAAGAAACTTATTTAAGAGATGGGCGATTAAATAAGGAAGATGTTAATTATGTTGTGGTCAGAGTGCATATATATGTTGAATTGATGAATAACCTAAGTAATGTCAAAAGAATGAGAAATGATAATATTCTCTGAAAGGTGATAAATGTTAACTTCGTATAGGTTGTATGTAAAAGAGGAATTGAGTATAATTGTATGATTTGTGTGATGAGATTTTTTTTTCTATATGAACACAAATATGATATGTAAGAAAATGTGGAAAGTAAGTCACATTGTGATTATGACTTACGAAGGTGTATGTGGATGATTAAAAAAATGTTATCGAGTGTTTACTACCTTATACAAATACGTGTTTGGTGGTATTGAGAATAATATTGCATGTATTAATAGACTTAAGAGAGATAGGTCTTGACATGCATAGAGTTAGGTCATGTGATGAATTGAGATTGAGAATGGACCCGAACTGCGCTGACAGTGAAATTGTTATTGTAACAACTAAACTTGATGATTGTACAGTGTTTTGGGCCTAAAGTATATACGTATAAATAAGAGATTGTAAGGAGAAGGAAAGTATAATGAAAAAAAAGTAAGGAAATGGAATATATATATATATATATATGAATGAAAATTTTTATAAGACATAGATTAGAAATGGAGTAATAAATAGAAATTGTGTAAATTAGCATATAAACGAATGTGTATATGTAAGAGATGTTAATGATAATATTGTTGAAATATGAGTTAGGCTAATGATTATCAAGTGAACAAGAGTAAATTGCTTTGAAACAAAGCTGAAACGTGTTAACTTTTTGTGTAGCAAAAGATTAGAAAATGAATATGTGATTTTTGTGATACGAACTTAACATTGTGATTGAAAATGTTTGAAGAAGAATGATAGAGGAGCAGTATTTATTTATAAGCCACAGGCGTGACCATTATTATGGCATGATCATTGGATAGTTTTGGTGAGATTGATAGTTATGCTTCAAGAAACATGATCAAGACTTATGGTTTGCATAGTTGTATCTTATAATTTTATACTGAAATTTGTTTATAATTATAGAAAGTGTGGAAACAGAAGAGAATTGTGAAAATATGATGAGCTTTAAATGATGTGTAAGAAAGTGATTTGTGTAAATAAGGTAACTATAAGAAATGTGAATAAGAGTTATAATGAATTTGTTTGAAAGTGGTATAAAATGATGTGTAAAGTAAACGAGACTATGGGAAGTGAATATTATCTGTAAGGATGAATTCGAAGAGAATTAAAATTTGAGAATAAATTTGACCTAATAGAATTAGATCATGAATTGAAACCAGATTAATGAATTTAAAATAGAATAAAGGTTGGTCAGAATAGAATAAGGTTGTGATGGTCATATTGTGATAGTTAGATCAATTAATCCGAAATGTAATAAGTTTACAAGTATTTATTGAAATTCAATGTGTGTAGTTGTATTAAGAATATGCAAGCTATATGATAATGTGCTTAATATGGCATTCTGATATGTATATGCATATGAAAGGAGCTAAGTTATATTAGTTTCAAATAATTATGAGAGAAAAATGTTAGTTATAGCATAATTGGAATGAATTTTAATAAGGAAATAAGATTTTGTTGTTGTATAATGGTGATATTAAATAAATATGTGGTAATTGTATAAAGAGTAGGATCAAAGTGAAGATGTGTAAAATTATTGTGTTAAGATAAAAGTTATTAACATTTGAATTTAAGGTGATGAGAGTATATTTTTAAGATAATGAAGTGATCAGATATCTTGAGTGCAATAGGTGTGTGGTGTATATATATTAAGGAGATGAACTAATTTTGTCAAATGACAATTAGATTGAAGATATAATAATCTATTGTGACTGTTTGAGTAAATAGACAGTATAATGATGTGTTAGGGAATGGTAAAAAGAAAATTAAGAATGAACCTAAGGGAGAGAATAAAAATTATGTAATTTAGTAAAATAATGATTTGGATGATTTATTATCATACTGGATAATTTCGAGGATGAAATTATTTAAGGGAGAGAAAATTGTAACATCCGTGATTTTGGAGATATAAAATTGTATATACTCAATATATATCTAGAGTATATATAACATATACATACGGTATATTAACTGTATATGTTGGATTAATACATTACATACTTAATATTTAATACACATATAAGGTACATTTGATGTGTATGTAAGATACACATTACTTGTGCATATGTGTAATATCCCAAATTTTTTGAAAAGTTCTAATTTTTGAACATTTGATAAAATAAATTATAATTTAAATGGATAAATTAAATTAATGGTTTTAAATGAAAAATGAAGGAGTTTTAAATGAAAAAATGGA
This sequence comes from Garcia nutans, assembly GCA_947685225.1. Lineage (NCBI taxonomy): Eukaryota > Viridiplantae > Streptophyta > Magnoliopsida > Malpighiales > Euphorbiaceae > Garcia > Garcia nutans. The sequence goes on along the minus strand of CANTUV010000009.1, from coordinate 25,246,614 downwards.
ACATATATGTGATATATATGTAAAATATACATAACATATAAAAGTCAACACTTTTTAAAAGAAAAGTCAAAGTAAACGGGTATTTTGGTAATTAAATCTTAGAAATTTAAAATTAATAAAATAATTCAAAAATAAATTATTTTTGAATGGAAGAGGGAATTTAGGACTTTTAATTTATTAAATAATTAATTATTAAATTATTTTAATATATATATGGTTTAAAAAAAGAAGAAAAGGAAAAGAAATATTAAAAAAAGTCTTCTTCTTCTTCTTTTTCTTCCTTTAGGATGTTTTCCATGGGAGTTTGGAGCATGAATTTGATTCTTCCATACTCCATAAATTGAAGGATTTAACAAGTTTCAAGTGGATTTTTGGTGATTTCATCCAAAACTAGTAAGTTTCCAACTCTTTTCTTTGAATTCCTTGAAAATTTGTATTATGTAAGAATTCGGATTTTGATGTAGTATATTATAATTGTTGGAATTGGTGTGTATGATGTTATTTTGGGTAGTTAACAATGATTCTAAGGTTAGATTAAAGAGATGATGGAGTTTGGTTAATGAATGGTGAAGAAAGAGAATTTAGGGTTATGGAACTTTTGGGTTTGGGGAAACATGAGCTTTAATTGTGCAAATTGGTTCCAAATGTGTTGTTTTGATTCATAAACAAGTATTTTTAAAGTCAAATATTGGATTTGGTTGTATTTGGTTGGAGTTTGAGAATGGTAGTATTGATTTAGGGTTTTGGAAAAGTGAATTTTCAAAGAATGATTAATTGTTTGATTTTAATGCTTAAATCATGTTATTTAATGATATAAGTGGTACAAATAAGATTGAAATGATAATTGGATTGAGTTGGAAGGGAGATCCTTCAATGGTGAAGGTTATGCCATTTTAGGGTTTTGGACATAAGCATGTGGTTAATTAATGTAATTGGTTTAAACATGCTAAAATATATTTCTAATGATATTAATAAACTTAAAACACTAATTTAAATAGCTTGCTATGGTTTTTCAAAGTTAAAGTGAGGTGAAGCTTAATTTTGGGATTTGGTTTAGAGTGATGTTTAATTATGGTTTGATGTTGAGAATACCTTAGAATGTGATATTAAATGATTATGTATGATCACATTTGGTATAGGCATTGAGGGAGGTTGATTTGCTTCATCCAAGTGGTGAACGGCAAATTGGAAGGATAGGATTGGAGGTTGTGTTAAGCTTGCTTTGGGTTGCTAGTGGAGGTATGTACAAACTTTGAATATAATGTCTATATTTGCATAACATTTGGACTTAACACATTTTGGTTGAAAAATGTGTTAAGCTACTTGGTTCATTGATTGTGTATGAATAATATGCTATGACATTTGTAATGTCATATATGTGTTAAATGCATTGTGAAAAGCCATTGATAATGGCTAATTTGTGTAACATGTGAAATATGTATATCATGTGAAAATACCCAAAGTAATTGGGTAATGTGTTGTGAATGTAAAAAATGAGATATGTGGAATAATGAAATGAATTGATATTGATAAAAATGAGAAAAGTGAGAAATTTGAGAAAGATGTGAAAAATGAGAAAAGTGAGAAAAAAAAAGTGAAAATAAGGCAATGTGCCTAGATTGAATATGTGACAAAAAGAAAGAGATTAATAATGAGAAAAATGAATAAATTGTGTGCCTAATATTTTATTAAATTTTCAGAGTTCTGGGTTTGGCGGCATGCCTATGATTGCCTATGGGCTAAACGCTAGAATGGTGAAAAGACTGGGTTGTAAGCCTGGCCAGTTGATAAATATGATGTTTTTGGGGTGAAAAGACTGGGTCGTAAGCCTCAAAAACTATAGCAGTCTAGCCGGGTTGAGGACCAAGATATTGGGGCGTAAGGGTCTAGCCGGGTTGAGGTCCAATAGATTGGGGTTGTTACATTATCCATGGATATATTGCCTACGGGGCTAGACACATGGTGTCATTATGGACCAAAGCAGTAACTCTGAAATTTGAATAGCATATTAGATCCTTTTGGGCCCATACTTGTCTTTGCTTTAATGTGAATTATGAATTGTGATACAATTGAGCAAAATAATGCTATGAGTTGTGATTATGAAATATTTGAAAAATATAAGAAAGTAGAATGATGTGACATCTATATGCATTGTGCATTGACATTACAATGAGTTTTATTGTTATTATCAAAGTTTGTACTACTAGGCTTCAGCTTAGCGCGATTGTATTTCGTCGCGCAGGTGTCATGGATGATTTGGTAGAGCCGGATAGTTCTACTAGACCTGGTCAAGTCTAGGTTTGTATTTATTGAGCTTGAAGAGTTATTTTTTGATATATCAAGATCAGAGCCAGTTGCCAGCATGTAGATATTTGATATTACAATGTATTTTGATATTATGTATGTTATAATATGTTTTTGAAGCATATATTGTAAATTGTAAAGAATGATTTGAATAATTTTGTTTAAGATGGAATTGTATATGTAATGTTGATATATATATACCTATATATAAGTATTTTAAGAAAATATGGAGAAATTGAGAAGTATTGATGAATTGATTTTATTTCGAGTGTTTGTTTTATGCAGGTTGTGTTTTGTTGAATTTTGGAAACGTTCAAATTACAAACAAAACTCTGGCGAATTTTTCCAGAGATTTTCATATAAAATATTTATTTTGGATTCCTATAACAAGGAAATAATATTTATATACTATTGATTTTAATATTAGTATTTGAAATCTTAAAACAGAAATGTGAAAATTTTTATTAAATTAGTCTGTGACATTTTTATACCATATATGCGTATTTTACATATGCTAAAAATATGTATTATACATATATAGGGCATAAGAGTGTTACACGAACACACTCAAGAGACATGGCCAAGCCACTGGCGATGTCACATGACATGGCCAAGGCCTTGGCCCCAATGAACAAAATAGGAAGAAGCCAAGGCAGAAGTGGACACACCCAAGAGACACGGCCAAGCCATTGGCTGTGTCACATGACACGACCAAGGCCTTGGTTGTGTCCCATCAAAGACCAAAGCAAAGATAGCAAACCATGGATAACATACTCAAGAGACATGGCCAAGCCACTGGCCATGTCACTTGACACAGCCAAGGCCTGGGCCGCGTCCCACTTGGAAAAGAAAGAAAATATTTGGGTAGCAATGGACACGGTCACATGACTTGGCTGTGTCCACAAGAAATTGACTGACACGGCCAAGTCACTGAGAATTCTTTCAATTATTTACTTGAAATGGGGGATAAAGTGGGAGACAAAAAGTGCCATCTTTTAAATAATAAATATTAAAAGAAGAATAGGGTTGCCTAATTTATGAGATGAAGACTTAAATAATGAAATAAATCGGAGACAAGGTGGAGTGTGTGAGCTGGAAAGCATGCTTTGTGTCTTAAGAAATTAAAAAGAAGGGAGTAGGGATATACATATACACGTTTTGAAGGCTTAAAGGGGAGTTCTCTCTTGGTTCATCATCTTGTTCTTGGTCTTGAGAGAGACCAAGAACATCACCTTCATCTTCATCTTCCATTTCTTCCATAAACAAGATCTTTGACATTTTTGGGATAAAATTGGGTGAGCAAGCTCTTGTGAAGGTTAGGGTTTGAAGAAAGCTTGATTGAGGAGTTGGGGGCTTGAGAGAGTGACCATTCCATCTTTCAAGAGGAGAGTCATTGATTTAAGAAGGCTTGTTAGTTCTTCATCATATTCAAGGTGGAGCTAGGAGGAAGACTAGAAGTTCAATTCTTAGCATCTTCAAAGTGGTTTTTATATTCTCTTTTTTAATTCATTTCTAGATTATTATTGTTTGTTAAGAAAATCAATATTTCAATGGACAATTGTGATTTAATTTATATTGAGATGAATATTTATTTTAAATTGATGATGATTAGCTAAATTACTCATGCCTAGGGTTTGTAGTATATTTGATTAGCTTTTAAATTGATGATGATTAGCTTTTAAATTTCTTGCTAATAAAACTATTACAAAACAATTCCTTCATAGTGAGACGATCTTAGGGCGATCACCGTTGCTATAATTACCTCGTATACTTGCGAGTTTCACTTGTAGTAGTAATAAATCGAGCTCAACAGGGTCCAAGTACCCAGTCTTGGGTTCAAGTACCCAAATTCAATTCAATCTTGGGTCCAAGTACCCCATTCAATCTCGAATCCAAGTACGCAATTCAATCTTGGGTCCAAGTACCCAATTCAGTCTCGAATCTAAGTACCTAAATCAAATTCAATCTCGGGTCTAAGTACCCAAATCTTTTTTGGGTCTAAGTACCCAATTCAAAATTCAGTCTTAGGTCTAAGTATCCAATCTTGGGTCCAAGTACCCAGTCTCAAGTCCAAGTATCCAAATCTTTTTTGGGTCCAAACCCAAACCAACTCCAACCTAAAGTCAAGAACCCATCCTCATCAAAAATCACCTCAAATTCATGTTGTTTTTCACTCTCTTCTTCTGAAGTTTCAGATAGTTCAAGCAGGGGAAAAAACTGTAGACCCTTAATTTTAGCACGGATTAGGATTAAGAAGCTTACCTGGTTTCGTTATATTTTTAAAGAACCTAAACCTAATTTTAAATCTTAAATATTAGCTGGTCTAATTCATAAAAGCCCAAATTAAATGGTATAATCGGTTTGATCCGAAAGTAATTAAAAATTGGGATTCGGTTTGAGTCAAGGCTGCCAAAATTGATATGATGGAGACCACATTTTGATTTGGGCAGCCAAAATCGATATGAGGGAGGCCTCATATCGATTTGAGCCTCCCAAAATAATATGAGGCCTCCCAAAATAATATGAGGCTGCCTCATATCTATTTAGACAGCCCAAATCGATATGAGGTGCACTCCATGTCGATTTTGGCCTTTAATCCGAGTCCTAAACACAATTGTACCGGTCATTGGACTTCGTAATTAACTTATGAGAGTCGGATTAGGTTTAGGGTCAAGGTAAGTTTTTCTATAAATATGTGATTAACACAAATAGAGAGGTAGCAACTTGGATTAACAATTTGGCAGTAAAGGAAAGAGAGGATAATAGTTTTACAAAACCCTAATCATCAAGAAGCAATTGAGTAAATAGTAACAACATAAAATTTGTCTCAGGCAGTTGTTTCCCTCCACCAATAACAAAAGCTAATTCAGGCTGTAATAAACATCAGGTTTGATTCAATGCATTGAAATTGGAGGAGCCTACAACACAGGTACATCTTCATTAATTCATGAATTCATTCAGTTTAAGCCCAATGTAATGCAAACATATCCAATTCATGTATTCAAAATGTGTTAAGCCCAATGTAATGCAAACATGTCCAATTCATCCAAAATTTATACTTATCTCTAAAAGCAACCAAATGTAGGCCACAAAACTAATACCAACCTTTTATTCCAACTTGTCCTTCAACACTTAGATTGGGCAAATCAATTCTCCTTAATGCCTATACCAAATGTGATCTTAAATAATTATTTAGTATCACATTTAAATTCATTTTCAATCTTAAACCATCATTCAACTAAAATCCTAATGTTAAGGCTAACCTCACTTTAACTTTGAAAAACCATATTGAACCATTCAATTTAGTGTTTTAAGCTTATGTATATCACTACAAACATATTTTAACATGTTTAAACCATTCACATTAATTAAACTCATGCCTTAGTACAAAATCCTAAAATGGCATAACCTTCACCATTGAAGACTTTCCATTCCAATGCATTCCAATTACCAAGCCAAGCTTATTTCCATCCATAAATAACACGCTTTAAATATTAAAATTAAACAATTCACCATCTTTGAAAATTCACTTTTCTAAAACCCTAAATCAACACTACTTGATCCAAACTCTATCCAAACCCATCCAAATCCATCATTTGACTTTAGAATACTTGTTTATGCATCAAAATAACATATTTAATATCAAATTGCACAATTAAAACTCATGAATTCAAAAGTCCAATTCTCCTATAACAATAAATTATCTCTCTTCACCAATCTTAACTCAAACTTAACCATTTCTTCAATCCAACCTTAAAATCATTGTTAATTACTTAAAACAACTTCATTCATACCTATATAGACAATTAAAACATACCACTTCAAAAACCCAAAACACACATATTCTTAATTTCTTGAAATTCCAAAGAGAAAAGTTAAAGAACTTAAAAATTTTGGTGGAATCACTAAAAATTCCTCTTGAACCTTTGGAATCCTTCAATTCATGAAGTATGGAAGAAGCAAATCCTCCTCTTGAATTGGCTATGGAGTTCAGCTATGGAAGGAAGAAGAAGAAGAAGAAGAAGAAGATCCAATTTTGTTTTCTCTCTCCATCCACTTTATTTTAAACCATATATATAATATTTAATTATATTTTAATTAATTAATTAATTAATTAATTAAAACCCCAAAATTACTTCTTTAATTCAAGATAATTTATTTTTGAATTATTTTGATAATTTTAAATTTTCAAAGTTTATTTATCAAAATGCCCTTGGAACTTTGACTTTTGACTTTTTAAAAAATTAACTTTTGTTAACTTTGTATATGTGTGAGCGGGGATTTTTCGCCCCCACTCCAATATGGAATGATTCTGGCGACTTCGACATTGTTAGGCTTAGGGCCTTAGAGAACACGGGCCTAAACCTAGAGAAAATGGAGCCGCCACCCGAACGGGCAAGAAAAAAAGAAAGGGGTGGATGACTCAATTCCTAAGGAATCCCCAACTCCCTATTAGGTTTGAAAAGTTGGGTACGCGTGGGGAAGATGAGAAATGGCCCAGCATCCCCACAGCGCCTGTTTCATTAGAACCAGCCTGCTTTTCAGGTCTTAATATTATAAAATTCTTAAATATAATGATATTATCCATACTACATGCAATTATAAGAATAAAAAAATACTTTATTAAAAATCATAGCAATGTTCAAACAAAATAAATAAATGGACACCCAAACATGTCCTTACATCATCTAATGTCTAAACTAAATATGACACCCACCAAAAGGTGAAAATGTGTCCTTTACATTAATCCAGAAATATAAAAATAATAAAATTACATAAAGATTAATTAATGAGGTACCCAATTACGGAAACATATCTCTTACAATTTTAATAAACAAATAATAATCAAGAAAATATTCATCCATGATAAATTAAATAAATCAAACATCGAAATTAAATAAATTGATCACCAAAACATATAATAAACTACATAATCAAATTTAAAACTAAATAAAGCAATAAATATATAAGCTTAGGGTTCACATCTTAAATTAGGATTTCTTGAATGAAATTAGGGTTTAGAGGGTTTATGTTTAACAATTAGGATTTTGAGATTTAGACTTTGAAAATAGGGTTTTGATTTTAAAAAAACAACGTTATTATTATTCTTTTAAAAAGATTATGGCTACTGTGTAATTTAAAAAAAAATAAAACTTAACTAGGAATTTAGGGTTTGAGTGAATTATTTATAAAATTCTTTGAATTAAGCTACTGTAATAATTAAAGGTACTTTGAAAAATTATTTGTTTGAATTAGGGTTTGGAATTTAACATTGGCAGAATAAGGCTACTGTATGCTTAATCCAAATTATTATTACATGAGAGCAATTACTATAACTACTGTGATATTAAGGCTTAAAACGAGCTACTATGTTAACATAACAATCAACAAAAATAATCAAAACATTTAAAGGAAAATAACATAGCTCCTGTATATTTAAAGAAGTTAAATTTAGAAGAAAATACCTATGTTGAAGGCTCCACCAATTTCGAACATTGAACCAAACTCTCTGCCTTAGTAATTAAATCAACTTGATTTTTTTTGTTGAAAACCTGATGTAATCCTTGGACAATTTACTTTGTTTAGCTACTGCCTCTTTGGATTGCTTGTTGTGTGTTTGTTCCTTTTCTCTCTCAATAATTGCTAGGGTTTTTCTAGTGGTTGCTGTCATCAAAAGTCTCCAAGTCCTCTCTGAAAAATCCAAGTCCAAAAGTCCTAGTTCTCAATAATTGCAAAAGTCTCCCAAAAATTGAAAGTCCTTTCTAATATGTTTAATCTCGTTATTTATAGGCAATTTAATGAAAAAACCTAGTACGTTAAGAAAAATAAAATTTGTTAAGGAAATAAAAATAAAAATTGAGCTTAACAATGATTTGCAAAATCGGTAGGTGCATTGGCACATGGGCCTGTTGGCTGCGAGAATCGCGAGGGGCACTGGGCTGCTGGGGCGCTGCGAGGATTGGCGCTGGGTGATGAACATGGATGCATGATTTGCCAGGCTACTGTAGGCCAATTGTACACTAGGAGCAATTCACCCTAGGCCAAGCCTGCGGCGAAATGGCCCGAGACCAATTAATAGGAGAATCGGCGTGCCACGCCAGTTGCCGCATGTCGCTCGCCAATTCTTTCGATTTTTATTTTTTATTTTTTATTTTTATTATTAAAAATAAATATTTAAAATTTCTTTTTTCTTTTAATATATTAAACAATAAATAATAAAAATTATAAAAATTATTTCGGACTGTTTTAAAATTTTGGGCTGGACTTGAACAAAAAATAAGGATCTACAATATGTTATGTATATTTTGCATATATAACACATATACATTTAATTTTTTCATTTAAAATCCTTCCATTTTTCATTTAGATTATTTATTTCATTTATTCAATTTAATTTTAATTTATTTGATTTAATGTTCAAAAATTAGGGATGTTACATGCAGTGCCATCATTCAAAAGAAATTACATCAAAAATTGAAAGTTCCAGGGAGTTTCTCAATCCCTTGCACCATGGGTGAATTTAATTTTCAAGCTTTGTATGATTTAGGTGCAAGTGTGAGCTTAATGCCAAATTTTATTTGCAGGAAGATTAGATTTACAGACTTGAAGCCAATCACTCCAACTAGTTGATAGATCCATAAAGCTACCTTTGCGTGTTGTTGAGAATGTGCTAGTAAAGGTAGATAAGTTCTATTTACCTATAGATTTTGTCATTCTAGAGATGGAGGAGGATGTTGGAGTTCCCATTAATTCTTGAAAGACCATTCTTGGCAACTTCTGGAGCACTAATCGATGTACAAGAAGGAAAGTTAACATTGAGAGTTGGGGATGATAAGGTGGAATTTAATTTAATCAAATCAATGAATAATCCATCCCCTATAAACAATTGCTTATTAGTGGACACTACAAATAGAGTGGTACAAGATGGTTTTGAGAAGAAAGATTGAGAAGAACCCTTTCAAGAGAAGCAAAATATGAGTGCAAGGGGGTGAAAACATAGGAATCATCAACAACACTCTAGTATGGAAAACCCTATCATTAACTTCATCTCAAGAAAAATGTGATTTTTTTTAGGAAGTATCAATCAAGACCATACTTCATGGATGGCAAGAGATTGCTTTGTCTATTGCCACCATGATCTTTAAAAGAAAAATCAAGCTAATGACTTTAAACAATCACTCTTAGGAGGCAACCCAAGCTTTTCTATGAATAAATTTTGTTTCTTTTATGTTTTGAGAAGTTTTTGTTTAATTTAGGTGATTTTTCCTTAATCTTTGCAGTGATTGTTTGACAAAACTTACAGTAACTAATCACAAGTATGGAAAGTATGGAAATCAATATGAACAATAAACTTGATGCTATAGAAAGGCACATGTTTGATAAAAAAACTGCCATTCACAACCACTTGGACATAATGGAGAGGAACATGCAAAGCTTCTTTACCCACATGGGATTCTATGAATCACCCCCTCCATCTAGTCCATCTTCTCCAGTTAAATCCAATAGATAATGCCATGTGATATCCCTCCGAACATTGGGAACAATGTCCACTCTAAGTTTGGGGGGGGGGGGGGGTTCACAAAGTGAAGTGCTTTATTTGTTGTTTAGTTCATATACTTGTTTTTAGTTATTTAAGACATACTTTGAATTTAATGTTGGTTTGAGTTGTTGTTTTGGGATGGTGATCATGGATGATGTTATTTTGTCTTGGATAAAGTATTGTTAACTGTGATGGTTGCTTTGAGCTATTTAGAATTAAAGTAAATTTATTAATTTATTAATTAATTAAATGAATAATTAATATAATTATATTTATGGTTGGAAAATAAGCAAGAATCAAAAGCCAAAGTTTTCTTTTTCCTTCCTCCATGTCTTACCCGAAATTGAAGAGAGAGAAATGGAGAGAGATGGCTTCTTCCAACATATCAAATTTCAACAAAATTATTAAAGAATCAAGTGGATTTTTGAAAGAAATTAAGAAATCAAGTAAGTTTCCTTTCTTTGAATATTTAAATTCTTAGTTTATAGTTATGTTTGGAGTTGTTAGAGAGAGAAAGTGTGTCTAAATTTTTAAATAAGTAGAAATAATGTTAAAATGATGAGTATATGATGAATTGTTGGGTTATTGTTTTAATTGAGTATAAGTGATGGAAGAAGGGTTATTGGATGAATATGTGTAGTTAGGGTTTCTAGTATATGTGATTATAATTATTGAAATGAGATGATTTAATATTGTTTTAATATATCTATGATGATTTTATGGTTAGAAATTGATTATGGGCAAGTTTGGCTGAAGTTGAGATTAGGGTTAGATTATGTGAAATTTGAGTTTTTGTAGGAGATTTCAATAATTGCTAAAATGGTTTATAAATGATGTTATGTTGATATATAAATGATGATTCTATGGTGAAATGATGGAAATGAATTTGAAATGTTGAAGTTTAAATAAGGTAGTAACGGTGAAAATAATGTTTTGGTTAAATTTTGTGTAGAAATGATATAATTGGTGTTTAAATGACTAAAGTATGTTAAAATAAGTTGTTAATGCTATATTGGAACTTATAATGTTATTTAGAATTGATTAAAGTGAAATTATAAAATCAAAGTGAAGAAGGGCATTGGTGAAGTTTGAGTTGGAAGATGGAATTGGCTTGGAAATTGACAAATTGAGGTTAGTACATTTCTTGGTAAAATTTATATGAATGGCGTTACCTTTTTTTTTGTGTACTTTAAAGGATGTTCTTATGCCTTTAAAGCATTAGTATTGTATAATTATAATATTAAGACTAAGTGTAGAAACAATATGTGAGGTGAAATGTAATTAAAAAGAAGGTTAAACACATAATCTACTCATTATTGCATAGTTATGTAATATATGTCTCATTGAGAAATTGATCAATGAAAATAAATAAAAAATGTGTGGAATTTGAAAATTTAATAAAATACAATAAAAAGATGAAAAATATAATGTGATTGAAAAATATTAAAAATATGAAATAAGCAAAATTATGGAAAATGGATAAGATGAGACTATGTGTGTGTTAGTGTTCATGATATGTGTAATATTTTATAAATTTGATGATAACCCATGGAATTATGGCTAGTATTAATATTATGAATAAATTGTAGGAACATGAGATAACTTGTAGTGATGAAATAAATATTCATATTGTAGTGGTGTTTAAGTAATATGTAATATAATGTGAATTATGTATATGATTATAAATTGTGATAAGAATGTGGGAATGATCGTTGAGAATGTGAAAATGTGAAAGTGAACATGATAAGATTTATCACATAGAAATTGTGGAAAAATATTAAGATTAAATGAGTATTACATTATGAAAGTATGATTAAATATGTTGAAATAAGATAATATGACATAATGGAAAGGAGAAATGATGAAAACGGTTATGTAAAATGAGTAAAAGATGCAATGTGATAAGAAAGTTGATTATGAAAAATATGTACTATTTGTGTGTTGCCTAGTATATTATTCAGTTCCAGAGTTTTGTATTTGGTGGCATGCCTATGAGATTATTCTCATCATTTACCTTTGGGGCTAGACACTGGGTGTCACTGATATATGATTTGCCTTCGGGCTAGACGTTAGACGTCACCATGATTTGCCTTCAGGCTAGATGCTGGGCGTCACTTGTATTGCCCTCGGGCTAGACACTAGGTGTCAAAATAAATCAAAATAACAGCTCTGGTATTTGAATATTATATAAGGTTAATTGGGCTCAACTTTTGTATATTTGTTTATGTATATATATATGTGTTGTGTTGTGAATAATGGTATATGATAATTTAGTTGTGATAAGATAAAGTATGTGAGATACATTGATGATATGATTTATATGTTAGATATGCAATAAAAGTTAACAAAAGTTTTATAAAAATATTGTAAAGCTATAATTTGAGAAAAAGAATAATAAATGTGGGTGTAATTTATATTGTTATTTCATAAAAGAGTATATATATATATATATGTACCACTAAGCTTTTGAGCTTAGAGCAGTGTGTGTATCACGCATATATTAGATGTGCATACTAGGGTGAGTCGGTGAGTAACTGAGACTTGAAGATGTGAGAGCTACAAGACCAACATTAATAGTGTTGCATTCATATATTTATTTGTGAAATTTAGAGTTTGGATTTTATATAAAAATCATGTTTGAAAATAATATTATATATGCAAATGTATATTGTAAGATGTTATAAGTATATTTTATAATTACGTTTTTGTAAAAGTATTGTATAAGTATTTAAAGTATTTTATATATATGATTGTGAAATTTCTTGATGTTATTGGTTGGAAGAATAAAAATGGATGAATAATATTTTTGTGAGTGTTTTTTCAAATTGCTAGTTGAGTATTTGATATTTAGAAAATACTAAAATTATAGATAAAACTCTGGTAAAAAATTTTCAGAGATTTTTATTAATAATTATTATTTTAAATATTTAATAATTAATGTGTACATTGGTTTACTTTATAAAATTATGATTTAAGAATTGAATTATTTTTCTAGTAATTTTAGTAAAGTTTCTAATGACTATATTTGTGACATTCTTGTATTATATATCACCAACATTCTAACATATAAGCATATTCACATAAATTATCAATTTCATTATTATTCTTATTTTGCACATTTCTCATGTGATCATCTTATTTATGACCACTTTCCATAATCTTATTTACAATTCCCACCTACTTGTGATCATCTCATATCATGATCACCATCCATAATCTCTTTCTCTTTGAGCATCATGCTCATCACTTTATTCATAATACCACATAATAAACTCAATCACATCATTCCATTTACATATAAACATATCACCAACACACACATATTGGGCCCAAATAACCTTATATAGTACTCCAGTTCTAGAGATATTATTATGGTCTATCGTGACACTGGGGATCTAAGTGTCGCAACCATCCCCCTATTGACACCTCTAAGTCTAGCCCCAAAAATAAATAATAGTGACATCCAGCGTCTAGCCCGAAGGCAAATGATAGTGATGCCCAGCATCTAGCCCAAAGGTAAATCATAGCATAAGTGACTCCAGTGTCTAGCCTGAAGGCAAATCACATCAATAGCACTAAAAATAATTCTCTAGAACATGATACTATATAAGGCAAGCACACATTTCATATGCATTATTACTTTTGCTTAACCAATTCCTTCATTGTATAATCCCTTTTCAAAATTTATTCTCATTTTATCATTTTCCTTAGTTTTCTTAATATCATTTATCACATTGTCTATTTCTTATCTTTTTTACTCATTTTTAAGCATATCTTACAATTTGTATATTATGCACATAGACATTTTAATAGCCATTCTACAATGGCATAGACATTTTAATAGCCATTCTACAATGGCTCATCTTTCTTATCTCATGCATTAGTCATTCTTTTAATTGTACATTACACATACCCATATCCAATCCAAACATGAAAGTGACATAACACATTCTTAAATTCACAATGTGATATGTCTTTTACAATATTATTTAAACAATAATAATTACAAACTTATACTGACCTTATCTCACTTCCAAAACAATTCCACACCTCCTTCAAGCCAAATGCTAAACTTCACCACTTTTACCACTTTAACCTACACACACATAACCCAAAAATAAGTAGTATTCCTTGATTTAAATCCATTTACATGGTCAATTTATATCAAACCATCATTATTTATACAATTTTTTTACCAAAATCTCAACAAAACCTTGTTTTCACTCTTTTGTACTTTGTTTAAACCTCATCCAATCCAACTCATATCTAATATTTAACCATAAAATAATTACTTATAATTCAAATTAAAATCAAAACACTTCAATTCAATAATTATAAATATCTACTTTACCAACCCTAATCTCACATACTCTTACTATAAACCCTATCTCTATCCAAACTCAATCATATCAAATTTCTAACTATAAAATCATAATATATACATTAAAACAATATTACATTATTCTATTTCAACAATTATAACCATCCACACCAAAACCCTAATTCAACACTACTAGTTCTTTCAAACTACCACTCAACCTATCAATTTCTATCATCCAACCATAAAATCTTTACATAAACATCAAAATAACATCATTACAAATTATTTTAGCAATTACCAAATTCCCCTTCAATAACTCAATTTTCACATATTCACTCCCAAAATCCTAATTCTTCCAATTAAGCATCTTTTGGTTCTTTCAATAATAAATCAAATATAGGTTAAAATATATCATTAATAACATATTTCTACTCATTTTAACTAATCAAATATTATTTACTTCAATTCTACTCAACTTTCACCATTTGCCCTTCAATTCTTTAAATATTCCACTTCACCTTACTAGACTCCTAACCAAGTTATGAGTATAAATATGGCATTAGAATCCCATTTTAACACAATTTAATCAATTAAATTCAAATTATATGTATTTTAATCAAAACTCAAAGCACCCTTACTACCTCTTCTAAACTTCCACCAAACCTAATCATTTCTACTATCTAACCATAGAATCATTACTTCTACACTCATACAACTTCAAAAAAAAAACCCATTTAATCGATTATCAATTCCTCCATCAACAATTGAATTTTCACATATTCAAAAATTTAAAGATAAATTCTATAAAATTCATGGAAACTTACTTACCTCTTGCAAAATATCTAAAACTATCTTTGTATTCTTGAGATCTTTAGGAAATTTGGTGTATTAAAAAATGAAAAACCTCTCTTTTGTCCATCTATGGAATTTCGACCACCTCTTGGAAAGAAGAAGAAGAAGTGTATTCTTTTTTAGTCTTTCTTTACTCTAACCACACAAATATATATATAATTAATTAACTATATAATTAATAACAAATAATAATTAGTATTTATTATTGTCTGCTAAATATTAATTTACTTTTGATTTATTATATTATATTATTACTACTACTACTCCTATTACTGTGTTTTGACTTTTTAACTATTGACTTTTTTTGTCTTTTATGAAAATGTGTATATTGGATATATGTTAGGTATATTATATATATATGTAATGTATATATTAAGTATATTATAATATCCTTATATCCTATATACGTACAATACATACACATCGTATATGTAAATTACATTTATAAAATGTAAGAATGTCATTGTTAAGGCCATTAGAAAATTTTTTTATTTATTCAAAGAAAACAATTTATTCATTTAAAATGTATACATTAACTAAATAAATAGGTATAAGTAACTTAAATATTACTATAACGTTTATTCATTAAAAATTTTTGAAAAAATTTTACCAGAGTTTTGTTTGTAATTTTAGTAATTTCAAAAACAAACATCCTATATAAATTTACACTTCCAATAATAAAATCAACCAAAACTCCAACACATTTCCAAAGTCATCCCATGTTTCAAAATCACACAACTTTAAATAAAAAAAAATATTACATATGTTTATAAAACCAAACCACCTCTTAAAGCTTACAACATTGTTATATAAATTCATAATGCATACATACATTATAGATTTGATAGAAACAAATATTTATATGTTATACAAGTGGCACTGGTCTGGTGGTACACTATCAAACTTCTAGTGCAATCCATACACCTAGACCCAAATAGGTCTAGCATAACTACTTGTCTCTACCTTGTTACCTGCGTGATAAACAAATCGTGATAAGCTACTTGCTTAGTAATACATACTTTGATAGAAAATAAATGACATTTTATATGTAATGCTATAAAATACACCATGATGCAATGTTAAGTAATATTTAATAAATCAATCATCCGCACACATTGGGCCCAAAAGTCCTTATATATTGATCTAATTTCAGAAATATTATCTTGGACTATCTCATTCATCTGTGACACCAGTGTATCTCACTCGAAGGCTTAATAATATTTGTGACACCAGCGTGTCTCACCCGAAGACATAATAATATCCAACAACAATATTACAGAACTAGACTCTAAATAAGGTAAACATGCAAACACATTTCTTATATTCCACTTTCCACTTCTAATAATGCCTAATACACACATTCTCCAAAACTCAAGAAATATAACACATTCACTATATATAATGTTTTATGCTTTAACAATACAATCAATTAACATATGTGTCAAAGAATGCATTAACCTTGATTTATACAACTTTGAAGCTAGAAAGCAATCCTTTCTCATCAGTTTCTCAATATGCCCTTTACCACTTTAACCAAGTAACTTGGTATCACTCACCATCTATTCATAATGTGAGTGTATACAACACTTTAGAATCACATTTTTAGACATTTAAACAAATAAACATCAATTAAATAACATTCCTTCAAGTTTCCAAATTTTTTCTCTAACTCTTTTTAATTTTGAAACATCATTCTAACCCAACTCTAATTGTATTTTAGGTACATTTCCATCATTAAAAATATATTATAACATGATTTAAACAATTTGATTCAATTCACATCAATTCTTTAACAAAGTTCTACTAAAACCTTAAATCACATTCTTTAATTTTGGAACTCTATTCCAACAACTTCCAAAACATAATTTAAGTTCAAATATATCTTTAAAACTATATTCTAACACATTTGAAATAATTAAATTCAATTTAAACTATTTCTTTATAAGAGTCCCAAGGAAACCCACAATTCCTCTCTACTTCATCGAAACTCCAACCAAACTTATACAAATCAACCATTTAACTATAAAATCATTTCTTCCTCATCAAATTAGTATCATCCATACCCATTCCAACAATTATAACATACCCAATCAAAAAGTCATATATCACATATTTGTATTTTTCAATAAAACTTCAAAATTATGAAAGAAAGCTTACTAGTTTGTTAGAAATTCACCAAAAGTTCCTTTAATTCTTGAAAATCCTTGCAAAAATTAGTATTTGGATGAAGCTAAAACCTCTCTTAGTTCTTCAAAAGTGGGTTTATCCATGGGCTAGAAGAAGAAGAAGAAGAAGATAGTTTTTAATTTTCCTTCTTTCTTTCATAACCACTTGTATATATATATTTTAATAATTAATTATTTAATTAATTAATATTTAATATTTAATATTTATAATTTATTGTCTTTCACCACCCAAAATAATTTAAATTTTGAATTATTTTATTATGATTATTATTTTATTATTTTATTTATTTATTTATTTATTTTAAAATTCTAATTTTCTATCTTCCATTCATAATTAATTTAATTTAATATTCAATAAATACCAACCTTTTCCCATCATCTACCACTATCTAAAATCATTTAAATTTTAAATTATTTTATTATTATTATTATTTTTGCTTTTACTTTTTTACCCTTTGACTTTACTATTCACTTTTGACTTTATATGTTATATATATTCAACATATATTTTACATATATATTTCATATTTTCTCACTTCCAACACATTATTTAATCCTCCAACTTATTTATTTGATTTTATTTTAGTGAATTTACGGATGTTACAGCTCTCTCCCTCTTAAATAATTTTATTCTCAAAATTATTCGTCACGATACACAATTAACCCTAACACTAATCTCAATTTCTTATAATATCCATCTCACATAATCTATTTTAAAACCACTATTGTTACATTTTCAATTCAAATATTGGTTACTTTCCCCCCTTTTGAGTTTCCTTAATAACTTTTCAAAATTTCAACCTCATTTCCATGCTTCAACCATAGTAACATAACATTAATAATCCATTCTAAATTAAGTAATTATCTCATATGTAAACAATTATATCAAACAAAAGAATTAACTATTATCTACACTTGAAAATTTCTAATTCCATAGTATCATAAAAATCATTTGCAAAATTCTAATCTCCTTTTATATGCTCACAATTGTAAACTTTTCTCTCTGACCATAATGATTTTATTATCTTAAATTTAAGAATTATCAAATTATATCTTCAAAATTTAGATACTAATTATTAAAATTATCTCAAAATTGTATCTTTATTTATTTATTTTCATTCTACTATCACAAATAAATTCTTGTAATACTTCAAAATAACAGTAGCTCCAATTTTACCAATCAATAATTTTATACATACACCTTCAATTATAACTTACTTATTTTCTTTAAACATAACATCTGATTTCTTTTACATTCTTAAATATCTCTTCAATCTTTCAAATATCTTTTCATTAACATTCATAGTAACACAAGATACTAAAATTTTATTTTTCATCAGATTTCTTTACTAATAATAATCCGTTCTTCGTTAATCATTTTATCATCAACATGATTTAAACTCATTCCACACTTTCTTTATTAGCTAAATTGACTATTTTAAATTCATAAATACTTTCATATATATATATATATAATTTATCAATTAACTTAAAATCATATCATAGTATTGCTACTAGGTATACCATATGTAACACCCTATACCCCCGTATACGCACACTACATACTACTACACATGTAATATACGTATACTGAATACAGGAGTGCCACGGTTTATATTAGATAACCCAATTTTTCTCTTCTGTAATAATATAAGAAAACTTAAAGCACTTCATATTATATTATAAACTATACCGGATAAAATATTTATTCATTATGCAGCGGAAAATGTAGTGGTATTTATATATATAAATACATCAAAATCCATGTTTACAAAACATAAAGTTTATACATGTTTGGCAGTTCATCTTTGATCTTTAAGCCCACAATCAATACTTCAAAGTCTAGACTCGACTCGGTCTAGCTGAACTCTCCGGTTCTACCCTGTCACCTGCGCGATGAACCACAATCGCGCTAAGCCATAGGCTTAGTGGTACAAGCCACAATAACAATATGCTTTAATGTAATGCTAATGTTACACATTCATATATCATATTTCAAACCTTACATTAAATCATATTATTTATTTGTTTTACCATTCATGAATCACATTTAAACAAAGACAAGCATGGGCCCAAAAGACACTAATATGCCATTCAACTTTCAGAGTTAATGTTTTGGTTCAATTATCACATTTATCATTATCCCAACTAGGCTTCAAGGATTAGGCTCAACCAAGCTTCAAGTGGAGCAAAGCATGCTAAGCATCAACCCAACTTGGCTTCAAGAACCAAACCCAACCTAGCTTCAAGGGTTGTAACATCTCAACTAGGATTCAAGGACTAGACCCAACCAAGCTTCAAGGGGAGTTAAGCATGCTAAACTTCAACCCAACTTGGCTTCAAGGATCAAGCCCAACCCAGCTTCAAGAGATTGTTACTATTAGGCATGCCACCAACAACAAAACTCTGAAAAGTGAATAACACATTAGACATACAATTCTTTTATTATTTCATTATAAATTCCATTCCCATTTCCTCATAATCATTTAGGCAACCATGCTCCAATTATTTCATTTGCATCATTATAGCCAACAACAATGGCATCACATCTCATCATTAAGGTATACAGAACCAATTGCATTGGATATACATTTTGAATGATCATCATATCTTTCACATTATGCAATTCATGATATTAATCAAATATATTAACAATGTAATGGATTACTTAACACATTTACAACCAAATGTGTTAAGTCCCAAAGTCATATAAATGTATGCAATAATGTAGGGTTTGTACTTACCTCAAGTGCACCTCACACAACACCAAACTCCTCTTCCAAAAATCCTTCAACACTAGGATTAGAGCAACTTAACTCTCTTCAAAACCTAATCCAAAAGTGATAATACACGCTTACTTAGAGATACACATGAGTTAATATGAATAAGAACCAACTAGGGCTAACTCTAAACATGACACGTTCAACAACAAGGGCGTGTCCCTGACTGTGCCCTAAACTCACAACACAGAAGCTTTGACACGCTTAATGACATGGGCGTGTCACTGGCCTTATCAATCCTCCCTCAACACAGTAGCTATGACATGCTCAGTGACATGGGCGTGTCACTGGACGTGTCAATGCTACTACAACATAGAAGCTGTGACACGCTCAGTGACATGGGCGTGTCACTGGTCGTGTCACCCATCCAGAAAATAGAATCATTGACACGCCTAAAGTGTAATATCCCAAAATGTACCCTAGAAGTATTGGAGTATTTATTGTTATTATTGGATTAAGTGTATTTGTATTTAATTGGAAAGAGAAAGGAAGTGAAGAGAGAGTTTATATGTTGTATATATGTGAATATATATATAACATATATACAAGTCAAGAGAAAGTCAAAGAATGAAAGTGGAAGAAGATATTTTGTGTTTTGAATTTAATAATAAGGAATTATTTGAGTGGAAGAGATTAAATGGGATTTGTTTAATAATATATTGCTTGGTTGAGAGGGTTTTAAGGAAAAGAGGTTGACTTTGGGTTTTCTTTTCTTCTTTCTTTTCCTTTGCCGTGGGTCATCTTCTTCTCCTTCCTTTGTTTTTGTTTTGGCCGGCTAACAAAGAGACAAGAGAGCAAGATAGAGATTTGTCCTTCCAAGTTCAAGATTGAAGAGAGTTTTCAAGAGATCAAGTGGAAAGTTTAAGAGTTCTTCATCCTTGGTAAGTTCTCTCTTAATTTCTTATGTTGTTTTAAGTTTATGATTGGGTTTGTG
Source organism: Garcia nutans (assembly GCA_947685225.1). NCBI lineage: Eukaryota > Viridiplantae > Streptophyta > Magnoliopsida > Malpighiales > Euphorbiaceae > Garcia > Garcia nutans. The sequence continues at coordinate 25,225,697 of CANTUV010000009.1, read as the reverse complement.
AGTTGGTATGGTGATGGACATATGTGTTTGGGTTGATTATGTTGTGTTTAAGAGTATTGGGTTTAAATGGTTTTGGATTTTGGGGTTGGATTGAAGAAAAGAGTAAGTGGTTGTGTTTAGAGTTTGGAAGATGTTTGTGATTTGGGTTTGATGCATGTGTTGGCTTGTTTTGGTGTTGTTGTAAGTTTGAGATGGTTTTTTGGTATGTTTTGTTAAGTTTGTTTGAGATGGATGTTGGTGGATAGAAGTGATTTGTTGGTTGTGGTGTTGTCTTGGCCGGAATCTGGGTTTTTGGCCTGACACGCCCAGGAGCACGACCAGGTCCTTAGGCGTGTCGTTAGTTCTGTAAGGCAGTAGTTGTGACACGGCCATTAACACGCCCGTGTTGTTGAGCGTGTCGTAGCTACTGTGACTTTGGAGGATTTACACGGCCATGAGCACGCTCATGATGTTGGACGTGTCGATGTTTTATGTGAGGCAGTATATATTACACGCCCAGTGACACGCCCGTGTTGTTGAGCGTGTAATAGCTTCTGTGTTGTGGAGTTAGGGCACGGTCAGGGACACGCCCGTGTGTGTGAGCATGTCAAATTTAGAGTTTGCCCTAGTTGATTCTTAACCTTATGATCTTATAAGAGTTTCCTCATTCTTTTGGAATAGGTTGTGAAGAAGGTGATTTACCCTAACTCAAGTGGTGATAGATTCTTGAAAGGTAAGTGCTTAGAGTTTTGTGTGGGTCATGTTTGAAATAAGTTAAAATACATTATTGCATACACTCATATGATATTGAGGATTGAGACATAATTGATTATATGTGAATGTTGTGATGAGTATGAAAAATATGTGTTGATACCATTAATTATATCCATGTGAATAATGAATTGATAAATGTGATGATGAAATGTAATGTGAAAGATATGATGTTATGAAGAGTTGCTTTATTGTGATATGAGATCATATGAGATATGAGGCCATGATTGTTGGCTATGGTGATGCAAATGAGAAATGAATTGAGAAAGAAATTGATAAAGGGATAAATGAAAACATTGTGTATCTAATATGTCTATTCAATTTTCAGAGTTCTGTATTTGGCGGCATGCCTATGAATCACTGGATAGGCAAAATGGGAGGCCCGTAAGCCGATTCCAGTTGAAAAATGTGATTATGGAATGATGGTGAAATGGGTGGCCCGTAAACCAATTCCAATTGAAAAATGTGAAGTTTTTGAGGTGAAATGGGTGGCCCGTAAACCTCAAAAACAAGTAACAGTCTAGCCGGGTTGAGGATCTCCTCGATTAGTCGGGTTGATGGTCCAAGAGACTGGGTCTGTTACGCTATCCATGGATAGAGATATGATATATGTTGCCTACGGGGCTAGACACAAGGTGTCAATATGGACCAAAGCAGTAACTCTGAACTTTGAATAATATATTAGTATGTCTTGGGCCCGTGTCTGTCTTAATTGTAAATATGATTTATGAATGAAGAAATAATTGAATAATAAGATCTAATGTTCAAATATGAAATGTGATAAGATTATGTATGGTTTATGAAATGCATAATGTTGATATGTGCATTGCATTAGAGCATCATGTTTGTATGAGTTGCATTACTGAGCTTTTAGCTCAACGCGATTGTGGTTCATCGCGCAGGTAACAGAGTTGAACCCGAGAGTTCTTCGAGACCGAGTGAGAGTAGGCATTGAAGAATTGACTTTTGGACTTAAAGATCAGAGAAGAGCTACCAATAATGTATATATTTTATATTTGAGTATTTGGATTTTGATGTATAAGTATTTGTAAATATTTGTTTTATTTTCCGCTGCGTCTAAATGAATTTTCTATTTTTTTTTGGTTTTATAAACTCTTTTAAAGATTTTTAATTGGTTTACCTTTTATATGAGCGATGACTTGAATGATTTGAAAACCGTGCATTTCTATATTCAGTATACGTATATTACGATCGTATTAGCATGCTGTGTACGTATACGGGGTATAGGGGTGTTACATAAAGACTTGGCCGTGCTCATGGGCGTGTCAGGCCAAAAATCCTGATTCTGGCAACAACAACCTCACATCCAACAAACCTCTTACTTCCACCATTTTCACTTCAAACAAACTTAACTAAACATACCCATAAACCATACTAACTTGCAAAAACATCAAAACAACTCAATACATACATCAAACACCAATTCACAACCATCACATACACACAACTCAAACATAACACTTGTTCTTCCACCAAACCTAACACTTTCTCTTCAATCCAACCCCAAAAATCAACACCAAGAAGATTACACACCCTCAAATACACCATAATCAAATATACACATACCATCAACAATCAAACACCAAACCCACAACACAAACTTAAAAGAAAACAAGGGAATCAAGTGGAAAACTTACCAAAAATGATGAAACTTCTTAGATTTCCAACTTGATCACTTGAAACATCCTTCAATCTTGAGTTTGGATGAGCAAAATCTATCTTTTCTCTCTTTCTATGGTGATGGTCGGCCAACCAAAGAAAAAAGAAGAAGAAGAAGAAGATAGAAAAGAGCAAAGTCAACTCTCCCTCTTCACTTAACCACTCAATCTCTCTTTTGTTCTCAACCAAGTAATTATATTAATATAATATTACAAATATCATCATCCACTTTCCACTTAATTTCTATTTCAATTAATTAAAATTAATTATTTATTCTTTTGACTACCCATTTCTTTGACTTGTATATGTTGTATATGTCTCTATATATACAACATATACACTCTTCTCCTTACCTCTTTTCTCTTTTCACTTAAACATATACATTTAATCCAATTACAACAATAAATATTCCAAAACTTTTAGGGTATACTTTGGGATATTACACCATATATATATTATGCATGTTTATATATGTACACTATTCACAATATCTAACTTTCACCATGAAATTATTTCTATTCTTCTCCTCTTAATTTCCTTTATCTTCTTTTTTAATCCATTCTAAATTATTAATAATTTATCATTCTATGCTTTAATAATATGTTCTTTTTCCAATCTTAAAACAAACCATTAATATATGCAAGTACTCCCAAAATTCTCTTAACATATCTATACCATTTTTTCCATTTAGTTCAATCAAACAATATCTAACACTTCAAGACTATAATCAATTCCAAGCTTAATCTTCCATAAACAACCTAACAAATTTATAACAATATATCTATATTAAACTTCATTTAATTACATACTAATATTTCTTACTAAATCTAATCTTTTCCTCTTCAATCCTCATTTGATAGGACTTTCCTTTTTCTTCAATAATATCTCAATATTTACAAATCATATCCACTTATCATCCATCCATATACTAACTATACATTCACTTTGATTCTTCACTTACATTGGTCAATAATTTTCTCAAGTTTTCCATTTTTCATTATCTCATAACTATTTTTCATTAACTATTTATACATTCCATAATTTACTCAGTAATCACTGCTAATTTGTTCATATTAACCAACAAAATAATTTCATTTGTTCATATTAACCAAGAAAATAATTTCTCATACTCTAAAATTATAACTAAATTCAAATATAACTTTCCTATAAGTAAATCAAAATAACAATATTTCAAAAATAAACATCAACTTCAATTATACCAAACACCAACCATTTTCTATTAAGCATTGATTTTTTTAAACCATAATATTCATTTACTTACTCTACTATTTCCTTCTTCATCACAAATTCATAAACATACTTACTTTAACAATATAGGTTAACAATTACTATCATATTTGATTTTACTTTTGATTCTTTTGAATCAAAATCTACTATTTAGATTTTCATCATTTTATGGATAAATCATCAAAGAATACTACCAAATACTCTATACTATATAATTCAAATTAAATTTTGTCTATATCATATACATGTGTTAAATTATATCACAAATTCGTATAAAATAAATCCTTTATGTCTTCAATAAATTACCTCACCAACTCATAATACATCCATATTTCCTCTATATGTACATCTTTGTGAATTCAATCTCCATTATTTTCCTTCAAATTGACAACACAACATATAAATTTTATACTTTTAATATGTAATCAATTAATACCACTTCAATTTTTTTTATTCCTCTTTAATAATCACAATTTTTATCAATCCGTAAACTCATATCCATACACAAATACATAAACAATAATTTATATATCTATTAATTTATATCCAACTAAACATTTATATATGAATATAATCCTCATGCATATAATCCAATAACTCAACACTATACTCATTCATTTATCCAAATGATTAATATCTTTCCTGAATTACAATAAAATTCAAACCTCAATTTTATTTAGTTATCCTTCCATTTATTTGTTTCATAAAAGTTAGTGTGTTCCCCAATTTCACAAATTTGCCTGATTTCCAACTTCATACCAATCTCACTTTTTAACATTTCATTCATTATTAAATCTTTACGAGAGATTACAAACTCTTAATTATGTGTATTAGACACATGTACGAACTTAGATTTAAACTTTTAAAATTTTCTAAGTTGATTTGCTATATTTAAAAATTAAGTTCTTTGAATCAACAAATTCTATTTCTTTAACAGTTTCTTTGGCAATGACCATTTATCCATTTTTTTTAGATAACAAACCTTAATAAAAATTTATGAAATTATATCCATATATTATAAAAATATATATGATCTTATTTGTAAATGTTAAGTTTTTTATGGATGTAATATCCCAAAGTATACCCTAAAAGTTTTGGAGTTGTTGTATTTGGATTTAATGTATATGTTTTATGGAAAGAGAAAGGAAGATAAATTAATTAAAAGGAAATATTATAAGAGATAGATGTATATGAGGGATGAGATGTATATTTGGTATTTGGAAAATATGGGAAATATAAATGTAATATAAAAGAGATATACATATACCAACATATACATTACATATACATAATGTATAAAGTGGTGTAGGAAAAGTAAGTTTATATAATTAATTAATAATAATAATAATAATAATAATAATAATAATAATAATAATAATAATAAAAGAAAAAGAAGAAAGAAAAGTCAAAGGATGAAAGTAGTGGTGGAGGATATTTTAGAAATAATTAATTATATTATTATTATTATTATATATATATGATAAGTATGAGAAAAAGAAGAAAAGATCTTCTTTCCTTCTTCTTCTTATTGAACAAGAGAGAGAGAGAGAGAGAGAGAGAGAGAGAGAGAAAGAGATATGTGATTTTATCTATATACACACCAAATTCTTAAGGGTTTTAAGAGAATTGAAGGTGGAGATTGAAGATTTGTCAAAATATTCAAGTAAGTGTTCATTTCTTTGAGTTGATTTTTATTGATTGTGTTTATATTTGATTTGGGTAGTGTGTGAAGATGATGATAGTGATAGATTAAAGTTTATAGATATGTTAGATTGGTATTTAGATGATGATAATATGGTTATTTGTGAGGATGATGATAGATAGTTGAAATTGTTTAGTAAAGGTTTAATATAAATGAGTTGGAGAACTGAATAATTGATGTATGATTGATGTATATTTGTGTTTAAGGAAGTTGAAAACATAGAATACACGAATTTGGTCCGGAATCAGAGGCATTTTGGATGCCACGCCCGTGGCCCTTGGCTGCCACGACAGTGGCCATTGGAAGCCATGGCCGTGGGGGTGTTGAGCAAGGGAGACAGATTCATTTGCTATGCCACGGCCGTGGGGGTTGGTAGGCCACGACCATGGGGATTTTAGAAAGATTGGGCAGAATTGTTTGCTATGCCACGCCCGTGGGGGTTGGGAGGCCATGACCGTGCGGTCCTAGAGAGAGATGTTGATTTGTAATTTGTGATCTAAAGGTTTAGTATGAGGTTAATAAGTGACTAATTGTATTGGAATTCATGTATCTTATCATTTTATTTGGATTAGGTTGTGAAGAAAGTGGATTGCCCTAATTCAAGTGGTGAAGAGTTCTTGGAAGAGGAAGTGTTAGATTGGTGTGAGTGGTTCGTAAGGTAAGTACAAACCCTATTTGATTGCATATATTCATATGTCTTTGGACCTTAACACATTTGGTTATAAATGTGTTAAGTAATCTATTACATTGTTGATGCATATGAATAACGCTATGTTGTGCACAACGTGAATTATGTGGAATGTATGTTGAAGATACTAAATCTATTAATAATGTAAATTGTTATGTATATATCAATGATGAAATATGAAATGTGAAAGATGTGATGATATGATGAAATATGTAACCTAAAAAATATGATGATCATTCTTAATGTATGTTCAATGTAATTGATTGTGAGTACTTAAATGATGAATTGAGACATTATGAGATGATTGAAGCATGTTTGCTTATATGAAATATGAAATAGGAAATGTGAAAGATATGATGATATGATGAATTGTATTAATGTGATTTGAGATAATATGAGATATGAGGCCATGATTGTTGGCTATGATGATGCAAATGAGATAATTGAGGCATGGTTGCCTAGTTGATTGTGGAATATGAAATGAGAAATGAATTGAGAAAGAAATTGATAAAGAGATAAATGAAATGATTGTGTGCCTAATATGTTAATTCAATTTTCAGAGTTCTGGATTTGGCGGCATGCCTATGAATCACTGGATAGGTGAAAAGACCGGGTCGTAAGCCGATTCCAGTTGAGAAATGTGAAATATAATGTTTTTGGGGTGAAAAGACTGGGTCGTAAGCCTCAAACATAGTAACAGTCTTGCCGGGTTGAGGATCCCCTCGAGTTTAGTCGGGTTGAGGTCCAAGAGACTGGGTCTGTTACATTTGTTTTGGTAACAGTCTTGCCGGGTTGAGGTCCAAGAGACTGGGTCTGTTACCCTATCCATGGATAGAGATATATATATATATATCGCCTACGGGCTTGATGATTGTGATTATGGACCAAAGCAATAACTCTGAACTTTGAATAACATATTAGATTCTTTTTGGGCCCATGCTTGTGTTTGTTTAAATGTAATTCTTGAATGGTAGAAACAAATGAATAATGAGATACATGTTTATCTTTGCTTTAATATGAACTATGGAGTGAGATATAATGTTATGTGATTGTTATAATACATAAGTAAATTATTGAAAGTGAATGTGGATTGAAAAACTATGTTGAATGATGAGATGTGAAAGTACAACATGGAAGTATAATATGGATGTGAATGTAGACATTGTGAGTATTATTTTATGAATATTCTAATAAGTCATGGAATTGTGATTTGTGTCAATAATATATGTGTATATGTATATAATTAAGAGATTAGTAGAAGTATATATGAAAGGTGTAATTGAAATGGGATAACATGATAAGAAAATAATGACATATGAAGTTAACATATGATATGATATTCTGTAATTTATGTTTATATTAATTATTTGTACTACTAAGCTCTCGGGCTTAGCGCGGTTGTGTAATCACGCAGGTGAGTAGGTGGTTGATCTGGAAGTCAAACTGTTATGCCACAAGAAGGGTAAGAGTATTTCGAGACCAACTAGAAGGTGATGCATACATGTATAATTTATTTATATTGTATTTCTGACAAGAATACATTCATATGTATAAATGAAGTTTTGGTAAAGACAAGATTATTATATATATGTAAGATTATTGAAAGTATAATGATTTTGTAAATGTTCTTTAAATATATAATAATATTGTTTGAACTCTGATAAAGGTTTAAACTGTAACAAAAAGTGACATTCTGGTACCTTATATACGTACTGTATGTATACCCGGTATATGTATAGTATTTATATAGGGTATGGGGGTGTTACAATTATTTTGGTATCAGAGCTTATGTTCGAGATTCTCAGCCTAAGTGGAATAAAAAAAAAGTTTTGAAAAGCCTAAATAGACTTATAAAGAAAAGTTTTGAAATGAAATTTGTAATACATGCATATGCATTAACACCTAGGTTGGTCTCGAATGTGGCATTATGTGAATTGTAATGTATTTGAATTAGATGAGATGAATGATAGTATGTGGATGAAGTCCTACATGAAAGGAAAATTAGAGAAAGAAATGATATGGAAAAATTAATATAAGTTTAATTGATAAAATAAAGAATGGGAGTTTACTTAAGGAAAGAAAATATTGAAATGTTGATTATTGAGATGTGGTTGTAATATAAAGAAATGAATAGAAGAATAAAGTTGGAAATGAGTTAAAAATAAAATCAAGATTAAAGTATGTACGCTTTCCTCTACAGTTTGGATCTCTTTCTAATAAACCTTATGTTTGGATTATTAGAGGGAGGAAATATTGTTGGATTGTTAAAATGGATAGATATGTTATTAATTGAAGAGAGTTTGGTGGAATATTAAGTGAGTTGATTGGTATAGACAAAATGTGAACATTTAAGGTTTGTGTATATAAAGTTAAGGTTTTGTTTAAAAGAAAAAGAGATGATGTTGGTTAAGTAAAAAGATATATTGGTGTTGTTTGTATTGTTATATTAAATGCCAATATTGTGATTTCAATGTTAGAAATGTGATATGTTTGAATATTGTGAAAGCTCATGTTAATGGTAGTAATATGTGACATTTGAATTTTTTTGAAATGAGCTTAATAATTGTGAAAATTATATGTTTTGATGTTGCTTTGTGGTATATATATATAAGATGTTTTTAAAGTTGATATTAAGAAAAGAAGAGATTTGTAAAGATTTGTAAATTGAAGTTTAGGTGAGGTAATAATTTGAGAATTTAAAATTTTAATGGAATATTGATAAAGATTATTTAGATATCGATAGTTTAATGTACATTAAACATATGAGCTATTTGCAATGAATGTTATTGCATATGAGAATACTACGAATTGAGTAATATGATTGATAGTATGAAAATTTGTTTTGAAATAAAAAGAAAGTGATTAAGCGAGTGAAAATGAGTTACTTAAAGTCATTTGACTGGAAAGGGTGAAGATGGATATGAAGGATATACTAAATACATTTAAAAACAAAAGTAAGAGAGATGTCACATTAGAAATGTGACTACGATGTATGTGAAGTGTTATTATGGTTAGAATGTATATATTTGTTGTGTTGATGAATAATTTAAATCATGTTAAAAGAATGAGAATGATGTTTTTCAAAGAAAAGTAATAAACATTAAATTTGTATAGATTGTATGCAGAAGAGAAATTATAGGATATGTGAGATAAGTCTTTCGATATGAATGTAATTGTAATATGTAATAAATGTGAAAAGTGAATCACATTATGACGGTGACTTATGAATGTGTATGTGGTATAACTATTGGTTTAGTGATATGGAGAATGATATTGCATGTATTAGTGGACCTAAGAGAGATTAGGTCTTGACCTGCGCAAAGTTAGATAGATTATGTGACGAAATTGAGAGTGGGAATGGACTCGAGTAATACTGGACAATGAAATTGTTATGGTGATAACTGAACTTGATTATCATATAATATTTTGAGTCCCAAAGTATCTACATGTGAAAAAAAAAATTCTATGTATTTGTATATAATAAGAGATTGTAAATGGATTAAAAAAAAAGAGTAACAAATGGAAATTGTATAAGATTTGCATATGATCGAATGTGTATATGTAAGAGATGTTAATAGTAATATTATTGAAACATGAATTAGGCTAATAATGATCATATAATCAAGTGCAAATTGATTTGACACGTGTTAACTCTTGGTGTAGCAAAATTTTAGAAATGAATATGTAATTCTTGCGATACAACTTAGCATTGTAATTGGAAAGGTTGGAAACAGAATAATAGAGGAACAGTATTGATTTATAAGCTACAAGCATAATCATTAATCTCTTATGGTTATATGATTTGTTCAGTATATTTGGGTGATTTGTTATTCAATTATATTTTTTTATTCCCAGATTTTATTTACAATAACATATACCATAAACACTTTTCATGTATTATAATAATAATTTACTTCAAAGAAACAAATTTAATCATCTTCTACATAAATCACTTTATAAATAATTCTTTCATGATTAATTATGTTTAGTCAAAACACTACTTCTTTTAAAAAATCAATTTGACTAATAAACATTTCCAACATCTTCTTTATATATTCTCAATCTAGACTTAACTTTATCTTCATTTGAAGCATCACTCTCCATTTATAACTATGCTATATCAGAGACCAGTTCAAATGCCAATACATATGCATGTATTAAAACTCAAACCATTATTTTAAATTATCCTTCCTCATTTTAAAATCTACCTAGGTCGAGAACTCAAACCTAGGCTCTCATACCAAAATAAATATAACACTCTTATACCCTATATACGTACAATGCATACAATTCGTATATGTAAATTACGTTTATAGAATATAAGAATGCCAATGTTAAGAACATTAGAAAATTTTTTATTTATTCAAACAAAATAATTTATTCATTTAAAATGTAATACACTAATTAAATAAATAGGTATAAGAAATTTAAAAATTACTATAATGTTTATTCATTAAAAATTTATGAAAACATTTTGCCAAAATTTTATATGTAATTTGAGTAATCCCAAAAACAAACATACTCAACCTATATGAATTTACACTCCCAATAATAAAATCAACCAAAACTCCTACACATTTCCAAAATCACACAACTTTACAAAAGAAAAAAATATTACATATGTTTATAATACCAAACCTGTAACACTCTTATACCCTATATACGTACAATACATATTTTCAGCATATGTAAAATACACATATAAGGTATAAAAATGTCACAGACCGATTTAATAAAAAATTTCACATTTCTGTTTTAAGATTTCAAATACTAATATATAAAATAAATAGTATATAAATATTCTTTGCTTGTTATAGGAATCCAAAATAAATATTTTATATGAAAATCTCTGGAAAAAATTCGCCAGAGTTTTGTTTGTAATTTGAATGTTTCCATAATTCAACAAAACACAACCTGCATAAAACAAACACTCCAAATAAAATCAATTCACCAATTCACCAATACTTCTCAATTTCTCTATATTTTCTCAAAATACTTATATATAGGTATACATATATCAACATTACACATGAAATCCCATCTTAAACAAAATTATTCAAATCATTCTTTACAATTTACAATATATGTTTCAAAAACATATCATAACATACATAATATAAAAAATGTACATGCTGGCAACTGACTCTGATCTTGATGTACCTAAAACAACTCTTTAAGCTCAATAAATACAAATCTAGACCCGACCAGGTCTAGTAAAACTCTCCGTCTCTACCAAAAAGTCCATGACACCTGCGAGACGAATTACAATCGTGCTAAGCTGAAGCCTAGTGGTACAAACTTTGATAACAATATAGTCCAAATGAAATGTCAATGCACAACACATATATATCACAACTCATAACATTATATCTCATTATATTGCTCAATTTTATCACAATTCATAATTCACATTAAAACAAAGACAAGCATGGGCCCAAAAAGGATCTAATATGCTATTCAAATTTCAGAGTTACTGCTTTGGTCCATAATGACACCATGTGTCTAGCCCCGTAGGCAATATATCCATGGATAGTGTAACAGCCCCAGTTTCTTTCATAATTCTTTTATCAAAACTTTTCTCATTTTCTCATGATCAAACTAGTCACATTGCCTTATTATATCATCCTTTTCTTACTTTTTTTTTCATTTTTTCATTTTTCTCATTATCAATTTCTTTCTCATTTTTCTCACTTTTCTCATTTTTATCAATATTAATTCATTTCATGATTCCACATATCTCATTTTTGCATTCACAACACATTACCCAATTACTTTGGGTATTTTCACATAATATACATATTTCACATTCTACACAATTTAGCCATTATCAATGGCTTTTCACAATGCATTTAACACATATATGACATTACAAATGTCATAGCACATTATTCATACACAATCAATGAACCAAGTTACTTAACATATTTTTCAACCAAAATGTGTTAAGCCCAAATGTCCTGCCAATATAAACAATATATTCAAAGTTTGTACATACCTCTACTAGCAACCCAAAGCAAGCTTAACACAACCTCCAATCCTATCCTTCCAACTTGCCCTTCACCACTTGGATGAAGCAAATCAGCCTCCCTCAATGCCTATACCAAATGTGATCATACGTAATTATTTAATATCACATTCTAAGGTATTCTCAACATCAAACTATAATTAAACATCACTCTAAACCAAATCCCAAAATTAAGCTTCACCTCACTTTAACTTTGAAAAAACATATCAAGCCATTTAAAGTAGTGTTTTAAGTTTATTAATATCATTAGAAATATATTTTAGCATGTTTAAACCAATTACATTAATTAACCACATGCTTATGTCCAAAACCCTAAAATGACATAATCTTCACCATTGAAGGATCTCCATTCCAAATCAATCCAATTATCATTTCAATCTTATTTCCACCACTTATATCCTTAAATAACTTGATTTAAGCATTAAAATCAAACAATTAATCATTCTTCGAAAATTCACTTTTTCAAAATTCTAAATCAATACTACCCTCTTCAAACTCTAACCAAACACAACTAAATCCAATATTTGACTTTAAAATACTTGTTTATGCATCAAAACAACTCATTTGGAATCAATTTACAAAATTACAAATCATGATTTCAAAAACTCAAATGTTCCATAACCCTAAATTCTCTCTCTTCACCAATCTTACCCAAACTCAACCATTTCTTTAATCCAACCTTAAATTCATTATTTACTCATCAAAAGAAAATCTTACATACCCATTCCAACAATTATAACATGCTCTTTCAAAAACTCAATTCATACATATTCATAAGCTTTAAAGAACTTCATAATTTTTGAAAATAAAGCTTGTTGGAAAATCACCAAAACTACTCTTATTCCCTTGAAACCTTGAAGAATTTGATGATGGAAGAAGCTAAAAATCTCCTTCTTTGGCCATGAAAGTTGTCCTTGAAGGAAAGAAGAAGAAGAAGACTTTATTTTATTTTTATTCCTCTTTCCTTTCACCCTTTAATTCTAAACCATATATATGTATATTAAAATAATTTAATAATTAATTAATTATTTATTTATTTAATAAATTAAAAGTCCTAAATTCACTCTTCCACTCAAAAATAATTTATTTTTGAATTATTTTATTAATTTTAAATTTTTAAGATTTAATTACCAAAATACCCTTTTACTTTGACTTTTCTTTTAAAAAGTGTTGACTTTTATATGTTATGTATATTTTATATATATCACATATATGTTCCACATTTTCATTTAAAACCCCTTCATTTTTCATTTAAAACCATTAATTTAATTTATCCATTTAAATATAATTTATTTTATCAAATTTTCAAAAATTAGAACTTTTTAAAAATTTGGGATATTACACATATGCACAAGTAATATGTATCTCATATACACATCAAATGTACCTTATATGTGTATTAAATATTAAGTATGCAATGTATTAATCCAACATATACAATTAATATACCATATGTATATGTTATATATACTTTAGATATATATATTGAGTATATACAATTTATATCTCCAAATACTTATTTAATTTCTCCAAAATTACGAATGTTACAATTTTCTCTGCCTTAAATAATTTCATCCTCGAAATTATCTGGTATAGTAATAAATCATCCAAATCATTATTTTACCAAATTACATATTTTTTATTCTCCCCCTTAGGTTCATTCTTAATTTCCTTTTTACCATTCCCTAACACATCATTATACTGTCTATTTACTCAAACGGTCACAACAGATTATTATATCTTCAATTGAATTGTCATTTGACAAAATTAGTTCATCTCCTTAATATATATACACCACACAACTATTGCACTCATGATATCTTATCACTTCATTATCTTAAAAATATACTCTCATCACCTTAAATTCAAATATTAATAACTTTTATCTTAACACAATAATTTTACACATCTTCACTTTGATCCTACTCTTTATACAATTACCACATATTAATTTAATATCACCATTATACAACAACAAAATCTTATTTCCTTATTAAAATTCATTCCAATTATACTATAACTAACACTTTTCTTTTACAATTATTTGAAACTAATATAACTTAGCTCCTTTCATATGCATATACATATCAAAAAGTTGTATTATGCACATTATCATATAGCTTGCATATTCTTAATACAACTACACACATTGAATTTCAATAAAATACTTGTAAACTTATTACATTTAGGATTAATTGATCTAACTATCACAATATGACCATCACAACCTTATTCTATTCTGACCAACCTTTAGTCTATTTTAAATTTATCAATCTATTTTCAATTCATGACCTAATTCTATTAGGTCAAATTTATTTTCAAATTTTAATTCTCTTCGAATTCATCATTACAGATAATATTCATTTTTCCTAGTCTCGTTTACTTTACACATCATTTTCATCAACTTATTCATTTTATACCACTTTCAAACATATTCATTATAACTCTTACTCACATTTCATAATTTCTTTCATTTACCATTTTCTCACATTTCTTATAGTTACCATATTAACAAAAATCACTTTTCTTACACATCACTTAAAGCTCATCATTTTCACAATTCTCTTCTGTTTCCACACTTTCTATAATTATAAACAAATTTCTAGCATAAAATTATAAGATCCAACTACGCAAACCATATGTCTTGACCATGTTTCTTGAAGCATAACTATCAATCTCACCAAAACTATCCAACGGTCATGCCATAATAATGGTCACGTCTATGGCTTATAAATAAATACTTCCCTTTAATCATTCTTCTTCAAACATTTCCAATCACAATGTTAAGTTCGTATCTCAAAAATCACAAATTCATTTTCTAATTTTTTGATACACAAAAAGTTAACACGTTTCAGCTCTGTTTCAAAGAAATTTACTCTTGATCACTTGATCATCATTATCCTAACTCATGTTTCAACAATATTATCATTAACATCTCTTATATATACACATTCGTTCATATGCTAATTTACACAATTTCCATTTATTACTCCATTTCTAATCTATCTCTTATAAAAATTTTCATTCATTTTTTTTCACTTTCATACTTTCTTCATTATATTTTCCTTTTTCCTTACAATCTCTTATTTATACGCATATACTTTAGGCCTAAAATACTATACAATCATCAAGTTCAGTTGTTAAAATAACAATTTCACCATCCAGCTATGTTCGGGTCCATTCTCAATCTCAATTCATCACATGACCTAACTCTACGCAGGTCAAGACCTATCTCTCTTAGGTCTATTAATACATGTAATATTATTTGCAATATCACCAGACACGTATTTATATAAGGTAATAAACACTCGATAACATTTTTTTTAATCATCCACGCACACCTTCGTAAGTCATAATCACAATGTGACTTACTTTCCATATTTTCTTACATATCATATTTGTGTTCATATTGAAAAAAATCTCATCACACAAATCATACAATTATACCCAATTCCTCTTTTACATACAATCTATACAAAGTTAACATTTATCACCTTTCAGAGAACATTATCATTTCTCATTCTTTTGACATTACTTAGGTTATTCATCAATTCAACATATATATACACTCTAACCACAACATAATTAACATCTTCCTTATTTAATCGCCCATCTCTTAAATAAGTTTCTTATATATATATATATATATATTAACACCTCACATAAATCTTAGTCACATTTCCAATGTGACATCTCTCTCACATTTTTTTTATGCATTTATCATACCCTTCATAACTCTTTTCATCATTTCCAATTCAATTACCTAAAGTAACTCATTTTTACTTAATCATTTCCCTTTTATTTCATAACAAATTTCTATACTATCAACCACATTACACGTTACATGATATTTTCACAAATAATATTACTCATTCAAAATTACTCCCATGATTATTAAACATTAAACTATCAACATCTCAACAATCTTCATTAAAATTCTCTTACAACTCTAAATTTCCAACTTACTACTTTACTTAAACTTCATTCTATTAATCTCATTTTCAAGAGCTAACTTTATACACTTTATTTTTATATTAATATAACATCAAAACACATCACTTTCACAATTATGGAAACCATTTCAAAAATTCAAATTTCATATATTGCAACCAACAACATGAACCTCACCAAATCTCATCCATATCACATTCTCAATCTTAAGATCATAACATTTACTTTTAAACAACACTAATTCATTTTCTTATACTAATTAACATCATCAATTAGATATCCTACTTTTACGTACTCAAACCCTAAATCATGCATTATTGTTCCATAATAAATAATTCGCTATAATATGTGATTTCGCTCTTTGATTTTAATTATGAACTCTTTGTTTAAAATTATTAAAAACTCCATATTCCTTCTTCATACTTCTACCCATATATACATAAATTTTCATAAATTTCTTCATTCATTTGTCTCATGAAATTAATTTATTACTCATGTATACAAAATTGTATGACTTCCTTAGTTTCATGTCACTCTCACTTTCAATTTTTATATTCCGTACCAATTCTTTATAAAAGCTTGTAAAATTTTAGCCATGTACACTTGACACATATATGGACTTATATTTAAAATTTTAGATTTTTCCAAATTGATTTAATATATTTAAAAATTAAATCTTCCAAAATCAGAGAATCTGTCTCTTTAATAATTTCTCTGGCACCACCCGGTTGTCCATTTGTTTTAGGTATCAAACCTTAATAAAAATTCATGAAATTTTAACTATATGTTATAGGAATACATATGATATTGTGTTTAAAGTTTTAGATTTTTCTGGATTGGTTTACCATAGTTTCTAAATTTATTTGTTTTTTCAATTTCTACAGATTCTGAGTTGCTGAAATTTCTCTAACAATCTGTGTTCTTCTATTTTTCTTACTTAGAGATTCATCTTTAAAATTTATAAACTTTTATACATTGGATTCTAACATATAGAAAAACTTTCTATTAAATGTTCAAACTCATCCAACATTTCTAGATTTGTCAAAAATTCAGACAATATCACTTTGCAGTACATCTATAAAATTTTCCATAACTATCATGCTCATTTCTCAAACTTTTTATTTTTATATCATAAATTATTTCCTAGATTATTTTTCTAATTTCACTTATTCATCAATTGAATCATCTATGAATTTTAAATTTCAAATAAAAGTTTCAAAAATTCTTAATCCATAATCTCTAGAATGACGCTTCCACTGCGCCACTCTAATCCATGCAACCCAGACACCATCTCAACTCATATCCATTATATCAAATGGACATTGCCACATCAGGGATCAGATAAATTGCCAATGCCAATGCATGCATCACAATTGAAAAATTATTTTTTTATTCCAATTTTCTCTCTCTATCATCCCACCTAGGTCGAGAACCTCAAACCTAGGCTCTGATAAAAACAAATGTAACACTCTTATACCCTATATATGTACAATACATATTTTCAGCTTATGTAAAATACGCATATACGGAATAAAAATTTCACAGACCGATTTAATAAAAATTTTCACATTTCTGTTTTAAGATTTCAAATACTAATGTATAAAATAAATAGTTTATAAATATTCTTTGCTTGTTATATGAATCCAAAATAAATATTTTATATGAAAATCTCTGGAAAAAATGCACTAGAGTTTTGTTTGTAATTTGAACGTTTCCAAAATTCAACAAAACACAACCTGCATAAAACAAACACTCCAAATAAAATCAATTCACCAATTCACCAATACTTCTCAATTTCTCCTTATTTTCTTAAAATACTTATATATAGGTATACATATATCAACATTAAATATAAAATCCCATCTTAAACAAAATTATTCAAATCATTCTTTATAATTTACAATATATGCTTCAAAAACATATCATAACATACATAATATAAAAAATCTGCATGCTGGGAACTGGCTATGATCTTGATGTACCCAAAACAACTCTTTAAGCTCAATAAATACAAATCTAGACCCGACCAGGTCTAGTAAAATTCTCCGGCTCTACCAAAACGTCTATGACACCTGCGCGACGAATTACAATTGCGCTAAGCCGAAGCCTAGTGGTACAAACTTTGATAACAATATAGTCCAAATAAAATGTCAATGTACAACATATATATATATATCACAACTCATAATATTATATCTCATTATATTGCTCAATTTTATCACAATTCATAATTCACGTTAAAACAAAGACAAGCATGGGCCCAAACAGGATCTAATATGCTATTCAAATTTCAGAGTTACTGCTTTGGTCCATAATGACACCATGTGTCTAGCCCCGTAGGTAATATATCCATGGATAATGTAACAGCCCCAGTCTCTTGGACTTCAACCCGGCTAGACCCTTAGGCCCCAGTATCTTGGTCTTCAACCCGGCTAGATTGCTACAGTTTTTGAGGCTTACGACTCGGTATTTCACCCCAAAAATATCATATTTATCAGCTGGCCTGACTTACGACCCACTCTTTTCACCATTCCAGCGTTTAGCCCGTAGACAATCATAGGCATGCCGCCAAACCCAGAACTCTGAAATTGAATAACATATTAGGCACACAATTTATTCATATTTCTCATTATCAAATTCTTTCATAATTCCTTTATAAAAACTTTTCTCATTTTCTCATGATCAAACTAGTCACATTGCCTTATTATATCATCTTTTTCTTACTTTTTTTTTTCATTTTTCTCATTATCAATTTCTTTCTCATTTTTCTCACTTTTCTCATTTTTATCAATATTAATTCATTTCATGATTCCACATATTTCATTTTTGCATTCACAACACATTACCCAATTACTTTGGGTATTTTCACATAATATACATATTTCACATTCTACACAATTTAGCCATTATCAATTGCTTTTCACAATGCATTTAACACATTTATGACATTACAAATGTCATAGCACATTATTCATACACAATCAATGAACCAAGTAACTTAACACATTTTTCAACCAAAATATGTTAAGCCCAAATGTCATGCAAATATAGACAATATATTCAAAGTTTGTACATACCTCTACTAGCAACCCAAAGCAAGTTTAACACAACCTCCAATCTTATCCTTCCAACTTGCCCTTCACCACTTGGATGAAGCAAATCAGCCTCCCTCAATCCCTATAGCAAATGTGATCATACATAATTATTTAATATTACATTCTAAAGTATTCTCAACATCAAACCATAATTAAACATTACTTTAAACCAAATCCCAAAATTAAGCTTCATCTCACTTTAACTTTGAAAAATCATAGCAAGCCATTTAAAGTAGTGTTTTAAGTTTATTAATATCATTAGAAATATATTTTAGCATGTTTAAACCAATTACATTAATTAACCACATGCTTATGTCCAAAACCCTAAAATGACATAACCTTCACCATTGAAGGATCTCCATTCCAACTCAATCCAATTATCATTTCAATCTTATTTCCACCACTTATATCCTTAAATAACATGATTTAAGCATTAAAATCAAACAATTAATCATTCTTTGAAAATTCACTTTTCCAAAATTCTAAATCAATACTACCCTCTTCAAACTCTAACCAAATACAACTAAATCCAATATTTGACTTTAAAATACTTGTTTATGCATCAAAACAACTTATTTGGAATCAATTTGCAAAATTACAAATCATGATTTCAAAAACTCAAATGTTCCATAACCCTAAATTCTCTCTCTTCACCAATCTTACCCAAACTCAACCATTTCTTTAATCCAACCTTAAAATCATTATTTACTCATCAAAAGAACATCTTCCATACCCATTCCAACAATTATAACATGCTCTTTCAAAAACTCAATTCATACATAGTCATAAGCTTTAAAGAACTTCATAATTTTTGAAAATAATGCTTGTTAGAAAATCACCAAAACTACTCTTATTCCCTTGAAACCTTGAAGAATTTGATGATGGAAGAAGCTAAAAATCTCCTTCTTTAGCCATGAAAGTCGTCCTTGAAGGAAAGAAGAAGAAGAAGACTTTTTTTTTATTTCTCTTTCCTTTCACCCTTTAATTCTAAACCATATATATGTATATTAAAATAATTTAATAATTAATTATTTAATTATTTATTTAATAAATTAAAAGTCCTAAATTCACTCTTCCACTCAAAAGTAATTTATTTTTAAATTATTTTATTAATTTTAAATTTCTAAGATTTAATTACCAAAATACCCTTTTACTTTGACTTTTCTTTTTAAAAAGTGTTGACTTTTATATGTTATGTATATTTTATATATATATCACATATATGTTCCACATTTTCATTTAAAACCCCTTCATTTTTCATTTAAAACTATTAATTTAATTTATCCATTTAAATTATAATTTATTTTATCAAATTTCCAAAAATTAGAACTTTTTAAAATTTTGGGATATTACACATATGCACAAGTAATTTGTATCTCATATACACATCAAATGTACCTTATATGTAATATCACAAAGTATATCCTAAAAGTTTTGAAATATTTTTTGTTGTATTTGGATTAAATGTATATGTTTAATTGGAAAGAGAAAGGAGGTAAGGGAAGAGTGTATATGTTGTATATATTGTGATATATACAACATATACAAGTCAAAGAATGGAAGTCAAAAGATGATTATTTAATGATTTTAAATTAATTAAATTAATTAAAAGGAAATTGAATTAGTGGAAGAGAATATTTGATTATTTTAATATTATATTTACTTCGTAGAGGTTTAAAGAGGTGAAGTGTTTGACTTTGTCTCTTGTTCTTCTTTTTCTTCTTCGTTTCTTTTCCTTCTTAGTCGGCACCCTCCAAAGCAAGAGAGAAAGAGAGTTTTTGTTTTCCAAGCTCAAGATTGAAGGATGTTTCAAGTGATTAAGTTGGAAATCTAAGAAGTTTCATCAACTTTGGTAGGTTTTCCACTTGATTCTCTTGTTTTCTTTTAAGTTGTATTTGAGTTTGATGGTTGATTATTGATAGTATGAGTATGTTTGATTGTGGTGTGTTTGAGAGTTTTGGGGTTGAATTGAAGAGAAGGAGTTAGGTTGGTGTTGGAAGAGTAAAGAGTTGTGTTTATGTTGTGGTTGTGAATTGGTGATTGATGTAAATATTGAGTTTGATCAATTAGTATTTTAGATCTTCAAGATGTTTGTGTTTAATAAAGTTAAAAGCCTAGAATACATGAGGGTGATCCGAAATAGAAGCAAAATGGATGCCACGACCGTGGCCCTTGGATGCCACGACCGTGGGGGTTTTAAGCAAAGTGGGCAGATTCGTTTGCTATCCCACGACTGTGGGGACCTAGATAGTGGTTTTGGCTTGTGTTTTATGATCTTCGGGCCTAGTATGAGACTAATAGGTGAATAATTGTATTGGAATTCATGTGTATTTTTAAATAAGTGTGTGTTATTCCTTTTGAATTAGGTTGTGAAGAGGTTGAGTTGCCCTAATCCTAGTAGTGAAGAATTCTTGGAAGAGGAAGTGTATAGATTGGTGTGAGTTGTTCTTGAGGTAAGTACGAACTTACATGGTTGCATACATTTACATGATTTTGAGACTTAACACATTTGGTTGTAAATGTGTTAAGTAATTTATTACATTGTTAATATATTGGATTAATGTTATGATTTGCATAATGTGAAAGATATGATGATCATTCAAAATGTATGTTCAATGCATTTGGTTATGTATACTTTAATGATGAATTACTTTAATGTGAATTGAGATATGATGAGATGTGAAGCCATTGTGGTTGGTTATAATATTGCAAATGAAATAATTGAGGCATGGTTGCCTAGATGATTATGAAGAAATGTGAAGTCATTGTTGTTGGCTATAATGTTGCAAATGAAATAATTGAGGCATGGTTGCCTAGATGATTATGAAGAAATGAGAATGGAATTGATAATAAAATAATGAAAGAATTGTGTGTCTAATATGTTAGTCAATTTTCAGAGTTTTGTTGTTGGCATGCCTAATAGTAACAATCTCTTAAAACTAGGTTGGGCTTGATCCTTGAAGCCAAGTTGGGTTGAAGTTTAGCATGCTTAATTCCCCTTGAAGCTTGGTTGGGTCTAGTCCTTGAAGCCTAGTTGAGATGTTACAACCCTTGAAGCTAGGTTGGGTTTAGTCCTTAAAGCCAAGTTGGGTTGATACTTAGCATGCTTCGTTCCCCTTGAAGCTTGGTTGGGCCTAATCCTTGAAGCCTAGTTGGGATAATGATAAATGTGATAATTGAACCAAAACATTAACTCTGAAAGTTGAATGGCATATTAGTGTCTTTTGGGCCCATGCTTGTCTTTGTTTAAATGTGAATTATAAATGGTGAAACAAATGAATAATAAAATTTAATGTAAGGTTTTGAAATATGATATTCTTATGTATTGTTTATAATATTTGAATGTGTGACATTGGCATTGCATTGAAACATATTGTTATTGTAGTTTGTACCACTAAGCCGTTGGCTTAGCGCGATTGTGGTTCATCGCGCAGGTGATAGGGTAGAACTAGAGAGTTCAGCTAGACCGAGTTGAGTCTAGACTCCAAAGTGTTGATAGTGGGCTTAAAGATCAGAGACGAACTGCCAAACATGTATAAATGTTATGTTTTGTAAAATTTGATTTTTGATGTATATATATTTGTAAATACCGCTATATTTTCCGCTGCATATTGAATGAACGTTTTATCTATTGTACTTTTATAATATAATTTGAATGTTTTCAAGTTTTCTCATAATATGGTTATTTTTATATTTAAAAAAAAATTGGTTGTTTAATATAAATCGTGGCATTCTTGTATCCGGTATACGTATATTATAGATGTAGTAGTGTGTAGTGTGTGTATATGGGGTATAGGGGTGTTACAATTGTTTTGGTATCAGAGCCTAGGTTTGAGATTCTCAACCTAGGTAAATTGTAAAAAAAAATATTTTGATTTTAAAAGTTGGGTTTTGAATAAAATACATGTTTTGGTATTGGCAGTCTCTGATCTTTAATGAGGTATATTCTGCTGTGTTTGCAGACATAGGTAGTGATGGCGTCTCAGTCACGTCAGTCCGTAGAAGGTAGTGCTGAGAGTGTAGCTCCTGAAGAGGGTAGAGATGGAGTTAGGGTTGAGAGAGCTGGAGAGGCACCTATTCCTGCGGCAGAGAGATCAGCTACTGATGAGGATCTGCCGGTTTGGTTACGGCATGTGGTAGAATTGTTGAGGCAAGCTCCAGTGCAGCAGCTGCCACCGCCACCACAGTCTCAAGTGCCGGTGGGACATTATGATAAATTGAGGAAGTATGGGGCTGAGGATTTCTTTGGCACTACAGATCCTGCAGTAGCTGAGCAGTGATTGGATAGAGTTCAGAGAGTATTTATCCAGTTGCAAGCAACTCCTAAAGAGAAGTTTGATTATGCTAGATCCCTTCTGCAGAAAGATGCTTATGATTGGTGGAAGACTGTTCCACATGCCATGGATGATCCACCAACGTTGTCTTATAGTGATTTTCTGAGGGAGTTTGAGCAGAAATATACTCCAAGGGAGTATAAGGATGTTAAGAAAATGGAATTTCTGAATCTGAAACAGGAGAACCGGACAGTGATAGAGTATGCAATTGAGTATATCCGGTTGAGTCACTATGCCGGGGGGATTATTTCTGATGAGATTGACCGGTGTAGAAGATTTGAGGAGGGGTTGAGGCCCTCTATTATGTTCATTTTTGCTGGTTCTTGGTATCAGGATTTTTCTCAGTTGGTTGCCGCAGCTAGAAGTGTTGAAAGAGCACAGGGTATTGCAACAGCTGCTACTGAGGAGGAGACTAGAGTTAGGAGATCCCAATTTGAAGCAAGGTCTTCATCTATTAAAAGAGGCAGAGGAAGTTTTGTTCTAAGAGTCAGTAGGAGCCAGAGACAGTCGTGTAGGCCAGTTCAGTATCAAAGACAGAGACCGAGACCTAAACTTGCATCCTTGTTTGTTTCAGCTGTTGCAACTAGGAAGTTGATTAGAAAAGGGTGTGACGCTTCTATTGATCATTTTGTGGATACCAGAATAGTGGGTTCTCAGCTTGACAGTATACCCACAGTTGCTGAATTTCCAGATGTGTTTCCTAAGGAGTTGCCAGGGTTACCCCCTCAGAGAGAGGTTGAGTTTGGTATCGATTTGTTGCCTGGTACCACTCCCATCTCTATTACTCCCTATCGAATGGCACCTGCTGAGTTGAGAGAGTTGAAGGTGCAGTTGCAGGAGTTGTTGGATAAAGGGTTTGTTCATCCCTAGTGTTTCTCCGTGGGGAGCTCCTGTTTTGTTTGTGAAGAAGAAGGATGGTACTTTGAGGTTGTGCATCGATTATAGGCAATTGAACAAGGTGACTATCAAGAATAAGTACCCTTTGCCTAAGATAGATGATCTCTTCGATCAGTTGAAGGGAGCAGCAGTGTTTTCCAAGATTGATTTGAGATCAGGGTACCATCAGTTGAGAGTCAGAGCTAAAGATGTTCCTAAGACAGCTTTCCGTACAAGATATGGGCATTATGAGTTTTTAGTGATGCCTTTTGGATTAACGAATGCACCTGCAGCTTTTATGGATTTGATGAATAGGGTGTTTAGGCCCTATCTGGATCAGTTTGTGGTAGTCTTTATTGACGATATTTTGGTGTATTCGCGTAATGAAGAGGATCATGACAAGCATTTGCAAATTGTGTTGCAGACTTTGAGAGAGAAGCAATTGTATGCTAAGCTGTCAAAATGTGAGTTTTGGCTTGATCAAGTGACTTTTCTAGGTCATATAGTTTCAGCAGATGGTATAAGAGTTGATCCGAGTAAAGTTGAGGCTATTTTGAATTGGAGTCCACCGAAGTCTGTAACTGAAGTTAGAAGTTTTCTGGGTTTGGCAGGCTATTATCGACGGTTTGTGAAAGGTTTTTCTTTGATAGCTATTCCACTCACTAGATTACTTCGAAAGGGAGTTAGATTTGTGTAGACAGATCAGTGTCAAGCTAGTTTTGAGCAGTTGAAGGAGATATTGACTCTAGCGCCTGTTCTTGCTTTACCTGTGGAAGATAAACCATATGTGATTTACAGTGATGCTTCACATAATGGTTTAGGTTGTGTTTTGATGCAAGAGGGTAAAGTCATAGCTTATGCTTCTCGGCAGTTGAAGCTGCATGAGCTTAATTATCCGACGCATGATTTGGAGTTAGCAGCCATAGTTTTTGCTTTGAAGATTTGGCGACACTACTTGTATGGAGAGAAGTGTTTTATCTACACGGATCATAAGAGTTTGAAATATTTGGGGGTTCAAAGAGAGCTTAATCTTCGGCAAAGACGGTGGTTGGAATTGATTAAAGACTATGACTATTTGATTGATTATCATCCTGGTAAGGCGAATGTTGTTGCTGATGCCTTCAGTCGGAAGTCTTTGGCAGGTTTGACTGCTTATTCGCTCTCGTTGCTTGTTGAGTTGAGAGAGTTGCATGCTAGTTTTGAATCATGTGATGATGGTGCATTTGTTGGCTCAATTGCAGTTGAGACCGGTGTTGTTGGATTAGATTAAAGAGGCTCAATTGGCTGATGAGAAAATTCAGAAGATTGTGTCAGATTGCCAAAATGGGGAGAGCCGAGATTTCCATGTGAGAAGCGATGGTAGCCTTTGGTTCAAAGATAGATTGTGTGTTTCTGACGATGCTAGATTGAGAAAGATTATTTTAGAAGAAGCACATCAATCGGCTTTTCCTATGCACCCTGGGAGTACAAAGATGTATCAGGATTTAAAGCAACATTATTGGTGGTCAGGTATGAAGAGAGATATAGCGGAGTTTATATCCAAGTGTCTCACTTGTCAGAGATTAAAAGCTGAGCATCAAGTTCCAACTGGGTTGCTTCAACCTTTATCAATGCCTGAATGGAAATGGGAGAGAGTGACAATGGATTTTGTGTCTGGTTTGCCATTGACTCAGAAGAAGCATGATGCTATTTGGGTGATTGTTGATCGATTGACAAAGACAGCTCATTTTCTTCCAGTTTGGATGGACTATTCTCTTGAGAAGTTAGTTGAGCTGTATATCAGTGAGATAGTGAAGTTGCATGGAGTTCCAATTTCTTCAATGTCTGATCGAGATCCCCGGTTTACTTCGAGGTTTTGGAAGATATTACATGGTGCTTTGGGTTCTCAATTGCACTTTAGCACTGCTTTTCATCCGCAGACAGATGGGCAGTCAGAGAGAGTGATACAGATTATAGAGGATATGTTGAGAAGCTGTGTCATTGATTTTTCTGAAAGTTGGGACAGATTTTTGCCACTTGTGGAATTTGCTTACAACAACAGTCATCAATCCGGTATTGGAATGGCACCATTTGAGGCATTGTATGGTAGAAGATGTAGGACGCCTCTATGTTGGAATGAAGTTGGAGAAGGCAAATTGGTTGGTCCTGATTTGATTAAAGAAATGGAAGAGAAAGTAAAAATAATTCGAGATCGGTTGAAAGTAGCTTCAGATCGACAGAAATCTTATTCAGATTTGAAGAGGAGAGACATAGAGTTTGATGTTGGAGATAAAGTATTTTTGAAAGTGTCTCCTTGGAAAAAGATTTTGTGATTTGGTCGAAGAGGAAAGCTAAGTCCTCGTTTTATTGGACCTTATGAAGTATTAGAAAGAGTTGGACCAGTTGCTTATCGACTTGCTTTGCTGCCTGAGTTGGATAGAATCCATAATGTCTTCCACGTTTCTATGCTGCGAAGGTACAGGTCAGACACATCTCATATCTTGCCAATTGAATTTATTGAGGTGAGTCCAGATCTGACTTTTGAAGAAGAACCAATTGCTATTTTGGCACATGAAGTGAAAGAGTTGAGAAATAAGAAAGTGCTACTTGTGAAAGTTCTTTGGAAAAATCATGCAAAGGAAGAGGCAACTTGGGAGAGTGAGCAAGCGATGCGAGATCAGTATCCTCAATTGTTTCAGACTTGATATCAGGTAATTTCGAGAACGAAATTTCTTTTTAGAGGGGGAGAATTGTAATATCCCAAAGTATACCCTAAAAGTTTTGGAATATTTATTGTTGTATTTGGATTAAATGTATATGTTTCATTGGAAAGAGAAAGGAGGTAAGGGAAGAGTGTATATGTTGTATATATAGTGATATATACAACATATACAAGTCAAAGAATGGAAGTCAAAAGATGATTACTTAATGATTTTAAATTAATTAAATTAATTAAAAGGAAATTGAATTAGTGGAGGAGAATATTTGATTATTTTAATATTATATTTGCTTGGTGGAGGTTTAAAGAGGTGAAGTGTTTGACTTTGTCTCTTATTCTTCTTTTTCTTCTTCTTTTCTTTTCCTTCTTGACCGGCACCCTCCAAAGCAAGAGAGAAAGAGAGTTTTTGTTTTCCAAGCTCAAGATTAAAGGATGTTTCAAGTGATTAAGTTGGAAATCTAAGAAGTTTCATCAACTTTGGTAAGTTTTCCACTTGATTCCCTTGTTTTCTTTTAAGTTGTATTTGAGTTTGATGGTTGATTATTGATAGTATGAGTATGTTTGATGTGGTGTGTTTGAGAGTGTTGGGGTTAAACTGAAGAGAAGGAATTAGGTTGGTGTTGGAAGAGTAAAGAGTTGTGTTTATGTTATGGTTGTGAATTGGTGATTGATGTAAATATTGAGTTTGATCAATTAGTATTTTAGATCTTCAAGATGTTTGTGTTTAATAAAGTTAAAAGCCTAGAATACATGAGGGTGATCCGAAATAGAAGCAAAATGGATGCCACGACTGTGGCCCTTGGATGCCACGACCGTGGGGGTTTTAAGCAAAGTGGGCAGATTCGTTTGCTATCCCACGACTGTGGGGGTTGTGAGGCCACGACCGTGGGGACCTAGATAGTGGTTTTGGCTTGTATTTTATGATCTTCGGGCCTAGTATGAGACTAATAGGTGAATAATTGTATTGGAAGTCATGTGTATTTTTAAATAAGTGTGTATTACTCCTTTTGAATTAG
Organism: Garcia nutans; assembly: GCA_947685225.1. Lineage (NCBI taxonomy): Eukaryota > Viridiplantae > Streptophyta > Magnoliopsida > Malpighiales > Euphorbiaceae > Garcia > Garcia nutans. The sequence continues at coordinate 25,197,634 of CANTUV010000009.1, read as the reverse complement.
GTTGTGAAGAGGTTGAGTTGCCCTAATCCTAGTAGTGAAGAATTCTTGGAAAAGGAAGTGTATAGATTGGTGTGAGTTGTTCTTGAGGTAAGTACGAACTTACACGGTTGCATACATTTACATGATTTTGAGACTTAACACATTTGGTTGTAAATGTGTTAAGTAATTTATTACATTGTTAATATATTGGATTAATGTTATGATTTGCATAATGTGAAAGATATGATGATCATTCAAAATGTATGTTCAATGCATTTGGTTATGTATACTTTAATGATGAATTACTTTAATGTGAATTGAGATATGATGAGATGTGAAGCCATTGTGGTTGGTTATAATATTGCAAATGAAATAATTGAGGCATGGTTGCCTAGATGATTATGAAGAAATGTGAAGCCATTGTTGTTGGCTATAATATTGCAAATGAAATAATTGAGGCATGTTTACCTAGATGATTATGAAGAAATGAGAATGGAATTGATAATGAAATAATGAAAGAATTGTGTGTCTAATATGTTAGTCAATTTTCAGAGTTTTGTTGTTGGCATGCCTAATAGTAACAATCTCTTGAAGCTAGGTTGGGCTTGATTCTTGAAGCCAAGTTGGGTTGAAGTTTAGCATGCTTAACTACCCTTGAAGCTTGGTTGGGTCTAGTCCTTGAAGCCTAGTTGAGATGTTACAACCCTTGAAGCTAGGTTGGGTTTGGTCCTTGAAGCCAAGTTGGGTTGATACTTAGCATGCTTCGTTCCCCTTGAAGCTTGGTTGGGCCTAATCCTTGAAGCCTAGTTGGGATAATGATAAATGTGATAATTGAACCAAAACATTAACTCTGAAAGTTTAATGGCATATTAGCGTCTTTTGGGCCCATGCTTGTCTTTGTTTAAATGTGAATTATAAATGGTGAAACAAATGAATAATAAAATTTAATGTAAGGTTTTGAAATATGATATTCTTATGTATTGTTTATATTATTTGAATGTGTGACATTGGCATTGCATTGAAACATATTGTTATTGTAGTTTGTACCACTAAGCCGTTGGCTTAGCGTGATTGTGGTACATCGCGCAGGTGACAGGGTAGAACCAGAGAGTTCAGCTAGACCGAGTTGAGTCTAGACTCCGAAGTGTTGATAGTGGGCTTAAAGATCAGAGACGAACTGCCAAACATGTATAAATGTTATGTTTTGTAAAATTTGATTTTTGATGTATATATATTTGTAAATACCACTATATTTTCCGTTGCGTATTGAATGAACGTTTTATCTATTGTACTTTATAATATAATTTGAATGTTTTCAAGTTTTCTCATAATATGGTTAATTTTAAATTTAAAAAAAATTGGGTTGTTTAATTTATATATATGTATTGAGTATATACAATTTATATCTCCAAATACTTATTTAATTTCTCCAAAATCACGGATGTTACAAAACCACCTCTTAAAGTTTACAACATTGTTGCTTAAATTCATAATGCATACATACATGAGAGATTTAATAGAAACAAATATTTACATGCTATACAAGTGTCACTGGTCTGGTGGAACAATATCAAACTTCTAGTAGAATCCAAACACCTAGACCTGGATAGGTCTAGCATAACTATAGTCTCTAACCTATCACTTGTGCGATAAACAAATCATGCTAAGTTACTTTCTTAACGGTACATACTTTGATACAAAATAAATGACATTTTATATGTAATGTTATAAAATGCATTATGCTACATATCAATCATCCACACACATTGGGCCCAAAAGTCCTTATATATTAGTCTAGTTTTATAAATATTATCTTGGGCTATCTCATTCATCTGGGACACCAGTGTGTCTCACCCGAAGGCATAATAATATCCAAAACATCAGCTTGTCTCATCCGAAGGCGTAATGATATCAAATAACAATATTCCAGAACTAGACTTTATATAGGGTAAACATGCAAACACATTTTTTATATTCCACTTTTCTCTTATCTACTCCCATTTCATAATCTTTTTCTAATTTTCTACTTATAATCAACATCATCATTATATACAATGTAAATGTAGCTTACATCCATATTTTAATGTAATATTTGCACTTTTCATATTTTGCGCATATCAACATTTTTAGCTATTCTTAAATGGCTTATCTTGCCACATTTAAATCATATTAAATATTATTTCTCAAATAATGCCTAATACACACATTCTCCAAAACTCAAGGAATATAAAACATTCACTATATGCAATGTTTTATGCTTTAACAATACAATCAATTAAAATATGTGCCAAAGTATGTACTAACCTTGATTTGTACAACTCCCAAACTAGAAAGCAATCCATTCTCATCACTTTCTCAATGTGCTCTTCACCACTTTAACCAAGTAACTTGGTATCACTCACCACTTGTTCATAATGTGAGTGTATACAACACTTTAGAATCACATTTTTAGACATTTAAACTATTAAACATCAATTAAACATCATTTCTTCAAGTTTTCCAAATTTTTGCCCTAACTCTTTTTAATTTTGAAACATCATTCTAACTCAATTCAAATTGTATTTTAGGTTCATTTACATCATTAAAAATATATTATAACATGATTTAAACAATTTAATTTAATTCACATTAATTCTTTAACAAAGTTCTACTAAAATCCTAAATCACCTTCTTTAATTTTAGAACTCTATTCCAACAACTTCCAAAATATAATTTAAGTTCAAATATATCTTTAAAACTATATTATAACACATCTTAAACAAATTAAATTAAATTTAAACTATTTCTTTATAAGAGTCTCAAGGAAACCCACAATTCCTCTCTGCTTCATCCAAACTCCAACCACACTCATGCAAATCAACCATTTAATAATAAAATCTTTGCTTTCTAATCAAATTAGTATCATCCATACCCATTCAATAAAACTTCAAAATTGTGAGAAAAAAAAAAGCTTACTATTTTGTTTGATATTCACCAAAAGTTCCTTTGATTCTTGAAAATCTTTGCAAAAATTAGTATTTGGATGAACCTAAAACCTCTCTCGATTCTTCAATGGTGGGTTCGTCCATGAGCTAAAAGAAGAAGAAGAAGAAGAAGAAGAAAGTTTTTAATTTTCCTTCTTCCTTTCTTAGCCAATTGTATAAATATATATTAATAATTAATAATTTAATTAATTAATATTTAATATTTATCATTTATTGTCTTCCACCACCCAAAATAATTTAAATTTTGAATTATTTTATTATGATTATTAAGATTATTATTTTAATTATTTATTTTAAAATTTTAATTTTTTATCTTTCATTCATAATTAATTTAATTTAATATTCAATAAATACCAAAATTTTTTCATCATTTTCTACTATCTAAAATCATTTAAATTTTGAATTATTTTATTATTATTTTTTTGCTTTTTACCTTTTTACCCTTTAACTTTACTATTTACTTTTGACTTTATATGTTATATATATTCAACATATATTTTACATATACATTTTATATTTTCTCACTTCAAACACCTTATTTAACCCTCCAACTTTATTTTATTTTATTTAATTAAATTTTATTTTAGTGAATTTACGAATGTTACATATACAATATGTATACATTAAGTATACATTATATATATAAATCTTATATACAATGTGTATATATTTAGTATATGTTATATATATATATCTTATATTTCTCTCTTCTAGCATACTAACTACCCTCCAAATTAATTATTTAATAATATTTAAAATTTACGGGTGTTATATAATATCAATTAATCGATTGAAGGATCAATCCTAAATGAAGAGTACATTTTAGGAAACCTTAATTTTAATTAAGGGAAAAATTGATATTTAGCTATCAACGTATTTGGAAGCATAATACATCATATGCTAAAAGGGTTTAGAATTAATTAAATTGGTTTTAATATATTATAAGATAATATATTTAATGAATTGGATCATTTAAAGAAGAAGAAAATGGGTTTATTGGCTATTGGGCGAAGTTGAGCTCTTTTGGGCATAATAAGCTATTAAGTACAAAAGCCCTAGTTAAATGAAACCCCGACAAGACAAAAAATGATAAAAATACCATCTTAAAATATGAGAGCCTATCTTTTGTACCCTAGCTAAAAAGAAGATAAGAAAGAGTTTCTTCTTCCTCTTAGGTTTTCTTCTTCTTCCATTAGAGTTTCTCTTCCTTGCTAGCGCAAAGACTCACTCTAAGCCACTCCTATTAGATAGGAGATTAATTCTTTCATGTGCGTGGATATTATTAGATACGGAACTCTTGGATGATTGCGGCTTGCCACAACCCAACAAGAAGAGAATGTGAAGAATTTGTGAAGAACTCCTAGGTATAATCTCTAAACCTTGTATGTTCTTCCTTTAATTTAGTTTTAATCAATTTGAGATGATCTAAGGGTTGGGAAGTTTCGTTTTTTTTTTTTATTTTATATTGGCTGCCATTTTTTGTTGTTCCTACTATGAATTCCTAACATTATGGGGTCCTATGTGTGGAAATATTTTGAGAAATTCTTAGTTTATTACAAAAGTTTTTAAAATCCTCATTTTCAAATTCTCTACCATGATCACTCCTAACGGTCGTAATCTTGTTGCCTTCTTCATTTTAAACCTTTTTTTTGCAAAAATTTTAAAAGCATTAGAAGCCTCATTCTTATTAGCTAAGAAACTAATGTAAGTAAACCTAGAGTAGTAGTCTACAAAGAAACTAATGTAAGTAAACCTAGAGTAGTAGTCTACAAAGACAAATGCATATAGCTTTCCTCCAAAACTAGCTACTTTATTTGTTCCAAACAAGTCTAAATGAATTAATTCAAGGGGTCTAGAAGTACTTACAACTATTTTTTTATTTGAATGAACTTTTTTCTTGCTTCCCATGTTGATATGGCCCACAAACATTGTCCTTGTGGAACTTTATCTTAGGTAGCCCATCTACTAGCTCCTCCTTGCTTAGGCATTAGAGTTGATCCATGTTAAAATGACTCAATCTTCTATGCCATAGCCAAGGATCATTGCTAAAAGACACCACACATTTAAAATTTTCATTAGTATCATGAGAAATTGCCAAATCTTCCTCCCTTGAACAAAACTTGTCCATCTTGAGATTTAACATTGCCCATTGGAGTCAAAATTATCTTTATACCCTCTATCACAAAATTGACTTACACTCAACATGTTATGCTTTAAACCATCAACTAACCAAACATTTTTAAAATAATTCTTACCATGTGTACCTATGGAACCTATGCCTATAATCTTACCTTTGTCATTGTTTCCAAAGGTGACACAACCTCCTTTCTTGGTCATCAAAGTTGAAAAGAACTTTGCATTGCCCATCATGTGCCTTGAGTATCCATTATCTACAAGCCAAGTGCTTTCCCTTTGTTATGGATTTAAGGAGCACCTATAAAACAAAATAAGTTTATTTCATCTTGGCTACCCAAATGTACTTGGGTTCTAGATGGTTAGCCTCAGAAGGATATTTAAGTTTGAGGTGAGCCTTCCTAATATAGCAAAAAATGTTTATATGCTTGTATTTCAAGCAACAATAACATTGGTATATGGGTCTATATCTTTGCGCACTATTTTTTTTTTTTGATATTTTAGAGAATGGTGTTGAGTATGCTTGCTTGCTCAAGTGTGTTGTGATTATGCATGCTTCTGCCTTTGTGCATTATTTTGTGTACATGAATGCATGATTAGTTCTTTGAGGCTTAGCTCTAGAACTTTGTGGTCCTTGTATAGACTTTTTAAGGCTTTTAGGTTTGGTATGTGCAACCTTGTTATTCTCAAGCTCAATACTAGAAGTTTCAGGTGTTAAAGACTTAACAAATATAGGTACATTAGATGTGAATGTGGATGAGCTATGAAAACCTAAACTGTATTTTGAAGAAGGTGACTTTCGAGACCTAATTAAGGTGTCTAAGGCCACCTTTCCTTTATGAAACTTTGATATTGAGTTTTTTTAATTCTTCAATCTCTTTTCATAAAACTTTATTTTCATTTGAGATCTTTTCCAAACTAGTTTAGTTTTTGGAAATCTCATCTAGTAAGCTTTTTTAAGTTCTCATTGGATGTTTTCAATTCCACGGTAGAATTTTTTAAATAAATAAAATCTTTTTTCTAGTTTGGAGCATTTTCCTTTGTAAAATTTCATTTTGGAAAATTAATTTTGAGCTCTTTGGTTCATATGTTCTAAAAGCTCATCATCGCCCACATCATCAACGTCATTATCCAAACTATCATTAGAGGATTTGGATGTAAGGTTTACCTCATTATGGTCTTCTTCATCTCCTATGGCCATGAGATAGAGTTTCGCATTTCCTTGCTCTTCCTCTTCTTCACTTGAGGAGTCATCATCCCATGTTGTCTTAATAGCTTTCTTCTTCTCCTTGCCCCACTTCTTCTTGTTCTTTAATTTGGGACACTCCTTTTAGATGTGGCCAAGCTTTCAACATTTATAGCACTTTACTTCACTCTTCTTCTCTTTATCTTTTGAGGAAGAATTGGAGTTAGAAAAGGAGCCTTTCTTTGTTGGCTTCTTCCTTCTTATAATCTCTCTAGAGAGTAAGGCTACTTCATCTTTTTTTATCTGCCTCACTATCACTTCCACTTGCACATTCACTTTCCTTCACCAATTTGAAAGCTTTAAGTGTTATCCCCTTTTTCTTTTCTTTTCTCACCTTTATCCTCTTCTTTCTTTATAGTCATTTCATGAGTGAGAAGCTTATCAATAAGCTCATCGATTCTAAGCTTGCTAAGATCATAAGCTTCTTCAATTGATAAAACTTTGGACTTAAAGTTCATTTTTTAAAGAGCCTTTAGTATTTTGTTGTTTACATTTTCTTAAGAGTATATCTTCCCATTCTTTTTCAAGTAGCTGACTATGGAAAGTAATCAGTTTTTCATTTCAGAGACTTTCTCATTTTCCTTCATCTTGAAGAGCTCATACTCATGTATAAGAATTTGGATTTTCTTTTACTTGATTTGAGTTGTTCATTCATGGTAGTTCTCAAGTGTCTTCCATACTCCATAGGCATTTGTATTGTATTGAACTCATCTGGCTTCATCGTTTGACATAGAGTTGATAAAGATAGAAATAGCATGGTTGTTCTTGTATAAGCCTCTAGGAATGGAGACATCCACTCCTTAAATTGTTTGAGAAGGGGGCTTCAATTCATTTAGCATGTAACTCCATAACTTAATACCTTCACTATCTAAGAACATGTACATTTTGCATTTCCACATTAAATAGTTGATTCCATCAAAGAAAGGTCTAAGATAAGGATTAAGGTTTCCATGGGTATTTATTTGAGGGGTGATTGTAGAGGTAGAGGTGGATGTTAAAGTAGTTAGAGAAGTGATGGTGGCCATGATCTCACATCACGCAATCATGCTAGATGTGATTTTATGAGGCTTTAATACCACTAGTTGTCCCTTAGGCCACCAAGTGGAGGGGTGAATTGGTTCCTTTTCAAATTAAAGGAGAAATTAAAATAAAAATATTAAGGGAGAAGAATAGGTTGCATAAGAATTTATAGTTGTTTGGATAAGAATATCCTATATCTACTCCTTAATCTACAAGTTTAGTATTTTTCTATCTTGTTAGTTATTACAAACTCAACCCTAACTTGGTGTTTTATAAGCTCACACTGAACTTTTACAAGGTTTGTGCTTCCTCATAACCCTTACAAGAGTTTTTCCTAAGGATCACTCTAAAACCTAGTGACTAACAACTATATGTTTAATGTGCTTATGCTCAAACACTCAATATTTACAAATAAAAAGTACAAGGCAATTTAAGAATTTAAAGTGCAAGGGTTTGGCTAATTAATTGCTTAAAAGTTACAATAAATAAAGTTTAGTGAGGTATTTATAACTTTCATAACTTCATAGAGTCATTGGAGTTATGTACCAAAAGACTAAGCCTTCACCAAATAATATCTCTTGCATTAAATGCTATTAAAGGAGCCTAGCGATCACATGCTTTGCATTGTACACCTTGGATCACTCAATTATTCATTCAATTGGGACATTGTGCAATCGTTCCATTGAAAAATAAAAGAGAACTTAAGTATTATGAAGTCCCGAGGCAAAAACACTTAATTCAAACATTAGTACACTTCAATTTTGTTATCAAAGATCAAAATAGACTTCATTATCGAAGTATTTGGCCAACATGATTCTACTTAAAAAGAGTCATCCTAACCACCCTATTATATCCCTATCATGTTTCAAACTCATCCCTTTATCACCAATCACTAGAAATACCCTAAACAAATGCCATTTAAGATGTTAGCAAGCAAAGGTTGGCAAGTATAATTAAGTGATCATTTTGCTAAAGAATGAGAAAAACAACCCTCTAATCCAAAAATACAAACCTCATAACTTGAATTCCAAACCTAAAACATCATCCATTCAATGTCTAAATTCATTCCAAAAAGAAATTATAACCATTTTCAAACTATGGAGCACTTTTCATCCATTTTACCTCAAATTGGAGTTGATCAAGCTTACTACTAGTGGGAATTCTATTCAATCTTATTTTCAACACCTAAAAGTTGTTAAGTTCATCACTTTAGGTCAATGTTTAATCTCTCTGAGTTCTATTTATTGATTATAATTCCTTAAACAAAAACAACTTGGTCTAACTGGGACCATTAAACATAATTTGGTAAAAAATCTAAGAGTTATCAATAATAAAGGATTCATATGTTTAAACCATTCTTTGAAACTTTTTAATTTTGGTTGTCTTGCTATTCTTATGGGATGATGCAATTACATGATCAATTGACGTGATAAGCTATTATGAGAAAGAATTATGCTTAATGAATATATCCTTTATGATTTCTTTTAATTGTATGATGTTATGTATATTATTTATTTGTTTTGATACTTTGATAATGATTGTTTATTTCATATCATATATGTAAAACCCTTATATCTTATATACGTATAATACATACACTCATTATATATAAAATATGCATATATGGTATAAAAATATCACAACCCAGTTTAATAAAAATTTTAACATTTCAAATTTAAAACCCCAACTACTTAAAAATGTATATTTAAATAATAAATAAATATTTATTATAAACCATAGGTTCCAAAATAAGCAATTTATATAAAAATCTCTTAAAAAATCTGCTAAAGTTTTGTCTATAATTTGGACAATCCCAAAAATTCAATCAAACATAACCTGTACAAAATCACTCTCGACCCGGTCTAAAAGAACTCTCTGGCTCAACCGGATCACCTCTGTCACCTGCACGATAAATTACAATCGCGCTAAGCCAAAAACCTAGCAGTACAAACTTTGATAACAATAAAACTTAAATACAATGTCAATGTAAAATGCATTTGTATGTCATATCACCATGTGCCATTCAATTCCATTTTATAACAACATTTTCTCATCTTTTCGTAATTCACATAAAACACACACACAAGCATGAGCTCAAACAAAGTAATACATTATTCAAATCCTAGAATTACTATTTTGGTCCAAATTGACACCAAGTGTCTAGCCCTGAAGACAAATCAAAGTAATGCTCAAAAGCTAGCCCCGAAGGCAAATCATATCACAGTGATGCTAAGCGTCTAGCTCCGAAGGCAAATCATGTATCAGTGATGCATAGCGTCTAGCTCCAAAGGTAAATAATTAGGATAACCTCATAGGCATATCGCCAAATACAGAATTCAAAAAATTGAATAACATACTAGGCACACAAATAATTCATATTTTCCATATTCTACTTTTTCTCATTTTCTCATTTTCTCATATTCAACTAGGCACATTGCCTCATTTCTCATTATCAATTAGGCACATTGCCTCATTTTTCTCATTTTTCTCATAATGCATCATTTTCATTTTTTTTTCTTTTTCTCATTCATATCAATGTCATTTCATTTTAATTCATCATATTTCATCATTTCATCACAATGTATGTAATATCCCAATGTATGCCCTAGAAGTTTTAATACACTTGTTGTTTGATTTGAATTGAAGGTATACATATGTTTTTGCAAAGGAAATGATTGTGTTAATGGAATGTATATGTTGTATATATGTTAATAAATATAACATATAAGTGGGTCAAAAGAAAAGTCAAGAGAAGGAAAAGGTGTGGTGGAGGATTTTTGGAAATAATTAATTATTATTATTATTATTATTATTATTATTATTATTATTATTATTATTATTATTATTATTATATATATGTCGTTAACGTGAGAAGAGGAAAAAGGAAAAGATATTTTCTTTCTTTTTTCTTCTTCTTCTTCTTTTGGTTCTTGCACGAGAGAGAGAGAGAGAGATGGAGAGATGTGATGATCTTCATCAAAATCTTAGGGTTTTAAGAGAATTGAAGGTAGAGATTGAAGATTTGACAAGATATTCAAGTAAGTATTCAATTCTTTGTATTGTTTTCTATTGTTTGAGTTTGGATTTGATAGGGTTGGTGTGTGATGGTGATGTTAAAGAAAGAGTAAAGTTATAAATATGTTAGATTGGTATTTAGATGATGATCATATGGTTATTTGTGAGGATGATGATGATTTACTGAAATTGGTTGATAAGGAATTAATATGTATTAGTTGGAGAATTGAATAATTGATGTATGGTTGAGGTATGTTTGTGTTTAATGAAGTTGAAAACATAGAATTCATGTGTTTGGTTCGGAAACAGAGGCATTTTTGATGCCACGCCCGTGGCCCTTGGCTGCCACGACCGTGGCCAATAGAAGCCATGGCCGTGGGGGATGTTGAACAAAGGAGACAGAATGGTTTGATATGCCACGACCGTGGGAGATTGAAGGCCACGACCGTGGGGATCTTGGAATGATTGGGTAGAATGGTTTTCTAACCCACGCCCGTGGGGGGTTTGTGAGACCACGACCGTGGGCCTTTGTGAGTGATGTGGAAGTGTAATTTGTGATTTAAAGCTTTAGTAAAAGGTTGTTAATTGATAAATGATATTGGAATTCCTAAATTGTATCATTTTTGGATTAGGTTTTGTAAAGAAGGTGAATTGCTCTAATTTGGAAATTGAAGAACTTTGGAAAAAGGAAAGTGTTAGAGTTGTGTGAATGGTCATTGAGGTAAGTACAAAACTTACATAAATGTAATCTTTTATATGATTTTGAGACTTAACACCTTTGGTATAAATGTGTTAAGTAGATTACTATATTATTAATACAATGTGACTAATGTTGTTATTTGTATAGTGTGAAAGCAATAATGATCATCCAAAAAGGTATGTGCAACACAATTTGTTATGATAAATGTGTTAATAATGAATGGTGTTCATGTGTCTTGAGAAATGATGAAATGTGATGTTATCATGATTGATAATGATGATTAAAATGAAATAAATGGGCATATGGTTTATATGACAATGAATTTACTATACATGTGAAATGAAATGGATTATGTATGCTTGAATGAGAAAGTGTATAATGTGAAGTGAGACATAAAGAGGTGTGAAACTAATGTTCTGAGTTATAATGATGTGAATGATATGTTTGAAGCATGCCTATATGGTATGATGGAATAATGATATGTTTGTTTAGTTAATGTAATTGACGTTTCATACATCAATAATGAAATATGAAATGTGATTTGAGATGTAATGTGATGTGAAGCCATTGTGATTGGCTATGATAACTCAAATGTGATGTGAAGCCATTGTGATTGGCTATGATGATTCAATTGAAAGAGATAAGGCATGTTTGCCTAATTGATGATGAAATTGATAATGAAATAATAAATGAATTGTGTGGCTAATATGTTATTCAATTTCAGAGTTCTGGGTTTGGAGGCATGCCTATAAAATGAAAAAGGTAACAGTATTGCCGGGTTGAGGATCTCTTCAATTTGAGTTGAATTGAGGTCCAAGAGACTGGGTCTGTTACACTATGAGAATTGTGAATATGAAATATATGAAAGGTAACAGTCTTGCCGGGTTGAGGATCTCCTCGATTTAGTCGGGTTGATGGTCCAAGAGACTGGGTCTGTTACAGGTAACAGTCTTGCCGGGTTGAGGATCTCCTCATGATGAGTTGATGGTCCAAGAGACTGGGTCTGTTACACTATCCATGGATAGAGTTATTGATATATGATGCCTACGGGCTTGATTATTGTGATTATGAACCAAAGCAGTAACTCTGAACTTTGAATAACATATTAGTGTCTGTTGGGCCCGAGTCTGTCTTTGTTGTCAATGTGATATTTAAATGTTGAAATAAATGAGATCTATGGTTGCCTGTATTGGAAATGTGATTTATGATTGGTATGATATATAATGTATGTGTATGGACATATTGATTGTGAGTATTAATGATAGATTGTGAAACAAATGAGAAATGAGATATATCGATTGTGGGTATTAGTGATGGATTATGATTGGTGAATTGTGAATAAATAATGTTATGAAGTATGAGGTATAATGTGTGTATTGATATATTGATTGTGAATATTAGTGATGGGTTGGAATTGGTGATAATGTTATGTATATATGAAATTAGTTGAGACATATGAAAGGTGCAATTCAAAAGGAAAAACAAGATAAGAAACTAATGGTACATGGGATTGCTATTTCATTATATGTTAGTATTTCTTTAATGTATGTTTATATTTTATATTTGTACTACTAAGCTTTCGGGCTTAGCGCAGATGTGTTATCGCGCAGGTAAATTGGTGGAAGATATGAAGTCTTTCGTTATGCCATGAGAAGAGTAAGAGTTTGTCGAGACCAACTAAAGGGTAATGCATACATGTATGATTTTTAATTGTGATGTGTTTCTGACGAGAGAGTATTTATATGTATAAATGAAGTTTTGATAAAGATAATGATTTTGTAAATGTTATTTAAATTAACGTATTATGGTTTGAACTCTGTTACAGGTTTTTGAAAGGTAACGAAAAGTGGCATCCTTATACTTTATATACTTACTGTATGTATACTAGGTATATGTATAGTATTTATATAGGGTATCAGGGTGTTACAATGTATGACATTTCACATCTAAATTACATTACCCAAATATTTTGAGCCATTTTCACATAATTTATATATTTTACATTTTATGCAATTTAGCAATTACCAATGACTTTTCACAATGCATATAATGCATACACAACAAGTCACATATCATAGCACATTGTTCATGAATGTTTAATGTATCAAGTATCTTAAAATATTTTTCATCCAAAATGTGTTAAGCCCAATTTGATGCCAACATATCTAATTTATCCAAAGTTTATACTTACCTTATAAAACACGCAAAAATAAGCTAAAAAAACAAACTTCAACCTTCTCTTCCAAGTTGCCCTTTAACACTAGGATTAGACAAATCACATCTCCTTATTGCCTATACCAAATGTGATCAAATATAATCATTTAATATCACATTTTAAGGCATTATCAACATGAAACCTTAATTAAATATCACTCTAATCAAAATCTCAAAATTTAGCCTTACCTCACTTTAGCTTAGCAAATCCATGTTAACCCATATTTTAAAATGTTTAAACCAATTACATTAATTAAATACATGTTTTAGTACAAAATCTTAAAATGGCATAACCTTCACCAATGAAGGTTTTCCATTCCAACTAAATTTAATTATTAATCCAAGCTTATATTCATTACTAATATCTTTAAACAGCATGCTTTAAACACTAAAATCAAACAATTCACTATTCTTTGAAAATTCACTTTCCAAAATCCTAAATCAACACTTCTTCATTCAAACTTAACCAAATCCATCATTTTGACTTTAAAATCCTTGTTTATGCATCAAAACAACACATTTGGAATTAAATTGCACAATTAAAACTCATAATTTCACAAATCCAAAAGTTTCATAACCCCAAATTCTCTCTCTTCACCAAACTTCATTCAACCTTAACCATTTCTTCAATCCAACCTTAAAATCATTATTAACGAAGCAAATTAACTTCATACACATCAATTTCAACAATTAAATCTTATCACTTCAAAATTTCAAATCACACATATTCATATAATCATAGAAATTCAAAGAAACAAGTTGGAAACTTACTTATTCAAGTGGAAAATACTAAATCTTCACTTGAAACCTTGAAAACTCTTCAATTTTGGAGGCTTGGAAGAAGCAAAACTTTGAGCTCTTCAACCATGGTGGTTCGGCCTTCAAAGGGAGAAGAAGAAGATGAAATTTGATTTTAAATTTCTCTTTCTTTCCATTTTAAAAATAACCATATATATATTATTTTAATAATTTTAATTAATTAATTAATTAATTAAAAAAACCAATAATTTTTCTCTTTCATACAAAAATAAATTATTTTTGAATTATTTAAATAGTTTTTAATTTTCAAAGTATATTTGCAAAAATGTCATCTAACCTTTGAATTTTCTTTTAAAAGAGTTAACTTTTGTTGACTTTTATATACTTCATGCATATTTCATGTATATTTCACATATATATTTCACTTTTTCACTTAAAATTATTCAATTTTTTATTTAAATTTTTTATTTAATTTATCTATTTTAATTTTAATTTATTTTATTAAATTTTAAAAAATTAGGGACGCTACGATATATATTTGTTTTCTTTGTATATATATTTTTTATAAATTGTTATTAGTAATTGCATCTTTTGAACTTCTTGATAAATGCAAAAACATGACATATTTTGATCACTTTACTTTGGGTTTAGTAATTTGCCATGATCAAACCCAATATAGATTATGGGGCTGACCCTTCCAAATATCATTTGTTGAATCAACACACCCATTTTAAAATATTTTTCGGTTTGCACCAAATGTCGACTTTGTCCGATATATATATATGAATAAGCTTGTGAATATAAAATTAATTCTATTCATAAATTCTCTGTTAAATAACACTCACATTAAAATAATTAAAAAAAATAAAAAGTAAATTGGACTGTATTCATAATGATAAAGAAATTTGTTATTTAAAGTAAAATAATGATAAAAAATAATTTGATATTTAAAGTTAAGTAGTACATTTTTAAAACATAACTGAAATTTATTTTAAAAATATTTATTATAAACTTATATAATTGAACAGGTGAAGTTTCAAGTATCATCCCATTAATTAATTTGCGGATTTGAATAATTAGAATTTTCAGATTTTACACGAAATACAAAAAATTACGATTTGAATTTACATATATATATATATTCGTATTTGAATTTAAATTGGATGATTAGGTTGCCTCGAGGTTTGGCACTTTTTGGTATAATCACCTTCTAGCTTGAATCGCATGTTGTGGGCTAGATTTGGTTCGTGTTTGTAGATATGTGGGGATTAATGTTTCTGTGTCGTTTTTTCATCTCCTCGTTGAAAAAAACACTTAAAATGCATGTGAGCGTGATGTTAATCTAATTTCCTTTTTCATTAATTTTATTTTCATGTGAAATCTTGATTTGGCTTTTGTAGTGAAGTCCAATTCAGTACATATTAACTGATGCCCTTTACACACAGGAAATCACTATCTTCTCAGAGGATAATGTCAGCTGCAAAAGAATATAACAACTAAATGGCAAATTCTTTCCACACACTGTTTGCTACCCAACAACAAAACCATGCCACCTGAGAGAAAGAGAGCCTCTGCCTAACACTTTCACTTTGGGTGATCTGTAGCTCATCTGATGTCCAGTCCACTCACTAAAATGTACTTTTCTCTTAAAATTAAAAAAAAAAAACCATTTACTTTAATGGCATAAAATAAATGAATTTTTGAGTAATCATATAACAATATTCTATTGGATTAATCAATAATAAAATTCTTAGTTTTTTTATTCGAGATTTTATCTAAATTAAAAAAAATGTGCATATTACTTTATTAAAAATTATTAAATTGAAAATTAATATCAATATTCAGCCTTTAAATTTTATAATTATAGATAATCGATGGTTAATATTTAACTGTTTATCACTAGTTGTTAATTATTTATTATTTATTTTAATCTTAAATTTTAAGAGTATAAATTGTATTGTTGATCATACACTTTTTACATGGTTATTAGATTTATAATTAATTATATTTACATAAAATAAATCCATAAAAATTATTGATCAAAAGACAGTAGAACAATAAAAAAAAGAAGCATAAACATTAATAATATTAAACAGAGAAAAAAAGGCAAAACGCAAACATCACTATAATCATTACAATCATCACATACCAAACCTACATTCCAAAACAATTCTCTTTTATTTCTTTTTCAACCTTCTTCTCACCTTTTCCCTGCTTTTTTGTTCCTTCTTCTCTTGCTTGCACCCTCCTCTACTCTCTCCCCCATCCATGTCTCCTAATTTTCTCAGTTCTTCTCTCTCACTACTTTCCCTTTATCCATTTATAAATATATGTGTTTTCTGTATATATATATATGCATCCTATACTTATGCAAGACAAAGGATTGAAAAACAAGATCTTTGATGCTTCAGTAAATTAACATATATTACTGTTTATCAAATAAAAAAAGAAAGAAGAAGAAGAAGAAGAAGAAGAAGAAGAAGAAGAGGGTTTTTGAAGCTTGCAAGGCACATGGGAAGCAGAGCTATTTATTCTTTGATATTTCTTCTATTTGGTGTCTTCCATTCTTCAGGTGATTAATTAATTAATTACTTGCTTTCTCTCTTTTTAAATTTGTCTTTTAGCTTTACTTATTTTTTTTTTTAATTTGATTTCGATTTGAAGTTTATACATACTTTCAGACTGCTTAAGCATGGCTGGGAATTTAATTTTGTCAATTCTTTATTATTTATTATTATTATTTCTGTAGTTTTCCCCTTCCATGGATAATTATTTAAATTCAAAAACTTTCTTTTTTTTTTTAAACTTTAGATGTTGTACCTGGAATTTTGATTGCTTTTTCCATGTGGGTATGGGTTCTCTTTTTTGAAATGATAGTTCTTTCTTCAAATACGATTCCTTTCATAAGCAAATACATAGGTTTTCAGACTTTGAATGATGGTATTCTCGATCAATTTCAGACCTTTTCCTTTTCTTTTTCCTTTTTTTTTTCCTCAATTATTACATATGTTGGCCTACCCAGTTGAGCACTCAAACTACACTATAATTTACCCATTTAACATTTATGGAATTTTGGGGGGAGCTGTTGAGCCATCTACTCTGTCAATAACATTTTTTCAAAGAAAAGTCACTTGTACGACCTGTCAAAACTAAAGTTTTTTTTTTCTTTTTTTTAACAGAAAAAATAAAGTTGTATATGTAAGATTTTGAGTATGTTTAAATCAAAAACCGAAAATGAGTATTTAATGTCTTAATTTTTAATTATTAATCAATTTATTCGTTTGATAAATTTAGCTATTGAAATTTTAAAACCTAATTATTGAGGATTTAAAATTATATTTAAAATAGTAATTATAATTTTTTTTTACTTTTAATCGTAATTGTTGAATTAAATTTATTAGTCTATTTTTTGTTTTTGAAGAGTATGATTAAAAGTCAAAATTTTGATTAAAATAATAATACAATTGTTTTTTTACTTTTAATCGTAATTGTTGAATTAAATTAATTATACCATTTTTTGTTTTTAAAGATTATGATTAAAAGTCAAAATTTTGATTTTTTTTTGTGTATTTAATAAAATATTAATTTGAACTAAAATAAAAAAAGAAAATATTAATTTAGAGAGAAATTAGATTTTATAATTTTATAAATGTTCGAAGTGATTTGAACTTGGCTTTCACTTTTAAAGTGATGTGATCTTAATTACTACCATACACTAATTTTATGGAATTATTGCCGAATTCAAATATTCTACGTACTAAACTAATTTTGAATTTGAATTAAGGTACAAGTTCTATAAAGAGGACAGAAGTTGTTAATGAAAGACATCTCATTCCCTATTCTAATAGTCAAAAGGATATTACGACTCCAATAACCACCGTGCCCGCAATTATTCCCACAAATCCAACATCATCAATTCCGGTGGTAAACCCAAATTCAGACCCAGATTCAACATCGCCGGCGACCATGACACCGATGATAACTCCGGCCACAACATCTTCACCATCGTCTCCTGGAGCTAGTTGGTGTATTGCTAGCCCAAGTGCATCACCCACAGCTTTACAAGTAGCTTTAGACTATGCTTGTGGTTATGGTGGTTCTGATTGTTCGCCAATTCAGGCTGGTGGAAGTTGTTATAATCCTAATACTCTTCGTGATCATGCTTCATATGCATTCAACAATTATTATCAAAAGAATCCGATTCCAAGTAGTTGCAATTTTGGAGGAACTGCCGTTACTACTAGTACTGATCCAAGTAAGTCAACATTTATTTATTTATTTATTTAAATAGTATTTGATGATCTGTTTAAAATTTTTACCCTGGAAAAGAAATACAACAACAACAACAACAACTAAGCCTTAATCCCAAACAAATTGGGGTCGGCTGTATGGATTCTCAACAAAATAAGCTCAAAAGACACCAAAAAAGATACTCCAGCCTTAGGCCCCTTCCAAGACACGGATTTTACGTCTCCATTCAAGTCTGTCATTAATCAAATCCGCATCAAGATCTAAGGCACGTAAGTCTCTTGCTATCACCTCCTTCCACACAGTTCTAGGTCTGCCACGACCTCTAGCCCCCTCAATCAACAAATTCTCACACTTACGAACCGCAGCATTAGGATGTCTTCTTAAAATATGCCCATACCATCTAAGTCTTCCTTCCCTCACCTTATCTCCGACGTCCGCTACTTGGACTTTTTGTCGAATATGAACATTCTTAATTTTGTCCAGTCTGGTATGACCACACATCCATCTTAGCATTCTCATTTCTGCCACACTCATCTTATGCAAATGTTGTCCCGTTGGTGCCCAACACTCACTACCATAGAGCATCGCAGGTCTAACAACCGTCCTATAGAATTTACCTTTCACTTTCAGAGGTATTTTCTTATCACATAAAACCCCAGTCGCACCCTTCCACTTCAACCACCCTACCTGTATTCTGTGAGCCACATCTTCATCTATACGGCCATCATTCTGGAACACCGAACCCAAATATTTGAAGTGGTTGGTTTTAGGAACCAAAACTCCATCCAACTTAACCTCATGTTCCTGCTTCTTCCTTAGACTGAACTCACAGTGCATATATTCCGTTTTACTCCTACTTAACTTAAAACCCTTGTCCTCGAGGGTTTTTCTCCACACTTCCAACTTACGGTTTACACCAGCACTAGTCTCATCAATTAAAATAATGTCATCAGCAAACAACATACACCAAGGAACATCGTCTTGTATGCTTCTGGTTAGCTCGTCCATAACCAGGGTAAATAAATATGGACTCATGGCCGAACCTTGATGCAATCCGGTAGTAATAGGGAAAGTCTCAGTGTCTCCACCAGGTGTTTTCACACTAGTGGATGCATTCTCATACATGTCCTTGATGATGTTGATATATTTGCCGTTGACTCCTTTCCTCTTCAAAACCCACCATAACACTTCTCTTGGTACTCTATCATAGGCTTTCTCCAAGTCAATAAATACCATGTGGAGATCTTTCTTCTTCTCTTGATACAATTCCATTAGTCTTCTTAGAAGAGAAATAGCCTCCATGGTAGATCTCCCTGGCATAAACCCAAACTGATTCTCCGAAACTCTTGTAAGCTTCCTCAATCTGTGTTCAATAATCCTTTCCCATAATTTCATAGTATGGCTCATAAGTTTGATACCCCGATAATTTGTACAGCATTGAATGTCTCCCTTATTTTTATATATGGGTACCATGATACTCTTCCTCCAGGCATTCGGCATCTTACGTCCTTTCACAATAGCATTAAAGAGTTTAGTTAACCAGGCAACTCCTACCTCTCCAAGGTTCTTCCAAACCTCTATAGGAATACCATCCGGGCCACAAGCTTTACCAACTTTCATATACTTCAAGGCTTCTCTTACTTCACTATGCAAGATCCTCCTAGACCAGCTGATATAATCATTTGTTGCATGAAGACCTTGAAAATCTTGTTCATGTTCAGGGTTGAATAACTGCTCAAAATAAGCCTTCCACCTCTCCTTAATCTTAACATCTCTTGTCAACACCCGTTGATCTTCGTCCTTTATACATTTGACTTGGCTTAAATCTCTGCTTTTCCTTTCTCTCATCCTTGCAATCTTATAAATGCCCATTTCTCCCTCTTTAGTACCTAACTTTTGATAAATCCCTTCTAAGGCTCTGCCACGAGCTACACTAACTGCCTTCTTTGCCTCTTTCTTAGCCCTCTTATATTCCTCAAAGGCCTCGCTATTAACCGCATTCGGTAACTTTTTATACCATTCCCTCTTAGCCTTAATAGCCTTTTGAACCTCCTCATCCCACCACCATGCATCGTGCGGTCGAGGCCCTGCCCCTTTAGAGATCCCAAGCAATTTACTACCTGCTTTCTTAATGCCACCTTCCATTTTTGTCCACAAGTTCTCTGCACTAGCCTCAAGGTTCTAAATTTCTTCCTTTAGTAACTCCTCCTTAAAGGTACCTTGAGCTAGGTCTTTCAATTTCCACCATCTTATCCTTGGTTCCAATATTTTCTTATCATTCCTCCAGCTACTTTTATTCTTAACATCTAAAACCACAATACGATGTTGCGCCGCCAATGCTTCACCCGGAATGACCTTGCAATCCTTACACTTACTTTTGTCCCGTCTTCGAGTAAGTATGAAGTCTATTTGACTTTGGGTTCGTCCACTCTTAAAGGTAATCAAGTGTGACCCCCTCTTTTCAAAACAGGTATTCGCCAGCACTAGATCATAAGCCACCGCAAAATCCAAAATGTTCTTTCCCTCCTCATTCCTGTTGCCAAAACCATAACCCTGGAAAAGAAATAAATAAATAAATATACATATAGATAGATATGTATAAAACAGTCCGAATTCATGAGATTTATTGTATGCAGTATTTCCTTGCAATCGTAAGAGGTTGTTTTTAAGATTTATAATTGTAAAAGAGTATTTTAATGATCTCAAACTTATGATTATAGGTCACATAGTAACCATATTTATCATTACGTCAATACTAATCTTCTAAAAGATATTAAAAAATTAAAAAAAAAAATTTCTGGTTTAATGTGTTTAGGCATTAGCATAATTAAGGCTTAGTTATATCTTGTTTGAAAGAGGATTAACATTACTATTAGAAAAGAGATGTGTAAGTGTCCAACGTTAATAAGTTTTTACAATGTACTAATTCATTTCTAATACTACAATTTTCAGGTAGTGGGACATGTCAGTATCCATCAACTAGGTAATTTTAACTGGCCATCCATTACTTAATAACTGTTATATATGATTTCTAGCATTATTAAATTACCTAGAGGTTGATTTGTTTGATACAATTCTTTAAATAATTAAATAATTTATATTTGAATTTGAAACAATTACAGCACAAGCGCATCAGTGTTGAACACCACCAATTCAAATGGCGCAACAGTCTACGGAGCAGTACCTTCAGGCCCTTCTCCACCAACTGCTGCAGCTCCAAATATTAATTATAATAATATAATTAATTTCACTTTCATGTTGATATATCTTTTCATGCAGCTTGGCAAAACATAATCTTTAATTAATTAATTTTTCTAAGATTAAAAATTATTGCAGTTTTCTCAATTGTATTGCTTGCTGGTCTTATATGTTTTAAAGAGACTGGAAAAGCGTAGAAAGGCTCTAATTAGCCTTAGTGTGGAGGTTAATTAATTTACATTATTTTATTTCTTGTGTAAATTTAGTGTTAGTGACCATGCGACAAGAAATCTAGCTGAACAAATTAAATATAATTTGTCTTCGATCAGATCAGAGGAATAAACTTAATATGATGCATGAAATTCCGGATGGTGGTATTATGCTAAAAAAAAAATTAAATATAATTATGAGTGTAACACCCCCACATTCAATACACGCACACTACAACACCACAATGTAGCATACGTGCACCGAACATAGGAATGTTACGGTTTTTTTTTTTTTATCAACATTCAAATCATTTTAAAAGATATCATCACCCTTTCTCATTATGCATTTTAGAAAATAAGTAATTAGCTTGTAATACAAAACAAAATAGATATATAGATACATTTAATGAATACACAGCGGAATTTGTAAAATAGATTTACATATATGAAAACATTTAAACCCATATTTACAAATATACATATATTCACATTATAAACAATACTTTACAAAATATTAAAAGAGTTATACATGATTGGCAAATCTTCTCTGATCTTTAAGTTTCCAAAATCAACTCTTCAACGTCTACTCTCACTCGGTCTCGAAGAGCTCTCGGGTTCAACTCTATCAACTCTATCACCTGCGCGATTAAACACTATCGCGCTAAGCCAAGGGCTTAGTAAGACAAATCATGCTAATGTCATGCTTTAGTGCAATGCAATATCAATTCTCAATCCATATTATCCATGTAACATTATATATGCAAAGCTAACAACATACCTTTACATTTCATAATCCAACATATGTAGACATATCACATTTCAACATCTTTTCATATACCTCATTAGTTACTCATTAAACCATTCATGAACGACACTAAACAAAGACAAGCATGGGCCCAAGACATACTAATATGCTATTCAATTTTCAGAGTTAATGCTTTGGTTTTGTTATCACATTTATCAATATCATAATCCCAACTAGGCTTCAAGGATTAGGTTCAACCAAGCTTCAAGGGGAGCAAAGCATGCTAAGCTTCAACCCAACTTGGCTTCAAGAACCAACCCAACCTAGCTTCAAGGGTTGTAACATCTCAATTAGGCTTCAAGGAATCAATTCCAACCTAACTTCAAGAGATTGTTACCAATATTAGGCATGTCACCAACAACAAACTCTGAAAATGGAATAACACATTAGCCACACAATCCATTTATCATTTCATTCTCAAATCTCATCATCAACTGGGCAAACATGCCTCATTTCTTTCAATTGAACCATCATAGCCAATCACAATGGCTTTATAGCCTTTCATATCTCAATTCATATTGTGCATATAGCATTATTAGTATCACATTTCAAAGTACATTATTCATAATACACATCACCATTCACAAGCCTCACAATGCACAATACGTAACCATTCACAATGCATAACATAACATTGTTCAATCTCAACAATGCAAGAAGGGCAAAGAACAATTTATGTTATTCATAGCTTTAAGATCTTCCACATGTATTTGATTAGGTCATTCCTTGTTTTAATTATGTTTAAAGTGTTTATGTTTAGGTTTAGGTACCACAACTACCTTTGAAGAATCACAACCATACAAAAAGAACAAAGAATAAAAACAGTAACCAACACATTTGAGGGACACGGCCAAGCTTGTGGCCGTGTCTCTCAAATTAATTTTGGCAGTGACAGACACTGGCATGGGACACGGCCGTGTCTCCCAAAAACCAACCCAACACGTCCAAAATTTCCATGACTTGGCCGTGTCTCTCCTTGCTTTTGGCCGTGTCACTCATGGACAAAACCCTAACCAAAACCAACACTCTTTCAATTGCACTCAAACACAATATACACCATATAACATGTTTCAAATGAATATAATCAAGGTTCTAAACACATATTCATCACAAGAATCACTTCACAATACAATAATATTACATTTAAACATATACCATCTCAAACCCTAAAATCACCATCCTTTTCCATCTTCCAAAATCAACATCCACCACTTCCAACAACAACACTTATTTAAACTATTAACTTAAAATCAATTTTAACACTTGAAAACACATCACAAACACCTCTCATCATCAAATCAACAAACCCTAAATTTACTTCCAATACCACTTCAAAGGAATCAAAGAAATCAAAGAAAAGAACTTACCTTAAATGAAGAAATTTCACAAATCTTTACCCAAATCCTTTGCTTGCTTCTTTAAATTTGCTCCTAGCATCAAGAACACCTCTCTTGCTCTTTCTCTTCTTGGATGGCCGGCCAACAATAATGGAGAAGAAGAAATTATGAAGAAACAAAGTCAAATTTTCCTTTTAATCTCCACCAAGAGTTCAATTCAAGCAATTACCAAAAACACCCTTTAACCATTTAACTTAACTCTTGTCTCTTATATGCCCAAGTAAGTAATTTCACATATCACAAAATAAATATCTCTATTGCATTGACTCTCCCTTTGACTTATATATATGTTAATTATACAACCATATAAACAACATATACATTTCTCTCTAAACCCTCTTTTCTTTCCCAAAACACATATACATAAGCATTCACTTTCAAATTCCTTTTCTCTTGACAATTGACACATACATTCTATCCAATCTAAAACAACAACAACAACAACAACAACATTCACAACTTCTAGGGCATACATTGGGATATTACAATTCTCCCCCTCTAAAAAGAAATTTCGTCCTCGAAATTGCCTGATATCAAGTCTGAAACAACTGAGGGTACTGATCTCGCATGGTTTGCTCACTTTCCCAAGTTGCCTCTTCTCTCCCATGATTCTTCCACAAAATCTTCACAAGTGGCACTTTCTTGCTTCTCAACTCTTTCACATCACGTGCCAAGATAGCAACTGGTTCCTCTTCAAATGTCAAATCTGGACTCACTTCGATAGATTCAATTGGCACAATATGATATGGATCCGACCTGTATCTCCTCAACATAGAAACATGGAATACATTATGGATACGATCCAACTCAGGTGGCAATGCAAGTCGATAAGCAACTGGCCCAATTCTTTCCAAAACTTCATACGGTCCAATGAAACGAGGACTCAATTTCCCTTTCCGACCAAACCTCAAAATCTTCTTCCAAGGAGACACTTTCAAAAATACCTTATCTCCCACATTATATTCAATGTCTCTTCTTTTCAAGTCTGAATAAGATTTCTGTCGGTCTGAAGCTGCTTTCAACCTATCTCGAATCACTTTCACTTTCTCTTCAGTTTCTTTAACCAAATCAGGCCCAATCAACTTACCCTCACCAAGTTCACTCCAACATAGAGGTGTCCTACACCGTCTACCATACAATGCCTCGAATGGGGCCATACCGATGCTGGATTGGTGACTGTTATTGTAAGAAAATTCCACAAGTGGTAAGAATCTATCCCAACCTCCAGAGAAATCAATGAAACAGCTTCTCAACATGTCCTCGATAATCTGTATCACCCTCTCAGACTGCCCATCTGTCTGCAGATGGAAAGCAGTGCTGAAGTGCAGTCGAGAACCCAAAGCACCATGTAAACTCTTCCAGAACCTGGAAGTAAACCGGGGATCTCGATCAGACACTATAGAAGTTGGGACACCATGCAACTTCACAATCTCATGGATATACAGCTCAGCTAACCTCTCCAAAGAGTAATCCATCCGAACCGGAAAAAATGAGCTGTCTTAGTCAACCTGTCAACAATCACCCAGATAGCGTCATGCTTTCTTTGTGTCAATGGTAAACCAGACACAAAATCCATGGTCACTCTATCCCACTTCCATTCAGGCACTGACAAAGGTTGAAGTAACCCTGTTGGAACTTGATGCTCAGCTTTTACCCTCTAACAAGTGAGACACTTGGATACAAACTCCGCAATGTCTCTCTTCATACCAGACCACCAGTAATATTGTTTCAGATCATGATACATCTTGGTATTGCCCGGATGCATAGCAAATACTGACTGATGTGCTTCTTCTAAAATAATTCTTCTTAAATTAACATCATCTGGCACACACAATCTGTTCTTAAACCAGAGACTCCCATCATCTCTCACAGCAAAATCTCTACTCTTTCCATTCTGGCAATCTGAAATAATCTTCTGAATCTTCTCATCAGCCAACTGAGCCTCTTTAATCTGATCCAACAAAACTGGTTTCATAAGCAACTGTGCTAACAATGCACCATCATCACAAGATACAAAACTGGCACACAATGCTCTCAACTCAACAAGCAACGAGAGCGAATAAACAGTCAAACCTGCTAAAGACTTCCGACTCAAGGCATCAGTAACAACATTTGCTTTACCTGGATGATAATCAATCAAACAGTCGTAGTTTTTAATCAATTCCAACCATCTCCTCTGTTGAAGATTGAGCTCTTTCTGAACCCCCAAATACTTCAAACTCTTGTGATCAGTGTAGATGAAACATTTCTCCCCAAACAGATAGTGACGCCAAATCTTCAATGCAAACACAATGGCTGCCAATTCCAAATCATGGGTCAGATAATTAAGCTCATGCGGTTTCAATTGTCGAGAAGCATAAGCTATAACTTTACCCTCTTGCATCAGCACACAACCCAAACCATTATGTGAAGCATCACTGAAAATCACATATGATTTGCCTTCCACAGGTAAAGTAAGCACAGGCGCTTGAGTCAACATTTCTCTCAACTGTTTAAAGCTAGCCTGGCACTGTTCTGTCCACACAAATTTAACTCCCTTACGAAGCAATCTGGTGAGTGGAGTAGCTATCAAAGAAAATCCTTTCACAAACCGTCGGTAATAGCCTGCCAAACCCAGAAAACTTCTAACTTCAGTCACAGACTTGGGTGGACTCCAATTCAAAATTGCTTCAACTTTGCTCGGATCAACTCTAATACCTTCTGCTGAAACTATATGACCGAGAAAAGTAACTTGGTCAAGCCAAAACTCACATTTCAACAGTTTCACAAACAATTGCTTCTCTCTCAAGATTTGCAGCAAAATCCGCAGATGCTTGTCATGCTCTTCCTCATTACGTGAATACACCAGAATATCATCGATGAAAACCACTACAAACTGATCAAGATAGGGTCTAAACACTCTATTCATTAAATCCATAAAAACTGCAGGTGCATTCATCAACCCAAAAGGCATTACTAGAAACTTATAATGCCCATACCTGGTGCGGAAAGCTGTCTTAGGAACATCTTCAGCTCTGACCCTCAGCTGATGATACCCTGATCTCAAATCAATTTTAGAAAACACTGCTATACCCTTCAATTGATCAAAGAGATCATCAATTCTAGGCAACGGATATTTATTTTTGATAGTCACCTTGTTCAATTGCCTATAATCGATACACAATCTCATAGTACCATCTTTCTTCTTTACAAATAAAACAGGAGCTCCCCACGGTGAAACACTAGGGCGGATAAAACCTTTATCTAGCAACTCCTGCAACTGCACCTTCAATTCTCTCAGTTCAGCCGGTGCCATTCTGTAAGGAGTAATCGAGATAGGAGTGGTACCAGGTAACAACTCGATACCAAACTCCACCTCTCTCTCAGGAGGCAATCCTGGCAACTCCTCTGGAAACACATCTGGAACTCTACAACTGTGGCAATGCTATCAATTGGAGAACCCTTCACTCTAGTATCTACCACATGAGCAAGATAGGCATCACACCCTTTTCTAATTAATCTCCTGGCTGCAACAGCTGAAACAAACAAGGATGCTAACTGTTCCTGCTCATTAGATACTATCACATCTCTATCATCAACAGTTCTCAAATTAACAATTTTCTTTTTACAATCCACCACAGCTCCATGTCTGGATAACCAATCCATGCCTAGGATCACATCATATTCCTTAAAAGGCATCTCAATCAAGTCTCCCAAAAACTCCTCACCTTGCACCACTACTGCACTATCTCGGTGCACTTTACTAACAATCACACTATGCCCTAAAGGATTTGTTACCAAAACATCAAATCCTAGGGATTCAGCATGCAAATCAGACACAGGCAAAACAGATGCACTAATATATGAATGTGTGGAACTCAGATCAATCAAAGAAAATACTGGAGTATCAAATAAAGAAAAAGTACC
This sequence comes from Garcia nutans, assembly GCA_947685225.1. Lineage (NCBI taxonomy): Eukaryota > Viridiplantae > Streptophyta > Magnoliopsida > Malpighiales > Euphorbiaceae > Garcia > Garcia nutans. The sequence continues at coordinate 25,169,818 of CANTUV010000009.1, read as the reverse complement.
AGCTATGACTGCCGAAGCATCTGGCTGCCTCTACATAACATATATCCTCTGGGAAGATCCAACCTCCTCTGGTCTACTCTCCCTGGATGTAGAACCTCCTCTAGAACTGAACCCAGATCTGCCTCCTCTGCTAAAACCTCTACCTCCTCTACCTCCCCTCATGCTAGGCCGAGAAGCTGCAGTATCAACTGACATCTGCTCCTGTCTCTCAGGACAATCTCTAACAAAATGATCGGGAGACCCACATCTGAAACATACCCCTGCCACACCAGTCTTCCAACAAGGACCTCCATGTGGCCTACCACAATGAGTGCAGATGGGTAGAATGGATCTCTGGGTCACTGGGGTCGGAGCACTCGCCACTGAAGCTGTAGGTCTAAATCTCTGTCTCTGAAACTGCACTGACCTACCAGCTGACCTCTGACTCCTACTGACCCGAGGAGCAAAGCTTCCTTTACCTCTCTTTACAAAAGAAGACCCTGCCTCAAACTGGGGCCTCCTAACCCTAACATCTTCCTCTGAAGCAGCTGCAATACCTTGAGCTCTCTCCACGCTCCTAGCCGCTGCCACAAGCTGGGAAAAATCATGATATCTGGATCCAGCTACCAGACACATGATAGAGGGCCTCAATCCCTCCTCAAATCTCCTACATCGATCTATCTCATCAGATATAATACCCCCCAGCATAATCACTCAACTGGATAAACTCAACCTCATATTCAGTTACGGTCCGGTGATCTTGCTTCAAATCTAGAAACTCTCTTTTCTTCCTATCTTTATACTCCCTTGGAGTATACTTCAATTCAAATTCTCTCAGAAAGTCAGCATATGACAAGGTTGGTATCATCCATAGAATGGGGCACTGTCTTCCACAAACTATATGCATCCTTCTGCAACAAGGATCTTGCATAATCAAACTTTTCCTCTGGAGTGGCTTGCAACTGAACAAATATTCTCTGTACTTTGTCTAACCACTGCTCAGCCACTGCTGGATCAGTAGTACCTATAAAATCCTCGGCTCCATACTTCCTCAGTTTGTCATAGTGCCTCACTAATACCAAAGGCTGCGGGGGTGGTGGCGGTGGTTGCACTGGTGCTGGCCTCAAAGCCTCTATCACATGCCTAAGCCAAACTGGTGGAACATCCTCACCAGCTGGTCTCCCCGACAACGAAACAGGTGCCTCCCCAGCACTATCAACTCTAGCTCCCTCTCTATCCTCATCAGGAGCAACGCTTTCAGCACTACCCTCTACTGATTGCCATAAGTGAGAGTCCATTACAACCTATGTCTGCAAACACAGCAGATTATACCTTATTAAAGATCAGAGATTGCCAATCCCAAACATGTATTTTATTTCAAAACCAACTTTTTAAAATCAAAACATTTCTTTTTCTTACATTTTACCTAGGTTGAGAATCTCAAACCTAGGCTCTGATACCAAAACAATTGTAACACCCCCACATCCAATACACGCACACTACAACACCACAATGTAGCATACGTGCACCGAACATAGGAATGTTACGGTTTTTTTTTATCAACATTCAAATCATTTTAAAAGATATCATCACCCTTTCTCATTATGCATTTTAGAAAATAAGTAATTAGCTTGTAATACAAAACAAAATAGATATATAGATACATTTAATTAATACACAGCGGAATTTGTAAAATAGATTTACATATATGAAAACATTTAAACCCATATTTACAAATATACATATATTCACATTATAAACAATACTTTACAAAATATTAAAAGAGTTATACATGATTGGCAAATCTTCTCTGATCTTTAAGTTTCAAAAATCAACTCTTCAACGTCTACTCTCACTCGGTCTCGAAGAGCTCTCGGGTTCAACTCTATCAACTCTATCACCTGCGCGATTAAACACTATCGCGCTAAGCCAAGGGCTTAGTAAGACAAATCATGCTAATGTCATGCTTTAGTGCAATGCAATATCAATTCTCAATCCATATTATCCATGTAACATTATATATGCAAAGCTAACAACATACCTTTACATTTCATAATCCAACATATGTAGACATATCACATTTCTACATCTTTTCATATACCTCATTAGTTACTCATTAAACCATTCATGAACGACACTAAACAAAGACAAGCATGGGCCCAAGACACACTAATATGCTATTCAATTTTCAGAGTTAATGCTTTGGTTTTGTTATCACATTTATCAATATCATAATCCCAACTAGGCTTCAAGGATTAGGTTCAACCAAGCTTCAAGGGGAGCAAAGCATGCTAAGCTTCAACCCAACTTGGCTTCAAGAACCAACCCAACCTAGCTTCAAGGGTTGTAACATCTCAATTAGGCTTCAAGGAATCAATTCCAACCTAACTTCAAGAGATTGTTACCAATATTAGGCATGCCACCAACAACAAACTCTGAAAATGGAATAACACATTAGCCACACAATCCATTTATCATTTCATTCTCAAATCTCATCATCAACTAGGCAAACATGCCTCATTTCTTTCAATTGAACCATCATAGCCAATCACAATGGCTTTATAGCCTTTCATATCTCAATTCATATTGTGCATATAGCATTATTAGTATCACATTTCAAAGTACATTATTCATAATACACATCACCATTCACAAGCCTCACAATGCACAATACGTAACCATTCACAATGCATAACATAACATTGTTCAATCTCAACAATGCAAGAAGGGCAAAGAACAATTTATGTTATTCATAGCTTTAAGATCTTCCACATGTATTTGATTAAGTCATTCCTTGTTTTAATTATGTTTAAAGTGTTTATGTTTAGGTTTAGGTACCACAACTACCTTTGAAGAATCAAAACCATACAAAAAGAACAAAGAATAAAAACAGTAACCAACACATTTGAGGGACACGGCCAAGCTTGTGGCCGTGTCTCTCAAATTAATTTTGGCAGTGACAGACATTGGCATGGGACACGGCCGTGTCTCCCAAAAACCAACCCAACACATCCAAAATTTCCATGACTTGGCCGTGTCTCTCCTTGCTTTTGGCCGTGTCACTCATGGACAAAACCCTAACCAAAACCAACACTCTTTCAATTGCACTCAAACACAATATACACCATATAACATGTTTCAAATGAATATAATCAAGGTTCTAAACACATATTCATCACAAGAATCACTTCACAATACAATAATATTACATTTAAACATATACCATCTCAAACCCTAAAATCACCATCCTTTTCCATCTTCCAAAATCAACATCCACCACTTCCAACAACAACACTTATTTAAACTATTAACTTAAAATCAATTTTAACACTTGAAAACACATCACAAACACCTCTCATCATCAAATCAACAAACCCTAAATTTACTTCCAATACCACTTCAAAGGAATCAAAGAAATCAAAGAAAAGAACTTACCTTAAATGAAGAAATTTCACAAATCTTTACCCAAATCCTTTGCTTGCTTCTTTAAATTTGCTCCTAGCATCAAGAACACCTCTCTTGCTCTTTCTCTTCTTGGATGGCCGGCCAACAATAATGGAGAAGAAGAAATTACGAAGAAACAAAGTCAAATTTTCCTTTTAATCTCCACCAAGAGTTCAATTCAAGCAATTACCAAAAACACCCTTTAACCATTTAACTTAACTCTTGTCTCTTATATGCCCAAATAAGTAATTTCACATATCACAAAATAAATATCTCTATTGCATTGACTCTCCCTTTGACTTATGTATATGTTAATTATACAACCATATAAACAACATATACATTTCTCTCTAAACCCTTTTTTCTTTCCCAAAACACATATACATAAGCATTCACTTTCAAATTCCTTTTCTCTTGACAATTGACACATACATTCTATCCAATCTAAAACAACAACAACAACAACAACATTCACAACTTCTAGGGCATACATTGGGATATTACAATGAGGTCTCACCCGAGCATCTGTTCGACCTATAAAGAGAGTTAAAATGCTTATATTTAGATTTATCCTCACACAAAAGTGTCAAGTGAACTCTCTAGTTAATTATGTAAGTTCAAATATATTTTGGCTTGATTTTTGAAAATGATTTTAGTCGCTATAGACTCCTAAATTTGACACATTTTGCAAATCTTATTAAAATCGCCAAATTCTATTGAGCTCCATAGTTTTGTATTGCCGAGCTCGATAATTGTGGAAGATTTTTCTAGGATTGCATATAGGGCATGTGCAATGAGTTTAACAAAATTCTATCACGAGACTTAATTATCGAATTTGACAATTATTATTCTCGACCTCTATAATTTGAGCTTTTTGACTGACAATCAACATTCTTTCCTCCAACAAAAACACTAATAGCAAGCCTGTAATATCCCAAAGTATTCCCTAAAAGTTTTGGTATTATTGTTGTATTTGGTTTTAATGTATATGTTTAATGGAAAGGGAAAAGAAGTAAAGAGAGAGTGTATATGGTGTATATATAGATATATATATAACATATACAAGTCAAAGTTATGATAGTCAAAAGAAGATTAATGAATTAATTAAGTTAGTTGAAGAGGATTTTATAATATTTTATTATTATTATTGCTTGGTGGAGGTTTAAAGAGAAGAGTTGACTTGGTTTATTGCCAATCATTTTGTTCTTTGTTTCCTTTTCTCTTTGGGTTGGCCGGCCATCAAAGAAGCAAGAGAGAAAGAGAGTTTTTGTTTTCCAAGCTCAAGATTGAAGGATAAAACAAGTGATTAAGTTGGAAATTTGAGAAGTCTCATCATTTTTGGTAAGTTTTCACTTAATTTCCTTGTTTTATTTTTGGAACCTTGAGGCTAGTGCAGAGGACTTGTGGACAAATATGGAAGGTGGCATTAAGAAAGCAGGTAGTAAATTGCTTGGGATCTCTAAAGGGGGAGGGCCTCGACCGCACGATGCATGGTGGTGGGATGAGGAGGTTCAAAAGGCTATTAAGGCTAAAAGGGAATGATATAAAAAGTTACCGAATGCGGTTAATAGCGAGGCCTTTGAGGAATATAAGAGGGCTAAGAAAGAGGCAAAGAAGGCTGTTAGTGTAGCTCGTGGCAGAGCCTTAGAAGGGATTTATCAAAAGTTAGGTACTAAAGAGGGAGAAATGGGCATTTATAAGATTGCAAGGATGAGAGAAAGGAAAAGCAGAGATTTAAGCCAAGTCAAATGTATAAAGGACGAAGATCAACGGGTGTTGACAGGAGATGTTGAGATTAAGGAGAGGTGGAAGGCTTATTTTGAGCAGTTATTCAACCCTGAACATGAACAAGATTTTCAAGGTCTTCTTGCAACAAATGGTTATATCAGTTGGTCTAGGAGGATCTTGCATAGTGAAGTAAGAGAAGCCTTGAAGTATATGAAAGTTGGTAAAGCTTGTGGCCTGGATGGTATTCCTATAGAGGTTTGGAAGAACCTTGGAGAGGTTGGAGTTGCCTGGTTAACTAAACACTTTAATGCTATTGTGAAAGGACGTAAGATGCCGAATGCCTGGAGGAAGAGTATCCTGGTACCCATATATAAAAATAAGGGAGACATTCAATGCTGTACAAATTATCGGGGTATCAAACTTATGAGCCATACTATGAAATTATGGGAAAGGATTATTGAACACAGATTGAAAAAGCTTACAAGAGTTTCGGAGAATCAGTTTGGGTTTATGCGAGGGAGATCTACCATGGAGGCTATTTCTCTTCTAAGAAGACTAATGGAATTGTATCAAGAGAAGAAGAAAGATCTCCACATGGTATTTATTGACTTGGAGAAAGCCTATGATAGAGTACCAAGAGAAGTGTTATGGTGGGTTTTGAAGAGGAAAGGAGTCAGCAGCAAATATATCAACATCATCAAGGACATGTATGAGAATGCATCCACTAGTGTGAAAACACCTGGTGGAGACACTGAGGCTTTCCCCATTACTACCGGATTGCATCAAGGTTCGGCCATGAGTCCATACTTATTTACCTTGGTTATGGACGAGCTAACCAGAAGCATACAAGACGATGTTCCTTGGTGTATGTTGTTTGCTGATGACATTATTTTAATTGATGAGACTAGTGCTGGTGTAAACCGTAAGTTGGAAGTGTGGAGAAAAACCCTCGAGGACAAGGGTTTTAAGTTAAGTAGGAGTAAAATGGAATATATGCACTATGAGTTCAGTCTAAGGAAGAAGCAGGAACATGAGGTTAAGTTGGATGGAGTTTTGGTTCCTAAAACCAAGCAGTTCAAATATTTGGGTTCGGTGTTCCAGAATGATGGTCATATAGATGAAGATGTGGCTCACAGAATACATGTAGGGTGGTTGAAGTGGAAGGGTGTGACTAGGGTTCTATGTGATAAGAAAATACCTCTGAAAGTGAAAGGTAAATTCTATAGGACGGTTGTTAGGCCTGCGATGCTCTATGGTAGTGAGTGTTGGGCACCAACGAGACAACATTTGCATAAGATGAGTGTGGCAGAAATGAGGATGCTAAGATGGATGTGTGGACATACCAGACTGGACAAAATTAAGAATGTTCATATTCGACAAAAAGTCCAAGTAGCGGATGTCGGAGATAAGGTGAGGGAAGGAAGACTTAGATGGTATGGACATGTTTTAAGAAGACCTCCTAATGCTGCGGTTCGTAAGTGTGAGAATTTGTTGATTGAGGGGGCTAGAGGTCGTGGAAGACCTAGAACTGTGTGGAAGGAGGTGATAGCAAGAGACTTACGTGCCTTAGATCTTGATGCGGATTTGATTAATGACAGACTTGAATGGAGACGTAAAATCCGTGTCTTGGAAGGGGCCTAAGGCTGGAGTATCTTTTTTGGTGTCTTTTGAGCTTATTTTGTTGAGGATCCATACAGCAATGTTTGGGACTAAGGCTTAGTTGTTGTTGTTGTATTTTAAGTTGTATTTGAGTTTGATGTTTGATTGTAGATAGTATGAGTATGTTTGATTGTGGTGTGTTTGAGAGTGTTGGGTTTAATTGATTGTGATTTTGGAGTTGAATGGAAGAGTAAGAGTTGTGTTTATGTTATGGTTTTGAATTGGTAATTGATGTATGTTGTGAGTTTGATCAATTATTTTTGTAGATCTTCATGATGTTTGTGTTTAATGAAGTTGAAAGCATAGAATACATGAGTTTGGTCTGAAACAGAAGCATCATGGATGCCACGACCGTGGCCTTTGGATGCCACGACCGTGGGGGTGTTAGGCAAATTGGACAGGTTCGTTTGCTAACCCACGACCATGGGGTTCTAGATAGTGGTTTTGGCTTGTATTTGTGATCCATGGGTCTAGTATGAGACTAATAAGTGAATCATTGTATTGGAATTCATGTGTATTTGTAATTAAATATGTATTATTCATTTTGAATTAGGCTGTGAAGAGGTTGAGTTGCCCTAACCTAGGTGTTGAGAATTCTTGGAAGAGGAAGTGTATAGATTGGTGTGAGTTGCTCTTGAGGTAAGTACAAACTTACATGGTTGCATACATTTACATGATTTTGAGATTTAACACATTTGGTTGTAAATGTGTTAAGTAATTTACTATATTGTTAATACAATTTGATTAATGTTATGATTGGTATAATGTGAAGTATATGATGATCATTCAAAATGTATGCTGCGTATTGAATGAACGTTTTTATCTATCGTGTTTTACGATATAACTTAAATGTTTTAAGTTTGCTCATAATATGATTAATTTTTAAATGATTTTAAAAATTGGGTTGTTTAATATAAACTTTGGCATTCCTATATTCAGTATACGTATATTACAATTGTGGTAATATGTAGTGTGCGTATACGGGGTATAGGGGTGTTACAATTGTTTTGGTATCAGAGCCTAGGTTTGAGATTCTCAACCTAGGTCAATTGTAAGAAAAAGAAAATTTTGATTTTAAAATATGTTTTTTTTAAAATAAGTTACATGCTTTGTTATTGGCAGTCTCTGATCTTTGATGAGGTATTTTCTGCTGTGTTTGCAGATATAGGTAGTAATGGCGTCTTAGTCATGTCAGTCTATAGAAGGTAGTGCTGAGAGTATAGCTCATGAAGAGGGTAGAGATGGAGTTAGGGTTGAGAGAGCTAGTGAGACATCTGCTCCTGTGCCAGAGAGATCAGCTGCTGATGAGGTTCCACCAGTTTGGCTAAGACATGTGGTAGAATTGTTGAGACAAGCTCCGGTGTAGCAGCCACCACCACCACAGCCACGAGTGCCGGTGAGGAATTATGATAAATTGAGGAAGTATGGGGCTGAGGATTTCTTTGGTACTACAGATCCTGCAGTAGCTGAGCAGTGGTTGGATAGAGTGCAGAGGATATTTATTCAATTGCAAGCTACTTCTGAAGAGAAATTTGATTATGCTAGATCCCTTCTGCAGAAAGATGCTTATGATTGGTGAAAGACAGTTCCACATGCCATGGATGATCCACCAACATTGTCTTATAGTGATTTTCTAAGGGAGTTTGAGCAGAAATATACCCCGAGGGAGTATAAGGATGTCAAGAAGATGGAATTTCTGAATTTGAGATAAGATAACCGAACTATGACAGAGTATGAGATAGAGTTCATCCGGTTGAGTCACTATGCCGGTGGGATTATTTCAGATGATATTTGAGGAGGGATTGAGGCCCTCTATTATGTGTATTGTTGCTGGTTCTCGGTATCAGGATCTTTCCCAGCTTGTTGCAGCAGCCAGAAGTGTTGAGAGAGCATAGGGTATTACAACAGCTGCTACTGAGGAGGAGACCAGAGTTAGGAGATCCCAGTTTGAGGCAGGGTCTTCATCTATGAAGAGAGGCCGAGGAAGTTTTATTCCAAGATTTAGTAGAAGCCAGAGGCAGTCAGGTAGGTCAGTTTAGTATCAGAGGCAGAGATCGAGACCTACAGTTTCTATAGCGAGTGCTCTGACTCCAGTGGTTCAGAGATCCACTCCATCTACATGTGTTCATTGTGGTAGGACACATGGGGGGGTACTTGTTGGAAGACGGGTGGATCAGGAGTATGTTTTAGATGTGGGTCACCAACTCATGTTATCAAAGATTGCCCTGAGATGCAGGAGGATAGACAGACTGATACTGCAGCTTCTCGACCTAGTTTTAGCAGAGGTGGTCGAGGGGGCAGAGGTTTCAGTAGGGGTGGTAGACCTAGGATCAGTCAGAGAGGAGGCTCTACATCCGGAGGCAGTAGGCCAGATGAGGCTGGGTCTTCTCAGCGAGTATATGTGATGCAGAGGCAGCCGAATGTTTCAGCAGTTATTACGGGTACATTTTCTTTATTTGGCATTTCAGTTCTTGCTTTGATTGATCCAGGGTCTACTCATTCATACATAAGTGCATCTATCTTGCCTGTGTCTGAATTGCATTCAGAGTCCTTAGGATTTGATGTTTTGGTGACAAATCCTTTAGGACATAGTGTTGTGGTGAGTAAGGTGCATCGTGATAGTTCAGTTGTGGTGCAAGGAGAGAAGTTTTTGGGTGATTTGATTGAAATGCCTTTTAAGGAGTATGATTTGATCTTAGGCATGGATTGGTTGTCTAAGCATGGAGCTATGGTAGACTGTCAAAAGAAGTGTGTTACCTTGAGAACCAGTGATGGTAGAAATGTGATGGTATCTAGTGAGCAGAGACAATTTGCATCCTTGTTTGTTTCAGTTGTGGTAGCTAAGAAGTTGATTAGAAAAGGGTGTGATGCTTATCTTGCTCATATTGTGGATACCAGAATAGTGGGTTCTCAACTTGATAGTATACCCACAGTTGCTGAATTTCCAGATGTGTTTCCTAAGGAGTTGCCAGGGTTACCCCCTGAGAGAGAGGTTGAGTTTGGTATCGATTTGTTGCCTGGTACCACTCCCATCTCTATTACTCCCTATCGAATGGCACCTGCTGAGTTGTGAGAGTTGAAGGTGCAGTTGCAGGAGTTGTTGGATAAAGGGTTTGTTTGCCCTAGTGTTTCTCCGTGGGGAGCTCCTGTTTTGTTTGTAAAGAAGAAGGATGGTACTTTGAGATTGTGCATCGATTATAAGCAATTGAATAAGGTGACCATTAAAAATAACTATCCTTTGCCTAGGATTGATGATCTCTTTGATCAATTAAAGGGAGCAGTAGTATCTTTCAAGATTGATTTGAGATCAGGGTACCATCAGTTGAGGGTCAGAGAGGAAGATGTTCCTAAGACAGCTTTCCGCACAAGGTATGGGCATTATGAGTTTTTAGTGATGCCTTTTGGATTAACGAATGCACCTGCAGCTTTTATGGATTTGATGAATAGGGTGTTTAGGCCCTATCTGGATCAGTTTGTGGTGGTCTTTATTGACGATATTTTGGTATATTCGCGTAATGAAGAGGATCATGACAAGCATTTGCGGATTGTGTTGCAGACTTTGAGAGAGAAGCAATTGTATGCTAAGCTGTCGAAATGTGAGTTTTGGCTTGATCAAGTGACTTTTCTTGGTCATATAGTTTCAGCAGATGGTATAAGAGTTGATCCGAGTAAAGTTGAGGCTATTTTGAATTGGAGTCCACCGAAGTCTGTAACTGAAGTTAGAAGTTTTCTGGGTTTGGCAGGCTATTATCGACGGTTTGTGAAAGGTTTTTCTTTGATAGCTACTCCACTCACCAAATTACTTCGAAAGGGAGTTAGATTTGTGTGGATAGATCAGTGTCAAGCTAGTTTTGAGCAGTTGAAGGAATTGTTGACTCAAGCTCCTGTTCTTACTTTGCCTGTGGAAGATAAACCATATGTTATTTACAGTGATGCTTCACATAATGGTTTAGGTTGTGTTTTGATGTAAGAGGGTAAAGTCATAGCTTATGCTTCTCGGCAGTTGAAACCGCATGAGTTGAATTATCCGACGCATGATTTAGAGTTAGCAGCCATAATTGTTGCTTTGAAGATTTGGCGACACTATTTGTATGGGGAGAAGTGTTTTATCTACACAGATCATAAGAGTTTGAAATATTTGGGGGTTCAAAGAGAGCTTAATCTTCGGCAAAGACGGTGGTTGGAATTGATTAAAGACTATGACTGTTTGATTGATTATCATCCTGGTAAGGAGAATGTTGTTGCTGATGCCTTCAGTCGGAAGTCTTTGGCAGATTTGACTGCTTATTCGTTATCGTTGCTTGTTGAGTTGAGAGCGTTGCATGCTAGTTTTGAATCATGTGATTATGGAGCCTTATTGGCTCAGTTGCATTTGAGACCGATGTTGTTGGACCAGATAAGGGAGGCTCAATTGGCTGATGAGAAAATTCAGAAAGTTGTGTTAGATTGTCAAAATGGGGAGAGTCGAGATTTCCATGTGAGAAGTGATGGTAGCCTTTGGTTTAAAGATAGGTTGTGTGTTCTTGATGATGCTAGTTTAAGAGAGATTATTTTGGAAGAAGCACATCAGTCGGTTTTTGTTATGCACCCTGGGAGTACAAAGATGTATCAGGATTTGAAGCGACATTACTGGTGGTCAAGTATGAAGAAAGATATAGCGGAGTTTGTATCCAAATGTCCCACTTGTCAGAGGGTGAAAGCTGAGCATCAAGTTCCAACAGGGTTGCTTCAACCTTTATTAGTGCCTGAATGGAAATGGGAGAGGGTGACAATGGATTTTATGTCTGGTTTGCCATTGACTCAGAAGAAGTATGATGCTATCTGGGTGATTGTTGATCGCTTGACAAAGATAACTCATTTTCTTCCAGTTCGGATGGACTATTCTCTGGAAAAGTTGGCTGAGCTGTATATCAGTGAGATAGTGAAGTTGCATGGAGTTCCAATTTCTTTAGTGTCTGATCGAGATCCTCGGTTTACTTCAAGATTTTGGAAAAGTTTACATGGTGCTTTGGGTTCTCGATTGCACTTTAGCATTGGTTTTCATCCGCAGACAGATGGGCAGTCAGAGAGAGTGATATAGATCATAGAGGATATGTTGAGAAGCTGTGTCATTGATTTTTCTGGAAGTTGGGACAGATTTTTGCCACTTGTGGAATTTGCTTTCAACAACAGTAATCAATCTAGTATTGGAATGGCACCTTATGAGGCATTGTATGGAAGAAGATGTAGAACGCCTCTATGTTGGAATGAAGTTGGAGAAGGCAAGTTGGTTGGTCCTGATTTGATTAAAGAAACGGAAGAGAAAGTGAAGATAATTCGAGATCGGTTGAAAGCAGCCTCAGATCGACAGAAATCTTATTCAGATTTGAAGAGGAGAGACATAGAGTTTGATGTTAGAGATAAAGTATTTTTAAAAGTGTCTCCTTGGAAAAAGATTTTGAGATTTGGTAGAAAAGGGAAACTAAGTCCTCGTTTTATTGGACCTTATAAGGTATTGGAGAGAGTTGTACCAGTTGCTTATCGACTCGCTTTGCCGCCTGAGTTGGATAGAATTCATAATGTCTTCCATGTTTCTATGTTGCGGAGGTACATATCAGATCCATCTCATGTTCTGTCCGTTGAATCTATTGAGGTGAGTCCGGATCTAACATTTGAAGAAGAACCAGTTGCTATTTTGGCACATGAAGTGAAAGAGTTGAGAAATAAGAAAGTGCCACTTGTGAAAGTTCTTTGGAAGAATCATGCAAAGGAAGAGGCAACTTGGGAGAGTGAGCAAGCGATGCAAGATCAGTATCCTCATCTGTTTCAGACTTGATATCAGGTAATTTCGAGGACGAAATTTCTTTTTAGAGGGGGAGAATTGTAATATCCCAAAGTATACCCTAAAAGTTTTGGTATTATTGTTGTATTTGGATTTAATGTATATGTTTAATGGAAAGATAAAAAAAGTAAAGAGAGAGTGTATATGGTGTATATATAGATATATATAATATATACAAGTCAAAGTTATGATAGTCAAAAGAAGATTAATGAATTAATTAAGTTAGTGGAAGAGGATTTTATAATATTTTATTATTATTATTGCTTGGTGGAGGTTTAAAGAGAAGAGTTGACTTGGTTTATTGCCATTCATTTTGTTCTTTATTTCCTTTTCTCTTTGGGTTGGCCAGCCATCAAAGAAGCAAGAGAGAAAGAGAGTTTTTGTTTTCCAAGCTCAAGATTGAAGGATAAAACAAGTGATTAAATTGGAAATTTGAGAAGTCTCATCATTTTTGGTAAGTTTTCACTTGATTTCCTTATTTTATTTTAAGTTGTATTTGAGTTTGATGATTGATTGTGGATAGTATGAGTATGTTTGATTGTGGTGTGTTTGAGAGTGTTGGGTTTAATTGATTGTGATTTTGGAGTTGAATGGAAGAGTAAGAGTAGTGTTTATGTTATGGTTTTGAATTGGTAATTGATGTATGTTGTGAGTTTGATCAATTATTTTTGTAGATCTTCATGATGTTTGTGTTTAATGAAGTTGAAAGCATAGAATACATGAGTTTGGTCCGAAATAGAAGCATCATGGATGCCACAACCATGGGGGTGTGAGGCCACGACCGTGGGGTTGTGAGGCCACGACCGTGGGGTTGTGAGGCCACGACCGTGGGGTTCTAGATAGTGGTTTTGGCTTGTATTTGTTATCTATGGGTCTAGTATGAGACTAATAAGTGAATCATTGTATTGGAATTCATGTGTATTTGTAATTAAGTATGTATTATTCCTTTTGAATTAGGTTGTGAAGAGGTTGAGTTGCCCTAACCTAGGTGTTGGGAATTCTTGGAAGAGGAAGTGTATAGATTGGTGTGAGTTGCTCTTGAGGTAAGTACAAACTTACATGGTTGCATACATTTACATGATTTTGAGATTTAACACATTTGGTTGTAAATATGTTAAGTAATTTACTATATTGTTAATACAATTTGATTAATGTTATGATTGGTATAATGTGAAGTATATGATGATCATTCAAATTGTATGTGCAATACAATTGGTTATGATGAATACTTTAATGATGAATTGCTTTAATGTGAATTGAGATATAATGAGATGTGATGCCATTGTGATTGGCTATAATGAATCAAATGAAATAAGTGGGGCATGTTTGCTTAGATGATGATGAATTTAAAGTATATGTCTAATGCAATTGGTTATGTATACTCTATTGATGAGATGTGAAACCATTGTTGTTGGCTAAAATGATGCAAATGAGATAATTGAGGCATGGTTGCCTAAATGATTATGAGCAAATGAGAATGAAATTGATAATGAAATAATGAATGAATTGTGTGTCTAATATGTTATTCCATTTTCAGAGTTTTGTTGTTGGTGGCATGCCTAATAGTAACAATCTCTTGAAGCTAGGTTGGGCTTGATCCTTGAAGCCAAGTTGGGTAGAAGTTTAGCATGCTTAACTCCCCTTGAAGCTTGGTTGGGTCTAGTCCTTGAAGCCTAGTTGAGATGTTACAACCCTTGAAGCTAGGTTGGGTTTGGTTCTTGAAGCCAAGTTGGGTTGATACTTAGCATGCTTTCTTCCCCTTGAAGCTTGGTTGAGCCTAATCCTTAAAGCCTAGTTGGGATAATGATAATGATAATGATAAATGTGATAATTGAACCAAAACATTAACTCTGAAAGTTGAATGGCATATTAGTGTCTTTTGGGCCCATGGTTGTCTTTGTTTCAATGTGATTCATGAATGGTGAAACAATTGAATAAAATAATGGAATGTAGTGTTATGAAAAATATACAGATATCATTTGTGAATAATATCTTTATTGTTGAAATGTGTGACATTGACATTGCATTGAAGCATTTTGTTATTGTGGTTTGTACCACTAAGCCGTTGGCTTAGCGCGATTGTGGTTCATCGTGCAGGTGACAGGGTAGAGCCAGAGAGTTCATCTAGACCGAGTCGAGTCTAGATTCTGAAGTGTTGATAGTGGGCTTAAAGATCAAAGACGAACTGCCAAACATGTATAAATGTTATGTTTTTGTAAAATTTGATTTTGATGTTTATGTATTTGTAAATACAGCTATATTTTCCGCTGCATATTGAATGAACATTTTTATCTATCGTGTTTTATGATATAACTTAAATGTTTTAAGTTTGCTCATAATATGATTAATTTTTAAATGATTTTAAAAATTGGGTTGTTTAATATAAACTGTGGCATTCCTATATTCAGCATACATATATTACAATTGTGGTAATATGTAGTGTGCATATACGGGGTATAGGGGTATTAAAAATCCTAAAATGTAAGACTTCAATGACACATCACTGCAAGCCAAAGGAGATCACAAAAATAAGAGAATTTTTTGTGGATCAACTACCATTGACAATATAGTTCACAACTTTTTAGTAGGTATACCTTCAACCCTCTGTAAACTAGTTGTTAAGCATTTTAACATCAACAAGCCACCTAATAAACTAAGTTTCACATGATTAAGATGAAATTACTTTAAATCAATCATTAATAATATGATTTTGAGATAAAAATCTTATCTTTAAAAGATTAAAGAATGAAACTTTTTTTGAACTTAAAGAACTTCAAAATTTTAAAATTGCACAAGGATTTTCATAGAATAAAGATGACTGAATGTAAACAAAAATAATCTGAAAGGAACTTTTGGACATTTTGAACCACAAGAAACAACTTAAAAAAAGATTTTCTTCAAGTTGTGGAGAAATTTTGTTGAGCTCAATAATTTTACTATTGAACTTGACAATTTCCACCAAGTAGCTTGAAATAATTATTTTTTTTGTAACTTAGTTCAGCATTCTTATGTCTGTCGAACTGGATAATCTATGGATTAACGAGCTTGATAATTTTTTCAATATTTTATCTTTATTACCATCCTTTTTAGTTTCCTTATTTCATGTTGTTTATATTCTATTATTATTGTATTATTTCCATGTCTTGCACTCATTATCGTCACAATCATACATAATCTCTTTTTATAGATCTGATGTATATAACTTGTAATACCTAGATTTTTATGTACTTTGAAATAGTAGTTATGAGAGAGTATATTGGTGAAATAGGTAAAGAAAATATAATAAGAGATAGATGTGTATGAAGGATGTTATATATATATATATTGTATTTGAAATATATGGGAAATATAAATACAATATATAAGACGTATACATATATCAACATATACATGATGTATACATTGGTGTAGGAAAAGTTAATTTTAAATAATTAATAAATAATAATAATAATGATAATAATGACAAGAGAAAGGAGAAATGAAAGTCAAAAGAAGGAAAATATTATTGGTGGGAAAATTTAGGTGGAAATAAGTATATTATTATATATATATATATATATATAAGATAAGGAAGAAAATTTAAAAGAGAGCTTTCTCTCTTTCTTTCTTCTTCTTCCTTTTTGAACGTGAGGATAGAGATAGAGAGAAGAGTTTGATTTTGTTCATATGCACACCAAATTCATAAAGAGTCTTAAGAGAATTGAAGGTGAATATTAAAGATTTGGCAAAGAATTCAAGTAAGTGCTCTTTTTCTTGAGCTGATGTTTATAGATTTTGAGTTTATATGTGATATGGTCAGTGAGAGAAAGTGATGATTAATTGAATAATATGATGATAATGAAATATTGAAGTATATATATATGTTGAATTGGTGCTTAGATGATGAAAATATGATTATTTATGAGGATGATGATGAGTAGTTGAAATTGAGGAATAAGGGTGATAAGGAAAAGAGTAAGGGTTTAGTATAAATGAGTTGGGAATTGAGTAAATTGATACATGGATGATTGTATAAGTGAATTATATAATGATTATTATTATGATATGTTGGAGTTATATAAGTGTTGAATTGATGGATAAATTATGAATATAAACTAAGATGATGATTAAGGGTGTTGTAGTATTAATTTTGGAATGATTGTGTTCATATAGTTGAGAATTCAAAATGCAAAACTTTTGCCTAACACGACCATGCCATTGGGCGTTTCAACGGTACTGAGTTTAATGTTGATGACTGTGAACACTCGAACTTTGAGGCTCGGAAAGCCGATTTTCTCAGACTGCTGACGATCGGACCGGACCGGAGGTCCACGGTAAAGTTCACCGGAAATATATCAATATGGTACTTGAAATGTCCGGGACGGCGTGAGGATCATGAATATGGTCCCGGAATATTTTTCAAAGGCTCGTGGCTGCAGAAAAATCAGTTTTTACACCAGTAGCGCGAGTCGGGCACCCTTTTTTTGGGCCAGAGCTGGCGGCTCAGCCGCCGTGACCGGCGGCCTGGCCGCCGTACAGTTCGGTTTTTGCCTGTAAATAGGCTTCAGATGTTTAGAAAATGGGTTGGCTTTTGGCAGATCCACGCCCTGGTGCTGACGAAATTTTTATGCTTAAGAATTTCTAATATTGTGTTGTAGAAAGCAAGAATCATACTTAAAAGTGAAAGGAAACAAGATCTGGAACTTAGAAGTGGAAAAATTCTAATCAAGGTAATATCATAATTCATCTTTGGTCATTTCGAGCATATCATAAGCATTCTAATCTTCTTCTTAATTTCTTCTTGGTCAAAGATCTAATCCTTTTAGATCTAGAGGCCTAATGGATTAATCAATCAACCTTTCGGCATCAAGCCGTGAATAAAATCAACCTTTTGGCACGGAGCCTAAATTACATCCTTTAAATACGAAGTATTTAAATATTACAATTAAGATCAAAATTTGGCATGAAGCCTAAATCGGACTCTTTTGGTACCAAGTACCCGAAATTATACAATTTTTGCACTAAGTGCTAAAACTCACAACTCTGACAAAACACCTGAAAAATGCACGAAGCATACACACATATGCATGAAGCATAAATTTCATCGCCTTTAAATAGGCTTTTCCGAACTACATGGGCTTTGATCTCCCATTCAAACGGGAGTATGTAGGCATATTTGGGATTCACCCCAAATAGCAAGTCCACAACTTACCAACAATCAGTCCTTTTTCTTTTCTTCATCCCTTTTATATTTACTTCTTTTTATTAGCAAATTAACCAATTGCATGACATAGTCCCCGAATCCTCCTTGGGTTCGCAGATTAGAAACCTTTACATTGGACACGTTATTGGAGTCAAACAAGGGTTTTCTTAGTTTTTCCCTTCGAACAAAATAAACTGAGTGGCGACTCCCGACAACAAGTGAACTTTCATCCGAATCCTTTTCGGGTGGAAACCGAGGTTCACAAATTGGCGACTCCACTGGGGAACCATAAAAATGATTTATGGGATTCTAAGTGGACTACTATTGCTTATTTGATTAATTTGACACTAAGGACCATAAAAAACGATTTATGGGATCCTAGTAGATTGTTATTATTTGTTTAACCGATTTGCCCTTCTTTAGGGTATTTTTGTTTATTTTGCAGGGTACCTTAGCAATATATATCCTTCCTTTAAGAATATTGGACTGAAGATTGAAGAAAGGAATCTTTTTCCTTTGATGGATCTATTGTTTGACTACTTGTGCATTTATTTTGTCATTCAGAGAATCTTTTTCTCTTGCATATATGGGGGAATCATTTTTCTCCATTGCATAAAAAATCATTTTCAAATGAATTTCTTCTCTTTCTGTTCAAAGTTCTGAGTCTGGATAGCAAGTAGCGCTGACCGGCAGGTCTCCTTGATTATGCCGGCGGACAGCCAAAGCGTCCTCCCTGTTGTCACAAACCATTCCAATCCTTTTGGAGTGGCCCATGAGTAATCGTACTGTTGGACCCACGCGAAACTCCTTGTTTCACATGTGGTTAGGTATATCTTACTCAAGACTCAAGGGTCCCTATGATAAGCCGATTCTCTATTTTTCACATAACAATAGAACCTTCCCTTAGGTTGTATGTACCCAATGATAGTGCTGCATTCCATTAAAATGAATTATGATGTGATGAGGTGCATTCATGCAACATAACAACATTGTTTTGGGGAAAAATTTTTGATGTATATAAGTGGACCAAGAGTTTTTCCTACCCTACACACCACCCTGATCTCTTGCCCTTAACCTTTGCAGGTACCCACTGTCCGTGTGCCTTCACCTACACCAGACACACCAATACCAACTGTGCTATCACCTACAAATTCTACTACCCCAACTTCACCAACTGCTCCAATTACTGAAATGGCTACTATTGAACAGATTAAGGCCTTGCTGGATGGACAGGTTAAGGAAATTGAAGCTAGAATGCAAGAGAAAATTGATGAAGCTTTAGCCGCTCAGAGGGTAGCCATCTTGGCTGAATTGGGAGGGGTACCAAAGATAGCCATTACTTCTGGAAATTTAGGGAAAGAACCTATTGTGGGACAAACTAGTACGCCCATGACTGCTCAGAATACCCCTGTCATCAATTTGGAGGATCCACCCTCTAAGAATGTCACTGAAACTGATGAACTGAAAAGAAAACTTGAATTGCTGGAAAGGTCAATCACTGCAATGAAAACTCATAAAGAGGTGGTAGACATGGATTCTTTATCCTTGTTTCCCCAAGCTAGATTGCCTCCAAAATTCAAGATGCTTGGGATGGATAGATTTGATGGGACTACTTGCCCTAAAACTCACCTGAAAATGTATGTGGGAGCCTTAAGTCCTTGGGGTTTAAATGATGAGCTCTTTGCTCAATTATTCCAACAATCCCTGACTGGTGCTGCCCTTAAATGGTTCGTGAGTCTAGACCGTTCCAAGATTAAGACATGGGAAGACATCTGCAATGCATTTAACTCTCAATACCACTACAATATTGAGGTGGATGTCACTAGAAGAGAACTTGAGACCACCAAACAAAACAAAAATGAACCCTTCTCCTCGTTCCTTACGAGGTGGAGGGCAAAAGCCGCCCAGATGATCAATCGCCCTTCAGAACAAGAGCAGATTGATATCATAATCAGGAATTTAAGACCTACATATCAGGCTCAACTGCAAACCCAATATCTACCTACTTTCAAATCGCTCATTGCGACTGCAACCAAGGTAGAAGATTTGATACAGTTGGGTAAAATAGTGGATGAGGGGGCTGCATCGAAATATAAGAAACAAAGCCAAACTCCTTCCTCAAGCAAGGTCAATCAAGTGGCCAATATTGCCCCTGCGAATCCTTTACGTGTGGGCAATCTTGGGCCGAGAAATCAGCCGAGAAGGCAATATACTGACCTTGGGGTGCCCCTTCATTTGGTGTTTAAAAAGGCTGTGGAAGGGAAATATTTGAAGCCTTTGGACCCAAGACCTCCTCCAAACCTATTACCTTCCAGTTATAAAGTCAATGAATATTGTGAATACCATCAAGGGAATGGGCATAAAACAGATGCTTGCTGGACACTGAAAAACCGCATCCAGGATCTGGTGGATAGTGGTGACATCATTCCTCTCAGGAGGCAACCAAACATTAACACTAATCATTTGCCCAATCACTCCATCCATGCCATTACTGTGGAAGAAGAGCTGTTTGATCCTTTCGAACTTCTCTCAGAAATGAATGAAGTGTGTGTGTTAGATTTGAACGACCTTTCTGAAGAGGTCAGTGCTCTGACAAGAAGCGGAAGGCAATATCAATCGCTTGATTTGGGAAAAGCCCCTACAACCTCAAATCACCCCTATAAGAAGACACCAGAGCCAAAAGAAGACCCTGTCTTCACTCAGCTTAAACAAACTCAAGTTAAGGTATCAATTTGGGAGCTCCTTGCTTCCTCATTCCCACACCGTCAGGCTCTCAGTGAAGCTTTGAGTCAGCTTGATACATCAGTAGACACAAGCCTAGAAGCTTTGGTAGCCACTTTGACCCAATCAACCAAGGCATTGAGTATCCGATTTTCTGATATAGACCTACCAGAAGATGGCAGTAAACACAATGATGCTCTATACATCACCATACAGACTGGGGGAAAGACTGTGCCCATGGTTCTCATTGATAATGGGTCAGCCTTAAATGTGTGTCCTTTGAAAGTAGCAAGCTGTTTGGGGTTGGAGACTACAGATCTTACACCTTCTGATCAGATTGTGAGAGCATATGATAACACTCGAAGAGAAATTTTGGGTGTTGCCACTCTAGAAATTGCTATTGGGCCGGTGAAAATGAAGGTGCCCTTCCAGGTCATTGATGTACCCGCGAGCTTTAATCTCCTCCTTGGAAGGCCGTGGATTCATCAAATTAATGTTGTACCTTCTTCATTACACCAAAAACTTAAATTCCCTTTTGAAGGAAAAATCATCACTATCAAAGGGGATACCTGTGAAATCAACAAGAAAACCATGGATCAGTCTCTCTTTGAGGTTGTTCCTGGTGAAACCACCATGACCTTGACTGGGCTTCATTACGACACAGTTCAATGCATTGAAGGTGAAAAACCAAAAGGGCCATTTGTCTCATATGACTTTGGGGAGGTCCAAATCAATTGCCTAGTGGGAATGATGTTGAGGGTAGGTCTATTGCCCGGAATGGAAATGATGAAGTTTGGGAGAAAAACACCCGTAGTACGGCCATGGGAAGAGCCTGAGAATAAGGGAACTTTTGGCTTGGGGTACAAACCTACAGACGATGAAATAGAAGAGTTTGAGCGTGGAAGGAAGAAAAAGGGAAATTGGGGGCAAGAAGCCTCAAAATGCGCTCTTACTTTAGAACTCTGAATGGTCACTTTTGCAAACCTGGAAAGGCAGTTCATCACCGTGGTTTTCAGGAACCATTCTATTCTCCTATGACCGGAAAGAAGCTACTGGGTTTTGAAATGTTTGCTGACGTTGTGGCCATAAAAGAAGAAGAGCCAGAACCTGAAACTGACCCCCAAATGGAAGATTTCATGCGACCTGGTCTCTTTGATGAGGTTGCTATGATAACCAATGTCGAAGGCAAAAGGGACTTCACAAAGCTGATCAAGACAACAGATGGACCACTGATGAACTGGTATGCCGAGGAGGGACAAGCTACTATAGACAAAACTAGTCCAGTGTCACACCTTGAACCCGAGTCTTGTACCGAGTCAAATTCTGAGTCAAGCACCAAGTCAGAGTCTAATTCTGAGTCTTCTGTAGTTTTAGATTTAGAAAACCCTAATGTCAAATCTAATGTAATCTTGGAGAATCACTCCACCATTATCAATGAAACTCTTCAAATTCTCGGTTACCCTGTGTCTTTTGCTTTCCAAGTATTATCTAGCAAAAATGAAATAAATGAAATAAAAGAAATAAATGAAAAAATAATAATTGGCAAAGAAAATGAACATACATACATTGCATATGATTGTATGAATAAGGAACAGGTTGTCGAGTGCATCAGAAGATATGTCGACTGCTTCATGTGGAAGGCAAGTGATGTCACGGGAATAGACCCAGCAATAGCAGTTCATAAGATTCCGCTATACCCTGGTGCAAAGCCGGTTAAGCAGAAATTGAGAAGAATGAAGCCTGAATGGTCTTTGAAAATTAAAGAGGAGGTTGCCAAGCAACTGGATAATAGGTTCATAGAACCAATTGCCTATCCTTCCTGGTTAGCAAACATTGTGCCAGTCCCGAAGAAAGACGGAAAGGTCAGGATGTGTGTTGACTACAGAGATTTGAATAAGGCCTGTCCCAAGGACGATTTTCCACTACCACACATCGATTTGCTGATAGACAAGATGGCTGGGCATGTGATGGTTTCCATGACTGACCTCGCGGTTGGGTACAATCAGATCCTAGTTCACCCACCAGACAAAGAAAAGACAGCTTTCATCACAGAATGGGGCACTTTCTGCTACAGGGTTATGCCTTTTGGGTTGATAAATGCAGGGGCTACCTACCAAAGGATGGCGACAACAGTCTTTCATGACATGATTCACAAAGAAGTACAAGTGTATGTTGATGATATGATTGTTAAGTCAAAATCTCCAGAAGAACACGTTGAAGCACTTGAGAAGTTCTTCCTTAGACTTCGCAAGTACAATTTGAAGCTTAATCCTGCAAAGTGCCTCTTTGGTGCAACATCAGGCTTATTTTTGGGATATTTGGTCAGCAAGAAAGGAATAGAAGTTGATCCAGCAAAGTCAAAGGCTATTCTGAAAATGCCTCCGCCAAGAACAGAAAAAGAGATTCGAGGCTTGCTAGGTAGATTACAGTATATCAGCCGATTCATATCGCAATTGGCAGAGACTTGTGGTCCAATCTTTAAGCTACTAAGGAAAGGTGCTTCACAAGAATGGAATGAAGACTGCCAAAAGGCCTTCGACAAGATCAAAGAATACTTGTTAAGTCCGCCAATTCTACAACCTCCCAGAATGGGAAAGCCTCTGCTCTTGTATTTATCTGTAACAGATGAAGCCATGGGTGCAATGCTAGCTCAAGAGGCTGAAGATACAAAGGTAGAAAATGCAATCTACTACCTCAGCAAAAGGATGCTGGATTATGAGTTAAAGTATAACAAGATTGAGAAGTTGTGTTTAGCCTTGTATTGGCCTTGTACGAAGTTACAACACTACTTGTCTTCTTACACTACTTATGTCATCGCAGAACAGAGTCCCTTGAAATTCCTTATGGAGAGGCCTGTTCTGGACAGCAAAATGGCTAAGTGGGTGTCAACATTGGCAGCCTTTGACCTAAAATTCATTCAAAGGAAAGCTGTGAAAGGGGGCACAATAGCTGACCAATTAGCAGAATTACCAGTGAATGACGAGATGCGAGAAATGGGTTTTCCTGATGAAGACCTCTTGAATGTGGAAAGCAGTGTTTGGGAGATGTATTTTGATGGAGCATCCAATTATCATGGAAATGGAATTGGAATTGTGTTCAAAACTCCTTGTGGAGAATACATTCCATTCGCAGTTAAACTTGACTTTAGCTGCACAAACAATGAAGCAGAATATGAAGCTTGCATTAATGGGCTTGAAGCCGCCCTGAAATTGGGGATTAGGGACCTAAAGGTCTATGGTGATTCTATTTTAATAGTATCACAAGCTTTAAGGAAATGGAAGATAAGAGAAGAGCGTTTGGTTCCTTACCTACAATGCCTTGATCATTTGGCACAATAGTTCAATGATCTGTCCTTCGAATATCTCCCAAGAGCAAAGAATCAGTTTGCTGATGCCTTGGCTACTTTAGCTTCCATGATCAATATCAGGGAGGGGAAAGTCATTCGTCCATTGAAAGTTCAGCTTCAAAAGCAACCCGCCCATGTAATGCGCTTGGCCGATGGTAAACCATGGTTTTGGGATATCAAGACCTATCTCAAGGATGGAAATTATCCGGAGGGATCATCAAAGGTTGATCAGAGGGCAATAAGGCAGCTTGCCACAGGTTACATTCTTAATGGAGATATCCTCTACAAGAGGAGTTGGAATGGAATGCACCTAAGGTGTGTAAATGAAGCAGAGGCTAAGCAGATAATGGAAATGGTACATGGTGGCGAATCAGGACCACACATGTATGGGATCGCCTTGGCTCGAAAAATTGCCAATCTGGGATATTACTGGTCCACCATGAATACAGACTGTGTATCATTTGTGCAAGGATGTCATCAATGCCAAATATTTGCTAAGCTACAGAAGCAACCTCCCGTTGCCCTGAATCCAATCACTTCTCCATGGCCCTTCGCTACTTGGGGAATTGATATAATTGGAAAAATACATCCAAAAGCATCAAATGGACATCAGTTTATCTTGGTAGCAGTGGATTACTTCACAAAGTGGGTTGAAGCAGCTTCCTATGCAGAATTAGATGCCAAAAAGGCAGCACAGTTTGTCCGAACCAACATCCTTTGTCGGTACGGAACGCCGTTTGAAATTATCACTGATAATGGAACTCATTTCCAAGCAGAATTTGCTAAGCTCTTGAAGAATAAGAATGTCCAGCATCATAAGTCCTCTCCTTATAGACCTCAAACAAATGGAGCTGTAGAAGCAGCGAACAAGTCTATAAAGGTGATCATACAAAAGATGATCAAGGAACATAGGCGTTGGCATGAAAAGTTACCACTGGCTTTGTGGGGATATAGAACATCAATTAGAACTCCCACTGGGGCAACCCCGTATTCCCTAGTGTACGAAATGGAAGCAGTACTCCCCATTGAACTGGAAGTTCAATCGGCGAGGATAATTCAAGAAAGTCAGATAAATGAAGCTGAATGGATCAGCAATTATCATCATCAGTTGTTGTGTTTGGATGAAAAAAGACTTCAAGCTCTACATCGGATTCAAGGGTATCAGAAGCGAATGGCCAGACATTTCAACAAAAAGGTCAAAGATCGAAAGTTGGAAGAAGGTTGTTTGGTTCTGAAAGAGATTAGAACACCTGTTACAGATCCTCGTGGGAAGTTCCGTCCTCATTGGGCGGGACCCTACATTTTGAAGAAATACTTTCCGGCGGAGCCGTCATCTTGTCTGATTTGGATGGTCTGGAGTTCACAAACCCATGCAATCTGGATCAACTGAAGAAATATTATGTATGATCATGCATTTCAAAAGGAACTACATTAGACCTGATTCTCGCAAACTAATTCGAGATATGTAGGCAGCTCTCCTTGAGCACGGTCTAAATTTTAATAAAAATCATTCATTTTTTCTTTTGCCAACATAAAGAAAAAAAAACAAACAAAAAAAAACAAAAAATCCCGCTAAGCCGAAAACCCACAAAGGGCGGCTTAGGCAATAGTGGGGCCCGCTAAGTCGAAAACCCGCAAAGGGCGGCTTAGACAAGAATGGGTAAGAGCTTGCTAAGTTGAAAATCCGAAAGGACGACTTAGGCAAAAATTAGAGCAAATAAATAAAGTAGATAATGCTTGGAAAGCAAACAAAAGAGTCAATCATTAAGAGTCATTCATTACAAAAAGAATCATCTGTTACAAAAAAGAGTCATTCAGAAAGAGTCATTCATCCTATAAAATACACAACTAATCAAAAAGGTCAAGTCATATTCCCCAAAAACCAAAAAGGTAAAAAGACAACCCAAAAACAGAAAAGACAATGGAGTCACCCTGGGATCTAAATCCTACGCCTCCTACGGGGGGCGGAGTCTTCGGCGTCTTCCTTAGTCCCGGAACTCTCCGCAACATCTACCTTTTCCTCGCTAAGAGGAACCACCTCCTCTCCCTCCAACTCCTGCAGCAATGCACACCTCCTCGGTTTTTCAACAGGCCAAACCTCAGCTATAAACCAAGTCCTGTACTCTGGAGTGGGCTGAACAAGGGAAGGCTCTGCAAGAGGCCTGATCATCTGATGGTCTCTGACCCAAGTTTGTAGAATAGCCCGAGTAACTCCGGGAGTAATAGGAGAAGCAATGGTAAGCCCGACAGGAAGGGGAACCCTCTGATCAATACCCATCTGCCTGAGGACTCGGGAAGCACTGTACCATGTACTGTGAGTTAACCCAAGAAGGTATACATGGTTGTACATTGCATTTGCCTCCATGAATTGAGGAATCCTATACCAAGGGATGAACCATAATAATTCTTCCGGCCCGAGCTCAAATAGCCAGATAGTCCACTTGGCCATCGAAGGAAAAGAAATCTGAATTTTCCTGGTACGGTACTGCAAAGGGTTGTAGGTCAAAGTCTGGGGGGCGGCAACCACTCGAAGATGGTCTCTCAGCCAAACCTGAAAAAAAATAGATCCTTTCTATTTTACAAAGGAAAAGAGAGATGATGGAATAAGAAAAAAAAAACAAAAGGTACGACAAAATTACCTGAAGGATGATCGGGGTAACAGTCCAACGTTCAAATCCGAGTGCACATCTGTCGAGACTCTGAATAGTCTCAGCCAGAATCATGCCCCTGATACAGTTGAGCTCTTCCATTTGCCTAACCATTGGACAAAGTTTCAAATCTCCAAAGCCGGGGTCACGGTTGAAGAGAAACCCAGCTAACAGACAAAAGACGAAGGCTCGCATTCTATGCCTCAATTGAATATCATCTTCAAAATCGGCAGTCAAGAATTCATCAATTAGAGGAAGCAGCATCGCCTTATCCCCATCTACAATCATAGCTTGGGCTTGGGGTTTTGTGAAGCTAAAAAGTCTCTGAAAAGATCCCACATAGCCGATTTGAACCTCATGCCTTACAAGAGGGGCATTTGGGTCGCATCCGATGATCGAGCAGAATTCCTCAAAAATAGGACACATCTCCTCCATCCGAGCCCCAAATATGAAAACATGGGCTTGGGGATCCCAAAACCTGATGCAAGCATGCAAGAAATCCCAGTCCATTGCTACACCTCTAAGGGTGGCGACAGCTTTCAACCCGTACCTCCCCATGTTGATCCTTTCAACATTATGGAGACTTTTGGTCCAATTATGCATCACGTGATTGAAAAGGGGGTTCATTGTTATTTGAAAAAAATAATAATAAGATCTTGCAGTAAGAAGATTGCTTTCTGGCCCACAGATGTAAGACAACTTCGAATTTTATACTGGTCTGGTCTGGGTAGCGGCTCAGCCGCCAAACACGGCGGCTCAGCCACCACTTCCGGCGGCTCGGCCGCCGACCCGTCCTGACTCCTGATGTTTTGAAAAATTCTCATGTGTTGGCCCTGTTTAGGATCTGTTATGTGCTATTTTTGGGGTTGTGTCAGGGACTTATTTTGAAAATAGATTTCTAAAAGAAAAAGCATCATGCATACATATGTGCTGTTAATACTAACAAATAAGTGCAGGTTTACAGATAAGTTCAGATAACAGCTGAAAAACATGAAAGGTACAAAGTACAGAAGGAAAATAATTCAAATACAGCAAGCATAGTTCAAGACAAGTATGAAAAAAATCAGTGCCGGCCTCTCCGTCTTTGCGGCCTGCTCTGCCTCTCATAAGCAGCATCAGTCCAAGCACCAGACAGCTCATCCGAGAAAGCAGTAATCAGCGCCGCCATTTCCGTAATCAGGCCCTCAGGTACCTGTAAGAAGAGACAGAATCACAATCAATTTCAAGAGAATTTTATGAATCCTTTTCATGAAAAGTTCTATGAGAATATACCTGAGTGACATGAGCAAAGCTCCGATATAATGCACCCTCTGCACTAATTGGTCGGGTCACCCAACCACCAGGTGCATGATGACGAACAGCATAAGGCAGCCTCAAGTCGGCTAAAATAGGGTCAAATTGGCCGGTAGCTGTAAGGACGGATGCAGGAGGCCTCAAATGAGATGAGCTGCTGCTTGCTCCGGTGTGTGATGGTCCGGCCCTGAAAGCGAAAGCCTCAGCCCTAGAGGAAGAGGGTCTGTCAGCTCGCCAGTCGGGAAAGGGATGGTTTCTCGGAGTGCTAGAAGAGGGAGCCGAAGAATGGGAAGACTGATAAGGGGGTACAGAGTCAAATCGTGTCCCAATGCGAGGCATCAGTCGCTGAAGACAGTAGAAATCATAATCATTCTCATACGGGGCATAAGCCGACTCGAAAGGGTCACCCTCATACTGGGACACAGTAATAGGCAGAAGTGTTGAAGATAGCATATCATCAGGGGGATCCATGGGAGCTGCACGGAAACCGGCAATCTGGAAAGTCACCCTCTCAGCAAGATAATACCGTCGA
This sequence comes from Garcia nutans, assembly GCA_947685225.1. Classification (NCBI taxonomy): domain Eukaryota; kingdom Viridiplantae; phylum Streptophyta; class Magnoliopsida; order Malpighiales; family Euphorbiaceae; genus Garcia; species Garcia nutans. The sequence goes on along the minus strand of CANTUV010000009.1, from coordinate 25,141,465 downwards.
AACTCTGGATGGGGAAGTATGAATCGTCGTCGAGTCAGAAACTCTGATCGCTGAAAGCTGTAATCTTGAGCTATCCACTCTGCCAGTCGGCTAGACATCACTTTAGATGCAACCTGTAAAAATTTGTTATATTAGTGAATCATTTTCTTTAATATAATAAAAAAGGATGTTGATAAAGCATTTACTGAGTTCAGTGGGCAGCTGTCGAAGAATGATCTCAGCTCTCTGATGGGAAGTTTCCTCTTTGGTACTTCTACCCTCTCTCTGTACCACTTCCAAGCAATGGGGGAAAGAGGATCTGCAGGGACAGGTATCTCACGAAGAAAAGGGGCGATGTCAGGAAAGTACTCGTAAGCCCAAGTCTGAAAAAAAAAAGAGATATATCAAAGTGGGTGTATGTCAACATATATAAGATAAGGGAAATGTTCTTTACATTACCTCCCAGAAGTAATACAGGCCACATGGAGTAATGCGGGTATAGCAGAGGTCTGACATGTCGTCATACAACCTACACAGCATCATGCTAGCCCAATCGTACGTATGAAGTCGTGTTAGGTCAAGTAGGCTCTTCAGCACATTGAGACTCACTGCATCTTTCCTATTTGATAAGAAGGAGCTAGCAAATAGGAGAAGCAAGGTAAACCTGGCCACCTGGTCAGCAGTAAGATTGCCCATCTCGTAACCAGTGTAGATACCTGGCGCCTGCTCTGCAAGCCACCTCCGCTGAATGCAGCGAGGCGCCTGATATCGAGGATAGTCAACCCCGATCAAAGTAATCATGTCGGCTGAAGAAATGTCCTGCCGCCAGTCATCATAGGATTCCACCATCTCAACACCAAAGGGAATCCCAGAAATGATGGAAAAGTCTGTAGGCGTCATTGTCATTTCCCCCCAAGAAAAATGGAAAGTGTCAGTAGTGGGCCACCAGCGTTCGGCCAATGCGCAGATCAACTCCCGGTGAATATCTCTACCCACATCTATAGCCCTCAAATGGTGGAGGAAAGCAGGTCTGATAAGATCCCCCACTGGGTGCCCGACATCAAAGATGTAAGCCGGAATAGTGACCATCGGACGCTCAGCTATAGATATCTTGATCGTAGAGTCCTAAATAAAAAATATATATATATATATTTCAGAAAAGTTGGACAAATTCAGAAAAGATTTAAGTTCTTTCCCCAGCCGGGTGTGGATTCCTAAAGTAATTATCTCTAAGTTCCTTACTAGAAATAATTACTGATGGCAGAACGTAATGAAGCCTAGTACTAATCCTAATTCATTACTAGTACATGTAAAGGAAAGGCCCCTAAAATTTATTTCTAAGTTACTTACTGGAAATAAATAAAATTCCTAAGCATGCATACTAGATGGACAAACGGGAGAGTACTCACCTCATAGCAGCCGGTCAGAGAACTGTGCTTCTCCTCCTCATGTAAAAGATTGTAGGGAGGGAGTGGGATTTCGAAATCTTCAAAGCCAGTGAAATCCATCGTCGAAAGAAAATTTGAAAGAAGAAGAATGAATGAAAGCAAATGAAAATTGAATGGAAATGAGCCTATTTATAGGGAAAAGGTAAAAAACGCGGGTCTTTCTACCCCTCGCTCAAAATTCGCTCTTCAGAAGGCCACTGGGCCCCATAAATCATTTTTATGAACCCCAGTGGGGGGCAATTGTGAACACTCGAATATTGAGGCTCGGAAAGCAGATTTTCTCAGACTGCTGACGATCGGACCGGACCGGAGGTCCACGGTAAAGTTCACCGGAAATATATCAATATGGTACTTGAAATGTCCGGGACGGCGTGAGGATCACGGATATGGTCCCGGAATATTTTTCAGAGGCTCGTGGCTGCAGAAAAATCAGTTTTTACACCAGTCGCGCGAGTCGGGCACCCTTTTTTTGGGCCAAAGCTGGCGGCCCGGCAGCCGGATTGCCGTACAGTTCGGTTTTTGCCTATAAATAGGCTTCAGATGTTCAGAAAATGGGTTGGCTTTTGGCAGATCCACGCCCTGGTGCTGACGAAATTTTTATGCTTAAGAATTTCTAATATTGTGTTGTAGAAAGCAAGAATTATATTTAAAAGTGAAAGGAAACAAGATCTGGAACTTAGAAGTGGAAAAATTCTAATCAAGGTAATATCATAATTCATCTTTGGTCATTTCGAACATATCATAAGCATTCTAATCTTCTTCTTAATTTCTTCTTGGTCAAAGATCTAATCCTTTTAGATCTAGAGGCCTAATGGATTAATCAATCAACCTTTCGGCATCAAGCCGTGAATAAAATCAACCTTTTGGCACGGAGCCTAAATTACATCCTTTAAATACGAAGTATTTAAATATTACAATTAAGATCAAAATTTGGCATGAAGCCTAAATCGGACTCTTTTGGTACCAAGTACCCGAAATTATACAATTTTTGCACTAAGTGCTAAAACTCACAACTCTAACAAAACACCTGAAAAATGCACGAAGCATACACACATATGCATGAAGCATAAATTTCATCGCCTTTAAATAGGCTTTTCCGAACTACATGGGCTTTGATCTCCCATTCAAACGGGAGTATGTAGGCATATTTGGGATTCACCCCAAATAGCAAGTCCACAACTTACCAACAATCAGTCCTTTTTCTTTTCTTCATCCCTTTTATATTTACTTCTTTTTATTGGCAAATTAATCAAATGCATGACATAGTCCCCGAATCCTCCTTGGGTTCGCAGATTAGAAACCTTTACATTGGACACGTTATTGGAGTCAAACAAGGGTTTTCTTAGTTTTTCCCTTCGAACAAAATAAACTGAGTGGCGACTCCCGACAACAAGTGAACTTTCATCCAAATCCTTTTCGGGTGGAAACCGAGGTTCACAATGACACGACCATTAACACGACCATGTCTCTGGACGTGTCGTGGCTACTGTGAGATAAGATAATTGATACGGCTATGAACATGCCCGTGTTGTTAGGCATGTTAAAGTTTCTGTGAGGCAGAATGAATGACACGGGCAGTGACACACCCATGTCATTGGACGTGTCAATGCATTTGTATTAATGAGTTAATGACACGATCATTAACACGCCTGTAACATCCTAAAATTTTTGAAAATTCTTAATTTTTGAAAAATTTGATAAAATAAATTATAATTTAAAAGGATAAAGTAAATTAATAGTTTTAAATAAAAAATGAAGGAATTTTAAATAAAAAAAGTGGAATATATATGTGATATATGCAAAATATTCATAACATATATAAAAGTCAACACTTTTTAAAAGAAAAGGGTATTTTGGTAATTAAATCTTATAAATTCAAAATTAAAAAATAATTCAAAAAAATTATTTTTGAATTGAAGAGGAAAATTAGGAATTTTAATTTATTAAAAAAATAATTAAATATTAAATATTAAATTATTTTAATATATATGTGTGGTTTAAAAAAAAGATGAAAGGAAAAGAAATATAAAAGTCATCATCATCATCTTCTTCTTCTTCTTCAAGGGCCAAATTTTCCATGGGACCTAGACCAATATTTTGATTCTTCCATACTCCACAAATTGAAGGATTTAACAAGTTTCAAGTGAATTTTTGGTGATTTCCACCAAAATTAGTAAGTTTCCATCTATTTTCTTTGAATTCCTTGGAAATTTGAATTATGTGAGAATTTGAATTTTTATGTAGTATGTTATAATTATTGGAATTGGTGTGTATAATGTTATTTTGGATAGTTAACAATGATTATAAGGTTAGATTGAAGAGATGATGGAGTTTGGTTAAAGAATGGTGAAGAGAGAGAATTTAGGGTTATGGATTTTTGGGGTTTTGAAAACATTAACTTTAATTATGCAAATTGATTCCAAATGAGTTGTTTTGATTCATAAACAAGTATTTTAAATTCAAATATTGGATTTGGTGGTGTTGGGTTGGAGTTTGAGAATGGAAGTGGAGATTTAGGGTTTTGGAAAAGTGATTTTCCAAAGTTGTTGAATTATGTGATTTTATTTGTTTAAGCATGTTGTTTAGTATTAAAAGTGATGAATATAAGCTTGGAATGAGTAATGGATTGTGCTGGAATGGAAAACCTTCAATGGGGGAAGGTTATGCCATTTTTGAGATTTTGTGTATAAGAGTGTATTTTTATAATGTAAATGATTTAAATGTATTAAAATGTGTTTTCAATAATATAAATAAACTTAAAACATTAATTTAATTGTAGTAGAATGGAATTCCAATGTTGAAGCAAGGAAGGCTAAATTTTTGAAAATTTGTAGGAGTGATGTGTAATTATGGTTTAATGTTGAAAATGCCATTAAATGTGATACTAAATGATTATTTGCTATCACATTTGGTTTAGGCATTGAGGGAGGTTGATTTGCTTCATCTAAGTGGTGAAGGGCAAGTTGGAAAGATTAGATTGAAGGTTTTTTTTAGCTTGCTTTGAGTTGCTAGTGGAGGTATGTACAAACTTTGAATATATTGTTTATATTTGCATGACATTTGGGCTTAACACATTTTGGTTGGAAAATGTGTTAAGTTACTTGGTTCATTGATTGTGTATGAATAATGTGCTATGACATTTGTAATGTCATATATGTGTTAAAAGCATTGTGAAAAGCCATTGATAATGGCTAATTTGTGTAACATGTGAAATATGCATATTATGTGAAAATACCCAAAGTAATTGGGTAATGTGTTGTGAAAGCAAAAAAAATGAGATATGTGTAATAATGAAATGAATTGATATTGATAAAAATGAGAAAAGTAAGAAAAGTGAGAAAAATGAGAAAGATGTGAAAAATTAGAAAAGTGAGAAAAAAAAATGTGAAAATAAGGCAATGTGCCTAGATTGAATATGTAAAAATGAGAAAGAGATTAATAATGAGAAATATGAATAAATTGTGTGCTTAGTATGTTATTCAATTTTCAGAGTTCTAGATTTGGCGGCATGTCTATGATTGCCTACGGGCTACACGCTGGAATGGTGAAAAGCCTGGGTTATAAGCCAGGCCAGCGGATAAATATGATGTTTTTGGGGTGAAAAGACTGGGTCGTAAGCCTCAAAAACTGTAGCAGTCTAGCTAGGTTAAGGACTAAGATACTGGGGCCTAAGGGTCTAGCCGGGTTGAGGTCCAAGAGACTGGGGTTGTTACATTATCCATGGATATATATATTGCCTACGGGGCTACACACATGGTGTCATTATGGACCAAAGTTGTAACTCTGAAATTTGAATAGCATATTAGATCCTTTTTGGGCCCATGCTTGTCTTTGTTTTAATGTGAATTATGAATTATGAAATATTTGAAAAATATAAGAAATTGGAATGATGTAACATCTATATGCATTATACATTGACATTGCATTGAGTTTTATTATTATTATCAAAGTTTGTACCACTAGGCTTCGGCTTAGCGCGATTGTTTCCATCACGCAGGTGATAGGGTAGACCCAGCTGAGCCAGAGAGTTCTTCTAGACCAGGTCGGGTCTAGACTTGTAGTTGAGCTTGTTGAGTTGCTATCAAGATCAGAAACAGCAGCATGTATATATTTTTATGTTATTGTACATTTTAAGTTTTATGCATAATATATTATGTTTTGAATTTTACGTATTGTATATTATAAAGAATATTTGGGTCAATGTATTTGAAATGGGAGAGTAAGTGTGATTTAAATTATATATATATATATATAAATGTTTGAGAAACTTGGTGAAATTGAGAAGCATGGTTGAGATGGTGATTGGAAATTATTTGGGAGTTTTTTCTTTTTGCAGGTTGAGTAATTGCTAAATTTTGGAATGTCCAAATTACAGACAAAACTCTGGCGAATTTTTTCCAGAGATATATATATATATTATTTATTTTGGGTTCTTATAACAAGTAAAGAATATTTATATTCTATTTAATTTTTATATATTTAGAATTTGAAATTTTAAATTGAAAATGTGAAAATTTTTTATTAAACCGGTCTGTGACATTCTTGTACCGTATATGCGTATTTTACATATACTGAAAATATGTATTGTACGTATATAGGGTATAAGGGTGTTACATTTATTTTGGTATCAGAGCCTAGGTTTGAGGTTATCGACCTAGGTGGGATGATAGAGAGAAAATGGAGGATTTAAAAATAGTTTTTAATTGTAATACATGCATTGGCATTGACACTGGCAGTTTCTGATCTTTGATATATTATTTTCTGCTTTGTTTGTAGATATAGGTAGTTATGGCATCTCGACCGCATCAGGCTGCTTAGGGTAGTGCAGAGAGTGTGGCTCCAGACGAGGGTAGAGATGGAGCTAGAGTTGTATCTGCTGGTGAGGCATCTTTTTCTGTGCCTGTGAGATCAGCAGCTGATGAGGTTCCGTCTGGCTGGGTATGGCATATGGTAGAGTTGTTGAGGTAGGCTTCAGTTCCACAGCCGCAGTTGCAGTTGCCGGTGAGGCAGTATGATAAACTGAGAAAGTATGGAGCTGAGGACTTTGTTGGTACTATAGACCCTGTTGTAGCAGAGCAGTGGCTAGACCGGGTTCAGAGGGTATTCTTTCAGTTACAGGCTAGTCCAGAAGAGAAGTTTGATTATGCCAGATCTCTTCTGCAGAGAGATGCATAAGATTGGTGGAAGATGGTTCCACATGTTTGGATGATCCACCAGTCCTGACCTATGATGATTTCTTGCTGGAATTTGAGTAGAAGTATACTTCAAGAGAGTATAAAGATGCAAAGAAGATGGAGTTTCTGAGTCTGAGATAGGATACTAGGACAATGACCGAGTATGAGATCGAGTTTATCCGGTTGAGTCACTATGCTGGTAGGATTATTTCTGACGAGTTTGATAGGTGCAGGAGGTTTGAGGAGGGATTGAGACCCTCTATCATGTGCATCATCGCAGGCTCTCAGTATTAGGATTTTTTCCAGTTAGTTGCAGCTGCTAGGAGTGTTGAGAGGGCACAGAGTCTTGCAGCAACTGCCAGGGTTGAGGAGACCAGAGTTAGGAGATCCCAGAGTGAGGCAAGGTCTTCATCAGTGAAAAGAGGTTGAGGAGGACATTTTCAGAGGTTTAGTAGGAGTGAAGGGCAGTTTGGCAGGTTAGTACAACAACAGAGACAAAGATAGAGACCTGCAATTTCAATGGCTATTGCTCCGACCCCAGTGGCTCAGAGACCTACTCCACCTACTTGCGTTCATTGTGGTGGAGTTCACGGAGGTGTCTGCTGGTGGAGAGGTGCTTCGGGAGTGTGTTTTAGATGTGGGCCGTCAGAACATTTTATCAGAGATTGTCCCGAGCCACCAGAGGTTAGGCAGGCAGATACTGTAGCTTCTCGACCTAATGTCAGAGGGGGTTGTGGTGGAAGATGTTTTAATAGAGGTGGTCGACCTAGATTTAGTCAGAGAGGAGGCTTTACATCCGAAGGCAGTAGGCCAAATGAGGCTGGGCCATCTCAGCGGGTTTATGTGATGCAGAGGCAGCTGGATGCTTCAGCCGTCATTGCGGATACATTTTCTTTATTTGGTATTTCATTCCTTGCTCTATTAGATCCTGGATCTATGCATTCATACATAAGTGCATATATCTTGCCTGTGACTGAATTGCATTCTGAGTCCCTAGAATTTGATTTCTTGGTGACAAATCCTTTAAGGCATAGTGTTGTAGTGAGCAGGGTGCACTGAGATAGTCCAGTTGTTGTTCAGGATGAGGAGTTTCTCGGTGACCTGATTGAGATGCCTTTCAGGGAATATAATCTGATTTTGGGTATGGATTGGTTATCCGAGCATGGGGCTGTGGTAGAATGTCAGAAGAAATGTGTTACTTTGAGAACACGTGATGGTATCTTTCATCTATGTTTGTTTCAGCTGTTTCAGCTGGGAGGATGATTCGGAAGGGATGTGAGGCTTATCTTGCTCATGTTGTAGATACTAGAGTAGTGGGATCCCTGCTTGAAAGTATATCCACAGTTGCTGAGTTTCCAGATGTTTTCCCTGATGAGTTGCCAAGGGTACCTCCTGAGAGAGAAGTGGAGTTTGGTATTGATTTGTTGCCTGATACTACTCATATCTCTATTACTCACAGATGGCACTTGCTGAGTTGAGAGAGTTGAAGGTGCAGTTGCAGGAGTTATTGGATAAAGGGTTTATTCGCCCTAGTGTGTCCCCGTGGGGAGCACCTGTGTTGTTTGTGAAGAAGAAGGATAACACCATGAGATTATTTATTGATTATAATCAATTGAATAAGGTGACAATCAAGAACAAGTATCCTTTACCTCAGATAGATGATCTCTTTGATTAGTTAAAGGGAACAGCAGTATTCTCTAAGATTGATCTGAGATCAGGGTACCATCAGTTGAGAGTCAAAGATGTGGATGTCCCAAGACAACTTTTCATATGAGGTATGGGCATTATGAGTTTCTAATGATGCCATTTGGATTGACGAATGCACCAGCAGCTTTTATGGATTTAATAAATAGGGTATTCAGACCATTTTTGGATCAGTTTGTGGTAGTCTTCATTGATGACATCTTGGAGTATTCGCATAATGAGGAGGATCATGATAGGCATTTGCGGATCGTATTGCAGACTCTGAGAGAGAAGCAGTTGTATGCTAAGCTGTCTAAGTGTGAGTTCTGGCTCAATCAGGTAGCTTTTCTTGGTCATGTGGTTTTAGTAGAGGGTATTAGAGTTGATCCGAGTAAAGTTGAGGCTATCTTGAATTGAAGTCCACCGAAGACTGTGACAGAGGTTAGAAGTTTTCTGGGATTGGCAGGCTATTATCGTCGATTTTTGAAGGGATTTTCTATAATAGCTACACCACTCACCATATTACTTCGGAAAGGAGTTAAATTTGTGTGGACTGATTGGTGTCAGGCGAGTTTTGAGCAGCTGAGGGAGATGTTGACTCAGGCTCCTATCCTTACCCTGCCTGTGGAAGGTAAACCATATGTGATATATAGTGATGCTTCACACAATGGTTTAGGTTGTGTTTTAATGCAGGAGGGTAGAGTCATAGCTTATGCCTCTTGACAGTTGAAACCGCATGAGCTAAATTATCCGACGCGTGATTTGGAATTAGCAACAATAGTTTTTGCCTTGAAGATTTGGCAGCATTATTTGTATGGGAAAAAGTGTTTCATTTATATAGATCACAAGAGTTTGAAATACCTGAGTATTCAGAGAGAATTGAATCTTCAGCAGAGACGGTGGTTAGAGTTGATTAAAGACTACGACTGTTTGATTGATTATCATCCTGGTAAGGCAAATATTGTTGCTGATGCCTTGAGTCGAAAGTCTTCGGCAGGTTTGACTGCTTATTCACTCTCGTTGCTTGTTGAGTTGAGAGCGTTGCACGCTAGATTTGAATCTTCTAATGATGGTGCTCTAATGGTTTAGTTGCAGTTAAGGCCAGTCTTGTTGGATGATACTAGGGAGGCTCAGTTGGTAGATGAGAGAATTCAGAAAATTATGTTGGTTTGTCAGAAGGGGAAGAGTCGAGACTTTTATGTGAGGGATGATAGAAATTAATTGTACAGAGATAGATTGTGTATTCCTGATGATGCAGAATTGAAAAGAATGATATTAGAGGAATTACATCAATCACTTTTTGCTATGCACCCTGGGAGTACCAAGATGTATCAGGACTTGAAGCGACATTTTTGGTGGTCAGGTATGAAGAGGGACATAGCAGAGTTTGTATCCAGATGTCTCACTTGCCAGAAAGTGAAGGCTGAGCACCAAGTTCCTTCAGGGTTGCTCCAACCTTTATCAGTGCCAGAATGGAAATGGGAGCGAGTGACAATGGATTTTGTGCCTGGACTACCTTTGACCCAGAAGAAGCATGATGCAATCTGGGTGATAGTTGATCGGATGATGAAGACAGCTCATTTTCTTCCAGTTCGGATAGATTTTTCTCTTCAGAGGTTGACTGAGTTGTATATCAATGAGATAGTCAGGTTGCATGGAGTCCCAGTTTCTTTGGTGTCAGATCGAGATCCCCATATTACTTTGAGATTTTGGAAGAGTTTGCATGATGCTTTGGGTTTTTGATTGCATTTTAGTACTGCTTTCCATCCTCAGACAGATGGACAGTCAGAGAGAGTGATATAGATTTTGGAGGATATGTTGAGGAGCTGTATCATTGATTTTTCCAAAAATTAGGATAGATTTTTGCCATTAATTGAGTTTGCTTATAACAACAGTCATCAGTCGAGTATTGGGATGACTCCTTATGAGGCTTTATATGGCAGGAGATGCAGGACACCTTTGTGTTGGGATGGGGTTGGAGAAGGTAAACTGGTTGGTCCCGATTTGATTAAGGAAATAGAGGAGAAAGTGAAGGTGATTCGGGGTCATTTGAAAGCAGCTTCAGACCGACAGAAATCCTATTCTAATTTAAAGAGAAGAGACATAGAGTTCAGTGTGGGAGATAAAGTATTTCTGAAGGTGTCTCCATGGAAGAAGATTTTGAGATTTGGCCGCAAAGGGAAGTTGAGTCCTCGTTTCATAGGACCATATGAGGTGTTGGAGAGAGTTGGTCCAGTGGCTTATAGACTAGCTTTGCCGCCTTAATTGGATTGAAATGTAACACCCTTATACCTTATATACGTACAGTACATATTTTCAGCATATGTAAAATAACATATACGGTATAAAAATGTCACAGACCGATTTAATAAAAATTTTCACATTTCTATTTTAAGATTTCAAATACTAATATATAAAATAAATAATATATAAATATTCTTTGCTTGTTATAGGAATCCAAAATAAATATTTTATATGAAAATCTCTGAGAAAAATTAGACAAAGTTTTGTTTGTAATTTAAACGTTCCCAAAATTTAGCAAAACACAACCTGCATAAAATAAATACTCCCAATAAAAATCAATTCACCATTTCACCAATACTTCTCAATTTCTCCATATTTTCTCAAAATACTTATATATAGGTATATATATCAACATCACAAATAAGATCTCATCTTAAACAAATTATTCAAATCATTCTTTACAATTTACAATATATACTTCAAAAACATATCGTCTCATACATAATATCAAAATATATTATAATATCAAATATGTACATGCTGGCAACTGGCTCTGATCTTGATGTACCCAAAAATAACTTTTCAAGCTCATTAAATACAATCCTAGACCCGACCAGGTCTAGTAGAACTCTCCGGCTCTACCAAATCATCCATCACCTGCGCGACAAATTACAATCGCGCTAAGCCGAAGCCTAGTGGTACAAACTTTAATAATAACAAAACAACTCAATGTAATGCCAATGCACAATGTATATAGATGTCACATCATTCTACTTTCTTATATTTTTCAAATATTTCATAATCACAACTCATAGCATTATATTGCTCAATTGTATCACAATTCATACATTAAAGCAAAGACAAGCATGGGCCCAAAAAGAATCTAATATGCTATTCAAATTTCAGAGTTACTGCTTTGGTCCATAATGACACCATGTGTTTAGCCTGTAGGCAATATATATATCCACGGATAATGTAACAGCCCTTGTCTCTTGGACCTCAACCCGGCTAGACCCTTAGGCCCCAATATCTTGGTCCTCAACCCGGCTAGACTGCTACGGTTTTTGAGGCTTACAACCCAGTCTTTTCACCTAAAAAACATCATATTTATCATTTATCAGCTGGGCTCGGCTTACGACCCGATCTTTTCACCTGTCCAGCATTTCATAGGCATGCCACCAAACCCAAAACTCTGAAAATTGAATAACATACTAGGCACACAATTAATTCATTTATCTCATTATCAAATACTTTCACAATTCTTTTATCATTTCATTTCTCATAATCAAACTAGGCTCATTGCCTTATTTTCGCATTTTTTTTCTCATTTTTATCAATATCAATTCATTTCATTATTTCACATATCTCATTTTTGCATTCACAACACATTACCCAATTACTTTGGGTATTTTCACATAATATACATATTTCACACTCTACACAATTTAGCCATTATCAATGGCTTTTCACAATGCATTTAACACATATATGACATTACAAATGTCATAACACATTATTCATACTCAATCAATGAACCAAGTAACTTAACACATTTTTAAACCAAAATGTGTTAAGCCCAAATGTCATGCAAATATAAACAATATATTTAAAGTTTGTACATACCTCCACTAGCAACCCAAAGTAAGCATAAAACAACCTCCAATCCTATCTTTCCAACTAGCCCTTCACCACTTGGATGAAGCAAATCAACCTCCCTCAATGCCTAAACCAAATGTGATAGCAAATAATCATTTAGTATCATATTTAATGGCATTTCCAATATTTAACCATAATTAAGCATCACTCCTATAAATTTTCAAAAATTTAGCCTTTCCTTACTTTAACATTAGAATTCCATTCTACTATAATTAAATTAGTGTTTTAAGTTTATTTATACTATTAAAAATATATTTTAATACATTTAAATCATTTACATTATAAAAATACACTCTTATATACAAAATCTCAAAAATGGCATAACATTCCCCCATTGAAGGTTTTCCATTCCAACACAATCCATTACTCATTTCAAGCTTATATTCATCACTTTTAACACTAAACAACATGCTTAAAAAAATAAAATCACACAATTCAACTACTTTGGAAAATCACTTTTCCAAAACCCTAAATCTTACCCTCCATTCTCAAACTCCAACCAAACACAATCAAATCTAATATTTGACTTTAAAATACTGGTTTATGTATCAAAACAACTCATTTGGAATCAATTTACACAATTAAAAACCATGATTTCAAAACTCCAAAAATTACATAACCCTAAATTCTCTTTCTTCACCAATCTTACCCAAACTCAACCATTTCTTTAATCCAACTTTAAAATCATTGTTAATCACTTAAAATAGCTTCATCTATACCCAAATAGACAATTAAATCTTATAACTTTAAAAACCCAAAACAAACATAATCACAATTCCCATGAAATCCAAAGAAAGAAGTTGGGAACTTACTAATTTTGGTGGAAATCACCAAAAATCCACTTTAAACTTGTTAAATCCTTTAATTTGTGGAGTAGGAAAGATAAAAATTCTTGAGATAAACAACTATGGTGGCCGGCCCTTGATGGAGAAGAAGAAGAAGATGAAAAACTTTTAAATTTTCTTTTTCTTTTCATCTTTTATTTTTAACCATATATATATATATTAAAATAATTTAATAATTAGTTATTTATTTAATAAATTAAAAGTCATAAATTCCCTCTTCCATTCAAAAATAATTTATTTTTGAATTATTTTATTAATTTTGAATTTCTAAGATTTAATTACCAAAATACCCTTTTTATTTGACTTTTCTTTTAAAAAGTGTTGACTTTTATATGTCATGTATATTTTACATATATATCACATATGTGTTCCACCTTTTCATTTAAAACCCCTTCATTTTTCATTTAAAACCATTAATTTAATTTATCCATTTAAATTATTATTTATTTTATGAAATTTTCAAAAATTAGAACTTTTCAAAAATTTGGGATATTACACATATGCACAAGTAATGTGTATCTTATATACATATCAAATGTACTTTATATGTGTATTAAATATTAAGTATGTACTATATTAATTTAACATATACAATTAATATACCATATGTATATGTTATATATACTCTAGATACATATATTGAGTATATACAATTTTATATCTCCAAAATCATGAATGTTACACGAATACATAATGTTTTCCATGTCTCGATGCTTCGGAGATATAGGTCTGACCCATGTCATATCTTGTCAGTAGAGTCCATTGAGGTGAGTCAAGATTTGACTTACTAGGAAGAACCAGTGGCGATTTTGGCACGAGGGGTTAAAGAATTGAGGAATAAGAGGATGCCACTTGTGAAAGTCCTTTGGAGGAATCATGCCACTGAGGAGGCGACCTGAAAAACTGAGCAGGTAAAGCAGAGTCAGTTTTCCCAATTGTTCTAGACTTGAGGACATATAATTTCGAGGACGAAATTTATTTTAGGGGGAGAGAATTGTAACATCCTAAAATTTTTGAAAATTTCTAATTTTTGGAAAATTTCATAAAATAAATTATAATTTAAAAGGATAAAGTAAATTAATGGTTTTAAATGAAAAATGAAGGGATTTTAAATGAAAAAGTGGAATATATATGTGATATATATGCAAAATATACCTAACATATATAAAAGTCAACACTTTTTAAAAGAAAATGGTATTTTGGTAATTAAATCTAATAAATTCAAAATTAATAAAATAATTCAAAAAAAATTATTTTTGAATGGAAGAGGGAAATTATATTAAAAATAATTAAATAATTAAATATTAAATTATTTTAATATATATATATATATGTGGTTTACAAAAAAAAGATGAAAGGAAAAGAAATATAAAAATCTTCATCTTCTTCTTCTTCTTCTTCTTCTTCTTCTTCAAGGGCCTAATTTTCCATGGGAGCTAGACCAAAATTTTAATTCTTCCATACTCTATAAATTGAAGGATTTAACAAGTTTCAAGTGGATTTTTGGTGATTTCCACCAAAATTAGTAAGTTTCTATCTCTTTTCTTTGAATTCCTTGGAAATTTGAATTATGTGAGAATTTGAATTTTTATGTAGTATGTTATAATTGTTTAAATTGGTGTGTACGATGTTTCTTTGGGTAGTTAACAATGATTCTAAGGTTAGATTGAAGAGATGATGGAGTTTGGTTAAAGAATGGTGAAGAGAGAGAATTTAGGGTTATGATTTTTTGGGTTTTGAAAACATGAACTTTAATTGTGCAAATTGATTCCAAATGAGTTGTTTTGATTCATAAACAAGTATTTTAAATTCAAATATTGGATTTGGTGGTGTTGGGTTGGAGTTTGAGAATGGAAGTGGAGATTTAGGGTTTTGGAAAAGTGATTTTCCAAAGTTATTGAATTATGTGATTTTATTTGTTTAAGCATGTTGTTTAGTGTTAAAAGTGATGAATATAAGCTTGGAATGAGTAATGGATTGTGTTGGAATGGAAAACCTTCAATGGGGGAAGGTTATGCCATTTTTGAGATTTTGTGTATAAGAGTGTATTTTTATAATTTAAATGATTTAAATGTATTAAAATATATTTTTAATAATATAAATAAACTTAAAACACTAATTTAATTGTAGTAGGATGGAATTCCAATGTTGAAGCAAGGAAAGGCTAAATTGTTGAAAATTTGTAGGAGTGATGTATTTAAAAAATATAAGAAAGTGGAATAATGTGACATCTATATGCATTATGAATTGGCATTGTGTTGCGCTCTAATTAACTCTACTACAAAGCGTCACTCGCAAGTATACGAGGTAGCTGTAGCAAAGGTGATCGCCCCAAGGTCGTCTCACAAGGAAGCTAAAGTAACTAATTGATTATCAGATTATAAATAACAAGTAATGAATAAATTTAAATGGCTAACAATTAATAAAGACAGATTGATCGAAGTTTAAAACAATAAAAGTAAATTGAGCTGATGTTTTGATTCACTTAATAGAAGGGTCTAGGGTTTGCACTTCTCTACTACTTATATGTATGAACGATTATTCCTCTTAACTAATTTAATTTCAAAGATTAAATCTCAAGCAACTTAATTAATTGAATAAAGGAAATAAGCTCTCGCATTCAAACCTCTCTCAAATAATCTTGTTACGATTGAAATAATCTTTTCCTAGGTTATATCTCTAATTCACCTAAGTCCTTAATGGAATTGTTCCAGCATTAGACTTCATTTCTCAATCCATCATCTAATACCTAAAACACATAATTGGTGGCCAATCAATTATATATTAGCAATAATCCATTCAATAAAGGCTTAAAGAAATAATTAAGTTAAGAGTAATAACCAATTCATACAATCATAGCAGATCCATACAAACCCTAGACTAGATCAAATTAGTTCATAATGCTATCAAACATACTCATCTCATTAAAATTCAAAGAAATCAATTTAGACATGATAATATCCATAAATACAATTCCAATGAAATTAAAGAGATAAAGTTTGAGAACAAAACCAAATTACAAACTTCTTAGCTCTTGAAGAATCTCTTGTTCAGAACTTGCTCGAAGAATGCATCAATGGCAAGAACAAATCTAATCTAAGCTAGTTTAATCCAAAGTGTAATAAAAAATCAAAGAAAACAAGATATGAAACCCTAAAACTCTCTTTGACCGCTAAAACAAACTCAAACTCTCCACCCCATTTTGAAAACTCTAACTTTTACATTTATACGAAACCTCCGCTTTAAAAAATCCGCGTTGCTTTTGGTCCATGAGAGACACGGCCAAGTTGGATGAAACTTGGCCGTGTTGGAGGTTCTTGGAGGGACACAGCCATAAGCTTGGCCTTGTCCCTTGCTTTTGTCTTCTACTGCTTGATGTTGATCTTTCTTTTTCCTTTGAACTTAAGTGAGACACGGCCAAGCTTAAGCAACTTGGCCGTGTTGGAGCTTTTTTGGAGGGACACGGCCACAAGCTTGGCCGTGTCCCTTGAGTGTGTCCACCTCTGTGTCTTGGTCTTCCTCTTTAGCTTGGTATGGGACACGGCCACAAGCTTGGCCGTGTCCTCTGCATGTGTCAGCCACTGTCCAATTTTTCCTTCTTCATGGTTCCTTGGCTTTTTAACCTAAAACAAAACTTGAAACAAACTTTAAACAAGAAGTAAATAAATATTAACCACAAAACATAAACACCACACTAAAAACTATGACAAAAATGACAAAAACATTGAAATACATTAAAACTACCAAAATTAATAAAAACACTAAATAAACCAATTGAAACTACCAAAATACCTAAATAAAACAATAATTATCATAATAAATAAGACACAAATCTATAACAAAAACTAATAAAATAACTACCCCACACGTAAAACTTTGCTTGTCCTCAAGGAAATTCACATGGCATAAATTAAAAACTCAAACAACCTTAACTATAATTCCAGTATATAAGATGAAATCCTTTAAGACTCAGCCATAAATAATTGCATTTTACTTCAATCAAGGATTTTCTTAACTCATTCATTAATCTAGACATACAAATCTCATCTCTCATCTAAGTGTTTCACTCGATTCAAAGGTTAATTCACTCAAACCACTCATGACTGCATACTACCATAAACTTGCTTAATTATCCAATCTCCCTCACTGATTTTCTCAAGAAATAATCCGAAGGTCTTTCATTTGGATGTAATGGGGCTAAGGTGAAGGTGTGAGAAAAGACATTTAAGCTGGAGCATCAAGAAATGGAGTATCTAAATTAGACAATACTCTCGATCAGAAACTCATAGCTCCCTCAAATGGCATATTCATCAGCCCTTGATAATCTTACATACTTGCATACTCTAAGAAAAATACATGAGTCAACATTCCTCTAATGCTAGAAAATATATGAATTTTGTATATATATATATATATATCTTTTCTTTTTTATTTTCTCTTTTTCTTTTTCTTTTATTTTTATCATCATTTTTTAATATATATATATATATATACAAAATATAAACTTGCATGGAACATCTAGCTTAAAATTTAGAGGAAGAGAATAATCAACTCTTAGCCAAATACAATATGCACAGTATGCATTTCAACCCCAAATAGCAATACCATTTTTTTTACTTGCTTACCCCACACTTTTGAATCGAACACCCTATTGTCATATCATAAGAAACTCCATTCCTTAATGTAGGTATGATGATAATAAGAGAAAGTTGAGTTGTGAATTGTGTTGATCAATCAATAAAAGGTCAAAGGCTCAACTTGGCTTACTAAGGAATTCAATATTAAGGGAGGTCTTTTTAAGCTAAAGGGCTAACCTAATTTGCCTTCATCATTTTAAAACTTGAGATTAAATCATAATGTGAGTTCAATTAGTATGCAAAAGCAAGCTCTAGAGATGCAAAATCATGAAGGTGCACACTTAAGAAAAGAAATTCAATTGACAATAACATTCAATTTATGAGGCTCAAAACTCACAAAGGTGGGTTCTCAAAGATTTATATGTCATAAATTGCAGAATGTGAAAATTGATCCTGAATGAATTTAAATGCTAATCTCTATGCTGATACTAAAGTCTCAACTATAATGCTAGAATCACAGAAAGGATCAATAAATTTTCAACAATTATGCCATGCACAATGCACAATAAAACACACAAAGACAAACAAAACAGAAATTAAAGAAAAGCTTAAAGATTACCCCACACTTTAGAATTTACATTGTCCTCAATGGAAAACAAGAATAATAAAGAGAAAGAGTTAAAGGACAACCTGTCTTCCATCGTACCCTGGTGAGGAAAAACTCTAACTTTTCATCACAAACACAAATGTTCAAAAACAAAATACAAGAAAGCTTTAGGGTTTCCATTTATTTAAACTAAACATAAAATCAAAATTGCTAAATATAAAATTATAACTATGAAAAAGAAATGCAAACCGATGGGTTGCCTCCCATTTAGCGCTTCTTTAATGTCATAAAGCTGGACATCACTGCAAGGCCTAGGGATCATGGATCAAAGTGCTGTCAATGATCCTCACTTCTTGAAATCCTTCTTTATATGGTTTAACTCTCTGTCCATTTATTTTAAAAGTCTTATTTGTTCGAGAGTTAAGCAATTCAATGGCACCAGAAGGACATACCTTAGTTACCTCAAAAGGACCACTCCATCGAGATTTAAGTTTACCTAGAAACAGACGGAGTCGAGAATTAAAAAGTAAAACTTTCATACCTGGACTCAATGTCTGTCGCACAATAAATCTGTCATGAAGTGCTTTAGTGTGATCCTTATAATTCCTCGAGCTCTCATATGCCTTTGGGTTAAGGCATCTTTGGGTCTCCCCCCTGGTTTAGCCCCCTATTCTAAGGTTAGTGTCAGTTCCAATTCATCTGAAGAACCTGTTTGCAAGAAAACATCTGACACAACTGCTTCAACACAATTAATTAAAGAACAATCCTCATATAAAGCAGTTGTAGGAATAGGAGAAGTATTAAAAATAGAAAAATCAACAGTTTGACCCAATACAGTCATTGATAATTTACCATTTTTAACATCTATCAAAGTGTTGGTAATCGCCATAAAAGGCCTACCCAGCAAAATAGTGTGTGCTGATGATGTAGGGTTACTTCCTTCCATGTCAAGAACTATAAAATCTGCAGGTACTATCAACCCTCCAACCTTGACTAACACATCTTCTATAACCCCTTTTGGAAATCTAAGAGATCTATCAGCTAACTGCAACACCATTTTGGTTGGTTTAAGTTCCCCTAGTTCTAATTCTTGATACACAGAATAAGGCATCAAATTTACACTGGCTCCTTTATCACACATGCCTTCAGTCCCCTTTCCATTCCTCACAGTAATTTGAATTATAAAGCTACCAGGATCCTTTAGCTTGGGAGGTAGTTTATGCTGCAGAACAGCACTAGCTACCTCTGAAACTATCACCTTTTCATTCGGCTCATACCTCTTTTTCTTGGTGATCAGCTCTTTGAAGAATTTGGCATAAGCCGACATGTTATTTATTGCTTCCAGTAAGGGTAAGTTAATACTTACCTTAGACAGCATGTTGAAGATGTTAGAAAATTGCTTATCTGGTTTATCATCCTTCAACCTGCTGGGGAATGGTATAGGTGGCCAGTATGGATTGCTTGCCTTGTGTAAATCTGCTGAAGGGGACTTCTCCATTGATCTTTCTCCAGCACCTTTGTTCTCTGGTTCTCCTTCCTTCTTGTTCTCTTGGTCACTATTTTCAACATTAGTGTTAATTACCTTACCACTTCTAAGAACAGTCACTGATTGTGCCTGCTCAGGTTGACTTGGAAATTTCCCCTTTTGTTGAATCTGCATCTGTTGTGCAAGTTGTCCCACTTGCATCTCCACTTTCTTAAAAGATGCTTCTAAGGAATCCAGCCTCTTGTTGGTCATCTCTTGATTTTTAGCACTGACTTGGATAAAAGCTTGTAAACTCTCCCCCAAACTCTCTATCTTAGACTGCCCTTGATTTGAGGATTGACCCTGCTGTTGGTTCTGTCTCTGGAGCAAATGGAAAGGCTGCTGAGAATTATTTGTTGCCTAGGAAAAATTAGGATGATTCCAGCAACCAGGATTGTATGTATTTGAGTAAGGATCATTTCGGGCCCTTGGTTGGAATCCCCCCATAGCATTGACTTGATCAGCTTCATTCCCATATGACTCATATGTGGAGGTGCAAATATTTGCTCCATGCCCAAGAGTTCCACAAATTCCACAAATTTCTTGTGTGGATGAAGAAGTGTTATTTTTCATATTCAGCATCTGCACTTGCCTTGTCAATTCAACTATCTGATTGGCCATCTCACTATTAGCTTCCAAGTGTAATGAATGTTCTTCAACTCATAGTTTCTTGCCGCATCTGTCAATCTTATGCAAGAGGTGGAAGTTCCAATGACAGATCTAGCAAAATCTCTCATAGTCCTTTGTCTTTCTTCTGCCATTTTAACAGATTGTGCAGATTCCGATTCAAAATCAGAAGTGTCCTCCTCTGTAGTATCAAATCCGGTGTATAGTTCAAACTCTTCCCTGCTCCTTTTCACTCTCTGAATTTCTGGAATGATTGGGTATAGCTCTCCTCCAAGTGATCTCCTGCCTTGCATAAACAAAATTTCTACAACAAAAGAATTATTAAAAGCAAAAGACAAATAAAATAAAATGAAAACAGTGAAAAATAATCTAGAATATCTATTACTAATAAACAATTACGCCAATTAGCTTCCCCGGCAACGGCGCCAAAAACTTATTGCACTCTAATTAACTCTACTACAAAGCGTCACTCGCAAGTATACGAGGTAGCTGTAGCAAAGGTGATCGCCCCAAGGTCATCTCACAAGGAAGCTAAAGTAGCTAATTGATTATCAGATTATAAATAACAAGTAATGAATAAATTTAAATGGCTAACAATTAATAAAGACAGATTGATTGAAGTTTAAAACAATAAAGGTAAATTAAGCTGATGTTTTGATTCACTTAATAGAAGGGTCTAGGGTTTGCACTTCTCTACTACTTATATGTATGAACGGTTATTCCTCTTAACTAATTTAATTTCAAAGATTAAATCTCAAGCAACTTAATTAATTGAATAAAGGAAATAAGCTCTCGCATTCAAATCTCTCTCAAATAATCTTGTTACGATTGAAATAATCTTTTCCTAGGTTATATCTCTAATTCACCTAAGTCCTTAATTGAATTGTTCCGGCATTAGACTTCATTTCTCAATCCATCATCTAATACCTAAAACAAATAATTGGTGGCCAATTAATTATACATTAGCAATAATCCATTCAATAAAGGCTTAAAGAAATAATTAAGTTAAGAGTAATAACCAATTCATACAATCATAGCAGATCCATACAAACCCTAGACTAGATCAAATTAGTTCATAATGCTATCAAACATACTCATCTCATTAAAATTCAAAGAAATCAATTTAGACATGATAATATCCATAAATAGAATTCCAATGAAATTAAAGAGATAAAGTTCGAGAATAAAACCAAATTACAAACTTCTTAGCTCTTGAAGAATCTCTTGTTCAGAACTTGCTCGAAGAATGCATCATTGGCTAGAACAAATCTAATCTAAGCTAGTTTAATCCAAAGTGTAATAAAAAATCAAAGAAAACAAGATATGAAACCCTAAAACTCTCTTTGACGGCTAAAACAAACTCAAACTCTCCACCCCATTTTGAAAACCCTAACTTTTACATTTATACGAAACCTCCGCTTTAAAAAATCCGCATTGCTTTTGGTCCATGAGAGACACGGCCAAGTTGGATGAAACTTGGCCGTGTTGGAGGTTCTTGGAGGGACACGGCCACAAGCTTGGCCGTGTCCCTTGCTTTTGTCTTCTACTGCTTGATGTTGATCTTTCTTTTTCCTTTGGACTTAAGTGAGACACGGCCAAGCTTAAGCAACTTGGCCGTGTTAGAGCTTTTCTGGAGGGACACGGCCACAAGCTTGGCCGTGTCCCTTGAGTGTGTCCACCTCTGTGTCTTGGTCTTCCTCTTTAGCTTGGTATGGGACATGGCCACAAGCTTGGCCGTGTCCTCTGCATGTGTCAGCCACTGTCCAATTTTTCCTTCTTCATGGTTCCTTGGCTTTTTAACCTAAAACAAAACTTGAAACAAACTTTAAACAAGAAGTAAATAAATATTAACCACAAAAAATAAACACCACACTAAAAACTATGACAAAAATGACAAAAACACTGAAATACATTAAAACTACCAAAATTAATGAAAACACTAAATAAACCGATTGAAACTACCAAAATACCTAAATAAAACAATAATTATCATAATAAATAAGACACAAATCTATAACAAAAACTAATAAAACACATTGCATTGAGTTTTATTGTTATTATCAAAGTTTGTACCACTAGGCTTCGGCTTAGCGCGATTGTTTCCATCGCGCAGGTGACAGGGTAGACCAAGCTGAGCCAGAGAGTTCTTCTAGACCAGGTCGGGTCTAGACTTGTAGTTGAGCTTGTTGAGTTGCTACTGAGATCAGAAACACTGCCAACAGTATGTATATATTTTTATGTTATTGTACATTTTGAGTTTTATGCAATAATATATTATGTTTTGGATTTTACGTATTGTATATTATAAGGAATGTTTGGGTCAATGTATTTGAAATGGGAGAGTAAGTGTATCTATATATATAAATGTTTGAGAAACTTGGTGAAATTGAGAATTATGGTTGAGATGGTGATTGGAAATTATTTGGGAGTGTTTTCTTTTTGCAGGTTGAGTAATTGCTAAATTTTGGGATGTCCAAATTACAGACAAAACTCTGGAGAATTTTTTCCAGAGATTTTTATATATATTATTTATTTTGGGTTCTTATAACAAGTACAAAATATTAATATTCTATTTAATTTTTATATATTTAGAATTTGAAATTTTAAATTGGAAATGTGAAAATTTTTTATTAAACCGATCTGTGACATTCTTGTACCGTATATGCATATTTTACATATACTGAAAATATTTATTGCAGGTATATAGGGTATAAGGGTGTTACAACACCCGTGTTGTTGGGCGTGTCACTTGAGAATAACTCTTTTTATTGTTTTTCATTTGTAATTCCTATTTAAATGATTTGAATGTTAAGAATGCCTTAGAATATGATACTAAATGGTTGTTTATGGTCACATTTGGTATAGACATTGAGAGAGAGTAGTTTGCCCAACCATAGTGTTGAAGGGCAACTTGAAAGAGAAGGTTAGAGGATGTTTTAAAGCTTATTTTGGAGTGTTTCATAAGGCAAGTACAAACTTGGAATAATTGCTTATATTTACATGATATTTGGACTTAACACATTTAGTTGGAAAATGTGTTAAGTTACTTACTATATTGTTGGTGCATGAGTAATATGCTATGATTTGTATTATGTCACAAATGCATTATATATAATGTGAACTATGTGCAAAATATGATAATGACCCAAAACGTATGGATAATGTAATTTGTTATGTATACATTAAAGATGGTATGTAAAGACATTTGTGATGACTATATTGATATAAATGAGATAATTGAGGCATTGTGCCTAGCTTGATCTTGAGAAAATGAGAAAGATATTGATAATGAAATTATAAAAGAATTGTGTGTCTAGTATGTTATTCAATTTTTGGAATTTTGTGTTTGGCGGCATGCCTATGACGTAACAGTCCCTTGAAGCTGGGTTAGGCTTGGTCCTTGAACCTAGTTGGGATGTTACATGAGCTAGCAGTCTCTTGAAGCTGGGTTGGGTCTAATCCTTGAAGCCTAGTTGGGATGTTACATATGAGGATATCCTCATTTTAATTATGATTTGCCTTCGGGCTGGACACATGGTGTCATCTTGGACCAAAGCAATAACTCTGGGATTTGAATAGCATATTAGATTCTTTTGGGTCCATGCTTGTGTTTGTTTTTATGTGAATTATGAATTGTCGAATAATTGAACAATATATTAAGATATAATGTATGAGATATATGATGGTGATCATGGAATGATATGATCACAATACATATGCAAATTACTGAAAAGGAATGTAGCTTAAGAAAATATGTTAAATGATGAGAAATGAATTATTGAAAAACTTAAGCAGAGCTAAGTCTTGATATTGAAAATGAGATTATGGAAATATAATGTGATGTGTAATATGTATATGGGTGTGAAAATTATGTGTATTGTTTCATGAATATTATGATAAGCCATCGAATTATGGCTTATGTTAAAGATATATATAAATTATGAAAGTAGTGAAAAGATATGAGAAGTGCATTGAAAATGAAAAACATGATAAGAATATGATGATAAATGATGGTAGTATGTGAGTATAATTTTCTGTAATATATGTATATAATATTTATATTACTACTAAGCTTTCGAGATTAGCGCGGTTGTGTAAATCATGTAGGTGAGTAGATGGTAGATCTGGGAGTCAAACAGTTGTGCCACGAGAACAGTAAGAGTATTTTGAGACCAACTAGAAGGTGGTGCATACATGTATAATTTTATTATGCTGTATTTTGATAAAAATGTATATGTACATAAGTGAATTTCGAAAAAGATAATATAATTTATATATATGTAATATAATCAAAAGTATAATGGTTTTGTAAATGTTCTTTAATTAAAAATATATCATTACTATGGAACAAAGTAAGGGATTTAAACAATACTGAAACGTGACATCCTTATATTTTATATACGTATTGTATGTATACAAGGTATATGTATAGTACTTATATAGAATATACGAGTGTTACAATTATTTTGGTATCAAAGCTTAGGTTTGAGATTCTCAGCCTAAGGATATTTTTAAAAAAAAAGAAAGAGATGGAAATTTCTAAAAAAAAAATGAAACTTGTGATACATGCATATGCATTAACATCTAGGTTGGTCTCGGATGTGGAATTATGTGATTTATGATGTGATGTATTTGAATTACATAAGTTGGATGATAGTATGTGAATGAGGCTTTACATGAAAGTAAAGCTAGAGAAAGAAATGATATGGAAAAATTTGTATAAGTTTAATTGATAAATTAAAGAATTGGAGTTTACTTAAGTAAAACTAATTTCGAAATTATTGATTATTGAAATATGTTTGTGAAATAGGTTATAAGAGAATGAATATGAGAATAATGTTGGGAATGAGTTTAAAAAAATCATCAAGATTTAAGTAAGTACCTCTTCTCTAAAGCTTGGTTCTCTTTCTAATAAAGACTATGTTTGGATTGCTAGCGAGAGAAAATATTTTTTGATTGTTAAAATGGGTAGAATGATATTAAAATGAAGAGAGTATGGGGGAATATTGGGTTGGTTGATTGATATGGACAAGGTGTGAAAATTTAGGGTTTGGTTATATAAAGTTAAGATTTTTAAAAATAGATGATGTTGATTAATGTGAGGAGATATATTAGTGTTGTTTTAATACAAATATTGTGATTTTAATGTTAGAAATGTGATATGCTTGAGTGTGGTTAAAGCTCATGTTAATGGTGGTAATATGTAAATTTTGGATTTTTGAAATGGGTTTTCATAATTGTGAAAATGATGTGTTTTGATGTTATATTACTATATAAATAATGTTTTTAAATTTAAATATTAAAAAAATGAGATTAGTAGATTTAAGTTTAAGTAAAGTAGTAAGTTGAGAGTTTGGAGTTTTAATGGAATTTTAATGAGGATTACTTAGATACTGATAGTTTAATGTATATTAAACATATGAGTTATTTTGAATGAATAATATTGCTTATGAAAGCACTATGTAATGTGTAATGTAGTTGATAATATAAAAATTTGTTATGAAATAAAGGAAAATGATTAAGCAAGTGAAAATGAGTTACTTTAGGTAATTGGATTGGAAATGATGAAAATGGATATGAAGGGTATGATAAATGTAAAAAAAAATTGTGAGAGAGATGTCACATTGGAAATGTGACTAAGATTTATGTGAAGTCTTATAAAAAAATATATAATAAGGAAATTATTTAAGAGAAGGGCGGTTAAAAAAAGATGTTAATTATGTTGTGGTCAAAGTATATATATATGTTGAGTTGATGAATAACCTAAGTCATGTCAAAAGAATGAGAAATGATAATGTTCTCTGAAACGTGATAAATGTTAAATTTGTATAGATTGTATGTAAAAGAGGAATTGAGTATAATTGTATGATTATGTGTATACATGTATATGATATGTGAGATGAGTTTTTCAATATGAACGCAATTGTGATATGTAAGAAAATGTGGAAAGTAAGTCACATTATGAATGTGACTTATGAATGTGTATGTGGATGATTAAAAAAAATATTATTGTGTGTTTGTTACCTTATACAATTACTTATCCAGTGATATTGAGAATGATATTGTATGTATTAGTAGACCTAAGAGAGATTAGATCTTCACCTATGCAGAGCTAGGTCATGTGATGAAACTGAGAGTGAGAATGGACTCGAGCAACACTGGATGGTGAAATTGTTATTGTAATAATTGAACTTAATGATTGCATAGTGTTTTGGGCCCAAAGTATATGTGTGTGGAAATGTTCTATGTATATGTGTATAATAAGAGATTGTAAGGAAAAAGGGAAGTATAATGAAGAAAATATGGAAGTGAAAAAAAATGAATGAAAATTTTTGTAAGAGATAGATTAGAAATGGAGTAATAAATGGAAATTGTGTAAAATTTACATATGAATGAATGTGTATATGTAAGAGATGTTAATGATAATATTGTTGAAACATGAGTTAGGCTAATGATGATCAAGTGACCAAGAGTAAATTGCTTTGAAACAAAGTTAAAATGTGTTAACTCTTTGTGTAGCAAAAGTTTAGAGAATGAATATGTGATCTTTGCGACATGAACTTAACATTGTGATTGGAAATATTTGAAGAAGAATGATAGAGGAGCAGTATTAATTTATAAGCCACAGGTGCGACGATTAATATGCCATGGCCGTATGATTTGTTTAATATATTGGCCGATTAATTTTGTTATCCGCAGGCATGGGCTTGAGATGACATGACCGTAGGATAGTTTTAGTGAGATTGATAGTTATGCTTCAAGAAACATGGTCAAGATTCATGGTTTGTATAGTTGTATCTTATAAATTTATGTTAGAAATTTGTTTATAATTATAGAAAGTATGGAAAGAGAAGAGAATTGTGAAAATGTAATGAGTTATGGATAATGTGATAGGAAAGTGATTATGTAAATATAGTAATGGTATGAAAATGTGAGGAGATGATAAATGGAAGAAATTACAAAACGTGATTGAGAGTTATATTGAATATGTTCAAAAATGGTATAATGTGAATAAGTCGATGGAAATAATGTTTAAGTGAATGAACTATGGGTAATGAATATGGTATGAGATAATCGTGAGAATTATGTGAAAATTGTATTGAGATAATAGAAAAAAAATATGAATAATGAAAAATAATTTGAAGTGCTTTGTTATAAATAATCATTAATTTCAGAAAGTTGAAATAATGGATTCGAAGAGACTAGAATTTGAATATAAATTTGACCTAATAGAGTTAGGTCATATATTGAAATATAATGATAAGTTTAAATAAGTTAATTGTTGGCTTGAATTGAATAAGGTTGTGACATTGGTATATTGTGATAGTTAGATCAATTGATCTAGATTTCGTTAAGGTTGCGAATCATTCTTGAGATTTAATATGTATAGTTGTATTAAGAGTGTGAGAGATATGTGATAATGTATATGATGTAATATTCTGATATGTGTATGGACATGAAATGAGTTAAGGTATATCAGTTGTAAATGATTATAAAAGGAAAAAGATTGATTATCGGTAAAGTAAGTTTAAAGGCATTGTATTAATGTTAATGCTAAGTGAATAACATGTTAAAAAAGAATTAAGGGTATCAGAAATAAGAAAATTGTTATCAATTAAGGTTTGACAAGTGTCTATTTGTAAATATAAGAAAGAGATAGATAAGCAATGATACAATTTTAAAAATGACTATGGTGACTGGATAGTCAGTGTTAAGATATAATTCAATAACCTTTAAATTTAAGGTTAAGAGAGTATATTTATAAAATGATGAAGTGATAAAATATCTTGAGCATAATAGATGGGTGAGGTATATATACTAATAAGATGAACTGATTCTTGTCTAATGATAATTTGATTGGTAATTTAATGAGTTATCATGATTGCTTTGTTTAGAAAATAATATATATATATATATATATATATATAGTGATGAGTTATGAAATTGGGAGAAGATGATTGAACCTAAGGGGGAGAGTAGAGGTTATGTGATTAATAATATGATAATATGATTAACTTCATATGAAAATTTAAGATGGTATTTTATTAAGGATGGATTATTACCGTGCTGGATAATTTCGAGGATGAAATTATTTAAGGGGGAGAGAATTGTAATACTCCGATTTTTGATGTACTTTGGAACAATAGTTATGCGAGAGTATATTGTTGAAATATGTAAAGAAAATATAATAAGAGATAGATGTGTATGAAGGATGTTATATATATATATTGTTTTTGAAATATATGGAAAATATAAATACAATATATAAGATATATACATATATCAACATATACATCACATATGCATGATGTATATATTGGTGTAGGAAAACTTAATTTTAAATAATTAATAATAATAATAATAATAATAATAATAATAATGATAATAATGATAATAATGACAAGAGAAAGGAGAAATGAAAGTCAAAAGAAGGAAAAATATTATTGGTAGGAAAATTTAGGTGGAAATAATTATATTATTTTATATATATAAGATAAGGATGAAAATTTAAAAGAGAGCTTTCTCTCTTTCTTTCTTCTTCTTCTTCCTCTTTGAACGTGAGAATAGAGAGAGAGAGAAGAGTTTTATTTTGTTCATATACACACCAAATTCACAAGAGTCTTAAGAGAATTGAAGGTGAATATTGAAGATTTGGCAAAGAATTCGAGTAAGTGCTCTTTTCCTTGAGCTAATTTTTATAGATTTTAAGTTTATATGTGATATGGTTAGTGAGAGAAAGTGATGATTAATTGAATAATATGATGATAATAAAATATTGAAGTATATATATTTATGTTGAATTGGTGCTTAGATAATGAAAATGTGATTATTTGTGAGGATGATGATGAGTAGTTGAAATTGAGGAATAAGGGTGATAAGGAAAAGAGTAAGGGTTTAATATAAATGAGTTGGGAATTGAGTAAATTGATACATGGATGATTGTATAAATGAATTATATAATGATTATTATTATGATATGTTGGAGTTATATAAGTGTTGAATTGATGGGTGAATTATGAATATAAACTAAGATGATGATTAAGGGTGTTGTAGTATTGATTTTTGAATGATTGTGTTCATATGGTTGAGAGTTCGAAATGCAGAACTTTTGCCTGACATGACCATGTCGTTGGGCATGTCAACGGTGCTGAGTTTAACGTTGATGACACCACCATTTACACGGCCATGTCTCTGGACTTGTCGTGGCTACTGTGAGATAAGATAATTGACACGGCCATGAACATGCCCATGTTGTTAGGCATGTCAAAGTTTCTATGAGACAGAATGAATGACATGGGCAGTGACACGCCCATGTCATTGGACGTGTCAATGCTTCTGTATGAATGAGTTAATGACACGATCATTAACACGCCCTTGTTGTTGGGCGTGTCACTTAAGAATAACTCTTTTTGTTATTTTTCTTTCTTAATTCCTATTTAAATGATTTGAATATTAAGAATGCCTTAGAATGTGATACTAAATGGTTGTTTATGATCATATTTGGTATAGGCATTGAGAGAGAGTAGTTTGCCCAACCTTAGTGTTGAAGGGCAACTTGAAAGAGAAGGTTAGAGGAAGTTTTAAAGCTTATTTTGGAGTGTTTCATATGGTAAGTACAAACTTGGAATAATTTCTTATATTTTCATGATATTTGGACTTAACACATTTGGTTGGAAAATGTGTTAAGTTACTTACTACATTGTTGGTATATGAGTAATATGCTATGATTTGTATTATGTCCAAATGCATTAAATGTAATGTGAACTATGTGCAAAATATGATAATGACCCAAAATATGTGGATAATGTAATTTGTTATGTATACATTAAAAATTGTATGTAAAGACATTGGTGATGACTATATTGATATAAATAAGATAATTGAGGCATTGTGCCTAGCTTGATCTTGAGAAAATGAGAAAGATATTGATAATGGAATTATGAAAGAATTGTGTGCCTAGTATGTTATTCAATTTTTAGAGTTTTGTGTTTGACGGCATGCCTAAGACGTAACAGTCCCTTGAAGCTAGGTTGGGCTTTGTCCTTGAAGCCTAGTTGGGATGTTACATATGAGGTTATCCTCATTTTGATTATAATTTGCCTTCAGGGCTAGACACATGGTGTCATCTTGGACCAAAGCAGTAACTCTGGGATTTGAATAACATATTAGATTCTTTTGGGCCCATGCTTGTGTTTGTTTTTATGTGAATTATGAATTGTGGAATAATTGTGCAATATATTAAGATATAATGTTATGGGATATATGATGGTTATCATGGAATGATATGATCACAATACATATGCAAATTACTGAAAAGGAATGTGGCTTAAGAAAATATGCTAAATGATGAGAAATGAATTGTTGAAAGACTTGAGCAGAGCTAAGTCTTGATATTGAAAATAAGATTATGGAAATATAATGTGACGTGTAATATGTATATGGGTGTGGAAATTGTGTGTATTGTTTTATGAATATTATGATAAGCCATTGAATTATGGCTTATGTTAAAGATATATAAATTGCGAAATTAGTGAAAAGATATGAAAAGTGCATTGAAAATGAAAAACATGATAAGAATATGATGATAAATGATGTTAGTATGTGAGTATGATTTTCTGTAATGTATGTATATAATATTTATATCTACTACTAAGCTTTCGAGCTTAGCGTGGTTGTGTAAATCGCATAGGTGATTAGATGGTAGATCTGGGTTGAAATCCGATAGTTGATTAGCGTGAAGCCCAAGTTTAAGGGACCATATATGATCAAATACGAACCAAATCAAGAGTACTGTATGAACTACACCAGACCAGTAGAAGGTGGACGAGCTAAGTAATATACCCGAGGGCTCTTATTCTGTCTATTGGCATCGACCATTCTATGCAGTACCGAGGCTGTTATCCATCTATCAGTGTTACGAGCCCTTTCAAGCCTAGAGCGCATGCCATTTTATAACTGGGGAGAAGTCGGTCTTACATGCTTATAGTATGGCCTTGACAAACTTTGTAGAAGGAAGATATCTTTTACTGGCTTCATGGTAATTGTTGAGGTATAAAATTCCTCAACTGATGGTTCAAATAATGTGTATGTATATGAACTTGACTTTTCATTGCTTTTGTAGGTTTAAGCATACGGGCATAACCTTGTGAAGGTACCTTTACTTGATAGACCATGAATTGGATATCCGAGGCTGAATTTTTGGCTATCAGGCCGTAGGGAAGTGCTGGGCAGTCACCATATGCATATCCAACGGTATCACCTGAGTCGTCTGACCTGGTACAAGGTTAAAATGAAATTAGTATTTAAAATTTATGGAAAGGATAACTTACCACTTTTATGATTGTGTAGGTGGACATCGCTTGGTAGAGGGACTATAAGAGGATTGAATGGATCCTGGTCATGAGTGCCGTACTACATTTTCAAAATTCTCACCAAGTCATTGCAGGGCCAATTTCCAGTGGCTGGTTCCTCGGTGAACGGGTGTAAAATTGGTTCCATGGTCTAGATCAGCAGAGAGTTCCTGTGAATATTCTGAGATATACTATAGACATT
Organism: Garcia nutans; assembly: GCA_947685225.1. Lineage (NCBI taxonomy): Eukaryota > Viridiplantae > Streptophyta > Magnoliopsida > Malpighiales > Euphorbiaceae > Garcia > Garcia nutans. Next base: position 25,109,547 of record CANTUV010000009.1, on the reverse strand, counting down.
ACTACCATGCCAGATAATTCTTAGAGGTGTGTACGAAATGGATACTAGATTGATCCCTTATTGTTTTCACCAGATGTATCATATGCCCAGTTTATTCTAGAATAACTTCTAAATTTTAAAGTTTCTTCCTTCGAGGTTGAATGTATTGAAGAACCGTATGAGGAAGAATATAATGAGGAAGAAGAAGAAGAAGAGAGAGAATAAGAAGGTGAAGACAATGATGAGGATGATGGGGAGGGTGAAAGTGAGGACGAAGAGGGAGGTGAAGATGAGGATGAAGATGGGAATGATGATACCATGGTTGTCTCGTCACAGGTTAATCAACTATGTTCTTATGCTTGTCCATGATGGCTTTTTCATTTGCATTTGTCTAACTTGAATTTTTGCAGATGGTCGAGCAATCAGGTGGCCACAGTCAAGAGGCTATCCCATTGTATGCTACTCTGATACAATGGCAATTCTCTCCGTTTGGTCCAGATATGTCATCTTATCCTTAAGGCTTCGATCTGAGTTACTTAGTCTTTCATGCTATTTCATAATGATACATGCTTTATATATGTATGAAAATGCATGGGCTTACCCTTTTACTTGTCTGGCTCACAGCGGATGCTTGAGGAATAGAATATAATGATGTAAGAAGAATTAAATGCTACTCGTCAACATGTTGCATGTTTTGAAGAATTATACCATCATAAGGAACATAATTTTTGAGACTTTCGATTTCAAGTCATGACAGATCATAATGCTTCTTCTTCGAGGGTCCCTAGACTGATGACCATGATGTGCCTCCTCCTTTTTCAGTTGTCGACTATTACAGACCCTACTTTTAGTGTGATAGAGATTCATGTGCTTCTTCCTCAAGTGGATTCCAGGCGGATGGTATACCTCCTCCTCCATCAGGCGATGACTTTTTAGGGCTTTGTTCGACTTTAGACCGCCTCCCACTTCTCAGTGATCAACTTGTAATAAATTTGAACAAAAACTTGTATTTAATGTACATTAATAATAATAATAATAATAATAATAATAATAATAATAATAATGGTAATAATTTAACTTTCCTGCAATGTTGACTTTTTTTGTATCATCATTTTTTATACCGTATCATCATTTTTTTTAATAAAATACATAGAATGTCCATGACGAATTCCCAAAGTTGAATTCGTCATGGACTAGGGTTCAGTTCAGGTTTACAAAGCCAAAATGGATTTGGTACACATTCCACACTTATACCCTTTTCCTTGTGCGTCTTGGTTTCAAGTCTTTTGTCTATTTAAATAAGTAGAGATTTCCAATCCACATTAATCCTAGTAATCTGCTCATTAGAATCTCAACAAATTCATCCACCACAAATTTCATCACAACAGCATAAATAACTCCAAATCTTCAATTGCAACACTCCATCAATTCTTCCTTGTAAATTCAAATTAACTGTGATTTCTATGCTCCTATAATGACAAAAGCCAATTTGAAAAAAATAAAGAATTTATTCAAGAACATCAAGGCTACATATTGGGAACAAATATCATAGTCTCAACTTAATGTGTTAAAGTGCTTTCAAAATATCAAGTTGGACCATTCCTTCTTTTATGCCATGGCCTCCTTTTGGGATGTGAAAACTAGGACTTTCAAGATAAATAACTTTGAAATATGTCCTACGATTGAAGAATTTGAAGCTATTCTCAGATACCCAAGCAATTAAACAATGGCATTACCCATACTGACTTTAAGGACTCATCAAAAGATGCAGATGCTGTTTCAATTCTTAAAACCTAAAGTTCTACAATTGACCATCGGTGAGAAAATCTTTCTTGGTCTATTGGTCAATTTTTGTACTTCCCATTTGGCTCCTACCAAAGCTTGGGGACGCATATTTTGTTTGTGCTTGCTTGGCCAATTTTTTCTTTTTTCTCTCGATGGTGACATCGATCTACGAGTAATAGATATTGTTGACTAGATGGAAGGAGGATTGTCACTTGTCCCTGTGATCTTGGCTGAAACCCTAGTTGAATTGGATTAATTCAGGATAGAATCTTTGAGGAGATTGGCTGAAAGTCCCCTACTGCTTCAGGTAATACATAAACTGCCCTTTTAAATTTTCAATTTAGGCATTTATTATTTTTATTGCTCTAATTTTTGCCTAGCCCGCCCTTGCGGGTTTTTGGAACTAGTGAGATGTCCTAATTTTTACTAGGCCACCCTTGTGGGTTTTCAACCTAGCGAACTCCTTCCTTTTTTTTTATTATTGGTTCTGATTTTGGCCTAGATCGCCCATTCAGGTTTTTGGAGCTAGCGAATCACCCTAACTTTTATTAGGCCGCCCTTTTGGGTTTTTAACCTAACGGGCCCTTTTTTTTATTGCAATCCTTTTTCAAATCAGGCTACAGGAGCGACTCTGCTTGCTCGACACCCCATCTATGGACTTCACCATATATCTACCCCGACATCATTCTGTAAGAGCACTACTTCATCATGCTACCTCATATGCTGAGTGTGTTAATTGGATCCGCTCATGAGTTGTGATTAACATTCGTTGGCTGGTACCTTGGTAGAAGATTACCCATGTCATAATCTGGATGTATTTGATGTATGTTCCTCTTACTGCGCTCCATTGAAGTACTTGCTATGATCCTCATTGACTTGACCGCAAGTATGGTGTCGAGCCCTGAGGTTCTAAGTTTACTCCTGATTTGGATATACTCTGCCTGACTGAATCTTCCTTGGATTGACTGAAGCAAAGCTGGCCTGCATGTTACACTTATCATCTGCCATAGATTTTACACTTGTCAATTCCTTAGAAAAAATGATGTTAAGATGAATAATAATGATAATAAAAGATGTTTTCCTTTCTTTTACAATTTATCATCACTTTTCGCTACTATGTTATTTATTTTATCCTAATGGTTAGATTATTCAAAATAGTGCATATTAAATAATTTTAACATTAACTCTACTTTATTAAATTGGGGAACATCCAAAAACATAAAGCCTACATACACAAGATCACTCCTATCACCAATCAACCTTTTTCTCTCGTTTTAGCCCTAATTATTGCCTAGCCCGCCTTTTTGGTTTTTCAAAACTAGCGGACTACTCTAATTTTTTCCTAGGCCGCCCTTTTGGGTTTTCAACCTAGCAAAGCTTTTTATTATTATTATTATTATTTATTTTAAACATAAAATCTCTTTAAGCTGTCAATGTTCACTTGCTCACTAAATTCATTCTCGTCCATATTTGACAACTTGACTGCACCTTTATTCATTACATGTTTCACAACATACGACCCTTCCCAACCAGGTCTAAATTTTTCTCTTGGATTAGGGACATTAGGCTTGCACTGCTTCAATACTAAGTCACCAGCTTTTAGCTTCCTGATCTTAACCCTTCTATTGTAGGCCTGAGCTATCTTTCTTTGATATGGCTGATGATGATATACTACCTTCAACCTTCTTTCTTCTAACAAGGCCAGTTTCGTATATCTACTCACTACCCATTCTGTCTCAGGCAATTCAGCTTCCAGGATCACCCTCAATGATTTAAACTCAATTTAAATCAGCAACACTACTTCCATCCCATAAACCAAGGAAAATGGCATAATTCCAGTCAGGGTTCGCACATTCATCCTGTACCCTCATAAAGCAAAAGGAAGTATTTTTGATCAATCCCTATACATCTTAGTCATTTTGGATAAAATATACTTAATTGTCTTGTTCATTGTTTCCATTGCACCATTAGCCTTTGGTCTATAAGGGGAGGATCGATGATAATGGATTTGGTACTTCGAGAATAAATCCTTGACTACTCCTTAGAACTGCACTCTATTGTTTGATATTACACTATATGGGACCCCATGCCTGCATATGAGATTCTTTTCAATAAATCTAGCTATTTGCCTTACCCTTAGCTTGTTAAAAGATTCAACTTTGACCCATTTTGAAAAATAATTAACTGCTACTACAATGAATCGATGACTGTTCGAAGCCATCAAATGTATTTCTCCAATAATGTCAATCCCCTAAATTGCAAAAGGCTAGGGTGAAGACATAGAATGCAATTCTTCTGGAGGCATGTGATTCAAATTTCCATACATTTGGCACTGCTGGCACTTCCTCACAAAATCTATACGATCTCTCTCCAAGGTCAACCAATAGTAACCTTGTCAAATTATCTTCTTAACCAGGGCTAACCCGTTCATATGGGGTCCATAACTTCCCAAATGTATTTCTGACATGATATGCTCAACTTTAGACTTTCTCAAGCAACTTAAGTGCACCCCATTGGGCCATCTTTGATACAACTCTCCTTGAAAGGTGATGTATTGCAAGGACCATCGCCTTATAATTCTTCTCTCTTCTTTGTTGCATCCTATGGGTATTTCCTACTTTACAAGAATCGTCTTATGGTGTCATACCACACATCATGGTCCATGTCAGTTTCCATGACCATCTCATACTCATAACAAGGAGTTGATGAACTGGTCCAAACCAAAGGTTTAAGAAATAACTTAACATGATCTTCCCATACCAAAGCTAGGGTGGCTCGGGCATCAGCGATATGGTTTTCTTCTCTTAATAGGTGTGTAAATATGCACTCCTTAAAATTCTTCTTCATCAAGGTTAAATAATCATGGTATGGTTTTAGTTTTTCTTTCTTCAACTCCCATTCTCCATTTACTTGGGACACTACTAGCAAAGAATCACTAAAGACTTACACTTTATCCACCTTCATGATCATCAAGGTTTCCAGACAAAAAAATACTTGCTTCATACTCCACCATGTTATTGGTTGCCTTGAATTTTAACTTCTTAGCTAGAGGGATGAGCTCCCCTTCTGGTGATTCCAAAATTACTCCTAGGCTTGACCCCTTTTTATTTACTGCTCCATCAAAATACATCTTCAATCCTTGTGTTTCTATGGCCTCTAAATGTTCATTTGGGAAATTCCAAAACCACTTCCTCACTTTCCGGCAATGGTTATTGAGCTAGGAATTCTGCTACTACTCTACCTTTGATGGTTTTCATGGTTATATACTCGATCTCAAATTCTTTTAAAATAATCAACCATTGACCATACTTCCCAATCAACGAAGGTGTTTCCCTTAAATAATTCACTAGATCCATCCTAGAAATTGCTTGCACACTATAAGATTGAAAGTAATGTCGTAACTTCTTAGATGACCAAACCACAGCTATACAAGTCTTTTCAATGATACTATACTTAATCTCATAAAGTAGGAGCTTTCTACTCAAATAGTAAATTGCATACTCAACACCTGATTCATCAGCTTATGCTAGCATTACTCCTATCGACTCTTCTTCTACTACTAAGTATAGTAACAAAGGTCTACTGGGTTCAGGTGGTTTCAAAATAGGTGGATTCAATAAATACTCTTTTATACACTCAAAGTCCCTTTAACACTCTTCATTCCACTTGATTGGCTGGTTCTTTATAGCAATTTAATGATAGGTTCACAGATTGTGGTGAGCTTTGATATGAACCTTTAATGGACTATAACCTTCTAATAAACCCCTGAACTTCTTTCTCTGTCTTAGGGGTTGGCATATCCCTGATTGCCTTAACCTTGTCAGGGTCAATATTAATGCCATTTGGACCAATCATGTGTCCTAACATCTTGCCAGAAGTAACCTCGAACACACACGTCTTTGGGTTCAACATTAGCTCATGTTTTACTGCTCTTTCAAAGAATATCTCTAAATTTTAAAAATGCTGCTCTCTTGTGTCCGACTTCACAATCATATCATCAATATAGACCTCATATTCCTAATACATCATGTCATGGAATAAGGTGGTAGTCATTCTTTCATAGGTTACTGCAACATTCTTTAATCCAAATGACATTACCCTATAGCAAAATATACCTAATGTAGCAATGAAGGAAGCTTTGGCTTTATCCCCTTGGACCATTAACACTTGGTTGTATATGGAAAATCCATCTATAAATGGGTGTTTCATGCTAGAGGCTGCGCTATCAATAAGGATATCTATATGGGGTAAAGAAAAATTTTCTTTTCTTTGGTACGGGAACTATGTTAGCTAACCAGTCAAGATAATCTATCACCTAGAGGAACTTTACTTGTATCTACTTAGTGACTTCTTCTTTGGTCAGTTCTTCCCATTTTGACCTTAACCGTCTAACCTTTCGTTTGACAGGTTTCATGTGAGTGTAAGTGGGAATCATGTGCTCGACTATATCTTGATCAATTTCAGGCATATCCTCATAAGACTAAGCAAAGACTTCTTCATAATTTTTAAATATTTTTCCTAATCTCTCTCTCTCTTCAGGAGTAAGGTTGGATGCTATGCTAATATTTTTAGGATTGTCGGTTGTTCCCAAATTTAATGATTGTGTGTTAACATAGTTAATATTAAAAATGCTCATGTAATCACTACTTTAATGTATGAAACCATCAAGAAAAACATTACACAAGTAAGCAAAATCAGACTTTATTGCATTCATCTTAGAAAAGAAAACATCATCATCCTCACACAAAGCAGCAAAATTAAAATCAAAATCACAGTTATTGTTCTCATAATTAGAAACTAAAGGACTTTGAAACTGTTCTTCAATGAGAGCATAAATTTTCTCTGGAGTCTTTTGGATCTTTAGGACAACTTCCTTCTTCTCTTCTGGACTAGGTTCCTTATCAATTGGCAAGACAAGCTTCTTCTCCATCTGTTCCACTAGTTCAGCAACATCAACAAAGATCTCATAGCTTGGAATTATCTTTCCCATGAACATTATTGGCTTTGGCTTCCCTTGGAGCGGTCCCATGTTTGGAGCTTTGACAAAAACCTCTTCGAGTGGGGGAAGACTCATATTCTCATTCTTTTTCAGTAGAACACCTTCTTTTACTTCATTCTTGAAAGTCTGAGTCTTGAAATCTAGAAGCTTCGTCAGGTAGGTAATTCATATTCTTCATCATAGTCAGGACTCTGGGTCTACCATCTCATCATTAGAAATAACAACCACTTGGAATCCATTGAGAGGCCTTTAAATCATCAGAACATTCACCACTTTATTATCCTCAACCTCGATAACCACCATTTCATCCCCATTTAAGAACTTGATCTTCTGATGGAGTGTACAGATGGAACTCCACCAAGAGGATGAAACTAGGGTCATCCCAACAATAGTGCAAAAGTGATGGGTATATCTAGGACCACAAACTCTACCATAGATTCAATGGGGCCATCCTTCACAACATTCACAACATCTTTAAAAGTTACTTTGGCATACCTTTGGTATTATTATAAGCCCTAATTATCACTTCGGTTAGGCTTAGATCCCTTGTTGACATAGCTAGCTTTTGCAAGATCTTGAGTGGGAAAACATTTATGGTGGATCCATCATTAACCATCACACATGAAATTTTCTTTCCTTTGACTTTCTACTTTGATAAAAAGTGGCCGAATGTGATCCCTTCCCTCTTCTGGTAAATCACCATCTAAAAATGACACCATTCCTACATCAACTTTGTTCTTCTTTTGAGCATCCTCACATTTCATCACTCCTTCAACTTTCACAAATTTAAACAGCTCCTCTGGTGATATAGAAGTGGAAATTGGCATACTAGCCATAGCTTTGGCCATAGTTTCTATATGCTTTTTAGATGTAGCTAGTAGATCCTATATGCTGATGCTAACTTGAGTTCTCTTTAATTGTTTAAGAACAGCATCATCATCTTCTTCTTTATTCCATGTTTCAATATCATTCCCTTTATCAGCTTCCACTTCCTTTGGTGGTGGCCTTGCATAAGGCTTACTAGAGTGAGTATTCATTACTTCATCTTCTTCGGGCTCTGACTAGGTTAACTCTTCCTTCTTTGGCTCAGAATCATCATCAATATAAGTTGAGTCCCAAAACTCGCTCATAACATAAATGGCTACTTCCTTCTTAACCACATGTTGCTCCATCTTATTAAGCACCTCTTCTTCTTTAGTTGCCTCGTCATCCACATCTTGTAAAGAAGATAAGACAAATTTCTCATTTAAACCTTCTCCGATCATGAAAGTTGTAGGTGGTGGCATCCTATTAAACCTTGGCAATGGGTTGTCTTTCATGCTAGGCTTGTTATGTTTGGGCAACTTCCCACTATCAATCAAATTATGGATCTCATGCCTCAATCTCAAGCCCATCTCATGCCCTTGCATTGGGTGGAATTGGCAAAATTCCTTAGAATCAAAGTTAGGTGGTAGAGGATTGGGCAAAGGTCGGGCAGTCAACGACTTTAACAACCCTCTCTTATGTAGCTTTATTGAAAACCCATGACAATAGTTTTCTCAATTTTGAAAATTGGCTCCTTCCTCCCTGGCAAGTTGCATTGACATTGACTACCTTTTGTGTGCTTTGATTGCTAGACTCATAGCTCCATTTCTCATTCCTTCTTGTAGAAAAATGGTTTTTCTCTCTTTCTCACTCTTTTATTTGTAAATCGGCTTGAAGAAGGTTTTTGAAATCCCTAATAAGAGTATGGGACATCCGCTTACAAAGATTAGGTAGCACTCCTCTTACTATCATCCTAATATGATATAACTCATCGGGCCTTTTCTTGAGCAACACAACCTTGTTTCTTGACCTTATCATATAATCAACAAAATTCTCATTTTGTTTCTACCTGATCGACTCAACTTCCATCAAAGTAATTTTCAATTCAGCATTGTACCCATATTGCTGGATGAAAGCTTTGTACAAAGAATCCCAACTCTTTTGAGTGCTTTCCTCTAAGGTGTTGAACCAATTCTGCATAATAAGATCCAACGAAAGCATGAAATACCTTAGAGTTTGAGCCTTAGGAGCTCCAGTAGACTGCATAGCAGTGATGTATTACTTGAAATGGAGATGAGGATTCCCAGTTCCATCAAACTTGGTAAAGGATGGCATCTTAAACTTGTAAGTGACTTCTTCATATTGCTTAAACAATTTGTCCACTTTCGATATTTCTTTAGTTTTCAGCTTCTTTCCAAACTTCTTTTCTAAATCAGTAATCATCTTATCCACATCTAAAGTTTTAGCCTTTTCCACTATTGATTTCTCTACAATCTTTGGCTCTTTCTTCTTATCTTGAGGATCTTGGAAATACTGAGCCCAATCATCATCATCATCATCATCTAGCATCACCTTGTCATCATCCATAGCTACCTCACCAACCTTAGCCTTCCTTTGTCTGTCTGCTTCTTACTACTAGCAGATGCTTAGTAGTGTTTCCCAATAGTGTAGCCAATTGCCTTTTCATATTTTCAGTTATGGCCTCCTTTAGTTCTTTCATTTTGGAGTGGATTGCATATTCCACCATCTTCTGAATCTGTTCAAGTTCTATTGCTTTTGGTGAGAAGCTGACTGAGTCATTACTGGATTCTATGTCATTGGTGTAGGTCAGATTTCCATAAGCTCTTAAACTGCTATACTCTAGGACTATGTGCTAGAAAGGATCAATGATATATAATGCAATGTATGTATGCATGGATGCACAAATATCAGATAAACATAGATACATAAGACATTTCTTCCAACCTTATAAGTTCCACACATGAATAGCGAGTCTCTTTTCCTGGGTATATGGTTAACAAAATATCAACATGGGATATCTTATTTTTAAACAATTCACTTGGACGATTTAACCACTAATTATATTTTTAAGCCTAGAAGTCAGTGCATGATAATTCCCATTAATTAAGTCTTAATCCATTGGTCCAACAAAGGATAACTTTTATGCTATATTGGATTAAAACTAAATTGAAAGGTTTATCATAAATATTTTTCCCCATTTGGAAAAGGTTCATGCCACAAACAAGCCCATGATTAATAATTCTTGGCATAAATTAGGCCCACAATTGATTTTAATATTCCATAATTGACCTAAATATTGTAAGCCCATTTAAGAAAAAGGTTTTAGCAACAAAAATATGAACTTAGGTCATGAACACATTTGAGCCCATTTGAAAAAAGTATTTCAAAGGCCATATAAAAGGTTTATTTCAAAAATGAATCTTGGGCTTTGTACTTGGGTCATGAGGTGAAAAAATCTTTGAGCCATCTTTAAAAGGTTTTATGTCCAAAGACTATTTTGAAAAGTTTTTGAAAATAATTTTTGTCTTTTTGTGCTTAAAAGAATAAAATTATTTTGGGCTTACAATATAATTAGGTCATATTAAAAAAAAATGAATGGGCCATGGTTCAAACCAAGATGTGTTAATCATAGTCAAACAACAAGCATTTGAGTAAGAACCTAAGAAAAGTTACTAGGCCAATTACATGAGATTTAGTCTTTGTGTTGAAAAGTTTAGGCTCACATAACAAGTATATACCAATAAGTACGAGACTATGAGTGATTATTATGCCATGCTCGATCTCCATACCTTGAGTGAAAGTATGGTATCCTTTGCATAGCATAACACGGGTAACATGGGCATCCTAACTCATGCACTCAATGCAATCTAAATGATGCAATGGCCAATATCATAATAAGAAAGAATAAAATAATATAAAGACTAATGGAATTAACTTCTCTCATCCACAGTGGAGTTGCCACTATGAGTACAGATTTTTGCCCCCACTCCCATATGTAATGGTTCTTGCGATTTTGGCACTGTTAGGCTCAAGGCCTTAGAAAATAGGGGCCTAAACCCAGAGAAAATGAAGTCCCCACTCGGATGGGCCAAGAAAAAGAAATGAGTGGATGACTTGATTCCTAAGAAACTCCCAACCCCCTAATGGATTCGAAAAGTTAGGTACATATAAGGAAGGTGAGAATGACCCAGCACCCCCATAACACCCGGTTCATTGGAACCGGCCTCCTTTTTTGGTCTAAATATTATTAAATTCTTAAAGATTATGACATTATCCATATTACATATAATTTAAAAGAATTAAGCATCAATCATCTTGTTAAAATAAAATAAATATAATAGGCATCCATCCACGGATGGAAACATGCCTTTACAATGTCCAATGTCTGAAAAAGAAAATAAGATAAATAAAATGGGACAAATGTAAATTGGTGGAAACATGCCCCTTATATTGGTCCCCAAATATAAATAAAATAAAATAAACAAATTAAATAAACATGCCTTTAAATAAATAAATTAAATAAACAAGGTACCAACAAAGTGGAAACATGCCTTTTTACAACTTTAAAATCCAAACAAATAATTAACCAATTAAATGAAACCATTCAAACATAACAATTAAAATCAAAGCATTCAGTATAACTAAATAAAATAAATCATACATCATAAAAGCATGTAACAAATTAAATAACCAAAACTAGGGTTTAAAGCATTAAATATACAAAATTAGCATTTTTCATATTAAATTTTGGGTTTGTAAGGTTAAATATATGTTTTAGGGTTTTAATTTGGAAATTAGGGCTTTGGTTTGGAAATTAGGGTTTTGAATGAATTAGGGTTATGGTTTTTAGAAAACAGGATTAGGATTTTGTTATTTGAAAAATAGATTTAGGGTTTTGGTTTTAGAAAATAGAATTAGGGTTTTGGTTTTAGGAAAAACAAATTAGGGTTTTGGTATAACGGATTAGGGTTTTGGTTATCTGGGAAAATAGATTAAGATTGGGTGTTTAAGATTCTGGATACTAGTGTTTAGGAAATTGCGTTTAAGATTTTACAAATTAGGGTTTGGATATTAAGGTTCTGGATACTAGGGTTTTATAGGTTTAGGAAATTGGATTTTTGGAATTTGTTTTACAAATTAAGTTTAGGGTTTTTAGAGATATGATTTAAGGTTTTGATGTGTACTGTGATTACATGAACATTGAATTCAAATTATAGTATTTAAATTAAGTAATCAAAATATTTATGGCTTCAGGATTTAAGTTGACTACTAGACCTAAACAATTTCACAATCTTCAAACCTTTAATGATATTTTTAAAAGGGAATACATATACTGGATATTGAAACAATTTTTAAATCAATGAATGAAGGTATTGGAAATTTAAATGAATTAAATGATAAAGCCAAACCTTTATTTGTTGGTTCCACCAAAGTTAGTAGATTGAAACAAGCTTGCCTCTGCTACTGCCAGCCTGGATCAATTATAGTTTTTTGGCTGGAGACTGCCTTGTTATTGCTTCTGTGTTTAATTCTTGCTAACCTGTACTAATTTTTGATTGTCTACTTGATAATTGTTGATACCTGTATAACCTTAATTTTTGATCCAGTCTGATCCGTTATTTTTTATATAGTCCAAAATAATTTTTGTGGTATTTTAATTAAATAATATTTATTTTAGTATTTATTATTTATAATTTTTAATAAAAATAAAAATGGTGAAGTTAATAAAAATATAATAATAAAAATAAATAATAATAATAAAAATAAAATCGGAGATGAAAAAATCGGCAACGAAAAAATTTCATCGCTAAAGGTCCAATTGACCAAGGCCAATTCGCCCGCAGGAAATGGCCTTGGGCCATTTTGCCGCAGGAAATTCCTGTAGTGAATTGGCTAGCTGCCCAGCCAATTTGCAATTTTTGCCCACCAGTTCTCGCTGTCCTCGCCAACGACATAGTTTTCGCAAGCAAAATTTTCCAACGCAATTTTTTCCGAAACAAAATTCTATTTGGTTTTGGTTTCTTTTCCTAATTAATTTTAGTTTCCTTAAACAATTAGAATTAGTCTTATAATTTTTTCTATAAATAATACTTTAAAACTCAGAATTAAGGGACGAGACTTTGATTGGGGGGATCAAAAATTGGACTTTTAAACATGGATTACAGAAAACCCTAGCCAGAGAAGATTAGCAACAAGTAAGCAACCAACAACTAATCAAAGGTAGCCACACTGCCTTTGGTTTCGTTCATCCAGAAGTCAATTTTGGTGGAACCAACTACGTAGGTTTGATCTTTAATCATAGATTATATATTTACATAGCTTTGTTTCTTTGATTAATAAGAACATGCACACAGTACTTTGATCCTTAAATATGTAGTAATTTGATCTTTGTTTCAATAACTTAAATTGTTCCTTTTGTTTCCAAAAACCCTAAAAAGTACACTTTTGTTTCCAAAAACCTTAAGAACCCTAATTTATTTCTTCTGTTTTCAAAAACCTTAAGAATCCTAAATTGTTTCTTCTGATTCCAAAAACCTTAAAAACCCTAAATTATTTCTTCTGTTTCCCAAAAATCTCAAAAAACCCTAATTTGTTTCTTCTATTTTCAAAAACCTTAAAAACCTTAAATTGTTTCTCCTATTTCCAAAAACTTTAAAAAACCCTAAACTGTTTTCCTCTAACTTTTTTCCAAAATTTCCAAATGTTTTCTTAAATCTCCAAACCCTAACCTACTTTATAGTTTCTAAAAATCATAATTATTTTATAAAACTCTTAACTTTTTTCTTAAATCCTAAAACAAAATATGTTTTCCAAAATACCAAAAATCCATACTTTCTCAAAAAACCAAAACAATAAACCCTAAGTTTTCCTAAACCCTAATTCAGTGAACTTAAAACCCCAAACTAGTTAATCTAAACCCTAAAGCCATAATCTAATAAATCTAAAATAACAATCCAGTAAACATGAATTATAAACCAAATGTCTTAAGATTTCAAAATCCTAATTTGATTAACCAAAAAACCTTATTACTTTCTTAAATTTATAAAACTCTAATCCATTCCAATTTTCCAAAACCTTTACAGTAGGCTAAACAAATAACAATAATAATACTAAAATCCCAAAACCCTAAATGTTAATTAAAGAACTTTAAATAGAATCAGTAAACCCTAATTTGTATCTTTACTTGCTTTATTTAATTTTAGATTTGATTATGTAGTTTATTATATGCTTTGATGGTTGATATATTTAATTTCAATGCTTGATTTATTTAATTTATCATGGATGGATGTCTTCTTTATTGTTATTATTTATTTGTTTTAGTATTAAAATTGTAAGAGGTATATTTCCACTTTGTGGGTACCTCATTAGTTAAATATCATGTAATTTAAATTGCTTTTATACTTTGGACCAATGTAAAGGACATGTTTCTACCTTTTGGTGGGTGTCCTATTTAGTTTAGACAAAGATGATGTAAGGACATGTTTCCATCTTTAGATGGGTGTCCTTTTATTTACTTTGTTTTGCTTTGATTTTAATATAATGATGCTTTATTTTAATTGTTGCATGTAATATGGATAATATTGTTATATTTAAGAATTTTATAATATTAAGACCTGCAAAGGAGGCCGGTTCCAATGAACCGAGCGTCGTGGGGGTGCCGGGCCATTTCTCACCTTCCCCACACGTACCCAACTTTCCGAACCCATTAGGGGGTTGGGGATTCCTTAGGAATCGAGTCATCCACCCCTTTCTTTTTTTCAGCCTGTCCAGGTGGCGACTCCATTTTCTCCGAACTTACGTTTGTGTTCTTGAAGGCCCCGAGCCTAAACAGTGCCGAAGTAGCAAGAACCATTCCACCGGGAGTGGGGGCAAAAATTCCCGCTCATAGTGGTGACTCCACTGGGGATAAGAGAAGTTGATTCCATTGGTCTTTTTATTATTCTATTCTTTTTTATAATGATATTATCCATTGCATCATATTAGATTGCATCGTGTTCATGAGTTAGGATGCCTGTGTTACCCGTGTTGTGTTATGTAAGGGATACCGTACTTTCACTCAAGGTATGGAGATCAAGCATGGCATAACCACTCATAGCCTTGTACCATTTGGTATATACTTGCTATGGGAACCTAAGTCTTTTAACCCAAAGACTAAAGATCATATAATTGGCCTAGTTTCTTCCCTTAGGTTTTACCCCAAATGCTTGTTGTTTGACTATGGTTAATTTATCTTGGCTTAAATCATGGCTTATTTAGTTTGTTCTTTTTCTAATATGACCTAAGTACATTGTAAGCTCAAAATAAATTTTTTCTTTAAAGTCCAAAAGACCAAAGCAATTAAAATTTTTTTTTTCAATGGTCTTTGGATATAAAACTTTTCCAAATCAAAAATTCTTTTTTCATGACCCAAATACAAAGCCCAAAATCAATTTTTTCTAAAATCTTTTTACAATGGGCTTAGAAACAAAATTATTTTCATCCAACCTTTTATACAAAGAGCTTGCAAATTATTTAGGTCAATTATGAAATACCTAAAATCAATTGTAAGCCTAGTTTATATTAAGAATAATTAATCATGGGCTTGTTTTTGGCATGAATCATTAGTTACTTTTTCAAGTGAGAAATCTATTTATAATAAACCTCTTAATTTAGTTTTAATCCAATATATCTTAAAAGCTACTTTAGTTGGTTGAATGCATTAAAACCTAATTAATGGTAGTTATCATGAACTGATTTCTATTTTCGAAAATATAACTATTGGTTGAAACGTCCGAGGGAAATATTCGAAAATAAGATACCCCATGTTGGTATTTTATTAACCATATACCTAGGAAAATAGACTCGCCATTCGTGTATGGATGTTATAAGGTTGGAAGGAACGTCCTATTTGTCCTTGTTTGTTAATTGTTTGTGCATACATGCATACATACATTTGCATCTCATATCATTGATCGTCTCTGGCTCACAGCCCTGGATTACGACAGTTCAAAAGCTTATGACAATCCAACCTATGCCGGAGATGAAGAATCTAGCAACGACTCAATCACTTGCTCACCAAAAGCAATGGAACTTGAACAAATTCAAAAAATGGTGGATGATGCCCTCAATGCCAAGATGGAAGAAATAAAAGAGGCCCTAGTTGAGACCATGAAGAACCAATCAGCTGCAATTTTAGGAAATCATGCCGAAGCATCTGCTAGCACTATGAAGCCAAAGGACAAAGGGAATACTAAAGTTGGTGAAGTGGTTTTTAATGATGAAAAGGTGATCATTGATGATGATGATGATTGGGCTCAATACTTCCAAGATCCTCAAGATAAAAAGAAAGAACCAAAGATTGTTGAAAGATTAGCTATGGAGAAAACCAAAACTTTTGATGTTGAAAAGATGATCGCGGACTTAGAAAAGAAATTTGAGAAGAAACTGAAAATCGAAGAAATGTCCGAAGTTGACAAATTATTTGAGCTATATGAAGAAGTTTCGTAAAAGTTCAAGATGCCATCTTTTGTGAAGTTTGATGGAATCGAAAATCCTCACCTCCATGTGAAACAATATATCACTGCTATGCAGTCTGCCCGAGCTACTAAGGCTTAAACTCTAAGGTACTTTATGCTCTCATTGGATCCTGTTATCCAAAATTGGCTCAATACCTTAGATGATGGAATACAAAAGTGTTGGGATTTGCTATACATCCAACAATATGGTTACAATGTTGAAATAGAAGTTACCTTAATGGAAGTTGAGTCCATTAGGCAACGGCCAAATGAGAATTTTGTGGATTATGTGAAAAGATGGAGAAATAAGGCCGCTTTGCTCAGGAAAAGGCCCGATGAATCTAATCAAATAAGGATGATTGTGAGAGGGGTGTTGCCTAGTCTTCGTGAAAGGATGTCTCATACACTCATCCATGATTTCAAAGATCTCCTCCAAGCTGGTCTACAAATTGAAGAATGGGAAAGAGAGAAGAACAATTTTTCAATAAGAAGGAACGAGAAAGGAAACTATCAATCTGGTGGCCAAAGCATGTAAAAGGTAGTCGGTGTCAATGCTACTAACCAAGGAACAAGGAGGCAATTTTCAAAATTTGAGAAACCGATGTCTTGGGTTCTCAATAAGCTTCAAAGAAAGGGATTGTTACAACCCTTAAATCCTCATCCTTTGCCTAACCCTCTCCCACCTAATTTTGACACTAAAGCATTTTGTCAGTTTAATCAAATGCAAGGTCATGACATGGATAGATGTGTGAGGTTGAGACATGAGATCCAAAATTTAATTGATAGTGGGAATCTGCATGAGCCCAACAAGCCAAACACCAAAGACAACCCATTACCGAAGTTCAATAGAGTACCACCACCGGCAACCTTCATGATTGGAGGAGGTTTGTATCAAAGTTTTGTCATGTCTTCTTTGCAAGATGTGGGAGGAGAAGCAACCAAAGAAGAAGAGGTATTTGGCGAAATTAAACAAGCTTTGGTGGGTAAAGAAGTGGCAAGTTGTGTTGTCAATGGGTTTTGGGATTCAAGCAATAGTGAGGATGATCTTGTATCCAAGAAGGAGGAATGGACCTAGTCCGAGCCCGAAGAAGATAAAGTAATAAACACTAGATCTGGTAAGCCTTATGCAAGGCCACCGCCTAAGGAGGTAGAAATTAATAAGGGAAAGGAAGTTGAAGTAGGGAATAAAGAAGAGGAAGATGATACTGCGCTCAAGCAATTGAAAAGAACCCAAACAAGTGTTAGCATTTGGGACTTATTGGCTACTTCTAAAAAGCACCGAGAAACTATGGCCAAGGCCTTAGCTAGTATGCCAATTTCTACCTCCACAACATCGGAGGAGCTGATCAACTTTATAAAAATTGGAGGAGTAATGAAATGTGAAAATATTCAAGAGAAGAGTAAAGTTAATATGGGAGCTGTTTCTTTCTCAGATGTGGATTTATCGGAGGAGGGGAGAGATCACATCCACTCTCTCTTTATCAAAATAGAAATCAAAGGGAAAAGGACTCCATGTGTAATGGTTGATGATGGGTCCGCCATAAATGTTTGTCCACTTAAAATATTGCCAAAGCTAGCCATGTCAATAAGGGATCTAAACTCGACCGATGTAACTATTCGAGCTTATGACAACACTAAGAGACATGCCGAAGGAACTTTCAAAACTACTGTCAAGGTCAGTGCAATTGAATCTATTGTTGAATTTGTGGTTTTGGACATACCTGTTACCTTTGCCTTACTCTTGGGATGACCATAGTTTCATCCTCTTGGTGGAGTTCCGTCCACCCTTCATCAAAAGATCAAGCTCCCTAATGGAGATGAGACAGTGGTCATCGAGGCCGAAGATAATGAGAATGTTAATGCTCTAATGATTGAGAGGCCTCCCAATGGTTTCCAAGTAGCTGCAATTTCTGATAATGAACTAGTGGACTCCAAAGTCTTGAAGAAAAGTTTGAAGACATTCTGCCTTATGATTTTGAGAACAATGATTTTGATTTTGATTTTAATTTGTCTGCTTTGTATGAGGATGGTGATGTTTTCTTTTCCAAAATTAATGCAAGAAAGTCTAATTTTGCTTACTTGTGTGATGTTTCTCCTGATAGTTGCATACATTCAAATAGCAGTTACATGAGCAACTTTAATATTAATTCTGTTAACACACAATCATTAAATTTGGGAATAATTGAAAATCCTAAAAACATTAGCATAGCATCTGACCTTACTCCTGATGAGAGAGAGAGATTTGAAAAAATATTCAAAAAATATGAAGAAGTGTTTGCTTAGTCTTATGATGATATGCCTGGAATAGATCGAGACATAGCCGAACATCTTATTCCTACTTACACTCACATGAAACCTGTCAAACAAAAGCTTAGGCGATTAAGACCTGAGTGGGCCAAATTGGCTAAAGAAGAGGTCACTAAACAAATACAAGTAAAGTTCCTTGAAATGATAGAATATCCATATTGGCTAGCCAACATAGTACCCGTGCCAAAGAAAGATGGAAGAATAAGGGTCTGTGTGGATTATAGAGATTTAAACAAGGCTTCCCCTAAAGATGATTTTCCTTTACCTCATATAGATGTTCTCATTGATAGTGTAGCCTCTAGCGTGCTACACTCATTTATAGATGGATTTTTCGGATACAACCAACTGTTAATGGCCTAAGAGGATAAAGCCAAAACTGTTTTCATTACTACATAGTGTTTATTTTGCTATAGGGTAATGCCATTCGACTTAAAGAATGTTGGAGAAACCTATCAAAGGATGGCCACCACACTATTTCATGACATGATGCACAAAGAAGTTGAAGTATATGTTGATGATATGATGGTGAAATCTGATACAAGGGAACAACACTTCCAAAACTTAGAGTTATTCTTCGATAGAGCATTAAAATATAAGCTAAGATTAAACCCAAAGAAGTGTGTGTTTGAGGTTATCTTAAGCAAATTATTAGGACATGTGATTGGTTCGAATGGCATTGAGATTGATCCTGACAAAGTTAAAGCAATCAGGGATATGCCAGCCCCTAAGATGGAGAGAGAAGTTCGGGGATTCATTGGTAAATTACAATACATTAGCAGATTCATAGCAAAGCTCACAACAATCTGTGAGCCTATCTTCAAATTGCTTAAAAAGAATCAGCCAGTCCTGTGGAATGAAGAATGTCAAAGGGCCTTTGAATGAATAAAAGAGTATTTACTAAATCCACCTATTTTAAAACCACCTAAACCCAGTAAACCTCTATTACTATACTTAGCAGTATAAGAAGAGTCAATAGGAGCCATGCTAGCCCAAGCAGATGAGTCAGGGATTGAGCAGGCAGTTTACTATTTGAGTAGAAAGCTCCTACCTTATGAAATTAAGTATAGTATCATTGAAAAGACCTATATATCCGTGGTTTGGTCTTCTAAAAAGTTGTGGCATTACTTTCAATCGTATAGTGTGCAAACAATTTCCAAGTTGGACCCAATGAAATACTTAAGGGAGACACCCTCTTTGATTGGGAAATATGGTTGATGGTTGATAATATTAGAAGAATTTGAGATTGAGTATGTAACCAGGAAAACAATCAAAGGTAGAGCAGTGGCAGAATTCCTGGCCCAACAACCATTACCAGATAACAAAGAGTTAGTCTTGGAATTTTCGGATGAACATTTAGAGGCAATTGAAGTACAAGGGTGGAAAATGTATTTTGATGGAGCAGCAAACAGGAAAGGAGCAGGTTTGGGAGTCATAGTCATACTAGAATCGCCCAAAGGGGAACTTATTTTATACTAAGAATAATTAATCATGGGCTTGTTTTTGGCATAAATCATTAGTTGCTTTTTCAAGTGAGAAATCTATTTATAATAAACCTCTTAATTTAGTTTTGATCCAATATAACATAAAAGCTACTTTAGTTGGTTGAATGGATTAAAACCTAATTAATGGGAATTATCATGAACTGATTTCCATTTTGAAAATATAACTATTGGTTGAAACGTCCGAGGGAAATATTCAAAAATAAGGTACCCCATGTTGGTATTTTGTTAACCATATACCTAAGAAAAGAGACTCACCATTTGTGTGGCTGTTATAAGGTTGGAAGGAGCATCCTATTTATCCTTGTTTGTTTAATGTTCGTGCATACATGCATACATACATACATTTGCATCTCATATCATTAATCCTTTTTGGCTCACAGCCCTGGATTACGACATTTCAAAAGCTTATGACAATCCGACCTACGTCGAAAGCGAAGAAGCTAGCAATGACTCAATCACTTGCTCACCAAAAGCAACGAAGCCCGAACAAATTCAAAGAATGGTGGATGAAGCCCTCAATGCCAAAATGGAAGAAATAAAAGAGGCCATGGCTGAGACCATGAAGAACCAATTGGCTGCGATTTTAGGAAATCATACCGAAGCATCTGCTGGCACTAAGAAACCAAAGGACAAAGGGAAGACTAAAGTTGGTGAAGTGGTTCTTGATGATGATAAGGTGATCATTGATGATGATGATGATTGGGCTCAATACTACGAAGATCTTCAAGACAAGAAGAAAGAACCAAAGATTGTTGAAAGATCAACTATAGAGAAAACTGAAACTTCTAATGTTGAAAAGATGATTGTGGACTTAGAAAAGAAATTTGAGAAGAAACTGAAAACCGAAGAAATGTTCAAAGTCGACAAACTGTTTGAGCTAGATGAAGAAGTTCCGTACAAGTTCAAGATGCCATCTTTTGTGAAGTTTGATGGAACCAAAAATCCTCACCTCCATGTAAAGCAGTATATCACTGCTATGCAGTCTACCCAAGCTACTAAGGCTCAAACTCTAAGGTACTTTATGCTCTCATTGGACCTTGTTGTCCAAAATTGGTTCAATACCTTAGATGATGGAACACAAAAGAGTTGGGATCTGCTATACAAGGCTTTCATTCAACAATATGGATACAACATTGAAATGGAAGTTACCTTAATGGAAGTTGAGTCCATTAGGCAAATCCCAAATGAGAATTTTATGGATTATGTGAAAAGATGGAGAAACAAGGCCGCTTTGCTCAAGAAGAGGCCCGATGAATTCGATCAAATAAGGATGATTGTGAGAGGGGTGTCACCTAGTCTTTGTGAAAGAATGTCTCATACACTCATCTGTGATTTCAAAGATCTCCTCCAAGCTGGTCTACAAATTGAAGAGTGGGAAAGGGAGAAGAACCATTTTTCAATGAGAAGGAATGAGAAAGGAAACTATCAGTCTGGTAGCCAAAGCATGCAAAAGGCGGTCGGTGTTAATGCTACTAGCCAAGGAACAAGGAGATAGTTTTTAGAATTGGAGAAACCGATGTCTTGGGTTCTCAATAAGCTTCAAAGAAAGGGATTGTTACAACCCTTAAATTCTCGTCCTTTGCCTAATCCTCTCCCACCTAATTTCGACACTAAAGCATTTTGTCAGTTTCATCAAATGCAAGGGCATGACATGGATAGATGTGTGAGGTTGAGACATGAGATCCAAAATCTAATTGATAATGGGAAGCTACCCGAGCCCAATAAGCCAAATACCAAAGACAACCCATTACCAAATTTCAATAGGGTACCACCATCGGCAACCTTCATGATTGGAGGGGTTTGCATGAAGATTTTGTCATGTCTTCTTTCCAAGATGTGGGTGGAGAAGCAACCAAAGAAGAAGAGGTATTTGGTGAAATTAAACAAGCTATGGTGGGTAAAGAAGTAGCAATTTGTGTTGTCAATAGCTTTTGGGATTCAAGCCATAGTGATGACAATTTTGTATCCAAGAAGGAGGAATGGACCTAGTCCGAGCCCAAAGAAGATGAAGTAATGAACACTAGATCCGGTAAGCCTTATGCAAGGCCACCGCCTAAGGAGGTAGAAATTAATAAGGGAAAGGAAGTTTAGGTAGGGAATAAAGAAGAGGAAGATGATGCTGTGCTCAAGCAATTGAAAGGAACCCAAGCAAGTGTTAGCATTTGGGACTTATTGGCTACTTCTAAAAGGCACTGAGAAACTATGGCCAAGGCCTTAGCTAGCATGTCAATTTCTACATCCACAACACTGGAGGAGCTGATCAACTTCATAAAAATTGGAGGGGTAATGAAATGTGAAAATACTCAATAGAAGAGCGAAATTAATATGGGAGCGGTTTCTTTCTCAGATGCGGATTTACTGGAAGAGGGGAGAGATCACATCTGCCCTCTCTTTATCAAAATAGAAATCAAAGGGAAAAGGACTTCATGTGTAATGGTCGATGATGGGTCTGCCATAAATGTTTGTCCACTTAAAATATTGCCAAAGCTACCCATGTCAATAAGGGATGTAAACTCGACTGAGGTAACCATTCGGGCTTATGACAACACTAAGAGACATGCCGAATGTACTTTTAAAGCTGCTGTCAAGGTCTGTCCAATTGAATCTATTGTTGAATTTGTTGTTTTGGACATACCTGTTACCTTTGCCCTACTCTTGGGATGACAATGGTTTCATCTTCTTGGTGGAGTTCCTTCCACCCTTCATCAAAAGATCAAGTTCCCTAATGAAGATGAAACAGTGGTCATTAAAGCTAAAGATAATGAGATTGTTAACGCTCTAATGATTGAGAGGCCTCTCAAAGGTTTCCAAGTTGCTACAATTTCTGATAATGAACTAGTGGACTCCAAATTCTTGAATATGATGAAGAGCATGAAATACCTTCCTAGAGCTGGCCTTGGAAAGGGTAAGGCCAATTTGACAAAGCTGCTAGATTTTAGAACTCAAACTTTCAAGAAGGGGTTGGGATATGATGAAGCCAACAATGCCCAGCCAAAGAAGAATGAGAAGATGAACTTCCCACCACTTGAAAAGATCTTTGTCAAAGCTCCAGATATGGGACCACTCCAAGGAAAGCCCGAGCCAATCATGTTCATGGGAAAGTTGATCACGGGTTTTGAAATTTTTGCAGATGTTGCCGAGCTAGTGGAGCAAGTGAAGAAAGAGCTCACCCTGGTAGCCAACGAAGAATCCAATCCAGAAGAGAAGAAGGAAGCTGTCCTGAAAGCCGAGAAGACTCCGGAGGAGATTGCTGCCGTGGTTGAAGAAAAGTTTGAAGACATCCTGCCTTATGATTTTGAGAACAATGATTTTGATTTTAATTTGTCTGCTTTGTATGAGGATGATGATGTTTTCTTTTCCAAAATGAATGCAATAAAGTCTGATTTTGCTTACTTGTGTGATGTTTCTCCTGATGGTTGCATACATTCAAATAGGAGTTACATGAGCATCTTTAATATTAATTCTGTTAACACACAATCATTAAATTTGGGTACAATCAAAAATTCTAAAAACATTAGAATAGCATCCGACCATACTCCTGATGAGAGAGAGAGAGAGAGAGATTTGAAAAAATATTCAAAAAATATGAAGAAGTGTTTGCTTGGTCTTATGAGGATATGCCTGGAATAGATCAAGACATAGCCGAACATCTTATTCCTACTTACACTCACTTGAAACCTGTCAAACAAAAGCTTAGGCGATTAAGACTTGAGTGGGCTGAATTTGTTAAAGAAGAGGTCACTAAACAAATACAAGTGAAGTTCCTTGAAGTGATAGAATATCCAGATTGGCTAGCCAACATAGTACCGGTGCCAAAGAAAGATGGAAGAATAAGGGTCTGTGTGGACTATAGAGATTTAAACAAGGCTTCCCCTAAAGATGATTTTTCTTTGCCTCATATAGATGTTCTCGTTGATAGTGCAGCCTATGGCGTGCTACACTCATTTGTAGATGGATTTTTTGGATACAACCAAGTGTTAATAGCCCAAGAGGATAAAGCCAAAATTGCTTTCATTACTACATGGGGTATATTTTGTTATAGGATGATGCCGTTCGGTTTAAAGAATGCTGGAGTAACCTATCAAAGGATGGTCACCACACTATTTCATGATATGATGCATAAAGAAGTTGAAGTATATGTTTATGATATGATGGTGAAGTCAAATACAAGGGAGCAACACTTTCAAAACTTAGAATTATTCTTCGATAGAGCATTGAAATATAAACTAAGATTAAACCTGAAGAAGTTTGTGTTCAGGGTTACCTCTGGTAAATTATTGGAACATGTGATTGATCCGAATAGCATTAAGATTGATCCTAACAAAGTTAAACAATCAGGGATATGCCAGCCCCTAAGATGGAGAAAGAAGTTTGGAGATTCATTGGTAAATTGCAATACATTAGCAGATTCATAGCAAAGCTTACAAACAATCTGTGAGCCTATCTTCAAATTGCATAGAAAGAATCATCCAGTCCTGTGGAATGAAGAATGTCAAAAGGCCTTTGAGATAATAAAAGAGTATTTGCTGAATCCACCTATTTTAAAACCACCTAAACCTGGCAAACCTCTATTCTTATACTTAGCAGTAGAAGAAGAGTCAATAGGAGCCATGCTAGCCCAAGCATATGAGTCAAGGATTGAGCATGCAGTTTACTGTTTGAGTAGAAAGCTCATACCTTACTAAATTAAGTATAGTATCATTGAAAAGAACTGTATAGCCATGGTTTTGTCTTCTAAGAAGTTGCCGCATTACTTTCAATGAGGCAATCATGGAAACCGATACAAACCATGATGCGTGGTATGATACTATAAGACTATTTTTGGAGGAAAAGAAATACCCGTCGGGGGCAACAAAGAAAGAAAGAAGAGCCAAAAGGTGGTGGTCTTTGCAATACATCACATTCCATGGAGAGTTATATCGAAGATGGCCTGATGGGGTGCATTTGAGATGCTTAAGGAAGCCTGAAGTGGAGCATATCATGTCAGAAATACATGTGAAAAGTTGTGGTCCACACATGAGTGGTTTGGCCCTAGTAAAGAAGATTATTCGACAAGGTTACTACTGGTTGACCATGGAGAGAGATTGTATTGAGTTCGTAAAGAAGTGCCAACAATGTTAGATGTATGGTAACTTGAATCACATGCCTCCTGAAGAATTGCATTCTATTTCTTCACCCTAGCCCTTTGCCACCTGGGGTATGGACATTATAGGGGAGATACATCCGACAGAATCAAACGGTCACCGTTTCATTGTAGTAGCAGTAGATTATTTTCTGAAATGGATCAAAGCCGAATCTTTCAACAAACTGAGCGCAAGTCAAATGGAAAGATTCATTGAATAGAACCTCATTTGCTGGTATGGGGTCCTGCACAGTGTGATATCAGACAATGGGATACAGTTTCAAGGAGCAGTTAAGGATTTATTCTTGAAGTACCAAATCCATCATCACAGATCCTCTCCTTATAGACCAAAGGCTAATGGGGCAATAGAAGCAACAAACAAGACAATTAAGCAAATTCTATCCAAGATGACCAAGACTTAAAGGGATTGGTCAGAGATGCTTTATTTTGCTTTGTAGGGATATAGAACAAGTGTGCTAACACCGACTGGAATGACACCGTTCTCTTTGGTTTATGGGATGGAAGCAGTATTGCCAATTGAAATTGAGATCAAGTCATTAAGAGTGGTCTTGGAAGCTGAACTGCCTGAAACAGAATGGGTAGTGAGCATATACACACAGTTAGCTTTACTAGAAGAGAAAAGGTTAAAAGCACTATATCATCACCAACTGTATCAAAAGAAGATAGCTCGGGCCTACGATAGAAGGGTTAAGATCAGAAAACTCAAAGTCAGGGATTTGGTATTGAAACAATGTAAGCCTAACATATCTGATCCAAGAGGAAAGTTTAGGCCTAGTTGGGAAGGGCCATATGTTGTGAAACAAGTCATGAACAAGGGAGCAGTGAAGCTATCCGACATGGATGGGAACGAATTTAGTGAGCCAGTGAATATTGACAGCTTGAAGAGGTTTTATGTATAAAATAAAGAAAAAAAGAGATCGCTAGGTTGAAAACCCAAAAGGGCGGCCTAGGCAAAAGTTAGAGCTGTCCGCTAGTTCCAAAAACCCGAAAGGGCGGGCTAGACAACAATTAGGGCTAAATGAGAGAAAATCATCAATTAAAAAACCCGAAAGGGCTAGTTGGCAATAGGAGTGATCTTGTGTATGCTGGCTTTATGTTTGGTTGTTCCCCAATTTAATAAAACAAAATTAATATTAAAGTTGTTCTATGTGCACTGTTATAAGTATTTGACCAGATATGGATGAAATAAATAAACAGAATAGAAAAAGGTGATGACAAATTATAAATGGAAAAGAAGCATCTTTTATTACTTTAATTATTTTTCATCCTAACAATACACTTTCTGAATTGACAAATGTAAAATCTATGGCAGACAATAAGTGTAATGTGTAGGCCAGCTTTGCCTCAGCCGGTCCAAGTAGGCTTCAGTCAAGCAAGGCATGTCTAAATCGGGTGTAAAGTCAAAATCGCGAGGCTCAGCTCCATACTGATGGCCAAGTCGGTGAGAATCATAGCAAGTACCTTGACGAAGAGCAGCAAGGGGAACATACATCAAGTATGTCCGCACGGTGCTATGAGAAATCTTCCACCAAGGTACCAACCAACGGAAGTTGACTTCAGCACGTGAGTGGATCCAGTCAACCCAGTCAGCATATGAAGAAGCAGGATGGAGTAGCTTCCTATTAGAATGATGTCATGGCAGATATTAGGCAAAATCCATAGATGGAGTATCAAGCAAACAAAGACGCTCCTAAAGCCAAATCAGTGAGGGAAATTAAATTAAAAAAAAGTCCACTAAGTTTAAAACCCGTAAGGGCAGCTTAGACAAACATTAGGACAGCTCACTAGTTCTGAAAACCCATATGGGCGGACTAGGAAAAAAATTAGAGCAATAAAAAAATATAATAAAAGAGGTCCGCTAAGTTGAAAACCCGTAAGGGCAGTTAGTCAAAAATTAGGATAGCTCGCTAGTTCTGAAAACCCACATGGGCAGACTAGGCAAAAAATTAGAGCAATACAAAAAATATAATAAAAGAGGTTTGCTAAGTTAAAAACCCACAAGGGCAGCTTAGGTAAAAATTAGGACAGTCCGCATGGGCGGACTAGGCAAAAATTAGTTGAAAACCCGCATGGGCGGACTAGGCAAAAATTAGAGCAATAAAAAAAAGAAGAAGAAAAAGAAAGCCTAAATTGAAAACCTAAAAGAGCAGTTTAGGTAATTATGTAAAGCAGCAATGGACTTCCATTTAGTCTCTTTGTCAATCCTGATTTAAGCTGGTCTAATACAACTAAAGTCTCGGCTAAGATCACAGGTATCGGTGACAAGTCTCCTTCCATTTAGTCCATGATATCCAATACTCGTGGATCAATATCGCCGTCAGAAGAAATAAGCAAGAATTGGCCAAGCAAGCAAAGACAAAGCATGCATCCCCATGCCTTAGTAAGAGCCAAATGAGAGAGACAAAAATCAATCAAGGGAGCAAGTAGAATTTTCTCACCTCTCATCAACTAAAGAACTTTGGGCTTTGAAATTTGAATAACATCTGCATCTTATGTTGAGTCTTGGAAATCAGTATGGGTAATGCCATTTGTTGATTATTTGGATATCCAAGGATGGATTCAAATTCTTCAACCAAGGGACATATTTGAAAGCCATTAATTTTAAATGTCCTAGAATCTACATTCCAAAAAGAAGCCATGGCATGTAAAAAGGAATGGTCCAATTTAATATTTTGAAAACACTTTAAAATATCAAGTTTTGACCAAGAAATTCGCTTCCAGTGAATGGCATCCATATTCTTAAATAGAATTTTTATTTTTTTTTAAATGAAGTTCGGTCATGGTTGATGAATGAAGGAAAATCAAAATTGTTAAAAAGAGTTTTTATGTTGAAGTGGAAAATCTCTTAGTTTTTGTATGAAATTATGGCATGAAAGGTGATTTATATAAAGGAAACAAGCTTTTCCGAAATTGATAAGGAAAAGATGTTAGGAAAAGAGTGAGACTGTGTTGCATAAGGAAAGGAATTGGCGACGAAAGTTTTTTTTATTTGCCGCTTGCATTTGGCTTTGTAGTGATGTTGTGTTAAAATATAATAATTGTGGTAGTGATGCTGTGTAAATGTTAAAATATAATAATTATGGTTCAGTAATAATGATAAAAAAAAGTTACAGTAAAGATGGAAATTATATATTGCCATTATTATTTTTATGCTTATTGTACAATATTTATACAATTGATATAATATTTATACATCACTAAGAAGGTGGTGGTAGGTCATCAAATAAAGCCCTGAAAAAAATCATCGTCTATTGGAGGAGGAGGTAAATCACCCTTCCTAAGTCCACCCGAAGCAGGAGCACCAAAATCCCTATTACCTCGGAGTTCCAACCTGTCACGGTCCTCATCAGAAGTAGACGAAAGGATCTCATGGTCATCAATTTGGGGGGCTCTAGATGAAGAAGGACCAGGATCCCTCATCCCCTGAAATCGGAAGTCTCGAAAATTTTATTATGATTGATGATACAAATTTTCAAAATGAGAAGCCTGTTGACGACTAGCGGCCAACTCTTCTTAAAGTTTCTTATTTTGTTCTTCAAGCATCCGCTGTGAGCCAGAAAGGAAAAAAAAAAGTAAGAGCATACATAATCATGCATACATATAACATAACTTACCATAAAACAAGAAAACTTACCAGGTAATTCATATCAATGCCATGAGGATGAGATGGCATATCTGGAGGACTAGAATGAGCAAATGAAGAAGCAGTAAAAGAAGGTCTAGCCTTATGATCAAATGAGCCAGCAACCTACAACAATCATTAAAAAGTCAAAATAAGAAAGAAGCGATTGCAATGGAAAATGGTAAAAGTTTTACTTGAGAAGTGCTAGCCCCGAGATGTGGAACGAATTCTCGTGCCTCTCCATGATGTTCCTCTTCATCTCTACCCTCATTTTCTTTCGGAATTTCCCATATACCAACAGGAGATACATTGTAACACCCCTATACCCCATATACGCACACTACACACTACTACATCTGTAATATACGTATACCGGATACAAGAGTGCCACGGTTTATATTAAACAACCCAAATTTTTAAATTTAAAATTTACCATATTATGAGAAAACTTAAAAACATTCAAATTATATTATAAAGTACAATAGATAAAACGTTCATTCAATACGCAGCAGAAAATATAGCAGTATTTACAAATATATATACATCAAAAATCAAATTTTACAAAACATAACATTTATACATGTTTGGCAGTTCGTCTCTGATCTTTAAGCCCACTATCAACACTTCAGAGTCTAGACTCAACTTGGTCTAGCTGAACTCTCTGGTTCTACCCTGTCACCTGCGCGATGAACCACAATCGCGCTAAGCCAACGGCTTAGTGGTACAAACCACAATAACAATATGTTTCAATGCAATGCCAATGTCACACATTCAAATATTATAAACAATACATAAGAATATCATATTTCACAACCTTACATTAAATTTTTATTATTCATTTGTTTCACCATTTATAATTCACATTTAAACAAAGACAAGCATGGGCCCAAAAGACACTAATATGCCATTCAACTTTTAGAGTTAATATTTTGGTTCAATTATCACATTTATCATTATCCCAACTAGGCTTCAAGGATTAGGCCCAACCAAGCTTCAAGGGGAACAAAGCATGCTAAGTATCAACCCAACTTGGCTTCAAGAACCAAACCCAACCTAGCTTCAATGGTTGTAACATCTCAACTAGGCTTCAAGGACTAGACCTAACCAAGCTTCAAGGGGAGTTAAGCATGCTAAACTTCAACCCAACTTGGCTTCAAGGATCAAGCCCAACCTAGCTTCAAGAGATTGTTACTATTAGGCATGCCACCAACAACAAAACTCTGAAAAGTGAATAACACATTAGGCACACAATTCTTTTATTATTTCATTATCAATTCCATTCTCATTTCTTCATAATCATCTAGGCAACCATGCCCCAATTATTTCATTTGCAATATTATAGCCAACAACAGTGGCTTCATATCTCATCATTAGAGTATATATAACCAATTGCATTGAACATACATTTTGAATGATCATCATATCTTTCACATTATGCAAATCATAATATTAATCAAATGTATCAACAATGTAATAGATTACTTAACACATTTACAACCAAATGTGTTAAGTCCCAATGTCATGTAAATGTATGCAATAATGTAGGGTTTGTACTTACCTCAAGAACAACTCACACCAATCTATACACTTCCTCTTCCAAGAATTCTTCACTACTTGGATTAGGGCAACTCAACCTCTTCACAACCTAATTCAAAAGGAATAATACACAGTTATTTAAAAATACACATGAATTCCAATACACTTATTCACATATTAGTCTCATACTAGACCCATAGATCACAAATTATAAGCCAACACAACTATCTAGGACCCCACGGTCGTGGCCTCACAACCCCACGGTCGTGGCATCCAAGGGCCACAGTCATGGCATCCATTTTGCCACTGTTTCGGATCACACTCATGTATTCTATGCTTTCAACTTCATTAAACACAAACACATAGAAAATCTAAGATAATAATTTCTCAAACTCACAACATACATCAATTACCAATTCACAACCATAATATAAACACAACCCTTACTCTTCCAACACCAAACCTAACTCCATCTCTACAATTCAACCCCAAAATCACAATCAATTAAACCCAACACTCTCAAACACACCACAATCAAACATACTCAAATACAACTTAAAAGAAAACAAGGAAATCAAGTGGAAAACTTACCAAAGTTGATGAAACTTCTTAGATTTCCAACTTGATCACTTGAAACATCCTTTAATTTTGATCATAGAAAATCAAAAATTCTCTTCCTCTCTTGCTTCTTTGATGGCTGGCCAACCCAAAGAGAAAAGAAAACAAAGAACAAAATGAATGACAAAGAACCAAGTCAACTCTCTTTTTAAACCTCCACCAAGCAATTTTAAATTAAAATAATATTTTAAAATTTTCTCTTCCACTAACTTAATTTCCATTTTCCACTAATTAATTAATTCATTAATCTTCTTTTGACTTTCATTACTTTGACTTGTATATGTTATATATATCACTATATATACAACATATACACTCTTTCCTTACCTCCTTTCTCTTTCCAATTAAACATATACATTTAATCCAAATACAACAATAAATATTCCAAAACTTTTAGGGTATACTTTGGGATATTACATACATGAAAGTTCAAGAGCCTCATTTGAATAAAATGGGCATAAGATGTACCCGGTGGATAGAGAAATGTTTCAACATCATAACCGAGCTGGGCCAACCATCATGCATCCTCCGGCATTGATGCAATATTTAAAGTATATTCTAGGCAACGCATCGAGATCCTCCACTGCTCGGGACCAAGAAACCACTCATATACTCTCTCTTCGAGAAACCAGCCACTAGACATAGGGCCGGTGATAACTCGACGAGTATGTTGAAATGGCAATGCAGCATTCATGGAGGAAGTCCAGTTTGTCCTCTCTTCTGGGTTCTAGTAGGGCAAATTCACCTGGAAAATAACATAAGGTAAGTAAACTTTCACATAAATTTTAAAGCATACTAATGCTATTTTACCTGGTCCCAGGTTAAGCGGCTCAACACGAAGCGTTGGGTATGCACATGGTGCAAGTCGAGAACTTCCACGTGATTTGACAACCAGAAATTTAATCTCGGATACCCGACTCTCTCTTGGAAAATACTAGGCACCCTCACAAGGTTGTGTTCATATGCCCATGCCTACTACAATAATAAAAATCAAATTCATACAAGAAAAGAGTGGAATTGACATTGGTGGAAGAAGAATACATCGACAACTGCCATAAAGCCAACAAAAGACTTCTTATTTCGGCAAATTTTGTCAAGACCATGGTAAAGATAGGCGAGACCAGCTTCACCCCAGCCATAAAGTGGTAAATCCTAAAATAAGAAATGGCCCTCAACACTGAAAAATGGATGGCGTATTCAGTGTTGCCTAAGATGGTTGAACCAGGCAAATATAATAAAAACCCTCGAGCATACTGTTGGGCTGTGTCTCTGTGAACCCGTCCTTCATAGTTCATCCAATAACTACGAATTGACTCGATTTTTATTTTAAAAGACTCTTTATATGATGGTTCCATACCAATTAATTGTTGAATTTCTTCAAATGTGAAAATATCATTGGTAAGAGGAACCAGAACACCATCATACCGAATGCCGGTTATAGCAGCAAAGTCGACCGGACCAATTGTCATCTCTCTAATGGGCAAGTGAAAAGTATGAGTTGTGTCCAACCATTGTTCTGCAAGTGCCTGGACTACGCTCCGGTCTATTAGATACTCCTCAGATGGTAATTGTAAGATGAAGCTCTAAAAGCCTTAATCTCAGATAATCTACCTTACCCGAGAATGTGCTATATTATACCATTGTCGGGCTTTGTAGATACACCCTCTAGCTTGAACAACGCAATGATCATGCTAACACGGAGCTAGGTAAGTTAACACCAGGTAAGTATATCATTATTCTATCTACTTAAATTCTTAAATTAATGCATTTTTCCTAAATTTTCTATAAAAAAAGAAATAAACAAAAATAAAAATAAGAACAAAAGAAAACAAATAAAAAGCAAAAAAATGAAAAAGAAAATAAAATAAAAAAGAAAAAAACAGAAAAATTGAAGAAAAAAGAAAAGAAAAGAAGAAAAAATAATTACCGTGCTCTTTTGATTTGAACTACGATGAAGCAGTATCCCGGCTAGTAGACCTATATTTCCATCTTCATGAAGCCGAATAAACTCCAATAACTCAGCATTAGAATGAGTTCCTGATCTTGAAATATGCATTTTTTCTTAAAACTATATGCTAAATTTAAAAGAATTATAGTAATGAATGAACAAAATTAATGATGTTACTGTGAATGAAATGAAGAAATCGTTCGTTTATACAGAGGAACGGCAAAGAAAAAAAAATTCAAAAAATAAATTTTACTTTTGATGAATAGTAAAATTTACTATTGATGAATAGCAAATTATCCTTAGGTCCAGAACCTAAAATCTCTTCTAAGTCCAGAACTTAGCTTGGGTCCAGAACCCCAATTATCCTTAGGCCCAGAACCTAAAATCTCTTCTAAGTCTAGAATTGAGCTCGGGTCCAGAACCCAAATTATCCTTAGGTCCAGAACCTAAAATCTCTCCTAAGTCCAGAACTTAGCTCGGGTCTAGAACCCAAATTATCCTTAAGTCCAGAACCTAAAATATCTTTTAAGTCCAAAACTTAGTTCGGGTCCAGAACCCAAAATTACCCTTAGGTCTAGAACCTAAAATTTTCCTTGAGTCCAGAACTTGAACCGAGTCCAGAACCCAAAACCTCAACCATCTAAGAAAAATTAAGTCTTATTGCTTTTCACTCTCTTTTACTAAAGTC
The DNA here is from genome assembly GCA_947685225.1 of Garcia nutans. Lineage (NCBI taxonomy): Eukaryota > Viridiplantae > Streptophyta > Magnoliopsida > Malpighiales > Euphorbiaceae > Garcia > Garcia nutans. The sequence goes on along the minus strand of CANTUV010000009.1, from coordinate 25,076,100 downwards.
TCAAATCGTTCAAGTAGGGGGCAAACTGTAGATCCTTAATTTTTGACTCAGTCCAGTCCGTTATTTCTTATATAGTCTAGAATAATTTTTGTGGTATTTTAGTTAAATAATATTTATTTTAGTCTTTATTTTTTATAATTTTTAATAAAATAAAAATAATAATAAATAATAATAAAAATAAAAATCGGCGACGAAGAAATTGGCCAAGGCCAATTTCGCCCGCAGAAACTTCCTGTGGGTGAAATGGAGGAAGCATGCCCAGCCCTCACAATTTCCTTGTAGTTTTGGCTAGCGCTCGCAATTTTGCCAGCAAAAATTTTCCAACGCAATTTTTTCAGAAACCAAATTCTAGTTGGTTTCGGTTTTCTTTTCCTAATTAATTATAGTTTCCTTAAACAATTAGAATTAATCTTATAAATTTTCTTATAAATAACACTAAAAAAAGATAGAAAAAGGGGATCGGACTAGACTTGGGGAGGAGAACTTCTAGGGACTAGAATTTGGGACTTCAGATTGGAGAGGAGCAACAAGCAAGTAATCAACAATTTATCAAAGGTAGCCACACTGCCTTTGTCTCCGTTCATCCATAAGTTAATTTTGGTGGAACCAACTATGTAGGTTTGATCCTTAATCATAAACTACTCATAGCTTTGTTTCTTTAATTCATAATAATATACACATAAAACCTTGATCTATAAATATGTAGTAACAATGATCTTCGTTTCAATGACATAAATGATATTTTCTGTTTCTTCTAAACCTTAAAAACCCTAAAAACACTTTTCTGTTTCTTCTAAACCTTAAGAACTTCAAAAATACTTTTCTGCTTCTTCTAAACCTCAAGAACCCTAAATTTATTTCTTCTATGTCGAAAAAACCTTAATTGGCTTCTTTTGTTTCCAAAAGCCTTAAATCGTTTTGCCTATTTCTAAAAACTTTTAAAAACTAAACTATTTTCTTCAACTCCAAAACAAAAACAGTAAGCCCCCAAACCAGTTAATCTAAACCCTAAGTTTTCCTAAACCTTAATTCCCTCAAATCTAATACGTAAACCCTAGTATTCCTAAACCCTAATCCTTAAAACCTTAAAACCTTACAAACCTAAACATTCAAACTCAATACAGTAAATCCAAAACAGCAATCCAATAACCAAGAATTATAAACCTAATGTTTTAATATCCTAAAACCCTAATTTCATAATGTTACCCCTAAACCCTAATTTGATTCATCAAACCCTAATCCATTCTAATTTTGCAAAACCTTTACAGCAGGTTAAACAAATAACAATAATAATACTAAAATCCCAAAGCCCTAAATATTAATTAAAGAACTTTAAATAGAAACAGTAAACCCTAATTTGTATCTTTACTTGCTTTATTTTTAGATTTGATTATGTAGTTCATTATATACTTTGATTTATTTTCAATGCTTGATTTATTTAATTTATCATGGATGAATGTTTATTATATATTTTGATTGATGTTTAATATCTTTGATGAATGATTTATTTATGATGAATGGTTATTTACTTTTATCGATTTATTTTGATTTCCAAAGGTTGTAAGAGGTATGTTTCCACTTTGTGGGTACCTCATTAATTAAGTTTTATGTAATTTAAATTGCTTTTATATTTTAGACCAATGTAAAGGACATGTTTCTACCTTTTGGTGGGTGTCCTATTAGTTTAGACATGGATGATGTAAGGACATGTTTCCATCCTCGGATGGGTGTCCATTTATTTGTTTTGCTTGCACATTGCTTTGATTTTAATATAATGCTTTATTTTAATTATTGCATGTAATATGGATAATATTGTTATATTTAAGAATTTTATAATATTAAGACCTGTAAAGGAGGCCAGTTCCAATGAACCGGGTGTTGTGGGGGGTGCTGGGCCACTTCTCACATTCCCCACATGTACCCAACTTTCTGAACCCATTAGGGGGTTGGGGATTCCTTAGGAATTGAGTCTGTAACACCCCCATACTCTATATAAGTACTATACATATACCAAGTATACATACAATACTTATATAAAGTTTAAGAATGTCACTTTTCGTTTCCAATTAAAAACCTTTATCCAAGTTTAAGCAATATTGCATTAATTTAAAGAGCATTTACAAAAAAATCATTATTCTTATAAAAAATACAACATAATTAAAGTCACACATGTATGCATCACCTTCTAGTTGGTCTCGAGACACTCTTACCCTTCTCGTGGCATAACAGCTGGACTTCCAGATCAACCGCAACCACCTGCGCAATTACACCACCGCGCTAAGCCCGAGAGCTTAGTAATACAAATAAATATAAAATATATACTTTACATAAAGATCATACCTTATACTTTTAGCATCAAGTTTTATTGTTTTCTTACCCTGTTTTCCTTTCTCAAAGCATTCTTCATATATTCCCACTGATCTCATAAATCATACACATATTTACATAGAACATTCACAAAACTATACTTACCATTTCTATCTCATATACATATACATATACATCATTTTAACAAATCACTATTCAATGATCTATCCAAACCTTCATGAGAACAATTCTCACAAATTCCACATTCATAAACATTTTACACATCATACTATATTCTCATAAACTCATATCTCAACAAAACTCCTCAAGCCATATTCATTTTCAATATATCATTACACACATTACCAAATCATACCTCATAACATTATTTTATTCACAAATTTATCAATCATGAAACACACTTCCAACAAAAGCAACCAAAGATCTCATTACTCATTTAGTTCAACATTTGGATATCACATTAACAACAAAGACAGACTCGGGCCCAAACAAAACACTAACATGCCATTCCATTATCAGAGTTAATGCTTTGGTTTAATCATCACATTTATAATTATCCCAACTAGGCTTCAAGGATTTAGGTTCAACCAAGCTTCAAGAGGAACAAAGCATGTTAAGTATCAACCCAACTTGGCTTCAAGAACCAATCCAACCTAGCTTCAAGGGTTGTAACATCTCAATTAGGCTTCAAGGATTTGACCCAACCAAGCTTCAAGGGGAGTAAAACATGTTAAACTTCAACCCAACTTGGCTTCAAGGATCAAGTCCAACCTAACTTCAAGAGATTGTTATTCATATTAGGCATGCCACCAATAACAAACTCTGAAAATGGAATAACACATTAGCTATACAATTCATTTATCAATTTCATTCTCAATTGAATTATCATAACCAATAACAATGTCTTCACATGTCATTTGAATCATCATAGCCAATAACAATGGCTTCACATGTCATTTGAATCATCATAGCCAATAACAATGGCTTCACATGTCATTTGAATTATCATTGCCAATCACAATGGCCTCATATCTCAATTTATGTTATAACCTTTCATTATTCGAGTATACATTGTAATATCCCAAATTATGCCCTAGAAGTTTTAATATTATTGTTGTTTTTATTTGGATTAAGAGTATATGTTAAGTTGATAAGAAAAGAGAATGTTCATATGTTATTTGAAAGAAAAGTGAGGTGTAGAGAAGATGTATATGTAGTGTTTATGGTAATATATATAACATATATGTTGGTCAAATGAAGAGTCAAAGTGATGGTTAAGTGGAAGAAGATATTTTTGGTTGTTATTGAAATTACTATAAAGGGCATGCATAATGAAAAGAAGTTTAACTTTGTTAAAGAGGGCATTTTGGTAATTCTTCTTTTGAAATTGTGTGGTGGAGATTAATAGAGAGTTTGACTTTTATTTTGATCAAATTCTTTTCTTCTTTTCACGTGTGGCCGGCCAACCTAAAGAACAAGAGAGAAAGCAAAGGTTTGATGATATTTTAAGCTCAAATTGAAGAAGCTTCAAGTGATTAAGTGGAAATCCAAGAAGATTCAATATTTTTGGTAAGTATCTCTTGATTCTCTTAACTTATTTAAGTTGGTTGTGAGTTTGGTTGTGGATATTTGATGGTAAGGTTGTGTTGATTGTCATATGTTGAATTTAATTGATTTTGGTGTTGGTTTTGGGTTTGAAGATGATAAGTTAAAAGAGATGTTGATTTTAGGGTTTTGGAAATGGTAAGTGATAAGCTATATTGTGTTATTTTGGATTAGGGTTTTGGAAGAAGGTTTTGCTCTAAGTTGAGAAGTGAAGGATTCTTGAAGAAAAGAAAGTGTTTAGAGTGTGTAATTTGTGCTTAAGGTAAGTACAAACTATTTGATTTCAAATATGCATATAATGTTTAAGCTTAACATTCTTTTGTTTGTAAATGTGTTGAGGTATCAAATGTGTTGTTAATGTGTTTTGATAATGTAAATATTGTGATGAGCATGTAAAATAAATGTTGAGGATGTTGATTGTGTTCAATTGAATGAGTTTATGTTTTGTAGAATGTGGTTGAAGTTAACCAAAAGAAATTTGGCTAGGTTTAGGGTTTTTGCATGAGGGACACGGCTTAACCAAGTAAGAGACACGGCCAAGTTGAATAATTTTGGAGAGACACGGCCATGTTCAAGGAAATTTGGCCGTGTTGCACTTATTTTGGAGAGACACGGCCGTGTCCATTGCCTGTGTCCACTACTGGATTTTGGTGTTGGGAGACACGGCCAAAAGCTTGGCCGTGTCCTATGCCCGTGTTTGCTACTGGAAGATTGGGTTGAGAGACACGGCCACAAGCTTGGCCGTGTCCCTCAAGTATGCTGCCCGTGTCTCTCAAGTGTGTTAGCCATTTTGATTTTTCTTTGAATGTTTTGCATTGTTTTGATTCTTCAATGGTTCTTTTTGTATCTAAATCTAAAGATGAACACTATAACATTTCTAAAACAAAGAATGGTCTAAACAAATGTATGTGGATGATTCTATATATGAAAGATATAAATTGTTGTATATGCATATCAATGTTGAATCATGAAATGTGGAATGATATGGTATATGATATGAAGCCATTGTGATTGGCAATGATACTCAAATGTGATATGGAGCCATTGTGATTGGCTATGATGATTCAATTGAATGAAGTAAGGCATGTTGGCCTAGATAATAATGAGAAGTGATAATGGAATTGATAAATGAAATGTTTGTATGTTTAATATGTTGATTCAACTTTCAGAGTTCTGTTTTTGGAGGCATGCCTGTAGTTCACTGGATAGGTGAAATGGGATGGCCCGTAAACCGGTTCCAGTTGATAATGTGAAATGTAATTGGATAGGCGAAATGGGATGGCCCGTAAGCTAATTTCCAATTAATAAATGTGAAATGCTTGGATAGGTGAAATGGGATGGCCCGTAAACCGATTCCAAATGATAAATGTATTGATGATTGTAATATAAACCAAAACAGTAACTCTGAACTTTGAATAACATATTAGTGTTGGGCCCAGGTCTGTCTTGGTTTTTAATGTGAATTATGGAATGAAATGTACACAATACATAATTAAATATGGCTTGAGAAGCTATGTTGAATGACGAACTTGTGGAAATATAACATGATGTATAAACTTGATTGTATGGCATAGACATTCCATCAAAGCATATTGTTATGGTAGTTTGTATTACTAAGCCGTTGGCTTAGCGCGTTAGTGTTTAAACGCGCAGGTGATAGAGTTGAACCTGAGGGCTCTTCAAGACCATTTGAAACTAGACATTGAAGGATCTATTATTGGAAGTTAAAGATCAGAGAAGTGCTGCCAATCATGTATATATTCTATGTTTTGTAAACTTTGGTTTATAACTTATTGTAATTGCAAATATTTGTAATAACTTCTTTTAAATATTTTATATATGATGTCTTTTGGATTTTCTTTTAAGTATTTGAAATTTGTTTTACTTATTTTCAAAGTTATGTTTATGTGGTGTATTTTTAAATGGTGGCATTTTCTATATTCAGTATACGTATTATACGATCGTTTAAGCATGCTTGGTACGTATACAGTATATAGGGGTGTTACAATTATTTTGGTATCAGAGCCTAGGTTTGAGATTCTCAACCTAGGTTAACTGTAAGAAAAAGGAATATTTTGATTTTAAAATTTGGATTTTGAATAAAATACATGTTGATATTGGCAGCTTCTGATCTTTAATAAGGTGTAATCTGCTGTGATTGCAGATATAGGTTTTGATGGATCCTCATTCACGTCAGTCGGTTGAGGGAAGCGCTGAGAGTATAGCTCCCGAAGAGGATAGAGTTGATATAGCTAGTGAGGTCCCTGCTTCTGTGTCTGGGAGACCAGCAGGTGATGAGGTTCCACCAGCTTGGTTCAGGCATATGATTGATGTGATGAGACAGACTCCGGTGCAGCAGCCACCACCACCACTTCAGCCTCAAGTGTCAGTGAGACAGTATGACAAACTAAGGAAGTATGGGGCTGAAGATTTTCTGGGTACCATAGATCCAGCTGTGGCAGAACAGTGGCTAGATAAAGTGTAGAGAATCTTTATTCAGTTGCAAGCCACACCAGAGGAAAAGTTTGATTATGCTAGGTCATTACTGCAAAAGGATGCATATGACTGGTGGAAGACCGTACCACATGCCACTGATGATCCACCCACATTGACCTATGCTGATTTCCTTAGAGAATTTGAGTTGAAGTATACTCCTAGGGAGTATAAAGATATGAAGAAAATGGAGTTTTTGAGTTTAAGACAAGATCATCGGACAGTAACTGAGTACGAGGTGGAGTTTATTCGGCTAAGTCATTATGTGGGAGGTATTATATCCGATGATATTGACAGATGCAGGAGGTTTGAGGAGGGATTGAGGCCCTCAATTATATGTCATGTGGCTGGCTCCAGGTATCAGGATTTCTCCCAGCTAGTTGCAGCAGCTAGGAGTGTAGAGAGAGCCCAGGCCATAGCATCAGCTGCTTCTGTGGAGGAGGTTAGAGTGAGAAGGCCCCAGTTTGAGGCAGGATCTTCATCAGTGAAGAGGGGCAGAGGAAGCTTTATTCCCAGAGTTGGGAGGAGTCAGAGGCCGGCTAGTAGGTCATCACAGTATCAGAGACCGAGATCGAGACCTACAGCTTCTGTGGCTAGTGCACCGACTCTCTTTATTCCGAGATCCACATCACTGGTATGTGAGCTTTGTGGTAAGATTCATGTGGGTGCTTGTCGAAGGGTTGGTGGATCAGGGGTATGCTTTCGTTGTGGATCGCCTGACCATTTCATTAGAGAGTGTCCTGAGATGCAGGAACAGAGGTCAGTGGATTCTACAGCTTCACGGCAGAGTTTTAGCAGAGGAGGTAGAGGAGGCAGAAGTTTTGGTAGAGGAGGTAGATCTGGGTTCAGCCATAGGGGAGGATCTTCATCTAGAGTTAGTAGATCAGAGGAGACTGGACCTTCCCAGAGAGTTTATGTAATGCAGAGGCAGCCAGATGCTTCAGCTGTCATTGCTGGTACTTTTTCTTTATTTGGCATTTCTGTTCTTGCTTTAATTGATCCGGGATCTACTCATTCATATCTTAGTGCATCCGTGTTGCCTGTGTCTGAATTGCATGCTGAGTCCCTAGGATTTGATGTCTTGGTGACAAATCCTTTAGGGCATAGTGTGATTGTTAGTAGGGTGCACCGAGATTGTGCAATTATGGTTCAGGGCGAAAAGTTTTCGGGTGATTTGATTGAAATGCCATTTAAAGAGTATGATTTGATTTTGGGTATGGACTGGTTGTCTAGACATGGAGCAGTGGTAGATTGTAAGAAAAAGTGTGTTACTTTGAGAACTAGTGATGATAGAATTGTGATGGTATCAAGCGAGCTGAGGCAGCTTGCATCCTTGTTGATTTCAGCTGTTTCAGCTAGGAAGTTGATTAGGAAAGGGTGTGATGCCTATCTCGCTCATGTTTTGGATACCAGAGTGATAGGTTCTCAACTTGATAGCATTCCCACAGTTTCAGAGTTTTCAGATGTTTTTCCTGAGGAGTTGCCAGGATTGCCTCCTGAGAGAGAGGTGGAGTTTGGTATTGATTTATTGCCAGGTACCACTCCTATCTCTATTACTCCTTATAGAATGGCACCTGTTGAATTAAGAGAGTTGAAGGTGCAATTACAGGAGTTGTTGGATAAGGGATTCATTCGCCCTAGTGTTTCGCCATGGGGAGCTCCTGTTTTGTTTGTTAAGAAGAAAGATGGTACTATGAGATTGTGTATCGATTATAGGCAATTGAACAAGGTAACTATTAAGAATAAATATCCTTTGCCTAGAATTGATGATCTCTTTGATCAATTGAAGGGAGCAGCTGTGTTTTCCAAGATTGATTTGAGATCGGGGTACCATCAGTTGCGGGTCAGAGTTGAGGATGTGCCTAAGACAGCTTTCCGTACAAGGTATGGGCATTATGAGTTTTTAGTGATGCCTTTTGGTTTGACAAATGCACCTGCCGCTTTTATGGATTTGATGAATAGGGTGTTTAGGCCCTATCTGGATCAGTTTGTGGTAGTCTTCATTGATGATATTTTGGTGTATTCGCGTGATGAAGAAGAGCATGACAAGCATCTGCGGATTGTGTTGCAGATTTTTAGAGAGAAGCAATTATATGCTAAACTGTCAAAGTGTGAATTCTGGCTTGATCAGGTAGCTTTTCTTGGTCACATAGTTTCAGCAGATGGTATTAAAGTTGATCCAAGTAAAGTTGAAGCCATTATGAATTGGAGTCCACCAAAGTCTGTGACGGAGGTCAGAAGTTTTCTGGGTTTGGCAGGCTATTATCGACGTTTTGTAAAAGGTTTTTCTTTAATAGCTACTCCACTTACCGGATTACTTCGAAAGGGAGTGAGATTTGTGTGGACGGATCAGTGTCAAGATAGTTTTGAGCAGTTGAAAGAAATGTTAACTCAAGCACCTGTTCTTACTTTACCTGTGGAAGACAAACCATATGTGATTTATAGTGATGCTTCACATAGTGGTTTGGGTTGTGTGCTGATGCAAGAAGGTAAGGTGATAGCTTATGCTTCTCGACAATTGAAGCCGCATGAACTTAACTATCCGACACATGACTTGGAGTTAGCAGCCATTGTGTTTGCATTGAAGATTTGGCGACATTATTTGTATGGAGAGAAATGTTTTATTTATACTGATCATAAAAGCTTGAAATATTTGGGAGTTCAAAGAGAGCTTAATCTTCGGCAGAGACGGTGGCTGGAATTGATTAAAGACTACCACTGCTTGATTGATTATCATCCAGGTAAAGCAAATGTTGTTGCTCATGCTTTAAGTTGAAAGTCTTTGGCAGGTTTAACTGTTTATTCACTCTCGTTGCTTGTTGAGTTGAGAGCGTTGCATGTTAAGTTTGTATCTTGTGATGATGGTGCATTGTTAGCACAGTTGCATTTGAGACCGGTATTGTTGGATCAGATTAAAGAAGCCCAATTGGTTGATGAGAAGATTCAGAAAATTGTTTCAGATTGCCAACAAAGAGAGAGCCAAGATTTTATTGTGAAAAATGATGGTAGCCTGTGGTTTAAAGATAGATTGTGTGTTCCTGATGATGCTAGCTTGAGAAGGATTATTTTAGAAGAAGCACACCAATCAGCTTTTGCTATGCATCCAGGTAGTACGAAGATGTATCAAAATTTGAGACAGAATTACTGGTGGTCTGGTATGAAGAGAGACATTGCAGAGTTTGTATCTAAATGTCTCACATGTCAACGGGTTAAAGTTGAACATCAAGTTCCAACGGGATTGCTTCAACCATTATCAGTGCCGGAATGGAAATGGGATAGAGTGACTATGGATTTTGTATCAGGATTGCCCTTGACTCAGAGGAAGCATGATGCCATTTGGGTGATTGTTGATAGATTGACAAAAACAGCTCATTTTCTTCCGGTTCGGATGGATTATTCTCTCGAGAGATTGGCTGAGCTGTATATCCATGAAATTGTGAAATTGCATGGAGTCCCAATTTCTTTAGTGTCTGATCGAGATCCTAGGTTCACTTCGAGATTTTGGAAGAGTTTGCATGGGGTTTTGGGTTCTCGATTGCACTTTAGTACTGCTTTCCATCCGCAGACAGATGGACAGTCAGAGAGAGTGATACAGATTATTGAGGATATGTTGAGAAGCTGTGTCATTGATTTCTCTGGAAGTTGGGACATATTCTTGCCACTTGTGGAATTTGCTTATAACAATAGTTACCAATCGAGCATTGGGATGGCACCATTTGAGGCATTGTATGGGAGGAGGTGTAGGACACCTTTGTGTTGGAGTGAAACTGGTGAAGGTAAGATAATTGGCCCTGATTTGGTTAAAGAAACTGAAGAGAAAGTGAAAATGATTCGAGATAGATTAAAAGCAGCTTCAGATCGGCAGAAGTCTTATTCGGATTTAAAAAGGAGAGACATTGAGTATAATGTGGGAGATAAAGTATTTTTGAAAGTGTCTCCTTGGAAGAAGATTCTGAGATTTGGTCGAAAAGGGAAGCTGAGTCCTCGTTTCATTGGACCCTATGAAGTGTTGGAAAGAGTTGGGCCAGTTGCTTATCGGCTTGCTTTGCCACCGGAATTGGATAGAATTCATAATGTCTTCCATGTTTCTATGTTGAGGAAGTACAGATCAGACCCTTCTCATGTGTTATCAGTTGAATCTATTGAAGTAAGTCCGAATCTGACATTTGAAGAGGAACCTGTCGCTATTTTAGCACGTGAAGTGAAAGAATTAAGGAATAAGAAAGTGCCTTTAGTGAAGGTTCTTTGGAAGAATCATAGGAAAGAAGAGGCCACTTGGGAGAGCGAGCAAACTATGCGAGATCAATATCCTCAACTATTTCAGACTTGATATCAGGTAATTTCGAGGACGAAATTTCTTTTTAGAGGGGGAGAATTGTAATATCCCAAATTATGCCCTAGAAGTTTTAATATTATTGTTGTTTTTATTTGGATTAAGAGTATATGTTAAGTTGATAAGAAAAGAGAATGTTCATATGTTATTTGAAAGAAAAGTGAGGTGTAGAGAAGATGTATATGTAGTGTTTATGGTAATATATATAACATATATGTTGGTCAAATGAAGAGTCAAAGTGATGGTTAAGTGGAAGAAGATATTTTTGGTTGTTATTGAAATTACTATAAAGGGCATGCATAATGAAAAGAAGTTTAACTTTGTTAAAGAGGGCATTTTGGTAATTCTTCTTTTGAAATTGTGTGGTGGAGATTAATAGAGAGTTTGACTTTTATTTTGATCAAATTCTTTTCTTCTTTTCACGTGTGGCCGGCCAACCTAAAGAACAAGAGAGAAAGCAAAGGTTTGATGATATTTTAAGCTCAAATTGAAGAAGCTTCAAGTGATTAAGTGGAAATCCAAGAAGATTCAATATTTTTGGTAAGTCTCTCTTGATTCTCTTAACTTATTTAAGTTGGTTGTGAGTTTGGTTGTGGATATTTGATGGTAAGGTTGTGTTGATTGTCATATGTTGAATTTAATTGATTTTGGTGTTGGTTTTGGGTTTGAAGATGATAAGTTAAAAGAGATGTTGATTTTAGGGTTTTGGAAATGGTAAGTGATAAGCTATATTGTGTTATTTTGGATTAGGGTTTTGGAAGAAGGTTTTGCTCTAAGTTGAGAAGTGAAGGATTCTTGAAGAAAAGAAAGTGTTTAGAGTGTGTAATTTGTGCTTAAGGTAAGTACAAACTATTTGATTTCAAATATGCATATAATGTTTAAGCTTAACATTCTTTTGTTTGTAAATGTGTTGAGGTATCAAATGTGTTGTTAATGTGTTTTGATAATGTAAATATTGTGATGAGCATGTAAAATAAATGTTAAGGATGTTGATTGTGTTCAATTGAATGAGGTTATGTTTTGCAGAATGTGGTTGAAGTTAACCAAAAGAAATTTGGCTAGATTTAGGGTTTTTGCATGAGGGACACGGCTTAACCAAGTAAGAGACACGGCCAAGTTGAATAATTTTGGAGAGACACGGCCATGTTCAAGGAAATTTGGCCGTGTTGCACTTATTTTGGAGAGACACGGCCGTGTCCATTGCCTGTGTCCACTACTGGATTTTGGTGTTGGGAGACTCGGCCACAAGCTTGGCCGTGTCCTATGCCCGTGTTTGCTACTGGAAGATTGGGTTGAGAGACACGGCCACAAGTTTGGTCGTGTCCCTCAAGTATGCTGCCCGTGTCTCTCAAGTGTGTTAGCCATTTTGATTTTTCTTTGAATGTTTTGCATTGTTTTGATTCTTCAATGGTTCTTTTTGTATCTAAATCTAAAGATGAACACTATAACATTTCTAAAACAAAGAATGGTCTAAACAAATGTATGTGGATGATTCTATATATGAAAGATATAAATTGTTGTATATGCATATCAATGTTGAATCATGAAATGTGGAATGATATGGTATATGATATGAAGCCATTGTGATTGGCAATGATACTCAAATGTGATATGGAGCCATTGTGATTGGCTATGATGATTCAATTGAATGAAGTAAGGCATGTTGGCCTAGATAATAATGAGAAGTGATAATGGAATTGATAAATGAAATGTTTGTATGTTTAATATGTTGATTCAACTTTCAGAGTTCTGTTTTTGGAGGCATGCCTGTAGTTCACTGGATAGGTGAAATGGGATGGCCCGTAAACCGGTTCCAGTTGATAATGTGAAATGTAATTGGATAGGCGAAATGGGATGGCCCGTAAGCTAATTTCCAATTAATAAATGTGAAATGCTTGGATAGGTGAAATGGGATGTCCCGTAAACCGATTCCAAATGATAAATGTATTGATGATTGTAATATAAACCAAAACAGTAACTCTGAACTTTGAATAACATATTAGTGTGTTTTGGGCCTAGGTCTGTCTTGGTTTTTAATGTGAATTATGGAATGAAATGTACACAATACATAATTAAATATGGCTTGAGAAGCTATGTTGAATGATGAACTTGTGGAAATATAACATGATGTATAAACTTGATTGTATGGCATAGACATTCCATCAAAGCATATTTGATATGGTAGTTTGTATTACTAAGCCGTTGGCTTAGCGCGTTAGTGTTTAAACGCGCAGGTGATAGAGTTGAACCTGAGGGCTCTTCGAGACCATTTGAAACTAGACATTGAAGGATCTATTATTGGAAGTTAAAGATCAGAGAAGTGCTGCCAATCATATATATATTCTATGTTTTGTAAGCTTTGGTTTATAACTTATTGTAATTGCAAATATTTGTAATAACTTCCGCTGTGAACTTTTAAATATTTTATATATGATGTCTTTTGGATTTTCTTTTAAGTATTTGAAATTTGTTTTACTTATTTTCAAAGTTATGTTTATGTGGTGTATTTTTAAATGGTGGCATTTTCTATATTCAGTATACGCATTATACGATCGTTTAAGCATGCTTAGTACGTATACAGTATATAGGGGTGTTACATACATAATCAATTACCCCATCATATCACTCACATTATTCCTATAACACATTGCCATTCACAAGTTTACAATGCATAATACCTAACCTTAATCATGTAATATCATATGCATTATTGATACCACATGTCAAAGTACATATCATATTACCATTCACAATGCATGTAGCCTAACATTGTTCATATGCTTCATCATTATCATCAAATGTGTGCTAACATCTCAACATCATATGAATGTATGTTCCACATACATTTGTTTGGATCATTATTGTTTTAAATGTGTTTATGTTTAGGTTTAGGTACAAAAATACCTTTGGACAATCAAACCAATGCAAGAAAAACAAATAATAAAAACCTTAACTAACACATTTGAGGGACACGGGCAGCACACTTGAGGGACACGGCCAAGCTTGTGGCCGTGTCTCTCAACACAATTTTGGCAGTAGCAAACACATGCATAAGACACGGCCGTGTCTCTCCAAAATCAATCCAACACGGGCTAAATTTCCTTGACTTGGCCGTGTCTCTCATGAATTGGCCTTGTCTCTCCTTGCTTTTGGCCGTGTCACTCATGAACAACACCCTAACCAAAGCCAACACTCTTTCAATTGCATTCACACACTTTTTGCACAACATTAATCTCATTCAAATGGATACAATCAATAACATAAACACATATCTTACACAATCATCACAATAATCACTTTAACAACACATTAACATTACATTTAAACACAACTACTTCAAAACCCTAAATCCAAGATCATTCATAATCTTTCAAAATCAACATCCACCACTTCCAACAACAACACCTATTTAACCTCTTAACTTAAAACCAAATTTAACACTTGAAAACACATCACAAACACCTCTCATCATCAAATCAACAAACCCTAATTCACTTCAAATACCACTACAAAAGAATAAAAGAAATCAAAGAAAAGAACTTACCTTAGTTATAAACTTCTTGAATCATCACTTGATCACTTAATCTTCCTTCAATTTGAGCTTAACTCTTCAAGATCTTCTCTTTGTCTCTTGCTTTCCTTTGTCTATGGAGGAGCCGGCCAACAATGGAGAAGAAGAAATCATGAAGAAAACAAAGTCAATTCTTCTTTAAATCTCCACCAAGAGTTTTTAACCAAACAATTACCTATATACCCTTATCCATTTAACTAACCTCTTGTCTCTTATATGCCCATATAAGTAATTTCACCTATCACAAATGAAAATATCTTCTTGCATTGACTCTCCCTTGACCAACTTATATGTTATATATATATATCATATAAACAACATATACATTTCTCTCTAAACCCTCTTTTCTTTCCCAAAACACATATACATAAGCATTCACTTTCCAATTCCTTTTTTTTTCTTTCAAATCAACATATACATTCAATCCCATTTAAAACAACAACAACAACAACATTCAAAACTTCTAGGGTATATATAGGGATATTACAATTCTCTCCCCCTTAAATAATTTCGTCCTCGAAATTATCCAGCACCACAACAACCCATTTAAAACAAATCACCATTTTAATTTTCATATGAAAACAATCGTATTCTTACACTATAATTTCATCAAATCTCATAACTTCTACTCTCCCCCTTAGAGATACTCATCTTCTCTGAAATTCATAATTCATCATTGTATAGGTATATATATATATATCTTTACATCTTATTACTTTCTCAACAAAGCAATCAAGATAACTCATAACATCTCTAATGACCTTTATCTTTGTACTAGAGTCAGATTATCACTTTATCTCTTTAGAGATATTTCCTTAACTTCAACCTCAAAAATCATTAATTAATATCTTAGCATTGTCTATTCCATTCTTACAATCACTTTCAAAATAAACATTTACCAAACCTCAATGGATAACAATATCTTTACTTTCTTTAGCTTGCTTCTCACTTAATATAATTATTAGTACAATACCTTTAAACTTACTTAACAGATAAACAACATTTCCCTTTTTCTCATCATGAACAAATGATATAATTCAATTTATTTATGTTTATTCATAAGCCAGAATATTACATCATACATATTACTATTTAAATTTTACACTCCCAATACAACTGTACGTATCAAATCTTAATATTGACTCGTAACTTTAGCGAAATCCAGATCAATCGATCTATCTATCACAATATACTAACATTTAAACCTTATTCGATTCAAACTAACAGTTAACTTATTGAAATTTATCATTGGATTTCACACAATATATACATATATATAACCTAATTTCATTAGGTCAAATTTATATTCACATTCTAATCTTTTTATATTCATAAATTCAATCAATAAGAATCATGCTTATAAATATACATTTCATTATTTCAATAATTATATTATCATTTCTCATACTCATTCAAAGTTTATCAGTATAGCCAACCACTATGGCTTCATAAACGAACTTTTCCCCTACCAGATCGGTAGTCCAAGTTCGGTTGCCCAACACAATGGGTCCGCATGGTTCTGCAAGAGGCAGACAAGTCCGTTTATTTATCTTTTCACAATTCATTTCTCATAATCAATTAAACATTCTACCTCAATTATAATTCATTTCCAACATCATTGCCAACAATCATGGTTTCTCATCACATCAAGATAGTATACACATATATCATCAATTATATTGAACATCTCATTATTCAATCATATCATCTAAACATGTTTCAATCATATCATTTCCTTTTATTATTTCTTCACTTCACATATTATTACTATATTTATATAATTATTTTTCTATCACATAATTCATAGCTGAAAACCTTATCACAATTCTCTTCCCTTGCGTTACCTCTCATAATTATAATTAAAATTTATTTTTATTTTTATTTTATTTTATTATTATTTTATTATTTTATTATTTTTTTTAAACATAGAAATTATAAGATATAACTTCACCAATCATATCTTTTAACCATGTTTCTGGAAATATAGTTATCAATCTCACCAAAACTGTACTACAGTTATATCATCTCAGTTCTAAATCTGAAGATAATAAAACTAATCAACTAGTCACACTAACCAAATCATATTACCATAATATATTAACAATCACGCCTGGGGTTTGTAAATCAATATTGTTCTTCTATTATTTGATTTCCAGCCTTTACGATTATAAGGCTAGATTGTATCACAAAAATTATATATATATATATTCTCCAAACTTTTATTACACCAAGAGTTAACACATTTTAAATTTCATCTCAAAACAGTTTGCTTTTGATTATTTGATCATCATTAACCTAACTCATGTTCAATAATATTATCTTTAACATTTTCTACGCCAACTTTCAATCATATACAAATCTTACACAAGTTTTATTCATTACTCCATTTCCAATCCATTTTTTTTCTAAATTTTTTTTTCAATACATTACTCTTTCCTTACAATTTCTTATTATACACTTATACATAAAATTTTTCTACACACAAATACTTTGAGTTCCAAAACATCTTATGATCGCCTCATTTAGTTATTGCCATAACAATTCCACTATTCAATATCACCCAAATCCATTCTCATTTTCTATTTCATCACATAATCTATTCTACGAAAATTTAATCTCTATTAGATCCACTACTATATGCAATCTCATTTCTAATACCATTAAACATACAATGGTATAAAATAATAAACATATTATATACACATATTCATAATGTGACTCTCTTCCCACCTTTCTTACATATATTCATTACATTCATGTCGAAAAATTCCTTTCACATATCCTTTATATATATACACATAATTATGCAATTTATTAAATTTCTCTTTTGCATATAGTTTATACAAATTTAATATTTATCACTTTCCTTTGACTATTATCATTCTCATTCTTTTAACATAACTTAAGTTATTCATTAACTTCAATAAATATATACACTCTACTTATAATATTATTTCACAAAGATCTTAATCACATTTCCAATGTGATATCTCTCTCATATTTATCTTTAAATACCTTTAACATATCTTTCATATTCATTTTCATCCTTTCCAATCAAATTACTTAAAGTAACTCATTTTCATTTGCTCAATTACTTTTCTTTTCTTTTATTTCAAACCAAATTTTCCTACTATCAATCTCATCCCCCAATTCTTAATACTTTCATGTGCACTACTATTCATTTCATATATCTCATGTATTAAATACATTAAACTATCAATATCTAAATGATCTTTATCCACATTCCATTAAAACTATAGATTTTCAACTTACTAGTTTCCTTAAATTTCAATTTATTCATCTCATTCTCTTAATATCAACTTTAAAACATCTTATATGTATATACCACAAAGCAACATCAAAACATATATGTTTCACCATTACTAAGCTCATTCCAAAACTCTAAATATCACATATTACCATCATTTACATGAGCTTTTACAATATTCAAACATATCACATTGCTAACATTGAAATCACCATGTTTGCATTAAAATAATAATACAACAACACCAATATCTCTTTATACTTAACCAACATCATCTCTTTTTCCTTTTAAACAAAACCTTAACTTTTCATATCCATACCTTAAATTATCACACTTAATCTATACCAATCAACTCATTCAATAATTCACCGTACTATTTTCATTTAAATAATATATCTTTCCATATTACTCATCCAACAATATTTCCTCTTTCTAGAAATCCAAACATAAAGTTTATTAGAAAGAGGTTCAAATAGTAGAGGAAAGATTACATACCTTAATCTTAATTTTGTTTTTAACTCATTTCCAACTTTATTCTTCTAGCCATTTCTTTATATATCAAACACATGTCAATAATCAAACTTTTTACTTATAAATTCCATATCATTCTTTTATATTGCAATCACCTTTCAATTATCAACATTTCAAAATTTGCTTTCATATAAAACCTCATTTACGCACTATCATCTATCTCATGTAATTCAGATACATCACAAATCACATAATGCCACGTTCGAGACCAACCTAGATGTGAATGCATATGCATGTATCACCAATTGCATTTCAAAACTCTTCCTTTTTAATTCTATTTAAACTCTTCAAATTTTTTTTTTCACTTAGGCCGGGAATCTCGAACCTAAGCTCTGATACCAAAATAATTGTAACACCCCCATACTCTATATAAGTACTATACATATACCAAGTATACATACAATACGTATATAAAGTATAAGAATGTCACTTTTCGTTTCCAATTAAAAACCTTTATCCAAGTTTAAGCAATATTGCATTAATTTAAAGAGCATTTACAAAAAAATCATTATTCTTATAAAAAATACAACATAATTAAAGTCACACATGTATGCATCACCTTCTAGTTGGTCTCGAGACACTCTTACCCTTCTCGTGGCATAACAGCTGGACTTCCAGATCAACCGCAACCACCTGTGCGATTACACCACCGCGCTAAGCCCGAGAGCTTAGTAATACAAATAAATATAAAATATATACTTTACATAAAGATCATACCTTATACTTTTAGCATCAAGTTTTATTGTTTTCTTACCCTGTTTTCCTTTCTCAAAGCATTCTTCATATATTCCCACTGATCTCATAAATCATACACATATTTACATAGAACATTCACAAAACTATACTTACCATTTCTATCTCATATACATATACATATACATCATTTTAACAAATCACTATTCAATGATCTATCCAAACCTTCATGAGAACAATTCTTACAAATTCCACATTCATAAACATTTTGCACAACATACTATATTCTCATAAACTCATATCTCAACAAAACTCCTCAAGCCATATTCATTTTCAATATATCATTACACACATTACCAAATCATACCTCATAACATTATTTTATTCACAAATTTATCAATCATGAAACACACTTCCAACAAAAGCAACCATAGATCTCATTACTCATTTAGTTCAACATTTGGATATCACATTAACAACAAAGACAGACTCGGGCCCAAACAAAACACTAACATGCCATTCCATTATCAGAGTTAATGCTTTGGTTTAATCATCACATTTATAATTATCCCAACTAGGCTTCAAGGATTTAGGTTCAACCAAGCTTCAAGAGGAACAAAGCATGTTAAGTATCAACCCAACTTGGCTTCAAGAACCAATCCAACCTAGCTTCAAGGGTTGTAACATCTCAATTAGGCTTCAAGGATTTGACCCAACCAAGCTTCAAGGGGAGTAAAACATGTTAAACTTCAACCCAACTTGGCTTCAAGGATCAAGTCCAACCTAACTTCAAGAGATTGTTATTCATATTAGGCATGCCACCAATAACAAACTCTGAAAATGGAATAACACATTAGCTATACAATTCATTTATCAATTTCATTCTCAATTGAATTATCATAACCAATAACAATGTCTTCACATGTCATTTGAATCATCATAGCCAATAACAATCGCTTCACATGTCATTTGAATCATCATAGCCAATAACAATGGCTTCACATGTCATTTGAATTATCATTGCCAATCACAATGGCCTCATATCTCAATTTATGTTATAACCTTTCATTATTCGAGTATACATAATCAATTACCCCATCATATCACTCACATTATTCCTATAACACATTGCCATTCACAAGTTTACAATGCATAATACCTAACCTTAATCATGTAATATCATATGCATTATTGATACCACATTTCAAAGTACATATCATATTACCATTCACAATGCATGTAGCCTAACATTGTTCATATGCTTCATCATTATCATCAAATGTGTGCTAACATCTCAACATCATATGAATGTATGTTCCACATACATTTGTTTGGATCATTATTGTTTTAAATGTGTTTATGTTTAGGTTTAGGTACAAAAATACCTTTGGACAATCAAACCAAAGCAAGAAAAACAAATAATAAAAACCTTAACTAACACATTTGAGGGACACGGGCAGCACACTTGAGGGACACGGCCAAGCTTGTGGCCGTGTCTCTCAACACAATTTTGGCAGTAGCAAACACATGCATAAGACACGGCCGTGTCTCTCCAAAATCAATCCAACACGGGCTAAATTTCCTTGACTTGGCCGTGTCTCTCATGAATTGGCCGTGTCTCTCCTTGCTTTTGGCCGTGTCACTCATGAACAACACCCTAACCAAAGCCAACACTCTTTCAATTGCATTCACACACTTTTTGCACAACATTAATCTCATTCAAATGGATACAATCAATAAC
The DNA here is from genome assembly GCA_947685225.1 of Garcia nutans. Taxonomy (NCBI): domain Eukaryota; kingdom Viridiplantae; phylum Streptophyta; class Magnoliopsida; order Malpighiales; family Euphorbiaceae; genus Garcia; species Garcia nutans. The sequence continues at coordinate 25,055,537 of CANTUV010000009.1, read as the reverse complement.
ATAAACACATATCTTACACAATCATCACAATAATCACTTTAACAACACATTAACATTACATTTAAACACAACTACTTCAAAACCCTAAATCCAAGATCATTCATAATCTTTCAAAATCAACATCCACCACTTCCAACAACAACACCTATTTAACCTCTTAACTTAAAACCAAATTTAACACTTGAAAACACATCACAAACACCTCTCATCATCAAATCAACAAACCCTAATTCACTTCAAATACCACTACAAAAGAATAAAAGAAATCAAAGAAAAGAACTTACCTTAGTTATAAACTTCTTGAATCATCACTTGATCACTTAATCTTCCTTCAATTTGAGCTTAACTCTTCAAGATCTTCTCTTTGTCTCTTGCTTTCCTTTGTCTATGGAGGAGCCGGCCAACAATGGAGAAGAAGAAATCATGAAGAAAACAAAGTCAATTCTTCTTTAAATCTCCACCAAGAGTTTTTAACCAAACAATTACCTATATACCCTTATCCATTTAACTAACCTCTTGTCTCTTATATGCCCATATAAGTAATTTCACCTATCACAAATGAAAATATCTTCTTGCATTGACTCTCCCTTGACCAACTTATATGTTATATATATATCATATAAACAACATATACATTTCTCTCTAAACCCTCTTTTCTTTCCCAAAACACATATACATAAGCATTCACTTTCCAATTCCTTTTTTTTTCTTTCAAATCAACATATACATTCAATCCCATTTAAAACAACAACAACAACATTCAAAACTTCTAGGGCATATATGGGGATATTACAGAGTCATCCACCCCTTTTTTTTTCTGGCCCATCCGGGTGGCGACTCCATTTTCTCCGGACTTAGGTTCATATTCTCTAAGTCCCCGAGCCTAAATATTGCCGAAGTCGCAAGAAACATTCCACCGGGAGTAGTGGCAAAAATCACCGCTCACAGGATGGTAATTGTAGGATGAAGCTCTCAAAGCTACAATCTCAGATAATTTGCCTTACCCGAGAAGGCGCTACATCATACCATTGTCGGGCTTTGTAGATACTCCCTCCGCCCTGAATAACGCAACGATCACACTAAAACGGAGCCAGGTAAGTTAACATCAGGTAAGTATTTCATTAATTTATCTACTTAAATTCTTAAATTAATATATTTTTCCTAAATTTCCTAAAAAATAGAAAATACAAAGAAAAAACAACAACACAAATACAAAAAAAAATAAAAAGATAAAAAGATAAAAAGAAGAATAAATAAAAATAAAAAATAAAAAATAATAAAAATAAAAATAAAAAGAAAAGAGAAAAGAAGAAAAAACACACACCTTGCTCTTTTGATTTGAACTACGATGAAGCGGCATCCTGGCTAGTAGACCTATATTTCCATCTTCATGATGCCTAATAAACTCCAACAGCATTAGAATGAGTTCCTGATCTTGAAGCATGCATTTTTTCACAACTATATGCTAACCTTATAGAATGAAAAGATTGATGTCTGTGAATGAAATGAAGAAATCGGTGGTTTATATTGAGGAACGACAAAGGAAAAAACAAAATTCAAAAAGTAAATTTCACTATTGATGAATAGTAGGTTACCATTTACAAATAGCAAGATACTATTTATAAATAGTAAGTTACTATTTATAAATAGTAAATAGTGCATGAACAGTGACTACACAATAAATAAATAGTAAATTCAATTATTCAATTTAATCATTCAAATACTTGCGTGTATATAAATATTTTTGCACTTTTAAAATATTTTTACATGCAGGGGGCAAGGAGAAGATATGTGCATAAAAAATTAGCTAAATTTTTTGCAAACAAAATTTATATACTAATGACTATAATTATTTTTTGCAAATAATTAAATCTCACTTAGCTCGGGTCCATAACCCAAATTATCCTTAGGTCCAGAACCTAAAATCTCTTTTAAGTCCAGAACATAGCTCAGGTCTAGAACCCAAATTATCCTTGGGTCTAGAACCTAAAATCTCTTTTAAGTCCAGAATTTAGCTCGGGTCCAGAACCTAAATTATCCTTAGGTCTAGAACCTAAAATCTCTTTTAAGTCCAAAACTTAGCTCGGGTCCAGAACCCAAAATTACCCTTAGGTCCAGAACCTAAAATTATCTTTGAGTCCATAACTCGAACCAGGTCCAGAACTGAAAACCTCAACCATCTCAAAAAAATTAAGTCTTATTGATTTTCACTGTCACGACCCAATTTGTACATATGTACAGTACGTCCATGTACAGTAAGAGGAACCCTCCCGAGAAGCTACTCAAAAGCGCGAAGTGAAGGGAAGTTCTGTAAAATTGAAAGGACCTATTTGAAAAGATTGTAAAGTTTTGGGGAGGTGACCGTGATTACCAAAAGTTGTTCCGGAGGTCCTTAATAGTGCACATAACAGACTCCATAAATGGAAAGTAGAGAAAAATCGGACAGTAACGGTGCGACACGGTTTTTCCCGAAAAAGTACGGTTTGGAAGATATAGGGGATTTTGACCAGGGGCATCATGGTCATTTTTAAAAGTGTCTCGAAAGTAATAAAGGATCTCAAAAATGAAAAGTAGAGGAAAAACTGAGTCAAAAAGTGTACCACAGCATTCGGCGAAAGTGCGCGGTTTAAAAGTTACGAACGAGTAACCGCCGGAGGGTATTTTGGTCTTTTCACACCTTAGAGCATAAAATTACAGCACAATGAGGTTGAGGGGCCAAAATATAATTAAGATGAAGTCCAAGGGCTTGGGTTGTAAATAAATTAAAGAAGGAGACATTTGGACCAATGAGAATTGGCCATTTTCTCACATATGTGTACCAATGGGAAATTAACATCTACACCATGACCTATCAACCTCTCTTGGCTGCCATTTGGAGGAGAGAACACCACAAAAATAAAGCCAAGAACTCTCTTTGTTCTTGCTTGGCCGAAAATAGGAGGAAGGGAAAAGAGAGAGAGATTGTTTTTTTCTTTTCACGTAGCCAAATTTGGAGAATTGGGAGAGATTGCAAACTTTGGTGGAGAATAAGATTTTGAGGTAAGGAAATTCATCTATGGTTCTATTTTTTTCATTGGTTATAGTATTTGTAAGATAAAAATGAAAGAATAAATATGATGATTATAGAAAATTTAAGAAGTTGAGGAAAAGTGAAAGAGGTGATTTGCACATATAAGATTAAGGATAAAAAGGATGACTAGTAGTTTAGTTAGCAAAAGAAGGCATGAAGCACTTAAATTTTATTATGTTCTTGACATGGATTTTATGAAAATTATAGGAAATCAAGAAGTGAGAGAGAAGGAAGCAAAGAAGACATAAAAGAACTAGAAACAAGTGAAAAGAATTAAGGTTTGGTACTTAAATCATTGTCTTTTCAATTAATTCACATATTTTGCATTATGGGATTTTTGAAATGGTTTTGAAATGATGTTATTATGTGTGGTAAATATGTGGGAAAGTGCTCTTGAGCCATTTGTAATCAATTGATTGTGAAAAGAATGAAAACAAAACAAACTAGCTAAATTTATGCAATTATTCATAAACTTTGATGAGTTTTTAATCACTCCTTTGGTTTGATTTTTGGAAGAGGGACCCTTAGTCCTTCAATGGTATCACAAAAGGATTCTAAAAATCAATTTTGCAAGAAAAAAATGAATTTCCCTCAAGTTTGGAAAAGTGGGCCGAATGGTCCCTTTTGGGCACCATTCTGCAGCTTTCATTTTGGGCAGTCCGTTGAAGGGGCAAACGAAAGAATTTTTCGACAAAATTTTACATGCATTTAGTTAACTTATGAAAGTATTTTCCTGCAAAAATTCAGCCAAAAATAAGTTTGTTTACTTGGTCAAAACCGTTGCCAAAGTTGACTGATTTTCAGCAGTAAAAACAGATTTTTACCATTTAGTGGTCGCGTGCCATTGCGTTGCCGATTTTACGCGCCGCGCTACTATTCCTTTGGTCATTTTTCTAAATGTGTTAAAACTTGAATATTATGATATGGATTGATGTTAAATCATATAAAATGACATGAAGGAGAATTGGAAATGATCAGAAAGGCATTATGACAAGCTATTCCGACAATACATGCATTATGGACAAATCATGGCTTATTGAATATCATGATCAAAGTAATTTAATAAATTATTTATGCTCTACTTGGTTATGACAGAACCCTTGAGATAAGGGTATGATGCATCATACTATTACTGCAGTACTGCTTATGACATGATATGATATTCCGGCTGAAGGCCGATGATTACAATGATATGATCAATGATGCAATGATAATGGCCATTGGCACATGTGCAAGAAATATGATGAAAGATAATGAAATATGATCATGATGAGATATGTTTATCACGACTCTTCCTTATCCGCTGATGTTCTGTTAGACCAGTAGAGCACCTAAATTGATAAAAGCAAAATGAGTACTTTATAAATTCAGAATATGGGATTTAATCTTTTATCATTATGTTTATATCTTATTCATTTAATTAAAGTATTCAAATGCATGTTTTGAATTACTCATTTATTTTATTTATGAAATGCAATGATTTATGTACCCACTAAGCAAACGCTTAGCGAGTTTAGTTTCCTTTCTAAACTCGTAGGTTGAGCAAGAAGCTGGTTTCTACAGTGTTCCGAGCAGCTGGTGTTGGCAACTCTTCGGATAGAAAGATATTATAAGTAATGTAACTAGAATGGCATGTACATATGTTAGTGTAACTAAGAATTGTATGTATGACTAGTAAAAGACCATAGTACGTGTGCTAAGTATATTAACTAATGTATGTTGTATGAATTAGTGTGTATGGATGTGTGTATAGAAGTGTGAAACTTTAATGCAGGTTGTAGTGGAGGGTATAAGGAGTTCGACTATGGAAGTGTTTGAGATTGATTGAGATTGTTGGATTGAGAATAAAATTGTTTCAAAAATTAAAAAAAAATCAGTTTTGGCGACACTTGGGACCCCTAAATATAGGGGAAAATCTGGCAAAATTTTTTAAAATTCTACACTTAAAATTGGCTAAGTAAAATATTAAGACACAATCATTATGAGATAACAGTCCATCTTGGTCTATAAACGTAGGCTGAGATGGGGTGTTACATTTAGTGGTATCAGAGCATAGGTTTAGTCGATTCTGGATAGTTAGTTGAATCAAACTGTGAATGCATGACACATAGGCTTAGGAAGGGAATTTTAATAAGCTGATGTTTATGTTTATGATACTTATTAGTGGTATTGTGTTATTGAGAACAGGAGTGAAGATGAGTGATTCGAAGCAACCGGCTAAATTGGTTTTAGGTCCTAAACCTTATTCTCGGGCCAGCACAAGTGAGGAACAAGCCATAGATAAGAAGCTTTTTGAATTGGGAAAGGAGAATCTGCGCCAGAAAATTAAAATAGAAGCCAGAGCGCGGGAAATAGCAGAGTTGAAAATGGAAGTATTTAGAATGAAGAGGAAACAGGAGGAGCAAGAGGAAGTAATAGATCAGCTGAGAGACTTGAGACTTCAGGACCGGGAAGACTTAGTGTTAGCCCTGGATAATGTTAGGCTCTTGATAGAAGATGCTAGGGCGTTACAAGTGGATAAGAGGCAAACTACAGTAGAGCTTGAGAATGTGAATCGTTTGGCTAGGACCTTGCAAGGAAGGGTAGAGATGTTACAGGATAGAATGGACGAACTCCCTCGTAATCTTCCTAGAGTTCAGTCTAACGAGGTAGATCCAGATTCGATGGAGTTTGCTTCAGATAGTGCTACCTTTCCCCTAGCTCCTACTTATTGAGCTGTGATGGGCTGATGATTTTGCTACCCCTTTGGGTTATGTATATAAGCGGATAAAAATGCAACAGTAGATAGGCCATTTTGTTGTAAATAGATATAAATAGGCCATAAGTAGGAGTATGTGATGATGTATGTTAAATATGTATGAAACACGATTATGTGAATAAATAAGGTTATGTTTATATTAAGTGTATGATCTGAAATTACGATTGGAATTTATCTATGTACATGCCATATAGGAAATTTTATAGGTCAAGCCAAACCAGCTGCTAACTTTATTATGATATACATGTATATGATTGTAGAATGTCGCAAGAAGTTGAATCACAGAGAGCCGTAGACGAGGAGGGCGAGTCACGTGCCTCCGTGCCTATAAATGTAGAGGAGAATTTTGAAAATATGCCACAACCAGCAGCGGCGGCCGCAGAAGGCCCCGATGCTTATTTACGACAAATGGCAGCAGCATTTCAACGAATGGCAGGAATGGTACCTGCTGCTGCCGAAAGAGAGAAAAAGCCCCCAATCGAGAAATTAAGGAGATATGGAGCTAAGGAATTTAAAGCTAGTAGGGAAGAAGGATCTGAAGAAGCGGAATACTGGTTAGATAGTACTATTAGAGCATTGGATCAATTAAGGTGCACGCCAGAGGAAAGATTTATTTGTGCCACATCTCTTTTGGTTGAAGAAGCGTACATTTGGTGGGAGACTACGCAGCAGCGAGTGCCACCAGAACAGCAGACATGGGAATTTTTCCAAACCGAGTTTAGGAAGAGATATATCACCGAGGCATACTTAAATGCAAAAAGAAATGAATTCACGTACTTAAAGCAAGGAAGAATGACGGTATCCGAGTATGAAAAAGAGTTCACTCGTCTTAGTAAGTACGTGAGGAGAATGATAGAAACAGAACAGGAAAGATGCCAAAGATTCTTAGAAGGATTAAACAATGAAATCAAAGTGCAATTGGTAGTCATAGATATATCAGAAATTTCCAAGCTTGTTGCAAAGGCTTTGGACGTTGAGAAAGTACAAGTGGATGAGAGGAATAGGCACCAGCGCATGCAACAAAAAAGAACACAAACTCGAGGCCTAGGGGGACCTCAGCAAGCCCGAAAGAGATTCAAGGGAGGAAGTAGTTCTATGCAACAAGGCGGGCGATTTCAGAATCAGAGGTCAGGCCGAGGTATGAGTTATCAAACATCTGTAGCCAGTGCACCGGGGTCGTTTGGAAGAGGCTTCGGAAGAGGATTAAGTAGAGGCCGAGGAAGAAGTAACAATCCAGGAATTAGTGAAGGATTTGGAAGAAACACGAGTTTTGAAAGATATACTTTTCCTCTATGTGAACATTGTGGACGGAAACATGGAGGCGAATGTTGGTATTTAACTGAAGGATGCTGGGAGTGTGGAGCACTAGACCATATAAAGGTGAACTGCCCTAAAATACAGATGACTACTCCTGCACCAACAAAGAGGTCACAGCTTATCTTTGGCAGAGGCCGAGGTAGAGGAAGAGGAGGTAATCCAAATTTTCAAAAGGTACAATCAGAGACTATTAACCAGCCTAGTACAAGTGCACCAGCAAGGGTATATGCGATGAGAACCCGAGAAGAAGAAGAAGCACCGGACGTCATTGTTGGTACGTTTTATATGTTCAACAAACCTGTACATGCTTTAATTGATCCCGGATCCACACATTCGTACATATGCATGCATAGTGAGAATTTAGAAGGATTACCAGTAGAATATGTCAAGTCCGGTATACTAGTTACAAACCCTATAGGAGATGAAATAGTTACGAACAAAGTAATCAAAGAATGCCCTATAGGGATACACGGAAGGGTATTTCCTGGAAATTTGATGGAATTACCATTTCGGGAATTTGACATAATTTTAGGAATGAACTGGTTAGCAAAGCATAAAGCAATAGTTGACTGTGAGAAGAAAAGAGTGACGCTCCATACCCCTTGCGGAGAGGAAGTGACAGTAGTCGGAAAAAGAGGCGACTATTTGAACAACATAATATCGGCAGTGACGGCAAGGAAGCTAATACAAAAAGGATGCGAGGCATATCTAGTAAGCGCCATGGAAGCAAAGGAAGACGCTACTAGGATCCAAGACATACCATCGGTGCGTGATTTTCCCGATGTTTTCCCAGATGAGCTACCCGGATTACCACCTAAGAGAGAAGTGGAATTCACCATAGATGTTTATCCGGGAGCTGCACCAGTGTCGATTGCCCCATACCGAATGGCTCCAGCGGAACTCAAGGAATTGAAGACACAATTACAAGAGTTACTCGACAAAGGCTTTATACGACCAAGCGTTTCCCCATGGGGTGCACCAGTACTTTTCGTCAAAAAGAAAGATGGATCTTTAAGGCTATGCGTGGATTATCGACAGTTGAACAAACTCACAATCAAGAACAAGTATCCACTACCACGCATTGATGATTTATTCGATCAACTCAAAGGAGCCAGTGTATTTTCAAAGATAGATCTCCGATCAGGATACCATCAGCTGCCAATTAAGGAGGGGGACATTCCAAAGACTGCTTTCAGAACTCGGTACGGACATTATGAGTTTCTTGTAATGCCTTTTGGGCTTACAAATGCACCAGCGGTATTTATGGATTTGATGAATCGAATTTTCCATCCGTACCTTGACCAATTCGTAGTGGTGTTTATAGATGACATTCTTGTGTATTCAAAGAACAAAGAAGAGCATGATCGACACCTCCTCATTGTATTGCAAACATTGAGAGAAAAACAACTATATGCCAAGCTCAATAAGTGTGAATTTTGGTTGGAAGAAGTGACATTCTTGGGACACATTGTAACTGCTGAGGGCATCAGAGTGGATCCTAAGAAAATAGAAGCTATTTTGGATTGGAAACCGCCAAGGACAGTAAAAGAAGTGAGAAGTTTCCTAGGATTGGCAGGATACTATCGACGATTCGTGAAAGGATTTTCCATTATCGTCGCCCCAATGACCAAGTTGCTTCGGAAGAATGCTAGATTTCAGTGGACAGATGAATGTCAAAGAAGCTTTGAGAAACTAAAAGGAAAGCTAACAAATGCCCCGATACTCACGCAACCAGTGTCCGGTAAGGACTTTGTGATATATAGCGATGCATCGCACATTGGCTTAGGTTGTGTACTCATGCAAGAAGGTAAAGTGGTCGCGTATGTTTCCCGGCAACTTAAACCATACGAGAAGAATTATCCAACACACGATTTAGAATTGGCAGCTATTGTATTGGCATTCAAGACATGGAAACATTACCTGTATGGAGAAAAATGCTACATTTATACAGATCACAAAAGCTTGAAGTATCTGCCAACACAAAAGGACCTCAATTTGCGACAAAGGAAATGGATCCAAATTTTGGCAAACTATGACTATATCATAAACTATCATCCAGGAAAGGCGAACGTCGTTGCTGACGCACTTAGTAGGAAATCAATGCAAGCTTTAAGGGCTATGAGGATCAGTTTGAGACCAACCAAAGAAGGAGCACTGCTAGCAGAAATGCAAACACGACCCACGTTTTTTCAGGAAATCCACCAAGCACAACAAAAAGATAAACAAGTCCAAAAATGGATCAAGCAAGTACAAGAAGGAAAAAGTACAAAGTTTCAAATTTCAAGAGACGGCAGTTTATATTACGAAAGTCGGACAATAATACCAGCAACAGGAGATATAAAAAAGAAGATTCTTCATGAAGCCCACAGTAGTTCTTACGCAATGCACCCAGGGGCTACAAAAATGTACCAAGACTTGAAGAAATTCTATTGGTGGCCAGGAATGAAGGGAGACATCGTAGATTTCGTAACTAAGTGTTTGACATGCCAGCAAGTGAAAGCAGAACATCAAGTGCCATCAGGACTATTATAGCCAATTACAATTCCGACATGGAAATGGGATCGCATCACTATGGATTTCGTCACAGGATTGCCAATGACGAGAGATAAACATGACGCTGTATGGGTAATTGTCGATCGATTAACTAAGTCAGCTCATTTTTTGCCTGTGCGAATGGACTATTCAATGGATAAATTGGCAGAAATATATGTCAAAGAGATTGTACGATTGCATGGAGTCCCGACATCCATTATTTCGGACAGAGATCCACGGTTCACTTCGAACTTTTGGAGAAAGCTCCAAACAGCCCTCGGAACCCAAGCAAGCTATAGCACTGCTTTTCATCCTCAAACGGATGGGCAATCTGAAAGAGTAATTCAGATTTTGGAAGACATGATGAGAGCGTGTGTTATGGATTTTAAAGGCAGCTGGGATAAGTACCTAAGCCTAATGGAATTCACATATAACAACAGCTACCAATCCAGCATACAGATGGACCCTATGAAGCATTGTACGGAAGAAAGTGTAGAACGCCAGTATGTTGGACAGAACTAAGTGAGGAAAAAGTTCTTGGACCCGACATTGTAAAGGAGACTCAGGAGAAAGTTAACATCATTCGAGACAGACTAAAGGTTGCATCAGATAGACAGAAGTCGTACGCAGACCTGAAACGAAAAGACATAGAATTTGCAGTAGGGAACAAAGTTTTCCTTAAAGTTTCTCCATGGAAGAAAGTACTGAGATTTAAGCAGAAAGGCAAGTTAAGTCCCAGATTCATTGGACCATACGAAGTCATCGAACGTATAGGCCCAGTAGCTTATCGGTTAGCCCTACCACCCGAACTGGATAGGATACATAATGTTTTTCATGTTTCAATGTTACGACGATATCGTTCAGAACCTGCACACATCATCAAGACACAAGATATCGAGGTCCAGCCCGACTTGACTTATGAAGAGGAGCCAGTGAAGATTTTGGCACGAGAGGTTAAAGAATTGAGAAATAAGAAAATTCCTCTGGTTAAAGTATTGTGGAGAAATCATAAGATAGAAGAGGCAACCTGGGAAAGAGAAGAAACTATGAAGCAGCAATATCCGCAATTGTTTACAACTGACTAGCTTCGGGACAAAGCTTAAATTTTAGAGGGGAAGAAATGTCACGACCCAATTTGTACATATGTACAGTACGTCCATGTACAGTAAGAGGAACCCTCCCGAGAAGCTACTCAAAAGCGCGAAGTGAAGGGAAGTTCTGTAAAATTGAAAGGACCTATTTGAAAAGATTGTAAAGTTTTGGGGAGGTGACCGTGATTACCAAAAGTTGTTCCGGAGGTCCTTAATAGTGCACATAACAGACTCCATAAATGGAAAGTAGAGAAAAATCGGACAGTAACGGTGCGACACGGTTTTTCCCGAAAAAGTACGGTTTGGAAGATATAGGGGATTTTGACCAGGGGCATCATGGTCATTTTTAAAAGTGTCTCGAAAGTAATAAAGGATCTCAAAAATGAAAAGTAGAGGAAAAACTGAGTCAAAAAGTGTACCACAGCATTCGGCGAAAGTGCGCGGTTTAAAAGTTACGAACGAGTAACCGCCGGAGGGTATTTTGGTCTTTTCACACCTTAGAGCATAAAATTACAGCACAATGAGGTTGAGGGGCCAAAATATAATTAAGATGAAGTCCAAGGGCTTGGGTTGTAAATAAATTAAAGAAGGAGACATTTGGACCAATGAGAATTGGCCATTTTCTCACATATGTGTACCAATGGGAAATTAACATCTACACCATGACCTATCAACCTCTCTTGGCTGCCATTTGGAGGAGAGAACACCACAAAAATAAAGCCAAGAACTCTCTTTGTTCTTGCTTGGCCGAAAATAGGAGGAAGGGAAAAGAGAGAGAGATTGTTTTTTTCTTTTCACGTAGCCAAATTTGGAGAATTGGGAGAGATTGCAAACTTTGGTGGAGAATAAGATTTTGAGGTAAGGAAATTCATCTATGGTTCTATTTTTTTCATTGGTTATAGTATTTGTAAGATAAAAATGAAAGAATAAATATGATGATTATAGAAAATTTAAGAAGTTGAGGAAAAGTGAAAGAGGTGATTTGCACATATAAGATTAAGGATAAAAAGGATGACTAGTAGTTTAGTTAGCAAAAGAAGGCATGAAGCACTTAAATTTTATTATGTTCTTGACATGGATTTTATGAAAATTATAGGAAATCAAGAAGTGAGAGAGAAGGAAGCAAAGAAGACATAAAAGAACTAGAAACAAGTGAAAAGAATTAAGGTTTGGTACTTAAATCATTGCCTTTTCAATTAATTCACATATTTTGCATTATGGGATTTTTGAAATGGTTTTGAAATGATGTTATTATGTGTGGTAAATATGTGGGAAAGTGCTCTTGAACCATTTGTAATCAATTGATTGTGAAAAGAATGAAAACAAAACAAACTAGCTAAATTTATGCAATTATTCATAAACTTTGATGAGTTTTTAATCACTCCTTTGGTTTGATTTTTGGAAGAGGGACCCTTAGTCCTTCAATGGTATCACAAAAGGATTCTAAAAATCAATTTTGCAAGAAAAAAATGAATTTCCCTCAAGTTTGGAAAAGTGGGCCGAATGGTCCCTTTTGGGCACCATTCTGCAGCTTTCATTTTGGGCAGTCCGTTGAAGGGGCAAACGAAAGAATTTTTCGACAAAATTTTACATGCATTTAGTTAACTTATGAAAGTATTTTCCTGCAAAAATTCAGCCAAAAATAAGTTTGTTTACTTGGTCAAAACCGTTGCCAAAGTTGACTGATTTTCAGCAGTAAAAACAGATTTTTACCATTTAGTGGTCGCGTGCCATTGCGTTGCCGATTTTACGCGCCGCGCTACTATTTCTTTGGTCATTTTTCTAAATGTGTTAAAACTTGAATATTATGATATGGATTGATGTTAAATCATATAAAATGACATGAAGGAGAATTGGAAATGATCAGAAAGGCATTATGACAAGCTATTCCGACAATACATGCATTATGGACAAATCATGGCTTATTGAATATCATGATCAAAGTAATTTAATAAATTATTTATGCTCTAGTTGGTTATGACAGAACCCTTGAGATAAGGGTATGATGCATCATACTATTACTGCAGTACTGCTTATGACATGATATGATATTCCGGCTGAAGGCCGATGATTACAATGATATGATCAATGATGCAATGATAATGGCCATTGGCACATGTGCAAGAAATATGATGAAAGATAATGAAATATGATCATGATGAGATATGTTTATCACGACTCTTCCTTATCCGCTGATGTTCTGTTAGACCAGTAGAGCACCTAAATTGATAAAAGCAAAATGAGTACTTTATAAATTCAGAATATGGGATTTAATCTTTTATCATTATGTTTATATCTTATTCATTTAATTAAAGTATTCAAATGCATGTTTTGAATTACTCATTTATTTTATTTATGAAATGCAATGATTTATGTACCCACTAAGCAAACGCTTAGCGAGTTTAGTTTCCTTTCTAAACTCGTAGGTTGAGCAAGAAGCTGGTTTCTACAGTGTTCCGAGCAGCTGGTGTTGGCAACTCTTCGGATAGAAAGATATTATAAGTAATGTAACTAGAATGGCATGTACATATGTTAGTGTAACTAAGAATTGTATGTATGACTAGTAAAAGACCATAGTACGTGTGCTAAGTATATTAACTAATGTATGTTGTATGAATTAGTGTGTATGGATGTGTGTATAGAAGTGTGAAACTTTAATGCAGGTTGTAGTGGAGGGTATAAGGAGTTCGACTATGGAAGTGTTTGAGATTGATTGAGATTGTTGGATTGAGAATAAAATTGTTTCAAAAATTAAAAAAAAATCAGTTTTGGCGACACTTGGGACCCCTAAATATAGGGGAAACTCAGGCAAAATTTTTTAAAAATCTACACTTAAAATTGGCTAAGTAAAATATTAAGACACAATCATTATGAGATAACAGTCCATCTTGGTCTATAAACGTAGGCTGACCCTTAATTTTTGACCCAGTCCGATCCGTTATTTTTTATATAGTCCAAAATAATTTTTGTGGTATTTTAATTAAATAATATTTATTTTAGTATTTATTATTTATAATTTTTAATAAAAATAAAAATGGTGAAGTTAATAAAAAATATAATAATAAAAAAAATCAAAATAAAAAATAAAAATAAAATCGGCGACAAAAAAATTTCGTAGCCGAAGGTCCAATTGGCCAAGGCCAATTCGCCCTGAGGAAATTCCTACGGCGAATTGGCTGGCCGCCCAGCCAGTTCTCAATTTTTGCCCGCCAGCTCTCGCAGTCCTTGCCAACGCTCGCAGTTTTTGCCAGCGAAATTTTCCAAAGTAATTTTTTCCTAAACCAAATTCTATTTGGTTTTGGTTTCTTTTCCTAATTAATTTTAGTTTTCTTAAATAATTAGAAATAGTCTTATAATTTTTCCTATAAATAATACTTTAAAACACAGAATTAAGGGACGAGACTTTGATTGGGGGATCGAAAATTGGACTTTTAAACTTGGATTACAGAAAACACTAGCCAGAGAAGATTAGCAACAAGCAAGCAACCAACAATTCATCAAAGGTAGCCACACTGCCTTTGTTTTTGTTCATCCAGAAGTCAATTTTGGTGGAACCAACTACGCAGGTTTGATCTTTAATCATAGATTATATATTTACATAGCTTTGTTTCTTTGATTAATAAGAACATGCACACAGTACTTTGATCCTTAAATATGTAGTAATTTGATCTTTTTTCAATAACTTAAATTGTTCCTTCTGTTTCTAAAAACCCTAAAAAGTACTCTTCTGTTTCCAAAAACCTTAAGAACCCTAATTTATTTCTTCCGTTTTCAAAAACCTTAAGAACCCTAAATTGTTTCTTCTAATTCCAAAAACCTTAAAAATCCTAAATTATTTCTTCTGTTTCCCAAAAACTTCAAAAAATCCTAATTCTTTTCTTCTGTTTTCAAAAACCTTAAAAACCATAAATTGTTTCGCCTATTTCCAAAAACTTTTAAAAACACTAAACTATTTTCCTCTAACTTTTTTTCCAAAATTTCCAAATGTTTTCTTAAATCTCCAAACCCTAACCTACTTTACAGTTTCTAAAAATCATAATTATTTTATAAAGCTCTAAACTATTTTCTTAAATCCTAAAACAAAATATGTTTTCCAAAATACCAAAAAACCTAATTTTCTCAAAAAAAAAAAACAAAAACAGTAAACCCTAAGTTTTCCTAAACCCTAATTCAGTGAACTTAAAACCCCAAACTAGTTAATCTAAACCCTAAAGCCATAATCTAATAAATATAAAATAACAATCTAGTAAACATGAATTATAAACCAAATGTTCTTAAGATTTCAAAACCCTAATTTCATGACATTACTCTTCAAACCCTAATTTGATTAACCAAAAAAACTTACTACTTTCTTAAATTCATAAAACCCTAATCCACTCCAATTTTCCAAAACCTTTACAATAGGCTAAACAAATAACAATAATAATACTAAAATCCCAAAACCCTAAATGTTAATTAAAGAACTTTAAATAAAAACAATAAACCCTAATTTGTATCTTTACTTGCTTTATTTAATTTTAGATTTGATTATGTAGTTTATTATATGCTTTGATGTTTGATTTATTTAATTTCAATGCTTGATTTATTTAATTTATCATGGATGGATGTCTTCTTTATTGTTATTATTTATTTGTTTTAGAATTAAAATTGTAAGAGGTATGTTTCCACTTTGTGGGTACCTCATTAGTTAAATATCATGTAATTTAAATTTGTTTTATACTTTGGACCAATGTAAAGGACATGTTTCTACCTTTTGGTGGGTGTCCTATTTAGTTTAGACATGGATGATGTAAGGACATGTTTCCATCTTCGGATGAGTGTCCATTTATTTTCTTTGTTTGGACATTGCTTTAATTTTAATATAATGATGCTTTATTTTAATTATTGCATGGAATATGGATAATATTGTTATATTTAAGAATTTTACAATATTAAGACCTGCAAAGGAGGCCGGTTCCAATGAACCGGGCGTTGTGGGGGTGCTGGGCCATTTCTCACCTTCCCCACACGTACCCAACTTTTCGAACCCATTAAGGGGTTGGGGATTCCTTAGGAATCGAGTCATCCACCCCTTTCTTTTTCTCGGCCCATCCGGGTGGTGACTCCATTTTCTCTGGACTTAGGTCCGTGTTCTCTAAGGCCCCGAGCCTAAATAGTGTCGAAGTCGCAAGAACCATTCCACTTGGAGTGGGGGCAAAAATCCCCGCTCACAATACCTATTTTTGTATTAAGCCTTGTTATTTATAGGCAAATTAGGTTTTAAAAAAAACCCTAACACACTTAATCCGATGGTTAAAACAAATTTAAATCTTAATTAGGAAATTAATAAACTGAATTAGGGCTAGAATAATGGACTATGGCAAACTGGCTAATGCCAATTCACCATGGTAAGGCATCTATGGTGAATTGGGCATTGCCAATTCGCCATCGATGGGTGTCCATGGCCAAATTGTTGCATGATTTTATTTTTTTGGTCCGGTCTAGCTTATTTTTGTATTTTAAAATTGAATCAAACTTGTTTTAATTTTTAAATAATAAATCAGACTAGGTTTATGGCTTTACAACTTGAACTAACTTATTTTAGGCCTTACGAAACTAGACCGACTTATTTAAAAAGCTATAAACTAGGTTTAAGCTTTTAAAATCGGATCGAATTTATCTTGGCCTTCTTTAATTGGGATCGGACTAGCTTAGGGCCAAAATTAAGGGTCTACACTTGGGCTATGGTTTTTTGCTCATTTTGAAAATTCTCCAACAGTCAGAATAAGTTGCTTTGTCAAAAGTCAATTACCCATCTCTTGGCAGCCTGTTACTATTAGTGTGGTCGCCCTTGGCTATTGCTTAATCACACCTCAAGCATTCTAAACTTTCCCTCTAATTATGCCACATGTCAATGTGTACTTGGTAGAGAGAAAAATTGCCAAAAATTGAAAGTTGCATTTACAACTTTTCTAGATAGCAGTCGAATAGGGGCTCTTGCATCGAGCTTTAGGTAGCTCGTAAAATTGCGAACTCTACTGCCAACTTTCTGATTTTTGCTCTATGGTTAAGGGATGGTCACACCTTCTTCATGGGTGGTCACTCATCACTATGTAGCACCCATTCTCTTCACCGAGCCAATGACTGCATCCTCTATTGTGAGTTTTGAGAATTTTCATTCTTTAGGTGTAGTCGCCCCTTCTTAGGGATGGTAGCATCTCCATGTGTAGCGGTTGCCCATTAGGTCACACCTATCACCGCAAACTCTAATGTGATTCTTTTTACTTTTCTTAACTTATGGGTTTGACGTGCTTTGCTTGTGGATGGTTACTACAATGCCCTATTATGGTAAATTTAAACTTATTATACCTACAACAAAGACACTTAAAATCTATGTTAAAATACCTTTTAATTGAGTGCTAAAGATCAAAATAGAGTTATTTGTGCCAACCTCTTTGCTAGTAGAATTAAATTTTAATGACGTTCCTATATGGTTATTCATCAGTAAGAATTGAAATTGAAATTATCACTTCAACTGAAATTAATTGGATTGACATTTTTTAAGTTGTTCTTTTTATTATTCATTTTTAATTTTTGATTTTTAGTTTTAATTTAATTTTAATTATCAACCATAAAACCCCCTTATTTAATATTTGCTTTAGCTTTATTTTTGTCTTCAAAAAGAATTTAAATAAGTAGTGAATTTCTTATAGATTCGACCCTATTCACCACTATCACAATTCAATTAGTTTAGGGATAGGAATTTATTTTTGGTGGCTTCAACACACATCAAATTTTGGCGCTATTGCTAAAGAATTGAAACAAACTTGTTTTATTTCTCTTGATGATTATGTCTTTTATGGCTGACATTTTGCATCAATTTGGATATAAGCGAGAAAATCCAAATGACATAAATATGTCTTCTCTTGAATAAACAATTTATGAACTTATTACTTTGGTGCAGAATATGGTTGTAGGTAGTAGGTAGTAAGCCAGAGCATGTGCAATTTGCGTGTATATAGGACATCCTACGGATATGTGTCCCACACATAATGACAATGATAAACCATTATGGAGTTATGATCCATATTTTGATGCTTATAATTTAGAGTGGGGAGATCATTCAAACTTCAACTATAGAGGGGAACTATCAAATTTTTATCAATTTTAGTCATGGCTACCTTAACAATAGCAACCATTGTGAGGACCAAGCCTGAGCATTGTGCCGGTATAATACTCTTATGCCCTATATACATACAATACATATATCTCATATATGTAGAATACATATATATAACATAAGAGTGCCATAATAAATACCTGTAGATACCCTCATTTTAATCTTAAAGATAATTATAAATTTATAAGAGAAAATTTCTAAAAATATTTTCTAGAGTTTTGGTTGTAATTTTAACAAATCCCAAATAATATCACACAACCTGAAATAAAAATACACTCCTAAAATTACATTTCCTCCAAACCACAATTTTATTAACTTAACATCCCAAGGTTTCACATTTAAAACTTTACTTACCTTAATTACATATATATACATAACATTCCTAAAATTCATTTAATATACATATGATGTGATTTTAAATGTACAAAAACCAAATTACATTATGACAATAACTATACATGTATGCAACACTTTCCAAGTTGGTTTCATGCACACTTAGTCACTAAATATGAACCACAGTCTAGACCACTTTGATTTGTAATCCTATCACCTATGCAATACATTCAATCGTGCTAAGCTCACAAGCTTAGTGGTACATACTTTGATAATATTATACCATTAAAGTCAACATTCATTTATTATACTAGCAACACATCATATTATCATTACAAACAATGCTCATTTATGTATTCTTTATTATATAAAATATTAATGCTATTACCATGTAACATTCATTTTGCACCAATAAACTCATAATTTATAAACACACATCTTACAAACACACACATTGGGCACAACAAGTCCCCAGACAATATCTAAGTTTCAGAACATATTGATTTTGCCTATCGCAACCCAAAGGTCTGATACCGGGGGTCTAAGTGTCATATACCACCCGAAGGCCATCCCCCTTTCAAAATCGGAGAGTGTCATAAATCACCCAAAGTCCATCTCCTTGATATAAAATGTTTGATACCAGTGTGTCTCTCCCGAAGGCGTATAAAAATGTCATTACATATCGTTGGCATGCCAACTAGATAGTATCAATCTCAATATTCACAAACAAGTAATTGTCCAAGGCAAACATATAATACACATGACATTATATCAAGCTACACATTTTCATTTCATTAATCAAGTTCTCATATTATCATGTTATCTACCATATTTCATATTTCTCAATCCCAGTTATCATCTCTTTCCCATAATTTCCATGCACACTATATATAACCCTTAATCACATTCATAATGTGGCTCATTTTCACATTTCCCATTCATTCCCACATTTTCAATCACATTTTACCACCTTCCGTAAATATTACCATATTGCACACAAGTTTACATACATTAATGTATTCACACAAAACATGTTCAAACACCATTTCACAATGGTCAAATGCAACACTTGCATCACAATTTGAGAAACAATGCATGGGTCATATAAATAACTCCACCTTCAACCAAAACATCAACCTCTTACAAGGTTAAAATGCTCATGCCAAAATGAAAGATTGAGATAAATGTTAACAAAATATGTACTAACCTTGGAAAAGCTTCAAAATTGATCTAATTCTATGTCCTCCTTTAGCTTTGACCAAATTACCTTCTTTACATCAACCTTGGCCTAAACACACATAAACTAAATAACAAGAAGAATTATTCAATTAGAATCATTTCCATGCTTAATTTATATCAAACAACCATTACTTACACAAATTCTATCAATATCCTAACAAAATTTGTAACACCCTTATACCCTATTTGTATATAATACATATTCTCCATATATGTAAAATATGTATATAGAATACAAGAATGTCTCCATCCTTATCATTTGGAAATTTCCCATAATTATAAGAAAAATAGTTTAATCCTTAAAATGTACTTTAATACATAAATAAAAATATGCATTAGTACTGTCATTACCAAAAATGCAGATTTTAAGGAAAAATCTTTAGGAATAATTTGCCAAAGTTTTGTATGAAAATAGGGTGTTCCCAATTTATCAAACATTCACAACCTACACAAAAACACACTCCCAATATTCTTTTATTTATCCATTTCTCCAAGAATGCCCAATGGCTCAAAATCATCCAATATTACATAATATATATATATATAAAGTGTCTCAAATACTTAAATTATTCAACCAAACTTTAAGTTACTAACTTTAATACATATTAACATACTATAAACACATATTAAAGGAAAAATAGAAGAATACATAATATACTAGCTCTTTGGTCTTGTGGAAAAAGCTAACTTCTAGTAATACCCCGAGTGCTAGACCTGATCTTGTCTAGCAGGACTCTATCAACCCTGATGTTTGTGCAATAGACAAATCACACTAAGCCACTCACTTAGCAGTACATATTATTATGATCAATTATATGTGTTTTTCAGGGTAATTTTATTAGCTTTCTAGTTAATTTTTCCTAAAATGTGTGTTTAAGTTTGCTTGAATTTTTAAGATTTAGGTTGAAGCATGAACTTATGCAAAAAGTGAGCTTTAATTCACTTGTTGAAACCAATTTGGAGGAAAGGATTGAACACGGCCAAGTTGTAGCCACTGACTTGGCATGTCCCTTACTAAGAAAGTGAAAATTTGATAGCATGTGACACACCCACCAGACCTAGCCGTGTCACATGACATGGCCAAGACAAACATAAAGCTTGGCCATGCCTTTGATAAGAAAGAAAAATGAGATCAAACAGGTAGAAGTAGATATATGGAGAAGACACAGCCGTGTCACATGTTATGTCACACCACACACCCACTAACTTGGCCCTGTTCCATCTCAATAGAAAAAAATCAAGAAAAGGCAGAAGAAGTCACTGCCATAAGACATAGCCATGTCACTGGCCGTGTCACTCCATACAACAAGCATGCATGATGAGCAGTGTTGGACACAGGCATATGACTTGTCCGTGTCCAAGGAAAAATTGATAGACACGGCCAAGACCAAACTGACTTGGCCATGTCTGTGAAAGACTCCCTTTTAATTATTAACACATTTAGTGGGACAAGTGATAAAAAGTGATTTTTTGAGCAAAATGTGCATTGCCTTTTAGAAAAGAAGTTTTAAAAAAATGTAAAAGAGAGAACAAGTGGAAATGGGAATATGGATATGAGTTGGAATGTAAGTTTTCTTTTTCTTTAAACTAAAATAATTTGAATGGGGGTAGAGGGATTTGGCTACACATGAGAAACAAGACAACTATTTATTCTTCCTAATTGACTTCTTCATCTTGGTTGAAAAATCACCACCATCTTCTCCACCTATCTCTCTTCTTCTTCATCTTCTTCCTTAGACAAGTTCTTTTAACATTTTTGGGATAGTGTTTGGGCAGTTCTTGAATAAGCTCTTAAGAGGGTTAGATTTGGAGGAAGTTTATAGAATTGATTAGAGGCTTAAGAGAGGGTTTAAAGAGGTCTTGGAAGTTCTTCATCACATTCAAGTTGACCTAGGAGGGGGAATAAGAAGTTTCAACTCTTGGCATCTTCAAGGGGTTTTTCTATTCTCTTAATTGATTTATTTTTCAGATTTGTTGTTGTATACATTAATAATTCAATGAAAATTTGTGAATTGAATTATATTGAGATGAATATTTATTTTGGAATGATGATGAGATAAATTACCCATGCCCAGGGTTGGTAGTATATTTGATTAAATGTCTTAATTCAATATTTTCATTAATATAACTTGTTATTAGTTGTTTGCATTGGATTATATGTTAGGTTGATAGATTGGCCACCTATTAATCTCTTATATTGAATGAAGGACCGAGAGGTGAAATTTGATATTGGAACAATGCAATCAACTACCCTAAGAATCAATTATAAATATAAGTTCTAGAGTGTACTTAATTTGCTAGTTAAGATAATTGGTTTTTAGTTAATTCATGAATGTGAAAACTAATGAATTGACATATGCTAATTGATATTAAGGAGGAAATTAAGTTATAAGGTTATGTTAATGGATAATTTAGAATTAAGCTTGATTAAATTGATCTACAAGTCTTAGGTACCATCCAAGAATTCAAATTAATCTTGTGGAACCATTACTCATTTCACTTTAAAATTTTAAACACTTTTCACCATTTTAACACTACATATTCAATCTTTAAATTTGTTGTTTCAATTAAACTATTACCAACAAACACCTTCCTTGTGAGATGACCTTAGGACCTTCCATTATTTACTATAACTACCTCGTATACTTGCGATTGTTGCTTTTATCAGTACTAAGTAGAGCGCAACAAGTTTTTGGCGCAGTTGCTAGGGAAGGCCATTTAGGTAATAATTTGATTATTTTATTTTAATTGTTTAATTGTTTAAGTATTTCTTTTTTCTTTTTTGAATAGCCTATGTGATTTATGCAAGGACGAAGGTCATAAGGACATGAACTTGTTCCATTTGTAGATAATATTCATAAACTTCCTAGAACCAAGAGAGTGGATCCTTTGGGATAAGAAGGAGAAGACATCGAAGAGAAATTTAAGGAGAACACAAAAGTAGAGATGGGTGATGTAGAGGGACTGCCCATGAAAGAGTTTGCTCGACTAATTATTGGGGTCACTAAATCATGTATACGGTTGAGCAACGCAATAAGAAACTATGAAATGAAAAATACTCATTGTAGCATGCTACCCTCTTTTCATGGTTTGCCGAATGAAGGTCCTCTCAACTTCATTCGTGATTTTTATACAACCTTACATACATTCCCTTTGCAAATATTGATAAAAGATGAGCTAAAAATGAGATGTTTCCCATGTAGATTGAAAGATAGAGAAAAGGCATGGTTGATGACTTTACCGAAAAATTCATTAACCACATGGATTGAAGTTTATTATAAATTAATGGGAAATTTCTATTCACATCAGAAAACAAAGAAGGTTAGGAGGAGTATTGCAACATTCACCCCAATTGGTTGGAGAACCATTTCATCAGGCATGGGATTGCTTCAAATCCTTATTGCTCCAATGCCCTCATCATTATTATCCATAATAGTTGCTCAATCAATTCTTTATGATGGGCTAACTCAACAAAGTCAAAATATAATGGATAATACAGCAGGGGGTGCAATGGGTGAGAAGATAACTGATAAAACTGTTAGGTTGAATGTTGGGAGCAAATTTGTAGTAGAAGAGTATTGGAGAAAGGCATAGAGGAATATATGAGTTGAATGCAAATTCATAACTAGCAAGACAAATAGTAGAGTTGACAAGGCTCGTAAAATTATTGAATGCTATAGGAAACTTGCCTATGTCAAATTAAGAAACATGTGCAGCATATGGAGTTGTATATCATAGTGCAAATATGTGATCCACAAATTTTTATCAATGCCAAGACGGGCAAGAGCAAATTTATGCCTTTGAAGGTTTCCAACAAAGAGGGAGAAATTATCCATTTTTCAATTCTTATAATCTCAGTTGGAGAAATCATCCAAATTTCTCTTAGAAGAAATAGTAGCACATTCCACATCAACAATCCTTCCAGCCTTATCAAAGAGGTCCTCAATTTCAAGGACAATCTTCACATCAAGATAGACCAAAGAAACCTACATTGGAAGATAACTTGAATGCTTTCATTCAAATAAGCACACAAAATCAATTATTAAACAACAAAAGGTTTGATTCTTTGGAAGCGTCATTGAAGAAGGTTGAAATGCAAGTTGGTCAATTGGCCAAACAACTATAAGTACATCAAAAGGGAAAATTTCCAAGACAACTAGAGCAAGCTAAGGCAATCATGATCTTGAGAATTGGTAAGGTGATTGATAACAAAATTGGTGATTCTTTGGATGTAGGTATAATTCAAGAAAATGGCGGGGAAATGCAAATAAACCACGATAAACCAAGTCAATTGAAGGAGGAGGAAAGCACGGAGGCATCCAGATCATTGAATTTGCATAAATCTCTAAACCCTTAGAGACTGCCAATTTCTTTTCCAAGCAGGTTAAAAAATAAGAAGCAAAATAAATAATATTTTGAAATTTATAACATGCTCTCAAAGGTAATCATGAACCTCTCCATACTTGAGGTAATTAAAAATATGCCAGCTTATGCCAAATTTTCAAAGAATTGAACATTAAAAAGAAAAGGTATGAGCTAAAAAAAAGGTGATAGTTTCAGAGATAACAATTGTTGTTTTACAACACAAGCTACCTCCTAAGTTAAAGGACCCTACAAGTTTTGTGATTAATATCTCAATGGGGAATGGGAAAGAAAAAACTAGCATATATGACTTGGGGGCCAGGTTTAATTTGATGCCATATTTCATTTACTTGCAATTGGAACTAGGGAAACTTAAATCGGCCAAAATGGTTTTGCAATTGGGAAATAGAACTCTTAAATATCCCAAGGGAATTATAGAGGGTGTCTTAGTTCAAGTTGGGAGTTTAATTGTTCCTACTGATTTTGTAGTCTTGGACATAAGGGAAGAGACCCCTATGGATGCTGAGCACACGATTTTGCTGGGGAGACCTTTTATGGCCACAACCAATAATCTAATAGATGTTAAAAATGGGAAATTAACCATGACTATTTTAGGACAAATAGTGGTATTTAAGTTTTTAACACTTCCCCTATTCCCACTACTATTGTGTACAAAAACTGTTCTTTATTTATTAGATTGATCTTGTTGTAGAGGAAGTTTTCTTGCAGGAAAGCTATGAAGACACACTTGAGATAGCCTTGACTTTAGGTGAAGAGGTTGAAATTTCTGATGAAGGAATTGAGGAATGCAAGTCCATGTTAGATGATGAGAATAATGAGAGGGGACTTGAGATTGACGAAGAGGAGATTCAACCAAAATTGGTTGAACTAAAAGAGCTTCTGAAACATTTAAAGTATGCTTATCTTGGGGAGAGAAATACATAACCAATGATCATTTCTATGACTCTCAATAGTGATGAAGAGGAGAGACTTGTGATAGTATTTAAGAGACTAAAGAAAGCCATTGGTTGGGGATTAAGTGATATCAAGGGTATTAGTCTTTCCATGTGTATATGTAAAATAATTTTAGAGAAAGGAGATAAACTAGTGAGGGAAGCTCAGAGAAGGCTTAATCCAAATATGAGTGATGTAGTCAGGAAGGAAGTTCTTAAATTGCTTGATGAAGGGGTAATTTTCCCCATTGTCAGTAGTGAATGGGTTAGCCCAGTGTGAGCAGGGATTTTCGCCTCCACTCCCACGTAGAATGGTTCTTGCGACTTTGGCACTATTAGGCTCAGAGCCTTAGAGAACACAAGCCCAAACCCAGAGAAAATGGAGTCGCCACCCGGACGGGCAGAAAAAAAGGGGTGGATGACTCGATTCCTAAGGAATCCTCAACCCCCTATTGGGTTCAAAAAGTTGGATACTTGTGGGGAAGGTGAGAATGACCCAGCACCATTAGAACCAACCTCCTTTTCAGGTTTTAATATTATAAAATTCTTAAATATAATGACATTATCCATACTCATGCGATCATAAGAATAAATAATTTTTTATGAAAAATCATAGCAATGTCCAAACAAAGCAAATAAATGGATACCAATCCGAGGATGGAAATATGTCCTTACATAGTCCATGTCTAAAACTAAATAGGACACATAATTCCAAAATATGAAAATAATTTAAATTACATAAAGATTAATTAATGAGGTACCCAATCATGGAAACATACCTCTTATAATTTTAATACCAAGATAAATAAATAATAATGATAATAAAGAAACCATCCATCCACGATAAACAAATCAAATATCAAAATTAAATAAATCAATCATCAAAACATATAATAAACTAAATAATCAAATCTAAAACTATATAAATGTATAAGTTTAGGTTTTATATCCTAAATTAAGGTTTTTAGAATTTTAATAACTAAATTAGAATTTAAAATAAAGGAAGTTCAACACAAAGACTTATAATACACAAATAAATATTGACCCCTTCAGCGAGCCCATATGACAGTCCTGCTAGCCGGTTAGCAGGAGGGGTCAAGGGGCAGCACCCTGGAAAAATTTAAAAAATGATTTTTAGGGTTTTAGGTTTTGGTGTTGAAAATTAAGATTTTAGAGTTTAAGATTTAGAAAATAGGGTTTTGGGATTTTTAGTTTAAAACTTTAGATTCTAGGGTTTTAATTTAAAAAACTAACATTATCATTATTTTTAAAAGATTTAAGCTACTGTGTGTAGACCCCTAATTTTTGATCCAATTTAGTACAAAGATTTTAAAATAGTCTAAAATAATTTTTGTGGTATATTTATTTTATTATTTTTATTTTAATATAATATTTATTTTACCATTCATTTATTTATTTTTTTAAAATAATAATATATAAATAAATAATAAAAAAAAATCGGCGACTGTAGAATCGACTATGAAAGTCGCCTGCAACGAATTGGCCATGGGCCAATTTGCCCGCAAGCAAAACTTGTGGCAAAAGTTTGCCCCGCGTGCAGTTTTGCATGCCCCCAGCTTGTCCGCACATAGTTTTCACCTAAACCCTATTTTAGTTGGTTTTTTATTTTATTTCCAAAATAATTTTTAATTTCCATAACATACTAGATTTTTTTTATTTTAGTTGCCTATAAATACCGCATTAAAACACACTGAAAGAAAGATGGGGACTTTTGGAATTGGAATTTTATTCAAGAATTATTCAGATTCTTTTTCAGAATTTTTTAAAAAGCTTGGATTTGAAGAAGCAACAAAACAATAAAGAATCCATCAAAGGCAGCACACACTGTCTTTGTTATTGTTCAACCAGAGTTCAAATTGTGGTGGAACAAACAACGAAGGTTTGAGTTTTTATTGACTTATTACATTTATAGTAGCCATAACATGCTTCCTTTTTAATATTTTGTTAAAGTATTTTGATATTAGTGTATACCCTAAATTTTTTACCCAATCCATTCTGATATTTTTAAATAGTCTAAAATAATTTTTGTGGTATTTTAATATTTATTATTTTATTTTAATAATAAAATAATATTTATTTTAATAATATTTATTACTTATAATATTTATTTTTAATAATGAAAATAAAAACTAATAATAATAATAATATATAAATAAAAAACAATAATAAAAGAAAAAAATAAAAAATAAAAATCGGTGACGGCAGAATCGACGATGAAAAATCGTTGGCGATGAATTGGCTTGGGCCTACGGCGAAATGGCTCATTCCTGTGATGAATTGGCCACAGGCAAATTCAACGTAGGTTTTACCTATGGCGAAATAGCATGTGGCCCGCGCCCAACCCGTAGCGCCCTGCAGCAAATTTTTGCCAGCGCAGTTTCGCACACCAATAGCCCAGCCTGCACGCAGTTTTTCCGAAACCCTATTTTACTTGGTTTTTCATTTTATTTCCTAAACAATTTTCATTTCCTTAACCAATCAGTATTAGGTTCTTATTTTCTTATAAATACTACATTAAAGACACAAAGAGATGGGGGAGCAGACTTTTGGGGATCGGACTTTTGAGAATTGGAATTCTATTCAAGAATTATTCGGACTTTTTCGGAATAGATTCAGAACCTTGGACTTGAAGGAGGAAGAGGTAGTCAGTAAGCAACAAACAATCCATCAAAGGAAGCCCACACTGTCTTTGTTATTATTCAACCAGAATTCAAAATTGTTGTGGAACTAACAACGGAGGTTTGAATTTCTACTTGTTTATGTTTATAGTAGCTTCATCACTCAATTAGATAAATTATTTAAACATACAATAGGTGATGCTTTTGTTAGGCATATTGATCAATTATTCTACTTATCATCTAGACTATATTTAAAGCCCTAAGTTCTGCACCCGTAAAACTAATTTTTGAAATCGAAAACCCTAATAACACTTTTCTAAAACCATAAAACAATAATTTATTTTCTTTAAACCCTAACCAAATCTATTATTCTGAAGATTCACAGTAGCTTATTCTTTCCAAATACCTAACTTAAAATCCAATTTTCATGATCTCCAATTTTATTTACTTAAACCCTAAACTTTAATAGTATTTTTATAAAACTTTCAAAATCCTAAATCCAAAACATCCATTCTTTAGATTCAAACCCTAATTTATTTCAATCCTAATCTTTGATTCAAACATCTAGTAGCCATATTATTTCTTCTATTAAATATTTCTCAATTGACTAATCAGTAAATACAAAACCCTAATTGTTAAACATAAAACCTACAAACCCTAATTTTATTCAAGAAGCCCTAAATGATGCATAAACCCTAACTTCATATACTTACTGCCTTATTAGATGAATGTTTATTATACATTTTTATTGATGTTTCATGTCCTGGATGAATACTTTATTTATGATGAATGGTTGGTTACTTTTATTGATTTGCTTTGGTTTCAAAACATTGAAAGAGGTATGTTTTCATGTCTTGGGTACTTCATATCATGAGCATCATGGAATTTAATTTATTTTAAAGTTTTTGGATCAATGTAAAGGACATGTTTCCACCTTTCAGTGGGTTCCCTATTTAGTTTTAATATTAGATGATGTAAGGACATATTTCCATCCTCAAATGGGTGTCCATTTATTTATTTTGTTTGGACATTGTTGTGATTTTAATAAAGTATTTATTTATTCTTATGATCGCATGTAGTATGGATATTATCATTATATTTAAGAATTTTATTATATTAAGACCTGCAAAGGAGGCTGGTTCCAATGAACCGGGTGTTGTGGGGGTGCTGGGCCATTTCTCATCTTCCCCACATGTACCTAACTTTTCGAACCCATTAGGGGATTGGGGATTCCTTAAGAATTGAGTAATACACCTCTTTCCTTTTTCTAGCCCGTCTGGGTGGTCACTCTATTTCTCCAGACTTAGGCTCGTATTCTCTAAGACCCTAAGGCTAAACAGTGCCGATGTCGCAAGAACCATTCCATCGGGAGTGGGGGCAAAAATCCCCTCTCACAATTTGTTTTCCAGTAGCATGAAATTGTTGAATTTGAATTATATGTTTTATGAACCAAAACCCTAATTTCTTAATACCAATAAAACTAATTTTTGAAATCTAAAACCCTAATTACACTTTTCCAAAACCACAAAACAATAATCTCATTTCTCAAAACCATAATCAATTCTATTTTTCTAAGATTCACAGTAGCCTATTCTTTCCAAACACCTAACTCTCAATCCTATTTTCATGATCTTTAATTTTATTTACTTAAACCCTAAATCTTAATATTAGTTTCACACAACTTCCGAAACCCTAAATCCAAAACATTTATTCTTTAGATTCAAACCCTAAATTATTTTAAAACTAATATTTAAATCAAATATCCAGTAGCCATATTAATTCCTTTACATTAAATATTTCTCAATTGTTTAATCCAGTAATAAAAATATAAAACCCTAATTGTTAAACATAAAACCCAGGAAACCCTAATTGATGCATAAACCCTAAATTCATATACTTACTGTTTTATTTAAATGAGATGAATGTTTGGTTATATATTTTGATTGAAGTTTCATGTCTTTGATGAATGATTTATTTATGATGAATGGTTGGTTACTTTATTGATTTGCTTTGGTTTTAAAACATTGTAATGTATGTTTTCATTTTTTAGGTACCTCATATTGTGAGCATCATGTAATTTAATTTATTTTAAAGCTTTTGGATCAATGTGAAGAACACATTTCCACCTTTCAGAGGGTGTTCTATTGTGAGCGGGAATTTTTGTCCCACTTTTGATGGAATAGTTCTTGTGACTTCGGCACTGTTTAGGCTCGTGGCCTTAGAGAACATGAGCCTAAGCCTGGAGAAAATGGAGTCACCACCCGGATGAGCCGGGAAAAAGAAAAGGGTGGATGACTCAGTTCCTAAGGAATCCCCAACCCCCTAATGGGTTCAAAAAGTTGGATACGTGTGGGGAAGGTGAGAAATGGCCCAACATCCCCACAACGCCCGGTTCATTAAAATCGACCTCCTTTGCAGATCTTAATATTATAAATTCTTAAATATAATGATATTATCCATACTACATGCGATCATAAGAATAAATAAATACTTTATTAAAGTCACAACAACGTCCAAACAAAATAAATAAATGGACACCTATCCAAGGATGAAAACATGTCCTTACATCATCCAAATCTAAAGCTAAATAGGACACCAACCGAAAGGTGGAAACACATCCTTTACATTGATCCAAAAAACTTTAAAATAAAATAAATTACATGATGCTCACAACATGAGGTACCCAAAACATGAAAACATACCTCTTGCAATGTTAACAAATAATAATAATAAAGAAATCATCCATCCATGATAAACAAATCAAATACCGAAATTAAATAAATCAATCATCAAAACATATAATAAATTACATAATCAAATCTAAAACTTAAATAAAGTAAATAAAGGTACATACTTAGGTTTACATCTTGAATTAAGGATTCTAGGGTTTTTAGGATTTTTAGATAGGAAATCAGGGTTTCAAGCATGAAATATGATTTTATGGGTATTTAGAATCAAACTAGGGTTTTTGGTGTTTAGATTCGAAAAAATAAGATTTTAGGTTTTTTGAATTAATAATAATAATATTATTATTATTTAAAGTACTAGGCTACTGTAAAGGTTTTTGAAAAATATAATTAATTAGGGTTTTATGGTTTAAAGAAAATAGTGTAGGGTTTATACCATGCAATTAGGGTTTGGGAAGAAATAAATTAGGGTTTGGTATTTATAAAAAATAATAATAGGGTTTGAGTAAATTAGATATTTTTTAAATTAAAACTTATGCTTACTACATGAAAGAAATTAAGAAGAAGTTAAGTAATAAAAATGTTGTGATATAGTTTTAAAAAGTGGAGGTGATTATTGATTTAATAAATTGAATTTAGAAGAACTTACCTGCGTGTGAAGGCTCCACCAAATTGAAGAAATTAAAAAAAATCAAGGCAATGCATTCACTGCTTTTGTATAATTTTGTTTCCTTTGTTGCTTTCATCCTCCTTACTTTCTTTTCTTCTTCCCCTATTTTTCTATGCTTTCTGCCTTCAAGTCTCGGGAAAAATTAAAAGTCCATAGTTTCTTCAAAAAAATCCTCCTCTAGTCCATGTGTTTAATACTATTATTTATAGGAAAACAAAAGGCCTAATCCTATTTTAATAAGGAAATACCAACTGTTTAGGAAAAATTACAAAATCGGGTAAAACAAGATTTGGTAAAAAATCAGCAGCACGCGGGCTGGCATACGGATTGTGCTGGGCGAGGCAGCGTGCAATTGCGGGCTGGGTGAACTGGGTAAGCCTACTTCGCTGCCCAATTTGCCGCAGATATTTGTTGCGGTGAAGCCCATTGCTGTGTGGCAACGTTGCTCGCGTTGCCACGCATCGCTCGCCGATCCATCTGATTTTTTATTTATTATTATTATTAAAAATAATTATTAAAAATTATTAAGATAAATATTATATATAGTAAATAAAATAAATACCACAAAAAATATTTTGGGCTGTTAAAAAATATCGGATTGGACTGGGTCAAAAATTAAGGGTCTACAATTTGCCCCCTGCTTGGATGATCTGAGACTTTTCAGTAGAAGCGAGTGAAAAGCAACATGACTTTGAGAAGATTTTGGATGAGGATGGGTACTTGGATTTGATTTGGATACTTGGACCCGAGACTCAATTAGATTTAGATACTTGGACTAGAGATTGGACACTTGGACCCGTAACTAAATTGGATTTCAGTACTTGGACCTAAGATTTGGTACTTGGACCCGAGATTGAATCTGATTTGGGTACTTAGACCCATGATTGGATTGGGTACTTGGTCCCGTGACTGAATTTGATTTGGGTACTTGGACTTGAGGCTGAATTGAATTTGGGTACTTGGACCCGAGATTGGATTTGATTTGGATACTTAGACCCAAAACTGGGTGCTTAGAGCCAAGAGTGAATTTCATTTGGGTACTTGAACCCGAGACTAAATTGGGTTTGGGTACTTAGACCCGAGATTGGGTACTTAGACCTGTGATTGAATTTAATTTAGGTACTTAGATCCGAGACTGGATTTGATTTGGATACTTGGACTCAAATCTGGGTACTTGGACACGAGATTAAGTACTTGGACCCGAGATTGGGTACTTGGACCCGAGATTGAGTTGAATTTGGGTGGTTGGACCTAAGACTAAGTCAGATTTGGGTACTTGGACCTGAGATTGAATTTGATTTGACTTACCTTTTATCAGTTGAGAATTCTGGCTTAACTGGTTGTTCCATTCTTTTGTTCTTCCTTTTGGAAAAAAAAAGTTATTTTTTAGTTGGCACTCATATCTTCTCCTTGCCCCTTATGTGGAAAAATATTTGAAAGTTAGTTTGAAAAATGTTTTGTACACATATAAACTCAAAAAATTGAAAAGGAGAAACTTTGCCTCCTGTGTAGGCTCAAACCAAAGAATTTTTTTTCATCCAAGCTTTGATTGATGTTTTTGTTGTCTAGTTCTTCACACAAGCATGCATTTCTTCTTTTTGCAAAATGACTGGAGCTTCCTCAAGCAATGGGCTTTCCATGCTTCACAGGGTATTTGCTGTTCACTTTGACAGAGAATAGATAACACAAGACAAAAATGTCGTGTGATATGCTCATGTATGCATGATATGCATAAGTAATACTTACAGTGGTTCCATCAACCCACAGGACCGAGGTGATCAGTAGAAGTGTTCTCATTGGTTCCTTTTAGATGCTCATTTAGGTCTTGCTTTGGAATGACAGAATGCTTCACATTTATGGCTTTTATCTTTAAGATGTCGAGAACATGAGTGGTGAGGCCCAAGCAACAAAGTCAGGGATACATCCATTTCAAACTATGTTTCAGCTTGTCAACTAGTAGCTTCTTCATAACCTTGCCAATAATCATTTCCTTTGCCTAATGTGTCCTTCGAGCTTCAATGGTTCGACATACTCCCCTTAACTTGAAGGCTTTGTAAAAAAATTTTCTTTTTTGATTTTTAAAATTTTGAAATCAAATGTTGGCTTTGCCAAATCAATGTCAATTTACCTCAGGACTTGATTTTCCAAATTAATCATATCTATAACATGACAACCCTTATTACCATACTAAACTTAGGAATCATTTCCATTTAAACAAGAATTGTTGCACTTCAGATAGGCACATACACATTACTTGGTCAAAGGTCTCATTGAGTTTGAATATTGTCTATCTCATATGCATGCTTATCCAAACTATCTCCACTAATAGACTCTACCTACCAAGAGAGATCAATAGGTCTTTGATAGGCTTGAAATGGGATCTATAAGGGACATGGGTTAAATGAAAGCAATTTTGAGATTGGAGCTGATGTGACAATGCCGATAAACCTTCACACCACAAATTTCTTATTGGAACTTTAGGTAGTTAGGAGCATGAAATGTAACACCCTTATACCCTATATACGTACAATACATATTTTCAGCATATGTAAAATACGCATATACGGTACAAAAATGTCACATACCCGTTTAATAAAAATTTTTCACATTTCCAATTTAAAATTTTAAATTCTAAATATATAAAAATTAAATAGAATATAAATATTCTTTACTTGTTATAAGAAAGAACCCAAAATAAATAATATATATATAAATTGTTTTATTAGTTTTTGTTATAGATTTGTGTCTTGTTTATTATGATAATTATTGTTTTATTTAGGTATTTTGTTAGTTTTTATCGGTTTGTTTAGTGTTTTCATTAATTTTGGTAGTTTTAGTTTATTTCAGTATTTATGTTGTTTTTTATTTAGTTTTTAGTATGGTGTTTATGTTTTGTTGGTTATTGTTTTTTTACTTTTTGCTTAAATTTTGTTTGAAGTTTTGTTTTAGGTTAAAAAGCCAAGGACCAAGACTGAAGAAAAAATGGACAGTAGCTGACACAGGCAGAGGACACGGCCAAGTCACTGGCCGTGTCCCATACCAAGCTAAAGATGGAAATCAAGCACAGAGAGGAACACACTCAAGGGACACGGCCAAGTCAGTGGCCGTGTCCCTCCAATGAAGCCCAGACACGGCCAAGTCACACCCACTTGGCCGTGTCTCACTTGGTTCCAAAGGAAAAGAAGACTAAATTTCACAGAGGCAAACACAGGCAAGGGACACGGCCAAGTCAGTGGCCGTGTCCCTCCAAAAGGGTCTAACACGGCCAAGTCAATCTCCACATGGCCGTGTCACTCAACCAAAGAAGAAAAAGAAGAGAAGCAAGCAGTTGGTGACACATGCAAGGGACACGGCCAAGTAACTGGCCGTGTCCCTCCAAAAAGCACTCACACGGCCAAGTCACTTCTGACTTGGCCGTGTCCCTCATGAACCAAACAGGCAGCGGATTTTAAACGGACGATTCATATAAAAGGAAAAAGAGGTTGAGAGTTTTGAGAGCTGTTTAGCCGTCAAGAGTGAAGTTAGGGTTTGAACATTTGTTTTCTTTGATTTTGATTTCACTTTGGATTAAACTAGCCTAGATTAGATTGTTCTAACCATTGATACATCCTTCTTGCATGATTTGAACAAGAGATTCTTCAGAAGCTTCAAGGAGTTTGTAACTTGGTTTTGTTCTCGAACTTATTCTCTTTATTTTCATTGAAATTGTATTAATGGATATTATCATGTCTAATTTGATTTCTTTGAACATTATTGAGATGAGTATGTTTGGTAGCATGATGAACTAATTTGATCTAGTCTAGGGTTTGTATGGATCTGCTATGATTGTATGAATTGGTTATTCTCTTAGCTAATAATTTCTTTAGCCTTGATTAAATGAAATATTGTTAATATATAATTGATTAGCCACCAATTATGTGTTTTAGGTATTAGATGATGGATTAAGAGATGAAGTCTAATACTGGAATAATTCAATTAAGGACTTAGGTGAATTAGAGATATAACCTATTAAAAAGATTAATTCAATTATAACAAGATTAGTTGAATGAGGTTTGAATGCGAGAGCTTATTTCCTTGACTTGATTAATTGAGTTGTTTGAGATTTAATCTTTGAAATTAAATTAGTTAAGAGGAATAACCGTTCATACATATAAGTAGTAGAGAAGTGCAAACCCTAGACCCTTCTTATCAAGTGAATCAAAACATCAGTTCTAGTTTACTTTTATTCGTTTTAAACTTTAATCAATCTTCTTCATTATTTAGCAATTTAAATTTCTTTATTATTTTTATTAAAAATATGATAATCAATTAGCCACTTTAGCTTCCTTGTGAGACGACCTTGGGTCGATCACCTTTGCTACAACTACCTCGTATACTTGCGTGTGACGCTTTGTGGTAGAGTTAATTCTAGCGCAACAAGTTTTTGGCGCCGTTGCCGGGGAGGCTAATTGGCGAAATTGTTTATTAGGCAAAAATATATTCTAGATTATTTTTCACTGTTTTCATTTTAATTTATTTGTCTTTTGTTTTTAATAATTTCTTTTTCTAGAAATTTTTGTTTATGCAAGGTAGGAGATCACTCGAAGGAGAGCTATATCCATTCATTCCAGAAATCCAGAGAGTGAAAAGGAGCAGAGAAGAGTTTGAGCTCTACACCGGATTTGATACAGAGGAGGACACTTCTGAATTTGAATCGGAATCTGAACAATCTGTTAAAATGGCTGAAGAAAGGCAAAGAACGATGAGAGACTTTGCTAGACCTGTCATTGGAACTTCAACTTCTTGCATAAGATTGACAGATGCAGCAAGGAATTATGAGTTGAAGAACATTCACTACAATATGCTGCCATCATTTTATGGAGTTTCAAATGAAGATCCTTTGAACTTTATCAGGGATTTCTACTCCACCCTCAACACTTTTCCATTGGGAGGATTAACAGAGGATCAGTTGAGGATGAGGTGTTTTCCATATACTTTGAAGGATAGGGCAAAGAGCTGGCTTATGATGTTGCCCGAGAACTCACTGACAACTTGGGAGCAAGTTTATAATAAATTCATGGGCAAGTTCTATTCACATCAAAAGACAGCTGAATTGAGAGGAAAGATTGCTACATTCTCTCAATTTGAAGGAGAACCATTTCATGAGGCTTGGGACAGATTCAAGATGCTATTGATCCAGTGTCCACATCATCACTACCCACTTCAACTCCTTAATCAGTTTTTCTATGATGGTCTCACCCAGCAATTTCAGAACACTGTTGACAATGCAGTTGGGGGAGCTATGGGAGAAAAGACAGCTGATGAAACCTATGAAATCTTTGAGATGTTGGGACCTAATTCTCAACAGAAAAGTGTAAGGGGAAGAAGTAAAGGGGTGAATCAACTGGAAGCCAATAGTGAGATGGTCAGTCAAATAGCTGAGTTGACAAGGCAGGTTCAGATGCTAAACATGAAGAATAATATTTCGTCATCTACTCAAGAAGTGTGTGGAATCTGTGGGACATTAGGGCATGGAGCAAACAGTTGCCCCTCTTCATATGAATCATATGGGAATGAAGCTGAGCAAGTCAATGCCATGGGGGGATTTTAACCAAGAGCTCGGAATGATCCTTATTCAAATTCATACAATCCTGGTTGGAGGAATCACCCAAATTTTTCTTGGGCAACAAATAATTCTCAGCATCCTTTCCATTTGCTCCAGAGATAGAACCAACAGCAGGGTCAATCCTCAAATCAAGGGCAGTCTAAGATAGAGAGCTTGGAGGAAAGTTTACAAGCTTTCATCAAAGTCAGTGCTCAAAATCAAGAGATGACTAATAAGAGGCTGGATTCATTAGAAGCATTCTTTTAAAAAGTGGAGACTCAAGTAGGACAACTTGTACAACAGATGCAGATTAAACAGAAGGGGAAATTCCCAAGTCAACCTGAGCAGGCACATTCAGTGACTGTTCTTAGGAGTGGTAAGGAAATTAACAATAATGTTGAAAATGATTTTGTGAATGCAGGTGACCAAGAGAACAAGGAGGAAGGAGAACCAGAGAACAAAGGTGATGGAGTTATATCAGTGGGGAAATCACCTTCAGCAGATTTACATAAGGCAAGAAATCCGTATCGGCCTCCTATACCATTCCCTAGCAGGTTGAAAGATGATCGAAAAGATAAGCAATTTTCTAATATCTTCAACATGCTGTCTAAGGTAAGTATTAACTTACCCTTACTTGAAGCAGTAAAGAATATGCCGGCTTATGCCAAGTTCTTCAAAGACCTGATCACCAAGAAAAAGAGGTATGAGCCAAACGAAAAGGTGATAGTTTCCGAGGTAGCTAGTGCTGTTCTGCAGCATAAACTACCTCCTAAACTAAAGGATCCTGGTAGCTTTATAATTCAACTTTCTATGGGGAATGGAAAGGGGACTGAGGGCATGTGTGATCTAGGAGCTAGTGTGAATTTGATGCCTTATTCTGTGTATAAAGAATTAGAACTAGGGGAACTCAAATCAACCAAAATGATGTTGCAATTAGCTGATAGATCTTTTAGATTCCCGAAAGGGGCTATAGAAGATGTGTTAGTTAAGGTTGGTGGGTTAATAGTACCTGTAGATTTCATAGTTCTTGACATGGAAGGGAGTAATTCTGCACCATCAGCTCACACTATTTTACTGGGTAGGCCTTTCATGGCTACTACCAACACCTTAATAGATGTTAAAAATGGTAAGTTGTCAATGACTGTCTTAGGACAAACTGTAGAATTTTGTATTTTTAACACTTCTCCCATTCCTACAACTGCTTTATATGAGAATTGTTCTTTAATTAATTGTGTTGATGTAGTTGTTTAAGATGATTTCTTGCATACAGGTTCCTTAGATAAAGTGGGACTGACACTGACCTTAGAAGAGGAGGCTAAACCAGTGGGGGAGTCACAAAAGTGCCTTAACCCAAAGGCATATGAGAGCTTGAGGAATTATAAGGATCACACTAAAGCACTTCATGACAGATTTATTGGGCGACAGAAATTGAGTCCAGGTATGAAAGTTTTACTTTTTAATTCTCGACTCCGTCTGTTTTTAGGTAAACACAAATCTTGATGGACTGGTCCTTTTGAGGTAACTAAGGTATGTCCTTCTGGTGCCATTGAATTGCTTAACTATAGAACTAATAAGATTTTTAAAGCAAATATACATAGAGTTAAACCATATAAAGAAGGATTTCAGGAAGTGAGGATCAATGACAACACTTTGATCCATGATCCCTAAGTCTTGCATGATGTCCAACTTTATGACATTAAAGAAGCGCTTAATGGGAGGCAACCCATTAGTTTGAATTTCTTTTTCATAGTTATAATTTTATATTTAGCAATTTTGATTTTATGTTTAGTTTAAATAAATGGAAACCCTTAAGCTCTCTTATATCTTGTTTTTGACCATTTGTGTTTGTGATGAAAAGTTAGGGTTTTGCCTCACCAGGGTACGATGGAAGACAAGTTGTACTTTCTCTTTCTCTTTATTATTCTTGTTTTCCATTGAGGACAATGGAAATTCTAAAGTGTGGGGTAATCTTTTAGCTGTTCCTTAATTCTTGTTTTGTTTGTCTTGGTGTGTTTTATTGTGTTGTGCATGGCATAATTGTTGAAAATTTATTGATCTTTTCTGTGATTCTAGCATTATAGTTGAGACTTTAGTATCAGCATAGAAATGAGCATTTGAATTCATTCAGGATCAATTTTCACATTCTGCAATTTATGACATATAAATCTTTGTAAACCCACCTGTGTGAGTTTTAAGCCTCATAATTTGATATTATTATTAGTTGATTTTCTTTTCTTAAGTGTGCACCTTCATGATGTTGCATCTCTAGAGTTTGCTTTTGCATACTAATTGAACTCACATTATGATTTAATTTAAAGTTTTAAAATGATGAAGGCAAATTAGGTTAGCCCCTTTAGCTTAAAAAGACTTCCCTTAATATTGATTTCCTTAGTGAGCCAAGTTGAGCCATTGACCTTTTCTTGTCTGATCAACACAATTCTCAACTTAACATGTTCTTATTATCATCATACCTGCATTAAGGAATGGAGTTTTATGATATGACAATAGGGTGGTTTGTTTCAAAGTGTGGGGTAAGCAAGTAAAAAAAAAGAAAAAAAAAAGAAAAATGGAATTGCTAATTGGGGTTTGAAATGCATACTTTGCACATTGTATTTGATTAAGAGTCATTATTCTTTTCCTCTACATTTTAAGCTAGATGTTCTATGCAATTCTTAATTTTGTATATATATATATATATTAAAAAAAATATATGATAAAAGTTAAAAATAAAAAGGAGAGAGAAAATAAAAGAAAAGTTATATATATATATATACAAAATTCATATATGTTCTAGCATTGGTTATCAAAAGAGGAATGTTGACTCAAGTATTTTTATGCAAGTATGTAAAATTATCAAGAGTTGGTGAGTATGTCATTTGAGGAAGTTATGCATTTCTTTGCAAGAGTATTGTCTAATTTAGATACTCCATTTCTTGATGCTCCAGCTTAAATGTCTTTTCTCACACCTTTACCTTAGCCCCATTACATCCAAATGAAAGACCTTCAGATTACTTCTTGAGAAAATCAGTGAGGGAGATTGGATAATTAAGCAAGTTTATGGTAGTATGCAGTCATGAGTGGTTTGAGTGATTAACCTTTAAAATCGAGTGAAACACTTAGATGAGAGATAAGATTTGTATGTCTGGATTAATGAATGAGTTAAGAAAATCCTTGATTGAAGTAGATTGCAAATTATTTATGCTGTGTCTTAAAGGATTTCATCTTATATGTTGGAATTATAGTTAAGTTGTTTGAGTTTTTAATTTATGCTATGTGAAATTGCTTGAGGACAAGCAAAGTTTTAAGTGTGGGGTAGTAAGTGAAACACGGCCAAGTCAATCTCCACATGGCCGTGTCACTCAACCAAAGAAGAAAAAGAAGAGAAGCAATCAGTTGGTGACACATGCAAGGGACACGACCAAGTCACTGGCCGTGTCCCTCCAAAAAGCACTCACACGGCCAAGTCACTTCTGACTTGGCCGTGTCCCTCATGAACCAAACACGCAGCGAATTTTAAAAGGACGATTCATATAAAAGGAAAAAGAGGTTGAGAGTTTTGAGAGCTGTTTAGCCGTCAAGAGTGAAGTTAGGGTTTGAACATTTGTTTTCTTTGATTTTGATTTCACTTCGGATTAAACTAGCCTAGATTAGATTGTTCTAGCCATTGATACATCCTTCTTGCAAGATTTGAACAAGATATTCTTCAGAAGCTTCAAGGAGTTTGTAACTTGGTTTTGTTCTCGAACTTATTCTCTTTATTTTCATTGAAATTGTATTAATGGATATTATCATGTCTAATTTGATTTCTTTGAACATTATTGAGATGATTATGTTTGGTAGCATGATGAACTAATTTGATCTAGTCTAGGGTTTGTATGGATCTGCTATGATTGTATGAATTGGTTATTCTCTTAGCTAATAATTTCTTTAGCCTTGATTAAATGAAATATTGTTAATATATAATTGATTGGCCACCAATTATGTGTTTTAGGTATTAGATGATGGATTGAGAGATGAAGTCTAATACTGGAATAATTCAATTAAGGACTTAGGTGAGTTATAGATATAACCTATTAAAAAGATTAATTCAATTATAACAAGATTAGTTGAATGAGGTTTGAATGCGAGAGCTTATTTCCTTGACTTGATTAATTGAGTTGTTTGAGATTTAATCTTTGAAATTAAATTAGTTAAGAGGAATAACCGTTCATACATATAAGTAGTAGAGAAGTGCAAACCCTAGACCCTTCTTATCAAGTGAATCAAAACATCAGTTCTAGTTTACTTTTATTCATTTTAAACTTTAATCAATCTTCTTCATTATTTATGTAACACCCCTATATCCCGTATACGTACAAAGCATGCTTATACGATCGTATTATACGTATACTGAATATAGAAATGACACACATTAAAAATACACAAATCATATTTAAAGTAAAACTAAAAATTTAAGAAATACCAAATAAAGAGAAATGAAAATCATAAGACACAATAGATAAAAACGTTTGTTTATTTCGCAACGGAAGTTTCATCCAAAACTTACAAATATAATTACATTAAACGTCAAAAATTACAAAATATAAAATAAATACATGATTGGCAGCTTGACTCTCTGATCTTTAAGCTTTAATCCAATTCTTCACAATAAAAACAACCTCAACTAGGTCTAGAGGAATTCTCCGTCTCAACTCTATCACCTCTATCACCTACGCGATGAATCATAATCGCACTGAGCCAACAACTCAGTAGTACAAACCATAATGTTATGATGCTTAATCAATAACAATGATATACAATCAAACAATAAAGATCATACTCAGTATACAATATTTCATGAATATTACATTATTTCATCACATTATAACTTCATTCATAACATCAACATGACCTAGACACCTATGGGCCCAACAAGTGTTTAATACGATATTCAGAATTCAGAGTTACTGCTTTGGTTCATAATCACAATAATCAAGTCCATAGGCAACAGATATATATGTTTCTATCCATGGATAGTGTAACAGACCCAGTCTCTTGAACCATCAACTCAACAAATCGAGGAGATCCTCAACCCGGCAAGAATGTTACCAATCATATATCTCATAATCACAATTCTTATAATGTAACAGACCCAGTCTCTTGGACCTCAATTCAACTCAAATTGAAGAGATCCTCAACCCGGCAAGACTGTTACTATTCATAATTTCATAGGCATGCCACCCAAATCCAAAACTCTGAAACTGAATAACATATTAAACATACAATTATATCATTATTCTCTTTCTCAATTTGTATCTCAATATCAATTAGGCAATCATGCCTCAACACTTTCATTTGTATAACCATAGCCACTCACAATGGCTTCTCATCACATTTGAATCATCATGTCTCAATTCACAATATAATACATCATCTTTCACATATTCATAAACAATTACATTGAACATAATCATATATGCATACATGTCTCAATTATCTCATTTCACATTATACATAAAGTACATTTCACAAGATGCACAATGTGCAAAACGTAACATTATTCATATATAATAATAATATCATATTAAGTGAATGTATGCAACAATGCAAGGTTTGTACTTACCTCAATAACAATTCACACAACTCTAAACACTTCTCTTTTCCAAGATTCTTTTACTTCTTAGATCAATGACAAATCACTTTCTTCAAGACCTAATCCAAAAATAATAACATACACTTGCTTAGGGATACACATGAGATAATCAAATTAAGAGTTAACTAGGGCAAACCCTAAACATGACACGCTCAACCACACGGGTGTGTCCCTGACCGTGCCCTAACTCCATAACACAGAAGTTTTTACACGCTCAGAACCACGGGTGTGTCACTGGGCGTGTAATACATTCTGCCTCTCTACAAAATACCAACACGTCCAACAACGTGAGCGTGCTAATGGCCGTGTAAACTCTCCAATCTCACAGTAGCTATGACACGCTCGATAACACGGGCGTGTTACTGGTCGT
Organism: Garcia nutans; assembly: GCA_947685225.1. Lineage (NCBI taxonomy): Eukaryota > Viridiplantae > Streptophyta > Magnoliopsida > Malpighiales > Euphorbiaceae > Garcia > Garcia nutans. The sequence goes on along the minus strand of CANTUV010000009.1, from coordinate 25,013,141 downwards.
GTCAAACCTACTGCCTCCAACACAATTGACATGCCTAAGACTCTGGACATGCTCCCGGGCATGTCAGACCAAAAACTCAGATTCCGGCCAACCAACAAAATACCCAACAAAACACTTCTATCCACCAACATCCACTTCAAACAAACTTCACTACACACACCCAAAAACCATTTCAACACTTACAACAATACCAAAACAAGCCAAAACACACATCAAACACAAATCACAAACATCATCAAAACCCTAAACACCACTACAACACCATCTCTTTTAACATACTACTCTTTTCTTCAATCCATCCTCAAAATCCATAATCAATTTACTCAAACACTCTTAAATATATCAAAATCAAACAACACACTCTTAAATCATCTATTAATTTCACAACACAACTTTAAATAAGCAAAGATATCAAAAGAGAACTTACCAAAGTTATAAAACTTCTTGAATCACCAACTTGATCACTTAGATCTTCCTTCAATTTGAGCTTAGAACATCAAAATCCTCTCTTGTCCACTTGTTTTCCCTTGTCTATGGAGGAACCGGCCACAACAAAAAGAAAAGAAGAAAAGAACAATGAAGAAACAAAGTCAACTCCTCTTTAAATCTCCACCAAGTATTTCATCATGAGCAATTACCTAAACACCCTTTTGCCATTTGTTTTGATTTCTTTTAAAGCACTTGTCCTCTTTAGTCATTTCACAAATCCCAAATTAAAATATCTTCTTCCCTTGACCACTCTTGACTTGCATATATGTTATATATATATCATATAAACAACATATACACTTCTCTCTATACACTCTTTCTTTTCCCACAACACATATACATTTAATTTAAATCAAACAACAATTACCTCAATACTTCTAGAGCACATTTTAGGATATTACAATTCTCCCCCTCTAAAAAGAAATTTCGTCCTCAAAATTACCTGTCATTGAGTCCGAAACAACTGAGGATATTGATCTCGCATTGCTTGCTCACTCTCCCAAGTTGCCTCTCCCTTTGCATGATTCTTCCACAAAATCTTCACACGTGGCACTTTCTTATTTCTCAATTCTTTCACTTCACATGCCAAAATAGCAATTGGTTCTTCTTCAAATGTTAGATCTGAACTTACTTCGATAGATTCAATTGGCAAAACATGAGATGGATTCGACCTGTACCTTCTCAACTTAGAAACATGAAATACATTATGGATCCTATCCAACTCAGGTGGCAAAGCAAGCCGATAAGCAACTGGCCCAACTCTTTCCAAAACTTCATACGGTCCAATGAAACGAGGACTCAATTTCATTTTCCGACCAAACCTCAATATCTTCTTCCAAGGAGACACTTTCAAAAATACATTATCTCCAACCTCAAACTCTATGTCTCTCCTTTTCAAATCTGAATAAGATTTCTGCCGATCTGAAGCTGCTTTCAACCTATCTCGAATCATTCTCACTTTCTCTTCAGTTTCTTTAACCAAATCAAGACCAATTAACTTACCTTCTCCAAGTTCATTCCAACATAGGGGTGTCCTACACCGTCTACCATATAATGCTTCGAATGGTGCCATACCAATGCTGGATTGATGACTATTATTGTAAGCAAATTCTACAAGTGGCAAAAATCTATCCCAACTTCCAGAGAAATCAATGACACAACTTCTCAACATTTCTTCAATAATCTATATCACTCTCTCTGACTGCCCATCTGTCTGTGGATGAAAGGCAGTGCTAAAGTGCAGTCGAGAACCCAAAGCACCATGTAAACTCTTCCAAAACCTTGAAGTAAATCGGGGATCTCGATCAGACACTACAGAAATTGGGATACCATGCAACTTTACAATCTCATGGATATATAGCTCAGCTAACCTTTCCAGAGAATAATCCATCCGAACCGGAAGAAAATGAGCTGTCTTAGTCAACCTGTCAACAATCACCCAAATAGCATCATGCTTCCTTTGTGTCAATGGTAAACCAAATACAAAATCCATGGTTACTCTATCCCATTTCCATTCAGACACTAATAACTGTTGAAGTAACCCTGTTGGAACTTGATGCTCAGCTTTTACCCTCTGACATGTGAGACATTTGGACATAAAATCTGCAATGTCTCTCTTTAAACCATACCACCAGTAATTCTGCTTCAAATCATGATACATCTTTGTATTACCCGGATGCATAGCAAATACTGATTGATGTGCTTCTTCTAAAATGATCCTTCTCAAATTAGCATCATCAGGTACACATAATCTGTTCTTAAACCAAAGACTCCCATCACTTCTCACAATAAAATCTTGACTCTTTCCATTCTGGCAATCTGAAAGAATCTTTTGAATCTTCTCATCAGCCAATTGAGCCTCTTTAATCTGATCCAATAATACTGGTTTCAATTGCAACTGTGCCAACAATGCACCATCATCACAAGATACAAAGCTAGCATGCAATGCTCTCAACTCAATAAGTAACGAGAGCGAATAAACAGTCAAACCTGCTAAAGACTTCCGACTCAAGGCATCAGCAACAACATTTGCTTTACCAGGATGATAATCAATCAAACAGTCATAGTCTTTAATCAACTCCAACCATCTCCTCTGTCGAAGATTGAGCTCTCTTTGGACACCTAAATATTTTAAACTTTTATGATCTGTATAGATAAAACACTTCTCCCCATACAAATAGTGTCGCCAAATCTTCAATGCAAACACAATGGCTGCTAGCTCTAAATCATGGGTCGGATAATTAAGCTCATGCGGTTTCAACTGTCGAGAAGCATGAGCTATAACTTTACCTTCTTGCATCAAAACACAACCCAAACCATTATGTGAAGCATCACTATAAATCACATATGGTCTATCTTCCACAGGTAAAGTAAGAACAGGCGCTTGAGTCAACATTTCTTTCAACTGTTCAAAGCTAGCCTGACACTGATCTGTCCACACAAATCTAACTCCCTTTCGAAGTAATCTGGTAAGTGGAGTAGCTATTAAAGAAAATCCTTTCACAAACCGTCGGTAATAGCCTGCCAAAACCAGAAAACTTCTAACTTCAGTCACAGACTTTGGTGGACTCCAATTCAAAATAGCTTCAACTTTACTCGGATCAACTCTAATACCCTCTGCTGAAACTATATGACCGAGAAAAGTTACTTGGTCAAGCCAAAATTCACACTTCGACAGTTTAGCAAACAATTGCTTCTCTCTCAAAATTTGCAACACAATTCGCAGATGCTTGTCATGCTCCTCCTCATCACGTGAATACACCAAAATATCATCGATGAAGACCACCACAAATTGATCCAAATAGGGCCTAAACACCCTATTCATCAAATCCATAAAAACTGCAGGTGCATTCGTCAAACCAAAAGGCATAACTAGAAACTCATAATGCCCATACCTTGTACGAAAGGCTGTCTTAGGAACATCTTCAGCTCTGACTCTTAACTGATGGTACCCTGATCTCAAATCAATTTTGGAAAACACTGCTGCACCCTTCAATTGATCAAAGAGATCATCAATTCTAGGCAAAGGATATTTATTTTTAATAGTCACCTTGTTCAATTGCCTATAATCGATACACAGTCTCATAGTACCATCCTTCTTCTTCACAAACAAAACAGGAGCTCCCCACGGTGAAGCACTAGGGCGAACAAAGCCTTTATCCAACAACTCCTGCAACTGCACCTTCAATTCTTTCAATTCAGCAGGTGCCATTCTATAAGGAGTAATAGAGATAGGAGTGGTACCAGGCAATAATTCAATACCAAACTCCACCTCTCTCTCAGGAGGCAACCCTGGCAACTCCTCTGGAAACACATCTGGAAACTCTGCAACTGTAGGTATACTATCAATTTGATAACTCTTTACTCTAGTATCCAAAATATGAGCAAGGTAAGCATCACACCCTTTTCTAATCAATCTCCTAGCTGCAACAGCTGAAACAAACAAGGATGCTAACTGTCCCTGCTCACTAGATACTATTACATCTCTACCATCATCAGTTCTCAAGGTGACAACTTTCTTTTGACAGTCTACCACAGCTCCATGTCTAGATAACCAGTCCATGCCTAGGATCAAGTCATATTCCTTAAAAGGCATTTCAATTAAATCTCCAAGGAACTCCTCACCTTGCACCACTACTGCACTGTCTCGATGCACCTTACTAACAATCACACTATGCCCTAAAGGATTTGTCACCAATACATCAAATCCTAGGATTCAGCATGCAATTCAGACACAGGCAAAACAGATGCACTAATATATGAATGTGTAGATCCTGGATCAATCAAAGCAAGTACTGAAATACCAAATAAAGAGAAAGTACCAGCTATGACTGCCGAAGCATCTGGCTGCCTCTGCATCACATAAACTCATTGAGAAGGCCCAGCCTTATCTGGTCTAGTATCCCTGGATAAAGATCCTCTCTGACTATACCCAAGTCTACCTCCTCTACTAAAACTTCTGCCCCCTCGACCACCTCTGACACTAGGTCGAGAAACTACAAATCTGCTGACCTCTGTTCTCGCATCTCTGGACACTCTTTAAAAAAATGATACGGAGATCCACATCTAAAGCACACAGCTGGTCCACTATTCCTCCAACAAGCACCCCTATGTGTTCCACCACACTGAGCACACACAAGTGGAGTGGATCTCTGAACTATCGGAGTAGGAGCACTCACTGCTGAAGCTGTAGGTCTCTATCTCTGTCTCTGAAACTGAACCGACCTACCAGCCTGTCTCTGACTCTGACTGATTCTAGGAACAAAACTTCCCCTACCTCTCTTCACAGAAGAAGACCCTGCCTCAAACTGGGGTCTACCAACCCTGATCTCTTCCTCAGAAGCAGCTGCTGCAATATTCTGAGCTCTTTCCACACTCCTAGCTGCTGCAACCAGTTGGGAAAAGTCTTGGTATCTAGAACCAGCCACAAGACACATAATTGAGGGTCTCAATCCCTCCTCAAACCTTCTACACCTGTCAATCTTGTCAGAAATAATTCCCCCGGCGTAGTGGCTCAACCGGATAAATTCTAACTCATACTCCGTCACAGACTGGTGATCTTGCCTCAAGGTCAGAAACTCCATCTTCTTCACATCTTTATACTCTCTTGGAGTATACTTCAATTCAAACTCTCTTAGAAAATCAGCATAGGACAAGGTAGGTGGATCATCCATAGCATGAGGCACTGTCCTCCACCAGTCATATGCATCCTTCTGCAACAATGATCTTGCATAATCAAATTTTTCTTCTGGAGTGGCTTGTAACTGAACAAATATTCTCTGTACTTTATCTAGTCACTGCTCAGCTACAGCTGGATCAATAGTACCCAGAAAATCTTCTGCTCCATACTTCCTTAATTTATCATACTGTCTCACTGATACTAAAGGCTGTGGGGGTGGTGGCGGTGGTTGCACTGGTGCTTGCCTCAACAAATCAACCACATGCCTAAACCAAACTGGCGGAACCTCCTCACCAGCTGGTCTCCCCGACACGGAAGCAGGTACCTCTCCAGCACTATCCACTCTAGCTCCCTCTCTAACCTCATCAGGAGCTACACTCTCCGTACTACCCTCTACTGACTGATGTAAGTGAGAATCCATCACAACCTATATCTGCAAACACAGTAGAATACATCTCATTAAAGATCAGAGACTGCCAATACCAAACATGTATGTTATTCAAAAACTAACTTTTAAAGTCAAAATATTCTTTTTCTTTCATTTTACCTAGGTTGAGAATCTCAAACCTAGGCTCTGATACCAAAACAATTGTAACACCCCTATATTCCGTATACGTACAAAGCATGCTTATACGATCGTATTATATGTATACTGAATATAGAAATGACACACATTAAAAATACACAAATCATATTTAAAGTAAAACTAAAAATTTAAGAAATACCAAATAAAGAGAAATGAAAATCATAAGACACAATAGATAAAAACGTTTGTTTATTTCGCAACGGAAGTTTCATCCAAAACTTACAAATATAATTACATTAAACCTCAAAAATTACAAAATATAAAATAAATACATGATTGGCAGCTTGACTCTCTGATCTTTAAGCTTTAATCCAATTCTTCACAATCAAAACAACCTCAACTAGGTCTAGAGGAATTCTCCGTCTCAACTCTATCACCTTTATCACCTCTATCACCTACGCAATGAATCATAATCGCATTGAGCCAACAACTCAGTAGTACAAACCATAATGTTATGATGCTTAATCAATAACAATGATATACAATCAAACAATAAAGATCATACTCAATATACAATATTTCATGAATATTACATTATTTCATCACATTATAACTTCATTCATAACATCAACATGACCTAGACACCTATGGGCCCAACAAGTGTTTAATACGATATTCAGAATTCAGAGTTACTGCTTTGGTTCATAATCACAATAATCAAGCCCGTAGGCAACAGATATATATGTTTCTATCCATGGATAGTGTAACAGACCCAGTCTCTTGGACCATCAACTCAACAAATCGAGGAGATCCTCAACCCGGCAAGACTGTTACCAATCATATATCTCATAATCACAATTCTTATAATGTAACAGACCCAGTCTCTTGGACCTCAATTCAACTCAAATTGAAGAGATCCTCAACCCGGCATGACTGTTACTATTCATAATTTCATAGGCATGCCACCCAAATCCAGAACTCTGAAACTGAATAACAGATTAAACGTACAATTATATCATTATTCTCTTTCTCAATTTGTATCTCAATATCAATTAGGCAATCATGCCTCAACACTTTCATTTGTATAACCATAGCCACTCACAATGGCTTCTCATCACATTTGAATCATCATGTCTCAATTCACAATATAATACATCATCTTTCACATATTCATAAACAATTACATTGAACATAATCATATATGCATACATGTCTCAATTATCTCATTTCACATTATACATAAAGTACATTTCACAAGATGCACAATGTGCAAAACGTAACATTATTCATATATAATAATAATGTCATATCAAGTGAATGTATGCAACAATGCAAGGTTTGTACTTACCTCAATAACAATTCACACAACTATAAACACTTCTCTTTTCCAAGATTCTTTTACTTCTTAGATCAATGATAAATCACTTTCTTAAAGACCTAATCCAAAAATAATAACATACACTTGCTTAGGGATACACATGAGATAATCAAATTAAGAGTTAACTAGGGCAAACCCTAAACATGACACGCTCAACCACACGGGCGTGTCCCTGACCGTGCCCTAACTCCACAACACAGAAGCTTTTACTCGCTCAGAACCACGGGCGTGTCACTGGGCGTGTAATACATTCTGCCTCTCTACAAAATACCAACACGTCCAACAACGTAAGCGTGCTAATGGCCGTGTAAACTCTCCAATCTCACAGTAGCTATGACACGCTCGATAACACGGGCGTGTTACTGGTCATGTCAAACCTACTGCCTCTAACACAATTGACACGCCTAAGACTCTGGACGTGCTCCCGGGCGTGTCAGACCAAAAACTCAGATTCCGGCCAACCAACAAAATACCCAACAAAAAACTTCTATCCACCAACATCCACTTCAAACAAACTTCACTACACACACCCAAAAACCATTTCAACACTTACAACAATACCAAAACAAGCCAAAACACACATCAATCACAAATCACAAACATCATCAAAACCCTAAACACCACTACAACACCATCTCTTTTAACATACTACTCTTTTCTTCAATCCATCCTCAAAATCCATAATCAATTTACTCAAACACTCTTAAATATATCAAAATCAAACAACACACTCTTAAATCATCTATTAATTTCACAACACAACTTCAAATAAGCAAAGATATCAAAAGAGAACTTACCAAAGTTATAAAACTTCTTGAATCACCAACTTGATCACTTAGATCTTCCTTCAATTTGAGCTTAGAACATCAAAATCCTCTCTTGTCCACTTGTTTTCCCTTGTCTATGGAGGAGCCGGCCACAACAAAAAGAAAAGAAGAAAAGAACAATGAAGAAACAAAGTCAACTCCTCTTTAAATCTCCACCAAGTATTTCATCATGAGCAATTACCTAAACACCCTTTTGCCATTTGTTTTGATTTCTTTTAAAGCACTTGTCCTCTTTAGTCATTTCACAAATCCCAAATTAAAATATCTTCTTCCCTTGACCACTCTTGACTTGCATATATGTTATATATATATCATATAAACAACATATACACTTCTCTCTATACACTCTTTCTTTTCCCACAACACATATACATTTAATTCAAATCAAACAACAATTACCTCAATACTTCTAGAGCACATTTTAGGATATTACAATTTAGCAATTTAAATTTCTTTATTACTTTTTATTAAAAATCTGATAATCAATTAGCCACTTTAGCTTCCTTGTGAGACGACCTTGGGACGATCACCTTTGCTACCACTACCTCGTATACTTGTGAGTGACGCTTTGTGGTAGAGTTAATTTGAGCGCAACAAAAATCTCTGGGAAAAATTTGCCAGATTTTTGTCTGTATTTTGGACATCCTAAAATTTATCAAAACACAACCTGCAAAAAGAAAACACTTGCAAATAATTTTCAATCACCATCTCTACCATACTTCTCAATTTCACCAAGTTTCTCAAACATTTATATATATAGATATATATATAATTTAAAACACACTTACTCTCCCATTTCAAATACATTGACCCAAATATTCTTTATAATATACAATATGTAAAATTCAAAACATAACGTATTATGCATAATACTCAAAATGTACAATAACATAAAAATATATACATGCTGCTGGTAGTGTTTCTGATCTCGATAGCAACTCAACAAGATTAACTATAAGTCTAGACCCAACCTGGTCTATAGGAACACTCTGGCTCAGCTAGGTCTACCCTGTCACATGCGCAATGGAAATAATCGCCCTAAGCCGAAACCTAGTGATACAAACTTTGATAATAACTATATAACTCAATGCAATACCAATACACAATGCATTTAGATGTCACATCATTCCACTTTCTTATATTTTTCAAATATTTCATAATTCACATTAAAACAAAGACAAGCATGGGCCCAAAAAGGATCTAATATGCTATTCAAATTTCAGAGTTATTGCTTTGGACCATAACGACACCATGTGTCTAGCCCCGTGGCAATATATATATCCATGGATAATGTAACAGCCCCAGTCTCTTGGTCCTCAACCCGGCTAGACTGCTACAGTCTTTTCACCCCAAAAACATCATATTTATCAGCTGGCCTGGCTTACGACCCAGTCTTTTCACCATTGCAGCGTGTAGCCCATAGGCAATCATAGGCATGCCGCCAAACCCAAAACTCTGAAAATTGAATAACATACTAGGCACACAATTTATTCATATTTCTCATTATTAATCTCTTTCTCATTTTCAAATATTCAATCTAGGCACATTGCCTTATTTTCACATTTTTTTTCTCACTTTTCTCATTTTTCACATCTTTCTCATTTTCTCATTTTTCTCACTTTTCTCACTTTTATCACTATCAATTCATTTCATTATTCCACATATCTCATTTTTGCATTCACAACACATTACCCAATTACTTTGGGTATTTTTCACATAATATGCATATTTTACATTTTACACAATTTAGCCATTATCAATGGCTTTTCACAATGCATTTAACACATATATGACATTACAAATGTCATAGCACATTATTCATACACAATCAATGAACCAAGTAGCTTAACACATTTTCCAACCAAAATGTGTTAAGTCCAAATGTTATGCAAATATATACATTATATTCAAAGTTTGTACATACCTCCACTAGCAACCCAAAGCAAGCTAAAAGCAACCTTCAATCCAATCTTTCCAACTTGCCCTTCACCACTTGGATGAAGCAAATCAACCTCCCTCAATGCCTAAACCAAATGTGATAGCAAATAATCATTTAGCATCACATTTAATGGCATTTCCAACATTAAACCATAATTACACATCACTCCTACAAATTTCCAAAAATTTAGCTTTTCCTTACTTCAATATTGGAATTCCATTCTACTACAATTAAATTAGTGTTTTAAGTTTATTTATATTATTACTAACATATTTTAATACATTTAAATCATTTGCATTATAAAAATACACTCATATACACAAAATCTCAAAAATGGCATAACCTTCCTCCATTGAAGGTTTTCCATTCCAACATAATCCATTACTCATTCGAAGCTTATATTCATCACTTTTAACACTAAATAACATGCTTAAACAAATAAAATCACACAATTCAACCACTTTGGCAAATCACTTTTCCAAAACCCTAAATCTCCACTTCCATTCTCAAGCTCCAACCCAACACAACCAAATCCAATATTTGACTTTAAAATACTTGTTTATGAATCAAAATAACTCATTTAGAACCAATTTGCACAATTAAAGTTCATGTTTTCAAAACCACAAAAATCCATAACCCTAAATTCTCTATCTTCACCATTCTTTAACCAAACTCCATCATCTCTTCAATCTAACCTTAGAATCATTGTTAACTACCCAAAATAACATCATACACACCAATTCCAAAAATTATAACATACTACATCAAAATCTCAAAACTCACATAATCTCATCTTCCATGGAATTCAAAGAAAAGAGATGGAAACTTACTAATTTTGGTGGAAATTGTTGCGCTTAAATTAACACTATCACAAAGCGGCACTCGCAAGTATATGAGGCTATTGTAGTGATGGTGATCGCCGCAAGGTCATTTCCCAAGGAAGGACTTTCATGTAATAGTTCGATTAACATGAAATAATAAACTCGATTGTGTGATTGGATTGGTGAATTGCAATTAACCTTAGAAATGAAAATGAGTGATTTTATGCAAGAGAAATTCAATTATGGAAATGATGCCTAGGGTTGTAGGTCCATTTAATCAAATGTTTAATTATCCAATTACCTTGTACCTTAATTTGTTCCTTTAGGTTAATTAGTCAATTATCAATTCACTAGTTTTCACATTTATGAATCAACAACCACCAACTATTTTACATTAGAAAATTAATAAACCCTAGAACTTATATTTCTAATTCATTCTCAGGGTAGTCAATTACATAGTCCCGATATTAAACTTCTCCTCTCGGTCCGTCATTCAATATTAAGTAATCAATAGGTGGCCAATCTATCAATTTACCTTTAATTTCAATGCAATCATCAAATAATAAGGTATATCAATGGAATCATCAAATCAAATCATTCAATCAAATATACTACAATCCAAAGCATGAGTAAATTGGCTCATCATATTCGTTAAACAAATGCTCATTTCAATATAAACCAAATCAAAGTTATTCATTGCAATATTGATGTTCTTAATACAACAACAACAAATAAGAAATGGATTAAAAGAAAGAGTTGGAAAAACCCCTTTTGAAGATGCTAAAAATCGGACTCCTTGTCTCTTTCGTAGCTCCCTCTTTGATGTGTGATGATGAACTTCCAAGCTCTCTTGAACCAATGGCTCTCTTCTTGAAGGATGGATGATAGCTCTCTCAAGTTCTCAACTCTCCAATCAAGCCTCTTAAAACCCTAATCCTCAAGAACTAGCTACTCACTTCAACTCCAATGATTGTCTTTGCTCTTGATGTGTGAAAGGAAATGGTGAATGAAGATGGAGAAGTTGTGTCTTGCTCTCTCAAGCAAGAACCAAGGAAGAAGATGATAATGGTGTAGAGAATGTCCACTAAATATATTCAATCTATTTTCTATTCCCTCCATGCTCTTCCACTTTGAATTTTTAAGACAACCATCACTCCTTGTCTCCCACTTTCCAATTTCTTTATATGTTTCTTCCATCAATTCTTCCACTTTTCACTCCTTTTTGTTCTTTTTGTCACCCACTAAAACACAACAACTTACACCTCGTGCAAGCCAGCTAAGGATCCAGGGTGACACGGCCAAGCCATAAGGAGCTTGGCCGTGTCTCATATTTTTCTTTCTTAGGACACGGCCAAGCTTCTGGCCGTATCCCTTGCTGTTTGTTTAATCCCAGGTGAGACACGGCCAAGGACACGGCCGTGTCATGTGACACGGCCAGTGTCTTGGCTGTGTCCCTTGATGGTGTCAGTTTCTGCTTCTTTCTTTTCTTTCTTTGCCCTTTTGTTCCTTTGGTGAGACACGGCCAGTGGCTTGGCCGTGTCTTATGGCCGTGTTCGCTTCTGGACTTGCTTGCTTGAGGGACACTGCCAAGCCATGACAAGCTTGGCCATGTCTCATGGTTTTCTTTGATTTCTTCTTCTTTTGATGAGGGACACGGCCAAGCCATGACAAGCTTGGCCGCGTCACTTGCTCTTCTCCAACAAGTCCACCAAACTTTGATTAAATAGCTCCATCAAATGTTCTTCAACCTAAATCAACAACTTCAAACAAACTTAAGTACAAATTAACATAAAAATTAACTTAAAATCAACAAAAACATCATAGAAAATATATACAAAATTGATCTAAACAATTACCCCACACTTAATCCCTTCCTTGTCCCAAGTAAAGTTAAAATAAAAACAAATAAAACAAGATAAATATTGTCAAGTTCAAGAGTTATAAGGATGCATTTAGACTCCCATCTTATTAAATCCACAATCATAATAGAATCAAGAATAATCGGTACTCAAGCAACTTAATGGTCAATCTATGCATACCAAAAATTGTCACTCCCTCACAAAACCTCTTAAGTGTTTAATTGCGTAGTGTTTAAGCTCTCAACATTCAATATAGGCTTGCTTATCAATCAAATCTCCACCACCTAATCACAATCAAGCATCAATCATAAGGTCTTTTATTTGGTTGTAACGGGGCTAGGGAAAAGGTATGACATTTGGGAGAGTGAGTTAGTTCATTTAGGTCAAGAGTACTTCAAGAGTGAAGCAAGCAATGTAGCATGATCAACAATCCCACAATTCATCTAAATCACTTAGCCCTAAATATTTATGTGCTTTTAAGGAACTCCATTTGTTTAATTGGCAAAGATGATTTCCAAGCTCATTACAACCCTTCCGACAAGAACAACAACTATTGTTTTGATTTTCATTATTCATTTCTCTTTATATATATATATAATAGGGTATCCAACTAAGGAATACAAC